>CM042692.1:107875305-110830004 GCA_023614405.1 Avena insularis
CGAGTGTGGCATTATCCCGCTTTGAGCTTCTTCATGACATGGTGGCTCTTGTTGTCCCCTGCCTCCCTTGTCGGTTCTCCATCTCACTTGAATTCACCGTAATGTATAATGCAAACCTAAAAATGAGCAAAATAAATATATATTCCTTCCACCATTTCGAAGTTACTGATGCACAACATGTCTTATGCTGTGTTCGCTAGCTCATTACTACTGCCTCTGTACCAAGCCCTAAAATTAATGTGGTTCATGTTTCTTTATAACTTATTAATAAATAAATAATATTGGATTCATTCCAAAACGGTCTCTCCATGTACCGGTTAAATACGTTGCATCTAATCATTAGGGACTAGATTTTTATGTAGCTTGAGATATAGAATTAAGCTTTCGGAAAGCGTAAAATATGAAACATGTAGAAATAGATAGCCTCTCGGGGTACATGGCCGAGCGGACGGTTCGATCGGGAACTCCACGCCCTCCATGGGGCCTCATTGTCGTCGGCACCACGGAAGTAGCACATGGTCCCTCAAGAGGTTGAACTGCATGTCCTCCTCGCGTTGTGGCATGTGTGATGCTCCTCCAAATGTCTGTCCGTGCATGAAGCACCACCACAGTGGCGATGCGCCGGCACTAATTCCACCCCACGCACTTGGTTTCATGGAGAAAGGTTTAGGGCGCGGTACTTTCGCAGATTGTGGGGTTTTGCCAGGAGGAAGAGAGAGGAGTGGGGATGAAGGTGCGAATGGAGGAACCCGATGGGCTGGGTTTTTTAATCTTGTGGGATGTTTAGGCTTCCTCTGAGGGCCTGGTAAGCGACTCTTAGGATTTTGCGGTTTATACCATGCGTACAAGGCCAAGGTTCATGTGGTGGGGGCTTTCATCGGAGTGAGAGTCGGCAAAAGCATCTTTGCCATAGAAAAAATGGTATAGTCCCAGGTGGGTCGTGGATGACCGGTTGTCGGTGTAGTAGACTTGTAGCCTTTTGCGCGAGACTAGATTAGCATTGTTGAGCATGACCTGGGCCGACGAGCTTTTTCCATGTATCGGCATCGTGTTCCGCTTCTTGTAGAAGCCTCATTGAAAAGACGGCCCATGATGTCCTTTGCTGTCCTGTGACCTTAGAGTACTTGCGACGTAGTAACTTGAGCCTCGTTGGATCACAAGATCAATAGTTGGTGCACCACGAATTAAGGATAACAGCGTGGACAAATTCAATCGGTAGCAGAACGGTATATAATCGAGACAGGTTTTGGGCTTCTACTTAAAAGAGAGAGAGGGCAAACCGAAAGGGTACTAAAAACCAAGGGAAGAAGTGAGTAGTGTCTTTTACAATGAGAATACATCATTGGGCATTGGCATCAGAATTATGCCAAGATAGATCCACTAGAGTTCACGCATGTTTGTTCTTTTCCTGACAAACCATGGGATCCAACCAATGGCATTGCATGTGTAAATATTGTCACAAACCACATATGGATCCAAATTAATGTCATTGCATGTGTGTTTCTGTCACAAAACACATAATGATCCACTCCAGTGTTCATTTGCATGTGTTCTTTCCACTGAACCACATATGTATCCACTAGAGTAATTGCATGTGTGTTCTTTCCAACAAACCACATATGTATCCATCAGAGTAATTGCATGTGTGTGTTCTTTTCACAAACCACATATGGATTAACCAGAGCCATTGCATGTGTTATTTTCACAAACCACAGATGGATCAACTAGAGTCATTGCATGTGTGTTCTTTCCATGAACCACACATGGATCAACCAGAGCTGGCTGTTGCATGTGTGTTCTTTCCACAAACCACACATGGATCCACCTGTAGCAATTGCATGTGTGTTCACGCCACAAAACCACACATGGATCCACAGAAATGTCATTGCATGTGTGTTCTTTCCATGAACCATATGGATCCACCAATGTAATTGCATGTGTGTTAATGTCACAAACCACGCATGGATCCAACCTCAATGTTCATTACATGTGTGTTCTTTCCACAAAACCACATATGGATCCACTAGAGTCATTGCATGTGTGTTCAAAATTTTCACAAACCACACATGGATCCACCCAGGAAGTCATTGCAGATGTGTGTTCTTTCCACAAACCATGGATCAACAAATGTGATTACATGTGTGTTCTTTCCACAAACCATGCCATGGATCAACTAGAGTCATTGTAATGTGTGTTCTTTCCACAAACCACACATGGATCCACTAAGTAATTAGTATGTGTGTTCATGTCACAAAACCACACATGGATCCACCAGAGTAATTGCATGTGTGTTCTTTGCACGAACCAATTAACATGATCAACAAATGCTCATTGCTGCATCATGTGTTCTTTCTAGAAACCAAATATGGATCCACCATTGTCATTGCATGTGTGTTCTTTCCACAAACCACATATGGATCCACCGTAGTCACTGCATGTGTGTTTCTTTTTTCACAAACCACATATGGATCCACCAGTCATTGCATGTGTCTTCTTTCCACAAACCACATATGTACCCACTATAGTAATTGCATGTGTGTGTTCTTTTCCACAAACCACTTATGGATCCACTAGAGTCATTGCATGTGTGTTATTTCCACAAACCACATATGGATCAACAAAGGTAGTAATTGTTATGTGTTCCTTTCTACATGGATCAACCAATGGCATTGCATGTGTGTTATTGTCATAAACCACATATGGATCAACCAATGTCATTACATATGTGTTCACGCCACAAACCGTATACATGGATAGACCAATGTCATTGCATGTGGGTTCTTTCCATGAACCACATATGGATCCACCAATGTCATTGCATGTGTGTTCTTTCCACAAACCACACATCGATCCACCAATTTTCATTGCATGTGCGTTCTTTTCCACACACCACATATGGATATACCAATGTCATTGTATGTGTGTTTTTTTCCACAAACCACATATGGATCCACGAGTCATTGCATGTCGTTCTTTCCACAAACCACATATGGATCAACAAATGTCATTGCATGTGTGTTCTTTCCATGAACCAAATATGGATCGACTAGAGTCATTGCATGTGTGTTCTTTTCACAAACCACATATGGATCCACGAGAGTCATTGCATGTGTGTTCATGTCACAAACCACACATGGATCCACCAATGTGATTGCATGTGTGTTCTTTCCATGAACCACGATGGATCCACAGTCATAGCATGTGTGTTCTTTTCACATATGGATCAACCAATGGCATTGCATGTGTTATTGTCATAAACCACATATGGATCAACCACTGTCATTGCATGTGTGTTCTTTTCACAAATTACATATGGATCAACAAATGTCATTGCATGTGTGTTCTTTCCATGAACCACATATGGATCCACTAGAGTAATTGCATGTGTGTGTGTCACAAACCACACATGGATCCACCGATGTTCATTGCATGTGTGTTCTTTTTCCACAAACCACATATGGATCCACTAAGGTCATTGCATGTGTGTTCTTTTCACAAACCACACATGGATCCACCGAGTCATTGCATGTGTGTTCTTTCCACAAACCACATGGATCAACCAGTGTCATTACATGTGTGTTCTTTCCACACACCACGTGGATCAACTAGAGTCATTGCATGTGTGTTCTTTCCACAAACCACACATGGATCCACCGAGTAATTGCATGTGTGTTCATGTCACAAACCACACATGGATCCACCAGTAATTGCATGTGTGTTCTTTTTATGTGAACCACGCATGGATCAACAAATGTCATTGCATGTGTGTTCTTTCTAGAAACCAAATATGGATCCACCATTGTCATTGCATGTGTTTTCTTTCCACAAACCACATATGGATCCACCAGAGTCATTGAATGTGTGTTCTTTTCACAAACCACATATGGATCCACCAGTCATTGCATGTGTCTTCTTTCCACAAACCACATATATACCCACTAGAGTAATTGCATGTGTGTTCTTTCCACAAACCACTTATGGATCCACTAGAGTCATTGCATGTGTGTTCTTTCCACAAACCATATGGATCAACCAGAGTAATTGCTACGTGTTCCTTTCACATATGGATCAACCAATGGCATTGCATGTGTGTTATTGTCATAAACCACATATTGATCAACCAATGTCATTACATATGTGTTCATGTCACAAACCAGACATGGATCACTAATGTCATTGCATGTGGGTTCTTTCCATTAACCACATATGGATCCACCAATGTCATTGCATGTGTGTTCTTTCCACAAACCACACATGGATCCACCAATGTTCATTGCATGTGTGTTCTTTCCACAAACCACATATGGATCTACCAATGTCATTGTATGTGTGTTATTTTCCACAAACCACATATGGATCCACCAGAGTCATTGCATGTGTTCTTTCCACAAACCACATATGGATCAACAAATGTCATTGCATGTGTGTTCTTTCCATGAACCAAATATGGATCGACTAGAGTCATTGCATGTGTATTCTTTTCTGAAACCACATATGGATCCACTACAGAGTCATTGCATGTGTGTTCATGTCACAAACCACATGGATCCACCCAATGTCATTGCATGTGTTCTTTCCATGAACCACGATGGATCCACCAGAGTCATTGCATGTGTGTTCTTTTCACATATGGATCAACCAATGGCATTGCATGTGTTATTGTCATAAACCACATATGGATCAACCAATTTCATTGCATGTGGTATATTTTGACAAATTACATATGAATCAACAAATGTCATTGCATTTGTGTTCTTTCCATGAACCACATATGGATCCACTACCATTGCATGTGTGTTAATGTCACAAACCACACATGGATCCACCAATGTTCATTGCATGTGTGTTCTTTCCACAAACCACATATGGATCCACTACAATCATTGCATGTGTGTTCTTTTCACAAACCACACATGGATCCACCGAGTCATTGCATGTGTTCTTTCCACAAACCACATGGATCAACCAAAGGTCATTACATGTGTGTTCTTTCCACAAACCACGTGGATTAACCAGTCATTGCATTTGTGTTCTTTCCACAAACCACACATGGATCCACCAAGTAATTGCATGTTTGTTCATGTCACAAACCACATGGATCCACCAGAGTAATGGATTGTGTGTTCTTTCCATGAACCCCGCATGGATCAACAAATTTCATTGCATCTATGTTCTTTCCACAAACCAAATATGGATCCACCAATGTCATTGCATGTGTGTTCTTTACACAAACCACATATGGATCCACAAGAGTCATTACATGTATGTTCTTTCACAAACCACATATGGATCCACCAGAGTCATTGCATGTGTGTTCTTTCCACAAACCACATATGTACCCACTAGAGTAATTGCATGTGTGTTCTTTTCCACAAACTACTTATGGATCCACTACAGTCATTGCATGTGTGTTCTTTCCACAAACCACATATGGATCCACCATAGTAATTGCATGCGTGTTCCTTTCACATATGGATCAACCAATGGCATTGCATGTGTGTTATTGTCATAAACCACATATGGATCAACCAATGTCATTTCATGTGTGTTCATGTCACAAACCACACACGGATCCACCAATGTCATTGCATGTGGGTTCTTTCCATGAACCACATATGGATCCAGCAATGTCATTGTATGTGTGTTCTTTCCACAAACCACACATGGATCCACCAGTGTTCATTGCATGTGTGTTCTTTTCCACATACCACATATGGATCTACCAATGTCATTGTATGTGTGTTATTCTCCACAAACCTCATATGGATCCACCAGAGTCATTGCATATGTGTTCTTTCCACAAACCACATATGGATCAACAAATGTCATTGCATGTGTGTTCTTTCCATGAACCAAATATGGATCCACCAGAGTCATTGCATGTGTGTTCTTTTCACAAACCACATATGGATCCACTAGAGTCATTGCATGTGTGTTCATGTCACAAACCACACATGTATCCACCAATGTCATTGCATGTGTGTTCTTTCCATGAAGCACATACGGTTCCACCAGAGTCATTGCATGTGTGTTCTTTTCACATATGGATCGACCAATGGCATTGCATGTCTGTTATTGTCATAAACCACATACGGATCAACCAATGTCATTGCATGTGTGTTCATTTCACAAACCACATATGGATCAACAAATGTCATTCCATGTGTGTTCTTTCCATGAACCACATATGGATCCACTAAAGTAATTGCATGTGTGTTAATGTCACAATCCACACATGGATCCACCAATGTTCATTGCATGTGTGTTATTTTCCACAGACCACATATGGACCCACTGGAGTCATTGCATGTGTGTTCTTTTCACAAACCACACATGGATCCACCAGAGTCATTGCATGTGTGTTCTTTCCACAAACCACATGGATCAACCAATGTAATTACATGTGTGTTCTTTTCACAAACCACATGGATCAACCAGAGTCATTGCATGTGTGTTCTTTTCACAAACCACATATGGATCCACTAGAGTCATTGCATGTGTTCATGTCACAAACCACATGGATCCACCAATGTGATTGCATGTGTGTTCTTTCCATGAACCACGTATGGATCCACCAGAGTCATTGCATGTGTGTTCTTTTCACATATGGATCAACCAATGGCATTGCATGTGTTTTATTGTCATAAACCACATATGGATCAACCAATATCATTGCATGTGTGTTCTTTTCACAAATTACATATGGATCAACAAATGTCATTGCATGTGTGTTCTTTCCATGAACCACATATGGATCCACTAGAGTAATTGCATGTGTGTTAATATCACAAACCACACATGGATCCACAGATGTTCATTGCATGTGTGTTCTTTTCCACAAACCACATATGGATCCACTACAGTCATTGCATGTGTGTTCTTTTCACAAACCACACATGGATCCACCGGAGTCATTGCATGTGTGTTCTTTCCACAAACCACATGGATCAACCAGTGTCATTACATGTGTGTTCTTTCCACAAACCACGTGGATCAACTAGAGTCATTGCATGTGTGTTCTTTCCACAAACCACACATGGATCCACCAGAGGAATTGCATGTGTGTTCATGTCACAAACCACACATGGATCCACCAGAGTAATTGCATGTGTGTTCTTTGCATGAACCACTTACGGATCAACCAATGTCATTGCATATGTGTTCTTTCTAGAAACCAAATATGGATCCACCATTGTCATTGCATGTGTGTTCTTTCCACAAACCACATATGGATCCACCAGAGTCATTACATGTGTGTTCTTTTCACAAACCACATATGGATCCACCAGAGTCATTGCATGTGTCTTCTTTCCACAAACCACATATATACCCACTAGAGTAATTGCATGTGTGTGTTCTTTTCCACAAACCACTTATGGATCCACTAGAGTCATTGCATGTGTGTTCTTTCCACAAACCACATATGGATCAACCAGAGTAATTGCTACGTGTTCCTTTCACATATGGATCAACCAATGGCATTGCATATGTGTTATTGTCATAAACCACATATTGATCAACCAATGTCATTACATATGTGTTCATGTCACAAACCAGACATGGATCGACCAATGTCATTGCATGTGGGTTCTTTCCATGAACCACATATGGATCCACCAATGTCATTGCATGTGTGTTCTTTCCACAAACCACACATGGATCCACCAATGTTCATTGCATGTGTGTTCTTTTCCACAAACCACATATGGATCTACCAATGTCATTGTATGTGTGTTATTTTCCACAAACCACATATGGATCCACCAGAGTCATTGCATGTGTGTTCTTTCCACAAACCACATATGGATCAACAAATATCATTGCATGTGTGTTCTTTCCATGAACCAAATATGGATCGACAAGAGTCATTGCATGTGTATTCTTTCCACAAACCACACATGGATCTACCAATGTCATTGTATGTGTGCTATTTTCCACAAACCTCATATGGATCCACCAGAGTCATTGCATATGTGTTCTTTCCACAAACCACATATGGATCAACAAATGTCATTGCATGTGTGTTCTTTCCATGAACCAAATATGGATCGACTAGAGTCATTGCATGTGTACTCTTTTCACAAACCACATATGGATCCACTAGAGTCATTGCATGTGTGTTCATGTCACAAACCACACATGGATCCACCAATGTCATTGCATGTGTCTTCTTTCCATGAACCACGTATAGATCCACCAGAGTCATTGCATGTGTGTTCTTTTCACATATGGATCAACCAATGGCATTGCATGTGTGTTATTGTCATAAACCAGATATGGATCAACCAATGTCATTGCATGTGTGTTATTTTGACAAATTACATATGGATCAACAAATGTCATTGCGTTTGTGTTCTTTCCATGAACCACATATGGATCCACTACAGTCATTGCATGTGTGTTAATGTCACAAACCACACATGGATCCACCAATGTTCATTGCATGTGTGTTCTTTTCCACAAACCACATATGGATCCACTACAATCATTGCATGTGTGTTCTTTTCACAAACCACACATGGATCCACCGGAGTCATTGCATGTGTGTTCTTTCCACAAACCACATGGATCAACCAGTGTCATTACATGTGTTCTTTCCACAAACCACGTGGATTAACCAGAGTCATTGCATTTGTGTTCTTTCCACAAACCACACATGGATCCACCAAAGTAATTGCATGTTTGTTCATGTCACAAACCACACATGGATCCACCAGAGTAATGGATTGTGTGTTCTTTCCATGAACCACGCATGGATCAACAAATTTCATTGCATCTATGTTCTTTCCACAAACCAAATATGGATCCACCAATGTCATTGCATGTGTGTTCTTTACACAACCCACATATGGATCCACAAGAGTCATTACATGTATGTTCTTTTCACAAACCACATATGGATCCACCAGAGTCATTGCATGTGTGTTCTTTCCACAAACCACATATGTACCCACTAGAGTAATTGCATGTGTGTTCTTTTCCACAAACTACTTATGGATCCACTACAGTCATTGCATGTGTGTTCTTTCCACAAACCACATATGGATCCACCATAGTAATTGCATGCGTGTTCCTTTCACATATGGATCAACCAATGGCATTGCATGTGTGTTATTGTCATAAACCACATATGGATCAACCAATGTCATTTCATGTGTGTTCATGTCACAAACCACACGGATCCACCAATGTCATTGCATGTGGGTTCTTTCCATGAACCACATATGAATCCAGCAATGTCATTGTATGTGTGTTCTTTCCACAAACCACACATGGATCCACCAGTGTTCATTGCATGTGTGTTCTTTTCCACAAACCACATATGGATCTACCAATGTCATTGTATGTGTGTTATTCTCCACAAACCTCATATGGATCCACAGTCATTGCATATGTGTTCTTTCCACAAACCACATATGGATCAACAAATGTCATTGCATGTGTGTTCTTTCCATGAACCAAATATGGATCGACTAGAGTCATTGCATGTGTACTCTTTTCACAAACCACATATGGATCCACTAGAGTCATTGCATGTGTGTTCATGTCACAAACCACACATGGATCCACCAATGTCATTGCATGTGTGTTCTTTCCATGAACCACGATAGATCCACCAGAGTCATTGCATGTGTGTTCTTTTCACATATGGATCAACTAATGGCATTGCATGTGTGTTATTGTCATAAACCACATATGGATCAACCAATGTCATTGCATGTGTGTTATTTTGACAAATTACATATGGATCAACAAATGTCATTGCGTTTGTGTTCTTTCCATGAACCACATATGGATCCACTACCATTGCATGTGTGTTAATGTCACAAACCACACATGGATCCACCAATGTTCATTGCATGTGTGTTCTTTTCCACAAACCACATATGGATCCACTACAATCATTGCATGTGTGTTCTTTTCACAAACCACACATGGATCCACCGGAGTCATTGCATGTGTGTTCTTTCCACAAACCACATGGATCCACCAGTGTCATTACATGTGTGTTCTTTCCACAAACCACGGATTAACCAGAGTCATTGCATTTGTGTTCTTTCCACAAACCACACATGGATCCACCAAAGTAATTGCATGTTTGTTCATGTCACAAACCACACATGGATCCACCAGAGTAATGGATTGTGTGTTCTTTCCATGAACCACGCATGGATCAACAAATTTCATTGCATCTATGTTCTTTCCACAAACCAAATATGGATCCACCAATGTCATTGCATGTGTGTTCTTTACACAACCCACATATGGATCCACAAGAGTCATTACATGTATGTTCTTTTCACAAACCACATATGGATCCACCAGAGTCATTGCATGTGTTCTTTCCACAAACCACATATGTACCCACTAGAGTAATTGCATGTGTGTTCTTTCCACAAACTACTTATGGATCCACTACAGTCATTGCATGTGTGTTCTTTCCACAAACCACATATGGATCCACCATAGTAATTGCATCGTGTTCCTTTCACATATGGATCAACCAATGGCATTGCATGTGTGTTATTGTCATAAACCACATATGGATCAACCAATGTCATTTCATGTGTGTTCATGTCACAAACCACACACGGATCCACCAATGTCATTGCATGTGGGTTCTTTCCATGAACCACATATGAATCCAGCAATGTCATTGTATGTGTGTTCTTTCCACAAACCACACATGGATCCACCAGTGTTCATTGCATGTGTGTTCTTTTCCACAACCCACATATGGATCTACCAATGTCATTGTATGTGTGTTATTCTCCACAAACCTCATATGGATCCACAGTCATTGCATATGTGTTCTTTCCACAAACCACATATGGATCAACAAATGTCATTGCATGTGTGTTCTTTCCATGAACCAAATATGGATCGACTAGAGTCATTGCATGTGTACTCTTTTCACAAACCACATATGGATCCACCGGAGTCATTGCATGTGTGTTCTTTCCACAAACCACATGGATCAACCAGTGTCATTACATGTGTGTTCTTTCCATGAACCACGATAGATCCACAGAGTCATTGCATGTGTGTTCTTTTCACATATGGATCAACCAATGGCATTACATGTGTGTTATTGTCATAAACCACATATGGATCAACCAATGTCATTGCATGTGTGTTATTTTGACAAATTACATATGGATCAACAAATGTCATTGCGTTTGTGTTCTTTCCATGAACCACATATGGATCCACTACAGTCATTGCATGTGTGTTAATGTCACAAACCACACATGGATCCACCAATGTTCATTGCATGTGTGTTCTTTTCCACAAACCACATATGGATCCACTACAATCATTGCATGTGTGTTCTTTTCACAAACCACACATGGATCCACCGGAGTCATTGCATGTGTGTTCTTTCCACAAACCACATGGATCAACCAGTGTCATTACATGTGTGTTCTTTCCACAAACCACGTGGATTAACCAGAGTCATTGCATTTGTGTTCTTTCCACAAACCACACATGGATCCACCAAAGTAATTGCATGTTTGTTCATGTCACAAACCACACATGGATCCACCAGAGTAATGGATTGTGTGTTCTTTCCATGAACCACACATGGATCAACAAATTTCATTGCATCTATGTTCTTTCCACACACCAAATATGGATCCACCAATGTCATTGCATGTGTGTTCTTTACACAACCCACATATGGATCCACAAGAGTCATTACATGTATGTTCTTTCACAAACCACATATGGATCCACGAGTCATTGCATGTGTGTTCTTTCCACAAACCACATATGTACCCACTAGAGTAATTGCATGTGTGTTCTTTTCCACAAACTACTTATGGATCCACTACAGTCATTGCATGTGTGTTCTTTCCACAAACCACATATGGATCCACCATAGTAATTGCATGCGTGTTCCTTTCACATATGGATCAACCAATGGCATTGCATGTGTGTTATTGTCATAAACCACATATGGATCAACCAATGTCATTTCATGTGTGTTCATGTCACAAACCACACACGGATCCACCAATGCCATTGCATGTGGGTTCTTTCCATGAACCACATATGGATCCAGCAATGTCATTGTATGTGTGTTCTTTCCACAAACCACACATGGATCCACCAGTGTTCATTGCATGTGTGTTCTTTTCCACAAACCACATATGGATCTACCAATGTCATTGTATGTGTGTTATTCTCCACAAACCTCATATGGATCCACCAGAGTCATTGCATATGTGTTCTTTCCACAAACCACATATGGATCAACAAATGTCATTGCATGTGTGTTCTTTCCATGAACCAAATATGGATCGACTAGTGACATTGCATGTGTATTCTTTTCACAAACCACATATGGATCCACTAGAGTCATTGCATGTGTGTTCATGTCACAAACCACACATGGATCCACCAATGTCATTGCATGTGTGTTCTTTCCATGAACCACGTATAAATCCACCAGAGTCATTGCATGTGTGTTCTTTTCACATATGGATCAACCAATGGCATTGCATGTGTGTTATTGTCATAAACCACATATGGATCAACCAATGTCATTGCATGTGTGTTATTTTGACAAATTACATATGGATCAACAAATGTCATTGCGTTTGTGTTCTTTCCATGAACCACATATGGATCCACTACAGTCATTGCATGTGTGTTAATGTCACAAACCACACATGGATCCACCAATGTTCATTGCATGTGTGTTCTTTTCCACAAACCACATATGGATCCACTACAATCATTGCATGTGTGTTCTTTTCACAAACCACACATGGATCCACCGGAGTCATTGCATGTGTGTTCTTTCCACAAACCACATGGATCAACCAGTGTCATTACATGTGTGTTCTTTCCACAAACCACGTGGATTAACCAGAGTCATTGCATTTGTGTTCTTTCCACAAACCACACATGGATCCACCAAAGTAATTGCATGTTTGTTCATGTCACAAACCACATGGATCCACCAGAGTAATGGATTGAGTGTTCTTTCCATGAACCCCGCATGGATCAACAAATTTCATTGCATCTATGTTCTTTCCACAAACCAAATATGGATCCACCAATGTCATTGCATGTGTGTTCTTTACACAACCCACATATGGATCCACAAGAGTCATTACATGTATGTTCTTTTCACAAACCACATATGGATCCACCAGAGTCATTGCATGTGTGTTCTTTCCACAAACCACATATGTACCCACTAGAGTAATTGCATGTGTGTTCTTTTCCACAAACTACTTATGGATCCACTACAGTCATTGCATGTGTGTTCTTTCCACAAACCACATATGGATCCACCATAGTAATTGCATGCGTGTTCCTTTCACATATGGATCAACCAATGGCATTGCATGTGTGTTATTGTCATAAACCACATATGGATCAACCAATGTCATTTCATGTGTGTTCATGTCACAAACCACACACGGATCCACCAATGTCATTGCATGTGGGTTCTTTCCATGAACCACATATGGATCCAAAGAATGTCATTGTATGTGTGTTCTTTCCACAAACCACACATGGATCCACCAGTGTTCATTGCATGTGTGTTCTTTTCCACAAACCACATATGGATCTACCAATGTCATTGTATGTGTGTTATTCTCCACAAACCTCATATGGATCCACCAGAGTCATTGCATATGTGTTCTTTCCACAAACCACATATGGATCAACAAATGTCATTGCATGTGTGTTCTTTCCATGAACCAAATATGGATCGACTAGAGACATTGCATGTGTATTCTTTTCACAAACCACATATGGATCCACTAGAGTCATTGCATGTGTGTTCATGTCACAAACCACACATGGATCCACCAATGTCATTGCATGTGTGTTCTTTCCATGAACCACGTATATATCCACCAGAGTCATTGCATGTGTGTTCTTTTCACATATGGATCAACCAATGGCATTGCATGTGTGTTATTGTCATAAACCACATATGGATCAACCAATGTCATTGCATGTGTGTTATTTTGACAAATTACATATGGATCAACAAATGTCATTGCGTTTGTGTTCTTTCCATGAACCACATATGGATCCACTACATTGCATGTGTGTTAATGTCACAAACCACATGGATACACCAATGTTCATTGCATGTGTGTTCTTTCCACAAACCACATATGGATCCACTACAATCATTGCATGTGTGTTCTTTTCACAAACCACACATGGATCCACCGAGTCATTGCATGTGTGTTCTTTCCACAAACCACATGGATCAACCAGTGTCATTACATGTGTTCTTTCCACAAACCACGTGGATTAACCAGAGTCATTGCATTTGTGTTCTTTCCACAAACCACACATGGATCCACCAAAGTAATTGCATGTTTGTTCATGTCACAAACCACACATGGATCCACCAGAGTAATGGATTGTGTGTTCTTTCCATGAACCCCGCATGGATCAACAAATTTCATTGCATCTATGTTCTTTCCACAAACCAAATATGGATCCACCAATGTCATTGCATGTGTGTTCTTTACACAACCCACATATGGATCCACAAGAGTCATTACATGTATGTTCTTTTCACAAACCACATATGGATCCACCAGAGTCATTGCATGTGTGTTCTTTCCACAAACCACATATGTACCCACTAGAGTAATTGCATGTGTGTTCTTTCCACAAACTACTTATGGATCCACTACAGTCATTGCATGTGTGTTCTTTCCACAAACCACATATGGATCCACCATAGTAATTGCATGTGTTCCTTTCACATATGGATCAACCAATGGCATTGCATGTGTGTTATTGTCATAAACCACATATGGATCAACCAATGTCATTTCATGTGTGTTCATGTCACAAACCACACACGGATCCACCAATGTCATTGCATGTGGGTTCTTTCCATGAACCACATATGGATCCAGCAATGTCATTGTATGTGTGTTCTTTCCACAAACCACACATGGATCCACCAGTGTTAATTGCATGTGTGTTCTTTTCCACAAACCACATATGGATCTACCAATGTCATTGTATGTGTGTTATTCTCCACAAACCTCATATGGATCCACCAGAGTCATTGCATATGTGTTCTTTCCACAAACCACATATGGATCAACAAATGTCATTGCATGTGTGTTCTTTCCATGAACCAAATATGGATCGACTAGAGTCATTGCATGTGTATTCTTTTCACAAACCACATATGGATCCACTAGAGTCATTGCATGTGTGTTCATGTCACAAACCACACATGGATCCACCAATGTCATTGCATGTGTGTTCTTTCCATGAACCACGTATAGATCCACCAGAGTCATTGCATGTGTGTTCTTTTCACATATGTATCAACCAATGGCATTACATGTGTGTTATTGTCATAAACCACATATGGATCAACCAATGTCATTGCATGTGTGTTATTTTGACAAATTACATATGGATCAACAAATGTCATTGCGTTTGTGTTCTTTCCATGAACCACATATGGATCCACTACAGTCATTGCATGTGTGTTAATGTCACAAACCACACATGGATCCACCAATGTTCATTGCATGTGTATTCTTTTCCACAAACCACATATGGATCCACTACAATCATTGCATGTGTGTTCTTTTCACAAACCACACATGGATCCACCGAGTCATTGCATGTGTGTTCTTTCCACAAACCACATGGATCAACCAGTGTCATTACATGTGTGTTCTTTCCACAAACCACGTGATTAACTGAGTCATTGCATTTGTGTTCTTTCCACAAACCACACATGGATCCACCAAAGTAATTGCATGTTTGTTCATGTCACAAACCACACATGGATCCACCAGAGTAATGGATTGTGTGTTCTTTCCATGAACCACGCATGGATCAACAAATTTCATTGCATCTATGTTCTTTCCACAAACCAAATATGGATCCACCAATGTCATTGCATGTGTGTTCTTTACACAACCCACATATGGATCCACAAGAGTCATTACATGTATGTTCTTTTCACAAACCACATATGGATCCACCAGAGTCATTGCATGTGTGTTCTTTCCACAAACCACATATGTACCCACTAGAGTAATTGCATGTGTGTTCTTTTCCACAAACTACTTATGGATCCACTACAGTCATTGCATGTGTGTTCTTTCCACAAACCACATATGGATCCACCATAGTAATTGCATGCGTGTTCCTTTCACATATGGATCAACCAATGGCATTGCATGTGTGTTATTGTCATAAACCACATATGGATCAACCAATGTCATTTCATGTGTGTTCATGTCACAAACCACACACGGATCCACCAATGTCATTGCATGTGGGTTCTTTCCATGAACCACATATGGATCCAGCAATGTCATTGTATGTGTGTTCTTTCCACAAACCACACATGGATCCACCAGTGTTCATTGAATGTTTGTAATTTACAACAACCCACATATGGATCTACCAATGTCATTGTATGTGTGTTATTCTCCACAAACCTCATATGGATCCACCAGAGTCATTGCATATGTGTTCTTTCCACAAACCACATATGGATCAACAAATGTCATTGCATGTGTGTTCTTTCCATGAACCAAATATGGATCGACTAGAGACATTGCATGTGTATTCTTTTCACAAACCACATATGGATCCACTAGAGTCATTGCATGTGTGTTCATGTCACAAACCACACATGGATCCACCAATGTCATTGCATGTGTGTTCTTTCCATGAACCACGTATAGATCCACCAGAGTCATTGCATGTGTGTTCTTTTCACATATGGATCAACCAATGGCATTGCATGTGTGTTATTGTCATAAACCACATATGGATCAACCAATGTCATTGCATGTGTGTTATTTTGACAAATTACATATGGATCAACAAATGTCATTGCGTTTGTGTTCTTTCCATGAACCACATATGGATCCACTACAGTCATTGCATGTGTGTTAATGTCACAAACCACACATGGATACACCAATGTTCATTGCATGTGTGTTCTTTTCCACAAACCACATATGGATCCACTACAATCATTGCATGTGTGTTCTTTTCACGAACCACACATGGATCCACCGGAGTCATTGCATGTGTGTTCTTTCCACAAACCACATGGATCAACCAGTGTCATTATATGTGTGTTCTTTCCACAAACCACGTGGATTAACCAGAGTCATTGCATTTGTGTTCTTTCCACAAACCACATGGATCCACCAAAGTAATTGCATGTTTGTTCATGTCACAAACCACACATGGATCCACCAGAGTAATGGATTGTGTGTTCTTTCCATGAACCCCGCATGGATCAACAAATTTCATTGCATCTATGTTCTTTCCACAAACCAAATATGGATCCACCAATGTCATTGCATGTGTGTTCTTTACACAACCCACATATGGATCCACAAGAGTCATTACATGTATGTTCTTTTCACAAACCACATATGGATCCACCAGAGTCATTGCATGTGTGTTCTTTCCACAAACCACATATGTACCCACTAGAGTAATTGCATGTGTGTTCTTTTCCACAAACTACTTATGGATCCACTACAGTCATTGCATGTGTGTTCTTTCCACAAACCACATATGGATCCACCATAGTAATTGCATCGTGTTCCTTTCACATATGGATCAACCAATGGCATTGCATGTGTTATTGTCATAAACCACATATGGATCAACCAATGTCATTTCATGTGTGTTCATGTCACAAACCACACACGGATCCACCAATGTCATTGCATGTGGGTTCTTTCCATGAACCACATATAGATCCAAAGAATGTCATTGTATGTGTGTTCTTTCCACAAACCACACATGGATCCACCAGTGTTCATTGCATGTGTGTTCTTTTCCACAAACCACATATGGATCTACCAATGTCATTGTATGTGTGTTATTCTCCACAAACCTCATATGGATCCACCAGAGTCATTGCATATGTGTTCTTTCCACAAACCACATATGGATCAACAAATGTCATTGCATGTGTGTTCTTTCCATGAACCAAATATGGATCGACTAGAGACATTGCATGTGTATTCTTTTCACAAACCACATATGGATCCACTAGAGTCATTGCATGTGTGTTCATGTCACAAACCACACATGGATCCACCAATGTCATTGCATGTGTGTTCTTTCCATGAACCACGTATAGATCCACCAGAGTCATTGCATGTGTGTTCTTTTCACATATGGATCAACCAATGGCATTGCATGTGTGTTATTGTCATAAACCACATATGGATCAACCAATGTCATTGCATGTGTGTTATTTTGACAAATTACATATGGATCAACAAATGTCATTGCGTTTATGTTCTTTCCATGAACCACATATGGATCCACTACAGTCATTGCATGTGTGTTAATGTCACAAACCACAAATGGATACACCAATGTTCATTGCATGTGTGTTCTTTTCCACAAACCACATATGGATCCACTACAATCATTGCATGTGTGTTCTTTTCACAAACCACACATGGATCCACCGGAGTCATTGCATGTGTGTTCTTTCCACAAACCACATGGATCAACCAGTGTCATTACATGTGTGTTCTTTCCACAAACCACGTGGATTAACCAGAGTCATTGCATTTGTGTTCTTTCCACAAACCACACATGGATCCACCAAAGTAATTGCATGTTTGTTCATGTCACAAACCACACATGGATCCACCAGAGTAATGGATTGTGTGTTCTTTCCATGAACCCCGCATGGATCAACAAATTTCATTGCATCTATGTTCTTTCCACAAACCAAATATGGATCCACCAATGTCATTGCATGTGTGTTCTTTACACAACCCACATATGGATCCACAAGAGTCATTACATGTATGTTCTTTTCACAAACCACATATGGATCCACCAGAGTCATTGCATGTGTGTTCTTTCCACAAACCACATATGTACCCACTAGAGTAATTGCATGTGTGGTATTTTCCACAAACTACTTATGGATCCACTACAGTCATTGCATGTGTGTTCTTTCCACAAACCACATATGGATCCACCATAGTAATTGCATGTGTATTCCTTTCACATATGGATCAACCAATGGCATTGCATGTGTGTTATTGTCATAAACCACATATTGATCAACCAATGTCATTACCTATGTGTTCATGTCACAAACCAGACATGGATCGACCAATGTCATTGCATGTGCGTTCTTTCCATGAACCACATATGGATCCACCAATGTAATTGCATGTGTGTTCTTTCCACAAACCACACATGGATCCACCAATGTTCATTGCATGTGTGTTCTTTTCCACAAACCACATATGGATCTACCAATGTCATTGTATGTGTGTTATTTTCCACAAACCACATATGGATCCACCAGAGTCATTGCATGTGTGTTCTTTCCACAAACCACATATGGATCAACAAATGTCATTGCATGTGTGTTCTTTCCATGAACCAAATATGGATCGACTAGAGTCATTGCATGTGTATTCTTTTCACAAACCACATATGGATCCACTAGAGTCATTGCATGTGTGTTCATGTCACAAAACACACATGGATCCACCAATGTCATTGCATGTGTGTTCTTTCCATGAACCACGTATAGATCCACCAGAGTCATTGCATGTGTGTTCTTTTCACATATGGATCAACCAATGGCATTGCATGTGTTTTATTGTCATAAACCACATATGGATCAACCAATGTCATTGCATGTGTGTTATTTTGACAAATTACATATGGATCAACAAATGTCATTGTGTTTGTGTTCTTTCCATGAACCACATATGGATCCACTACAGTCATTGCATGTGTGTTAATGTCACAAACCACACATGGATCCACCAATGTTCATTGCATGTGTGTTCTTTTCCACAAACCACATATGGATCCACTACAATCATTGCATGTGTGTTCTTTTCACAAACCACACATGGATCCACCGGAGTCATTGCATGTGTGTTCTTTCCACAAACCACATGGATCAACCAGTGTCATTACATGTGTGTTCTTTCCACAAACCACGTGGATTAACCAGAGTCATTGCATTTGTGTTATTTCCACAAACCACACATGGATCCACCAAAGTAATTGCATGTTTGTTCATGTCACAAACCACACATGGATCCACCAGAGTAATGGATTGTGTGTTCTTTCCATGAACCACGCATGGATCAACAAATTTCATTGCATCTATGTTATTTCCACAAACCAAATATGGATCCACCAATGTCATTGCATGTGTGTTCTTTACACAACCCACATATGGATCCACAAGAGTCATTACATGTATGTTCTTTTCACAAACCACATATGGATCCACCAGAGTCATTGCATGTGTGTTCTTTCCACAAACCACATATGTACCCACTAGAGTAATTGCATGTGTGTTCTTTTCCACAAACTACTTATGGATCCACTACAGTCACTGCATGTGTGTTCTTTCCACAAACCACATATGGATCCACCATAGTAATTGCATGCGTGTTCCTTTCACATATGGATCAACCAATGGCATTGCATGTGTGTTATTGTCATAAACCACATATGGATCAACCAATGTCATTTCATGTGTGTTCATGTCACAAACCACACACGGATCCACCAATGTCAATGCATGTGGGTTCTTTCCATGAACCACATATGGATCCAGCAATGTCATTGTATGTGTGTTCTTTCCACAAACCACACATGGATCCACCAGTGTTCATTGCATGTGTGTTGTTTTCCACAAACCACATATGGATCTACCAATGTCATTGTAGTTATTTTCCACAAACCTCACATGGATCCACCAGAGTCATTGCATATGTGTTCTTTCCACAAACCACATATGGATCAACAAATGTCGTTGCATGTGTGTTCTTTCCATGAAGCAAATATGGATCCACCAGAGTCATTGCATGTGTGTTCTTTTCACAAACCACATATGGATCCACTAGAGTCATTGCATGTGTGTTCATGTCACAAACCACACATGGATCCACCAATGTCATTGCATGTGTGTTCTTTCCATGAAGCACATATGGATCCACCAGAGTCATTGCATGTGTGTTCTTTTCACATATGGATCGACCAATGACATTGCATGTGTGTTATTGTCATAAACCACATACGGATCAACCAATGTCATTGCATGTGTGTTCATTTCACAAACCACATATGGATCAACAAATGTCATTCCATGTGTGTTCTTTCCATGAACCACATATGGATCCACTAAAGTAATTGCATGTGTGTTAATGTCACAATCCACACATGGATCCACCAATGTTCATTGCATGTGTGTTATTTTGCACAAACCACATATGGACCCACTAGAGTCATTGCATGTGTGTTCTTTTCACAAACCACACATGGATCCACCAGAGTCATTGCATGTGTGTTCTTTCCACAAACCACATATGTACCCACTAGAGTAATTGCATGTGTGTTCTTTTCCACAAACCACTTATGGATCCACTAGAGTCATTGCATGTGTGTTCTTTCCACAAACCACATATGGATCAACAAATGTCATTGCATGTGTGTTCTTTCCACAAACCACATGGATCAACCAATGTAATTACATGTGTGTTCTTTTCACAAACCACATGGATCAACCAGAGTCATTGCATGTGTGTTCTTTCCACAAACCACACATGGATCCACCAGAGTAAGTGTATGTGTGTTCATGTCACAAACCACACATGGATCCACCAGAGTAATGGCTTGTGTGTTCTTTCCATGAAAAACACATGGATCAACAAATTTCATTGCATGTGTGTTCTTTCCACAAACCAAATATGGATCGACCAATGTCATTGGATGTGTGTTCTTTCCACAAACTACATATGGATCCACAAGAGTCATTGCATGTGTGTTCTTTTCACAAACCACATATGGATCCACCAGAGTCATTGCATGTGTGTTCTTTCCACAAACCACATATGTACCTACTAGAGTAATTGCATGTGCGTCCTTTTCCACAAACCACTTATGGATCCACTAGAGTCATTGCATGTGTGTTCTTTCCACAAAACTCATATGGATCCACCAGAGTAATTGCATGCGTGTTCCTTTCACATATGGATTAACCAATGGCATTGCATGTGTGTTATTGTCATAAACCACATATGGATCAACCGATGTCATTGCATGTGTGTTCATGTTAAAAACCACACACGGATCCACCAATGTCATTGCATGTGGGTTCTTTCCATGAACCACATATGGATCCACCAATGTCATTGTATGTGTGTTCTTTCCACAAACCACACATGGATCCACCAGTGTTCATTGCATGTGTGTTCTTTTCCACAAACCACATATGGATCTACCAATGCCATTGTATGTGTGTTATTTTCCATAAAGAACATATGGATCCACCAGAGTCATTGCATATGTGTTCTTTCCACAAACCACATATGGATCCAGAAATGTCATTGCATGTGTGTTCTTTCCATGAACCAAATATGGATCCACCAGAGTCATTGCATGTGTGTTCTTTTCACAAACCACATATGGATCCACTAGAGTCATTGCATGTGTGGTCATGTCACAAACCACACATTTATCCACCAATGCCATTGCATGTGTGTTCTTTCCATGAACCACGTATGGATCCACCAGAGTCATTGCATGTGTGTTCTTTTCACATATGGATCAACCAATGGCATTGCATGTGTGTTATTGTCATAAACCACATATGGATCAACCAATGTCATTGCATGTGTGTTATTTTGACAAATTACATATGGATCAACAAGTGTCCTTGCGTTTGTGTTCTTTGCATGAACCACATATGGTTACACTACTGTCATTGCTTGTGTGTTTTTGTTTCAAACCACACATGGATCCACCAATGTTCATTGCATGTGTGTTCTTTTCCACAAACCACATATGGATCCACTACAATCATTGCATGTGTGTTCTTTTCACAAACCACACATGGATCCAATGGAGTCATTGCATGTGTGTTCTTTCCACAAACCACATGGATCAACCAGTGTCATTACATGTGTGTTCTTTCCACAAACCACGTGGATTAACCAGAGTCATTGCATGTGTGTTGTTTCCACAAACCACACATGGATCCACTAGAGTAATTGCATGTGTGTTCATGTCACAAACCACACATGGATCCACCAGAGTAATGGCTTCTGTGTTCTTTCCATGAACCACACATGGATCAACAAGTTTCATTGCATGTGTGCTCTTTCCACAAACCAAATATGGATCCACCAATGTCATTGCATGTGAGTTCTTTCCACCAACCACATATGGATCCACAAGAGTCATTGCATGTGTGTTATTTTCACAAACCACATATGGATCCACCAGAGTCATTGCATGTGTGTTCTTTCCACAAACCACATATGTACCCACTAGAGTAATTGCATGTGCGTTCTTTTCCACAAACCACTTATGGATCCACTAGAGTCATTGCATGTGTGTTCTTTCCACAAACCACACATGGATCCACCAGAGTAATTGCATGTGTGTTCATGTCACAAACCACACATGGATCCACCAGAGTAATGGCTTCTGTGTTCTTTCCATGAACCACACATGGATCAATAAGTTTCATTGCATGTGTGTTCTTTCCACAAACCAAATATGGATCCACCAATGTCATTGCATGTGTGTTCTTTCCACCAACCACATATAGATCCACAAGAGTCATTGCATGTGTGTTATTTTCACAAACCACATATGGATCCACCAGAGTCATTGCATGTGTGTTCTTTCCACAAACCACATATGTACCCACTAGAGTAATTGCATGTGTGTTCTTTTCCACAAACCACTTATGGATCCACTAGAGTCATTGCATGTGTGTTCTTTCCACAAACCACATATGGATCCACCAGAGTAATTGCATGCGTGTTCCTTTCACATATGGATCAACCAATGGCATTGCATGTGTGTTATTGTCATAAACCACATATGGATCAACCAATGTCATTACATGTGTGTTCTTGTCACAACCCACACATGGATCCACCAATGTCATTGCATGTGGGTTCTTTCCATGAACCACATATGGATCCACCAATGTCATTGCATATGTGTTCTTTCCACAAACCACACATGGATCCACCAATGTTCATTGCATGTGTGTTATTTTCCACAAATCACATATGGATCTAGCAATGTCATTGCACGTGTGTTATTTTCCACAAATCACATATGGATCCACCAGAGTCATTGCATGTGTGTTCTTTCCACAAACCACATATGGATCAAGAAATGTCATTGCATGTGTGTTCTTTCCATGAACCAAATATGGATCCACCAGAGTCATTGCATGTGTGTTCTTTTCACAAACCACATATGGATCCACTAGAGTCATTGCATGTGTGGTCATGTCACAAACCACACATGGATCCACCAATGTCATTGCATGTGTGTTCTTTCTATGAAGCACCTATGGATCCACCTTAGTCATTGCATGTGTGTTCTTTTCACATATGGATCAACCAATGGCATTGCATGTGTGTTATTGTCATAAACCACATACGGATCAACCAATGTCATTGGATGTGTGTTCATTTCACAAACCACATATGGATCAACAAATGTCATTGCATGTGTGTTCTTTCCATGAACCACATATGGATCCACTAGAGTAATTGTGTGTGTGTTAATGTCACAAACCACACATGGATCCACCAATGTTCATTGCATGTGTGTTATTTTCCACAAACCACATATGGACCCACTAGAGTCATTGCATGTGTGTTCTTTTCACAAACCACACATGGATCCACCAGAGTCATTGCATGTGTGTTCTTTCCACAAACCACATATGGATCCACCAGAGTCATTGCATGTGTGTTCTTTTCACAAACCAAATATGGATCCACCAATGTCATTGCATGTGTGTTCTTTCCACAAACCACATATGGATCCACCAGAGTCATTGCATGTGTGTTCTTTTCACAAACCACATATGGATCCACCAGAGTCATTGCATGTGTCTTCTTTCCACAAACCACATATATACCCACTAGAGTAATTGCATGTGTGTTCTTTTCCACAAACCACTTATGGATCCACTAGAGTCATTGCATGTGTGTTCTTTCCACAAACCACAATAGGATCAACCAGAGTAATTGCTACGTGTTTCTTTCACATATGGATCAACCAATGGCATTGCATGTGTGTTATTGTCATAAACCACATATTGATCAACCAATGTCATTACATATGTGTTCATGTCACAAACCAGACATGGATCGACCAATGTCATTGCATGTGGGTTCTTTCCATGAACCACATATGGATCCACCAATGTCATTGCATGTGTGTTCTTTCCACAAACCACACATGGATCCACCAATGTTCATTGCATGTGTGTTCTTTTCCACAAACCACATATGGATCTACCAATGTCATTGTATGTGTGTTATTTTCCACAAACCACATATGGATCCACCAGAGTCATTGCATGTGTGTTCTTTCCACAAACCACATATGGATCAATGAATGTCATTGCATGTGTGTTCTTTCCATGAACCAAATATGGATCGACTAGAGTCATTGCATGTGTATTCTTTTCACAAACCACATATGGATCCACTAGAGTCATTGCATGTGTGTTCATGTCACAAACCACACATGGATCCACCAATGCCATTGCATGTGTGTTCTTTCCATGAACCACGTATGGATCCACCAGAGTCATTGCATGTGTGTTCTTTTCACATATGGATCAACCAATGGCATTGCATGTGTGTTATTGTCATAAACCACATATGGATCAACAAATGTCATTGCATTTGTGTTCTTTCCATGAACCACATATGGATCCACTACAGTCATTGCATGTGTGTTAATGTCACAAACCACACATGGATCCACCAATGTTCATTGCATGTGTGTTCTTTTCCACAAACCACATATGGATCCACTACAATCATTGCATGTGTGTTCTTTTCACAAACCACACATGGATCCACCGGAGTCATTGCATGTGTGTTCTTGCCACAAACCACATGGATCAACCAGTGTCATTACATGTGTGTTCTTTCCACAAACCACGTGGATCAACCAGAGTCATTGCATTTGTGTTCTTTCCACACACCACACATGGATCCACCAAAGTAATTGCATGTTTGTTCATGTCACAAACCACACATGGATCCACCAGAGTAATGGATTGTGTGTTCTTTCCATGAACCCCGCATGGATCAACAAATTTCATTGCATCTATGTTCTTTCCACAAACCAAATATGGATCCACCAATGTCATTGCATGTGTGTTCTTTACACAACCCACATATGGATCCACAAGAGTCATTACATGTATGTTCTTTTCACAAACCACATATGGATCCACCAGAGTCATTGCATGTGTGTTCTTTCCACAAACCACATATGTACCCACTAGAGTAATTGCATGTGTGTTCTTTTCCACAAACTACTTATGGATCCACTACAGTCATTGCATGTGTGTTCTTTTCACAAACCACATATGGATCCACCATAGTAATTGCATGCGTGTTCCTTTCACATATGGATCAACCAATGGCATTGCATGTGTGTTATTGTCATAAACCACATATGGATCAACCAATGTCATTTCATGTGTGTTCATGTCACAAAACACACACGGATCCACCAATGTCATTGCATGTGGGTTCTTTCCATGAACCACATATGGATCCAGCAATGTCATTGTATGTGTGTTCTTTCCACAAACCACACATGGATCTACCAATGTCATTGTATGTGTGCTATTTTCCACAAACCTCATATGGATCCACCAGAGTCATTGCATATGTGTTCTTTCCACAAACCACATATGGATCAACAAATGTCATTGCATGTGTGTTCTTTCCATGAACCAAATATGGATCCACCAGAGTCATTGCATGTGTGTTCTTTTCACAAACCACATATGGATCCACTAGATTCATTGCATGTGTGTTCATGTAACAAACCACACATGGATCCACCAATGTCATTGCATGTGTGTTCTTTCCATGAAGCACATATGGATCCACGAGAGTCATTGCATGTGTGTTCTTTTCACATATGGATCGACCAATGGCATTGCATGTGTGTTATTGTCATAAACCACA
Organism: Avena insularis; assembly: GCA_023614405.1. Lineage (NCBI taxonomy): Eukaryota > Viridiplantae > Streptophyta > Magnoliopsida > Poales > Poaceae > Avena > Avena insularis. The sequence goes on from CM042692.1 coordinate 107,902,335, forward strand.
TACGGATCAACCAATGTCATTGCATGTTTGTTCATTTCACAAACCACATATGGATCAACAAATGTCATTCCATGTGTGTTCTTCCATGAACCACATATGGATCCACTAAAGTAATTGCATGTGTGTTAATGTCACAATCCACACATGGATCCACCAATGTTCATTGCATGTGTGTTATTTTCCACAAACCACATATGGACCCACTAGAGTCATTGCATGTGTGTTCTTTTCACAAACCACACGTGGATCCACCAGAGTCATTGCATGTGTGTTCTTTCCACAAACAACATGGATCAACCAATGTAATTACATGTGTGTTCTTTTCACAAACCACATGGATCAACCAGAGTCATTGCATGTGTGTTCTTTCCACAAACCACACATGGATCCACCAGAGTAATTGCATGTGTGTTCATGTCAGAAACCACACATGGATCCACCAGAGTAATGGCTTCTGTGTTCTTTCCATGAACCACACATGGATGAAGAAATTTCATTGCATGTGTGTTCTTTCCACAAACCAAATATGGATCCACCAATGTCATTGCATGTGTGTTCTTTCCACCAACCACATATGGATCCACAAGAGACATTGCATGTGTGTTATTTTCAGAAACCACATATGGATCCACCAGAGTCATTGCATGTGTGTTCTTTCCACAAACCACATATGTACCCACTAGAGTAATTGCATATGTGTTCTTTCCACAAACCACATATGGATCCACAAGAGTCATTGCATGTGTGTTATTTTCACAAACCACATATGGATCCACCAGAGTCACTGCATGTGTTTTCTTTCCACAAACCACATATGTACCCACTAGAGTAATTGCATGTGTGTTCTTTTCCACAAACCACTTATGGATCCACTAGAGTCACTGCATGTGTGTTCTTTCCACAAAACTCATATGGATCCACCAGAGTAATTGCATGCGTGTTCCTTTCACATATGGATCAACCAATGGCATTGCATGTGTGTTATTGTCATAAACCACATATGGATCAACCAATGTCATTGTATGTGTGTTCATGTCACAAACCACACAAGGATCCACCAATGTCATTGCATGTGGGTTCTTTCCATGAACCACATATGGATCCACCAATGTCATTGTATGTGTGTTCTTTCCACAAACCACACATGGATCCACCAGTGTTCATTGCATGTGTGTTCTTTTCCACAAACCACATATGGATCTACCAATGTCATTGTATGTGTGTTATTTTCCACAAACCACATATGGATCCACCAGAGTCATTGCATGTGTGTTCTTTCCACAAACCACATATGGATCAACAAATGTCATTGCATGTGTGTTCTTTCCATGAACCAAATATGGATCCACCAGAGTCATTGCATGTGTGTTCTTTTCACAAACCACATATGGATCCACTAGAGTCATTGCATGTGTGGTCATGTCACAAACCACACATGGATCCACCAATGTCATTGCATGTGTGTTCTTTCCATGAAGCACATATGGATCCACCTTAGTCATTGCATGTGTGTTCTTTTCACATATGGATCAACCAATGGCATTGCATGTGTGTTATTGTCATAAACCACATACGGATCAACCAATGTCATTGGATGTGTGTTCATTTCACAAACCACATATGGATCAACAAATGTCATTGCATGTGTGTTCTTTCCATGAACCACATATGGATCCACTAGAGTAATTGTGTGTGTTAATGTCACAAACCACACATGGATCCACCAATGTTCATTGCATGTGTGTTATTTTCCACAAACCACATATGGACCCACTAGAGTCATTGCATGTGTGTTCTTTCCACAAACCACATGGATCAACCAATGTAATTACATGTGTGTTCTTTTCACAAACCACATGGATCAACTAGAGTCATTGCATGTGTGTTCTTTCCACAAACCACACATGGATCCACCAGAGTAATTGCATGTGTGTTCATGTCACAAACCACACATGGATCCACCAGAGTAATGGCTTCTGTGTTCTTTCCATGAACCACACATGGATCAACAAATTTCATTGCATGTGTGTTCTTTCCACAAACAAAATATGGATCCACCAATGTCATTGCATATGTGTTCTTTCCACAAACCACATATGGATCCACAAGAGTCATTGCATGTGTGTTATTTTCACAAACCACATATGGATCCACCAGAGTCATTGCATGTGTGTTCTTTCCACAAACCACATATGTACCCACTAGAGTAATTGCATGTGTGTTCTTTTCCACAAAGTACTTATGGATCCACTAGAGTCATTGCATGTGTGTTCTTTCCACAAACCACATATGGATCCACCAGAGTAATTGCATGCGTGTTCCTTTCACATATGGATCAACCAATGGCATTGCATGTGTGTTATTGTCATAAACCACATATGGATCAACCAATGTCATTACATGTGTGTTCCTGTCACAACCCACACATGGATCCACCAATGTCATTGCATGTGGGTTCTTTCCATGAACCACATATGGATCCACCAATGTCATTGCATATGTGTTCTTTCCACAAACCACACATGGATCCACCAATGTTCATTGCATGTGTGTTCTTTTCCACAAATCACATATGGATCTACCAATGTCATTGCATGTGTGTTATTTTCCACAAATCACATATGGATCCACCTGAGTCATTGCGTGTGTGTTCTTTCCACAAACCACATATGGATCAAGAAATGTCATTGCATGTGTGTTCTTTCCATGAACCAAATATGGAGCCACCAGAGTCATTGCATGTGTGTTCTTTTAACAAACCACATATGGATCCACTAGAGTCATTGCATGTGTGTTCATGTCACAAACCACACATGGATCCACCAATGTCATTGGATGTGTGCTCTTTCCATGAAGCATATATGGATCCACCTTAGTCATTGCATGTGTGTTCTTTTCACATATGGATCAACCAATGGCATTGCATGTGTGTTATTGTCATAAACCACATACGGATCAACCAATGTCATTAGATGTGTGTTCATTTCACAAACCACATATGGATCAACAAATGTCAATGCATGTGTGTCTTTCCATGAACCACATATGGCTCCACTAGAGTAATTTCATGTGTGTTAATGTCACAAACCACACATGGATCCACCAATGTTCATTGCATGGTGTTCTTTTCCACAAACCACATATGGATCGCCTAGAGTCATTGCATGTGTGTTCTTTTCACAAACCACACATGGATCCACCAGAGTCATTGCATGTGTGTTCTTTCCAAAACCACATGGATCAACCAATGTCATTACATGTGTGTTCTTTCCACAAACCACATGGATCAACTAGAGTCATTGCATGTGTGTTCTTTGCACAAACCACACATGGATCCACCAGAGTAATTGCATGTGTGTTCATGTCACAAACCACACATGGATCCACTAGAGTAATGGCTTGTGTGTTCTTTCCATGAACCACAGATGGATCAACAAATTTCATTGCATGTGTGTTCTTTCCACAAACCAAATATGGATCCACCAATGTCATTGCATGTCTGTTCTTTCCACAAACCACATATGGATCCACAAGAGTCATTGCATGTGTGTTCTTTTCACAAACCACATATGGATCCACCAGAGTCACTGCATGTGTTTTCTTTCCACAAACCACATATGTACCCACTAGAGTAATTGCATGTGTGTTCTTTTCCACAAACCACTTATGGATCCACTAGAGTCACTGCATGTGTGTTCTTTCCACAAAACTCATATGGATCCACCAGAGTAATTGCATGCGTGTTCCTTTCACATATGGATCAACCAATGGCATTGCATGTGTGTTATTGTCATAAACCACATATGGATCAACCAATGTCATTGCATGTGTGTTCATGTCACAAACCACACAAGGATCCACCAATGTCATTGCATGTGGGTTCTTTCCATGAACCACATATGGATCCACCAATGTCATTGTATGTGTGTTCTTTCCACAAACCACACATGGATCCACCAGTGTTCATTGCATGTGTGTTCTTTTCCACAAACCACATATGGATCTACCAATGTCATTGTATGTGTGTTATTTTCCACAAACCACATATGGATCCACCAGAGTCATTGCATGTGTGTTCTTTCCACAAACCACATATGGATCAACAAATGTCATTGCATGTGTGTTCTTTCCATGAACCAAATATGGATCCACCAGAGTAATTGCATGTGTGTTCTTTTCACAAACCACATATGGATCCACTAGAGTCATTGCATGTGTGTTCATGTCACAAACCACACATGGAGCCACCAATGTCATTGCATGTTTGTTTTTTCCATGAAGCACATATGGATCCACCAGAGTCATTGCATGTGTGTTCTTTTCACATATGGATCAACCAATGGCATTGCATGTGTGTTATTCTCATAAACCACATACGGATCAACCAATGTCATTGCATGTGCGTTCTTTTCACAAACCACATATGGATCAACAAATGTCATTGCATGTGTGTTCTTTCCATGAACCACATATGGATCCACCAGAGTAATTTCATGTGTGTTAATGTCACAAACCACACATGGATCCACCAATGTTCATTGCATGTGTGTTCTTTTCCACAAACGACATATGGATCCAATAGAGTCATTGCATGTGTGTTCTTTTCACAAACCACACATGGATCCACCAGAGTCATTGCATGTGTGTTCTTTCCACAAACCACATGGATCTACCAATGTAATTACATGTGTGTTCTTTTCACAAACCACATGGATCAACCAGAGTCATTGCATGTGTGTTCTTTCCACAAACCACACATGGATCCACCAGAGTAATTGCATGTGTGTTCATGTCACAAACCACACATGGATCCACCAGAGTAATGGCTTGTGTGTTCTTTCCATGAACCACACATGGATCAACAAATGTCATTGCATGTGTGTTCTTTCCATAAACCAAATATGGATCCACCAATGTCATTGCATGTGTGTTCTTTCCACAAACCACATATGGATCCACAAGAGTCATTGCATGTGTGTTCTTTTCACAAACCACATATGGATCCACCAGAGTCATTCCATGTGTGTTCTTTCCACAAACCACATATGTACCCACTAGAGTAATTGCATGTGTGTTCTTTTCCACAAACCACTTATGGATCCACTAGAGTCATTGCATGTGTGTACTTTCCACAAACCACATATGGATCCACCAGAGTAGTTGCATGTGTATTCCTTTCACATATGGATCAACCAATGGTATTGCATGTGTGTTATTATCATAAACCACATATTGATCAACCAATGTCATTGCATGTGTGTTCATGTCACAAACCACAGACGGATCCACCAATGTCATTGCATGTGGGTTCTTTCCATGAACCACATATGGATCCACCAATGTCACTGTATGTGTGTTCTTTCCACAAACCACACATGGATCCACCAGTGTTCATTGCATGTGTGTTCTTTTCCACAAACCACATATGGATCTACCAATGTCATTGTATGCGTGTTATTTTCCACAAACCACATATGGATCCACCAGAGTCATTTCAACTGTGTTCTTTCCACAAACCACATATGGATCAACAAATGTCCTTGCATGTGTGTTCTTTCCACGAACCAAATATGGATCCATCAGAGTCATTGCATGTGTGTTCTTTTCACAAACCACATATGTATCCACTAGAGTCATTGCATGTGTGTTCATGTCACAAACCACACATGTATCCACCAATGTCATTGCATGTGTGTTCTTTCCATCAAACACATATGGATCCACCAGAGTAATTGCATGTGTGTTAATGTCACAAACCACACATGGATCCACCAATGTTCATTGCATGTGTGTTCTTTTCCACAAACCACATATGGATTCACTAGATTCATTGCATGTGTGCTCTTTTTACAAACCACACATGGATCCACTAGACTCATTGCATGTGTGTTCTTTTCACAAACCACATATGGATCAACAAATGTCATTGCATGTGTGTTCTTTCGATGAACCACATATGGATCCACCAGAGTAATTGCATGTGAGTTAATGTCACAAACCACACATGGATCCACCAATGTTCATTGAACGTGTGTTCTTTTCCACAAACCACATATGGATCCACTAGAGTCATTGCATGTGTGTTCTTTTCACAAACCACACATGAATCCACCAGAGTCATTGCATGTGTGTTCTTTTCACAAACCACACATGGATCCACCAGAGTTATTGCATGTGTGTTCTTTCCACAAACCACATGGATCAACCAATGTCATTACATGTGTGTTCTTTCCAAAAACCACATGAATAAACCAGAGTCATTGCATGTGTGTTCTTTCCACAAACCACACATGGATCCACCAGAGTAATTGCATGTGTGTTCATGTCACAAACTACACATGTATCCACCAGAGTAATGGCTTGTGTTTTCTTTCCATGAACCACACATGGATCAACAAATGTCATTACATGTGTGTTCTTTCCACAAACCAAATATGGATCCACCAATGTCATTGCATGTGTGTTCTTTACACAAACCACATATGGATCCACAAGAGTCATTGCATGTGTGTTCTTTTCACAAACCACATATGGATCCACCGGAGTCATTCCATGTGTGTTCTTTCCACAAACCACATATGTACCCACTAGAGTAATTACATGTGTGTTCTTTTCCACAAACCACTTATGGATCCACTAGAGTCATTGCATGTGTGTTCCTTCCACAAACCACATATGGATCCACCAGAGTAATTGCATACGTGTTTATTTCACATATGGATCAACCAATGGCATTGCATGTGTGTTATTGTCATAAACCACATATGGATGAACCAATGTCATTGCATGTATGTTCATGTCACAAACCACACACGGATCCACCAATGTCATTGCATGTGGGTTCTTTCCATGAACCACATATGGATCCACCAATGACATTGTATGTGTGTTCTTTCCACAAACCACACATGGATCCACCAGTGTTCATTGCATGTGTGTTCTTTTCCACAAACCAAATATGGATCTACCAATGTAATTGTATGTGTGTTATTTTCCACAAACCACATATGGATCCACCAGAGTCATTGCATGTGTGTTCTTTCCACAAACCACATATGGATCAACAAATGTCATTGCATCTGTGTTATTTCCATGAACCAAATATGGATCCACCAGAGTCATTGCATGTGTGTTCTTTTCACAAACCACATTGGATCCACTAGAGTCATTGCATGTGTGTTCATGTCACAAACCACACATGTATCCACCAATGTCATTGCATGTGTGTTCTTTCCATGAAGCACATATGGATCCACCAGAGTCATTGCATGTGTAATCTTTTCACATATGGATCAACCAATGGCATTGCATGTCTGTTATTGTCATAAAACACATACGGATCAACAAATGTCATTGCATGTGTGTTGTTTTTACAAACCACATATGGATCAACAAATGTCATTGCATGTGTGTTCTTTCCATGAACCACATATGGATCCACCAGAGTAATTGCATGTGCGTTAATGTCACAAACCACACATGGATCCACCAATGTTCATTGCATGTGTGTTCTTTTCCACAAACCACATATGGATCCACTAGAGTCATTGCATGTGTGTTATTTTCACAAACCACACATGGATCCACCGGAGTCATTGGATGTGTGTTCTTTCCACAAACCACATGGATCAACCAATGTCATTACATGTGTGTTCTTTTCACAAACCACATGGATCAACTAGAGTCATTGCATGTGTGTTCTTTCCACAAACCACACATGGATTCACCAGAGTAATTGCATGTGTGTTCATGTCACAAACCACACATGGATCCACCAGAGTAATGGCTTGTGTGTTCTTTCCATGAACCACACATGGATCAACAAATGTCATTGCATGTGTGTTCTTTCCACAAACCAAATATGGATCCACCAATGTCATTGCATGTGTGTTCTTTCCACAAACCACATATGGATCCACAAGAGTCATAGGATGTGTGTTCTTTTCACAAACGACATATGGATCCACCAGAGTCATTGCATGTGTGTTCTTTCCACAAACCACATATGTACCCACTAGAGTAATTGCATGTGTGTTCTTTCCCACAAACCACTTATCAGTAGTGGAAAACGGGCCTCCAGTCCCGGCCCGTAAGGGGCTTTAGTCCCGGTCCTGGTAACCGGGACTAGAGGGGCGGGACTAAAGGCCCACCCACTAGTCCCGGCCCTCTTACCAGCCAGGACCAATGGGCATCCACGTGGCTGTCTTTGCGGGCGCTGGGTGCCCCCCTATTAGTCCCGGTTCCTATTACGAACTGGGACAAATGGTTCTCTGCCGCGGCAGAATTTTAGGCACTTTCTCTGCCGCGGCAGAGAATTCAATTTGTATCCTTTTTTTCATTTCAAAATAGTTTTCTACGCTACCACATACCGTACATGTTCGTGCATACATAAGATAACTTCTCTTAAGATCGAGCATACAAATATATACATGATAGTTACACATGGAGATCACAATTATCGGGACTAGAGCCCGTCTATTCATTTACACGGTCAGGGATCATCGACGCCTATTCACACTAAATTCTCCGGCGTCATCTATCATATCGTTCATCAAGAATCCTGCCAGTTCTTCAGCAATTGCTACTACGTGTTGCTATGGTAGGAGCTGATCCCGCATTTTCTCGAACTATATAAGAAAAGGAGATCAATATGAATATCAATCATGATAACAAAAAGTGACGGTAATAAAAATAATGTTATGAATGTATTGCTTACATCGACTCTATAATCATTCAGCTCACTGGTAAACGTGCGAATGAACTCGCAAACGTAGAATCCACATAGATTCATCTTCGGTGGCTGCCTCGTGCACTTTACGAGAATAGAATTCAATCAAAATAATAATCCAGCATCATAATTGTATTGAAACTAGAAGTAAAGAGATGCGCGTACTACTTACCGAGACCGACTTAAACATTAGCTTCTCACTAAAGTCACCCGTAACCGCACTCTTGAACTGGTTCCAAACCCTACCCGGTAAAGAAAATGAATGAGTTATTTATTACGTGATATCTCAGGAAATCAACGAAAGAGACCGATGTAGCGCGAAAATTACCTCTGGAGCATGTCTTGCATGTCCCTAAACATTTCCAGGGGTCTCTTTAATGGGTCCATGACTTCAACTCTTCCCTTATCAAGTTGAATGTCCATGAGAATCTAGTGGAAACTATACACGTTTATATATACATCAGTAACTCATCAATTACACTTAACATCGAGTAAGCAAAAGAGAATGTGTACAATAGAGTAAGACCCTCACGCGAAATTGTATGTAAATAGTATGTGGTCACAGAAATTTTGCTCCGTTAGAAACCTTAGAAGGTTTTCCTGCGTGTCCTCGGGTTTTGTCGTTAGCGTCTGTACATGTATTTTATCTGGGTCAATGAACCCAACACTAAAGATTGACCTTCTTTTACATTCCATGATCTTCATTCTGCATAATAATAGAGTACAAAAGGATATAATTAGGATAATTACATGCAATGAACTGAACAACTGAAAAAAATGAACAACTTATATATAGACAATGAATTCAACAACTTACAGACAATAGAAACTCATGAGACTTTTGTCGAGGGTGTCGAAAATGTATAACTAGAAGAGTTCTGGAAACTTAACATGGACCTCTTCTTCTCGGAAGTAGTAGTCATGTGGGACTTTCACCACGATCATTATTCTCTCCTGCTTTACGGCTTTCAAGTACCATTTATGTAAACTCCGCATTTGTGTTGGCAGTTTTTGGAACTGCTCAAAGCTGACCAGAGGCTTCCCTGGGACATATGTAGGGACTACCTGAGCCTTGGGTAACTTGTCGTCCTGGGAACCTAGCAATTCCTCAACAGTCACATTCATAGAGGCCGCAAGCTACGCAGCTTCTTCCATATTCTGCTAGGGAATGTCATGGGATACCACCTTGAGGGGTGGGGTCGATTTTTTGGCCTGTTCCCCGAGCCGGGGACGCCCTTTCTTTCCTTGCACTTTGACTGATGATTTGCTCCCGCTTGCACTTCTACTTGATTTGCTCTTCTTCACTTCCTTCTGAAGTGTGCGTCGATAGTCATCTGGCTTATGGTGCAAGTCATATTGCGATTTTGTGTTCAGAAAAGAAAGTGCATACACTTTTTGCTTCTCGGTGTATACCGGGGCGGGCTCGGGTTTCTTCTTTTGAAGCTGCGCAACGCATTTGGCCTTTACGATCATGTCAGTTTCCTCGTCAGTACGATCTTAAGGTCTGATAGGAAGATTCTTATGAGGTACTCTTGGGAGGGGCGACATTTGTCGTTTTGGGCTCCTGCGTCGTTTAGTACTAATCAAAGGCTGCGGCGGAGATCGAGATGGACTCGGGCTATGGTGGTCGTAGTCATGGGGTGGGCTTCTTGGAGGTGATGGAGGTGAAGGTGACATGCGACCACTCGGAGGCGGTGTTGGCTTTGGCGTCTAGCCTGGAAGCTTGATGTTGTTCTTGTCCCATAGAATGATACCACCCAGTACTTCTCCGAGTGTCCTCTCACCTTCAGGTCCAGGGATGTCAAGCTCCATTGAGTCCCACCCCATTGCGATTTCATCCACAGCAACTTTAGCATAGCCAGCTGGAATCTCACGGCCACGCCAGCGTGCGCCAGGTGGACAAGGTAAAGCACATCTGACCGCCACCTTGATGGATAGGTCCTTCACCTTCTGATGGATCTCACAATATGTCTGCTCCTTGATTCCATCCACGAGGTAGCCGGGACCGCCATCTACCATATGTGCATCGTCAGAAGGGACCTCCAATTCAGCCACGCTGCTTCTCCACTGAGATGGGACGGCGGTAATATCGAGTACAGGATCTTGCAGCGCCGCTTCCTCGGGTTCGCAATTTGTTGCTGATGCATTCGAAGTGTGCCTAGCAACTCGGTGAACATGTCTCCCTCCTCCTCCTGCCGTCGCCTCTTTGCTCTCTCTCGGCTCCTATAAGTATCTCTGTCTTTGGGAAACCCCATCTCCCACGTATAACTAGGGCCAAGGCCTCGTACATGTCCTCCGCGTTCGTCATTCCCGAGGACCTTTGTCATCAAGTCTTTCTCTCTATCGGGACGGAACTTTGTTGTCCCCCCTTTAATCTCCTTCACCACTTTCTGCCATGTATCCCGGGGTATCCTAATCCCGTCACTGCAAATAAGGTCCCCTATACTTTCGTCATACTCACTCCCATGCCCAAGGAACCAATTCCTTGCCCTCAGATCCCATTCTTCGCGTATTGGTTCTCGAGTGATCCCTTTAGCAAGCAACTCATTCTCTTTAGCATCCCACTTTAGCATGGCAGCCAAGCCCTCGGCCCTGTGTGATGGTGATATTTCTTCATCGCGGCATTTTTCTTGTTTTTCTCCGACATTTCCATAGCAGGTTGTGACTCCTTGTACTTCACAAATGCATCCCAGTTAGCCTGTTGCTTCGTTAGATAGCATTCAAATTTAGGAGTCTTCTTCGTCTTCTGATACTTTTGCCATAATGCTTTCTTCCAGTTCTTGAATAGTTCGGCCATCTTCGTAAGACTCCACTTCTTGACTTTCTTCCTCAATGCAGTTGTGTCGGCATCATCCTCACATTCTGGCAGGGTGAAATGTGTCATGAGGTCATTCCAAAGACCCTCTTTGCACCTGTCGGCGACATACTCACCCTCTTTCGCCCCTTTGGTCTTATTCCACTCTCGAACGGTGATCGGGGTGCGATCCCTAACCATAACTCCGCATTGTTGTTTAAATACAGTTTTAGCCTTTTCGGGTTCCAACGGTTCACCCCGTGGTGATACCCGCGTAATTGTATAACGCGTAGATGCGTCCAACTTTTTGGCCGGGCCTCGTTTGGAATATTTTTTGCTCGATGCGGAGGCCTAAGAGAAGAAACATTCGTCAATTTATATATATATACAACTCAGTTAATGCATCTACTAATCACCAGACTTCATATATATACCTCGCCGTCGGCTTCTCCACCACCGGAGCCGTCGGCTTCTCCTTGATCATTTCGGTCGACCTCCTCTCCCTCACCGGAGGGGTTCAGATAAATCGACAGAGATTCGGGTGGATCAACATGGGGGGTGTCGTTGATCATTTCTTCCTGTGCTAGGTCTCTCTGGATTGGATCCATAGTTTTCTACAAAATGCACACAATAACATTTTTCATTCAATATTGCTGCATAAAATAATACTAAACAATAATATGAACACGCAATTTGCTACAATAATACTAAACAATAGCAAAATTCTAGTGATGCCCTAACCCTAACCCTAAGTCCGGAGGCCCGCGAGCACCACCACCCTAACCCTATCTTCGGGGGCCCGCGAGCACCACCACTCTAACCCTAAGTCCGGTGGTCCGCGAGCACTACCACCCTAACCCTAAGTCCGGTGGCCCGCGAGCACTACCACATTAAACCTAAGTCCGGGGGCCCGCGAGCACTACCACCCTAACCCTAAGTCCGGTGGGCCCGCGAGCACTACCACCCTAACCCAAAGTCTGGTGGCCCGCGAGCACCACCACCCTAACCCTAAGTCCGGTGGGCCCGCGAGCACCACCACCCTAACCCTAAGTCCGGGGGCCCACGAGCACCACCACCCTAACCCTAAGTCCGGTGGGCCCGCGAGCACCACCACCCTAACCCTAAGTCCGGGGGCCCGTGAGCACCACCACCCTAACCCTAAGTTCGTTGGTCCCGCGAGCACTACCACCCTAACCCTAAGTCCGGTGGCCTGGGAGCACCACCACCCTAACCCTAAGTTCGGGGGCCCGCGAGCACTACCACATTAACCCTAAGTTCGGGGGCCCGCGAGCACTACCACCCTAACTCTAAGTCCGGTGGCCCGCGAGCACCACTACCCTAACCCTAAGTCCGGGGCCCCGCGAGCACTAGCACATTAATCCTAAGTCCGGGGGGCCGCGAGCACTACCACCATAACCCTAAGTCCGGTGGCCCGCGAGCACCACCACCCTAACCCTAAGTCTGGGGGCCCGCGAGCACCACCACCCTAACCCTAAGTCTAGGGGCCCGCGAGCACTACCACATTAACCCTAAGTCCGGGGGCCCGCGAGCACTACCACCCTAACCCTAAGTCCGGTGGCTCACGAGCACCACCACCCTAACCCTAAGTCCGGGGGCCCGCGAGCACTACCGGACTTAGGGTAGTTATTTCTTTAGCTTATCTTTATTTTAGCACTAATGCTTGTCTGTCTCAATCGACACTATAATACTACATACTATATAATATACTACTATATATATTTTTACTAGTAATAAATATATACACAAACATATATATACTATATTTATATACTAGTAATAAATATTACAATATAAAAAAGATACAAGAAATAAAAAAACATACACTAGAAATTAATATATACTATACTAGAAATATATACTATACTAGAAATTAATATATACTATACTAGAAATTAATAGAAAAAACATACACTAGAAATATAAAAAAGATACAAAAGATACAAAAAATACTAGTAATAATTCTATCTATCTATTACAAAAAACATACTAGTAATACTAGTAATACAAGTAATAATTCTATCTATCTATTACAAAAAAGATACTAGTAATACAAAAAACATACACTAGAAATACTAGTAATAATTCTATCTATTACTAGTAATAATCTTAATTAATTAATATAAAAAAAATACAAGAGAGAGGAGGAGAGAGAGTCGTCATTGGGGCCTCGGGGCTCACTGGCTCGCCTGGCTGGTCGGGGCGCCGCCTGCTCACGGGATGGAGGCATCGCGCGGGGCTCGCTGGGGCCAGGGACGAAGAGGATCGGAGGAAGAGCGCGCGGTGGAGGGAGGCGACGAGGATTACCTCCCAGCGGCGGCGCGACAACACGGCGGCGCGGGGTCTCGAGAGGCGGCGCAGCAACATGGCGCTGGGTATGCTGACGGAGAGACCGAGGTATTTGGCGGCAAGGCGTAGTGCTACTCCTCGCTCTGGTCAAAGGATTCGACCGGGGAAGAAGGCGGCGTCTTAAATACCGCCACCCTTTAGTCCTATGCGTTTAGAACCGACTAAAGGGGTCTTAGTCCTGTTCCAGCCACACACCGGGACTAAAGGCTTTGGATGCCTTTTCGCCTGCAGAGCCTTTAGTCCCGGATGGTGTTCTGGGCCGGGACTAAAGGCCCAAATTTGCACACGCTGGGCCTAAGTTGGCGCCTGTTTTTTCAAATATTACAATTTGTAACTATTAGATTTTTTTAAACATTTGAATTATACAGTTTTTGCATACTTATGAATTTGAGAAAATTTTCAACATGAAAAGTTTTTGAATTTGAATAAGTAATCCAAATCTATTTTCTATTTTATAAAATAATTATTCTAACTAGTGAAACTAATAACCATTTTGCCATTTCCAATATAAAAATGCATTAACTATTATATTTTGCATATTTTTGAATCTCACTAAATTTTTAACATAATTTTTTTTTGAATTTGAATAAGTAATCCAAATCTATTTTCTGTTTTATAAAATAATTATTCTAACTAGTGAAACTAATAACCATTTTTCCATTTCCAATTTAAAAATACATTAAGTATTATATTTTGCATATTTTTGAATCTCACTAAATTTTTAACATAAAAAGTGTTTGAATTTGAATAAGAGATTCAAATCCATTTTCTGTTTTATAAAATAATTATTCTAACTCGTCAAACTATTAACCATTTTTAGTTGTATTACACAGAGCCGGTGACTACGACGACTACAGTGGCGCGTATTACAGGGCTAGGCAGGAGCATGACTGAATCACTCCAACATTAGGCATGTTTCTTAATTTTTAGTTGTGCTATGTATCTTAATTTTCAGTTGTGCTATGTATCCTTATTGTTTGTGGGTTCCTTCTCTTGTGATGGTTCCTTCTCTTTGGGTGATCACCTCCCGTAGCTCAGAACCCGGTCATTAACGTCTAGTTTGATTGAGCAAGATGTATTACATGAAGGGTTATGGTTTAATACATTACATAGATTTATGTCTCAAATAAAAGGTTTAATACATTACATAGATTTATGTCTCAAATAAAAGGTTTAATACATTATTACATATTACCAACATCTAGTGTTGTGGTTTTCTTCTGCACCGTAGCCATGGAGAATTTTCATTATTTAACAGGATGTTTGGGTCAGTTTTCACTTTGAAGGGCGGAATTTCATGAAACTTATTGTAATCTTCTGACATGTCTGTCTTGTCATCTACTCCCACGATGTTTCTTTTTCCTGAAAGAACTATGTGGCGCTTTGGCTCATCGTATTCTGTACTCTTTTGCTTATCTTTCCTTTTTCTCGGTTTGGTAGACATGTCCTTCACATAAAAAACCTAAGCCACATCGTTGGCTAGGACGAATGGTTCATCCATGTATGCAAGATTGTTGAGATCCACTATTGTCACGCCATAATTTTGGTCTACATGTACCCCGCGTCCTGTCAGCTTGACCCATTTGCACCGAAACAAAGGGACCTTAAAAGTAGGTCCACAGTCAAGTTCCCATATCTCCTCTATGTATCCATAATATGTGTCCTTCTGCCCATTGTCATCTGTTGCATCAAAGCGGACACCACTGTTTTGGTTGGTGCTCTTTTTATCTTGGGTGATCGTGTAAAATGTATTCCCATTTATATCATACCCTTGGAAAGTACATATAGTCGAAGATGGTAACCTGGCCAATGAGTACAACTCATCTCCAACAGTGGTGTTATTCATGAGATGTGTCTGTAACCAATTGCCAAAATTCTTCTCGTGTTCCCCTTTAATCAAGGTTTCAGGCTTCCCCGGGTTTTTGGAGCGTAGAATATTCTTGTGTTTCTCGATATACGGAGCCACCACGGTGGAATTGTGTAGAACTGTGTAGTGTGCTTGAGTGAAAGAATGCCCGTCCCTACATACCATTGATTTCCTTCCTAGTGTGCCTTTTCCAGTCATCCTCCCCTCATACCGAGATTCAGGAACACCAATCGGCTTAAGGTCAGGAAGAAAGTCAACACAAAACTCAATGACCTCCTCTGTTCCATAGCCCTTGGAGATGCTTCCTTCTGGCCTAGCACGATTATGAACATATTTCTTTAAGACTCCCATGAACCTCTCGATGGGGAACATATTATGTAGAAACACGGGACCGAGAATTCTAATCTCTTCGACTAGGTGAACTAGGAGGTGCGTCATAATATTGAAGAAGGATGGCGGGAACAACAACTCGAAGCTGACCAGACATTGGAACACATCAATCTGTAACCCTGATAGACTTTCTCGATCGATTACCTTCTGAGAAATTGCATTGAGGAATGCACATACCTTCACAATGGCTAGTCGAACATTTTCTGGTAGAATTCCCCTCAATGCAACCGGAAGCAATTGCATCATAAGCACATGGCAGTCATGAGACTTTAGGTTTTGAATTTTTTTCTCTTTCATACTTACTATTCCCTTTATATTCGACGAGAAGCCAGATGGGACCTTGATACTAAAAAGGACTTCAAAAAAGATTTCCTTCTCTTCTTTGGTAAGAGCGCAGCTGGCAAGCCCTTGAAACTGCCTTGGATGCTTGCCGTCTCCTCCTTTATGATGTTGCTGGTCCTCCCGTGCTGCCGGGGTATCTTTTGACTTCCCATACAAGCCCAGGAAGCCGAGAATATTCACGCAAAGATTCTTCGTCAGGTGCATCACGTCGATTGTAGAGCGGACCTCATGCACTTTCCAATAGGGTAGATCCCAAAATATAGATTTCTACTTCCACATGGGTGCGTGTCCGGTAATGGGGTCTTTCGGAACAGGTTGTCCTCCAGGACCCTTTCCAAAGATTATATACAAATCCTTGACCATACCAAATACATCAGCACCACTACGAGGGACAGGCTTCGTCCGGGTTTCTGCCTTGCCATCGAAATGCTTGCCTTTCTTCTTTAAGGGATGACTGGGCGGAAGAAAACGTCGATTGTACGGGTACATATTCTTTCTACATTTATCCAGATATATACTTTCAGTCTCATCTAAACAGTGCGTGCATGCATTGTATCCTTTGTTCGTCTGTCCTGAAATGTTACTAAGAGCAGGCCAATCATTGATGTTTACGAACAGCAACGCTTGTAGGTCAAATTCCTGCTGTTTGTGCTCATCCCACACACATACACCTGGTTTGGCCCACAACTGTAGAAGTTCATCAACTAATGGCCTTAGGTACACATCAATGTCGTTGCCGGGTTGCTTCGGGCCTTGGATGAGCATTGGCATCATAATGAACTTCCGCTTCATGCACAACCAAGGAGGAAGGTTGTAGATACATAGAGTCACGGGCCAGGTGCTGTGACTGCAGTTCTGCTCCCCAAAAGGATTCATGCCATCGGTACTTAGACCAAACCATAAGTTCCTTGCGTCACCAGCAAAGTCCGGGAAGTCTCTCTCGATTTTTCTCCACTGCCGACCATCAGCAGGGTGCCTCAACATCCCGTCTTTCTTACGGTCTTCCATGTGCCATCGCAACAACTTGGCATGCTCTTTATTTCTTAACAAACGTTTCAACCATGGTATTATAGGAGCATACCACATCACCTTGGCAGGAACCCTCTTCCTGGGTGGCTCGCCCTCAACATCACTAGGGTCATCTTTTCTGATCTTATACCGCAATGCAGTGCATACCGGGCATTTATCCATATTCTCGTACTTCTCACCGCGGTAGAGGATGCAGTCATTAGGGCATGCATGTATCTTCTGCACGTCTAATCCTAGAGGGAAGACAAGTTTCTTTGCTTCGTACGTACTGGAGGGCAATTGGTTATTTCTTGGAAGCAGCTTCTTCATTATTACCAGCAACTTTTCAAATCCCGTGGTCATACCGGGTCTCTCGCCTTCCACTTCAACAATTCTAGTGTGCTACCCAGCTTCTTCCGCCATCTTCACAAGTTGGATACAGCAATGTGTTGTGGTCTCAGAACATCTGCTCGAATCGCAACCTCTCCTTTTCAGGTCGCAGTCTCGCCTTGCATCACTAATGACCCGACCAAAATCATCAACGGGCTCATCTGGTTCTCGTTCTTCACCCCCTTCTTCTTCATTATCTTCAACTGCGGTATCATCGTATTCAGGGAACATAGATCAGTAGTTGTCATCATCGTTCTCTTCTTCATCGCCGTCTTCCATCATAACCCCTCTTTCTCCATGCTTGGTCCAAACATTATAGCCGGACATGAAACCGGACCGAAGCAGGTGGCTCTGAATGACTCTTGAGGAAGTGTGAGCCTGCTCATTCCAACATTCAACACATGGACAACACATAAAACCATCCCGCCGCTTGTTCGCGTCGGCCACAAGGCGAAAAGAACGCACGCCTTCTCTGTAAGCGTTAGAGCGTCGGTCACCGTACATCCATGGGTGGCTCATCTGCATCATACAACCATGCATATATATCAAACGCAATCACGATGCTTAAATTAGTACTGCGCGGTCAAAACGAGAAAATAGTTGCTAACCTTTTAGGACACTTCAAAACAAAGAGGAGAAACCTTAAGTGTCGCTCTAGCACCTCATATCATATTTTGTCTTGTGTGAACTCAAGTGGCATCACTCTAACAGGCATTTCACCGAACACCTCTAGTGCATATGAAGAAAAAAAGTTAGCACAAAGTTATACCCACCTTTCACATAGGAAAAAAAACAAGGGAGAGTTGAGGGTTGGGTGCATATATATAGGGCCAGGCCATTAGTCCCGGTTTGAAATACAAACCGGGACTAAAGGTTCTGCAAGGAGCACGCGCGCCGGCCCAGACCCATTTGTCTCGGTTTGTATATCAAACCGGGACTAATGGTTCCTTACGGACCGGGACAAAGTGCCTCGGCCTCCTCGGGCCATCTGGTTCGGACCATTAGTCCCGGCCCCAGCCACGGCCGGGACTAGTGGCCCGAACCAAAGGCCCATTTTCTACTAGTGTATGGATCCACTAGAGTCATTGCATGTGTGTTCTTTCCACAAACCACATATGGATACACCAGAGTAATTGCATGCGTGTTCCTTTCACATATGGATCAACCAATGGCATTGCATATGTGTTATTGTCATAAACCACATATGGATCAACCAATGTCATTACATGTGTGTTCATGTCACAAACCACACATGGATCCACCAATCTTATTGCATGTGGGTTCTTTCCATGAACCACATATGGATCCACCAATGTCATTGTATGTGTGTTCTTTCCACAAACCACACATGGATCCACCTCAGTTTCCCTCAGTTATGAAACCAAGGTTTAATCGAACCAGTAGGAGCAAGGAAACACCTCAAAGGTGTTACTAGCTGAGCTTTGGCAGGGCGCACTACCGGTGCTAGTAGCAACGTGGAGACCTGCACAACACAACCACAGAAGTTTGTCCCCAACTTGCGACGAGGTTGTCAATCTCACCGTGTTTTGCAGAAAACAAAGGATTAAACGTATCGAATAGAAAGAAGTAAAAGTTTGCAGAAAGTAAACAAAAAGCAGTAAGAATCACAAGAATCTATTTCGGGACAGCAACTTTCCCAATCATTACTTCACTCTCATTAGAGGTTACTCTTGGCACAAAAAGCAAATAAAAAGGATAAGGAGAGGTTATTACTGAAGTAATAACTTCCAAGACTCATCTAAAACTCTTGGGTTATCTCCCAACAAGTACTTTTCTTTAACGCCTTTAAGTTAGGCACAAGAACCAAAGAAAGAATCAAGTGTTCTCAAACAAAGAAGCATTAAAACCAACTTTCTTGCCCTTACCTCTCTTATTTGTATTCTTAACCTTTGGGAAAATGTGATTGTTTGGTGGAGAATAAAGGTGCATGGTCTCCTTTCCCACATCTATTATTGCTCCAAGGAGTTCTAATAGGGATCTTCCAAGTGTAATTTGTCCTTTTCCTGCACATTCAATAACAAGATAATCAGTAGAAATCATTTTCCCAAGGATCTTTGTAAACACTCCTTCAACTATTCCAATAGGAAATAAGGTAGCATTATTAGCAAGAGATATTTATTTTCCTCCTTCAGTAAGCCCCCAAAGATTCAAAGATTCATAAATATCTTTGGGCATAAGACAAAATTCAGACATGATATCGCAGCGGGCTTGAAAAGTTTCAGTGTTTATCTCAATCTTTACTATAGGGAGCCACTTTGATGGTTCAGAATTTATTGGAACATAATTGTGATGCTCCCTAAGCGTATTATAGCAACTTTCTAAGCTAGTAGTGCTAGCCTCAAGAGTGTTCAACCTAGCAAATATTTTTGCGAAAGAAATATCAGTTTGGCTAGGCATGTTGTAAGTGAGGATCAATTTCTTTATAGAATTAATAGCATCATCCTCATTACATTGGAGGAAATCTCCTCCCACAAAAGCATCTAAAGCATATCTATATCAAAGAGCAATCCCAAGGTAAAAACTGCTAAGGAACAAGCTTTGAGTCATTTTAGGCTTAGTTTTTTCATGTAGATCAGAGATTCTAGACCAAGCTTCCTTAAGACTTTCCTCAATTCCTTGTTTAAAAGTGAAAATCATTTCCTCGGGTGACATAGTGATTGGAGCAAGGCTAGACATAGTGGCAACTCAAGATAGGAACTAATTTTTTTGTGTTTTTGAAATAAGAAAGCAAACTAGTAAAACTAATTTTTTGTGTTTTTGAAGAACAAAACAAGCAAACAAAGAAAAAAATAAACAAAGCAAAACAAAAACAACAAGGTAAAGAGATTGGTTATGAGGGACTCCCCTTGTGAAGATGTCCTTGACTCCCCAGCAACAGCGCCAGAAAATCTTTGTTGGCGTGTAGTTGATGTGGGAGTTTCTTCTTCTTTGTTCCCTGGCAACGACGCCAGAAAATCGCTTGATGGCTCAATGCACGGCGCCCAGAAAAGTGTTGATGGCTCGTGGTTGATGTAGAGCTTGTTAGGAACCCCAAGAGGAAGGTATGATGAGCACATCAGCAAGTTTCCCTCAGTTATGAAACCAAGGTTTAATCGAACCAGTAGGAGCAAGGAAACACCTCAAAGGTGTTACTAGTTGGCAGGTATGCACTACCGGTGCTAGTAGCAACATGGAGACCTGCACAACACAACCACGTAACTTTGTCCCCAACTTGGCGAGGTTGTCAATCTCACCGTGTTTTATGGAAAACAAAGGATTAAACGATCGAATGGAAAGAAGTAAAAGTTTGCGTAAAGTAAACACAAAGCAAAGAACAGTTTATAGATTGTATGTAAAGACAAGGACCGGGATCCATAGTTCACTAGAGGTGGCTCTCCTTAGATAGATAACATGCTGGGTGAACAAATTACAGCGGGGCAATTGACAAACACTGAGAAAGCAATACATGCATATACTAATCATCTTGACTCCTCTGAGACTTGATTGGGCATTACAACATAATACATAGACCGCCATCCAACTGCATCTATGACTAATAATCCACCTTCAGGTTATCATCCGAACTCCCTCCAGTATTAAGTTGCAAGCAACAGATTATTGCTCTACGAATCATGCGTAAAGTAAACAATACGATTGTTCTATGAACAAAGGATTGTTGTTTTCTCCTAGTAGCAACAAAGACATCTAGTACCTTAGAGATTTCACTTCCCAGATTACCAGAGGCATGAACCCACTATCGAGCATAAATACTAACTCTTAGAGTTGCTAGCATCTACTTGGCCAAGATAGCTACTAACAACGGAAAGCATGCAAGATCTCAAATAACAAAGACATGATAGAATCAATAATCAATCTGAAATAACATCTCAATATCCATCGGATCCCCGCAAACACAACATGTATGAATTACAAATAGATGATCTTGATCATGAACAGAGCTCACAAGATCTAAACATGAAAGCACAAAGTAGGAGAACCAGCCATCTAGCTACTACATGGATCCGTAGTCCAAGGATGAACTACTCACGCATCACACCGGAGGCTTGCATGGTGATGAAGAAGGCCTGTGGTGAATTCTCTCCCAAGTGGTGCCGGGAAGAGCTTCAGATCCCTCCCGATCTAGGGATGGAGATGACGGTGGCTACAGACTCTTTCGTGGATTTTTTGATCAGGCCTTAGGGTTTTCGTCCTGAGGGCAATATATAGGCGGAAGGAGAGGCCGAGGGGAGTCGGGAGCCACCACACCACCCCCTGGCACGGGCCCAGCCTGGCCGCGTGGCCAGGTGGTGTGGCCGGTCCCTGGCCCTTCTCCGTCTCGTATTCTGGCACTTGATCCCTTCCGGAAAAATAGGCACTTTGGATTTTTGTCCCGTCCAATTCCGAGAATATTCATTTTCTGACTTTCCTGGAACCAAAAATAGCAGAAAACAGGCAGCTGGCACTATGGCTCTTGTTAATAGGTTAGTCCAAGAAATCATATCAAAAGTATTCCAAAGTTGGAACAAAACACAAGAAAGTGGATAAAACCAAGCATGGAACATCAAAAATTATAGATACATTTGCAATGTATCAGTGTGTTATTGTCATAAACCACATATGGATGAACCAATGTCATTGCATGTGTGTTCTTTTCACAAACAACATATGGATCAACAAATGTCATTGCATGTGTGTTCTTTCCATGAACCACATATGGATCCACCAGAGTAATTGCATGTTTGTTATTTTCACAAACCACACATGGATCCAGCAGAGTCATTGCATGTGTGTTCTTTCCATAAACCAGATGGATCAACCAATGTCATTACATGTGTGTTCTTTCCACAAACCACATATGTACCCACTAGAGTAATTGCATGTGTGTTGTTTCCACAAACCACACATGGATCCACCAAAGTAATTGCATATGTGTTCATGTCACAAACCACACATGGATCAACAAATGTTATTGCATGTATGTTCTTTCCACGAACCACATATGGATCAACAAACGTCATTGCATGTGTGTTCTTTCCATGAACCACATATGGATCCACCAGAGTTATTGCATGTGTGTTAATGTCACAAACCACACATGGATCCACCAATGTTCATAGCATGTGTGTTCTTTTCCACAAACCACATATGGATCCACCAAAGTAATTGCATGTGTGTTCTTTTCACAAACCACATATGGATCCACTAGAGTCATTACATCTGTGTTCTTTTCACAAACCACATATGGATCCACCAGAGTCATTGCATGTGTGTTCTTTCCACAAACCACATATGTACCCACTAGAGTATTTGCATGTGTGTTCTTTCCACAAACCACACATGGATCCACCAGAGTAATTGCCTGTGTGTTCTTTCCACAAAGTAAATATGGATCCACCAATGTCATTGCATGTGTCTTATTTTCACAAACCACACATGGATCAACAAATGTAATTGCATATGTGTTGTTTCCACAAACCATATATGGATAAACCAATGTCATTGCATGTGTGTTCTTTTCCACAAACCACATATGGATCCACCAGAGTAATTGCATGTGTGTTCTTTTCACAAACCACATATGGATCCACTAGAGTCATTGCATGTGTGTTCTTTTCACAAACCACATATGGATCCACCAGAGTCATTGCATGTGTGTTCTTTCCACAAACCACATGGATCAACCAATGTCATTACATGTGTGTTCTTTCCACAAACTACATGGATCAACCAGAGTCATTGCATGTGTGTTCTTTCCACAAACCACACATGGATCTGCCAGCGTAATTGCATGTGTGTTCATGTCACAAACCACACATGGATCAACAAATGTCATTGCATGTGTGTTCTTTCCACAAACCACATATGGATCAACAAATGCCATTGCATGTGTGTTCTTTCCATGAACCAAATATGGATCCACCAGAGTCATTGCATGTGTGTTGTTTTCACAAACCAGATATGGATCCACTAGTCATTGCATGTGTGTTCATATCACAAACCACACATGGATCCACCAATATCATTGCATGTGTGTTCTTTCCATGAACCACATATGGATCCACCAGAGTCATTGCATGTGTGTTCTTTTCACATATGGATCCACCAGAGTAATTGCACGTGTGTTATTGTCATAAACCACATATGGATCAACCAATGTCATTCGATGTGTGTTCTTTTCACAAACCTCATATGGATCTACAAATGTCATTGCATGTGAGTTCTTTCCATGAACCACATATGGATCCACTAGAGTAATTGCATGTGTGTTAATGTCACAAACCACACATGGATCCACCAATGTTCATTGCATGTCTGTTCTTTTCCACAAACCACATATGGATCCTCTAGAGTCATTGCATGTGTGTTCTTTTCACAAACCACACATGGATCCACCAAAGTCATTGCATGTGTGTTCTTTCCACAAACCACATGGATCAACCAATGTCATTACATGTGTGTTCTTTCCACAAACCACATGGATCAACCAGAGTCATTCCATGTGTGTTCTTTCCACAAACCACACATGGATCCATGATGACCCACAAGTATAGGGTGTGTATCGCAGTATTTTGGAGGGAAGTGAAACCCAATTTATTGATTCGACACAAGGGGAGCCAAAGAATATTTATAAGCCTTAACAACTGAGTTGGCAATTCAGCTGCACCTGGAAACAATCTTGCTCAGATCAGTTTATCAGTAGGAACAGTTTTGTAGTAGGAATAGCAAAGTAGCAGCAGCACTAAAGTAAAGACAGTAGTAACAATAACAATAAACAGTGGGATTCGAGTGCGGTAGGCATAGGTATGGATGGACGGGCGTTCCACGGACAAGACAATTCACATAGCAATCAGACCATAGGGCAATTGCAGATAAATAAGATAAAGCATCCAAGTACTAGATAATCCTAGGCATGTGTCCCATGTATAGTCATACGTGCTCGCAATGAGAACTTGCACAACATCTTTTGTCCTGCCAGCCCGTTTGCAGCGGGGCCTCAAGGGAACTACTGGCAATTAAGGTGCTCCTTTTAATAGAGCACCGGAGCAAAGCATGAACACTCCGTGAACACATGTGATCCTCACATCAAAGCCATTCCCTCCGGTTATCCCGATTTCTGTCACTTCGGGGCCATTGGTTCCGGACAACAACGTGTGTATACAACTTGTAGATAAGACCAAAAACAATACTATCATAATGAATCAATAACATGTTCAGATCTGAAATCATGGCACTCGGGCCCTAGTGACAAGCATTAAGCACAACAAGTCGCAACAAAGTCATAAAGCACTAATAAAATATACTAGGCACCATGCCCTAACAATCTGATGCCATTACACGAACGATCTCATCCAATCCCTACCATCCCCATAGCCTACAGCGGGGGATTACTCACTCATAGATGGGGGAAACATGGATGGTCGATGGAGAAGCGATGGTGATGATGATGGCGATGATCTCCTCCAATTCCCCGTCCCGGCAGGGTGCCAGAATGGAGTTTCTGGTGCTGTTTCGTGGAATCTGATGGTGGCGGCAAAGCGGAACTCCTTCTGGAAAAACGTCGAACCCCACAGAGTTTTTAGGTCAGAAGGCTTCTTATAGGCGATGAGGGAGACCGAGGGGGTGCCTGGGGCCACCACACCATGCCCTGGCGCGGCCTGGCCCAGCCCACGCCTGGGGGGGGCCAGCCCCTGGCCCTCCTCCGTCTCGTATTCTGTCTCCTGGAGTCTTCTGGAAAACTAGGCACTTTGGATTTTGTCCCATCCAATTCTGAGAATATTCATTTTCTGACTTTCCTGGAACCAAAAACAGCAGAAAACAGGTAGCTGGCATTGTGGCTCTTGTTAATAGGTTAGTCCAAGAAATCATATGAAAAGTACTCCAAAGTGTGGACAGAACACAAGAAAGTGGATAAAACCAAGCATGGAACATCAAAAATTATAGATACATTTGCAATGTATCAACATCCCCAAGCTTAACTCCTGCTCGTCCTCGAGTAGGTAAGTGATAAAAAGAAAGAATAATTTTTGAGGTAACATGCACCATCATAAACTTGATCAGAGTATTTGTAAAACATTCAAAGCTGGAATTTAGTACTTCAATCATAACATGAAAGACAAACTTCTAGCAATAATACAAAGAAACTATGATGCAACATGAAAAGGCACAAACAAAAGGTTTATGAATAACAATGCTTTGGAAGACATTTGTTTGTTTCACATAAAGAAAACATTGCATAGTGGCATTCAGCTTGTCCCTCATAGAGTAGCAAACATAAATGCATAGGACACCTTCAAAGTTCACAAGAGTGATTATATACAAATAGTTTAAAACAAGCAATATCAAGGTATGCATCAATCAACACGTCTTGGGACAATGCACATAGAACTAAGAATGGCCACTATGCTCTCAAGAAAGTTCTCATAGAATGTGTGGAGACTCAACAAGGAAATGCACAGGTTTTTAAAAGTTTGAAAGGCTTCCAAATGCTGAAAGTATGGTAGTCATTCGCTTTGAGCTCTCATTGCCCCTATCATAAGCATATTTAATGTGATTAAGGTGAAAGTGAGGTCCAATCTGAGTTATATTATCAACACCCGGATTTTTAATCCCAGATGCCCGTTATGCCATACCTCGCAATCCCAGGATTACCATTTTTGCGAGACATAACGGATTGGATATCATAGTACATCATCCATTACAAACCATACATAAGGTTTTACACAAATAAGGATCTCATGATCTAGTCTTTAATACAACAAGCAGCGGAAATAAACGATAACGTAGCGATGGGGTCCATCTTTAGGGGCACAGGCAATGCTGACGAAGGCAGATAGTCCTAGTTATCATAGCCGTCCTGCTGACCATCATCTTGATAATCTCCTTCATAGTTTTTCCATGATAATAGCCAGGGACAAAAGCCATGAGTACTCTTTAAGTACTCGCAAACTACCACTAGCAAGGGTTATAACTCTAAGTTAAAGTGATGAATTGAAAGAATAACTATCAAGTTAAGTTTGAAACCTAAGCTGAGTTCTGAACAAGAAAAGATAAAGTAAAGTTCTAGAATCACTTAAGTTGGGAAGCTAATTTCATCTACACAACCCTGTTGTGGTCAAGTCAAGGTTCATCATTCATTTCAAGTTATTTAGAAAACATCTGACAACAAAACAGTATGGCCATTCCAACTGTCCATAACCGCGGACGCGGCTATTCGAATAGTTTGACACCCTACAGAGGTGGTACACTTTCACCACAAGATTCGATACATCTGTCAGGGATAACCCTGAATCATCATACTTGGTATGCAGATAATCAAACATAACCTTCCCTTTACACACCCTAGTACAAGCACCTCTCCTATGAGTATGGCCTCCCAACCATGACCATCACCATCTTGGGCCTTTGCATAGGTGGACATCATTGAGAGGTAGCCTCAGCTCAAACCTCTCCCGTGAGGGAACTAATACTAATGCATATAAATTTCCAGCTAAGCCTTACCCAATTCAGGTGATGTGGTTGTACGGTAAATTTGGAATGGTATCGCATCTGAATCCAACCATCAGTTTTATCAAAAGGGTTAAGGCTCATGCCTCATCATTTTCATCATCATAAACCAATTGTGTTTCTCAACACATGTCAAAACATCTCAATAGAATGACTCATCATTCCAAGGTTTTCATAACTCATTTTCACCAAGTGTTCCCATCTAAAATGACTCAAGTTTGATCTATTCTAAAACACTAGGTTAAGAGTGTTCACTAAGGTGGAAAGGTGGGATCAATCTCATGCCATAGAATGACATCTAAAGGTTCCTAAATAGGTCAAGTTTTATACTCTTTATGCTACCTTCAAAATTAATTTAAGAACTTTGTGTAAACTAAGGGGGTGTGATCAAAGTATGCTTAAGGCATCTTTACTAAACCATCTAGTGTTAATCTAGCTTGCCACAATAGCTTACTAAAGCATGTTTGCAAGGGTTAGCTTGCCACTAATAGCTTGCCTTGGTTGGTGTAGTGGTTGAAGTTTTCTTCTTCTTCTTGGTAGAACTCCTCCTCCTCGAAGGCTTGGTCGATACTAGCGTCTAGAAATACATAGGGAGTGCACAATCACCAAACAATACTTAACTTAGGCTAAGTAGTACTCTAAACCACACAATTGATGATCTATTATCATCCCAAACACCACAAGTTTTAATTCAATAGTTTCAACCTTTTTATTTTGGAAAAGTAATTTCTACTCATTGAAATATTAACTAAAATTTAATATTCACCACCAAAATATGGGATCATGTGGACACATGTCCTCACCAC
The DNA here is from genome assembly GCA_023614405.1 of Avena insularis. Taxonomy (NCBI): domain Eukaryota; kingdom Viridiplantae; phylum Streptophyta; class Magnoliopsida; order Poales; family Poaceae; genus Avena; species Avena insularis. The sequence goes on from CM042692.1 coordinate 107,930,531, forward strand.
ATATTCTAACATGTGGGAATGAGATTTAAAGGTTGGATCAATATTACTTTGGTTTAAGTTCATTATTTAATGATTTAAAGTGACTAGAAATGCCTATATAGCATTATTTTGGTACTAGTCCAAAGTCACTATCTGTAAACCTTAATATTATTACATATTTGGATAGATATGATGAAATGTGATTTTTGAGAGTTGGAATCAACTCAAAAGCTAACTTGGTTGATTTTACAAAAATGTTTCAAGTTGCAAAAGCTTCTGTCTTCTTATTTTTATTAGGAGAAATCTATAACTCTAAATGGATTAAATCCAACGGGCTTGGGTAGAGCATTTCAATACCTTTCAGACAAAATTAGTTTCATGAAAATTGGATTTTTCAAACTCACAGAATTGAATTTTGAAACACTGGACAGAAACTATATTCTAACTAAAAAGAAAAACCTAGTTTTGAATCTACGGGGTTGCGCGGGAAAGGAAATGGGCCGGCCCAGTGATGCTGCGCGGCACAGGGCTCAGCTGACAGGGGGGTCCCACTGGTCAGCGGCACTTAAAACGTGAAGCGGTACGCGCGATGTGGGTCATGCGATTAGAGGCTAGATCTACGGCTGAGGGTCGTCGTCGACGACGGACGGGTCGCCGGCGAGCTCGAACCCTAGCGGCTTGGTGGGAGTCTACTGGGGGCGTACCAGGGCTCCACCGGGGTCGGCGATGCGGGCGAACAAGGTGGAAGACTATGGCGAGGCGAAGCATGGTCGCGGCGGAGCTTGGGATGGCCTAAATCAACGGCACCCTTCTTCTACAGAGGTGGCGGCTCCGGCTCCAATTCCGGCGAGCTGCTGCTCCACTTGCTCCGGTGAGGGGTGGTTGAGGTTCAGAGAGGTGAGGGGAGTGGAATGGTGTGGAGAAGAATGGCTGGGGAGGGCTCCTTTTATAGGCTCGACGGTGAGACCGAGCGGGATGGGCGGTCGACGGTGGCGACATGGCTACGGCGAGCTAGCGGCATGGCTGAGGGTGGCGATCGATGGGCGGTCCCCTGGCGGTGCTCTAGCGCTTCAATGCGGCCATAGGGCGGTGGCATGCGGTCGGGGTGAGGTGGCGCTCTGAGAGGCAGAGGCGGCGGTGTCCACGGCGAGCGGTGGCTATGGGGCTTTGGGCGGCGAATGGGGGTGTCTGGGGTGTTCTCTAGGTCGAGGCAGAGCGGTGGGCGCGGGCTGGTGTCAAGTGGTGGCTTGTGCACGCGGGGGCAGTGCGCGCTCTGCGGGCGATGTCGGCATGGTCTGGTGGCACTAGGCGCGGCTTCTCCTCGGTGGTCCACGGCTGCTCTTGGCTCGGGCAAGGGACAGAGAGGGGCGGTGCGGCATTGGCTACCTCCTAGACATGGCGAGGGAAGGGGGAGTGGTCTGCTGTGACGGTTGCAAGGTTGGCCGGCCTGGGTGGTGCTCGGCATGGCTTGGCATGGCCACTAGGGCATAGGGGATGGGCTGCAATTGGCATGGTTTGATCAAAGGGGGACAGAGGGATTAAATGGAGATCAAATGGGGGCAAAACCCTGTTCAAAACAGTGAGCTAGGATTAGAGTTATGATTCTGCCTGCCAAGTGTTTGATGAAATGGCCACAAGAGAAAAAAATTTGAATTTTGAGTTCAAAATTTTTGGGTGATCTCCACTATTGCTAGGTAGTCTCTGGTTGCATGGGTTTTGAAAATGGAGCTCAAATACATGGTTTTTGAAATAGGGGTGATCTATGCATATGCATTAGATTCAATTTTAAACTGTCATTTAAAATAGTTTCCAGAATGTTTTTAGAAGATCAAAAGGTGGGCCTTGGTACCTCATTATGTGTAATAGCAAGGGGTGTAAAGATCCATAATTGTTTCTGTTAAGAAATGAGTACTAGGAATAGCCAAAGTAGGCATGAGAGTTAAATTTGTCCAAATGACCATTCCTTCATTTTAATTCTTTTTGATTTGATTTCTTTTAGGAAAAGTTTGGGAAGGATGTAGATGATGTTTAAATCACCTAAGAAACATTTTAGAAGCAAAGGATCACACAATCATGGCAATTCCAAACAACTCCTATTTTAAATGCACACATATATGAATGCTTTCATTTTAAATTTGGAAAAGTTTTTGTTAATCCTAAATTTGGATGATTTGATCTTTGATACTCTTGGATTGAAGTTTTGGGATGTTACATATATGCTTGACAAACTATAAACTGAAAATCCCATGTCCCTTGAGTACGAGGGTCGCTCCTCATGCTACTCAACTTTACTTACCGGTAAGTTCTTGTCATCGTAAATATGTGCGTATCATAGAGAACCGCCAACGGGGTACCCCTTGCCCGATGATACGGAAGAATCCCCATATCAAAATGATAAGGCAAGCAGACAATGAGTATCTCAGCAATCTTCTTATTTAACATGGGAAAATGGTGCTTTTTTCTCTCTTTCCTCTTTTCATAAATCTCTTTTTTTCTTTTCTCAATAGTTATCTCTCTTTTTTTATAAGAAGAATGCTTCATAGATATCATTATGGTTACGCTGCAGGTTTCCACCATGTCAGCATGGATTAGACCAGTGGCCCATGCATTTCTCTAACACACATACATAACTCCATGGACTTACAAAGCTCCCCTTTTATTTCACATCGACGACATCCGCAAACAAAAGAGCATGGTATCAACTGGGTATATATTTACAAGTGTTGAAAACGTTCCCCGTGACAACACGGTTCTGCTAATCCCCAACCTATAATTTGCAAGCATATAACTTTCATGGAGAGTCATAATGGTTCAGGTTTATTAAGTGCAGGAAATAAAGTGTGCCATCAAGTTCGTGAGAGCTTTACTAACTAACTTTCTCATAACAAGCAAACATTTTATTTGGAAGAAAACAAGGCATATTGGATATGCACGGAAGTAGCAAATGATGCTAATAGGTAGGTATGGTGGACACTTTGGCAATATTTGGTTTAGGGAGTTGGAAACTTGAGTAAAACATACTCAGTGTAAGTGAAGGCTAGCAATAGTAAGGGAGCGACAAACAAGAGAGCAATAATGGCCATAATCATGCAGAGCGACAAAACATCATTAATCAAAGCATAAAGTGATACTACAAGTTGAAAACTAAAGGATCATAAAGGCTATGGTGACTTGGGATAGTCCTAACGTGGTGTGAGCATGTGCCAAGTCAACCCAAATAAAGCATCAAAGGAGAATACCACTATACTATGCTTTAATATGCTAAAACAACGCATGATTCATCCAAGGCACATTAAGCAATCTCAATTGTTTATAACAAGTCATGCTACAGCAAAGAATACTAAGCATAAATCCAAAACAATATCAAGCATGGCGTGACAAAGCATAGGCCACAGTCAAAAACAAGCTCTCTTTACCACTTAAGCATAAGCTTTCCTACTCTTTTCCAAACCAAATCAAACTATTTGAACACCAATGTATGAAAGAGGAGGCCCAACCAACTTATTCAGCAAACTAAGAAAACCAAGCAAACGAAAAACCAAAATGAAAACAAAAAATAAGACGCTCCAACAACAACACAACTATGCATGAAACAATAAAAATGAAGTGTTTGGAAGAAACCTGGGATTTTTATTGATGAAGAAGGGGATGCCTTGGACATCCCCAAGCTTTGACGCTTGTACTTCTTGGATAATTCTTGGGGTGACACGCGTGGCATCCCCAAGCTTGAGCTTTAGTCCATCCTTCATCTCATTACTCATTCCTTCCATACACCTGAAATTTTTCTTCATACAAAACTTCACACAATCTTTATTAGCAACATTAGTGCACTCAAGATAAATAAGTCTTCAGGTTAAGTTCTAAAACCAAATAAAATTCCACTAAAACACTAGATACTGTATCACTTCCCTCAGAAAGCTCAATTCCCCAAAAGAACTCAAAAAGGAACCAACAAGAAGCAAATGCAGAAAATGGCAGAAATCTATCAAAACAGACCAGAAGGTAAAGACGAATTTTTTCGAAGACCTTCTGTTGCTCAAATCAAAAAGTGTTGAACTAACAAAAGTTAGATAACAACCTGGGCAGAAGCACAAAAATTCACGTCTCAAAAAGACGTTCAGAGATTTTACACGAATTTTTACGGTGAAGCACAGAAATCTGTTTTGGGACAGCAACTTTCCCAATCATTACTTCTCTCTCATTAGAGGTTACTCTTGGCACAAAAAGCAAATAAGAAGGATAAATAGCGGTTATTACAGAGGTAATAACTTCCAAGACTCATCTAAAACTTTTGGGTTATCTCCCAATAAGTACTTTTCTTTAACGCCTTTAAGTTAGGCATAAGCAAAAACTAAAATGGATAGAATAGAAGTAAGCGGAGATAATCATGGTGAAAACATTGTTTTGTTCAATGAAATCCTTTCGTTAACAAGGTTGATCAGGTCTTGTTACCAAAACAATTTCATATGAGACAAAACTTTGTATTCCACTAATGATTATGTTACCTCAACCTTGATAGCAATGGTCCCAATCATAATAGTTTCAAATTTTTCTCTTGGTATGGGACAATATATTTCTCCAACTTGAATGCCCTCAACATGTTCAATTGAATTCAAACCATAAGTCCTTTCAATCTTCTTGGGGAAATAGACAGTATGTTCCTTGTCATTCACATTGAAAGTCACCTTCCCTTGATTACAATTAATAACAACTCCTGTAGTATTTAAGAAAAGGTCTCCCAAGAATAATAGACATATTATCATCTTCAGGCATGATAGCTCGAGAGGATGCTCACATAAGAAATATGAGTTGAAGTAAAAGAGAGCATCAAGAAGCAAATTCAAAACACATTTAAGTCTAACCCACTTCCTATGCATAGGAATCGTGTATGCAAATAAGAAACTGGCAGGCATACGAAGATAAAACAAGAGTAACTTCAAAACTTTCAGCACATAGAGAGGTGCTTCAATGCCATGAAAACTTCTACAACCATATTTTCCTCTCTCATAATAATTCTTAGTAGCCTCATGAATAAACTCAACAATATAACTATCACATAAAGCATGCTTTTTCATGATCTACAAGCACTAGAGCTTTATTATAAACATTTTCAAGAGAATCCTCAGGAACATAACAATCATCCTCCTTTAGTAAGCATGGAGGACAATCAAATAATGTAAGGGATAAAGAGTTACTCTCATTAGAAGGTAGGCATGGGTAGCTAATCCATTCTTCCTCCTTTTGTTCATCACTCTCCTCCTCTTTTTCATCTAATGAGATTTCAGATTCATCAATTTCTTCTTCCATAGGATCCTGCAAGGCATTAGTCTCTTCCATTTGTGGAAAGCATCTATTAAAATATTCAAGAATATAGCCATTTTCGTCCTTGTAATTATCAAAACAAAATTTAAGTATACCATAAACCTCATATTTGTAAGGTGAATCATCAATATTTTCAAGCAAACTAGCAAGTTCAAAAGCACCCTTCCAAGCAATAAATTATTCAATTTGTTCCGCATCATAAAAGTTATAAATTCCTTTAGCATAGGAAGATATGGTATCATTATCATTATACTCACATTGAAAAGGGAGGTGTTTATACCTCTTTCTGCAACAAGATTTATCACAGCAATAAGTAACATTATAAGTAGAGCACACGTTTCTAGCAATGGTATACAATCTATCAATTTGTTCCCATAATTGTTTCCCTTTTTGTGACAAGCGGTGTTCCTTATAATAATATTTTTGATCTTCCGTGAACCCACCTTGCCAATAAGCTTCAGTTTCAAAGAAACCAACCATTGACAACAATCATGATAAGGCAAGACAATAACAGACCAATGAAAATAACAACTAGAGTAGGAACTACTTTTTTTTGTATTTTTGATAAAGAAACAAGCAAACAAGGCGAAAATAAACTTAGCTTGAACAATAGTGATTCCAAGTGGACTTGATAAATAAAGCTATGCTCCCCAGCAACAGCGCCAGAACATAGTCTTGATGACCCACAAGTATAGGGGGTGTATCGCAATATTTTCGAGGGAAGTGAAACCCAATTTATTGATTCGACACAAGAGGAGCCAAAGAATATTTATAAGCCTTAATAATTGAGTTGTCAATTCAGCTGCACCTGGAAACAATCTTGCTCATAGCAGTTTATCAGTAGCAACAGTTTTGTAGTAGGAATAGCAAAGTAGTAGCAGCAGTATAGTAAAGACAGTAGTAACAATAACAATCAACAGTGGGATTCGAGTGCGGTAGACATAGGGATGGATGGACCGGCATTGAATGGACAAGACAATTCACATAACAATCAGAACATAGGGAAATTGCAGATAAATAAGATAAAGCATCCAAGTACTAGATAATCCTAGGCATGTGTCCCATATATAGTCATACGTGCTCGCAATGAGAACTTGCACAACATCTTTTGTCCCCGCCCGCTTGCAGCGGGGCCTCAAGGGAACTACTGGCAATTAAGGTTCTCCTTTTAATAGAGCACTGGAGCAAAGCATTAACACTCCGTGAACACATGTGATCCTCACATCAAAGCCATTCCCTCCGGTTATCCCGATTTCTGTCACTTCGGGGCCATTGGTTCCGGACAACAACGTGTGTATACAACTTGTAGATAAGACCAAAAACAATACTATCATAATGAATCAATAACATGTCCAGATCTGAAATCATGGCACTCAGGCCCTAGTGACAAGCATTAAGCACAATAAGTCGCAACAAAGTCATAAAGCACTAGTAAAAGATACTAGGCACCATGGCCTAACAATCTGATGCCATTACATGAACGATCTCATCCAATCTCTACCATCCCCATAGCCTACAGCGGGGGATTACTCACTCATAGATGGGGTAAACATGGATGGTCGATGGAGAAGCGATGGTGATGATGATGGCGATGATCTCCTCCAATTCCTCGTCCCGGCAGGGTGCCAGAATGGAGTTTCTGGTGCTGTTTCGTGGAATCTGATGGTGGTGGCGGAGCAGAACTCCTTCTAGAAAAACGTCAAACCCCACGGAGTTTTTAGGTTAGAAGGCTTCTTATAGGCGAAGAGGGAGACCGAGGGGGTGCCTGGGGCCACCACACCATGCCCTGGCGCGGCCAGGCCCAACCGCGCCTAGGGGGGTGTGGCCAGCCCCTGGCCCTCCTCCGTCTCGTATTCTGGCTCCTGGAGTCTTCTGTAAAAATAGGCACTTTGGCTTTTGTCCCGTCCAATTCGGAGAATGTTCATTTTCTAACCTTCCTGGAACCAAACACAGCAGAAAACAGGCAGCTGGCACTGTGGCTCTTGTTAATAGGTTAGTCCAAGAAATCATATGAAAATTACTTCAAAGTGTGGACAGAACACAAGAAAGTGGATAAAACCAAGCATGGAACATCAAAAATTATAGATACATTTGCAATGTATCAATCCACCAGAGTAATTGCATGTTTGTTCATGTCACAAACCACACATGGATCCACCAGAGTAATTGCATGTGGGTTCTTTCCATGAACCACACATGGATCAACAAATGTCATTGCATGTGTGTTCCTTCCACAAACCAAATATGGATCCACCAATGTAATTGCATGTGTGTTCTTTCCATAAACCACATATGGATCCACCAGAGTCATTGCATGTGTGTTCTTTTCACAAACCACATATGCATCCACCAGAGTCATTGCATGTGTGTTCTTTCCACAAACCACATATGTACCCACGAGAGTAATTGCATGTGTGTTCTTTTCCACAAACCACTTATGGATCCACTAGAGTCATTGCTTGTGTGTTCTTTCCACAAACCACATATGGATCCACCAGAGTAATTGCATGTGTGTTCCTTTCACATATGGATCAACCAATGGCATTGCATGTGTGTTATTGTCATAAACCACATATGGATCAACCAATGTCATTGCATGTATGTTCATGTCACAAACCACACATGGATCCACCAATGTCATTGCATGTGGGTTCTTTTCATGAACCACATATGGATCCACCAATGTCATTGGATGTGTGTTCTTTCCACAAACCACACATGGATCCACTAGTGTTCATTGCATGTGTGTTCTTTTCCACAAACCACATATGGATCCACCAATGTCATTTTATGTGTGTTATTTTCCACAAACCACATATGGATCCACCAGAGTCATTGCATGTGTGATCTTTCCACAGACCACCTATGGATCAACAAATGTCATTGCATGTGTGTTCTTTCCATGAACCAAATATGGATCCACCAGAGTCATTGCATGTGTGTTCTTTTCACAAACCACATATGGATCCACTAGAGTCATTGCATGTGTGTTCATGTCACAAACCACACATGGATCCACCAATGTCATTGCATGTGTGTTCTTTCCATGAACCACATATGGATCCACCAGAGCATTGCATGTGTGTTCTTTTCACATATGGATCAACCAATGGCATTGCATGTGTGTTCTTTCCACAAACCACATGGATCAACTAGAGTCATTGCATATGTGTTCTTTCCACAAACCACACATGGATCCACCAGAGTAATTGCATGTGTGTTCATGTCTCAAACCACACATGGATCAACAAATGTCATTGCATGTGTGTTCTTTCCACAAACCAAATATGGATCCGCCAATGTCATTGCATGTGTGTTCTTTTCACAAACCACATATGGATCCACCAGAGTCATTGCATGTGTGTTCTTTTGACAAACCACACATGGATCCACCAGAGTCATTGCATGTGTGTTACTGTCACAAACAACATATGGATCGACCAATATCTTTACATGTGTGTTCTTTCCACAAACAGCATGGATCAACCAGAGTCATTGCATGTGTGTTCTTTTCGCAAACCATATATGGATCAACCAATGGCATTGCATGTGTGTTCTTTTCACAACCCACATATGGATCAACCAATGTCATGGCATGTGTGTTCTTTCCACAAACCACATATGTACCCACTAGAGTAATTGCATGTGTGTTCTTTTCCACAAACCACATATGGATCCACTACAGTCATTGCATGTGTGTTCTTTCCACAAACTACACATGGATCCACCATAGTCATTGCATGTGTGTTCTTTCCACAACCCACACATGGATCCACCAATGTTATTGCATGTGTGTTCTTTCCATGAACCACATATGGATCAACAAATGTCATTGCATGTGTGTTCTTTTCCACAAACCACATATGGATCCACCAATGTCATTGCATGTGTGTTATTGTTGCAGACTGTTCGATTGGGGCGCATGGAGGAATAAGATGGTTCTTCGTAAGAGCGATCCGTGAGTAGTCTATTCCTCCGACATGATTGGTCACGCTTACATTTTCACTTATATTACTATTATTTCCACTCCCCTATAGCCTACTAGTAATATCATAGAGCTCGTGAGTGAGCACGTCTACTCCACAGCCGCCTCTCCCCTCATCCACCATACGTCACTGTGCGCCCGGACGACGCCACCAGCTTTCGTGTGCTGTGGCCAGACGACATCTGCTGATTCTCGATCGCTACCTTCATGCTAAGAAATCATTTTACAAGCTTTTGAATTTATCCTACATATTCCTGCTATTCGTCGATCTAACTACTGATCTTTTTTCCGATTTCTCGACAAACTCTAGATGTGACAGATGTTGTAGCCCGAGAATCTGGAGATCCTCGCGCGCAACTTCGCAGCGACGTTCCCGCTCGTGTTCTCTCACCCAGGATGCTTTCGCCGTTACTCCTACCACGATCTCCCGCTCCACGAGCTCGCGTGCCCGCACGGCGTGTGCTCCTGCACGGAGCCAGGCTGCAACTATACTGGCCCGCCGACAGAGCTCGTTGTCCACCTTGCAGAGGAGCACTTGATCGAAGTGATGAGGATCTCGTACAGGCAAGCCCAACTTCTCCAAGAGCAAGTGTCGTTCACTGACTCGGCACGCCGCCGGCTAATTTTCCAGGGGGGCGGCTTTGTTTTCGTCCTGACCATCACCGCTGGTGTTCTGGGAACCAGAGCTGGGCCCACCTTTGTGTGTGCGGTATGCGTCAGGTCGGTCTTGTGCGCCTGGCCCCTATACACGATGCGCATGTGGGCGAACACCCAGCCGCCGTCATCCGATAGCATTCTTGTGCTAGCCGAGGCGCCGAGCTGCCCGACACCGCAGGAGGTGGAGTATGCGGACCTAAGGTCGATCCTATGTGTGCCATCTCAGTACCTTGTCGGTGCTGGACCGAACAAGCAGATGCATTTCTACATTTGTATCGAGAAGACCGACAGGGAAATGTAGTACTTATGATGTCGTTACTGTTAGACTTAAGCGATGCTTCTTAGGTGCGTAGAGCATACGTGTTGTGTGAATGTACCCCAGTTGTAGTTTTTTTAGCACTCCTTGATAATTCGACGAGTTATTGGTCCACTCAGCTTGTTGTTGTCACGTTGCAAAGTCTGCTTGCTCTGGACAGACTGGCAATACCGCGTGCTCTCGCTCCCGCATGTCAGTGTCACGTGTTCCGTGGGCCCACCTGCCAGTGTCCCGCCCCCCATACTTCTCTTCCTTCCCCTCGAAGCCACTGTCCCAACTTCTCTTCCATCCTGCCACTCCCGTCTGATGGTTGTAATCTGATTTTCGTTGGATTGTTTACATGTAATCTACGTTGATAATGCAACATGCAAATGGCACAGACACAATTTCTAAAGTGGAAGCACTCACATGTTGCTATTGCGCATATTTCTCAATATAGCTCGACAAACCCATTACAATAATTGTACTCGCACTAAACACAACCGAAATTGCAACCATCCTAAACAACATATAAACCCACATCATAGTGTTGTCGTCGGAGTCCACCTCGATTGGTGACACCGTTGTGCCCTTCCCAGCAACATCCACTCCCGCCCGTGGCTCGTCCTTTGCCAAGGAGGCAACAATGGCGTTCTGCATAGCTTCATCCCCATCGTCCTCCACATCGGAATCAACAATGACGAAGGTGACGGGGTAGGCGTGGACCGAGCGCCGTCGTGCCTGGCAACTCCTGCTCGAGCTCAGGCTGCATCAGTCCTTCTACAGGTAGGAGGGGCCGAGCTCGGAGACGTAGCATCGTCGCTCCTCTCAAGAAACCATGGCCATTTGATACTGTGATGGTAGGATCTTGGGGTGGATCCGCCGTGGCGAGCCCTACCGAAAGCGGTGGAGCGGATGGATCTGCCGGTGCGAGCCATCACAAGTTCCTAGGAGGGAGTAAGATTGTGGGCCAGGCGTGTCTGGTTCCTGAGCAAGGCCTACCAGTGATATGTACGCGGGCAAGGTGCCAAAAATTTTCGTCCAATGCGCGCGAGAGGGCCTTTGAACCACGAAGGCGCGAGGTTTGGTTGACAAGTCCGCATGCTAGGTCCCCCACCTATCAGCTGAATGTGGACGGTAGGATTCTGCCTGAGTTATTAAGTGGGGATAAATCATGCTTCACCACTACCCTGACATCCAAAGGCTCCTCTTTCCTCTACCCTTGCTCCCCTTGCTCATGGCTCGCAGCTCATGTAGTTCGTCTCAGGCAGAATCAGGGTCGGCTCAACACCGTCAAGCGGGTGCCCCCATCAGGTACCGGAGGGCACCCTACGATTACTACCCCGATATGTTGTGTTTGTGAGGTGAGAAGATGCCAAGATGGATTTCGTGGATCGACGAAAATACTGCAGGAAAATTCAGGAACTACAGCATCAGAGCGGTAAGTTCCTACTATAGGTACAATGGTAACCCGGATCTAGAAAGCGTAATGTAATTTTTTTGTTTCCTTCGATCTACTTTGCAGGAAGAGAGGGGGACTGGCTGTGACAAGTTTGTGTGGATCGAAAAGCCACTGATAGGTTTTCACAGAGAGCTTGTTCAGGATCTGCGTGATGCTATGTGGGACAAGAAAGAGGAGATTCGTGCGATGGAGCGAGAGATCCGGAGCTTCGCCAGGTGCAGGGGAGGCAGGGGCAGGGAGGTGGTGAGACAGATGGGCTCAAGATTAGGCCAGATAGTGGAAAGAATTTCCTCATTATCTGGGCATTATTTGTTGCATTTGCAGTTTATGTTGCCATGTCGTTGTCCAGCAGCTGTAATAAGTTCCTGCTTCGTGGAGCGTAGCAGCCAGCTTAAAACTTTTTTTTCAGCCTAGAAACTTATCGTAAGTGTAATGCCAATAGCAGGGATTTATTAAGCGCCTATAAATAATTCATGTTTGTGCCACTAACACCCATCGATTTTGGAGACCCCTTAACTGCTCAGCTATCGCAATTGTTCAGATAGTAGTGGCACAGTCACAATTTCGGATTCAACTAGTGGCCTCGGCCGTATCCAATCCTAAAGTCGCGATACATTTTACTCCGAGTACGGGAGGCAGATTGTTTCACCCGGCAAGTTCCACACACACAGCTCCAGAGTTTAACCAAACTACATATATAGGTTCAAGTTCAATACATCATTAGGCTTCTACACTGTTAGCCTTCTTTCTCTGCTTGGGTGCCAAGTTTCTTCCTCTTGCCTTCACGTCCACTGGCTTCTTCATCTCCTGCCTTCTTCCTCTTCTTGGGTGCCAATTTTCTTACCTTCATGTACCCTGCATCTCCGGGTCGAGGGAAGTCAGGCCAATCAACACCAGAATCTTGTCCAGCATCATCACTCCACTCGTTTTGGTTTTCTTCCCGCAGCAAAATCACTGAGTCGGCTGTCTTGTTTCTTACCTTGCGCTTCCTGTAAAAAAACAGTACATGGATTACTACCTTATATCTACAGACTATAAACAATTTTTTTGTGAATGTACCATCTCATACCTAGGTTTGGAAGCATTAAGGGACAACCCGCTGCTCTATGGCCTATAAGATGGCAGGTCTTGCATCTGTTTTTGCCCTTCTTGGTAGCATAGAAAGCCGGACCCTTCTTCTCGAGAAAATTCTTAAACCTATTCACCTGAGGTCTTCCTCTGCCCTCTTTTTGTAACTGGCTGGCAAAGGTCGAAAGGCAGTTGGACTTGAGGCCACTGAGATGGGTCTGTACATGGCTTGACGGATCTAGCGTACGCAGCTCTGAACTTTTCCATAGAGTAGTAGTCTAACAAATACTGATCCAAATGTGGTAGAGTTCTTTTCTTCACCAAGAAGACCAAGGCGTGTTCGCAAGGTTTCCAGGTATGCTGCCACTCTAAGCAGGTGCATTCTAGCAGCTGGATGTTCATAACATCCCTTTTGCCACTCTTGGACATATCGACCACCTCATAGCTGCTGCTGGTTGACGGGAGAACCTTAAGATGAGCAAGTCCTCGGCTTCTCATGTACAGTTGTTGTACAACTGGCGGTAGCATATGTCATCTAAGTCTCCTACCTATCTCTCTCTTTATATTTAACAGCTTCATGATCATACCATGTATGTTGTCCATCAAGATATGAACAGGACACACTTTTATGTCCTTCACCTAGTTATTCAGGCATTCTGCAAGGTTGTTGTTTATGTAATCAACTTTGATGTCAGGGTTTAATTGACTCCTCTTCCATAGCTGCCAATGATGGATGGCTAAGTACTCTGGAAGTTCAGGGGCTTCCGCAAAAATCTTGCTCATGAAATATTCGCTGCTACTAGGTTTGTAAACTCTAGCAGTAGGAAACATGTAACAAAATACGCTGCCTGTGTAGTGTGAGTACAAGTTGAGCATCATATGGGCATGGAATTCTCTACCTTCATCTCGCGGGAACACCTCCTTCACTGCATTCGTCAGCCCTTTGCATGCATCCGTGGATATAGCCAATGGATCCATGTGGCATATTGATCTCCTGAGCTGCCTCATAAACCAGACCCAGTTTTCCTCTATTTCTGTTTCAAACAGCCCGAATGCCACTGGGAACATCCAGTTGTGACCATCAAGTGTTGTGGCAAATGGAAGGCAGCCTTTCCATTTGCTAGTTAGGACAGTGCTGTCTGAAGGGAATATGCCCAAGAGGCAATAATAAAGTGGTTATTATCTTATTCTATGTTTATTATAAATGTTTATTTTGCATGCTATAATTGTATTAATTGGAAACATTAATACATGTGTGTTTAATAAACAAAATACAAAGTTCCTAGTAATGCCTCTCATATAAACTAGCTCGTTGATTAACAAGATGATCAAGGTTTCCTGATCATGGACATTGGATGTTGTTAATAACGAGGTCACAACATTGGTAGAATGATGTGATGAACATTCATCCTAAGTATAGCATTACGATCAAAGTCATTATGTTTATATTGCTATAACATCATACTAAGTAATCTTAGTCCTTAGACCATGAGATCATGTTAATTGCTGACACCGGAAGAGTATCTTGATAACATCAAACGTCACACCGTAACAGGCTGACTATAAAGGTGGGTTCAGTGCTACAAAGGTGTTATGTTGAGGCTCATGGATCAAGAGTGGGATTTTTCCATCCTGATGACGGATAGATATACTCTGGGCCCTCTCGGTGATATCACATTAAGATAGCTTGCAAGCAAGTGATGTGATCACTAGAATGTTATATCACGGGAACGAGAAAAGAGTGCATGTCGGCAACAAGATTAAACTAGGTATGGAGATACCGATGATCGAATCTGGGACATGTAATATATCACGAGACAAAGGGATTTAGTTACTAGCGTTAAAGGTTCTTACGATCAGAGAAGTCATCGTTGAATGTGTAGGAGTCAGTATGGATCTCCAGGTCCCGCTTCTGATTATTGATCTGAGAGGGGTCTCGATCATGTCTGCATTATTCGCAAACCGTAGGGTGACACACTTAAGGGATATCGACACCATTTGGAGCAAATATGTTTCAGATAAAGATTTAAGAAAGCGCTGGAATTATTTTAGTAGACACCGGAACTGTTTCGGGTGAAATTGCTGAAATTGGTTCTGCATGTAATATTGAAATGTTGCAGGGGTTTTATGTGAATGTTTGTTAATTAAAGTAATTAACAAAATTCTGAATAAAATTAATAAAAGAGTTTTTATTAAATGAGAGAGCATTAAATTTGGAGAAATTTAATGCATTTAAAGTGGAGACTTTAAAAGAGAATGTGAAGGGGCATTTTAATGTGGAGGGGGTTACCACCACATGAATGGGGGAGGTGAAGGGACACCCTTCCCTCCTCCTATAAAAGGACCCCTCTCACTCCTTCTTCCTCACACCTCCTCGTGAAGGATCTCTCTCCCCCTCTAGTATTATTCCCCCATGGTCTCAGATTAGCGAGATACATGTTCCCGGTGGCTTTATCTGGAAAGGAGTTGCTGCTTCCGCTGCTTTGCTAGAGCGAGGGACGGAGGTTGTCGGGGTACCGGACGTGTGCGCGATCACGGATGCACCGTTTCTTTGCGGTGCTGGACTTGGTGGTGCTGGACTTGCTGGAGCTGGACCTGAAGGGCATGCTGGAGTCGGACCTGCTGGACTTCATCACAATCTTGAGATCGGCAAGTGTATGAGTACATCATCCACGAGTTCCAACTCGTTAACAAAACTTTGTTGTCTTTGAGGGTAAGTTCTCTATGGATGTATATCCACCCGTTGCTTGTATCTAGTAGATAGATCTTGGCGTATAGTTCCCATCGTAGGAATTTTTTTGTTTTCTATGCTGCGAACCCAACACTGTCTACACTCAGATACGGCCTACATCCATCCTTGAATCCCTGGATGCAAGGTTTAAGCACCATGAAAAATATTTTGAAATATATTTTACCACGTACTGATTTGGTGTCAATCTCCACAACACTCCCCGGACACCTAGCTTGTACCTTCGCCTTGAAGTTGTACAGCATCCTGAAGCTATTGGTCCAATCCCCGTGCAAGACCCCCAGAGCTTTCTCTTTACCTTTCCAAACCGTGTAATACGGTAGGACAATGTTGTATTTAGAACCGAGGCTAGTCTGAATATTCTTCGCGATCTCCTTAGGGTTATCCTTTAGTATGGACATAGATTGTATAGCCACCCACTCCGTATCAGCCATTGAGGATTTCAGTTTGCTGCCTGTCGGACACATGTGTGGAGGGCCCATTTTGTTCACCTGCAACGCAGATTCATTTAAAAGATAAGCGGAGTCGACTAGTTTCCAGAAAGATATCGGATAACAATTGTAGTTATAGAGTGAAATGAGAGAAAGTTCTAATGGTTTGCTACATTCATTGCCCCAGTACCCTAATTGCCTTCGACGCAGGTAAGGCTCTTGATGTGATCCTCCATGGACAATGTACCTCGGCCCATCCATTCATCCACGTTAACTTGCAAACGGCCTCATACCTCTGGGCAGTGTTCTTCAGTCGATAAACGTCGAACTCCCCCTTGATACAAAAATGCCGGAACGACATCCTGAACTCATGCATGCTACTGAACTCGGTGCCGACCGAAATTATAGGATACTCATGGTCATGTTTCATTTCTTCTACTTCAACACCCAAATCATCGACTAGAATACCAGCCTCATCGTTAGGTTCCTCGTCTATTTCCTCATCACTAGATTCTTGATCCTCTACAGTGTCTTCTTCTTCATCTGATTCAGAATCATGGCCATCGTCTCTAATGCCTAGTATTGCACACATCATATTGACTCCCATGGGTGGGGCTGCACCATCGTCTCCACCCGGATGGACCAGAACATTGCCCCAATCCACTTCACCGGCAACTTTGTTTTCTCCAAGATACTCGATTGGTTCTGCTGCAACCACATGGGGTGGTCTTATGTTTGCACGCATCCCAGGTACTTCAGTAGACAAACAGCAGTCAGAATCAATTTCATCTTAACTGTACAGAACCCTCTTGCTCTTCCTGTGTACATCCTCCTTCCTGATGTAATCTTTCCCGATGGTATCAGTAGGGCTTGACATCTGCGTTCCATTCCCCATCGAACTAGGCTTTTTGCTGCCGCTCTTGGGTGTGATCTCCTTCCTGCCTCCCCTCATGGGTGTTGGCTCCAGGGTGCTGGCATTATTGCCTGACTTCTGCGGCGTGTTCTTCTTTGAATTAGCCCTTTTGCTGCTACTATTGGGCGTGTTCTCCTTCGTGCTGGCATTATTGCCTGACCTCAGCGGCGTGTTCTGCTCCAAATTAGCCCTTTTGCTGCTACTATTGGTCGTGTTCTCCTTCGTGCTGGCATTATTGCCTGACCTTAGCGGCGTGTTCCGCTCCAAATTAGTATTTTTTTTGCTCCCACTGGGTGTTGTAGCCTCCGTGCTGGAAATCTTCGCCTCTATGCTACCACTCCTGGGAGTGTTCACCATCGTGCTAGCCCTCTTAGCATTTTTGTTGCTACCGTTCAGTGTGGCATTTTGACTGGATCTCAGGGGTGTACTCTGCGCCGTGGCGCCTTTTTTCGTGCGACTCTTGGGCGTCCTCTTCTCTGGCGTGGTCTCCTTGGTGACGTTCTTCTTCGGGGTGCCCTTTCTAGGGATGCTCTTCCTACTCCTCTTTATGATGCTCCTTTGTAAGACTCTCCTCTGTTCGAAGCTATCCTCAGTCGCACCAGCCCCAGTGATGCCATGGATCAGGTCACGCATTCCTTCTAAAAGTCCATCATCTCTATTGTCGAGTTCCAATTCCTCTCTAACCATTTGCACTATCAAGTGGAAGTACACTTCACCTCTATAATGTTTCCTTGTAAACGGTACGAATAAATCCCTGGTATCTTTCACTTCGATAGCCTTTTTGCTCCTGTAACCAAAATATAACAAACGTGCTTCCTGGGAGGACCCCCACATCACCTTCACACGTAACGATGCCATTAGGTCAGATAGCTCTACCACTTCAGGATCGTATCTGCCAAGGATTACATCAAACTCATCATAGAATTTTTTGGTGCCATCATCTAATTTTGTAGTATAATCCGCGACACTGATACGAACGATTACTTTGCCATCATAAGGTTCTGTAGGATAGAAACCTCCGAGAGGTTCGAGAGGTGGAGCGGCACCATCAGACCCAGCCACAATGCCACCATCGCCATCACCAGCATCATCGTTAGCTGGATCAACCTCGTTGAAGTACCAGGACCAGGAGCAAGGCGAGGGTCCTTAGCAGCGGGAGCTATATTACATGGTGGATAGGCAGGGGCCCTTCTAATGGCAGCCACAATAGGATCAGCTGTTGCCGTACCACATCGACGATCAGGAGCAGTTCCCACAACAGTAGTGTTTCGAGTGCTAGCAGAGTCCAGACCATGAGCTAGCTCCAGACCAGCAGCTCGTTGAACCTGAGCACGGGTTCGAGGAGGACACAAGGCAACAGTCTTTGCAACAATAGTGGGGCAGCCTCCGAAAGCCTTAGTTTGCTCAATAGCGACAGCGATTGGGTCAACAATGGTCAGATCAACAACACGAGGACGACCAGTACCAGCAGATTCTAGAGCACAGGTTCGCACAACTTGAGGATGGTTTCGAGGAGGAGCAACACACAAGGCAGCGGTCTTGGCAACAACAGCGGGGCAGCCTCCGGAAGCCTTAGTTTGCTCAACAGCGGCATGGATTGGGTCAGCAGCAGCCGAAGCAACAACACCACGGGGACGACCAGTACTAGCAGATTCCAGAGCAGAGTTTTCCACAACAGCAATAGGGGGACTCCTACAAGGAGGTTGCCTGACAGAAGCATGTCACGGACGAGGAACCACATTTTTCTCAACAACAACAGGGGTTCGAGTTAGACCACCCTGTCCAATAATAGCTGGGCGACTCCCAGTAGTAGGAGCTTCATCATCCAGTATGTTACAAATCAGTATAACCATGCGAAGCCTAGCATACTGTTTCATCAACCCAGTTAGCTGACTGTCACACGCTATAGGAACCTTGAAGCCTCGTTCATCAACGAAGTTGAACCGTACAGTCTGCTCCGGCCTCATTTTAGCAAGTTCACGCACAACAGCAACCAAACCAGGGATAGTGCATAACTGCACATGCGCTACTTCCATATTCAGATTGTGAGCTTGATTCCACGTGCTCTTCCCATCTGCTAATTTAATGTGGTAGCCGCAGAGGGTGACCAGAACCGTGTATTTGGGTTTAGCGGAGATCCTACTTGACAGAAAATTGGGGACAAAAGATAAGAATTGTTTGTCAGCGTCGTGCTAGCAAACAATTCTATGTTCGATATATCTCTGTAATGCCAATAGCCAGCTAGCAGTTATAGGTAGTGCGAATAGCAAAGAGAAGAGTAGCTCACCCGCAATTAGCCAGAAGTACTTCTTCCTCGGCAAATGGATCTGCCATCCTTCATGCTGCTCAGCTCATCGGCGGTAGAGGTGGGCTAGATCGTTGCAACGGCTGGCAAGACATTCGGCATTAGAGCTTGGTAGTAGCGAGTAGGCGTAGCAACTTGGCGCCAGAAGTCAAATGCCCGAAGAGATTCATTCTGGTTGGAGAGGGGATTTCGATGACGCCGGTGCTAGGGTTCATGCGAAAGGAGGGAGGGAGTGGATTTGTGAATTTGGTCAATGCACCATGCTCCTTTAGTCTCTCGTTTTGCCTACGTGGTTGCCGCGTTGGAGCTCACGTCACGGAAATATTACTGACATGAGGATCTCGACCATTTACTTCACGGGGCAGTTTCACGGAATGTTTGGATTTGGTAGGGGTAAGATGAGTTTGCATCGAAATGGCCCCTCTCGGTAGTTGGTGGCCCAACATTTTGAAACACGACAATTTTAGGCAACTTAGGTACCGCGATGCACTCGCCCAAGAACTTTGGTACCGCAGACGAACAGGCCCGTCATGTACATGCCCATCGTGTTGACTAACCGCGAGATCGAAGAATGCCTTGACATGCAGCACAACAACAGGACGTTCATGATGAGAGAGGGCGTGACCCCATTCCCGGCGAGGTCTACATGATGTGTGTGTGTGCCTAGCTAGCAATGTTGGTCGTGTGTGTGTCGTGTCGTAGACTTGACTATCCTCGTGATGTTTCCGAATTATCGTTTGACGTGTGTGTCATAAACATTATTAACTTCCCCGGTCTAGTAAAACCCTTGACGATCGATGTTGGACTTGCTTATATGATCGTCATCCATGCTATATTTTATTTTAGGTTTATGAATCTTTGCTAAATTTTGTGATCATGCAAGCATGTTTGCATTTTGACATTCTTTTCATTGTATAACATATACTACATGCCTTGTCTATGTATGCCTTGTCTACAGAGATGACGAAGTGGTACGTGGTATATAGGGGTCAGGTTCCAAGGGTCTACGACGAGTGGGAGGACTGTCAGACACAAGTGAACAACTTCAGCAGCAACATCTACAAAGGGTATAAGACAAGAGAGCTGGCGGTAGCCAAGTGGAGGAGACACATGTGGAAGAAGAACCGGATGAAGATCTTTATCATGGTCTCGATATTCCTCACCGTCGCCGCTGTTATCCTCTATTCGATCATAGTCTAGGGTGATAGTTCTATTTGTAATGTGATGATCGAATTTGTAATGTGATGATCAAATTTGTACTACCACTTGTGTAATAATACAACACTTGAATTCATATTGATGTATTTCAGCACTTTGGATCATTATCATCTCACTTTTGGTGTATTGTTGTATAACTATTATATAAGTGTTGTATAACTGCTATATAAATGAAAAAAGCACTTGAATATTCAGTGGTGCACCCTTTTTGTGTTTAGTGGCGCACCATATACGTGGCGCACTTGGCCATAGTTCAATCTTGTTACCAACAAACACATTTACTCATTCCCGTGATATTACATCCTCATGACCAAGTCACATGCTTCCAAGCTCATTGATGTAATCTCACCGAGTGGGCCTAGAGTATCTATCTGTCACTCAGATAGGCAAATCCCAATCTTGATTCATACGCCTCAACTATTTCTCTAGAATACCTAACGCACACCTTTATGGTCACCCAGTTATGGTTATGACGGTTGACAAAGAAGACACGGGAGATAGTGATTAAACATGATTTCATAGTTGAAGGATTAAGTTACTATGCTTTCATAGATATTGCAACGTTGAACTTTGTGACTGGATAATATTGCAATTCTACGGTTGGGTGTGTCCATCACTTCATGAAGTGACCTCGTTGTCAGTTGACGTTAATAAATCCATGTTCAGCAAACCTCGATCATCATCTGCCCAACGAACTAGTACTAGAGGATACTAGGGACCTGGTTGTTTATATACCACACATGTATTAATGTTTCCACTTAACACAATTATAGGATGTTACAAAACTATTATGAACATCAGATATATATCAATAAAACAACTTTATTAGCCTCTAGGGCATATCTCCTTCAAAAACGTTAGCGATGGGCGTTATGTGTTGGAGATATGCCCAAGAGGCAATAATAAAAGTGGTTATTATTATATCTTTGTGTTTATGATGAATGTTTACATCCCATGCTATAATTGTATTATTAGGAAACACTAATACTTGTGTGTTTTGTAAACATAAAAGAGTCCCTAGTAAGCCTCTTGTTGAACTAGCTTGTTGATTGATTGATGATCATGGTTTCCTGATCATAGACATTGGATGTGATTAATAACAAGGTTATATCATTAGGAGAATGATGTGATGGACACACACCCATAGTAAGCGTAGCATAAGATCAAGTCATTAAGTTCGTATTGCTGTAAGCTTTGAAATACATAGTAACCTAATCCTCCGATCATGAGGTTATGTTAATCACCATCACCGGATGGGTACTTTGATGACATCAAACGCCGCTTCGTAACTGGGCGGTTATAAAGGTGCCATTGGGTATTCTGAAAGTATGTGTTGAAGCGCATAGACCAAGATTGGGATTTGTCCATCCATATGATGGATCGATATACTCTAGCCCTCTCGGTGGAATGTCATCTAGATAGCTTGCAAGCATGTGACTGGGTCACAAGGGATGACATAACATGGAACGAGTAAAGAGTACTTATCAGTAACGAGGAAGAACTAGGTATGAAGATACCGACGATCAAACCTCGGATAAGTAGAATATCGCGTGACAAAGGGAATTGGTTTCGTATGTTAAATGGTTCTATCGATCACGAAGTAATCATTGAGTATGTGCGAGCCGTTATGGATCTCCAGATCCCGCTGATGGTTATTGATCGGAGAGGTGTCTTCATCATGTCTGCATATTCACGAACCGTAGGGTAACACACTTAAGGTTCGAAGTTGTTTTAATTAGATATGGAATTTGCGTTGGAGACCGAATGTTGTTCGGAGTCTCGGAATGGATCCGGGACATCACGAGGAGATCCGGAATGGTCCGGATAATAAGATTCATATATTGGGGATCATTTTCTAAGTTAGGAAATGTTCCGGAGTGTTTGTATGGAGATTCTAGAAGGTTTCAGAATGTTCTGGAAGGTTCTAGAGGATTTCTTGGAGTTTGCTTGAAAACCAAGAAAGGGATCAAGGAGACCAAGTGGGGCAAGACACGGATTCGTGGGGGAGGAGGATTCCTCCCCTTCCCACTCCGCCCAAGGAGGGAGTCCTACTAGGACTCCTCTCAGCGCGCCTTCCTCCTTTAAATAGAAGGAGGGGTGCCCCTCTTGTCCCTCTCTCATAACAACCAATCTCAGCCGCCTCCTCCACCTTTCTTCTACAGGCATAGGCGAAGCCTGCAGAATTCTCATCTCCACCACCACCACCATGCGATCGTCTGCTGGGATTCATGGAGAAGATCTACTACCTCCGCTCGCTGAAACGGGGAGAGGAAGGTCTCGCCGACTCGCACGTGTGACCGTCTGCATGGAAGCTATGAACGCAGCACCAGAAGGATTGTCCACACGATCTTGAGATCGGCAAGTGATCGACTACATCATCCACGAGATCTAATCTCGTAACGCTTTCGGTTCTACGAGGGTTAGTACCGATCTATCTCGTTGCTCATGTCTAATAGATTAGATCTTGGCTTTTGTCTAGATTAGATCTAGGTTTTGTTCGTTCTTGCGGTAGAAATTTTTTGTTTTCCATGCTATGAACCCATCAGTGGTATCAGAGCCTTGTCTATGCGTAGATCTATTGCACGAGTAGAACACAATGAGGTTGTGGGCGTTGGTGCTCGCCTTTTTGCTATGTGTGTACTTTGCATCTTGCGGTATGGTGGGATGAAGCGGCTCGGGCTAACATTACATGTCATCGTACATGAGACTTGCTCCACGCTTGACGTGCAACTCGTTTTGCACAAGTGGCTTTGCGGGTGTATGTCTCTCCCATCATAGAATAGATCAAATCTACACTTTGCACTTGATAGCACTTGTATCAACATTGTGGTTCAGTTTCGTAGGTAAGATGCGTTCTTAGTCAAAAGCCCCAAGCCACATAAAACTTGCAAAGAAAATTAGAGGCGTCTAACTTGTTTTTGCAGGGGTTTTGTGATGTGATATGGCCTACATGTGATTGTGATTGTATTTGATGTATGCAATGATCCTTGTTGTAATATGGCAAGGCAGAGCCTAATGGTTGTCTTTAATTCTGTTAAGACCTGCGTGTCTATTCATCTTGTAATAGCTTTGTTCCAAGTAGTTGTAATAGTTGCTAGTGATGATGGACAACCATGAAGCGGCGCCACGGACCTTGACGCAATGCTGGTGATGATGGAGATCATGTCCGTGCTTTGGAGATGGAGATCGAAGGCATAAGAAGAAAGGGCCATATCATATCACACTAATTATGAATTGCCTGTGATGTTAATCCTTTATGCATCTTGTATTGCTTAGATCGTGACGGTAGCATTATAAGATGATCCCTCTCACTAAATATCAAGTAATAAAGTGTTCGTCCTTAGTTGGCACCGTTGCTAAGACTAAATGCTTGAAGCATCTCGTGATGATCGGGTGTGATAGACTCTACGTGTGCATACAACGGGTGCAAGCCAGATTTGCACATGCGGAAACTAAGGTTAATCTTGACGAGCCTAGCATGTACAGACATGGTCTCGGAACACGGAATACCGGAAGGTAGAGCATGAGTCATATGATTGATATGATGAACATGAAGATTGTTCACCGATGAAGCTACATCATCTCACGTGATGATCGGACTTGGTGTAGTGGATTTGGTTCGTGTAATCACTAAAACAACTCGAGGGATGTTGTTTTGAGTGGGAGTTCACCTAGTTGATTTAAGAATTAAATTTGAACACTATTTATCATAAACTTAGTCTAAACTACTTGCAAATTTGTTGAAGATTATGGCGAACGTTTCCATCAATTTCAATGCGTTCCTATAGAAAGAAAAGCTTAAGAACAATGGAAGCAATTTCACAGACTGGTTCCGTGGACTGAAGATCGTCCTCAGGGCTGGTCAGTTGACCTATGTGCTCGAAGCACCGCTAGGTGACCCACCTGCAGAAGATGCCACCGATGACATAAAGAATGTTTATGCCACTCGGAAACATCACTACTCCACAGTTCAGTGTGCCATCCTGTATGGTTTAGAATCGGAGCTTCAAAAGCATTTTGAGTACCATGACCCGTTTGAGATCATTAAGGAGCTCAAACTCATTTTTGAGACTCGCGCGGCCATGGAAAGCTATCAAGCTTCCGAGAAGTTCTTTACTTGCAAGATGGAAGAGGGTAGCTCCGTTAGCGAGCACGTGCTCACCATGTCTAGGCACGCAAACAAACTCCGAGAGTTGGGGATACCGGTTCCTAATGAATTGGGGATTCACCGTGTCCTCCAATCACTGCCACCAAGTTACAAGAACTTTGTGATGAACTACAATATGCACTGCATGAACAAGACGTTGCCTGAACTATCGTCCATGCTGAAAACTGCTGAAGTGGAGATCATGAAGGAGCACTAAGTGTTGATGGTCAATAAGACCACCAATTTCAAGAAACGGGGCAAGCCTAAGAACAAAGGCAACTTCAAGAAGGACGGCAAGAAAGCTGCCGCACCTGCTAAGAAGCCCAAGGCTGGTCCTAAACCTGAAACTGAGTGCTTCTACTGCAAGGGTGCTGGTCACTAGAAGCGTAACTGCCCCAAGTACCTGGCGGATCTGAAGAACGGCAACATCAAGAAGAAAGGTATATTCGATATACATGTTATAGATGTGTATCTTACTAGTAATCGTAGTAGTGCCTGGGTATTTGATACTGGTTCGGTTGCTCATATTTGTAACTCGAAACATGAGCTGCGGAATAAACGAAGACTGGTGAGAGACGAGGTGACGATGCGCGTTGGAAATGGCTTCAAGGTTGATGTGATCGCCGTCGGCACGCTCCCTCTGCATCTACCATCGGGATTAGTTTTAAATTTAAATAATTGTTATTTGGTGCCTGCGTTAAGCATGAACGTTATATCTGGATCTTGTTTATTGTGAGACAGTTACTCTTTTAAGTCTGAGAATAAAGGTTGTTCGATTTATATGAGTAATATCTTTTATGGTTATGCACCTGAGATGAATGGTTTATTCTTATTGAATCTCGATAATAGTGATACACATGTTCACAACATAGATGCTAAACGAATAAAATTGAATGATAATTCTACATACATGTGGCACTGTTGTCTTGGTCACATTGGAGTGAAGCGTATGAAGAAACTCCATTCTGATGGACTTCTTGAATCACTTGATTTTGAATCACTTGAAAGATGCGAAGCATGTCTAATGGGAAAAATGACTAAGACTCCATTCTCTGGTATAATGGAGCGAGCTATAGACTTATTGGAAATAATACATACCGATGTGTGCGGTCCAATGAGTGTAGCATCGCGTGGTGGATATCGTTATGTTCTCACTTTCATGGATGACTTGAGTAGATATGGGTATGTCTACTTTATGAAACATAAATCCGAAACTTTCGAGAAGTTTAAGGAATTTCAAAGTGAAGTGGAAAATCATCGTAACAAGAAGATTAAGTTTCTGCATTCTGACCGCGGAGGTGAATATCTGAGTTATGAGTTTGGCATGCATTTAAAGAAATATGGAATACTTTCACAGTTGACACCGCCAGGAACACCACAGCGTAATGGTGTGTCCGAACGTCGTAATCGAACACTCTTAGATATGGTTCGGTCTATGATGTCTCTTATAGATTTACCGTTATCATTTTGGGGCTATGCGTTAGAGACAGCCGCATTCACTTTAAATAGGGCACCATCTAAATCCATTGAAATGACACCGTACGAATTGTGGTTTGGAAAGAAACCTAAGTTGTCGTTCCTTAAAGTTTGGGGTTGCGAAGCATATGTAAAGAAGTTACAGCCTGATAAGCTTGAACCCAAAGCGGAGAAATGCGTCTTCATAGGATACCCTAAAGAAACAATTGGGTATACCTTCTATCATAGATCCGAAGGCAAAGTTTTCGTTGCTAAGAATGGATCCTTTCTGGAGAAGGAATTTCTCTCGAAAGAAGTGACTAGAAGGAAAGTAGAACTCGACGAGGTTATTGAACCTTCTTTCGGAGTTGAGAGTAGCGCAGCACCGGAAGATGTTTCTGTGCCGCCTGCACCAACTGGAAAGGAAGCTAATGATGATGATCATGAAACTTCGAACAAAGTTACTATTGAACCTCGCAGGTCAACAAGGGTCCGTACCACTCCTAAGTGGTATGACTCTGCCTGGAACGTCATGTTAGTGGACAACACTGATGACCCTGCGACGTATGAAGAAGCTATGGTGAGCCCAGATTCCGACAAATGGCTAGAAGCCATGAAATCCGAAATGGGATCCATGTACGAAAACCAAGTATGGACTTTGGTTGACTTACCGGATGGCCGTAAGGCTGTCGAGAACAAATGGATTTTCAAAAGAAAAACAGATGCTGATGGTAATGTTACCGTCTATAAAGCTCGACTTGTCGCGAAAGGGTTCCGAAAAATTCAAGGAGTTGACTACGATGAGACTTTCTCACCAGTAGCGAAGCTAAAGTCTATGAGGATTATGTTAGCAATCGTTGCATATTTCGATTATGAAATTTGGCAGATGGATGTCAAAACGGCGTTCCTTAATGGTGACATTGAGGAAGAGTTTTACATGGTACAACCCAAGGGTTTTGTTGATCCTAAAGATGCTGACAAGGTATGCAAACTTCAGCGCTCCATTTATGGACTGAAGCAAGCATCCCGGAGTTGGAATCAATGTTTTGATAAAGTAATCAAAAACTTTGGATTTATACAAACTTATGGAGAAGCTTGTATTTACAAGAAAGTGAGTGGGAGCTCTGTAGCATTCCTATTACTATATGTAGATGACATATTGTTGATTGGGAATGATATAGAACTTCTTAATAGCGTCAAAACCTATTTGAATAATAGTTTTTTGATGAAGGATCTTGGCGAAGCGGCATATATTCTAGGCATCAAGATTTATAGAGATAGATCAAGACGCCTAATAGCGCTTTCACAAAGTACATACTTAGACAAAGTTCTAAAGAAGTTTAGAATGGAAGAGAGCAAGAAAGGGTTCGTGCCCATGTTGTCAGGTAAGACCTTGAGTAAAACTCAAAGTCCGGCTACGGCAGAAGATAGAGAAAAGATGAATAAAATTCCCTACGCCTCGGCCATAGGTTCTATCATGTATGCCATGCTGTATACAAGACCGGATATAGCACATGCTGTTAGTTTGACTAGCAGATATCAAAGTGATCCTGGAATGGAACACTGGACAGCGGTCAAGAATATCCTAAAGTACCTGAATAGGACTAAGGATATGGTTCTTTCTTATGGAGGTGATGAACAGCTCGTTGTAAATGGTTACACTGATGCTAGTTGGAACACCGATCCAGATGACTCAAGTCACAGTCCGATCGTATTTATTTTGAATGGTGCTGCAGTGAGCTGGAGGAGTGCCAAGCAGAGCGTTGTGGCGAAATCTTCAACTGAATCGGAATACATAGCTGCTTCGGAGGCTGCACAAGAAGCTATATGGATGAAGGAGTTCATTACTGAACTTGGCGTGGTTCCGGTCGTTGGACCCGATGGCCATCTCGTGACAACACAGTGCCATAGCTAATGCACAGAGCCAAGGTCACATAGCAAGTGAAGCACATCAAGCTACGGTTCCATGCTATTCGCGAGTATGTCCAAGATGGTGACATAAAGATTTGCAAAGTACACACTGATCTGAATGTAGCAGATCCGCTGACTAAACCTCTCCCTAGAGCAAAGCATGACCAACACCAGAACGCCATGGGTGTTCGGTATATTACCATGTAATCTAGATTATTGACTCTAGTGCAAGTGGGAGACTGTTGGAGATATGCCCAAGAGGCAATAATAAAAGTGGTTATTATTATATCTTTGTGTTTATGATGAAAGTTTACATCCCATGCTATAATTGTATTATTAGGAAACACTAATACTTGTGTGTTTTGTAAACATAAAAGAGTCCCTAGTAAGCCTCTTGTTGAACTAGCTTGTTGATTGATTGATGATCATGGTTTCCTGATCATAGACATTGGATGTGATTAATAACAAGGTTATATCATTAGGAGAATGATGTGATGGACACACACCCATAGTAAGCGTAGCATAAGATCAAGTCATTAAGTTCGTATTGCTGTAAGCTTTGAAATACATAGTAACCTAATCCTTCGACCATGAGGTTATGTTAATCACCATCACCGGATGGGTACTTTGATGACATCAAACGCCGCTTCGTAACTGGGCGGTTATAAAGGTGTCATTGGGTATTCTAAAAGTATGTGTTGAAGCGCATAGACCAAGATTGGGATTTGTCCATCCATATGACAGATAGATATACTCTGGGCCCTCTCGGTTGAATGTCATCTAGATAGCTTGCAAGCATGTGACTGGGTCACAAGGGATGACATAACATGGAACGAGTAAAGAGTACTTATCAGTAACGAGGAAGAACTAGGTATGAAGATATCGATGATCAAACCTCGGATAAGTAGAATATCGCGTGACAAAGGGAATTGGTTTCGTATGTTAAATGGTTCTATCGATCACGAAGTAATCGTTGAGTATGTGGGAGCTGTTATGGATCTCCAGATCCCGCTGATGGTTATTGATCGGAGAGGTGTCTTCATCATGTCTGCGTATTCACGAACCGTAGGGTGACACACTTAAGGTTCGAAGTTGTTTTAAGTAGATATGGAATTTGCGTTGGAGACCGAATGTTGTTTGGAGTCTCGGAATGGATTCGGGACATCACGAGGAGATCCGGAATGGTCCAGAGAATAAGATTCATATATTGGGGATCATTTTCTAAGTTAGGAAATGTTCCGGAGTGTTTGTATGGAGATTCTAGAAGGTTTCGGAATGTTCTGGAAGGTTCTAGAGGATTTCTTGGAGTTTGCTTGAAAACCAAGAAAGGGATCAAGGAGACCAAGTGGGGCAAGACACGGATTCGTGGGGGAGGAGGATTCCTCCCCCCTTCCCACCGCCGGCCCAAGGAGGGGAGTCCTACTAGGACTCCCCCTCCCCAGGCGCGCCTCCCTCCTTTAAATAGAAGGGAGGGGGCACCCCCTCTTGTCCCTCTCTCATAACAACCAATCTCAGCCGCCTCTCTCCTCCACCTTTCTTCTGCACAGGCATAGGCGAAGCTCTGCAGAATTCTCATCTCCACCACCACCACGCCGTCGTGCTACTGGGATTCCATGGAGAAGATCTACTACCTCCGCTGCTCGCTGGAACAGGGAGAGGAAGGTCTGCTTCGACTCCGCACATGTGACCATCTGCGGAAGCGCTGCCGGAAGGATCGTCCACACGATCTTGAGATCGGCAAGTGATCGACTACATCATCCACGAGATCTAATCTTGTAACGCTTTCGGTTCTACGAGGGTGAGTACCGATCTATCTCGTTGCTCATGTCTAATAGATTAGATCTTGGCTTTTGTCTAGATTAGATCTGGGTTTTGTTCGTTCTTGCGGTAGAAATTTTTTGTTTTCCATGCTACGAACCCATCATTATGCTCTGAGATCTACACTGGTTATGTGCTTCTCTCATTGAATGCTAGTGAGTTTCTTCAAACCCTAAGGTGGTAGCTTTGATCTTGTAGCACCTGGTAGATCTAACTATAGATTATCGTAGATGTAATGCATTATGCCTAGTTAATTGCATGATGTACTGATAGATCGTTGTATTTGTGGCCATATTGCATGTTTAGGTTGCTTGCTAGAGTTTTAGGTTGCTATTATGTTCATGTGTAGGTTGTTTTGTTTAGGTCTTGATTTGTGCAACAGTAATGATGTCAATAATGGTTACAAATTAAATAGATCTGAATATATTTAATGCATTGTAGGTTCTTGTGGTCACTTGTAGTGAACTGTTCTGAAATTGTTTAGTTCAATCGGTGAAAAATGTAGGACATGGCGGCTGATGAGTTCATCTAGACCCTCTTGAATTCTTAGGAGACTTTTGTTGCTAAGACCCAACCCCATCCCTAGACTATGCTGCTCACCTATCCACAATGCGTAGAGATCACGTTTGCGCCTTCCATGACATCATACTCAGTGGAGCAGATTGCAGAGCAAGTTGCCGCAATCTTGGCCAAGAAGAAGGCCATCAATGTTGGCAAAGCCCACAACAAAGGCCATGAAAAGGGGATGAAGTACACCATGAAGTGGGAACCATTCCTATCCACGTTTGTACTGAACAAGATGTGTGAGATCATCAAGAGTGGCATGAGGACAGAGAAGTGGTTCAAGGAGGTGCACCTGAATACTGTTTCTAGGAAGGTGTTCGAGTTTTGTGGCATTGAGGTCTCTTCACAATAGGTGTATAACCACTTGCGGAAGTGGAGGACAAGGTGGATTCATGTGTCCAAGTTAAGAGACCTTAGCGGAGCTGGCTGGGATGAGGAGAGCTACACCATCATCTTGGAGGAAAAGCACTAAAAGGGCCATATCTCGGTACTAACTAGTTTTGAGTTCATGTACTAACCTCCATTTTGTTCCAACTAGCACTAACCTCCCTGCAACTCCCTATCTCATTATCACCCCAAGGATGTCGAGCACCTAAACAAGCCAATCGCCAACTATGTGCATATGCATGCCATTTTCTCCTTTGGCCTTGCCACTGGCAGGTTTGCCATGGGTTCCAGTGAGCCTCTTGGCACAAATAGCCCTGACTATACCTAGGAGTCTAAGATAGTGGTCCTTGATGAAAAGGGTGAGAATGATCATCTTGTAGGTGCTAGCGGCGATGGTACCGACATTGGTGCAAACGCTGCTAGCGGCAGTACTACTGCCTTTGTTGGTGCTAGCTACAATCCTTATAAGAAGAGGAGGAGGTCATTGCGGGGAGAGGAGGACATCATCACCATCACCTCATGACTGAGGTTGTTAAAGCGGTGGTGGTCGCCAACACCAGTGCTTCCCCTCCAGATGTGCACCCATCTCTCTACGACACTATCATGACCGCTGTCTGCTTCATCCTTGAGGCTCTGATGGTGGCTCTCACCCACCTCTTTAACGATAGGGCTTAGGGCAACGACTTTCTTAACATGGTGGAGGACCATAGGTAGATCTGGCTCAGGACCTCCTGACCAAGCACTACTACGTGTAGTGCTGGCTCCCTAGTCATGGAGTTGGATCCCTGGTCACGGGGTCACGCTCAACCACCTTGTCCCCCTCTGATCCTTTGGTGGAGGGGGAGCACTCCTCCGGCGTGCTCCACGCGTCCTCGTCGGAGTAGGTGGGGGATGGAGGACGGCGGCGAGAGGACCCCGCTTGCATGGTGTGGGCATACGCGCGAATAGAGGGGACATGCTCGCGGGTCGATGAGCGCTAGGATGGGGACGGTGACGAGGCATACGCGTAGGGAAGACAGTGGGGTCAGGCCGCGGTTGGTCCACCGTTAGGATTCTTTACGTCCTCCGACCGAACGAGCTTCACTCGCTCTTAGGTGGAGAGATCTACACAGTGCCGGCTATCGCTCTCGCCTCCGTCATCATGGGAGCTTTCACCACAGCTGCAACAGCTGCCCTCATCCTGCTAGATCCTCAAAGCGGTCACACCATGTCTCTAGGAGGCCAGATCTGCCACTAAACCTAGCCAATTCGGTGGCCAAAGCTAGAGATTGGTGGCGGTGGAGCGACGGTGAAATAAGGGTTTGAACACGCAACCGCCCCTCCGCGCAGTCCATTAACTGACCACAGTCACGTGTTTACGGGCCACCATAAAAGATTTTACGGGCTGGGCCAATATATCTCGGGTTTAACTAGGTGAAAAAAAATCGTCCAAACAACAAACTCGCTGGACTTTACAGGATGAGACTATTTTATAGGATTTGCTAGAGTTGCTCGCCCAATTTAGAAGCTGGCAAGAAATGAGTCTAACTCACTTGGTTAGGGGAGTGATGTACTCCCTCCATTTTAAAATATAAGATGTTTTAGTTTTTGTAAAATGAATGTATCTAGACATTTTTTAGTGCATAGGTCTAAAACGTCTTATATTATGGAATAGAGGGAGTACGACATAGCCCCCCACCTCTTTTCCTAAGAAAAAAATCAAGAGGCTGAGATGGGGACCAAATCGTCAAAAGCCAAGCCAGCGTCCGCATGAGCAGGATGCCACCCATGTCCGTGTGCGTGCGAATTAGAGCATCCACTCGTTGGAGGCCCCCAGGAGCCATCACCAGATGAAAAATACGCTGTTTGGATGACAAAATGTCTAATCCGGATGAAAATGAGGGCTTGAGTTTCTTGCCTTCCTAGCCGCACCCCCAGCCGACGGCGGGACCTCCCTGCAGTGGCATGGCCGAGCACCGCCTATGGTCCGACGGGAGGGTTCGAGCAAGTGCGGGCGGGCATGGGAAGGGAGCACTGCCGGCCCCGAGAGGGCTCGAGCAGGCACGGGCGGGCGCGTGGGCGGTGGCTGCAGCTTGGTGGAGTAGCGGTGGCTGGAGCTCGATAGCGGGCGGGCACGGGAGGGGAGCACTGCTGGCCGAAGCATCTTGCTTTGCGTCACAAATCCCAGCTCGCGTCGCGTCGCATCCTAGCTCGTGTTGGCGCGCAGGCAGTAGCTTCGGTGCGGGGAAGAGGTCGGCGAGGGTAGGATGGTTGGTGGCGTATCGGGAGGCAACAAAGGAAGAGATCGGCCATGGCAGGAGAAAAAGAGAGGAGGTGGGAAGAGAGAGAGTGTGGACATGTGGAGAAGAAAGATCAGCTATCTCTTTCATCCGGTGGCCTTAGGAGACCCTCGGTGGGCTGAGTATCTCTTGAGATCGCCAGATGTATTTTGGTTGCTGGAGCCACAGGGTGCGACTAAGCCGTTTTTGGCTTTTTTGGCATCCGGAGCTAAAGAAAGGGCGTTTTTTTTGGTTCCGGCCTTCGGGGCAAACCTGGTCATCAGACCGTGCCTGGGCGTGCCGGCCCGTGGCACGCGGGCTTAAGCCCGCCAGAATCCTGGCACGTCACGTGGTAGACAGGCCGGTGCCGGCTGGGGCCGTGCCTGTGCCGTGGCCTCAGCCACGCGGGCCGGCACGGCACGACCCGTTAATCATGCCTACAACTAAATCTGGAAAATATACCAGCAAAAAGAGCTACTGCGGGGTTGAACCGGCGACCTCGCTATGACCAACAGGCCACGAAAACGTCCTTGTCATATGAGAAACTTGCGCACTTTTATATAATATCTCAATGGGGCTGCGGGAAAACATTCAACCCGCGTGCTTCACGTCTCACGGGCTGGCCCGCCAACATCCGTCTGTACGCATGGCGCTGAGACAGACCTCCGTCTGCGGCATGGCCCGGGTCGCCACGTGCGGGCCGGTGCATGGCACGGGCCCGCTGGCTGTTCCTTCCGGGCCTCTAGGGGCTGAGTGGAGATCCTTAAGCGCAAGGCGTGCAGAGGAGAGAGAAACCACCCCCTCCCGCTTTTCACTCCCAAAGGCCAAAACTCTTGGCCCCAGCCAGACATGGATTTCGCCCTACGAGCCGCCGCTGGGGCCAACGCCGACGACATCTATGGCCTGCCCATCCCTTCCCCGGACGCAGGGGCGGCGCGTCTTGGAGGCCATACAGGGCTCTGGCCCAGTCTTGTTGGTCCAGTTTGCTTCGTCTGGCACACATATTTAGCACTTGTTGGTCCAGTTTGCTTCGTCTGACCCAGACTACAAAAGTTGAGATGCCCTATATAACCATTTTGGCCCATGCTTCGTTTGGTCTCACGCTCCGCCACTGCCCGGACGGTAACGGAAATATGGAACTAGCCCTCTGTCTTCGTTTCCGTGGCTGGAACTTGGAACCATTATATTGTTGTTGTCCTCAGAAGAAAGGGGATTTTAACCTTTTCTCTGCTAGGCATCACTTGCATTCTTCTCTCCTTTTTTTTTTCTTATTAGATACGGAAGAACAGCTCCTCGTCTTTTGGGCGTAAAACGATTTTGATTATTTGTTTTTTAAAAGATTTTTTTTGGGCAAGATTGAGGTCCTATTTCTTGTATAGAAAAGCACCTGTTTGGATCGATCTGTGGTATCAATAATGCGTGGTGGGTAGGGATTTTGTCTTCGTGCAACATTAGTTAAAAATTTCAGCGTATCGAAGAAATTAACAGCTGTCGCGTTTGGGATGCAGCACATATGACGATTGACGAACTCCGCCAGGAGCTCTTGCACGAGGACATTCGCCAGCAATTCATTCTGGCCGAACTTGCCAAGCGGTGGGAGCTGGAAGCTGAGTTCCAGCGTGAACTCAGCTTGTACGGTGATGTCCGTGCCAGGTTCTGGCAGACGACAATGCCTCACCATGGCACATCCCCTTTGCCGCATGGTGAGCCCCTCGACGTGCCACAGTCACTTGCAGAGGCGTCGATGTTGAGACCGCACATTAAAGATCGGATAATGGAATGGTATCAACCCCCATGGCGCAGGACGGTGAGCGAGGATGATGCACCAATCGTTGGGGTGAGCGGCTGCTTATCCCTTACATGTTCAATTTTGTTCTCCTATATAATTTTTCATCATTATGCATATATTTTGTATAGTTGGGATGCTGCTATCTTCAAGATTATTTAATTCCCATCCATGTGATAACACACTAAAATGTGTTCTGTTGCTAAGTCACATGTGTTACACATTAACTTAAATTAGGCCACTGTCCTACTAAATATTATTTGTGCTTTTGGATACAACCATATCTCAGCTAAAGTGTTGTAGGCTTTCGCTTCTTGAATCCAGTTTAGTATGCATTATTCTCTCTAAACATGTGTGAATCCACCTTGTAGCAGTACTGAATTATTTATTTCCTGTTATATGACTATCTGGATGGCTGTTAAGCATCCATTAATTTTCTTTATGGATTTTTATGTGATGGAATTCAATAGATTGATCTATACGAGTCATCGGTATTGTGAAGCATTTTCCTTTTGTTCCGTAAAATAGTGAGACAATATACTGATGCTATACTTTAAAGAGAATTTAGTTCCCAGTGTTTCTACTTATGACTTTCAACACAATTAGTATGCCTTTTGTCTAAAGGGAGTAAATTCTGTTTCACACCATATATTTGTTAAATATGACAAGTTGAACCAGATCTTTTGAAAATATAACCTTCCACCATATTGTACAGTATAAATCATTATATTTGACTGTGGCTCGACCTGCATTTTGAAGGCTTTTAAGATGTGTAATGTGGTCATACTTATAAATCTGTTTTAACCCGCCATTTGTTACAGATACATGGTACACAGTGCAATTTCCACAAAATAGTTACCCTTGTTCTAACTAGGTTACAATGGTTCGTAGATTCCACACCTTCAATAGTTTTTTATGCTTGGTACGTTATAGCCCATTTGGTTCCCTAAAAGCTATCCTTTTGGACATTGACACGGTCTTTAAAACACTGATGCGAGCACTATTTTCCATTTCATATACTGTCAGGGTACTTTCCGAGTCAAATTCACATATAGCATTTTCAAGTATCTGATTTAAATAATTTTAAAAATAATAGTTACTTTTTTGAAAAATTAAAGATACTAGTAGTAGTCAAAATGACAAACTTCCAGGAAACCGAAGGGAGTAGGACAGTAGGTGTAGTTTTTTTCTGTATTTCTGACCCTTTTCTCAGTAATATTTGTCTTGTCCTACAGTGCTTCAATAGCGCGACCTAAATTTAGGATCAGCTTTGCTCTGTACAAGCAGTGTGATTTGCATATGGTGTCATCTTAACAGTTATATGTGTAAAGTGAATAGCTGCTTCTAGGTAAATGGGTCCTCCTTATTGTATAGACTGCCATAGAACTTGTAGATGCTCTGCTCCAAATACCATAATTACAGACAATTTATGCTTAAACACTCAACTGTACAATGAAGATACATATATCTGCCGGTTGTATATGTTACCAATTTCTTCACAGCATAAGTTGAATGGTAGAGAAGAGACCTGGCAGAATCAATTTAATGTAGAATA
Organism: Avena insularis; assembly: GCA_023614405.1. Taxonomy (NCBI): domain Eukaryota; kingdom Viridiplantae; phylum Streptophyta; class Magnoliopsida; order Poales; family Poaceae; genus Avena; species Avena insularis. The sequence continues at coordinate 107,966,796 of CM042692.1, forward strand.
CGTCCATCAGTGGAATTCTACTCTAAGCTATGCAGATCTTTCATGGTACTGAATTTGATACCATATATTTCCAGTAAACATTAGTACTTAATCGTTAGGATTTGTATTTTGAAGATGGTCACGGGATTATTCCCTTGCTAATAAGAACTCCATTAAGCAGGCTAACCTGCGCCAAAAGGCAGTCTCTGGGGTGAAGAGGAAACGGACTGCAGAAACTCTGTCACTGATGTGCAGCATCTGCAACACAAAATGCTACTGTGAAACAGATCTAGAGAACCACTTAAGAGGCAGAAGGCACCAAGAGAACATAGAAGCTTTACAGGGAGGAGGCAAGGGAACTGAAGCGAAGCTGCGTGAAAAGAAAGTGCCCCAGCTTGCGGAGAAGAGCCAGAAACCTGTCCCAAGATGGATGTGCAGCATCTGCAATGCTAATTGCACATCTCAACCTGACCTCGAGAATCACCTTGGAGGCAGAAGGCACCAAGAGAACATAGAAGCTCTACAGGGAGAAGGCAAGGGAACTGAAGCGAAGCTGCATGACAAGAAAGTGCCCCAGCTTGCGGACAAGCGCCAGAAACCTGTCTCAAGATGGATGTGCAGCATCTGTTATGCTAATTGTACATCTCAATCTGACCTGGAGAACCACCTTGGAGGCAGAAGGCACAAGGAGGACATAGAAGCTCTCCAGGGAGAAGGCAAGGGAGCTGAAGCGAAGCTGCATGAAAATAAAGCGCCCCAGCTTGTGGACAAGAGCCACAAACCTGTCTCAAGATGGATGTGTCGCAGCTGCAATGCTAATTGCACGTCTCAATCTGACCTGGAGAGCCACATCCAAGGCAGAAGGCACCAAGAGAACATAGAAGCTCTCCTGGGAGGAGGCAATGGAACTGAATCGAAGCTACAGGAAAAGAAAACACCACAACTTGCGGACAGGAACCAGAAACCTGTCTCAAGATGGATGTGCAGCATCTGCAATGCTAATTGCACATGTCCATCTGACCTGGAAAGCCACCTCGGAGGCAGAAGGCACCAAGAGAATATGGAAGCTCTCTGTGGAGGAGGCAAAGGGACTGAAGCTAAACTGTATGGAGAAAAAGCACCCCAGCTTGCGGACAGGAACCAGAAACCTGTCTCAAGATGGATGTGCAGCATCTGCAATGCTAATTGCACATCTCCGTCTGACCTGGAAAGCCACCTCGGAGGCAGAAGGCACCAAGAGAACATAGAAGCTCTCCGTGGAGGAGGCAAGGGGACTGAAGCTAAACTGTATGGAGAAAAAGCACCCCAGGTTGCGGACAGGAACCAGAAACCCGTCTCAAGATGGATGTGCAACATCTGCAATGCTAATTGCACATGTCCATCTGACCTGGAAAGCCACCTCGGAGGCAGAAGGCACCAAGAGAACATAGAAGCTCTCCGTGGAGGAGGCAAGGGGACTGAAGCTAAACTGTATGAGAAGAAAGCGCCTCAGCTTGTAGGCAGGAACCAGAAACCTGTGTCAAGATGGATGTGCATCATCTGCAATGCTAATTGCACATCTCAATCTGACCTGGAAAGCCACCTCGGAGGCAGAAGGCACCAAGAGAACATAGAAGCTCTCCACGGAGGAGGCAAGGGAACTGAAGCTAAGCTGATGAAAAGAAAGCGCCGCAGGTTGTGGACAGGAACCAGAAACCTGGCTTAAGATGGATGTGCAGCATCTGCAGTGCTAATTGCACATCTCGATCGGACCTGGAGAGCCACCTCGGAGGCAGAAGGCACCGAGAGAACGTGCAAGCCCAAGCTTAGTGGTGCTTGCAATTTAGACGCAGTTGTGGAATGTAGTGCAAAACGTAGTAAGACAAGTAGGAAGAATCACAGATTCTGCAATATTTCAGGTCTCCTAACGTTGCAGGGTGGAAATTGTAGGACCTCTTCTCTTTTGGGGCTAACTTTTATAAGACTTGCTGCTGGCCTGGACTTTGCTAGACTTTGTAGTTCATGGAGAGGAGCTTATATGGCCTTACATTGGCCCTTTGCAGATGCTGCATGTTTCTTATTGAGTCATCCCTTCACGTAAATTATGTACACATGTAGCACAATTGTGAACAAATAGGTTAGCTGGCTAGACAAAGGCTGTGCTCAATCAAGGCGATGGAGAAGGTACTCAATCTCCACCTTTTTGGTCAATGGGATCACCCATTGGTCATACAGCTTATAAACTACCGAAGGGGCAACTTTAAAACTGGATTGACTAGTGTTCTTGTCGCCGGTTTCTGTTGGTCCATCCAAAGTTATATCTTGGCCGAACACCATGGCCTTCTTCTCTACCCTCCTCTTCACCACATCTTCTTGGGCTTCAGACGTCAACAGTTCCATAAGAGCATCCTTGTCCTGCAAGAGAAATTGCACTTGGCTTACACAAGTTACATAGACAGGAGACTCAATTGTTAGCTCCGGTATGAATATTCAAGATTACATGATCGATCAAGCACCTTCGAGCTAATTAAAGATGTGTATCTTTGCTGGTCTCCTCTGAACTTCACTTCTGCTACATACCTCCCATAATTGATCCTCCTCGACAGCGCCTGCGAGAATGATGAGATATGCTAGTCATAAATTTGGGCCGAATTTATGCACATCTGTTTTTAAAGAGAATGATGCAATGTGGCATTTCTTTGCACCTGCAGACATGCAAGATCTGACGCAGCAGTTACAGCGTAGTCGCCATCGTCGCCATTCTTGGCTAGCAGAGGGAGCAGTTGGTTGAAATAGAAGCCCCATATAGCATCATTCACGTTAACCGATGCCGCCGCAGGATACAGATCCTAGATTGAATCGCGGCAACATGATCGATATCATGGTTTTAGTAAGACGATGCAGCGCATGTTCCAAGTAGATAGCAGCTATTTGCAGAGCAATTAATGGAAGAGGATGCATGGGAGCTTACGGTTGTGAAGTTGTATGGAGGTGCCAGTGTGAAGGGCACTCTGGAATGGAAGAAAGGGATCTCCTCCTGGCTTTGGTACCTTCCTGCCTATAGACACGTCAAACAGGCCAGGATTAATTAGAGGCGATGACTTCGATGACAATTCACGCAACTTGTGTAGTTGTGTGGTTGCTTAAGGGCAGTGTATGCACAACGGTAACGTTCCTTCATCCAGAAAATGGAACTAGCTCCACGTGTGAATGAATCCAACGCAAGATACATTCGCATTGTCTTTGCTTAAAGTAAAATTGTTTTGGGCCTAGGGACTCTTTGTACTCCCTCCGTCCCAAAATAAGTGACGTGGGTTTGTCTAGATTCGGATGTATCTAGACACGTTTTAGTATATAGGTACATTCAAATCTAGACAAACTCAAGTCACTTATTTTAGGACGGAGGGAGTATATAGTTTGGACGAATTGACTTGATTGCGTGGCTTTTCACCGGTTTTCCTTAATTAATCGTGTCTTGTATGGTTTTTAGGTCCGGTTTCCCATATTAACTGCATCAATTATCATTGATGCAATGCGGGAGCTCGTACAAAAAAGTAAAAATGTTATGCATACTCCCATTTTCCCGGATTTCTTTTTCAATCTCAGTCACCTAAAATTGACATCATTACATTAGTTAAAACTGGATTCTGAAACGTGTGCGATTTTAACAAAACATTACTAGAATTAGTTGATAGGTCATATACAAGCGAGGTTAAAATAAGAATGGTCAACAAAACCTAACATTATTCAAAAAAAAAACTAACATAATTATTGGAAAACTGCAAGTTAATTTCTCCCTCGGAATAGTTTTAGAATTTATGCCGATCAGTTTTCTGTATGTTTGACCATAAATGTGCAAAAAATTACAAACATGGACAACGTCAAACTGATATTACTACTCCTTCCATCCAAATTAATTGACGCGGATTTGCTTAGACACAAATGTATCTAGACGTGTTTTAGTACTCCTTCCGGTCCATATTAATGTTCTTAAATTTGTCTAGATTCGGATGAATCTAGTCTAAATCATTAACTAGGTACATTCGAATCTAGATAAAATTGAGAACAATAATATGGATCGGAGAAAGTATATAAATACAAATGAATCCATGAAAATCCGTGTCAATATATTTGAGACAGGGGGAATACTAGGTTTTTCATTGAATATATTTCCATACAAATAATCACTAGTACTTTTGTTTGGAACAACGTGTAGTGTTTAAAAATAACTATGGGAAGTGCTATTTTGAAAATCGTGGCATTACTATATTTTTTTTTTGAAACGCCGCATGTTTTCAGTCAACACCTTCCCCGGAGAAGGTAACGTCTGAACATAGCTTTCATACGCTCAGGTCAAAACATGTTAGACAACTCATAACTGTTGACAAATGACAAGCGAGTGTAACCAAGAGAAGATGGAAACGTATCGGACTAGTGGCCGGGCGCACGCACCTTGGCCTGGATCTCCTCGGACTCCCTGACGAAGAGCTCGACGAAGGAATCGTTGCGCCGGCGGCCGCTGGGGCCGAAGCCGAAGCACGCGTGGTCCTGGTAGGCCGGCAGGTTCAGCGGGTGCTTGGCCCTCTCGATGAGGCTGAAGACGATGGTGTCCTCCTCCCTGGTGAGGAACTCCCTCACCGTGTCAAGCCCAAGACCCAAGCACGGGGACACGACGAGCAGCAGCGTGATCGCGTTGCAGAAGAAGAGGTACGTGTGAAGAGAGGGTTCAGCCATTGGTGTTAGCTAGAGAAAGAGAGCCAAGAAGAAGACCCACAGGATGATTTCGCTACTCGGATACTTATGTTGGATATTTATGGTTGCCCGAAAAGGATAACGGAAGATGGTCAAAGAAGTGAACGGGTGGAAAACAAACAAATTGATCGGTGGACGCCACCAGATTGCTAGTATAGATTGACACTATACAGTGCATGTGACTCGATAATCCAATCTCACTTTCCTTAATTTGGGTTGAATAAAGGATTATGCAAGTTGCTGACTAAGAAGGTTCAGATATGAGAAGTCCAAAGGCATAATAAGGTCAAACATGATGTGAACAAATGTGGAGTACCCATATGCGCGAAGCTCATACCAGCAGCCGGCTTGCATGCAAGCGTAGAGGATTGTTGTCAGTCGTCACAAATGGAGACGGTAAAAGATTGCAGATCTCTACTATAAATTCGGAAAGTGCATGATCGTGCGCTAAGTGACCTTTTTGTCACCCTCTACCAAGAAATAAAACTACTAGCATATATAGGAGCGAAAGCACTAGCCTACCAAATTAGATAAACTTAAATATTTCAAAAAAAAAGTACTACCATGCATGTTGTGGTGTTTAACGTCATGTGCATTATCCACTGGAATTTCTAGCTCTTTTCTTTCTTGGGCAGGGTGAAGTGTGTTGCCTCGGCTGCTCCACGTATTTTAGTGAAACTGGATGGCCATTGCAGCATATCTCGCTCTTGTGCTATATGGTTTGTAGACTTGCAATATCGTCGCAATATTTCTTTCCAAAACGTCCCAACATTTCCAAATTTGATCCCATCAAATCACCGAGAAGGATTATCGTGGGTTTGCAGCATGGACGCAAACTCTTGCAACACCACGGAAAACACTTGCAGCATGAACACAACAATTGCAGAAGACAGTCAGAGTCATCACAACATATTTGGGCCTTTGTGCAAGAAAAGAAATGAGGTTCGGGCATGTAGAATGAACATATGCATCATCAAAAATTACAAAATCACTAACATGTATTTTGAGTTACCGACCTTGCCGCATAGGTACTTCGACAACAATGGGACATGTAGTCCTGCCCGCACTAGATCCGGCGACCGTGTACCCGTTGTCCCATTCGCCATAGTTCTGATGCCATCCCCGAGCTCAACGGTCGGGATGGCTTTTGTTTTTAGATCTAGCTCAAACCATGACAGGGGCATTTCCCCGTCTATGTGCACACGAGGAGCAACAAAGGACCGTGAGAGGGGAGGAACCAAAGTCGTCGCTTCGCTGGAGGAAGAGACGGGTGGGATACGTTGTTGGAAATATAAGCAAATATCCATATGATTTAATCTGAATAAATATTTGATAAAGCACGATCATACAAATAGCAATTAAAATAGATCACGCAAACTAACAGAATAAATGAATAGATTGCATCTAAACAGGATATATTGATCACATTCTACTCCAAACTCTAGAACAAGGAACTCTAGCAAAATTTGAAAGAGAAAGTCTATGGTCACGTAAAGTGCAGCCTGTGCAACAACAACGGCAGCAGTAGCCCCTGCTGTAGCAGCATTGTTGCCGCTCATGTTGAGATTGTCGAAGAGGTCGGTGTCGTTTAGGAAGAAGTCATCGTTCGGGAACTCGTCATCGGACGATGTTGTGGTTGCCAATAGTCGTGCTTGAGCGCTCTCCAAAAAACTGATCGTCCCTCACCCGTACAGGTTCCGAGAGACGGCATTCCAGAGGACTACTTTTCCGATATGCGGTGCACGCCGCAAGCCGGGATGGGAAAGCAAAGGCGGCAGTGCAAGGATCTGGAAATAGGTGCGTGTGATTGGTACCGATTAGATTTAGCGTATACATTTATATAGTACGGTTTGGGTTTGGGGAGGTCATGGGACACATCCTACGTCCAGCGCACGATTTAGAAAATCTGGAAACAGCTGATTAACACGCTCGTTAATAATTCATATAATTAATTTTTCCGAACAATAAAAATATAAACGAGATGCATAGATATGAGCTCTGCTCAGCTTATTCCCGCAACCCACGGCACGTCGTGATGAGACGTGGAGTGGCATCGGAGGAGGAGTGCACGAGCAGTCTATGCAGCAATAGCGACATCAGCAGTAGGCCCTGTGGTAACAGCATTGTTGTCACCCATGTTGAGGTTGTCGAAGAGGTCAGTACTGTCCGTGAAAAAGTCATCGTTCGGGAACTCGTCATTGGATGATGTTGTGGTTGCAAATAGTCGTGCTTGAGCGCTCTCAAAAAACTGATCGCCCCTCACCCGTACATGTTCACAAGAGGCAAGATTCTATAGGACTACTGTCTTGATCTGCGGTGCACGCCGCAAGTCGGGTTGGAGAAGACAAAGGCGGTAGCGCAAGGCTCTGGAAATAGGTGATTGTGATTGGTACCGATTAGATTTAGCATATACGTTTATATAGTGCGGTTTGGGGAGGTCGTGGGACACATCCTACGTCCGAGTCGGTAATAACGCACGATCTAGAAAATCTGGAAATAGCTAATTAACGCGTTCGTTAACAACTCCTATAATTAATTTCTCCAAACAACAAAAATATAAACGAGATGCATAAATATAATCTCGGCTCGGCTCATTCCCGCAACCCATAGTGCGTCGTGATAAGACGTGGCATGGCATCGGAGGAGGAGTGCGCGAGAGCTTCTTTTTTTCTCACACCTTAGTGAGTGGTAGAACATACTAGTATATAAGGAGATGAAACTCTTATTGAACTAGCCATGTGAGACTAAACTTTGGCTCCACTAGTACAACCATATGCCATCATGCATAAACATGCCAAATAGAATTTCAGAATTTTTCTTATGGGCCAACAACCAAATACTCATCAAATTTCAACAATCCCCCATAAAGTCTCATTGTCACATCTCATGACTTTTGTTTCAGAACATTGTTTAATATACCGGTGCGTAGTGGTGACTGTTAAGTTGAACTTCCACATTAAACTTCATGCCACACTAGTTAGCAACTTGAACAATTGACTATGCCTTGAACTATAAATTTTATGCACACTAGTTTCATACAAAGTCTAGACCGATATTGGGATGCCGCAGGACCTCCTCACAGTTTGGAGCTTATGCGTCATACTTCAGGGTCTTTCATGAGTTTATTAGAGAGCACCCAACTCTCACAGACTGTGATATTTGATAGTCAGACTCATATATGTGTGTTCTTCAAGAGATGTTTTGTAGGACAACATCACTGCTTTGATAAGCCACTTAGAACACATTAAGATAAATATCAACCTGCCATGCAGAATAGGAGAGTATAGCATCATCACGGAGATGTAAAATTAGTATAAAGGATACTCTCCTCCTAGACGTCCAACAACTTGTCTCTCAACTCTTAGAGCATCTCCACTCATGCCCCTGAGCAGACCCCCACAGGCCGATTTTCCCATCCAGACGGCAAATTTTGGCCCAGTCACGCTCCTAGGTCCTGAATTTCTTCCAGATTTGGGCCAAAATCCATCAGGCGACCTCAGGCCAAACTTAGCGCACCGGGGTTCGCCTAGGGGCGCTGGATGGAGTGAAAAGAGAGTGGGTCCGGGTTGTTAGGGAGGGAAGTCAATTCCCATGCAAAATATTCGCCCAGTTCCCTCCCCACCCACTCTGCTACTGTTTTTGCCGCCGACACCACCCTCTCTGCTTCATCGCCCGCACGCCTCCACGGAACCAATCGAACTCCGCCAAGCCTCCCTCCCTCCTCACCGAGATATTCGCCAGAGTTCAGCTCTCTTCGGCTATTCCGTAGGCAGCTGCGCGCCAACCTAGCACAACAGGTGTTCGACATTTTCCCTAGCATGGCCATGGACTCCAACGATGATGAGAAGATGTTCACCGTGCTGATGGAGGAAGAGATGGCCGCCGCCACCACCGATGATGGGAGCACATGATGATCCTCTCTTGTCTGGCCGACCTGTACGCCTAGAATGCGAAGCCATGACGCGACGGTTCGGCACCAGGACGCCGGAAGGGCAAGCCGAGACAATGGATGGATGACTATTTGATGAGTTCAAAATTCAAGCATATTTACCTTTTGTTTTTTTGCATAAGTAGAGTAGGGTTTTTGGTATTTTACTATGTTTGCGTGCACCTTTTGTCCTTGTTTCAACAGGATCCTAAATTACTAAGTCTCTTATGAACATATCAATTGGAGCTATCAAATTATGTTGTGATATGATACTTTTAAGTGATAAAAGTCATTTAATTAATTTATCTTCGCACCTAGGAGATTTGCACACGCATTGGAGGACACAGAGGTCTTAACAACCATTGGTACGGGCGAAGCGCGCCCTTACCGTCTGCCCGTATGATGTGGCAACATGACCGCCTCGTCAAATACTTTCACCTCATGAAGACGGACCATAGATCCGACATTCACATAAACTTCCAGCCATGAAAAACCACACCAGAAAGGGATCTGGAGGAGGAACTTGGAGAAGGGAAAATCCTTGCTATTTCACGGATCATTGGAGGACATCGTATCATCCCATTCACCATCAACCGCTGCATCACCATCACCACTACTATCCCAATCTTCCATTCATTAGATCTTGTTGTAATTCTAGATTCAATTGTGATTTGCACTAGATTCATCCTCGTACTTTTATCCATCCATTTGATTACGATGATGATGTTGATTGCTTCTATGTGTGAGTAGTTTCTTCGTTCTTGGGGAGATGGAGAAACCCTAGCACTTATGAAATGGAATAAAGATGATATGTTACTTGTGTCTATGATCTATTGATCTATGATGTGTGTTTGATCTCTCTCTTTAGATGGTATGTGTAGTCAGCCACATATCATTTGCCTTCGGGTCTAAGGAAAAGGGTGAAATCCTTTGGACGTGTTTGGAAGTGTGCCCGGAGCTATTGTGACTAGAAGCACTAGCTAGCAACCTACACGGTCGAAGGAGGAATAAAGAGGGATTCACTAAGATAATTACGATATCCACAGGGAGACCCTTAATTGCGGTGGTCTGTATGGGTGACTACTCTCAAACATCGCGGTGGTTATTTAGAGATGACCTCATTCTTGGCTCAACAAAGTGACTGCCTACAAGCCCGGTAGTGAACATCTTATTATGGAGCTCTCTCCACACATGTCATGACATAAGAAATAGGTTATCCTAATTATGTTTAATTACAACATGCTAGTGGTGTATCCTACATCCCCGAGAACGCTTTAGCCCTATTGAGTTCAGCCACCATTCTAAACTCTTATGTTACTTGTTTTCTTTTACTTGTTTTAATTACTTTTATGTATTCAACCAAAATCCTTTCAAACACTCTTCACTTGAAATCAAAGGCGGCTTACAAGTATCCTTTGTTAGACAGTGATGAGGGGCATAAAGACCTTAAACAAATACCTCTTTGTGGGTTCGATACTCTTATTTCGAAACTAGCTACAACCAATCTGTGCACTTGTAGTCATCAAGCTATTTTCTAGCGCCGTTGCCGGGGAGCTAAGCGTTTTTGGTCTTTGTTCTTAATTGCTTATTCTACTAATTGTTTTACTAATGTCGTTTAATAGTTTCAGGTAAGCACCATGACTATGCTCGGACTGATGAATCAGCTCGATGCAGCTAAGCACCTCGGGAAGTTCCATAGAGGACTTGTCAAAGAATTCCCGAGTGGGAGCGAATCAGAATACGAGGTTAACCATCGCTTTATCGCTATTATTAAAGAGAAAACTTTTGCAGGAGATGATTCATATGAGGATCCTTACACTCATTTAATGCATTCTACCGAGTTATGTTGGGCACTTAAATTGATAGGCTATTCTGATGACAAATTGAAATTTAAATTGTTTAGCCAATCTCTAACCAACACTGCTTTAGCTTGGTATAGAATTTTCCCTGTAGAGAAAATTGATACTTGGGAAAAACTCAAAGGAGAATTCATATTTCGATTCTTTCCTAAGGTAAAGATGGCTAAGGTAAGAAGGGCGATCACAAACCTCAAAACCCGCCCAGATGAAGGCTTGGTAAGGGATTTCAAAAGGTATAAGTCCATACCTAATAAATTTCCTCACCATGATTTACCTGAATGGTATGTTTTACATATTTTCTATGGGGGACTTAATCAAGAAATTAAACATGAGCTAGACACAAATTCCGGAGGCTCTTTTATGGAGCTCTATAACTAAAGCTTAGGAACTCCTAGAGCATATTTGTCGCAATAGAGAAACATGGGGATTTGATTTAGGTAGCGAAAGAGGTATAGAAATTGAATATGATTGTCTCAATGCTTATAAGAAATTCAGTATGGTAAGATAAACTGCTAATGAACTTCAACTTGATGATGATATTATTTTGTAAATCCTTCAGTCTTTTACAGAACACACTGAAGCTCCTAAAAAGATTGGCTTTAATATATTCCCCCACCTGAGCTAGTTGAAGATGTTGATTCAATAATTGCAGCTCATATAGAGCCATTAAGGGAGATACCCTCGTATGTTGAACCCCTTCCTTTTTCAAGGACCACGAGAAAGCATATGATGGCTCAGCAGCTCGAAGATCAATGTGAAGAAGAAACATTGTTACTCAAGATGCTAGAAGAAGAGGCACAAGCAAGAAAAACTAACAAAGTAAGTATGCAGGAGACCAAGGAACCAACAAAAGAAGATATCCTAACCATGTTTACACATTGCAACATGGTAGAGCTAGATACTGAAGCTTCACAGTTTGTTGAAGGAAAGGTAAAAGCTAAAGAAGTTGGTAAACCTATTCTCCCTTGTACTTTTGGTGGATCTTCTTATTATGGCATCTGTGATACTGGAACAACTATTAACGTAATCCCCTATAATTTTTATCTGAAAATCCAAAATGAAGTAGCCCCATCTGAATTAGAGGATAGTGATATGGCAATAATGCTTGCGGATAAAACACTCAGAATTCCTATGGGAATAATTAGAGATGTTCCAATCTGTATTGGACCATATAAGTACCCCATTGACTTTGTACTTGTTGATATGCCTACTGATGTTTATTGTCCAATTATTTTTGGAAGAACTTTCTTAAACACCGTAAGAGCGAATATTGACTACAAGAGAGAAATTGTATCTCTCAAGTTTGGTGAAGAGAAAATGGACTTTCATTTTTCTAAATTCCACCATAAGCCGGCTATCAAGGATTTGGACGAATATGAGTGTGGGCAAGAAGAGGAAGGTTGTCAACACCCAGATTTTTAATCCCAGATGCTTGTTATGCCATACATCGCAATCCCAGGATTACCATTTTTGCGAGACATAACAGATTGGATATCATAGTACATCATCCATTACAAACCATAATAAGGTCTTACACAAATAAAGGATCTCATGATCCAATCTTAATACAAACAAGCAGTGGAATAATAAGCGTAGCGGTGGGCTCCATCTTCAGTGTCACAGGCAATGCTGATGATGGGAGATGATCCTAGTTGTTGTAGCCGTCCTGCTATCCATCTTCCTGATAGTCCTCCTCATAGTCTGGCCACGGGAATAGCCAGGGATAAAGCCATGAGTACTCTTTAAGTACTCGCCAACTATCACTAACAAGTAAGGTAGTTCTAGTAGGAATGCTAAGCTCTAAGTTTATTTGCAAAGCTAAATTTGAAACCTAAGCTGAGTTCAGAAACAAAGAAAGTTAAAATAAAGTTCTAAATCACTTTAAGTTGGAAACTTAGTTTTCATAGTCACAACCCTGCTGTGGTCAAGTCAAAGTCATAATTCATTTCACAAGTCGTTTTGAAAACCTCTGATGACGGAACAATATGGCCACTCCAACTATCCATGACCGCAGACGCGGCTATTCGAATAGTTTGACACTCTGCAGAGGTGGTACACTTTCACCACAAAATTCAATACATCCGTCAGGGAAACCCTGAATTATCATACTTAGTATGCGGATAATCAATCATAACCTTTTCTTTACACACTCTAATATAAGCACCTCTCCTATGAGCTTGGCCTCCCAGCCATGGCCATCTTCCATCCTGGGCACTGCATAAGTGGACATCATCAAGAGGTAGCCTCAGCTCAAACCTCTTCCGCGAAGGAACCCATACTAATACATATAAACTTCCGGCTAAACCTTACCCAATTCAGGTATTGTGGTTGTACGGTAAAATTGGAATGGTACCGCATCTGAACCCAACCATCAGTTTTTTATAAAGGGCTAAGGCTCATGCCTAAACATTTTCATCATCATAAACCATTTGTGTTTCTCAACACAATTCAAAACATCTCAATAAAATGGCTCGTCATTCCCAGGTTTTCATAAGCACTTTCACTAAGTATTCCCATCTAAAGTGATCAAGTTTTATGCTTAGCACTAGCTACTAAGTTAAGAGTGTTCACTAAGGTGGGATGCTAATCTCAATCTCATGCCATAGAATGACATCTAGTATAGGCCAAGTTTTATACTCTTTATGCTATCTATACTACTTTCCAAAATCTCACAAAGCATTACTAAAAGTAAAGAAACTTTGGTAAAGCAAAAGTAAAGCTTGTAGGTAAAACTTGGGATGGGTATAAATCAAAAAGTATAACCAAGCATGCCTAATGCACCTTTCTTAGGTTATATTGTATAATTATAGCTTGCTAATAACATCTTCCCTTGATTGGTGTAGTGGTTGAAATTCTCCTCGTCTTCTTCGGGGTAGAACTCCTCCTCCTCGTAGACCTGGTCGGTACTATCGTCTATAAATGCAATACAGGATACACAATCACCAAACAATACTTAACTAGTCTATTTAGCACACTAATGCACACACTTGATGATCTAGCATCATCACACTCATCACAAGATTTAAAGAACTAGTTTCATTTATTTTATTTGAGAAAAGTAATTTCTACTCATTGAAAATATTTAAGATTTAATATTCTCCAATTAAAATATGGGATCATGTAGACACATGTCATCACCACATATTATAATAGATGAAAATGTGATTTAAAGGTTTGCTCATATTTCAATAAGTTTAAGTTTATCATTTAAATGATTTAAAGTGACTAGAAATGCCCTAATAGCATTATTTTGGTACTAGTCCAAAGTTACTGCATGCAATCCTAGATATTATTACATATTCAGATGGGTATTGTTAAATGTGATTTTTGAGAGTTGGAATCAACTCAAAAGCTATTATGGTTGATTTTTGAAAAATGTTTGAATGCAGAAAAATCTCTGTCTTGTTATTTTTGCTATATATGATCTCTAACTCCATTTGATTTAAATCCAACTGGCTTGGATAGATAATTTAATTATCTTTCTAACAAAATTTGAATCATGCCATTTTCTTAAGTGAAACCCTCTGAATGGGTTTTTAAACAAGTGGACAGAATCTAGTTTAAACCTAAATAGAAAAACCTCTATTTGAAACTGTGGGCTAGCGCGGGAAAACTAACGGGCCGACCCAGTGGCGCTCCGCGGCACGGAGGGCTACTGACAGGGGGGTCTCGCATGTCACAGACTAATTCTAATCGAAGCGGTACGAGGCAATCTCAACCGTGAGATTAGAACAAGAATCTACGGCCGTGGTTCATCATTTCCGGTGAACAGCTCCGGCGAGAGAAAACCCAAACGCGGCACGGTGGGGATACGTGGGGGCTTACCAGGGCTCCAGCTAGACGTGGCGATGGGGGCGATCGAGCTGGTAGACGACGGCGGTTCTAGGCGTGGTCGCGGCGGCTCCTGGGGCAGTCGCAGTCAACGACGCCTCTTCTCCTCTGCTGCGGCCAGCTGCGGCAAAATTCCGGCGAACTAGGGCTCGATTGGCTACGGGGAGAAGTGTGGGGTGGTTAGTGGCGAGAGGGGAGTGAGATGGTGTGAGGATTGAGGCTGGGGGAGGCCTCCTTTTATAGGCTCGATGACGGGACCGAGCGGCGTGGTCAGGCGACGACGGCGACATGTCTACAGGGTGCTAGCTGCATGGCTGCGAGCGACGGTCGACGTAGTGCTCCCTGGCGGTCCTCTACGGCTTAAAGGTGCGGCTAGGGGCGGTGGCATTTGGTCGGGAGCGTTCGATGCTCTGCGCGGCAGAAGCGGCGTTCAACGCGACGCACGGTGGCTGCAGGTCAAACGGCGGCGCACGGGCATGTCTGGGCGCTTCCTGGGGTCGTGGCGAGGCGGTGCGCGCGAGCTGCGGCCAAGGCACGGTCTGTGCAGGCTTGTCGGGTGCGGCGCTCTGGCGCGTGCTCGGCATGGCTCAAACGCGCGGGGCGCGGTCATTCTGCGGTTGTCCAGGGCGTGGTAGCGCTTGGGGAAGGGACAGAGAGGGGCGGTGTGATATCGCCTACCTCCTAGGCATCGTGAGCGAGCTGGGTTCGGTCTGCTGCGAGTGAACCATGGTCGGCTGGCAAGGAGGTGCTCGGGTGGCTTGGCACTGGTGCATACAGCAAGGGGGTGAGGTGCTAGGGTGCTGGTTGGGGTAAGAGGGGACAAGGGGAGTGTAATGGGGCAAATTGGCGGACAATGCATTGATCAAGACCAGTAATGTTAGGCAGGTTTATCTGTGATAACCAAATGTTTGATGAAATGGCCGAAAGAAGTTTATATTTGAATTTTGAAAAGATTTTTGGTGTGTGATCTGCACTTATGCTTGAGAGTCTCTGGTTGCTTGGGATTGTCAAGTGGAGTTGGTTTGGTGTGTTTTTGCAAAAGTGGGATCTTCACATATGTGTTGGATTCAATTTTCAAATGTCATTTAAATTACTTTGCTAGATGTTTTTGTAAGTTTGTAAAGTGGGCCTTGGTACATCTTTATTTGGTCTAGCAATGGGTGAAAAGAGTTGAGAAAATTTCTGTTTGAAATTGACTTCTAGAAACACCTAAAGTGGCTTAGTGGATTAAAATTGCAAAATGACCATTTGCATTATTTAATCTTATTTAATTTCTTTTTCTTTAAATTTTGTTTATAAATGATCTAGATGATGTGGCATTCACCTTTGAATCATTTCATAACATTTAGAACAACAAGCATGGCATTTTCAAACAATCTAATATCTTATATTTACTAATTGGAGGCACCGTAGGAGCCACCACGTTAATCCTATAAAACACCTAATATCAACCAATGAATTATAATAGGGCGGCTAAGATTTAAGATACAAAAGGAGTTCTGTGTCTCTATGTCTTGAACAGTTCCGATCTGCTTCTTCGTTTAAACAGCCATGCGTGATCTCACGACAGGTTTTCGAGCAGCCGGTCGGGCCTCTAGGTTGCGATTCTCTCACGCCGCGCCGGCATGTTCAAGGACGACCCATGCGGTCGTCTTCTCCGTCCCAACACGGTCCTTGCCGGCAGGCCTTTCACCGAGTGCCGCTACCTCCGGAGGATGCATGGAGATTGGAGCGGCAAATTAACAAAGCGACAACGACTTTGGTCTGGATACGATATAGCATGCCCATGGTGCTCCAGCTGCCACGCATACTTGGTCCATCCAGTTTCAGGTTTGGTTAATATCTTCTAAGCAGATCGATTAATCCCATAATTTTTTAAGAGAAACAACTGGATAACATTAGTTATTCCATGCTAGAATTGCTGGATGGTTGCATCGTTCTGATAGTTGCATGCTAAAATCTCAATAGAGCTTAGATGGATGATCCAGTATGGCTATGTAAATAAAATTAAAAGTTTGACAGTACTTACATGCAAATATACTATCATGTAGGGGCCCTTAAACTAATTGATTTAATCATATTTGTTTTCTACTCGAGGTCTCGAGCTCGCGATGCTACCACCACTCCTACTGGCTTTGTATATGCATGCTAATCTTATTTGCACACCTAGAAGAAAAAAAATGTCTTTTTTGTAGATCCATAAAAAACATGTCAATATGCCAACATGTATCAGAGAAACATTTTTGGTATATGTGCCATACAATTAATTATGATTCACAACTATATTAATTTGAGATTATGGGCATGGAAGCAACTAGAAGTTGAACTTGACAATTACAAGCGTATTGTGGCATGTTTCCAGGTCAACAACTAATTCATGCCTGAAACGTATCTTCATAAAGTTTGTCATACTTTTAACTAAGGCCATGACAATCTATGCTAGCCGCCCTGAATACAAAAACATAGAGATTTCGCTTAGCTGACCAAAAAAAATATAAACTTAGCATATGAAATATTCTTCCCATTTCATTCACGAAAAAAGCAGAATAATTTATATTTTAGTTGAATAGTTAATACATTAATTCTTTTACAACCCGGAGATATAGAGGAAAAAGATAGAATCCTATAGCTATTGTACAGGTAAAAGATAAAGTTATTTTATACTCTATATAATTTTATAGAGTATACAATTATTTTATATAGTATAAATAAATTTTCCTACAGTTTTCCCGCTGTTAAACTGGAGGGAAAAATAAATAGTTTCAGAGTACGTATATTTTGGATCTTATTATGTTATAGAAAAAAATATTTATTTAACAATAATAGTCTGTGGTTTGGATTTTGGTCAGCTCTCGAATTGTCGAATTTGGCAGGACACAGTCTCTTCCATTCCACCAGAAAGAGACGAGTATAACTAGCTTTGTGCAAGTTCAGATTCTGTACTGTCTCTTTTAATAATCAATTGAGTAGAGGAAAAAACCAATTGTGTCACATTTATTTCTCCGTGTTAAAAATGTATTGTTGGGACAATGGTGTAAACTAATTCACAAAAACTAATACTTTTTTGTTCCATACATATTTTTTTCTAAAACATTAATTATTAAACGCTACTATTTTTCCTGCAAAGTAATGTATATATTTGATAGTCAACAAACGCGTATGTTAAAACACCTGATAGCTGATGTCTGATTAGTACGTCCATGAAATTGCTGTAAATTATTTCATCAGACTACAACTCAGTTTGCATCTATATACATTGTACAATCACAATCATAGCATTTAGTTTCCAATCCCGGCTCATAGATGCCTCTTCAATGAGAGGAACAAGAAAAATATAATATTATAGCTTATTCACAAAAATGTTGTACTAACCGTGTGTGTCAAACTAAGGCAGGGAAAACGTTATGCTGAATTAGGGCGGGGACACGCAATCTCCATGTGTGTATAGGAGAAAGAAGGCAAGAGTTGAACGGGAATTGTGTAATGTATACACTTCTGATTGCTTTGTCAATATTTTACGATAGAAGAAAGCTGAATGATGTTGTAGTTGAACATAATTGTATTTCTTCTTTGTTTTTGGCTGTGTGCATCCATAATGCCAATAGGATAATGCGCTGTTGCAGAGACTGGATGTAATTGGTATCATGATATTAATATATGCTACTTTCCAAAAAAGAGAGGAAAGAATAAACAGTATATGCAAAACCTTTCGTATGTCAGAGAGTTGATATAAAATGTGATCCTTCTATTTGGCAACTGTTTTTATACGCTGATGTTATTGATGGGAATAAACATCCAAACAAAATCACCCCCGGTTAATAAAGAAGCCAATATATAGGTAAACACGAGAAATATTAATTAAATTGAATAGTTTGCGAGTTCTTTGGATATGATTACAGCTAAATAGAGATGTCTTTGGGAACCTTTATGAATCCTCATTTTTGTAGTATCGTGTAGATGCTAGGTAGATCTAACATTTTGCTTCTCACAAATGTTCCGATACATGTTGAATATAACATAAGATAATTCAAATATACGAGTAGCATAAATAAAATATGGTAAATGACATATTATGTTTATTTAAGTGGTAAGTAAATGAATGATAATATTTTAATAAAATGCAATGATCTTCCAATAAAGGGTTAAAACTATGATGTTTTACATGCACTGAATGTATTTGTGCACATGGTAACTAAAACAGGATGTCATGTTTCTAATAATAAACTGTTATAAATGTTATATTGATCATTGTATTTTCAAAGCACTAGCCCCTACAGGTGCACGAGTTGATGACTAGTTCTATATTAATGCAAACACACATGCATTCATAATTATTTAAATAATAAAAAGTTTTTGTTAACCCTAAATTGGGTGATTAGAACTTTGATAACCTTGATTAAAGATTTGGGATGTTATAAACCTTCCCCCCTTAAACAAAATCTCGTCCCGAGATTTAAAAAAAACTAGGAACTAAAGAGATCTAGAAACTCAGTCCTAATATAATCTTCTTGCTCCTAGGTAGCTTCTTCTTCGGTATGATTGCTCCATTAAATCTTGAAAAACTTGATACTCTGGGTCCTAGTGGTTCTAAAGGCTTCTTCCAAGATACAGATGGCACTTCACGATACGTCAGATCCTTGTTGATATCAATGGCTCGGTGATCGATGTTCTTGAACACTTCAGTCTTCTCCGGCACTTCTAGGCATTTGCGAAGTAACGAGATATGGAACACATTATGGATGGCTGATATCTCCTCTGGCAGTTCCAATTGATATGATACTTCTCCTCGACGATTCAGAATCTTGAAGGGTCCAATATATCTGGGGGCTAACTTTCCTTTCATACTAAAACGTTGCGTTCCCTTCAACGGTGACACTTTGAGATACACAAAATCTCCAACATTGAAAGTCAGGTCTCTATGTCTCTTGTCAGCATAGCTCTTCTATCTGGATTGGGCGGTCTTGAGGTGCTCACGGACTTTGTGAACCTTCTCTTCGGCTTCTCGTAGGATGTCGGGTCCAAACATCTCTCTCCTACTTGCGACCAATTCAAAGGGGTATGGCACTTCCTTCCATATAAGAACTCAAATGGGGCCATTTGCAAACTGGCTTGATAACTGTTGTTGTATGAGAATTCTGCAAAAGGCAGACAATCTTCCCATTTTGATCCATACTCTAACACACAAGCTCTCAACATATCTTCTAAGATCTAGTTGACTCTCTCAGTCTGTCCATCGGTTTGCGGGTGATAAGTATGTTGAAGTTCAACTTGGTTCCCAATCCTTCCTGAACTTTCTGCCAAAATCTCGAGGTAAACTGGGTTCCTCGATCTGATACTATGGTCTTGGGGGTTCCATGCAGACTAAGAATCCTAGCAATATACAGTTCTGCTAGCTTCGCACTCTGGTAGGTAGTCTTGACAGGTATAAAGTGAGCTACCTTGGACAGTCTATCAACTATGACCCAGATGGAGTCATTTTCCCTACTAGAAGTAGGCAAACCGGTGATAAAGTCCATTCTGACGGAATCTCATTTCCATTCCGGGAATCTGCAATGGCTGCAACAGTCCTGCAGGTCTCTGGTGCTCTGCTTTGACTCTTTGACATATGTCACACTTGGCGATGTAGCTTCTAATTTCTCTCTTCATCTTGTGCCACCAAAATTGCTCTTTCAAATCCTGATACATCTTCGTTCCTCCGGGGTGGATAGAATAGAGAGTATCATGAGCTTCCTTCATGATAACTTGCTTTAGCTCCGAATCTGCTAGCACACAGATACGTCCTTTGTACATCAGTACTCCTTCTTCGTCTTCAGTGAATCCAGGTACATTTCCTGTACCAGTACGACGTTTGATTCCGTCGATACTTTCATTTCCTTTCTAGGCTTCCTTGATTTGGCTAATCAATGTGGGTTGAAGTTCAATGCTAGCTAAGAATCCTTTGCTAACTAATTCAGTCATGAACTGCTCCAACTCTTCATACAAACTTGGCTGCTTCTCCTTGATCATGGTGTTTAGCCTGCCAGGCAATCTGCTAAGAGCATCCGCTACCACATTGGCTTTGTTGGGGTGATAGTGAATGTCAAGGTCATAATCCTTGATTAACTCTATCCATATCCTTTGCCTCATATTCAGCTCCTTCTGAGTGAAAATATACTTTAAGCTCTTGTGATCTGAGTAAATCTCATAGCGATTGCCCATCAAATAATGACGCCATGTCTTTAATGCCAGCACTACGGCTGCTAGTTCAAGATCATGGGTCGAATAGTTCTACTCATGCTGCTTCAGTTGTCGAGACAGATACACGATGACTTTGCCTTCTTGCATCAATACACATCCAAGACCAATCTTGAATGCATCGCAGTATACATCAAATGGCTTCTTGATGTCTGGCATGATCAAAATTGGGGCTGATATCAATCTCTTCTTCAGCTCCTGAAAACTGGCTTCACATTTGTCTGTCCATTCAAACTTCTTTTCCTTCTTCAACAATTGGGTCATGGGTCGGGCGATGCTCAAGAATCCTTCTACGAACTTGCGGTAGTATCCCGCTAATCCGAGAAATGCACGGACTTGGGTTTGAGTGGTTGGGGCTTCCCATTCTTCGACATCTTTGATCTTGGCAGGATCAACAGAGACTCCTCTGGAAGACACAATATCTCCTAGGAATCCTACTTCTTTCAGCCAAAACTCACACTTGCTGGACTTGGCATATAACTGATGCTCTCTCAGGGTTTCTAGGATGATTCTCAGATGTTGCTCATGCTCTTCTTCTGACTTGGAGTAGATAAGGATGTCGTCGATAAACACAACTACAAACTTATCTAGGAAATTCATAAAGATCTTATTCATGAGATTCATGAAATAAGCAGGGGCATTGGTTAATCCAAAAGACATAACCGTATACTCGTATAAACCATAGCAAGTAGTAAAGGCGGTCTTCGGAATATCCGTTGCACGAATCTTAAGTTGGTGATAACCAGTCCTAAGATCAATCTTAGAAAACACTCTGGCACCAGTCAACTGATCAAACAGATCCTCAATCTTGGGTAGTGGGTACTTGTTCTTGATGGTGACATCATTCAGCTTCCGGTAATCTGTGCACAAAGGGTTACCTCCATCTTTCTTGTCGACGAATAACACTGGTGATCTCCATGGTGATGCACTTGGCTGAATCAAGCCTATTGCTAACATGGCATCTAACTACTTCTTTAACTCAACTAACTCTGAGGGGTTCATGCTATAGGGTCTCTAGGCTATGGGTCCGGTTCCGGGGTTTAGTTCGATAATGAACTCAATATCCCTATCCAGGGGCATACCTGGCAATTCATCTGGAAATACGTCGGAGTATTCATAGTCTACTCTGACCTGGTCTATGGTGGGTAGGGCTAGACTCTTGTTGCACTTGAATTGATGGGGTAAGGTTTCAGATATATGCTCTACTGTGACTCCAGAACTACTGGTCATGGTGATGGCTTTCTTAGCACAGTCTATCAGTCCTTTATGCCTTGACATCCAGTCCATACCTAGTACTACTTCCAATCCTTTGGTTCCAAGTACTATTAGGTTGGCATAAAAATATATCCCATGTATTCTGATAGGTATCGCTTTGCAAATTTTTCTAGCTTTTGTAGTTGATCTAGGGATTTGAACTATCATGGCATGCTTCAGGTTGGTTGGGTGAATCTTACTAGTGCATGCAAATTCTTCGGTGACAAATGAATGCGATGCTCCCGAATCAAACAATACTCTTGCTAAAACTGAGTTGATAGAAAACATACCCAGCACTACATCTGGCGCTTCTTGGGCTTCTTCTGCGTTCATGTGGAAGAGACGACCGTTCTTGATTGTGAGGGTTCCACAGGGCAAACCTTCTTCCTGGTTGAACACGGCCTTTCTTTGTTGAGCTGGGGCATTCACAGTGGCATTGGCGGCAGTCTTCTTGGGACACTCATTGGAGTAGTGACCCTTCACTCCACACTCAAAACAAGTGATCTGGGACTTGTCCTTAACTACGACAGGTACAGCATTGCTGCCAGTTCTGGGTCCAGTATTGTTGTTGTTGTTGTTGTTATTGTTGCTCTTGGGAGGTGCACAGTTGAAATTGTTGGCATTGTCGGAGTTGTGATGGTTTCCTCCGGACTTCACATTGCCTCCGCTACGGTTGGGGTAGCTTGGGCGAGACATTGGGGGTCGGTTGTTCCTTGGTGCATATCCTGGTGAGGGGTTGGGACGGTACTTCTGGTGACTGGTGGATCCTAATTGCTGCATCATACGACGTTTGCGGTTGTCGTTTGTCTGATTAATCTTCCCTTCCATCTGAATGGCAGAGTCGACTAGCTCTTCGAGATCCTGAAAACGGATGTTGACGAGGATAGTCTGCATCTCATCATGCAGTCCGTTCAAGAATCTCTCATTCTTCTTGGCCTCCGTGTTGATCTCATCAGGTGCATATCTGGCAAGTTACAGGAATCTGTCACGGTATTCTACCACAGTCATTCTTCCTTGCTTCAATTCGCGGAATTCATCTCTCATCCTTTTGACTAGACCTTGCGGGATGTGGGTGTGACTGAACTTGACTTTGAATGCTTCCCATGTCATCACTTGACCATGGTTCATATTGCGGATACTATTCCATCAAGCTCTTGCATCTCCCGCCAGATAGTGGGTGGCGAAGAGAACTTTTTCGTTTTCATCAACTCCTGCAACTTTTAGGTTGTTTTCCATCGTCTGTAACCAGTCATCAGCATCTAATGGGTTTTCAGATTGGTTGAAGATTGGGGGATTGGTATTCTGAATTTTTTTGAGTTTGGATCCATGATGATCCTGATTTCCATGCCCTTGGTTGTTGAGAGCCATCTGGGTGATCTGCTGCAATGTTGCTAAGTTGGCTTGACGTTCTGCCCTTCTTGCTTCACGGTCTGCGATGAGATTCTGCAAGATCTGCAGCATTGGGTCCTGCGACGAGCTGCTCCCTCCTTGGTTTCCATGAGTCATCTAAAGATTGAGTTAGATAAAGGGATAAGAGGGAAATTCTAAGGTTCATGGTTTTGGTTTCAAAGCTAACACTTTGAGTTAGACTCAGGTTTTTCAACTAACTCCATTTCATTCATGCAAACAAACACAAGATACAACACACACCACAACAAACAAAGGAAAACATATGGTTTGAAGAACCATTCTGCAAGCTACGATATAGTGGGACCGATACATCTCATGCTACGATAGTGCTCTAGTGCATCTACTCATCGTCGATGAAGTCGGAGTCCTCATCGTCAGTGTAGAAGTCCACGACATCCTCCTCTAGAAAGTCATCATCATTGCTGAGGTAAGAATCCATGTCTCCCTGGATGTCTTCACCCTCATCTTCTTCTTCCTTGGCGGCAAGCTGAGCTTCCTGCTCCTTGACGGTCTTCTCGAGGTCGGCCACCTTCTTGCGAAGACGGGCGATGGTGCGATCCTTCTTTGCATGCTGGTGGCAAAGATACTGGCGATCCTGGACGAGCAGTGCGAAAGTCTAGGCCTTCTGGTCGGCAATGGCACGGTTCTGGTTGGCTAGCTCCCTGGCATTGTCTAGTTCCTGCTATCTGTCATGCAGCAAGAAGTCAAGATTCTCCACTTGACGCCTCAACTCTGGGTGACTTGGCATCTCCATCGGCATTCCCATGAAGTCACGTCTTGCATAGTGAGCAAAACGGGTTCCTTGGATTTTGTTGATGCTGAGGGCACATAGATGTGCGAGAGCTTCATGCATTGCCCTGGCTAATCCATCTAGCCAGTTGTTCTCTCTCACGGAGAACTGAATTCTTCCAGAAGTTGGTGCTTCGATGCTTCCTCTAAGATCCGCAGTGACTAGCCACTGTAGGTCTCCTCCTGGGGGTCTTGGAAGTTGAGCTCCAAGAAACTCCGGATGTGGGTGTCCCAGTAACTCCGACAGTGAATCCAAATCCCTCTCGAAGATCAGCTGACCTCCGTTTCCCAACTGGTAAAACTTGCTGAACTGAGTCTCCATCTACAAGAATTAAGGATGAGGAGATTAGTGAAGTGATCAGGTGTGTCAAATTTTTAATAGTAATGTAAGAATTTTGAGGAACATGAATTTTTGAGAAAGAAAGAATTCACAAGGATAAGAGAGGAGATAGTTTTTCATAAATACTTACTTTCGTTTTGAAACTAAGTTTTTGTTTTGACGTCCATTCTAACTAGGGTCTCCTATGGTCAGGATGGCTCTGATACCAACTTGTCAACACCCGTATTTTTAATCCCAGATGCCCGTTATGCCATACCTCGCAATCCTAGGATTACCATTTTTGCGAGACATAACGGATTGGATATGATAGTACATCATCCATTACAAACCATACATAAGGTCTTACACAAATAAGGATCTCATGATCCAGTCTTAATACAACAAGCAGTGGAAATAAAAGATAAGCGTAGTGGTGGGGTCCATCTTCAGGGGAGACGCAATCTTGTGACGAGATAGTCCTAGTTATCATAGTCGTCCTGCTGCCCATCATCTTGATAGTCTCCTTCATAGTCTGGCCATGAGAATAACCAGGGACAAAAGCCATGAGTACTCTTTAAGTACTCGCAAACTACCACTAACAAGTAATAAGGTTCTAGGTTAAAGTGCTAAATCTAAGTTTAACTATAAGGTTAAGTTTGAAACCTAAGCTGAGTTCTGAAGCAAAGAAAGATAAAATAAAGTTCGAGAATCACTTAAGTTGGGAAGCTATTATCATAAACTCAACCCTGTTGTGGTCAAGTCAAGATTCATCATTCATCTCATAAGTTGTTTTTAAAACATCTGACAACGAAACAGTATGGCCATTCCAACTGTCCATAATCATGACGCTACTATTCGAATAGTTTGACACTCTGTAGAGGTGGTACACTTTCACCACAAGATTCGATACATTTGTCAGGGATAACCCTGCATCATCATACTTAGTATGCAGATAATCAAACATAACCTTCCCTTTACACACCCTAGTATAAGCACCTCTCCTATGAGCATGGCCTCCCAACCATGACCATCTGTCATCTTGGGCACTGCATAGGTGGACAACATTGAGAGGTAGCCTCAGCTCAAACCTCTCCCACGAGGGAACTAATACTAATGCATATAAATTTCCGGCTAAGCCTTACCCAATTCAGGTAGTGTGGTTGTATGGTAAATTTGGAATGGTATCGCATCTGAATCCAACCATCAGTTTTATAAAAGGGCTAAGGCTCATGCCTCAACATTTCCATCATCATAAACCATTTGTGTTTCTCAACACATGTAAAAACATTTCAATAGAATGACTCATCATTCCAAGGTTTTCATAATTCATTTTCAACAAGTGTTCCCATCTAAAGTGACTCAAGTTTTTATCTACTCTAAACTACTAAGTTAAGAGTGTTCACTAAGGTGGAAAGATGATGGGTTCAATCTCATGCCATAGAATGACATCTAAAGCTTATCTAAATAGGTCAAGTTTTATACTTTTTATGCTACCTTCAAAACAAGTAAGGGGCTTTGTGTAAAGTAAAGGAAGTAAAGCTTGTAAGGTAATACTTGGAGTAGTAATAGTCAAAGTGGTGTGATCAAAGCACGCCTAAAGCATCTTTGCTCATTCATCTAGCTTAATTCTAGCTTGCTAACATCAGCTTGCATTGTTAATGGTGGCTTGCAAGTAAAACTTGCAAGGGTTAACTTGGATAGTGCTAGCTTGCCTTGGTTGGTGCAATGGTTGAAGGTTTCTTCTTCTTCTTCTTGGTAGCACTCCTCCTCCTCGTAAGCTTGGTCGGTACTATCGTCTATAAATACATACGGAGTACACAATCACCAAACAATACTTAACTAGTCTAATTAGTATTCTAAGGCACACAATTGATGATCTATTATCATCACAAGCATCACAAGTTTTATTCAATAGTTTCCTCCTTTTTATTTTAGAAAAGTAATTTCTACTCATTGAAAAATTAACTAAGATTTAATATTCACCACTTAAAATATGGGATCATGTGGACACATGTCATTACCACATATTCTAACATGTGGGAATGTAATTTAAGGGTTGGATCAAAATTACTTTGGTTTAAGTTCATTATTTAATGATTTAAAGTGACTAGAAATGCCTATATAGCATTATTTTGGTACTAGTCCAAAGTCACTGCATGTAAATCCTAATATTATTACATATTCAAATATGTATGATGAAATGTGATTTTTGAGAGTTGGAATCAACTCAAAAGCTAACTTGGTTGATTTTATAAAAATGTTGCAAGGTGCAAATGCTTCTGTTTTATTATTTTTACTAGGAGAGATCTATAACTCTAAATGAATTAAATCCAACGGGCTTGGGTAGATATTTTCAGTAGCTTTCCAACAAAATTAGAATCACTTCATTTGAATTTGTAAATCTCTCTAAATTGAATTTTGAACTAAGGGACAGAACTAAGTTTAAACTAAAAAGAAAGATCCTAATTTAAACTAACTGGGTCGCGCAGGAAAAGCTAACGGGCCGGCCCAGCGTCACTCTGCGGCGTGGGGCTCAACTGACAGGGGGGGTCCACAAGTTAGTGGCTCATAACACGCGAAGCGGTATGGGGCAATGTGGGACGTTAGATTAGAGTGGCGATCAACGGCTGTGGATCGTCGTCAACGACGGACCTGTCACCGGCGAGCTCTAACCCTAGCGGCTCAGTGGGGGTGCATAGGGGGCGTACCAGGGCTCCAGCGATGACGGTGAGGCGGGCAAACGGACTGGTGGTCAACGGCAAGCTCAGGGACGGTCGAGGCAGCTCCCGGGGTGGTTGCAATCAGCGGTGCCCTTCTCCTCCAGAGGCGGCCTGCTCCGGTGCAATTCTGGCGAACTGCTGCTCCCCGTGATCCGGCTAGTGGTGTGGGGTGATCAGTGAGGTGAGTGGAGTGGAGTGGTGTGCTTCAAATGGCTGGGGGTGCTCTCCTTTTATAGGCTCGACGGCGAGACCGAGAGGGATGGGCTGGCGACGGTGGCGACATGGATACGGGCGGCTAGCGGCATGGCTGAGGGTGGCGATCGACGGGCGGTCTCCTGGTGGTGCTCTAGGAACTTAATGCGGGCTTAGGGGCGGTGGTATGCGGTCGGGGGCAGTTGGCGCTCTGAGTGGCAGAGACGGCGGTGTCCACGGCGGTGGGGTGCGTTGCGTTAGGCGTGACGGGCATGTCCGTCGTGTTCCCCTGGTCGTGGCGGAGCGGTAGGCACGGCCTGAGCTGCAGTCGGCGGCTTGTGCGCTGCGCGTCGGGTGCGGCGAGGGCGCTCTTTCGGCATGGGCGATGTTGGCACGCGGGATTGCTTGGTGGTCCACGGCTTGGCCTGGCTCGGGGATGGGACAGAGGGTGGCGGTGAGGTCCTAGCTACCTCCTAGACATGGCGAGAGAGAGGAGGACGGTCTGCTGCGGCGGTGACCAAGTTGGCCGGTGAGTTGATGCTCGGGGTGGCTCGACACTATGGCTAGGGACAAGGGGGTGAGGTGCTAATGGCATGGTTAGATCATGAGGGGACAAGGGGATTAAATGGAGATCATTTGGGGGCAAAACCCTGTTCAAAACAGTGAGCTAGGATTAGGGTGTAAATCATGCCTGCCAAGTGTGTGGTGAAATGGCCGCATGAAATTTCTTTTTGAATTTTGAAAAGATTTTTGGTGGGTTTGCTAGGCATAAGCTTGAGACTCTGTGGTGGCTTGGGTTTTGAAAATTGAGCTTGTTTGAGTGGTTTTTGAAATAGTGGGATCTTCCCATATTAAATAGATTCAATTTTAAACTGTCATTTAAAATTAGCATTTGAATGTTTATAGCAGATCACAAAGTGGGCCTTGGTACCTCATTATGTGTACTAGCAAGGGGTGTAAAGATCTACATTTGTTTCTGTTAGGTTTTGAGTACTAGGAATAGCCAGAGTAGGCATGATAGTTAATTTGGCCAAAATGACCATTCACATCAATTATTCATTTTTTATTTGTTTTTCTTTGGGATTTGTTTGGAAATGATTTAGATGATGTTTATTTCACCTAAGAGACATTTTACAAGCAAAGAATCACAGAACCATGGCAATTCAAATCAACTCCTAATTCAAATGCACCTACACATGAATGCTTTCATATTTTTAAATGGAAAAGTTTTTGTTAACCCTAATTTTGAGGATTTGGATTTTGATAAGCTTGGATTAAAGTTTTGGGATGTTACATGGTTTGTCAGGCGCGGCACTCTGGCGCGTGCTCGTCATGGCTCAGACGTGCGGGGCACGGTCATTCTGCGGTGGCCCAGGGCGTGGCAGCGCTCGGGGAAGGGACAGAGAGGGGCGATGTGATCTCGCCTACCTCCTAGGCATTATGAGCGAGATGGGTTCGGTCTGCTATGAGTGAACCATGGTCAGCTGGCAAGGAGGTGCTCGGGTGGCTTGGTACTGGCACATACAGCAAGGGGGTGAGGTGCTAGGGTGCTGGTTGGGGCAAGAGGGGACAAGGGGAGTGTAATGGGGCAAATTGGTGGACAATGCATTGATCAAGAACAGTAATTGTTAGGCAGGTTTATCTGTGATCACCAAGTGTTTGATGAAATGGCCGAAAGAAGTTTATATTTGAATTTTGGAAAGATTTTTGGTGTGTGATCTGCACTTATGCTTGAGAGTCTCTGGTTGCTTGGGATTGTCAAGTGGAGTTGGTTTGGTGGGTTTTTGCAAAAGTGGGATCTTCACATATGTATTGGATTCAATTTTCAAATGTCATTTAAATTGCTTTGCTAGATGTTTTTGTAAGTTTGTAAAGTGGGCCTTGGTACATCTTTACTTGGTCTATCAAGGGGTGAAAAGAGTTGAGAAAGTTTTTGTTTGAAATTGACTTCTAGGAACACCTAAAGTGGCCTAGTGGATTAAAATTGTCAAAATGACCATTTGCATTATTTAATCTTATTTAATTTATTTTTATTTGGATTTTGTTTGTAAATGATCGAGATGATGTGGCATTCACCTTTTAATCATTTCACAACATTTAGAACAACAAGCATGGCATTTTCAAAAAATTCTATATTAATGCAAACACACATGCATTCATAATTATTTAAATAATAAAAAGTTTTTGTTAACCCTAAATTGGGTGATTAGAACTTTGATAACCTTGATTAAAGATTTGGGATGTTACAAAGGTAATATCATCAGTCTTGCCTCAATAGTTATTGAAACTCCCGATGATGATTTAGCAATGAGTTTGGTCGTTAATAATAATATCCCCCAAGACAGAAAAGGTGGAAATGGATGATTATATTGACTCCACACATCTGTGGTGGATCCCGAGATGAATCAAAATTATGAAGTACCTATAAGGAAAGGGGATGAGGCACTTCCACCTCCTACTCTCAAAACCTTACCCAGGGAATTAAAATATAGGTTTCTTGATGAAACTAATAATTACCCTGTTATTATAAGTTCTAACTTCGTCATAAAAAGAAGAGGAAAACTTGATGATGGTTCTCTGAATGCATCAGAATGCTCTTGGGTATTCGATGAGAAACTTGAAAGGGATTAGTCCCTCGATAGCCAATCATAGAATATTTATGGAAGAAGCACCTCAGCCGATTGCAGATTTTCAAAAGCGACGTAAACCTCACATGAAAGAAGAGGTAAGGAAGGAAGTAATACGTCTACTAGATGTAGGGATCATCTTTCATGTGGAGGAAAGTTATTGGGTAAGTCATGTTCATTGTGTTTCTCAGAAAGGTGGATTTACTGTCGTTCAAAACAACACAATGAGATGGTACCTACTAGAACCATTATTAGTCACATGATGTGTATCGATTATAGAAAACTTAATAAGGAAACTAGAAAGGATCATTATCCTTTACCGTTTATAGATCAAACTTTAGAAAGGCTTGCTATGCATTCTCATTTTTGCTACCTAGAGGGTTATTCCGGTTTTTCTCAAATTGTTGTTCACCTTGATGACTGATAGCTCCAAATTTCATCACTTTTTACTATTGGTTTTCCTTTTTTTATTGCTGGATTTCACTGAAGAGTACCGCTTTCTACTAATGTTAGTGTCACAATTAGCGAATCCTTGGTTTCTTGTGATGGTTTTCAGGTAATGAACATTTATTGAAGATCTAATAGCATTTATGGGCTAACTGCATCCAAAGAAGTAAATCCCCAATTGGAGCCCCTTTCATTCGAGGCATTCAGAGCACTTAATGGCCAGCGGTATGGTCGGGACGTGCCTGTACCGTCGCCCGTAGTACACGCCGACGGCTCCCTTATATCAATACAAGCAACTTTTGTGAAGTGGAGACGACGAGAAGAAGAACAGAACAGAAAGCATAGCTGCCGCAGGCCATCCAGAGGAGGTTAGATTAGATCTGGAAGAGGAGACGAACTTCACCTTGTTCCTCGATGATCTCCAACTCCCAATCCACACACTCCACCATCATTCCCATCATTACTTAGAGAGAAATTAACACTTGTAAGATTAGGGTTTGATACTTTGATCTACCTTTGGTTTGTATTTGATTTGATCTGTGATTGCTATTGTGGTTTGCTACAAAAACTTTGAGATGATTCCTACTTGCAATACAATTATGCCTTTGATTTATCCTCCTCTCATGTCTGAGTAAATCCCCATAGTCATGGGAGATGTCGGGGATTGGTGAGATGTGTTGTGCCTCCTTCAAATCCATCCATTTGTGAACGTTGTAGTGTTTATTAAATAGTGAGAATGATTATCTATGTTTGACTAATTCTTGTTATCTAATTTAAGGGCCTAGGTAACATGATCCAAAGATCTCATAGGTATGAGCTTGTATGCTAGTAATTCGGCGATCCCGAGTGACATGGCCGATATCAAAGAAGAGCTAGCACTACTCGAGGACAACAAGGAAGCATCAAGATTAAAGCCTTATCTGGTAGCAAGACCTTAATTAATGTGTTGACCATTGCCGTGGTAACAGGCAGACGGATCATTGGGACTAGGGAGAATTGGCCATGAGGACTCCTATTCGATATATGGGTTGCTTCCCTAGTCACTTATAAATAAGAAATATCACTAATCACTTATTCCACTTTATCCATTTGGCACTTTCACTATCATCATGAACCGTTTCTCTCCACGCCTAACTTCTCATCTCCAAGACCTTTACACACTTTTCGCATCTTTACTTTTATGAAATTTATTTATTTCCTAAGCAAGTTTCCTCTATCTTTTACTCACCATTTCCACCGTCAACTTTTGCAGTCAATTCACTCAAGACCTGTTACACCTTGAGTGCAATAGAAACACCACATAAAAACACTTACCTAGGCTCGTTATTGGGATCGATATAAAAAACTGGAATTAATACTTCTGTGAAAACATTCTCTGACGAACAAAATTAATTAATGTGTTGACCATTTCCGTGGTAACAAGAAGACGTATCATTGGGACTAGGGAGAATTGGCCCTGAGGACTCCTAGTTAGTATATGGGTTGCTTGCCTACTCACTTATAAATAAGAAATATCACTATCACTTATTCCACTTTATCCATTTGGCACTTTCACTATCATCATGAACCGTTTCTCTCCGCGCCTAATTTCTCATTTGCAAGACATTTACACACTTTTTGCATATTTACTTTTATGCAATTTATTTATTTCCTAAGCAAGTTTCCTCTATCTTTTACTCACCATTTCCACCGCCAGCTTTGCAGTCAATTCACTCAAGACCCGTGACACCTTGAGTGCAATAGAAACACCGCATAAAAACACTTACCTAGGCTCCTTATTGGGACAAACTAAAATTAATACTTCTGCGAAAACATTCTCTAATGAACCTATGCACTTGATAGCCATCAATGACCAACTAAAAACAACCTTCACTTGTACTTTCGACTTATATGCTTATTCGTCGTATGCCTTTTAGTCTTTGCAATTCCAATGCCACCTTCCAAAGGTGTATGACTCCTATATTTGCTAATTATGTTGAAAGTATTATGGAAGTATTCATGGACGATTTTTCTATTTATGGAACTTCATTTAATCATTGTCTTCATAACCTTCATAAATTTTTGTAGAGATGTGAAGATACTAACCTAGTCTTGAATTGGGAAAAATGTCACTTTTGGGTTCAAGAAGGTATAGTGCTTGGTCACAAAATTTTAGGTAAGGGTATAGAAGTTGATAAAGCAAAGATTGAAGCAATAGAATGGCTTCCCCCTCCTCGAGATGTAAAAGTTATTAGGAGTTTCTTAGGCCATGCTGGATTTTATAGAAGATTCATTAAGAACTTCTCAAAAACTACCAGACCACTAACCAACCTTCTTCAAAAGGATGTTGATTTTAATTTGAATGAAAACGGTCTTACTGCTTTCAACATATTACAGCAAGCCCTTCTTGAAGCTCCTATTATAAAACCGCCTAATTGGAAGAAACCTTTAAATCTATTCTATGAGGCTAGCCATGAAGATATGGTAGCAATTTTTGCCAGTATGATTGTGATGAACTCAATATCATTCATCATGCTAGTCGCACCTTAAATGGTGCCTAAAAGAATTACCCCATGGCAGAAAAAGAAATTTTTGTTGTGGTTTTCTCCTATGGTAAGTTTAGATCTTATATTATTGACTATAAGGTAAGGGTGCATACTGATCATATTGGCTTGAAAGAAATACTTGAAAGGACTGGCGTTAAACCAAGGATGATCCATTGGACTTTACGTTTGCAAGAATTTGATTTACAGATCCTCCAAAGGAAGGAAGAACTAGAGGAAGCATCCATGGACATTGAGGAAATCGAACCACCTAGAGTAGTGTCATCCATTTGCATACCCTCAGGGACTATAACTCCTAAAACAAAATTTTCAAGTTCTCTTTGCAATGGTTTTATCAATATCTTGCGACCAACCTTGTTCAAAGGGAAAAAGAAAAGGTTGATTCGAGAATTAAAAGGAGACGAAGGTACCTGCCATGGGCATACCTTATAGGTACTCGAGTTTGGCATATATGGTCCAGTCTAGCAGAAGCCCATGACGTTACCAGGGCCCAATCAATGATTAGGGTGACCAAAGGAGACTCCGACTGCTTGCGGCACACGGTAAGCTCAAGATAGAAATTTCACAGGGAAAACCCTAACTTGTAACCGACTCGACCTGCTATCCCGAGATCTAGCCTATCTATATAAATTCTAGGAGGCGGCAGTGAGGACAATCACAACCCTAGTTTCCACACCATCGCCAGATTTCATCTGCACACCCCTATAACTTTCGACTCCCTCGATAATTCCAAGAGCAGAGAAGCAGGAGTAGGGTCCTCTACGAGGCCTGAACCTGGGTAAACCTTGCGTCCCTGTGTGCTTGTTTGCTAGCCGATCGATGCCTCCAGCACTCCCCACTTCCTTGAACCTAAGTCCATCTGCGATGGGCATTGATGAGTTAACCCCTCGTCAATTGGCGCTGTCTGTGGGAAAAGGGAATGTTGATGTTGCGGCTTCCTCGGCCCCATCAACTGTGATCTACAACTCTACAACAACAGAGATCCGCCTCCTCTTAGGTGCCTTCGACTTCACCGTGGACACGCCTGCCACTCGCCTAGATTTCGAGTCCATGGGCGATGGGATCGGCCTGGCGATCGGGAGCTTACGCTTCCAAGTTGGTCAACTGGGTACACTTCGCCTCCCTGACCAGCCGAAGGTTCATGCGATTGCTCCAGCATCATGGTTTCCACGACCAATCATGTGGCGCCCCGCAAAAACCACTACTAGAAAATCACGTTGTTTTTGTGCATTGCATCATCATGACCGCATGCTCATGTCATCATGCCACCTTGCATTTGAGCATCGTCATCATCATGCATATGTTTTGTCTAAACTATTTTCGAAAAGCCTATTTTGTTTTCTAAACGCCCCATCTTTTATTCAAACTATAAAACCTGGGTCTATCCGGAATATTTTGTTTTGTCTACCAACGGATTTCAAAAGCCCCGTTTTAAGTATTAAAACATTTATTTTTGGGAGGCTGCCTGCCAGGCCCGAAAGTCCGGTCGGTCACCTCCAAGCCCTAAACTAAAACCTAGTCTAATCCTAACAAACCCTAACCCACACACCCCCTCAGCCGCCACTCTCTCTCTCTCTCTCACTCTCTCTCTCTCTCTCTCTCTCTCTCTCTCTCTCTCTCTCCCCACCTGCCAAAATCCCTACCGCCACCGATCGTTTCTCCCGCCCAGCCACCTCCACCTCACCAACCCCTCCACCTCACTCCATCCATTCACCTTCTGCCACCTCACTCGCGCGGGCCCACTTTCCCCGGTGGACAGCCACCCCGCCGCCACCTGCCTGC
This sequence comes from Avena insularis, assembly GCA_023614405.1. NCBI lineage: Eukaryota > Viridiplantae > Streptophyta > Magnoliopsida > Poales > Poaceae > Avena > Avena insularis. Next base: position 108,001,441 of record CM042692.1, read on the forward strand.
ACAGCCCCCAGCCCCACCTGGGCGCACCCCAACGCCACTTGCCCAAACCCCCGCTCACCCCACTCCCAGCGATCCCGATCCCACCCCCTGGCCCATCGCCCCGTCCGCGTCTTGGCCCACCACGAGCCACACCCTCCCCGCGGCTCCTTCCTCCCAATCCCACCTACCCATGACCCCATCTTCCCACGCCTCTGCCGGGTTGCCGCTCGCCCTTCCCTCCTCACGCCCTCTGTGGCCTCCTCCTCTCTGTCAGCCGACACCCACCCCATCGGACACCACCGGCATCGCTCGTCTCTGCCCAGCCCCTCACCTCGCCGACCTTCCCCGCCACCGAGTCGCTCCGATGGTCGCCGCCCCGAGCACCGTGCAGCCCTGCCACCGTGGGCAGGCCACAGAGCCCCCCATCTCCGTGCCCCTCTCGGCCGCCTTCGCCATTGCTTCTGCGCCTCCCCTCTCCAGTGCCTCCTCCCGCCGCCATCTGCCTCGAGCCCGCCTCCGGTCGCCCTCCGTGCTCGCCAACGACCTCCGGTCGTCGCCTCGGGTTGAGCTCCTCGCGCCGGCCTCCGCCTCTTGCCGCCAGCGCCTCCTTCGCTCGGCCCACATCCTCCACCTCTGCCAGAGCCCCTCCGTCCGGAGCATCGAGCCTACAAGCTCGTGGTCACCGGAGCCCGCCTCCCTCATCTGGCGCTTCTTCTCTGCTGCAGATTGCGCGCCCTCTCCTGGTCCTCATCCCCCCGCCCGTGGCCGAGCCCCTGCCTCGACCTCACGGACGCGGCCCCCTCCCAGCACCACATCGACCTCAGCTCCGTCAGTGATGCCCTATTCGTAGTTGTGCATATACTAGTACTGCCATGGGGTGTTGGGTGTACTAGTGCTTCCAAAGTATAGTATGAGTGAGCTTGTGTGACCGTGAGATGACAAGGCATGAACCAGGATTGTTGTGTGCTGTCTGCATTTAACCAAAGGACATCGGGTGACAAGATCTTCTTCTCGGAAGCCGCCACACCTCAAGATCTCCGCCACGAAAACCCCAAGGCCTTCGATGTAGGAACGACAAAGTCTCCTTCATGGTTTCGATGCCCGAGGATCCGATGCCCGAGAACCCGAACACCAAGATTGCCGACGCGGATACGCCAAGTTCGTCTACCCGGACACCGTGCGACAAGATCTACTTCACGGATCCGAAGACCCCAATACCCGATCCACTCAAGTTTGCCATCGACGACAAGATCGACACCGGCCAGGGCGAATCTGATGCGCCCCCGACGCCGAACCAAGTCCTTCTTCCCGGAACACCAAGATCTACTCTGTTGTTCGAGAACGTTCCCACCAAGATCGATCCCCGTCGAACCCTAGACCCTGTCGAACCTCGAACCCCCGGAACCCAAGATCTTCCGAACCCAGATGTGTGAACCTTTTCCGAGCCCCTATTTTATAAATGCTATATATAAAACTTGTTGCATAATAATTGTTCATCTCGCATGCATATCATAATCATGCCGGATCTTCTGCCGTAATATTAAATATTGCATCCGGTGTTTCTTTTAGTGCTTTGCTTCTTCGCGGATTAGGCCGATGAGTTGATGCGAGTATCGACAAGTTCTCCGGATATGAACCTTCGGCAGTGTTTCCCAGGCGAGCATCTCTTCCCCTTCTACCTATTTTGCATTTATAGTCTTTATTTCCTCCTGTTGATCTATTGCTATTCGTGTCGCGATGCTTTAGTTTCCGAACACCAGTTATATCCCGTGTAGCCTCTATATTGCCTTGGACACCTCCTATTACCTGTGTTTGGTAGATCGCTGGCCTTGCGAGTCGTAGTTGCTTGCTCAGGTGTGATCTCGTGTTGTCAAGTACCACAGTTGTTGGAAGGTTGGCAGATGCTTATTGGTGGAGATGCTTATTGGTGGAGATGATCATGACTTCAAATACAACTATTAAAATGCTAGATATAACTAATGCAGAGGCATCGGTGGGCAATAGATGTTATTTGGTTCTTCCACGCCCACTTGTGTCCCGTAGGACCCCGAGTACTTGATACCTGTTCCTTGATTTTTCGCACTATCCACATCCGGGAGGCCTGATGGACCCCCCTAAGCCAGAGCTTGATTCATTCTTATTTCTTGGGGCCACAAAGTAGTTTGGGGCTTTATTACTATCTGTACTTATGCCATGCTTTACTGCTTTATTTAAGATTGTGCGTGGAGCACCTGTACTGTTTTGGATCGCGCCACGTTTTCGCGGTATCGACAAGCCCAGTCACATTTTCGGGTTCCCAGTCATTTACAGCCGTCATCACAAACCCTGGGTCCCTTTCGGAGCCGGCCAACTTCGTTGCGGGTAGCTTAGTGGGGTGGCCCCCTGAAATATTTCTGAATCCTGTGATCGCTTTGTCGTGAATGCCTCGTTGGGTTTTGAGTTGGTTTTTTCGAGGTTGATCGAGTGTGTGTTGCTATTTGTGCACCCCTGCAGGGTAAAACTTTCTGAAAGCCGTGTCCGCGGTTATGGACGACTTGGAGCACAGTATCTCGATCATAGACAAGCATAACTAAAGTCGTGCTATAAATTTGACTTAATGTAAACAGATGCAACTATAATGGAATGGATATTAAAAATGCCAACAACTGGTGGATCTGGGTTGTTTGTTATATATGCCTAGTAAGTATTGCAACTCCAATGGAATGTGATAAAAGTGCCAACCACTGTTGGGTTTTGGGATTCCTCAGGACAATTATATCTGACTAGTAAATGTTTCCACTACAACGGAATGGTGATTAAAACTGCCCACTACTTATGCTACCAGGATGACTCATGCTATCTATATCTGACTAGTAAGTGCTTCAACTATAATGGAATGAATAAAACTGCCAACTGTGTGAGTTCCTTGGTCCGACTTCCTCGTTTGGTCTCGAGGGGGAAATACCAGGATGGGTTTGTTTGGTGTTCGTTTCAGGTTGGATCCGAATAGGTCTTTCTTATCCCTCTCTGATAACCGCCAGTTGTATCGAGTCTCTATAGGTTGTTTAGTGCCGCTACCGCTTCCTTCACCATACCTATGTGGCGAGAGCATGATTCTAGCCTTGCCATGTAATGGCCTCGATCGACGCCTCTTTTTCCTTGCCCTTTGTCGGCACCCCTTTGTTTTAGCAGGTTTGAGATCGATTTGTTAGCGTGGTTACCCTTCCGCTTGGCACAAGGTGGTTATGGACGCCATTGGTTATTCTTCAGGGCTCGTAGCCCCATTTGCATCTTGTCCGTAGTCGGACGCTCTATCGTTTTCAAGGTGAATTGGATCTTTGTATTGTATATCTGTATTCTTGACTCATGGAGTCGTTGATGTATATAAATCTGTCTGTGGGTCCCATCGAGGACTGAGGTGTAATGGTATTACTTTGTTTTCCACCCGCACAAAAGTGCCTGGTGGGCGTCCTTGAATCGTTTCTATGCGGGTTTGGCGGGAAGTGCTAAAACTTGCATAGGGCCGATTTGAGGGTGTTACAGAGTGGTATTGGAGCCCAGCAGTTGCGATACCCCACAAGTCCAGCCTATAGTATAACCTAGCTAACGGCCGAAGTAGAGTGTTAAAACCATTTTTTGCAAAATTGGTTGGATAGATCTGATTAGGTTTGTTTTTTATTCCTTACCCCTCTACTGTTCTCCTCTTCCCTCTGCGTGTTTTAATCTGCTCTCTTACCTTCTTCTAGTCCAGGATTTCTCGTGGTTGGGTTTCCATCATACCTTCAGGGTTTCGCTTTCTTCTTCGGTAACGGTGCTTCTACATCTGGTCTTCATTCTATCTGAGCGATCCTTTATCTGTGGTACCATTCTTGGTCCCTTGTTTGTGTCCTCTGATGTTTTCCGATGCGATGACATCCTCTACGACAGATCCGATGCAGAGCCTGCATCACTCTTTTGTTCCCGAACCTCGCTTGTCGAGATCTTCAGTCTGATTCCGAGAGTTGGTTGCATAATTCTCCTATTCATGTGCGAAGTAATGCTCTGGGTGCGCGATGGACTGATCACCATCCGACTACTCTTATCATTCGCTTTGTACATTGAATTGGAGAATCAATGCAATTTTCACTCCTTCCGCTGAAGTTACAGGTGGCTTTATTTGTTGATACCTCTACCTTCGCCTTTATTGCCCAGAGTGTTCTCTCGACGATCACGGACAAGGACCTCTTGTTAGTGGTGTCGCGAGGATCTACACGAAGCGACAAGATTCAGATCGCCGACCTTCCTTCCGGTACCATGAGGCGGATCTCGAGGGCGAGATCTATTGTTAGTGGTGTCAAATTGTGGCGCCCCGCAAAAACCACTACTAGAAAATCGCGTTGTTTTTGTGCATTGCATCATCATGACCGCATGCTCATGTCATCATGCCACCTTGCATTTGAGCATCGTCATCATCATGCATATGTTTTGTCTAAACTATTTTCGAAAAGCCTATTTTGTTTTCTAAACGCCCCATCTTTTATTCAAACTATAAAACCTGGGTCTGTCCGGAATATTTTGTTTTGTCTACCAACGGATTTCAAAAGCCCCGTTTTAAATATTAAAACATTTATTTTTGGGAGGCTGCCTGCCAGGCCCGAAAGTCCGGCCGGTCACCTCCAAGCCCTAAACTAAAACCTAGTCTAATCCTAACAAACCCTGACCCACACACCCCCTCAGCCACCACTCTCTCTCTCTCTCTCTCTCTCTCTCTCTCTCTCTCTCTCTCTCTCTCTCTCTCTCTCTCTCTCTCTCTCTCTCTCCCCACCTTAAAATCCTGCCGCCCCGACGTTTCTCTCCCACCTCCCAGCCCCCACCACGCCCCACCTCGGCCCCTGCCCGCCACGTCCCGCCCCGTGCTGCCACCACGAGCCACACCCTCCCCGCGGCTCCTTCCTCCCAATCCCACCTACCCCGCAGCCCCATCTTCCCCGCGCCTCTGCCCGGGTCGCCGCCTGCGCCCTTCCCCTCCTCGCCGCCCCTCTCGCCGGCCTCCCTCCTCTCTGTCGTCGCCTCGACCCCCACCCCATCAGACACCACCGGCATCGCAAGTCTCGCCCCAGCCCCTCACCTCGCCGACCTTCCCCGCCGCCGAGCCGCTCCGATGGTCGCCGCCCCGAGCACCGTGCAGCCCTGCCACCGTGGGCAGGCCCTGGAGCCCCGTCTCCGTGCCCCCTCTCAGCCGCCGCCAGGCGCCATGGCCGCCGCCTGCACCTCCCCTCTGCAGCGCCTCCTCCCGCCGCCATCTGCCTCGAGCCCGCCTCCGGTCGCCTCGGGTCGAGCTCCTCGCGCCGGCCTCCGCCTCTTGCCGCCAGCGCCTCCTCCGCTCGGCCCACATCCTCCACCTCCGCCAGAGCCCCTCCGTTCGGAGCATCGAGCCTACAAGCTCGTGGTCGCCGAAGCCCGCCTCCCTCGTCTGGCGCCTCTTCTCTGCCTGGCAGTTGCGTGCCGCCCTCTCTTCTGGTCCTCATCTGGCCCGCCCCGTGCCACCGGCCGAGCCCCTGCCTCGACCTCAGAGACGCGGCCCCCTCCCAGCACCACATCGACCTCGGCTCCGTCAGTGATGCCCTAGTCGCAGTTGTGCATATACTAGTGCTGCCATGGGGTGTTGGGTGTACTAGTGCTTCCAGAGTATAGTATGAGTGAGCTTGTGTGACTGTGAGATGACAAGGCATGAACAGATTGTTGTGTCTTTCGCATTTAACCAAAGGACATCGGGTGACAAGATCTTCTTCTCGGAAGCCGCCACACCTCAAGATCTCCGCCACGAAAATCCCAAGGCCTTCGATGTAGGAACGACAAAGTCTCCTTCATGGTTTCGATTCCCCGAGCTCTCCCTCACGAACACCATGACCTCCTGATGGACCCGAGCGTCCAAGGCAGCTAGTTGTACAAGGACCACGCCAAGATCTACAGTGATGAACCATCTGCGCCGAATCCGAGACCCCGAGCGCGCCGACGACAAGATCTCCTTCCGGAATCCGATGCCCGAGAACCCGAATGCCAAGATTGCCGACGCGGATACGCCAAGTTCGTCTACCCGGACACCGTGCGACCAGATCTACTTCACGGATCCGAAGACCCCGATACCCGATCCATTCAAGTTCGCCATCGACGACAAGATCGACACCGGCCAGGGCGAATCCGATGCGCCCCCGACGCCGAACCAAGTCCTTCTTCCCGGAACGCCAAGATCTACTCTGTTGTCCGAGAACGTTCCCACCGAGATCGATCCCCGTCGAACCCTGGACCCTGTCGAACCCCGAACCCCCGGAACCCAAGATCTTCCGAACCCAGATGTGTGAACCTTTTCCGAGCCCCTTTTTTATAAATGCTATATATAAAACCTGTTGTATAATAATTGTTCATCTCACATGCATATCATAATCATGCCGGATCTTCTGCCGTAATATTAAATATAGCATCCGGTGTTTCTTTTAGTGATTTGCTTCTTCGTGGATTAGGCCGATGAGTTGATGCGAGTATCGACAAGTTCTCCGGATATGAACCTTCGGCAGTGTTTCCCAGGCGAGCATCTCTTCCCCTTCTACCTATTTTGCATTTATAGTCTTTATTTCCTCCTTTTGATCTATTGCTATCCGTGTCGTGATGCTTTAGTTTCCGAACACCAGTTATATCCTGTGCAGCCTCTATATTGCCTTGGACACCTCCTATTACCTGTGTTTGGTGGATCGCTGGCCTTGCGAGTCGTAGTTGCTTGCTCAGGTGTGATCTCGTGTTGTCAAGTACCACAGTTGTTGGAAGGTTGGCAGATGCTTATTGGTGGAGATGATCATGACTTTAAATACAACTATTAAAATGCTAGATATAACTAATGCAGAGGCATCGGTGGGCAATAGATGTTATTTGGTTCTTCCACGCCCACTTGTGTCCCGTAGGACTCCGACTACTTGATACCTGTTCCTTGATTTTTTGCACTATCCACATCCGGGAGGCCTTATGGACCCCCCTGAGCCAGAGCTTGATTCATTCTTATTTCTTGGGGCCACAAGGTAGTTTGGGGCTTTATTACTATCCTGTACTTATGCCATGCTTTACTGCTTTATTTAAGATTGTGCGTGGAGCACCTGTACTGTTTTGGATCGCGCCACATTTTCGCGGTATCGACAAGCCTAGTCACATTTTCGGGTTCCCAGTCGTTTACATCCATCGTTGCAAACCCTGGGTCCGTTCCGGAGCCGGCCAACTTCGTTGCGGGTAGCTTAGTAGGGTGGCCCCCTGAAATATTTCTGAATCCTGTGATCGCTTTGTCGTGAATGCCTCGTTGGGTTTTGAGTTGGTTTTTCCGAGGTTGATCTAGTGTGTGTTGCTATTTGTGCACCCCTGCAGGGTAAAACTTTCTGAAAGCCGTGTCCGCGGTTATGGACGACTTGGAGCACAGTATCTCGATCATAGACAAGCATAACTAAAGTAGTGCTATAAATTTGACTTAATGTGTGACTAGTAAACAGATGCAACTATAACGGAATGGATATTAAAAATGCCAACAACTGGTGGATCTGGGTTGTTTGTTATATATGCCTAGTAAGTATTGCAACTCCAATGGAATGTGATAAAAGTGCCAACCACTGTTGGGTTTTGGGATTCCTCAGGACAATTATATCTGACTAGTAAATGTTTCCACTACAACGGAATGGTGATTAAAACTGCCCACTACTTATGCTACCAGGATGACTCATGCTATCTATATCTGACTAGTAAGTGCTTCAACTATAATGGAATGAATAAAACTGCCAACTGTGTGAGTTCCTTGGTCTGACTTCCTTGTTTGGTCTCGAGGGGGAAATGCCAGGATGGGTTTGTTTGGTGTTCGCTTCAGGTTGGATCTGAATAGGTCTTTCTTATCCCTCTCTGATAACCACCAGTTGTATCGAGTCTCTATAGGTTGTTTAGTGCTGCTGCGCTGCCGCTTCAGCCCACCATACCTATGTAGGCGAGAGCCGCCGAATTCTAGCCTCGCCATGTACTGGCCTTAGTACTGACGCTCCTCTTTTTCCTTTGCCCTTTGTCGGCACCCCTTTTGTTTTAGCAGGTTTGAGATCGACGCCGTTAGCAGGGTTACCCTTCCGGCTTGGCCTGGGCAGGGTTATGGACGCCATTGGTTATTCTTCAGGGCTCTTAGCCCCATTTGCATCTTGTCCGTAGTCGGACGCTCTATCGTTTTCAAGGTGAATTTGATCTTTGTATTGTATATCTGTATTCTTGACTCATGGAGTCGTTGATGTATATAAATCTGTCTGTGGGTCCCATCGAGGACTGAGGTGTAATGGTATTACTTCGTTTTCCACCTGCACAAAAGTGCCTGGTGGGAGTCCTTGAATCGTTTCTATGCGGGTTTGGCGGGAAGCGCTAAAACTTGCATAGGGCCGATTTGAGGGTGTTACAAATCGGCACCCTGAGCGAACTCAACGCCTCGATAGCAGTCCAGAATATGGACAACGACAACATTCGCGAATCCAATCTAGGCGATCTGGCCACAGAGGATGGAGCCTACGGCTCCGGATCTGGAAGTTGCGAAAGCAACAGCTTTCCCAAACACTACATGTGCGCCATCGTCAACACAGATTAGAACCATGACACTCGGGACAACACCGATACCGGCTGTGGTATCCCAGTCGCTAACGGTGATCCCCCAATGGAGAACCCACCAACAACGGGACGGAAGGACATCCACATCTCACTACGAATGAACATACCCAAGAGCGCATGCTGATCAAGCTCAATGACACCGAGTGGGCTCGCTGTCGAGAAGCCCTGCGGGGCAATCCCCTGCCACCAAACTCATCGCAATACATGTTGATGGGTTACCACTGGCTGCTCAATGAAGAATTCAAGCGCCAGCAACAAGTAATCACCTGGCTCGATGCGCGTAGGAGGGTGGCGGATGAGTCGAGCCTTTGGCGAGCTCAGCTATCTTCCATGGGAGGATCCTCCTTTAAGGGCAACGATCATATAGCCGCCAAGAGACGTTCTCGACTGGCTTACCTCACTGATAAGGATCGAGAAGAGGCCATGCGAGTCCTCGACTTCTCATCCATGACAGTGGATACGCGGGGCAATGTGCTCCCGAACACACCGTAGGAAGCGGTGACAGTGGTCACCATGTACCTCCTCAACAACCAGCCACCGGCTGGGGACCCATGGGCCGCCATGCACCGATTATGATCGCGGGCCTGGGGCTAGTCGAAGCTGCCCTCATCAAGGATCCAGCGTCGATGCTGAATAAAAAAAGGCTCTGGCCAAACGCTATTCTTCACCCTCCTCTAGCGATGACAACCTCAACTTGTCACGATGACACCGCTCATGGTGGCATGATACATTGTAAACGTATCTATAATTTTTGATGTTCCATGCTTGTTTTATATCTACATTCTTATGTTTTGTCCACACTTTGGAGTATTTTTACACATTTTCTGGAACTAACCTATTAACAAGATGCCATAGTGCCAATTTCCTGTTTTCTGCTATTTTTGGTTTTAGAAAAGCTAGTAAGGAAATATTCTCGGAATTGGACCAGACAAAAGCCCAAGTCAATATTTTACCCGAAGCAACACGGAGTCCGGAGGGGAGACAAAGAGAGGCACCAGGGCGGCCACACCCTAGGGTGGCGTGGCCAGCCCTAGTCGCGCTGCCACCTAGTGTGGGCCCCCTGGTACTCCACCGACCTTGCCCCTTTGCCTATAAAATCCTCCAGGGGCAAAAACCCTAAGTACCCGTTCAATAGTCCACGAAAGAGTCTGTAGCCGCCGCCATCTCCATCCCCTAGTTCGGGAGGGATCTGATGCTCTTCCCGGCACCCTACCGGAGGGGAGAGATCACCCTGGAGGCCTTCTTCATCACCATGCCTGCCTTCGGTGTGATGCGTGAGTAGTTCATCCCTAGACTACGGGTCCATGTAGTAGCTAGATGGTTGGTTCTTCTCCTTTGTGCTACCATGTTTAGATCTTGTGAGCTCCGTTCATGATCAAGATCATCTATTTGTAATCCTACATGTTGTGTTTGTGGGGATCCTATGGATATTGAGATGCTATTTCAGATTGATTATTGATTCTATCATGTCTTTGTTATTTGTGATCTTGCATGATTTTCGTTGTTAGTAGCTATCTTGGCCAAGTAGATGCTAACAACTCCAAGAGGGAGTATTTATGTTCGATAGTGGGTTCATGCCTCTAGTAATATGGGGAAGTGACAGAAATCTCTAAGGTACTAGATGTGCTGTTGCTACTAGGGAGAAAACAGCAATCCTTTTTCCATAGGGCAATCGTATTGTTTACTTTACACACTTTTCTTAATGCAATTATCTGTTGCTTGCAACTTAATACTGGAGGGGGTTCGGATGATAACCTGAAGGTGGATTATTAGTCATAGATGTAGTTGGATTACGGTCTATGTATAATGTTGCAATGCCCAATCAAATCTCATAGGAGTCAAGATGATTAGTATATGCATGTATGCTTTCTCGGTGTCTGTCAATTGCCCCACTGTAATTTGTTCACCCAACATGTCATCTATCTTAAGGAGAATCACCTCTAGTGAACTATGGACCCCGGTCCATTCTTTTACCATCAATCTACAATCAATCTACTATTTACGGTTTTCTGTTTACTTTCTGTAATCAATTACTATCTTCCACACAATACGTTTAATCCTTTGTTTTCAACAAAACCGGTGAGATTAACAACCTCACTATAAGTTGGGGGCAAAGTTCTGTGGTTGTGTTGTGTAGGATTCCAAGTTGGAAACAACACCTTGGAGGTGTTTCCTTGGTCCTACTGGTTTGATAACCTTGGTTTTATAACTAAGGGAAAACTTGCTGTTGTGCTCATCATACCTTCCTCTTGGGGTTCCCCAACGAGCTCGATATATTTGAGCCATCAAGCCTTTTTTCTGGCGCCGTTGCCGGGGAGTCAAGGACATCTTCACAAAGGAGTCCCTCATAACCAATCTCTTTACTTTGTTTTTTTGTTTTGCTTAGTTTATTTCTGCTTTGTTTGCTTGTTTCTTTATCAAAAACACACAAAAAAAAGTTGTACTAGTTTGCTTCTTTATATTAAAAACACAAAAATGACTACTCTTGAAAACACTAAGTTGTGTGACTTCACTAGCACCAACAACAATGATTTCATGTGCACACCTATTGCTCCACCTGTTCCTGAAGCTACTTTCTTTGAAATTAAACCTGCTTTGCTTAATCTTGTTATGAAAGAACAATACTCTGGTGTTGGTACTGAAGTGCTGCTACTCACTGTAATAACTTTGTTGAACTTTGTGAGATGCAAAAACATAGGGATGTAGATGGAGATATTATTAAGCTTAAATTGTTTCCTTTCTCTTTGAGAGGAAAAGCTAAAGAATGGTTGTTATCCCTAACTAGAAATAGTATTGATTCTTGGACTAAATGCAAAGATGCTTTCATTGGAAAATACTATCCTCCTGCTAAGATTATATCTATGAGAAGTGAAATAATGAAATTTAAACAATATGACAATGAACATGTTGCTCAAGCTTGGGAAAGAATGAAATCTTTGGTAAAGAATTGTCCCACTCATGGACTGACTGCTTGGATGATTATCCAAACCTTTTATGCAGGACTAAATTATTCTTCAAGAAATATGCTGGATTCTGCTACTAGAGGTACCTTTATGACCATTACTTTGGGTGCTGCAACAAAGCTTCTGGATAATATGATGGTTAACTATTTTGAATGGCACACTGAGAGAGCTCCACAAGGTAAGAAGGTAAATTCTATTGAAGAAACCTCCTCCTTGAGTGATAAAATTGATGTTATTATGTCTATGCTTGTTAATGGGAAAGCTCATATTGATCCAAATCATGTTCCTTTAGCCTCTTTAGTTGCTCAAGAAGAGCAAGTTGATGTGAACTTTATTAGAAATAATAATTTGAGCAACAATGCCTACATGAATAATTTTGGTAATATTAATTATAGAGCATATCCTCCCAATAATGGTAATTCTTATGGAAATTCCTACAACAATAATAGAAGTGCACCCTCTGAACTTGAAGTCATGCTTAAAGATTTTATTAGTAAACAAACTGCTTTCAATAAAACTATTGAGGAAAAACTCTCTAATGCTAAAAGAAATATAGCATCATTGTCTGAAGCATAATCTTCTTTGAATAAAATGGCTGCTAAACCTGAAACTATTGAAAGTCCCTTTGCTGCTACTAATGCCATACAAGTTAGAATTGATGAAAATGTTAGACTGTTAGTTGAATTGCATGCTAAGTGGGAAAGAGAAGATGAAATTGCTAGAAATAGTAGTATTTGTACTATCACCACCACTAATGTTGAAGCTAGCAAACCGCATGAAGTCCCCAATGGAACCTTCTCTAATAAAATGCTGAAATTCTTCGAAATATGGGAAACAATAGCTCTACTACTTTAGATGGTAATTATGATTTTGATCTTGATGGTTGCAATATCTATGAAGTAATCATGTTCCTACAAAATCTTGCTAAAAGTCCTAATGTTAGTGCTACGAATATGGCCTTTACAAAACACATTACTGATGCTCAAAATTAAAGAAGAAAAGATGAAACATAAAGCTTCTATCCCTATGAAATTAGAAGATGGTTGGGAACCCATCATTAATATGAAAGTGAATGAATTTGATTTCAAAGCTTTATGTGATCTTGATAGTAGTGTTTCTATTATGCCTAGAAAGATGTATGAAATGCTTGATTTGCCACCATTGGAAGATTGTTATTTGAATGTCCAACTTGATGATAATGCTAAAAAGAAACTCGTGGGGAGTATCAATGATGTTCTTATTATGGTTAACAATGCCTATGTCCCCGTTGATTTCTATGTTTTGGATGTTGAATGCAATGCTTCTTGTCCTATTATTTTGGGAAGACCTTTTCTTAGAACTGTTGGTGCCATTTTTGATATGAAAGAAGGCACCATTAAATATCAATTCCCACTCAAGAAATGTATAGAATACTTCCATAAGAAGAGAGAGAATATTCCTTTTGCCTCTCCTATTAAAACAAAATTTGCGTTTAATGCTTCTTCATTTGATAATACTTGATTCTTGCTTCTTATGCCTAGCTCAAAGGCGTTAAAGAAAAGCACTTATTGGAAGATAACCAAAATTTCTTTAGGAATCTTTTGTTGAGTCTTGGAAGTTATTTATTCAGTAATAACCTCTCCTAATCCTTTTTGTGTGGTTTTTGTGTCAAGAATAACCTCTAATAAGAGAGAAATAATGCTTGGAAAAGTTGTTGTCCCGAAACAGAATTTTGTGCTTCACTGTAAAAAATCGTGAAAAATCTCTGTATGTCGGATTGAGCTGTAATATTTTGTGATTATGCCCCAGGTTGTTATCCAACTTTGATTAGTTCAACACTTTTCGATTTGAGCAACAGAAGGTCTTCGAAAAAATCGGTTTTTACCTGCTGGTCAGTTTTGACAGATTTCTGCCATTATTTGCATTTGCCTCTTAATCTCTTTCTCTTTGAGTTCTCTTTGCTCACTTGAACTTTTAAAAGGAAGTGCTACAATAGCTTGTGTTTTAATGGAAGTTTTAGTTATGTTTAAACTGAACCAAAAAGACTTATTATCTTGAGTACACTAATGTTGCTAATGAAGATTGTGTGAAGTTTTGTATGAAGGAAATTTTAAAGTGTAGGGAAGAGTAATGTGATAAGATGAAGTATGGACAAAAGCTCAAGCTTGGGGATTCCACCCATGTCACTACAATAAATATTCAAGAAGTACAAGCGTCAAAGCTCGGGGATGCCCAAGGCATCCCTGTCTTCATCAATAAAAATCTCAGGTTTCTTCCAAACACTTCATTTTTATTGTTTCATGCACAATTGTGTTGTTCTTGGAGCATCTTCATTTTTGTTTTTAGTTTTAGTTTGATTAGTTTGCTTAAATAAATTGGTTATTTCTATGTTTTGGATGTTGAATGCAATGCTTCTTGTCCTATTATTTTGGGAAGACCTTTTCTTAGAACTATTGGTGCCATTATTGATATGAAAGAAGGCACCATTAAATATCAATTCCCACTCAAGAAAGGTATAGGACACTTCCCTAAGAAGAGAGAGAATATTCCTTTTGACTCTCCTATTAAAACAAAATTTGCTTTTAATGCTTCTTCATTTGATAATACTTGATTCTTGCTTCTTATGCCTAGCTCAAAGGCGTTAAAGAAAAGCACTCATTGGAAGATAACCAAAATTTCTTTAGGAATCTTTTGTTGAGTCTTGAAAGTTATTTCTTCAGTAATAACCTCTCCTTATCCTTTTTGTGTGGTTTTTGTGCCAAGAATAACCTCTAATAAGAGAGAAATAATGCTTGGAAAAGTTTCTGTCCCGAAACAGAATTTTGTGCTTCACTGTAAAAATTCGTGAAAAATCTTTGTACGTCGGATTGAGCTGTAATATTTTGTGATTATGCCCCAGGTTGCTATTCAACTTTGATTAGTTCAACACTTTTCGATTCGAGCAACAGAAGGTCTTCGAAAAAATCAGTTTTTACCTGCTGGTCTGTTTTGAAAGATTTCTGTCATTATTTGCATTTGCCTCTTAATCTCTTTCTCTTTGAGTTCTCTTTGCTCACTTGAACTTTTAAAAGGAAGTGCTATAGTAGCTTGTGTTTTAATGGAAGTTTTACTTATGTTGAAACTGAACCAAAAAGACTTATTATCTTGAGTACACTAATGTTGCTAATGAAGATTGTGTGAAGTTTTGTATGAAGGAAATTTTAAAGTGTAGGGAAGAGTAATGTGATAAGATGAAGTATGGACAAAATCTCAAGATTGGGGATGCCACCCGTGTCACCCTAATAAATATTCAAGAAGTACAAGCGTCAAATCTTGGGGATGCCCAAGGCATACCCATCTTCATCAATAAAAATCTCAAGTTTCTTCCAAACACTTCATTTTTATTGTTTCATGCACAATTGTGTTGTTCTCGGAGCATCTTCTTTTTTGTTTTTAGTTTTCGTTTGCTTAGTTTGCTTAAATAATTTGGTTGGACCCCCGCATTCTTACATAGTTTCAAATAGGTTGATTTGGATTGGAAATGAGTAGGAAAGTTCATGCTTATAAGTGGTATAAAAAGAGTCTTGTTTTTTACTGTGACTTAGACTTTATCATGTCATGCTTGATATTGTTTTGACTTTATGCTTAGTAATTATTTCTGTAGCATGACTTGTTACAAACAATTGAGATTGCTTAATGTGCCTTTAAAGAATCATGTGTTGTTTTAGCATATAAAAGCATAATATTATGGTATTCTCCTTTGATGCTTTATTTGGGATTGACTTGGCGCATGATCACACCATGTTAAGACTATACCAAGTCACCATAGCCTCTATAATAATTTAGTTTTCGACTTGTAATATCACTTTATGCTTTAATTAATAATGTTTTGTTGCTTTGCATGATTATGGCCATTATTGCTCTCTTAGTTGGCCGCTCCCAGTCTTTTGCTAGCCTCCATACCAAGTATGAGTTCCACTCATGCATCCAACTCCAAATAAAACCAAGTTATTCCAAAGAGTCCACCATACCTACCTATTAGCATTTGCTATTCCAAGTATATTCATGTTTTTATCTACCTTCCAAATTAAACTTGTTATGTGAAAATTAGTGATTAAAGCTCTCACGAACTTGATGGCACACTTTACTTTTCTTGCACTTAATAAACTTGAACCATTGTGCCCATCTATGTTGCGTATATGCTTGCGTTTTGTAAGTTGTGAATTAGCAGAACCATGTTATCATGGGGAACACTTTCAACATTGCACTTTATTTAGTTGATATCATGTTCTTTTGCTTATGGATCCGGCGGTGTGAAATGAAAGGGGAGCTTGTAAGGCTCATGGAGTTCGTATATGTGTTAGAGAAATGCCCAGGCGGCTGGTATAATCCATGCCTAATCATGGTGGAAACCTGCAGCTTAACCATAGTGAGCAATCTATGAAGCATCCTCTATAAAAAAAGAAAAACCTATGAAAATAGGAAAGAAAAAAAAGAAAAAAAGCCTATGCAAATAGGAAAGAAAATAAAAATAAAAAAGCCTATGCAAATAGGAAATAAAAGGATCGCTGAGATGCTCATGGTGTGCTTGGCTTGTCATTTTGATATGGGGAATCTTCCGTATCATCGGGCAAGGGGTACCCCGTTGGCGGTTCTCTATGATACACATGTACTTACAATGACAAGAACTTACCTGTGACTAAAGTTGAGTAGCATGAGGAACGTTACTCGTAAGTAAGGGGCATGAGATTTTCAGCTTATAACTTGTCAAACATATCCTCATATTTGTTCACTTTGACCTTAATCACCTAAAGATGCTTATGATAGGGGCAATGATAGGTGAAAGCTAATAAGTACCATAATTTTTGGAAGCTCTTTATGAGACTTGAATCCTTGCTTCCTTCTATGAAGGGCCTTTCTTTTACTTTTATGTTGAGTCTCCATCTTCTATCTTTATGCACCTATTGAGAGAGCATAGTGGTCATTCTTAGTTTAATGTGCATTGTCCCAAAATTTATTGATTGATTCATAACTTTGATATTGCTTGTTCTTAAACTATTTGCATCTAGTCACCCTTATGAACTTTGAAGGTGTCCTATTGACATGGGTATACCGTACAGGTACTCGAGCTTGGTATATACGGCCTGAATATAGCAGAAGCCCACGGTGTTGCCAAGGCCCAAATAGAGAACTCGAGTAGCCTACGGAGTCTCGATTGCTTGAAGAACAAGAAGAAGCTAAAGATAGAAAGTTCAAAGGGAAAAACCCTAACCTATAACCGACTCGACCTGCTACCCGAGACCTAGCCTATCTATATAAAGGCTAGGAGGGGGCGGCGAGGAGGACACACGCAACCCTAGTTTCCACAACCCTTACCAGATTGCATCTACGCACCATTGTAATCTTCGATTTCTCTGTTAATTCCACGACCAGACAAGCAGGAGTAGGGACTCTACGAGGCCTGAACCTGGGTAAATCTTCGAGTCCCGTATGTGCTTGTTTGCTAGCCGATTGATGCTTCCAGCGCTCCCTTCTTCTCCAAAACCCAAGTCCATAACAATGGGCATTGATGAGTTAAACCCTCGTCACCTATGCACTTATGTTTTGCTACACTATGAGGGACAAGCTGAATACCATTCTCATTATGTTTTCTATATGTGAAACAAACAAACTTCTTTCAAAGCATTGTTATTCATGAATCTTTTGTTTGTACCTTTTCATGTTACAACATAGTTGTTATGTCTTATTGTTAGAACTATATATTTCATGCTATTTTAAAGTACTATGATTCTAGCTATCAATGTTTTACAAATACCTTGATCAAGATTGTGATTGTGCATGTCACCTCAAAAATTATTCTTTTTTATCACTTACCTACTCGAGGACGAGCAGGAGTTAAGCTTGGGGATGTTGATACGTTGTAAATGTATCTATAATTTTTGATGTTCCATGCTTGTTTTATATCTACTTTCTTATGTTTTGTCCACACTTTGGAGTATTTTTACACATTTTCTAGAACTAACCTATTAACAAGATGCCACAGTGCCAGTTGCCTGTTTTCTGCTGTTTTAGGTTTCAGAAAAGCTAGTAAGGAAATATTTTCGGAATTGGACCAGACAAAAGCCCAAGTCAATATTTTACCCGAAGCAACATGGAGTCTGGAGGGGAGACGAAAAGGGGCACCAGGGCGGCCACACACTAGGGTGGTGCGGCCAGCCCTAAGCGCGCCGCCCCCTGGTACTCCACCGACCTTGCCCCTTCGCCTATAAAATCCTGCCGAGGCAAAAATCCTAAGTACCCGATCAATATTCCACGAAAGAGTCAGTATCCGCCGCCATCTCCATCCCTAGATTGGGAGGGATCTGAAGCTCTTCCCGACACACTATCAGAGGGGAGAGATCACCCTGGAGGCCTTCTTCATCACCATGCCTGCCTCCGGTGTGATGCATGAGTAGTTCATCTCTGGACTACGGGTCCATGTAGTATCTAGATGGTTGGTTCTTCTCCTTTGTGCTACCATGTTTAGATCTTGTGAGCTCCGTTCATGATCAAGATCATCTATTTGTAATCCTACATGTGTTTGCAGGGATCTGATGGATATTGAGATGCTATTTCAGATTGATTATTGATTCTATCATGTCTTTGTTATTTGTGATCTTGCATGCTTTCCATTGTTAGTAGCTATCTTGGCCAAGTAGATGCCAACAACTCCAAGAGGGAGTATTTATGCTCGATAGTGGGTTCATGCCTCTAGTAATCTGGGGAAGTGACAGAAATCTCTAAGGTACTAGATGTGCTATTGCTACTAGGGAGAAAACAACAATCCTTTGTCCATAGGGCAATCGTATTGTTTACTTTACACACTTTGCTTAATGCAATTATCTGTTGCTTGCAACTTAATACTAGAGGGGGTTGGGATGATAACCTGAAGGTGGATTATTAGTCATAGATGCAGTTGGATTATGGTCTATGTATAATGTTGTAATGCCCAATCAAATCTCATAGGAGTCAAGATGATTAGTATATGCATGTATGCTTTCTCAGTGTCTGTCAATTGCCCCGCCGTAATTTGTTCACCCAACATGTCATCTATCTTAAGGAGAATAACCTCTAGTGAACTATGGACCCTGGTCCATTCTTTTACCATCAATCTACAATCAATCTACTATTTACTATTTTCTATTTACTTTCTGCAAGCAATTACTATCTTCCACACAATACGTTTAATCCTTTGTTTTCAGCAAAACCGGTGAGATTGACAACCTCACTATAAGTTGGGGCAAAGTTCAATGGCTGTGATGTGCAGGATTCCAAGTTGGAAAAAACACCTTGGAGGTGTTTCCTTGCTCCTACTTGTTCGATAACCTTGGTTTCATAACTGAGGGAAAACTTGTTGCTGTGCTCATCGTACCTTCCTCTTGGGTTCCCCAACGAGCTCGATCTATTTTGAGCCATCACGGCACGACTACAACTACGACGCGCGTGATGACATCATGCAGCGCAAGGTCAACAAGATGCGTGCGAGGCGTGCCCGTTCGACTGACTCGGAAGATGACGAGATAGAGCTCTGCGGTGCCAGCTGCTTCAGTAGAGCCATCAGGCAGAAGCGAATGCCAAAGGGGTTCAAACTCCCATCGGAGAACCCGAAATTCGATGGCCTACAGGACCCGAAGATCTGGCTGGAGGATCACATTTACTCCGTCAGGCTGCATGATGGAACCACGAGCACGACAATGCAATGCCTCCAGCTACAGCTACAAGGTGTCGCCCATGCGTGGCTCAACAACCTCCCACGCGGATCAATTCACAGCTAGGAAGAGCTAGTCTATAGCTTCGTGCAAAATTTCAAGGGCACTTACAAAAGGCCTGCATCAATCGAAGAATTAAGAGGCTACTACCATAAGACTGGTGAGTCGCCGCGATCGTACATCTAGAGATGGTCCATCATCAAAAACTCTACAGAGGACATCTCCGAGGATCGCGCAATCAACGCATTCAATGGCGGCGTGCACCGCAGAGATATCAAGGAGGAGCTGGGGTGCTCGAAGCCCAAGACAATCGACCACCTGATGGAGATCGCGAATAGGTGGGCTGTTGGAGAGGATTCGGTAAAAACCGTGTCCACTCTGATGATGACGACGACCTCGGCCGCAAACGCGATCGCCAAGGAAAACATTGAATGCACGGTTACGAAGACCGTGAGGAGGTCGACATGGTCGCGGCTGGCTACACCTACAAGCATGACGATAATAACCGCATGAGCGGATACCGCAATGGTGGATACCGCGATAGCAGAAAAACCATGCAGGTGTGACAACACCGCACTCGCGATGAGGCTCCTGGGACTTCTATCCAGGACAAACTACGGTGACCCAGCATACCACTGCATGATGTAGTACACTATAGTCGTTGACATAACACCAACGAAACATTGTTCACTAGTATTACATCCCTCAGAGTGGTACAACAGAAACACAACAGGTCCAAGACATGACTATAGATTACAACTCGAATCTTCACAAAAGATCCAGAGGACACTCTAGGTTAAGGAGGAAGAAAGAAACTTCTTACAAAGAAGAACCAGAAATAATAACTCTAAGCTATCTAGCTAATAAGACTAGCATGTAAACTATCTGGCTTGAAATTGCTGCTAGTGCAATGCTCTACAGAAGTAGGTGTTATGGCTAGAGTATCTACTCCTATCTAATCAAGATCTTCGCCTTTGCTTTGGTTGATGTATATGTTGAATTCATAGACTTTATTGAAGAATTTGAGCTGTCGATGATGGTTTCTTGAGCGGAAATTGATGTTGATGTCATCTTCAACGGCTTAGAACTAGCAAGGGTTAAGAAGGTACGGTTGAGTATGAGCATAATCAACAAGTTCACTAAAAAGGAGTGTATGCTGCACTATCTCTACAGCCAAAGACCAAAGGTCGTAGGCAATGGAGGTTTTCGTAAACATTTCTTCAAAGGTTGCTTTTATTCTGAAAACTATGTCCGGCAATCTTCATAGGTTGACCAGAACTTTCATGGAGTTCCTTTCCTGCCGCGTTCGTAGCTCCTTCCCGGAATAGGGAGTAACATGTCACAATTCTTACACTCTGTAGAGGTACATTACTTTACCCATAAGAGACCTTAGCCTTGTTGCACATCCAAGTCGTGAGCTTGTCCATACTTCCTTGATATGGGGCCCAGTCTAAGATCTAAGCCAACCACTGCCCCCTTCGCGCCCCTGCATGTGCCCTTGGTGTACGCCATGCCCACATCTTGAATTATGGTAATGGTTGGTACAGACCGTCAGATGCCAGAACTATCATGGGACATTGAGGGCTCCCACCCGTATGCTGCATATCCTCTACGAATTACCAATTAATGCATGCTACGAGGATAACAGCCACGACCTGGCCATCCGGATGCTTGCGAGAGGAATAAGATACAGCTGACTTCTCCGTCCCATTCCAAATCCCATGGTTAACGCGTAATATATGACGCTAGAATCACTGGCGACATTGGTTGTTAAGTCCTAGATATTATGTTTCTTTACTATTGGAACTATATCAGTAGATTATTACCATCTAGTAAATAATCCATAATGATATTATTATGAAAATAGTGTTTTCTGACCTTTTTGAAATGCAGGTGATGACAATAGTGAGTTACAAGCATTTGATAGAAAATAATCAAAGGACATGAGCAAGTGTGAACTTGCCTTTTGTGGCTACAAGATTATGCACTCACGGTCTTCGAGATACTAGAAGATCCAAAATCTGGAAATAGCATCATTGGTCCGGTAAGGACTAATGTTTAAAGAAGCAAGATGCAATTATGCATAAGTAATGTAATGCAGTTTGATAAATGCGAATCCTCAGAATAATCGTATCTGATCTAGGGTTCGGAAACTACGGATGGTTTCTTTAGAATGTGTTTCACTTTTATACCAGCTTCACACTTGTGCTTCTTATTAAATCTTGTGAGAGTGTGTGAAACAATACGTAAATACAAAGTAACATATAATATTAAAGAACTCAAATGTGGAATGCTATCTGGTAATTATGATGGGACTTATTATGTTAAGTTGTTAAGAGTTAAAGGATTTATTATAAGATTGTTGTTTGAAGTGGAAAAACGAATAACTTTTAAAGAAAAGATTTCTTTTACAGGATTAAATAATTCTTATGGTTAATAGGATGTGATCGATGTTGTTTGCGCTTATTCCGTAAGCTTGGAATTGAAATGCTTTACGACTTAATTTGGAAATGACAAAAGTTAACTATAAAAACATAAATATACCTTAGGTATTATGCATGACTTGGTGCAGTAAATTTAACTTTAAAACATAAGTACATCTAGGATGTGATGTGTTCAAATATATTAATAAGTTTTAAACTTTGTAATAAGCATGTTTGAGACTATGAGACCATTCACTTTCTATTTAAGTGAATGATGAGTTTAAATGTGCTTGGTTATTATGAATTTGATTTGACTTATTAAAGAAAGCAAATTTGGCTAAAGACATTAATGTGTTAGGGTTTTAAAATCATGTTAAACATGGTTGAGTTAAAAGGTAAGAAGCTTGTACTTTTATTATGAATAATTGATGTTTAAAACTTAGTTAAAATTGTTGGTTTACTTGGATTTAAGGTTTTATAAAGTTAATAGTTTATACTTTAAGTTTTGCATAACTTCAAGTTATGGTTTTGGAACTAGAATTTGAATATAAAGGATTTAAGGTTTTATATCTTATTTAAGAAATGTTCCTAAAGAATTTATAAAATAGATATTTTACATAATAGATAAGGATTTATTACTTTAAAACTTTAAAAACCTTTGGAACCATACATCTAGTATTTTTATAGTAAACTATATTTATTCAAGATCTTAAAAATGATTTTTATTTATTTTTAAGTATTATTCTTATTTTTATAAAATTCCACATATGATTATATGTCTTAGAATATTTGCTTCAAGTTTTATTTGTAAAAATTTAAGTTAATATTTTTATAAAAGGGTAGATTTATTTTCATATGCAAAAAATATTTTTATTCATTCTTTTGTATTTTTTCTTATTTGATGAAATTTCATTTAGGATTTTAATGGTGTTAAGAGTTATTTGCATTTTATTTAACTCCAACAAGCAATGTTATATTTTTCCTAGGTATACATTATTTTTGTGATCATTTTGATATATCACATATATTTTTAGGATTTTTCTATATTTTTCTAAGGCTAAAACGAATTCAGGGGTATTTTAGTAATTTCCATATTTGTGATAATAATTGATTTAGTAATAATTTTCTGGAATTGGGCCTAGCCCATAGACTGGCCTATCCCAGGCCCAACTTGGCCCAATTGGCTCGGGGTCAAACCCCAACCCGGCCCCTCTCTCTCACACACCACACGCACGACACACATCGCTTCCCATCTCCTCATTCCCCTCGATTTCTCGCACGCGACCGAGTCACCGCCGCTAGCACCAGAGCCGCCTGCCCCCATGGCCACCACATACTACTCCGGCCACTGCTGGTAAAATCCGCCGCTGTCGCCTGCCGGAGAGGATCCGCAACCTCCTCCTCACGCATGGGCATAACCCCGCGTTCCCCTTCTAGTTGCTTATGATGCGCCGCCACCAGCCGCCGCCTCGGCCATCGTGGTCTCACAAAGCGCCACCGCACGTTGTTTATCATCGCCGTCTCGCTCGGGTATCCTCCATCGGTACCCCGCCGCCTCGATGTCGTCTTGCTCTGCACGAGCCCCCGCACATGGCTAACCCTAGCCGTGTGGTCGAATACGCTGGCGCGGTGGTGCCCTCACGCCCAGCAACTCTCCTCCGACTTCTGCACCTCCTCTACTACGCCTTCTTCAATGATGCTCCCGTTTAGCTTTCTCCAAATGGCTTACACTGGTTTTGATTCCGGTGGGACGGCAGGAATACCTGCAAACCCGGGGACCATGATTGCTGCCACGGGATTTGGCTGAGGAAATTGTGATTATTGATAATGGCACTGAGATCATTTCCTTTTCCGATTCTGGTGGGATGGTATTCTCTGCAACCTCGGTGTCGGCTTCTTGTCTAATTCTGTTATTATGTTTCCCCGGCATCTTCCTATATTCTGATCCAGGTAACTATTATGAGACCGGCCTTCGAGCCAATGAACAGTTATTATTCTAAGTTAGGGTTCTAAACTTGTATATATGCCTCAATTACTTGATGATGATGGTTTATACGCTATCAATTGAAGAAGTAGAGATGGTGGGTACTTTGACTGCTACTTCTAAAAATGAAAGTTTCTCGTACTATTAGTTTTACTATGAATCAAGCTGAAGTAAATCTTAGTTTCAGTGAGTAGCTTAACTAAATATTGTGTAATACCAGGCTTATTTCTCAGTGTTGATCTGGATGGTTGTGATGTCGTGGCTCACCATGAGTTATTATTTGAGATTTTTTCTAGATTTTTTATGGTTTGTTGACCACTGGATAAGCATTTGCTAGATTATGAGTATTCAAGTGGTAATAAAGTGCATAGTTATGTTGAAACTCGTTTCACTGGTTATAATACCTTAAGTTAGATGATTGACCCCCTTCCAGGCTGATGTGCTAAATCTGTGTATATGCTGGAATACTAGTGTATACTAAGAGGTCATTCGTTAATGATATATTTGTGCTTGTATGCATACTTAGCATGACTAACTAGGTTCTAATTGTAGATCTATTAGAGAGTAGATACCCTACTTAGTATATATAAATACTCATGCTTTACTTGTTGATTATAAAGGATGTACTTTAAAACTGTCTAGTGTATATCTTGGTGTCTAATGCCTTTCTGTTTTGAAATTAATTGGATAAACTTGATAAGTCCAGATGCTCTACTTGTATGTAGAATATGCATAGTTTGAATTCCCTTTTTTGGTTTAGCTAAATTCTGTGGCTGCTGCTACTACATCTTCCACTATGATGTCTCCATTTGGAGTATACACAGCGGTAGCTATCACCTGATAGTTGGCTGCTGGGATAGTTATCCAGGGGACTCTAATTGGCTGCCAATGATGCTAAGGCTGAGGCCACTAATATTTGGATCAAATACTGTTGTTGCCTTTTTTCTTGAACCCTAGGATGATTGTGTATACCATTTGTATACAACTTTGAGGGTACTCTTCCACCACAGTATATTTCAAACAAGTCTAATAAGAATAGATTTGGTACTTGATGTTTGGTGTTGAGCAAATTAGTGGTTACCGCTATTAAATCTGCTATTGTGATGCCTCCCATGTGGAGTGTGCACAATAATAGATTTTAAATGGTATGGTCTGTTGCTAAGTTGTCTGTCCCTGCTAAGGATGCATAGGCTGAAGCCATATTATGGATAATACATATACTGTGTTAGCCTCAATTCATCCAGTGATGAACTTGCACTCCATTTGGGTGCAGTTCTGAGGATCTACCTCCTCACGCAACAATAATGCTCATAACTTTGTAAGAACAACGGATATACATGAGTTCGATGGTCAACCTGCTTTTGCAGAGTAGACTAGGGAAGAAGATGATTTGTTGATGTCTGAGTGGTTGATCCTGGCCAGCTATTATGAATATTTGTGGCCTGCTCCTCTGTCTCCTTCTAGTGCAGCTGGCGCGGCCCTTTTCTACACATGGACCTCCTCTTCCTTAAGTTCCTGATGTTGATCTTGATCACACCTAGCTTGGGCTTGTGAACCTTCCCCTCCTGGTGATCTTGGTTTGTTGTTCCCTGAGCTACTGATGGTAAGTTTATTCCTCTCAAACTTCCCTTCCTTTTTGCAAGATCTGCTAGATGGCCATGTTGGTCGTGGCGAAAGAATTGGATCTATTGGTGATGTGGTACGATGGTCTATTGAATCTGATGTTGGACTGGTAAAAACCAGTGATATCTTGTGGTTCTCTAGAGGTAGGAACATATTGTTGTGGAGAAACTGATGTTGGACAAGTAGCTACGGCTATCCCTTCCTTGTGCACTTCTTGTACTGGTTGTTCCCATTTTACTATCTGCTACCCATCTCCTGGTGTCGACAACACATCTACATGCAGTTGTGTGTGAGCTGCCTGCTTGCCTATGGTGGGTTGTGTATCAGATCAAGCACATCATGATATTTCTTGGGTTTTTTTACCTTTTGCCTTTTACCGATCTGATGAAACTTGCCCCTGCCGATGATGCTGGACTGAGGCGATTTTTATGATAAGAACAGATTACTACCTTGCCCTTTTCTTAACTCAATGCTGAGGTAAAGCAATGCATTACATTGCTAAAACCTAAGAGTATCCTAATCAAAACCTTCCCTCTTTCACATTTATTATGTTTTCTTTTTGTTATGTTTGGCAGGAATCAAAGTGAAGAATGAAGATATACAAGATGAAGAAATAACATAGCTTTTAGTTTAGGCTTTTTTGCTTTCTTATTGTTGTAACTTGGACAACTTTATATGACTTTGTAATATTGTATTTAATTAATAAAGTTAAATGTTCTTTCTTGTGAAATTTGTTACTTGTAGTTTTCTTGAATTTATATTTAGGTAATATTTATTATTGTAATAAAAGTAACCTTTCTTTCACTTATTGTAAGAACATTGTAATATTTATATTAATGTAATAAAGTATTCCTTTATTATTTCCTTTATTTATTCTAATTTCTTCATTATTAATTATCTATTGTCATATCATATTACTTTATTCAAGAATTTACAGTCCATTTTCCCTAAGTATTTAAATATTCCCTAATTCAATTTGTGAATATTCTAACTTCATTTGAATTCAAATTTGAAATTCAAATACATGTTTGAATAAATTTCCCCCTCAAAATACAAAGAGTCAATAGAGGTCATGTCGAAATCTGTCGTGTAACACCCTCGGGGTTAGGGTTAAACAAACCTCAGGTTATCCTCTGAGATAAACTTAACTCCAACCTCAGAGACTCACATTATATGATTCAGTAACATTACAGAACACAAGGTTTCAACAACATAAGTTTAAACTCTTAATAGAGTACGATATCAGATTATTACAAACCAGGGGTCACAGACCCATCATTACACCAAACCGCGAAAGCAAATTATGTTGTTGTACACAACAAACTTAACAAAAGGCCTAAGAGGCCATAAACATCAGTGACGTCCAACCCATAGTCCTCAGGATGCTACCTAGGACCCCCAACTACTCGTCGATGTCAACGTAGAAGCCATCTTCAGTCGCGACTAGATCATCTGTAGAAAAAAATAATAGCGCAAGGCTAAGTACAAAAATGTACTCCGCAAGATGTAGATAGCCTAGTATCTACATGCTCTGGCTAGAAAAGATTTCTATGGATTTTCTTTGCATAAAGCCAACTTTGTTTGTAAACAAGAGAGGGAGAAGAGGCTCGTCTACATAGAATAAATTCAAAACAGGGTAAGAGAGCGACAACTCCATCTTGAACATCTGAACTTGTTAACCAAGTACATCTGAGCTCCTCATCAAGGATCACCCCCTCGAACCCCCGAGGAAGCATCCTTCAGCATACGTGGATCAACAAGTTTTACTTTTAGTTAATGTTATCTATGATCTTAGAATTCGGTCACCAAGCGTTCATAACCGTGAACATGGATTTTCGAAAAGATTTAACCCTGCAGGGGTGTACAACTTTACCCACACGTACCAACCGACTCTTAGTGCCAAATATTATTAGCCCTCTTCTTTGGAGGGCCGGCAGAGGGTGGTTGACCACGACCTTTACCTTGCTTTCGCTGAGACCATGAGTCATGCCCTAAGGAGGGTTCCGCTGTAATGGGTCAAATCCCGAAGCCGGACCCTAGAGATGTGAGGCGAGGTTGGTTTACTAGGGGCTCCATCCACCACAATAAACCCCGTCCACACTTACCTACCAGTTATGATGCACCTCCTTGACCTCCTCTTTCGAAAACATTTTCAATGGATATGCCAAATGGAAAGCCCGAACTATGTGACTCATGGAATCTACTAGGCAAGTTAGTTGGTCGAGGGGTTTTCTAGGCCCTGTGTGGCTGTACGCTCGTCTCGGTTCCAAAGGCAACAACTCGGTTCCTAGTGGTGGCGAGCATAGGACTACAAAAACCACACCCAACGTGGCCTCCCATGCAAGCCTTAGCATATTTATCAGTCACCTCCGATCATGTCTCCATCTCCTACCTTTCTAGATTCTTTGGCATCTCCGATTCATCATCATCGAGATGGATAAGGCATAATTACTAAGCATGGCTAAGCTTGAGCATCAAATAAGTTCTAGCAACGCTCACATGCTAGACCTAGGTATGCTAGGAGCAGTGGATCAGGTATATAAGGCTACAACAGGGAAACTATGGAGCAGATAGGTAACTCTAGCTACTGAGAAAATACCACATTGGAATCATATGCAATATAGCGAGAAAGTAAATACTTTGTAAAACATAGGTTCAGAATGAGAGGCTACGCTTGTGTCAACACCCGGATTTTTAATCCCAGATGCCTGTTATGCCATACATCGCAATCCCAGGATTACCATTTTTGTGAGACATAACAGATGGATATCATAGTACATCATCCATTACAAACCATAATAAGGTCTTACACGAATAAAGGATCTCATGATCTAGTCTTAGTACAAACAAGTAGCGGAATATTAAGCGTAGCGGTGGGCTCCATCTTCAGTGTCACAGGCAATGCTGATGATGGGAGATGATCCTAGTTGTCGTAGCCGTCCTATTGTCCTTCTTTCGGATAGTCCTCCTCATAGTCTGGCCACAGGAATAGCCAAGGACAAAGCCATGAGTACTCTTTAAGTACTCGCAAACTATCACTAACAAGTAAGGTAGTTCTAGTAGGAATGCTAAGTTCTAGGTTTATTTGCAAAGTTAAGTTTGAAACCTAAGCTGAGTTCAGAAACAAAGAAATATAAAATAAAGTTCTAAATCACCTAAGTGGGAACTTAGTTGTCATAGTCACAACTCTGTTGTGGTCAAGTCATGTCACAATTCATTTCATAAGTCATTTTGAAAACATCTGACAACGAAACAGTATGGCCACTCCAACTGTCCATAACCGTGGATGTGGCTATTCAAATAGTTTGACACTCTGCAGAGGTGGTACACTTTCACCACAAAATTCAATACATCCATCAGGGATAACCCTGAATCATCATACTTAGTATGTGGATAATCAAACATAACCTTTCCTTTACACACTCTAGTATAAGCACCTCTCCTATGAGCTTGGCCTCCCAGCCATGGCCATCTGCCATCCTGGGCACTGCATAGGTGGACAACATTGAGAGGTAGCCTTAGCTCAAACCTCTCCCATGAGGGAACTCATACTAATGCATATAAACTTCTGGTTAAGCCTTACCCAATTCAGGTATTGTGGTTGTACGGTAAAATTGGAATGGTATCGCATCCGAACCCAACCATCAGTTTTTTTATAAAGGTCTAAGGCTCATGCCTCAACATTTTCATCATCATAAACCATTGTGTTTCTCAACACATGTCAAAACATCTCAATAGAATGACTCATCATTCCAAGGTTTTCATAAGCATTTTCACCAAGTATTCCCATCTAGGGTGATCATGTTTTTGGTTTAGCTCCAACTACTAAGTTAAGAGTGTTCACTAAAGTAGGATGCTAGTCTCAATCTCATGCCATAGAATGACATCTAGTATAGGCCAAGTTTTATACTCTTTATGCTATCTAAACAACTTTCTAAAATCTCCCAAAGCATTACTAGAAGTAAAGAAAGCTTTGGTAAAGTAAAAGGTAAAACTTGTAAATAAAACTTGGGATGGGTATAAATCAAAAGGTATAACCAAAGCATGACTAATGCATCTTGCTTGGGTTATCTTGCTTGCAAGGGTTAGCTTGCATTGTTAATGATGGCTTGCAAGTATTATCTTGCCAATAATATCTTGCCTTGATTGGTGAAGTGGTTGAAATTCTCCTCGTCTTCTTCGGGGTAGAACTCCTCCTCCTCGTAGTCTTGGTCGGTACTATCATCTATAAATATATACGGAATACACAATCACCAAACAATACTTAACTAGTCTATTTAGCACAATAAGGCACATATTTGATGATCTAGTATCATCACATTCATCACAAGATTTAATGAACTAGTTTCATTTATTTTATTTGAGAAAAGTAATTTCTACTCATTGAAATTAACTAAGATTTAATATTCTCCAATTAAAATATGGTATCATGTGGACACATGTCATCACCACATATTCTAATATATGGGAATGTGATTTAAATGTTGGATCACATTTTATAAAGTTTAGGATTCATATTTAAATGATTTAAAGTGACTAGAAATGCCTATATAGCATTATTTTGGTACTAGTCCAAAGTCACTGCATGCAAACCTAAATATTATTACATATTCAGATAGGTATTATCAAATGTTATTTTTGAGAGTTGGAAACAACTCAAAAGTTATTATGGTAGATTTTTGAAAAATGGTTGAATGTAGAAAAGTCTCTGTTTTGTTATTTTTTCTATATGTGATCTATAACTCCAATTGATTTAAAACCAACGGCCTTGGATAGATATTTTAATTACCTTTCTAACAAAATTTGAATCATTCAATTTGGTTTAGTAGAACTCTCTGAATTGATTTTTAAACTAGTGGACATAATTGATTTTAAGTCTAAATAGAAAAACCTATATTTGAATTTTAGGGCCAGCGCAGGAAACTAAATGGGCCGACCCAGTGACGCTCTGCGGCGTAGAGGACAGCTAATAGGGGGGTCCCACATGTCAGCGGTTCTTCTAAAGCGAAGTGGTACAGGGTGATGTGGGCCGTGCGATTAGAACCTAGATCGACGGTCGTGGCTTGTCGTCGATGACGGACAGGTCGCCATCGAGACTGAACCCTAGCGGCTCGGTGGGGGTCGATTGGGGGCTTACTAGGGCTCCAGCTAACGTGGCGATGGGGCCGATCGAACGAGTGGATGACGGCAGACTCAGGCGAGGTCGCGGCGGCTCCTGGGGTGGTCGCAATCAACGAGCCCCTTTCTCCTTTGCTGCGGTGACTCCAGTGCAAATTCCAGCGAACGGCTGCTCGAGCGACTCCGGCGAGAGGTGTGAGGGACTCAGTGGGAGGTGGGGAGTGTTGGAGTGTGGAGTAATGGTGCTGGGGAGGGCTCCTTTTATAGGTCGACGAGGGGACCGTGGGGTGCGACGGTGAGTTCGTCGGTGACGATGGTACAGAGGGCTAGAGGCATGGGCGGGGTAGGCAGACAGTGGCTTGCTTCCTGGCGATCAGCTATGGCGCAATGGCACAACTAGGGAAAGGTCGATGCTCTGCACGACTCCGACGGTGTTTGACGCGGCGTGCGGTGGCTGTAGGTCAAGCGGCGGGGAAAGTGCATTTCCTGGAGCATGCTGGGGTTATGGCAGAGCAGCGCGTGCAAGCTGAGGGCAAGGTGCGGCTTGTGCTAGCCTGTTGGGAACGGCGCTCTGGCATGCTCCGTGCATGGCGCAGAGGCTCGGTGCGCGGGCGTGCCTCGGTGGTCCAGGTCTTTCATTGCGTCTGTGGTGGGTGGAGGGTCATGCTAGGTGCGGAGCTAGGGACGTCTTTGGATTGGCGCGGCTTAGTCTCTAGCGTGTTGCCCATGTTTGGTCGGCGGTGACCAAGAACGAGCGGAGCGATACTGGTGCTGCGGGGTAGGAGGGGTGTTGTCTAGTGCTTAGTTAGGCTAAGAGGGGACAGAGGAGATATGAGAGGTTTAAATGGGGGAGAAGAATTTAATTAGCAACAGTATTAGTTAGGCCAGAAGATTTTTGCCTGCCAAGTGTTTGACACAATGGCCGCAAGAAAGTTTTGTTTGAATTTTTAAAAGATTTTTGGTGGGTGTGTTAGTCATATGCTTGAGCATCTATGGTTTCTTAGGATTGTCAAGGTGAACTCATTTGAGTGGTTTTTGCAAAAGTGGGATCTATGCATATGAAATAGATTCCATTTTCAAATGCCATTTAAAATTAGTGTTTAAATGTTTTTGTAAGATTTCAAACTGGGCCTTGGTAGATCATTACTTGTACTAGCAAGGGGTGCAAAGATTTAGAAATGTATCTGTTTGAATTTGACTTCTAGGAATACCT
Organism: Avena insularis; assembly: GCA_023614405.1. Classification (NCBI taxonomy): domain Eukaryota; kingdom Viridiplantae; phylum Streptophyta; class Magnoliopsida; order Poales; family Poaceae; genus Avena; species Avena insularis. Next base: position 108,033,075 of record CM042692.1, read on the forward strand.
AAAGTGGCCTAGTGGATTAAAATGGCACAAATAACCATTTGCATTTATTAATCTTATTTGATTTCTTTTTCTTTGGATTTTGTTTCTAAATGATCTAGATGATGTGGCATTCATCTTGGAATCATTTTACAACCATTAGAACAATCAAACATGGCAATTCTAAACAATTCTATATTAATGCAACACACATATGCATTCTTATTTATTTTAGTGATAAAAAGTTTTTGTTAACCCCAAATTGGGTGATTTGGATCTTGATTAACCTTGATCAAAGTTTTGGGATGTTACAAACCTTCCCCCCTTAAAAAAATTCATCCCGAGATTTAAGAAAACTAGGAACTAACGAGATCTGGAAACTCAATCCTAATGTAATCTTCTCGCTCCCAAGTGGCTTCTTCTTCGGTATGGTTGCTCCATTGGATCTTGAGAAATTTGATACTCTGGGTCCTGGTGGTTCTGTAAGCCTCCTCAAAGATACGGATGGGCACTTCACGATACGTCAGATCCTTGTTGATATCAACGGCTCGGTGATCGATGTTCTTGAAAACTTCGGTCTTCTCCGGCACTTCTAGGCATTTGCGAAGTAACGAGATATGGAACACATTGTGGATGGCGGGCATCTCTTCAGGCAGTTCCAGTTGATATGATACTTCTCCTCGATGGTTTAGAATCTTGAAGGGTTCGACATATCTGGGAGCTAACTTTCCTTTCAGACTAAAACGTTGCGTTCCCTTCAATGGCGAACCTTGAGATACACAAAATCTCCAACATTGAAAGATAGGTTTGTACGTCTCTTATCAGCATAACTCTTCTGTCTAGATTGGGCGGTCTTGAGGTGCTCACGGACTTTGTGAACCTTCTCTTCGGCTTCTTGTAGGATGTCGGGTCCAAAAATCTGACTCTCTTCTACTTGCGACCAATTCAAAGGGGTACGGCATTTTCTTCCATACAAGAACTCAAATGGGGCCATTTGCAAACTGGCTTGATAACTGTTGTTGTATGAGAATTCTGCGAAAGGCAGGCAATCCTCCCGTTTTGATCCGTACTCTAACACACAAGCTCGCAACATATCTTCTAAGATTTGGTTGACTCTTTCAGCCTGTCCATCGGTTTGAGGGTGATAAGTTGTGCTAAAATTCAACTTGGTTCCTAATCCTTCTTGGACTTTCTACCAAAAATCTCGAGGTAAATTGGGTTCCTCGATCCGACACTATGGTCTTGGGGGTTCCATGCAGACTAACAATTCTGGCAATGTATAACTATGCTAGCTTTGGACTCTGGTAGGTTGTCTTGACAGGTATAAAATGAGCAACCTTGGACAATCTATCAACGATGACCTAGATAGAGTCATTTCCCCTACTAGAAGTAGGCAAACCGGTGATAAAGTCCATTTCGACGGAATCCCATTTCCATTCTAGAATCTGCAATGGTTGCAACAGTCCCGGGGTCTCTGATGTTCCACTTTGACTCTCTGATAGATGTCACACTTGGCGATGTAGCTTCCGATTTCTCTCTTCATCTTGTGCCACCAAAATTGTTCCTTCAAATCTTGATACATCTTTGTTCCTCCGGGGTGGATAGAATAAAGAGTATCATGAGCTTCTTGCATGATAACTTGCTTCCGTTCTGAATCTGCTGGCACACAGATAAGTCCTTTGTACCACAAAACTCCTCCTTCGTCTTCGGTGAATCCAGGTACTTTTCCCGTACCAATATGACGCTTGATTCCGTCGATACTTGCATTTCCCTTCTGGGCTTCCTTGATTTGACTAATCAAAGTGGGTTGAAGTTCAATGCTTGCTAAAAATCCTTTGCTAACAAGCTCAGTTCTAAACTGCTCCAACTCCTCATGCAAACTTGGCTGCTTCTCCTTGATCATGGTGTTTAACCTACACGGCAATCTGCTAAGAGCATCCGCTACCACATTGGCTTTGCAGGGGTGATAGTGAATGTGAAGGTCATAATCCTTGATTAACTCTATCCATCTCCTTTGCCTCATATTCAGCTCCTTTTGAGTGAAAATATACTTCAAGCTCTTGTGATCTAAATAAATCTCACAGCGATTACCCATAAGGTAATGACACCATGTCTTCAAAGCTAACACTACAACTGCTAATTCAAGATCATGGGTAGGGTAGTTCTGCTCATGTTGCTTCAGTTGTCGAGACATATATGCGATGACTTTGCCTTCTTGCATCAATACATATCCGAGACCAATCTTGGATGCATCACAATACACATCAAACGGCTTCTTGATATCTGGCATAATCAATATTGGGGCTGAAATCAATCGCTTCTTGAGCTCTTGGAAACTTGCTTCACATTTGTCGGTCCATTCAAACTTCTTGTCCTTCTTCAACAATTGGGTCATGGGTGTTGCGATGCTCGAAAATCCTTCTACGAACTTGCGATAATATCTCGCTAATCCGAGAAATGCACGGACTTGGGTTTGAGTGGTTGGGGCTTCCCATTCTTCAACATCTTTGATCTTGGCGGGATCAACAGCGACTCCTCCGGCAGACACAATATGTTCGAGGAATCCTACTTCTTTCAGCCAAAACTCACATTTGCTAAACTTGGCATACAACTGATGCTCTCTAAGGGTTTCAAGGATGATTCTCAGATGTTGCTCATGGTCTTCTTCTAACTTGGAGTAGATAAGAATATCGTCGATAAACACAACAACAAACTTATCCAGAAAATTCATAAAGATCTTATTCATGAGATTCATGAAATAAGTGGGAGCATTGGTTAATCCAAAATACATAACCATATACTCATATAATCCATATCTGGTGGTAAAGGCGGTCTTTGGAATATCCGTTGTATGAATCTTAAGTTGGTGATAACCAGTCCTAAGATCAATCCTAGAGATAACTCTGGCACCAGTCGACTAATCAAATAGATCCTCTATCTTTGGCAATGGGTACTTGTTCTTGATGGTGACATCATTCAGCTTCCTGTAATCTGTGCACAAACGGTTGCCTCCATCCTTCTTGTCGATGAACAACACGGGCGATCTCCATGGCGATGCGCTTGGTTGAATCAAGCCTTTCTCTAGCATAGCATCCAGTTGTTTCTTCAGCTCCACTAACTCTGATGGGTTCATGCTATAGGGTCTCTGAGCTATGGGTCTGGTTCCAGGGATTAGTTCAATAATGAACTCAATATCCCGATCTGGGGGCATACCGGGCAATTCATCTGGGAATACGTCGGGGTATTCACAGACTACTCTGACTTGGTCTATGGTGGATAGGGCTAGACTCTTGTTGCATTTGAATTGACGGGGCAAGGTTTTAGATATATGCTCTACTGATACTCCAGAGCTACTAGTCATGGTGATGGATTTCTTGGCACAGTCGATCAATCCTTTATGGTTCGACATCCAATCCATTCCTAGTACTACCTCCAAACCTTTGGTTCCAAGTACTATTAGATTGGCATAAAAATCTATCCCATGTATTCTGATAGGCACATCTTTGCAAATTTTTCTAGCATTGGTGTTTGAACCAGGTATTTGAACTATCATAACATGCTTCAAGTTGGTTGGGTGAATCTTACTAGTGCATGCAAATTCTTCGGTAACAAACGAGTGCAATGCTCTAGAATCAAACAACACTCTGTCTAATACTGAGTTAACAGAAAACATACCCAGCACGTCATCTGGCGCTTCTTGGGCTTCTTCGGTGTTCATGTGGAAGAGACGGCCGTTGCGGTTGTGCGGGTTCCCTAGGGCGAATCTTCTTCCGGGCTGAACACGATGCTGATGTTGAGCTGGGGAATTCACACTGGCAGTGGCGGCAATCTTCTTGGGACACTATTAGAGTAGTGACCCTTCACTTCACACTCAAAACAAGTAATCTAGGACTTGTCTTTTGCTGCAACAGGCACATCATTGCTTCCAGTCCTTGCGGCAGTGTTGTTGTTGTTGTTGGATTTGGGCGGTGCACGGTTGAAGTTGTTGGTGTTGCTGGGGTGGTTTTTGTTGTTCCCTCCGGTCTTCACATTTCCTCTGCTATAGTTGGGGTAGCTTGGACGAGATATTGGGGGTCGATTGATCCGCGGGGCATATCCGACAGACGGGTTGGGGCGATACTTCTGGGCACTGTGGGACCCAGCTTGGTGCATCATCCAATGTTTGCGGTTGTCATTCACTTGGTTGATCTTCCCTTCCATATGAATGGCAGATTCGACTAGCTCTTCGAGGTCCTCAAAACGGATGTTGACTAGCACCATCTACATCTCATCATGCAGTCCATTCAGGAATCTCTCCTTCTTCTTGGCTTCCGTATTGATATCATCAGGTGCATACCTAGCGAGGGACAAGAATCTGTCACGGTACTCCACTACAGTCATTCTGCCTTGCTTTAGCTCTCTGAATTCATCTCTCATTCTGGTGACTAAACCCTGCGGCACATGGGTGCAGCTGAACTTGACTTTGAAAGCTTCCCATGTCATCACTTGACCGTGGTTCATTGTGCGGGTGTTGTTCCACCAAGCTCTTGCACTCCTGCCAGATAGTGGGTGGCAAACATAACTTTGTTGTTGGCATCCACTCCTGCAACTTTTAAGTTGTTCACCATGGTTTGTAACCAATCATCAGCATCCAGCGGCTTTTCAGACTTGCTAAAGTTTGGGGGATTGGTATTCTGGAAGTTTTTGAGTTTGGATCCATGATGATCCTGATTTCCATGGCCTTGATTGTTGTGGGCCATCTGGGCGATCTGCTGCAGGGTGGCTAGATTTGCCTTGCGCTCTGCTCTACTAGCTTCGTGGTCCACAATTAGCATCTGCAGAATCTGCAGCATTGGGTCCTGCGATGAGCTTCTCCCTCCTTGGTTTCCACGAGTCATCTGAAGATTGAGATAGATAATGGGGTAAGAGGGAAAGTTCTAAGGTTTATGGTTTTGTTTTAAAAGCTAAAACTTTGAGTTTGACACAGGTTTTGCAACTAACTTCTTTTCATTCATTCAAGCAAAGCACACGATACAAACACACACACCATAACATGAAAGGAAAACATGTGGTTTTAAGAACCATTCTGTGAGCTAAGATACAATGGGACCGATACTTCTCACTCCTACGATAGTGCTCTAGTGCATCTACTCATCATCGATGAAGTCGGAGTCATCATCGTCGGTGTAGAAGTCCATGGCATCATCCTCTAGATAGTCATCATCATTGCTAAGGTACGAGTGAATATCCCCCTAGATGTCTTCACCTTCTTCTTCTTCTTCTTCTTTTGCTGCAAGCTAAGCTTCTTGCTCCTTGATGGTCTTCTCGAGGTCGGCCACCTTCTTGCGAAGACGTTCGATGGTGCAATCCTTCTTTGCGTGTTGAAGACGAAGTGATTGATGATCCTTAACAAGCAGTGAAAAAGTCTGGTCCTTCTGGGCGGCAATGGCAAGGTTGTGGTTAGCGTACTCTCGAGCATTGTCCAATTCCTTCTATCTGTCATACAGTAGGAAGTCGAGGTTCTCCACTTGGCGCTTCAATTCCGGGTGACTTGGCATCTCCAGAGGCATTCCCATCGAATCACGCCTTGCATAGTGAGCAAAGTGAGTTCCCTGGATCAAGTTGACATTCTGTGCACAAAGCCGAGCGAGAGCTTCATGCATTGCCCTGGGTAATCCATCTAGCCAGTTGTTCTCTCTCACGGTGAATTGAATCTTCTCGGAAAGTGGTGCTTCCATCTTGCCTCGAAGACCAGCAACTATCAGCCATTGTAAATCTCCTCCTGGGTGATCATTGAGTTGAGCTCCGAAGAATTCAAGATGCGGATGCTCAAGGTACTTAGACAGTGCATCAAGATCCCTCTCCAAGATCAGTTGGCCTCCGTTGCCCAACTGGTAGAACTTGCAGTACTGAACTTCCATCTATAAGAATTTAGGATGAGAAAGTTAGTGATGTGATCAAGTGTGTCAAATTTTATGGAGTATTGTAAGAATTTTGAGGAACATGAATCTTTTTGAAAGAATCTCAAGGGTAAGAGGGGAAATAGATTTTCATAAATACTCACTTTCGTTTTGAAACTAAGTTTTTGTTCGGACGTCCATTCTAACTAGGGTCTTCTATGGTCAGGATGGCTCTGATACCAACTTGTCAACACCCGGATTTTTAATCCCAGATGCCTGTTATGCCATACATCGCAATCCCAGGATTACCATTTTTGTGAGACATAACAGATTGGATATCAAAGTACATCATCCATTACAAACCATAATAAGGTCTTACACGAATAAAGGATCTCATGATCTAGGCTTAGTACAAACAAGTAGCGGAATAATAAGCGTAGTGGTGGGCTCCATCTTTAGTGTCACAGGCAATGCTGACGATGGGAGATGATCCTAGTTGTCATAGCCGTCCTGCTGTCCTTCTTATGGATAGTCCTCCTCATAGTCTGGCCACGGGAATAGCCAGGGACAAAGCCATGAGTACTCTTTAAGTACTCGCAAACTATCACTAACAAGTAAGGTAGTTCTAGTAGGAATGCTAAGTTCTAGGTTTATTTGCAAAGTTAAGTTTGAAACCTAAGCTGAGTTCAGAAACAAAGAAAGATAAAATAAAGTTCTAAATCACCTAAGTGGGAACTTAGTTGACATAGTCACAACTCTGTCGTGGTTAAGTCATGTCACAATTCATTTCATAAGTCATTTTGAAAACATCTGACAACGAAACAGTATGGCCACTCCAACTGTCCATAACCGCGGATGCGGCTATTCAAATAGTTTGACACTCTGCAGAGGTGATACACTTTCACCACAAAATTCAATACATCCGTCAGGGATAACCCTGAATCATCATACTTAGTATGCGGATAATCAAACTTAACCTTTCCTTTACACACTCTAGTATAAGAACCTCTCCTATGAGCTTGGCCTCCCAGCCATGGCCATCTGCCATCCTGGGCACTGCATAGGTGGACAACATTGAGAGGTAGCCTCAGCTCAAACCTCTCCCGCAAGGGAACTCATACTAATGCATATAAACTTCTAGTTAAGCCTTACCCAATTCAGGTATTGTGGTTGTACGGTAAAAATTGGAATGGTATCGCATCCGAACCCAACCATCAGTGTTTTTATAAAGGGCTAAGGCTCATGCCTCAACATTTTCATCATCATAAACCATTGTATTTCTCAACACATGTCAAAACATATCAATAGAATGACTCATCATTCCAAGGTTTTCATAAGCATTTTCACCAATTATTCCCATCTAGAGTGATCACGTTTTTGGTTTAGCTCCAAATACTAAGTTAAGAGTGTTCACTAAGGTAGGATGCTAATCTCAATCTCATGCCATAGAATGACATCTAGTATAGGCCAAGTTTTATACTCTTTATGCTATCTCAACTACTTTCTAAAATCTCTCAAAGCATTACTAGAAGTAAAGAAAACTTTGGTAAAGTAAAAGGTAAAACTTGTAAGTAAAACTTGGAATGGGTATAAATTAAAAGGTATAACCAAATCATGCCTAATGCATCTTGCTTAGGTTATCTTTCTTTCAAGGGTTAGCTTGCATTGTTAATGATGGCTTGCAAGTATTAGCTTGCCTTGATTGGTGCAGTGGTTGAAATTCTCCTCGTCTTCTTCGGGGTAGAACTCCTCCTCCTCGTAGACTTGGTCAGTACTATCGTCTATAAATATATACGGAATACACAATCACCAAACAATACTTAACTAGTCTATTTAGCACACTAAGGCACATATTTGATGATCTAGTATCATCACATTCATCTCAAGATTTAATGAACTAGTTTCATTTATTTTATTTTCGAAAAGTAATTTCTACTCATTGAAATTAACTAAGATTTAATATTATCCAATTAAAAAATGAGATCATGTGGACACATGTCATCACCACATATTCTAATATATGGGAATGTGATTTAAATGTTGCATCACATTTTATAAAGTTTAGGATTCATATTTAAATTATTTAAGGTGACTAGAAATGCCTATATAGCATTATTTTGGTACTAGTCCAAAGTCACTGCATGCAAACCTAAATATTATTACATATTCAGATAGGTATTATCAAATGTGATTTTTGAGAGATGGAAACAACTCAAAAGTTATTATGGTTGATTTTTGAAAAATGTTTGAATGTAGAAAAGTCTTTGTTTTGTTATTTTTTCTGTATGTGATCGATAACTCCAATAGATTTAAATCCAACGGGCTTGGATAGAGATTTGAATTACCTTTCTAAAAAAATTGAATCATTCAATTTGGTTCAGTAGAACTCTCTGAATTGATTTTTAAACTAGCGGACATAATTGATTTTAAGTCTAAATAGAAAAACCTTTATTTGAATTTTAGAGCCAGCGCGGGAAACTAAATGGGTCGGCCCAGTGACGCTCCGCGGTGCAGAGGACAGCTGACGGGGGTCCCGCATGTCAGCGGGTCTTCTAACGCGAAGCAGTACGGGGCGATGTGGGTCGTGCAGTTAGAACCTAGATCAACGGCCGTGGCTCGTCGTCGACGACAGACATGTCACCGTCGAGACTGAACCCTAGCGGCTCGGTGGGGGTCGATTGGGGGCTTACTAGGGCTCCAGCTAACGTGGCGATGGGGGCGATCGAACGAGTGGACGACGGCAAACTCAAGCGAGGTCGCGACGGCTCCTAGGGTGGTCTCAATCGAAGGGCCCCTTTCTCCTCTGTTGCAGCGACTCCGGTGGAAATTCCGGCGAACGGTTACTCGAGCAGCTCCGGCGAGAGGTGTGAGGGACTCGGTTGGAGGTGGGGAGTGTTGGAGTGTGGAGAAATGGTGCTGGGGAGGGCTCCTTTTATAGGTCGACGAGGGGACCGTGGGGTGCGACGGTGAGCTCGTCGGTGACGATGGTATAGAGGGCTAGAGGCATGGGCGGGGTAGGCGGACGGTGTCTTGCCTCCTGGTGGTCAGCTACGGCGCAATGGCACAGCTAGGGGCGGTGGTATGCGGTCGGGAAAGGTCGACGCTCTGCGTGGGTCCGACAGTGTTTGACGCGGCGTGTGGCGGCTGTAGGTCAAGCAACGGGGAAAGGGCATGTCCTGGAGCATGCTGGGGTTATGGCGGAGCGGCACGTGCAAGCTGAGGGCAAGGCGCGGCTTGTGCTGGCCTGTCGGGGACGGTGCTATGGCGTGCTCCGTGCATGGCGCAGAGGCTCTATGCACGGGCGTGCCTTGGTGGTCCAGTGTTCGGCTGCGTCCGTGGGGTGGACAGGGGGTCACGGTAGGTTGCCGTGGAGCTAGGGGACATGCTGGATTGGCGCGGCTTGGTCTCTGGCGCGTTGCCCACGTTTGGCCAGCAACGACCAAGAACGGGCGGCGCGGTACTGGCACTGCGGGGTAGGAGGGGTATTGTCTGGTGCTTAGTTAGGCTAAGAGGGGACAAAGGAGAGATGAGAGGTTTAAATGGGGGACAAGAATTTAATTAGCAATAGTATTAGTTAGGCCAGAAGATTTTGTCCTGCCAAGTGTTCGACACAATGGCCGCGAGAAAGTTTTGTTTGAACTTTGAAAAGATTTTTGGTGGGTGTGTTAGTCATATGCTTGAGCATCTGTGGTTGCTTGGGATTGTCAAGGTGAACTCATTTGAGTGGTTTTTGCAAAAGTGGGATCTATGCATATGAAATAGATTCCATTTTCAAATGCCATTTAAAATTAGTGTTTAAATGTTTTTTGTAAGATTTCAAAGTGGGCCTTGGTAGATCATTACTTGTACTATCAAGGGGTGCAAAGAGTTAGAAATGTTTCTATTTGAATTTGACTTCTAGGAACACCTAAAGTGGCCTAGTGGATTAAAATGGCACAAATGACCATTTGCATTTATTAATCTTATATGATTTTTTTCTTTGGATTTTGTTTCTAAATGATCTAGATGATTGGCATTCATCTTGGAATCATTTTACAACCATTAGAACAATCAAACATGGCAACGCTAAACAATTCTATATGAATGCAACACACATATGCATTCTTATTTATTTTAATGATAAAAAGTTTTTGTTAACCCCAAATTGGGTGATTTGGATCTTAATTAACCTTGATCAAAGTTTTGGGATGTTACAGCTTGCCTTGTCCTTCAGTAGACAGATATGGATCTTCAGTATTGTTGACTTTGGTCTCGTGCTCGTATCCTATCGCGAAGAAGCAATACCGGAAAGAAAGGAAACAATAAAAATCTCGAACCATGCAATGCGCAAGCACATGAATAATATGGCAGATTAAAGTTATCATGGCAACCCTAGGATCTGCATCGATTTAAATGGGTTCAGAATGCCGAGGGTTTGGCATTCCATCGATCCCATATGCAATTAGGGGGGTTTCGATGTTCCTCTAAGATATCTAGGGTTTAGGTTGATCAACAATGCATGATTATATTTTTAAGGTGTAGATCTCATTTTTCTGAACATTTTGATATATTATATACATTTTTCTGATTTAAAATGAATTAGTTATGAATTTCCAAAGATTATAACCATTTCTGAAATTGATTAAACCAAAATAAAAGCTTTACTGCGTCATTATGACTCATGACAGGAGTGGGGCATTTTCCACTGGGGCAGTACCTCCCACAGTGGCTGACCCGTGGGCCAGGGCCACGTCATGGCCACGTCACCGATGGGACACGGCGGCACCGCCGGGTAGCGGTCGCCGGCGATGATCCGGCGCACCCCAGCTAGCGCTTTTGGGATCGTTCAAAAGGCCTCAGCGAGGCGAACCACTGCGACGGAGCTCCTTCTCCAACCCTCTATGGTTGCTGGAGCTCCTTCTCCAACGAGCTATTGGGGCGACGGCCTCGGCTACACGGTGTAGTGATGCTATGGCGGGCTAGCGGCAAAACAGAGAGCACTGCTCGGACGAGAAGATCACCAGAAGCGTGTGAAGCCTGGCGGCAAGGCGAGGGGGCATCTGAATCAACGGCAAACGGCGGTGTCTGGCGGTGGTGGGAGCTGTCGATTCGGGCAGCTGCGTCCACCCCGACCAACGCTGACTGGGGCAATCAACCGAGTCGACCACGGCGGTTACTCCTCGAGGCTTAGAACGGCCAGGGGAGGTAGAGAACAGTGGCGACCCGAGGATCCAGCGAGCTAGGGTTCGGCAGACGGGAGAAATGGAGAGGAAGGGGAGGATAGGGTTCATCCTAGTGGCGGAAAGGGGTCTTATAGGCAACAACAGCATCGGTAGCACTAATATCCTCGCGATGGTCATCACGGCGACGCAGGGACGGCCTCGCTGGCGACACCGAGCTGCTTCGCTCGCTGTCGTCCTTCTGGTGACGAAGAAGAAAGAAGAAAAGGGTGAAAGGGTACCGGGTTGTGGGGGTCCAGCCGGCTGGGCCACAGAAAGAAAAGGAGAGGCATGCTAGTTGCTAGGCTACGGCCTTATTCCACCTCTGCTCACATTTTTTTCTATAAAATCTTTTCTAATTGATTTCTCTAAATACCCTCATTATATTTACTCAGTTCAAAATATTTTGAGAAGCTTTGAATGAGGCAGAGTTTTAGAATCCTTTTGTAAACCTTTTGAGCATATAAATATTAGGGTCCACAGCTGGATCCATTTCACCAAAACAAAACCATTTGAGAAATGGGATAGAATTGAGAAGGAAAACAATTTAGAGATTAGGGTTTTTATCCCCTCTTGTCTCCAAAACATAACCAGAATGCAAAAGATGCATGCTTATGCTTATGCTCTTAAGTAATAATTACATATATTACAAACTTGGGCTATTACAGCTCTATGCCCTTACAAGAATCTCCTCCTGAGATTCCTAAGTTTTAGAAAAGAAGGCACGGTACTTAGATCGAAGACGATCTTCTTGTTCCTAGGTTGCTTCATCCTCAGAATGATGAGACCACTGAACTTTCAGAAAGTTGATGCTTTGATGATGAGTCTTGCGCTCAACTTCATCAAGGATACGAACATGATACTCTCGATAAGTCAGATCCTCTTGAAGGTCAAGCGTTTGGTGATCAACACCACAGACATGGTCTTTAAACAACGCTTGAGCTGAGACACATGAAAGACATCATGCACCTCAGGGAAGTTTGCAGGCAACTCCAATTGATATGCGAGCTTACCGCGCTTGGAGACAACACGAAAAGGAGCAACATAACAAGGAGCCAACTTGCCTTTGATACCGAAATGATGGACACCCTTTAACGGGGTGACTCGAAGATAAGCTTGATCACCAACTTCATATTCAACATGTTGATGGTGACGATCATGATAGCTCTTCTGACGATACTGAGCAGTTTTCAAACGATCTCGTATAATATGAACTTGATCTTCTGCTTCTTTGATCATATCCAGTCCAAAGAACTTTGTTTCGCCGGTTTCGGACCAATTCAGAGGAGTACGACATGTTATTCCGTATAAGAACTAGAAAGGTTCCATGCCTATACTGGAGTAATAACTGTTGTTGTAGGAGAATTCAGCAAAAGGTAGGCATTTCTCCTAGTTCTTACTAAAAGATATGACACATGCTCTAAGCATGTCTTTAAGTATTTGATTCACCCTTTCGGTTTGACCATCGCTACTAGGATGATAAGCTGTGCTAAAAGATAAGTGAGTTACCATAGCTTGTTGGAAACTTGACCAAAACCTTGAAGTGGACAAACTCCCTCGGTCGGAGACAATTTTCTTCGGAACTCCATGAAGGACCACTATCCGAGAGATGTATAATTCAGCCAACTGATTAGCAGTAATGCTCTCACGGACAGGTAGGAAGTGAGAAACCTTGGACAAATAATCGACGATTACCCATATGCCATCATTTCCCTTTTGAGTCTTGGGAAAACCAGTGATGAAATCCATACCAACTTCATCCCATTTCCACTCAGGAATACGGTGTGGTTGCAGGAGACCAGCGGGTCTTTGGTGTTCAGCCTTGACGCCATGGCAAACGTCACACTCAGCAACAAATCAGGCTATATCTTTCTTCATACCAGACCACCAGAATCTTTGGCGGAGATCCCGGTACATCTTGGTACCTCTAGGGTGAATGGAGAGAGGCGATTCATGAGCCTCTTTAAGAATTAAACCCCTCAACTTTATTCTCTTCGGTACCACGAGACGGTTACCAAAATAAACAATACCTTGATCATCAGCAGAGAAACATTTTGCAACTCCCTTAGCAATGTTCTCTTTGATCTCAACAACTTCAGAATCATTCTTTTGAGCAAGCTTGATTTCATCCTCTATAGAAGATTTCAACTCGAGAGTAGAAAGGAATCCACGAGGAACAACTTCAAGATTGAGTCGAGAAAATTCCTCATGAAGAGAAGGTTGAGCTTGTTTGATCAACAAATTGTTGCAATAAGATTTCTGACTTAGCGCATCAGCAATGAAATTGCCTTTGCCGGGTTGATAGTTGAGACCCAAATCGTAATCTTTGATGAGTTCCAACCATCCTCTTTGCCTGAGATTCAGATCAAGTTGTGTAAAAAGATACTTCAGACTCTGATGATCTGAGTATAACTCACAACAACTACCGATGAGGTAATGTTGCCATTTCTTAAGAGCATGAACAACAGCTGCCTGCTCGAGATCATGAGTTGGATAGTTGTTCTCGTGTGGTTTCAGTTGTCGAGAGGCATAGGCCACCACATGACCATCTTGCATCAACACACACCCGAGACCTTGGTGTGAGGCATCATAGAAGATAACAAAGTCTTTACTAGTGTCTAGAAGAACTAGCACTAGAGCGGTAGTTAGCTTGGTTTCCAAAACCTGGAAGCTTTCTTCAGCCTTATCAGACCATTCAAACTTCTTATCCTTCTTAAGAAGATCAGTCATTGGCTTGGCAATCTTGGAAAAGTTCTCAATGAATCGACGGTAGTATCCCGCCAACCCAAGGAAACTTCGAACATCCTTAACGGATTTGGGGGATTCCCAGTCAAGAATGGATTGAATCTTGTCCGGAATAATAGTAACCCCTTCGGCGGAAACAACATGACCAAGGAATATGAGTTCTTGCAACCAAAACTCACATTTGGATAACTTGGCATATAGACAATGTTCTCGAAGCTTTGTCAACACCAAACGTAGATGTTCAGCATGTTCTTCTTCAGTCTTGGAACAGACCAGGATATCATCGATGTAGACCATAATGAACTTGTCGAAATACTCCATGAAGACAGAGTTCATAAGCCGAATAAAAGTGGCTGGAGCATTGGTAAGACCAAAGGACATGACAGTGTACTCGTAAAGACCATAATGAGTGGTGAAAGCAGTCTTTGGAATGTCTTCCTTTCGGACCTTGATTTGGTGATACCCTGACCTCAAATCCATTTTGGAAAAGACGGTGGCACCACTTAACTGATCAAAAAGATCGTTGATCCTAGGGAGATGATACTTGTTCTTGACAGTCACTGCGTTGAGCGGGCGATAATCCACAACCAGTCACGGTATATTGGTATCCCGCTTCTTAACAAAGATTGTAGGACATCCCCAAGAAGATGTGCTAGGCTAGATGTATCCTTTTATCTCCAACTCCTCTAATTGCTTATTCAACTCCACTAGCTCATGAGGGGGCATAGGATAGGGTCTCTTGGAAATAGGTGCAGTTCCAGGGACCAACTCTATGACAAACTCCACACTTCGATCAGGCGGCATGCCAGGCAACTCTTCAGGAAAGACATCCGGGAATTCACATACCACGGAAACATCTTGAATCTCTAACGGAGGTTGAACTTCAAGAGCATACAACTCCGCTTGAGGAATAGAAACAGCTGAAGGAGATAGTGACCCTACGGTCCAATAGGTGACTGTTATGCCAGCAGGACTAGTAAGAGTCACAGACTTGGTTGCATAGTCAATGATCGCTTGATATTGGGACAACCAGTCCATGCCCAAAATAATGGCTATATCAGTTGACTTGAGGGCAATAAGAGAAGTGGGGAACAACTATGAGGAAACATTGGTTAGGTTCCCATGGCTAACCATGTTGGTATGCCAACTAGAACCAGGAGATTGAACCAGCAAAGGTTTAGCTAACCCCTCAAAACTTATCCCATGCAATTCAGCAAAAGCTTGCGACATGAATGAATGCGATGCTCCAGAATCAAACAAAACTTTAGCTGGAATGTGATTGATACGAAGCATACCCATAACGGTGCTTGGATCTTCCCGAGCCTCTTCAGCAGAGATATGGGTCAGACGACCACTTCCAGCACCTTGAGGCATGTTATACTTCTTTGGTGGTGCTCTCTCAGTAGCACTCTTTTGTGGACACTCCCTTGCATAGTGACCAGGCTAGCGACCGTTGAAGTAGGTGAGACCTGATGTGGTACCAGTAGCAGGATAGTTTGTCCCACCAGCATTGCTTGATATAGCATTCGGGCGAGGAGCATATCTAGAAGACCTTGGGGTGTAAGGAGCACGTGGCACAGCACTGTAAGGCACAAAGACACGACGCTTCTTATTGCTTGAACCGGCCTTGTTGGATCCTTCATAAGGATGCTTACGAGTTTCCTCATACTCCACCTTTCCACGCTCTGCTTTCATTGCCTTGTTCACTAGAGTTTGTAGATTCCCAAAATCCATCAGATGAAGATCACGGCGAACATCAGGGTCTAGTCCCTTGCGGAAAAGAGCTTGCTTCTTAGCATCAGTGGAAACTTCTTCAGGAGCATAGCATGCAAGACGGTTGAAGTTGTGCTGGTAATCATACACAGAAGCAGTGCCTCGTTTCAGCTTGAGGAACTCCTCCCTCTTTTCATCCATTAGACCCTCTGGAATATGATAGGCCCGGAATCCTTCTATGAATTCTTGCCAAGTAACGACATGCTGAGCATCTTGCAGTGCCAAGAAATTTTCCCACCAGGAGTTAGCTGCTCCCTCCAGATGGTAGGTGGCAAAGGTTACCCAATCAGCTTCAGGACCATGACCAACCTGAAGTTTGCGCTCCATGGTGCGAAGCCAGTAGTCTGCATCAAGTGGCTCAGTGGAATGGTTGTAGACTGGAAGAGTGAGACGTATGAAATCCTTGATACCGACTTGGTTGTTTGGGCGTTGGGTATTGCGCTCAATCCTTTCAAGGAGCCTCCTGTTGTCAGCACGGTTGGTCTCATACATAGCCATAAGTTGAACCATTGATGGCGGTGGAGGAAAATTAGAAGGATCATCCTCATTCCTAGACCCATGAGCTTGAGCACGGGTGCAAGATCGAGAAGTGTCACCCATCCTGTAAAAACAGAAGGCGTTAGCCAAGGGTTTGGAAGACAAAAGATGCTAGATGTAAAACATGTCATCTCATCAAGCATGGTAGTATCAAAGCATACTAACGTATACACTAACCAGCTGACTTTCAAACCATAACAATGGAGTGCTAATATGTTATGCATCAAGCAGAATTGAGACATCTTGATAACTCTGAGAATAGCAACCAGTTATAGAGTACTTAGAAAAAACAACCCCGAAGACACAATCCTAAACGTTTGAATGTAGGGGTAAGGAATGAAAACCTTTTCAAACCAAATAGGACGAGAAAACTCCAGCAGTAGAATCACACCAGGAAAGGAGTAAAAAGAGTCCTAGTCAGAGTTTTTTGCAAATAGTTTTCAAACTTTAAATAGTTTTGTCAACTTCTAGACTCAACATCGACCAATACTAGGGTTTCCTACATGCAGTCCTCCTCTGATACCAAAACTTGTAACACCCCCAGGGTTAGGGTTAAACAAACCTCGGGTTATCCTCCGAGATAAACTTAATTCCAACCTCAGAGACTCACAGTATATGATTCGGTAACATTACAGAACACAGGGATTCAACAGCATAAGTTTAAACTCTTAATAGAGTAGGATATCAGATTATTACAAACCAGGGGTCACAGACCCATCATTACACCAAACAACGAAAGCAAATTATGTTGTTCTACACAACAAACTTAACAAAAGGCCTAAGAGGCCATAAACATAAGCGACGTCCAACCCATAGTCCTCAGGCTACTACCTGGGACCCCCAAGTACTCGTCGATGTCAACATAGAAGCCACCTTCAGTCGCGACTAGATCATCTGTAGAAAAACAACAATAGTGCAAGGATGAGTACGAGAATGTACTCCACATGACTTAGATAACCTAGTATGTACATGCTCTGGCTAGAAAAGCTTTCTCTGGATTTTCTTTGCATAAAGCCAACTTTGTTTGTAAACAAGAGAGGGAGAAGAGGCTCGTCTACACATAATACTTTCAAAATAGGGTAAGAGAGCGACAACTCCATCTTGAAGATCTGACTTGTTAACCAAGTACATCTGAACTCCTCGTCTAGGACCTCCTCGAACCCCCGAGGAAGCATCCTTAAGCACACGTGGATCAACAAGTTTTACTTTTAGTTAATGTTGTCTATGATCTTAGAATTCGGTCACCAAGCGTTCATAACCGTGAACACGAATTTTCGAAAAGATTTAACCCTGCAGGGGTGTACAACTTTACCCACACGCACCAACCGACTCTTAGTGCCAAATATTATTAGCCCTCTTCCTTGGAGGGCTGGCAGAGGGTGGTTGACCACGACCTTTACCTTGCTTTCACTGAGACCATGAGTCACACCCTAAGGAGGGTTCTGCCATAACGGGTCAAATCCTGAAGCCGGTCCCTAGAGATGTGAGGCGAGGTTGCTTTACTAGGGGATCCATCCACCCCAAGCAACCCTGTCCATGCTTACCTACATGTTATGATGCACCTCCTTCACCCCCTCTTTCGAAAACATTTTCAATGCGTATGCCAAATGGAAAGCCTGAACTATGTGACTCATGGAATCTACTAGGCAAGTTAGTTACTCGAGGGGTTTTCCAGGCCCCGTGTGGCTGTACACTCATCTCGGTTCCAAAGGCAAGAACTCGGTTGATAGTGGTGGCGAGCATAGGACTACAAAAACCACACCCAACATGGCCTCCCATGCAAGCCTTATCATATTTATCAGTCACCTCCGATCATGTCTCCATCTCCTACCTTTCTAGATTCTTTGGCATCTCCAATTCATCATCATCAGGATGGATCAGGCGTAATTACTAAGCATGTCTAAGCTTGACCATCGAAGAAGTTCTAGCAATGCTCATGTGCCAGACCTAGATATGCTAGGATTAGTGGACCAGGTATATAAGGCTACAACAGGGAAACTATGCAGAAGATAGGTAACTCTAGCTACTGACAAAATACCACATTGGAATCATATGCAATATAGCGAAAAAGTAGATACTTTGTAAAACATAGGTTCAAAATGAGAGGCTATGCTTGCCTTGTCCTTCAGTAGACAGATATGGATCTTTGGTATCGTTGACTTGGGTCTCGTGCTCGTATCCTATCGCGAAGAAGCAATACCGGAAAGAAAGGCAACAATCAATATATCGAACCATGCAATGTGCAAGAACATGAATGATATGGCAAATTAAAGTTATCATGGCAACCCTAGGATTAGCATCGATTTAAATGGGTTCAGAATGCCGAGGGTTTGGCATTCCATCGATCCCATATGCAATTAGGGGGTTTCGATGTTCCTCTAAACTATCTATGGTTTAGGTAAATCAACAATGCATGATTATATTTTTAAGGTTTAGATCTCATTTTTCTGAACATTTTGATATATTATACACAATTTTCTGATTTAAAATGAATTAGTTATGAATTTCCAAAGATTATAACAATTTCTGAAATTGATTAAACCAAAATAAAAGCTTTACTGCGTCCTTATGACGTCAGCATAGGAGTGGGGCATTTTCCACTGGGGCAGTACCTACCCACAGTGGCTAACCCGTGGGCCAGGGGCCACGTCATGGCCACGTCACGGACGGGACACGGCGGCACCGCCGGGTAGCGGTCGCCAGCGATGATCCGGTGCACCCAGCTAGCGCTGTTGGGCTCGTCGGAAAGGCCTCGGCGAGGCGAACCACACAGAGGTGGTGCCGCCCCTCTATGGTCGCCAGAGATCCTTCTACGACAAGCTACTGCGGCGGCGGCGGCTACACGGTGCGACGATGCTACAGCGGGCTAGTGGCGAAATGCAGAGCACTGCTCGGACGAGAAGCTCACCAGGAGCGTGTGAAGCTTGGCAGCAAGGTGAGGCGGCGTCTGAATCAATGGCAAACGACAGCGTCTGGCGGTGGTGGGAGCTGTCGATTCGGGCAACTACGTCCACCCCGACGAGCGCTGATCGGGGCAATCGACCGAGTCAACCACGTCGCTCACTCCTGGGGGCTCAGAACAGCAAGGGGAGGTGGAGAACAGCAGGGACCCGAGGCTCCAGCGAGCTAGGGTTTGGCGGAGGGGAGAAATGGAGAGGAAAGGGAGGATAGGGTTCGTCCTGGCGGTGGAAAGGGGTCTTATAGGCAGCAGCAGCATCGGTAGCATGAATCTCCTCGTGGCGGTCATCACGACGACGTAGGGACAGCCTCACCGGCGACACCGAGCTGCTTCGCTCGCTGTCATCCTTCTGGCGACGAAGAAGAAAGTAGAAAAGGGTGAAACGGTACCGGGCCATGGGGGTTGGGCCGGCTGGGCCGCGGAAAGAAAAGGAGAGGCAGGCTGGTTGCTGGGCTGCGGCCTTATTCCACCTCTGCTCACATTTTTTCTACAAAATCTTTTCTAATTGATTTCTCTAAATACCCTCATTATATTTACTCAATTTAAAATATTTTGAGCAGCTTTGAATGAGGCAAAGTTTTAGAATCCTTTTGTAAACCTTTTGAGCATATAAACAGTAGGGTCAACATGTGGATCCATTTCACGAAAACAAAACCATTTGAGAAATGGGATATAATTGAGAAGGAAAACAATTTAGAGATTAGGGTTTTCATCCCCTCTTGTCTCCAAAACACAACTAGAATGCAAAAGATGGATGCATGCTTATGCTCTTAAGTAATAATTACATATATTAAAAACTTGGGCTATTACATGTCGCACTTGCCCCAGTGTTTCCACTAGAACAAGAGAGATCTTGATCCCTCTACACTCTTTTAGTTTTGCGCGAAAATTTCCCGGATTTTCTATGCACGAATGCAATGCACATACCTGAGCTCAGCTTATTTCTAAGCTCTAATGCTGGGATGTTATAGACTCTCCCCCTTAAAATCAACTTCGTCCCTGAAGTTCATACTCTCTTACGTTTCGGAATGAGGTGTTGACTTGTATATATCACGACATTTCTCAAATCCATTGTTATCATATTTGGGGATAATTGTGGTATCCCGTATCCAGATATTTTTCCTTGAATTATATTCATACTTGGCAACTTCCAACTATCGTTTCTAATATGTAGCATAACTGCTTCTACTATAATTCCTTGGGTTATGTCTTCATAGTCCTACTTAGGATTGATTTTGGAGACATTTAATCCATTCCGATCAAGCTTTCCTATTACTCTACATTGGCCTATATTGGAGTACTTTATTCCCCCTTTAAGGACAACTTATGAGTTGTTTCTGCAAGAACTAGTCCACTAGGTTTAATCTATTATATCTCCTTCAATCTTTCATCTGGACATACTCTCGAGAGTACTCTTATACAGATGACTTCTTATAACCTTATGAGAATAAGGCTTAATCTCATCATAGTTTAGTACTTCCCTTTCCGACCTTTTGTCAGAAAGTCAGATAACAACACTTCAGTTTTTATTGTTTACTCTCCCCATGGGGTTTTCTAATGGTCTCTAAACTTCATGTATAATACCCATTCGCTCAATAGTAAGGATATTGGTCTCTATCTAGCTTATACCTTACCTATATAAGGTCTCACGAAAGAATCTGTGGTATATCCACACAATTGTGGATCTCCGAAATGAATCTTCCAACATTACTTGTCTTACATTTATCTTTTTGGGCATTGTTTCTCACTGATAACCCTAATTTCATGAAACGTCTCGAAAAAATGATTGCCTTAATTTCATACTTAGGCTAAGTTCTATGATCTTTAAATCATACAAAGATGACCTAACTCACTAAACCGTTAGGGTACCAGCTACGGATACCAGTTGCGGATCCTCCTCGGTGTATGGATTACCCTTAGGGTTTTCCGACTTGCTTCTGGCATTCTCTCTGAATTGTGAGAGCTTGAATACCACTTTGGTTTCCAAACTTCTTCTTTGCACCCTTTTATGTTACATCCATGACCTTGGTACAACTTCTTCATTAGCTTCTTAGCAACATTACCTATCTTGAGTGAACTTAAATTCATTCCTTCATGTTGCTCCACACTTTTTCTGCATTAATATTCCTTCTTATTTCTAGCTAATAGTGAGTTGGGATTGATCCATTCTTCAAAGTAGTGTTGATACACCTTATATTTAGCTTCCTTCTTCGTGCAAGACTTCATCTTAATCTCCAGAACTCGTCACTCCCATACACGAATTCCCTTTTCTATCTAGGTCTGTAACATCAAGTAATTACTGGGTGGTGCAACATGCATTTTCACACCAAGTCAAACTTCATGTATAGATCTAGTCAATCAAGAAGATGCAAGAAAAACAAGAAATCCAAATGTGGTACATATAACTCACATCATTCTAAGCTCGTAATATAGTAGTTGAGTAAAACATCTCGAAAATGCAAGCTTAGCTGTGTAGTATATGACACCTCCTAGTATAGGTTTACTTTGTGATACTTAGCACTTAGGGTTAAACTACTCTTTGTCTCATTATTTACCCAAATTGCTCAGTTGCAATAGGATAATTTTGAGCAAAGTGGTCTCACTTCGGTCTTAACTATCTTCTTACCTTTCCTTTGGGACTACTAAAGACTACCAATTTTCCATTCTATCATAAACTATCCTCACAAGATCTCTCAAAGCTACTAAAAAAATTGGAGTTACTACCTTAATGAAAAAATTATCGTAATATTATAATACTTATGACTTCTATCATAGACCTATACTCTTCTCTACTTACTGTTGTTACAAGATTATTAGCTAAGTACTAGTCCTAATTACACATTTATCATGGTCTCGGAGCTATTCCCACCATGAACTTGTTAAGATTTACCTAGTCATCATGATTGAAGAGCTAATATCACCATGACGACTGTTCTTCTTAGCTTACTATTAATGATTTTTAACAGAATTCTACTCCATCACATTGAATTCTCAAGTGAATGCCACATGATTTACTTTCAATTGTATCTATACATACTCTAATGGTCTACCCTGTATGGTATAGTGATATTAAATAGTGGTAAGATTCTGCTGCTTCACAGGGATTCTAACTATAGACTCCATCACTAATACTACTCCACTTGATATCATAATCATAGTAGTAATCTTCTTTGATATTTTAACTTACTTAAGATATCTTAGTAGTGTTATACCTATTTAGATCTATACTAAAATGCCATTTCTCTAGAGAAGACATATATCTAATCCTTAAGAAAGATGACAAAAACATCCAACTTAAGTGTGACAAGGTTTATCCTCAAGTGGATATCTATCAAAAGACTTGGTTTAGATAATATGGCTCCTATAATCATTATCCAACCTACAGATCTTCCTAAAAGGGTTTTAATCCTAAGGTCAAAGCATATGCTCTAATACCAGTTGCGGTGACCTAGCATACCACTGCATGATGTAGTACACTATAGTCGTTGACATAACACCAATGAAACACCGTTCACTAGTATTACATTCCTCGGAGTGGTATAACAGAAACACAGCAGGTCCAAGACATGACTATAAATTACAACTCGACTCTTTACAAAAGATCTAGAGGACACTCTAGGTTAAGGAGGAAGAAAGAAACTTCTTACAAAGAAGAACCAGAAATAATAACTCTAAGCTATCTAGCTAATAAGACTAGCATGTAAACTATCTGGCTTGCAATTGCTACTAGTGCAATGCTCTACATAAGTAGGTGTTATGGCTAGAGTATCTACTCCTATCTAATCAAGATCTTTGCCTTTGCTTTGGTTGATGTATATGTTGACTTCATAGACTTTATTGAAGAATTTGAGATGTCGATGATTGTTTCTTGAGCATAAATTGATGTTGACATCGACTTCAACGGCTTAGAACCTAGAAAGTTCACTAAAAAGGAGTGTATGATGCACTATCTCTACAGCCACAGACCAAAGGGCGTAGGCAATGCAGGTTTTCATAAACATTTCTTCAAAGGTTGCATATATTCTGAAAACTATGTCTGACAACCTTCACAGGTTGACCAGAACTTTCATGGAGTTCCTTTCCTGCCGCGTTCGTAGCTCCTTCCCAGAATAGGGAGTAACATGTCACAATTCCTACACTCTACAGAGGTGCGTTACTTTACCCATCAGATACCTTAGCCTTGTTGTGTTGGGTCCGCAGCATAGAAAACAAAAAAATTCCTACGGTGTGAACTACACGCCAAGATCTATCTACTAGGTACAAAGCAACGGGTGGACATACATCCAACGAGAACTTACCCTCGTAGACAACGAGCTTTGTTAACGAGTAGGAACTCGTGGTTGATGTGGTCCATGCATTTGATCTCTATCATTTGCATCGTGGTATGATCTCTATCATTCCTTTGTGTGTAAGGCCAAGGTCTATGGAACTTCCATGTTGAATGTGTTGTAAGAGTATCTGTCATACATCTACTTACAACAATACCATATCAATACACTAGCCCATCAACGATCTAAACTAGACGCCTCTAATTTATCAATTGCATGTTTTACGTGGCTTAGGGCTTTCAGAGATAGAACCGTTCTCACCTACGAACATGAACCACAACGAGGATAACTAAGTTATTAGCAACTCGTTGTAAATCAGATATTGACTATAGTAGGAGATACAGACACCCGCCAGCCACTTATGCAAAACAAGTTGCATGTCAGTCGTGGAACCGATCTCATGTACGATGACATGTAAGGTTGGTCCGGGTCGCTTCATCCCACTATGCCACCAATATCCAAAATACATAGAAGATGCAATAACATGATCATCATCGCCTACATATCAACATATGTGTACTACCCGTGCTAAGCAACTACGCATAGATCATGCTCTGATACCACTGTTGGGTCCGCAGCATAGAAAACAAAAAATTTCCTACGGTGTGAACTACACGCCAAGATCTATCTACTAGGTACAAAGCAACGGGTGGACATACATCCAACGAGAACTTACCCTCATAGACAACGAGCTTTGTTAACGAGTATGAACTCGTGGTTGATGTAGTCGTACACTTGCCGATCTCAAGATCGTGAGGAAGTCCAGCGGTCCGGCTCGGCCGTCCATCAGATCCAGCTCCAGCACCACCAAGTCCAGCACCGCAAAGCAGCGGTGCATCCGTGATCGCACACACGTCCGGTACCCCGACAACCTCCGTCCCTCGCTCCAGCAAAGTAGCGGAAGCAGCAACTCCTTTCCAGATAAAGCCACCGGGAACATGTATCTCGCTAATCCGAGACCATGGGGAAATAATACTAGAGGGGGAGAGAGATCCTTCACAAGGCGGTGTGTGTATGAAGGTGTGAGAGGGGGGCCTTTTATAGGAGGAGGGGAGGGTACCCCTCCCCCCTGGCCAGCGCCCCAAGGGCTGACCCAACACCTTCTCATTCATGTGGTGGTAACTACCTCCACATAAATTTTCCCATTCACATTAACTTTTAAAGTACCCACTTTAAATGCATTAAATTTCTCCAAATTTAATGCTCTCTCATTTAATAAAACCCTTTTATTAATTTTATTCAGAATTTTGTTAATTACTTTAATTAACAAACATTCACATAAAACCCCCTACAACATTTCAATATTACATGCAGAACCAATTTCAGCAATTTCACCCGAAACAGTTTCGGTGTCTATTGAAATAATTCCAGCGCTTTCTTAAATCTTTATCTGAAACATATTTGCTCCAAATGGTGTCGGTATCCCTTAAGTGTGTCACCCTACGGTTCGCGAATAATGCAGACATGATCGAGACCCCTCTCCGATCAATAATCAGCAGCGGGACCTGGAGATCCATACTGACTCCTACACATTCAACGATGACTTCTGTGATCGTGAGGACCTTTAACGCTAGTAACTAAATCCCTTTGTCCCGCGATATATTACATGTCCGAGATTCGATCATCGGTATCTCCATACCTAGTTTGATCTCGTTACTGACATGCACTCTTTTCTCGTTCCCGTGATATAACATTCTAGTGATCACATCACTTGCTTGCAAGCTATTTCAATGTGATATCACCGAGAGGGCCCAGAGTATATCTATCTGTCATCAGGATGAACAAATCCCACTCTTGATCCATGAGCCTCAACATAACACCTTCGTAGCACTGAACCCACCTTTATAGTTACCCTGTTACGGTGTGACGTTTGATGTTATCAAGATACTCTTCCGGTGTTAGCAATTAACATGATCTCATGGTCTAAGGATAAAGATTACTTCGTATGATATTATAGCAATATAAACATAATGACTTTGATCGTAATGCTATACTTCGGATGAATGTTCATCACATCATTCCACCAATGGTGTGACCTTGTTATTAACAACATCCAATGTCCATGATCAGGAAACCTTGATCATCTTGTTAATCAACAAGCTAGTCTATAAGAGAGGCATGACTAGGAACCCTTTTTGTTTATTAAACACACATGTATTGATGTTTCCGAATCAATACAATTCTAGCATGTAAAATAAACATTTATCATAAACATGGAATAAGATAATAACCACTTTATTATTGCCTCTCGGGCATATTCCCTTTAGTCTCCCACTTGCACTAGAGTCAATAATCTAGTTTGAAAAACTTTGCGCATTGAATACCTATGGCTTTCTACTGTTTCATATACGCTATTGCTAGTGGTTAACATAATCTCCGGATGTGAAAATTTCAGATCCGTGTGTATTTGCATGTCTTTGCGTCTCTACGCATCACTCATTCTCAAATGAGATGGCATTGTATAAATTTGGTCCTCTGGTGAGACCTTTAGTTTGTTCGGCTCAAAATATGTTGATATTATTGTCACACAATATATCTTCATAGTATTAGCCCACTTTGAACCACACCTAGTTTGATAACAAACTACTTAACACAAATGCCCTCCTTTGCTGCTACTATAGCAGTCATATACTTAGCCTTTTGTTGTAGTATCCGTCACAATGTCTCAACTTTGGAACTCATCCAAATCCATCATGGAACATCCTTTCCATTACATTGTGCCACCCATAGTCTAAATTGAGATAAATTTAATTTGTATCTTGTGACAAAACTAGTATCAATGTAACACTTTACAATGAACTACCTTTAACTATTTGTCACTTATACATTATATATTCTTAGTTCTTCCAAAGCTCATAAGAATATCTTTACTATTGTCCAATGATCATCTCATGAATCATTCTGGTATGTGCTCATAACATTTAGAGCATAGGACATTCTGGATATATACATATCATGGTATAATCGATCAAAAATCTTCATGTGATTTTACTCACCAAGTGTTGAAACACTTGAATCTTGATACAATTCTTTCCATGCAGCAAGAACCATTCTTGTTGTTTCCATATTGAACCCTTTCAATATCTCATATTGAACCCTTTCAATATCTCATATATGTATGTCTGGCACAACCATATTAGCACCTTAATCTATCCATATAGATATTGATGCCTAATATTCCGGGTTTGCCCAAGTCTTTCATTGAAATCTTATTTTAATGAAATTCTTAACTTGTGTCAATACAAGATACATCATTTCCAATCAACAATATGTCTTCTACATAATGTATTAGAAATATGTCTCAGCGCTCCCACTTAATTTCTTGCAAATGCAAGCATCTTCATCATCTCCGATGAATTTAAACTCTTTTAACAGTTTCATCATGGTGAAGATTCCAACTCCGCTATGCTTATTTCAACTATTGAAGTTTACATGCCCTTTTAGCACCCTTTGAATTAACAAAACCCTTCGGACCATGTCATGTACATGTCCTAGGATACCGTTCTATTAGAAGAACCTTGTTTTGTTTATTCAACTACCATATACCAAATTATATGTAGTGGTTGCTACATTAATCCGTCAAGACTATATATCGCTATGAAAGATCAAATCTTGTCATAGTCAACTCCTTGAACATTGTCGTAAACTTCTTTCCGACATGTCGACTATTTCGTAGATGTTAAACATCCATGTCTTATTTCTTTATAGATCCAAACACGACCGATAGACTTCACGCCTTTCCGAAGGGTCTTCCAAGTTCAGAAACTTGTTTTCTCGTGTATGGATACTATCACGGATTCTATGACTTCTAGTCATTTTATGGAGTCAGGGCCCATCATCGCTTCTTTGCATGTAGTCGATTCATCATTGTCAAAACAATAACGACTTGCTTATCAAATCTTACTATTTGATTCTTACCGACCCACACGGTTCTATAGGAACTCTAATCTCTGAGATCACACCTTTTGTAATCACGAGAGCCATGAGCATTGTGGCCGCCACCGGGACTCTTTTCCGTGGCCATTTACTTAGCACATATAGCTAAGGTTCAACAACCTTATCAAAGTTCTATTGTCCTCCCACTTAACTTTTCACGAAAAATTCCTTCTCAAGAAACTTGATGTTCCAAGTAACAAACTCTTTTGTCCTCGGTGTTATGGAGAAATTCCCAACAAATTCTTTGGGATAACCTACAAAGACGTGCTTATCCGACTTTGGTTGTAAGCATTTTACTTATGCATAGCATACCAAAATTTAAGAAAAGATAATTCGGGTTTTATCCCAAACCATAACTCATATGGTGTCATTTCAATGGATCACGATGGTCCTCTTTTTAGTGTAAAAGCGGTAGTCTCTAAAGCTTCAATCCTTAAAACATAATGGCAGTTTTATAAATGACACCCTTGATCTTACCATGTCAAACATGGTTTGATTTTATCTCTCGAATATGCCATACTCCTATGGTTTATCGGGAAACACAAATCATGGAATAATTCCTCAAGGCTGAGGTGTTTTAGCTAAAAATGTAACTCAAATATCTTCCTTTATGATCGAATCATAAACTCTTTATTTTCTTGTTACAATGATTTTTCACTTCATCTTGAAAGTCTTTGAACAATTTTCAAATGTTTCATACTTCTTCCTTATTAAGTAAATATATACAGATATATTCACTCAAATTCTTGAAGAAAGCATATGAAGAAAAAGATCCATCGCATATGGCTACACATAATGTACTTATGCACATCAGCATGCACAATTTCCAATAAGCTAGACATTCGTTCCTCTTTGGCCTATGAACGGAGTTTCAATTATCTCGAGGAAAGTCTCACATGCGTCAATTGATCAAAATCAAGGACTCCAAAATTCCATCAACATGGAGTTTCTTCATGTTTTCTTTCAAATATAATTCAAACAGCGATGTCACTTCATAAGTGATCTTTCAATCATTTGTCTTGCGACATTTTAGCAATAGTGTTTATGGATGTGATTTCTCCAACTAGACTTGTAAAAGTTCATCCATCCTTTATGGAATACGGTAATTATTTGAACAGCCATTGTTCTCATGATACCGGAACAAAATAACAATTATTTAAACAAATCTTGAAGGCTTGGTTTGATGACAACGAAAAACACAATAACACTTTATTTGTTTTCGATGAACATCATCACTCATTCTCTTGCTGGTTACTTAGGCCATTGTAGTTCTTGAATTGCGTTGTCCTGTATGACACTTCATACCAACCAATTCGGTATCCAATACCGGTATCCAATACCTAAGAACCATATTGTTTAACAAGCAAGGAATATAGCCATAACATGTATATCTTCTATATACCTAAGTTGGACATCTCCAACCTTTTATTTTCTGCCAAATATTTTATAGATTCTCTTTCAGCAATTCCTTTTCTTTTAAAAGAATCTATCAACATCAATAGTGGTGTCATCAACATGACACATGGTACAAAGCGTATATAGTCAAATACTAATACCTTTGGACTTGCACTTTGAAGTGGATCACCATCATCAAATGTTTGGTGTTCTTTCAAAAATCCATTCTTTAGTAATCTATTAGTGTAGTAAACATTTTACTTACATCTTCTATTCATCCTTATCATGACAACTTTCATGGTCAAGCTACTATAGCCTATAAGGAAGAATCACGAGTATAATATCAGTTCCCAAAACCTTTTTGGTAGATTCGGATGCCTAACATCTCCATCCTTCACAAATTCTCATACAATATGAGAACATGTATTTTGCTAAATTATACTCTATCATAATGCAACCAAAAACATTGTTTCAGATATCACAATATCTTTCACACATGATAGGTTATGAAACAATTTCCAGCTCCAATATAATCTTGATATTAAAACAACTTTTGAATATCAATAATCATGGAGGCAAACATGATACTTTAGATACTAACATTAGAATTCTTACTCTTGATTTAATACTACTTATTAAACTTCATGGAGTAAATAGAGTTTGCTGAAAGTTTGCAATAGGACTTATAAACTTTAAATTGAAATTCAAAACAATACGATACCAGTTCGTAAAGTAAATATCCAGAATTCTATAGTTCTATTATCTCAAATAAAAACTAAGCATAAGGTAGAAAACGAATGCCAATGACTACAACAAACTATGCAAATTCACTTTGATTTAATTTATGAAAAATTTGGTTCGACTAATCCAAATTAGAAATGAACTCCCACTCAAAAACGACATCCCTCGTGCCTTTTTGGTGATTACATGAACCAAATCCACTACACCAAGTCCGATCATCACGTGAGTTGATGTAGCTTCAAAGCGAAGCATCTATATGGGCATCATATCAACTATATGACTCATGCTTAACCTTTCGTCCGTGTTCCGAGGCCATGTACAGACATGCTAGGCTGCTGCAAGTGAGAACCTTAGTACTCGCATGTGTAAAGCTGTCTTACACCCGTTTGTATGAAAGCGTAGAGTTGAGTACACCCGATCATCACGTGATGTCTCGAAATACGATCCACAAAATGGTGCATACTTAAGGAAGAACACATTTTTATCTTGATATCTAAAAGAGAGATCATCTTACAATGCTACAAAAAGTGCCAAACTAGCAGTATAAGATGCTAACATCTAATGTGTAAAGTGAGATGATATGGTCCATGCATTTGATCTCTATCATTTGCATCGTGGTATGATCTCTATCATTCCTTTGTGTGTAAGGCCAAGGTCTATGGAACTTACATGTTGAATGTGTTGTAAGAGTATCTGTCATACATCTACTTACAACAATACCATATCAATACACTAGCCCATCAACGATCTAAACTAGACGCCTCTAATTTATCAATTGCATGTTTTACGTGGCTTAGGGCTTTCGGAGATAGAACCGTTCTCACCTACGAACATAAACCACAACGAGGATAACTAAGTTATTAGCAACTCGTTGTAAATCAGATATTGACTATAGTAGGAGAGACAGACACCCGCCAGCCACTTATGCAAAACAAGTTGCATGTCAGTCGTGGAACCGATCTCATGTACGATGACATGTAAGGTTGGTCCGGGCTGCTTCATCCCACTATGCCACCAATATCCAAAATACATAGAAGATGCAATAACATGATCATCATCGCCTACATATCAACATATGTGTACTACCCGTGCTAAGCACCTACGCATAGATCATGCTCTGATACCACTGTTGGGTCCGCAGCATAGAAAACAAAAATTTTCCTATGGTGTGAACTACACGCCAAGATCTATCTACTAGGTACAAAGCAACGGGTGGACATACATCCAACGAGAACTTACCCTCGTAGACAACGAGCTTTGTTAACGAGTAGGAACTCGTGGTTGATGTAGTCGTACACTTGCCGATCTCAAGATCGTGAGGAAGTCCAGCAGGTCCGGCTCCAGCACGTCCATCAGATCCAGCTCCAGCACCACCAAGTCCAGCACCGCAAAGCAGCAGTGCATCCGTGATCGCACACACGTCCGTACCCGACAACCTCGTCCCTCGCTCCAGAAAGCAGCGGAAGCAACAACTCCTTTCGAGATAAAGCCACGGGAACATGTATCTCGCTAATCCGAGACCATGGGAAATAATACTAGAGGGGAGAGAGATCCTTCACAAGGAGGTGTGTGTATGAAGGTGTGAGAGGGGCCTTTTATAGGAGGAGGAGGTACCTCCCCATGGCCGATGCCCCAAGGGTGACCCTCACCTTCTCATTCATGTGGTGGTAACTCCCTCCACATAAATTTGCCCCTTCACATTCTCTTTTAAAGTCCCCACTTTAAATGCATTAAATTTCTCCAAATTTAATGCTCTCTCATTTAATAAAACTCTTTTATTAATTTTATTAAGAATTTTGTTAATTACTTTAATTAACAAACATTCACATAAAACCCCCTACAACATTTCAATATTACATGCAGAACCAATTTCAGCAATTTCATCCAAAACAGTTTCGGTGTCTATTGAAATAATTCCAGCGCTTTCTTAAATCTTTATCTGAAACATATTTGCTCCAAATGGTGTCGGTATCCCTTAAGTGTGTCACCCTACGGTTCGCGAATAATGCAGACATGATCAAGACCCCTCTCCGATCAATAATCAGCAGCGGGACCTGGAGATCCATACTGACTCCTACACATTCAACGATGACTTCTCTGATCGTAAGAACCTTTAACGCTAGTAACTAAATCCCTTTGTCCCGCGATATATTACATGTCCGAGATTCGATCATTGGTATCTCCATACCTAGTTTGATCTAAATTCGACATGCACTCTTTTCTCGTTCCCGTGATATAACATTCTAGTGATCACATCACTTGCTTGCAAGCTATTTCAATGTGATATCACCGAGAGGGCCCAGAGTATATCTATCTATCATCAGGATGAACAAATCCCACTCTTGATCCATGAGCCTCAGCATAACACCTTCGTAGCACTGAACCCACCTTTATAGTCACCCTGTTATGGTGTGACGTTTGATGTTATCAAGATACTCTTCCGGTGTTAGCAATTAACATGATCTCATGGTCTAAGGATAAAGATTACTTCGTATGATATTATAGCAATATAAACATAATGAATTTGATCGTAATGCTATACTTCGGATGAATGTTCATCACATCATTCCACCAATGGTGTGACCTTGTTATTAACAACATCCAATGTCCATGATTAGGAAACCTTGATCATCTTGTTAATCAACAAGCTAGTCTATAAGAGAGGCATGACTAGGAACCCTTTTTGTTTATTAAACACACATGTATTGATGTTTCCGAATCAATACAATTCTAGCATGTAAAATAAACATTTATCATAAACATGGAATAAGATAATAACCACTTTATTATTGTCTCTCGGGCATATTCCCTTCATGTTGCACATCCAAGTCGCGAGCTTGTCCATACTTCCTTGGTATGGGGCCCAGTCTAAGATCCAAGCCAATCACTGCCCCCTTCGCGACCCCACATGTCCTCTTGGTGTACGCCATGCCCACATCTTGAATTACGACAATGGTTGGTACAGACTGTCAGATGCCAGAACTATCGTGTGACGTTGAGGGCTCCCACCCATATGCTTCATACCTTCTATGAATTACCAATTAATGCACGCTACGAGGATAACAACCACGACCTGGCTATCCGGATGCATACTAGAGGAAGAAGATACAGCTGACTTCTCCATCCCATTCCAAATCTCATGGTTAACGCGTAATATACGGCGCTAGAATCACTGGCGACATTGGTTGTTAAGTCCTAGATATTATGTTCCTTTACCACTAGAACTGTATCAGTAGATTATTACCATTTGGTAAATAATCCATAATCATATTATAATGAAAATAGTGTTTTCTGACCTTTTTGAAATGCAGGTGATGACAACATTTGAGTTACAAGCATTTGATAGAAAATAATCAAAGGACATGAGCAAGTGTGAACTTGCCTTTTGTGATTGCAAGATTATGCAGTCATGGTCTTCGAGATACTAGAAGATCCAAAATCTGGAAATAACATCATTGGTCCGGTAAGGACTAATGTTTAAAGAGGCAAGATGTAATTATGCATTAGTAATGTAATGCAGTTTGATAATCGTGAATCCCCGAAATAATCGTATCTGATCTAGGGTTCAGAAACTGTGGATGGTTTCTTTAGAATGTGTTTCACTTTTATACTAGCTTCACACTTGTGCTTCTTATTAAGGCTTGTGAGAGTGTGTGAAACAATATATAAATACAATAAGTAGCATACAATATTAAAGCACTCAAATGTGGAATGCTATCTGGTACTTATGATGGGACTTATTATGTTAAGTTGTTAAGAGTTAAAGGATTTATTATAAGATTGTTGTTTGAAGTGGCAAAACGAATAATTTTTAAAGAAAAGATTTCTTTTACAGTATTAAACAATTCTTATGGTTAATAGGACATGATCGATGTTGTTTGCGCTTATTCTGTAAGCTTGGACTTGAAATGCTTTATGACTTAATTTGGAAATGACATAATTTAACTATAAAAACATAAATATACCTAAGGTATTATGCATGACTTGGTGCACTAAATTTAACTTTAAAACATAAGTAGATCTAGGGTGTGATGTGTTCAAAAATATTAATAAGTTTTAAACTATGTAATAAGCATGTTTGAGACTGTGAGATCATTCACTTTCTATTTAAGTGAATGATGAGTTTAAATGTGCTTGGTTATTATGAATTTGATTTGACTTATTAAAAAAAGCAAATTTGGCTAAAGACATTAATGTGTTAGGGTTTTAAAATCATGTTAAACATGGTTGAGTTAAAAGGTAAGAAGCTTGTACTTTTATTATAAATAATTGATGTTTAAAACTTAGTTAAAATTGTTGGTTTACTTGGATTCAAGGTTTTATAAGAGTTTTATAAAGTTAATAGTTTATACTTTAATTTTTGCATAACTTCAAGTTATGGTTTTGGAACTAGCATTTGAATATAAAGGATTTAAGGTTTTATATCTTATTTAAGAAATGTTCCTAAAGAATTTATAAAATAAATATTTTACATAATAGATAAGGATTTATTACTTTAAAACTTTAAAAACCTTTGGAACCATACATCTAGTATTTTTATAGTAAACTATATTTATTCAAGATCTTAAAAATGATTTTCATTTATTTTTAAGTATTACTCTTATTTTTATAAAATTCCACAAAGGAATATATGTCTTAGAATATTTGCTTCAAGTTTTATTTGTAAAAAATTAAGTTAATATTTTTATAAAAGGGTAGATTTATTTTCATATGCAAAAATTATTTTTATTCATTCTTTTGTACTTTTTCTTATTTTATGAAATTTAATTTAGGATTTTAATGGTGTTAAGAGATATTTGCATTTTATTTAACTCAAACAAGCAATGTTATATTTTTCTGAGGTATACATTATTTTTGTGATCATTTTGATATATCACATATATTTTTAGGATTTTTCTATATTTTTCTAAGGCTAAAACGAATTCAGGGGTATTTTAATAATTTCTATGTTTGTGATAATAATTGATTGAGTAATAATTTTCTGGAATTGGGCCTGGCCCATAGACTGGCCTATCCTAGGCTCAGCTTGGCCCAACTAGCTTGGGGCCAAACCCCAACCCGGCCCCTCTCTCTCACACACCACACACACGACACACATCGCTTCCCCATCTCCTCATTCCCCTCGATTTCTCGCACACGACCAAGCCGCCGCCACCAGCGCCAGAGCCGCCTGCCCCCATGGCCACCACATACTACTCCGGATACTGCTGGTAAAATCCGTCGCTGCCGCCCGTCGGAGAGGATCCGCAACCTCCTCCTCACGTACGGGCACAACCCCACATTCCCCTTCTAGTTGCTTATGATGCGCCGCCACCAGCCGCCGCCTCGGCCATCGTGGTCTCACACGACACCACTACACGCTGTTTATCATCTCCGTCTCACTCGGTTATCCTCCATCAGTACCCCGCAGCCTCGATGTCGTCTTGCTCTACATGAGCCCCCGCACATGGCTAACCCTAGCCGTGTGGTCGGATACGTTGGCGCGGTGGTGCCCTCACGCCCAGCTGCTCTCCTCTGACTTCTGCACCTCTTCTACTACGCCTCCTTCAATGATACTCCCGTTTGTCTTTCTCCAAATGGCTTACCCTGGTTTTGATTCCGGCGGGACGGCAGGAATACCTGCAACCCCGACGACCATGATTGCTGCCACGGGATTTGGCTGAGGAAATTATGGATATTGATAATGGTACTGAGATCATTTCTTTTTCCGATTCTGGTGGGATGGTATTCTCTGCAACCTTGGCGTTGGCTTCTTGTATAATTCTATTATTATGTTTCCCCGACATCTTCCTATATTCTGATCCAGGTAACTATTATGAGACCGGCCTTCGAGCCAATGAATAGTTATTATTCTAAGTTAGGGTTCTGAACTTGTTTATATGGCTAAATTACTTGATGATGATGGTTTATATGCTATCAATTGAAGCAGTAGAGCTGGTGGGTACTTTGACTGCTACTTCTAGAAATGAAAGTTTCTCGTACTACTAGTTTTACTATGAATCAAGCTGAACTGAATCTTAGTTTCAGTGAGCAGCTTAACTAAATGTTGTGTAATACCAGGCTTATTTCTCAGTGTTGATCTGGATGGTTGTGATATCGTGGCTCACCATGAATTATTATTTGAGATCTTTTCTCGATTTTTTTATGGTTTGTTGACCACTGGATAAGCATTTGCTAGATTATGAGTATTCAAGTGGTAATACAGTGCATAGTTATGTTGAAACTCGTTTCACTCGTTATAATATCTTAAGTTAGATGATTAACCCCCTTCCAGGCTGATGCGCTAAATCTGTGTATATGCTGGAATACTAGTGTATACTAATAGGTCATTCGTTATGATATATTTGTGCTTGTATGCATACTTAGCATGACTAACTAGGTTCTAATCGTAGATCTGTTAGAGAGTAGATACCCTACTTAGTATATATATACTCATGCTTTACTCGTTGATTATAAAGGATGTACTTTAAAACTATCTAGTGTATATCTTGGTGTCTAATGCCTTTTTGTTTTGAAATTAATTGGATAAACTTGATAAGACTAGATGCTCTGCTTGTATGTAGACTATGCATAGTTTGAATTCCCTTTTTTGGTTTAGCTAAATTCTGTGGCTGCTACTACTACATCTGCCACTATGATGACTCCATTTGGAGTGTACACAGTGGTAGCTATCACCTGATAGTTGGCTGCTGGGATGAGTTATCTAGGGGACTCTAATTGGCTGCCAATGATGCTAAGGCTGAGGCCACTAATATTTGGCTCAAATACTGTTGTTGCCTTTTTTCTTGAACCCTAGGATTATTGTGTATACCATTTGTATACAACTTTGAGGGTACTCTTCCACCACAGTATATTTCAAACAAGTTTAATAAGAATAGATTTGGTACTTGATGTTTGGTGTCAAGCAACTTAGTGGCTACTGCTATTAAATCTGCTGTTGTGATTCCTCCCATGTGGAGTGTGCACAATAATAGATTTTAAATGGTATGGTCTGTTGCTAAGTTGTCTGTCCCTGCTAAGGATGCATAGGCTGAAGCCATATTATGGATAATACATATACTGTGTTAGCCTCAATTCATCCAGTGATGAACTTGCACTCCATTTGGGTGCAGTTCTGAGGATCTACCTCCTCACACAACAATAATGCTCATAACTTGGTAAGAACAACGGATATACGTGAGTTGGATGGTCAACCTGCTTTTCCAGAGTAGACTAGGGAAGATGATGATTTGTTGATGTCTGAGTGGTTGATCCTGGCTAGCTATTATGAATATTTGTGGCCTACTCATCTATCTCCTTCTAGTGCAGTTGTTGCTGCCCTTTTCTGCATATGGACCTCCTCTTCCTTAAGTTCCTAATGTTGATCTTGATCACACCTAGCTTGGGATTGTGAACCTTCCCCTCCTGGTGATCTTGGTTTGTTCTTCCCTGAGACACTGATGGTAAGTTTATTCCTCTCAAACTCCCCTTCCTTATTCCAAGATCTGCTAGATGGCCATGTTGATTGTGGAGAAATAATTGGATCTATTGGTGATGTGGTACGGTGGTCTAATGGATCTGATGTTGGACTGGTGAAAACCAGTGATATCTTGTGGTGCTCTAGAGGTAGGAACATATTGCTGTGGAGAAACTAATGTTGGACAAGTAGCTACGGATGTCCCTTCCTTGTGCACTTCCTGTGCTGTCTGTTCCCATTTTACTATCTGCTTCCCCTCTCCTGGTGTCGGCAGCACATCTACATGCAGTTGTGTGTGAGCTGCCTGCTTGCCTGTGGTGGGTTGTGGATCAGATCAAGCACATCACGATATTTCTTGGTTTTTTTACTTTTTGCCTTTTATCGATCTGATGAAACTTGCCCCTACCGATGATGCTGGACTGAGGCAATTTTTATGATAAGAACAGATTACTACCTTGCCCTTTTCTTAACTCATTGATGAGGTAAAGCAATGCATTAGATTGCTAAAACCTGAGAGTATCCAAATCAAAAAATTCCCTCTTTCACATTTATTATGTTTTCTTTTTGTTATGTTTGGCAAGAATCAAAGTGAAGAATGAAGATATACAAGATGAAGAAATAACATAGCTTTTAGTTTAGGCTTTTCTGTTTTCTTATTGTTGTAACTTGGACAACTGTATATGATTTTGTAATATTGTATTTAACTAATAAAGTTAAATGTTCTTTCTTGTGAAATTTGTTACTTGTAGTTTTCTTGAATTTATATTTAGGTAATATTTTATATTGTTATAAAAGTAACCTTTCTTTCACTTATTGTAAGAACATTGTAATATTTGTATTAATGTAATAAAGTATTCTTTTATTCTTTCCTTTATTTATTCTAATTTCTTCATTATTAATTATCTATTGTCATATCATATTACATTATTCAAGAATTTACTTTCCATTTTCCCTAAGTATTTTAATATTCCCTAATTCAATTTGTGAATTTCCTAACTTCATTTGAATTCAAATTTGAAATTCAAATACATGTTTGAATAACTTTCCCCCTCAAAATACAAAGATTCAATAGAGGTCATGTCGAAATATGTCACTTGCCCCAATGTTTCCACTAGAACAAGAGAGATCTCGATCCCTCTACACTCTTTTAGTTTTGCGCGAACATTCTTCGGATTTTCTATGCATGAATGTAATGCACATACCTGAGCTCAGCTTATTTCTAAGCTCTAATGCTGGGATGTTACACAAACTGTCTGGACCGTGCAACGTACACTTCTACATAGACAAGGACGACTGTAAGAAAAAGTCCAGTCATCTTCTAAAGGATTGCCGCGAGTTCCCCAAGCTCCAGGAAGGCCTAGCCCAGATGAATCATGACACGATAAACCAGGGCTATGGAGCTGCCCCGGGCGCTATGGCTCATGGAGCACCTCCACCACCACCTACGGCTACGCCAATCTAGAACCATGGAGGTGAGCCATACTCGCGAGCTCTGGGAAACATGGGGATGATCCAGAAAGGACGCCCCTCAAATCGGGTGCAAAAATCAATCACTCGCCAAGTCAATCTAGCGATGAACTCTCCGCCCTCCATCACTGAGTACCTCAGTGGAAGCGAGTCCTGCATCACCTTCGACAAGCGCGATCTTCCGTGCCAAGTACCTCGCCCAGGTCACTATCCCCTGGTGCTCAAGGAACAAATTGGAGGCTTCAAGATGAGTCGCGTCTTCATGGACGGCGGAAGCTGCATCAACCTCATGTTCGCAAGTACCTTGCGTGCAATGTGAATTCCTCTGTCATGTCTGGAAACTTCAGACACAACATTCTAGGGCAATGTCCCGGGAAAGGGTGTATACCCTCTGGGCAAGATCAGCCTCGACGTCCTCTTCGGAACACCGGCAAATTTTCGACGAGAGCGCATCGAATTCAAAGTCGTCGACTAGCCCTCGCAATACCACTGCATCCTCGGACGTGTCGCATTCGCAAGATTCATGGCGGTGCCACACTACGCCTACCTGCAGATGAAGATGCCAGGCCCAAATGACATTATCACAGTCAACGGAAGCTTCAAGAGATCCGACAGCTACGACAGGGAATTCAACAAAATTTCCCAGTCTTTCGGCATGCAAGAGGAACTGGCGAGGTTGAAGGAGTCGACAGACAACAGTCTACCTCCTCTGAGCAAGCCAAGCTCACCCGACCAATCCTTCGACACGTCGGTCCACACCAAGCGGCGGCTAAGTCCACCCAACGGACCCGACCAAGACGGCCCTCATCACCAACAACTTGAGTCCCGCATAGGAACTCGCGCTCGTCGAATTCCTCTGTGAGCACTGGGAAATCTTCGCCTGGTGTCTAGTGGACATGCCAGGAGTTCCCCGGGAATTCGCCAAGCACTCACTCAACGTGAATCCTGAAGCAAGACCAGTCAAACAAACAATACGGCGACTATCTAAACCAAGGGAAAAAGCGGTCGGTATGGAAGTCAACAGACTCCTCGACGCTAATTTCATACACGAGATCAAGGAAAGAACCTGGGTAGAAAATCCCGTGTTTGTTCCTAAAAAAGACAGGGATATCCTGTGGATGTGCGTGGACTTCACCTCCTTGAATAAGCATTGCCCGAAGGACCACTTCCCGTTGCCACGGATCGATCAAATAATCGACTCCACTACAGGATGAGAGCGCCTAATGCTTCCTCCACGCCTACTCATGATATCACTAGATTCGAATGAAGGAGGAGGACCAGGAGAAAACGGCGTTCATCATGCCCTTTGGTGTCTTCTGCTACACAACGATGCCCTTCGGGCTGAAAAATGCAGGAGCCACCTACCAGCGGTGTATGCAGGCCTTCCTCAAGAACCAGCTTGGTTGTAACATCCAAGTCTACATCGATGACATCATCGTCAAAACCAAGGAGGAAGCCTCGTTACTCGACGATCTCCGCGAGACCTTTGATAATCTCGACTGCTACCGAATCAAGCTGAATCCGGACAAATGC
Organism: Avena insularis; assembly: GCA_023614405.1. Taxonomy (NCBI): domain Eukaryota; kingdom Viridiplantae; phylum Streptophyta; class Magnoliopsida; order Poales; family Poaceae; genus Avena; species Avena insularis. Next base: position 108,072,998 of record CM042692.1, read on the forward strand.
GCCTTCGGCATACCATCTGGGCAATTTGCTCGGGTATCTCATCTCCACGAGAGGGATCGAGGCCAACCCGAAGAAAATGAAAGCCATACTAGCTATGGAGAAGCCGAAGAACGTAAAAGGCATCCAGCAGCTGGCTGGGCGAATCGCGACGCTCAGTCGATTCATCAGTCGGATGGGCAAAAAGGCACTGCCTTTCTAGCAACTTCTCCGCAAGGCTGACAAATTCGAGTAGACAGATGAAGCACAAGAAGCATTCGAAGATCTCAAGCGTCTACCGTCCACCTCGCCGGTGTTGGTAACACCTCGCGAAAAGGAGCCGCCATTGATATACATCTCCGCCAGAAACTAGGTGGTTAGTACTGTGCTCGTAGTAGAGCGAGCCAAACAACATAAAGTCCACGGGGTGCAATGCCCAGTCTACTACCTCAGCGAGGTACTCACACCAACAAAACAGTGGTACCCGCATTATCAGAAGCTGGCATACGACATCTTCATGATAGCCAGGCAACTGTGCCACTACTTCTAGGAGCACCCAATTATTGTGGTGAACAACGCCCCGCTAGGGCACATACTCAACAACCCCGATGCCACTGGATGAGTCGCGCTCTGGCCGAGGGATAGAACTGTCTCCACAAGACATCACATATGAGCAGCAAGACGCGATGAAGTTGCAAGTTCCCCCGGATTTCCTCGTACACTGGATGGAAAACTAGCTTCCCGACAAACCAGACATGTCCTTCCTATGGACAATGCACTTCGATGGGTCCAAGCGCAAGGAGGGAGCTGGCGCGGGCGTCATCCTGACATCACCACAAGGTGACCAGATGAGATATGTTCTGTGAATGCAGTTTACCGCCTCCAACAATGAAGCTAAGTACGAAGCTTTACTCCATGGGATGCAGATGGCAAAAGCTTGTGGCACAAAGCGACTCGTCATCTATGGTGACTCCAAACTGGTGGTCAACCAATCAATGAACGAGTGTGATGCTCTAAGCGACAACATGATTGCCTACCATGACCTTCACGATGCACTCGAGGGGGACTTCGACGGCTGCGAGCTATGACACATTGGCTGCGAGAGGAACGAAGAAGAAGACATACTCGCCAACATCGGCTCCACTTGTGCCCCAGTGCCACCCGGAGTATTTCTAGAGCGCATCTGTGAGCGCTCCATCAAGCCTAAGGCTCCATAGCATAAAACTAGCACGTCAAAGGACACGGGGGCTATGCCACCCAATGAGCCAACGACACTCGACGACATGGATCCAGATACAGGACTCGAAGGCCCCATGGAGGTCATGATGATCAAGCCATCCTAGACGCAACCATATATCATGTACTTGCTCAGCAAAAGGTTGCTAGATGACCCAACAGATGCGCGTCACATAGCACGACGGTCCAAGGCTTTCGCCCTTATCAACGGCGAGCTGTACAAGCGTAGCATTGATGTCTGCAAGAGCACATATTGTTTGTAGTAGTTTCGAAGTTCAGATATCGATCCCACAGGGAGCCCAAAGGTAAGTGTTTATTGGTGAAGTCTCTGTCACATCCGAAGTTGTCATAGGTATTTGAGTGAATTGACTGCAAGTGTTGAAATAATAATGGGTTTTGATTAAATGCGATAGATTTAAATAAAACTATAATATAAACTTTAGAAATATAAAGCATAAAAATAAAGAATGACTTTGCTTGTTTGTTGTTTCCTGTAGATGACGAAAGAAGGCACGAGGAGATTCAGTTCATGGTGATAGTGGCTGTGCCAGGTAGATCAATGGTAAATGTAATAATTATAATCTTATAGATATATGTGTTGGCGAGTAACCCATAGCCGGAACTCCTCTTGGTAGATTTCATCCCAACTTCAATAATCCTACTAGCCTGCTACCAAAACCATGGTCATACACTAGACGATTAAGACCCTTCAGGTTGCTTAGCGATTAAGCTTCTTGGACCAGACTAATGCAATAAGCATAGTGGTTACTCGTTATCCTCAAGTCAACTAGCTTTCCATTGATATCCTCGTGTCACTCGGGGGTCGCCGGTCCACTAGCGTACAAGATCTTATCTGTGTAGAACAAGGTATCTTGTTGTCTGGGCCCTTAATTGGACAATAAGCATTAGGCATCCCACAGATAGTCAAGCACACATATTATAGTAATTAGAATCAATCCTAAACTAACAGAAAATATATGAAGGCACATCACATCTCACCAATCCCCTACATCTCCCACGCCCAAGGGAATTACTCACACATGAGAGAAGAACAGATCATCAATATAATTGAATAAAGGGAATTCGTCTTGGTATTACCGTGGAGATCCACAATAAGAATAGAAAAATATCCAACACAATTCAAGATGGGAAGAAACAACCTCAAACCCTAGTCTTGCAAGGTGGAGATCCCTCTCTCTGTTAAGTACAAGTATTGGTTGTGGGGTGTATTGGCTAGGAGGTCGAAGATCATGGAGCAAGATGAAGACCATCTTCTCCTTGTTCTCTAGATCTCTTCTCTCTCCCTTCTGGATGGTGTGGCGGCTGCTGGGTTGTGTTTTGTCCCCTTTCCCTTCACGGAAGTTGTCCCTTTGGACAAGACAGAGGCGGCGGCAACTATACGGCTGGAAAAATATTCCCGCCATATAGTTGCTCGTTGAAGCTTCTGTTGACCCTCTTGCATGCTTCCAAAGTGAGACTTGCTTGTTTTCCCTAGAATATTGTGTTTCTCTAGATAAATCCTCCCGTTGATGTTCAGAACCTAAAACACACATTCAAAACCAAGTTTTCTTTGCTACCGAAGTATTAGCGTTAGGTAAAACCAAAAAATGATCAAATCCTGGAGAAAACCATCAATAAAAGCCATCAAAAAATGTGTTGAATCTCACAGCTATCAACTCCCCCATGCTTACATGTTGCTCTCCCTCGAGTGACAAGGAAATAAAGAAGAATAGCGGAGATTCGAAATTAAAAATAGAGGAACTCACAAGTTTGAATTGGTGTCAAATTCTTTTATTCATAATCCCTGCAATCTTAAATTTAATCATACAAGTATTCACAAGATTGCACTGAGTCCACTTCCTAACCACGTATATGTTGTTAGCAAATAAATCATATGCCCAAGCAAGTGTCGACGGTTTAGCTAGGAAAGTGAGACAAATTCTTTTGGTCACTCTCTTTATAGAGATATGAAAACCTTTTGTTCTTATTTGTTTACCCAATTAAGAGTACTCAGGTAGGCATCAAAGTATATAATTTTAGAACAACTCATCTATCACATGTCAAAATCTCAAGACTATCAAAGCACCTCTTTTCTTTTCTTTTTTCCTTTCAAAAACTTTAGCTCTTTCATAGAGAAATCATGCCACTATTTTTATCATGTTTAATTGGGGATGTGTTGTGCACTCATGACCATGCCAATAAATAATTTTTGAGCAATAATGGGACAGAGGAGTACTACAACTTTACTTGGAACGTGAAACCATGAGGAGACTAAATTTTTTACCCGTCATAACATTGCTGCTATAGATGTTTACATAACTCAATAGCCAATATCAAGTGGTTTCCCACATTTAGATCGTTTGCTGGCCAACGGAGTTAATAGTTCCCCATGGAGCACGACAGAGTTGTAATGATACACGTAAAGCAATATCTTACGGTAATTATCAGAAAAGGTAGTGGCATAATTTCTTCTATTTCGAAGCATCCATTTCATCAAACAATTTCAATCAAGGGTACTATCAAGTCTACTTGTATTAAGCTCAAATGGGATGGAGTGGTTCAAAAATTAAATTCTTTAGGCTAAACATGGACTCAATTCATCTTTTAGATGGTTTTTCTTGTTGTAAGAATGCAGGACGTATTTTAAACCAAGTTCTTTGCTTGTTGTTTCAAGGCTAAAAAAGAGACACTAGCAAAGGAATATAATTTATGGGATAACAAGCTAGGTGGGGAGCATCCTCAGTGCAAGCGAGTGAATATTTGTAGGATTAATTTAAGGTTGTAGAGAGGATGATGAAAGCAATGTGATACCTCCTCTAGCTTACTTCATTCTTGTATTTGAGTCAAAACCCCTCTATGCTTTCCTATTGCCAACTCACCTGAAATTAAGTAATCTACGAGAGAAACAAATAAACAAACTTGCAAAATAAAATTACAACTATTTTTTTGTATTTTTGGTTTATACATGCAAAGCTGAAAGAAAACATGCAAATTTGAAGCTATAAAATAAATCAAAAGAAGAAAATAAAAATATGTATGCAAAGTTTGGAGGTTTTCAAACGTCCCCCAAGCTCAGGCAATTGCCAGGCCCAGTTGTTGCCATCATTTGGCGGCTGGTGCGGATACTGCTGGTAAAAGTAGGGGAAGTGGGTCATGAAGTGACTGAAGTTGTGAGTCAAAGTGTTCACATCTTCATTCACATCTTGAAGAGTGTGGTTGATCTCCCCAACGCGCTGGTTGAGCTGCTGGAACTCCTGGTAGGGGACATAGACGTACCCCTGCTGTGGCTGGTTGGGCCATGGGTCCCATTCTCCTCCCTGCTGCTGCTGCTGTCCCTCCCAAGCAGGGTTGTGTCCCTGCTCTTCCTCCTGCTCCTCATCATTCTGCTGTCCTCCTCCTCAGGCTGGTGCTCGGCCAAGATCACCGTCACTTGGTCCTTGGTGAGGATCCAAGCGTTCTTCTCCACAATTGAGAAGGCCTGAGGGCAGGGCAACTGAACCTTCTCACCCTATACATAATCAAGATAACCAAATTGATATGCTCGGAGCCTCGAGTTAGCATGGTAAACACCAAGGAAGCCACAAGTAGTCAAATACTTGACGTCCATAAGTTTGGAGCCGTCAATAGGTTCCATGACAGGTAGTACAACATTCAATGCAAAGGCAAGGTGGGTTACCAATCCACCATTGCGAATATCACCTTTGGTCTTGTTGCTTTGGTGGTGGAAGTGCTGGATGAGTAGAGCTGCACGACTAGGGCTCTGTGGTGAAGTGGGGAAAAGAGCCTTGGTGATCATTGCCATGTCCACATTGGCCATGGAGCCTATGTCACCTCTCCCAGTAGTGTGTTGGCGAGGAACAGAGCATAGTAGAGAATGGTTGGGTTCTGAATGGTGGACATCTTCTTATGATAAAAGTGAGTGCCACCGTTAACAGAAATAACCTCCCAAGTTGTCAACACCCGGATTTTTAATCCTAGATGCCTGTTATGCCATACATCACAATCCCAGGATTACCATTTTTGCGAGACATAACAGATTGGATATCACAGTACATCATCCATTACAAACCATAATAAGGTCTTACACACATAAAGGATCTCATGATCCAGTCTTAGTACAAACAAGTAGCGGAATAAATAGCATAGCGGTGGGCTCCATCTTCAGTGTCACAGGCAATGCTGCGATGGGAGATGATCCTAGTTGTCATAGCCGTCCTGCTGTCCTCCTTCAGGGTAGTACTCCTCATAGTCTGGCCATAGGAATAGCCAGGGACAAAGCCATGAGTACTCTTAAAGTACTCGCAAACTACCACTAACAAGTAAGATAGTTCTAGTAGGAATGCTAAGTTCTAAGTTTATTTGTAAAGCTAAGTTTGAAACCTAAGCTGAGTTTAGAAACAAAGAAAGATAAAATAAAGTTGAAAATCACCTAAGTGGGAACTTAGTTGTCATAGTCACAACGCTGTTGTGGTCAAGTCATGTCACAATTCATTTCATAAGACATTTTGAAAACATTTGACAACAGAACATTATGGCCACTCCAACTTTCCATAACCGCGGACGTGGCTATTCGAATAGTTTGACACTCTGCAGAGATGGTACACTTTCACCACAAAATTCAATACATCTGTCAGGGATAAACCTGAATAATCATACTTAGTATGTAGATAATCAAACATAACCTTTCATTTACACACTTTAGTATAAGCACCTCTCCTATGAGCTTGGCCTCCCAGCCATGACCATCTGCCATCCTGGGCACTGCATAGGTGGACAACATTGAGAGGTAGCCTCAGCTCAAACCTCTCCTGCGAGGAAACTAATACTAATGCATATAAACTTCCGGCTAAGCCTTACCCAATTCAGGTATTGTGGTTGTACGGTAAAATTGGAATGGTATCGCATCCGAACCCAACCATCAGTTTTTATAAAAGGGCTAAGGCTCATGCCTCAACATTTTCATCATCATAAACCAGTTGTGTTTCTCAACTCATGTCAAAACATCTCAATAGAATGACTCATCATTCCAAGGTTTTCACAAGTCATTTTCACCAAGTATTCCCATCTAAAGTGATCAAGTTTTGGTTTAGCTCTAAGCTACTAAGTTAAGAGTGTTCACTAAGGTGGGATGCTAATCTCAATCTCATGCCATAGAATGACATCTAACTCTAACTAGATAGGTCATGTTTTATACTCTTTATGCTATCTATAAACAAGTAAAGAACTTTGGTAAAGTAAGGAAGGTAAAGCTTGTAAATAAAACTTGGAATAGGTATACGCCAAAGGGTATAACCAAAGCATGCCTAATGCATCTTGCTTGGGTTATATTGTATCTAGGGATGGCTTGCAAGTTTTAGCTTTCCAATAATAGCTTGCATAGTTAAGAAACTTGCAAGTGTTAGCTTGCCTTGGTTGGTGCAGTGGTTGAAATTCTCCTCTTCTTCTTCGGGGTAGAACTCCTTCTCCTCGTAGACTTGGTCGGTACTATCGTCTATAAATACATACTGAATACACAATCACCAAACAATACTTAACTAGTCTACTTAGCACACCGGCACACATTTGATGATCTAGTATCATCACAAACATCACAAGATTTAATGAACTAGTTTCATTTATTTTATTTGAGAAAAGTAATTTCTACTCATTGCTATTAACTAAGATTTAATATTCTCCAATTACAATATGGGATCATGTGGACACATGTCATCACCACATATTCTAATTCCCGGAATGTGATTTAAATGTTGGATCACATTTTAATAAGTTTAAGTTTATTATTTAATGATTTAAAGTGACTAGAAATGCCTATATAGCATTAGTTTGGTACTAGTCCAAAGTCACTGCATGCAAACCTTAATATTATTACATATTCAGATAGGTATGGTTAAATGTGATTTTTGAGAGTTGGAATCAACCCAAAAGCTATTATGGTTGATTTTATAAAAATGTTTGAATGTGAAAAATCTTCTGTCTTGTTATTTTATCTAGGAGATATCTATAACTCTAAATGATTTAAATCCAACGGTCTTGGATAGATATTTGAATTATCTTTCCAACAAAATTAGAATCACTCAATTTGAATTTGTAAAACTCACTGAATTGATTTTCAAACTAAAGGACATAACTAGGTTTCAGCTAAAAAGGAAAAAGCTAAATTTGAATCTACGGGCTTAGGCGGGAACACTAACGGGCCGGCCCAAATTCACTCTACGGCGCTGAGGACTGCTGACAGGGGGGTCCCGCCTGTCAGTGGCTCATTAAACGCGAAGCAGTACGGGGTATTGTGGACCGTAGGATTAGAACAGAGTCTACGGCTGGGGCTTATCATCGACGACGGACTCGTCGCCGGCAAGGTGGAACCCTAACGGCCCAGTGGGGGGCGGTGAGGGCGTACCAGGGCTCCAGCGAGTGCGGCGAGGTGGGAAAAAGAACAAGGAGACGACGGTGAACTCAGGCGAAGTCGCGGCAGCTCCGGGGGTGGACGAAATCGACGGCAGCGTGTACTCCTCTGCTGCGGCTGTCCCCGGCGAAATTCTGGCAGTTGGCTGCTCGAGCTGCTCCGGCGAGGGGTGGGGAAGGATAAGTGGATAGAGGGGAGTGTGGGGGTGTGACGAATTCGTGCTGGGGAGGCTCCCTTATATAGACGCGGCGAGGCGGCAGAGAGGCATGGGCGGAGCTCGTCGGTGACAACGGCAGAGGGGGCTATCGGCGTGGGCGAGGTAGGTGGACAGTGGACGGTTCCCTGGTGGTCAGCTAGGGCATAATGGCGGTGCTAGGGGCGGTGGATTATGGTTGGGAGCGTCTCGCGCTCTAGGAGACAGAGGCGGTGCTTGACGCGGTTCCCGGCGACTGTGGGTCGAGCGGCGGGGTACGGGCGTGTCTGGCGGGTTAAGGTGGTCAAGACAGAGCGGCGTGCACGGTCTGGGGTCAAGGCGCGGCATGTGGCGTGCTGGCGGTGATGGCGCTCTAGCGTGCGCTGGCACGGCGCAGAGACTCAGTGCGGGGGTTGGCTTCGGTGGTCCAGTGGCTAGCAGGGGCCGTGGGGTGGACCATGGATGGCGGTGAGGTCACGCCTCCCTTCCTGGAGCGGCGGAGAGGGGCTGGTGGTCTGCTGCGAACTGCGCATGATCGACCGGCGAGCATGGCGTCGGGGCAGCGCGGCACTATGGTGCTAGGCCATTTGGTAGGTCCTTGATGGCCTGGTTGGGTTTAGGGGAGACAAAGGCATTGAATTGGGTCCAAATGGCTCGACAAATTTTGATCAAAAATAGTGATAGTTAGGCTAGTTTGATTCTGTCCATCAGGTGTTCGATCAAATGGCCGCATGAAGAAAACTTTTGAATTTTTCAGAGATTTTTGGTGGAGTGGTTTGTCACATGCTTAAGCATCTGTGGTTGCTTGGGATTTTTAAATGGAGTTCATTTGGATGGTTTTTGAGAAAGGGTGATCTAGACATATGAGATAGATTCCATTTTCAAATGTCATTTAAAATTAGAGTTCAAATGTTTTTGGAAGATCACAAAGTGGGCCTTGGTACATCTTCAATTGTACTAGCAAGGGGTGCAAAGATCCACATTTGTTTCTGTTTGAAATTGAGTGCTAGGAATACCCAAAGTGGGCTAGTTGATTAAAATGGCCAAAATGACCATTCTCATTTATTAATTCTTTTTGATTTCTTTTTCTTTGGATTTTGCTTGGGAATGATCTAGATGATGTGGCATTCATCTTAGAATCATTTTACAACCATTAGAACAAACAATCATGGCAATTCAAATCAACTCCTATTTAATGCAACACTCATATGCACGCTTAAATATTTTAAAAGAGAAAAAGGTTTTGTTAACCCTAAATTGGGTAGTTTTGATCTTGATCACTTGGATTAAAGTTTTGGGATGTTACACAAGTCATCCCACTTGTGACGCTATAGAGGTTAGTAATATTGGGCTCCCTAGCATGGGGGAGGCTAAAAGCAGTGCATAATTTCTCGTAACTTATGTCATAGTGCTGCCGGTTCATGTTGAAGCTGATAGTGCACATGTTACCTTTCTCCTTGTGGTTGTCAAAAGGAGGCAAGGAACTCGTGGGTGAGCTCAGCATAGGTGTCGTGGCTTGCGAAGCTGATCATCGCCAGCCCTGACCTGCTACACATGAGGTCGAAGTCCTCCTTCAACCCTACTGCTATGAGAAATTTGTGGTCGACCCAACGTGTGGGAAGCACCCTCCTCACTGAGACAATGTTCAACTTGGAGTTGCGCGAAGCTCGTGACCCCGAGCTTGATCCCTCACCCTGTTGGCGCTTGCTCGAACGAAAAAGGTTACCGATTTTGTTTATTGGGATGCACTGAAATTTTTCACCATAAAGCCTTAGGCATATAGTTTCTATATGATATATGAACGATCCTATGTGGAAAAATTCAATCCTAACGTGAGAAATTGATAGGAATAACAATATAAGCTTGAGTTCATCCACTAGATCAATGCGATAGTTTCAACCATGGAAATCTAAAAATAAAGCATGGATAGGGAGAGAAACATACCGATCTGTTGATTCCCCTGTCAAACAAACGAAATCCACGAAGAATCGAAAGTTCAGGTGGATTTTGAGATGTTTGGAGAGAGAATATGAGATAAATAATGAGGAGAGGAGGATGACCTAGCCGCCTCGGTGCGATTAAGTGGTCGCGCCGACCTATACGGCCAGAACCATATGGGCGGGTGAAGTTGTTCAGCCCGTATAGTTGTAGCGGTGCAGCGAACTAGGGTTTCTTTATTCAGAAATCAGCTATATGGGCGCAACTATACGGCCGGATCAAAATGATCCCGCCATATAGTTGGTCGTTAAACCGTCTGCCTCTGGAGATAAATTTCTAAAACCAACATTGATATCTATACGACCGGAAGTATATGGCCGGAATTTTTATTCCCGCCGTATAGTTGGTCGTTAAACTCCCAGTACCTCTGGGATGAAATTCTACGAAGGCATCGGTATCTATATGACCACAGCTATACGGCCGGAATTTTTATTCCTGCCATATAGTTGGTCGTTAAACTCTCCATGCCTTCGAAGAAAAATTTGGTAATGCAAAGATAACTATACGACCGGAGCTATACAGCCGAATTTTTTTATTCCCGTCATATAGTTGGTCGCTAAATCATCAGTAAACATCAAATTTTTTCTATTTCTTCGAGGTTACCTTCTTATCCCATAACTTAGCGAAATACCTAGTTTCTAACAGAAAAATGACAGTAAAAACTGTTGACCAATATTAGCATATTAAAAGAAAAAATTTAGGTTCCGCAAAATAGAAAACTCAAACTTTTACTCTTATTATTATTCTCTACTTATTCAATCGATGTTTATACTACTTTTTGATAGCTGCATCTTCACGGGCGCTCTTCCACAAGAATGTCTATGAAAAAGTGGTAGGAATGCAATGAACTTTTTATTCTTTATTCTACTAAATTGACGAAAATGGGTTGGCTCCCATCAACCATTTATTAAGAATGGTTGAATAAATCAACCTCTTCTCTCTTCTCGAATTCTTACCTTTGGTTGCCCCTTATCAATGGCACTTACCACGTGAACTCGTTTTGCCAGTGGAACATATCTTTCTCCTGCTTCTAGCTTCTTTGGAAAATACCATATGATTTCAGCATCATAAACATTAAAGATTATCTTCCCTTCTGCACAATCTACTGATGCACCTGCAGTACTAAGGAAAGGTCTTCCAAGTATTATAGATAATCTTTCATCTTCTGGCATTTCAAGAATAATACAATCAGTGGGAATAACATGTTCATCTATACTAAGTAATACATCCTCAATCATACCAACAGGTGGTTTAGTGGACTTGTCAGCCATCTATAAAGTGATAGTTGTAGGAGAATACTCCCCTAATCCTAACCTTTTATAGAGGGAGTATGGCATTACACTAACTCCTGCTCCTAGATCACACAAGGCATTGTGAATATCAGTTTTATCTATTGAGCATGAAATAGTTGGTATTCCGGGATCTCCAGACTTAAGCAATAGCTTCCCGTTAGCAGGATAGCTAGTTACCATGGCAATAGTTTTAGTTATTTCTTTCTTTCTACTAAGAATATCACGAAGCAATTTACCATAAGTTGGAACTTTGATTGCATCCGCAAATGGAATTTCTAGACGAAGGTCACTAAGTGCCTTTGTAAAAGAATTGTAAATTACCGCATCCGGTGCTTTCTTTTTTCGATCAGGATAAGGGAGCTTTTTCTCACCTTACTTACTCTTGTCTTTTACCTTCTTTGGGGGGGTCAGGTTCTTTTATTGCTTTCTTTTGTTGTTGCTTATTGTTTTTCTTCTTTTCTACTACAATAACTTCATCTTCCTTACTTGTTTCTTTATCTTCTCTTGGATCAATCGTCATATTTTCAGAGTCATAGTAATAATCTTGTGCATCATTTTGGTCCCCATTGGTCTGCTCTTGTGTCTCTATTTCATCTTCAGGATCCACCAATGTATCATCTTCTTGGCTTGCTTCAAGCAAGGCTTTTTCCTTGCAATATTTTTTTGCTTCATATTCCGGTGGTCCTAAGGGTCCTGTAACAACTGCACCCCTCCTTGTGGTAACATTAGCAGAAATAGAAATATCTTTGTCTTCATGAAGAAAAATTTGATAACCAGATGCTATTTGCTCACACTGGGTTTCAATCATACTAAGATACTTATGAAATAATTTTATTTCTTGGCCTATCTCATCATAATTTTCCATGAGTTCTGCCAAAATATTTTTATGTTTTGGAAATGCCTATGCAAGTTATTATGAGATTTTACTTGTCGATGTTTTAATTCTTAAAAACTTGTCTAGTTTCATCTTCTTTAGTAAAAACTTGGAACCAATCTTCTTTGTTTTCCTTAGCAAGTTTAGAAGGTATACCTTTTTCTTTCATAGTTTTGCGTACCTCAGGCATAAGATCAGGAGTTATCCGAAGAATCCCTTTTTCCGGCTTAGTGCCAAAATCAGGATTATATAAAGAATCATTCTTATCCCTAGTAGACATTAATTCCAAACATTCTTTAATAGTTAAAGTATTTATTGATCCTCCTGCTGAGAAGTTAAGCAACACTCTACATTAAGTATTGAGACCATGGTAAAATAAATGGCAAATTGTTAGTTCAGAATAGCCATGATTAGGAATACTATTGATCATTCCAAAGAATCTTTCCCAGGCTTATGGGTAGTTTTCTCCCACGTTCTGACTAAAATTTCCTATGTTCTTTCTTATTTCAGTTACCTTTTTAAAAGGAATAAACCTGTTTATGAATTTAGTAATGCAGTTTTCCCAACATTTAATGTAATGGCGAGGGAGAGAATATAACCAGTTTAGAGCTTTACCTTTAAGAGACCATCGAAATAATTTAAGACGATAGAAGTCTCTGGGCAAACCTTTTGGTCCGAGCGATGTTATCACATCGTCAAACTCTCTAATGTGTCTTCTTGGGTCTTCATCTTCCCTTCCACTAAAAGCTTTTTCCTGCAAAATTTTAATGATTCCACCATCAAATCGATATTCTCTAACTCTAGGATTAGGGAATTCTATTGGTTGTTTAAAAAATTCAGAACTTGGAGCACTGTATTCCATCAAAATTTTCTTAGGTTTCATAGGAGTTGTCCTATACATAGACATAATTTCCATAATATCACTCAGGTTTTGAACTTCAAGTTTATTTGATCTTAAAAGTTTTTCAATAATTTCTTCACGCCTCTCAGCAGGCACGCGCTCAATATAATTTGGCAGGTAGGTCCTACCAGAGCGTGTAGACCCTTTGTCTCCTAAGGAGAACATTTTGTAGTAGCAACACCTGAAATGTCAAAAGACAAACACTTAGCGCTTAGCTCCCCGACAACCGCGATGGAAAATACCTTGATGCCTGCAACAGCATAGATCGTTTGTAGCTAGTTTCGAAGTTCAGATATCGATCCCACAAGGAGCCCAAAGGTAAGTGTTTATTGATGAAGTCTTTGTCACACCCGAAGTTGTCACATGTCTTCGAGTGAATTGACTGCAAGTGTTGAAATAAGAATAGGTTTTGATTAAATGCGATAGATTTAAATAAAACTAAAATATAAACTTTAGAAATATAAAGCATAAAAATAAAGAACGACTTTGATTGTTTGTTGTTTCCTGCAGATGATGAAAGAAGGCGCGGGGAGATTCAGTTCATGGTGATAGTGAATATGCCAGGTGGATGAATGGTAAATGTAACAATTATAATCTTATAGATATATGTGTAGGCGAGTAACCCATTATTAGCTGGAACTCCTCTTGGTAGATTTCATCCCAACTTCAATAATCCTACTAGCCTGCTACCAAAACCATGGTCAGACACTAGACGATTAAGACCGTTCAGGTTGCTTAGCGATTAAGCTCCTTGGATCGGACTAATGCAATAAGCATAGTGGTTAGTCGTTATCCTCGAGTCAACTAGCTTTCCATTGATATCCCCATGTCAACCGGTGGTCGTCGGTCCACTAGCGTACAAGATCTTATTTGTGTAGAACAAGGTATCATGTTGTCTGGGCCCTTAATTGGACAACAAGCATTAGGCATCCCACAGATAGTCAAGCACACATATTATAGTAATTAGAATCAATCACAAACTAACATAAAATATATGAAGGCACATCACATCTCAACAATCCCCTACGTCTCCCACGCCCAAGGGAATTACTCACACATGAGAGAAGAACAAATGATCAATATAACTGAATAAAGGTAATTCGCCTTGGTATTATCGTGGAGATCCACAATAAGAATATAAAAATATCCAACACAATTCAAGATGGGAAGAAACAATCTCAAACCCTCGTCTTCCAAGGTGGAGATCCCTCTCTCTCTCAAGTACAAGTAGTGGCTATGGGGTGTATTAGCTAGGAGGTCGAAGATCATGGAGCGAGATGAAGAGCGTCTTCTCCTTCTTCTCCGGATCTCTTGTCTCTCCCTTCTGGATGGTGTGGCGGCTGCTATGTTGTGTTTTTCTCCCCCATCCCTTCATGGAATTTGTCCCTTTTGACAAGAAAGAGGCGGCGACAACTATACAGCTGGAACTATACGGCCGGAAAAATATTCCTGCTGTATAGTTGCTCGTTGAAGCTTCTGTTGACTCCTCTTGCGTGCTTCCAAAGTGAGACTTGCTTGTTTTCCCCATAATATTTTGTTTCTCTAGTTAAATCATCCTGTTGATGTTCAGAACCTAAAATGCACATTAAAAACCAAGTTTTCTTCACTACCGAAGTATTAGCGTTAGGTAAAACCAGAAAACGATCAAATCCGGGAGAAAACCATCAATAAAAGCCATCAAAAATGTGTTGAATCTCACAACTATCAAGCATCAAAGGAGTCCTTCAATGTTGCATCTCCAACAGAGACAAAAGAGCCATCCTCCTCGAGATACACGAAGGCACTTGCTGCCACCACGCTGGCAGTCGCACCCTCTTCGCCAAAGCTCTACGAGCTGGATTCTACTGGCCAATGGCAATGCATGACGCCAAGGACATCGTCCAAAATTGCAATGCCTTCCAGCGATTCATGGACAAGCCACACACACCTGGCGTAGATCTCAGGCCAATACCTGTGGCCTGGCCTATGCACAATGGGGAATCGACATGGTCGGCAAGCTCTATAAATCTTCACCTAGAGGATATGTCTACCTCCTCGTCGTAGTCGACAAATTCACCAAGTGGACTGAGGCCATGCCGTGACAACCCAATCATGAGCTAGCACCGTTAAATTCTTCGAGTCCATCGTCTTCCAGTTCGGAGTGCCACATAGCATCTTCATGGATAACAGAACAAACTTCACCTCGAACAAATTCCAGGGCTTCTGCGAAAAATTGGGAATCAACCTCAGCTACGCCTTAGTGGCGCACCCTCAGACCAACGGTCAAGTCGAAAAGGCCAACGGCCTCGTCTACAGCGGGATCAAGAAAAGGCTCCTCCGACCACTCGAAAGAGCTGCTGGGTGCTGGCCCGAGGAGCTACAATTGGTACTATGGATTCTGCACACAACTCCAAACAACGCTACATGCTATACTCCATTCTTCATGGTACACAGCACCAAGGCGGTACTACCCGCAGAGGTACGCAATAAAGCCCCACGGGTAGTAGCATAAAGCGAGGTAGAATCAACCCTCGCACTCGAAGACTCCATCGACCTCCTCAATGAAGCACGTGATATTGCAGCAGAGAGATCCACGATCTACCAGCAGAACCTCCAGAATTACCACAGCAGAAGGCAACGCCTAGAATCCTTCGTCGAAGGAGACCTGGTCCTGTGACTGAAGCAACAAGGGCACCTCAAGCTTGAGTACCCTTGGGAAGGACCCTATGTGATTACCGAAGTAATCCTAGGTGGCACCTACCGCCTTAAAGACCTAGAAAGCAGAGTCGCATACTCCAATCCCTGGAACGTCGCGCAGCTGCGTCGTTTCTACCCTTAGATGTTTTACTTTACAAATAAGGCTATTCAGCCAGGCTACTTATCCATACATTGTACCTCGTGATATTCTACGAATAATTAAAGCTAAGTGCCTCCAACTTTATGTTTTTCTATTTTTCTTGCAATTACATCCCTCGGGGGATGCGCCACCCTCTACACCTCGTTACACGAATAACGCAGTATCCTGAGTAGCTGACGCACTATCAATCGAACCCTTGGTAAAATTCAGCCCAGCTGCAACACACCTGATAGGTTGATAAGGTGCTGAGATGAATATACGCCAGGCTAACAAAAAGGAACTGCAGATGATAACACACTTGAAAAACATACAAGCTAGCAAGTTTTTTACATATTAACGGGTATCAAAAATAATCGACACAATTATATGAACTTTACAACACCTATGCATCCATGTGCAGGTCCATACTACACTACTGCCGCAAAAGGAGAACATTTGTGTGCTCTTCGAAGAAATCGACGATATCCTCGGCTGGCCAATCAACTGCCCGGTAATGTGGCACCATGTTCCATGTCATCCCTTCTGGCGGGGGCGGTGGTCCAACGGAAACTACTGCGAAATCCATATCTGGCCGGTGCAGGCGAACAAGCACCAACGCAGCCTTGGCACCCGCGACCAACTACTAACGCACGCCCTCGCGGACCACGCCGATATCCTGAAACTTCGTCAGCAAAGCTAGCAAGCTTGAAGGCACCACATCCAAGGGGAACATCGCCTGGAAGATATGCTTGAGGCACGACTGCGACTTCTTCAAGCACTGTAGCACCCGTGATGCACGATCCTGCGACGTTGCCAACACGACTGGACGGTCGTGATCCACCCAGAAATATCCACTAGCTTCCAGCTGCTCCTGGGTCAAGTCGTTCAGTCGAATGGCAACTTGATCCCTCTCATCCTGCAGGTGACGAGCGCTAACAACTACAAGAAGAAGTGCAAAGCATAAAGACAAAGTGCCGCCACGAATGGCTAAAGAAAGGATAAGAAGCTAGAGAACTAACACTTAAATTGCTCATTCAATTGAGCCACCTCTCCTATAAGGTACTTCTCGTGTGCGCCGCCTTTTTCAGCTTTTGACTTCCACACGTCCACGTTACCATGGATCATGGGCATCTCTTGCTCCAAATGCTTTATGCGGTCACGCAGTCGCGAGAGCAGCGACAGCTCCTCCACCTTTGAACATGGCCGCACCATAGTTTCATCGGTGGGAGGGGAGTCAAGCGGACCACTCGAAGGACCCTATTATAGCCAGAGAAAGAGGCAAATAAGACCAACCATTCATCAATAAAAAGAAGAGAGCATTCAAGTTCAGTGAGTCTCAAAAGGGGCAATCCCACAAAAGCACAGTTCAACAAAGGAAAGCCAGACTATTACAAAAGGCAGCTAAGCAACATTCTATGACTACGCTTTGGTACTCGAGGGCTTCCACGAATCCGTAGAAGTCTCTGATGCCATAGTATTCCTAGCTATAGCCCCAGACACTGTAGCCTTTGTAGTCTTTAACTGCCGCAACTCTGCCGAATACTTGGCGAGTTTCTCAATGAGCCGAGGCCCATACTTACTGCAACTAGTGGCGAAAGGAACAAACACTACCTGCTGGCCCTCCGCGGTGACCGGCATCACCGAGGAGACTTTGTTGGGGTCCAGTTCCACGCCATGAGCTTGCGCCATCACGAGTCCCATGGTCGCTCCAACTGCCCGTTGTGCATTCTTGAAGTCCATAGGCACACCTTCTGCGAAGGATTCCGCCAAACCATCAAGATTTTCGATCAGCTTGTGTAACACCCTCAGAATCGGCCCTATGCAAGTTTTAGCGAAACTCGCCAAACCCGCATAGAAACGATTCAAAGGTGCCCACCAGGCACTTTCGTGCGGGTGGAAAACGAAGTAATAACATTACACAACAGTCCTCGATGGGACCCACAGAACAGATATATACAACACGACTCCAGGAGTCAAGAATACAGATATATTATACAAAGATCCAAATCACCTTGAAAATGATGGCGCGTCCGACTACGGACAAGATGCAAATGGGGCTAAGAGCCCCAAGAATAACCAAGGGCGTCCATAACCCTGCCCAGGCCAAGCCGGAAGGGTAACCCTGCTAACGACGTCGATCTCAAAACCTGCTTAAACAAAAGGGGTGCCGACAAAGGGCAAAGGAAAAAGAGGAGCGTCAGTACTGAGGCCAGTACACGGCGAGGCTAGAATTCGGCGGTCCTCGCCTACATAGGTATGGTGGACTGAAGCGGCAGCGCAACATGCTCTAAACAACCTATAGAGACTCAATACAACTGGCGACTATCAGAGAGGGGTAAGAAAGACCTATTCGAACCAACCTGATTCTAACCCCAAACAATCCCATCCTGGTATTCCCCGAGACCAAGCGAGGAAGTCATCGAGGAACTCACAGCTTGGCAGTTTTATTTATTCAAAGGATCGTTGCAGCAATTACTAGTCGTGTAGATAATCATTCCGATAAAATAAGCAAGGGTCGTTTTAGTTAACCATTCCGCTAGAAGTTGCAACACTTACTAGTCAGATACAAATAGCATGAGATAACCCAAAACCCAGCAGTTGTTGGCACTTTTATTTAGCCATTCCGTTGTAGTGAAGCTGATTACTAGTCATATCGGATACAAGTCAATTTATAACAGTAAACTTTAGTTATAGTTGTCTATGATCAAGCACTGTGCTCCAAGTCGTCCATAACCGCGGACACGGCTTCTCGAAAAGATTTAACCCTGCAGGGGTGCACCAAAGTATCCACAAGCACTTCGACCCTTTTTGCCGATCGCTAACATACAGCCATCGGTATGCGGCGGGCCTAAGTCACGACGTTTCGGACTCCAAAGCAAGCACGGGGCCACCCCACTAAGTACACCAACGAAGTCGGCCGGTCTCCGAGACGGACTCGGGGTTTGCGCCAAATGGTAAACGACAAGAATCCCAATACTGGTACTGTCGATACCGCGAAAACACTCCGCTTCCTAAACAGTACAGTGTGCTATCCATCGCACAATCGTAAATAAAGCAGTAAAGCATGGCATAGGTACAGGATAGTAAATAAAACCTCAAACTAGTTGTGGCCCCCAGTACAATACTTTGAAATCAGGTACTAATCAATGGGGGGCCCATATCTCCCCACCTGTGGTTAGCGCTCGATCTCTAACAGTGTCAAGAACTCGGGTCCTACGGGACACAAGTGGGCGGTCGGAAACCAGATATTATCTATCACCCACCGATGCCTCTGCTTACCTACTTCAATTTTAGTTGTTAAACAGTAATTAAAGTGAACAGTAATTAAAGCCATGACCATCTCCAATAATTAACTTGCGGCAATACTCCAACAACTGTGGTACTTGACGACACGCATAGCAACACTTGAGCGACTCGACACGCATAAGTCCAACTATCTACCAATCAACGAGTAATAGGATGTGTCCAAGGCAATATAAGGCTGCGGGGATATCACGTACGGAAACTAGAGCATCGCAACACAGATAGCAATAGATCAACAGGAGGAAATAAAGACTATAAAAGTAAGATAGGTAGAAAGGGAGATGCTGCTTTGAAAAGCATTGCCAAGGTTCATCCAAGATCGGGCGAAGCTCACCTCAACTCAACGGCCTTATCATGAAGAAGCAAAACACTAGAATAAACGCCGGATGCAATATTTAATACTACGGCAAAAGATCGGGCATGATGCATGTATGATGTATGACATGGCAAAGGTGCGATGCAATTAGGCCATATTAAGCGGAACCGGGGTCCGATAATTAATTAATAGGTTCATGTTGTTTAGGTACCCGCAATTTAAATGTTGTTTTAACATGGCAAAAGATAGCACCGGTTCGCTACACAAATTTAAATGGGGCCAATATAAGACTGGATTTGCCCGCATATGGGCCCCATATTTAATTATATGGTGAATCGGCGTAAGGCCCCCAAACCACATGACAATATGCATGCAAGTATGACAAGTAATATGCGACAAGTTGTATTATATTTTAAAATAGGGTTTCGGGAAGGGGTTCACACATTAGGGTCGAAGATCTTGGGGTTCCGAGGGTTCGGGGTCGGTCTCGGGGTTCAGGGTTCGACGGAAGCGGTCTCGGCAGGAACATTCTCGAACAACGGGGCAGATCTTGTCGCATCCGGGTTCTCGCGAACTTCGGCGTCCGAAAGGAGTACTTGATTCGGTGTCGGGGGCGCATCGGATTCTTCCGGGTCGATGTCGTTCTTGTCGTGGCGAGGATCTTGTCGGGTCCGCGCCATCGCATCGGTCTTGGCGTTCGGGTCGCCGGTAGATCTTGGCGTACATGTGGTCTTCGGGTCCGGGTGTCTCGGCGTTTGTAGTAGGTCTTGGCGCTTCGGGTTGATGTCGTCCTCCCGGTACCACGGTTCTCGGTGTAGTTCTCGTTAGAACATCTTGCAAGGACAGGCACCTGACGGAGTCGGCCTTGGTCTGTCTTGTTATCATCTAAAGGCCTCGCCGAGACGAGCTGGAGGTCGGATGACGGTTGCATGCTGCCATCTCGCAGACGAAGTCGGGACGAGCTGGCCTCGAGGACGCGGCCATGAACCTGGGTCGCAGGAGGGTGGCCAGGCACGGCGGTTGCCGAGTTGTTGCGAGGCCGCAGGGAGGCGCCGGCAAGCTGCTGCAGCGCAGCAGAGGGCCGACGAAGGCAGCAGGAGGCATCCACGACGAGGGGTCTGGCGAACGGGCGAGGCCAGGAAGAGGAGGTTCCGGGACAAAGGCGGGAGGGGCGCTGGCAGCGAAGCAGAGGCGGAGGAGGGGCTGCTGGCCCAGACGGGAAGACCACGAGGCAGCCGAGGCGGGTGGAGAGGAGGGGAACCGGCACCGGAGGGAGGAGATGCTCGGCGGCGGCCGGTGGCGAGCGGGAGGAGGGAAGGCCGGCGGAGACGAGGTCGGAGGCATGGTCGCTGAGGTCGGCGAGGCGGAGCCGAGAGGAGGGAAGATGGGGGAAGAGGAGCGTCGAGGAGAGAGGGAGGATGGGGATACGGTGTGGACGCGCGTGGGGGACGCGTGCGAGGTGGGGCTGTGGCCAGGTGGGGCCGGGGTGGGTGACGTGTGTGTGTTGTGTGGTGGGTGGAGTTGAGGGAGTGGGGCAGGTGGCGGCATGGGATTGGGTAGAGGGGAGGGAGAGGGTGAGGTGGCAGCCAGGGATTGGTGGGGGTGAGGTGGAGGAGGGGTGGTTAGAATAGGTCTGGGTAGACTAGGGATTTTGGGTGGACCGATTTTATTCTGGGGGTGGTCGACTGGGTCGAATCGGCCCGTTCGACTGCCCCACTAAAAATAATTAAATAATTTATTTATTTCAAACAGGGCTTTTGCAAACCGATAGCAGACAAAACAAAATAATCCGGAGACCCGGGTTTTGCGTTTGAATAAAGACGGGGCGTTTAGAAAACAAATTAGGTTTTCCCGAAATAGTTTTATGCGAACAAATGCAAGATGATGACGATGCTAAAATGCAATGTGGCATGATGACATGAGCATGCGGTCATGATGATGCAATGCACAAAAACAACGCGATTTTCTAGTAGTGGTTTTGCGGGGCGCCACAATTCGACACCACTAACAATGGATCTCGCCCTCGAGATCCGCCTCATGATACCGGGAAGAAGGCGGCGACGTGAATCTTCTCGCATCGTGTAGATCCTCACGACACCACTAACAAGGGTTGTTGCTCATGCTCGTCGAGACAACACTCCGGAGAAACAAAGGCGAAGGTAGAGGTATCCACAAATAAAGCCACCTCTAGCTTCGTTAGAAAGAGAGAACCGATGCATTCTCATCCACTTCAATGTGCACAAGCGAATAGAGTGAGTAGTCGGCATGGGGGCCAATCCATCACGCACCCAAACTATTATTCTGCACAATCAGTAGAAAAGCGTGCAACCATTCTCGGAATCGATCAAGATCTCGACAATGAGGTTCAAACAAAAGAGTGATGCAGACTCTGCATCGGATCTGGCGTAGATGATGTCGTCGCGTCGGAAAACACCGGAAGGCACGAGAAGGAATAAAGAGAAGTCCACCCGACGAAGGATTCCTCGGATAGCATGAAGACCAGATGTAGCAACACCGTTACCAAAGGAGGAAGCGAAACCCTGAAGGTACAACGGAAATACCACCCACGAGAAACCCTGGACTAGAAGAAGGTAAGAGAGCAGATTTAAAACACGCCGAGGTAAGGGAGAACAGCAGAGGGGTAAGGAGTAAAACAGACCTAATCAGATCTATCCAACCAATTTTCCAAAATAGTTTTGACACTCTACTTCGGCCGTTAGCTAGGTTATCCTACAGGCTGGACTTGTGGGGTATCGCAACTGCTGAGCTCTGATACCACTCGGAACACCCTCGAATCGGCCCTATGCAAGTTTTAGCGAAACTCGCCAAACCGCATAGAAAGCGATTCAAAGGTGCTCACCAGCACTTTCGTGCGGTGGAAAACGGCAATAACATTACAAAACAGTCCTTGATGGTACCCACGGCAGATATATACAACACGACTCCGTGAGTCAAGAATACGAATATATTATACAAAGATCCAAATCACCTTGAAAATGATGGCGCGTCCGACTACGGACAAGATGCAAATGGGGCTAAGAGCCCGAAGAATAACCAATGGCGTCCATAACCCTGCCAGGCCAAGCGGAAGGGTAACCCCGCTAACGACGTCGATCTCAAAACCTGCTTAAACAAAAGGGTGCCGACAAAGGGCAAAGGAAAAAGAGGAGCGTCAAGATCGAGGCCAAGACATGCAGCGAGGCTAGAATTGGCGGTCCTCGCCACATAGGTATGGTGGACTGAAGCGGCAGCGCAACATGCTCTAAACAACCTATAGAGACTCGATACAATGGCGACTATCGGAGAGGGTAAGAAAGACCTATTCGAACCAACCTGATTCTAACCCCAAACAATCCCATCCGGTATTCCCCTCGAGACCAAGCGAGGAAGTCGACCGAGGAACTCACACGGTTGGCAGTTTATTTATTCGGTGATCGTTGCAGCAATTACTAGTCGTGTAGATAATCATTACGATAAAATAAGCGTGGCCGTTTTAGTTAACCATTCCGTTGTAGTTGCAACACTTACTAGTCAGATACAAATAGCATGAGATAACCCAAAACCCAGCAGTTGTTGGTACTTTTATTTAGCCATTCCGTTGCAGTGAAGCTGATTACTAGTCATATCGGATACAAGTCAATTTATAACAGTAAACTTTAGTTATAGTTGTCTATGATCAAACCGTGCTCCAAGTCGTCCATAACGCGGACACGGCTTCTCGAAAAGATTTAACCTGCAGGTGCACCAAAGTATCCACAAGCACTTGACCCTTTTGCGGATCAGTTAACATACACCCATCGGTATGTCGGGGGCCTAAGTCACGACGCTTCCGGACCCAAAGCAAGCACGGGGCCACCCACTAAGTACACCATAGCGAAAGTCGGCCGGTCTCGAGACGGACTCGGGTTTTGCGCCGATGGCTGTAAACGACAGCAAATCCCAAAAATGGGACTGTCGATACCGCGAAAACACTCCGCTTCCTAAACAGTACAGTGTGCTATCCATCGCACAATCGTAAATAAAGCAGTAAAGCATGGCATAGGTACAGGATAGTAAATAAAACCTCAAACTAGTTGTGGCCCCCAGTACAATACTTTGAAATCAGGTACTAATCAATGGGGGGCCCATATCTCCCCACACATGGTTAGCGCTCGATCTCGGAACAGTGTCAAGAACTCGGGTCCTACGGGACACAAGTGGCGATCGGAAACCAGATATTATCTATCACCCACCGATGCCTCCCTTACCTACTTCAATTTTAGTTGTTAAACAGTAATTAAAGTGAACAGTAATTAAAGCCATGACCATCTCCAACAATTAACTTGCGGCAATACTCCAACAACTATGGTACTTGACGACACGCAACAGCACTTGAGCGAGCGACTACGACACGCAAGTCCAACTATCTACCAATCAACAGGTAATAGGATGTGTCCAAGGCAATATAAGGCTGCAGGGGATATCACGGGTACGGAAACTAGAGCATCGCAACACAGATAGCAATAGATCAACAGGAGGAAATAAAGACTATAAAAGTAAGATAGGTAGAAAGGGGGAGATGCTCGCCTGAAAAGCATTGCCGAAGGTTCATCCGAAGATCGGGGCGAAGCTCACATCAACTCAACGGCCTTATCCGCGAAGAAGCAAAACACTAGAAGAAACACCGGATGCACTATTTAATACTACGGCAAAAGATCGGGCATGATGCATGTATGATGTATGACATGGCAAAAGTGCGATGCAATTAGGCCATATTAAGCGGAACCGGGGTCCGATAATTAATTAATAGGTTCATGTTGTTTAGGTACCCGCAATTTAAATGTTGTTTTAACATGGCAAAAGATAGCACCGGTTCGCTACACAAATTTAAATGGGGCCAATATAAGACTGGATTTGCCCGCATATGGGCCCCATATTTAATTATATGGTGAATCGGCGTAAGGCCCCCAAACCACATGACAATATGCATGCAAGTATGACAAGTAATATGCGACAAGTTGTATTATATTTTAAAATAGGGTTTCGGGAAGGGGTTCACACATTAGGGTCGAAGATCTTGGGGTTCCGAGGGTTCGGGGTCGGTCTCGGGGTTCAGGGTTCGACGGAAGCGGTCTCGGCAGGAACATTCTCGAACAACGGGGCAGATCTTGTCGCATCCGGGTTCTCGGCAGACTCGGCGTCCGAAAGGAGTACTTGATTCGGTGTCGGGGGCGCATCGGATTCTTCCGGGTCGATGTCGTTCTTGTCGTGGCGAGGATCTTGTCGGGTCCGCGCCATCGCATCGGTCTTGGCGTTCGGGTCGCCGGTAGATCTTGGCGTACATGTGGTCTTCGGGTCCGGGGGTCTCGGCGTTCGTAGTAGGTCTTGGCGCTTCGGGTTGATGTCGTCCTCCCGGTACCGCGGTTCTCGGTGTAGTTCTCGTTAGAACATCTTGCAAGGACAGGCACCTGACGGAGTCGGCCTTGGTCTGTCTTGTTATCATCTAAAGGCCTCGCCGAGACGAGCTGGAGGTCGGATGACGGTTGCAGGCGGCCATCTCGCAGACGGGGTCGGGGACGAGCTGGCCTCGAGGACGGCGGCGCGCGGAACCTGGGTCGCAGGAGGGTGGCCCGAGAGCGGCACGGCGGTTGCCGAGGTTGTTGCAGGGGCCATGAGGGCGCCGACGAAGCTGCAGGCCGCCAGCCAGGCGAAGAGAGGGCCGACGCGGGGAGGCAGTCCACGACGAGGGGGGGTCCTGGCCGGCGAACCGGGCGAGGCCAGGGAAGAGGGAGGGTTCCGGGACAGGCGGAGGCGGGCGCCTGGCCGGCGGGGCGAGCAGAGGCCGGAGGGAGGGGCCGCTGGCCCGGCGGACAGAGAAGACCACGAGGCGGCCGAGGCGGGTGGAGAGGAGGGGAACCGGCGCCGGAGGGAGGAGATGCTCGGCGGCGGCCGGTGGCGAGCGGGAGGAGAGGCAGGGGGGGAAGACGGGGAGGCAGGCGCTGGGGTCGAGGGAAGGCGGGGCCGGCGAGGTGCCCAGGCGGCGGGGAGAGGAAGAGGAGAGGAACAGAGGGCGGAGGGGTGTGCTGGCCAAGGGGCGGCGCCGGCGAGCGGGAAGGCCAGGAAGAGGTGGCTGGGGAGGCCAAGAGGAGGGGAGAGGAGGGAGCCGAGGAGAGAGGGAGGATGGGGATACGGTGTGGACGCGCGTGGGGGACGCGTGCGAGGTGGGGCTGTGGCCAGGTGGGGCCGGGGTGGGTGACGTGTGTGTGTCGGTGTGTTGTGTGGTGGGTGGAGTTGAGGGAGTGGGGCAGGTGGCGGCATGGGATTGGGTAGAGGGGAGGGAGAGGGTGAGGTGGCAGCCAGGGATTGGTGGGGGTGAGGTGGAGGAGGGGTGGTTAGAATAGGTCTGGGTAGACTAGGGATTTTGGGTGGACCGATTTTATTCTGGGGGTGGTCGACTGGGTCGAATCGGCCCGTTCGACTGCCCCACTAAAAATAATTAAATAATTTATTTATTTCAAACAGGGCTTTTGCAAACCGATAGCAGACAAAACAAAATAATCCGGAGACCCGGGTTTTGCGTTTGAATAAAGACGGGGCGGTTAGAAAACAAATTAGGTTTTCCCGAAATAGTTTTATGCGAACAAATGCAAGATGATGACGATGCTAAAATGCAATGTGGCATGATGACATGAGCATGCGGTCATGATGATGCAATGCACAAAAACAACGCGATTTTCTAGTAGTGGTTTTGCGGGGCGCCACAGCTTGGCCTTGGGGACCATCCCCTCTCGAAGACGGCCCAACACGCCCTTGGCCTTCCCGAGTGAGTCCTTGGCAGATATGCTGTAGTATTCGACTGCAGCCACGGTGCCGGCCAAAGCATCTGTGCGGGTCAAAGCCTGGGTGTCGAAGTCGACGCTAGCAACATCTACAAAACATGTGCATGAGCACAATAACATGCAGGCAAAGTGCATGGAAAATGCAAATGAGGCAGTATCATACCTAAGAGTTCTTTCACGACAGAGAAGAGCTGTTCTATGAACACCTTTTCCCTCTCAGCGGTGGAGGAATCCAAATCTTCCTCACGCATTTTCGACTCTTCTAGATCCTTGAGTGCCTCATCGCGTTTCTTCTCTGCCGCGACAAGTCCCTTCTGGAGGGAGTCAACGTGACGAAGAAGATCGTTATGTTCACCTACAAAGGATAAAATGGCAAAACTTGAGCCCACCAGCTCTTGCACAAGAAAAATGAAGGAAAAATGTAAATTCACCTTCAAAAGCACGATGACGGGTTTCCAGCGAAGCATGCTGGCGACCCAAGGACATGGTCCGTTTGGCAAGGCGAGCAGATTCCTTCAATACATGCTACAAGAAAGAACAAGTGTGACCATCAACCAAAGTTCGACTGCCAACGACAAGAAAAACTTACATGTTCCTCCAGGGACTCCGAAGTTTCCTTCTGACTTATATCTAGGCAACCATATGGTTCCCCCCAGTGTGGGGGGAACTCGAAGAATTGGCACCGGAGTGGGCCGCCACCAAAGGAGAAGGAGATCGTGCCACTACCTCCTTGTCTTTGGAGTCTGCGACTCTAGTCTCCTTGAAAAATTGACAGTTGTCGGAAGATGACAATGCCGTTTGACTACAAAAACACCTAGAACCACTTCAGAAAAATAGATGTTGGGAAGAAAAGATGAACTCGCAAGAGTATCAAATCATACCCATCAAAATTGTCGAGGTCGAAGGAGTCCTCAGATGCCTCCTTCGGTACCTTCAGCTTCTTCCATGAAGGAGGAGCCATGGCGCGCACAAGCACGATAGGAATTGGCTCCTCTACTACAGTGGGAGGACCCTCCAGCATCATCAGCGAAGAGGCATCCGAGTCATCGCTTCAGGAGTGCTTGCGAGTCCCGTGCCTGCTGGACTCGGGGGCTTCCTGCTCCTCCCCAACAGGGATGGTGGTGCCTGACTCATCCTCCTCTTCCGCTTCGTGCGGAATTATTCCCTCGGGCTGAGGAGGTAGCATGGTGGTCACTTTCCAGTCCTGAAACCACCACCAAGCATTAGTATAAAAGACACACATCAAGCAATCGAAAAATAAGAAGAACTTTTAAAAGAAATCCATGTCAGGTGGAGGATGGCTTACATAGAAGGGAGGCACGACTGAGTCACCCGGGAGATCCTCCTTGGAGATGTACTTGGTCAGCAGTCGAAACCTCCTATCTACTTCGCCCGAAGAGATGCCCTCTCGCGAGATGCGAGTCACATCGTCAGAACCAGTCTATCAAAACGTTGGGTGCACCCTAGTCTGCAGCGGCTGCACTCAAGGACACATCCATGTGCGAATAAGGTCTGCGCCTCCTACTTCTTTGCCTACACGGCGTTCGAGGTCGCAGACATGCTGGTAAAGAGTTTCTGTTTCCTCGGCTTTGTCGGGCATCACAGTATTCTTCTACGACCTCCTCCTCTTGCAAGCTGCCACTGGATCAAAGGGCATGAGTCCATAGTGTTCTTCGTCAACCTTCTGGTCGCGAATGTAGAACCACTTCTCCCTCCATCCTTGGATAGACGCATTGAGGTTGATGGCAAAATAGGTGACACTGGAGTCGACGTGGATCCTACAACCTCCTATATCGTAGAGTACTAATCCTGACCCCGACTAGCGTTTGATCTTGAAAAGTTTTTTGAAGAGGCCAAAGTGTGGCTCGATTCTGAGCCAGCACTCGCAGAGGGTAATGAAGCAAGCAATGTGAAGGATAGGGTTTGGGGTCAGCTAGTGCAGCTGGAGCCCGTAGAAACAAAGCAACCCCCTCACAAATTTGTGAAGGGGAGAGATAGAACGTGAATAATGAACACGAGGAACATCACCCGAACCCGGCGGGGGGACTAGGGATTACCTCATTGTCAGGGATTCGGCAGTCATCTTCGGCGGCAGGGAGCGCACCATCTTGACACTGGGTGAAGAGCTTTGTGGCCTTGATGGTGGATGGCCGCCACGACCCATTCGTGACGCGCGTTCCTGGGCCCTTCTTCTTCCCAGCCGTGGTGGCAGCGCTGGTGCCCGTGGTGATGGCGCTTTTCTTCTTGGACGCAACTGTGGCGGCCGCAGATCCAGCGGTGGAGGTTCCCTTCTTCTTTCCCATCTGGCGCTTGCAATGGGAGCGCAGAAAGTAACTAGGAAAAGTGTGAAGACCGTCCAGCGCCACAAAGAGCATGCAAGCTATGGAACAGCAAGGAGCGGCAATGGAGGAAGTGCACGAAGAAGAAGATGAAGATGTGGGGAAATTACCGCACAACACAATCTCTACTTAACCTACTCGCAGATGCCATCCAACGGACAACAAGACATCAGCCAGACGCGTTGCACAAATCAATGTCGACGCGTGGCAGTGAAAACCACGAACCGTCGCTCCACTCCCACCATTACGCGCGAGAATCGAGGAGACATAGTTAAAACAAATATTACGCATGCCCTGGTCAAATCCAAGTCAGAAAATGGGACCCACTTTTCATCACGTCCCGTCAAAACCGCTCGCATGGGCAATTGAGATCATCTCATCGTCAGCACTGACGTCACTAACTCCAGCAGGAGCACTTTCTGACTACTCTAGTCCTTACTCGAGTCTTCGACTCGATCAGGCACTCGGGGGCTACTCCTAACAGGAGCGCTGGCCGCGCACCCGACGAACTTTACCGGCATCCAAGCATTATGAGAATGTATTTTTCTCTCAAAACCCTTCATTCGAATCAACGATTCGATTGTGAACTCTGGGTTACTCCCATAGGGAGCACTGAAAGCACTTTCGACTAAAACAACAAAAATACGACAGCAGTCGCAAAATATTTATAGTCCCCACTCGAGTCTACGACTCAAATAGGCACTCGAGGGCTACTCCCATAGGGAGCACTGGTCGCGCACCCTATGATTTTTTCTTATACATAAACTGTGTGTTGACTGCGTCCACACTTCAAATCTTTGGTGACTCCGCCCCGTATTTTCCCTACAAAGAGATTACGTCTCCTGGGCCACCCGACTCATCTCTGCGATGACCAAATTCAGATGCCACGCTTGCAGCATGAAGATAAGACCTGAAGAATGCCTGTCAACACACCTTCTGTGCTCTACCACATAATCCGTGCCTACATGCACGATGAAATAAGACTTGACGGTTGTGTCGAGTGCTCACACTTATACACTGGGATTCGACTCTATAAGACCTCCGCGGCCTGAGTCTAATTACGCCAGCACCTTTCCGAATTCGAGTCGAGGGACTCGAGTTTGAGTAGATTGCGTTGTTTTGTGCTAAGTTAACTGTTCCCAATACATCGGGTGAATCAGGCACGCAGATCAACAATCCATATGAAACAAACTATAGCACTCGAAAAGACACACTCAACTGTGCACCCGAAGGCTTTATAAGTCTTCACTCGAATCTGCGATTCAACCGAACAATCGGGGGCTATTAACATGGGCATACCTTACAGGTACTCGAGTTTGGCATATACGGTCCAGTCTAGCAGAAGCCCACGGTGTTACCAGGGCCCAATCAAAGATTCGGGTGACCAAAGGAGACTCGACTACTTGTGGCACACAGCGAGCTCAAGATAGAAAGTTCAAAGGGAAAACCCTAACTTGTAACTGACTCGACCTGCTATCCCGAGACCTAGCCTATCTATATAAAGTCTAGGAGGGGGCGGCGAGGAGGACAATCACAACCCTATTTTCCACACCATCGCCAGATTGCATCTGCGCACCCCTGTAACTTTCGAATCCCTCGATAATTCCAAGAGCAGACAAGCAGGAGTAGGGTCCTCTACAAGGCCTGAACCTAGGTAAACCTTGTGCCGCTATGTGCTTGTTTGCTAGCCGATCGATTCCTCTAGCGCTCCCCACTTCCTCGAACCTAAGTCCATCTGTGATGGGCATTGATGAGTTAACCCCTCGTCAGTACCCAAGTAAACTCATTTCCTCTAGATGAAGAACATGTTTGAAATCTTGATTCATCTTTGATCTAGATGATTGTTTGGCATTCCTATTCATATGTTTGGTTTCCTAGTGTTATTCTGAAGTTACTATCAGTTTTACAAGTCTGGTACGGGCGGACGGTACGACCGGACCTGCCCATACCACTGGTCGTTAAATAGTTAGTACTTCCGTGTTGTTTTAAGGGTTTCGATATGACCACACTGTACGGGCGGACACGACTGTACGATAGGTTGTTACCTGCCCTGTGGTCTCTCATTTATTTGGTTTATTACTTATCTCTAAAAAAGGAGAAGAAGAAGTCGCTAATCACCAGTACGGTCATACCGTACGAGCGGGTCCCGCCCGTACCACTTGGTCGGTTGATTTCATGCCGACGTCAAACAAGTCAAGTTTTGGAAAAAGACCTGGTACAGGCGCGTCGTACGGGTGTCCACCCGTACCAGTGGTTGTTACAGTTTCGTTTTCTTCCATTTTCGCTTATTTCTTACCTTATTTGTTGGGATTCTTTTCTTGGTCGACCCTTTTTCTTCCAATACGAATTTTCTCTATTTCTAACCCTTCATAAGGCTTCCAAAAAGTTTCTTTTCCCCTCTGGTCAAACAGATTTTCCCCACGTCGCTCCTCCCTCTCAGGAACCTTGTAGCTTTGTCTTACCCATGGAACACCGTTCAAGCCAAGTAGGATTTCCAGGGATCTTCTTCAAAGATCACAGAAGATACCAAGGGGGTAGCCGCCGTGTAGAAGAAAGGAGAGGAAGCCTTGTGTAATCAGCTAGGAGCCAAAGATGGATTCAAGTTAATGAAGATGGTCAAGGATGGGCGTAAAGTATTCAACCTCATGGTGGGTCAAGAATATGATTTTGAAGAAGTTCAACTCAATCCAAAGGAAGACGAAAAGTCCTACTTGGAGAGACTGAAGTAGCAAGGATAAGAGATCCAAGCCTCCCTAGACAAACTCGATCACCACATCAAGGAAGTCGAGGTAAAGTCTCTAGGGTCCTCTAAACACACTCAACTGTTGCGTTGTTATCTAGATTAGATGGACCTAGAGATAATGAAAGGATTATAAGCCAACCTCGACATCAGCCTCCAGTCCATCAATGCACAAAAGCAAACAATTTAGTTGTATAAGGCACACGTGGAGCAATTAGAAACAATTAGTGAGGCCAAATTCGCATCATGATCCTAGAAGC
Source organism: Avena insularis (assembly GCA_023614405.1). Taxonomy (NCBI): domain Eukaryota; kingdom Viridiplantae; phylum Streptophyta; class Magnoliopsida; order Poales; family Poaceae; genus Avena; species Avena insularis. Next base: position 108,104,462 of record CM042692.1, read on the forward strand.
AACAAACAAGACGCTTCATGCAAGCCTTCGTAATTTCAGGGCTTCTTCTACAAATTAAGGAAACACCACAGTATCGAATAATCGCAAGGAATTATTTGATCCCACCAGCTTGATACCAATCTTGGGACAGATCTATAACACCTTGTAATCTATCTTACAGTTTTAGCATGTTTACTTTATCGCACGCATGTTAGGTTTTAATTCAAGAATTTGCATTAGTTGTATCATCTTCAAGCTCCCTTCTATTCAAGGAAACAATTATATCCGTTGAGTTACGGGACTTTATGATATTTGAAGTAATTTTTTTGATTCATGACTATTATATTAGATGATTGAATTAGGTCGAGCGTTATGATACGTGTACAACTGTTATGATTTTAGGGTCTTCCACACCAATAAAAGTATTGATTAAATTATGAGAAGAAAAATCTTGGTAACATATTATAATCACAGGTTTGAGTTTACAAGAGCCATAAAAATTAGTGAGCATGATAAAGTAGCTCTGCTATATAAAAAAATAGGAGAAAAGAGATAAAAGATCAGCTATCAAGAGAATTTCAAGGCAAAAGAAAAGTACAAGCTTGAAAAGAGAAAAAGAAAAAGAATGATCACGAATCTTCATTACTCAAATCAAGTGCTCAACCATTTAAACCTTATGATTATATAATATGTTTAATCACTAAAAGCTACTTATAACTTCATTAATACAAAAAGGTGTGGAAGCCTCTAAGTCATGTGATGTGTAAAGGTGTGATAAAACTCCCGGTGTAACTCTACATCTGATATTGTATTCGGCTTCAATTTTTGCCTCATTTCTTGTAGTGACTCGTGCCTCATGAACATGATGATCTTGTCCATAAGCCACCATCTTGCTTGGTAACAAGCAAGAGTCTAGCTTGGGGGAGTTGATGAGTCCAACATTGAAGCATATTTAACTTTTTTTTTCATAAGTAGAGTAGGGTTTTTGGTATTTTACTGCGTTTGCGTGGACCTTTTTTCCTTGTTTCAACAGGATCTCGAATTACTAAGTCTCTTATGAACATATCAATTTGAGCTATCATATTATGTTGTAATATGATATTTTTAAGTGATAGAAGTCATTTAATTGAGTTATCTTCGCACATGGGAGATTTGCACACGCATTGGAGGACACAGAGGTCTTAACCACTGGTACGGGCGGAGCGCACCCGTACCGTCTACCCGTACATTGTGGCAACGTGACCCCTCGTCAAAACTTTCACCTCGCGAAGATGGATCACAGATCCGACATTCACATAAACTTCCAGCCATGAAAAACCACACCAGAAAGGGGTCTAGAGTAGGAACTTGGAGAAGGGAAAATCCTTGCTGCTTCATGGATCATTGGAGGACGTCGCATCATCCCCTTCATCATCAACCGCTGCATCACCATCACCACTACTATGCCCATATTCTATTCATTAGATCTTGTTGTAATTCCAGATTCAATTGTGGTTTGTACTAGATTCATCCCCATACTTTTATCCATCCATTTGATTATGATGATGTTGAAAATTGCTTCCATGTATGAGTAGTTTCCTTCGTTCTTGGGGAGATAGAGAAACCCTAGCACTATTATGAAATGAAATAAAATGACCTATTACTTGTGTCTATGATCGATTGATGTATGATGTGTGTTTGATCTCTATCTTTAGATGGTATGTATAGTCGACCACATATCATTTGCCTTCGGGTCTAAGGAAAAGGGTGAAATCCTTTGGACGTGTTTGGAAGTGTGTCCGGAGCTATTGTGACTAGAAGCACCGGCTAGCAACCTACATGGTCGAAGGAGGAATAAAGCGAGATTCACTAAGATAATTACGATGTCCACGGGGATACCCTTAATTGTTGTGGTCTGTATGGGTGACTGCTCTGAGACATCGCGGTGGTTCTTTAGAGATGACCTCATTCTTGGCTCAACAAAGTGACTTCCTACGAGCCTTGTACTGAACATCTTATTATGGAGATCTCTCCACACATGTCATGACATAAGAAATAGGTTATCCTAATTATGATTAATTACAACATGCTAGTGGTGTATCCTACATCCCCGAGAACGCTTTATCCCTATTGAGTTCAGCCACCATTCCAAACGCTTTTGTTACTTGCTTTAATTACTTTTCTGCATCAACCAAAAACCTTTCAAACACTCTTTACTTGAAATCAAAGGCGGCTTACAAGTATCCTTTGGTAGACAGTGATGAGGGGCATAAAGACCTTAACCAAATAGCTCTATGAGGGTTCAATACTCTTATTTTGAAACTAGATACAATCGATCTGTGCACTTTCGGTCATCACTCTTGCATGTTGTACGCTGACTACTTAGGCGATGATCCATTACATAGCGATTGTCGTTGTATTGGGAATGACAGTACCTAAACAGGTTAGATAGAGGTGTGGGGACAAGCAGGGAAGCTCTCGACAGCGTCCGCGGGCGGGATTGGATAAGAGCAAGTGTAGCGAGACACAAGAAGTGCCCAGGTTCGGATCCTCGTGGAGAGGTAAAGCTCCTACTCCTGCCGATCTGACTATGAGTGGTATACGGGCTACAATCGCTCCTTGAGCTGTATTCTCTAGCTACTTCCTTAAATGCACCGAGACCAACCCCTTCTACTAGAACCTTGCCTCTCCTTATATAGGCAGAGAGGCAACAACCTTACTGGCCAGTCCGGCTAGCAGGCCCCATAGGCAGGTCCCAGTTGGCTAGTCATCTACAGTACTCGGTACACTTACATCCCATCAGAGTACAAGTGGTAAGGTCGTCGTGGGTACAGTGAATGCCATGCGAGCCCATCGTCAGCGTATGGCCACTATTCCCGCATCACCCCGCAAAGTCTTCGGTATGGTCAGCTAGTTGCGGGTCTTGTCATCGTACCAGGGTGTACCGTGTACTGTATAGCACGTCGCACTATCCTCTTGATTAAGTCTTGCTACGCTGATGTAGCCGGCCCCGCGCCTTGCTGCTCCTCGCGGTTCCAGCTACCATGAGGTAGCCGGCTTGACTTGCTCTTGTCCGGCTGTGCTCGGCCAGCCGGACACGGTCCGACTATCGTGATTCTTGTCTGGTTGGGGTATCCGGAGGTCATCCCCCCGACACTAGCCCCCGAGCACGTGTGGATTTAGCCCTTAGGTGAAATGTGCGCATGCTCCTCTTCAATTTTGAATTTTTTGGCCGGCTGCGCCTAGCGGTTGCGCTACCCGTGACGTCAGTGCTGATGCCGGCCACGCGCGCACGCATCATCATTGCACTGCAGCGGGCAGCGTAACGTCCTGTTGCATGTCGCCTCGGGAACTGTCGTCTGCCTCTTCGGTTTCTGCCCCGGGATCGTCTGCGCGTCTCGTGCCTGCTTAAAGGATCCTGCGCAGTGGGGAGAGTAGGGTGCGGCTCGATGGGCGCCGCGTGGCATCACGGACGGTTCCGCTTCCGGGTCTTTAAAAGGCCGCCCAGGTCGAGCGGTTCATCCTTCTGTTCATTGCCTTCCCAATCCTCCTCTGTGCCCTTGTCTTCCTCACTCTGCCTCGCCTGCTGCTGTTTCTGTAGCCCACCACGCCACCAGCTTAGCATCGTCGGCGGTACGGGCCACCGTCACTCCTCAACCGGAGTGCTTCCCTGTGAGCCAGAGATGGTGCCAAACACGGAGCCTGGTGCGGCTCCTCCGTGACGGAGGAGCACATCTAGAAGTACCGCGCCACCCATGTGCTGCCGCCGGAGACGGAGGTGGAAGTGTGGCTGGCACCGAAGGGGGAGGAATCACCACACCCGGCGGAGGGGGAGCGGGTGATTTTTCTGTCGCATCTCGCCCACGGCTTCGCGCTGCCAGTGCATCCCTTCTTCCTCACCTTTCTTGCTTTTTCTTCGACCTCCGCCTCCACCACCTCGGCGCCAACGCCATCGGGATGCTGGCACACTTTGCAGCCTTCCGTGAGAGTTATCTCGGGATCCAGCCGGATCTCGGGCTCTCCTGCCGGCCCTTCTGAGTCCGGCCGCAGGTCCAGTTCACCAAGGGGCCGCTGGTGACGTGCGGCGGTGCCTCCATCTACTCCCGCACGTAGACCAGATACCCCAAGTTCTGGCTGCAGGACACAGTGCGACTGTGGTAGCAGTCGTACTTCTACGTCCGCAACCTCACCGACAAGGATCGGATCAACCTGTCGGCTTTCAAGGACATGGAATCTAGCCGGCAGCAGTGGGATCTAAAGATCTACAGCGAGAAGACGGAGTCGGATGCGATGCTGCAGCGCATGCGCGCCCTCGTCATCACCGGCTTGACCGGCCTGGACATCACCCTGAGCTGGATGTCCAGGCTGATGATGCCGCTGCAGCAGCGAGCGCACAAGATATGCTTCTACTCCGGCCGGCTGGACCAGACCCGGCTGTCCCGCCGTGATCCCCGCTACCTCAACTTGAAGGAGTGGGTGTGGACGATCACGAAGGAGCGGCTGCGGGAAGGATGGAAGTTCAGGCTGGCCCCTTACAGCCGCGACAACCGCGTGCCCTGGGCAAGTCTTGCCAGCCAGATTTTTCTTTCTTGCGATTTTATGTCGTCCAGCTAATCTCTTGCGCTTCTTTTTTCCTTGGGAGATGTTCCTCTGCATCCTTCGAGAGGAGGGTGAGACCCCCTCCAGAACTTCACGCCTGACCTTCCCGAGCCACGTGCTCGCCCGGTCCGGCGAGGAGTCAGATGGGGACAACAACGTCTTCCCCAGCCGGAACGACGAGCCGACCGCTGACCCCCACGCGGAGGTTGACGAGGAGGAGGAGGCCGCGCCGGCTCCTGAGCCAACTCAGCGCCGTGCAATGGATGGTGAATCTAGTCGGTCTGGCGCTGGCGGGGGCGGCTCCAGCCGGTCCGGTGCCAACGGGATTGGCTCTAGCCGGTCCAGCTGAGGAGGCAGACCGGCGCCCTTCCGCCCAGCCGCCTTGGTCGCAAGAAGTGGCCACCCCCCGTGGTGCCGGGGTAACTTTCTTGCTGGCCCTTATGCCTTTCTTTCTTCATGCCAATCTTTCTGTCGTGGTGTGGAACACGGCAGTACCATCGGGGATGGCTTGAAGGGGACAATCAGGATGCTATCGGTGGCTACTCACAACGGTTTGGGCATAGATACTGCAAACACAGTGATGTACCCAGGTTTGGAGCCCTCTTGGCGAGGTAGAACTCCTATTCCTACAAGGATCTACTATCAAAGGGGGCGAGTGCCCAATACATATGCTCCTTGAGCTGTTTCCTTAGCTACTTCTCGCTTGAAATTGTCTAAGTCCTGCCTCTTGTGTCTCTACCTAGAACCCTAGCACTATCCCTCCCTTATATACAGGTCGAGGAGGTAGGTTACAAAGTGGGTTCTAGGGTTTACTGTTTGGATTTGGGCCTTACAAAGTGGGCTGGCTAGACAGGGCCAAACGGTAGGCCCGAGTCTAGTCAAGCCTCCAGTACAGGGGAGGACCACGCTACAGTGTCCACCGCCCTTGCTTTACTTGTCAGCCGGTTCTTTATGCGTAAGCCGGAGCTTTCCTCATCAGCCCTTGCTTTGCTCGTCAGCTTCCAGATTTGGCGTAGTTGTCCAGTAGCACCGGCCAGGCCAGCCAGCCTGTCCGGTCAAAGGTGCGCTCAGCAAGGAGCGTCACCCCCACCATACCATGGCCAGCTATGAGCGGCCTCCCAACCGGTTCTTCTGGCTACCCGGCTAGACAGGCTAGCCGGGGAAACTTGAATGCGGACCGGGTGGGGATTCCACCCGGCTGTGGTTCCTTGATCTAGGTCCAGACGGCATGTGCTCCTTGGAGCCAGCCGGTTGGTCCCGTCTTGGCCTACCTAGGCGTCATCCCCCCAACACTAGTCCCCGAGCGCGCTAGGACTTGTCCTCTTGGAGAAGTTCTTGCGTGCTCATTTGAAATGATTGATGGTGAAGATGCTTTGTCGTTTTCATTTATCTTGTAGTCTTTGTCCTGTATTGGCTTGGGATTCTGTGCTGTTTTCCCGACTGGGGTTTACCGGCTACGGAGCCGATGGCCCCACCCACAGGATGTGAGCAGTGATCTTCTTGACCGGCTGCCGCACCCGGCCAGGAGAGGGATCGCCAGTTTGCTGTCATCGGCTCTCACGTCAGCCATGCCTGCCGTTTCTGGTGCACGTCACGTCAGTTTGACTTCTAGGTCTGCCGCGGCAGTTTTTTGGTAACCGTGTGCACGCCTTCATCATTTTGTCTCCTTGGAGATCGTGGGCGCGGTTTGCCTCCCGCGGTAACTTCTGCGGGATCTTTTGTGCGCGTGGCGCTTGTGCACGCGATCCATCCTGAACCATCGTGGGAGAGTAGGGCGGTTGCTCGCCACGTGGCGCGGAGGTAGGGGAATCGGCATGAGGGAGTGGGGCCATTGCTTGCCATGTGGCACGGAGGGAGGGGAACCAGCATGGCCCTTCTTCCCTGATAAATACGTACGCTAAGGAGCAGTGGCTCCTCACTTTGTCTCCCTGTGCCTGCCATCCCTATTCTCTCTTGCGCTCTAGCTTTTCACTGATCCTCTGTGCCACTGTTTCTTGGTCGCTGGCGCCGCTCCTCTTTCTCGACAACGGGACCCCGCGCTTCAACCACATCCACCTTTCTGAATAAGATGCTGCCCGAGGTCGCCGGTGGGTGGTGCGGCTCGTATGTCATAGAGTAGTTGGTGAAGAAGTACTGGCGGGGGAAGTTCCTGCCGTCGGAACGGCTGGTGAAGCATCGCCTCGCACCAGAGGGCAAGCGGGTGCCCAACCCCTAGCCTAGCAAGGCCATCATCTTCCTCGCCCATTTCGCTCGTGGCCTTGGGCTGCCGCTTCGTCTTGGAGCTACTCGTCACCTTCGACCTGCAGCTCCACCACCTTGGAGCCAACGCCATGTCGATGTTGTCGCATCATGCGGCCTGCTATGAGGCGTTCCTCGGCGTCTGCCCTGACGTCGCAAACTTCTTGAAGTTCTTCTACTTCAAGGTTTAGGTGGTTGGGAAAGGCGGGGCGCTGATGGAGACGGGCTGCTTCGCCATCTACCCGCGGCCATCAGTGCCCATACTGCGCCTGGAGCTCCCCAACAGTGTCAAGCTCTGGCAGCGCTTGTACTTTTACGTGCACAACTACACCGAGGTGGACTTCATCAAGGTCCCCTCCTTCTCCAACATTCCCTCCAGCTGGAAGGCCTGGAGCGTCCAGCACTTGGGCGCCCAGGGCGACATCGACCGGATGGGTGCCCGGCTGGCCGTCCTCGTGGAGAAGGAGCGGCTCACCGCCTGGGACATTCTGCTGTCCTGGATGGCGAACCGCATGCTCCCGCTGCAGCACCAGTCGCACAAGATGTGACACCTCTCCGGCCATCTGGATCCCACCCGGGTATCTCGGCTGGATGTGTCGCATGCTGCTCTCCGCGAATGGCTCGCCACCATCTCGAAGGAGGGGCTGTAGGAGGAATGGGTGTTCTCCTGCTGGCCGTACCACCGCAGCCGTCTTCCACCTAAGGTATGTCTTTCTTTCTCTTCTCTGGGTGGATTTTCCTGAGGGACTACCGTTTCGTGCCTCTTATCTTCCCTTGTTGAGTAGCTTTCCAGGGCGCAGCTAGTGGGGATCGGTATGGGAGACAACGAGCTCCCCAACTTCACCGTGGACTTCAAGCTGGCAAAGGCTCCGCCGGTGGAGGCAGAGCGGTTCCCCATGCGGGCCGACCAGGGCTGCGAGTTCCCACCCGGTGAGAGTTTGTCCTTTGTCCTTATCTGCCTTGCACTTGTTATGCTTTTAGCCATGAACTTGATATTTTGCTTGCACTGGAATAGCCGCTCATGGCGAGGTTGTGGACCTGGCCGAGGTCGCCGCACCCAAGGGCAAGGGGAAGCGGGCCGCCCCCACTAGCGCTGCTCCGGCCGGAGGCGGCGCCAAGAAGACACAGCGCCCCCGTCCCGCGGCCACCATGTCGAGCATTGTCAGGTAGGTGCTTATGTCATCCCGGTGCTTGTATTGACTTGCTCGCACTTGCGTTGCTCATTCCTTGTGTTTCCGCAGCGAGGCGATGGCCTTGCCTGGCTCCGTGACTGTCGCCACCACATCCGCCCCTCCGCCTGCTGCGGAGGGAAGTGTGCCGGCTTCAGCATCCAAGGCCGCGCCATCTCCGGCCCCCGAGGCGGCATCTGCTCAGCCGGCTGGGGCCAGGGTGGAAGCAACAGAGGTGGTGCCGCCGGCTGCGCCCGCGACACTTCACCGGGCCAGGGCCATCTCCTGGCTTCCTGAGGGTCTTCTGCTTGGGCACGCTGGCATGGCCATGCCTCCCTCGGCTTGACGGTGGGTGATGACTCTAGCACCTACCAGGTGGAGGAGCCGGTGGAGGTGTCGTAGCCGGAGGCCTTCGTCCAGCCGTAGGTTGGGCCCTCCGCGGCCCCGGTTAGTGATGATGACTTCCAGGTTACCGGCTGGACGCCGGCTCGGGCTGCGCCGCCGTTGGACGCCCTCCTGGCGCAGTTGTCAGAGGCGGCGCCTCTGGCCGCTGGCCAGGCTCGCGGTGGAGGCGCTGGAGCAGGGGGTCAGCCAAGCCAAGGCGCTGGGGGCCTCCGTCGAGGTATGTGTTCTGTGGCCCATCTTCATGCTTGTTCACTGTCTTGCGCTGCGGCTTGTTCTCACTTCTCTGTTTGTGTAGAGGGCTCTTGTCGACGCTGCCAAGACCTCACGGGACCTGGGCTGTAAGATCACTCGCTCTGTCGTATCTTCTCGATTGTGCGATTTCTTGCGCTTCTTGTTGAATATTGGTTACCCTCATGCAGCTCTGCTGGCAGACCAGGACCACAAGGTGGCCCGGCTAAAGAAGGTGGTCGCCCGGCTGGAGGAGTCCAAAAAGACCCGCCAGGACCAGATCGCCCAACTGACTGCTCAACAGCAGCAGATGGATTTCAAGGCTGGAAGGGCCAAGAAGTCGGCGGAGACCCGGGCCGAGGCGCTGAAGAACCTGGAGGGGCTTTATGCCACCCAGGCGGATGCCCTCAAGGTTTCCAAGGCCAAGGAGGCGGCAGCGCTATCGGAGCTTTGCTAGATCGCCCAGATCATTGTCAGTAAGTGCCCTCAACTTAAGACAAATTTGCTGCTTTGCCCTTTGTAGTCAGTATTGATTATTGTTTATTTTCCCGGCTGCAGCTCAGTATCCTGAGGCAACAGATCAGGCGCTGGTCCGGATTCCCGAGACGGATTCGTATCGGATCTCCACCCGAGGGAGCTGGTGACAGTCGTTAGCTAGGAGGCGAACCGGCTTCGTGCCGCCACTCTCGAGGTCTTTGACTACGTCTGGCCCGAAGCTTCCCCGCCTGGCACCATGGATGTCTTGTCCGAGCGTCTTTTGGGCGCTCCGGACCTCATGAATGTGGCCCAGGAGTGGGCGGCTCGTAGCGGCATGGAGATGGTGCTGGCGCTGGCACTACTGAAGTCCTGGTACCTGGATGTGGATCCATGGAGCCTTTCCCACGAATTTTACCAAGGGACCAGCTATGACCAGCTTCGTGCCGAGGTTCCTGACATCCTCTCCTGTGGCGTGACAATCAGAAGTTTCGTTGCGCTGGACAGGTACTTTAGTGACCCGGCTGGCACGGAGCGGTACTATCACAGCCTGGATGCGCCACGCACTGATGCTCCGGCTGCACCATAGACCACCTCGGCAGACGTCGCCTCTAGTACCCAAGCTCCAGCTGATGCCTTCGGCCCTTCTACCCCTAGTAAACTTGATCCCCGGTATGCCGGGAGTATTTGTGGTTGAAAAACTTGTCTTTTCTTTGCGCTGTGTGAACAATTGTCTGTGTTCTGGTTATTGAACTCTTGCAAGAGAATCGCCTCCCTTTGTATATTTGCTCGTGCTCTTTGGTTTGCACTTTCTGCTCTGCATTTTCTGAATGCTTGTTTCTGTGTGGGGGCGCGCGAGCGCACCAACAGGGTGTAGTCCCCGAGGTTCGGGCCGACTAGAGAATACAGCCAGGTCGAAGATCCTTTGTGTTGTTTGTTTGCAGGTTTCTGTGTGGGGGCGCACGAGCGCACCCACAGGGTGTAGTCCCCGAGGTTCAGGGCGGCTAGATAATACAGCCGGGTCGAAGCTCCTTGACCCGCTCTACTGCCTCTTGGAAGCTACTTGCCTCTGGCTTGGGTGTTCGTCGTTGAACTTTGGCTCACGCAAACATAGAATCAAACAAGTTGTTTGCCTGGTTAAGCATATGCAAGTTCAAACTATAATCTTAGATTGACTAGTTTTGAAATTTTCGCTGTTTCGTGCAAATCCAATGTCTTTGCCCTTTTCTCATTGAGCATTGGCCAGTTTTGATGTTGTTCCCTTGCTGGCTTTTAGCCGGAGTCGAAGGGGTAGCTTAGTAGGTGTACTGCATGATACTTCGGGTTTGGGTCATTGTCTTTGGGCGAGCAAGGGCAACCAGGTCGTCCAGACGTTTTTGTCTTCCTCGTGGCTTTTTCATGTAGGGGCCTTTGAGCGTTCTGCTCTTGCTGGATCTGTTAGCCGGCTTGCGGTCTATAGCCGGAACCGAAGAGGAAGCCTTAGGAACCGCGTATAGTACTTTGCCAAGTGGGTCGCACAGCCATCTGGGCCATCCGGCGAGTCCCCAAGACGGATCGCCGGCTCCAGGGTTAGAGTAATGCAGCCGGAAAACCAATTTGTGAAGCATGACTTGCTTATTTATTGCGGAGTCCCCGAGACTGTGTCAAGGCTCCCATGCTTGTTCATTACATAAATTAAGATACATACACTTCTTGTTCAAGTGTAAAATGGACGAAGCAGTCTCGCGTTCCATGGGCGTTCAGTTTCTTCACCTGAGTGATCCATCTTGTTCTTTTCCGGCTTACAGGCGTCGATGAGGTAGTATGAGTTGTTCTGCAGTGCCCGGCTGATGATGAATGGGCCCTCCCAAGGCGGAGACAGCTTGTGCATCCCCTTGGTGTCTTGAACTAGCCTTAGCACCACGTCGCCCTCGCGGAACGAGACGCTGCGGATCCGGCTGGCGTGGTAGCGAGGCAAGTTTTGCTGGTAGATGGCGGATCTAGATAAGGCCAGCTCGCATGCTTCTTCCAGGAGATCGACGTTGTCTTCCCGTGCTTCTTTGTTTTGTTGTTCTATGTAGAGCAGCTTGCGGGGTGCGTCGAATTCGATGTCAGTGGACAAAACCGTGTCTTCCCCGTAGACAAGGAAGAAAGGAGTGTAGCCGGTGGACCGGTTTGGCATGGTGTGAAGGCTCCAGAGTACAGCCGGCGGCTCCTTAATCCAGTAGCCGGGGGATCGCATTAGTGGTTCGATCAGCCGGGGCTTGATTCCGGCTATGACTAGGCCATTTGCTCGCTCACACTACCCGTTGGACTGGGGGTGTGCTACAGATGCAAGGTCCAGGCGGATGCCCTTATCTCCGTAGAATCGCGCGAAAGCTCTCTTGGAAAAATTTGTGCTGTTGTCGGTTATGATGCTGTTGGGGTAGCCAAAGCGTGTGATTATGTCTGTGAAGAACTTGACCATCGTTGGCCCATCCAGCTTCTTTATTGGCTTTGCCTCTATCCACTCAGTGAACTTGTCCACTACCACCAGCAAGTGTGTCATGCCGGATCAGGCTGTTTTGAAAGGGCCAACCATGTCCAGCCCACAGACGGCAAATGGCCAGGTGATGGGAATTGTCTTGAGTGCTGCAGACGGAGTGTGCTTCTGCTCACTGAACCGCTGACAACCGTTGCATGCTTTGACGATCTGCTCAGCATCTTCCAATGCCGTGGGCCAGTAGAACCATGGCGGAATGCCTTTGCCACTATGGCCCGTGACGACGCGTGGTGTCTGCAATCGCCCTGGTGGATGTCGACCAGCAGCCAGATTCCGTCCCCTTGGCTGACACATCGCTGATAAATGCCGCCAACACTGCGCTTGTAGAGATCATTGTTGATGATGGTGTATGCACTGGCTCGGCGCTTCACCTGCCTTGCCTCTACTTCTTCCTCGGGCAGCTCTCCTCTGGCCAGGAAATCCATGAACGGCTTGGCCCATGTTGGGGTTTCTCGGATGGCGCACACCGCCTGCATCAGCGGATTCACTTCTGCCTGGATGACTGGGTTGGGCTTGTCTGAAGGCCGGCCAGGTGGAGTAGCGGAGCCAGCAGCCTCTAGGATGGAGGCGGCACTTCCCGGGTGCGGCTAAGCCGTCACGGGGATCTTGGAGCCAGCAGTCCCCAGGTGCAGCGAAGCAGTCCCCGGGTGCGGTGAAGCCGTCGTGGAAGTCTTGGAGCCGGCAGTCCCCGGATGCGGCGAAGCAGTCCCCGAGTGCGGTGCAGCCGTGGCGGAGGTCCTGGAGCCGACAGTCCCCAGGTGCGGCAAAGCATTCCCCGGGTGCGGTGCAGCTGTGGTGGAGGTCCTGGAGCCGGCAGTCCTCGGGTCCGCGTCCAACATTATGGACTTGGATTAAGGAGAGGGCGTGATTGATGGCTTGCGCAGGTGCTCAAGGGAGATTCTAGGCGGAATTGCTTGTCTTGTCGACCCGATGCGGGCGAGCGTGTACGTGGCCTCGTTGTTTCCCCTGGGAACATGGTGAAACTCGCATCCTTCAAAATAGGCACATAGCTGCTGTACGAAGAAACGATATAGATCCATGTTTGCATCTCTAGCATCCCAATCACCCGACACTTGCTGCACCACCAGATCAGAGTCGCCGAAGCATAGGATGCGTCGAATGCCTATTTCCTCTGCCATCTTGAGACCACGGACGAGCGCCTCATACTCAGCGACGTTGTTGGACGCGGGGAAGTGGATCTGCATCACGTATTCCAGCCGGTCTCCTTTTGGAGAGGTGATGACCACTCCGGCTCTAAGCCCTCCATACATCTTGGAGCCGTCGAAATGCAGCTTCCAATGCGTGGAATCAGGGCAAGGTGGCAGGTACTGTGTTTCTGCCTAGTCGACCAGGAAATCCGCCAAGGCCTGAGACTTGATCACCGTTCTTGGCTCATACTGTATGTTGTGGGCGGCGAGCTCTATGGCCCATTTCGCCACCCGGCCTGTGGCATCTCTGTTGCCGATGATCTCCGAGAGCGGCGCTAGCGCCACCACCCGGATGGAATGTTCTTGGAAGTAGTGCTTCAATTTCTTGGCGGCCATGTACACGCCGTATTCTAGCTTCTAGTAATGAGGGTAATTCTGCTTCGAGAGCGAGAGTACCTCACTCAGGTAATACACCAGTCATTGCACCGGCTGCGCCTTTCCTTCTTCCGGCCTCTCCACCACCAGCACCACACTGATAACCCTGTTTGTCGCTGCGATGTACATGAACATGGGTTCCTTTGCTGCTGGCGCCGCCAGAATAGGTGGTGAGGTGAGCATGCGCTTGACGTCGCGGAAGGCTTCATCCGCCTATGATGTCCAGATGAATTTGTCCGTCTTCTTCATGATTTGGTACTATGGTAGTGCTTTCTCGCCCAGTCGGCTGATGAATCGGCCGAGGGAGGCTAGGCATCCGGTGAACTTCTGGACATCTCTCAAGTTCTTGGGCGGCTGCATGCGCTCAATTGCACCGATCTTCTCTGGGTTCACCTCAATTCGTTGCTCGGATATGAGAAAACCGAGGAGTTAGCCGGCTAGGATGCCGAACACGCAGTTCTTCGGGTTCAGCTTCATCTGGAACCGGCGGAGGTTGGTGAATGTTTCCTTCCGATCCTCAAGGAGTGTCTAGTGCTCCTTGGTCTTGACCACCACATCATTGACATAGGCGTGTACGTTTCTGCCAATCTGAGTCTGCAAGCACTTCTGCATGCAGTGCTGGTATGTTGCTCCAGCATTCTTCAGTCCGAACAGCATTGTGGTGTAGCAGTAGGCTCCGTAAGGAGTGATGAATGCTGTCTTTATTTGAACAGCAGGGTTTAGCCAGATCTGGTGGTAGCCGGAATACGCGTCCAGAAACGACAACAGCGCACAGCCAGCCATGGAATCGATCACTTGGTCTATCCTTGGCAGGGCGAATGGAACCTTGGGGCATGCTTTGTTTAGACTAGTGTAGTCAACACACATACGCCAAGTCCTGTTCTTCTTCAGCATGAGTACGGGGTTTGCCAGCCATTCTGGGTGGAAAACCTCCATGATGAATCCGGCTGTGAGCAACCGGGTGATCTCCTCCCCAATTGTTCTTCTTTTTTCTTCTACGAAGCAGCATAGTGACTGCTTGACCGGCTTTGCATCCGGCCTGACATGTAAAGAGTGCTCGACGACCTTCCTCGGAACACCTGGCATGTCCTTGGGGGACTATGTGAAGATATCCCGATTCTCATGGAGGAAGTCGACGAGCGCGCTTTCCTATTTGTTGTGAAGGCCGTCTCCAACGAGGACGAACTTGTCCGACTCGGCCTTGTTCAGCAGGATCTTTCTCGTGCCCTTAGATGGCTTGAACTGCGCCTCTCCGGCCGGCTTGGGCTCGCCAGCCAGCATGTCCTTCTGCAGGGCCACCATGTTCTGCATGATTATGCGTTTTTCTTCCGTGATGATTATGGCTTCCGCTATCTTGGAGCTGTCTGTGGCGCACTCCATAGACCGTCTGTAGCAACTGGCCATGGTGATGACGCCCTTGGGTCCTGGTAGCTTCATCTTGAGGTACGCGTAATGTGGTACCGCCATGAACTTGGTGAGCGCTGGGCGCCCCAGGATTGTGTGGTACGTGCTGCAGAGGTTGACCACCTGGAACCAGATGGGCTCGCGGCGGAAGTTGTCCTCCGTGCCGAAGATGACATCTAGCTGGATCTTTCCGATGGGGGAGTGCAACGGGCCTGGGACGGCTTCGTGGAAGGAGGTGCTCGACGGCTCCAGCTGCGACTCACTGATACCTAGCCGGTCGAGTGAGCTGCGGTATAGGAGGTTGATGTTGCTCCCTCTGTCTATGAGGATGTGGGAGAATCTGCTGGAATGCTTCTCGGAGACAATGATAGGATCCAACACCATCGCGTAGGTGCCTGGGTGAGGCAGCTCAGCTGGCTGGTCCTTCCGGCTCTATGCACCTTCTTGCTCCGACCAGTTGAGGTACTAGGGGACGGAAGGAACGATTGTGTTCACTTCCGCCTCGCGGCGCCTCTTGTTGTGCTTGGTCCCTGGCTCCATGGTGAAGATGTGGTAGTTTCCCACCTAGCGAGGGTAGTTGTTATCATCATCTTCCCTTCAACGCTGGTTGTTACAATCGCCTGGAGGCCCGCCGGCTGGAGGAGGTGGCGCTTGCCTAGCCGGTGCACCAGCAATCTCTGCCATCTTCTTCGTCCAGGTGCACTGGCGTGTGGTATGCGTAGCTGGATTGTTGCCTCCGCTATGGAACTTGCATGGCCCATCAAGCATTGACTCGATGGTGTACTTGGGCCTCGGAGGCCGGTCATCGGGCTTCTGTCTCCGGCTTTTGCCTGCAGCCGGATCCTCCTGCACTGCCGCCACCTGCCTGGAGCCGTATTGGTTATCCGGCTGGTCATCCTTTCTCTTGCTGTGGCAGTTGTCATGCCCCCTGGAATTGTGGCCATTCCCTTCCGGCTGGCGCCAATCTACGGCGATGTCGACAATGATTTGCCCTTGGTCGTCTACCCGGACGGATCTTTTCATTGCCGTGTCGGCCATGGCGTACTTGTCCGTGATGGCCATGGTCTGTGCCATGGTTGTGGGCTCCACCCGGCAAAGCTTATGCTTGAGCATAGTGCCGTCTCTGCGGCCGTTGATGAAGAAATCAACCGCCTGGTGCTTGTGTACCCCCTCACAGGAGTTGTGCATGCTCGTCCATCGGGTGATGTAGGAGCGATCAGATTCATGTGGGCCCTACATGCAAAGAGCAAGCTCGCCGGGTCAGCCTGGGCGCTTGTAGGTGCCGGTGAAGTTGCGGACGAACGCCTGCTCAAAATCGATCCAAGCATTTATGTTGTTGTCGGGGAGGCTATTGAGCCACGTCCTGGCTGAGTCGGGGAGCATGAGAGGGGTGTAGAGTATTGCTACCCGGCGGTTGTTGTTGGCGATGCTTACGGCGGTGGTGTAGTCCACCAGCCAGTCCTCCGGCTTAACTGAGGTGTTGTACTTTGGCGTATCCCTTGGGTGCGAAAATCCCTTTGGAAACGGTTCATTCCAGATGCGCGGTCCGAAGCATCTTGGACCGGTTGGACTTTCTTCCTCCAGCACGCGTGATTGGACCATCAGGTCGATTCGCACGCGCGTCTTGCTGTTTATCCAGCTCGAGCAGTCCCAGACGGCCGGATAGGCGGGACTTGGGGAGCGCTTGGCCTTTTCCGGCTTCGTTGGCCGGCTCACGGTTTTTGCTGGTAATAGCTGCCGCGTCACGGGCGTTGTGTCCACGGCCTGCAAATCCACTGCGTGGGCGGTTGCTCTGCCTTGCTCCGTTTGGGGAGGCTGCCTTGCTGCCACCTGCAGCCAGATCCGCCATCCCGCGAGTCGGTTGGGTTCTACTATTGCCGGCCATGCTGAGTTCTGCCTCGGCCTGCAGCTTGTTCGCTGTGACCACAAGGAGCTGGACACGTGCCTGCTGACGGAGCAGTTCCTCGCCCTCCAGGTGGCTTAGCTCTGCAACTGCCGCCTCCGCGGCCCGCATGTTCTTGGTGGGAGTGTTGTAGACCGGCTGCACCATGGGTGTACGCGGATCAGCGGCGCGATCCATCTCCGAACCGAGGTTCCGGCCTTGTGGCTGGGCCAGGCGGCTGGTGCTAGGCAAGCGCGCGAAGCCGTGCATGATGTTGTACTCCCGCATGGTGGCGTTCATCCATCGTTGGGCAGCCACCACCTTGCCAGCTTCCTCCAGAAGGTTCTGACAGGTAGTCTCCAGGGCTGCCATAGCTGCAGCTGGATCCGCCTCGATGGGGGTGATGGGGTTGCGGAGGTGCTCGATGGAAGTGTTGATCAGGTCCTAGTTCGGGAGGCATGAGTTGGTGGCACAGCCGTCCATGTTGCGCTCCAGAGGTGGGTGACGGTTCTCCATCGAGCCTGCCATCATGACCTCGATGCTGCCGCTGGCAATGCATGAGGTGGAGAAACCAGGGGGCGCGCCGAAGATGGTGACGACCTCGCGAGGGAAGGCCTCAGGGATGGTGGCGACGTAGACGCGGTGCTTGCCGAAGTGCATGATGGAGCCCCCACTTGGGAAAATCCCACCAGCGAAGTAGGACGCGTTGTCGAGGACGCAGTCGAAGGAGCTGAGAGTAAGGACGAGGCCAGAGGCGACATGCTCACCAGCGATGAGTGGAAGTCCCGTGCGAAAGATGATCCCAGCCGAAGCGCTGTGCCCCACGGTGGGTGCCAACTGTCATGGTGTGGAACACGGCAGTACCATCGGGGATGGCTTGAAGGGGACAATCAGGATGCTATCGGTGGCTAGTCGCAACAGGTTGGGCACAGATACTGCAAACATAGCGATGTACCCGGGTTAGGAGACCTCTTGGCGAGGTAAAACTCCTACTCCTGCAAGGATCTACTATCAAAGGGGGTGAGTGCCCAATACCAATGCTCCTTGAGCTGTTTCCTTAGCTACTTCTCGCTTGAAATTGTCTAAGTCCTGCCTCTTGTGTCTCTAACTAGAACCCTAGCACTACCCCCCTTATATACAGGTCGAGGAGGTAGGTTACAAGGTGGGTTCTAGGGTTTACTGTTTGGATTTGGGCCTTACATAGTGGGTCGGCTGGACAGGGCCAAATGGTAGGCCCGGGTCCAGTCAAGCCTCCAGTACAGGGGAGGACCACGCTACAGTGTCTAGTGCCCTTGCTTTACTCGTCAGCCAGTTCTTTATGCGTAAGCCGGAGCTTTCCTCGTCAGCCCTTTCTTTGCTCGTTAGCCTCCAGCTTTGGTGTAGTTGTCTAGTAGCGGCGGCCAGGCCAGCCAGCCAGTCCGTTCAAAGGTGCGCTCAGCAAGGAGCGTCACCCCCACCGTACCATGGCCAGCGGATCCGAGGCGGCCGGCTAGGAGAGGCCTCCCAGCCAGTTCTTCTGGCTACCTGGCTAGACGGGCCAGCGGGGGAAACTTGAATGTGGACCGGGTGGGGATTCCACCCGGCTGTGGTTCCTTGATCTGGGTCCAGATGGCATGTGCTCCTTGGAGCCTGCCGGTTGGTCCCGTCTTGGCCTACATGGGGCTCATCCCCCCCGACACTTTCCGTGTTTTGCTTATTTGCCTCTGTTTCCTTCTTCTATTGTTTAGCACGTTGGTTTCCTTTGGTGCTGCGAGCCTGGCCCTGGCGCCCATTGGATCCCCGCCCCACGCGCCGGACACCGCGCCACCCGCATATGCCTCTGCTCCCCCTCCTTCATCCAGGGCACCGTCTCCGCCCCCGCCTCAAGCTGATCTAGCTACCGCAGACGGAGCAGGGGACGCTCCGCCGACTATGGTGGTGCAGCCGGTTATGGATGCGCCTTCTTCACGAAGTGGAGGTAGTTCTCCTGCGGCAGCACGGAGGGCCTTCGCCGGCAAGGAGCTCGTGGTTGTCACCGACGACAACTCCGACGACGAGCCAGGGGAGGAGTGGCAGATGGTAGTGGCCGAGGTGAAGGAGTCGCTGGTCGCCAACACCATCGACGACGACGCCTCCTCTGCCGCTTCGTTGGCAGACCTTGCCGCCACCCTCGAGCTGGCGGTGAAGGAGATCCGGCTGCTCGAGACCGCTGCCGGTGGCAACCAGACCCTGGAGCAGAAGCTGGCGGCTGCCAACGGGACCTCCCAGAGTAAGTCCCTTCAGCTGGATACAATTGCCGGATACTTTGGTCTTTCCTGTTCTCCATTTTTTTCTCTTTTTTTTGATAGTCGGTTTCCGTAGACATCATGGTGTGCGCTCAGTGGGAAATCGATTGCCTGAAGAAGGCGAATGACCGGCTGAGTATGTGCAATTCTATGCTTTGGCTGCAGAATAAGGACTGGCACGCCAAGCTGGAGGCCCTGGAGGCCACCGTCAAGGAGCACGACGCCTCCCTCGCTAGCCAGGCCCAAGCATTTGGCCTCCTCGAAGCCCAGAACAAGGACCAAGAGAAGGAGGTCAAACGGCTGACGGTTCGGGAGAAGGCTCTGGTGGAGGAGCTGATGCAAGTCAGGCACACGGCCAAGGGTAAGTTTCTTTCTGACTATCTTCGTCTTTCTGGATCCGGTAGCCGGATCTGACGTTCCTTTTTTACAGTGTTTTATCCCGGCATAGACCTGCTAGCTTATAACCGGCTGTAGGAGAACTAGCCGGGGGAGCAGCCGACCGCCCAGGAGTTGGTCATCCTTATCGGCGAGGAGGCCGCCAAGCTTCGCCAGGCGGCTCAGGATATCTTCACGTTTCTGTTGCTGGATACTCCGGTTCCGGAAACGATGGCGCGGCTAGCAGCCAAGGTGGCCGAGGTGCCGGCTACCATCGACTGCCCGAGGTATCTAGCGGCGTGAGCCGGGGCAGAAATGGCCCTGGCCCTGATGCTCTCTTGGTACAAGGACGCCCGTGTCGAGAAGATCGACGGGGGTTTCCGCGCCAACGCCGACCTCGCCGCCATCCGCCAGGCCCATCCGGAGCTCCGGGCCTCCGCCATCAAGATCGCTGACTACACGGACTTCGACGAGGTCCTCACCGACTCGGAGTCTGCCGGCACTCCTGATGCGGAAGCCTCATCGTAGCCAGCTAGTGGGGACGTCGGAGCCGGATCTGCCAACGCGCCTCCTCCGCCTCCCGAGACCGCCTCCGGCCAAGATCATCCTCACAGCAAGGGTCATGTCGCTTAGATATAATCCCCAGAATGCCAGGCGAACTTGTAGTTATTTTGTTTTATTTGAACCTTGTCGTCTGTGCCGGCTGTCTCTGACGTCGGGTGAACTTATGGGAGCTTCGGCTCCCCCTTTTGTTATCCAACCACGCTATTTGGCTTGCTTTCAACTTGTGATTTTTTGTATGCTTCGAGGTTCTGATATTTTGCCGGTTGAACTTATCTGGCTACCTTCACTCGGCTGAACGCCTTTAGCTGGGGGAACTCCAACTCCAGTGGGGGCGCGCCAGCGCACCCACTGGGTGTAGCCCCCGAGATTCGGAGTAGCTGGCATAGCCAGGTGCTTCGAATCTTCTCTTTTCTTCGAGTCTTTAGCTTCATCCGACTAGACACCTCTAGCCGGTTACTTTCACTGGCTGGACGCCTGCAGCCAAGGGAAGTTCCATTCCAGTGGGGCGCGTCAGCGCACCCACTGGGTGTAGCCCCCGAGATTCGGAGTAGCTGGCGTAGCCAGGTGCTTCAAATCTTCTTCTTTTCTTTCTGCCCTTGCCCTCACCTGGGCTCCAAATATCCGGCTAACGCCTTTAGCCGGTCGGAAACTACAAGATTCCACTGGGGGCGCGCGAGCGCACCCAGTGGGTGTAGCCCCCGAGATTCGGAGCGCTTGATGAAGGCAAGGACTTCGAATCTTCCTCCTTCTTGAATTCCGACTCGATGTAGTCATACAAAAACAAACATACATACATTCCCACCTATCAATAGGTTAGTCGGTTAAGGTAGCCCCTTTTTAGCCGGAAGGCGGATGTGTTTTTTGAAAACTAGCTTGTGCCTCTCTGGACACTTAGCCACTTTCCCGTGTGATCTGCTATTTACACTACGTCCTTGTCGGGCAGCCGGGTTGCGGTCTGCAGCCAGAACCAAAGGGAGCTGACAATACATTGCGCATGGTACTGACGGCTTAGTAGCTGGATTGTCTCAAACTAGTTGCAAGGCCAGGACACCCGATCTATCGCATCTCCTCCCTATTTTTCATGTGGGATGCCTCGGGCTTTTGCTCTTGCTAGCCGGACAGCCGGGTTGCGGTCTGTAGCTGAGACGAAGAGTGGGCCTCTGACATCATCGCACACTACTCAGCCGGTTTGTTGTTTTAGCAGGTCGGGCTAGCCGGCGATCCACCAGGTAGGGGTTGCCGGAGCCGGAAAAACTGAACCGGAAACAAATACACACAAATTTCTAGCATGGAGTCCCCGAGAATCTCATAGGGGTCCACATTTTCATTCATAGGATTTGCGGGATACATACACTGTGTGGTGACTAGGTGTAAAATGGGCGGAGCAGGGCCGTGTTCTAGGGGCGCTCTGTCTCCTCATCTGACTTGTCCATCTTGTTCTTGCGCGGCTGCTGCGCATCGATGAGGTAGTAGGAGTCGTTGGGCAGCGCCCAGCTGATGATGAAGGGACCCTCCCAGGGCGGCGATAACTTGTGCATGCCCTTCTTGTCTTGCACCAGCCAGAGAACCAGATCGCCCTCATGGAATGCGACGGGACAGATCCGGCTCGAATGGTAGTGACGTAGGCGTTGCTGGTACAGGGGCGATCTGGACAGTGCTAGCTCGCGGGCCTCCTCCAGGAGGTTCACGTCGTCCTCCCAAGCCTTCTGGTTGGCCTTTTCATCGTAGAGGAGCTTGCATGGTGAGTCGAACTCGATGTCTGTGGAGAGGACAGCTTCCGAGCCATAGACGAGGAAGAACAAGGTGAAGCCGGTTGACCTGTTCGGCGTGGTGCGGAGGCTCCACAGTATGGCCGGAAGTTCTTCGATCCAGCATCCGGGCAACCGCTCCAAGGGCTCGATGAGGCGCGGCTTGATGTCGGCTAGCACTAGGCCATTTGCCCTTTCGACTTGCCCGTTGGATTGCGGGTGCGCAACGGAAGCGAGGTCTAGCCGGATGTCCTTGTTGCTAAAGAACCGGGCGAAGGCCCCCTTGGTGAAATTCGTGCCATTGTCGGTGATGATGCTATTGGGGTAGCTGAACCGGTTAATGATGTCGGTGAAGAAGGTGATGACTCTCTCCCCGTCCAGCTTCTGGATAGGCTTGGCCTCTATCCACTTTGTAAACTTGTCCACCACCACCAGCAGATGGGTCAAGCCTGTGCACGCCCGCTTGAAGGGACCGACCATGTCGAGAGCCCAGACCACAAAGGGCCAGGTGATCGGTATGGTTTTGTGCACCGCAGTCGACATGTGCGTAAGCTGCCCGAAGTGCTAGCACCCGTTGCACGCGCAGACTAGCTGTTCGGCATCCTCGAGGGCGGTGGGCCAACAGAAACCATGGCGAACGCCTTGGCGGCTATTGCCCTGGATGAAGCGTGATGCCCACACTCGCCTTGGTGGATGTCCTTGAGAAGCCGGTAGCCTGTGTCCACATTGACACACCGCTAGAAGATGCCAGATACGCTGCACCTGTACAACTCCTTGTTGATGATGGCGTATGCGTGCGCGCGTTGCTGGATTTGCCTGGCTTCCACCTCATCATCCGGAAGCTCTCCATTGGCGATGTAGTTCATGAAGGGTTGCCCCCAAGATGGTATCTCCCGGATAGCGAGGATGCTTCCGCTCTCCGGTTGAGGGTCGTCGGGGGGTCGTCTGGATGAGGTACCCGGAATGGCAGCCCCCGAGCCGCTTGACGAGTCGGAGCCCCTAGGTCCTGCAAGCCGGAGGGTACGGACTTGCCAGAGTTGGTGCAACCCTTCTTCTTTGCAGGTTCTGCTGGCTCCGCGTCTGTCGTGCCGTCCACCGGAGTGCTCCCCGCCCAGATAATGGAATCCGACTCGGGGGACGGGTTGATGGAGGGCTTGCGTAGATGCTCCAAGGAGACCCCTTGCAGGATCGCCTGTCTGGTGGATCCAATTCGCGCGAGCGAATCGGCTGCCTCGTTGTTGACGCGAGGGACATGATGGAACTCATATCCGTCGAAGCAGGCGCCGAGCTTCTGTATGTGGAACCGGTAGAGAGCCATGTTTGCGTCGCGGGTGTCCCATTCTCCGGATACCTGCTGCACCACCAGATCTGAGTCACCGAAGCAAAGGATTTGATTGACGCCGATCTCCCTGGCTAGCCGGAGGCCATGCGCCAGTGCCTCGTATTCGGCAACATTGTTGGAGGCCTTGAAGTGGATCTGGAGGACGTACTGCAACCAGTCTCCTTTGGGCGAGGTGAGCACGATGCCGGCTCCCAAGCCCCCGAGCATCTTTGAGCCATCAAAGTGCATCCTCTAGTGGTCCGAATCAGGAACCGGTGGGAGGTACTGGGTCTCGGCCCAGTCAACAAGGAAATCCACAAGAGCTTGCGACTTGATCGTGAGCCAGGGCTCGTACTAGATGGAGTAGGTGGCGAGCTTGATGGCCCACTTGGCGACTCGGCCGGTGGCGTCCTTGTTGCCGATGATTTCTGAAAGGGGTGCGGTGCACACGACCTTAATCGGATGCTCTTGAAAGTAGTGCTTGAGCTTCTTGCACACCAGGTACACACCATAACACATCTTCTGATAGTGGGGGTACTTCTGTTTGGAGAGGGAGAGAACCTCGCTGAGGTAGTAGACGAGTCTCTAAACCGGCTGAGCCTTGCCTTCCTCGGGGCGCTCCACCACCAGGACGACACTGACAACCCGGCTGATGGCTGCTATATAGAGCAACATCGGCTCCTTGCTAGCCGGCGTGGCTAGAACCGGCACTGTGGATAGCATGCGCTTGAGGTCGTGAAAAGCGGTGTTAGCCTGCGAGGTCCAGGAGAACTTGTCCGTCTTCTTCATCAGCTGGTACAACAGAAGTGCCTTCTCTCCCAACCGGCTGACGAAACGGCTGAGGGAGACCAGGCATCTAGTGAACTTCTGGACTCCAAGCAAGCTCCTAGGCGGATGCAACCTTTCGATGGCCGCAATCTTCTCCGAATTTGCCTCGATCCCTCGCTGTGAGACGAGGAAGCCGAGGAGCTGGCTGGATGGGACACCGAAGATGCACTTCTTCGGGTTCAGCTTCATCTAGTACTGCCAGAGGTTGCCGAATGTCTCTCCCAAGTCCTCGAGGAGGGTGTGCTTCTCCTTGGTCTTGATGACCACATCGTCCACATAGGCATGCACATTTTGATCGATCTGCGAGTGCAAGCATTTCTGCAAATAGCGCTGATAGGTAGCGCCTGCATTTTTCAGACTAAAAGGCATGGTTTCATAACAGAAAGCCCCATATGGGGTGATAAACGATGTCTTTATCTGGTCAGCCAGATTTAGCCGGATCTGATTGTAACCGGAGTAACAATCCAAGAAGGACAACAAATCACGGCCGGCCATGGAATCGATAACTTGATCGATATGGGGCAAGGCGAAGGGGTCTTTTGAGCACGCCTTGTTCAGGCTGGTGTAGTCGATACACATGCACCAGGTCTTGTTCTTCTTCAACACTAGGACTGGGTTGGCCAGCCAGTCCGGGTGGTACACCTCCATGATGAACCCGGATACAAGGAGCTGGGTGATCTCGTCACCAATGATCTTTCTTTTCTCCTCTGCGAACAGGCATAGAGGATGCTTGACCGGCTTAGCATCTGGCTGCACATGAAGCGAGTTCTCGGCAAACTCCCTCGGCACACCTGGTATGTCCTTGGGTGACCATGCGAAGATGTCCCGATTCTCATGGAGGAAGTCGACGAGCGCGCCTTCCTATTTGCTGTCCAAGTTGGCACCAATGGTGACGAACTTGGTGGGGTCGGAGGGATCGAGCAGGATCATCTTCGTCTCCTTTGCCGGCTGGAAAGCTGCTTCTCCAGCCAGCTTGCTGCTAACCGGTATTTCTTGCTGGGGCATGGCCACATTGTGCATGATCATGCACTTATCTTCGTCTATGATGAGGACTTCTGCCAGCTCGGAGCTGGTTGAGGTGCACTCCATTGACCGCCTGAAGCAGCCAGCGGCGGTGATCACGCCGTTTGTCCCAACATCTTCGTCTTGAGATACGCGTAGTGGGGGACGGCCATGAACTTGGAGAGGGCGGGGCGCTCGAGGAGAGCATGGTAGGAGCTCGTCAGGTTCACCACCTCTAACCATATCGGCTCGCGACGGAAATTCTCCTTGGTCCCGAAGATGACGTCCAGCTGGATTTTTCCTAGCGGAGCGCAAGCCGGTCCTAGCAGTACGCCGTGGAACATTGTGGTAGTCAGGCGCAGGTCGCGCTCACGGATGCCCAGCTTCTCCAGCGAAGACTGGTAGAGAAGGTTGAGGCTGCTACCTTCATCGACGAGGACGTGCGAGAAGCGGCAGGTGCGCTCGTTGGAGACGATGAGGGGGTCAAGCACCATGGCGTAGCCCCCGGGAATCAGAAGTTGTTCCAGTTGATCCTCCTGGATCCAGGTGATGGGAGTCTCCGACCAGTTCAGGTACTAGGGGACTAGGGAGACGATGGCGTTGACCTCTTTGGAGCGCCGCCTGCGGCTGTGCTTGTCGTCCAGCTCCATCTTGAAGATGTGGTAGGCGGCGTGCGGCTGGGGGTAGCCGTTGTTGTTCATGTCGCCGTTGCTGCCGTTACCATCATTATCGGCTCCCCTAGCCGGTGGTGGTGGTCCACTAGGAGGGGGCAGGGGATGTTGCTGGTTTCCCTGGTCCTTTAGCTGACGGGTCCAGCTGCAGTTCCGGGTGGTCTGCATAGTCGGCTTGAAGGGACCGCTATGCCACTTCACGGGCTGTCAAACATTTGGTCGAAGGTGAGCCGGACTTTTGCCTTCTCACATCGTTAGTCAGTGCGTCGGGCGCGCCCTCCATGGCATTGACCTGTCGCACGTGGTAGCGAGCCTTCTGCTGTCCGGCTTGGCGGTCCCCATGGAACCGGTTGTCGTTGCCGTGGCGCCTGGAGGATCCGGCTTCTCCAGCCAGATTGCTCGGACGGTCGCGAGCCGGCTCCATCGGAGTCGAACACCCCTCAGCACTCACTCAGAGGGGTTTCTTCATGGCGGCATCCGCCGTGGCGTACTGGTCCGCAACCGTCATGAGCTCCGCCATGGTATTCGGCTCGGCACAAAGTAGCCGGTGGCGAAGCATGCTGCCTTCTCGGCATAACTCGATTAAGAAACCGATGGCCTGGCTCTCTAGGATGCCCTTGCAGGTGTTGCGCAGCTCCGTCCACTTGGCGAGGTACTCGCGGTCCGTCTCGCGATCGCCCTGGACGCATAGGGCCAGGTCGCATGGGCGGCCTGGACGCTTGTACGTGTCGTTGAAGTTGCGGACGAATACCTTCTCAAAGTATGGCCAGGCATTGATGTTGTTGGGTGCGAGGCTGTTGAGCCATGTCCTCGCTGACCCGGTTAGCATAAGGGGGACATAGCGCACTGCTATGCGCTTGTTCCCATGGGCGATGCCGATTGCCGTGGCGTAGTCGGTCAGCCAATCTTCCGGCTTCATGCTGCTGTCGTACTTGGGGGTGTCCCTAGGTAGGGTGAACTTATCTGGAAATGGCTTGTTCCGGATGCAGGGTCCAAAACAAACCGGTATGGTAGAGTCTTCCTCTTCCGTGACGCGCGCTTGAGCGAGAAGCTGGATGCGGTCACGGGCAACCGGACGATCCGGGTTGGGTGCTCCTACCCGGCCCGAGAGACGGGAACCGGTAGGTCTTGGCGCTCCAGTTGGTGGAGGGGGAGGCGGTGGGTTGCTATTCACCATTTTCTCCTGGCACTACTGGCCCTTGCTGCCAGAACCGTGGCGCTTGCTGCGGTCCTTAGTAGGAGGGGAGGACGCCTGCTGGGTGTCGTGGGGCGCACCCTTGCTATTGGCCAGTGGCCTGCTTTCCTTGGAGCAGCTGGGGTCCTCCTGCATCTGCCGGTTGGCATCAGCCTTCTCGTCCGGGATCCGGAGGAGCTCCTGCACCCTGGCGTGCTGCCGGTCTCGCTCCTCGCCCTCCAGGTTGGGTAATTCGTCTACCACGGCTCGCGCCGCACGCAGGTTCTTGATGGGTGTGCTATAGGTGGGCCAGATGAGTGCGGGTGCCGGATCCGGCTTGCCATCCTACCGCCTAGCTCGCCGCCCGGTGTCGCACTTGTCTGCGCCGGCTCGGCTCTACCGTGGCCGGAGTGAAGCCGTGCGCATGATCGTACCCGCGCCGGGTGATCTCGATCTGCTTGCGGGTCGCAGCCAGCTCCATGGCCTCCTGGAGGAGAAGCTGTCTCTCCATGATGAAGTTCTCCTCCGCCTCCTCCGGGTTATCCCCAAGGTTAACCAGCGTGAGGAGCCATTTGATAGCCTCCTCCACCGGATTCCTGGACTGTGGCGGAGCAGAAGTTCCGCCCTAGTCCGCGCCCCGCTCCCGCGGCTGGCGGGGGTGAGAGCTGGAGTCGGCCATCATTACCTCAACGCCGCGAGGGGTGACGGAGGCGCTGCTGCCAAGGTGCCACGGCTCTGCGACGGAAACGATCTCCCTAGGGAAAAGCTCCGACACGATGGCGACGTAGACGGGGAGGTCGCCAAAAAGCAGGATAGAACCGTTTGCCGGAAACGAGGTTTCGGCGAAGCAGGAAGCGTTGTCGATGACGCAGTCAAATTTGCCGAGCGTGAGCACCAGGATGGAGGCCACGCGCTCACCGGCTGAAGTGTGGGGTCCCGTGTGGAACGTGACTCCGGTCGAAGCCATCTTGCCCCATGGTGGGTGCCAACTGTCGTTGTATTGGGAACGGCAGTACCTAAATAGGTTAGATAGAGGTGTGGGGCCAAGTAGGGAAGCTCTCGACGGCGTCCACAGGCGGGATTGGATACGAGCAAGTGTAGCGAGACACAAGAAGTACCCAGGTTCGGAGCCCTCGTGGTGAGGTAAAGCTCCTACTCCTGCCGATCTGACTATGAGTGGTATACGGGCTACAATCGCTCCTTGAGCTGTATTCTCTAGCTACTGCCTTAAATGCACTAAGACCAACCCCTTCTACTAGAACCTTGCCTCTCCTTATATAGATAGAGAGGCAACGGTCTTATTGGCCAGTCCGGCTGGCGGGCCCCACAGGCGGGTCCCAGCCGGCTGGTCATCTACAGTACTCGGTACACTTACATCCCATCAGAGTACAAGCGGTAAGGTCGTCGTGGGTACAATGAACACCGTGTGAGCCCGTCGTCAGCGTATGGCCACTGTTCCCGCGTCACCCCGCAAAGTCTTCGGTATGGTCCGGTAGTTGCGGGTCTTGTCATCGTACCAGGGCGTACCGTGCACTGTACAGCATGTCACACTGTCCTCTTGATTGAGTCCGGCTATGCTGATGTAGCCGGCCCCACGCCTTGCTGCTCCTCGCAGTTCCGGCTACCATGAGGTAGCCGGCTTGACTTGCTCTTGTCCGGCTGCGCTCGGCCAGCCGGACACGGTCCGACTGTCGTGATTCTTGTCTGGTTGGGGTATCCGGAGGTCCCCCCGACAGTGATGCAATGTTTTAGTGCCGATTCAGGATGAGTTGGGACCTCTTCCTCAAAATTGTATATACCCTCTGGGAGTTTGACATCTACTTCATATGCAAGAAGGACTGCAATAGCATTGTGGGATTTTTCTTCCTATAGATGTGCATGGTGGCTATGAGAATGCTGGCATACGGAGCTCCCAGTGACACACGAGATGATTACCTCCACATGGACGAGTCCACCGTACCCAATGCCGAAGACACTGCTCGAATCCTTGCAATCAGTGAAGCTAGAGGGTTCATTGGGATGCTTGGAAGTATTGACTGCATGCATTAGAAACGGAAGAACTATCTGTTTGCTTGGTAGTGAATGTACAAAGGCCACAAAGGAGGTTGTAGTGTGGTACTTTAGGCAGCGGCTACAGGATCTCTGGATTTGGCACTCCTTGTTTGGTATGGCAGGATCCAATAATGACATCAATGTCCTGCAGTGCTTGCTTGTCTTCTCTAAGATTTTTGAGGGCCATGCTCCCCCGGTGGACTATGTGATCAATGGACACCACTACAACAAGGGCTAATACCTGGCAGATGGAATCTATCCAAGACAGTCAACATTTGTGAAGACTATCTCAAGCCCCTGATCGGCAAGCAATCCAACTTTGCCAAGGAACAAGAAGCTTGCAGGAAGGATGTTGAGTGGGCATTTAGTGTGCTCCAAGATCAATTCATAGTTTTCTGGTTCCCCACTTTGACCTGGTCGCAAGAGAAAATGTGGGAGGTAATGAATGCTTGTGTGATCTTACACAACATGATTATTAAGAACGAGAGGGAGGAGCCAGTGCTTGATGATGATAGTGATCCAGCACAACCATATTTCAGACAGGGTCCTTTTGTAGAGCCTGATAACCAGGTGCCAGCATCGTGGGCTGAAATTTTTGCTATGCGTCAAGAGATCCGAGACCCGCATGTGTATCAACAAATATAGGATGATCTAGTTGAGCACCTATGGATGCTCAAAGGCAACACCTAGAGGTTTTCTTGTGTTTGAAAACTTGTTAAATTATTTGGTATGCACTTGTTTTGGGCGACGAACTATGTGACCAAAATTTGGCCAAACTGTGTGTAAAATTGGTCGAGCCATGTGTTGCACGAAAACTGGGTTAATTTGTGTAAAATTTTGGCCAAATGTTTTCGAAATCACCATTCTTGGGGGTGTCCAGCCAGTGATGTAGCTGGAAGTTAGCGCCCAGGCCGAACTTTCGTGCAATCTGGCAGAAATAAATGTCGGATTTCGGCCAGGGGACCTCCAACGAGTGGATATTCTCTTAGATGTTTGGATATAATCCAACACAATAACTTTAGAATTTCTCAATTCTGTGATAGATTTTAATCTCCTATTCACATGTCTTGATGACTTCATGTTATCCTTAGATCCGTTTACTTTGACGATCGCAGTTTGATTATCATAGTTCATCGGGGTGGTGGGTATTGGTTTCTCAACCACATGTAAGTCCATCAAGAGCTCATGAAGCCACTCCGCGTCAACATTGGTTGTGTGAAATGCTGTGAGTTTTGCTTCCATTGTTGACCTAAGATGGTCTGCTTGTAAGACTTCTAAGAAACAACACCATGACCAAGTGTAAACAAATAACCACTCGTGGCCTTTATCTTATCACCATCAGATATCAAGTTTGAGTCAATATAACCCTCAAGTACCTGTGGATACCCAGTATAGTGAATACCATAACTCACAGTGCCTTTAAAATAGTGCAAAACTTTCTCAAGAGCATGGCAATGATCATCTCTAGTATTTGAAACAAATCGACTCAGTTTTCTTACAGCAAAGGAGATGTCAGGTATCATAATGCTGGCTAAATACACGAGAGAGCCAATAATTTGAGAATATCTCAATTGATCTTTAACATTCCTTTGATTCTTTTGAAGTAGCACACACAGATCATAAGGCGTTGGAGAAGACTTGCAGTCGCTATACCCGAAGCGACTCAATATATTTTCCGCTTAGTGGGATTGAAGCAGTGGGCCATTGTCATCCTTCAGTAGCTTGAT
This sequence comes from Avena insularis, assembly GCA_023614405.1. Taxonomy (NCBI): domain Eukaryota; kingdom Viridiplantae; phylum Streptophyta; class Magnoliopsida; order Poales; family Poaceae; genus Avena; species Avena insularis. Next base: position 108,134,649 of record CM042692.1, read on the forward strand.
GTTTAAGATTACATTATCCACTCCCAAATCCTTCATCTCAAAGAAACAAGATAGTAACTCTTTGACCTCCTCAATAACAGCGATGTTAGTCCTGAATGTCAATGCGTCATGGACATAGAGACACATAATAACTCCCTCTCCCCCACCATGGTGGGAGTACACACACTTATTAGCTTCATTTATAACAAAGCCTTAGGTAGTTAAAGTTCTTTCACACTTCTCATTCCACTGCTTCGGAGATTGCTTAAGGCCACACAAAGGCTTCACGAACTTACACACCTTTCCTTCTTGATCATCTACTACAAATCCATCAGCCTGCTCCATATAAATTTCCTCATCCAGCTCTCCATTTATAAAAGTTGTCTTAACATCCATTTGGTGAACGAGAAGACCGTGTGAGGCAGCTAAGGATAGTAGTACTCGAATAGTAGTCAATCTAGCTACATGTGACTATGTATCTAAGAAGTCTTCACCTTCTTTCTGGGTATAACCCTTGGCCACAAGACGTGCCTTGTACTTTTCAATAGCACCATCAGGTCTAAGATTTTTCTTGAACACTCACTTACATCCTACAAGTTTGCACCATAAGGATGACCAGTGACCTCCCAAGTTCCATTGGATAAGATGGAGTCCATCTCGCTTCACACAACTTCCTTCCAGTAGTCAGCATCTTGAGATGCATAGGCTTCTGAATTAGAAGTGAGAGTATCATCCACAAGGTACACTACGAAATCACCACCAAATGACTTTGCAGTCATTTTTCTCTTGATCCTTTTGGGATCTACATTGTTGTCCTCCATAGGATCATCATAGTGTTCTTTCGGCATAGTAGGTTCAAGACTATAGCAAATTCATGACTAGATGAACTAGTCATCTCCCGTTTCAATGAGCTAGACATACATTTTATGGGAAAGATCTCCTCAAAGAAAATCGCATCATTCGACTCCATAATTGTACCAACATGCATGTCGGATACCTCATATTTTATTATATAAAAAATCTATAGCCAATGCTATGAAAAGCATATTCCAGAAACACAATCCACGGTTTTTGGTCCAAGCTTTCGCTTCTTAGGTATTGGAATATTGACTTTCACTAAACATCCCCAAGTTCGTAAATAAGAGAGTTTAAGCTTTTTCTTCTCCCATTTCTCAAATGGAGTCATGGTTTTATCCTTTATGGGAACACAGTTTAGGACATGACACACAGTCATTAGCGCCTCCCCGCCATTCCTTAGAAAGACCCGATGTATCTAACATGGCGTTAACCAAATCAGTTAGAATGGGGTTCTTTCTTTCAGCCACCCCATTTGACTAAGGTGAGTAGGGAGGCGACTTCTCATGGATAATATCATGTTTTGTAAAGAATAAATAAAATTCATTTGTAAAGTACTCTCCACCATGATCCAAACTTAGCCGCTTGATTTTAAGATCACATTGGTTTTTAGCTTCAGCTTTATAGATTTTGAAGTAGTTCAAAACTTCATCTTTAGATTTCAGAAGATAAACATAGCAGTATCTAGTGGAGTCAGCAATCAACATCATGAAGTATCTTTTTTCACCTTTTGTGAGAACACCATTCATCTCACACAGATATGAATGTATAAGTTCTAGCGGTGCTAAGTTTCTCGGTTCTGCAGCCATATGAGACTTGTGGGGTTGATTTGCTTAAACACAAACTTGACACTTAGAACCTTTGACAGTAGTGAATTCCGGAATGAAACTCATAATGTCTAGCCGCATCATGCAACCAAAGTTAATATGACAAAGTCGTGAATACTAAATATTGGACTCATTATCATTCCAAACATGATTAATAACTTTAGTACATGAGTCTAACAAACATAGACAGAACAAACCTCAACACTCATAACCTTTTCCAACAAATTGTACATACTTAGAACTTATAACTTCATTGGACTCAAAAATCAACTTAAAATCATCTCGACATAAAAGCGATCCACTGACGAGATTCTTATTGATAGCGGGAACATGTTGCACATTCTTCAACTGTATGGTATGCCCTGAAGTAAACTTCAGATTCACCATACCAACACCATGAACAGAAACATGTGAGCCGTTTCCCATCAGTACGGAAGAAAACCTTGTGATCTGATAAGAAGAAAACATGGAAATATCAGAACATTCATGTCTATTGGCACCTGTTTCTATCTGCCATTCATGGGATTGACATACTGAAAGGACAGTAAGGAAAATACCATACCTAGCATCCTTCATGTCAGTATCCCAATGATAATATTAGCGGTCTTGTTGCTATTCCCATGTTGACGCTTATCAAAGCGATTAGGGCAGCTAGAAGCCCAATGGTCGGGATCACCACAAACATGGCAAGACCCTTTCTTCTTATCACTCTTCTTCTTGAAGTTCGTTGAGTTTGTGGCCTTATTTTTGCCATCAAACTTCACTTTGCATTCAGATTTATTCTTATTCTTGAACTTGTGGGATCGAAATTCTTTCATACCAAATTGGCGCTAGAACCTCCCTCAAATCCTCGAGCAGTTTTGTCCTTCGCTCTCGCCTTCTCTTCCACATGAAGAGACCCAATAGGATCCATAACAGAAAACTCTTGTCCTTTATGTTTCCGGGAAGTAGAAAATTTCCTCCACGAGAGAGGAAGCTTGGCAATAATGCCTCTAGCCACAAACTTTTCTAGTAAAGTACAACTGAAAACTGTTCAATTTTTTTGGCAAATGATGGTATGTCATGAGCTTTCTCAATGACGAAGCGCTCATCAGTCATCTTGTAGTAATAGAATTGATCCATGACGTACAACTCAGTGCCAGCGTACGAGACCCCAAAATTGACCTCGAGCGCATCCCGGGCGTCCTTGCCATGATCAAATGTCATACATGGGTCAACAATGTTGTCTCCAGGAACACTAAAAAGAGCCGCCTTAAACATGGCGTCAACTCTCTCAAAACATTCCTGATGTGCAACAGTAATATCTCTTGTAGGTTTTCCAAGAGTGACGCTACAATAGTTCAGTTTTTAAAACTAGAGAACTGCTCTCGTGCGCCATCTTTTATAATGTGAACCATTAAAAGGAGACGGACTTATAGCAGCGGCAACGCCACTTGGATTCATTTGCGTATAATTAGGTTTTTGATTTCGGAAATATAAGAAAATATCCATATGATTTAATCCGAATAAATAATTGATAAAACATGATCATACAGATAGCAATTAAACAAACCACACAAACTAACATAGTAGATGAACAGATTCCATCTAAGTAGGATAAACTGATCACATCTACTCCAAACTCTAGAACAAAGAACTCTAGCAAAATCTAAAAGAGAAAGTTTAGGATCACGCAATGGTAGCACGATTGTTGTCGCCCATGTTGAGGTTGCCAAAGAGGTCGGTGACATCTCACAAGAAGTCGTTGTTAGGGAACTCGTCATTAGACAACGTTGTGGTTGTAAGTAGTCATGCTTGAGCGCTCCCCAAAAACCTGATCTCCCCTCACCCGTACAGGTTCACAAGAGCTAGGTTTCGGAAGCCCAGCGTATCTGTTTATATAATACGGGTAGGGGAGGTCGTAGGACATAGCCTATGTCTGAGTCGGTAACAACCTACAATTCAGAAATCTATAAACGGCTGATTAACGCGTCCGTTAATGACTCTTACACTAGTAGAAAACCCTTATAGCAGTCATTTCCCTAGTGGCGTCCAAAATATAATGTGCACCACCACTTGAAGATGAAATAGTAACGGCTTTGAGATATTCAGGAATGCCACCAGTAAACCCTAATAGTAGCGTCCACGTATAAATAAACACCACAAACAGGAGAGTTCCCATATTAGTCGGGGCAAAGGTAATAGTGGCGTTGGATTCAGGTGAATGCCACCAATATGTACACTAGTGGTGGCGTTGGAGTCCGCTAAACGCCACGGGTACCGACCACCCCGCACGTGGCCACCGATACCACATATCCTTTCTGCCCCCTCTCACAGCCCGGCCCCTCTCTCTCATTCACACAACGGCCGACACACTTTCTTCTTTCTGCCCCTTCCCTGCAGCCGCCGCCCCGCATCTTGGATGCCCCATTGATCTTCTCCCCGACCGCACCTCTCCTCCTATCCCAGCACCCACGACTACGCCCACCACGTGCATCCTCCGCCACCCTGGCCGCGTCCGATGAGTCCGCTCGATTTGCCGCTGCCGGTCTCTCCAACCTCCCCCTCCCTGAGCCGTCGGTCGCTGCAATCTTCTTGTCTCCAAGCCTCGTCACCGACCACGCGCATCCGCCGGCACACCGGCCGCATCCGATGACCGCTCGATTTGCCGCCACCGGTGGCTGCAACCTACCCCTCTTCGAGCCTCCGGTCGCTGCAACCTTCCCGTCCCCGAGCCTCGTCACCAACCTCGCGGTGAGCCACCTATCACGCTTCTCCCTTTTTTATAGAAATTTAGAAATTATAGATGTATATGGTAATAATGATCTTATAAATTCTAGATATAGATATGCTAAATCATGTTTTAGAGATAGTGTTTATATACTAAACTTGGGCTCAAATTCTAGATATAGGAATGTTAGATAGTGCTTCAGAGATATTAAATTTGGGCTCAATTTCTAGATATAGGAATGTTAGATAGTGATAGTAAAGACTAACATTTCTCTCTATTTGATGTTTATTTTGGTTGTTTCTCCTTCCAACGGTCGATGATTACACTATGACACAATCTAATGAGACTGATCCCTATCACACCTTCAGTTCAGCCATGGCACCTTGCATTTGTAAGATCACTTGCTTGCCTTTATGTTTCCACATATTAAATTTGGGCTCAATTTATAGATATATTCATTTCTTATATGTTGACTAACAGTTGTATGAAATATTGTTATTTAACTACTTAATTAGTATCATGTCAGAGCCAGAGCTAAAATTTTGTGGTGTTCATTGGAAACACACGAGGACCCTAACTTGGACAACTCAGATCATAGTGGATAACAAGAAGATCCAGCTAGGTACTTTTAGGTGCCCGTGGTAGGCAGCCCGTGCCTACGACTGCGCCGCGGTCTAGCACTTTGGGGCGAGAGCGGTCCTCAACTTCGAGGATGAGCATCGCATGGCGCATCTGTTAGCGCCAGAGGGCATGAGGATTGCCACGAGGGCCGAGGAGAGGGAGCACCGGCAGGCAGAGAGGCAGCTGGCGTGCCACCGTCGCGAGGAGGATGACCCCTTGGTCAGGGATATCCTACTTGATCCCTAGGTGTTGGCGGTCTAGTACAAGGTCCTCATCGAGAGCCAGCAGCATGGGCAGGGCGAGGCTGGTCCCTCCGGCATGCAGCAGTAGGGTCATCCCGGCCCCTCTGACACGCAGCAGTAGGGTTCTTCCAGCCTATCATCCTCTTTCTTGGACTGCTCGGATGACGACGACGTCATTGCCACTGGGACTACTCGAGTTTAGGATGTTCTCATGTGACTGTCATATATATGCTACCTATCATGCTGCCTATCGTACTATTTATATAGACTTATCATGTGACTGTCATATGCTCCTATTGTACTACTTATATATGATGCTACATAATCTTACTTATGTGTTATGTTGATATATTGTGCTACTTATAATGCTAATTAAGTTAAAATGGTCTATATAACTAAGTTTGCATTATCGGTATAATGAATGATGATTTTTGTGAGCATTGTGGTTAGCAAGGATGCAAGAACAAGAAGGTTGGCATAGTGCTCCCTTATGACTGTGAAGTTAGTATGGTATGTTCATTCACAAGCAATCAAACTATATATATCCTGCAACTGAATTGTGTGCTAATTGTTGCTTTCTTATGATTCTGTATGCAGAACATACCCTGCAAGTTTAGACTTGATTTTCTAGACCATTTTGATTAGTCGTTGTTGCAGCAGGGATAGTTTCAAGTCGATCTGAAGTCTCTGAAGCAACCTGGACCGACCTACACGGTCCAAGTCACGAACGAGGCGAATCGTACCTTTTTGGGTGGACCGAGGTGGACTGAGATGGTCGATGCCAATGAGATGGACGCCTAGGAGAAGTTGGTCTTCTATCTCTACCAAAATCGCATGACTACTTTGACTACCGAGGCCCTAGAGCATCGATAGACTCTAACGTTTCTTCAGATGAAGAGATTCCTGCAGCTTTCATTAGATATCACCCGGACATTGCCAATAATCATGTTGAGAACTAGTGGTTTTAGTACTATGTAGCTAGGTAACTTAACTATATATAGTTGACTGTAATGATGTGCTACCATTTTTATGAATATATCTTGCTGTGATGTGAATATTAAATTGGGTGCTCCAGTTTTTTTAATTTTCGAAAACTCACTTGTGGCATTCATAATAAAAGGAACACAACACATATGGTATGTAATGGAGGCGTTTACCAGAAACGCCACTATTAGGATATGTAATGGTGGCGCTCACAAAGCACGCCACCACTAGAAAACCTACTAGTGACGTTCGATGGAGACGCCACCACTAGGATCTACCAGTGGCGCGAGGTTAGTGGCGTGCAGTTTAAACACAACGAACCACCTTTTCCGAACACCGCCACTAGGCATTTTCCTACTAGTGTGTGAGATCCAGGCACATGGCTTAATAGGATTGATAGGATACCCATATCAACAAGTTGCAACTTCTTTTCCGGAAGCTCATTCGAAAAGAACTCTAAGGTTAAGCGTGCTTGGCCTAGAGCAATTCTAGGATGGGTGACTGACCGGGAAGTGGGTAACCGGGTGCGCACGAGTGAGGACAAAGTGCGCAGAAAAGACTAGTGTTGGTCTGTGGGGCCAGTCTAGATATCCTATTAAGCTGCCAGGAGTGACACCCCCCGGGCCCAGGAGTGGACGGGTGTTACAAGTGGTATCAGATCCGACCCTTGCGATGAGGACAAAGTGCACAGAAAAGACTAGTGTTGGTCTGTGGGGTCAGTCTAGATATCCTATTAAGCTGCCAGGAGTGACACCCCCCGGGCCCAGGAGTGGACGGGGTGTTACATAGTGTTATAATTAATTTTGCCGAACAATAAACATATAAAAGAGATGTATAAATATGAGTTCACCTCGTTCCCGCAACCGATGCTCTTTTTCTCACACCTTAGTGGGTGGTAGAACAGCTTAGCACATAAGAAGGTGCAACCCTTACTCAACTAGCAATATGAGGGTAAACTTTGACTCCACTAGCATAGTCATATATCATTATGCATAAATGGGCCAATTTTTTTTTTAGAATTTATCTGATGAACCAACAACCCAATACTTATCCAATTCTAACAAACGTGCTAGAGGAACACCACTCGATAGATTGGTTCGACAGGACGATACATATCATTTTCTTTTGAGGTCAGAAGTCGTTTCTAATCCAAGATCCATGAAGACATTCTGACCCATGTAGCTACCAGTCCGTTTGCGGGGTGGGGGACAACACGTCCGGGGTGAGCGTGTTTATGGTGGCATGTGCCGCCAACAGCCACCCCGCAAAAAAATGTAGAGAAAAAACAGTGCAGAAAATAATTATACAAATTATAACTAAAGGTCCCAGTAGTCAAAATATCCACACACACAAAAACACCCAATATTATGGGTGGTCGTAGCGTGGTGGGGTGGTGGGGTTCCGGTGGTGCTGCTAGCTGGTCGGCGCTGGTCCTGCTGCGTGCCGCCTACTTGTTGTCATCGTCAATGGCGATGAAGGCATGGGCAGTGGCCACGCGCCACTGCGGGCCGAAGCGGGAGGAGGCGCCGAGAGCGCGTGCGGCACTGGTGGCATCTGGACCTGTGCGGCCACTCAGTACTCGTGCAGGCACTGCCCCATGTCGTCCCACTTCTTCTCCTCCACCAGCTGTGACGCGAGGATGTCGGCCTTGATCTCCTCCTCCTCTGTTATCAGTCGGGGCTTCGACGGCTATGGATCCTCCACCTTGAAGTCCACCAGGGAGGGCCACTGCGGCCACACCTCCGACTCAACGGTGTCGGCGCCCCTGTAGCGCGACCAGTCAAGGAGGCCGGTTTGCGGCGGGCCGAAGTAGTCAAGGTCGTCCTCGTCCTCCATGTCGGAGTCCTCCCAGTAGTCCTCATCAGCGTCGTCGAGGTTCTCGAGGTGGGCATCGATGGCCTCACGCTGCGCCTCGTTCTCCGCCCTCGAACCAGCGGTCCCAAAGGCCAGAGTGGATGGAGTAGGTTGGGTCGCGCCAAAGATCTGGTGGCAAGCACGCGGGCTTGGTTGAGGTGCCACCCCGCCGGCAGATGCACGTCTGGCCAGGGGCACGACATGCCTGCCTCGGCGAGCGTGCGCGCGGCCTCAAGGCAGATGTAGACGCGCCACTCGGAGCGCGGACGCAGCAGTGCGCGCCGGTGGGGAGCTGTAGAAGGAGGAGCCGCACGGTGGCGGAGACCTCGGCACGGAGTGGCGATAGCGGTGCCGGCCGCCGCCGGAGGAGCCGGCCTCGTGGTCGTTGCGGCCGAGCCGGAACCATCCCTTCGTCATCGTGGCCGTCGACAGAGGGGCCAGTGACGGAGGGGCTTGTCGGTGGGGAGGGAGTTAGGGTTTTTGGGGGTTTGAACTAGTGGACCGGGGAGCTAGGGTGTGGAGTGTGGATTGGAACGAAGCGGTCCAATTAAAAAGGACGCGGTCCTCCTCTGAGACACAGCCAGGTGAGCCCGTGAAAGCCTCGGGAGGACACGACCGGACGCGACAGCCGTCTGCCCCCCCTATTCCAGCCCTAGATTTGGGCCCGGTTTGCGGCGAGACGAACCGCTCCGGGGTGTCCACCCCCTTTACGGGGTGCAGTTGGACTGTGGGCTGTATCCAACCGGACCAGCGGCGCGGTCCGTTTGCGGCGCCCGTTGGAGATGCCTAATAGCAAAAGACGAGTAGTGTTATTTCTTCTACTAGGGAATCAGGCGCGGCGACAGCCGTGGCGTTTGCATGAGCAAGCATCAGCTGTACAACACGCAACCTCTTTCTGTCTCCTGTCTAGCTGCGAACAATGGAATAGAAGCAAATGGCCAGTTCGGAAACATGAAAAGAATGTAGTAGTGTGTCAACAATAAGTAGCCCAAAATTAGATTGCTTGTGGAACACACGATGCAATAAGTCAGGGTGTTTGGTCATAACAGATTTTCATCGGTAAATAAGCAAGATGAACCTGGATACTGTGCTACCTCTGTTCTTGTCACATCATATATTGATACAAACAAAAACGAACTTTGTTGTTTATGGCCTAGCAGCCATTAAATAGTTTATAATGTTCATGCATAGATGTATAAATTGAGAAACATTGTTGTATATTGCGCCCTAGATGTTAATATGTAGCTTCAGATACAATTCTACCTTCCGGCAAGTCAGCAAAGTACAGTTACAAGGATTGTGCTATCGAATAAGGTAACTTACATCCATCTTTGTAACTGTGCCAAAGGCTAAGACATGTGCATCTTATACAACAAACGAAGTGCAGATGTCCGATCCATAAACCAAACATACCTCATCCAATCCATGTCACACCATCAAAGAATCCACACTTGTCTCCTTGATTTATTGGATACCGCCAAGGCAGGGTTCAGGCATCAATTCCTAAAAAGACAACAACAAACATAAATGTTTTTAGTACATATTCCTAGCAGATCATCATTGTCAGATTAATATCAGGAAGTAAAAGTAACCACTTTAGTTAGAGCAAGAACAACAATATTTTAAGGACGGGATTACCAAGATTTTTAAAGCAACCTGATTACCAAAACAAAAGTTGACATTCCAGTGCAAATAAAAAAATCTAAATATAGCAGAAGACACAACTTAGCAAAAACTAAACTAAGCAATGATTAGGATCCCAGAAAATGAGATATCTAGTCAAGGACAGTGAATCTAATCTAACCTACTCTGATCGCTACTACTCCCTCCGTTTTAAAATATAAGATGTTTTAGCTTTATGAAAGGAGTGTGTCTAAACCTCTTTTAGTATGTAACCTACATATTAAAAGAGGTCTAAATACACTTCATTCACAAAGCTAAACATCTTATATTTTAAAACGGAGGTAGTACTTTCCAATTCAGACCTGGCCAACACATTTGCAGAGTTGGCTGCAACTTGGCAAATCAGCGATTTGGACCTGTATAACCACAAGCAGCCTCCCAGCTGCTAGTTATTAGTACTACTGCTTTCTGAAGTTTCCTAGGATCTTGGCTGCAGCTTTAATACGAAGGAGGATGCTCTTCAAGGAGCAATGACCAGTGGAAGAAGAGAAGACAGGGATAAATAGGAGTAGTCCGGTGGAATTTCTTGGGCCTTCTCACCTGAACCGGACGCCAGCCTCCGCCAACTTCTAAAACTTCAAAGACATCGTTTAGGAGTGATATTTGCTCCTAACGATCATCATCAGGGGAGTAGGCAATGCGCTTGCTCGATGAAAGCAAAATGCATCTACCCTCTGTACATAGGAAATAGTTACATGTGAGATCCCTTGATTCCAATTATGAAGATCTAAACGAACGTGTAGTATATTTTTTTGTAAGCATCACGACTGTTTGATTTCTTTGCACCCGCAAATCTCTTTGGAAAAATGAAAAAACATTATCTACGGACGTGACATATGACCAAGTGCCGAAATCTGGAATCCTTCATTGTTCTAACCAAACTAGGACAGTGGCCCGCGCACATGCGCGGCCGAGCTTTTAATGGTTTATTTAAATTTCTTATATATAATCCATAAAAAGGAAGAATTTGAGACTATCCAATATAACAGTAGCATGTTAAATTTAGGGTTCATTTTCACATTAGTAATCTTTTTACTAATAAATGTTAGATTGATTGTAATTTTTGAATTTATCTGCATCATATTTGTAGGTTACATTTCGATTTTATACGATTAGCTTTGCGGTTTATTAATTCAAAACTAAATTTAATGATTCATATCGAAAGAATAATTTCTTACATACGGAGTTTTTTATTTAAAGTAAGACATGTGTATGTGAAATATGTTGGTTCGACATTCCAAGACAGTTTATTCTTTTCTAGGGTGAGCACGTAATAAATCAAGCCGAGTCTCGCTAATGCATGTATTTCAAGACACATGTCGTTTGTACATGGTAATATATCAGTACAGTAAGTTTACAATCCACACTTATGCAACACAACTCATTTCTTTGGGTGTATTCTTCATCCAAATCCTTTTTATCCAAATCCTTTTTAGGACACAACCGTTGTCTAAGACTTGGTTATTGTTACCTCATTGAAAATTGCTTTTGAGACATTTATCTCTGTTCAGGTACGTCAGCGATATTGAACTTGCACATCATTTGAATTGTTTTCTTAATTTTCATATCTTTGGTGTCAGCATCAACTCACCATTGTCTTCCTCCTCTACTATAAGACAGATAATATTAGTTTTGTCTAAAACAAATATACATGAATATACACATTTTCCTTAGATGATAGTGCATCATTTCCCGTATTCCATCTTCATAGCTAGAGATCAACATTTTTATCATTTATTTTCCTTGTTCTACCTACATTATAGAATATACAACAATTTAGAATACAACAATTTAGAATATTGATTTGAATTTAACAAATGATATTGAAGGTATACTTTTTTTCCTCGGATGACTACCTCATTATTGATATCTCCACGGCTATGATAATCATTTGTACCTGTCATTTTATCATTTTCTTTCTCATGTACCGGTATGATAGAGTACCTGATATAATTTATAGAAATGGTTCATGATACAAAAATATACAATATACAATAAAGTATGGGTTCTTATTAGTACTTCATCATCTAGAAGGCTCAATAATGTTTTGGCTATTTGCGGAAGCAACCTTTCTCATACATATTACATCTCTTTTTTTTACCTCCGCCAAGATAATTTTTTAACTCATACAATGCAATTTTTGGGTCACATGGAACCGACTATTTTAAGTAAACAACTATCAATATATGCATCTAGGAAAATCGTTCTCAATGTAGAACCTCTCATTAACTTAACTATTTTTGGAAGAAAACATAATATCTCACCATCCTTTTCTAATCTTTTGCTTGGCCTAGTTTTTTTCTTACAAGGTGTAGATTTTACCTTTTCAAATGCACTATTCAACTCAACTTTTGTTTCGGTCTTGAAGTAGAATTTATCCGATGAAAAGTAAATAAGTGCGGTTATATGAAAATACAACTAAAGGAAGCATGTGATAGTAAATACATTTCTTAGTCGTACCACATTAGCTCATTTTCATGCAACAAAATTTGAAGTAACTTGCATTGTCGAGTATGCCTCATAACAACATGGTCACATAATTATTTCGCAAACAAACAGAATGGAATATATGTGTGTACATCATGAGCTTTAAATTTGAATATACCACCTGAAGTATGGTGATAGATGCAAAAGTGTAGGTCACATCAAAAAGAAATTCCTATAATCTTGCAAATTTCTTGAAGTTAACTTAGTTCTAATATGAATATTGTACCACAAATGTTTTGAATAGTATCCGGGATAGTCTTAGAGAATCCATCATGCTATCTGAGGGTACCTACGTAGATGCACATGTGTTTCCCAAAAACTGTTAACAATAGATTGTTTTGATGTTAATACTATATAAGAAATTCAAGAACTGCTATATTTGCATTACTTACCCTTGTGAATCTCGCAGATGTTTGATGTCCTCTCATGCTTGTCCCTTTGTTTTCTCTTTTTTGGGTGAGCAACCCAATGACATATGTCCGGTATAACGGCCGGTATCAATGGTTGACTAAGAAATAACTATTCTACATCGACAGCTCATATTCAGTGAGTTACTTGCATGCCTAAAGTTCCCAGGCTGAAAATTTGAAGTTCATGTATTGATTGATTCTACATGATCTTAGCCGTAAAAATGAAAGTTCACAGCTTGTAATTACCCTCGAGTCAATTAGCAGGACTGGATTGGTGCATAATTATCCTGTTTTGACAGTGTGCCAAGGTAATAGTACTTATAATCATTTGTGTTGGTTAATGAAAGCACTTTCTTAATGACAAAAAAAATACATATCCCTTATTTACTAGTCGCACTCATGGATGCATGATGGGGAATTTATAAAAATAAGTTTACCACTCACCGTGCATGCTGCTTGTATAGGCTCCAGTCAATCTCGTTCGATCTGCATGCATACTCCGCCTCTCCCGAGGTAGTGGTTGGTGTGATTTCCTAGCCTGTTGCAATATAGTATTGACAAAATCCAACAGTGATAATGATGAATTTTTTCAGGTACTGGAACAACTCCTAAACATCACTATTCTTGTTAATCGGTATATATAGAGATGTGGGGAAAAGAAGGTTCTACAATCTCAAGCGAAAGGTCCAACATATGTCTCTGTGTTTTATTGTTAATCGGTATATATAGAAGTGGGAAAAGAAGTTTCTGCAATCTCAAGTAAAAAGTCCAACATATCTCTCTGTCTTTCGATTTTCTATCAAAAGTAATTCATCAGCCAAACACAAAAAAATTTAAGATCTATTTTTCCATTGCCTTTGGACACATGCTTTTAATATCCACAACTTCTGAACTAAAGCATGGACAAAGACCAAGGAACAATAACGTATTGGCTTACCTACCGATCTCCTTGATGAATGTAAATATTTTACATTACTTTGCGGGGCATGAGAACGCATGCACACATCATAACGAAGTCAGCCAATCAAGAATTAAACAGACCCCAAATCTCCTTGTTGCAATCAGTCGTGTACCTCGTCCAGCTGCTCCAGGTTGAGGAAAAAAGTATGCTATTGGGCAAAGGCGACCAGATGAGCGCCGTCTAGTAGATCAAAATAAAAGTCTGTAGGCAGCCGTGTGTCCAGCTGCTCCAGGTTGAGGAAAAAAGTACTCCCTCCGTTCCAAAATAAGTGACTTCGATTTGTCTAGATTTGCATGCACCTAGACGTGTTTTAGTGTATAGATACATCCAAATCTAAACAAACTTAAATTACTTATTTTGGAACGGAGGGAGTACGACTATTGGCCAAAGGAGACCATATGAGGACGGTCTAGTAGATCAAAATAAAAGTTTGTAGGTGTACCTAGAGATATGGCATGAGTTCAGATGCGATCACGGAAGCTGTGAAGTCAGGCTATAGGGCGGCGGCGATGTTGCACCACGGAGCAGAGCGTTCATTGACGGAAGTTGCCGGCACTTGAACGCCGCAGGGGTAGAAGATGGGCATGGCGGCTGCCGATTCTTTAGACGCACCGGACATGATAATGGGGAATTGTTGGAGAAATTAGATTAGGTTTAGAATATGTGCTTTGTTTTAAGTCATGGCATTGGTGGGTAATTACTTTAAACCTCAGTGGTATAAAATTGTTTTTAAAATCCAGCGGCTATGATTTTTTATAATAATAAAACAATGGTTAGGTTTCTCTGATTATTGTGAGATTTTTTAGCGATTTTTCTAATTTCTGGTCAGCCCGTAATGTACTTTTAATATATAATAGATAATAGATATCTGCTGCATCCTCATACACAAAGGGCTAGATGAACTGCTAAGGAACAAAAGTAGTACATAGGGTAGTAACTTACCTAGGATGAATATGAGATCGAGGCAAGGAGTTGATGTGAATGCCAATAGCTGCAATACAATATATCTCTTCTCTTTACCATGCCGACATGCATATTTTTTCCGTATTCGCAATATGAGTTTTCTGAAGTAGGAGTTATTTACCTCTCTATCAGGATCTAATATAGCTTTTTCAAGTAAGATGTTCCTCACTTATTTGGATTATACGGAGGAAAAATCTATCCTCAAACGACAACCATAGAAATAGCAGTCACAGGCTAAACTGATGCATATGAGAGAACAAAAATATTTTTCAACACAACAGGGAGCAGCACACTTGGAAGGCCCACTTACTCGCATCACCGACTGTCCACATCACAAACCAGATGCAAAATATTAGACTTTAGATCCACGGACGCATACAGTCGAAACTATCAATAGGCTGCAATACCAACGTCGAACGTGAATTTGTGCAAATTTGTAGATGCATTCGAATGATACATACATGAAGTAACAAAGAAAGCTGGCACCAATAGAATATTTTCCATAAGTATTATAGATGTTAAGAAACCTGAATTAAAAGTAGTACGCTCTATCATAGATTTCTCTGAACATATGGAATTTCAGAAAGCAAGAGGCGGAATAATACCTGAGCACAATCTTCTACTCTCTCCGACCCAAATTAATTGACTCGAATTTGTCTAGGTTCGGATGTATCTAGCACTAAAACATGTCTAGGTACGTCCGAATCTGGATAAATCCGAGTCAATTAATTTGGACCGGAGGGAGTATGTATTTTGCTTCAAAAAAATAGTTACTGGTTTGTAAACATTGGAAAATCATATATCAAAACCAGTGAACATACAACTCAGAATATACAGTTTTTATTATCTCTTGTTCCAATGAGTGAGCACCTTGGACTTGGTAGTCATATGCTCCTTCGGCGATGCACCAAATCTAACACAACAAAAGGGAAAAAATAGAAGTTCAGACAATAATTGGTTGATTGAGGCGCCGTACGTATTTGCACTACATGCAAAATTTTCAATCAAATGGGATAGTACTGATAGGTTTTCACGACCTAGCCTACTAAATTAGAAAAGCTGAAGTGTAAAACATACTAATCTAGAAAGACCAAAACTAAATCACCAAATCAAGTACACCATTCCGTTTTTCCATGAACAACCTGTGCAATAGAATGTTTTTCAAAGTGTTCACTATTGGCAGGCATATAGTTCTATAATAAGAAAAGAAACTGTAACTGTGACATGAGTCATTCAGAAAAAGAAATCGCCACACATATTCACAGGAGGCTGATCCAAAATACGTGCAGTCGAAATTTAGCTTTCGGCACCCTGATAGATTGTAGCTAAGATAATTCTTAGGTATTTCAATGATGAACATACTCTATACAGCTATTCCAATCAAATATTCAGAAATATTTCAGCAACTTTTACTTCTGCAGTACATGCTCTCGGTCAAGGTCAGTGTGGTAACACCATGCTACTCAAGGGATACATGAGATAAAAATACTATACTTAAAATTAGAGTTGTTTGGCAGACATGCTCACTGTAAGAAGTGAAGGCGCAATCCTAGGATCCCACTCGGTCTGCGATATGCCTGCAGTCACATTGTGAAGGACATTGACAACAACATTACTGTTTTCCAAGAAGGCATTGTGTAACACATTTTCGGTTTCAGGACTTGCTCCGTTCTCAAGGGCCTCGACATGAACCTTAGGATAACAACCAGAAGAAATATTTAAAAAGTAACAGACAATGAATGCAGATAAAAAACCGAAAGAACGAACAAAAGTACACTTACATTTCAAAACACTGACATCATAACTCTGCACCAGGGCTTGAACCTTCGCTTGCACACATGTCACAGGAGGATGCAGCTCAATTCATTTTTCTGTATCTTCCAGACCTCTGGGAAGAGCTCCCCGAAAGATATGACGTTTCTAAAAGTATGGATGGTTCATTATAAAATCATTATCAAAGTGAATGTGCTTTCCTTGAGATGGCCAACCAATAGAAAAATAAAACAGCATAAATGAAGGTTTCCTATTATTTTTACTACAACAACTTGACTTAGCTGGAGAAAACAGTGGAATACTACATTCTAAACATGTATTCAATGGGATATTTAGATGACATGTATTTGAAAATAGCTGCAATGCTACTGAAATAGTCAGTACAATGATCATTCTCTGATGGTACTATGGTTCAAATATGTATTACTTGGAAAAACAGAAATACGGCTAGATAAATAACAGGGACACTTAGATGCTCATAACACTGAAAATAGAACATTGTACATCCAGGAAGTGATAATAAGCTGGAGAAATACAGTATATTTATGAAAGAAAAATAGGAATAGTTTGATTAGCTGAAAATTGTAGAAGATTACCTCCTGATATACAACAATGAAGCCTTACTCATATATATTGTGTCTGACCCCTATTTTCCCATACACAGGCAATGTGTGCAAGGATCTTGCATCAATAAGATTTGGGTGACATGTCCTTGATGGATGGAGCTTGCATGCTGTCCCTCCTCTGACCTACACACAAATGGAATTCCTTAGTACAGATCGGCAAACTAAGTGGCAAAAACCAGGAAGCAGGCAATGAAATCTAGAGGAAGAACCAATATTTTGTAGAAAATGTAGAGATGAAAGGGATCGAACTATTCAATCCAACCGCAAAGAATGAGCTTTGAAAGTTTCTATCTCGGTCTGAAAGGCTAGAGGCCGATCTTTATTAAGAAGAGGAGAGTACATGAGTTTGCTCCGAGGTGGAGCAAAAAGAGGTGTTTGCTGGTTTAGCTGGGCAGGCCCGAGCTTCACCAAGATTACGGGGCCCTAGGGGGCAGAATACAGAAAGAAGAGGCACCATCCCTGCAACCACAGAGCTGTAACTAAACCGGCTGCACGCCATAGGCTGATTTCATCTCTCATAAGCTCGAGAACTTCCTCTAAAGTGTGTTGTGAGTTCTCAAACACCCTAGAGTTTCTCTCCTTCTAGATACGCCAGTGCGCTAGGATCACCACAGTATCAAAGTCGCGGCGGTACGCCTTGGGAGCTCGTTTTCGAACCTGAAGCCACCAGTCCCCAGTTCTTGGCGAAGTTGTTGTCCGGAGTGGGGAAATCTGCGGTCGTCCAGGCTCTAATCTGTTGCCACACCTGCATAGTGAAGGAGCAGTGGACGAACAGGTGAGTACAAGTTTTAGGAGCAGCTAGGCACAATTGGCAGGTCGCCGTATTGGGCCAGCCCCGTCGCTGCAGATTGTCCGCGGTCATACATCGTTGATGAACAGCCAGCCACATGAAGAATTTGCAGCGAGGAGGGTTAAGAATCGGTCACCTTGTCGTATACGTGTTGTATTATGTAAACGTATACACACTTGTTTATACATCTGCCCCACCGTGTCGTATACGTGTTGTATTATGTAAACGTATACACACTTGTTTGTACATCTGCCAAGTATATAAATAGAAGAGGTGGAGGCACGTTGCCTACCAGGAAACCCTAATTAGTGTTTTTATCTTGGTATCAGAGCCGAGTCCACCGCCGCCGCCGCCTCTCGCAATCGCGATCGCACCACCGCGCCCTCGCCCGCGTGCAGCTCCTTCGTCCACGCGATGTCCACCTCGGCAGCTTCGGCGTCCACCGCAATGACTACCGCGGCGGCCTCGGCATCCACGAGCATGGAGCTCGTCGGCCCCATCATCTCTCCGCTCGCCTCAGCGGGATCCTCCACCTCGACGGTGGTGGTGACTCCTCCCGTCGTCCGCCTCAACAACACCAACTTCATGCTGTGGCGAGGACTGGTGTTGCCGCCCATCTGCGGCGCCCATCTGCACGGCTTCCTCGACAACTCCGTGCCCCCTCTGGCGAAGACGATCACCGAAGGTATCGGTGATGCCGCCACGATCGTTCCCAACCCCTAGTATGCGTGTTGGTGGGGACTGGATCAGAAAGTTCTCGGCGTTCTGCTCTCTTCCATGGAGGAGAACATCGCCACGCAACTCATCGGCTGCAAGACCTCCGCAGCGGTGTGGTCGGCTGTCCACACCATGTTTGGTGCTCAGAACCGTGCCAACGTGAGGCACATCCGTCGTCAACTGCAGACGAAGAGGAAGGAGGACATGTCGGCTGCCGCATATATGCACGTCATGAAGGGCTTTGCTGACGCCATGGACACTGCTGGCGCCCCCATCACCGACGACGAGCTCGTCGATTACATCATCACCGGCCTCGGCCCCGCCTACAACTCCATCGCCGGCGCCCTCACCGTCGATAACGTGTCTGTTCCGTATGCAGACTTTTACTCTCATGTCCTCTCGTTTGAGGCGCTTCAGGCACAGCAAGCCGAGACCGTGGAGTGGTCTTCCTCCGCGAACGCTGCCTCTCGTCCTGGCGGTTTTGGTGGCAGTACTTCATGGCCGCGCGCGCCCACTTTTCTGCCGGCCCCTGCTGCACCCCAGGTTGGTGCCTACCAGCCCGGCTACGGTGGCGGCAATGGAGGCCGTCCGACCCCTGGTGGCGCCGGTTACGGCCAGCCCTACGGCCAGTACTCGGGCGGCTACGGTCAGCCCTATGGCCAGCACTCGGGCGGCTACGGCCAGCCCACCGGTGGTGGCGGAGGTGGTGGCGGCCACGGTCGCCCTAACTACAACAACGACAACGGCGGAGGCAACCGCGGACGTCGTCGTCAACGTCCTCAGTGCCAAATATGTGGGTACTGGGGGCATGTCGTGTCGGAGTGTCAGAATCGCTTCAACCCCGACTTCGTACGTGCCAACAACCAGCTCTCTAGGAACTCTGCCTCGACGGGTTCTCATGCTCCTCCGGCCTGGATCATGGATACCGGGGCTACGGATCATCTGATGAACGATCTTCAGTGACTTCACCTGCAAGAGCGTTATGGCGGGACGGATCAGGTCCAAGTGGACAATGGGGCAGGTTTGTCTATTGCACACGTTGGTCATTCCTCTTTAGCCGGTTCATCCTTGCAACTGAAAAATATTCTCCATGTCCTGCACATTAATCAACATATCCTTTCAGTATATCGTCTTGTCTCTGATAATGATGTCTTTGTTGATTTTCGTCGTCATTTTTCTGTGTTAAGGACAAGGCCACCCGGAGAACTCTGCTTCACGGTAGAAGCTATGGCGGTCTCTACCCCATCCCATTTAGTCGCGCGTCATCGTCGTCATCATCTCATCATGCTTTGTCTGGTGCTGAGACTACATCGTCTCAGTGGCACCAGCGTCTAGGTCATCCTACAAATAATATAGTGCAAACTATTGTTAAGAACCATGATTTATCCTGTGCTCCAGATGATACTTCTTCAATTTTTGATGCATGTCAGCGTGCCAAAAGTCATCAATTATCATATAATTTGTCTCAGCGTGTTACCACTATGCCTCTTGAGCTTGTTCATTCCGATGTGTGGGGTCCTGCCGTGGCATCTTCTGGTGGTTTTAAGTACTATGTTAGCTTCGTTGATGACTACTCTCGTTTTTGCTGGATTTATGTCCTTAAGCACAAATCTGATGTTGAACATGTGTTTTATGCCTTTCAGGCTCATGTTGAGCTTCTCCTCAATACCAAAATCAAGGTCGTTCAGTCCGATTGGGGCGGTGAATACCATTGGCTCCATCAATATTTTCAGCGCACTAGCATGTCTCATCGTGTGTCTTGCCCGCACACTTCCCAGCAAAACGGCGTTGCCGAAAAGCACCGTCACATAGTCGAACCGGTCTCGCTTTACTTGCTCATTCGTCTCTTCCTTTGCGTTTTTGGGATGAAGCTTTCTTGACAGCATGTTATCTGATTAATCACATGCCTACTCTGGTTCTTAACAAGGATACTCCTGTTTTCCGTCTTCTCAAAACTCAACCGAACTATGAGTTTCTCCGTATCTTTGGTTGCGCGTGCTGGCGTAGTCTTCGCAAGTACAACATGCATAAGCTTGAGTTTCGCTTGAAAATGTGTGTTTTCTTAGGCTATAGTCCTATGCATAAGGGCTATAAGTGTCTCGATCGTTCTACCGGTCGTATTTACATATCTCGAGACGTTGTCTTTGATGAGTCAGTCTTCCCGTTTGCCACTCCCGGAGTTGCCGTAGATATTCCTACCCTTGACCGCCATCACTTTCCCTGAGTCTGAACCGGCTATGAGTGATCATGTGCGGCAATACGACCTTTCCTATTTGTCTACTAACCTACTGTCTCGAGATGATGCTTCGCATGTGCAGGTTCCTGGCGTGATCGACGTGCATGTACATGCCCCTACCCCTGGACCTTCTACAGAAGCGTCTGAGGTGCAGTGGCAGAAAGAAGGACTCGCAACAAGTCCATCAAGTTCTGCAAGGTGCAGTGGTCGCACCATTCTGTTGATGAAGCCACCTGGGAACGTGAAGATGAGCTTCGTGCCAAGTATCCTACCCTCTTTGAGTCTTCTTCTTTCTAGAATCTCGGGGCGAGATTCCTGTTTAGTGGGAGAGAGTTGTAGCATCCCAATTGTCTAACAATTGTAATGCTACTTGGTCTAGTAACATAATGGCTACTTCCTATATATATATTGTTGCATCATAATTATGTCATGCTCATGTCATCATGCCACCTTGCATTTGAGCATCATATAAAACCCTGTTTCTTTGGTTCTTCTCTCATATGCATTATTAATTGTATTTGCCTCTTGATATTGTATTTGGTTATTGATATATTATTTAATGCCCAAGTTGAGTTGGGGGCATATCTTTTATTTCCAATCTACACCTTTCTTTGTCACCACCTTATAATTCCACCACCTCATTAATCCATGAGCTTGTACTTCTTTTTCTTTTGATATTTTATTCTAGTTCATGTGGTTTGGGGTGGATCAACTCCTTTAAATTCTTTTGCTTGGCTTTTAATCCACTTCTTGGAAATGCATAAGAATAATGCCATAATATTATTATTGTTTTCACAAAATAAATCATGGCATTATTATTTTGCATGGGCCATGCAAAATGTACCACCACCTTTTATCCCTTTGGTTTTTCCTTTTTTTTGTTAGTGGATATTTCTTTGTGGACCATCTCCATCCATTCCACCATCCCCATGTTCTCATCCATATCTTTTTCTTTTAATTAAATCTCTTCATGCATGATCATATGAGGCTTATTCTTTCTCTCTCTATTTTTCTCCTAGCCCTAGTTCTACAAAACCCTAACCTCAATCTCCCTCTCTCTCTAACATGCTGGTCCCACCTGGCCCTCTCTCTCTGACCCACACATCAGCTAACCCTACCCCTCTCTCTAACCCTTAACAAAACCCTAACCCGAGACTACCCCATCTACCCTAGCCCGAGCTACCCCCTCTCCTCTCTCTCTCTCTTCTCCCTACCTGCCATGCTGGCCCCATTCATCTGCAGCCTCCCTCCCCTGCCATGCCATGCGGCCTCCCAGACGTGCGTGCTCGAGGAGAAAAGAGAGAAGGGGCCGAGACCACCTTATCTCTGCCGTGCCCACACGCTACCCCTCTCTCCCCCTCGCGTTCTCCTCATCCCCCACGCCTCCTGGCAGCTCCCAGATCCACTCCAAAGCCTGCCTCGCCTTCCCCTTCTTCCTCGCCGACGCCAGCTCCTGCCGCCAGTCGCGCCATCTACCTCTGTTCCTCTTCATTCCAGCCGGCGTGCACGTCGTGGAGGTGGCATGGGAGACCGAGGAGACCGCCCTGCTGCTCCCTGTACGCGCCGACGTGGACGAGAAGCCCCATCACCGCCGGATCCTGCGCCTCGCCGTCCGAAACCCTAACGCCGGGGAGCGCCTGCGTCCTCACCGCTCCGGTGCCTCCCCGCCCGATCCAACTCCACCGTCCCCTCCGCGGTGAGCAGTACTCCCTCCCTGACATCCTCCGCTTCGCTGTCGCCGTCTAGCGCCGCCGCCCGTGCCGCCGAACGCCCTCCGTGCGCCAGAGCTCGCCGGTGCCTGCAAGCTCCCCGCGCCGCATCGAGCTTTAGCTAGGCCCCAAACCCCCTCCTGTCAGCTCCCCTAGCCCCGCCGCGCTGGCTACCACCGCAGCGCGCTCGCCCGCGACCCGGGTTCGAACCCCGCGCGCCGCGCTCCGCGCGGTCGACCACCGATCCGTCAGAGCGACAGAGGAAACAGTACGGGCCGTGGTCGTTTTACGGATAGCCCCCTCTTTTTACCTCTCGCTCAACCCGCAGTCCTTCCTACCCCACCTGTCAGTCGCTGAGACCTTCTTTCAGAAACCCTCCAGCCTGTTTTTATCTTAACCCGCGCTCCAGACCCAGCCCCACCTGTCAGCCTCTGGGGGTAACCCCACTGTCGCGTGGGCCTCAGCCGGCTGGTCCCACTCAAGTCGCGCAGGCTAGGGCGGTGCTGCTGTAAAAAGGTTTTCTCAGGTCTAACAAGTCGGCCCACCGTCAATGGCTGTGGCTAGGTTTGCCTGGTGACAAAAGTTTCTTCACAATTGTTTTAATTAAATTTTCCCAAAAGTGTTTCAAATTCAAAATTCAAATCAGATTTAAACAACTTTTCAAATACAACACCAAATAATACAAATGATATATGTTTTTGAATCAGAAAAATGTGACGAATTCAAATATGCTATTCAAAATATTATTTGAGCACTTTAAAATTTCGAGGTGATTAAAATTACAATAAAATGCCCTTTTCCTTAATTAATTAATAACTTTTGTTTTATAACTCCAATTTTGGCAAATAATATGTCTAAATCGATCAGCGCGGCGAGCCTGTTCTATCTATGCAGTCCTTGTTCTGAATTGAAGCATGCATCATGTCATTATTAAAAATCTGAACTGTTTATGGCAATAAAACTTGACTAATTAAATCAAGAAATGCTTTATTCTTGTACCCCACACCTCACCCCTGCCATGCTACTTTAATGCCATGTAAATTGTGTATCATTCATCATGGCATGCTTGTTTGCTTGTCGCATTTTAGTTCATATGCTTGTGCACTTTATTTATGTTGGCCCTTGTTTGTTTGGTTCTTCTTCGAATAGACGCCGAACAGGAGAATTATCAGGGATCACAGGAGTTCTACCCAGATCCACCTCTCGCTTCAACTGAGCTGCCAGGCAAGCACTACCACATGCTTGCATACATATAGTACCTATTGCCTCTATCTTATTCTTGCATCATTGAGTCACGTTTGCATTAAATTGAATCTCAAGTACTGCATAGCCTTTACTTTTAAACTCCACTGAAGCTTGTTCCTCCATCCCATGAGCCATTACTACAGGAGTTGTTTGAGCCATGCGGGTCGTAGAACAACATGTGTAGGGTTTGTGAGAGTCTGATGGATAATGAGGTACCTAAACAACTTAATCTGAGTAGTAATGGGATAACTAATGAAAGTGGGACCGGTGAGCAATATCTGCTATTTGGTTCTTCATGCTCACTTGTGTCCCGTAGGACCCCGAGTACTTGATTCCTGTTCCTTGGCTATTCGCACTATCCACATCCGGGAGGCCTTATGGACCCCCCCTGAGCCAGAGCTTGATTCATTCTTATTTCTTGGGGCCACAAAGTAGTTTGGGGCTTTATTACTATCTTGTACTTATGCCATGTTTTACTGCTTTATTTATGATTGTGCGAGGAGCACCTGTACTGTTTAGGATTGCGGAGTGTTTTCGCGGTATTGACAAGCCCAGTCACACTTTCGGGTTCCCAGTCATTTACAGCCATTAGCGCAAACCTTGGGTCCGTCTCGGAGCCGGCCAACTTCGTTGTGGGTAGCTTAATG
The DNA here is from genome assembly GCA_023614405.1 of Avena insularis. Classification (NCBI taxonomy): domain Eukaryota; kingdom Viridiplantae; phylum Streptophyta; class Magnoliopsida; order Poales; family Poaceae; genus Avena; species Avena insularis. The sequence continues at coordinate 108,158,968 of CM042692.1, forward strand.
GGGTGGCCGCCTGAAACATTTGTGAATCCTGTGATCGCTTTGTCGTGAATGCCTCGTTGGGTTTTGATTTGGTTTTTCCGAGGTTGATCGAGTGTGTGTTGCTATTTGTGCACCCCTGCTGGATAAATCTTTTTGAAAGCCGTGTCCACGGTTATGGACGACTTGGAGCACAGTTTCTCGATCATAGACAAGTATAACTAAAGTACCGCTTTTAATTTGACTAAGTACCTGACTAGTAAATAGTGCAACACTCATGGAATAGATAATAGAACTGCCAACGGATGGGGGTTGTTCGTCCGCTTCCTCGTTGGTAAGCGAGGAGGAGGATGGATCTGTTAATATTACTGTTATAACTACTGTTCTTAATTAACGGACATCCGTCTATCTTTGGTTAGGCGGATGGTTAGCGAGTATCTATAGAATTGCTAGGGATTATCTTTTGCTGCAATTGCGTCACCCCAGGTTGTGTCCCCTTTAGAGGCATCAAGACTTGCTGAGTACCCCTAGGGTCTCACACGATAAATTGTTTGATTCAGATGAACAGGTATACTCGCAAGATGGATACTGGGTGGAGGAGACGGACGATGTTGGCAACGATCACTCGGTGTAGAGATTAGGAGCGGGATCCGTGAGATCTGTGGGCGGGATGTGTTTATTTACGGGGCATCTTATGCCGATTTGCTTCTTATCCGTACTCGGATCTTGTTTTCTGCTTCCGCCTGATACTTTGATGTTTGATGTATGAGGAGATATCCTAAACTATTATATCTATCTAGGATATTTGGATCTTGCCGTATGGCGTTGCAATATTTCTATTTCTTTTAGATGGAATGGCTCTGAGGACTGTTGTATGTGGCTTGCATACATACTCATTTGTGTATGTAGTTGATCCCTTTGCCTGATTCGCGCTCGTTCTTGTCGATGTTTGGAAATGGTTAGGACGATTCAAAGGTCTACTGTGAGTGGCATTTGGCCCCACGTACTATTTTAACCATTTCCGCTCATCCAACTTGCAACTAAGAGCGTAATTCACCGAGGTAGTTACAATTGGTATCAGAGCCATCCCGCCCTTCAGGGTCTCAGCCAAATGGTCGTTGTCAGTCTAGTAAATATTTTGGTAGCTATGTATACTAGGAAAAAACAAACGTGAGAGTAGGACTGCTTCGATTTTTCTTCTTACCCACCCACCACCCTTTTTCTGGTAAGGAAGTATAACGTTTTCAATCCTCTCCTAAAATTCAAACTAGGATTCACGTGTTCTGGGTTCCGTAGTACCATAGGTTGTGTGTGTGTGTGTGTGTGTGTGTGTGTGTGTGTGAATTCCTTGTCTATCTGTTGCATCCAACATGTTATCAATATCTGCCTTTTGGTTATCAACTGTTGGTACATTCCATACCGAGCTTTTTGCAATCGGCCGATCGATCTCGATTCGTTGTATCTGAAGCCGATCTGCCTTACTCTTTGTTATTCGACGTTATCTTGTTTGGGGTGTTCGTTTCTGTAGTTACTAATCTTTAGGTTCATCTTAAGAAGAAGGTGTTGGGATATGTGTTTTACTTATTCATGTGCGGAGTAATGATTTGAGTGCGGGATGGAGTCGCGACCATACCACTACTTATCTCATTCGCTCTTGTATATTGAATTGGTAGAGTTACTAATCTTGATTCATTAAGTGGTTTTGCGCATATAGTGGTATTTTAATGCTGAAATTTGCGGAAATTTTTTCTTTCGTTTTGTGTACCACACTCCTTGTTCAGTCGTGTGCCATATGCTTAATATCTTCTAGGTGCTTTGAACTTTGTTGATATTTTAATATCATCTTAGTAAATTGTATCCTTTAATCTTTGTTAATTCCATTTTGGTACTATTTTGGATTATTATTATTCTCCATTATGGTACTAACTTGTGTTTTATATCGATCACAGGATGGCACCACCACTTGCTTACGAGGAGGACATACAACCTGAGCTGGGGCTGCGTTGGCAAGCATAGCCAATGCCTTGGCATAATCTTGAGAACCAACAGCGATTTGAAGAAAGTGTCAGGAGGAATGAGTTTGTTCCGCTACCTCCACCTCCCAAGCTGGGAGACATCAAAAGCTTTCTGAAGTTCAACCCACGCCAATTTGATGTTTCTGATCAACCACTTGATGCTGATGATTGGTTGCGGGAGATGTCAAGGATTCTTGGCATTGCTGATGTTCCTGAGCAAGAATGGGTAAAGTGTGCCACGCACCTTCTAAAGGGAGATGCAGCTCTGTGGTGGGAGAATTACCTCAAGGCAAACTACACTGGTTTTCAGCCTACTTGGGAACAGTTCACTGGAGCTTTCAAAGAGCAATATCTGTCAAAAATTGTCATGGAGAGGATGAAGGAAGTGTTTCTCAACCTCAAGCAGGGCAATGGCAATGTCAATACCTACATCAGAAACTTCATGAACCTTTCTCGTTATGGTGGCGATGAGATCTCTGATGACAAGAAGAAGCAAAAGAGGTTCAGACAAGGGCTCAATGCATCGATTAAATATGCAATCACACATGCAAGGCCGGCGTCTTTTCTAGAACTCCAACATACAGCTCTGCAGGAAGAAGCAAGTAGGCAAGTGCTTGAGGAGTCAAAGAAACACAACCGTGATGCAGCAAGCTCTTCAGCTATGTCAACTCCTTCTAAGCATCGTGTCTGGGTTCCTAACACCCCACCGTCGCTCCCGGCTCCACCAAGACCTTCAAGCTACGCATCAAGGCCACCAAACTTCCTCACTGCTGCTCCCAGGGGCTACAACCACAACTACCCTGGAGCGCCTGGCGGAGTCCCTAGCTACGTTACTCCACGTCCACCTGGTGCTTGTTACACTTGTGGAAACACTGGGCATCAACACTGGAGCTGTCCTATGAACAACAAAGCTCTTCCTCCACCACCTCCAAGACCTGCGGCAAGCTCTCCTATGGTTCGTGCAACACCACCTCGGGCTCTCAACATCAACACCAAGCCCGGGTCTACTGTTGCTCGTGCCAACTGTGTCAACGCCTCTCAAGCTGAGCATGCTCCAGGAGTTGTGATGGGTATGCTTTCTGTTAACTCAGTTCCTGCACGAGTTTTGTTTGATTCTGGTGCATCGCATTCTTTTGTCTCCACAAGTTTTGCGAATGAGAATGGGTTCCCTATGGATCCTCTCCCTAAGCGGTTAATGGTCCTTTCTCCTGGAGCAACAATGGCAGCTTCTAAAATCAGCCATGGCAATCAGATTGAGATTGGTGGTTCTTCGTTCCCGGCTTCCTTGATTATTCTGGGCAATTCTGACATTGATGTTATCCTGGGCATGGATTGGTTGACAGCAAATGCAGCTGTGATTGATTGTGCTGAACACTCAGTTTCTCTGAAAATTCCTGAAGGCCATATAGTCTATTCTCCAAGTCTGACTCCTGCTATTCAGGTTTTCTCTTTGGCGGCTCTGAACGATGATGCTATGGAAGCTATTCAGAGTGTTCCGGTGGTCTGTGAGTTCCCAGATGTCTTTCCTGAAGAGTTGCCAGGTATGCCTCCGGATCGTGAGGTTGAGTTTGTGATTGAGCTTGAACCTGGTACCGCTCCTATTTCTAAGCGGCCTTATAAAATGGGTCCTGCTGAGTTGGCTGAACTCAAACATCAGCTTGATGAACAAGAGAAGTTGGGTTTCATTCAGCATAGTACTTCTTCTTGGGGTAGACCAACCATCTTTGTGAAGAAGTGAGACAAGACTGATAGACTTTGTGTTGACTATCGGGCTCTCAATGCTAAAACCATCAAGAATAAATATCCCCTTCCGCGGATTAATGATCTCTTCGATCAGCTAGCTGGTGCTGTGGTATTCTCTAAGCTTGACTTGAGAAGTGGATATCATCAAATCAAGATTCGCAAGGAAGATGTTCCCAAAACAGCTTTCACCACCCGCTATGGCCTGTACGAGTACACGGTCATGTCTTTCGGTCTCACCAACGCACCTGCCACCTTCTCGAGGCTTATGAACTCGGTTTTCATGAAGTATCTTGATAAATTTGTAGTGGTCTATCTGGATGACATCCTAGTCTATTCTAAGTCAAAGGAAGAACATGAAGAACACCTTCGGTGTGTGCTAAACAAGCTTCGTGAGAACCACCTGTATGCAAAGTTCTCCAAATGTGAGTTTTGGCTCCCTCAAGTCACCTATCTTGGTCACGTCATCTCTACCAAGGACATTGCCGTCAACCCAGAAACTGTAAAGACAATTGTTGACTGGCTTCCTCCTGTAAATGTCAAAGAAGTCCGGAGTTTCCTTGGTTTGGCTAGTTATTGTCGTCGCTTCGTGCAGAACTTCTCGAAGATTGCGAAGCCTCTTACCGATCTCCTCAAGAAAGGAAAGAAATACCTTTGGACTCCTGCATGTCAAGCAAGCTTTGAAACACTCAAAGAGAAGCTCACTTCCACACCAGTTTTGATTCCTCCAGATACATCAAAGCCTTTCCAGATATTCTCTGACGCCTCGTTGCAAGGATTGGGTGCGGTCCTTATGCAAGAAAAACAAGTTGTTGCTTATGCCTCTCGACAGTTGAAGACGCATGAGATCAACTATCCTACACATGACCTCGAGCTCGCAGCAGTTGTCTTTGCTTTGAAAGTATGGAGGCATTACTTGCTTGGCAACCGTTGTGAAATCTCTTCTGATCACAAGAGTCTGAAGTATATCTTCACACAGCCTAATCTCAACCTTCGTCAGAGGAGGTGGATTGAAGCAATCAATGATTTCGATTTGACCATCAACTACACTCTGGGCAAAGCCAATGTTATGGCCGATGCTCTCAGCCGCAAAGCTTATGTCAGCAACCTCATGGTGGAAGAACAACAGCCTCTCTTGTGCGAGGAATTCCGCAAGCTTAACCTTGAAATTGTGGATCAAGGGTATCTTCTGAACCTTCTGGCAACCCCTCTCTTGGAAGAAAAGGTTCGCTCCATTCAACTTGGTGATCCTTACACCAAAAAGATCATCTCCAACATTCATCTTCCGAAGTATGAGTCCTTCCATGTCGACGACCAAGGCTCTCTTTCTTTGAACACCGGATGTTTGTTCCGAACTACCCAGGTTTGAGAGAGCAAGTTCTCAAGGAGGCGCATGATTCTGTTCTTTCTATCCACCCTGGCAGCACAAAGATGTACATGGACTTGAAAACACAATATTGGTGGCCTGGTTTGAAACGATATTGTGCCAAGTATGTCTCGAGTGTGATGTGCGCATGAGTTAAAGCTGTCCATCAGAAACCTTCTGGTCTTCTACAGCCATTGAAACCTCCGGAATGGAAATGGGAGAAAGTAGAGATGGACTTCATCACTGGTTTTCCAAGGTCGCAGAAGGGCAACAATGCAATCTTTGTTGTCATTGACAGGCTTTCTAAAGTGGCTCACTTCTTTCCCGTCAAGGAAACAATTTCTGCAATTCAGTTGGCTGAGCTCTATATCAACAGAATTGTCTCTCTGTATGGAGTTCCTCTTGAGATTAGTTCAGACCGTGGAAGCATCTTCACTTCCAAGTTCTGGGGAAGTTTCCAAAATGCTTTGGGAACAAAACTAAACTTCAGCACAGCTTACCACCCTCGATCAAGGACAAGTTGAAAGGATCAATCAGATTCTGGAAGATATGCTCCGTGCTTGCGTCATCTCTTTCAGCATGAAGTGGGAAGAATGTCTTCCTTATGCTGAATTCTCTTACAACAACAGTTTCCAGAAAAGTCTAAAGATGGCACCATTTGAGGCTCTCTATGGTCGCAAATGCAGAACTCCGATTGGTTGGTCGGGCACAGGTGAAAGAATATTGTTTGGCCCTGACATTGTAACTCAAGCGGAGGAGAAAGTTCATATCATTCTTGAAAACCTGAAGATTGCTCAAAGTCGCCAGAAGAGCAATTATGATAGAAAGCACACGGACATGGAGTATGTCCCTGGTGATCTCGTTTACCTTCGTGGCACTCCCATGAGAGGCACGCACCGCTTTGGTATCAAAGGAAAGCTGTCTCCTAGATACATCGGTCCATTCAAAATCCGTGGAAGAAGAGGAGAAGTTGCTTATGCTCTTGAGCTTCCTAAAAAACTCAAGGTTCATGATGTTTTCCACATCTCTCAACTCAAGAAGTGCTTCAAGGATCCCGGAAGGACCGTGGACCATGAGCTTATCAATCTCCAAGAAGATCTGTCTTATCAAGAACACCCCACAAAAATTCTTGAAGTGGCAGAAAGAAGGACTCGCAACAAGTCCATCAAGTTCTGCCAGGTGCAGTGGTCGCACCATTCTGTTGATGAAGCCACCTGGGAACGTGAAGATGAGCTCCGTGCCAAGTATCCTACCCTCTTTGAGTATTCTTCTTCCTAGAATCCCGAGGCGAGATTCCTGTTTAGTGGGGGAGAGTTGTAGCATCCCAATTGTCTAACAATTGTAATGCTACTTGGTCTAGTAAGATAATGGCTACTTCCTATATATATATTGTTGCATCATAATTATGTCATGCTCATGTCATCATGCCACCTTGCATTTGAGCATCATCTAAAACCCTGTTTCTTTGGTTCTTCTCTCATATGCATTATTAATTGTATTTGCCTCTTGATATTGTATTTGGTTATTGATATATTGTTTAATACCCAAGTTGAGTTGGGGGCATATCTTTTATTTCCAATCTACACCTTTCTTTGTCACCACCTTATAATTCCACCACCTCATTAATACATGAGCTTGTACTTCTTTTTCTTTTGATATTTTATTCTAGCTCATGTGGTTTGGGGTGGATCAACTCCTTTAAATTCTTTTGCTTGGCTTTTAATCCACTTCTTGGAAATGCATAAGAATAATGCCATAATATTATTATTGTTTTCACAAAATAAATCATGGCATTATTATTTTGCATGGGCCATGCAAAATGTACCACCACCTTTTATCCCTTTGGTTTTTCCTTTTTTTGTTAGTGGATATTTCTTTGTGGACCATCTCCATCCATCCCACCATCCCCATATTCTCATCCATATCTTTTTCTTTTAATTAAATCTCTTCATGCATGATCATATGAGGCTTATTCTTTCTCTCTCTATTTTTCTCCTAGCCCTAGTTCTACAAAACCCTAACCTCAATCTCCCTCTCTCTCTAACATGATGGTCCCACCTGGCCCTCTCTCTCTGACCCAGACATCAGCTAACCCTACCCCTCTCTCTAACCCTTAACAAAACCCTAACCCGAGACTACCCCATCTACCCTAGCCCGAGCTACCCCTTCTCCTCTCTCTCTCTTCTCCCTACCTGCCATGCTGGCCCTAGCTGCTGCGCCTCCCCCTCACCCTGGTCCACCTGCAGCCTCCCCTGCCATGCCCTGCCTGCCCCAGCCCGACCTGCACGTGCTCGAGGAGAAAAGAGAGAAGGGGCCGAGACCACCTTATCTCTGCTGTGCCCACACGCTACCCCTCTCTCCCCCTCGCGTTCTCCTCATCCCCCACGCCTCCTGGCAGCTCCCAGATCCACTCCAAAGCCTGCCTCGCCTTCCCCTTCTTCCTCGCCGACGCCAGCTCCTGCCGCCAGTCGCCGCCATCTACCTCTGTTCCTCTTCGTTCCAGCCGGCGTGCACGTCGTGGAGGTGGCCTGGGAGACCGAGGAGACCGCCCTGCTGCTCCCTGTACGCGCCGACGTGGACGAGAAGCCCCATCACCGCCGGATCCTGCGCCTCGCCGTCCGAAACCCTAACGCCGGGGAGCGCCTGCGTCCTCGCCGCTCCGGTGCCTCCCCGCCCGATCCAACTCCACCGTCCCCTCCGCGGTGAGCAGTACTCCCTCCCTGACATCCTCCGCTTCGCTGTCGCCGTCTAGCGCCGCCGCTCGTTTCGCCGAACGCCCTCCGTGCGCCAGAGCTCGCCGGTGCCTGCAAGCTCCCCGCGCCGCATCGAGCTTTAGCTAGGCCCCAAACCCCCTCCTGTCAGCTCCCTAGCTACCGCTGGCCACAGCGCTCGCCCGCGACCCGGGTTCGAACCCCGCGCGCCGCGCTCCGCGCGGTCGACCACCGATCCGTCAGAGCGACAGAGGAAACAGAAGAACAGTACGGGCCGTGGTCGTTTTACGGATAGCCCCCTCTTTTTACCTCTCGCTCAACCCGCAGTCCTTCCTACCCCACCTGTCAGTCGCTGAGACCTTCTTTCAGAAAACCCCCCAGCCTGTTTTTATCTTAACCCGCGCTCCAGACCCAGCCCCACCTGTCAGCCTCTGGGGGTAACCCCACTGTCGCGTGGGCCTCAGCCGGCTGGTCCCATCTTGAAGTTGCAGGCTAGGGACAAGATGTGTAAAAAGGTTTCACGGGTCTCGCCCAACAAGAATCGCCCACCGTCAGCGGCTGTGGCTAGGTTTGCCTGGGTGACAAAAGTTTCTTCCTGTGTCTGTTTTAATTAAATTTTCCCAAAAGTGTTTCAAATTCAAAATTCAAATCAGATTTAAACAACTTTTCAAATACAACACCAAATAATACATGTTTTTGAATCAGAAAAATGTGACGAATTCAAATATGCTATTCAAAATATTATTTGAGCACTTTAAAATTTCGAGGTGATTAAAATTACAATAAAATGCCCTTTTCCTTAATTAATTAATAACTTTTGTTTTATAACTCCAATTTAATGCCTCACCCCTGCCATGCTACTTGTACCCCACACCTCACCCCTGCCATGCTACTTTAATGCCATGTAAATTGTGCATCATTCCTCATGGCATGCTTGTTTGCTTGTCACATTTTAGTTCATATGCTTGTGCACTATATTTATGTTGGCCCTTGTTTGTTTGGTTCTTCTTCGAATAGACGCCCAACAGGAGAATTATCAGGGATCACAGGAGTTCTACCCAGATCCACCTCTCGCTTCAAGCTGCGTGCAAGCACTACCACATGCTTGCATACATATAGTACCTATTGCCTCTATCTTATTCTTGCATCATTGAGTCGCGTTTGCATTAAATTGAATCCCAAGTACTGCATAGCCTTTACTTTTAAACTCCACTGAAGCTTGTTCCTCCATCCCATGAGCCATTACTACAGGAGTTGTTTGAGCCATGCGGGTCGTAGAACAGCATGTGTAAGGTTTGTGAGAGTCTGATGGATAATGAGGTACCTAAACAACTTAATCTGAGTAGTAATGGGATAACTAATGAAAGTGGAACCGATGAGCAATATCTGCTATTTGGTTCTTCATGCTCACTTGTGTCCCATAGGACCCCGAGTACTTGATTCCTGTTCCTTGACTATTCGCACTATCCACATCCGGGAGGCCTTATGGACCCCCCTGAGCCAGAGCTTGATTTATTCTTATTTATTGGGGCCACAAAGTAGTTTGGGGCTTTATTACTATCCTGTACTTATGCCATGTTTTATTGCTTTATTTACGATTGTGCGAGGAGCACCTGTACTGTTTAGGATTGCGAAATGTTTTCTCGGTATCGACAAGCCCAGTCACACTTTCGGGTTCCCAGTCGTTTACAGCCATTGGCGCAAACCTTGGGTCCGTCTCGGAGCCGGCCAACTTCGTTGCGGGTAGCTTAATGGGGTGGCCCCCTGAAACATTTCTGAATCCTGTGATCGCTTTGTCGTGAATGCCTCGTTGGGTTTTGATTTGGTTTTTCCGAGGTTGATCGAGTGTGTGTTGCTATTTGTGCACCGTTGCAGGGTAAATCTTTCTGAAAGCCGTGTCCGCGGTTATGGACGACTTGGAGCACAGTTTCTCGATCATAGACAAGTATAACTAAAGTACCTCTTTTAATTTGACTAAGTACCTGACTAGTAAATAGTGCAACACTCATGGGATGGATAATAAAACTGCCAACGGATGGGGTTTGTTCGTCCGCTTCCTCGTTGGTAAGCGAGGAGGAGGATGGATCTATTAATATTACTGTTATAACTGTTGTTCTTAATTAACGGACATCCGTCTATCTTTGATTAGGCGGATGGTTAGCGAGTATCTATAGAATTGCTAGGGATTATCTTTTGCTGCAATTGCGTCACCCCAGGTTGTGTCCCCTTTAGAGGCATCAAGACTTGCTGAGTACCCCTAGGGTCTCACACGATAAATTGTTTGATTCAGATGAACAGGTATACTCGCAAGATGGATACTTGGTGGAGGAGACGAACGATGTTGGCAACGATCACTCGGTGTAGAGATTCTGGGAACGGGGATCCGTGAGATCTGTGGGCGGGATGTGTTTATTTACGGGGCATCTTATGCCGATTTGCTTCTTATCCGTACTCGGATCTTGTTTTCTGCTTCCGCCTGATACTCTGATGTTTGATGTATGAGGAGATATCCTAAACTATTATAGCTATCTAGGATATTTGGATCTTGCCGTATGGCGTTGCAATATTTCTATTTCTTTTAGATGGAATGGCTATGAGGACTGTTGTATGTGGCTTGCATACATACTCATTTGTGTATGTAGTTGATCCCTTCGCCTGCCGATTACGCCGCTCGTTCTTGTCCCGATGTTTGGAAATGGTTAGGACGGCCGAAAGGTCTACCTGTGAGTGGCATTTGGCCCCACCGTACTATTTTAACCATTTCCGCTCATCCAGGTTTGCAACTAAGAGCGTAATTCACCGAGGTAGTTACACGATACGTCTTTGTTTATCTTCAATCAAGTTGGTGTCCAAGTGTTCATGATGGTCTATGTGGATGACATTGTTATTGTTGGATCTACCTCTGTGGCGGTTGAAGGTCTAGTTCGTTCCCTCTCGGACACTTTTCTTATCAAGGATTTGGGCACTGTGGAATACTTCCTTGGATTGGAAGCGTCGTACAATTCAGGGGGCATGACACTTATGCAGCGCAAATATGCGCTTGATTTATTGCATTGGTTAAACATGGAGAATTGTAACCCCACTTCCACTCCTATGGTCACAACCGAGCGGCTTGCTCGAGATACAGGTGCCCTGCTCGGAACAGAAGATTCTTTCCGGTATCACAGTGTAGTTGGTAGCCTGCAGTACTTAACTCTCACTCGCCCGGATATTTCCTTTGCGGTGAATAAGGTATGCCAATTCCTCTCTCAACCAACTGAAGTTCATTGGGAGGCTGTCAAACGTATTCTGCGTTATGTGAAAGGGACATTGGATACTGGTCTGCGCATTCGCAAGTCATCACAGCAGAATACTAGCATATTCACTGATGCCGATTGGGCTAGATGTGTTGATGATAGACGCTCTACGAGTGGTTTTGCAGTTTGTGGGTCCGAATCTTGTTTCATGGAGTTCGAAGAAGCAGCCCACAGTTTCCAGGTCCAGCACTAAGGCGGAATACAAGGCACTTGCAAATGGAGGAGCTGAAGCTATGTGGGTCAGTTCTTTGCTTACAGAACTAGGTGTTTCCCAACAGCAGACTCCAGTTTTGGATGTGATAATCTAGGGGAAACTTACCTCACAACGAATCCAGTCTTTTATGCTCGAACCAAGCATATCGAGATTGATTTTCATTTTGTGCGAGAGCAAGTTGCTGATGACGCTTTGGAGGTGAGGTTTATCTCTTCAAGTGATCAGTTGGCTGATGTCTTCACCAAGCCAGCTACACGGCAGATGTTAGACCGTTTTAGAACCAATCTAAATCTTGTAAGTAATAGCGGTTTAGATTGAGGGGGAGTGTTAAGAATCGGTCATCGTGTCGTATACGTGTTGTATTATGCAAACGTATACACACTTATTTATACATCTGCCAAGTATATAAATAGAAGAGGTGGAGGCACGTTGCCTACCACGAAACCCTAATTAGTGTTTTTATCTAGGAGGAGCTTTTGATTTCCATATAGCTTTGGCGCACGGAAAGAGGATGTTAGCCGCGAAGAAGAGCCCATATGCATATGCATTGCTGGTCGAGAAGCTTCCATCCATGGAGAATTTCCGGACCAACCTATCGTCCTTGCTGGGGTTGAGCTGAATCGTGCCCATCAGATCCCATAGACGCAGGTATTGGCCCATGGCAGAAGTTGAGTACCTCCTTGTATATCCTTGATCTAGCGATTGCCTTGCACGGCCTGAGCCACCGTTAATCCAGACTTCCGAGCAAAAGACGCAATAATCGGGAAGGCATCAGTAATGGAGCGACCTCCTGGCAACCATTTGTCTGTCCCAAAAAAGAGCCTGATTAGCGTCGCCAAGCTCCACATAGGAGGCGGCTGCAAGGAGGGCCACCATGTCACGCTCATCCTTTGGTATGTGGGTCTGGACGCCGTCGCCATGTCACATCCCCAAGGTGCTCTGGTGCACCCTCGTCAACAAGGCACCAGTGGGCCTCTCGTCTATGGTGCGCATCGAAGAGGACAGACCAGATCAGTGGAAGCACGACATCTCCTTCCAGATTCTGCTACACGTGGACCAAGTGGAGGACTTCACCGGTGCGCCGACGCTGGACGGCGGCGAGCCTGTCTCGGATTTCAGGCTGGCCTCGCACACCCTTCCTCCATGTCACCTGGGAACTATCGGCGGGATGCCTCTCTATGCGGGCTCAGGCTCTGTGCTGCCTGCCTCCATCCCCCCCGCTTTGTACGTTGGCCCCGGCTCGCAACTCCCACCGCGAGAATGACAGCCACCTAGGGTCGGTGCTTGCTGAGCGAGAGGGCGATCGTCGCAGTAGGTGGAGACTCTCTCGCCGCGAGGAGGAGTACGACCGCAGCCGGGAGCTGGAGGGAGGTCGTCGCGATGTGCGTCGTGACCCGCGCCACGACGACGACGGGGGGATGGGGGCATAGCTGGGAATCAGCTGCGCGCGATGATGGGCGCCGTGGCATGGCCCGTTCCCGCTCCAGGCATGCCATGCGCGATGACTCCCGCCGTTCCCTCTCCCATGGTTGGGTGTCCCGTCGCTCTCGCTCTAAGGATCACAACCTCCCCTTCCGCAGCCGCTCGCAGCGCAGCTCTCGATGTGACGATCGTGATGCTGGGCGCCACCGGCGTGACAAAGATGATGACGAGGAGGACCGTCACTCGCTGACTAGGCACCACCGCTCCCATGCTCTCCGAGCTTTCGGTCGTTCGTCGGCGAGTTCTCTTCATGGTGACCGTGGAGCTGGTCGATCCTATGGTCGCTCCCACGATGGTGCTGGCGGTTCTCGGCGGGCCCTCGCGGCTGATCTGGCGGCAGCCCCAAAGCTCTCGCTACCTCTGTCGGGGCTCCTCCGAGACGCTCACGTCTGTTGCCTCACCATGCCGTGACTGGACGGTCGCAAACAAAGAGGCCCCTGCGGTGCTCACCAAGGGCTCATCGCGGCTTGCTTCTCCTTGGATTGATGGTCTATCTGACGGTGCGTTCCTTCCGCCTTTGCAGAGTGCGTGGGAGGAGGATGAGCAAGGAGACTCCCTGGTGACTCTGTACTCCCCTGTCCGTACTTCTCCCTCGTCGCCGGTTTTTTCTCAGGAGTTGATACCTGAGAACTGGGTGGCCGGGCAAGGAGACTCCCTGGAGGCTACTAGCAACACTTCTCTGTCTCTTCTCCTAGGACAGCCTGCTGCTGTCGACCCTGCGCTGGAGTCGCCACTTCTGTTTCCAATGACTGATACTGCTGCCAAGGAGCGCCTAGGTCCCATCCTGAGCTCTGTTGAAGAGCTGTTTGACGGTCCACAAGAACCGCTTCTACCTACCCCGCCTTTGCCACGCACTCAGAAGGTCACGCCTCAACGCCCACCTGAAAAAAGATGAGCTCCCGTCTTAGCAACAAACCAAAAATGCATGCTCTGGACAAGGCGATTCTTGTGTTGAACTCCAAGATGGGGGTGGCCTCTGATGGTGTTCTGCTGACGAAGGCCAGAGAGGAGTACATCAACCGCTACAAGACACAGCTTCCTGACACGGCCATTGACGCGCTGGCCACCCTTTTCAAGCTCAACGTTCGTAGCATCACTGAAGCGGACGAAGCCCTCATCGCCTTGGGCGTGTCGGGAGGCATCGAACCAGAATCCCAGGATGTTACTGCTTAGCTACCTGTTTTTTCCGCTTTGTCGCACTGTGCTTTGTGCTACTTCATCTCTTGTACCGGGTTCTTCGGGTGGACTTGTCACCCTCTATCCTTTTTATTAGTCTTGGGTTGCAACTCGTGCTACGACACTCTCCTCGCCACCATGATCGGACCAAACCTCAACACCGCAGACTAGAACACCCGGGGGCTAAATAACCAAGGACGTAAGGACACTGTTCACGCTTTCCTTGTGGACACCCCCTGCCATATTGCGTGTATATAGGAGACTAAGATGGACTTCATCGATCATCAAACCGCGGCTTACATTGGTGGCTTTAGGCTCCGTTCCTTCACCCATCGTCCGGCCATCGGCACTCATGGAGGCATCCTCTTGCTTTGGAATCAGGACCACATCGACATCTCCAACATCTACATCGGCATCTATCTGATCTCCGCAGAGGTCAGTATCCGCGCCTATGGCACCTCCTTCAATCTTACCACGGTCTACGGTCCTAGCATTGATGTTGAAAAGGGAGCCTTCCTTGCCGAAGTTGTTGCCGCTACCCCTGCTAATGATTGAAGATGGTTAATCATTGGAGATTTCAACCTCATCTACCAAGCAGAGGACAAGAACAATAATAACCTTAATTTTCGCCTTATGGGGCAGTTTAGGCAGGCCCTTACTACTTGTCGGTTGAAAGAGATCAAGCTCCAGAACAGAAAATTCACGTGGAGCAATGAAAGAGTTTCCCCCACCTTGGTGCGGCTTGACCGCGCTTTCTGCAATATGAGTTGGGATCTGACGTTTGAAAATCACGGGCTCCACGCGTTGTCTTCCTCCCTCTCGGATCACTGCCCTCTTCTGCTCTCCAACCAGAGTGGGCCTCGGAAGCCGGCCACCTTCCGCTTTGAATCCTTCTGGATGAAGATGTCTGGTTTCCAGCATACGGTCCAGAATGCTTGGGCGACATCCTCGAATCACACCCAATCGATCCATATCATCAACCACAAGCTGAAGCTCACGGCGTCTTGTCTGAGATCGTGGAGTAAAGGCCTCTTCTCCAATTGCAAGCTCCAACTTCTTATGGCCTTGGATGTCATCCTACAACTTGATGTGGCTCAAGAATCTCGGACCCTCTCCTTGGATGAAAGGACTCTTCGCGTTGGGCTTAAGAGAAGGGTCTTGGGCTTGGCGGCTCTTGAAAGATCCCGCAAACGGCAGGCCGCTAGAATCATCTTCTTACGCGAGGGTGACGCCAACACTAAATTCTTCCACCTGCGTGTTAATGCTAGAAAGCGTAGAAATCACATTTTGAGACTCAAGCACAACGAGGGCAGGTCTACAATTCATGAAGACAAAGATTGTATCTTATTCGATCACTTCTCCAAAGTCTTAGGCTGCCCTCCCCCTCGCCAGCTGGATTTCAACTGGGCGGTCCTAAACCCCAATGTGCATGCTCTGGATGATTTTGGCCTTCCTTTCTCTGAACTCAGATAAAAGAGGCTGTGGACGATACGCCTGCTGACAAGGCCCCGGACCCTGATGGGTTCTCCATCTCCTTTGTTCATTGTTGCTGGGATGTCATAAAGGGCGACCTCCTGAGAGTTATTAACACATTTTCGGAGCTTTCAGCTTCTAACTTCCATATTGTCAATACTGCCAACATTGTGCTGCTCCCAAAGAAGGATGGTGCTGATTCCGTTGGCGATTTTAGGCCCATCAGCCTCATTCATTTGATCCCTAAGATAATTGCCAAAGCTATGGCTCGCCGCCTTAGTCCCAAGATGAATGAGATTGTTTCCCTCAGTCAGAGTGCTTTCATCAAGTCCAGAACCATTCATGATAATTTCATGTACGTCAGAAACACTACCAGACAACTGCACCGCATCAAATCTCCTGCCCTCCTCCTTAAGCTTGACATTGCTAAGGCTTTCGATTTGGTTCGATGGGACTACATACTTAACCTTATGAAAAGGATGGGATTCCCTCAAAGATGGCGTGCTTTGATGTCTGCCTTGTTTTCTACGGCCTCCTCCCGCGTGATTCTTAATGGCATCCCTGGGAAGGATATCTCTCAATGACGCAGCCTCCGACAAGGAGACCCCCTCTCGCCCCTGCTCTTTGACATTGCCATTGACCCCCTTCAGAAAATCCTAGACAATGCCACATCCACTGGGATTCTTCACGCTATGTCTGGCGGCCTCCAAGGGCCTCGTGTTTCTCTATACGTGGATGATGCCACAATTTTTCTGACCCCCTCCGAGCACGACATCTCAAACTTGGCTGATATCCTGCAAAACTTTGGGGAGGTGACTGGTCTCGTGACTAATGTCACAAAAGCTCTGTCGCTCTGATTCGCTGCTCTGACATTGATCTTGCAATGATCCTGGCAAACTTCCTGACGGCCACCGTCTAGTTTCCATGAAATATCTGGGCCTACCCCTTTCCCTCGGCAGACTCATGCATGCTGACCTGCAACCTTTCATCGACAAGGTGGATTCCCGTCTAAACCCCTGGAAGGGGCGGTTTCTGAATCGCGCTAGTTGTACCGCTTTGGGGAAGTCTGTGCTCTCTTACATGCCTATATTCTTGCTTATGGCTCTAGAGGCCGACAAGGGTATTCTGAAGGCTTTCGCCGAGATTAGTCACGGTATGCTCTGGGCCTGCAAAGAGGTTGTCAGTGGTGGAAAATGCAAGGTCAACTGGCAAAAAGTCTATCGCCCCAAGGAGCTCGGTGGCTTGGGGGTTCTTGATCTGGAGAAGTTCTCCTGTGCTCTGAGACTCCGTTGGCTGTGGAACAAGTGGAAGGCACCGGATAAACCTTGGGTCGATACTGAAACACCAAATGACGCTACCGATAGGGACCTCTTTAATGCTGCCACCCGGGTCACCATTGGAAATGGCAATAAAGCTTCCTTTTGGTCCTCCTCTTGGCTTGATGGATCCACCTTGAAAGATCTGGCTCCTCTGATCTTCAAAGCCTTTAGGAGAAAGAACATGACGGTTCGGGATGCTCTTGAAGGTCAAAACTGGATTGCTGATATCAAGGTGGATTCTTTCTCTATTAAACACCTTGATCAATACATCCGGCTGTGGGAGTGCCTTTTGACGGTTCAACTATCTCCTGACACTCCAGACTCCATTACTTGGATCATGTCTGCCAATGGCTGCTACTCAACCAGCTCCGCATACAAGGCCCAGTTTGTTGCCTCCTTGCCTTGCTCCTTTGCAAAAACTGTGTGGAAAACTTGGTCCCCTACGAAATGTCGTTTCTTTGCCTGGCTCGCTGTTCAGAACCACCTTTGGACTGCAGACCGTCTAGCAAAACGAGGGTGGCCGCATCAGCCTTCTTGTCAGTTGTGTAGATGCAGCCCTGAGACGGCGTGGCACATCCTCTTCAAATTTTGCTTCTCCAAAAGGATTTGGACTGCGGCGTCTTCCTGGCTTTCCTGCTCGGACCTGTCTCGGGGAGTCGATACCCGTAGACCCAAGGTGCTTGATTACTGGCATGTCATCGCCAACTCGTCTTCCTCTTCCCCCCAAAGGGCTGCGGACCGCCATCATGGTCATTACTTGGGAGATCTGGAAAGAGAGAAATGAGAGAGAGTCTTCAACAATAAATCCTCCTTGCCCTCGGTTGTGATGCACAAAATCAGGGAGGCGGGCAAGGACTAGATCCTTGCTGGGGCGAAAAACCTGGCGGAGCTTGTGGGTTAATCTTTTTTCTCCCTTGTTGGGGGCTGTTTGGACCCCCTCTCTTTTTCTTTTTTGTTGGCTTTGGACAGTTTTATGTTTGCTTCTCCTATTTAGTTACTTGTAGTCCAAGATGTACTCTATAACCGACTCTTAGTCGTAGCCAGATAGGTCTCTCCTGTAAACCCTAGGCTGGATATCTATATAAGCCATCATATGGACCAGCCTTTAGGGTAACCTAATATTCTACAATCTTAACTCACATAGGTGAAACCCTTGTAACCCATATTTCGGCTCTGCCGTATTACTAGATTGACAGCAGGAGTAGGATCCATCCAAAGCCGGCGGATTCGAACATAGGTAAAGTTGTGTGCTCACCGTCCCAGAATATCGTTGCCTCACACCCCTTTCTCCACACGCCTCGAGGACCCTATCTCAGCGTACATGTCTTCAATCCGACGACATTAAGTAGTGGATAACTTGTTCATATATGATTGGATAATTATAGCTCTAAGTGGTGGATTACTATCCATGTATGCATTGGTAACTCACAGTTTAGTTAACATCATTATTCTATTTGTGTTTTAAACTTCATGCAATCTTAGAAAGAAAACCTCCATGTTAGATGTATAATTATAGTCGGATGTTTAGTTGTCATGATATACAGGTTAACATGTGTGTTTGTATGCATGTGTATAACATTAAATTATATGACAGTAACAATAATTGTTTTTTCTTGTTTGGTCCCTTTTTCTTGCTATCTTTTTTTGGGACATACTCTTGCAGCTGTTAACTTAATCAACTGACCAAACAGGGGTGGTGATAAAAATGAGGGTGCCGGTGGATCTAGTTAACTATTCAGCTGATGTCAAACTTAAAGATCATTGCTGCGATGGCTGTTTGGGGCTTGGGGTTTTGTGGCAGTTGGGCTATATGGTTCGCGATCTATCATGATGGAGGCTCTCTTTTGTGGTAGTGTTACCCGTGGTTAAATCTAGGTTGTAGTTTATGAGAACTTTCCTCTTGTGTTGTGTTATTCATGGAACAATATGTGCTATAAATTATATGATGTTATGTTCATGTGATGTAATTAAACTACCTTTATTATTTAATATCTATTCATGTATTTCTTTTTTTATTGGTTTTTGTGGTGATAGACATGTGGTACTTCTTTTCCACATGGGTGATGCCATTTTTATCCTTGTTAATTTGGACAATTCCTTTTGTCCTTTCCTTAATCTTTTTTTGTAGTGGAACAACAAACAGTTGATTATAAGTGCAAAAAGCCAGTAAATGATGAAAATATAGTTATTTCTCTTGACGACCTATTGGTTGAAAAGATTGGTTATCAAGCTGTTCGGAACTTTACCAAAGATACACAGCAATTGAACTAGATTAGCTGTTCCATTATAGGTATTGAAAGAAAATTTGTTTTGTACTTCTTTGTATTCGAATGGATAATTTGTGTGCTACGTTACCCCTGATTATTCAACTCCTGGTATTAGTGCTTCTTTACCTACTATTGTCGCTGGCAGTGTTACACCTGCGACACGGTTGCATACTATGAGACTTATTCACCCCTCTAAGTCTCTTATCCCTCCGTTATCCCATATTAGCACAACTGCAGATGAAGATGCACTTTATAAGAAGATTATCATACACACACATAACGAGAATAAGTCAAAGATTAAGAAGTATGTCCATGATCTTTTCTACAGCTTCCATCTTTCATTGTTTTCTATTGATAACTTTTATTCTTTATCATCGGTCACTTGTATTGTTTTTTGTGGATGACTTGATCTTTTTTGATACCATGTTGGTAAGTTGTACTACTGTTGGTGGGTCACATGTACTATTTTTTGTAGATAACTTTTAGTTTCACACTGGATAACTTTAACTTTTTGGTATCCGTTTTGATAATTTGTACTAATACTGTTAGATCACTTGTACTATTTTTGTGGATAACTTGTAGTTTCAAAGTGGATAACTTGCATTCTAATCATTACACATATTTTATCTTTTTTATAGCACACTGATTTGTGACATTGATCCAATGTGGGTGAGAACTAGTGATTTTGCTGGAAGTGTGATGCCATGTGACAAACTTTCAAATAATGTGTGTGACCTTGCTATTTCCGCAATGCAAGATAATTGTCCATCAAATAAAATTATATTTCCTTATATCGTGACTAAGTATCTATTGGAGGGAAAATTTACCGCCACTCTTGTTCGTAGGTCGTTCAGGAGAGAAGACAACTACAAACTCAGCTACAAAGATATGGTATGCGGTTTTATTTGTTTGTTTATTTTTTATGCAGTTTATAAGTTCATGTCATAAGGTAGATACAATTGCTACTTTTTGTTGATAACTCTTACATTTCTGTCTAGGGAACCACTATTCAAAAAAATCATGCATGTTCCCCTACTTATTTTATTTTCATTTTTCATGCTTTTTTGTAGCTTTGCTTTGCTGTCCTTCAAGAGCTTGGAAGTAAAAAGGATCCAATGGGCCACTAGTACATGCTTTCAGTTAACATGCCTACCAAAAGGTTTGAGATTCTTGACTCGCTCCGTGGTGAAGCTAATGTAGAAATGATTGAACACGCGACCAAGCTAATGAAAGCAATAAAGATAATGTATATGGTTAATTAATCTGATTCAAGAAGACAAATTGAAAATTTTGAGTTGATGCATGTGCCTGTTCCGAAGTAAGTTGGTAGCTTAGTGTTTTTCCTATTGTTCCATCATTGTTTTATGTTCTTGTCTAGTTATAATTTATGGGATTTGACTAATCATTGATATTCTATTGTTTGCTCTCTATTTTTTTAGTACCGATTGTGGTTTCTTCATGCTCAAGAACCTTGAATTGTGTAATGAAAGTGTTGTGCCTCCTATTTGCCAAGATATGATGCAAGGAATTAAGAAAAACATGACATATTTTTGGTTGAACCACCCTCGCAATGTTGTTTTGAATTGGAGGTCACTTCTGGAAGACAACAAGTTTTGAGTTATTTTCCAAGTTACCCACACCGTCACACATTTGTTATCCAGTTATATTATGTAAGTTATCCTCCATGTCATAGAGAAGTTACCCATTGTATGTTGATTTTTTTCTGTTATTGTTACGAAACCACGGGTTTTACCCATATGTGAACTATTATGTAATAGCTAATTTAAATGTTAGCTATGAGTAATGAAGCCGAGTTGCTACAATAAATATTGTGTTTTTTTTGTTAGTAAAGTTTTTTGTAGTAGTCATAATAACTTTCATGTTAATGGGGTAGATAACTTACATGCTAATTTCATGATAACTTTAGTGTGTGACCTTGTTAACTTATGCTATGGGTGGATAACCTTTTTGCTGGCTTGTTCATTAGAAGGTTGATTACTATAGCAGTTATATATCAATAACTCTTACTCTATCCCCATTGTAACTTCATATAGGATAGATGGGTGGGTTATCCTGGTTTTGAATACATTTTGGGGATAAATAATTTGAACTATATAATGTACAGCATGAGCAGCATACATAGAAACAATCTTCAGATGAAAAATATGTTCGTTAAACAAACAAGTACAACGTTAGCATATTGTGTTACATAAACATTGTATTGAATATGTTTTTTTACATGGTTTGTCTAGATTTGATATCCTAGCAGCTTCAGCTTGTCCCTGCATTTCCATATTATGCGACCTTCGGCACCGTAGTGGCTGCATTTCTTTAATTCATTGGAGCAAGGTCTAGCGGATTTTTGTTTAGTATCTATCATGGTCTCCCTTTTGTTATTGACTTCTCCGGCTTCTTTATGTGCTCTGTTGACGATATGTGAGATCCCGATATGCTTGTTGCTTGAGATGCTCCATGGTTGCTTGTCGATTGTTCCCTTTTTGGTGGGGCAGTTGTCGGAAGTCGCATGCTTGCATCGTTAGGAGCACTAGACGATGGCATAGTAAATGCTTCATTTTTGGCATCCCTTGCCTTCCTCTCAAGAATATAATTTTGCGGCCCAAAAATTGAGACGCAAAGGCAAAGCGGTACCGAAGTTGCTTGTAATCAGCCGCGCTCCCACAGTTGGTGTGCCAAATACTCAGGGAGTCTTTTTCAGCATGAATCTATATAAACTAAATAGGTGATCCCCACAAAACTATTTCTCTAGACATGCAAGCTATCCACATCAGCAAGCCTATGATTGGTCCACATCATCATATCTCCACTTTACTTTTCAATTTAGTTTTATTTTGGTGCCACGCTGGATACAATTATTTGTAGGGAAAAAAGTAGCACGCTTAATCCTATTTTCAGCTGGTAGACGTTCGACACAATAATCACATCTCGGCTTCTCTTATTCCCACTATTCTCATTTTAATCCCGGCATTGAGTACCACCGCTTCACGAGCATCAACACCCCACATTCACGCAAGCTAGCTGATGCGCCACTTTGCTTCATGAGTAATTAATAGAAAACCAAAGGATATTTTGCTCCATGATTACTAGCTCTCCTGTTCCATGTAGTAGTAGTATTTTAACCATGTTGAAGTGCACAAAATTAGGTACTCTAGACTAGCTACCTACTCATCTCCTACGAAGAGTTGCTGATTTTACTTCTCGGCATATTGGAAAGTAACGCCTGCACTGCAGTCCCGACATCTTCTACGAACCGTTCTATCGATTTCAATGTCTTCCATTGGTTTCTTATATTCTGCAACTTCCTTCTCCATCTTGAGTCTTCCTTCCTTTCGACCCTATATATTCATGTGCCCAATCCTTTGTCACCACCATCAACAATATTAACTGACCGACCCCCAACAATTTAGTTCTCGCTTTATATATACACAGCCCGTGCCGCAAGCCTAAAACATGATGCCATGTCCATTCTACTCCTTTTTTATTTGCTTCTCTTCCTAACGCATAGCTGCAGGCCTGCCGGGAATGCGACGAGCGCACAGAGTAGCTACCGCCAGAGGGAACATGGGCTACGAGCACCGCCTATTCGGTCATCTTCACCACTTGGTCGACCAGCTAGTGACGCCGCCACTTGCCGGATGTGCAGCTCCACCACCACTTGCATTCGGACTGCCGCGCCGCCAGGCCAACGAGGATCCACCAACGCGCTCCACCACGTCCTTCTCCAGCTCGACCCATGATACGGATGATGCCGCTCCGAGCAACTATCCCCCGTGTGCCACTGCTACAACAGAGGCCGTGTTGCCACCGCATAGAACACAGTCGAGGAGGTGCCAGGGAAGCCGCCGTGGATAACAAATGTGGTGATCGACTCCTCTCATATTTTTCACTCTTATGTCTATCTTGGAGTATCTACCTATGCCATCAGTCATGGTGCTGAATTATTTGCAGTATTGATGGATGTCCCACATACATGAAAAGGAAAGGCATGGTGCATATTTCTATTACTTCACTTTTTCTATTTACAGAACATTTATAGTCAGATCGTACCTATATATTTTCATGAAATGACAGATCATATCAGAGAAATGATGTATCATGTATGCAATATTTGATGGTTTTGTATCGAGATACTTTTTATTATATACTGCATCTAAGATTCATTGACCTATTAATTAAATCTAAAAAGAAGACCTATTAATTAGCTTCCGGTGTTCTGGATGATAGATCACCCTTTAAACACAGATACACAACTACATGCATACTTACCAAAAGCTTCATACACGCGTATGCTATGGTTCTTAGAGGCAAAACCAAAAGCTTAAAACATGTCTTCATCAGTGGTTTTAAACAAATAACAGTCCTTTCAATTCAGTCCTTGCTCACTGGATTAATGAGACACATTCATTATGTCTTGCTAACAAAAAACAAAATATGTTCATGGTAGTAATAAATTGTATTTTCTAAAGCTAAGTGTTTCTCTGTCTTATCGTGTTTTATGCTACGTGCCAAGATTTTTTATTCATTTTACACCACTGTGCTCCATGTATCACATGTATATTTTAAATCTTTTTTCACATAATTATTTTATCTTTCATATGGTTAATCTATTACGTAAGTATTTAGCGCCACTTATAATTCCCGCAGCAACGTGCGGGGTATCACCTAGTTCAACTTAACGTTTGAATACAAAATATCAGGCTAACGCCCATTAAGCTTGGCCCCCTGTCAGTTTTCACCGTCATATCGCTGCCGTCGTGGCTGCCATGTAGACTTGCAGCGTTGGCACCTACATCCATTCCTCATTACGTGTCTTCTTTTTCCCGTGAGCGGCGATATGTGGTCGCGGCCATGGCGCGGAGCTGGGACACCATTCGGTGCTGAGATCCGGGACATGGACGGACTTGCTCGGCCCTGCTCTCCTCCCCATCTCGAATCAGAGATCGCCCTCGCCTTGGCCGCACCCATGGCACGACGCGGGGACGAGAATTGGTTCCCGGTGAGATCTGTCACTGTGTCGACCATGCTTAGTCCTGTTTTCCTCCTCCAGAATTCGAGCTCGCCGTCGCCGTGGTCGCACCCGCACCAATTCTACCACCCCTGCCACGGTCACTATGGGAGCTGTACCCTCAGGAGCTCAAGTTCTGCCATATTGAACCTATCAGCGAATTCGGAGCTGGGTGGCGTCAACTCGTTGTTGAATACAGTAATGCCGATACCCATTGTTGAATACAGTAACACCGATGTGAGATCATTTAGTTACTTCAATACGAATTTTCCACCAATTTAAAATCTTGTTGATGTATTCCTTGACAATTATAATATAATCGAGCACTAGAAATTTGGTAGTGTGCATGAGCATGATCAGTAATATAATTTAACACTGGAAATTTAAAGAAACTCCATATAAAGGAGTATATATATAGACGAGGTTCACCAGAGAAACCCGAATATATTGTCTTACATTCAACCACAGATAATAATTAACTTAAACAAAATAAAAGCAGGGCCAGCAGCTAGAGGCCGGAACACGGAGACGCCTAGCAGGGTAGGGGCAACATTAGGAGGCCGAGACATCCTACTCAAGGGGATACAGCGCAGTCCAGACATAATCCTAGAGGAATTTGCCGAAGGCTGCGTGTCGTGCCAAGGTCTTCGGCTGATGCCTTCGGCCTCGGTTTTTGCCATGTCCACCGCCGATGTGAGATCATTTAGTTACTTCAATACAAAATTTCTACCAATTTAACTTGTTGATGTATTCCTTCACAATTATAATATAATTGAGCACTAGAAATATTTAGTAGTGTGCATGAGCATGATCAGTATTATAATTGAACACTAGAAATTTCAAGGAACTCCATATAAAGGAGTAGATTAATATATATGTATATAAGGAACTCCATATAAAGGAGTAGATTAATATATATATATATATTTATAGACGAGGTTCACTAGAGACACCACAGATATATAGACGAGGTTCACTAGGGGCATCAGCAGGGGGCAGGACACAGACACGCCTAGCAGGGCCAGTAGCAGGAGGCCGGGACAACCTACTCGAGTGGATATATGCCAGTGTTAACATATTTTCGGAGGAATTTGCCGAACGCTGCGTGCCTCTCCAAGGTCTTCGGATGATGCCTTCAGCCTCGTCTTTTGCCAACATCTACTGCATGTTGGATCATGCTTTCGATGTCTGTGTCGATGACTCTACCACAGAATGGAAAAAATACTCTCCCCTACGGTAGAAAGGGATTTTCCCACACTGTAACTGCCTCAGCACGTAGCGGCTCTTGTTGTCCATGGAGTACTTGCTATCATCCACTTCATCAGAATCCTCCTGTTGATTTTTAAGAACATAACTTCGAACTCATACATATGACTGAATTGTATTACAACTCAAGAATTGACAACGTATATATGTAAGGCAATATTAGTTGATATCAAATAGAAAACATCTCAACAATAGTTTGATCAGTTCATATATCATTTCATCTCAATAAAATGACAATTAATTGGATCAGAGTGTATATAGAACAAAGATTGCAGCCTCATAAGTTTCTTCAAGGATGGCGTAAGCGAACCAAGTAACAATTGCACAACCTATATTGTTCTTGTACATTTCCCAGGTTCGCTAATTCATCCCTAAAAAAATCGGACACCAATATGTCTGCCTCTCTTTTGGGGCAAATTTAAATCATTGGCCACAATAAGAAATTGAAATATAATCCTATGAAACAATATTCAGGGATATACATATTCAGGTACAAAGATAATCATAAATATTGTAATTATAAATAAAAACCCAAACAATTAATCTTCAGGTACATGCTGAAAAACTTATGATCAAAACCGTGCATATACATATGCATCATACACATCATTCAAAGATCATACATGTAGTTCCATATGATAATAAACCAAGGGCCTCATAATTTTTTCAGAGATGGAGTTGGTGAACCAAAGTACCAACAACATAACCTATATTGTTTGTCTATATTGCTACCTCAGGTTCACCAACCCATCCCTAAAAAATGACACCATCATATGCGTCTCCCCTTGCACTACTTTGGGGAAAATTTCAATCATCAGCCTTGGTAAAAAACTTAAATGTAATTCTTATACACTATGAATGCATGCAATACATAATTCAAATATGATAGTTCTATGAATGTAGAATAAATCTGGGCCTCATAAGTTTCTTCAGGGATGGCGTTTGTGAACCAAGTACCAATTGTACAACCTATTGTTCTTGTACATCGCCCCAAGTTTACTAACTCATCCCTACAAAAATCTGACACCAATGTGTTGCCTCTCTTTTGGGGAAAATTTGAATCATTGGCCATATTAAGAAATTGAAATGTAATCCTACGAAACAATATTTAGGGATAAACATATTCAGGTACAAAAACAATACTAAATATACATCAAAACCGTGCATATACATATGCATCATACGAATCATTCAAAGATCAAAAACAATTCAAAGATCTAGTTCCATATAAGAATAATCAAAGGCCTCATAATTTTTTCAAAGTTGGAGTTGGGGAAATTAAAGTACCAACAGCACAACCTATATTGTTTGTGTACATTGCTGCCTCAGGTTCACCAACCCATCCCTAAAAAACGACACCATCGTATGTGTCTTCCTTGCACTCTTTTGGGGCAAATTTCAATCATCAGCCTCAGTGATAAATAGTTCAAAGACCAGAGTTCAAAGATCATAGTTCATATGTGTAGAATAAATCTAGAGCCTCATAATTTTTTTAGAGTTGGAGTTAGTGAACCAAAGTACCAATTGCACAACTTATATTTTTTACATTGCCTCAGGTTTAGTAACCATCCCTAAAAAAATCTAACACCATCGTATATGTGTCTCCCCTTGCAATCTTTTGGGGCAAAATTGAATCATTAGCCTCAGTAAGGAATAGAAATGTAATGTTATATGCATGTTGTGTATCAAAATCAACACTCAACTAGCAAACCCTAAAACCCCTAAATCAAATTTTACAAATCGATTAACTTTACAGCACAAGAAGAACTGTATGAACAACAATGAGTTAAGCAAATGTAAATTTACTAGATGGCAGATGAGCAGATTGGGGTTTTGTGACTAGACGGATTATGGTTTTGTGACAAGATGACAGATGCATCAATCGACCGTTCGAACCATATATATACTACCCTACTTCAAGAGCAAAAGAATCTATACACGGTTGAGCAAATCCTAGGTATGAACAGTGAAATCTGCGGCTGCGAGTAGAGAAGCTAGCAATGTAGTACCTCGGACTCCTCATCAGGGAACTCCTCCTCAAACTCATCATTCTCTGCGATTGCATCAACGATTTCTTGGTGGAGGATGGGGTTGTTGATGTAGAGCACCGAGTTGCCTCCACCTGCAGCCTGTGCCTCATCCAGATCTGCCGCTGGCACCACGATGTTGTCGGCCACCTACTGCTCGATGGCGACATATACTAGATGGACGGATGAGCTTGAAGCCTCGACAACACGACGATGAGCGGCGCACGTGCCCGGAGAAGACGCCTCCGCTTTCTCGGCTACCACTGAGCCATCTGCTGCTGCACCTCCAACTAGCTTCACCTCCGACTCGTCTCCATGCGTACGTTTCATGGCGCACCTAGGGAAGGCGGTGGTGCAAGCAAAGGAGCTTTGGCACATGCAAAAGGTGCAGATTGGGGTTTTTGGGACTAGACAGATTGGAGAAAATGACACAAGCTCATGGAATAAGAAGGCCGAGCGGGTTTATATACACTGGTACATTGGTAGTCCTCGAGTGGACATGTGTGGGTGGGGCGGCTACCACGATCTCCACTTTTTTTTGAAAAAACCATGATCTCCACTTTCTAACTGCATTGGTAACACGCGTAGGCTTTTCCTCAAAAAAATGCACATTCTACCTCGAGAAGGTGCACGACGCTTAGATCGTGCATGGCAGACCTCGATTCCACTGCATGCAAGTGGCACCAAACCAATTTCTAGCAATGTTAGCTATCCTCCAGGGGTTCCCTCCTCGAGACCCATTTCTCAGCTCTTCGACCTCTGTTGACACGTGGAAGTTTCTTGCGGTAGGGCCCAGTTGGAAGTGAGATTGAGAGCGCGCTGCATAAAAGTGGGATATGTCTTTGTCAACGACCGTGCACTCAATGACCCCATTGCCTTGTTCATGTGTTGTGGCGTAGTAGCAGTAGGATTTTCAGACGTGATTAAAAATGACATGACCACTCAACGACTTTTTCCATGGACGGCTTCGTGTTCCTTCTTGTAGAAGTCTCGCTGAGAGAGACGTTTGTGATGTGTCACGCTGTACAATGAAGGGCACGACATGTGCAACAATTCACGTTGGATCATAGAGGATCAACAGTTGATGCACACGATCCGCGTGGGAACTGTGACAACCAATCAGGGCGTAGTAGACAGAGTGAGCACAAGTTTGGGCTTCTACGAGAGAGAGGGCAAAACTAAGTAGTATCAAAAAACCAAGGGCAAAACTAAGTAGTATAAAAATGGAAAGTGAGTGTCTTATACAATGAAATACATCTTGGCATACATCAAATTATGTGTCTTATACAATGATGCCACTCCAGCATGTGGTGTCTTATACAATGATGCCACACCAGCAAGTGGGAAAAACTATGTGTGTGTGAGTGTGCACCATTGTGGTTTTGGAAAAGTACATATGGAATGATGCCACTCTAGCATGTGGTGTCCAACAATGTCTAGGAACCCTAGCAGCATGCTGGGATTCAACTACAACATGCATTCCACCACCAGTTTGAAACATGCTGCATCACCACACCTACTTGGATGCATGTGTATGAGTGTGCATCATTGTAGTTTTGGAAAAGTATATAAGGAATGATGCCACTGTAGCATGTGGTGTCCAACCATGTCCAGGAACCCTAGCAACATGCTGGGATTCAACTGCAGCATGCATTCTTCCACTGGTTTGAAAGATGCTACATCACCACACCCACTTGGATGTGTGTGTGTGTATGAGTGTGCATCATTGTGGTTTTGGAAAAGTACACATGGAATGATGCCACTCCAGCATGTGGTGTCCAACCATGTCCAAGAACCCTAGCAACATGCTGGGATTCAACTACAGCAAGCATTGTACCACCAGTTTGAAAGATGTTGCATCACCACACCCACTTGGATGTGTGTGAGTGTGCATCATTGTGGTTTTGCATAGTACACATGGAATGATGCCACTCTAGAATGTGGTGTTCAACAATGTCCAGGAACCCTAGCAGCATGCTGGGATTCAACTACATCATGCATTCTACCACCAGTTTGAAAGATGTTGCATCACCACAACCAATTGGATGTATGTGTGAGTATGCATCATTGTGGTTTTGTAAAAGTACACATGGAATGATGCCACTCCAGCATGTAGTGTCCAACCTTGTCTAGGAAGCCTAGCAGCATGTTGGGATTCAACTGTAGCATGCATTGTACCACCAGTTTGAAAGATGCTACATCACCCCAAACACTTGGATGTGTGTGTGATGTGCATCATTGTTGTTTTGGAAAAGTACACATGGAATGATTACACTTCAGCATGTGGTGTCCAACAATTTCCACGAACCCTAGCAGCATGCTGGGATTCAACTGCAGCATGCATTCTACCACTAGTTTGAAAGATGCTGTATCACCACAACCACTTGGATGTGTGTGTGAGTGTGCATTATTGTGGTTTTGTAAAAGTACACATGGATTGATGCCACTCTAGCATGTGGTGTCCAACAATGTCTAGGAACCCTAGCAACATGCTGGGATTCAACCGTAGCATGCATTCTACCAATAGTTTGAAAGTTGTTGCATCACCACACCCACTTGGATGTGTGTGTGTATGAGTGTGCATCATTGTGATTTTGGAAAAGTACACATGGAATGATCCCACTCCAGCATGTGGTATCCAACCATGTCCAAGAACCCTAGCAGCATGCTAGGATTCAACTACAGCATGCATTCTACCACCAGTTTGAAAGATGCTGCATCAACACACCCACTTGGATGTGTGTGTGTGTGAGTGTGCATCATTGTGGTTTTGGAAAAGTAAACATGCACCACTAGGAAATAGCTCTTCTGTGGCGCATGGAAATCCATCATCTGTGGCGCATATCCTAGTCGCGATTGTTACCTTGCCACTGATATCTGCTTCCTGTGGTGCATATAGAAATGCGCCACAGAAGTCTCAGACTTCAGTGGCGCATTTCTTCATATGCGCCATAGAAAGCATATGCGCCACAGACATATTTTATATATGCGCCACTAACTATATAACATGTATTCAAAGTAAAATACGTTCCTGGTGTATAATCAGGTATTTATACAGGATTGATATAGTATTTATCTAGATCAGTATAAAAAGTACATTGCACAAGTAGTAGATGCATGAAAACCGACATATAATACAAACACAAGTATAATGTCATCACACTTAGAGCCCGATCGAGATACATATATAGTGTCAAGTGCCGAATTTTTACACAAGTGCCGAATACAAAGTTCATATCATCTCACATTACAAATATGAAATGGTCACCGCCGCCTACACTAGGATCAAATAGAATACAGTTGTGATGATGGTGAGCAAGATCATGAGCCTGACCAATATCTTCATCTGGTTCTTCTTCCACAAGTGGTTCCTCCACTTGGCTACCGCCTCCTCTCTAGTCGCGTATCCTTTGTGGATGTTGCCGCTGAACTTGTTCACTTGTTTGTGACAATCCTCCAACTCCTCGTAGACTCCTGGAATCCTACCCATGTACACCACATACCACCTCGTCACCATGTCTATAGGCGACAAGGCCTATTAGTAAAATTACAACGAAAAGAATTAATAAAGGGTTCACATCCATATATTTATATGTTCACAAAATATAAAACAAAGGATCCATAAACCTAAAAGATAGCATCTCGTGATCATCATAGAAGTAATAAGTTCAATGAAAACACAACCACAAGATAGTTTAAGTCTAACAACAACGACCATTTCGACCACAAGATAGTAAAGTTTATGACACACACACTACAACAGGCGTCCATCGAGAATATACACACACTGGATCATGCTAGAGTCACACATCGATCATGAAGACTTCCTCTTCTCGCTCGGCTTCGGGAATGGTAGATAGCCCTCTTTCGTCATCCACGTCCTTGTGTCACCCTCCTTACGGAGGCGTTCTTCGATCTCCCTCTTACTCAACCCTCTGGCTTGTTGTAGGGCCCCCCTTGTGTTGACATCTTCAATGATGATTTGTGACAACTTCTGCTAAATGCGATGGAAGTCTTCTCTAAGATCATCATCGTCACTTCGCGCCAAAGTTTTGGCCCATCCTCGGAGACTAGATGGCAGCGTTAGGTTCTAGAAATCCCGAACATAGCCTTTAAGGTGATGGAGGACGTAGAAGGCCTCCTTGGAGCCACCAGTAGCCGGCTGCTTGACGCAGGGGAACTCGAGCACGTGCTTGAACATGTGTTTGCCATCCTTGATACATTCCCCTTATCTCTGAAGGTGCATCCCTTCTTGGCGTAGCCCTCGAGAGCCTCATTCAGAACACCCCTTATTCTAGTGTAGTCTTTCTTCTTTGCCAAACTCCCCGAGTCGAAATACGTGGCTAGCGAATACCTCGGGGCAAGGATGATGAGTGTGCAGTATTGGTCTCTGTGCAACACAATTGGAATGGAATGTTGGAAAAAGAGCAAAGGAAGAAATCTATAAGAAATGCATGAGTTATGGCGGTGATGAGCAGGTGTGTACTTACTCGGGAAAGAAAGGAAAAAGAAGTGTGTCCTTCCTCTTGTTGTCCACCATGAACTTCTCGAGGTACGCCGTCGCCTTGGTCCGTGTCTCTGATCCTTCGACCAACTGGCTGTCCCGCATGTAGTAGGGATCCACTATTGTGACTTCCGGGGTACTCTCTCTCTTGATCTTGATCGCCAGATTGAGCGCGTATAGGCAAACCAAGTTATAGTCCAGCCTTTTCGTGAGAAACAGCTTGAATTTTTCCTTGTATGCTATGAAGAATATATCCGCGGGGGGTTCATCGACGAAGCCCACGTCCAATGGCACCTTGGCCGTGAAAACCGGGTAATTTGGATCTTTGTCTTTAAGAAGGATGCCCTCTAGTGTCTTAACACCCTCGTGCAAAGTTAACATGGGTCCAACCGTGATGTGGAGCATATCCAGAGTCAATATCGGATCACCAACTACATGCACTCGAGGTAAGCCATATTGTGTGGATGGTACGACGACAGCATCCTGAGCACGGATCCTCTTTGGAAGAGGCTGGCTCGCACCCTTCTTCTTCTTATTATTATTACCTCTCTTCCTGTGTTTCTTCTTCACAACAGTGTCCTCCACTGCCATCTGCTCATCGGCCGCCTTTTGGAGTGTGTTGGGGCTGAAAACCAATCCCGGTTTCTCCAGTGGTGGATCAGCGGACGAAGGCGTCTCTTGAGATAAACCATGGAAGACCAGACGCCGCGTGCATGTATTGGACCGACCAGCTTGATGGTCGCGAGCTATGAAGGGTTCTTCATCCATAGAAGTCATATACAATCCTTTGTCGGTGTCGGCGTTGATGAAGTCGTCAAAGTTGACCAATTCATCATGATCTTCATGGTTGTTATCATGTGGTGGTGGTAGCGGGGGCGACGGCGGTTGCGGCACAATGTCTTTGCCATGGGGCGGTACACTCGCTGCCAAGAGTTGCTGGTGACTGCTGGTGGTGGTGATGATGGCGGCTTCTGGCTCCCGAGGTGGTGGTAGGGCGATCGATCGAGAGGTGGCGTCGGTGCTCCCCCCGCAAGACGAATCTAGGTCTTCAGCCATGTCAAGGGTTAGTTGTAGCATTCTCCAAGGGTATTGTGTTCGTCGGCTCCCTGAGGTTGAAAGGGGGGTCCATGTCGTCACACCCTGGCAACACCCGAGCCAACCTGACCCTCATCACGTCATCATCCATTAGATTGTTGTGCATCGTGCGACTCGTTGGTTGTATGAGAGTGCCCTTGGCAACATCCTTCAACTCACCACCGACATCTTTAAGCAGGAGTACGCAAGAAGTGTCCTGAGGCAAAACATGTTGTTGGGCATCATGAGATGGCAGCAGTCATGCATCAAAGGCATAAAGGAGATGACGTGCACTAATTAATTAGTTACATTGGTGATGGCGTGGAGCTCGGCTAATGTAGAGACATGGCCGATGCCGGTGGCCGGCCTATCATCATATGTATTCTCCCGCTCGGGTGCCTCACGAAGCACCACCGTCGTCGGCTGCGCCTTATTGGTATCTTTGGTGGGAGGGGGCGTCGGTGTGACCAAAACGAGCGGCTGTGTCCCAGCGTTGATGGTCGGCAGGTTCACCAGGTCCGGTGAAACGTTAACGTTGATGCCCAAGTTGTTGCCGCTTAAGCTGGGCAGATGTATCGGCCCCTGTTGACCTCCCGCATTCCAAGCAGTAAGCCCCTCGAAAAACTCAGGGGGATCATCACACAGAGCTTCTCTTCCACTATCTTGTCCACTGTTTTATCGTCCACTGCGTTCTCCTCCAGTGTCTGCACCTTCATCTTCAGCTCTTCAATAGCGGTTTATCCTTAGCCGCCGACTGGTTCTTCCTCTCCCTTCTTTTCTTGGCGTCCTCTTTGTAGTACTCCTTGAACTTCATGCTCGTACCGAAGCTAGACACACGGTCAGCTGAGGATGGTGGCAACCCCTTGTCCCTCTTCTTGTAAGCATTCGTTGCCCTATTGAAAAACGTGTCCCATGGCTCCGTCGAATCCTGGGACGACTCTTTGGCAGGAGCGTTCAGTTCATCCTCCTGCAGAGACAAGCAAAGGTGAACCCATTTAGATTCTTGGCTTCATTATTTTAATTAGAACGCAATAGACTTGAGATCAGTGATAAATTCCTTACCAGCTTTTTTTCGAATTCCTTCACCTCCGGATCGTCGGTGATGAACTCCCCTGTTTCCTTGTCCAGGTAGTAGTGAGCCCAGACAAATTGCCTAAGCTGCAAGTCCGTGATTTTAAGCCAAGGGTTATCTTTACTAAGGCATTCAAGCTCGGCGTCCTCCTTGTCCCAAATGGCATGTTTCCCCTATAACCGCCGCTTCCAAGGTGGTGGTTACCTATGTTCTATTCCCGCATAGTCCTGCCCTTGTTAGTCCAATGTATAGCGTCAGCGGTAGCTGTATCCGCCTTTAATATCTTAAACTCCTCTTCGTCGAGCATCGTATTTTTCTTACTAATAACCTCCCATCTTTCACCTTTGTCAATGCTATTCTTTACCCGGGTTTTCCAGCTGCTCAAGGCATTGCTCATCTTCATGAGGGCTAGTTTGTTCACCGGGTTCTTTCTCTCTAGGTTTCTAAACCGCTCTGGGAATCTATATCGCTTGTGAAGCTTCTTGAGGAGGTTATCGACCAAAGCTGCATTGTCAGCATATCTAATGTACTTCGTGTTGATCGACATGCTTTCCCGGATGATGCACCTAAGTTGCAGGCCGTACCCTTTGGCAAACGCCTCTGGCGCAATGGGTAGGTCACTTTCTATGACTTCAGTGAATTCATCGCAGACGGTGGCGAGCACTGGAACCTTCCGATCCTTCTTTTCCTTCTTCTTCTTCTTCTTCTTCTTCTTCTTCTAAGAAGCGGTCGGGTTGCCGCTAACGCCATCCATGTGCTCGCCACCATCAGTGCGGGCGCCGCCATTGGTGGTGTCATCCTCTTCGCCGCCGCCTTCACTAGTTCCATCATAGTCGTCTTCGTCCCCCTCGTAATCAGGATCTCCTCCCTCATTGCCCCCAGCAGCTCTGGCAGCGGTCGCCTCCTCCTCCGGTGGTGGTGTCATCCTCATCTCCTCCTCCTCCTCCTATTGGGACCCCCGCTAGAATGACTCGTTGGCCTGTCTAGATTGTTCTTCAACGCTCATGTTCTTAGAAGGGTCGGCCTCGTTGTTGCCCAACATGTTTTCACTCTATTAAAAAGAGGCAAAAAGTTAGCACAAATCTCGGCCGAAAAATTCGGCATGACCTTTGCTAATTTTTTGACCTAGGAGTGCCCATTTCTCAACCAAAACGGAAGTGAATCGACACTTTGGGAGAAATGGGCAACTCAATTGAAGAAATATATCCCTGCAAGACAAAACACCCCATCCCCATATTGACAGCCCCATGCATTAAACCCAGTATCCATCATCCATCATCCACATTTAGTATATATATATAACAGATATAGTAGTCCATCATCACATCACAACCCCATGTATATATATATAACAGATATAGTAGTAATTGCTGAACAATAGTAGTATACACTTAAAACAACAGTAGTACAAGTACTTGCTGAACAGCAGTATTATACAGTTAAAATAGGAGTAGTACAAGTACTTGCTGAACATGATAGATATATAGTAGTACCATGGGAAGATGTCAGTGCTGTCCAGGATAGATATATAGTAGTACTTGCTAAACAACAGTAGTATACACTTAAAAGAGGTAATCAATCAATCATGATGATAATAAATAAAAACAGAGCCACCAACCATCTCAAGCAAATCAAATGCAGACGATTCCTCTCAGCATCAGCATCAGCATGAATGGATGGGAAAAGCATGAACAGCAGCCGCAATACGATTGACAATGCCTTTACCAGATTCTAAAAAGAATGTTGCGTGCATCACCAAATGGTGCAAGCAATGGTACTAGTAGTAGCAAGTGTGTTTATCAGTCAGTGAGTGGCAAAGTACTATGAAGAGAGATAGGTACGTAGTAGCAACCAGCAAGCAAGGGTCACTAGTCACACGAGGATCATGATAGTAGACATACACTCTTGTTCTGTTTCCTTATTTTTGTCCATTGATTTCATTCATGGCCTAGTACAATGAGGCTTCTAAATCTATATTCTACCTAGAGAGCCTCTCGAAAGCTTGTTTTTCACCAAACTTGCATAATTATATATGTAAGACAACTGACAATGCTGCATCGACAACTAGCTTACCAACGAAGAGTATAAAGGCCGGCAAAATAAGCATTTGTCCCCAATATTTCTTATGAAAAAACTCAGGGAATGTTTTTAACCCGAGAGACATAACTTGCTATATCAATTTTGTGTTCATCCAACAAAGCATCACCACAGATTGGTGATCATGATCTTGTTTACTACATGGGAATATCACTTCTCCTACTAGCTTCTACTGTGAACTCCGCATTGAAATAACCCATTTCGTCATGTAGTTTACGATGTCCACATACTTGGGATAGAAATTTGCAAATAATACCATAAGAGTCGCATCTCGTCATTTTTTATTTATTTATGTGAGTTACTAAAGTTGGTAACAAGGAAAATAGTGTGTTTATCACATGGTTCTTTTGAGGTTTCTGATGTATAACAATAATTATTGCCGTAGTTCCTCACTTCATGTTTAATTCTTCTTGGTAAGATGGACTGTGTTGTGAGAAGTGCAAAATTCTTCTTGGAATTCACAGCGAAAGGAAACTACATTTGGTAGCACCAACAGTTACTGACTGACTGACAAGAAACCACACGACCTCCTGACCTGATATGATCTTACGACAAAAGGAAGAGGAATTTGTGTCTCTAATTGCGGATGCGGACGCGCGCAAGCAAGCAAGCTGCAGAGGATAGGGAATTAAGAGGCACCTGACTTGAACTGACCTAAGCTAGTACTTGGACAACCAGGGGACGAAAGGTGCTTAGACTATACCAAGCATTGCATCTACACAAGACCAGATTGTTAGTTAATCCCCCAACCATGGATGCAGAGCAGACAGAATTCAAGGGTACCTGCTGCTGCGGCTGCGGTGGTCGTCAATGACGAGGGTGGCGGCGGTGCTCCTGATGCGGGCAGGGCGGCGGCGGGCCTCCTCCTCCACGGGCTCTAGCACGGTGGTGGCAGGCCTCCTCCTCCACGGGCTTCAGTGCGGTGGCGGCGGGCCTCCTCCTCCATGGGCTCTAGCGCGGTGGTGGCAGGCCTCCTCCTCCGCGGGCTTCAGCGCGGCGGTGGCGGCTCCGGCAGCAAGGGCAGCGAGGGTAGCTAGGGTTTGCACGTGGCGAGCAAGGCTAGAATGTGGGGAGTGAAGAATCGAATGGAGAAGGGGAATGAAAGGACGAACCGTTTATTTGTCTAAGTCCATAGGTTCTATGGCGCATTTCGGCAATATGCGCCACAGAAGTTCCAACTTTTGTGGCGCATATTGCCGAAATGCGTCATCGAACCTGTGGACTGAGTACAAAATGCAGCGCACGTGGTAGTATGAAAAGATCACACACTTGCCTTAGTGGTCTTTGCTTTCTTGTGCCATTCTAAACATGGGGCAGCCAGGTTCGAATCCTGGCTTTCTCACACTTTTTTCTTTTTTAAAAACATATTTTTAATTATAGATCTATTTAAAATAAAGCAAGAACATATACAAACATTCATATTTATTCAAAAAACTCTCTCCTCGAACATATACAATCATGTGATGTGTTTTTAGTTATATATATGTTTAGAATAAAGCAAGAACATATACAAACTTCCATATTTATTCAAAAAACTCTCTCTCCAAACATATACAATCATGTGATGTGTCAAGCTAGCGTCTCTTCACAATCTTCTTGCCCTTTTTTGTCGCGGTTGAATATTTTAGCCCGTGCACTTTGAGATTTCTTCTTGTCAATGGACAACCTTTAGTAGGTAGTGTGGTCTTCCTTCTTACTTTAGTAGTATTATGCATGTCGAAGTACTTGTCGAATTCCTCTTCGATCTTCGGGTCGCCGTTTTTGTCAAAGTTTTGCTCATTGGCGGCTCCTTCCATTATGATGATGCTCCTCTTTCCTCTCCTAACTACAACACGGTTGGGCTTTGACAGTTCGGTAATAAAAAAACATTGATCAACTTGGCTAGCGAGTACCCAAGGCTCATTTTTTGCGGAGGTGTTCTTCATCGATTTGGCATCTGGTATAACCATTGTGGTGAAATATCGACCTTCTTTTTCCACGTTCTTGGCCCATCTAACACGGAACATCGGTACGAGCTCCCATATCTCATCGATCCTTCCGTAGAATCTTTCCATGATAGTAGTCTCGTCATCGGTGAAGGATAACATAGTTACTCCTGAGTTTTGATATTTGCTACTCCTGTCCTTTTCCTCAGTGTAGAATCTGTAACCGTTTATGTCGTATGACTGATAGGTCCTTAGGTTGTGCCCTGCGCCCTGTGACAAGGAGAATATGTGTTTTTGATATTCCGTAGAAGGCGTCTGTGGGGGATTGTCTACTTGCCTTTTTTTGAACCAACCCATGAAGCTAGAGTTATGCTCTCTTGTTACGTCTCCCTTCTTCCTCGACCGGCCCTAGACGGCGTACTCCTGCTTGATTAAGCTTCTGTGCTCTTCCACCCAAGGGCTGACCACTTCAATGTGTTGTAGCGCGACTCGATGTGCCCTGTCAAAGTCGGTGCGTCGACCATCAATGTCGACATGAAGTGAGCGGCAGCACTCGCGATGACCATATCCATTGAGCCTGCCGAGGTGCTTCTTGGTGGGTATTCCAACATCCCCGTTCTCGGTGGTTAGATAATTCTGGCAGAAGGAGATGCACTCATAGATCAGAAAGCCCTTGGCTATGCTTCCATCTGGACAGGACCTGTTGCGAACGAATCCTTTGATGACACCTTTTAGCCTTTCAAATGGCATCATGTTGTGTAGGAATGTCGGCCCGAGTTGGATGATGTCCTCCACGACATGTACAAGTAGATGCACCATGATGTCGAAGAATGCGGGCGGGAAGTAAATATCGAGCTCGCATAGTATCATCACGATATTTTCCTATAGCCTGTCGGGCTGCTTCACAGCGATAAACTTCCTAGATATGACGTCAAAAAAGTTAAAGAGGCCAAAAAACATCTCACGGACATGCTCGTCCATTATCCCGCAGATTGCCGATGGCCCAAAATATCTTGAGCTTGTTGGGGAACCCCAAGAGGAAGGTATGATGAGCATAGTAGCAAGTTTTCCCTCAGTTATGAAACCAAGGTTTATCGAACCAGTAGGAGCAAGGAAACACCTCCAAGGTGTTGCTAGCTGGACTTTGGCAGGGCACACTACCGGCGCCAGCAGCAACGTGGAAACCTACACAACACAACCATAGAACTTTGCCCCCAACTTACAGTGAGGTTGTCAATCTCACCGGTTTTGCTGAAAACAAAGGATTAAACATACTGTGTGGAAGAAAGTAATTGCTTTGCAGAAAGTAAATAGAAAGCAGTAAACAGTTGTAGATTGATGGTAAAAGAAAGGACCGGGGTCCATAGTTCACTAGTGGTGGCTCTCCTTAAGATAGATGACATGCTGGGTGAACAAATTACAGCGGGGCAATTGACAAACATCGAGAAAGAAATCATGCATATACTAATCATCTTGACTCCTTTGAGATTTGATTGGGCATTACAACATTATACATATACCGTAATCCAACTACATATATGACTAATAATCCACCTTCAGGTTATCATCCGAACCCCCTCCAGTATTAAGTTGCAAGCAACAGATAATTGCATTACGCATTGCGTGTAAAGTAAACTATATGATTGTTCTATGAACAAAGGATTGTTGTTTTCTCCCTAGTAGCAACAGCACATCTAGTAACTTAGAGATTTCTGTCACTTCCCCGGATTACTAGAGGAATGAACCCACTATCGAGCATAAATACTAACTCTTGGAGTTGCTAGCATCTACTTGGCCAAGATAGCTACTAACAACGGAAAGCATGCAAGATCACAAATAACAAAGACATGATACAATCAATAATCAGTCTAAAATAGAATCTCAATATCCATCGGATCCCCGCAAACACAACATGTAGAATTATAAATAGATGATCTTGATCATGAACGGAGCTCACAAGATCTAAACCTGATAGCACAAAGGAGAAGAACCAGCCATCTAGCTACTACATGGACCCGTAGTCCAAGGTTGAACTACTCACGCATCACACCGGAGGCTTGCATGGTGATGAAGAAGGCCTCCAGGGTGAATTCTCCCCTCCGGCAGGGTGCCGGGAAGAGCTTCAGATCCCTCCCGATCTAGGGATGGAGATGACGGCGGCTACAGACTCTTTCGTGGAATTTTGATCGGGTACTTAGGGTTTCTGTATCGGAGGCATCTTATAGGCGAAAGGGGAGGCCGAGGGGTGCCCTAGGTGGCCAGACCACCCCCTGGCGTGGGCTAGGCTTGTCCGTGCGGCCAGGTGGTGTGGCGGCCCCCTGGACCCTCTCCGTCTCGTACTCTGGCTCATTGTCACCCTCGGTGAAAAACTGACTTTGGCTTTTGTCCCGTCCAATTCTGAGAATATTCATTTTCTGACTTTTCTCGAACCAAAAACATCAGAAAATAGGCAGCTAGCACTATGGCTCTTGTTAATAGGTTAGTCCAAGAAAGTGTATAGAAAGTACTCCAAAGTGTGGACAAAACATAAGAAAGTAGATAAAACCAAGCATGGAACATCAAAAATTATGGATACGTTTGCAACGTATCAACAAACCTCAAGTTTAACTCCTGCTCGTCCTCGAGTAGGTAAGTGATAAAAAGAAAGAATATTTTTTGAGGTGACATGCACCATCATAAACTTGATCAAAGTATTTGTAAAACAATGATAGCTGGGATCATAGTACTTCAATCATAACATGAAAGACAAAGTTCTGACAATAAGACATAGAAACTATGTTGCAACATGAAAAGGCACAAACAAAAGATTCATGAATAACAATGCTTTGTAAGACGTTTGTTTGTTTCACATAAAGAAAACATAGCATAGTGGCATTTAGCTTGTCCCTCATAGATTAGCAAACATAAATGCATAGGACACCTTCAAAGTTCAGAAGAGTGACTAGATACAAATAGTTTAAGAACAAGCAATATCAAAGTTATGCATCAATCAACAAGGCTTGGGACAATGCACACAGAACTAAGAATGGCCACTATGTTCTCAAAGTAGGTGCATAAAGATAGAAGGTGGAGACTCAACATAAAAGTAAAAGAAAGGCCTTCATAGAAGGAAGTAGGGATTCAAGTTTCATAAAGAGATTCCAAAAATTATGGTACTTATTAGCTTTTAGATCTCATTGCCCCTATCATAAGCATCTTGAAGTGATTAAGGTTAAAGTGAACAAACTATGGAGTATATGCTTGACGAAGTATAAGTTGGAAATCTCATGTCCCTTGAATATGAGGGCCGCTCCTCATGCTACTCAAGTTTAGTTACCGGTAAGTCCTTGTCATAGTAAGTACATGTGTATCATAGAGAACCACCAACAGGGTACCCCTTGCCCGATGATACAGAAGAATCCCCATATCAAAATGACAAGGCAAGCAGACAACAAGCATCTCAGCAATCTTCTTATTTACCATGGGAAAATGGTGCTTTTTTCTCTCTTTCTTCTTTTCTCATATCTCTTTTTTCTCTTTTTTCTCAATATCTGACTATTTCTTTATAAGAAGAATGCTTCATAGACAGCTCATTATGGTTATGTTGTAGGTTTCCACCATGACGACATGGATTAGACCGGCGACCCAGGTGTTTCTCTAACACACATACATAACTCCATGGAGTTACAAGCTCCCCTTTCATTTCACACCGACGACATCCACAGACAAAAGAGCATGATATCAACTAGGTACAAAGTACAAGTGTAATGTTGAAAGTGTTCCCCATGACAACATGGTTCTGCTAATCCCCAACATATAAGTGCAAGCATATACAACATAGACGACACAATGGTTCAAGTTTATTAAGGGCAAGAAAAGTAAAGTGTGCCATCAAGTTTGTGAGAGCTTTAATCACTAGTTTTCTCATAACAAGTTTAATTCGGAAGGTAGATAAAAACATGAATATACTTGGAATAGCAAATGCTAATAGGTAGGTATAG
The DNA here is from genome assembly GCA_023614405.1 of Avena insularis. Taxonomy (NCBI): domain Eukaryota; kingdom Viridiplantae; phylum Streptophyta; class Magnoliopsida; order Poales; family Poaceae; genus Avena; species Avena insularis. The sequence continues at coordinate 108,200,971 of CM042692.1, forward strand.
TGGAATCTTTGGAATAACTTGGTTTTAGGAGTTGGATGCATGAGTGGAACTCATACTTGGTTATGGAGGCTAGCAAAAGACTAGGAGCGACCAACTAAGAGAGCAATAATGGCCATAATCATGCAGAGCAACAAAACATCATTAATCAAAGAATAAAGTGATACTACAAGTCGAAAAGTAAAGGATCATAAAGGCTATGGTGACTTGGGATAATCATAAAATGGTGTGAGCATGCGCCAAGTCAACCCGAATAAAGCATCAAAGGAGAATACCACAATACTATGCTTTAATATGCTAAAACAACGCATGATTCTTTCAAAGGCACATTAAGCAATCTCAATTGTTTATAACATGTCATGTTACAGCAAATATCACTAAGCATAAAGCCAAAACAATATCAAGCATGGCATGACAAAGCATGGGCCACAGTCAAAAACAAGCTCTCTTTACCACTTAAGCATGAACTTTCCAACTCTTTTTTCCAATCCAAACCAAACTATTTGAAAACCAATATATGAAAGAGGGGGTCCAACCAATTTATTAAAGCAAACTAAGAAAACCAATCAAACGAAAACCAAAAATGAAAACGAAAAATAAGACGCTCCAAGAACAACACAATTGTGCATGAAACAATGAAAATGAAGTGTTTGGAAGAAACCTGGGATTTTTATTGATGAAGAAGGGGATGCCTTGGGCATCCCCAAGCTTTGACGCTTGTACCTCTTGAATATTTCTTGGGGTGACACGGGGTGGCATCCTCAAGCTTGAGCTTTAGTCCATTCTTCATCTCATTACATCATTCTCTCCATACACCTGGAATTTTTCCTTCATACAAAACTTCACACAATCTTTATTAGCAACATTAGTGCACTCAAGATAATAAGTCTTTAAGTTTGTTTCAACACCAATAAAACTTCCATTAAAACACAAGCTACTGTAGCACTTCCCTAAAAAATCTCAATGCCCCAAAAGAACTCAAAAAGGAACCAACAAGAAGCAAATGCAAATAATGGCTGAAATCTGTCAAAACAGACCAACAGGTAAAAATCAATTTTGTCGAAGACCTTCTGTTGCTAAAATAAAAAAGTGTTGAACTAACAAAAGTTAGATAACAACCTGGGGCAGAATAACAAAACTTCATAGCTCAAAACGACGTATAGAGATTTTATACGAATTTTTACGGTGAAGAACAGAAATCTGTATCGGGACAACAACTTTCCCAATCATTACTTCTCTCTCATTAGAGGTTACTCTTGGCACAAAAAGCAAATAAAAAGGATAAGGATCGGTTATTAATGAAGTAATAACTTCCAAGACTCATTTAAATTTTTTGGGTTATCTCCCAATAAGTACTTTTGTTTAACGCCTTTAAGTTAGGCATAAGAAGCAAGAAAAAGAATCAAGTGTTCTCAAATGAATAAGCATTAAGAGCAAATTTTATTTTCATAGGTGAGGCAAAAGAAATCTTATATCTCTTCCGAGGGAAGTGTTATATACCTTTCTTGAGTGGGAGTTGATATTTAATGGTGCCTTCTTTCATATCAATAATGGCACCAACAGTTCTAAGAAAAGGTCTTCCCAAAGTAATAGGACAAGAAGCATTGCATTCAACATCCAAAACATAGAAATCAACTGGGACATAGGCATTGTTAAGCATAATAAGAACATCATTAGTACTCCCCATGAGTTTCTTTTTAGCATTATCATCAAGTGGGACATTCAAATAACAATCTTCCAATGGTGGCAAATCAAGCATATCATAAATCCTTCTAGGCATAATAGAAACACTACTATCAAGATCATATAAAGCTTTGAAATCAAAATCATTCACTTTCATATTAATGATGGGTTCCCAACCATCTTCTTGTTTCATAGGAATAGAAGCTTTATGTTTCATCTTTTCTTCTTTAATCTTTATGAGAGCATCAGAAATGTGTTTTGTAAAGGCCATATTCATAGCACTAGCATTAGGACTTTTAGCAAGATTTTGTAGGAACTTAATAACTTCAGAGATGTTGCAACCATCAAGATCAAAATCATAATTATCATCTAAAGTAGTAGAGCTATTACTAGCCTCAACACTAGTGGTAGTGATAGTAGAAACACTAATGTTTCTAGCAATTTCATCTTCTCTTTCCCACTTAGCATGCAATTCAGCTAATAATCTAACATTTTCATAAATTCTAACTTGAATGGCATTAGTAGCAGCAAAGGGATTATCATTAGTTTCAGGTTTACCAGCCATTTTATTCAAAGAAGATTGAGCTTCAGCCAATGATGCTATATTTCTTTCATCATTAGAGAGTTTCTCCTCAATAGTTTAATTGAAAGCAGTTTGTTTACTAATAAAGACTTTAAGCATAACTTCAAGTTCAGAGGGAGCACTCCTATTATTGTTGTAGGAATTTCCATAAGCATTACCATTTTTGGGAGGATATGGCCTCTAATTGTTGTTACCAAAATTATTCATGTAGGCATTGTTGCTAAAGTTATTATTTCTTATAAAGTTCACGTCAACTTGCTCTTCTTGATCAACCAAAGAGGCTAAGGGAACATGATTTGGATCAATATGAGCTTTCCCATTAAAAAGCATAGACATAATAACATCAATTTTATCACTCAAGGAGGAGGTTTCTTCAACAGAATTTACCTTCTTACCTTGTGGAGCTCTTCCAGTATGCCATTCAGAATAGTTAACCATCATATTATCCAGAAGCTTTGTTGCAGCACCCAAAGTAATGGTCATAAAGGTACCTCGAGCAGAAGAATCCAATAGATTTCTTGAAGAATAGTTCAATCCTGCATAAAAGGTTTGGATAATCATCCAAGCAGGTAGTCCATCAGTGGGACAATTCTTTACCAAAGATTTCATTCTTTCCCAATCTTGAGCAACATGTTCATTATCAGATTGTTTAAACTTCATTATTTCACTTCTCATAGATATAATCTTAGTAGGAGGATAGTATTTTCCAATGAAAGCATCTTTGCATTTAGTGGAAGAATCAATACTATTCCTAGTTAAGGAATTCAACCATTCTTTAGCTTTTCCTCTCAAGGAGAAAGGAAACAATTTAAGCTTAATAATATCCCCATCTATATCCCTATGCTTTTGCATCTCACAAAGTTCAACAAAGTTATTTAGATGAGCAGCAGCATCTTCATTACCAATACCAGAAATTAGTTCTCTCATAACAAGATTGAGTAAAGCCAGTTTAATTTCAAAGAAAGTAGCTTCAGGAACCGGTGGAGCAATAGGTGTGCACATGAAATAATTGTTGTTGGTGCTAGTGAAGTCACACAATTTAGTGTTCTCAAGAGTAGTCATTTTTCGTGTTTTAAATAAAGAAAGCAAACTAGTAAAACTAATTTTTTGTGTGTTTTTGATAAAGAAACAAGCAAACAAAGCAAAAACTAAACTAAGCAAAAAAATAACAAAGTAAAGAGACTGGTTATGAGAGACTCCCCTTGTGAAGATGTCCTTGACTCCCCGGCAACAGCGCCAGAAAAAGTCCTTGATGGCCCAAAATATCTCGAGCTCGTTGGGGAACCCCAAGAGGAAGGTATGATGAGCATAGCAGTAAGTTTTCCCTCAGTTATTAAACCAAGGTATATCGAACCAGTAGGAGCAAGGAAACACCTCCAAGGTGTTGCTAGCTAGACTTTGGCAGGGCGCACTACCGGCGCCAGCAGCAACGTGGAAACCTGCACAACACAACCACAGAACTTTGCCCCCAACTTACAGTGAGGTTGTCAATCTCACCGGTTTTGCTGAAAACAAAGGATTAAACGTATTGTGTGGAAGAAAGTAATTGCTTGCAGAAAGTAAACAGAAAGAAGTAAACAGTTGTATATTGATGGTAAAAGAAAGGACCAGGGTCCATAGTTCACTAGTGGTGGCTCTCCTTAAGATAGATGACATGCTGGGTGAACAAATTACAGCGGGGCAATTGACAAACATCGAGAAAGTAATCATGCATATACTACTCATCTTGACTCCTTTGATATTTGATTGGGCATTACAACATTATACATAGACCATAATCCAACTGCATTTATGACTAATAATACACCTTTAGGTTATCATCCGAACCCCCTCCAGTATTAAGTTGCAAGCAACAGATAATTGCATTACGCATTGCATGGAAAGTAAACAATACGGTTGTTCTATGAACAAAGGATTGCTGTTTTCTCCCTAGTAGCAACAACACATCTAGTACCTTAGAGATTTACATCACTTCCCAGTTACTAGAGGCATGAACCCACTATCGAGCATAAATACTAACTCTTGGAGTTGCTAGCATCTACTTAGCGAAGATAGCTACTAACACCGGAAAGCATGCAAGATCACAAATAACAAAGACATGATAGAATCAATAATCAATCTGAAATAGCATCTCAATATCCATCGGATCCCCGCAAACACAACATGTAGAATTACAAATAGATGATCTTGATCATGAACGGAGCTCACAAGATCTAAACATGATAGCACAAAGGAGAAGAACCAGCCATCTAGCTACTACATGGACGCGTAGTCCAAGGATGAACTACTCAAGAATCACACCGGAGGCTTGCATGGTGATGAAGAAAGCCTCCAGGGTGAATTCTCCCCTCCGGCAGGGTGTCAGGAAGAGATTCAGATCCCTCCTGATCTAGGGATGGAGATGAAGGTGGCTACAGACTCTTTTGTGGAATTTTGATCGGGTACATAGGGTTTCAGTATCGGAGGCATCTTATAGGCGAAAGGGGAGGACGAGGGGGTGCCCTAGGTGGCCAGACCACCCCCTGGCATGGGCCAGGCTTGGCCATGCGACCAGGTGGTGTGGCGGCCCCCTGGACCCTCTCCGTCTCGTACTCTGGCTCATTGTCCCCCTCGGTGAAAAACTGACTTTGGCTTTTGTCTCATGCAATTCCGAGAATATTCATTTTCTGACTTTCCTGGAACCAAAAATAGCAGAAAACAGGCAGCTGGCACTGTGGCTCTTGTTAATAGGTTAGTCCAAGAAAGTGTATAGAAAGTACTCCAAAGTGTGGAAAAAACATAAGAAAGTAGATAAAACAAAGCATGCAACATCAAAAATTATGGATACGTTTGCAACGTATCAATCGCTATAGGGAGTAGCTACGTCATCTGCACGTGATAGTCACGAGACTTCATACCGCTGAACCTCTTCTTCGCCACGTCGAGATATATGATTATCTTCCCCGAGTAACCATGAGGAACTTTCACTCCTAGGAGGCACTTGAAAAACCGCTCGAGCTCCTCTAGACTCGGAGTGAAGCAGGCAGCGCGAAGTACCACCTCATTCTTCTTAACTCTTTTGCGGCAACCTTGAGTCCCTTCCATCTGATCATCATCATCCTCATCATCATCATCGGCCCATCCTTGGTCCTCTCCGACATGTTCAGTAGAGTGGCACGCAGACTCTTGGTAACGTTCTTCATGATGTGCATTACATCAAGGCTATGGGGAGTATGGAGGACCTTCCAGTATGACAGGTCTCAGAAAACAGACCTTGCTTTCCATACACCCAGCAGCGGCTTTGTCCTCGGTCGTTTTTTCCCAGTGTAGGGAAATCTACCCAATTATTCAAAAGCTGCTCGATTTCTTCGCTGCTCCTCGGACGCGGGGATCTTTCGAGCTTGTCCTTACCATTGAACAGGTCACCGTGTTTTCTCCACGGGTGATCCATGCGGAGCCACTTTCGAGTACCTTGGAACACGGTTTTCGAAGACCCGGGATCCTTTGGTAGCTGGAGATGCGGTGTCTCATCCATGCACTTGACACATGCATTGTGTCTGTGGTTCACCTGGGCCGATACATATGCGTAACCAGGATAGTCCTGCACCGTCGTGAGCAACGTGACTCTCAAATGGAAATATTCTTTAGTGTAGGCATCCCACGTACAGGCTGACGTCTCCCACAAGCTGGCTAACTCCTCTCTCAACAGCCCGAGATACAGAGGCATATCGATACCTAGTTGTTTCGGCCCCTGAATAAGAATGCTCATGTGTACGTACCTTTGCTTCGTGCACAGCCACGGGGGGAGGTTGTACGGCCATACAAACATGGGCCAGGTTCTATGCATGCTACTCTGGTTTCCAAAAGGATTGAGTCCATCGGTGCTCATACCTAGCCTGACGTTCCTTGCATCGCCCCCGAACACAAACGTGTATCCTCGAGGCGACACCTAGGATACAATGGAGCCATCCTGTCTACCTCCATTTGGGTCAGTTTGGCTTTCTCTCTGGCTGCAGCTTTGTTGTTCCTCGTCTCCTTGAGGAGCAGTTCTTGAACATGAGGGTCCTTCAAGGCTGAAGTTAGCAGCGTCTGTGTGTTCGCGTCTTCTCCTTCTTCATGATGATCATGCCCGTCGCCATCTCCTTCTTCATGACGATCATGCCTGCCGGCATCTCCTTCGGCATGATGATCATGCCTGATAGACTCTTCGTCTTCTCGCCCGCCCACGTCTTCGTGACCACCGTGTCCTGCCGGCGCCTCACTAAGGTCGCGCATGAAACCGCGCCTGAGCAGGTGACTCTCTAATTGTCTAGAATCAGGGTCGATCCAGCGCTGGAGTTTGCATGTTCGACATGGACATCTTATCATGGTCTTGTTGTTCAGAATCATGTCCTCCCTCGCGTCTTTCTTATACCTAGAAATAAGACCTTCGCTCATCGTGAGGACCATGGTTGCCTAAGCGGTCACAACAGAGAGTATAGGTTAGAACCACACCATATGCACACACACATGCATGAATGCTAGCCGGAAAAATTCGTCATGACCTTTCCTAAAATTAGGTCATATGGGTAGTGCAAAAAAATTCCGAAATGGAAATGAATCAACATTTCGGCAAACATCCATGCACCACACCAGCCGGGACAACAACAAGAAAGCAACAAAAAACTTCCTCCCAATGCAAACATTCATGCACCACACAAGCATCGTCTCGCCATGCATCGCACACACACCGCCCGCGCGACAAGATTCACCTACATGTTCATGGCTAAGTACTCACCTAGTAGACTCAATAATAGCAAGACGAGACCGCGCGATGAGAGAGTATGGACAAATAGATCTACAAGTTGTTGGAGAAGAAATTAGTAAGCAAATAGAGATGTGAGAGAGAAAAGTAAGGAACTTTTATATCTACAAGTTGGATGGAGGCTTCCACTTACCAATCTATGGACTAAACTAGGTTTAGTTACAAAAAAATGGAGAAACTATGGGAAAAATGGGGTGGGAGGAAGGAGGAAGACGAGCTGGGAGGAGGTAGAAAGGAAGAAGAGATGTGAAATGGGTGGTGGTGGATAGATAGGGTGGGAGCTTTCCACCTTTTTCACATGGATCTGGACGCCCTCATTTGTGGCGCATATGGCAGAAATGCGCCATAGATGTTCAAACTTCGATGGCACATATAGCAATATGCGCCACAGAACAATGTGGTCCAGGTTAAAGTGGTAGGACCCAGGTTAGGTTTCTGTGGCGCATGTGTGGATATGCGCCATAGAAATCAAACATATTTGTGGCACATATCAACACATGCGCCGTAAAAAGTGGGTCAACTAGATTTCGTGGTGGGGCTCACCTCCACGTTTTGTGGCGCATAAGGAAATATGTGCCATAGATCTAGTCTCTTCTGTGGCGCATATTTCATTATGCGCCACAGAAAGTGGATCGCCCCACCCCGGCTAGCGGATCCCACCTAACTTCTGTGGCGCATGTTCTATGAAATGCACCACCGATGTTTTTAGTATCTGTGGCGCATTTTCCTAGTGCGCCACTGATACATATCTATGGCGCATGGTTTTACATATGCGCCATAGATTATTTTGTCTACTTATAGCTATTTTCCTAGTAGTGATGGAATGATGCCACTCCATCATGTGGTGTCCAACAATGTCTAGGAACCCTAGCAGCATGTTGGAATTCAACTACAGCATGCATTCTACCACCAGTTTGAAAGATGTTGCATCACCACACCCACTTGGATATGTGTGTTTATCGGTGTGCATCATTGTGGTTTTGGAAATTTACACATCTAATGATGCCACTCTAGCATGTGGTGTCCAACCATGTCCAAGAACCCTAGCAGCATGCTGGGATTCAACTACAGCATGCATTCTACCACCAGTTTGAAAGATGACGCATCACCACACCCACTTGGATTTGTGTGTGTGTGTATGAGTGTGAGTCATTGTGGTTTTGTAAAAGTACACATGGAATGATGCCACTCCATCATGTGGTGTCCAACCATGTCCAGGATGTAGGGTTTCGTAGCAGAAAACAAATATTTTCTATCTATGCAAGCACTAATACCAGGATCTATACTATGTAGACATAAGAAACGGAAAGAAAGAGATGGTATTCATAACCTTGAAGACCGATTCACGCCTTATACATGAAAGCATATGTTGATGATGCCGAGCAGGTCCAAGCACCCCAAGTGTGATGCCTCCGAATTACTACACACGTCTGGTGTAGGCGGCATCTTTCGGGCTCCGATCCAGCTGAGCAGCGGAAGAAAAAGATACCGAACCGAAGATCACACGACAGTAGTGTGAAGGTGGAGAACTCAAATCCCTCGGGGTCCTCTCCAATATGACGGAGAAGTCCTCAGTGGAAATGAGAGAGAGAATGAGAGAATTGGATGATTCCAAAGGGGGGAGACCCCTATATAAAGTAGGAGGGGGCGCATGACCCAGGGGCCAAGCGGTGTGGGACTAATGCCCACACCCGCCAGCCACCTAGGGGCAACCACCGGCCCTAGGTGGGACCCACTTGGGCGACTCACTAAGCCTAGGCCGGCTGGCCCTCTTTACCTAGGCGCCTTGCCCCTTGGGCCTCCCCTTCGGGTGAGGCCCATTAGCATTGGGCTGCCTTTAATAATAAAATAAAAAATATATTTAATATTAATTTTCCAATTAATATTTAAATACACATATTATTATTATATTCCTTTATTCCGGAACTCCTTCTGGACCCCCTCCGATCACCATCGGATGTTACCCGGAACTATTCTGGTTTCTCTCTCTCTATTTCTCCTACGATACCTCATCTATCCCTAAGCGCCCTCACCCTTAAGTGTGACATCCTTCGGTTCGGGAACACTCCAGACATGATTGATAATCCTCTCATATCAATGATCATCAGCGGGACCTGGATGCCCATGATGACCCTGTGCATTCCACGAATCTTACCGCTCGAACTGTGAATTGCCACTTGATACCTAGTTCATCCGAGACTTGATCTTCGGTATCTCCATACCTTAGTTTGATCTCATTACCGATGAACTTGTTTACTCGTTCCCATGTCGTTGCATTTCGTGACCCAGTCACACGCTTGCAAGCTTCGTTAATGTAATGTCACCAAGATGGCCACATATGTATCTATCTGTTACATGGACTGGCAAATCCTGGTATTGATATGTACTCATCTACACGCCACTTTGGGAAACCTGAGTGACACCTTTTTTATCATCCAGTAACGGAATGATACTTGATACCATCTAAGCTCCCTCTAGAATGGTGATTTGCATTATCTCACGGTCTAAGGATCAGGTTGTGAGATTTCATGTGTTTATCATCAATGGTGATCTTTGTAACTAGATCTCATTGAGATACAACTGATGGATGTTTGTCTATCATGTCATTCAACCAATGATGTGACCTCATTGTCAATTGGCATAAATTCCCATGATGTTGAAACCCAGATCATCCTCATGACAAATGAATTAGTTCGCTAGAGGTAACTAGAGACATGGTTTGTTTACATACCACATGTATATTAATGTTTCATATTAATATATTTATAGCATAGTATGAAACATATTATGAACATATAGGATATATATCAAACAATACACTTTATTATTTGCCTCTAGGGCATAACTGCTTCAGTCTCCACTTGCACTAGAGTACAAATTAATCTAGTTTATAATAGGCAGGAACCTAACTCCAATGGCATCCCGTTGTTGTTCGTGATTGGCTTATAGGAGAGTATTAGTCAACGGATCTGCAACATTCAGATCCGTGTGCACTTTGCAAATCTGGATTTCACCTTCATCAACATTTTGTCGGATGACGTGAAACAATAGCTTGATGTGTTTGGTTGTGGAATGAGTTCTTGGTTCCTTTGTGTTTTCAATAGCGCCCGTGTTGTCACAGTAGATCGTCACAGGGTCTTGCGCACTTGGAACAACTCCTAGTTTAATGATGAAATTCCTTAGCCAAACAGCCTCATTCGCTGCATCAGAAACAACGATGTATTCCGACTCCATTGTAGATTGTGCAACTACCGGTTGCTTCTTGCTCTTCCAGCTTACCGCCCCACCATTCACCAAAAACACAAATCCCGTCTGAGACTTCGAGTCATCGGGATTTGAGTGCCAGCTCGCATCCACGTAACCAGTTACGTTTAGAGCTTCATCATTACCTCCATAGACTAGGACCATATCCTTTGTTCTCTTTGTTGGAAATATGCCCTAGAGACAAATACTAATAAGGATTATTATCATATTTCATAAAGTTTATGATTAAGTTTTATATCATTCTATAATTGTATTGAAAAGGAAACGTCAATACAGGTGTTATATATAAACAACCAAGGGTTCCCTATGAAATTATAGTCACTCGTTCATTGGTCAATAGATGATCAAGGTTTCCTGATCATGTGGCATTTATGCTAGTTGGAAATGGACTCATCTCATTCTGTGAATGAGATGATGAACTAATACCCAACCTAAACATCGTGACCCGATCATGTCACGAAGTTCAAGTTATGATGATTAGAATATACCTAGTAGACTATTTCTTAGACCGTGAGGCTTGATACATTGCAAATGTATCTATAATTTTTGATGTTCCATGCTTGGTTTTATCCACTTTCTTGTGTTTTGTCCACACTTTGGAGTACTTTTCATATGATTTCTTGGACTAACCTATTAACAAGAATCATAGTGCCAGCTGCCCGTTTTCTGCTGTTTTTGGTTCCAGGAAAGTCAGAAAATGAATATTCTTGGAATTGGACGGGACAAAAGCCAAAGTACCTATTTTTCCGGAAGTCATCAGATGCCAGAATATGAGACGAAGAAGGGCTGGAGGCCGGCCACACCACCTGGCCGCGCGGCCAGGCCTAGCCTGTGCCAGGGGGTGGTCTGGCCAACCCCATCACCCCCTCGTCCTCTCCTTCTGCCTATAAGATGCCCTTGGGATGAAAACCCTAAGTACCCGATCAAAAATCCACGAGAGAGTCTATACCGCCGTCATCTCCATCCCTAGATCGGGAGGGATCTGAAGCTCTTCCCGGTACCCTGCCAGAGAGGGGAATTCACCTTGGAGGCCTTCTTCATCATCATGCAAGCCTCCGGTGTGATGCGTGAGTAGTTCATCTCTGGACTACGGGTCCATGTAGTAGCTAGATGGCTGGTTCTCCTCCTTTGTGCTTTCATGTCTAGACCTTGTGAGCTCCGTTCATGATCAAGATCATCTATTTGTAATTCTGCATGTTGTGTTTGCGGGGATCCAATGGATATTTAGATGCTATTTCAGATTGATTATTGATTCTATCATGTCTTTGTTATTTGTGATCTTGCATGCTTTCCGTTGTTAGTAGCTATCTTGGCCAAGTAGATGCTAGCAACTCCAAGAGTTAGTATTTATGCTCGATAGTGGGTTCATGCCTCTGGTAATCTGGGGAAGTGACAGAAATCTCTAAGGTACTAGATGGGATGTTGCTACTAGGGAGAAAACAACAATCCTTTGTTCATAGAACAATCTTATTGTTTACTTTACACGCAATTCGTAAAGCAATAATCTGTTGCTTGCAACTTAATACTGGAGGGGGTTCGGATGATAACCTGAAGGTGGATTATTAGTCATAGATGCAGTTGGATGGCGGTCTATGTATAATGTTGTAATGCCCAATCAAGTTCCAAAGGAGTCAAGATGATTAGTATATGCATGTATTGCTTTCTCGATGTTTGTCAATTGCCCGCTGTAATTTGTTCACCCAGCATGTTATGTAACTTAAGGAGAACCACCTCTAGTGAACTATGGACCCCGGTCCTTTCTTTTACATACAATCTACAAACTATTTACTTCTTTGTGTTTAATTTTTGCAAACTATTACTTCCTTCCATTCGATACGTTTAATCCTTTGTTTTCAGCAAAACCGGTGAGATTGACAACCTCATCGCAAGTTGGGGACAGAGTTCTGTGGTTGTGTTGTGCAGGTCTCCACGTTGCTGCTGGCACCGGTAGTGCGCCCTGCCAGCGATGAGCTAGCTACACCTTTGGGGTGTTTCCTTGCTCCTACTGGATTGATAACCTTGGTTTCGTACTGAGGGAAAACTTACTGCTATGCTCATCATACCTTCCTCTTGGGGTTCCCCAACGAGCTCGATATAATTTGGGCCATCAAGCATATTTTCTGGCGCCGTTGCCGGGGAGTCAAGGATATATTTACAAGGGGAGTCCCTCATAACCAATCTCTTTACTTTGTTATTTTTGTTTTGCTTAGTTTCATTTTGTTTTGTTTGCTTGTTTCTTTATCAAAAACACACAAAAAAATTAGTTTTACTAATTTGCTTTCTTATTTGAAAACACAAAAAAATTAGTTCCTTTCTCAAGTTGCCACTATGTCTAGCCTTGCTCCAATCACTATGTCACCCGAGGAAATGATTTTCACTTTTAAACAAGGAATTGAGGAAAGTTTTAAGGAAGCTTGGTCTAGAATCTCTGATCTACATGAAAAAACTGAGCCTAAAATGACTCAAAGCTTGTTCCTTAGCAGTTTTTACCTTGGGATTTCTCTTTGCTATAGATATGCTTTAGATGTTGTTGTGGGAGGAGATTTCCTCCAATATAATGAGGATGATGCTATTAATGCTATAAAGAAATTGATCCTTACTTACAACTTGCCTAGCCAAACTGATATTTCTTTCGCAAGAATATTTGCTAGATTGAACACTCATGAGACTAGCACTACTAGCTTAAAAGATTGCTATAATATGATTAGGGAGCATCACAATTATGTTCCAATAAATTCTGAACCATCAAAGTGGCTCCCTACAGTAAATATTGAGATAAACACTGAAACTTTTCAAGCCCATTGTGATATCATGTCTGAATTTTGTCTTATGCCCAAAGATATTTATGAATCTTTGAATCCTTGGGGGCTTACCGAAGAAGGAAAAGAAATATCTCTTGCTAATAATGCTACCATATTACCTATTGGAATAGCTGAAGGAGTGTTTACAAAGATCCTTGGGAAAAATGTTTTCTACTGATTATCTTGTTATTGAATGTGCAGGAAAAGGACAAATTACACTTGGAAGGTCCCTATTAGAACTCCTTGGAGCAATAATAGATGTGGGAAAGGGTACCATGCACCTTTCTTCTCCACCAAACAATCATATTTTCCCCAAGGTTAAGAATAAAAGTAAGAAAGGTAAGGGCAAGAAATTTGGTCTTAATGCTTCTTCATTTGAGACTTGATCCTTTTTCTTGCTTCTTATGCCTAACTTAAAGGCGTTAAAGAAAAGTACTTATTGGGAGATAAGCCAAAAGTTTTAGATGAGTCTTCAAAGTTATTAATTCAGTAATAGCTGCTCCTTATCCTTTTTATTTGCTTTTTGTGCCAAGAGTAACCTCTAATGAGAGAGAAGTAATGATTGGGAAAGTTGCTGTCCCGAAACAGATTTCTGTGCTTCACCGTAAAAATTTGTGTAAAATATCTGAATGTATTTTTGAGGCGTGGATTTTTGTGATTCTTCCCCAGGTTGTTATCTAACTTCCGTTAGTTCAACACTTTTTTATTTGAGCAACAGAAGGTCTTTGAAAAACTTCATGTTTACCTACTGGTCTGTTTTGACAGATTTCTGCCATTTTCTGCATTTGCTTCTTGTTGGTTCCTTTTTGAGTTCTTTTGGGGAATTGAGCTGTCTGAGGGAAGTGCTTCAGTATCTAGTGTTCTAATGGAAGTTTATTTGGTGTTAGAACTGAACCTTAAGACTTATTATCTTGAGTGCACTAATGTTGCTAATAAATATTCTATGAAGTTTTGTATGAAGGAAAAATTTCAGGTGTATGGAAGGAATGAATAATGAGATGAAGGATGGACTAAATCTCAAGCTTGGGGATGCCACATGTGTCACCCCAAGAAATATCCAAGAAGTACAAGCGTCAAAGCTTGGGGATGCCCAAGGCATCCCCCTCTTCATCAATAAAAATCTCAGGTTTCTTCCAAATGCTTCATTTTTATTGTTTCATGCACAGTTGTGTTGTTCTTGGAGCGTCTTCTTTTTCATTTTCATTTTGGTTTTTTGTTTGCTTTGGTTTTGTTAGTTTGCTAAATAAATTGGTTGGACCCCCTCTTTCATACATTGGTTTGCAAATAGTTTGGTTTGGTTTGGAAAAGAGTAGGAAAGTTCATACTTATGTGGTAAAAAGAGCTTGTTTTTGACTGTGGCCTATGCTCTGTCATGCCATGCTCGATATTGTTTTGGCTTTATTCTTAGTATTCTTTGCTGTAGCATGACTTGTTATAAACAATTGAGATTGCTTAATGTGCCTTGGATGAATCATGCGTTGTTTTAGCATATTAAAGCAAAGTATAGTGGTATTCTCCTTTGATGATTTATTTGGGTTGACTTGGCACGCGCTCACACCATGTTATGACTATCTCAAGTCACCATATCCTTTATGATCCTTTAGTTTTCAACTTGTAGTATCACTTTATGCTTTGATCAATGATGTTTTGTCGCTCTGCATGATTATGGCCATTATTGCTCTCTTAGTTTGTCGCTCCCAATCTTTTGCTAGCCTCCACAACCAAGTATGAGTTCCACTCATGCATCCAACTCCCTAAACCAAGTTATTCCAAAGAGTCCACCATACCTACCTACTAGCTTATTCTATTCCAAGTATATTCATGCTTTTGTTTACCTTCCAAATTAAACTTGTTATGAGCAAACTAGTGATTAAAGCTCTCACGAACTTGATGGCACACTTTACTTTTCTTGCCCTTAATAAACTTGAAATATTGGGTCCTTCTTTGTTGCATATATGCTTGCGCTTTATATGTTGAAATTAGCAGAACCATGTATCATGGGGAACGCTTTCAACATTGCACTTGTACTTTGTACCCCGTTGATATCATGTTCTTTTGCTTATGGATCCCGGCGATGTGAAATAAAAGTGGAACTTGTAAGATCATGGAGTTTGTATGTGTGTTAGATAAACGCCTGGGCCGCTAGCCTAATCCATGCCTAATCATGGTGGAAACTTGCAGCATAACCATAATGAGCACTCTATGAAGCATCCTCAATAAAAACCTATGCAAATAGCAAATAAAAAGATCGCTGAGATGCTCATTGTCTGCTTGCCTTGTCATTTTGATTATGGGATAGCTCCTGTATCATGTGCAAGGGGTACCCCGTTGGCGGTTCTTTATGATACATATGTACTTACAATGACAAGAGCTTACTTGTGACTAAAGTTGAGTATTATGAGGATCGGTCTTCGTAAGTAAGGGGCATGAGATTTTGGTTTATAACTTGTCAAGCATATCCTCTTAGTTGTGTCACTTTAACCTTAATCACCTTCAAGATGCTTATGATAGGGGAAATGAGATATGAAAGCTATAAGTACCATAATTTTTAGAAGCTCTTTATGAGACTTTAATCCCTACTTCCATCTATGAATGCCTTTCTTCCACCATTATATTGAGTCTCCACCTTCTACCTTTATGCACTTACTTTGAGAGCATAGTGGCCATTCCTAGTTCTATGTGCATTGTCCCAAGACTAGTTGATTGATGCATAACTTGATATTGCTTGTTTTGAACTATTTGTATCTAGTCACTTTTATGAACTTTGAAGGAGTCCTATGCATTTATATTTGCTACTCTATGAGGGACAAGCTGAATACTATTATGCTATGTTTTCTTTATGTGAAACAAACAAACGTCTTGCAAAGCATTGTTATTCATGAATCTTTTATTTGTGCCTTTCATGTTGCATCATAGTTTCTTTGTCTTATCGCTAGAACTTTGTCTTTCATGTTATGATTGAAGTACTATGATCCCAGCTTTGAATGTTTTACAAATACTTTGATAAAGTCTTTGATGGTGCATGTCACCTCAAAAATTATTCTTTCTTTTTATCACTTACCTACTCGAGGACGAGCAGGAGTTAAGCTTGGGGATGTTGATACATTGCAAATGTATCTATAATTTTTGATGTTCCATGCTTGGTTTTATCCACTTTCTTGTGTTTTGTCCACACTTTGGAGTACTTTTCATATGATTTCTTGGACTAACCTATTAACAAGAGCCATAGTGCCAGCTGCCTGTTTTCTGCTGTTTTTGGTTCTAGGAAAGTCAGAAAATGAATATTCTCATAATTGGACGGGACAAAAGCCAAAGTGCCTATTTTTCCGGAAGTCATCAGATGCCAGAATACGAGACAGAGAAGGGCTGGAGGCCGACCACACCACCTGGCCGCACGACCAGGCCTGGTCCGTGCCAGGGGGTGGACTGGCCAACCCCAGCACCCCCTTGGCCTCTCCTTCCGCCTATAAGATGCCCTCGGGACGAAAACCCTAAGTACCCAATAAAAAATCCACGAAAGAGTCTGTAGCCGCCGTCATCTCCATCCCTAGATCGGGAGGGATCTAAAGCTCTTCCCGGCACCCTGCCGGAGAGGGGAATTCACCCTGGAGAGCTTCTTCATCATCATGCAAGCCTCCGGTGTCATGCGTGAGTAGTTCATCTCTGGACTACGGGTCCATGTAGTAGCTAGATGGATGGTTCTCCTCCTTTGTGCTTTCATGTCTAGATCTTGTGAGCTCCGTTCATGATCAAGATCATCTATTTGTAATTCTGCATCTTGTGTTTGCGGGGATCCGATGGATATTGAGATGCTATTTCAGATTGATTATTGATTCTATCATGTCTTTGTTATTTGTGATCTTGCATGCTTTCCATTGTAAGTAGCTATCTTGGCTAGCAACTCCAAGAGTTAGTATTTATGCTCGATAGTGGGTTCATGCCTCTGGTAATCTGGGGAAGTGACAGAAATCTCTCAGGTACTATATGATCTGTTGCTACAAGGGAGAAAACAACAATCCTTTGTTCATAGAACAATCGTATTGTTTACTTTACACGCAATTCGTAAAGTAATAATCTATTGCTTGCAACTTAATACTGGAGGGGGTTCGGATGATAACCTGAAGGTGGATTATTAGTCATAGATGCAGTTGGATGGCGGTCTATGTATAATGTTGTAATGCCCAATCAAGTTCCAAAGGAGTCAAGATGATTAGTATATGCATGTATTGCTTTCTCGATGTTTGTCAATTGCCCCGCTGTAATTTGTTCACCCAGCATGTTATCTATCTTAAGGAGAGCCACCTCTAGTGAACTATGGACCCCGGTCCTTTCTTTTACATACAATCTACAAACTGTTTACTGCTTTGTGTTTACTTTCTTCAAACTATTACTTCCTTCCATTTGATATGTTTAATCCTTTGTTTTCAGCAAAACCGGTGAGATTGACAACCTCATCACAAGTTGGGGACAGAGTTCTGTGGTTGTGTTGTGCAGGTCTCCACGTTATTCTTTGCACGATAGTCATACCTTAACGATCAACTAGCTACACCTTTGGGGTTCTTCCTTGATCCTACTGGATTGATAACCTTGGTTTCCTACTGAGGGAAAACTTGCTGCTATGCTCATCATACCTTCCTCTTGGGGTTCCCCAATGAGCTCGATATAATTTGGGTCATCAAGGCTATATCAATCACTGTCTCCCGAGAGTAGTTTGATAGCATCAAACTTCACTTGGTTAAACAATGATCATAAATGTGTATTCAGGTATTCGGAGGAATAGTAGAGGCATTATACATCAAGAGCAGGATTTTTCATCCGTGTGACAGAAAGATACTCGAGGGACCACTCGAGAAGTTATATCCAATAGCTGTGCAGCGTGTGGTTTGATCACATGGATATCACTTGTCGAAACGAGTCAAGTAGCATTTGTTGGTAACGAGATTGAACCAGACATGGTGATGTCATTGATCAGATCTCAGAAAATTCAACTATCGAGAGACAAAAGGAATAAGACACAAAAATCATAGTTCAAACAACGAAAGATTTCGTGGAATGCACAGGGGTCACATGACCATCCAGGTCCCTCTGCTGATCATTGGTCCGGGAGAGTCCCGACCATGTCTGGAGTGTTCCCGAACCATGGGGTATCACACTTAAGGGCTTGGTTATGCTTAGAGAGTGTTTATAGGATTGGTAGAGTCACCGAAGTAAGAGAAGAGAGAAAACCGGAAGGGTTTCGGTAAGTCCAGAGGATGTTCGGAATGGAGGTGGAAGGTTTTCCATAGCCACGGAGATTGAATAATATGTGAATGAATGTTAAATATTGATTAAATCATTTATTGATAATTATTTAATAAAATAGAAAATCATAAATGGTCAAAAGGCTTAATGGGCCAAATCCCGGAGGGGAAAGGGCCCAAGAGGGGGCTCGAATCCCTATGAGGGGCCAAGGGGGTTGGCGGCGCCCTAGTGGGCTAGCTCCCCATGTGGGGCGCATGGGGGTGGCCGGCGGTGCCTCCCCCACCTCCTCCCATGATTAGTCCCACCTCGGGACTTTGAGGGAGGGAGTGCCTCCTCTCCCCCTATATATAGTGGGGTATTTTGACTAAATAAATACACACAATATTCAATAAAGGTTTCCTCACTTTTGGAGAGACCTCCAATTGATATTCTCTCTCTCTATCTCCCGTGACCGTGGTCCCAAGTACAGACTGCGCGAACAAGAGACATCTTCACCACGGAGCACCGTCGTGCTGCGAGATTCAGATCCAGGAGCTCTACTTCCGCAACTGGTGCTGGATCGGGGAAGAGGGAGTCATCGCCAGACACCGGATGCATGTAACTCCCTGTGAGGTGCAACATTTGAGGCACTAGAAGTCATTGGATCCAAAGGAGCACAAGGACTTCATCACGACCTTGAGGTCGGCTTCGGCTCGTCTACATCAACAACGCTCTCCTGAGCGTTGACAACGCTTTTCGGTCTTCAAGGGTAAGTTCGCGAAAATCCCCTCCCGTTACTGCATTACTATAGATAGGTCCTAACAGCATCAGGGGTTCAGGGGCATAGGGTAAAATATTATTGTTTTCATACGTGAACCCCTACATTGGTATCAGAGCTAGATCTATGCATAGTATTGCTAGTACGGGTAGAACACATGAGATGTAGCATGTGCGCGTTGATATTTTAGTTGTTGCCCTGCCACGTGTACTTGTGTATACCGCATCAATGCTTGATGAAGCGGACCCCAACCGACTTTACGCGTTTATTCACAAGACTGGTCCACACTTGACATACGACTTGTACCGTATAAAGTGGATTTGCGGGGTGTCTATCTCTCTTTGCATTAGTTTTTATGCCATTTGCAATGGAGGGCCCCGAAAGGGGTGTAGTAGAGACAACTACTCGATCAGCGCTGTGGTGAAAGTTCATAGGTATGAATGGTTCTTGTGCGAAAGCCCATTCAGCCACGTAGAACATGCAAAGATAAAGTAGAGGCGTCTAACTTTGTTTTGCAGGGGGCGTTTCTTTGTGATATGGTTGTAGAAAAGGTAAAGTAATTACCTTATGTTGCTAAGTAGTAGTGGACGGTCACGGAGGTGATAGACTACCATGCCGGAAAGGCACTGGTACCCTGGTGTCTATGGTGCTAGAACCCTGGCACCGAAATCCGGTGACGCTAGATGGAGATCACGATGTGAAGGACCATATCACATTGCATTTACATTCAATGTTATTGTTTGTATATCTTATTGTGTGCTAGTATTAGATACTCGACGGTAGCCTAATAAGATGATCCCTATTAAAAATACCGATGATTGTGTTCTCCCTTAGTGTGTACCACCAAGAAAGTTCTTCGATATGAGGCAGCACCGTGATGATCGGGTGGCAGACATATCTATGTTCGCATATAGTGGGTGTAAGCCATGTTGCACAACGAATACACTAAGGTTGATTTGGTGAGCCTAGCATGTGTAGACATGGCCTCGGAATACGGATGGTAGAAAGATCGAGCACGAGTCGCATGAATGATGTGACCGACGTTTAAGCGTCCACCCTAGCACCCACATTGATGGCCGTGACGATCAGGGGTGATGTGGAGAAAAGGGGTCGTGTAATCACTAGAACCCTTCAGGGGATAAGTGTTTTTAGTGGAGTTATTACTTAACTCATTTAATTATAAACTTAGTCTAAATTCCTTTTGCAATTATAAATGTAGAAAATGGTTCTCCCCGATGTTACATTCCCTGTTGACGATTAGTTAAAAGGGGAAAAGCTCAAGTTAGATGGATCCAATTTATCTATGTGGGTTGCATGTATCCATGATCTCCTTAGCAAGAACAAAGTGGCTGACTACATGATCTGCGAGATGTATTTGGAGCAGCCCTATTTCATGAGACCCAAGAGCAGCGGGATCACCGCTCCTATCATCGTGTGATGGCCACATTCATATCAGTGACGATGCACTTTGGAATGGTTGATGAGCTATGGCCGATTGTGGGAAGCCTTAATCCACGAACGGTTATGGCATATCTTAGATCACATTTCGTGGAACAAGTGCGCATATGGGAGCATGAGCTCATGGGAGATTTCCTCTCCATAAAGATGGAGGATAATGCTTCACTTGACGATCACTTGGTATGAATATATGATGCATACATGAGTCTTGCATACTTCCTGGACAACTAGTTTGCAAGCTCTTTTGCAATAGGCATGTTTCTGCGGTCGCTACCACCAAGCTACCAAGCACATGCTAGGATTTGCATTATGAGAGGCAACATGGAAACACAGGATTTCCACGAGTTCATATCACATTTCAGGAATGTGAAAGTTGAACCCGTTGTCGGAGAGGTCATCGATGACAAAGGTATATATTTGATATATAGTTTTATAAATGTTATAATGTTGCAAACACATATTGCAGTGTTAAGTATATTTGATACTTGTTCTGTTTTGCTAAAAATAGGTCCTTTTGCATGAGAGGTGCTTGCTCGAGAGGAGGTGATGTTGCGTGTTGATGGCGAGCATGATGATGATGGTCAACGACACTCTCCCTCAATGTTTATCACTTAGTTTATCAGTTTTGGATAGTTATTGTAATCGATATATTGTTAACTTCTTTAGTGTGTCTCACACTTCGTGAGACGATTATTCATATGAGTTTGTAACAAACAGTTGTTCCACTTTTATGAATGATTTCTATTTGCGTTCATATCTTGTTCGATTATGTGTGAATTATCCTTGTTTTGAAACTTATTGATAATGCATGAAAATTTGTAAATTATCAAAATGCCTTGAAAAATTATCCAACTTAATGATATATTTATTTTGAATGAAACAATTGTTTAAATTCATAGTTATGTGATAATATGTGAAAGTCATTCGGTTTCTTGTCACATATGAACCATGCCAAGTTTGGCAAGATAACTTAAACACCGTGTATTGCAAGAATACAAACTGTTTGATGAATTGTTAAAATAGAATACATATTCGATGTATTGTATTTCAACAAAATGGTAATTCTCATTATACGATTGTTTAAAATGTGTAAAGAGTTTACCAAAGGAAACATGAGCATGAAACTATTTGGTATGATCAAAATATTTCATCATCCGAGGGTACTAAAGATAAAAGAGAATCTAATTACTTCGATTTGATCAATAGTAATGAAATTCGACTTTATAAGGATGGCATAAAGAAATTGTGGAATGCGATGCGTTTGAAATGTCAAAATGCAAAGCATCACAATGTGATATTAGATATCAAGTGGGTGAATAGAAGGCGCCGAATAAATCGGTCTAGTGTAGATGTAAAGACCACTAGTTATAAATAGTTAGCACTCAATTAGAATATATAGTGAACCATTTGAATTTGTGAGATCGGCGCCATATCTTGTATGGATTGTCATGAAAGTTTAGGAGTTATTTTATATAACCAAAACAAATAGCGAATAAGTCCTTGTAGAGTATTCATTGAGAAATTTGAATACGATAGCCATGGCTAGAACCAAAAGAAAGGCAAAACTAATATTGCTTAAAGTTTTGGTGCCTTTCGAGAAATTTTATGTTCTCGAATGTGAAGCTTATCAAAGATAGTGAAAAACATGATGAGGATTCAAAACCCTGCATCTGAGTGTTGAGAAGCACAACGGAAAGTGTTCCTGAATGATTCTCTTCATAAAGGAAAGAATCAATGAGAATGATCATTGTGTTTTCCCTACTAGTGTTTTCACTACATGAAGTAGGATTCAAAATGTACCCCATATCTCGTATGGAGACATTTGTGAACCATTTGTCATGATTACCAGAATATGACATACCTATGAACTACTAAGGATATAATGGTAAACTAAAGTTATGAGAAATCCTAAATATAAAATTCACTTAAGATTAGATCTGTGAATTTGTCGCTGCTGACATACCTATGAACCATTTGTCGTTGCTGCTAGGGTTCATGGAAAGGAGGGAGTGGATCTGTGAATTTGACATTTGTCGCTCCATTATGATTTCGCACCACCATTCTGGGTCTGTCATAGTTGTATCTGTCTCTGCCTCCAGCTCAGCATTGTAAATCTTCTCTTGTACCGACATGTACTATTGTACAAACTCATAAATGGAGTTTCTTGGTTTGACTTAACGCTTGAAGACTGCGTTGAAGCCGTCGCTTCTTGATGTGGTCTGTAGGAATGGGAAAAAGGCGTGCATAAAGTACGCTGGTACCCAGACCTTTCTTTGTTCCCATAGTGAAAACAGATCCATGTTGTCACAGACATTATGAGTATTTATCATTTGCATCCCATATTCCTCAAATTCCTCTAGTGTCATGTTGTTCTTCACGCATGCATTAAAAGTGTCGAGCAGCTCTGGGTGATTGGCCATGAATGGTCCAATTTTCTCAGTTGCATTTGAATGACGTGCCATCTGCAATTTCTGTGAGTTGCATCTAGGAAAATGGCACTTATAGCACCACCCATGGCAGAGTCTTGATCGGTTATTATATTTTTTGCTGCTAAGCCGTCCATTGCCAGTTTGAACATTTGAAATAGCCGCACAAAGTTGTCCTTGAGCTCTCGACAGACGAATCCGCATCCAAACTGAACCGATAGTCCATGATTATTTATCCCAATAAATGGAGCGCATGGTAGTTTATACTGGTACGTTAGGTAGGTAGTGTCGAATGATATGAAAACATTGTATCCATAGTTGTATTCTCTTCATGATGGATGATACATTGCAAATGTATCTATAATTTTTGATGTTCCATGCTTGGTTTTATCTACTTTCTTGTGTTTTGTCCACACTTTGGAGTACTTTTCATATGATTTCTTGGACTAACCTATTAACAAGAGCCACAGTGCTAGCTGCCTGTTTTCTGCTGTTTTTGGTTCCAGGAAAGTCAGAAAATGAATATTCTTGGAATTGGACAGGACAAAAGCCGAAGTGCCTATTTTTCCGAAGACTCACAGAGCCAGAATACGAGACGGAGGAGGGCCAGGGCCTGGACACACCCCCCAGGCGCGGGCTGGGCCTGGCCGTGCCAGGGCATGGTCTGGTCGCCCCAGGCACCCCCTCGGTCTCCCTCTTTGCCTATAAGATGCCTTCTGACCTAACAACTCAGGGGGGTTCGACGTTTTTCTAGAAGGAGTTCCGCTCCGCCGCCACCACTAGATTCCATGAAACAGCACCAGAAACTCTGTTCTGGCACCCTGCCGGGACGGGGAATTGGAGGAGATCATCACCATCATCATCACCATCGCTTCTCCATCAACCAACCATGTTTCCCCCATCTATGAGTGAGTAATCCCCCGCTGTAGGCTATGGGGATGGTAGGGATTGGATGAGATCGTTCATGTAATGGCATCGGATTATTAGAGCATGGTGCCTAGTATCTTCTATTACTGCTTTATGACTTTGTTGCAACTTGTTATGCTTAATGCTTGTCACTAGGGCCCGAGTGCCATGATTTTAGATCTGAACATGTTATTGATTCATTATGATAGTATTGTTTATGGTCTTATCTGCAAGTTGTATACACACGTTGTTGTCCGGAACCAATGGCTCTGAAGTGACAGAAATCGGGATAACCGGAGGGAATTGCTTTGTGTGAGGATCACATGTGTTCACTGAGTGTTAATGCTTTGCTCTGGTGCTCTATTAAAAGGAGCACCTTAATTGCCAGTAGTTCCCTTGAGGCCCCGCTGCAAACGGGCTGGCAGGACAAAAGATGTTGTGCAAGTTCTCATTGCGAGCATGTATGACTATATATGGAACACATGCCTAGGAGTATCTAGTACTTGGATGCTTAATCTTATTTATCTGCAATTGCCCTATGTTCTAATTGCTATGTGAATTGTCTTGTCCATGCAACACCCGTCCATCCATCCCTATGCCTACCGCACTCGAATTCCACTGTTTATTGCTATTGTTACTGCTGTCTTTACTTTACTACTGCTGCTACTTTACTATTCCTACTACAAAACTGTTGCTACTGATAAACTGCGGTGAGCAAGATTGTTTCCAGGTGCAGCTGAATTGACAACTCAGTTGTTAAGGCTTATAAATATTCTTTGGCTCCCCTTGTGTCGAATCAATAAATTGGGTTTCACTTCCCTCGAAAATACTACGATACACCCCCTATACTTGTGGGTCATCAAGACTATTTTCTGGCGCCGTTGCTGGGGAGCATAGCTTTATTTATTAAGTTCACTTGGATTCTCTATTGTTCGCTGTTATCCATCCATCATCGGTAAATCTCGTGATGGCAAGGTTCCTATTTTACCATCCACTACAAGAAGAGGTACTGTTCTGAACACCTCTATTGCTCTTGATTCACCATCTGTTATGAGTAAGCTCGTTACACCACCACATACACATGCTACACACACTACTACTATTGTTGAATCTAAAACTTCTGATACTTATGATGCTTCTTCTATTGTGCTTGATAAGAGTGGTTCATTAGGTCCTTTCCTAGATGCTACGATTGCTAGAACTATAGCTGGAAATACTGAAACTCCTAATGAAGACACTACTACACCTGTTAGTTCACCTGATTCTAGTGAAAGTTATGATATTGAAGATGGTTATATTGAGATGACCGATGAATTTATTAAAGAATGTAAAAACACCCATGATAGGAGCACTGCTAAGAGTCTCCTTGAGAGGCGTACTATTAGACCCAAATTGTCTCCTATTGCTAAGTTTGCTGCTTCTCCCATAAACATTATAGATGAAGATTATGATTTCTCTCTCGATCTATCTTACATAGCTATTGTTGAGAAAGAACCCTTTTGTGGGACTAAGAATGAAAGTGCGGTAGCACATATGAATGAACTTTCTCCCTTGATTGTCTTGTTTTCTGATGATATTAAGATGCGTACTTACTTTGTTGCTAAGATTTTCCCTTTTTCACTGAAAGGAGAAGCTAAAACTTGGTTTAGTAATTTACCTCCTGGATCTATTGATAGCCCTGATTGCTTGATTAGTACTTTCCTGCAGAAATATTTTCCTCCAAGTGCTAGACATGCTATTTTGCAGGAACTTTTTGATTTTAAACATGGAGAAAAAGAGGTATTGCCCGAATGTTGGGCAAGGTTTTGTGCTTTGATTCATGCACAGGCTGGAAGTCCATTACCTAATAATGAGCTTCTTGATATATTTTATAATGGATTAACCGAGGAATCTAGGACATACCTAGATAGTTGTGCTAATTGTGTTTTCAGGAATAGGACTGCTAAGGAAGCTGAGAAATTAATGGCTAAAATAAGCAAGAACTATGAAGATTGGACTCCTCCTAAACAAGCTATACCTAAAGTAATTGTACCTGAACCTACTATTCCGGTGCCTATTCCAACATCAAAGAAGAGGGGAGTTACTGAATTAAATGATGAAGTGATGAAGGAAGCTAAGAAATGTCTTAAGGAGAAGGGAATTAAAGCTGCAGATGTTAAGAATTTACCTCCTATAGAAGAATTATATAAGCCAATTCCCCACTCATCCACTATTGAGGTACACTCTCTCCAACACTTTGATGAAGGTGATATCCCTTATTCTAAACCTCCTGATCAATGCTTAGAAGAATTCAATATCTTTATTGTTAAGCAAGATAATTTTAATAAAAGGGTGCAAAATCATCTAATGGAAAACACTAGAGCTATTGTTGAGTTGAAAGATATTGTGGAAAGAACCTCTAATGATGTTAAAATGATTGTTAAACACTTTCAAATGGTTCAAACTCAAATAGATCAACTCGTTAAAGTGCAAAAGGACTTGCTAGTTAATGCTGCTAAAGAAAAACATGCTTATGAAATTAGAACTAGAAGTGGTGCTGCTACCTAGGATCCTCTATATCCTGAGGGGCATCCCAAAAGAATTGAGCAGGATTCTCAACAAGCTGAAAATAGTGGCTCTACTCGTAAGAAAAGGAAAAATAAACATAAAACTATTGTAGAACCCTCTAAACCTGCTATAGATCCTAATAGTATATCTATTTCTGATGCTGAACCTGAAAGTGGTAATGAAGAAAAGGAAGCTCCTAATGAAGAAAAAGTTGAAGAAGGACCTGAAAAGCACACTAAGAATACTAAATACACTAAGGAAGATTTTGTTGCTAAGAAACATGGTAGTGAAAGAGAGCCTTGGGTCCAAAAACCTATGCCTTTCCCTGATAAGAAACACAAGACAAAGGAAGATGAACACTATAATAAGTTTTGTGAGTGGATGAAACCTTTATTATTGCAAATTCCTTTGACTGATGTTGTTAAATTGCCTCCTTACTCAAAGTATATGAAGGATATTGTCTCGAATAAAAGGAAGATCCCTAATGAAGAAATTTCTACTTTGCTTGCTAATTATTCCTTTAATGGTAAGGTTCCAAAGAAACTTGGAGACCCAGGGATTCCAACCATCCCTTGCTCTATTAAGAACAGTTATGTTAGAACTGCTTTGTGTGATTTGGGAGCTGGAGTTAGTGTTATGCCTTTCTCTCTCTATAAGATGCTTCAACTAGAAAAACTAATACCAACTGATATATCTTTGCAAATGGCTGATAAATCTACCACTATTCCTGTTGGTATATGTGAGGATGTACCTGTTCAAGTGGCTCATAATTGCTTGATATTAGCTGATTTTGTTGTGGTTCAAATGCCTGAAGATGATAATATGTCTATTATTCTTGGGAGCCATTTTCTTAATACTGCAGGGGCTGTTATTAATTGTAATCAAGGAAAGGTGACCTTTAATGTAAATGACAAGGAACACACTGTCTATTTCCCCAAGAAGATTGGAAGGACTTATGGCGTGAATTCAATTGAACATGTTGAGGGCATTCAAGTTGGAGAAATATATTGTCCTATACCAAGAGAAAAATTTGAAACTATTATGATTGGGACCATTGCTATCAAGGTTGAGGTAACATAATCATTAGTGGGATACAAAGTTTTGTCTCATATGGAATTGTTTTGGTAAAAAGACCTAATCAACCTTGTTAACAAAAGGATTTCATTGAACAAAACAATGTTTTCACCATGATTATCTCCGTTTACTTCTATTCTATCCATTTTAGTTTTTGCTTATACCTAACTTAAAGGCGTTAAAGAAAAGTACTTACTGGGAGATAACCCAAAAGTTTTAGATGAGTCTTGGAAGTTATTACTTCATTAATAACCGCTCCTTATCCTTCTTATTTTGCTTTTTGTGCCAAGAGTAACCTCTAATGAGAGAGAAGTAATGATTGGGAAAGTTGCTGTCCCGAAACAGATTTCCGTACTTCACCGTAAAAATTTGTGTAAAATCTCTGAACGTCTTTTTGAGGCGTGAATTTTTGTGCTTACGCCCCAGGTTGTTATCTAACTTTTTTAAGTTCAACACTTTTTGATTTGAGCAACAGAAGGTCTTTGAAAAAATTCTTCTTTACCTGCTGGTCTGTTTTGACAGATTTCTGCCATTTTCTGCATTTGCTTCTTGTTGGTTCCTTTTTGAGTTATTTTGGGGAATTGAGCTTTTTGAGGGAAGTGCTTCAGTAGCTAGTGTTCTAATGGAAGTTTATTGGTGTTAGAACTGAACCTTAAGACTTATTTATCTT
Organism: Avena insularis; assembly: GCA_023614405.1. NCBI lineage: Eukaryota > Viridiplantae > Streptophyta > Magnoliopsida > Poales > Poaceae > Avena > Avena insularis. Next base: position 108,229,161 of record CM042692.1, read on the forward strand.
GAGTGCACTCATGTTGCTAATAAAGATTGTGTGAAGTTTTGTATGAAGGAAAAATTTCAGGTGCATGGGAGGAATGAGTAATGAGATGAAGGGTGGACTAAAGCTCAAGCTTGGGGATGCCACACATGTCACCCCACATAGCTTGGGGATGCCCAAGGCACCCCCTTCTTCATCAAAAAAATTCCAGGTTTCTTCCAAACGCTTCATTTTTATTGTTTCATGCACAGTTGTGTTTCTCTTGGAGCGTCTTATTTTTCATTTTTTTGGTTTTTAGTTTGCTTGGTTTGCTTAGTTTTCTGAATAAGTTGGTTGGACCCCCTCTTTCATACTTTGGTTTGCAAATAGTTTGGTTTGGTTTGGAAAAGAGTAGGAAAGTTCATATCTTTGTGGTAAAAAGAGCTTCTTTTTGACTGTGGCCTATGCTTTGTCATGCCATGCTTGATATTGTTTTGGCTTTATGCTTAGTATTCTTTGCTGTAGCATGACTTGTTATAAACAATTGAGATTGCTTAATGTGCCTTGGATGAATCATGCATTGTTTTAGCATATTAAAGCATAGTATAGTGGTATTCTCCTTTGATGCTTTATTTGGGTTGACTTGGCGCATGCTCACACCTTGTTATGACTATCTCAAGTCACCATAGCCTTTATGATCCTTTAGTTTTCAACTTGTAGTATCACTTTATGCTTTGATCAATGATGTTTTGTCGCTCTGCATGATTATGGCCATCATTGCTCTCTTAGTTTGTCGCTCCCAGTCTTTTGCTAGCCTCCACAACCAAGTATGAGTTCCACTCATGCATCCAACTCCTTAAACCAAGTTATTCCAAAGATTCCACCATACCTACCTACTAGCTTATGCTATTCCAAGTATATTCATGCTTTTGTTTACCTTCCAAATTAAACTTGTTATGAGAAAACTAGTGATTAAAGCTCACACAAACTTGATGGCACACTTTAATTTTTTGCATCTAATAAACTTGAACCATTGGGTCCTTATTTGTTGGGTATATAAGTTGAAATTAGCAGAACCATGTTCCATGGGGAACGCTTTCAACATTGCACTTGTACTTTGTACCCCGTTGATATCATGTTCTTTTGCTTACGGATCCCGGCGGTGTGAAATAAAAGTGGAACTTGTAAGATCATGGAGTTTGTATGTGTGTTAGAGAAACGCCTGGGCCGCTAGCCTAAGCCATGCCTAATCATGATGGAAACTTGTAGCATCACAATAATGAGCACTCTATGAAGCATCCTCAATAAAAACCTATGCAAATAGAAAATAAAAAGATCGTTGGGATGCTCATTGTCTGCTTGCCTTATCATTTTGATTATGGGATAGCTCCTGTATCATGTGCAAGGGGTACCCCGTTGGAGGTTCTTTATGATACACATGTACTTACAATGACAAGAGCTTACTCGTGACTAAAGCTGAGTAGCATGAGGATTGATATTCGTAAGTAAGGGGCATGAGATTTTGGTTTATAACTTGTCAAGCATATCCTCTTAGTTGTGTCACTTTAACCTTAATCACCTTAAAGATGCTTATGATAGGGGCAATGAGAGCTGAAAGCTATAAGTACCGTAATTTTTGGAAGCTCTTTATGAGACTTGAATCCCTACTTCCTTCTATGAAGGCCTTTCTTCCACCATTATATTGAGTCTCCACCTTCTATCTTTATGCACTTCCTTTGAGAGCATAGTGGCCATCCTTAGTTCTATGTGCATTGTCCCAACACTAGTTGATTGATGCATATCTTGATATTGCTTGTTTTAAACTATTTTATCTAGTCACTCTTATGAACTTTGAAGGTGTCCTATGCATTTATATTTGCTACTCTGTGATGGACAAGCTGAATGCTATTATGATATGTTTTCTTTATGTGAAACAAACAAACGTCTTTGATGGTGCATGTCACCTCAAAAATTATTCTTTCTTTTTATCACTTACCTACTCGAGGACGAGCAGGAGTTAAGCTTGGGGATGTTGATACATTGCAAATGTATAATAAAATTTTGATGTTCCATGCTTGGTTTTATCTACTTTCTTGTGTTTTATCCACACTTTGGAGTACTTTTCATATGATTTCTTGGACTAACCTATTAACAAGAGCCACAGTGCCAGCTGCCTGTTTTCTGCTGTTTTTGGTTCCAGGAAAGTCAGAAAATGAATATTCTCGGAATTGGACGGGACAAAAGACGAAGTGCCTATTTTTCGGAAGACTCATGGACCCAGAATACGGGACGAGGAGGGCCAGGGCCTGGCCACACCCCCCCATGCACGGGCTGTGCCTGTCCGCACCAGGGCATGGTCTGGCCGCCCCAGGAACCCCCTCGGTCTCCCTCTTCCCTCACTCATAGATGGAATTGGAGGAGATCATCGCCATCATCATCACCATCGCTTCTCCATCGACCATCCATGTTTCCCCCATCTATGAGTGAGTAATCCCCCACTGTAGGATATGGGGATGGTAGGGATTGGATGAGATCGTTCATGTAATGGCATCGGATTATTAGGCCATGGTGCCTAGTATCTTCTTTTAGTGCTTTATGACTTTGTTGCGACTTTTTATGCTTAATGCTTGTCACTAGGGCCCGAGTGCCATGATTTTAGATCTGAACATGTTATTGATTCATTATGATAGTATTGTTTATGGTCTTATATGCAAGTTGTATACACATGTTGTTGTCCAGAACCAATGACCCCGAAGTGACAGAAATCGGGATAACCGGAGGGAATGGCTTTGATGTGAGGATCACATGTGTTCATGGAGTGTTAATGCTTTGCTCCGGTGCTCTATTAAAAGGAGCACCTTAATTGCCAGTAGTTCCCTTGAGTCCCCGCTGCAAACGGGCTGGCAGGACAAAAGATGTTGTGCAAGTTCTCATTGTGAGCACGTATGACTATATATGGAACACATGCCTAGGATTATCTAGTACTTGGATGCTTAATCTTATTTATCTGCAATTTACCTATGTTCTGATAGCTATGTGAATTGTGTTATCCATGCAACGCCCATCAATCCATCCCTATGCCTACCACACTCGAATCCCACTGTTTACTGCTATTGTTACTGCTGTCTTTACTTTACTAGTGCTGCTACTTTACTATTCCTACTACAAAACTGTTGCTACTGATAAACTGCTGTGAGAAAGATTGTTTCCAGGTGCAGCTGAATTGACAACTCAGTTGTTAAGGCTTATAAATATTCTTTGGTTCCCCTTGTGTCGAATCAATAAATTGGGTTTCACTTCCCTCGAAAATACTGCAATACACCCCTTATACTTGTGGGTCATCATTGGACCGTCAACCCAAAATAGGTTCTCAACCCTTCCTCCTCATCATGTTTTATTTTGTAAAAGTAATATGGATCTTCAGCCTTCATCTTTTCAAAGAATGCCAATGTGTCTTACATATCGTGGTGATTGTTTTCACTGCGGAAAGAAGCCCTCAGGTTCGCCAAGGACTTTTCTATGTATGGTACATCATTCAGCGTCCCATATAAACTTCCTACGAGCTGCATCTGTCGACATGTTTCGATGTTGCATGCATGTAGTATCCGTAGGAATACTTTTTCTTCTGCTGGTATGTTCCGATGCGAACGCAAGAACCTTGTTAATGAAGGTTTTATTATCAGGGGGTGGATATGATCATCTCACAAATGTTCAACATACCACCAGGCATACTTCCTCTTGGCATATAAGTGTGCTATGCATCTAGTCCTTGGGTGTGTATTTTTTCCTCTTCTTGACACACGATTTTGGACTATGTGTGTCTTCCTTATCTTCGTGAGGTTTACCAGCTTTTGTGCACATAAGATATGCCTTGTTCATCTCATTTCTTGCATCTTTTCTTGACCAATCTATCCTTATTCCAAAACCTTTCCTTTGTGAGTACGCCCTATAGTGTTCACGAGCTGATTCAAAACTGTCAAAGCGCATTCCAGCTATTGGTGGTTGCGGTGATGAGTGTACTTCATCTCTGACATTATTTGTATCATTTTTCTCCACATCCTCATTTGAATCAGCTGTGTGAACTGCTATTTCTTCGATTGTCTCACCCGTCGATGTTTCTTGTGTAGCTTGTTCAATTATAGTGTACATGCAGTCATTGTGAGTATATCCTTCAGTTCGTACCTGATTTGTTTGTTGGGTTCGCAGCATAGAAAATAAAAAAATTCCTACAATGGGAACTATTATACGCCATGATCTATCTACTAGATACAAGCAACAAGTGGATATACATCCATAGCGAACATACCCTCGAAGACCGACAAAGTGTTACGATATGGAACTCATGGATGATGTAGTCGAACGCTTGCCGATCTCAAGATTGTGTGGAAGTCCTAGCGCCACAAATCAACAAGCGCATCCGTCCTCGCACACACGTTTAGGCAACCGAACAAACTCCACCTCCTCGCTCCAGCGATGCAGCAGAAGCAGCAACTCCTTCCAGACAACATTCCATCAGGAACATGTATCTCGCTAATCCGAGACCATGGGGGAATAATTCTTTCTAGAGGAGGAGAGAGATCCTTCACGAGGAGGTGTACTTTGAGAGGGAGGACAGGGGGGCTTTTATAGGAGAGGGGGGATGCCCCCTCCCATGGCAGGCGCCCATGGAGGATGCCCCCACCTCTTCCTCATTCATGTGGTGGAAGCTCCACTCACACCAATTTTGCCTCCACTCAAAATCCCACTCACATGCATTAAATTTCCACCAAATTTAATGCAACTCTCATTTAATAAAACTCTTTTATTTATTTTATTCAGAATTTTGTTAATTACTTTAATTAACAAACATTCACATAAAACCCCCTGCAATATTTCAATATAACATGCAGAACCAATTTCAGCAATTTCACCTGAAACAATTTTAGTGTCTGTTGAAATAATTCTAGCTCTTTGCAATTCTTTCTTCTAGAAAATATTTGCTCCAAATGGTGTTGGTAACCCTTACGTGTGTCATCCTACGGTTCGCGAATAATGCAGACATGATCAAGACCCCTCTCAGGTCAATAATCAGAAGCGGGACCTGGAGATCCATATTGACTCCCACACATTCAACGATGACTTCTGTGATCGAGAGAACCTTTAGCGATAGTAACTAAATCCCTTTGTCTTGCGATATATTACATGTCCGAGAGTCGATCATCAGTATCTCAATACCTAGTTTGATCTCGTTACCTACATGCACTCTTTTCTTGTTCCCGTGATATAACATTCCAGTGATCACATCACTTGCTTGCAAGCTCTCTTAATGTGATATCACCGAGAGGGCCCAGAGTATATCTATCCGTCATCGAGATTGACAAATTAGACTCTTGATGCATGAGCCTCAACATAACACCTTCGGAGTGCCCAAACCCATCTTTATAGTGACCCTATTATGGTGTGATGTTTGATGTTATCAAAGTATTCTTCCGGTGTTAGGAATTAACATGATCTCATGGTCTAAGGATAAACATTACTTCGTATGATGTTATATCAATATAAACATAATGACTTTGATCGTAATGCTATACTTCGGATGAATGTGCATCACATCATTCACTAATGATGTGACCTTGTTATTAACAACATCCAATGTCCATGATCAGGAAACCTTGATCATCTTGTTAATCAACGAGCTAGTTTATAGAGAGGCATAACTAGGAACTTTCTATTTGTTTACTAAACACACATGTATTAAGGTTTCCATATTAATACAATTATAGCATGCAAAATAAACATCTATCATATACTTGGAATACATATAATAACAACTTTATTATTGCCTCTCAAGGCATGTTCCCTTTAGTCTCCCACTTGCACTAGCGACAATAATCTTGTTTACATAGTGATAAATCTAACATCCATGGAGTTCTGGTGTTGATAATGTTTTGCCCTAGGGAGAACTTTAGTCAACGAATCTGCTACATTTAGGTCTATGTGTACTTTACAAATCTTTATATCTCCATCCTTGACATGCTTGCGGATGGAGTGAAACTGGCGCTTAATATGCTTGGAATTCTTGTGATACCTTGGTTCCTTGGTGTTGGATATGGCTCCATTGTTGTCACAATAAATCACCATTGGGTCCAATGCACTAGGAACAACACCTAGTTTCATTATGAACTCCTTCACCCAAACCACTTCCTGTGCCGCTTCTAAAGCAGCAACATATTCTGCCTCCCTTGTTGATGCAGCCACCACAGGTTGTTTGGAACTCCTCCAACTAACTGCTGCTCTGTTCAAGAGAAATACGTATCCACATTGAGACTTAGAGTCATCTGGATCAGTGTCAAAGCTAGCATCGACATAACACTTAGCGACCAGCTCTTCTTCACCTCCGTATACAAGAAACATATCCTTAGATCTTCTTAAGTACTTAAGGATATTCTTGACCACTATCTAGTCAAACTAATAGCATGTGCCACATCCGGTCTTGTGCATAGCATGGCATACATGATAGAGCCTATGGCTGAAGCATAGGGGATCTTATCCATTATCTCTCTTTCTTCCACCGTAGCTGGACTTTCAGTCTTACTCAATGTCTTCCCTTGCAACATAGGTAAGAACCCCTTCTTACTTCCGTCCATACTAAAATTCTTTAATATCTTGTCAAGATATGTCTTTGCGATAGCCCAATTAGGCGCATTGATCTATCTCTATAGATCTTAATGCCTAATATATATGATGCTTCACCAAGGTCCTTCATCAAAAATTTGTTGTTTAGATAACTTTTAACATTGTTTAAAAGATCTATATCATTTCCAATCAATAATATGTCATCCACATATAATATCAAAAATGCCACATTGCTCCCACTCACTTTCTTGTAAATACAAGCCTCTCGATAAGTTTAGACAAATCCAAACTCTTTGATCACCTCATCAAAGAGGAGATTCCAACTCCGGGATGTTTTCTTTAGTCCATAGATGGATCGCTGAAACTTGCATACCTTATTAGCATCCTTAGGATCGACAAAACCCTTAGGTTGTATCATATACAACTCTTCTTCAATATTACCACTGAGGAATGCAGTTTTGACATCCATCTGCCAAATTTCATAATCGAAACATGCAACAATTGCTAATATAATCCTAACCGACTTTAGCATCTCTTCAGGAGACAATGTCTCATTGTAGTCAACTCCTTGAATTTGTTGAAACCCCTTTGTGACAATTCGAGCTTTATAGATGGTCACATTACCATCAACATCAGTTTTTCTTTTGAAAATCCATTTATTCTCAATGGCCTTTCGGTCGTGAGGTAAGTCTACCAAGGTCCAAACTTGGTTTTCGTACATGGATTCCAGCTCAGATTTCATCACTTCTAGCCATTTGTTGGAATCTGGGCTCATCATCAATTCTTCATACATCGCAGGGTCATCTATTTCATCAACCATGAAATTCATAACATGAATTCCATACAGTTCAGTAGCTGCACGTGTCCTTCTTGACCTGCGAGGTTTGGTAGTGTCCTCTTTCGGAGTTTCATGATCAATATCATTAGTTCCCTCTTCATTTGATGAAGTCAACTCTGGAACAGTTTTCGGTGCTACGCCTCTCGCTGTTTGATGAAGAGAAGGTTAAATAACCTCTTCGAGTTCTACCTTCTGACTACACACGCTTTTCGCGAGAAACTCTTTCTCTAGAAAGGATCCATTCTTGGCAACGAAAACCTTGCCCTCGGATCTGTGATAGAAGGAATACCCAATTGTTTCTTTAGGGTACCCTATGAATATGCATTTTTCCGCTATGGGTTCGAGTTTATCGGGTTGAAGTTTCTTCACATAAACACCGCAACCCCAAACTTTAAGAAATGATAGCTTAGGTTTGTTTCCAAACCATATTCATACGGTGTCGTTTCAACGGATTTAGATGGTGCCCTATTTAAAGTGAATGCAACAGTTTCTAGTGCATAACCCCAAAATGACAGTGGCAAGTCAGTCAAAGATATCATAGATTGAACCATATCCAATAAAGTACGATTACAACGTTCTGACACACCATTACATTGTGGTGTTCCGGCAGGTGTGAGTTGTGAAATTATTCCACAATCTCTCATGTGTGCGCTAAACTCGTAACTAAGATACTCACCTCCATGGTCAGACCGCATAAATTTAATCTTTCTCTTATGATGATTTTCCACTTCACTCTGAAATTCCTTAAATTTTTCAAAGGTTTCAGACTTGTGTTTCATCAAATAGATATACCCGTAACTACTCAAATCATCTGTGAAAGTAACAAAATAATGATATCCACCTCACGCCGACGCACTCATTGGACCACATACATCAGTATGTATGATTTCCAATAAATCTGTTGCCCGTTCCATTAAACCGAAAAATGGCGTTCTAGTCATCTTGCACATAAGGCATAGCTCACATGTATCAAATGATTCAAAATCAAGTGATTCCAAAAGTCCACCAGAATGGAGTTTCTTCATGCGTTTAATGCCAATATGACCTAGACGGCAGTGCCACATATATGCAGATATATCATCATCAAGTTTAATCCTTTTAGCATCAACATTATATATATGTGTAACACTATTATCGAGATCCAACGGAAATAAAACATTCATCACAGGTGCATGACCATAAAAGATATCATTCATATAAATCGAGCAACCATTGTTTTTGGACTTAAATGAATAACCACTTCGCATCAAACACGACCTAGATACAATGTTCATGCTCAGTGCAAGCACCAATAACAATTATTCGGATTTATAACTAATCCTGACGGTAGGTGGAGAGGTAGCGTTCCGATGGCGATTACATCAAATCTTGATCTATTGCCGACACGCATCTTGACCTCACCCCTTGCTAGTGGTCGCTTCTTCTGCAGCCCCTGATTTGAGTTACATATATTAGCAACTGATCCAGTATGAAATACCTAGGTGCTACTTCGAGTACTACTCAAGTACACATCAATAACATGTATATCACATATACCTTTGTTTGCCTTGCCGACCTTCTTATCCACCAAATACTTGGGGCACTTGTGCTTCCAATGGTCAGTACCCTTACAATAATAGAACTCGGTATCAAACTTAGGGCTAGCTCAGGATTTCTTTTTAGGCGCGGCAACAGATTTGCCACCCTTCTTTCCCATCTGTTTGCCCTTCTTGTCTTTCTTGAAACCGGTGGTCTTATTGATCATCAACACTTGATGCTCTTTCTTGATCTCGACTTTTGTAGTTTTAAGCATTGACAGAAGCTAGGGGAGAGACTTCTTCATGCCCTGCATATTATAGTTCATCACGAAACTCTTGTAGCTAGGTGGCAGAGATTGGAGAACATGATGTATACCCAAGTCAATGGGAATCGTTATTCCCAAGGACACAAGCTTATCAGTGTACCCAGACATTTTGAGTACGTTCTCACTAACAGAGCTATTCTCTTCCATCATGCAGCTAAAGAACTTTTCAGAAGCATTATAACTCTCTACGGTAGCATGGATATCAAAAATCATTTTCAATTCACCCATGGTATCAAAGGCATTGCCGTTTTCGAAATGCTTTCGAAGTTCCGGCTCTAGCCCATATAGTATGCTGCAACGAACTAAGTTGTGGTCCTCCCGACGAGTCAAATAGACGTTATTTTCCTCTGATACCATTCACACTTTATTTCTTGGGGCCACAAAGTATTTTGGGGCTTTATTGCTATCCTGTACTTATGCCATGCTTTACTACTTTATTTACGATTGTGCATGGAGCACCTGTACTGTTTTGGAACGTGGAATGTTTTCGCGGTATCAACAAGCCCAGTCACACTTTCGGGTTCCCAGTCGTTTACAGCCATTGATATAAACACTAGGTCTGTCTCGGAGCCGGCCAACTTTGTTGCGGGTAGCTTAGTGGGCTGGCTCCCTGAAATGATTTATGAATCCTGTGAATGCTTTGTTGTGAGGCCTCGTTGCGTTTTATTTGGTTCTTCCCGAGGTTGATCGTGTGTGTGTTGCTATTTGTGCACCCCTATAGGGTAAATCTTTCTAAAAGCTGTGTCCGCGGTTATGGACGACTTGGAGCACAATATCTCGATCATAGACACGCATAACTAAAGTAGTGCTATAAATTTGACTTAACATGTGAGTAGTAATCAGCTTCACTACAATGGAATGGATAATAAAAGTGCCAACAACTGCTGGAATTGGGGTGCATCATGTCATGTTATACCTGCCTAGTAAGTATCACAACTCCAAGGGAATGAAATAAAAGTGCCAACAACTGCTGGGTTTGGGATGTCACGTGTTAATTGTATCTAACTAGTAAGTACTGCAACTACAACTGAATGGTTAACTAAAACTACCCACTACTTATGCTATCAGGATGACTCATGCTATCTATATCTGACTAGTAAGTGCTTCAACTATAATGGAATGAATAAAACTGCCAACTGTGTGAGTTTCCTCGGCATGACTTCCCCGTTTGGTCTCGAGGGGGAAAATACCAGGATGGGTATGCTTGGTGGTAGTATCAGGTTGGTTCCGTATAGGTCTTTCTCATCTCTCTCTCTAATAGCCGACAGCGTATCGAGTCTCTATAGGTTGTATAGTGCATGCTTTGCTGCCGCTTCAGTCCACCATACCTATGTAGGCGAGAGCCGCCGAATTCTATCCTTGCCATGTACTAGACTCAGTACTGACCGCTCTCTTTTTCCCTTTGCCCTTTGTCGACACCCCTTTTGTTTAGCAGGTATAAGTTCGACATCGTTAACAGGGTTACCCTTTCGGCTTGGCATGTGCAAGGTTATGGACGCCATTGGTTATTTCTTCAGGGTTCTTAGCCCCATTTGCATCTTATCCATACTCGGATGTTGTATCGTCTTCAAGGTGATTTGGATCTTTGTACTATATATCTGTATTCTTGACTCGTTGAGTAATTGTTGTATATATATGTTTTGTGGGTTCCATTGTGGACTATTGTGTAATGGTATTACTTTGTTTTCACGCAAGTGCCTGGTGGACGTCCTTGAATTGTTTCTATGCGGGTTTGGCGGGAAGCGCTAAAACTTGCATAGGGCCGATCCGAGGGTGTTACAAAGTGGTATCAGAGATCAGTAGTTACGATATCCCACTGTTCTAGCCTTTAGGATAACCTAGCTAACGGACGTTGTAGAGTGTCAAAACTATTTTGCAAAATCGGTTGGATAGATCCGAGTAGGCCTGTTTTACTCCTCGCCCCTATGCTATTCTCCTCTTACCTTTGCGAGTTTTGAATCTGTTCTCTTACCTTTCTTCAAGTCCAGGATTTCTCGTGGTTGGGTTTCCATCGTACCTTCAGGGTTTAGGTTCCTTCCTATTGCAAAGGTATTTCGACATCCGATCTTCGTGCCATCAGAGTAGCCCTTCATCGGCTGTACCTTTCGGTGGATCAAGATTCACTGAAATCTTTCTTTGTATCTTCTGTTGTTTTCCAATGCAACGACATCATCTACATCAGATCCAATGAAACCCTGCGTCACTCCTTTGTTTTTGAACCTCGCTTGTAAAGATCTTCAATTTGAATTCCGGGAGTTGTTGCATGATTCTTCTATTCCTGTACAGAGTAATGCTTTGAGTGCGGGATGGAGTCATGACCATACCACTACTCTTATCATTCGCTTTTGTACGTTGAATGGTGGATCAATGCAATTTTACTACTTCCACAGAAGTTAGAGGTGGCCTTATCTTTTGATGCCTTTACCTTCATCCTTTGTTCTCCGGAGAGTTATCTTGACGAACGTGAGCAACGACCTCTTGTTGGTTGTGTCGAAAATTTCAAGATGGAGCAATAATCCTTTTTAGTGGTGTCGTGAGGATCTACATGAAGTTAGAAGATTCAGACCGTCGGTCGTCTTCCCCATACCATGAGGCGGATCTCGAGGGCGAGATCCATTGTTAGTGGTGTCGAATTGTAGCACCCGAGTAAACTCGCTACTAGAAAATCGCTTATTGTTTTTATTTTGTGCATCATCATGACAACATTCTCATGTCATCATGCCACATTGCATTTGAGCATCGTCATGTTTGCATGCATCTGTTCAACAAAAACTATTTTATAAAAGCCTACCTTTGTTTTCTAAATATCCTCTGTCTATATTTCAAATCAAAACCCGATCTCTTCCGGATATTTTGGTTGCCTAAGATATTTACAAAAGTGTGTAAAATAAATCAATAAATCAAAACATGTTTTAGCGGGGGAGGCTGCTAGCCTGCCAGGCCAAAAGCCCAGCAAGCCAGCAGCCTACTACCTAGTGCACCGCAGAAACCCTAACCCTAATCCCCTCACCCCGCATACCACCTACTCCTAGCTGCCGCCGCCATACCCCGCGCGCACACCACACCGTGCAGCAACACGCACGCGATGCGCCGTGCGTCAACACGCCCAGATCCTCACGCCCAACACCACCTCTGGACCGACACGACCACCACGGTCAACCCCCACTCCTCATCTCGTACACGCGCTCTGGCTCCACCTACCCTGCTCCATCCCCTGGCCCCACCCTCTTGTCGCTACCGCATGTGGCCCCAGCCTCGACACGCCTCTCTTGCTCCCGAACCACCCCTCCCTCCTGGCCCCACCATGATCGGTACCCAACCCGACCTCTCTCTCGTCTCGATCCCCATCGCCTAGCCACCAACCACCGCATCACCAGCCGCCGCCGCTGCTTCCCGCCGTTGGATCGCGAGTCGCCGCCCCTGCCTCTGCCGGCAACCACCGTCATGGGCGCCCTCTGCTACCGTCAGCAGTCCTCCTTCCTCTGCTCACTGTCTGGCCGCTGCCAAGCAGTCCCTCCTTGCTAGTCCTTGCCCGGCCGACCTCCGCTCCTCTTGGCTATCACCATCAACCGAGCCCCGTTGCTGACCACCTCCCTCGCCATGCCGCCTCGAGTTCGTCCCCGGTCCGTCCCCATGCTGCCTCGCTACGCTCACGGTGGAGCCCTGCTCCGCCTCCTCGAGCTATCCTCGTCGCCCAAGCCCCTGTCGTGCCGCCCTGGTTCTCATTGTCAGCAGCTGGCCCGCGTCTCCAGCCGCTCCTCCCTATGCTACGCAGTTGGTGGTTCTGTTCGCATGCACACGCGCGTCGGCAAGGTGCTCGAGCCAATGCCCGAGCGAGACATAGTCTACTCGGTGCACACATGTGCCTTGTTCAGCTTGTGCCTATTGAAACAGTGCAGTAGTATGGTGTGGCGCTGACCCAAATTGAAGATGAAGATTGTCTTGGTGTGGGTGGCATGCATGTGCCACTGGATCCCGAGTTACTCATGTTGGACGCAATGATGACCTCGACCCGAAGACCTAACGACATGAAACTCGAGTCCGGCATCGACACCTGGGAACTCCAACAAGGACGCCAAGGTCTCCCTCATGGAACAAATGATCTCCTTGACGAAAATGAAGCCAGAAACCCAAAGACCCGATGATTCCTTTTTCCTTGCCGATCCGAAGACGGAGTCCGAAGACCGAACCTGAACCTCTTTGAATCCAAGATCTTCGACCCCCAATGTGTAATCCCCTTTCCGAGGCCCCTATTTTTATAATATATAACATCTATCTTGTTGCATTTAAATTGTTCATGATTGCATACATCTTTGTGTGGTTTGGGGGCATTATGCCGATTCACCTAATAATTAAATATGGAGTCCATATGCCGGATTTTCCAGTCTTATATTAGCCCCATTTAAATTTGTGTAGTGAACCGATGCCATGATTTGCCTTGTTAATTCAACATTTAAATTGCGGGTATCTAAATAACTTGAACCTTCTAATTAAATGTCGGGACCCCGGTACCGCTTAATATTACCTAATTGCATCACATCTTTGCCATGTCATGCATCATATCATGCATCATGCCCGATCTTCTGCTGTAGTATTAAATATTGCACCCTGTATTTCTTCTAGTGATTTGCTTCTTCGTGGATTAGGCCGTTGAGTGGATGCGAGTATCGACAAGTTCTTCGGCTAATGTATCTTCGTCTATGTTTCCTAGGCGAGCAATCTCCCCCTTTCTACATATTTTGCATTTATAGTCTTTACTTCCTCCTATTGATCTATTGCTATCCTTGTTGCGATGCTTTAGTTTCCGTGCACCATGTATATTCCTTGCAGCCTCTATATTGCCTTGGACAGATCCTATTGCCTGTTGTTTGATAGATAGTCGGCCTTGCGAGTCGTAGTTGCTTGCTTAGGTGCTGCTTCGCGTCGTTGTTGTTCCACCATTGTTGGAAGGTTGGCACATGCTTAATGGTGGAGATGATCATGACTTTAATTTCAACTGATAATTAAACTACTGGAATAGATATAACTAATGCAGAGGCATCAGTGGGCAATAGCTAATATTTGGGTCTTCCACGCTCACTTGTGTCCCGTAGGCCCTGAGTACTTGATACCTGTTCCTTGACCATTCGCACTATCCACATACGGGAGACTCTATGAATCCCCCTTTGCCTGAGCTTGATTCACACTTTATTTCTTGGGGCCACAAAGTAGTTTGGGGCTTTATTACGATCATGTACTTATGCCATGCTTTACTGCTTTATTTACGATTGTGTGTGGAGCACTTGTACTGTTTTGGAACGTGGAATGTTTTCGCGGTATCAACAAGCCCAGTCACACTTTCGGGTTCCCAGTCGTTTACAGCCATTGACGCAAACCCTAGGTCCGTCTCGGAGCCGGCCAACTTCGTTGCGGGTAGCTTAGTGGGGTGGCCCCCTGAAATGATTTATAAATCCCGTGAATGCTTTGTCGTGAGGCCTCGTTGCGTTTTATTTGGTTCTTCCCGAGGTTGATCGTGTGTGTGTTGCTATTTGTGCACCCCTGTAGGGTAAATCTTTCTGAAAGCCGTGTCCGCAGTTATGGACGACTTGGAGCACAATATCTCGATCATAGACATGCATAACTAAAGTAGTGCTATAAATTTGACTTAATATGTGAGTAGTAATCAGCTTCACTGCAATGGAATGGATAATAAAAGTGCCAACAACTGCTGGAATTGGGGTGCATCATGTCATGTTATACCTGCCTAGTAAGTATCGCCACTCCAAAGGAATGAAATAAAAGTGCCAACAACTGCTGGGTTTGGGATGTCACATGTTAATTGTATCTAACTAGTAAGTACTGCAACTACAACTGAATGGTTAACTAAAACTACCCACTACTTATGCTATCAGGATGACTCATGCTATCTATATCTGACTAGTAAGTGCTTCAACTATAATGGAATGAATAAAACTGCCAACTGTGTGAGTTTCCTCGGCATGACTTCCCCGTTTGGTCTCGGGGGGGAAATACCAGGATGGGTATGCTTGGTGGTAGTATCAGGTTGGTTCCGTATAGGTCTTTCTCATCTCTCTCTCTAATAGCCGACAGTGTATCGAGTCTCTATAGGTTGTATAGTGCATGCTTTGCTGCCGCTTCAGTCCACCATACCTATGTAGGCGAGAGCCGCCGAATTCTATCCTTGCCATGTACTAGCCTCAGTACTGACCGCTCTATTTTTCCCTTTGCCCTTTGTCAGCACCGCTTTTGTTTAGCAGGTATACGTTTGACATTGTTAGCAGGGTTACCCTTCCGGCTTGGCCTGGGAAGGGTTATGGACGCCATTGGTTATTTCTTCAGGGTTCTTAGCCCGATTTGCATATTATCCGTACTCGGATGTTGTATCGTTTTCAAGGTGATTTGGATCTTTGTACTGTATATCTGTATTCTTGACTCGTTGAGTCATTGTTGTATATATATGTTCTGTGGGTTCCAATGTGGACTATTGTGTAATGATATTACTTCATTTTCCACCCACACGCAAGTGCCAGGTGGGCATCTTTGAATCGTTTCTATGCGGGTTTGGTGGGAATCGCTAAAATCTGCATAGGGCCGATTTGAGGGTGTTACACATGGGTATCAAAAATCATTTTTAATTCACCCATGGTATCAAAGCTTTCGAAGTTCCAGCTCTAGCCCATATAGTATGCTGCAATGAACTAAGTTGTGGTCCTCCCGACGAGTCAAACAGACGTTATTTTCCTTGTTAGGGGCATCATGAATTGGTGGGGGGCCTAGCGGCGCTTCTAGCACATATTGTTGTAGTGAGGAGAATCCTCAAATTCATGGATCAGTTGGTAAAGTTGCTACCATTTGCCGCAAGTTTCTCTTTCTCCATGAAAACATTGAAATTAAAAGCAGGTGATGCCATCTACAACAGAATTTGTAAAGTTTAGACTAAGTTTATGATAGATCGAGTTCAACTAATCAAATTACAAATGAATGCCCACTCAAAAACAACACCCCTCATGTCTTTTTGGTGATTACATGAACCAAATCCACTACACCAAGTCCGATCATCACGTGAGTCGGTGTAGCTTCAAAGGCGAGTATGTATATGGGCATCATATCAACTATATGACTCATGCTTAACCTCTAGGTACATGTTCGGAGGCCTTATCTATACATGCTAGGCTCGCCAAGTAAGAACCTTAGTACTCGTGTGAGTAAAACTATCTTACACCAATTTATGATTGTGGATTCAAGTACACCTATTGGGGATAGGCTAAATGGGTATCGTCATAGCACGTCCATAATCCGGATAACCTAGGTGGCCCACAGTTGGTAGCAAGGCCTATGGCCTGCTAGGCGGCCTAGTTAGATGGATCCAGATGGGAGGTCCATGCCAGATAAAGGAAGGCTACGCAGGAGTCTCCGACATACTCAGAGCCTTGGAGTGCAAGACATGAAAGACTAGTTAGTATTAGTGTAGGACTCTTTACTTTGTTCGACAAGGTCCTTTCCATGTAACCCTAGGTTCTAGTGCCTTTATAAACCGGACCTGTGGGAGATTTTAGGGCACAACCAATCAGATTGCTACGTACAACGTGCAACACCTCGCACAACGAACCTATCTCTGTAACTCGGTGTACTGCCATTATAGTGATTTATAGCAGGAGTAGAGTTCCGCCACCGTTCTGGGACTTGAACCTTGGTAAGTTGTGTTACCTCGTACCCGCCAACTCTCTGCCTTACCCCACATCTCTAAACACGCACTATGAGGACCCCTCCATGGCGTACTCGTCGGCAATACCACGACAGTTGGCGCCCACCGTGGGGTAAGAGGCGCTTCGAGCTCTACACCAAGCAAGGTCCAATCTCTTCATGGGAATTGTCGACACCATAGCCATCAGACGCGTTCTCTTCTCTGGCAATGTCCCGATCGTCCCTCCAGGTGAGTTCTGGGTGCCTGCGAAGACGAACTCTACACGCTATTCCGTCATACCCTTAGGAGACATCCACATCTTCATCTGCGAAACCGACTCGGGTCCTAGCTACTAGGAAGTCGGAAACTCGTCAAACTCCGCATGGACTGCCTACGGGCAGGACACGTTCACGGAAGGATCTGGGCCGTACCTCTCTCTAGAGTATGGCGACTCAGATCAAGAAAATTCAAGGCCCACCCAAACCGCCCCTATGCAAGATATAATGGTGGAAGGACCCTGCAAATCCGCTTGGCTTCCCCGAGCATTAGAGATGCGCAGGTCACACTTTGTTAGCGTCGTCGCCATCTTCGATCTGGCTAGATGCATTCAAAGGGACGGAGAACCTCCCCACGAATACCTTGCCAGATGGATGAGGGTGAGGGAAACCTTAGAAGGCGACTGCGCCGACGAACTCGTGTACCACTTCGTGGAAGGGCTCACACCCGAAACACTCCTCTGGCATACCCTCCGAAGGCGACAGGTCGCGGGTCTTCTCACCCTTGGTGAGATGGTCGCAATCGTCAATGAGTACACGGACGCCAATGAGGAGGCTAAGGCCACGATCACTGTCATGGCCGGAGGAGACAACAACAACGGCCCGCCTCCATCACCCTCCACATCCGCCATCAATAACACTGAAGCCAACTCCGACTCCGTCCTCGACGCACTATACACCGACATGAATATGGATGGGGGCAGATCGGACACTAACTCGGAGGAATACAATGTTGTTATGAGGGAGATCGAGAAGGAGGTGCGTGCCGAGAAGGCCAACACATCCCACCAGGTGCTAGTCGACATTGGGAGCATGATGGAAGAAGACGGACAAGAACCAGAACGTGAGAGAGCTCCGCCCACACCCGCAGTAACTAGAGCGGCATCAGCTAAGATAGCCGCTGAGCCTCTGGCTCCGGCCAAGGCCATGCCCCTCCAGTTATCCGCCTACAGCAGGCGCAGGAACTCACCATGGTGTTCGGCGCAAGTTGGGATATGGCGGGTCCAAGCCAGCAAAAGGCACCCCATACATTGATTCAGAGGGGAGGCAAGTAATGCCAACTCTCGCCCTCAACATCGTCGTTGCCAAGACCTTCCTGGAGTAGGACATGTCACCAGAAGTAGTTGCTCAGGTGTATGACCTCGTTTCCAGGGCATGCAAGCAATAATAAAAGGCTAATTCGCAGAGGCTTGAGTCCAACCCGGAGCTTTGCTAGTCAACCATGAACAGCCAGGCGTGATGAGTCGCAGGAAGGTAACGGCAAGAAGGCTAACCCACCGCCTCCACCGCCATTGTCGCCACCTAGGAGCCATCATGGCGGAGGACATGGTGGATCTCATAAATCACACCGCAACTCCCCTCCCCATGACGGAAAAGGGTAGCAAACAGAGCCGTACGACATACGTTCATGGCTGGACAGGATCCAAGAAGCTCGGGAGCTCCCATACCTTGGGCCATGTTGTTTTGAACCAGTAGTACGGGCCACAACCTACCCCCAGGTCCTACGAATAGACAAGACTATCAAGCCCTATGACGGCACCGCCAGACCAGTTACATGGTTGCCGGACTACAACGAATTGATTCACATCGCAGGGGGAAACCCTAATGTCACCGTCAAGTACCTCCCACTTATGCTCACTAGAACCGCCCGAGAATGGATTGACGACTTGCCCGAGAAATCAATATGCAATTGGTTGGACATGCATGAAGCGTTCACCAAGAACTTTGAGGGTACGTACAAACGTCCCTACACTGTCGGAGACCTACAGTAGTCTGTACAAGAAAAGGATGAAACCTCTCGTGCCTACCTCTCTCGCTGGCTGGATATGAAAAATTCCTGCACATGGGTGCACTAACAAACCTCTATGGCCGCCTTCATCGACGGTCTGGAGAAGGGAACTTTGCTCTAGCATACGTTGAAGTTCAAGCAACATAACAATGAGCTCAACCTCAATGCAATGATAGCCATGGCTAGCGAGTTCGCCGCTGCTCATGACAACACGCGCGGATGGTTGCAGGCAATAGCAATCCCTACCTAGGCCAAAAAGAACAACAATAACAAGCGGAAGACTCCGCCTGAAGAAAAGCAAACAGCCGACATGGTTGATGAGTGCATATTTGCATCATGTTTTATATTATTATTTTGCATTGTAGATGTAGGATCTTGGTATTTTACGGCACCCGCGCGAACATTTTATGTCTGTTTTCACTAGGATCAGGACAGATGATGGATACAATGGACATAAGTCTTGGAGCAGTTGTACTGAGGAGAAAAGGAGTCAAAAACAACGTAAATCACTTATTTGGGAAATATCAATAATACGAGAAGAAAAACCTGAAGCGAATAAGACGTACGGACGGTTCAACGACCAACTACACGGCGGGAATAAATATTTCGGCCGTATAGTTCCCGCCGTATAGTTGGCGCCACCACCGCCTTCTCAAATAGTTTTACCCCATGCAACTGGATCAAGGAGACAACATACAGAACACCAAAAAATCGCCAAAACCTCACCTCTGGAAGGCATCTGGAGGGGGAACTCGTCCATCGGGGATCGATCTTTGCCCTGCGTAGATCCGAGAGGCTAAGGCATCGAACTTCATCATCAACCGCTGCATCACCACCATCCCCATCCATCCCATCTACATCTTGTCTAGATCTTGTCGTAATTTCCGTACACGTTGTGGATTTATACAAGTACTATTCATCTATGATAGATTCCATTGTTATTGCCATGATGTTGATTGCCTCCACGTCTGAGTAGATCATTAGTTCTTGGGGAGATGGAGAAACCCTAGTATTAAATTGAAATAAGATAAAGTTTATTATGATATTCATCGTTGTGACCATGTGTTAGATTGTCTTCATCTTGATGTTGAGAGAAGTCGACCTCTCAACATTTGCCTCTCATGGGGACTTGATGGAGGGAACTACTTGTTGGTAGACGGAGGTGTGTTAGCAGTTACAGTGACTATAAAGCTGTTGGCACTCCTTACGTATCAACTTGGGAAAATGAGCAAACTCATGGAACACTATCCATGCCATGGGATACGTCCTACGGGATTATGTCCCTTAATAGCACAGTAATTCGATTGATGTCGATTGCTAACTGTTACACTATCCATGCCATGGGATACGTCCTACGGGATTATGTCCCTTCATAGCGCAGTAATTCGATTGATGTCGATTGCTAACTGTTGTGGTTATGAGGATGATTGAGCAGCGGTTGCTGCCTATTTGTCCAAATACGGAGTTCCTCCCACACATACATAGTTGAGAATGTTCATGATAATAATCTTTACCTTAGCTCCTTATAATGCTAGTGGTGTATCCGCTACTCTTTAAGAATGCTTTTTCCCTATTGCAGTTCCAATCTCTCTTACATATGTGATACTTACTTTCTGTGTTCAGTTGTTTTACTTTATTTATTGTTGCTCTTATACCAAAAACCCCAAAACACATTTTTACACAATACTCGCATTTTATCTTGTCACTTAGAACTTTATTTAGCATTTCTATTGTAATTTGTTTTTCAAGAGTTATTAGACTTCAGACTCCTGCTCCCTTTGGGATCTATATCTTTATTTCAAACTAGCTACAAACGATCTGTGCACTTGTAGTCATCAAGCTATTTTCTGGCACCGTTGTTGGGGAAGTAAGCGCTGTAGGTCTTTTAGTTTTTGCTTATTTATTTTTGTCTTGCTAAGTTTTGTTTTGAGTTACAGGTTTCCACCAACATGATGGAGTTTGAGCATATGACTAGTGCTAACCCACTCAGCCACTTTGGGAAGCCCTATGATATTTATAAAAGAGACAACTCCAATGAGAAGACAAGGGGGTTTGAAATAAATCCTCTATTTCTCGGTATTCTACACAAGAAGCAATTTACTAGAGATGAAGAAGATCCTGATCCCTGTGAGCATATTGCATGTTTCAAAGATATATATGGCACTTTTCAATTGACGAGATATACTGCTAATGAGGTAAGGGTTAAACTTTTTAGTCAGACTTTGACTAGTACATCTCTCTCATGGTATAGATCTTTACCCCTAAAGCCACTATTACTTGAGATAATTTAGCCTGTGAATTTCTAGAAAAATATTATCCATTATCAAAATCTTTTGGAATCAGTCGTCTTATAATGACTTGGAGGAACCATTCTAATGAAGGACTAGTAAGAGCTTATATCATATTTAAAGATTTACTACGCCTATGTCTCATCATGATTTTCCTGAATGGTATTTATTGCATATCTTTTATGGCGGTTTAATTGAACCTAATAAAATTGAACTAAACTCTTTCGCGAAAAGAGCCTTTATGAATCTTCCTATAACTAAAGCCTAGGCTTTACTTAATAGAAATCTCGATCATAGAGTTTCATGGAATTTAAGTCTAGGAAGTGAAGGAGGCGTAGAAATAGATCATGATTGTATTCATGACTATAATAAAAGGGCCATGTTAAAGAATTATCTAAAGAACTTTATTTGGATTTAGATCTTGTGTTGCAAGTTGTTAAAGCTTTTACAGAACATATCAAAGCTCCAAAAGAAGGTTTGGTCAAGTATGATCCACCACCCGAACCTAAGAAGAAAAGAGAAGTTAAAGCAACACTGGCCTCCCTAGAACCAATATATGAGATGCCTTTCCCTAACAATGCACAAAAGCATATTCTTGAATATGAACAGGTCAAAGCAGTACAGGAGAAGAAGGAAGAGGAAAGTATGCCAGAAGTCATGGAACATATGGAAGAAACCAAAGATGAAAAGGTAACGAAGGAAGCAATTATGGCTATGTACGCACATTGTAACACAGTTAAACTTGATGAAGAGACTTCCGTATTGGTTGAAGGTAAAACAAAGGTAAAAGATGTGGGTAAGCCTATTCTTCCTGCATATTTAAGGAAACCTCACATTATGGATTATGCGATCTTGGCACCAAAGTTAATGTTATATCTTATGATTTCTATTTAGAAATAAAAGAAGAAATAGAACCATCTACAATTGAAAATACTGATATGGCAATCATGTTAGCCAATAAAACTCTTAGAATTCCAATGGGAGTAGTTGAAGATGCAACTGTCACAATCGGGAACAAAAAATTTCCTATCAATTTTGTAGTTGTGGATATGCCAGCTGACACCCTTTGCCCAATTATATTTGGAAGAAACTTTTTGAGTGATATAGGTGCCTATGTTGATTTCAAAAAAGGAGATTGTGTCTCTTAAGCTTGGGGGAGCAGAAAAACAATTCCACTTTTCCAAATTTAAAGACAGGCTTCCACAAATACAAGAAGAAGAGGGAGAGAAAACTATGGAGGAAATGGCAGATCTCTTCTTTAGTAATCAAGAAGAATAAATAAATGAAGATTCAAATTATGAACAAATAGTTATGGAGGACAAGTCCCTAGAAGAACTAGAAGATGAATTTGATTCACTTTCCATTATATGGCCTCCAACTAATGAGGCTTTCGAGGAGCTAGAAAAGAGAGGGGACGAGGAATTACCACCCCCAGAATTGAAGACTCTACCAAATAATCTTAAATACATATTTTTAGATGATACAAATAAATTTCCTATTATTATTAGTGCTAAACTTTTATGAGAAGAAGAAGAACTCATGAAAATACTTAAGGATCATCGCAAGGCCTTTAGGTACTCAATGGATGATTTGAAGGGCATTAGTCCCATGATAACCGTCCATCGAATATTCATGGAATAAGGTGCTAAACCAGTTGCGGAATTTAATAGAAGATTGAAGCCTGAAATGAAGGAAGTGGTAAGAACAGAAATTATACACCTACTGGACGCAGGTATAATCTATCATGTTAAATAATGTGACTGGATAAGTCATGTTCATTGTGTCCCTAAGAAGGGCAGTTTTACTATTGTTCCTAATGAAAACAATGAATTGATACCTACTAGAACTATTGTCGGGCATAGGATGTGCATAGACTTCAGGAAATTGAATAAAGAAACTAGGAAAGATCACTATCCTTTACCGATCATAGATCAAACATTAGAAACATTAGCAAACCACACTCATTTTTCCTACTTGGACGGATACTCTAGTTTTTCTCAAATAGCTGTTCATCGGGATGACCAACTTAAAACAACTTTCATTAGTCCTTATGGTTTACATGCTTACCAACATATGCCTTTTGGTTTATGTAATGATGTAGCTACTTTTCAAAGATGCATGACTTCTATTTTTGCGGATTTTATAGAACTGATAATGGAAGTATTTATGGATGACTTTTCTATCTATGGAACTTCGTTTACTAGTTGCTTGGATAATCTCAAAAGAGTTTTGCAGCGTTGCAAAGAAACCAATCTTGTTCTAAACTGGGAGAAGTGCCATTTTATGGTCAAATAAGGTATAGTCCTTGGACATAACGTATGAGGTAAGGGAATTGAAGTGCATAGAGCTAAGGTTGAGGCCATATAGAGAATGCCACGACCTAGGGATATTAAAGGTATAAGAAGTTTCCTTGGTCATGTGGGTGTTTATAGAAGGTTCATTAGAAATTTCTTTGGAATATCTAAACCTTTGACTAACCTTCTACAAAATGGAGTAAGATATAATTTTGATGATAAATGTCTTGAAACCTTTGATAAACTCAAAAATACTTTATCTCGTGCTCCTATCATTAAACTACCAATCTGGGATATGACTTTTGACTTAATATGTGAAGCTAGTGATGATGCTGTAGGAGTAACTCCGGGACAACACATATCGCAGATTTAATATTATGCATCATGCTAGTAGAACTCTTAATGGTGCTCAAAAGAATTATCATAAGGAAGAAAGGGAACTTTTTGCCATATTTTTCTCTTGTGATAAATTTTGTTCCTATATAGTTGATGCAAAAGTAAGAGTTCATATGGGTCATAATGGTTTAAAAGAACTCCTTGAGAGGAAAGACCATAAGCCAAGACTGATCTGTTGGATTCTTTTACTTCAAGAATTTGAGTTGTAGATTATGCAGAGACAAGAAATAAAGATGTTGGATGAAGTGTCTATGTTTTCCTAGCAAGACACCAGTCTTATTGAGAGGAACTTTAGTCCTGGTGATTTTCACTTACGAGAATTATTCAATGAACTAAGTTCAATTCCTCCAAAAGAGAAGAAGTATTTGTTTTTTGGAGGAGCTTTTCATCCCCAAATAAGTAAAAGGAAAGTTCAAGGTAAGTGTTCATACTCAAATAAGTGATTTGTTTTCACAGGTTTTACCTCTAATTTTTTTCCCTTTGAATTCCTCGTGTTTTTCTGAATTTCTGGATGGTTTTTACCAACTATACGGGCGCAACTATATGACCGGTGAAAATTTCTTGCTGTATAGTTGGTCGTTAAACCCTCTGTATCTTCTTTGTGAATTTTTTTTCGATGTCTGGACCTATACGGGCGCAACTATACAACCGGAGATAAAATTCTCACCATATAGTTGGTCGTTGAACTCTCAGACACTTTTGATTTTTGATGTCTGTATCTATACGGTCGAAACTATATGACTAGAGACAATATTCCGGCCGTATAGTTGGTCGTTGAACTCTCGGACACTTTTGATTTTTGAAGTCTGTATCTATACGGTCACAACTATACGATCGGAGACAATTTCTCCGGCCGTATAGTTGGTTGTTAAACTACCAAACTTTTTCGTTTGCCTTTTCTTTATTCGTTGAAAAAAACGTTATTGTCGGTTCCGAGTCATAACTTAACCGACCCGGACTTGAGATATTTGGAAATATCTGCTCAGAACCAACTATACGGCCGGAGCTATACGGACTGCGCCCGTATAGTTGGTCGTTATGCAAGGAATCCTCCAAATCCGTGATTTCTTTCCCTGTTCCGTTAAGATTCTTTTCTTGGGAGAGAATTTGGTATTTCTCACGAGCTTTACCGACATCTGTCCCCCCTTATATACTGCCATTGTCTCTCTCTAATCAAATCTCCAGGAACCGATCTAGCAATGCGCTATCCCGTTCCAGGCCGTGGGAAACCCCTAGGGCTCATTGCTCCTTCCAGGGACTGCTCTACCAGCCCGTCCATGGAGGATGATGACGAGGAGGCGGAGAGGTTTAGCCCGGGATACAAGGAGTATGTCGAGCCAAGCTTCTACAACAACGATTCCGATGATGATGTGGTTAACGTCTACATCCGCCGCGATGTCTATGATCACCCAGAGATCAACTGGGCGGCAATGAAGAGAGCTCAAGAAGAGAGAGAATGTCACAAGCCGCATGGAAAAGGGCGCGTGGAGACGGTTAAGTTCGTCATCATGGACCCCAGGCTGCACAAGCATAAGGAATTACCTAATATTTGTGCAGCTGCTAGCAAGGCGCCACTCTTGAAGTTAACTATTGGTGCTCGTATGAGGGTGAAGCCTCAAGAAGAGTGGAGGTACGGTTTCCACTTCCTCGATCCATCAATTATGGATGAGGAAGAAGAAGCTATTCCTAGGACCAAGGATTGGGTGCCAGCACTAGAGATATATCAGAAGAAGGAACTACTTCATCGCGTCGAACTCCGCCACCGTCTCAAGGAGATAGAGAAGAAGGATGATCTTCTCCCATTGGTGACTAAGCTCGCCGATAAGGTGGACACTCTGCAATCTGATTTACCCAGGTGCTACAGTCGCATTACTGCCCTAGAGGGTACCAACAAGAAGCTACGCACCGCCGGTGTTACATGCCATGGTGCCATAGTGATCTACAATAATCACGGTATCAAATAATCGCAAGGGATTATTTGATCCCGCCTGGCTTGATTCCAAGCTTGGGGAGATCTTTAAGACCTTGTAATCTATCTTATAAGTTTTACATTACTATTTTAGTTTTGCATTAGTTCAAACTAGAAATAAAGTTTCCATCATTAGAATTCCCTTTAGGAATAGTCGATCCCTTTCATGAAATTCCGAGTTTATTATTATATATGGAGTAATATTGAGTTTGTGCTTGTCTTATTGGATATATGAATGGCTTCAGTATAATTTTACTTGTACTTGATGATAGCAATAGGAGTCTTCCACACCATTGGTATTAATGGAACATACAAAGATAATTTGGTCAATATGTTGTAAGTTCATGGTTTGATTTACAAATAAATAAAAAATTATCTAATCTCAGTTAAGTTGAAAAATAAACCTTGAATAAAGGAAAATAAATGTGCTATCAAAATTGAGGGAGAACAAGTTGATGTAGAATCTTCAAGTCATAAAAATGCTTCATATACAATTGGAATTTGATAATTGAGATAGTTAAACTTTGAATTCCTACATGAAGTGGAATGTATGGCTAGCTCATTTGCACAACACTTAAACAAAAGTGTGAGAATATACACAAAAGAGAAGAAAAGAAAGAAGAAAAAGAGCAAGTGTGCAAAGAGCAAATAGGCATACACCACTATATTGTAGTATGACAAAGAGACACTTTTGAGATTTTGAATCCCAAGTGAATATGTTGATCCTAAAATACTTGGGACTTCCTGGCTAACTCATTCGGTTGAACCCGATACCTTTACATTATGTTGAGATTCATCTTTTGTGAACTGTTGATTACTAAGGTGTGGAAGCCTTCTAATACTATTCAGATGGTTCGAGTAAGGTACTATTCATGAACTTATTCCCATGTATGATATATGATAAACACATGCTACAACTGCCTCATTTATTTTATCTACTCAGCTTCATGAATATGAGGATCACATCCATTAAGCTAAACTTGCTCGGGACGAGCAAGAGTGTAAGATTGGGGAACTTGATGAGTGCATATTTGCATCAAGTTTTATATTATTATTTTGCATTGTAGATGTAGGATCTTGGTATTTTACGGTGCTCGCGCACACATTTTGATGGGTTGCGCAGAGATAAACAAAACTTTTTACCCTACGCGGTACTGCCAAGATCTAGCTCAGGTGATAGGCCACGAGATTTACCACTAGACGCGCAGGTGCGGATTGTTGATGAAGCGCGTCAGTTGATGCCATGCCGAACAATCCCTGTACAGCACGTCCAAATCCCCACGGACCTCCTTGTCTCCAGCACCGCACGTGCAACACCTCCACCGGTATCCACACATACAGGAAGGAGCTCTAGGCAGAGGACTGCTAGATCTTGTCTAGCCTGAAATGGGAGTGGAGAAAGTGACGGCTAGGTCAGGGACAGTCCCTTGTCACTCCACTTATATACACTCCTAGCTGGGCTCAATGCTTGAGGCCCATTTAGGCTGTACCCCAATCTCCATATGGATCTAATCCACATGGGCTCCTTACCTTTAAGTGTGTGACCCTGTAGGTTCACGTAGACCTGGACACGACACGAGTCACCACTCTGAGTCAATAGTTGGTAGCGACCTCTAGCAAGACGTGACAACTCCCAAGTGCGGTAAAGTCGGAAGACAAACCTTTCTTAATGTGACTTTCGTCCAAGTCCCTTTGCCTCATGATACGTCTATAACGTATCTATAATTTTTGATGGTTTTATGCTGATAATATGCTTTTGATACTCCTTTTTATATAAAGTTTATTATTTATTTGGACTAACCTACTAATAGTTGCAAAAGTGCACAATGTTCTTGTTTTACACTTTGATGTGTAGGAATTACCAAGAATACAAGTGGAAACCTTGTTGGAGTCAAATTGGGATTTTCCAGAAATCTGTCTCAGAACTCTTTTTGAAGATGGTCACGTTTCGGATCAAAGACGGCGTCAAACAGAAAACTCTTCAACTGCAAAGTTGTTGGAAATTTCTTGACAAATGTTCTGGACATAAAATTGAGCTGATTCCAAGTCCAGATGGGCCCAATATGCCTGATTTACTGCAGCCAAAGATGGGGTAACGGGAATCCGAAAAGCTATATAAAGGGAGAAAAATCTAATTCGTGGGAGACACCTCCATCCACGAATTCACAGCCACCAAAGCCACGTTTTTGCCTCCCCCATGGATCGCATCTCCATGGGAGAGGGCTCCCAATAAGCCATGAAGGAAGGGGGCTAAGGGGCTGTGCTACCCTGTGATACCGGCGGCGGGGAAGGAGTCGTCCGCGCCGCCACCGCCACCTCTTCACTATCTTCACCGCCATCTCCATCGACTCCACCGCCATCTCCATCGCCATTGCTGATTCTCATGATGATGAGGGGGTAGTTCTTCCTTGAGGCTAAGGATCTATCGGTAGCTATGTGTTCATCTCTCTCTCTATGCATGATCATATTGTGATCATGAGCTTTGTAATCAAGTAGATCTACTTTGCTACTCAAGTGCTTTAATAGATCTCTACTCACCCCATGTATGTGAAAGTGACAACATGCACACCGTGGTGGCACTTAGGCTAGAGATTACAAATACTTGTTATGAGTTATATTTGGAGTTGGATATTTCTATGAAATTGTGGTGTTTGTTGGAACCATCTAGAGCTCAAGGTGACAGTGTGAGATTGTCTAGATGTGAAAGGTGGACTTTGAGGTGTGCTGTTATATCCCTACCATGGATTAGGTGTCCAACCGGAGAGTAGTTAAGAGTAGTATCATAAAGAGAAGATATTTATATGAGAGTGTTCGCTAGTGAAAGTATGATCACTAGGCCTTATTTCTAAATATTGAAAACACCGTTTGCAACTAGATATGTTACATGTTTGCTTGCTGCCATCTTTATTTCAGTTTGCCTTTAGTCTCTTCCACGCCATCAAGCTATTTCTAGCATCGTTGTTTTATATCTATACCACTTGTATTTTACTATCTCTTCGCCGAACTAGTGCACCTATACACCTGACAAGTGTATTGGGTGTGTTGGGGACACAAGAGACTTCTTGTATCTTGATTGCAGGGTTGCTTGAGAGGGTACACCTTTGACCACTTCCTCCCTGAGTTCGATAAACCTTTGGTGGTCCACTTAAGGGAAAACTTGCTGCTGTCCTACAAACCTCTGCACTTGGAGGCCCAACAACTGTCTACAAGAATAGAAGTGCGTAGACATCACCTCACGATATATCTTGCCAAGCTATAGGCGAGTTGTTGCCATCCCTTTAATAGATCGACTCTCTTTTCTTGTTCCGTGAGATATGATTCACTGGACTAACATTTAGTCCGACTCCTTGGTTAACACTTAACCAAGTCGCGCATGGACATGCTTCCGAATCATATCACACGAGAGGGCCCAGAGAATATCTCTCCATTACAGAGGGGCAAATCCCATCTTAGTAATCCACGTCACGCAGATTGCTTCACAACCAACCCAAACCCTACCTTTATAACTGCCCATTTAGGTAACAACATTTGATAGGACCTAAGCTGGCGATCCACAACTCGGATCATGCGATCACCTCAGGTCGAAGGATTCCATTGCTTGATACTACAAATGACAACATGCTCGTTGCATCTCAACTGTGGGTCAGTCTGATTTGCTAAACTCTTTAGCCGAATCCGTGTAAGTCGGAATAGCATCTCCATGCCCATGACAAGTGGAACCGAGTCATCAGCCGACTTTCACATTAGTCTAAGTTGCGTGTCTAGCACAACCTCAATGACCAAGGAGAACTAGTATGAACAAGATGAATATATAGTTCCTCAATCGAATCACATATTCAATGATACATATCAGTAGTTCATACAAGGACAATAACTTTATTAATACATTGGGAATAACATCATACATGATTGCCTCTAGGGAATATTCCCAACACATTTTATGTCTGTTTTCACCAGGATGAGGACAGATGATGGATACAATGGACACAATTCTTGGAGTAGTTGTACTAAGGATAAAAGGAGTCAAAAACAACGTAAACCGCTTATTTGGGAAATATTAATAATACCAGAAGAAAACCCAAAGTGAACAAGACATACAAATGGTTAGATGACCAACTATACAGCGGGAATAAATTTCCTGGCCGTATAGTTCCAGCCGTATAGTTGGCGCCACCACTGCCTCCTCAAATAGTTTCACACCGTGCAACTAGATCAGGGAGACGACATACAGAACACCCAGAAATCGCCGAAACCTCACCTCTGAAAGGCATCTGGAGGGGGGGAACTTGTCCACTGGGGATCCATCTTCGCCCTGCGCAGATCCGGGAGGCTAAGGCATCAATATTCATCATCAACCACTAAATCACCACCATATCCATCCATCCCATCTACATCTTGTCTAGATCTTGTAGTAATTTCCGTACTCGTTGTGGATTTATACAGGTACTATCCATCTATGATAGGTTCCATTGTTATTGCCATGATGTTGATTGCCTCCATGTCTGAGTAGATCATTAGTTCTTGGGAGATGGAGAAACCCTAGTATGAGATTGAAATAAGATAAAGTTTATTTTGATATTCATCGATGTGACCATGTGTTAGATTGTCTTCATCTTGATGTTGAGAGAAGTCGACCTCTCAATATTTGCCTCTCATGGGGACTTGATGGAGGGAACTACTTGTTGGTAGACGGAGGTGTGTTAGCACTTACAGTGACTATAAAGCTATTGGAACTCCTTACCTTTCAACTTGGGAAACCAAGGAAACTCACGGAACACTATCCATGCCATGGGATACGTTCTATGGGATTATGCCCCTTAATAGCGTCGTAATTCGATTGATGTCGATTGTTGACTGTTGTCGTTATGAGGATGATGTGAGCAGTGGTTGCTGCCTATTTGTCCAAATACGGAGTTCCCCCCACACATACAGAGTTGAGAATGTTCATGATAATAATCTTTACCTTAGTTCCTTACAATGCTAGTGGTGTATCCGCTACTCTCTAAGAACGCTTTTTCCCTATTGTAGTTCCAATCTCTATTACATACGCGATTTTTACTTTATGTGTTTAGTTGTTTTACTTTATTTATTGTTGCTCTTATACCAAAACCCCAAAACACATTTTTGCGCAATACTCGCATTTTATCTTGTCACTTAGAACTTTATTTAGCATTTCTATTGTAATATTTATTTCAAGAGTTATTAGAATTCAGACTCCTGCTCCCTGTGGGATCGATATCTTTATTTCGAAACTAGCTACAAACAATCTGTGCACTTGCAGACATCAATAGTCGCCACAACATTCACTGGTAGAGGCGGAGGCGGACAGCGTGGACGTGGCCGAGGGGCTAGCCATGGTAAGCAGAGGAGTGATTCTAAACGTACAAAGAGTACCGCGATAGCTCGTGTTATGTCCACCTCGACACAAACAGCAAAGCCACCCACACCAACCGCCAATGAAAGTTTGTCAATGACCTCAAGGAATACCCTGAGTCCGGCTACAAGCAAAGTCGGAAGAACAGACCCTGCGGAAATGGCAAAGGGAAGAAGAAGGAGGAATCCAAGGATTCAAGTGATATGGATGAAGACATGGAACCCAAATCCGCCGAAAAGGGGGAGGGTAAAGGGAAAAACCCCTTTAACAAGAAGGCTCTAGTCTACCACACTTTCCTTGGTACCCCCACCGTCCAATCCTAGAAAACCTCCCTGATGATACTGATGGCGACCCTTCGTCCGGTTCCCCAGTATGTCAGGTGGTCAGAGATTCCAATTACTTGGGATAGGAAGGATCACCCAGATCTTATCTCAACAGAGAACCAGTATGCCATGGTCATCAACCGTTTGATTGACGGCACGGAGTTCACCAAGTGCCTCGTGGAGAGTGGAAGCAGCATCAACATCATGTACCTGGATACACTGCACAAGATGAACTTGACGGAGACCCAATTAAGGAAGAACAACACCGTGTGGATACACGTTGCTGTGGACGTCTCGTGCGTTCATCCGCGTCGTGTCGTCGATGCGGGGAACCACCCCTCACTGTGGCTCGCGGGGCGCGTATCGCTCGCTCCACGGACCATGCGGAGGTGATGATGACTGTGCCAGGTGCAGGCGCAAGCAAGGATCCGACACCAGACCCGGAGGTAACACCTAAGGCACCGAGGAAAGGTAGAGGACCTCCACTCGAGAGGCCTGAGAACGTACTGAGGGAAGCTATGGATAGCTTGGCTAACCCGGTAGCAGCGGTGGTAGATCCGGCTCAGGCACAGGCCGAGCTAGAGGAAACTCGGCAAAAGATACTGGAGGGCACAAAGAAAATAGCCGTGGCTCAGCAGTCACTGAACATGACGCTGCGTGAGTACGCAAAGGCAAACAAAGTTGAGGCGGTGAAAGTAAAGGGGAGAAATCTCATAAGTGAGATGAACAGAGAAGGTGATGATGGAATAGAAGGGTCGGAAAACTATCTGTCTGTGGGGTTGTCGAGGTATAGTACCCCGGTGAAGAACCTCAGAGCAGCAGATACCGCTGCGTCCGAGTTAAAGGGTCTGACGGGTGAGGCCCGTCAAAGACAGCAAGACAGGGCTAACGAGCTGTTCGAATCGCGAACAGGCAGAACGAGGAGCTGCTGAGAGCTAACCCGAAGAGAGCTGGGGATTCCAAGATCGTCCATTCGGTGATGGGTAACCCGGAGAAATCCGCTGGAGCTGCATCATCACCTCATGGCGGTTCAAGGAGAGAAGAGGTAGTAACCTCGGCCAGACAGAACAAACAGATCGTCCCGTACGACCCAACGCGTGCGGGAAAAGAAAAAGAGATGCGGAAAGGTGATGATCGACGGAGTGTGAGCCGAGGTGAAGCTGGCCGAGGTAATCGCGACCTAGGCAATGCTGGTCAAGGGAACGCTGCCAACGGCAATGCCGGACAGCGCAACTCCGCAAGAGCAGGACAACCGCAGCAGTGGAATATACCGAGGCAAGAGCAATGCGCCGGCCGAGGTATGCAGCAAAAAGATGCGCAACGAGAGCAAAACCGATACAACAACGGTGATTCGGAGATGATGAACGCAGGGTACCCCAGACCGGACTATCATGTGATAGGGTCTAGATTGGGGAGCAGGGATTTGATGCCGGATGACGCCAGGTTAAAATCAGATCGCTGTATAGGTCGAATGCATCGAATGTCAAGGTCCTCCGGGTCCAGCGTGCTTTGCACCCCGGATCATGAAGGAACCACCGGTACCGAACTTCCAATTACCTAGGGGCACGAAGACGTATGACGGCAGTACTAAGCTGGAGGATTGGTTGATAAACTATGCTACGACGGTGAAAATTGCAACTGGAAACTTGAGATGGGCTGTGCGTTACGTGCCCCAGATGTTGGAAGGCCCGGCCAGAGTATGGTTGAACAATTTACCACCTGGAAGCATCAACTGCTGGATAGATTTTGAAGAAATGTTTATCAACAGCTTCTCAAGTACATACCAGAGGCCGAATAGACCGCAGACCCTGGCAATGTGCAAGCAAAGACCCAACGAGACGGATCGTGAATTCTTGACCCGGTGGTGTACTGTGAGAAACTCGTGTGAAGGTGTCATAGAATCACAGGCCATAGCGTGGTTCGCGCAAGGGTGCAGGTACAGCAGTGAGCTGTGGATGAAGTTGCAAAGGAAAATGCCAGTTACACTGGCAGAGATGATCCGGATTGCTGATTCGTATGCATTGGGCGATCCGACTCAACCTAGGCTCGTGTCGAACGAGTCAAGCGAAGAATACTATCAAAGGGATGGAGCCAGGTCATCCCGGAGGAACGATTACAGAGGAAAAAGGAGAGATGACAGACCGGACCATCGCTATGGTTCACAACAAGTTGCAGCAGTGAATCAAGATCAACCCGGATCAGGGAGTAACCAACGCCAGAGAACTGGAGGGCAGTGGACTCCAAGAAATGATGGCAAGAAAACATGGACTCCGGAGCAGAAAAAACAGTGGCAGGAAAAGAAAGACCATCCGAGGTATACCTATGAGTCAATGCTGGACCAGCCGTGTAAGTTTCACACGCCAAATCCGAATAGCCCGGCGGGTCACACGACGAGGCAATGTGAGTGGATGCGAAAGATAGAGCAAGGTGGTTCGGGGAATGCTCAGGCACTCCGGAATGATCAACCTCGGAAGGAGTTACACCGGCAGCAACTGCTCTCCGGAGCGAACACGCAGCAGCTAATGTTGCCTCCCCCTCCGCCGAGGTATGACAACAATGAAAGAAGGGATGCAGTGCATCTGGTGGAAAATCAGCAACAACCGGATCAGAGGTACCCTGGAAACGAGGGAAGGAATGAGTATAGGGAACATCACCAGAGTTATTGTGTGTTCACAACCGAGGAGACAGATAGAAAGAGCTTGCAACGCCGACATATGGAGGTCAATGCGGTCATGCCAGCGGTGACGAGGTACATGCCTTGGTCGGACCAGGAAATCACCTGGAACATCAAAGATCATCCTAAACTTATGCCGAGCCCAGGTTCGTACGCATTAGTGCTAGATCCGACATTCATTGGACCGAACATCAATGTGAGGTTCTCCAAGGTTCTGATTGATAATGGCAGTAGCATTAACATAATGTATGCGGATACGATGCGCAAGTTGGGCATCTCGGAGAACATGCTCCAGGCTACGAGAACAACTTTCCATGGCATTGTACCAGGCATTTCGTGTGAGCCCATAGGCAAAGTCCGGGTCAACGTGCTATTCGGCACAAGGGATAACTGCCGAACTGAAAATCTGGAGTTTGAAGTGGTGAACTTGGAAAGTGCGTATCACGCGTTACTCGGAAGACCAGCATTGAACAAATTCATGGCAAGCTGGAGATTTCTCTGAAGATGAAGTACCCAGGGCCAAATGGAGTGATAACCATTGCTGGAGATTTCTGACGTTCCATGGAGTGTGCTTCAGCCGGGTCTAACCTAGCCGAATCACTCGTGACTACGCAAGAGAAAAGAAAAATCCAAGAGGTGGCGGCATTAGCTCAGTCCGCGCAGCAATATATGCCGGCATTAAGTAACCTGCATGGCAGCGTTTCATTTCAAGCCGCAAAGGACACCAAGAAGATTCCAGTTGATAACATGTTTCCGGAGCGCACCGTGACAATTGGTGCCGGGTTAACTGACAAATAGGAAAGCGAGCTCGTCAACTTCCTCTGTGAGAATCGGGATATTTTTGCTTGGTCTACACAGGACTTGCAAGGTGTTCCGAGGGAGTTGCCGAGCACTCTTTGAACGTAAGACCCGGAGCAAGGCCGGTGAAGCAACCTCTCTGCCGCTTCGCCGAGGATAGGAGAAAAGTCATTGGAGACGAGATAGCTCGGTTACTAGCAGCAGGATTTATCATGGAGGTACTATATCCGGATTGGCTCTCTAATCCGGTGCTGGTAGAAAAGAAGAAGGACGATCCAAACGTAGCAGTGGTTTGGCGCATGTGCATCGATTACACGAACCTGAACAAGGCATGTCCAAAAGATCCATTTCCACTGTCGAGGATAGATCAGGTCATAGACTCAACCGCGGGATGCGAACTGTTGTCATTCATTGATGCATATTCTGGCTTCCACCAGATACCTCTGAACCCGGATGATCAAATAAAAACGACGTTTATTACCCTGTACAGGGCTTACTGCTATCGCACTATGTCGTTTGGTTTATGTAATGCAGGTGCAACGTACCAGAGATGTATGCAAAAATGTTTGCACGACCAAATAGGTCAAAACGTACAAGTATACATAGATGATGTGGTTATCAAGACCAAGGAAAGCGCAACGCTCCTTGACGACATAAGGCAA
Organism: Avena insularis; assembly: GCA_023614405.1. Taxonomy (NCBI): domain Eukaryota; kingdom Viridiplantae; phylum Streptophyta; class Magnoliopsida; order Poales; family Poaceae; genus Avena; species Avena insularis. Next base: position 108,264,938 of record CM042692.1, read on the forward strand.
ACATTCGCGAACTTGAGAAGGTTCCCGATGAAGCTTAACCCGGAAAAATGTACCTTCGGTGTCCCGGCTGGAAAGTTACTTGGAATTCTCGTCTCCAGCCGAGGTATTGAGGTTAATCAACTAAGATCCGAGCCATCGAACGAATGGAGCTGCCGAAGTGTCTTAACGATGTCCACAAGTTCACTGGATGCCTGTCGTCGTTGAGTCGGTTTGTATGTCGGTTAGGGGAAACGGCACTACCTCTCTACCAACTCATGAAAAAGTCGGACAAATTCGTTTGGACGCCACAGGCCGATGAAGCTTTTGCCCACTTGAAAAAGATGTTGACCACTGCTCTAGTGTTAGCCTCTCCACTATCAAAGGAGCCAATGTTGCTCTACATAGCCGCAACCAACCGAGTTGTAAGTGCAGTAATCAAAGTGGAACGCAATGAAGAGGGTAAGTCGGTGCAGAGGCCAGTGTATTACCTGAGCGAGGTATTGTCTGCCTCAAAACAGAACTACCCGCACTTTCAAAAGGTGGCATACGGTGTCTATATGGCGGCAAAGAAGTTAAAGCATTACTTTGAGGAGCACCCCATCAAAGTAATATGTGAAGCTCCCATATCCAAGATAATGGGTAACAAGGATGCGAGTGGCAGAATCGCAAAATGGGCAATGGAGCTAGCCCCTTATGCGCCCCAATACGACAGAAGAGAAGCGATCAGATCTCAGGCTGTGGCGGACTTTTTTGTGGATTGGGCCGAGGTACAATACGAACCACCGCCACCAGATCCGAATTACTGGAGGATGCACTTTGACGGGTCGAAAACCAAAACCGGATTAGGCGCCGGGGTTGTGCTTACCTCGCCAAAGAAGGATCAGCTAAAGTACGTATTGCAGATCCATTTCGCGGCATCGAACAATGTCGCTGAGTATGAGGCTCTTGTGCATGGGCTCAAAGTGGCAAAGGAGATTGGCATACGTCGGATAATATGCTTTGGCGACTCGGACCTGGTGGTGCAGCAGGTGTCCGGAGTGTGGGACGCCCTGGATCCAAACATGGCACTATACAAATTTCACGTGCAGAAGATATCTGGTTACTTCGAGGGGTGTGAATTTCACCATGTACCCCGGGCGGAAAATGAGGCTGCCAACATGTTGTCGAAGCTTGGATCGACCAGACAGGCAATTCCACCGAGCGTAGCATTGGAACACCTCAGAAAACCATCTATCAGGCTGTCCCCAGGAACCGACTCGATCTATATCCCAGAAAATACGGAATCCGGAGCTGAGCCCATGGACATTGACATGGGAGGTGGTACGCGAGACCCGGGGACTGCGTCAGCAAACCCGGGGACTGCCTCGCTAGACCAGGGGACTGCTCAGCATGATCCGGCTGAAGTTATGCCGGTGGATGAGATGGAAATTGATGAGGAGATATTCCCTCCACGAGCCATACCAGCTTGGGCACTGCCTATATTCCAATTCCTGAAAGATGGAACGTTACCTGCTAAGGAGGTGTTAGCCAGGAAAACTCAGAGGAGAGCAAAAGCATACACAATCATCAATTCCGAGTTATACAAACGCAGTGTAACTAATGTCCTCCAACTATGCGTTGACCCGGAAGAAGGGCTTGACATCCTCCGAGATATACACCAAGGAGAATGCGGGCATCATGCCTCATCCCGAGCCTTGGTGGCAAAGGCGTTCCAGCATGGATTCCACTGGCCAAGTGCCTTGGAACAAGCAGAAGATCTGGTGAGAAAATGCAATGGTTGTCAGAGGTACGCCACCAAGACACATATGCCTATGTCGGAACTCAAGACCATACCAATCACGTGGCCATTTGCTGTATGGTGCTTGGATATGGTTGGCCCGTTCAAACCAGTGAAAGGAAACATGACACACATTTTGTTCATGGTGGACGAGTGTACAAAATGGATTGAAGTGAAACCTATAAGAAAATGTGATGGAGCTACGACCGTGACATTTCTCAAAGACATCATCTTGAGATACGGTTATCCACACAGTATTATAACTGACAACGGAACAAATTTTGCGGAAGGAGCATTCACGCGCTTCTGCCGAGATAAGAAGATCCGACTCGATGTGGCCTCGGTAGCCCACCCCGCATCGAACGGACAAGTGGAAAGATCCAATGGATTAGTATTATACGGGATAAAACCCCGGCTCATTGAGCCGCTGCAAAGATCAGCGGGGTGCTGGATAGAAAAACTACCAGCGGTACTGTGGAGCTTAAGAACAACTCCGAATCGATCAACAGGCTATACGCCATTCTTTCTAGTATATGGGGCAGAAGCTGTTTTACCAGCCGACATAGAGCATGATTCGCCTAGGGTCACCCAATACACAGAAGCCGAAGTGCAAGAAGACCGGCAAAATGATGTTGATCTGCTGGAAGAAGCGAGAGAACTGGCACTGTCCAGATCCACCATATATCAGCAAAATCTCCGAAGCTATCATAGCCGGAAAGTGTGCCCCCGAGTCTTCCGGGAAGGCGATCTAGTGCTCCAGTTGGTACAACATACTACTGGCATGCATAAACTATCCCCCCCATGGGAAGGGCCGTTCATTGTGAGCAAAGCATTGCACAATGATTCTTACTATCTTATAGATGCAAAGCCACAAGAAAAGAACAAGGCGGACATGTCCGGAGAGGAATCCAAGCGACCGTGGAATGTAGCACTACTTCGTCCCTTCTACACTTAGCTAAGAAGTGTATGTACCCGAGTCATCTCATATGTCGGTATGTATGTCGGCAATGAGCTTATCAATGAAATAGCAGCCCGAGCAAAGAATGGGGACTGCCTTAATAATGTTTGTCGTAATTTCTTATGCGGTAGCTGGAATGAGTCGTTTTACTTAACCCGGATTGGTAATGTGTGAGCACCAAAAACCCAACCCTTCGACTTGCAACTGTCCAACAAGAATTGGCTTCATGGCAAGCAAGGGAACAAGTTTGGAATTGCGTAGCACATGAAAAACGGCTAAGGAAACGAATTTATTCGAGCTAACGTTTGTTTTTTGAACTAACCCTATACTTATTTTCAAGTTATTATGCTGAATTATTTTGAGCCAAGCCTCAAAGTTTCTAAGTATTGTTAAGACAATTTTTGAAGCTCGGATTCGTAAGTCGTAAAACCGAATCAAGGTAGACATGGACTGAGCCAAAGAATTGGACGAACAAGAAAATGAAACTCGGGGACTACGCCCAAGTTAATCCGGCATAAAAACGTAGTAGCAAAATATCACATATCCAGCATACAATTGCACCCGGCATACCGGGGATATGATAAATTTTCGAGTTTTTTAGAGCTAAGGAGCAGCAGGAGGAGCAGGTTCGGCGTCGTCGTTGATGTCTTCAATATCTGAAGCATCATCTTCCCCGTCCTTATCCGACCCATCTTCAACATTCTCATCCTGCTCATCCCCAGCGGATTCTAGGAAGCTCGGCCCTTCAATCCAGTCATGAATAGGAGAGTATTCAACGAGGCTGTAGGCGCAAGCCTGGCACCGAGCTACCCACTCCAGATCATCGGTCCATCTGGATCCAGTGCGTCGGCGTGTGAGGAGGCTGAGGTCGATCTTCTCGTACCATGTGAGAATATGATGAAGGATGGTGTCAGCTACAGCGCGACCAGTAGATTCTCTCCAGAGGTCAAGCTGGGTCTCAACTTCCATTAATTTCTCGACGAGAGTTGCGATGGTCTCCGGGCTACTCTCCCCGGGCCAGAACGTATTGAAGATGCGCACTGCAACATCGAGCATATCCTTGCCATAATTCTTGATGGTCTCCACGTGAGAGCACAAGCTGACCAATAGGTCCTCCATGTCCAAGGGAATGTTCTCACCATCAGGAGCAATGGGAGTACCCCTTTCTCGGTGAAATTTGGCAACAGCAGCGCTTGCAATGGCAATACCCTCTGGAAAGTGGTCTAGAAACAAGGCAAAGGCAGAAGGTAAAGAAAAGACATACGAGGTAACCCGGAGAGTTATGTCGGACAAGGAAAAGGAACTTACGAGAAATATGGCTATGGATCCGGGTCAACTCCTTGATGCAGGCATCACGTCTTTTGTGCAGTTGCTCAAGCTCAACGTTAGCCGACCCAAGCTGGACGTCGCATTCTCTGAGTAGGTCCTGGCCCTTAGAGATCTGGAGAGTAAGGTGCTGACGTTCTTCGGTGAAGTCCTGGCCAACCTTTTGGAGCTCAGTTCGGTGCTGGGCCTTCATCTTCTCCATCTCAGCTTTAAGTTTGGCAATCTCGTTGTTTTTAGTCTGGAGGAGAGCAAGCTCGTCATTCCTCTTCTTCAGCTCAGCTTGATCCTGCCCTGCTTGTTCGAGAAAATGCAGCATCATATCAGGCACAGGCACACTATCCTCAAGCGATGCTGAAATAGTATGTTGACCCGGCAAAGCCGAGGAGTGAATGTTTATCGAGCCAAGGAGAAGAAGAAATGGAAAACACAACAAGCTTGGACAAAAGAGGACATACCCCGGATTTCCTCCAAGTTCTTCCGCATAATTTTGTTCTCAGCCTCCACCCCAGCTGCAAAAAACCGAATGAAGAGATTAGTCCGGCGGAAAAAAGTAAAGCAAAATGGAGAGGTGCTGAGGGAGAAAATTACCCCTCTTTTCATGCTCTGCGCCAAGTGCAACATGTTTTGCACGCAGGATCTTGTGGGTATCAAGCAGGCGTTGGAATTCGGTGCTCCGACGATTGGTGGTTACCTGAAAGGAGTACAGAAGTGTGAAATTAACTTGATGAATATTCGGAGTGCGCAAGATCCGGGCCAAGTGGAACTTAACCCGGCTCTAGGTGTGTGCATATTCGAAGTGTGCAAGATATGGGCCAAGTGGAACTTAACCCGGCTCTAGGTGTGTGCATATTCGAAGTGTGCAAGATCCAGGCCAAGTGGAACTTAACCCGGCTCTAGGTGTGTGCATATTCGAAGTGTGCAAGATCCGGGCCAAGTGGAACTTAACCCGCTCTAGGTGTGCATTTTGAGGTGCAAGATCCGCCAAGTGGAACTTAACCCGCTCTAGGTGTGTGCATATTCAAGTGTGTAAAATCCGAGCCAAGGGAACTTAACCCAGCTCTAGGTGTGTGCGTATTTGAGTGTAAAGATCCGCCAAGTGGAACTTAACCCGTATCTAGGTGTTTGAATATTCGAAGTGTCCAAGATCCGGGCCAAGTGGAACTTAACCCGACTCTAGGTGTGTGCATATTCGAGTGCAAGATCCGCCAAGTCGAACTTAACCCGCTCTAGGTGTGTGCATATTCGAGGCAAGATCCGCCAAGTGGAACTTAACCCGCCTCTAGGTGTGTGCATATTTGAAGTTTACATGCAGCTATGTTAGTTTTCTAATGAGCATCCGCCGAGTAACAAGCTACTCCACCGGAGGCTCGGGACTAATGGTTATTATCTACAGGTAAAGGAGAAACGACATACCTCCATCATTCGCCTCATGAGGTTAATTGCCTTGGCGGCAGATTCATCTGGCAGAAAATTCTGGGGGCCAACTTTTCCGGAGATCGCTGCTAGACGAACTCCGCCTTGTTCCAGTTCATGACGAACTCGATAAGGCTCGGAGGGTACCGTTCGCCAGTGGGCATGTGGGGTGCCACCAAGACCTTCGCATGAGCTTCCTTCCTCTCAATTAGGGCAAGAGCTGGGCTGGTGTGCAGAACCATCTGCTGCGCATCTGTTGGCTTGGCAGGAACATCCGTCGCTGCTGGTGATTTCTTCGGAAGCATCGACGACAGGGTTCGCTGCCTAGCCTCGATGGATGCAGATTTGGTGGTATCCAGGGCCTTCTTGCCTTTAACTTGCTCGGAAGAAGTAACTGCGGTGGATTTCCCTTTGGAAGCTGCTAGAATAGTTTCTCGCCCAGGCTGAGATGACTCGGACGAGGCAGAAGAACTTGGAACTGGAGCTACAGGTGCTGGCTCGGAAGCTGGTACTAGAGCTGTTGCTGGTGCTGGTGTTGCGGTAGACTTGGTGGTTGCTGGTTGCAGCAATGCCGAAGTGGTGGACGCCGTTGCCTCGGCCGAACCGACCCCTCCTGCTCCGAGGTCGCATTCCTCTTGATGAGGTATCATGAACTCGAGCAGCCGCAGAGCCTCCTAATAGGGTTTCGGGCGTGACTCGTCGTCACGAGGAGGGGAAGGACCGGACCGAAGGGGAGAAGAGATGCTCGATCCGCTCTAAGGGACCTCCACAGGCGTCCTGAAAAAGAGAATAAGGTCAGGTGTGAAATTACCGCGATGCAAGCAAAAGTGAGTTGCGCAGTGAAAAAGGACTTACGCATCCGAGGTCTCGGCCTCCTTGGGTTTCCGGGCCCTCCGTGTCGGGGCTTTGCCTGCCCGCTTGGAGGTAGTCTTGTCTCCGGCCTTCCTTTTCCTTTTTGTGGGCTGAGAAGGTTCAGAGGAAGAACTTGACGCGGATCCATGCTTCTTGTTTGACGCCACCGGAACCGGATCGCCCGTGGCAAGTGGAGGATCCTTGTGTATATGCCTACCGGGGTTAGCTGATGCCGGAAAGGCAAAAGAAAGAGGGACAACCTCAACGGGTTCAATCACGTCGATATCCGAGTCATCCTCATCATCGGGCCAATCTCTAAGAGAAGAGAATTTACCGCTGGGACGTTTGGTTGCGTCGGTCATAGGGAGGAACATCTCCTGGTCCGGCTCCTCCTCATCTGGGATCTCTCGGTCCGGCGCCCACTTAAGGGTCGGATCCGTGCCATCCTCAAGAGTTTGCTGGAGAAACAACTGAGAAAAATCACAAAGAGCAGAGTCAAAAATATGACAAAAACCGACACATACTTGATCCGAAATAAGTTCACCCCGCGAAGCTTACCGCGGGAGGGAGCCTGTCACGGCAGTAATCCTTGTGAGTGGTGAACAGAGCCTTGACCCGGCGGAAGATCTTTGTGTTGCTCAATTCGAAGGAGGAGGTTCGGTTGGGGTCGCGACCGAAGCTCATGTGGCACAACTTGTGGGTGCACCTCTGGAGGGGAGAGATTCGGTTGTGCACGAACATGATCATAGCATCCTCGTTGCGCAATCCGAGCTTCTTCAGCTCCACGAACCTCTTGTTGACTTGGTTGGCTAGAGCTGTAGGTTTCTTGGGGACCTCCTCCCAGAAATCCGTGTCAGGTAGACCCGGAGCATAGGGCAACAACCAAATCAAGTCTTCGGTACCCTCGTTCCGGACGTAGAAGAAGGTCCGGGCCCATCCTTTGCAGGAGTCAAGCCCGGTGACCTGGGGAAAGATTGAAAATCTCTGGGGCAAGATGGAGGCAGCTCCGAACTGGGTGAGCTGCTTGTCCTCCGACTCAACGTGGATGTTGGGACGACGTTGCGACGAAGACCGAAGAACCGGATCCACAGCTCCTTCGTGGGCCATAGTGCGGTATAGCCTTTGATCGTAGAGACAAAGGCAGAAAGAGAGGTGATTGCGTTCGCTGGGAGATGGTGTGGCTGCAGGTGATACGTCCTAACCCAATCCGGGATGAAGTCGCTCACCGGGAGACCAAATCCCCGTTGGAAATGGGATAGGAAGACAACGAACTCACCCGGATTGGGTGAGGGGGCCAGTTCCGAGGAGGGGAGACGAGCGGCGACGCTGGTGGGAATACGCCTGGTCCAGTAGAGCCAGTCAATGTCGTCTTGACAGACCCACGAACCGGCCCATGCGCCGCGGTCTGCCGTGCCGGCGTCCTCCTCCATCCCCTGCTCAGCGACGACGAGCTTCTCCTCCGTCATTTCGTATTCGCTGTCCTCGCTAGAGCTAGCGGCGACGGGGATCTATGGCCTGTATTGGCGAGGACCCGTATAAGCGATTCATGCCGGTCGCGGCGGTGAGCACGGGAGAGTGTGGCGGCGGCGTTGCTGCTAGAAGCACCGGCGGCGGCGTGGTCGCGAGGAAGACGAAGGGGAAAACGCAACGGGCAAAGGGGCGCGGAGGTGGAAAAATGCTAAGAGACGCACCCCTCCCCTATTTAACTACGCCTAGTGATCGATTAGTGGGATCGCGCTGCGCCGACGAGCCACACGCTGTGGCCGTGTATCACCGGCATCAGCCAATCAGAGAGAAGCCACACAGGGGGCCACAAAGTAGAAGTGATCCCATGACGCGACGTGCTGTTGCGGTAAACGAGGAGACAGGCATGACGTAACCCGCGCACAGTGAAACTGACAATTATCGCGGCATCGCGTGCACCTTAAAATAATACAAGGTAATGATTAGCCTCCGTGGGTTGGGCGATGAGAAGGAAACGGGGCCCGGATCAAACCATGATAACCATGGGATCCGAGCCAAAGTGGTGACCCGGCCGGCAAGTGAAAACTTGGAACGGGCAAAGGGAACGTAAATCCATATAATCCGAGACAAGGAGCTAACTCGGAATTAAACGTCCGAGGCTTGGACATAAATGAAGCTGATGTGGCCTTAGCGGCCAAGGCAGCTAAGACCGCACTAGCTTCGGGGACTAATGTTGGGGGGATACCCCCGGTAGGGTCACTCCGGGGTATAAGGGCCGAGTTAGCCGAGGTTCGGCAAGGTCAAAGCGGATGCTGGCCGAGTCACCTCAAGGCAGGCCGGATCACGGAGTAACCCGGACCAGGGGGGTCGCCTAACGTTGTCTCATCCGACTTAAGGAGTAAGTCGGAAATGCTTGTCTAACTTATATACAGGAACAGCTGTAGCCGGATCTACTATGATCCGGATCCTCGCTTAGCTTCTAGGAGAAGGAAGGAATCTCTCTGGTAAAAAAAGAAGGTCCGGTACGTACTAGATGAGCGAATAAAGCAAGGGCAGGACGACCACCGGGTCAGGGCCGACAAGGGTGACGACGCTCACGTCGGCTGACGCGGGCGCCGCAGAGGCTACGTCGCTAAAGCATGCGTGACGCGGGGGAAAAGCACCCCGGTCGGGTTACCACTTTGGGAGGGGGCATATTCTTAGGAATATGCCTCCACGTATGCCCTAGGCCAGGACCGAACCACCTCTATATAAGGGGGTTAGGGTTCTGGTAGAGTGGGTTGAGAGAATTCTGGTTGGCAGAATTCTAGTTGGTTGAGCACTAGTGGGTTTGGGAGTTCCATAGCACTAGTTGATCTAGAGTTCTTGGGTAAGATAGTAGGCAAGAGTAAGAGAGCACCTCCTTCCTCCTCTCTCCAATACAGCTCAAGGAGCACTTGTTATCTTGGATATATAGCAATACAAACTTCTGTGTGGAGAATCACTCTACTATCCCTCCCTGGATTCCCCTAGCACATATTAGTCCCCACCTTTAGCCTATCCATGGCATCTGCCGTGACACCACCACGACAGTACCTAGTAGATAGATCTTGGCATGTAGTTCACACCGTAGCAAAAAATTTGTTTTCTATGTTGCAGACCCAACAGTGGTATCAGAGCCAGATCTCTGCGTAGGTGCTTAGCACGGGTAGTACACATATGTTTGATATGTGGGTGATGATGATCATGTTATTGCATCTTCTATGTATTTTGGATATTGGTGGCATAGTGGGATGAAGCGGCTCGGACCAACCTTACATGTCATCGTACATGAGACTGGTTCCACGACTGACATGCAACTTGTTTTGCATAAGTGGCTGGCGGGTGTCTGTGTCTCCTACTATAGTCAATATTTGATTTACAACGAGTTGCTAATAACTTAGTTATCCTCGCTGTGGTTCATGTTCGTAGGTAAGAACGGTTCTATCGCCGAAAGCCCTAAGCCACGTAAAACTTGCAATTGATAAATTAGAGGCGTCTAGTTTAGATCGTTGCTGGGCTAGTGTGTTGATATGGTATTGTTGTAAGTAGATGTATGGTGGATACTTACAACACACTCAACGTAAGTTCCATAGACCTTGGCCTTACACACAAAGGAATGATAGAGATCATACCACGATGCAAGTGATAGAGATCAAATGCATGGACCATATCATCTCACTTTACACATTAGATGTTAGCATCTTATACTGCTAGTTTGGCGTGTTTGATAGCATTATAAGATGATCCCTCTTTTAGATATCAAGATAAAAATGTGTTCTTCCTTGAGTATGCACCGTTCTATGGATCGTGTTTCGAGACATCACGTGATGATCGGGTGTACTCGAATCTACGCTTTCATAGGAACGGGTGTAAGACAGTTTTACACATGCGAATACTAAGGTTCTTACTTAGCGAGCCTAGCATGTACAGACATGGCCTTGGAACACGGACCGAAAGGTTAAGCATGAGTCATATGGTTGATATGATGCCCATATAGATGCTCGCCTTTGAAGCTATATCAACTCACGTGATGACCAGACTTGGTATAGTGGATTTGGTTCATGTAATCACCAAAAGGACACGTGGGATGTCATTTTGGAGTGGGAGTTCATTAGTAATTTGGATTAGTTGAACTCAATCTATCATAAACTTAGTCTAAATAAACTTTACAAATTCTGTTGTAGATGGCACCACCTGCTTTTAATTTCAATGTGTTCATGGAGAAAGAGAAACTTGCTGCGAATGGTAGCAACTTCACCAACTGGGCTATGAATTTGAGGATTCTCCTCACTGCTGCACAAAAGCAATATGTGCTAGATGCGCTGTTAGGCCCCCCACCAGCTCCTCATGCCCCTGACGAGGAAAAGAATGTCTATGTGACTCGTCAGGAGGACCACAACTTAGTTCATTTGCATACCGTATGGGCTAGAGCCGAACTTCAAAGCGTTTCAAAATGGCAATGCCTTTGATACCATGGGAGAATTGAAAATGATTTTCGATACCCATGCTGCCGTAGAGAGTTATAATGCTACAGAAAAGTTCTTTAGCTGCATGATGGAGGAAAACAGCTACGTTAGTGAGCACGTACTCAAAATGTCTGGGTACACCGATAAGCTTGTGTCCTTGGGAATAACGATTCCCATTGACTTAGGCATATATCGTGTTCTCCAATCTCTGCCACCTAGCTACAAGAGCTTCGTGATGAATTATAATATGCAGGGCATGAAGAAGTCTCTTCCCGAGCTTCTGTCAATGCTTAAGACTGCAGAAGTGGAAATTAGGAAAGAACATCAAGTGTTGATGATCAATAGGACCACCGGTTTCAAGAAGGACAAGAAAGGCAAGCAAAAGGGAAAGAAGGGTGGCAAGTATGTTGCCACGCCTGAAAAGGAACCCCGGGCTGGCCCTAAGTCTGACACCGAGTGCTACGATTGCAAGTGGACTGGCTATTGGAAGCGCAACTGCCCCAAGTATTTGGCGGACAAGAAGTCCAGCAAGGCAAACAAAGGTATATGTGATATACATGTTATTGATGTGTACTTGACTAGTACTCGAAGTAGCACCTGGGTATTTAATACCGGATCAGTTGCTAATATATGTAACTCGGTTCAGGGGCTACGGAACAAGCGACAACTAGCAAGGGATGAGGTCAGGATGCGGGTCGGCAATGGATCAAGAGTTGATGTGATCGCCGTCGGGACGCTACCTCTCCATTTTCCATCGGGATTAGTTATAAACCTAAATAATTGTTATTTGGTGCCTGCACTGAGCATGAACATTGTATCTGGATCGTGTTTGATGCAAAGTGGTCATTCCTTTAAATCTGAGAACAATGGTTGTTCGATTTATAAGAATGATATCTTTCATGGTCATGCACCTATGTTGAATGGTTTATTTCTATTGGATGTCGATAGTAATATTACGCACATTCATAATGTTAATGCTAAAAAGATTAAACTTGATGATGATATGTCTAGATATATGTGGCACTGCCGTCTAGGTCATATTGGTGTTAAACGCATGAAGAAACTCCATTCTAATGGACTTTTGGAATCACTTGATTTTGAATCATTTGATACATGTGAGCCATGCCTTATGGGCAAGATGACTAGAATGCCGTTTTCCGGTTCAATGGAACGGGCGACAAATCTATTGGAGATCATACATACTGATGTGTGTGGACCAATGAGTGTGTCGGCGAGAGGTGGATATCGTTATTTTGTTGCTTTCACGGATGATTTGAGTAGATATGGGTATATCTATTTGATGAAACACAACTCTGAAACTTTTGAAAAGTTCAAGGAATTTCAGAATGAACTGGAAAATCATCGTAATAGAAAGATCAAATTTCTACGGTCTGACCGTGGAGGAGAGTATCTAAGTTACGAGTTTAGCACACACATGAAAGAGTGTGGAATAGTTTCACAACTCACGCCTGCCGGAACACCACAACGTAATGGTGTGTCGGAGCGTCGTAATCGTACCTTATTGGATATGGTTCAATCTATGATGTCTCTGACTGACTTACCTCTGTCATTTTGGGGTTATGCACTGGAAACAGCTGCATTCACTTTAAATCGGGCACCATCTAAATCCGTTGAAAAGACACCGTATGAATTATGGTTTGGAAACAAACCTAAGCTATCATTTCTTAAAGTTTGGGGATGCGATGTTTATGTGAAGAAAATTCAACCGGATAAACTCAAACCCAAAGCGGAAAAATACGTCTTCATAGGATACCCTAAGGAAACAATTGGGTATACCTTCTATCACAGATCTGAGGGCAAGGTTTTTGTTGCCAAGAATGGATCCTTTCTTGAGAAGGAGTTTCTCGCGAAAGGTGTGAGTAGTCGGAAGGTAGAACTCGAAGAGGTTATTGAACCTTCTCTTCATGGAATGGCGAGTGGCGCAGCACCGGAAGTTGTTTCGGAGCTGACTTCACCTGATGAAGAGAGAGCTAATGATAATGACCATGAAACTCCGAAAGAGGAAACTACCGAACCTCGCAGGTCAAGCAAGACATGTGAAGCTCCTGAACTGTACGGCAATCCTGTTGTGAATTTCATGGTTGATGAAATGGATGACCCTGTGCCGTATGAAGAAGCGATGATGAGCCCGGATTCCAACAAATGGCTAGAAGCCATGAAATCCGAGATGGAATCCATATACGAGAACCAAGTTTGGAACTTGGTGGACTTACCTCACGACCGAAAGGCCATTGAGAATAAATGGATTTTCAAAAGGAAAACTGATGCTAATGGTAATGTGACCATCTATAAGGCTCGACTTGTCGCAAAGGGGTTTCGACAAATTCAAGGAGTTGACTATGATGAGACATTCTCTCTCGTAGCGATGCTTAAATCGGTTAGGATTATGTTAGCAATTGCTGCATATTTCGATTATGAAATATGGCAGATGGATGTCAAAACTACGTTCCTCAATGGTAAGATTGAAGAAGAGTTGTATATGATACAACCTAAGGGTTTTGTCGATCCTAAGGATGCTAATAAGGTGTGCAAACTTCAGCGATCCATCTATGGACTAAACCAAGCATCACGAAGTTGGAATCTCTGCTTTGATGAGGTGATCAAAGAGTTTGGATTTGTCCAAACTTATGGACAGGCTTGTATTTACAAGAAAGTGAGTGGGAGCAATGTGGCATTTCTGATATTATATGTGGATGACATATTATTGATTGGAAATGACATAGATCTTTTAAACAGTGTTAAAAGTTATCTAAACAGCAAATTTTCAATGAAAGACCTTGGTGAAGCGTCATATATATTAGGCATTAAAATCTATAGAGATAGATCAAGGCGCCTATTTGGGCTATCGCAGAGTACATACCTTGATAAGATATTAAAGAAGTTTAATATGGACGAAAGTAAGAAGGGGTTCTTACCTATTTTGGAAGGCATGACATTGAGTAAGACTCAAAGTACGGCTACGGCGGAAGAAAGAGAGATGATGGATAAGATCCCCTATACCTTGGCCATAGGCTGTATTATGTATGCCATGGTATGTACAAGACCGGATGTGGCACATGCTATTAGTTTGACTAGTAGGTACCAATCTGATCCAGCTTCGGAACACTGGATAGCGGTAAAGAACAACCTCAAGTACTTGAGAAGAACTAAGGATATGTTTCTCATATACGGAGGTAAAGAAGAGCTAGTCGCTAAGTGTTATGTCGATGCTAGCTTTGACACTGATCCGGATGACTCTAAGTCTCAATCCGGATACATATTTCTCTTGAACGGAGCAGCAGTTAGTTGGAGGAGTTCAAAACAACTTGTGGTGGTTGGATCAACAATAGAGGCGGAATATGTTGCTGCTTCAGAAGCGGCGCAGGAGGCAGTTTGGATGAAAGAGTTCATTACGGAACTGGGTGTGGTTCCTAGTGCGTTGGACCCGATGGTGATCTATTGTGACAACAATGGAGCCATAGCCAACGCAAAGGAACCAGGGTCTCACAAGAATTCCAAACATATTAAGCGTCGGTTTGAATCCTTCCGCGAGCATGTCAAGGATGGAGATATAAAGATTTGTAAAGTACACACGGACCTGAATGTAGCAGATCCGTTGACTAAAGTTCTCCCTAGTGCAAAACATGATCAACACCAGAACTCCATGGGTGTTAGATTTATCACTATGTGAACTAGATTATTGTCTCTAGTGCAAGTGGGAGACTAAAGGAAATATGCTCTGAGAGGCAATAATAAAAATGTTATTATATATTCCTTATACATGATAGATGTTTATTTTACATGCTAGAAATGTATTGATTCGGAAACATCAATACATGTATGTTTAATAAACAAAAAGGGTTCCTAGTCATGCCTCTCTTATAGACTAGCTTGTTGATTAACAGGATGATCAAGGTTTCCTGATCATGGACATTGGATGTTGTTAATAACAAGGTCACACCATTGGTGGAATGATGTGATGAACATTCATCCGAAGTATAGCATTGCGATCAAGTCATTATGTTTATATTGCTATAACATCATATGAAGTAATCTTTATCCTTAGACCATGAGATCATGTTAATTGCTAACACTGGAAGAGTATCTTGATAACATCAAACGTCACACCGTAACAGGGTGACTATAAAGATGGGTTCAGTACTACGAAGGTGTTATGTTGAGGCTCATGGATCAAGAGTGGAATTTGTCAATCCATATGATGGATAGATATACTCTAGGCCCTCTCGGTGATATCACATTAGGATAGCTTGCAAGCAAGTGATGTGATCTCTAGAATGTTATATCACGGGAACGAGAAAAGAGTGCATGTCGGTAACGAGATCAAACTAGGTATGGAGATACCGATGATCGAATCTCGGACATGTAATATATCGAGAGACAAAGGGATTTAGTTACAAGCGTTAAAGGTTCTCACGATCACAGGAGTCATCGTTGAATGTGTAGGAGTCAGTATGGATCTCCAGGTCCTGCTGCTGATTATTGATCGGAGAAGGGTCTCGGTCATGTCTGGATTATTCGCGAACCGTAGGGTGGCACACTTAAGAGTTACCGGACACCATTTTGGAGCACATATGTTTCAGACGAAAGAATTGCAAAGTGCAGGAATTGTTTCAGTAGAAACCGGAAAATGTTTCGGGTCAAATTGCAGAAGGTGGTTCTGCATGTGATATTGAAATATTGCAAGGGGCTATATGTGAATGTTTGTTAATTAAAGTAATTAACAAAATTCTGAATAAATTTAATAAAAAGAGTTTTATTAAATGAGAGAGCATTAAATTTGTAGAAATTTAATGCATTTAAAGTGGAGACTTTAAAAGGGAATGTGAAGAGGCATTTTAATGTGGAGGGGTTACCACCACATGAATGGGGGAGGTGAGGGGTCACCCCCCATGCGCTGGCCATGGAGAGAGGGGGCACCCCCCCTCCTCCTGTAAAAGGCCACCCATTCCCTCCTTCATCCTCACACCTCCTTGTGAAGGATCTCTCTCCCCCTCTAGAATTATTCCCCCATGGTCTCGGATTAGCGAGATACATGTTCCTGGTGGCATTTCGTCTGGAAGGAGTTGCTGCTTCCCCTGAATCGCTGGAGCGAGGAGGTGGAGGTTGTCCGGTGGCTTGAACGTAAAAGGAAAGTGATGCGCTGCTGAGTTGTGGAGCTCGGACTTCCTCACGATCTTGAGATCGACAGGTGTACGACTACATCAACCACGAGTTCCTACTCGTTAACAAAGCTCGTTGTCTACGAGGGTAAGTTCTCGTTGGATGTATGTCCACCCGTTGCTTTGTACCTAGTAGATAGATCTTGGCGTGTAGTTCACACCGTAGGAATTTTTTTGTTTTCTATGCTGCGGACCCAACACTACTTCCTTCTATGAAGGCATTTCTTCCACTTATATATTGAGTATCCACCTTCTACCTTTATGCACCTACTTTGAGAGCATAGTGGCCATTCTTAGTTCTATGTGCATTGTCCCAAGACTTGTTGATTGATGCATACCTTGATATTGCTTGTTTTAAACTATTTGTATCTAGTCACTCTTATGAACTTTGAAGGTGTCCTATGCATTTATGTTTGCTACTCTATGAGGGACAACCTGAATACTACTATGCTATATTTTATTTATGTGAAACAAACAAACGTCTTGCAAAGCATTGTTATTCATGAATTTTTTGTTTGTGCCTTTTCATGTTGCATCATAGTTTCTTTGTCTTATTGCTAGAACTTTGTCTTTCATGTTATGATTGAAGTACTATGATCCTAGCTTTGAATGTTTTACAAATACTTTGATCAAGTTTATGATGGTGCATGTCACCTCAAAAATTATTCTTTCTTTTTATCACTTACCTACTCGAGGATGAGCAGGAGTTAAACTTGGGGATGTTGATACATTGCTAATGTATCTATAATTTTTGATGTTCCATGCTTGGTTTTATCTACTTTCTTATGTTTTGTCCACACTTGGGAGTACTTTTCATATGATTTCTTGGACTAACCTATTAACAAGAGCCACAGTGCCAGCTGGCTATTTTCTGCTGTTTTTGGTTCCAGGAAAGTCAGAAAATGAATATTCTCGGAATTGGACGGGACAAAATCAAAAGTTATTATTTTACCGGGGACACTGAGCCGTAATACGAGACGAGAGGGTTGGGGCCCGGCCACCACCTGGCAGGCCGGGCTGCCGCGCTGGGGTGGTCTGCCGCCTGTGCACCCCTCGCCTCTCCTTCTGCCTATATATTTCCTCTAATACAGAAACCCTAAGTACCCCATCAAAAATCCACAAAAGAGTCTGTAGCTACCGTCATCTCACTCCCTTGATCGGGAGGGATCTGAAGCTCTTCTCGGCACCCTGCTGGAGAGGGGAATTCACCCTGGAGGCCTTCTTCATCATCATGCAAGCCTCCGGTGTGATGTGTGAGTAGTTCATCTCTGGACTACGGGTCCATGTAGTAGCTAGATGGCTGGTTCTCCTCCTTTGTTCTTTCATGTCTAGATCTCGTGAGCTCCGTTCATGATCAAGATCATCTATTTGTAATTTTGCATGTTGTTCTTGCGGGGATCCGATGGATATTGAGATGCTATTTCAGATTGATTATTGATTCTATCATGTCTTTGTTATTTGTGATCTTGCATGCTATCCGTTGTTAGTAGCCAGCTTGGCCAAGTAGATGCTAGCAACTCCAAGAGTTAGTATTTATGCTTGATAGTGGGTTCATGCCTCTGGTAATCTGGGGAAGTGACAGAAATCTCTAAGGTACTAGATGTGCTGTTGCTACTAGGGAGAAAACAAAAATCCTTTGTTCATAGAACAATCGTATTATTTACTTTACACGCAATTTGTAATGCAATTATCCGTTGCTTGCAACTTAACACTGGAGGGGGTTCGGATGATAACCTGAAGGTGGATTATTAGTCATAGATGCAGTTGGATGGCGGTCTATGTATAATGTTATAATGCCCAATCGAATCTCAAAGGAGTCAAGATGAGCAGTATATGCTTGTATGCTTTCTCAATATTTGTCAATTGCCCCGCTGTAATTTGTTCACCCAGCATGTTATCTATCTTAAGGAGAGCCACCTCTAGTGAACTATGTACCCCAGTCCTTTCTTTTACATTCAATCTATAATCAATTGTTTACTGTTTTGTGTTTACTTTCTGCAAACTATTACTTCCTTCCATTCGATACGTTTAATCCTTTGTTTTCAGCAAAACCGGTGAGATTGACAACCTCATTGCAAGTTGGGGACAGAGTTCTGTGGTTGTGTTGTGTAGGTATCCACGTTGTCATTGCACCGTAGCGCCGTACAACGTTCAGCCAGCTACACCTTTGGGGTGTTTCCTTGCTCCTACTGGATTGATAACCTTGGTTTCATAACTGAGGGAAACTTACTGTTGTGCTCATCATACCTTCCTCTTGTGATTCCCCAACGAGCTCGACATCAACCACGAGCCAACAATATCATGCTCTTTTGTTTATGGATGTCGTCGGTGTGAAATGCAAGGGGAGCATGTAAGTCCATGGAGTTATGTATGTGTGTTAGAGAAACGCCTGGGCGGCTGGTCTAATCCATGCCTAATCATGGTGGAATCCTGCAGCGTAACCATAATGAGCAATCTATGAAGCATTCTTCTTATATAAAAAAGATAGAGATTGAGAAAAAAAGATGAGAAAAGAGGAAAGAGAGAAAAACACCATTTTCCCATGGTAAATAAGAAGATTGCTGAGATGCTCATTGTCTGCTTGCCTTGTCATTTTGATTATGGGATAACTCCTGTATCATGTGCAAGGGGTACCCCATTGGCGGTTCTCTATGATACACATGTACTTACTATGACAAGAACTTACCCGTAACTAAACTTGAGTAGCATGAGGAGTGGCCCTCGTATTCAAGGGACATGATATTGCCAACTTATTCTTTGTCAAGCATATACTCCATAGTTTGTTCAATTTAACCTTAATCACTTCAAGATGCTTATGATCGGGGCAATGAGAGCTGAAAGCTAATAAGTACCATAATTTTTGGAAGCTCTTTATGAGACTTGAATCCCTGCTTCCTTCTGTGAAGGCCTTTCTTCCACTTTTATATTGAGTCTCCACCTTCTATCTTTATGCACCAATTAGGAGAGCATAGTTGTCATTCTTAGTTCTATGTGCATTGTCCCAAAACTTATTGATTGATTCATAATATTGATATTGCTTGTTCTCGAACTATTTGTATCTAGTCACCCTTATGAACTTTGAAGGTGTCCTATTTATTTATGTTTTTGCTACTCCATGAGGGACAAGCCGAATGCCACTATGTTATGTTTTCTTTATGTGAAACAAACAAACGTCTTTCAATGCATTGTTATTCATGATCTTTGTTTGTATCCTTTCATGTTACATCTGTACTTACTATGTCTTGTTGTTAGAACTTCATCTTTCATGCTCATGTTTAGAGTACTTTGATCCCAGCTTTCAATGCTTGCAAATGGTTTGATTTTGATTGTGATGGTGCATGTCACCTCAAAAATTATTCTTTTTATCACATACCTACTCAAGGACGAGCAGGAGTTAAGCTTGGGGATGTTGATACGTCGTAAACGTATCTATAATTTTTGATGTTCCATGCTTGTTTTATATCTAATTTCTTATGTTTTGTTCATACTTTGCAGAATTTTTATATAGTTTCTAGGACTAACCTATTAACAAGATGCCACAGTGCCAGCTGCCTATTTTCTGCTGTTTTTGGTTCTAGGAAATTTAGAAAATGAATATTCTCGGAATTGGACAGGACAAAAGCCAATGTCAATATTTCACCGAGGGGGACACGGAGCCAGAAGACGAGACGGAGAGGGGCCAGAGGCCAGCCCCACCACCTGGCTGCGCGGCTAGGCCTGGCCCACGCCAGGGGGTGGTGTGGCCGCCTAGGGCACCCCCTTGGCCTCCCCTTTCGCCTAGATATCGCCTCCAATACAGAAACCCTAAGTACGAGATCAGATTTCCACGAAAACCATCACCGCGCCGCCGCCACCGAAGGGGAGATTCGGGGGACAGAAAGTCTCTATTCTGGCACCCTGCCGGGATGGGGCAGTGCCCCCAGAGCCATCTCCATCGATCTCCACCACCATCTTCATCACCGTTGCTGATTCCCATGATGACGAGGGAGTAGTTCTTCCTCGAGGCTAAGGGTTCTACGGGTAGCTATGTGTTCATCTCTCTCTCTATGCATGATCATATTGTGATCATGAGATTTGTAATCAAGTAGATCTACCTTGCTACTCAAGTGCTTTAATAGATCTCTGGTCTCCCCATGTGTGTGAAAGTGACAGCGTGCACACCATGGTGGCACTTAGGATAGAGATTACAATTACTTGATATGAGTTATATTTGGAGTTGGATGTTTCTATGAAATTGTGGTGTTTGTTGGAACCATCTAGAGCTCAAGGTGACAGTGTGGGGTTATCTAGATGGGGAAAGCGAACTTTAAGGAGTGCTTTTATAGCCCTACCATGGATTAGAGTGTCCAACTGGAGAGTAGTTAAGAGTAGTATCATAAAGAGAAGATATTTATATGAGAGTGTTCACTAGTGAAAGTATGTTTCCTAGGCCTTATTTCTAAGCATTGAAACACCATTTGCAACTAGATCTATTACATGTTTGCTTGCTTCCTTCTCTATTTCAGATTGCCTTTAGTCTCTTCCCACGTCAACCACACGCCATCAAAGCTATTTTCTGGCACCATTACCACTTATAATTATCCATACCACTTGTATTTCACTATCTCTTCGCCGAACTAGTGCAGCTATACACCTGACAAGTGTATTGGGTGTGTTGGGGACACAAGAGACTTCTTGTATCTTGATTGCAGGGTTGCTTGAGAAGGATACCTTTGACCACTTCCTCCCTGAGTTTGATAAACCTTGGGTAATCCACTTAAGGGAAACTTGTTGTTGTTCTACAAACCTCTGCACTTGGAGGCCCAACAACTGTCTACAAGAATAGAAGTACGTAGACATCAGTGGTCAGTATGGAAGTCAATAGACTCCTCGACACCGATTTTATATGCGAGATAAAGGAATGCACCTAGGTGGTGTTGGGGGGATAACCCCGGGTAGGGTCACTCCGGGGTATAAGGACCGAATTAGCCGAGGGTCGGCAAGGTCAAAGTGGATGCTGGCCGAGTCACCTCAAGGCAGGCCGGATCACGGAGTAACCCGGACCAAGGGGGTCGCCTAACATTGTCTCGTCTGACTCAAGGAGTAAGTCGGAGACACTTGTCTAGCTTATATGTAGGAACAGGTGTGGCCAGATCAACTGTGATCCGGATCCTCGTTTGGCTTCTAGGAGAAGGAAGGAATATCTCTGGTCAAAAAGAAGGCCCGGTGCGTACTGGATGAGCGAATAAAGCAAGGGCAGGACCACCGGATCATGGCCGACAAGGGTGACGACGCTCATGTCGGCTGACGCAGGCGCCGCAGAGGCAACGTCGCTAAAGCAAGAGTGACGTGGGGGAAAAGTACCCCTGTCGGGTTACTACTTTGGGAGGAGGCATATTCTTAGGAATATGCCTCCACGTATGCCCTAGGCCAGGACCGAACCACCCCTATATAAGGGGGGGTTGGGGTTCTGGTAAGGGGGTTGGGTCTTTTTGGATACATAGCAAGGGAAATACTTGTGGGTCTTGAGTTCTGGGACGGGAGAGTAGGCAAGAGTAAGAGAGCCCCTTCTTCCTCCTCTAGTCAAAAAACAGCTCGAGGAGCACTTGTAGTCTGGGAGACTGAACATCAATACTAAGCTTCTGTGTAGAGAATCACTCTACTATCCCTCCCTGGATTCCCCTAGCGCATATTAGTCCCCACCTTCAGCCTATCCATGGCATCTGCCGTGACACCACCACACGCTTGGCACCACTGGGGCTAGCGCGCTAGCAGGGTAAAGATCCGGACGGAAATTTCATCGCACCGTGAACGACGCTCCGGGCTCGTTCAGCGCTTCGGTGCGCTGGACTACGTCAGCGACAACGTTGGCTACTTCGGCACGCGCCCCCTTCCGCGAAACGGCGTGTTCGTCAAGCTCGGCGTGCACAGGGTCTATGTTGCCATGGACGTGTCTTGCGTTCATCCGCGTCGCGTCATAGATGCGGGGGAACCACCCCTCACCGTGGCTCGCGGGCCGCATATCGCCCGTTCCCCGAGCCATGCAGAGGTGATGATGACCGCGCTGAGCGCGGGCGTGAGCAAGGATACAACGCCAAACCCGGAGGTAACACCCAAGGCACCGAGGAAAGCTAGGGGTCCTCCGCTGGAGAGGCCCGAGAACGTGCTGAGGGAATCTATGGATAGCTTGGCTAACCCGGTGGCAGCAGTGGTAGATCCGGCTCAGGCACAAGCCGAGCTAGAGGAGACCCGGCGAAAGATACTGGAGGGCGCAAAGAAAATAGCAGCGGCTCAGCAGTCGTTGAACATGACGCTGCGTGAGTACGCGAAAGCGAACAACGTTGATGTAGTGAGGGTAAAAGGGAGAAACCTCATAAGTGAGATGAACAGAGAGGGTGATGATGGACCAGAAGGGTCGGAAAACTATCTGTCTGTGGGGTTGCCGAAGTATAGTACCCCGGCGAAGAACCTCAGAGCAGCAGATGCCGCGGCGTCCGAGCTAGAGGGTCTGACGGGTGAAGCTCGCCAAAGACAGCAAGACCGGGTTAACGAGCTGGTTCGGATCGCGAACAGGCAGAGTGAGGAGCTGTTGAGAAGTAATCCGGAGAGAGTTGGAGCTTCTAAAATCGTCCATTCAATGATGGGTAACCCGGAGAAATCCACTGGAGCCGCATCATCGCCTCATGGTGGCCCTAGAAGAGAAGAGGTAGTAACCTCGGCCAGACGGAACAAGCAGATCGTTCCGTACGACCCAAAGCGTACGGGAAAGGAAAAAGAGATACGGAAAAACGACGATCGACGAAGTGTGAGCCGAGGTAACCATGACCAAGGCAATGCCGGTCAAGGGAATGCTGCCAACGGCAACGCCGGACAGCAAAACTCGGCATGAGCGGGTCAACCGCCGCAGCGGAATGCACCAAGGCAAGAGCAAAGTGCCGGCCGTGGTATGCAATAGAGAGGACCACAACGGGAGCGAGACCGATACAACGATGGAGACTCAGAGATGATGAATGCGGGATACGCAAGACCGGACTATCATGTGATAGGGTCGAGATTGGGAAGCAGAGATTTGATGCCGGATGACGCTAGGCTAAAACTAGACCGCCTGTATAGGTCGGAACAGATCGAATGTCAAGGTCCTCCGGGTCCAGCGTGCTTTGGACCTCGGATCATGAAGGAACCGCCAGTACCCAATTTCCAATTACCCAGGGGCACGAAGACGTATGACGGCAGTACAAAGCCGGAGGATTGGCTAATAAACTACGCAACAGCTGTGAAAATTGCAACTGGCAACTTGAGGTGGGCTGTACGATATGTACCCCAAATGTTGGAAGGTCCGGATAGGGTTTGGCTGAATAATTTGCCACCCGGAAGCATAAACTGCTGGATAGATTTTGAAGAGATGTTCATCAGCAACTTCAAGCACGACGTAGACCGAATGCACCGCAGACCTGGCTATGTGCAGCGTAGATCTAACGTAAATGCACTGTGAATTCTTAACCCGATGGTGTACCGTGAGGAACTCGTGTGAGGGAGTCATAGAGTCACAGGCTATAGCATGGTTCGCACAAGGATGTAGATATGGTAGCGAGTTGTGGACGAAATTGCAAAGGAAAATGCCAGTCACATTGGCAGAGATGATGCGGATCGCGGATTCTTATGCTTTGGGTGATCCAACTCAACCTAGGATCGCGTCGAACGAGTCAAATGAGGAGTACTATCCGAGGGACGGATCCGGGTCATCTCGGAGGAACGATTACAGGGGGAAAAGGAGAGACGATAGACCGGATCATCGATATGGCTCACGACAAGTTGCGGCCGTGAATCAAGACTAGCCCGGGGCAGGGAGCAACCAACGCCAGAAAACGGAAGGGCAATGGACTCCTCGAAACGATGGCAAGAAAACATGGACTCCGGAGCAGAAGAAGCAATGGCAAGAAAAGAAAGATCGTCCGAGGTATACCTACGAGTCAATGTTGGACCAGCCGTGCAAGTTTCACACGCCAAATCCGAGCAGCCCGGCGGGTCACACGACGAGACAATGTGGGTGGATGCGCAAGATAGAACAAGGTGGTTCGGGGAATGCTTAGGCACCTCGGAATGATCAACCTCGGCAGGAGTTACCCCAGCAGCAATTGCTCTCCGGAGCAAACACGCAGCAACTAATGTTGCCTCCCCCTCCGCCGAGGTATGACAGCAGTGAGAGAAGGGATGCAGTGCATCAGATAGAAATCCAGCAATAACAGGATCAGAGGTACTCCGGAGACGAGGGAAGAAATGAGTACAGGGAACATCACTAGAGCTATTGTGTGTTCACAACAGAAGAAACAGTTAGGAAGAGCTTGCAGCGCCGACATATGGAGGTTAACGCGGTTATGCCTGCAGTGACGAGGTACATGTCTTGGTCTGACCAGGAAATGACCTGGAGCATCAAAGATCACCCTAAGCTTATGCCAAGTCCGGGCTCATATGCACTAGTGTTGGATCCGACGTTCATTGGACCAAACATTAATGTGAGGTTCTCCAAGGTACTGATCGACAATGGCAGTAGCATTAACATCATGTATGCGGATACGATGTGCAAGTTGGGCATCTGGAGAACATGCTCCAGGCTACGAGAACAAATTTTCACGGTATCGTGCCCGGCATATCCTGCGAACCAATAGGCAAAGTCCGGGTCGACGTGCTGTTCGGTACAAGGGATAACTGCCAAACCGAAAATCTGGAGTTCAAAGTGGTAAACCTGGAGAGCGCGTATCATGCGTTACTCGGGAGACCAGCGCGGGGCAAATTAATGGCAAGTTGCCACGTTAGTTATCTGAAGATGAAGTTGCCCGGACCAAATGGTGTAATTACTATCGTTGGGGATTTCCGACGTTCTATTGAGTGCGCTTCAGCCGGGTCTAACCTAGCCGAGTCACTCGTAATTGCCCAAGAGAAAAGAAAAATCCAAGAAGTGACGGCATTAGCTCGGTCCGCGCAGCAGTATATGACGGCGTTAAGTAACCCGCATGGAAGCATTTCATTTCAAGCCGCGAAGGACACCAAGAAGATACCGGTGGATAACATGTTTCCGGAGCGTACCATGACAATTGGGGCCGGATTAACTGACAAATAGGAAAGCAAGCTCGTCAACTTCCTCCGTGAGAATCGGGATATTTTTTCTTGGTCCACACAGGACATGCAAGGTGTTTCGAGGGAGTTGGCCGAGCACTCTTTGAATGTAAGACCCAGAGCAAGGCCGGTGAAGCAGCCTCTCCGACGCTTCGCCGAGGATAGGAGAAAGGTCATTGGTGACGAGATAGCTCGGTTGCTAGCAGCAGGATTTATCATGGAAGTGCTATATCCGGATTGGCTCTCTAATCCGGTACTGGTGGAAAAGAAGAAGGACGATCCGAACGTGGCAGTGGTTTGGCGTATGTGTATCGATTATACGAACCTGAACAAGGCATGTCCGAAAGATCCATTTCCGCTGCCAAGGATAGATCAGGTCATCGACTCTACCGCGGGATGTGAACTGTTGTCATTTATCGACGCCTATTCTGGTTTCCACCAGATACCCCTGAACCCAGACGATCAAATAAAAACTGCTTTTATTACCCCGTACGGGGCTTATTGCTATCGCACTATGCCATTTGGTTTACGAAACGCAGGAGCAACGTACCAAAGGTGTATGCAAAAATGTCTGCACGATCAAATAGGTCAAAATGTGCAAGTTTACGTGGACGATGTGGTTATCAAGACCAAGGAAAGCGCAACGCTCCTTGACGACATAAGGTAAACATTCATGAACTTAAGGAGATTCCGGATGAAACTTAACCCGGAGAAATGTACCTTCGGCGTCCCGGCTGGGAAATTACTCGGATTTCTCGTTTCTAGCCGAGGTATCGAGGTTAATCCAACTAAGATCCGAGCCATCGAACGAATCGAGCTTCCGAAGTGTCTCAACGACGTCCAGAAGTTCACCGGATGCCTGGCGTCGTTGAGTCGGTTTTTATGTCGGTTAGGGGAAAAGGCACTGCCTCTCTACCAACTCATGAAAAAATCAAATAAATTCGTTTG
Organism: Avena insularis; assembly: GCA_023614405.1. Taxonomy (NCBI): domain Eukaryota; kingdom Viridiplantae; phylum Streptophyta; class Magnoliopsida; order Poales; family Poaceae; genus Avena; species Avena insularis. The sequence continues at coordinate 108,290,915 of CM042692.1, forward strand.
GACGCCGCAGGCCGATGAAGCTTTTGCCCACTTAAAAAGATGTTGGCCACTGAACCAGTGTTAGCTTCTCCACTATCGAAGGAGCCAATGTTGCTCTACATAGCCGCAACCAACTGAGTTGTAAGTGCAGTGATTGTAGTGGAACGAGATGAAGAGGGTAAGTCGGTGCAGAGGCCAGTGTATTACTTGAGCAAGGTATTGTCTCTCTCAAAACAGAACTACCCGCATTTTCAAAAGGTGGCATACGGAGTTTATATGGCGGCAAAGAAGTTAAAGCACTACTTTGAGGAGCATCCTATCAAAGTGATATGCGAAGCCCCCATATCCGAGATAATGGGTAACAAAGATGCGAACGGCAGAATTGCGAAATGGGCAATTGAACTAGCACCATACGCGCCCCAATACGATAGAAGAGAAGCGATCAAGTCCCAGGTTGTAGCGGACTTTTTCGTGGATTGGACCAAGGTACAATAAGAACCACCGCCACCGGATCCGAACTACTGGAGGATGCACTTTGACGGATCGAAGACCAAAGCCGGATTAGGTGCCGGGGTTGTGCTTACCTTGCCTAAGAAGGATCAGCTCAAGTACGTGTTGCAGATCCATTTCGTAGCGTCAAACAATATCGCCGAGTACGAGGCTCTCGTGCATGGTCTAAAAGTGGCAAAGGAAATTGGCATACATCGAATAATCTGCTTTGGTGACTCGGATCTAGTAATACAGCAAGTGTCCGGAGTGTGGGACGCCCTGGATCCAAACATGGCACTATACAAATTTCATGTGCAGAAAATCTCGGGTTACTTTGAGGGATGCGAGTTTCATCATATACCTCGTGTGGAAAATGAAGCCGCCGACATGCTGTTGAAGCTCGGCTCGACCCGACAGGCAATTCCACCGGGTGTTGCATTGGAGCACCTCAGAAAGCCATCTATCAGGCTGTCCCCAGAAACCGATTCAATCTATGTCCCGGAAAACGCGGAATCCGGAGCTGAGCCCATGAACATTGACGTGGGAAGTAGTACGCCGAACCCGGGGACTACCTCGGCAAACCCGGGGATTATCTCGGCAAACCCGGGGACTACCTCACCAGACCCGGGGACTGTTCGGCGTGATCCGACTGAAGTTATGCCGGTGGATCAGATGGAAATTGACGAGGAGATGTTCCTGAGCGAGTACCAGAAGCTACGCCTATATACCAGTTCTTGAAAGATAGAACGTTACCCACTGAGGAAGTGCTAGCCAGGCAAACTCAGCGGAGAGCCAAAGCTTACACAATCATCAATTCCGAGCTGTACAAGCGGAGTGTAACCAATATCCTCCAGCGGTGCGTTGATCCGGAAGAAGGACTTGACATCCTCCGAGATATACACCAAGGAGAATGCGGGCATCACGCCTCATCCCGGGCCTTAGTGGCAAAGGCATTCCGACATGGATTTTACTAGCCAAGCGCCTTGAAGCAAGCGGAGGATCTGGTGAGAAAATGCAATGGTTGCCAAAGGTATGCCAACAAGGCACATATGCCTATGTCGGAACTCAAAACCATACCAATTACATGGCCATTTGCTGTGTGGTGCTTGGATATGGTTGGCCCGTTCAAACCAGCCAAAGGAAACATGGCGCACCTTCTGGTCATGGTGGACAAATTTACAAAATGGATCGAAGTGAAGCCTATAAGAAAGTGTGATGGAGCTACAGCTGTGACATTTCTCAAAGACATCATCTTGAGATACGGTTATCCTCACAGTATCATAACTGATAACGGCACCAATTTTGCTGAAGGAGCATTTGCACGATTCTGCCGAGATAAGAAAATCCGACTCGACATAGCCTCGGTAGCCCACCCCGCATCGAACGGACAAGTGGAAAGATCCAACGGATTAGTGCTATCCGGGATAAAACCCCGGCTCATTGAGCCGCTGCAAAGATCAGAGGGGTGCTGGATAGAAGAACTACCAGCGGTGTTGTGGAGTTTAAGAACAACTCCGAATCGATCAACAGGCTACACGCCGTTCTTTCTGGTATATCGGGCAGAAGCTGTGTTACCAGCCGACATAGAGCATGATTCGCCTAGGTTCACCCAATACACAGAAGCCGAAGTGCAAGAAGCCCGGCAAAATGATGTTGATCTGCTGGAAGAAGCGAGAGAATCGGCATCGCCCAGATCCGCCATATATCAGCAAAATCTCCGACGCTATCATAGCCGGAAAGTGTGCCCCCGAGTCTTCCGGGAAGGCGATCTGGTGCTCCGGTTGGTACAGCGTACCACTGGCATGCATAAATTATCCCCCCCTTGGGAAGGACCATTTATCGTGAGCAAAGCATTGCACAATGACTCTTACTATCTCATAGATGCAAAGCCACAGGAAAAGAACAAGGCGGACAGGTCCGGAGAGGAATCCAAGCGACCGTGGAATGTAGCACTACTTCGTCCGTTCTACACTTAGCTAAAGAGTGTATGTACCCGAGTCATCCTCATATGTAAGTATGTATGTCGGCAATGAGCCTATCAATGAAACAGTGGAGCCTCGAGCAGTAACTCGGGGACTGCCTTATTAAATGATTGTGGTTATTTTTTATGCGTTAGCTGGAATGACTCGTTTCACTTAACCCGGATTAGTAATGTGTGAGCACCAAAAACCCAACCTTTCGACTCGCTGCTGTCCAACAAGAATTGGCTTCATGGCGAGCAAGGGAACAAGTTTGGAATTGCGTGGCACATGAAAAACGACTAAGGAAACGAGTTTATTCGAGCTAACGTTTGTTTTTCGGACTAACCCTGTATTTATTTTCGAGTTACTATGCTGAATTATTTTGAGCTAAACCTAAAAGTTTCTAAGTATTGTTAAAACAATTTTTGAAGCTCGAGTTCGTAAGTCATAAAACCGAATCAAGGTAGACACGGACCGAGCCAGAGAATTGGACGAACAAGAAAATGAAACTCGGGGACTACGCCCAAGTTAATCCAGCATAGAAATGTACTAGCAAAATATCACATATCCAGCATACAAGTGGACCCGGCATACCGGGGATCTGATAAATTTTCAAGTTTTTTAGAATTAAGGAGCAGCAGGAGGAGGAAGTTCGGCGTCATCATCACTGTCTTCGATATCTGAAGCAGCATCTTCTCCGTCATCGCCCGACCCATCCTCCACGTTCTCCATATGTTCCTCCTCACCGGATTCCAGAAAGCTCGGCCCCTCAACTCAGTCATGGACTGGAGAATATTCGATGAGGCTGTAGACGCAAGCCTGGCGCCGAGCTACCCACTCCGGATCATCAGTCCATTTGGATCTGGTACGCCGACGGGTGAGGAGGCTCAGATCGATTTTCTCGTACCATGAAAGGATATGATGGAGAAGGGTATCTGCCGCGGCCCGCCCGGCGGATTCCCTCCAGAGGTCGAGTTGAGTCTCAATCTCCATTAGCTTGTCCGCAAGAAGAGTGATCCTTTCCGGAGCGTCCTCGCTTGGCCAGAATGCGTTGAAGATCCGGACCACAACATCGAGGAGATCCTTGCCATAGTTCTTGATAGTTTCCACCCGGGCTGACACGCTAACCAACAGGTCCTCCAGGTCTAAAGGGATACTCTCACCATCAGGAGCAATGGGAGTACCCCTCTCTTGGCGAAACTTGGCAACGGCAGCGCTGGCAATAGCAGTACCCTCCGGAAAGTTATCTGAAAATAGGGAAAGGGAGGATGCTGAAGCACCGGCATATGAGTTAACCCGGAAAACTGCATCGGGCAAGAGAAAGAAACTTACGTGAGATATGGTGATGGATCCGGGTCAACTCCTGGATACAACTATCGCGTCTCTGCCGAAGTTGTTCAAGCTCAGCGAGCGCCGACCCAAGCCGGGCTTCAGATTCCTTGAGCAGATCCTGGTCCTTGGAGATCTGAAGGGTAAAGCGCTCACGCTCTTCGGTGAAGTTCTGGACAACTTTCTGGAGCTCGGTTTTGTGTTGGGCCTTCATCTTCTCCATCTCGGCCTTGAGTTTGGATATCTCGCCGTCCTTGGTCCGGAGGAGGGCAAGCTCATCGTCCTTCTTCTTCAGCTCGGTTTGATGTTGTCCTGCTTGTTCGAGAAAATGCAGCATCATATCAGGCACGGGCACACTATCCTCAAGCGATGCTGAAATGGTGTGTTGACCCGGCAAAGCCGAGGAGTGAATATTTGCCGAGCCAAGAAAAAGAAAGAATAGAGAGCACAACGACGTTGGCCGAAAGGGGACATACCTCGGATTTCCTCCAAGTTTTTTCGCATAATCTTGTTTTCAGCCTCCACCCCAGCTACAAAAAACCGAATAAGGAAGTTAATCCGGCAGAAACAAACGAAGCGATGAGGTGTTAAGAGAGGAAATTACCCCTCTTTTCATGCTCCGCGCCAAGTGCAACGTGTCTTGCACGCAAGGTCTTATGGGTATCAAGCAGGAGCTGAAACTCGGCGCTCCGACGGTTGGTAGTTACCTGACAAAGGCACAGGCATGTAAAGTTAGTTCGGTGCATATTCGAAGTGTACAAGATCCGGGCCAAGCGGAACTTAACCCGGCTCTAGGTATGTGCATATTCGAAGTGTACAAGATCTGTGCCAAGCGGAACTTAACCCGGCTCTAGGTGTGTGCATATTCGAAGTGTACAAGATCCGGGCCAAGCGGAACTTAACCCGGCTCTAGGTATGTGCATATTCGAAATGTCAGGAGTGAAATTACCCTGAAGCAGGGAGAAATGTGTTGCGCAGTGAAAAAAGAGCTTACGCATCCGAGGTCTCTACCTCCTTAGGTTTCCGGACCCTCCTTGCCGGGGCTTTGCCTACTAGTTTGGAGGCAGTCTTGTCTCCGGCCTTCTTTTGCCTTTTGGAAGGCTAAGAAGGTTCGGAAGAAGAACTCGACGCGGTTCCGCTCTTCTTCTTTGACGCTGCTGGAGCAGGCTCGCCCGTGGCAAGGGGAGGATCCTCGTGGATGTGCCGACCGGGCTTAGCTGATGCCGGGTAAGCAAAAGAAAGAGGGACAGCCTCAACGGGTTCAATCACATCGATATCCGAGTCATCCTCATCGTCGGGCCAATCTCTAAGAGAAGAGAATTTACCGCTGGGTCGTCTGGTGGCGTCGGGTGTGGGGAGGAACATCTCCTGGTCCGGCTCCTCCTCGTCCGGAATTTCTCGGTCCGGGGCCCACTTAAGGGTCGGATCCGGGCCATCCTCGAGGGTTTGCTGGAGAAACAGCTGAGAAAAAAGCACAAGGAGCAAGGTCAAGAATGTGATAAGAACCGACATGAGATTGATCCGAAATAAGTTTACCCCGCGAAGCTTACAAGGAGGGAGCCTGTCACGGCAGTAATGCTCGATTCCCCACGTCCATTCGGCGGAGAAGTCCTTATGGGTGGTGAAAAGAGCCTTGACCCGGCAGAAGATCTCCGTATTGCTCAACTCGAACGAGGAGGTTCGGTTGGGGTCGTGACTGAAGCTCATATGGCACAACTTGTGAGTGCGTCGCTGAAGGGGAGAGATTCGGTTGCGCATGAATGTGATCATGGCATCCTCGTTGCGCAATCCGAGCTTCTTCAGCTCCGCAAACCTTTTGTTCACTTGGTTGGCTAGGGTTGTAGGCTTCCTGGCAACCTCCTCCCAGAAATCCGTGTCAGGGGGACCCGAAGCGTAGGGCAGCAACCAGATCAAATCTTCCGTGCCTTCATTCCGGACGTAGAAGAAGGTCCGAGCCCACCCTTTGCAGGAGTCAAGCCCGGTGACCCGGGGAAAGATTGAATACCTCCGGGACGAGATCGAGGCAGCTCCGAACTGAGTTAGCTGTTTGTCCTCCGACTCGACGTGGATGTTGGGGACCACGTTGCGACGGAGGCCAAAGAACCGGATCCACAGCTCCTTCGTAGGCCATAGCCCGGTGTAGCCCTCAATCGAAGAAACGAAAGGGGACAGAGAGGTGATGGCGTTCGCCGGGAGATGATGTGGTTGCAAGTGATAGGTCCGGATCCAGTCCCGGAAGAAATCACTCACTGGAAGCCCAAATCCTCGTTGGAAATGGGATAAGAAAACAACAAATTCGCCCAGATTGGGTGAGGGGGCCAGCTCCGAGGAGGGGAGACGAGCAGCGATGCCGGCGGGGATGCGCCGGGTCCGGTAGAGCCAAGAGATGTCATCCTTGCACAGGAGCTGCCCACGCGCCATGATCCGCCAGCCGGCCCTCCTCCATATCCTGTTCAACAACGGCGAGCTCTTCCTCCGTCATCTCAATTCCGGTGTCTTCGCTGGAGCTGGCGGCGGCGGAGCTCTGCGGTCTAGTGATTGCGGTGCGGAGAAACAAAGAAAATGCAGCGGCGGCGCTGCTGCAACGGGCACTGGCGGCGACACGGTTGCGACGAAGAAGAAGAGGAACAGGCGAGGGGGCGTGGAGATGGAAAAGTTCTAAGGAGCACGCCCCTCCCCTATTTAACCACCCCAGTCATCAACAGGTAGGATCGTGCTGTGCAGGAACACCACACGATGTGGCCATGTATCACCAGCATCGACCAATCAGAGAGGAGCCACACTAGGGGCCGCAGAGTGAATGTGATCCAATGACACGACGTGCAGTTGCAGTAAACGAGGAGACAGACGTGACGTAACCCCCGCACAGTAATCACTGACATTTACTACGGCGGTTACTGCGCAGGCCCTTAAAATAAGGCAACATAATGATTAACCGTTACGTCGGTTGGCGTACGAGAGAAGGAAGCAAGGCATGGATCCGAGCCACGGTGGTAACCCGGCCGGCATGTGAAAACTTGAAACGCGCGGAGGGAAAGTAAAACCAAACGATCCGAGCCAAAGTGGTGACCCGGTCGGCAAGTGAAAACTTGGAGCGTGCAAAGGGAACGTAAATCCATATAAGGCCGAAGCTTGGATACGAATGAACCTGATGTGGCCTTAGAGACCAAGGCCGCTAAGGCCGCACCAGCTTCGGGGACTAACGTTGGGGGGATAACCCCGGGTAGGGTCACTCCGGGGTATAAGGACCGAATTAGCCGAGGGTCGGCAAGGTCAAAGCGGATGCTGGCCGAGTCACCTCAAGGCAGGCCGGATAATGGAGTAACCCGGACCAGGGGGTCGCCTAACATTGTCTCGTCCGACTCAAGGAGTAAGTCGGAGACACTTGTCTAGCTTATATGCAGGAACAGGTGTGGCCGGATCAACTGTGATCCGGATCCTCGTTTGGCTTCTAGGAGAAGGAAGGAATATCTCTGGTCAAAAATAAGGCCCGGTGCATACTGGATGAGCGAATAAAGCAAGGGCAGGACCACTGGATCGTGGCCGACAAGGGTGACGACGCTCACGTCGGCTGACGCAGGCGCCGCAGAGGCAACGTCGCTAAAGCAAGAGTGACGTGGGGGAAAAGCACCCCTGTCGGGTTACTACTTTGGGAGGAGGCATATTCTTAGGAATATGCCTCCACGTATGCCCTAGGCCAGGACCGAACCACCCCTATATAAGGGGGGGTTGGGGTTCTAGTAAGGGGGTTGGGTCTTTTTGGATACATAGCAAGGGAAATACTTGTGGGTCTTGAGTTCTGGGATGGGAGAGTAGGCAAGAGTAAGAGAGCCCCTTCTTCCTCCTCTAGTCAAAAAACAGCTCGAGGAGCACTTGTAGTCTGGGAGACTGAACATCAATACAAAGCTTCTGTGTAGAGAATCACTCTACTATCCCTCCCTGGATTCCCCTAGCGCATATTAGTCCCCACCTTCAGCCTATCCATGGCATCTGCCGTGACACCACCACGACAGGTGGCCAACCCCATGCTCGTTCCTAAAAAGGACACGGACATCCTACGGATGTGCATGGACTTCACCTCCCTCAACAAGCACTTCCCGAAGGACCACTTCCCATTACCGTGGATCGACCAGATCGTTGACTCCACCGCGGGATGCGAGCACCTTTGTTTCCTCGACGCCTATTCAGGCTATCATCAAATTCAAATGAAGGATGAGGACTAGGAGAAGACATCCTTCATCATGCCTTTTTGCGTCTACTGCTACACAACAATGCCCTTCGGGATGAAGAACGCAGGAGGCACCTATCAACGGTGCATGTAGGCCTACCTCAAAAACCAGCTCGGTCGAAACATCCAGGTCTACGTCGATGACATGGTCGTCAAGACCAGGGAAGAAGCTACACTCATCGACAATCTCTATGAGACCTTCAACAACCTCGACCGCTACCGGATCAAGCTGAATCCAGAAAAATGCGCCTTCAACGTGTCGTCTAGGCAACTGATCGGGTACCTCATATATGCCAGGGGAATCGATGCGAACCCGAAGAAGATAAAGGCCATACTGGCCATGGAAAAGCGAGAGAACATCAAAGGTGTCCAGTAGCTGGTTGGGCTAATCGTGGCACTCATTCAATTCATCAGCTAAATGGGAGAGAAGGCTTCACTGTTCTATCTTCTGCTCTGAAAAACCGAGAAGTTCGAGTGGACGGAGGAAGCACAAGAGGCATTCGACGACCTCAAGCGCCTACTCTCCACCTCGCATGTGCTTGTGACACCCAGGGAAAAGGAGACCATGTTTCTATACATCTCCACCACCAATCAGGTGGTCAATACTGTACTGGTGGTAGAATGAGCTGAAGAAAACAAAATCCATGGGATACAGTGCCCAGTATACTACCTCAGCAAGGAACTGACACCAATAAAACAATGAGACGCGCATTACTAGAAGGTGGCCTATGGTGTCTTCATGACAACATGACGACTGTGCCACTACTTCTAGGAGCACCCCATAGTCGTGGTGAATAACACCCTGCTAAACCACATCCTCAACAACCCCGACGCGATGGGGGGAGTCGCCCTCTGGGGCATCGAGTTGTCCCCACGAGACATCACCTACGAGCGGCAAGTGGCGATCAAGTCGCAAGTCCTACCGGACTTCTTCGTCCACTGGATTGAGAACTAGCTCCCCGACACACCAGATATGTCCAACCTCTGGACCATGAACTTTGACGGATCCAAGCGCAAGGAGGGAGCTGGCACAGGCGTCATCCTGACATCTCCTCAAGGCGACAAGTTGCAATACATCCTTCGGAAAGTTCCGCGTGTCAAATAATCAAGCAGAGTATGAGGCGTTGATCCACGGGATGCGGATGGCCAAGGCCTAGGGCGCCATGCGACTCATCGTCTACGGTGACTCCAACCTTGTGGTCCAGCAGACCCTGAACACATGCGACGCCCTGAGCAATGACATGGTTGCGTACCGTGACCTCTACAACGCATTCGAGGGAGGCTTCGATGGCTGCGAACTACGACACGTGGGCCGTGAAAGCAATGAGGAGGCTAACACGCTCGCCAATATCGGCTCCACCTGCTCCCGGGTGGCACCAGGCGTATTCCTCTAGCAGATATGCGAGCGCTCCATCAAGACGAAGACTCTTGCAGGACCATCCAATATAGCAACAGACTCGAGGGATGCGCCACCCGAAGAAGCCGATGGTCCCAGCAATGCAGGCCAAGGAGCCTCACCCAAAGGTCCCATGGAGGCATGCTCATCGAGCCATCCTGGACGCAGCCATACATCACATACCTGCTCAACAAAAGGCTGCCAGATGACCAACGGACGCGCGACACATAGCGCGGCACTCAAAATCTTTCACCATCATCAATGGTGAGTTGTACAAGCGCAACATCACGGGCGTCCGCCAGCGATGCGCCACCAATGCTATGAAGGGAATATTGTTGGAAATATGCCCTAGAGACAAATAATAATAAGGATTATTATCATATTTCATAAAGTTTATGGTTAAGTTTTGTATCATGCTATAACTGTATTGAGAGGAAACATCAATACACGAGTGATATATAAACAACCATGGGTTCCCAGTGAAACTCTAGTCACTGTTTCATTGGTCAATAGATGATCAAGGTTTCATGATCATGTGGCATTTATGCCAGTTGGAAATGGAGTCAACTCATTCTAAGAATGAGATGATGAACCAATACCCAACCTAAACATTGTGACCCGATCATGTCACGAAGTTCATGTTACGATGATTAGAAATGGATCCTCGTAGACTATTCCTTAGACCGTGAGGCTATATCAATCACTGTCTCCCGAGAGTGCTTAGATAGCATCAAGCATCACTTGGTAATACAATGATTATAAAGGTGTGTTAAGGTACTCGGAGGAACCGTAGAGGCGATATATGTCAAGAGCGGTATTTGTCTGTCCACGTGACGGAAAGATACTCAAGGGCCCACTCGGAGAAGTTATATCCAATAGCTGTGCAACATGTGATTTGATCACAGGGATACCACTTGTCAGAATGAGTCAAGTAGCATTGTTCGGTAACGAGATGGAACCCGACATGGTGATGTCATTGATCAGATATCGGGCAATGTAAGTATCAAGAGACAAAGGGAATAAGACACGACTGTCCCGGTTCAAACGACAAAAGATCTTCGTGGAATGCATAGGGGTCACATGGCCATCCAGGTCCCTCTATCGATCATTTGTCTCGGAGTGTCCCGACCATGTCTGGAGTGTTCCCGAACCATGGGGTATCACTCTTAAGGACTTGATGATTCTTAGGGAGTGTTGTCGTCGGATTGATGACAAGTACGCCATGAGGGGGTCCTCGAGGCGTGCAGAAGAGAGGGGTGTGAGACGTACGGTGTTCCGGGACGGTGAGCACACAAGTTTACCCAGGTTCAAATCCGCCGGCTTTGGACGGATCCTACTCCTGCTAGCAATCCAGTAATATGGTAGAGCCGGAATATGGGTTACAAGGGTTTCGCCTGTGCGAGTTGAGGGTCTAAAGTATTGAGGTGCCCTAAGGGCTCTCCCTAGGACGGCTTATATAGATATCCGGCCTAGGGTTTACAGGAGAGATCTATCCGTCTACGACTAAGAGTCGGTTACAGAGTACATCTTGAACTACAAGTAACATTATGGGCCTAAGTCGATAAGTCTTCTGGGCCTTCCCGTAGTCAGATTGGACTCCGTCTTTCTCCCTGACTAGGCCGCCCGTGAAGCAATGCTCTAACCCAAAGTGGGCCACCCTGGTCAGTGAGGAACTATGAGGATACCTGGAAAGTATATCCCCAACAGCAGCCCCCGGAGGCCTCCAAGATCCAAAGTCGGATTTATCATCATCTAGCTTGATCTTCGGCTTGCAGAATCTTGAAGGTTCCTGAAACTTCACAACAACAAAAAAATGATTCGGGTCTTAAAAATAAGTCGGACCTATCAGTAGGTAACTCGGATTTTCCAGCTCAGTTTCAAACTTAAGCCGGAATTGGGTTCCCAACGTCACCTGACACAAGTCATGGTCAAGTCATGTCATCTGACAGGCATTCCGTCAGCATGATTGTTGGTGGGTCTGCAGTTCGCGGAACCGAGGCGCCGTTTCAATGCGTGCATGGAGATCGAGGCGACACAATCATCGCGTGGGTCCTTCCCAGTTCCTTCCACGATGCGTGGTGGTTACACTGTAGCATTTGCACGAATCTTGGCGCAGGTAGGTGGATATAAGGGGTTTGGATTTTTCCTTCTCCTTTCCACCAGTCCTTTGCCGTTTCCTTTCCACCAGATCCTCCTGCGCGCATAGAGCTTCCTCGTTCTTCCCCCACAGAGCTCCCAGCGCCACCCCTTTTAGGTCATCTTCTCATCGGAGCAATGACTTCATCTTCTTCCTCCAGCTTGGCGGCAACGGCGACGGCGGCGACGGCGGAAGTAGTAGCGGAGAAAGAGAGCTTCCACGGGATCTAGATTCCCTACGCTCTCAACGAGGAGGGCCTCAAGAACATGGAGAAGGAGGGGCTTCTCGTCACCGGTGACTGGCGGAGCGGCTTCGGGGAAACCATCCCCAACTCGCGCGACGGTGAGCGGGTCCACTTCGGCACCCACCTCGATAGAGGTATGTCCTTTCCTCCATCGGAGTTCTTCTCCGAGGTGATAGATCATTTCGCAGTTCAACTCCACAATCTTCCTCCCAACTCTCTCTTAGAGATGAGTGTGTATGCTTCTCTTTGTGAGGGCTTTCTCGGCATTAGGCCGAGTATGACTCTCTCCCGGTACTATTTCCATGTCTGGAGGAATTCCATTACTGCCGGTGTTCCTTACATCACCGGCACTATCAGCTTTTGACTTAGACGCGACCGGGCTTATCCCAAGATTCTAGCCAGTGACTCGGTCAAACAATTTCCGGCCACTTTTTTTATCATAGGGATATTCCGGCTCCCGACAAAGCTACTGCTTTGCCGGCTTTTGCTGACGGAGCTGCCACGGCCCAACCTTCTTAGGACGAGGCTGCTCCGGCTCTCACCGGCGATATGATCCTCGCTAAGAGGCGGATCAAATACTTAATCAAACACAAGGATTTGAAGGGATCCGACTTAGTTCAGTGCTGGGTCTCACGTCGGATCCAGCCTCTCCAATACCACGGAACCCGACTGATGCACTCCATCACGTCGTCCCCGAAAGATTCCCTCCGCATCAGCTCCAAAGCCTTCACCACACAGGGCTACATAAGCCAGATTAAGTGGCTGATCAAGGAGCGAATCAAGAAGAGAATCCTGGAGGTTTCTCTAGACATGCACACGGCGGACAACCCCGTAGTGTCGGTAAGCTTCCATCAGTATACTTTTTATGTGTTTCATTCTTTGAGTTATACTGCAATACTGATATGTTTTCTTCTTTTCACCTTGCTGACCTCCTGAGTCGGAACTTGCTCCGCTCGAAGGATATCCTCCGGAGTTCTCTCAGGAGGTGGAGGTAGTTCCATTACCGGATCTTGCGCTCAAGAAGCACAAGGCTCCGACAGTGGCTGTTGGCACAAAGGAGGTGCCTGTCGTGAAGAGGTAACATTCAATCACAACTTCCGCCTTTGTACCTTATTCAAATTTTTTTCCGAGATGTAATGTTTTCTGACTTTTACTACATTCTCAGAGCAAAACCGCTCGTCAAGGCCAAGGGGAAAGGGATTCCTTTCGGCGGAAGCGGCATAAAGCTTACCATAGCTTCCCCTGACGTGGCTCCTCCGACTCCTGCCCCTCAACCTTCTGCAACGCCGGTTATCTCGCCGGACGCTGCAGAAGATCCGGCTCCTTCAACGGGGCCTGCGAACCTTGGATCACAAACTGACGTCACCACATGTGCGTCAGATCTAGATAAGGGTGAACCCTCTTTGGGTAATGATCCCTCGGCAGAAACCTTCATCGAAAACCTCTTGAGCAATCCGGGACTTGCCAAATTTGGCCTGTCTCGGAAATCTGCCGAAGAAATCCAGCGGCTTGCCAAGCAATGCTTGGAGAAGAGAACTTTATCTGCCGAGGAAGAAGCCCAAGAAGAAGAGGACATCAAGTTCTCTGACCTTCTCACCCAGGTCCGCCTTCGCAACAAGAGGATTAGGACCGGTGAGCTTCCAACAACTCCGGTAATTCCTCTGACTCTCGCTGAAAAGGAGGCTGCTGAAATGAACGTGGGTTTGCATAAACTCACCCGCGAACAATATGTAAGTCGAAATTCCAACTCCTGTTTTTCCTTTATTGTATTTTATATCATATCCTCTAGCCCCCAAGCATGAAGTAGGATAAACAATCCGGGTTTATGCTTTATTAGGATGCCAAAGAACGAACTAGTGTAGCCCCCAAGGCTTGTGCTGATATTTTAGCAAAAATATTAGCCCGAGTCTTAAGTAGCTTTCTGACTTACAGAAAGTATGTTCCTATAACCAGGAATTACTGACCAATGTCTGCGACAAGCGGAGAGAGATAAAAGCTCTCCGGCTTAAAAATGCTGAACTCAAAGTCGCCAAGGATGAGGCCGAAGGTAAACTTTCCGAGACTCAAACCTTGTCTTTGTTATTTTCAATGTCGAATTTTTCTGAACTTTTGTTCTTTTTGACTTACAACGCTGGTGAAACAATCCGTCGCCATGATTGAAGAGGCCAAGAACTTCAAGACCCTGGTGGTGGAGAACAAGGGACTTTGCCAAGAGCTGCATAAGCTTAAGGCGGATCATGAAAGGAGAATAGCTCAAGTCCTTGAATCCTCCTCCATGGCCACTGATGAGCGTGATCACAAGATTGCTGCTCAAGATAAATTAATCTCGGATCTCAAGAATGAGCTTGACAGAGAGAAGCATATGTCCCAAGCGCTCCGGGCTGAACTCCAAAGTCTCCGGGAGGAGAAGACCAAGATTGACGACATCATTTTTGGTACGTTCCATCTATCTGACTTGTCTCTTTCTTCGACTTTTACCAATGTCGGATTTTTCTTAACTTGTTTTGTGTATAGGTCCTCTGAACTTGACGGATTTCTTCTTCCTCTGAGCCCCGCACCCACCGGCTTACCCAAGTCGGTGACCTGCTTCATGACTTCCTCCAGTCCCTTGAGGACGTCGGCGAAGCTCTCAAGATTCGGGACATGCCAACCATGTTAGACTTCCAGGTGCGGGACAAGGTGAAGATGATGCCGCAACTTGTTCGGGACTGGAACATGTCCTACGCGCGGACTGCTACGCAGAACGCTCTCACGATGGTCATGAGCCACCATGGAAACATTGAAATATGGCAAGTGACCAGAGGGTACTGCAAGGTAGACAAAGAAGGCCAGGAGCAAGACCTTCAAGCCATCATGCACTCCTACGACGGATATGGGTATCACGTGGCTGACCTGACCAGCTACGAGATCCCCTTCTTCACCCACGTGGATACTCCGCCTCCTCCTCCAAAAGAACCAACAGAAGTTTCCAACATTGAACGCACCAACTCGGATGCGGACATCTCGAAACGATATCAAGGCGGAGTAACCAGCGAGCCGACAGCTCCTTCATCTCCTCCTGCATCGTAGACCAGAAACTTATGTATTATTCCAGAAAAAACATGATGCGTTTGTAAATATGTAATACTTTAACTTTGCTAGTGCTAAGCTTTTGATCTATTCAGCACTTTTCGACTTTGAATTTTTTTGTGTGCCTGAAATGTTTACATAAGCACTTGTATTTTTTCGTCACTACTTATTGTTTATCTGTCTTTCCGCCTCGTCCCTTTCGTGAGCCGGCTAAACCTTTTGCCGAATACTTTGCCGAGCAACGGATCTCAATTGCTAAACCAGTTTAAACTCGAAAACAAAGCCGGCTTCCAATACCAACAATTCACTACTCGGAAAATGCCCGCATCCAGCAATCAGACAAATAACCAAAGTAAAGACTAGAAACTTTAGAGTTATACCAGAAGGTAGCAGTTTTTTAGAATCGGAAATCTAAACCAGAAAAATCATGAGCATAAAGTACTTTCAAGCATTCTGGGATTTTCGACTATGACATGATCATTCGGAAATAAGATGGTTTAAGAACTTCTCAGAAAAAACTTGAGGTAACCTAAACTTTTATTTCTCACAGAACATGTACATATGTATGATTACAAAGAAGGATAAACTAAGAATAAAAGGGTCGCAGCTGAGCAATATTCCATGGTCTGTCTAACTCATACGGATTTGTACTGCCTCTAGCTCTCTTTCTCTTCTTAGTAGCAGGTCTTTCTCTGACTGGCCTCATATCAGTTAAGTAGTATGATCCATTGTGCAATACTCGACTAACTAAAAAGGGCCCTTCCCATACTGGGGAAAGTTTGTGCTTTCTTTGTTGCACAAGCCAGAGAACCAAATCACCTTTATTGAAGGATCTATTTCGGACTCTCTGGCTATGATACTTGCATAACTTCTGCTGATAGGCTATAGATCTCATTTCAGCAACGACGCGAACTTCTTCGACTAAGTCGAGGTCATTTTGTCGAGAAATCTCGCCATCCTCTTTGATATACGCGGCCACTCTAGGAGAAGTATGAATCAAATCACTAGGAAGAACTGCTTCTGCACCATAGACCAAGAAGAAAGGTGTGTATCCTGTTGACCTGTTTGGAGTTGTTCGTAAACTCCAAATTACAGAGGGTAATTCCTCTGCCCAAGCCCCCGCAGCACGTCGTAGTGGTGCTTCGAGTCTCGGTTTTAGGCCTTGTAAGATTAAACCATTTGCTCTTTCGACTTGTCCATTAGCTTGTGGATGTGCGACTGATGCAATGTCAAGCCGGATATTTTGCTCGTCACAGAATTCAGCCAATTCTCCCATAGAAAAGTTACTCCCGTTGTCCGTGATAATGCTGTGCGGATAACCATACCAGATTATAACATCCTCGACAAATATTTTGGCTGTTGCTCCATCACAACTTGTGACAGGTTTAGCCTCAATCCATTTGGTGAATTTATCCACCATCACTAAGAGGTGAGTAAATCCACTTGGAGCTCGTTTAAAAGGTCCTACCATATCAAGCCCCCAGACCGCAAAGGGCCATGTTATAGGTATTGTTTGCAACTGATCAGCCGGAACATGAGCTTGCTTAGCATACTTTTGGCAGCCTTTACACGTCTTGACTAATCGTTCGGCATCTGCCTGAGCTATAAGCTAGAAAAATCCGTGTCGAAAAGCTTTTGTCACTAAAGATTTGGCTGCAGCGTGATGACCACACTCGCCTTCATGGATTTCCCTTAAGATTTCCACTCCTTCTTCTGGAGATACACAGCGCTGGAAAACCCCAGAAACACTCTGTTTATAGAGCTCACCTTTAACAATAGTATAGCCTTTTGCTCGTCAGATAATCTGATGGCTCAGCACCTCGTCTTCGGGTAATTTGCCATCTACCAAATAATGGAGGTAGGGTTGAGTACAGTTGGGAATTACAGCCAGAACTGCTATCAAGGGTGAGTCGGATTTGGTCGGATATTCCTCATCTACTCCCTTTATTGAGGGAACTTTGAGGTGCTCTAGAAAAGCGCCATCCGGGACCTCTTTCCGCGTAGAACCTATCCGAGATAGTGCAACTGCTTCCTCATTTTCAGCTCGAGGGGTGTGTTGAACTTCAAACCCTTCGAACAATTTAGATAGATCATCCACGATAGCTTTATATGCTGCCATGTGTTTATTTGCATTACAAATATCCGACACTTGTTGAGCAACAAGATCTGAATCTCCGTAACACATCAAACGTCGGATGCTAATGTCCTTAGCAATCCGCATTCCATGTAGCAGTGCTTCATACTCGGCAATATTGTTTGTTGCTGTGAAGTGGATCTGCAACACGTATAAAAGTTTATCACCTTGAGGTGATTTGAGCACCACGCCAGCCCCCGAGCCCCCTCGAGCCTTAGACCCATCGAAAAAGAGGGTCCAATATTCGGACTCAGGGAGTATCATATTCTCCTTCGTCTCTGTCCAATCAGCGACAACGTCAGCAAGGATCTGGGATTTGATTGCTGTCCGAGGTTTGTACTCAACATCGAAAGCTGAGAGCTCTATGCCCCATTTGGCGACGCGTCTTGTGGCGTCGTTGTTGTTGATTATATCTCTCATGGGAGCTGTGCTCACCATGGTAATTGGATTCTCCTGAAAGTAGTGTTGTAACTTACGAGATGCTAGAAAAACACCGTAAGCCAACTTTTGATAGTGCGGATACCGCTGTTTTGATTTTGTCAGAACCTCGCTAACAAAATAAGTCGGACGCTGCACTAGGTGTTCCTGATTTTCCTCGGGTCTCTCCACTACCATGACGATACTAACGACCTTATTAGTCGCAGCAAGATAGAGCAACATCGGTTCCTTAGGTTCCGGCGCTGCAAGGATAGGAGCAGATGAGAGTACTTTCTTCAGGTCTTGTAGTGCAGCTTCAGCTTCATCAGTCCAAACAAAATCTTTGGTCTTTTTCAGGAGTTTGTATAATGGTGCGGATCTTTCACCAAGCCGGATTACAAATTGACTGACCACAGCGATGCAGCCAGTTAACCTTTGTACGTCCTTCAGGCGAGTTGGCATGGAAATATTGAGTATAGCCTTGATTTTGTCTCGGTTCACCTCTATGCCTCTTTGAGACACGATGAAACCTAACAATTTTCCGGCTGGTATTCCAAAGAAGCATTTCTTCGAGATTGGCGAACGTTTCCTCCAAGTCGGAAAAGCGTTTCCTTCTTTTTGGACATCACCGCGATATCATCCACTTATGCATGTACATTGCGTCCGAGTTGGTCATGGAGGCAACGCTGCATCATGCGCTGGTACATAGCTCCTGCGTTCTTCAGCCCAAAGGGCTCCGTAACAAAACAGAAGGTTCCGAAAGGGGTTATGAATGAAGTTTTGACTTTGTCAGATTCCTTCATCTGGATTTGGTGATAACCGGAATATGCGTCGAGAAAACAGAGGAGTTCCGAGCCTGCCGTAGAATCGATAACTTGATCAATTCTAGGCAGAGCGAACGGATCTTTTGGACAAGCCTTGTTCAAGGCAGTATAATCAACACACATCCTTAAATCAGCGGTGTCCTATTTAGGGACCATTATAGGATTGGCCGACCACTCAGTGTGGATGACCTCTTGTATGAATCCGGCTAACTCGAGCCGCGCTAGTTCCTTAGCTATTGCCTTACGCTTTTTGTCGCCAAACCGTCGTAAGGACTGTTTGACGGGTTTAGCATTCGGGTTTACATTTAGAGAGTGCTCGGCAAGTTCCCTAGGTACTCCGGTCATGTCATATGGCTGCCATGCGAAGATATCTTGATTTGCTGGGAGGAACTTGACGAGCGCGCTTTCCTATGCGCTATCTAGGCCTACGCCTATCTAGGTCAACTTGGAGGGGTCATCATCCTTCAACGGTGCTTTCTTCGTCTCTTCTGATGCCTTGAACTCCGGATTTGGCTTGGTCACCTCCTTCTTCGTTGCGGGCATCTCGGACGGATCTATGCTCTTCTTGATCTCCTGGTACTCCTGGGCGTGTAGCACGACTTCGGCAAAGGCGGCATTTCCATTCTCGCACTCTCGCGCTTTCTTCGGGTCTCCCCTGATGGTGATCATGCCGTTGGGACCTGGAATTATCATCATATTGTAAATGTAACACGGACGAGCCATAAAAGCCCAGTAAGCCGGACGTCCGAATATAGCGTGGTATCGCTCTTGAACGGGACCACTTCGAAGGAAAGTGCTTCCGTTCGATTATTCTTTGGAGTTCCAAAGGTAACATCCAAAGTGATCTCTCCCAGGGAATTAGCTTGTCTTCCTGGGAAACTCCATGAAAAATCACAGAGCTATGGTTCAGCTGGGTCTCCGAGATCTTCATCCGGTGTAGCGTTTCGACATGGAGAATATTGATGCTTCTACCACCATCCATGAGGGTCTTGGAGAAACCATAACCGTCAATAAGTGGGTTGACGATTAAGGCGTATTTTCTTCACCTGTGTAACTTAGGCGGATGATCATCACGGTCAAATGTGATTGCCACTTCCGACCAGTCCAGATACTATGGGACAGCCGGAACTGTTGCATTGAGCTCGTGTAGTACTGCTTTCTTGACCTTTGCTGGTTGAGATCCGAGGAAAGTGACATAAGTGTCCTTATTGGTGGGAAAAGACTTCTTCCCTTCCGACTTGGGATTTGAAGCATCGGCTTCCTCCATGTCGGAATCTTCCTTGGTCTCTTTGTCCTTTTCGGGATTTTTCTTTCCCTTCTTCCACTTAGCTTTGTAGCCCGCGGTGTCATCTCTTTTGATGTTGTCATTGAAAGAACATTCAGCGTTGGTGTGGGACGAGCCCCCATTGGCGTCTAGGTGATGCACACATGGGTTATTGGCAATGTCGGCCCAAGAGTAGGTTTTTCCTGGTTGCTGTTCTCCTCTACCTTGGACCCTTGAAGTCCCACGGCCACGCCCGCGGCCTCCGCCACGTCCTCCTCATCCTCCAGACCCAGAAACAGTAGTAACCACCGCTGTTTCCGTGTTGGGTTTTTCCTCCGAGGTGTTTTAATGCTTCTAAGCTTGTTGCTTTGTTTTTGCTGACTGAGGTACAACCAGGACGTTGAGTAATCCCTCTGCATCGTCCTCAGCATCCGCATACTTGCTCGTTGTTTCTATCATTTCTCCCAAATTAGTGACCTTATCACACTTTGGGCAGTGATGTAGTAGACCAATTGGGAGCCCTGCGATGAAAGCTTCAATCGTAGGTCGTTACTGCTTCACAGGAGTTCTTGGTGTCGATCCATCGTCCGAGATAATCTCGGCAAGTTTCTCCAGCATTTTGGGTGCAACGCTGTAGGTCTCCGACCAAACAGGGCCTCCGATATGTGCCTTCGAAATTACGAAAGACCGCACTTTGCATGTCATACCAGTTATGGATGGTGCTCTCCGGAAGTTCATTGAGCCATGATCGCGCCGTCTTCCGCAACATAAGTGGGAGATATCAGGTTGCAACCAGGCTGTTTCCGTCTTTGGCGATGCAGCAAGCTTGGAAAAAATCTTGTAGCCAAGTGTCTGGCCGAGCAATGCCGTCGTAGGCTTGGATGTTCCTTGAGATAGCTAATCCTTCCGGTAATCTTGTAGCTCTGATGCATGGTCCGAAGCACTTTGGGCCCACGTACATGTCATTGTTTTCATAGCGCCGCGCCTCTATGTTGGAATTGATCCTGTGCCTTGCGTCGTTCAGGGATAGAGATCGTCCCGAATGCCGGCTGTGGCTGCGGTGCCTTGGAGCTGGACTTCGGCTTCTGCCACCACCTCCTCCGCCATGGCGTCCTCCTTGCCCTCCATGGGAGCCGTTGTGATGACTGTGTGGTGGAGAGGGTGGTGCAGCTGGATAGTTTCCGGCTGATCGCCGGCCTCAGTCCGGAGCGTCATTATTCCGGTTCCGGGGAGGATCATGACTATGATAGGCCCCCTGCCGGCTTGTTCCAGCGTGGTTTCCGTCGTTCCTTCGTCTGTCGTTCCCACCACGGTGAGGATCAGCCGAACGACTCGTATATTTAGGAGGTGGCATTTTTTGACGATCCTCCTCCCGCCGTTTCTCTTTATCTTCTCCCCTTCGATCGTTAGATTCTCGTCGGGGAGGGTTCGTCGGATTCAGTGCAGCAATGGCGTCTTTCTCGGCTGCTGGAACAACGTTGCTCCAGTTGCGCGTGGTGTTGTAGTGCTGTCCTGACGATCCGGTTCTTGAATAATTGTCTTCCCGGTGTTCGGGACGATGATACTGCTCCCGGACGTGATGGGGTCCCATGCCGAATCTGTGCGACATTGGTCAGAATCTGAGACCAGTTTTTGACTTCCGGACAGGGCGACCTTTTGCTGCTCCAGTCCCTTATTGAGTAGCTTGATACCCAAACAGATCTCCTCCGGTCCTGGATTATCCGATAGAATTTCTCGGGCTGCCACGGTATTCTGTACTGGGGTTGGGTATACCCAATCTCATTTGCTATCTTTCTGTGGCTTCCCCATCTCATCTCCGAAAAGGACGGCACGGACAGTTGGGAACTGGTCGTCGTTGGTGTGACGTTTCTGTGTCTTCTGGTGCAACCGAGACATGTAGTCTTTAGTTGCCATGCGTTTCTTCTCCACCTCGATGTTTTTGGCTTCATCGAGGAGTTGTTGACGACGTGCTTCTAGGACTTGGGCCCTTTCATCCAGCTCTTCAGCAGTAAGTTCTACAGCTGTAGGGATAGGTGTGGTTAGTGCGGCATCGATGAGTTTACGCGCACCTTCGGTGATCACGTGTCCATCCACCGATTCTTCTTTTTTCTGCTCATCTGGGATAAGTGCTCCATTCGAGTCTTCTTCGTATTCCTCGGCAATCACCTCCTCAGCCAGAGCGTCTTTTGCCAGGGTCTTGTTCTTCTTCTTTTCCTTCTTGCCAGCGCCGGTAGCAAAGACGGCTTTGGGTCCGTTTCCCGGAGTCAAGCTCTGTTCGGTACTTTCGGACATCTAGACCTCGGGATTATCTCCGATGTCCATGTCATCCTGCGCTTTGGGAGAGTGTTCCCCGGATCCTTCAGCCATGGATTCTCCTTCTTCTGCAGCTTTGGAGTTATACTCCTCTTCATATTCCGCGGAGAACTTTCGAAAATCTGCTGACTTCATCGATTCATCGGAGGATGTGGGTACATCGGTGTTTGTTCCAATTGCCTCCAGCACCGAGTCAGTGTTTTCTCCAGCATCGGCAGAGCTGGATCCGGATCCCACGTATCCGACGAAGTGCAACGTGTGCTTCTTGAGGTACCTGCGGCTTTCACGATCAGCCATGTCGAAACTTTTGATGGTCTCGAGAATTGCATCTGCGCTTTCGCCTTGCAGTATCATACATCGTAATGTGTACCTTAGGAAAGGTCCATCATTCCGCATCATCGAGCCAGAATCGTGTCACCGATATGATCCTCCGGATTTCGACTTCATGGTGGGTCGATCTGGGATCCGGCTCCTCCAGGGAGATCCACTCCAGATTCGACGTGGACCGCTAGGTCTTCTTCAGGCTCGAATTTCTCCACTATCTCCGCAACTGGTGCGGGCTGGGTGGGATTAGGGTTTTCTGAGATCTGGAACTCTGTTGCCTCTACGGACAAAGGGGACCCAGAAGTTTCTTCTGCCTCTATCATCACCATTGGGGTGGGTTGGGCAGGTTCAGTGAAACCGATGTAAACATCAATCTCGCCAAAAGACATGATTGTGTAGGCAGTCATGGCCTCCCTAGCCGGAATCCATGTCTCGTCGAGAACGATGAGAGGGACGTCGCTGGCGTAGAGGATGCGACCGACGGCGATAGTCTCGCTGATTCCGATTCTTGCAGATTCCGCTCGGAACGCAGATGTGAAGCTCACTTGCCCCATGGTGGGCGCCAACTGTCGTCAGATTGATGACAAGTACGCCATGAGGGGGTCCTCGAGGCGTGCGGAAGAGAGTGGTGTGAGACGTACGGTGTTCCAGGACGGTGAGCACACAAGTCTACCCAGGCTCGAATCCGCCAGCTTTGCACGGATCCTACTCCTGCTAGCAATCCAGTAATACGGCAGAGCCAGAATATGGGTTACAAGGGTTTCGCCTGTGCGAGTTGAGGGTCTAAAGTATTGAGGTGCCCTAAGGGCTCTCCCTAGGACGGCTTATATAGATATCCGGCCTAGGGTTTACAGGAGATATCTATCCGGCTACGACCGAGAGTCGGTTACATAGTACATCTTGAACTACAAGTAACATTATGGGCCTAAGTCGGTAAGTCTTCTGGGCCTTCCCGTAGCCGGATGGACTCCGTCTTTCTCCCTGACTGGGCCTCCCATGAAGCAATGCTCTAACCCAAAGTGGGCCACCCTGGTCAGTGAGGAACTCTGAGGATACCCGGAAAGTATATCCCCAACAAGTGTTTTATAGGATCATTAGAATCGCCGAAGAAGAGAAGAGAGAAAACCAGAAGGGTTTCGGTAATTCTAGAGGATGTCCAGAGTGGAGGTGGAAGGTGTTCCATAGCCACGGAGATTGGATAATATGTGGCTGAATGTTAAATATTGATTTAATCATTTATTCATAATTATTGAATAAAAGAGAAAATCAATTAAATGGTTAAAGGGCTTAATGGGCCAAATCCCGGAGGGAAAAGGGCCCATAAGGGAAAGGCAAGAGGAGAAAGGGCCAAGGAGGTGGCCGGTGGCCGAATTGGGCCAGCCCCCCACCTAGGGCCCATGGAGGGGTGGCCAGCAGCGCCTCCCCCCACCTCCTCCTCCTTTAGTCCCACCCCGGGACTTTGAGGAGGTAGTACCTCCCCTCCCCCTATATATAGTGGGGGTATTTGGCCAGATAAACACACACAATATTCAATAAAAGGTTTCCTCACTTTTGGGGAGACCTCCAATTGATATTCTCTCTCTCTCCTGTGACCGTGGTCCCAAGTTCGGACTACGCGAATGAGAGACATCTTCACCGTGGAGCGTCGTCGCCCTGCGGGATTTGGATCCAGGAGCTCTACTTCCGCAACTGCTGCTGGATCGGGGAAGCATTAGTCATTGTGAGGCACCGGATGTGTGTAACTCCCTGCGAGGTGTCACACTTGAGGCACTCAAGTCGTTGGAGCCACAGGAGTGCAAGGACTTCATCATGACCTTGAGGTCGGCTTCGGCTCGTCTACATCAACCATGCTCTCCTGAGCATTGACAATGCTTTTCGGTCTTCAAGGGTAAGTTCGCTAAAATCCCCTCCCATTACTGCATTACTAATAGATAGGTCCTGGCAACATCAGGGGTTCAGGGGCATAGGGTAAAACTTACTATTTTCATACACGGAACCCCTATAGTGGTTTTTAGAGCTTGATCTATGCGTAGTAATGCTAGTACGGGTAGAACACACGAGATCTAGCATGTGGGCGTCGGTATTTTAGTTACCCTCCCGCGTGTACTTGTGTATACCATAGTAATGCTTGATGAAGCGTCCCCAACCGACTTTACGCATTCATTTGCGAGACTGGTCCATGCTTGACATACGGCTTGTATCGTATAAAGTGGCTTATGGGGGTGTCTGTCTCTCTCGCATTAGTTGTCATTCCATTTGCAACGGAGGGCCCCGAAAGGGGTATAGCATAGACAACTACTTGATCAGCGTTGTGGTGAAAGTTCGTAGGTAAGAACGGTTCTTGTGCGAAATCCCATTCAGCCATGTAAAACATGCAAAGATAAAGTAGAGGCGTCTAACTTTGTTTTGCAGGGGGCGTTGCTTTGTGATATGGTTATGGAAAAGGTAAAGTGATTAACTTATGTAACGAAGTAGTAGTATATAGTCACGGAGGTGACAAACTACCACGCTGGAAAGACACCGGTACCCTGGTGTCTACGACACCGCAACCCTGGCACCGGAATCCGGTGACGATTGATGGAGATCACGATGTGAAGGACCCTATCACATCGCATTTACATTCAATGTTATTGTTTGTATATCTTATTGTGTGCTAGTATTAGATACTAGACGATAGCCTAATAAGATGATCCCTGTTTAAAAATTACCAATGATTGTGTTCCCCCTTAGTGTGCACCACCAAGAAAGTTCTTCGGTATGAGGCAGACCGTGATGAGTGGGTGTTAGACATATCTATGTTCGCATATAGTGGGTGTAATCCATGTTGCATAGTGAATACACTAAGGTTGAGTTGGTGAGCCTAGCATGTTATAGAGACGTGGCCTCGGAACGCGGATGGTCGAAAGACCGAGCATGAGTGGCATGAATGATGTGACCGACGTTTAGTGTCCACCCTAGAACCCACATTGATGGCTGCGATGATCGGGGGAGATGTGGGGAGAAGGGGTCATGTTATCACTAGAACCATTCAGGGATAGGTGTTTCTGAGTGGAGTTATTATTAACTCATTTAGTTATAAACTTAGTCTAAATTCCTTTTGTAATTATAAATGTAGAGATGGCTCACCGTGAAGCTTACTTTGTCATTGAGGAGTGGGTAGTTGGTGAGAAACTTAGACTTGATGGATCCAACTTCCCTAGTTGGCTTGTGCGCCTGAATGATCTCCTTACTAGGAATCATGTGGTAGACTACATACACCGCACGATGGATTTGACTGAGCCAGACCACTATGAGACCCCACAAGAGCTGGCAGACCGCTACTATCATCAAGAGATGTCCACCTACATTCAGATAATAATGCGTTACGGGATGGTGGATGAACTCCATCTGCTCATGGGTGATCTTGATCCATATCCGATGGTGGATCAGCTGAGAGCAGAGTTCATAAGCCATGTGCGCATGTGGAAGCACGAGCTTCTTGGAGAGTTCCTTTCCATATAGATGGAGGAGCACACATGTCTAAAGAGTCACTTGGAGCACATCCTTGATGCACACATGAGACTGGTTCACTTCATGGACTATTGGATGGATGATCCATTTGCGATAGGCGTGTTGCTTCGATCGTTGCCTCCTAGCTACGAAGGACATGTCTAGATTATCATCATGAGTGGTGATACAGAAACATTGGATTTCCAAGAGTTCATATTACGTTTCAGGAACATAAAGGTTGAACCAATCACCGGTGAGGTCATTGATGACAAAGGTATATATTTGATATACAATTTTATAAATGTTATAATATTGCAAACACATTTGCAGTGCTAAGTATATTTGATACTTGTTTTGTTTTGCTGAAAACAGGCCCTTCTGCATAAAGGTGCTTGCTAGAGAGGAGGTGATGTTGCGTGTTGATGGCGAGCATGATGATGATGGCCAACGACACTCTCCCTCGACATTTATCACTTAGTTGTTGTTTAGGATGATTATTGTAATCAAAAGATTGTGAACTTTTTAGTGTATCTCACACTATGTGAGACGGTTATTCATATCAGTTTGTAACAAACATTTGTTCCACTTTTATGAATGATTTCTATTTTTGTTCTTATCTTCTTTGATTATGTGTGAATTATCCTAGTTTTGAAACTAGTTGATAATACATGAACATTTGTAAAATATTTAAATGCCTTAAAATACCCAACTTAATGATATGTTCATTAATGAATGAAACCATTGTTTGAATTCAAAGTTATGTTGATAATATGTGAAAGACACTTGTTTTCTTATCATATATGAATCATGCCTAAGTTCGGCAGAATAACTTGAACACCGTGTATTGCTTGAATACAAAGTGTTTTAATGAATTGTTAAAAGTAAATACATATTTGATGTATTGTGTTTTGACAAAATGGTAATTATCATTGTATGATTGTTTAAATGTGTAAAGAAGTTTACCAGAGGAAACATTAGTATGAAACTATTTGATATGATCAAAGTGTTTCATCAAACAAAGGGTATTAAAGATAAAAGAGAATCTAATTACTACGATTTGATCAATAGTAATGAAATTCGACTTTATAAGAATGGCATAAAGAGAATTGTGGAATGCAAAGCGTTTTGAAACATCAAAATGCAAAACATCACAATGAGATATTTGATATCAAAATGGGTGAATAGAAGGCGCCAAATAAATAGTTATAGTATAGGTGTAGAGACCATTAGTTAGAAATATTTAACAGTCAATTAGAATATATAGTGAACCATGTGAATTTGTGAAAGCGGCTCCATATCTAGTATGGATCATCATTAAAGTTTTGGGGTTATTCGATATAACCAAAACAATAGCGAATAAGTCCTTGTAGAGTATTCGTTGGAAAACTTTGAATACGAAATCCATAGCTAAAACCAAAAGAGAACCATATGTGAATGACATATGTGAATGACATATTCAAATATGTAGGAACATAGTTTGAGTAAGAGTAGTGACTCATACCCAAATATGTTGGGAACATATTTTGAGTGGGAGCTTAAAGGAGTGATTCTTAAGTGTGTATACGACACATTAAGAATAAAAGCTCAAGTACCGATAAATAATGATTTAAGGGGTAGAAGTTTATAATAAGTGTATTATGATATTATGTAGTATTCCTTAAAGGATTCTGAAAAGGGTTTCAAAATAGAGGTTAATTAAGGAACTGGTCCTTAATAACTCAAGTTAGGAATAGTATTAAGTTCAACATCAATGGTTGAAAGAAAGAAAAGGATGATCATCATCCACTATGTTTAGACATAGGTTCTATCTTAGAAAACCATGATGGTAAATTAACATAATATATGATCCAAGAAGAAACGTTTGAAAAGTGATTAAGTTTGAATCACAGAATGTTGAGCTATGTTTGTCCGCAGTGTCTAATAGAGAACTGTAGACATGTTTTCCAAATCCATAAAGGATGGCATATCTTAAAGAATAAAGAGTTATGTTATAAGGGAATATGTTGCAAACTCCTGTAATACCGCCTAAAGTCAAGTATGAAGCGAGGTGAACAAAACATCGAAAGTTGCATAGAGTGCACTCGTGTTTCGATGATTACATTTATAATAATAGATAAGGGTACCATCTAAAGTGTTGTATAATGTTATGGCGGGGCTAGTTCGCTTTTAACATAGAATGATGTGTCCCAGGGCACAGTGCCCATGAGAAAGCCCTCGAGGTTGATCTAAATTCACCGTAGGCTCCTGGAATTCGGCCTCGTTCTACTGCCATAGCGACGATGCATACAGAAAGATGTCATCATGTGATTATAAAGTATTAATGTCAATCAAGGTGACATTAGTAAGTTGCAAAGGATTTGGGACTATGAAGTACAGGCCCAAGACTCAACCTCTTCCATGAGAAAGCATGTTCAGTGTATCGGAATATATGGTGCCAATGATTAAGAACAAATGCAGCTAGTTTATTTGTACTCTAGTGCAAGTGGGATACTATTGGAAATATGCCCTAGAGACAAATAATAATAAGGATTATTATCATATTTCATAAAGTTTATGATTAAGTTTTATATCATGCTATAACTGTATTGAGAGGTAACATGAATACACATGTGATATATAAACAACCAGGGGTTCCCAATGAAACTCTAGTCACTGGTTCATTGATCAACAGATGATCAAGGTTTCCGGATCATGTGGCATTTATGCCAGTTGGAAATGGAGTCAACTCATTCTGAGAATGAGATGATGAACCAATACCCAACCTTAACATCATGACCCGATCATGTCACGAAGTTCAAGTTATGATGATTAGAAATGGATCCTCGTAGACTATTCCTTAGACCGTGAGGCTATATCAATCAATGTCTCCCGAGAGTGCTTAGATACCATCAAGTGTCACTTGGTAATACATTGATTATAAAGGTGTGTTTTCAGGTACTCGGAGGAACCGTAGAGGCAATATATGTAAACAGCAGGATTTGTCCGTCCACGTGACGGAAATATACTCAAGGGCCCACTCGGAGAAGTTATTTCCAATAGCTGCGCAGCGTGTGATTTGATCATCGGGATATCACTTGTTGGAACGAGTCAGGTAGCATTGTTCGGTTACGAGATTGAACATGACATGGTGATGTCATTGATTAGATCTCGGGCAATGTAAGTATCGAGAGACAAAGGGAATAAGACACGACTGTCCCAGTTCAAACGACGAAAGATCTTCATGGAATGCACAGGGGTCACATGGCCATCTAGGTCCCTCTGTCGATCATTGGTATGGGAGTGTCCCGACCATGTCTGGAGTGTTCTCGAACCGTGGAGTATCACGGTTAAGGGCTTGATGATGCTTAGAGAGTGTTTATAGGATCAGTAGAATCGTCGAAGAAGAGAAGAGAGAAAACCGGAAGGGTTTCGGTAATTCTGGAGGATGTCTAGAGTGGAGGTGGAAGGTGTTCCATAGCCACAAAGATTGAATAATATGTGAATGAATGTTAAATATTTATTTAATCATTTATTCATAATTATTTAATAAAAGAGAAAATCAATTAAATTGTCAAAGGGCTTAATAGGCCAAATCCCGGAGGGGAAGGGCCCATGAGGGAAAGGCAAGAGGAGAAAGGGCCAAGGGGGTGGCCGGCAGCCCTATTGGGTCATCCCTCCATGGGGGCCCATGGAGGGGTGGCCGGCGGCGCCTCTCCCCACCTCCTTCTCCTTTAGTCCCACCCTGGGACTTTGACGGAGGTAGTACCTCCCCTCCCCCTATATATAGTGGGGGTATTTGGCAAGATAAACACACACAATATTCAATAAAAGGTTTGCTCACTTTTGGGGAGACCACCAAATTATATTCTCTCTCTCTCCCATGACCATTGTCCCAAGTTCGGACTACGCGAACAAGAGACATCTTCACCACGGAGCGCCGCCGCGCTGCAGGATTCAGATCCAGGAGCAGGAGTTATCGTCAGGCACCGTACATGTGTAACTCCCCACGAGGTGTCACACTTGAGGCACTCAAGTCATTGGAGCCACAGGAGCGCAAGGACTTCATCACGAACTTGAGGTCAGCTTCAGCTCGTCTATATCAACCACGCTCTCCTGAGCATTGACAATTGTTTTCGGTATTCAAGGGTAACTTCACGAAAAGCCCTTCCCATTACTACATTACTAATAGATAGGTCCTGCAACATCAGGGGTTCAGGGGCATAGGGTAAAAATTATTGTTTTCATACGCGGAACCCCTACAAATATGCCCTGAGGGGCAATAATAAAGCTGTTATTATGTATATTCCAATTATATGATAGATGTTTATTTTGCATGCTATAATTGTATTAATACGAAAACGTTAATACATGTGTGTTTAATAAAAAAACAGAAAGTTCCTAGTTATGCCTCTCTTTAAACTAGCTCGTTGATTAACAAGATGATCAAAGTTTCCTAATCATGGACATTGGATGTCATTATTAACAAGGTCACAACATTTGTGAAATGATGTGATGAACATTCATCTGAAGTATAGCATTACGATCAAATCCATTATGTTTATATTGCTATGATATCATACGAAGTAATCCTAGTCCTTAGACCATGAGATCATGTTAATCACTAACACAAGAAGAGTATCTTGATACCATCAAATGTCACACCATAAAAGGGTGACTATAAAGGCGCGTTCAGTGCTACGAAGGTGTTATTAGATCAAGAGTTGGATTTGTACATCCCGATGATGGAAAGATTTACTTTGGGCCCTCTCAGCGATATCACATTAAAAATAGCTTGCAAGCAAGTGATGTTATATCACGAGAACAAGAAAAGAGTGCATGTCAATAACGAGATCAAACTATGTATTTGGATACCGGTGATCGAATCTAGGACATGTAATATATCATGAGACAAAGGGATTAAGTTATTAGCGTTAAAGGTTCTCATGATCACAGAAGTCATCGTTGAATGTGTAGGAGTCAGAATGGATCTCTAGGTCCCGCTTATGATTATTGATCTAACAGGGGTCTCGATCATGTCTACATTATTCGCGAACCGTAGGGTGACACACTTAAGGGTTGCCAAACACCATTTGGAGCAAAAATGTTTCAGACGAAAGAATTGTAAAGTGCTGGAATTATTTTAATGGACACTAGAATTGTTTCAGGTGAAATTGCTGAAATTGGTTCTGCATTTGATATTGAAATATTGCAGGGGTTTTATGTGAATGTTTTTTAATTAAAGTAATTACCAAATTTTTTAATAAAATAAATAGAAGAGTTTTATTAAATGAGAGTTGCATTAAATTTGGTGGAAATTTAATGCATGTGAGTGGGATTTCGAGTGGAAGCTAGATTTATGTGAGTGGAGCTTCACCACATGAATGAAGGAAGAGGTGAGGGAACCTCCCCATGGTGCCGGCCATGGGAGGGGGCTGCCCCCCTCTCCCTATAGAATGCCCCACTCTCCTCCTCACAAAGCACACCTCCTCGTGAAGGATCTCTCTCCCCCTCTAGATATATTCCCCATGGTCTCGGATTAGCGAGATACATGTTCCTGGTGGCTTTTCGTCTGGAAGGAGTTGCTGCTTCCGCTGATTCGCTAGTGCGAGGAGGTGGAGGTTGTTCGGTGGCCTGAACATGTGTGCGAGGACGAATGCGCAGCTGATTTGCGGCGGTAGGACTTCCACACGATTTTGAGATCAGCAAGCGTATGACTACATCATCCACGAGTTGCATCTCACTAACAAAGCTTTGTTGTCTTCGAGGGTAAGTTCTCTATGGATGTATATCCACCCGTTGCTTGTATCGAGTAGATAGATCTTGGCATATAGTTCCCATCGTAGGAAATTTTTTGTTTTCTATGCTGCGAACCCAACAGTGGTATCAGAGCTCGATCTATGCGTAGGTGCTTTGCATGGGTAGTTCACATATGTTTATATGTGGGCGAGGATGATCATGTTATTGCTTCTTTCAAGTATTTTGTATATTGGTGACATAGTGGGATGAAGCGGCCCCAACTAACTTTACATGTCCTCGCACATGAGACCGGTTCCACGACTGACATGCAACTAGTTTTGCATAAGTGGCTAGAAGGTGTTTGTCTCTCCTACTATAGTCAATATCTGATTTACAACGAGTTGCTAATAACTTAGTTATCATCGTTGTGGTTCCATGTTCGTAGGTAAGACCGGTTCTATCTCCGAAAGCCCTAAGCCACGTAAAACTTGCAATGGATAAATTAGAGGCATCTAGTTTAGATTGTTGCTGGGCTAGTGTCATGATATGGTAATGTTGTGAGTTGATGTATAGTTGATACTCTTACAACACACCTAACGTGTAAGTTCCATAGACATTGTCCTTACACACAAAGGAATGATAGAGATCATACCACGATGCACGTGATGGTGATCAAATGCATGGACCATATCATTCCACTTGACACATATGATGTTTGCATCTTATATTGCTAGTTTGGCATTTTAGTAGCATTATAAGATGATCCCTCATTTAGATATCAAGATAAAAATGTGTTCTTCCTTAAGTATGGACCGTTCTATGGATCGTGTTTCGAGACATCATGTGATGATCGGGTGTACTCAACTCTGCGCTTTCATACAACGGGTGTAAGACAATTTTACACAAGCGAGTACTAAGGTTCTTACTTGCGAGCCTAGCATGTAAATACATGACCTTGGAACACGGACCGAAAGGTTAAGCATGAGTCATATAGTTGATATGATGCCCATATTGATGCTCTCCTTTGAAGCTACACCGACTCACGTGATGATCGGACTTGGTGTAGTGGATTTGGTTGATCGGATTTGGTGTAGTGGACTTCGTGTAGTGGATTTGGTTGAAGACACGAGGGATGTTGTTTTTGAGTGGGAGTTCATTTGTAATTTGGATTAGTTGAACTCGATCTATCATAAACTTAGTCTAAACTTTACAAATTCTGTTGTGGCAAATGGTAGCAACTTTACTGACTGGGCCATGAATTTGAGGATTCTCCTCAATGCTACACACAAATTATATGTGCTAGAAGTGCCGCTAGGCCCCCACCAGCTCCTGATGCCCCTGAAGAGGAAAATAACGCCTATCTGACTCGTCAGGAGGACCAAAAATTAGTTCATTACGGCATACTGTATGGGCTAGAGCCG
Organism: Avena insularis; assembly: GCA_023614405.1. NCBI lineage: Eukaryota > Viridiplantae > Streptophyta > Magnoliopsida > Poales > Poaceae > Avena > Avena insularis. The sequence goes on from CM042692.1 coordinate 108,323,648, forward strand.
GAACTTTGAAAACGTTTCGAAAATGGCAATGCCTTTGATACCATGGGTGAATTGAAAATGATTTTTCATACCCATGCTTCCATAGAGAGTTATAATGATTCTGAAAAGTTCTTTAGCTGCATGATGGAAGAGAATAACTCTGTTAGTGAGCACGTACTTAAAATGTCTGGGTACGTCGATAGGCTTGTGTCCTTGGGAATAATGTTTCCCATTGACTTAAGCATACATCGTGTTCTCCAATCTCTCCCACCTAGATACAAGAGCTTCGTGATGAACTACAATATGCAGGGCATGAAGAAGTCTATCCCCGAGCTTCTGTCAATGCTTAAGACTGTAGAGGTGGAGATCAAGAAAGAACATCAAGTGTTGATGATCAATAAGACCACCGGTTTCAAGAAAGACAACAAGGGTAAGCAGAAGGGAAAGAAGGGCGGCAAATATGTTGCCACACATGAAAAGAATGTCGTGGTGGTGTCACGGCAGATGCCATGGATAGGCTAAAGGTGGGGACTAGATGCACTAGGGGAATCCAGGGAGGGATAGTGTGGTGATTCCACACATAGAAGCTTTGTATTTGATTCACTTCCACAGATTACATGTGCTCCTCGGGCTGTATTAGAGAGAGGAGGAAGAAAGAACTCTCTTACTCTCACCACTAGCTAGCTATCAGTCACTTGCAAGAAGAACATAACCTCTAAAGCCAATCCTGTAAACTCAACCCAATAGAAATCAACCCTTTCTACAGAGACCCTAGCCCTCCTTATATAGGGGTGCCTAGGTCTCAAATTAGGGCATACGTGGAGGCATATTCCAGGGAATATGCCTCCTCCCAAAATAGTAAGCCGAACGGGTCGCTTTTCCCCCGCGTCATCCATGCAGAGGCTACGTGAGCCTCTGCGGCGCCCGCGTCAGCCGACATTGGCGTCGTCACCTTTGTCGGCCATGCCTCGGTGGTCCTGCCTCTGTCCGCTTCGCTCATGCTGTATGTACAGGGGTCACCTTTGACCAGCGAGATACCTTCTTTCTCTTACAAGCTTGATATGACCCGGATCGTACATAGTTGATCTGGCCACACCTGTTCCTGCATACAAGTTAGATTCATCCATCCGACTTACGGCTTAAGTCAGTTGAGACCCAGTTAGGTGGACAACCCCTGGTCCGGGTTACCCCGAGATTCGGCCTGCCTTGAGGTGACTCGGCCAGCATTTGCTTTGACCTTGCCGTACCTCGGCTAACTCGGCCTTTATACCCCGGCGTGACCCTACCCGGGGGTATCCCCCCAACATTAGTCCCCGAAGCTGGTGTGGTCTTAGCTGCCTCGCCGCTAAGGCCACAGCAGGTTCAATTTCACTGAGCTTTGAGTTCCTTTTCCGAGTTACCCCCTTATCTCAGATTCCATGGGTTTACTTTCCCTTGGTACATTCCAAGTTTTCACTTGCTGGCCGGGTTACCACATTTTCATCTGGGTCATTCTTCCTTCTCTCGTACGCTTCCCCATGTGGAGGCTAATCATTAGCTTGCCTCATTTTAAGGGCCAGCAACAGTAACCGCCAGATTATTGTCGAGAATTCAGGCGCACGTCACGTCATTCCTGCCTCCTCGTTAACTGTATCACTGCGTCGCGTCATGGGATCCGCTACGCCCTGTGGTCCTTCGTGTGGCTCATCGCTGATTGGTCGATCCGGGTTATACACGGCCACACCGTGTGGCACACCCGCATAACACGATCCCACTACCCCCTCGAGGGAGTGGTTAAATAGGGGAGGGGCGCGCCCCTTGGGTCTTTTCCCCACTCCCGCGCCCCTCTGCCTCTACTTCTTCTTCTTCTTCTCCCGCGACAGCGCCGTCGCCGCACTGCCTCCATGCTCACCAGCATCGCCGCCGCCTCCGCGCACCTCTTCCGCCACGGGTCGCTGCCAGTCTAGACCACTCCCACCCACCGCCGCTAGCGCAGTGAGGGCCACGAACTCGAGATGGCTGAGGAGGAACTCGCCGTCGCTGAGCAGGAGATGGAGGAAGATGTTGCAAGCACCGACCACGACGCATGGGCAGGCTCCTGGGTCTGCCAGGATGACCTTGATTGGCTCTACCGCACCAGGCGCATCCCGGAGGGTGTCACCGCACGCCTCGCTTCCTCCGAGCTTGCCCCCACCCAATCCGGGTGAGTATGTGGTGTTCCTATCTCATTTTCAACGCGGATTTGGTCTGCCAGTGAACGACTTTTTCCACAACTGGTTAAACACATACGAACTCCAGCCGCACCACCTTCCAACCAATGCCATCACATCTCTCTCCGCCTTTGCCTCCGCCATCGAAGGTTATGCCAGACTGTGACCCACGAAGGAGCTCTGGATCCGGTTCTTTGGCCTTCGCCGGAACGTGATTCCGAACATCCAGCTTGACCCAGAGGACAAGCAGCTCACGCAGTTCGGTGCTGCGTCAATTTCTCCTTAGAGGCTGTCCGTCTTCCCCCGAGTCACTGGGCTGGACTCTTGCAAGGGATGGGCCCGGACTTTCTTCTATGTCCGGAACAACACTACTGAGGATATGATCCGGCTGCGCCCTTACACTCCAGGTCCTCCCAATCCGGAATTGTGGGACGTGGTCCCTAAGAAGCCCACCATCCTGGCGAACCAGGTCAACAAGAGGTTCCAGGAGTTGAAGGACCTCGGATTGTGTAACGAGGACGCCATGATCATGTTTGTCCGCAACCGGATCTCCCCCCTTCAGAAACGCACACATAAAGTCTGTCACATGAGCTGGGGCCGCGACCCCAACCGGACCTCGTCTTTTGAGTTGAGCAACATAGAGATCTACCGCTGGGTCAAGGCCCTCTTCACCACCCACAAGGAATTCTCCTCTGAGTGGACGTGGGGAATGGAACATTATTGCCGAGATAGGCTTCCTCCCGTGGTAATCTTCATGCCACAAACTTTCTCCGAATTAAATCATATGTCGGTCGTTGTTGTATACTTAGCTCTGTTGTCTTTTCTTTCCCTTAGCAATTCCTTCAGCAAACTATCGAGGATGGCACTGAGCCCTCCCTCAAATGGGTGCCTGACCGGGATACCTCTGACGAGGAGGAACCAGATCAGGAGATGTTCCTTCCAATGGCCGACGCGACCAAGTGACCCACCGGTAAACTCTCTTCCATTAGAGATTGGCCCGACGATGAAGATGACTCGGATGTTGAGGTGATGGAAGCATTTGACGCTGTCCCCCTTTCTTATGCTTTTCCGGCATTAGCTAACCCCGATGGGCAGATCCATGAGGACCCTCCCCTTGCCGTGGGTGATCCTGTTCCGGTTGCGTCGAAGAAGAAAAGGGGAGCCGCATCAACTTCTTCCTCCGGACCTTCTCAGCCATCCAAAAGGCGAAAGAAGTCCGGGGACAAAATTGCCTCCAAGCCTGCAACCAAGGCCCCAGTACGAAGGGCTCGGAAGCCCAAGGAGCCCCTGACCTTGGATGAGTAAGCCTCTTTTCCCTCTGCCAGTTACTTGTTCTTCTATTGTTATAGCTTCTCATCCGACACTGTTTGATTCGGCAGGGCCACGGTGGAGGTCCCACAGAGTCGATCCGGCATTGCCTCCCCGCTCCGAAACAACCCTTCTCCCCCTCGTGGCGACGATTCACGCCCGCTTAGCCCAATCCCGGAGGGTTCAGCGGCTGCTCCGGGTTCGAGCCCACCTCGTCAAGAGGATGGAAACCTTGGAGCGGGGGAGACTGGTTCTATCGAGGCAGCAGCCACCACTACTTCGGCTCCGCTGCAACCAGCTACCACCGAGGTTACCTCAGCACCTCCACCGAAGAAGAAACTAGCACCAGCACAAGCACCAACTCAAGCACCAGCAGCAAACGCAACAGCAGAAGCACCAAGCCCCGCCGCCTCGTCCGAGTCTTCTCAGTCTCGACGAGAAAGCACCAAGGCAGCTCCCAAGGGTAAATCTGCTGCAACAACTTCCACTTCTCAGCAGCAACCTAAGGGCAAGAAGGCCCCTGACGCCACCAGGGCAACGTCCATCGACGATAGACAGCGCACACTCGCGTCCATGCTTTCAAAGAAAACTCCACCACCGAAGGACGCCCCTGCCGAGCCAGCTGACACACAACTCGTTTTGCACACCAGCCCGGCCCTTGCCAAGGTTGAGAGGAGGGCAGCACATGCCAAGGGTTTGGTGGCGCCCCACATGCTCAGCGGCGAACGATACGCTCCGACCTTGATCGAGTTCGTGAACAATTGGAACAAGGCAGAGTTCGTCCACAACGATGATCTCCCGAAGAAGTTCGGTCCCACCGAATTTGCTGCTCAAATGAACACGGCCGCTAAGGCAATTAACATTGTGGGTCGGATGATGGAGGTATGTTACTTCACCTTTTCCTTAGCACGTTGTAGGTATTAGTGATATAACCATTAGTACCCGAGCCTCCGGGGGAGTAACTTGTTACTCGGTCGGATGCTCCTTAGAAAACTAACGTAGCTCCTTGATAACTTCGAATATGCACACACCTAGAGCCGGGCTGTGCAAGAATATACGCAACAAAGATGGACACAATGGTTCAAGTTTATTAAGTGCAAGAAAATAAAGTGTGCCATCAAGTTCGTGAGAGCTTTAATCACTAGTTTTCACATAACAAGTTTAATTCAAAAGGTAGATAAAAGCATGAATATACTTGGAATAGCAAATGCTAATAGGTAGGTATGGTGGACTCTTTGGAATAACTTGTTTTTATTTGGAGTTGGATGCATGAGTGGAACTCATACTTGGTTATGGAGGCTAGCAAAAGACTAGGAGCGACCAACTAAGAGAGCAATAATGGCCATAATCATGCAAAGCGACAAAACATCATTAATTAAAGCATAAAGTGATATTACAAGTCTAAAACTAAAGGATCATAAAGGCTATGGTGACTTGGGATAGCCATAACATGGTGTGAGCATGTGCCAAGTCAACCCAAATAAAGCATCAAAGGAGAATACCACAATACTATGCTTTAATATGCTAAAACAGCATGATTCTTTCGAGGCACATTAAGCAATCTCAATTGTTTATAACATGTCATGCTATAGAGAAAATCACTAAGCATAAAGCAAAAACAATATCAAGCATGACATGACAAAGCATAGGCCATAGTCAAAAACAAGCTCCTTTTACCACTTAAGCATGAACTTTTCCTACTCTTTTCCAATCCAAACCAATCTATTTGAAAACTAATTTATGAAAGAAGGGGTCCAACCAATTTATTTAAGCAAACTAAGCAAACCAAGCAAACGAAAACTAAAAACAAAAACAAAGACGCTCCAAGAACAACACAACTGTGCATGAAACAATAAAAATGAAGTGTTTGGAAGAAACCTGAGAATTTTTTTGATGAAGAAGGGGATGCCTTGGGCATCCCTAAGCTTTGACGCTTGTACTTCTTCGATATTTCTTGGGGTGACACGAGTGGAATCCCCAAGTTTGAGCTTTAGTACATTCTTCATCTTATTACATCATTCTTTCCTTACACCTGAAATTTTTTCCTTCATACAAAACTTCACACAATCTTTATTAGCAACATTAGTGTACTCAAGATAATAACTCTTTGGGTTCAGTTTCAACACTAATAAAACTTCCATTAAAACATAATCTACTGTAGCACTTCCCGAAAAAAGCTTATTTCCCCAAAGAGAACCCAAAAAGGAATCAACAAGAAGCAAATGCAAATAATGGCAGAAATCTATCAAAATAGACCAGCAGGTACAAACCAATTTTTTCAAAGACCTTCTGTTCCTCAAATCGAAAAGTGTTGAACTAACAAAAGTTGTATAACAACCTGGGGCATAAGCACAAAAAACACAGCTCAAACCGATGTATAGAGATTTTACACGAATTTTTACCGCGAAGCACAAAAATTTGTCTTGGGCAGCAACTTTTCCAAGCGTTACTTCTCTCTCATTAGAGGTTACTCTTGGCACAAAGACCAAATAAAAAGGATAAAAAGAGGTTATTACTGAAGCAATAATTTCCAAGACTCAACTAAAACTTTTGGGTTATCTCCCAATTAGTACTTTTCTTTAACGCCTTTAAGTTAGGCATAAGAAGCAAGAAAGGCATCAAGTATTCTCAAATGAAGAAGCATTAAAACCAAATTTCTTGCCCTTAACTCTCTTACTTTTATTCTTAACCTTGGGGAGCATATGATTGTTTGGTGGAGAAGCAAAGTGCATGGTTCCCTTTTCCACATATATTGTTGCTCCAAGGAGTTTAAGTAGGGATCTTCCAAGTGTGATTTGTCCTTTTCCTACACATTCAATAACAAGATAATCAGTAGACACCACTTTCCCTAGAATCTTTGTAAACACTCCTTCAGCTATTCCAATGGGTAATATTGTGGCATTATTAGCAAGAGATATTGCTTCTCCCCCTTTAGAAAGACCCCAAAGACTCTAAGATACATAGATATATTTAGGCATAAGACAAAATTCAAACATGATATCACGGCGTGCATGAAAAGTTTCATTATTTATAAGAAATTTCACTGTAGGAAGCCATTTTGATGGTTCAGAGTTTATTGGAACATAATCATGATGCTCTCTAAGCACGTTATAGCATTCTTTTAAACTAGCAGTTTGGGTCTCAAGAGTATTCAACCTAGCAAATATGTTTATAAAGGAAGAATCAGATTTGGTAGGCAAGTTATATGTTAAGACCAACTTCTTTATGGCATTAAAAGCTTCATCCTCATTGCATTGGAGGAAATCTCCTCCCACTACAGCATCCAAAGCATATCAATCGCATAGAGCGGTTCTAAAGTAAAAACTACTAAGAAACAAATTAGCAAAGAGTCATTTTAGGTTCAGTTTTTTCATGCAATTCAGAGATTCTAGACCAAGCTTCTTTGAAACTCTCTTCAATTCCTTGTTTGAAAGTAAAAATCGTTTCCTCAGGTGACATAGTGATTGGAGCAACGCTAGACATAATGAAAACTTACGGTAGGAACTAATAATAATTTTTTGTGTGTTTTTAATAAAGAAAGCAAACTAGTACAACAAATTTTTTGTGTTTTTGATAAAGAAACAAGCAAACTAAGCAAAAATAAACTAAGCAAAACAAAAATAACAAAGTAGAGAGATTGGTTATGAGGGACTCCCCTTGTGAAGATGTCCTTGACTCCGTGGCAACGGCACCAGAAAAATAGCTTGATGAACCAAAATATATCGAGCTCGTTGGGGAACCCCAAGAAGAAGGTATGATGAGCACAGCAGGAAGTTTTCCCTTAGTTATGAAACCAAGGTTATCAAACCAGTAGGAGCAAGGAAACACCTCCAAGGTGTTGTTTCCAACTTGGAATCCTGCACAACACAACCACAGAACTTTGCCCCAACTTACAGTGAGGTTGTCAATCTCACCGATTTTGCTAAAAACAAAGGATTACACGTATTGTGTGGAAGATAGTAATAGCTTGCAGAAAGTAAATAGAACGCAGTAAATAGTAGATTGTAGATTGATAGTAAAAGAAAGGACCGGGGTCCATAGTTCACTAGTGGTGATTCTCCTTAAAATAGATGACATGTTGGGTGAACAAATTACAGCAGGGCAATTGACAAACAACGAGAAAGCATACATGCATATACTAATCATCTTGACTCTCTATGAGATTTGTTGGGAATTACAACATTATACATAGACCGTAATCCAACTGCATCTATGAATAATAATCCACCTTCAGGTTATCATCCGAACCCCCTCCATTATTAAGTTGCAAGCGACATATAATTGCATTAAGTATTGTGTGTAAAGTAAACAATACGATTGTTCTATGAACAAAGGATTGATGGTTTATCCCTAGTAGCAACAGCACATCTAGTACCTTAGAGATTTCTGTCACTTCCCCAGATTCCTAGAGGCATGAACCCACTATCGAGCATAAGTACTTCCTCTTAGAGTTGCTAGCATCTACTCGGCCAAGATAGCTACTAACAACGGAGAGCATGCAAGATCACAAATAACAAAGACATGATAGAATCAATAATCAATTTCAAATAGCATCTCAATATCCATCGTATCCCCGCAAACATAACATGTATGATTACAAATAGATGATCTTGATCATGAATGGAGCTCACAAGATCTAGACATGGTAGCACAAAGGAGAAGAACCAACCATCTAGCTACTACATGGACCCGTAGTCCAGGGATGAACTACTCACACATCACACCGGAGGCTTGCATGGTGATTAAGAAGGTCTCCAGGGTGAATTTTCCCCTCCGGTAGGGTGCCGGGAAGAGCTTCAGATCCCTCCAGATCTAGGGATGGAGATGACAACGGCTACAGACTCTTTCGTGGAATTTTGATCGGGTACTTAGGGTTTTTGTATCGGAGGCATCTTATAGGCGAAAGGGGAGGCCGAGGGGGTGCCCTAGGCGACACACCACCCCCTAGCGCAGGCCAGGCCTGGCCACGCAGCCATGTGATGTGGCTGGCCCCTGGCCACTTTCCATCTCGTATTCTGGCTCCGTGTCCCCCTCGGTGAAATATTGACTTTGGCTTTTGTCCTGTCCAAGAGAATATTCATTTTCTGACTTTCCTAGAACCAAAAACAGCAGAAAACAGGCAGCTGGCACAGTGGCATCTTGTTAATAGGTTCGTACAAGAAAAAGTGTATAAAAATACTCCAAAGGGTGGGAAAAACTTAAGAAAGTAGATATAAAACAAGCATGGAACATCAAAAACTATAGATACGTTAGCAACGTATCAGTAACCGCTGTGAGATTTATTCGGATCACAAGAGTTTGAAGTATATTTTTACTCAGAAGGAGATGAATATGAGGCAAAGGAGATGGATAGAGTTAATAAAGGACTATGACCTTGGCATTCACTATCACCCCAGCAAGGCCAATGTGGTAGCGGATGCTCTTAGTAGATTGCCATGTTGATTAAACAACATGATTAAGGAAGCCCAGCCAAGTCTGCATGAGGAGATTGTGAATTTCATAGTGGAGCTAGTTAGCGAAGGATTTCTAGCCAGTATTGAACTTCAACCCACTTTGATCAGTCAGATAAAGGAAGCCCAGAAAGGAAATGCCAATATTGAGGGAATTAAGCGTCGTATCGGTTACAGGGAAGGTACCTGGATTCACAGAGGATGAAGAAGGAGTTCTGTGGTATAAAGGACGTATCTGTGTGCCCGCAGATTCAGAGTTGAAGCAAGTCATTATGTAGGAAGCCCATGATACCCTATATTCTATTCACCTAGGAGGAACCAAGATGTATCAGGATTTGAAGGAGCAATTTTGGTGGCACAAAATGAAGAGAGAAGTCGGAAGCTACATCACTAAGTGTGATATCTATCAGAGAGTCAAAGTGGAACATCAGTGACCCGCAGGACTTTTGCAACCATGGCAGATTCCGGAATTGAAATGGGATTCTGTCGGAATGGATTTTATCGCAGGTTTGCCTACATCTAGTAGGGGAAATGACTCTATTTGGGTCGTAGTGGATAGACTGTCGAAATTAGATCATTTTATACCCGTCAAGACTACTTATTAGAGTTCGAAGCTAGCAGAGTTGTACATCGCTAGAATAGTCAGTCTGCATGGAACCCCCAAGACCATAGTGTTAGATCGCGGAACCCAGTTTACCTCAAGATTCTGGAAGAAAGTCCAAGAAGGATTAGGAACCAAACTGAATTTCAGCACAACTTATCACCCACGAACCGACGAACAAACAGAAAGAGTAAACCAGATCTTAGAAGATATGCTGAGATCTTGTGTGTTGGAATATGGATATAAATGGGAAGATTTTCTGCGTTTCCCGGAATTCTCATACAACAACAGTTATCAAGCTAGTTTGCAAATGGCCCCATTTGAGTTTCTATATGGAAGGAAGTGCCATACACCCTTGAATTGGTCGCAAGTAGGAGAGAGTCAGATTTTCGGACCCGACATCCTACGAGAAGCCGAATAGAAGGTTCACAAATTCCGTGAACACCTCAAGACCGCCCAATCCAGACAGAAGAGTTATGCTAACAAAAGACATCGAGACATGACCTTCAATATCGCAGATTTCGTGTATCTCAAAGTATCACCTTTGAAGGGAATGCAACATTTTCAACTAAAAGGGAAGCTTACCCCAAGATATATTGGACCCTTCAAAATCTTAAATCATCGAGGAGAAGTATCCTATCAGTTAGAATTCCAGAAGAGATGTCATCCGTACAGATGTGTTCCATATCTCGTTACTTAAGAAATGCTTAGAAGTTCCGGAGAAGACCGAAGTGTTCAAGAACATTGATCACACAGCTATAGATATCAACAAGGATTTAACCTATCGTGAAGTACCCATACGTATTTTGGAAGAAGCATTCAGAACCACCATGTCGTTGTATTGGGAACGGCAGTACCTAAAAAGGTTAGATAGAGGTGTGGGGACTAGCAGGAAAGCTATCGACAGCGTCCGCAGGCGAGATTGGATACGAGCGAGCATAGCGGGACGCAAGAAGTACCCAGGTTCGGGGCCCTCGTGGTGAGGTAAAGCCCCTACTCCTGCCTGATCTGACTATGTGAAATATACGAGCTACAAGTGCTCCTCGAGCTGTATCCTTTAGCTACTGTCTTAAATGAACTGAGACCAACCCTTTCTACTGAGGCCCTCCCTCTCCTTATATAGGAAGAGAGGCAAGGGTCTCACTAGCTAGTCCGACTGGCGGGCCCCACAGGCGGGTCCCAGCCGGCTAGTCATCTACAGTACCTGGCATGGTATGTCACATCGATGTATGAGCGGTATGGCTGTCGTAGGCACAGTGGATGCCGTGCGAGCCCGTCGTCAGCATAGGCCACTGTTCCCCCATCAGCCACGCCAAGTCTTCGGTATGGGCGGGTGGTTGCCCATCTTGTCGTCGTATAGGGCGTACCGTGCACTGATACGCACGTCGTCCTGTCCCTCTAATTGGATCCAGCTACCTCTTCATGGTCCGGCTACCGGGTGGTAGCCGGTCCATCCTACCCTGTCCGGCTGCATCCGGTCAGCCGGCCGAGATCCGACTATCCTGTTTCTTCTTCGGGTGGGGTATCCAGGGATCATCCCCCTAACACTAGCCCCCGAGCGCGTGTGGATTCCGCCCTTGGGCGAAATGCGCGCGCGCTCCCTTTTGTTTTTCGAATTTTGATCCGGCTGAGCCTGGCGATTGCGCTACCCGTGGACGCCGCGGTCGACGCCGCCACGCGGCGCACACGCCATCATTGCTCGCAGCGGCAGCGTAACGTCCCGCCGCTGCCGCCGGGAACCGCTTGTCCGGGCGCTTCCCGCCCCAGATCTTCAGGCATCCCATCCCGGCACACGGGATCTAGGCGGCGGTTGGGATGTGGGTCGGCCGGATGCGCGCCACGTGGCCCTGCCGACGGTTGCCCTTCCGGTCCTTTAAAGGGATGTCGCGGGGGAGGCAGTTCTCTTCCTTCACTCCCCCACTGCAATCTTTCTCTCCTGCTCGCGCGCTGCTGCTCCTATGCTCCTGCCTTCTGCGCCGCCCGCTCGCCGCCGTTGATGCTATGGGCCACCGTCACTCCTCCGTTGCCGCTCCTTCTCCCCAGCCGGAAATGGCCGCTGACTGCGGAGCCTGGTGCGGCTCCTCCGTCACCGAGGATCAGATCACGAAGTACCACGCGACTCGCGTCCTCCCGCCGGCGGAGGAGGTGGCGGTGCGGTTGGTGCCGGTGGGGGAAGTGTCGCCGCATCCGGCGAAGGGGGAGCATGTTATCTTCCTCTCGCATCTGGCGTGTGGGTTTGCGCTGCCGCTCCACCCCTTTTTTCTGACTTTCCTGGCCTTCTTCGACCTCCGCCTCCACCACCTCGGCGCCAACGCCATCGGAATGCTGGCGCACTTCATGGCGTTCTGTGAGAGCTACCTCGGGATCCAGCCGGATCTCGGGCTCTTCTGCCGGCTCTTCCGAGTTCGGCCGCAGGTCCAGTACACGAAGGGCCCGCTAGTCGTCTGCGGCAGCGCCTCCATATACTCCCGCTCCCAATCCAGCTACCCGAAGTTCTTGCTCCAGGACACGGTACGGCTGTGGCAGCAGTCGTACTTTTATGTCAAGAACGTCACCGGCGTCGACCGGATAAACCTGCCGGCCTTCCAAGACGTCGAGTCCAGCTGGCAAAACTGGGACCTGAAGGTCTATGGCGACAAGGCGGAGACGGACGCGATGCTGGCACGCATGCGCTCCCTTGTCACCTGCCAGCTAACCGGTCGGGACATCACCCTTAGCTAGATGTCCCGGCTGATGATGCTGCTCTAGCAGCGGGCGCACAAGATGTGCTTCTACTCTGGCCGGCTGGACCCGACCCGGCTGTCGCGCCGCGATCCCCGCTACCACAACCTGAAGGAGTGGTTGTGGACGATCAGCAAGGATCGGCTGCCGGAGAACTGGAAGTTCAGCCTGGCGCCCTACAGCCGGGAGAACCGCGCGCCCCGGGTAAGTTCTTGCAGCCGAGATTTTTGCTTATTCCCTCTATTATCTCCGTGTTCTGTCTGGCTGACCCTTTTGCATTTGCCAGATCTTCACCTGCATCCTTTGCGAGGAGGGCGACGCTCCTCTTGAGGTGTTTGCGCCGGACTTGCCCGAGCCGCGCGCTCGGCGACCCGGCGAGGAATCGGATGGGGACGGCGATGCCTTCCCCAGCCGGAACGACGAGCCGGTCGCTGACCCGCACGCGGAGGTGCATAAGGAGGAGGATGTTGGGCTGACCACGGAGCCGGCGGCGCGCTCCGCGGCGGACAGCGAAGCAGCCGGGAGCGGCTCCGGCCATTCTGGCTCCCGCCGGCCTGCGGCGGAAGAGCCGGCTCCGAAGAGGGGCCGGACTAGCGCCCTGTCGCCTTGGCCGGAAGAAAGGGCCGCCCCCGGTTGTGCCGGGATACGTTTTTCTCCCTCCCCACCCTTGGTGCTTTCTGTTTGTTTTTCCTTGTCCTTGTTTTTCTGACTTTAGCCTGTTTTGCTCTTGTCTTTTCCTCTTTCCCTTTAGCGCACTGGTTTCTTTCGGCGTCGCGAGCCCGGCTCGGACGCCAGCTGGTCGCGCCGCTCGATCGATCCAACCGGCACCTTCCCTTCCTCTGAGGCGCAGCCTCCTTCTCCTCCTCAAGCCGAGCCGACTGCCCCCTCTCAGCTGGAGGGTCCCCAGCTGGAAAGTTCCTCCGCGGGCGCGCGGGGGGCTACTGTAAAGGAGCTTGTCGTGGTTGGCGACGACGACTCTGACGAGGCGCTCGGGGAGGAGTGGCAGACAGCGGTGCTCACGGCGAAGGAGTCCTTGGCCGTCAACGCCGTGGACAACGACGCCTCTTCCGCCGCTTCGCTGTCGGATCTTGCCGCCACGCTCGAGCTGGCGGTGAAGGAGATCCGGCTGCTTGAGGCCACAGCCGGTGGGAACCGGACGCTGGAGCAGAAGCTTGCTGCAGCCAACGGGACCTCCCAGAGTAAATCCGCCTCATCCGTCTGGCTCTTTTTTTTATTTTTTTTAATAGTCGGCTTCGTTGCAGCTGTCCTCGTGTGTGCCCAGCGCGAGATCGATCGCTTGAAGAAAGTGAACGACCGGCTGAGCAGGTCCAACTCCATGCTGTGCTTGCATAACAAGGACTGGCACGCGCGAGTAGACGGCTTGGAGTCTACCGTCAAGGAGCGCGACGCCTCGCTTGCTAGCCAGGCCAAAGCTTTCTCCCTTCTCGAGGCCCAGAACAAGGACCAAGAGAAGGAGATAAAACGGCTAGCGGTCAAGGAGAAGGCGCTGGTGGAGGAGCTGATGCAAGTCGGCCACACTGCCAAAGGTGAGTTCTTTCTTCCGTCTTCTTTTCTTTCCGGATCCGGTAGCCGGATTTGACTCCTCTTTTCTGACAGCCTTTTACCCCGGCATAGACCTGCTGGCCTACAACCGGCTGCAGGAGAACTGGCCGGGAGCGCAGCCAACGGCTCAGGAGCTCGTTGTTCTTCTTGGCGAGGAGGCCGCGAAGCTTCGTCAGGCGGCAAGGGACATCTTCTCCTTTATGTGGTCGGAGGCTCCGGTTCCGGAGACGATGGCGCAGCTGGCAGCGAAGGTGGGAGAGGTGCCGGCTGCGGTGGATCGGCTGCGGGATCTGGCGGCGCAGGGTGGAGCGGAGATGGCCCTGGCGCTGATGCTTTCCTGGTACAAGGATGCTCGCGTCGAGAAGATCGACGGGGGCTTCCGCGCTGGAGCCGATCTTGCTGCCATCCGCCAAGCCCATCCGGAGCTTCGCGGGTCCGCCATCAAGATCACCGACTACGTGGATCCGGACGAGGTGCTCACCGACTCGGAGTCGTCAGCGCCGCCGTCTGCCAGCGCCGGAGCCGGAACGAGCACTGCGGCTCCGCCCCCGCCTCCAGCATCTGCCAGCCAGGAGCGCCCCCATGGCAAAGGCCCTGCCGTTTAGCTGTTGCCCCGGGATGCCGGGTGTATTTGTCTTGTTTTAGATTATCGTAAAACTTGTCTGTCTGTACCGGCTATCTTTGATGCCGGGTAACTCTCGGGAGCTTCGTCTCCCTTTTGCTTGTTAATATTGAATTCTTGAGTCTTCCTTTATTTGTGTCTTGAATTTTCTTTTGATATCTTTGCCGGCTCACTTCGCCCGGCTGACCTAGCCCGGCTACACACTTTTAGCCGGACGAACTACACCTCCAGTGGGGGCGCGCTAGCGCACCCACTGGGTGTAGCCCCCGAGATTCGGAGTAGCTGGCGTAGCCAGGTGCTTCGAATCTTCCCTGTTCTTCCCCACTCTTCTAGATTTATCCGACTAGCCTCGCCCCAGTCAGCAGCTTTCGTCGGCTGGACGCCTTCAGCCGGGGGAACCAACATTCCAGTGGGGGCGCGCGAGCGCACCCACTGGGTGTAGCCCCTGAGATTGAGTAGGCGGCGTGGCAGTGCTTGAATCTTTCTTGTCTTTATTGCTCCGCCCTTGCCCTCACCTCGGCTCCAACAGCCGGCTAAGCCCTTAGTCGGCCAGAACTACAAGACTCCCTTTGAGGCGCTGGCCTCTGGTGGGTGTAACCAGATTGGGCGCTTGATGAAGGCAAGGGCTTCGAATCTTCTTTCCTTCTTCTGAATTCTGACTCGAAGTAGTCGGACAAGAACACACATATGCATACACATACAGCTTCATAGGTTAATAGGTTAGTCCGTCAAATCGTAGCCAGGAAACGGCTTATTTTTTCAAAAACTGGCTTGCTCCTTTCTAGGCACTTAGTCGCTTTCTCGTGTGTTCTGCTGTTTTCGCTGCGTCCTTGCCGGACAGCCGGGTTGCGGTCTGCAGCCGGAATCGAAGGGAGCTGACAGTACATTACGCACGGTACTAGCGGCTTAGCAGCTGGATTGGTTTGAGCTAGTTGCGGGGCCGGGACGCCCGATCTGTCACGCCTCTTCCTGTTTTTCATGTGGGACGCCTCGGGCTTTTGCTCTTGCTAGCCGGACAACCGGGTTGTGGTCTGTAGCTGAGACGAAGAGTCGGCCTCTGACATCATCGCACACTACTCAGCCGGTTAGTTGGCTTTAATAGGCCGGGCCAGCCGGCGAGCCTCCGGGTAGGGGTAGCCGGAGCCGGAATTTTTTAGTCGGAGAACAGATACGCACACATTTCCAAAAGGAGCCCCCGAGATTCTCGTGGGAGTCCGCATTTTCATTTATGAGGTTTCCGGGATACATACACTGTTTGGCGACGTTCGTCCCATTATCGGTGATGATGCTATTGGGGTAGCCGAAGTGGTTGATGATGTCGGTGAAGAAGGTAACCACCGTCGCCCCGTCCAGCTTCCGGATAGGCTTGGCCTCGATCCACTTTGTGAACTTGTCCACCGCTACCAGCAGTTGGGTCATTCCCGCGCGAGCTCGCTTGAAGGGCCCGACCATGTCGAGGCCCCAAACCGCGAAGGGCCAGGTGATCGGTATGGTCTTGAGCACCGAGGTTGGCATGTGCCTGAGCTGCCCGAAGCGTTGGCACCCATTGCACACGCGGACCAGCTGCTCGGCATCCTCGAGGGCGGTGGGCCAATAGAAAGCCGTGGCAAAATGCCTTGGCGACTATCGCCCATGACGAAGCGTGGTGCCCGCACTCGCCCTGGTGGATGTCCTTGAGTAGCCGGTAGCCTGTGTCTACGTCGACGCATCTTTGGAAGATACCGGATACACTGCACTTGTATAGCTCGCCGGTTATGATGGTGTATGTATGCGCGCGGCGTCGGATTTGTCTGGCCTCCACCTCGTCATCCAGGAGCTCGTTGTTGGCGATGTAGTTCATAAAGGGCTGTGCCCAGGATGGCACTTCCCGGATGACGAGGACGCTCCTGTCCTCCGGCTATCGGGTGTCGGTGGGCCGTCCGGGTGGGATATCCGGGGCGGCAGCCCCTGAGCCACTGGGCAAGCCGGAAGCCCCCGGGTCCTGCGAGCCGGGGGCACCGCCTGGCCGGAGTTGGCACGAGTTTTCTTCTTTGGTGGCTCCGCCGGCTCCGCTTCCGCTGCCCCGGCCGCCGGGACGCTCCCCGCCCAGATGATGGAATATGATTCCGGCGACGGGTTGATGGATGGCTTGCGCAGGTGCTCCAGGGAGACCCCTGGCGGGATGGCCTGCCTGGTGGACCCTATCTTGGAGAGCGTGTCAGCTGCCTCGTTGTTGGTGCGGGGGACGTGATGAAATTCACACCCGTCGAAGGAGGAGCTGAGCTTCTGGATGTGGAACCGGTAGAGGGCCATGTTGGCATCTCTGGCGTCCCATTCCCCGGATACTTGTTGTACCACCAGGTCCGAATCGCCGAAGCACAGGATCTGGTTGACGCCGATTTCCTTGGCCAGCCGGAGCCCGTGCGCTAGTGCCTCGTATTCGGCTACGTTGTTGGAGGCCTTGAAGTGGATCTGCAACACGTACTCCAGCCGGTCTCCCTTGCGCGAGGTGAGCATGATGCCGGCTCCCAAGCCCCCGAGCATCTTCGACCCGCCGAAGTGCATCCTCCAGTGGTCCGAATCCAGAACCGGTGGGAGATACTGGGTCTCCGCCCAGTCGACGAGGAAGTCCGCCATCGCCTGTGACTTGATCGTGAGCCGGGGCTCATACTGGATGGAGTAGGCGGCGAGCTCGATGGCCCATTTGGCGACCCGGCCGGTGGCGTCCTTGTTGCCGATGATTTCCAAAAGGGGTGCAGTGCACACGACCTTGATCGGGTGCTCCTGGAAGGAGTGCTTGAGCTTCTTGCATGCTAGGTACACGCCATAGCACATCTTTTGGTAGTGGGGGTAGTTCTGCTTGGAGAGGGAGAGAACCTCGCTGAGGTAGTAGACGGGTCTCTGAACTTGCTGAGCCTTGCCTTCCTCGGGGCGCTCCACCACCAGGACGACGCTGACGACCCAGCTGGTGGCTGCTATATAGAGCAACATCGGCTCCTTGCTAGCCGATGTGGCTAGAACCGGCGCTGTGGACAGCATGCGCTTGAGGTCGTGAAACGCGGTGTCGGCCTACGAAGTCCAGGAGAACTTGTCCGCCTTTTTCATCAGCTGGTACAATGGAAGTGCCTTCTCCCCCAGCCGGCTGACGAAACGATTGAGGGAAGCCAGGCATCCGGTGAACTTCTGGACTCCAAGTAGGTTCTTGGGCGGTTGCATACTTTCGATGGCCGTGATCTTCTCCGGATTTGCCTCGATGTCTCGCTGAGATACGAGGAAACCGAGTAGCTGGCCGGATGGTACTCCGAAGACGCATTTTTCCGGGTTCAGCTTCATCTGGTACTGGCGGAGGTTGCCAAATGTTTCTCGCAGGTCCTCGAGGAGGGTGCGCTTTTCCTTGGTCTTGATGACCACGTCATCCATGTAAGCGTGCATGTTTTGGCCTATCTGCGAGTGCAAGCATTTCTACATACATCGCTGATAGGTGGCGCCTGCGTTCTTTGGGCCGAAAGGCATGGTTACATAGCAGAAAGCCCCGTAGGGGGCGATAAATGATGTCTTAATCTGATCAGCCGGGTTTAGCCGGATTTGATTGTATCCAGAATAACAATCTAGAAAATACAACAAATCATAGCCGGCCGTGGAATCGATGAACTGATCGATACAGGGCAAGGCCAGGGGTCTTTCGGGCACGCCTTGTTCAGGCTGGTGTAGTCGATACACATGCGCCAGGTCTTGTTCTTTTTCAACACCAGGACTGGGTTCGCCAGCCAGTCCGGGTGGTATACTTCCATGATGAACCCGGCTACGAGGAGCCGAGTGATTTTGTCACCGATTATCTTTCTCTTCTCTTCTGCGAACCGGCGCAGAGGTTGCTTGACCGGCTTGGCATCCAGACGCACATGAAGTGAGTGCTCGGCGAACTCCCTCGGCACACCCGGCATGTCTTTGGGAGACCATGCGAAGATGTCCTGATTCTCACGGAGGAAGTCGACGAGCGCGCCTTCCTATTTGCTGTCTAAGCCGGCACCAATGGTGACGAACTTAGTCAGGTCGGAGGGGTCGAGCAGGATCCTCTTCGTCTCCTTTGCCGGCTGGAAAGCTCCTTCTCCAGCCGGTTTGCTGCTAGCCGAAATGTCCTGCTGGGCCATGGCCACATTGCGCATGATCGCGCGCTTTTCTTCGGCTATGATGAGGGCCTCTGCTAGTTTAGAACTGGCTAAGGCACACTCCATCGATCGCCTGAAGCAGCCGGCGACGGTAATCACGCCGTGGGGTCCTGGCATCTTCGTCTTGAGGTATGCGTAGTGGGGGACGGCCATGAACTTGGCGAGGGCGGGGCGCCCGACGAGAGCATGGTAGGAGCTCGTCAGATTTACCACCTCGAACCAGATGGATTCACGGCGGAAGTTCTCCTCGGTCCCGAAGATGACGTCCAGCTAGATTTTTCCCAGCGGAGCGCAGGCTGGCCCCGGCAGTATGCCTTGGAACGTCGTGGTAGTCGGGCGCAGGTCGCTTTCGCGAATGCCCAGCTTCTCCAGCGAGGACTGGTAGAGGAGGTTGAGGCTGCTGCCTCCGTCGATGAGGACGCGCGAAAATCGACAGGTGCGCGTGTTGGAGACGATGAGGGGGTCGAGCACCATGGCGTAGCCCCCGGGAGTCGGCAGATGCTCAGGTTGATCTGCCCGGCTCCAGGTGATGGGGGTTTCCGACTAGTTCAGGTATTGGGGGACCGGAGAAACGATGGTGTTGACCTCCTTGGAGCGTCGCCTGCGGCTGTGCTTGTCGTCCTGCTCCGTCTCGAAGATGTGGTAGGCGGCGTGCGGCTGGGGGTAGCCGTTGTTATTGTTGTTGCTGCCGTTGCCACCGTTACCATCATTACCGGCTCCCCTAGCCGGTGGTGGGGGTCCACCCGGTGGGGGAGGCGGGAGACGAGGCTGGTTGCCCTGGTCCTTTAGCTAGCGAGTCCAGCTGCAGTTCCAGGTGGTGTGCGTAGCCAGTTTGAAGGGACCGCTATGCCACCTGCACGGGCCGTCAATCATCTGGTCGAAGGTGAGCCGGGGCTTCTGTCTTCTTGTGTCATTAGCCGGTGCGTCGGGCGCACCCTCTACGGCATTGACCTGCCGCGCGTGGTAGCGAGGCTTCTGTTGCCTGTCCTGGCGATCCCCGTGGAACCGGTTGTCGTTGCCGTGGCGCCTGGAGGATCCGGCTTCACCAGCCGGATTGCTCGGACGGTCACGAGCCGGCTCCGTGGGAGTCGGACGGCCTTCCGTGTTTACCTGGAGTGGCTTCTTCATGGCGGCATCTGCCGTGGCGTACTGGTCGGCGACCGTCATGAGCTCCGCCATGGTTTTCGGCTCGTCACACAGTAGTCGGTGGCGAAGCATGGTGCCCTCTCGGCATCCTTCGATGAAGAAACCGATGGCTTGGCTCTCCAGGATGCCCTCGCAAGTGTTGCGGAGCTCCGTCCACTTGGCGAGGTACTCGCGGTCGGTCTCGCGGTCGCCCTGGACACACAAGGCCAGGTCGCGCGGGCGCCCTGGGCGCTTGTACGTGCCGTTGAAGTTGCGGACGAAAACCTTCTCGAAATCAGGCCAGGCGTTGATGCTGTTGGGCGCGAGGCTATTGAGCCAGGTCCTTGCCGACCCGGTTAGCATGAGAGGGACGTAACGGCTGTGCGCTTATTCCCGTGGGCGATGCCGACTGCGGTGGCGTAGTCGGTCAACCAGTCTTTCGGCTTCATGCTTTGTCGTGCCAGGGGTGTCCTGGCGGGAGAATTTATCCGGAAACGGCTCGTTCCGGATGCGGGGTCTAAAACAAACTGGTCCGGTAGAATCTTCCTCCTCCGTGACGCATGCTTGAGCGAGCAGCTCGATGCGGTCACGGGCATCCGGACAATCCGGGTTGGGCGCGCCCACCCGGCCTGAGAGGCAGGAACCGCCTGGTCTGGGTGCTCCGGCTGGTGGGGGTGGAGGTGGCGGGTTGCTGTTGACCGTCTGCTCCTGGCGCGGCTGGCCCCTGTTGCCGGAGCTGCGACGCCTGCTGCGGGCCCTAGCCGGCTGAGGGGAGGACGCCTGCTGCGTGTCACGTGGTGCGCCCCTGCTGTTGGCGGGTAGCCTGCTTCCTCTGGAGTATCTAAGGTCCTCCTGCGTCTGCCGGTTGGCGCGTCCGCGACGTGGAGGAGCTCCTGGACGCGAGCGTGCTGGCGGGCTCGCTCCTCGCCCCCCAGGCTGGGTAGTTCTTCTGCTGTGGCTCGCGCCGCGCGCAAGTTCTTGATGGGCGTGCTGTAGGTAGGCCGTGTAGGGGCAGGCGCGGGATCCGGTTCTCCGTCCTTCTCCATCCTGCCGCCTAGCTCACCGCCCCGTCATCGTACCTGGCCGCGCCGGCTCGGCTCCGCGGTAGCTGGGGTGAGGCCGTGCGCGCGGTCATACTCGCGACTGGCGATCTCCAGCTGCTTGTGGGCTGCTGCCAGCTCCATGGCCTCCTGGAGGAGGATCTGTCTCTCCATGGTGAAGTTGGCCTCCTTCTCCTCCGGGTTGTCCCCGAGGGTAACCGGCGTCAGGAGCCGATCAATGGCATCCTCGACCGGGTTCTGAGGCTGCGAGGGAGCGGAAGTTCTGACCTCATCCACACCTCGCTCCCGCGGCCGGCGGGGCTGCGAGCTGGATCCGGCCATCATGACCTCCACGCCGCAAGGTGCGGCGGAGGTGCCGCCGCTTGAGCATGGCAGCCCCGTGACAGAGATGATTTCCCTAGGGAAACGCTCCAGGACGATGGCGATGTAGACGGGGAGATCGCCGAATAGCAGGACGGTGCCGTTTGCTAGGAAGGAAGTTCCGGCGAAGCAGGAGGCGTTGTCGATGATGCAGTCGAACTTGCCGAGCGTGAACACCAGGCCGGAGGCCACGCGCTCACCGGCTGAAGTGTGGGGTCCCGTGCGGAACGTGACTCCGGTCGAAGCCATAAGCCCCACGGTGGGCGCCAACTGTCGTTGTATTGGGAACGGCAGTACCTAAAAAGGTTAGATAGAGGTGTGGGGACTAGCAGGAAATCTATCGACGGCGTCCACAGGCGAGATTGGATACAAGCGAGCGTAGCGGGACGCAAGAAGTACCCAGGTTCGGGGCCCTCGTGGTGAGGTAAAGCCCCTACTCCTGCCTGATCTGACTATGTGAAATATACGAGCTACAAGTGCTCCTCGAGCTGTATCCTTTAGCTACTGCCTTAAATAAACTGAGACCAACCCTTTCTACTGAGGCCCTCCCTCTCCTTATATAGGAAGAGAGGCAAGGGTCTCAGCAGCTAATCCATTGGCGGGCCCCACAGGCGGGTCCCAGCCGGCTAGTCATCTACAGTACCCGGCATGGTATGTCACATCGGTGTAAGAGCGGTATGGCTGTCGTAGGCACAGTGGACGCCGTGCGAGCCCGTCGTTAGCACAGGCCACTGTTCCCCCATCAGCCACGCCAAGTCCTCGGTATAGGCGGGTGGTTGCCCATCTTGTCGCCGTACAGGGCGTACCGTGCACTGATACGCACGTCGTCATGTCCCTCTGATTGGATCCGGCTACCTCTTCATGGTCCGGCTACCGGGTGGTAGCCGGTCCATCCTACCCTGTCCGGCTACATCTGGTCAGCCAGCCGAGATCCGACTGTCCTGTTTCTTATTCGGGTGGGGTATCCAGGGATCATCCCCCTGACACACCCGAACCAGGAGTATCAAGTTTCTCAAAATCCAGTGGAGTAACCATACCAAAGAAGAAGCTACTTGGGAACAAGAAGATTACATTAGGACTGAGTTTTTCAATCTCTTTAGTTCCTAGTTTCTCTTGAATATCGGGACGAGATTCTGTTTAAGGAGGGAAGGTTTGTAACACCTCAAAAATATTAAAAAAGATTATCAAGTTCTAATCACCCAAGTTTAGCGTTAACAATTTTTTTTATTAAACTCTATATGAATGCATGAATGATTTCCATTAAAGCATGAATGATTGCATTTCCCACGTTTGATTGCTATAAATGATAAGGATTAGCACTACAAGGAATCTGGCTATATATGACCCTCAATTTTCATCACAGAATTTTCACAATAGTCCGTTTCTAACGATTCTATGACGATTTTGAGATCATCGAAAGCTGAGCGTCGCTAATGTACTATAACGACGATTTCAGGAAAATCGTCACAACCTTCTATGACAATATGTGATCGTCATAACCTCTATGACGATTCAAAATCGTCACGAGCGATGAGGCCTAACCACGTCAGATCATACGTGGCCAGTCTGACGTGGCACACAATCAGCCCGGTCCATTTCTGTCCTTTGTATGGGCCAAGCCCAATAATTCAGTTTGTTAATTTTTTTCTATCAATTCTGGCCAGCAATATGGGCCAGGCCCAAGATGTAGGCCTTTTTATTTTCCGGTCTTGGCCCTTTACAGGAATTTCTTTTTTATTTTTGACATTTCATTTCTTTTCATTTTCAATCTTTTATTTGCAGCAAGTCCCACATGTCAGTTTTATTTTTCATAGGTCCGACTCGTTAATCTCCCATGATTTTATAGTAATTGCTCAACTAATAATTTAATCATAAATGCAAGAATACACGAAATTCTTCCCACAATAGCCATAGTTGAGTCGATTACAATAGTTTCACGGTTAAAATCACATACTATATACAATAAATATGCCAGCGCTAACACTTCAAATCACAAACTATACAACAAAATCCCAACACTCTCACACACATCAAATGGCAATAGTTGATTACAATAGTTTCATGGTTACAATAATATATTACAGCTTTCTTCCTGTTAGGCTCTAGTACTTGAGCACCGCTAGATCATACGCCCACGCTGCCTTTTCCATGTCATACCCACCTGGCCAAATTAACAAGTTATATATCAGTACTAGTACCACCGTCTGATTACAAAAGCATGTATTGGTACTGACTGAATATACCAGGTAGGACCCACTAGCAAAAGGTTCAGCAAAGTACAGTTACACATGCAAGAACACTTAATTAGTTAGCAAACTACTTCATTGATCACATTACAACAGAAAAAACGAACACCAATGTTAGTTTTTGGACCATAGAAAGCACCATCTCCTTCAGTGATCTACATACAGACATCCAAGTACTCACATGCAAGCACAACAAATATTCTAGTCCCATCAGTTTGTTACAACGGACATCTAAGAACAATGGAAAATACCATATTCCAGGCAAAATGTTCAGCAAAGTACAGTTACACATGCAAGAACACTTAATTAGTTAGAAAACTACTTATGTGATCACATTAGAACAATAAATATTCTAACCTAGATACAACAAAATTGGTTGAGTATAGTGGTACTTCTAAAAAGTTACCAGGTGATGGGGGGATATAAGAATACATTTAGCTATCAAGTATATAAGAAGCAAACCAATAAATAACACACCATGGACAAGTCAGACATGCATGAATTAATATTATTATGGTACCAATAGCTCCTAAATAGACCAATTGCTAGTTGTAGCCATAAATTGGCAATCATATGAGTCTTTTCTTTGTAATCACAGATCCACAAATAATAATATCAGGTAGCACCGACAATGATTTTTCAAAACATCATTGATCAAGCATGTTGGCCTAGGATGATCAAGCAGGCAAGCAATTACAAAAGTAAACAAGGACCAAACTTTAAATCGTAGTACAGTCACTGATCCATCAATCCAATCCAGTAAGAGATGGGAGAGAGGGATACCTATTTCGATTTAGAGGGTCTTCTGAGCGTGACCTTCTTGAAGGGATTGGCCCTAAAGCACCCTAGGTCAGACGCGCTGGGAGCTCAGAGCTTGTCCGGGTCGGTGAGCACGACCTCCGCATCCTCTTCGAATTAGTGCGGGCAACATCCTGAACAACGGAGACGGCCGTCAGGTCGAGGCAGAACTTGTTCTCGAAAGGGATATGCTCGTGCAATAACATCTCGAACGGGATCCGAAAAGCCAGTACATTATCAGCAAGTGAAGGTGCATTCGATCTTGGTAGTTTGTTGGTTAGAGGAGACCATACCTCTCTAGAAGATCTAGAGAGGAGCGTGCAACGAGCAGGTCGACAAAGACACTGGGAGGGCTAGCGGCCTGCCTGGAAAGCCTGATGATAGGGTTCATAGAGGTTGGTCGTGGGGTGCTCTTCTAGGAGGAGGGCAGTCGACGCTCCTCATACATGCAGGGGAGGAGGAGATGGCCGCCGCCGCTCGCGGTCGTCTGTGCTCTATGGAACCCGGGGCTTGGTGTAGAGAGATGAGTGGTGGCGCTGCGGATTCGTGAGAGGAAATACGGCTCTGGGGAGGAAGGGGGCACAAGTGGAGGAGATCTGGAGGGTGGAGGCGAGATGGTGGTGGCGGCACTGTAGGGGGAAGGCGAGAGGGTGGTGATTATGGATTGTGTGGAGGGGAGCGGATTGGGGTTGGGTTGTCTGGGTGGCATCGACAACTTGTCCAAAATAACCCTGGATATTTGTGCGATGTAGTACTTCATTTGTGGGTGTTCCGGTCATTTCAATGCAAAATTTGGAGGAAGTCGAGGGGAGGCAGGAGAAATTTCGTACGTTTGATGAGAGCAAGTTGATGGTTGAGATCTGTGGCGGGGGTGATCCGTGGGTACTCTATCTGTGTCCTCTAATTGGCTGGCTCCATTCTACTGGTAAATGACCAATGATATCTCCAAAATCACGTCATAATTTATGATAATGATCCCATATTTCGCACACATGTGTATCTTGGGGCGGAGAACAATGTTGTAGGAGGAAATTTTCCTTTTCTTTGCGTGGAAAAGCATTTTCTATTTTTTGAGTGCAAAAATTGGGGCATTTTCTGAAGCAACACCGAATGTTCGATTCAAAAATGCAACCATCTCATTTTTCAAAAATACTAGACCACCTTACATGTACAATGTCCCAACCGGGGATTTTAAAACCTTTCCGTCCATCTCCGTTGAAAAAGACAAATTCCTGCTGAATCGGTAGGAAGTGGGTCTGGTTTGAACTACAGGTACATGATCTGTTGCTCATGATTTTTTTACAAAATCATTTTTAGGCTCACAACATAATGTTTCTTCAGAGATCCAATACAAGTTTAGCGAGGCTCATCCGCTATCTTCATGCCTGTCATTTTGACCATAGTTTAAAATAGATTTTTTTTTAAATGGGCATAACAAATTCAAAACCGGTCCGAAGAATGTAAATCCTTCGCATGGTGTCATGTTATGTGATATAGTTGTAAGTAAAAAATACCAAACATGGAATATTGATTGCATCTCGAAAAAACCTTCACAGAAATGACCTATCATGTTCGAGGTTTCATGGCTTTCAGGCTAAACGACCAATGTTATGGCTATATTCATGGTATAGTTTGTGATAATGATCCCATATTGTGCACGCATGTGTATCTTGGGATGGCGAACAATGTTGCAGGAGGAAGTTTTCCTTTTCGTCGTCGGAAAAGCCATTTTCTATTTTTCAAGTCCAAAAATCGGGGCGTTTTGTGAAGGAACACCAAATGTTCGATTCAAAAATGCTACCATCCCATTTTTCAAAAATACTATACCATCTTACATGTACAATGTCCCAACCGGAGATTTTAAAACCTTTCCGTCCACCCCTGGTGAAAAAGACAAATTCTTGCCGAATCGGTAGGAAGTGGGTCCGGTTTGAACTACAGGTACATGATCTGTTGCTCATGATTTTTTGAAAAAAATCATTTTTAGGCTCATAATATGATGTTTCTTCAGATATATAATGCAAGTTTAGCGAGGCTCATCCCGTATCTTCATGCCCATCGTTTTGTCCACAGATTGAAATGGAATTTTTTTAAAACGGGCATAAGAAATTCAAAAACGGTTCGAAGAATGTAAATCCTTCGCGTGGCGTTATATTATGTGATATAGTTGTAAGAAACCAAACTTGGTACATTGATTGCATCTCGAAAAAATATTCACAGAAATGACCTATCATGTTCGAGGTTTCATGGCTTTCAGGCCAAACGACCAATGATATGGCTAGATTTGCGGTATAGTTTGTGATAATGATCCCATATTGTGCACGCATGTGTATCTTGGGACGGAGAACAATGTTGCAGCAGGAAGTTTTCCTTTTCGTCACATATAAAAGCCATTTTCTATTTTCCAATCGCAAAAATCAGGGCGTTTTGTGAAGGAACACCAAATGTTCGATTCAAAAATGCTACCACCCTGATATATTGCCAATGTATCTATAATTTTTGATGTTTCATGCTTGGTTTTATCCACTTTCTTGTGTTTTGTCCACACTTTGGAGTACTTTTCATATGATTTCTTGGACTAACCTATTAACAAGAGCCATAGTGCCAGCTGCCTGTTTTGTGCTGTTTTTGGTTCCAGGATAGTCAGAAAATGAATATTCTTGGAATTGGAAGGGACAAAAGCCAAAGTGCCTATTTTTCCGGAAGTCATCAGATGCCAGAGTACGAGACGGAGAGGGGCCAGGGGGCCACCACACCACCTAGCCGCGCAGCCCAGCCTGGCCCGCGCCAGGGGGTGGTCTGGCCGCCTCTGGCCTCCCCTTCCGCCTATAAGATGCCCTCGGGACGAAAACCCTAAGCACCCGATCAAAAATCCACGAAAGAGTCTGTAGCCTCCGTCATCTCCATCCCTATATCGGGAGGGATCTGAAGCTCTTCCCGGCACCCTGCCAGAGAGGGGAATTCACCCTGGAGGCCTTCTTCATCACCATGCAACCCTCCGGTGTGATGCGTGAGTAGTTCATCCTTGGACTACGGATCCATGTAGTAGCTAGATGGCTGGTTCTCCTCCTTTGTGCTTTCATGTTTAGATCTTGTGAGCTCCGTTCATGATCAAGATCATCTATTTGTAATTCTTCATGTTGTGTTTGTGGGGATCCGATGGATATTGAGATGCTATTTCAGATTGATTATTGATTCTATCATGTCTTTGTTATTTGTGATCTTGCATGCTTTCCGTTGTTAGTAGCTATCTTGGCCAAGTAGATGCTAGCAACTCCAAGAGTTAGTATTTATGCTCGATAGTGGGTTCATGTCTCTGGTAATCTGGGGAAGTGACAGAAATCTCTAAGGTACTAGATGTGATGTTGCTACTAGGGATAAAACAACAATCCTTTGTTCATAGAACAATCGTATTGTTTACTTTACACGCAGTTCGTAAAGCAATAATCTGTTGCTTGCAACTTAATACTGGAGGGGGTTCGGATGATAACCTGAAGGTGGATTAATAGTCATAGATGTAGTTGGATGGCGGTCTATGTATAATGTTGTAATGCCCAATCAAGTTTCAAAGTAGTCAAGATGATTAGTATATGCATGTATTGCTTTCTCGATGTTTGTCAATTACCCCGCTGTAATTTGTTCACCCAGCATGTTATCTATCTTAAGGAGAGCCACCTCTAGTGAACTATGGATCCCGGTCCTTTTATTTTACATACAATCTATAAACTGTTTACTGCTTTGTGTTTACTTTCTGCAAACTATTACTTCCTTCCATTTGATACGTTTAATCCTTTGTTTTCAGCAAAACACGGTGAGATTGACAACCTCATCGCATGTTGGGGACAGAGTTCTGTGGTTGTGTTGTGCAGGTCTCCACGTTGCTACTAGCACCGGTAGTGTGCCCTGCCAAGGCTCAGCTAGCAACACCTTTGGGGTGTTTCCTTGCTCCTACTAGTTCGATTAAACCTTGGTTTCATAATTGAGGGAAACTTGCTGCTGTGCTCATCATGCCTTCCTCTTGGGGTTCCCAACGAGCTCTACATCAACACCGAGCCATCAAGCTTTTTTCTGGCGCCGTTGCCGGGGAGTCAAGGACATCTTCACAAGGGGAGTCCCTCATAACCAATCTCTTTACTTTGTTATTTTTGTTTTGCTTAGTTTATTTTTGCTTTGTTTGCTTGTTTCTTTATCAAAAACACAAAAAAAATAGTTTTACTAGTTTGCTTTCTCATTTAAAAACACAAAAAAAATGACTACTCTTGAAAACAATAAGTTGTGTGACTTCACTATGTCACCCGAGGAAATGATTTCACTTTTAAACAAGGAATGGAAGAGAGTTTCAAGGAAGCTTGGTCTAGAATCTCTGATCTACATGAAAAAACTGAGCCTAAAATGACTCAAAGTTTGTTCCTTAGCAGTTTTTACCTTGGAATTGCTCTTTGTTATAGATGAAGGGTTTCGCAGCATAGTAAATCAAAATTTTCTACGGAAGAAAACAGAGGGAAAGCCAAGATCTAATCTAGGAGATGCAAACAACGAGAGAGATTGGATTAGATCTTCATACCCTTGAAGATTCGCTGTGAACGTTACGCCGGAGCGTGGGTGATGTAGTCGTACTCGCTTCTCCTCCTCGCGATCCGATCCGATCTAGCACCACAAGTGGCGGTGCCTCCGTGAGATGCACACGTGCAGCACCTCGACGTCTCCTCCTTCCTCGGACCAGCAAGTATGGTGGAGAGATGGATTGGATCTACAACACGACGGCGTGGTGTA
This sequence comes from Avena insularis, assembly GCA_023614405.1. NCBI lineage: Eukaryota > Viridiplantae > Streptophyta > Magnoliopsida > Poales > Poaceae > Avena > Avena insularis. The sequence goes on from CM042692.1 coordinate 108,352,589, forward strand.
TATGGTGGAGAATTTCTGCCGCAGGGCTTCGCCTACAAACAGTCGGGAGGGAGAGAGGAGGGCAGCAGGGCAACTAGGGTTTGGAGGAAGGTGTAGGTTGGGGGGAGGGGGCGCACCAGCCCTCTATATATAGAGGGGGGGTGCGGCCAGCCCTTGCCCATCCTCCAAGCCTATCTCTAGTTTAAACGATTTAAACTTATCCCTTATCTAGAAACCCTACCTCTAGTTTAAACGAGTTTAAACTTATCTAGGATCGGTTGGGCCCTATGGGGCCTTGTGCCCCTGGCCCAATGCGGCCAGGACACTCCCTCATAGGCCCATGCCCTCTCCCGGAAGGTGGGACCACGTTGGCCCCCTTCCGGAAGGTTCTAGAAGCTTCCGGTACAATATCGATTAATCCGGAACAATTCCGAACTCCAAAAACTGCACTGCCTTATATGAATCTTATTCTTCGGACCATTCCGGAACCTCTCGTGATATCCCGGATCCCATCCGGGACTCCGAACAAAAATTCATAAACCAATTATCCAATCTATCCTAGCGTCGAGACACGTTAAGTGTGTGACCATGCGGGTTCGAGAATATGCAGACATGATCTTCTATCAATAATCAACAGCGGGTCAGGCACCCATATTGACTCCCACATTCATCGATGATCATATCGGATGAACCACGATGCCAGGATTCAATCAATCCCATATATATATTCCCTTCGTCTCGCGATATTTTACTTGCCCGAGATTCGATCGTCGGTATCGTCATACCTAGTTCAATCTCGTTCATAGCAAGTACTTTACTCGTTCCGTAATCCGATATCACTTTGTGATTAACTCCTTAACCACATGATTGCAAGCGGTGTTGATATCGATTACCGAGTGGGCCCGAAGTATATCTCTCCGACTTGGGAGGGACAAATCCCATCTCGATACATACAACCCAACAGATACTTTCCGATCACCTGAGAGACACCTTTATGATCACCCTCTCATAGGATGACGTTTGATGACCTCAAAGATTTCTTCCGATACCAGGGAGTTGCATTATCTCATGGTCTAAGGAATACAATATTTGACATAGGAAAAGCTTCGCAAAGATGAACACAATGACACGATCTAATTGCTTCGCTTAGTTTGGGTCTGTCCATCATATCATTCTCTCAATGATATGATCTCATTATCAATTGACAACTCATGTCTATGTTTAGGAAACCTTAACCATCAATGATCAATGAGCTAGTCCATAGAGGCGTACTAGGGACACGGTGTTGTTCACAAACCACACAAGTATTAATGTTTCCGCTTAATACAATTCTAGCATGGAATATAAACTTTATCATGAACAAGAATTATAATAATAACATCTTTATTATTGCCTCTAGGGCATAATTCCAACAGTCTCCCACTTGCATTAGAGTCAATAATCTAGTTTACATTTGGCAACAATCTTACACCCATGGCAATCGAGGTGTGATCATGTTTTACGTGGAAGAGGTTTAGTCAATGGATCTGCGACATTCAGATCTGTATGTACTTTGCTGATCTTCAGATCTCCATCTGCTATATAATCTCGGATTATATGAAACTTGCGGTTGATATGCTTGGTCTTTGGATGATATCTTGGTTCCTTAGCGAGTGCTATGGCGCCAGTGTTGTCACACAATATCTCAAGTGGGTCCAATGCACTTGGAACCACGCCAAGCTCAGTGATGAAGTTTCTGATCCAAAATCCTTCACTTGACGCTTCTGCAGCAGCCATGTATTCCGCTTCTCATAGATCCGCGACCACGCTTTGCTTGCAGCTTCTCCAGCTCACAGCTCCTCCATTCAAAATATACACGTATCCCTCTCGAGATTTAGCATCATCCTTGTCGATTATCGAAACTAGCATCGACGTAACCTTTTCTGACGCTGTTCATCACCCCCATAGACTAAGAACATTTCTTTAGTCCTATTTAGGTACCTTAGGATGTTCTTCACGGTTGTCCAGTGTTCCACTCCTGGATCACTTTGATATCTGCTCGTCAAACTAAGAGCATTGGACACATCCGGTCTAGTACACAGCATGGCATACATGATGGAACCTATGGCCGAGGCATAAGGCACTTTGCTCATAGCTTCCCTATCATTTACCAGAAGGGACACCGAGCCTTGCTCAATATCTTACATGACAACATAGGCCTTTGAACCTTTCAATGCCTTATCCATTGAACCTTTTGAACTTTGTCTAGGTATGTACTCGGCTTAAAGCTATCAAGCGTCTTTGTCTATCTCTATAGATTTTGATGCCCAATATATAAGCAGCTTCACCTAGGTGTTTCATTAAAAACACTTGTTCAAATAACTCTTCACATCGTTAAGCATGTTGATGTCATTTCCAATAATCAATATGTCATCCACATATAGTACCGAAGCGTCACCGAGCTCCCACTCACTTTCTTGTAGATGCAAGCTTGTAGCAATTTGGAACAAATCCAAAGCTCTTGATCACTTGATCAAAATGAAGGTTCCAACTCTGAGCTTGCTTGATCCATAAATGGAACGCTGAAGTTTGCATACTTTATCGGCATCCTTAGGATCGACAAAACCTTCGGTTGCATCATATACAACTCTTCATCAATGTTGCCATTGAGGAAAGCGATCTTGACATCCATTTGCCATATTTCATAATCATGAAACGCAGCAATTGCTAATAAAATCCGAATGGACTTAAACATCGCCACGGAGAGAAAGTCTCATCGTAGTCAACACCTTGAACTTGTCGAAAACCTTTCGCAACAAGCCGTGCTTTATAGACGGTAACATTACCATCCACGTCCGTTTTCTTCTTGAAGATCCATTTGCACTCAACAGCCTTTCGGTCGCTAGGAGGATCCACCAAAGTCCATACTTGGTTTTTGCTCATGGATCCAAATTCGGATTTCATGGCTTCTAGCCATTTCTCAGAGTCTGGGCTCATCATCGCTTCCTCATAGTTCGTAGGTTCACTGTCTTCTACTAACAAGGCAGTCAAGACAGGGTTGCCGTACCACTCAGGAGGGGCACGCGACCTTGTCGACCTGCGATGCATGACGTCAAAGCTTCATGATCCTTGTCATTAGCTTCCTCTATTGTTGGTGCAGTGCACCTTTGGAACAATTTCAGGTGCGCTACTCTCCAATTCAAGAGAAGGTTCAATAACCTCGTCTAGCTCTACTTTCCTCCCACTCACTTCTTTCGAGAAACTCCTTCTCAAGAAAGGAACCGTTCTTTATGACAAACACTTTGCCTTCGGTTCTGTGATAGAAGGTATACCCAATAGTTTCCTTAGGGTATCCTATGAAGACGCATTTCTCGCTTTGGGTTCGAGCTTGTCCGGCATCAACTTCTTGGCGTAAGCTTCGCATCCCCAAACTTTAAGAAAGCGACAACTTAGGTTTAGCACCAAACCATAGTTCATACGGTGTCGTCTCAGCAGTTTAGATGGAGCCCTATTTAAAGTGAATGCAGCGGTTTCTAATGCATAACCCCAAAATGATAACGGCAAATCAGTAAGAGACATCATCGATCGGACCATATCTAATAGGGTTCGATTCCGTCTGAACACACCATTGCTGTGGTGTTCCGGTGGCGTGAGTTGTGAAACGATTCCACTTGCTTTGAGATGCGTGAGAAAATCATAACTCAAATATTCGCCCCACGATCGGATCGTAGAAACTTAATCTTTACATTACGATGGTTCTCCACTTCATTCTAAAATTCTTTGAACTTTTCAAAGCGTTTCAGATTTATGTTTCATTAAATAGATATAACCATATCTACTTAAGTCATCGGTAAAAGTGAGAAAATAGCGATATCCACCGTCGAAACACTCATCGGTCGCATACATCGGTATGTATGATTTCCAACAAGTCCGTTGCTCGCTCCATCATACGGAGAACGGGTTTTGATCATCTTGCCCATGAGGCATGGTTCGCATGTGTCAAATGATTCAAAATCAAGAGACTCCAAAAGTCCATCGAATGGAGTTTCTTCATACGCTTTACACCTATATGACCTAGAAGACAGTGCCACAAATAAGTAGTATTATCACTATCTACTTTGCATCTCTTAGCCTCAATGTTATGGATGTGTGTTTCATCCCTTTCGAGATTTAGAAGAAATAAACCACTCACAAGAGGTGCATGACCATAAAAGATGTTACTCATAAAAATAGAACAACCATTATTCTCCGATTTAAATGAATAACCGTCTTGCAATAAACACGATCCAGAAATAATGTTCATGCTCAACGCAGGCACATAATAACATTTATTAAGGTTTAAAACTAATCCGAAGGTAAAACTAAGGAGAGCGTGCGGCGGCCATCACATCAACTCTTGATCCGTTGCCAGCGCGCATCGTCACCTCATCCCTCGCAAGCCGCCGTCATTCCGCTCTGTTTGAGTTACAAATATTAGCTGAACCGGTATCAAATACCCGTGCACTACAACGAGGGCTAGTAAGGAAAACATCAATAACATGTATATCAAATATACCTTTGATGGTGCCAGCCTTCTTGTCGCTAAGTACTTGGACGATTTGCTTCGAGGACCCTTGTCCTTGCAATAGAAGCACTCAGTTTCCGGCTTGGGACCAGACCTGAGCTTCTTCTCAGCAGGGGCATTGCGCTTGCCGCCGCCCTTCTTGAAGGGCTTCTTTGCACCTTTACCTTTCTTAAAGGAGGGCTTGTTGACCATCAACACATGATTATCCTTCTTGATGTCCACCTCCGTGGCCTTCAGCTTTGCGAAGAGCTCGGTGATCGTATCAGTGGAACCAATCTGATTATGAGTCACTACAAAACTTTTGTAGCTGGGAGGGAGTGATTGCTGTAACTACCTCGGTGAATTACGCTCCTAGTACGAGCCTGGATGATCAGAAATGGTTGAAATAGTACGGTGGGGCCCAAATGCCACTCACAGGTAGACCTTTCGGTCGTCCCAACCATTTCCAAACATCAGGACAAGAACGGCGGCGTGTCGGCGGCGAAGGGATCAACTACATACACAAATGAGTATGTATGCAAGCCACCATACAATAGTACATCAGAGCCATTCCATCTAAAAAGAAAGGAAATATAGCAACGCCATACGGCAAGATCCAAATATCCTAGATAGATATAATAGTGTAGGATATCTCCTCATACATCAATCAACATAGTATCAGGCGGAAGCGGAAGACAAAATCCGAGTACGGATAAGAAGCAAATCGGCATAAGATGCCCCATAAATAAGCACATCCCGCCCACAGATCTCATGGATCCCCGTTCCCGGAATCTCTACACCGAATGATCGTTGCCCACATCGTCCGTCTCTTCCACCCAGTATCCATCTTGCGAGTGTACCTGTTCATCTGAACCAATAATTTATCGTGTGAGACCCTAGGGGTACTCAACAAGTCTTTATGCCTCTAAAGGGGACACAACCTAGGGTGACGCAATTGCAGCAAAAGATAAACCCTAACAGTTCTATAGATACTCGCTAACCATCCGCCTAACCAGAGATAGACGGATGTCCGTGAATTAAGAACAACAGTTATAACAGTTATAAAGGTAATCTTAACAGATCCATCCTCCTCCTCGCTTACCGACGAGGAAGCGGACGAACAACCCCCATCCGTTGGCAGTTTCATTATCCATTCCATGAGTGTTGCACTATTTACTAGTCAGGTACCTAGTCTAGTCAAATTAGAAGCGGTACTTTAGTTCTGCTTGTCTATGATCGAGAAACTGTGCTCCAAGTCGTCCATAACCGCGGACACGGCTTTCAAGTTTTACCTGAGGGTGCACAAATAGCAACACACACTCGATATGCCTCGGAAAAACCAAATCAAAACCCAACGAGACGATCCGACAAAGCAATTACAGGATTCAGAAATATTTGAGGCCACCCTTTAAGTAGATCCCATAGAACGAAGCCGGCTCGAGGCAGGCTTAAGGTTTGTGGTGGTCATGTAACGACTGGGAACCCGAAAGTGTGGTGGGCTTGTCGATACAATAAGCGGGTCACGGACCTAAGCGAGACAGGTGCTCCTCGCACAATCTTAAATTAAAGCAGTAAAGCATGACATAAGTACAGGATAGTAAAATAAATCCTCAAACTAGTTTGTGGCCCCAAGAAATAAGACTGAATCAAGCTCTGGCTCAGGGGGGTCCATAAGGCCTCCCGGATGTGGATAGCGCGAATATTCTTGGAACAGGAATCAAGTACTCGGGGTCTTACGGGACACAAGTGAGCATAAAAACCAAATAACAGATATTGCTCACCGGTGCCACTTTCATTAGTTATCCCATTACTACTCAGGTTAAGTTGTTTAGGTACCTCGTTGTCCATCAGACACTCACATACCCTACACATGCTGCTCTACGACTCGCATGGCTCAGACAACTCCTGTAGTAATGGCTCATGGGATGGAGGAACAAGCTTCGGTGGGGTATAAAAGTAAAGGCTATGCAATACTTGGGATTCAATTTAATGCAATCGCGACTCAATGATGCAAGAATAAGAAAGAGGCAATAGGTACTATATGTATGCAAGCATGTGGTAGTGCTTGCACAGCTCAGTTGAAGCAAAGGATGGATCTGGTAGTGCTCACGGTTCTCTTGATATATCCACCTTTCGGTCTATTCGAAGAAGAACCAAACAAACAAGGGCCAACATAAATAAGGTGCACAAGCATATGAATAAATGCATCAAGCAAACAATCATGCCATGATGAATGATGCACAATTTGTATGGCAATTAAGTAGCATGGCATGGGTGAGGTGTGGAATACAATATTAAAGCATTTTATTTAGTTTTGAGCTCATTTTATTCTCATATTAGTTGCTGTATACTTTATATTTATATGATGCATGCTTCAAATCAAACCAAGGAATGCATAAACAGAAAGGTCTCGTCGAGCTAATCATTTTAGACATATCATTTGTTAAATTTGGATTTATAAATCAAAAGTTATTAATTATTTAAGCAAGAGGGGAATTTATTGTAATTTAATTAAACTTGGAAATTTAAGTGTTCAAAATATATTTTGGATTGCATATTTGAAATCCTCACATTTTTCTGATTTGAAGACATATATTATTTGTATTATTTGGATTAATATTTGAAAAGATATTTAAAAACAGATTTATATTTGAATTTGAATTAATTAGAAAAAGATTTGAATTTAAAACAGAAACAGATAAATACTTTTGTTACTCAGCTCTAGGCTAGCCACCGTCGCTGACAGATGGGACCGTCTTGTTGGGCCCACTGAAGCGTTACTGACCGCAGTTTTTCTCACCTTGAGAGAACTAGCCTGACCTACGCTCGGTGGACCCGGTGCTCATGAGCCCACGCGACAATGAGAGTGGCTGGCCACGTGACGAGGAGGGGACCGCGGGTTGAGACGTAGGAACCTCGGAGCCTTTTAGAAAACGCCCACCGGCCGGCATGGGGCTCAGGGACCATGGTGGCGAAAAGAAAGTGCAGGGGTTATTGCAAAAGCGTGCGCCGTGATCTTGTGCTTCTCCTCCGCTTCATGCGGAGCAGCGTCTTGACAGCAAGAGCGGGCGAGGAGTCGGGCTGGCTCGGGCTGGCGAAGCTGGCTACCGGGCTTGGGTAGATGCTAGGAGGAGGCGGCTTAGCTAGGGTTCGAGCGTCATGGAGCTTGCGGTGTTAGCAAGCACGATCGCACCGAGGGTGCTCGGCGTCGTCTGGTCCGGCGTCTACAGGAACCTGCGACGCGATGATGTCTAGGGGCAGGGCGCTCACCGCGAGTGTGCCGGTGCAGATGGTTGAGCGGGCGCGCTTGATCGGCTGACAGGCGACGGCGGCGGTGCTAGGGTTTCATGGCGTCGTCGGCGTCTTGAGTTCTGGGGCTTCTCCTCCTCGCTGCTGGAGTGCAGGCGGCAGAGGTCCTCCGCGACCTTGCCGACACGCTCTCTCCCGCCTGCGCCTCCTGGATCGCCGGGGGTGGTGGAGGCCGAGAGGTTGGCCGACGACGGTGGTGGAGAGGAAGCAGGGAGGAAGGGCGAGCCCTGGGGCAGATCTGAGGGGGGGCAGAGGGGCTGGGGGGTGGATAACAACGAGAGGGGCAGGTGAGGTCGCGTGGGGGAGGGGAAGATGGGAAAAGGTGGCCTCGGCCACCTTTCTCTCCTCTCCTCACGTGCTCGGTGGGGCTTGGCCAGGGCAGGCACAGGCAGGGGCAGGGTAGGGTGGAGTAGGGGGGCTGCCAGGAGGGGTAGGGCAGGCCGGGGCCCCTAGGGGCCCCTAGAGAGCAAGAGAGGGAGAGGTGTGGGTCGGGTCTAGGGTTGGAGCTAGGGTAGGAGGGAGAGGGGTATGGCTCGGGTAGGGTTGGAGGGAGCCTCGGCCAGGGCTTGTGTGGTGGAGGGGGGTAGCTAGGGTATGCCATGGTGGGATGGCTCGGCTTAGAAGGAGGAGAGAAAGAGGGGGTGCTTAGGGTGTGGTTTAGCTTAGGTGTAGATTAGGGTTTAGGAGAGGGGGGGGTATGGTATGGTGATGAAGGGTAGATGATGGTCTAGGGACTAAAGAGAGGGAGAGAGAGAGATTAGATGGAGTGGTCCTTGACAAGTTTAAGCATGCCCCAAGCAAGCTCCAACAAGATCAAGACTAGGAAAAGAGAGGACAAGGTGGTGTGGTTTTATCAAAGATCTACTCAAAATGCAAATAAAAACCAAAGCTAGCAAAGATGGTTCTTGCATGGCCCATGCAAAACATTTAATGCCATGATAATTCTTGTGAAAACAATATTATTTAATGGCATGATTATTATGCAACCCAAAATTGGAGTAAGGCCCAAGCAAAAGAATTTAGAAAGAACTCCAAGTGGAGTATAGGGAGATGATCACATTGGATTATATTTGGGGCTTGCTAGTGTGTGTATGCCACTAGGTATTTAATAAGCCCTTAAAAATACCCCAACATGATGATAACCCCAAAACCACAACTATGGAAGCTAGGAAAAAGGTACCACCCACAAGGCATGCAAAGGTGGCCATGTGGCTCTCATGTATCAATAATGTGAAAACAACATGACACTAAGATGAGAGCATGTGGTAGAAGAATTAGATCCATCCCAACCCACATGAGCTAGAGATAAACTCAAATAAAGCCAAGCTCATATTTAATTGGATGGTGGATTTATAAGGTGGTGAAGAAAGGTGGTGGAGTTCATAAAAGATATGCCCCCAACTCAACTTGGGCATTTAAACAATATATCAAGAACCAAATACAATATCAAGAGGCAAATACAATTAATAATGCATATGAGATAAGAACCAAATCAAAAAGGGTTTTATATGATGCTCAAATGCAAGGTGGCATGATGACATGAGCATGATATAATGATGATGCAACAATTATATGTTTGAAGTAGCCATTATATTACTAGACCAAGTAGCATTACAATTGTTAGACAATTGGGATGCTACAACTCTCCCCCACTAAACAGGAATCTCGCCCCGAGATTCTAGGAAGAAGAAGACACAAAGAGGGTAGGATACTTGGCACGTAGCTCCTCTTCACGTTCCCAAGTGGCTTCATCAACGGAATGGTGCGACCACTGCACCTTGCAGAACTTGATGGACTTGTTGCGAGTCCTTCTTTCTGCGACTTCAAGGATTTTTGTGGGGTGTTCTTGATAAGACAGGTCTTCTTGGAGATTGATCAGCTCATGGTCCACGGTCCTGCCGGGATCCTTGAAGCACTTCTTGAGCTGAGAGATGTGGAAAACATCATGGACCTTGAGTTTTTCCGGGAGCTCAAGAGCATAAGCAACTTCTCCTCTTCTTCCACGAACTTTGAAGGGACCGATGTATCTAGGAGCGAGCTTCCCTTTAATACCAAAGCGGTGCGTGCCTCTCATGGGAGTGACACGAAGGTAAACGAGATCACCAGGGACATACTCCATGTCCGTGTGCTTCCTGTCATAATTGCTCTTCTGGCGACTTTGAGCAATCCTCAGATTCTCAAGAATGATGTGAACCTTCTCCTCCGCTTGAGTCACAATGTCAGGGCCAAACAAGATCCTTTCACCTGCACCCGACCAACCAATCGGAGTTCTGCATTTGCGACCATAGAGAGCCTCAAATGGTGCCATCTTTAGACTTTTCTGGAAGCTGTTGTTGTACGAGAATTCAGCATAAGGAAGACATTCTTCCCACTTCATGCCGAACGAGATGACGCAAGCACGAAGCATATCCTCCAGAATCTGATTGATCCTTTCAACTTGTCCTTGCGACTGAGGGTGGTAAGCTGTGCTGAAGTTCAACTTTGTTCCCAAAGCATTTTGGAAACTCTCCCAGAACTTGGAAGTGAAGATGCTTCCACGGTCTGAACTGATCTCGAGAGGAACCCCATACGGAGAGACAATTACATTGATATAGAGCTCCGCTAACTGAATTGCGAAATGGTTTCCTTGACGGGAAGAAGTGAGCCACTTTAGAAAGCTGTCAATGACAACAAAGATTGCATTGTTGCCCTTACTGACCTAGGAAAACCGGTGATGAAGTCCATCTCTACTTTCTCCCATTTCCATTCGGGGTTTCAATGGCTGTAGAAGACCGGAAGGTTTCGATGAACAGCTTTCACTCTGCGGACATCACACTCGAGACATACTTGGCACAATACCTTTTCAAACCAGGCCACCAATATTGTGTTTTCAAGTCCATGTACATCTTTGTGCTGCCAGGGTGGATGGAAAGAACAGAATCATGCGCCTCCTTGAGAACTTGCTCTCTCAAACCCGGGTAGTTCGGAACAAACATCCGGTGTTCAAAGAAGAGCGTGCCTTGACCATCGACGTGGAAGGACTCATACTTCGGAAGCTGAAGCCTAGAGATGATCTTTCTTGTGTGCGGATCCCCAAGCTGAGAAGAGCGAACCTTTTCTTCCAAGAGAGGTGTTGCTAGAAGGTTCAGGAGATACCCTTGTTCCACAATTTCCAGGTTGAGCTGACGGAATTCCTCGCACAAGAGAGGCTGTTGTTCTTCCATCATGAGGTTGTTGACATAAGCTTTGCGGCTGAGCGCATCTGCCATGACATTAGCTTTTCCCGGGGTGTAGTTGATGGTCAAATCGAAGTCATTGATTGCTTCAATCCATCTCCTTTGCCTAAGGTTGAGATCAGGCTGAGTAAAGATATACTTCAGACTCTTGTGATCAGAAAAAGATCTCTAGCGGTTGCCAAGCAAGTAGTGCCTCCATACTTTCAAAGCAAAAACAACTGCTGCGAGCTCGAGGTCATGTGTAGGATAGTTGATCTCATGCGTCTTCAACTGACGAGAGGCATAAGCAACAACTTGTTTTTCTTGCATGAGGACCGCACCCAATCCATGCAAAGAGGCGTCACGGAATATCTGAAACGGCTTGGATGTATCCGGAGGAACCAAGACTGGTGTGGAAGTGAGTTTCTCTTTGAGTGTCTCAAAGCTTGCTTGACATGCAGGAGTCCAAAGGTATTTCTTGCCTTTCTTGAGAAGATCGGTAAGAGGCTTCGCTATCTTCGAGAAGTTCTGAACGAAGCGACGGCAATAACTAGCCAAACCAAGGAAACTCCGCACTTCTTTGACATTGACAGGAGGAAGCCATTCAACAATTGTCTTCACAGTTTCGGATTCTTGCAATGCCCTTGGCGAGATAGCGTGACCAAGATAGGTTACTTGAGGCCAAAACTCACACTTGGAGAACTTTGCATACAGGCGGTTCTCACGAAGCTTGCTTAGAACACACCGAAGGTGTTCTTCATGCTCTTCTTGTGACTTAGAATAGACTAGGATGTCATCCAGATAGACCACAACGAACTTGTCAAGATACTCCATGAAAACCGAGTTCATGAGCCTCGAGAAGGTGGAAGGTGCGTTGGTGAGACCGAAAGACATGACCGTGTACTCATACAGGCCATAGCGGGTGGTGAAAGTTGTCTTTGGAACATCTTCCTTGCGAATCTTGATTTGGTGATAACCACTTCTCAAGTCTAGCTTAGAGAAAACCACAGCTCCAGCTAGCTGATCAAAGAGATCATTAATCCGCGGAAGGGGATACTTATTCTTGATGGTTTTAGCATTGAGAGCCCGATAGTCAACACAAAGTCTATCAGTCTGGTCTCGCTTCTTCACAAAGAGAGTTGGGCTACCCCAAGAAGAAGTACTATGCTGAATGAAACCCAACTTCTCTTGTTCATCAAGCTGACGTTTGAGTTCAGCCAACTCAGCAGGACCCATCTTATAAGGCCGCTTGGAGATAGGAGCGGTACCAGGTTCAAGCTCAATAACAAACTCAACCTCACGATTGAGGCATACAGCAACTCTTCAGAAAGACATCTGGGAACTCACAGACCACCGGAACACTCTGAATAGCTTCCATAGCATCAACATTCAGAGCCGCCAAAGAGAAAAGCTGGATAGCAGGAGTCAGACTTGGAGAATAGACTATATGGCCTTCAGGAATCTTCAGAGAAACCGAGCGTTCAGCATAATCAATCACAGCTGCATTTGCTGTCAACCAATCCATGCCCAAGATGACATCAATGTCAGAATTGCCCAGAACAATCAAGGAAGCCGAGAACGAAGAGCCACCAATCTCAATTTGATTGCCATGGCTGATAAGAGCAGCCCTCATGTTTGAACCAGGAGATAGAACCACCAGACGGTGTGCTAAAGGAACCATAACCAGATCCTGCTCATGCGCAAACTTATGCGAAACAAAAGAATGCGAGGCACCAGAATCAAACAAAACTCTTGCAGGAACTGAGTTCACGGGAAGAATACCCATCACAACTCCAGGTGCATGCTCAGCTTGAGCGGCGTTGATGCAGTTGGCACGAGCAACAGTAGACCCGGGCTTGGTGTTGATGTTGAGAGCCCGAGGTGGTGGTGCACGAACCAAAGGAGAGCTTGCCGCAGATCTTGGAGGTGGTGGAGGAAGAGCCTTGTTCTTCATCGGACAGTTCCAGCTTGGATGCCCAGTTTCTCCACAAGTGTAACAAGCACCCCGTGGACGTGGAGCAACATAGCCAGGGACTCCTCCAGGCGCTCCGGGGTAGTGGTTGTGGTAGCCCCCGGGAGCAGCAGTGAGGAAGTTTGGTGGCCTTGCCGCGTAGCTTGAAGGTCTTGGTGGAGCCGGGAGCGACGGTGGGGTGTTAGGAACCCAGACACGACGCTTAGAAGGAGCTGACATAGCTGAAGAGCTTGCTGCATCACGGCTGTGCTTCTTTGACTCGTCAAACACTTGCCTACTTGCCTCTTCCTGCAGAGCTGTATGCTGAAGTTCCAGAAAAGACGCCGGCCTTGCATGTGTGATTGCATACTTGATCGATGCATTGAGCCCTTGCCTGAACCTCTTTTGCTTCTTCTTGTCATCAGAGATCTCATCGCCACCATAACGAGAAAGGTTCATGAAGTTCCTGATGTAGGTGTTGACATTATCATTGCCACCTTCAGGTTAAGAAACACTTCCTTCATTCTCTCCATGACAATTTCGGCGAATCGCTCCTTGAAAGCTCCAGTGAACTGTTCCCAAGTAGGCTGAAAACCAGCGTAGTTTGCCTTCAGGTAATTCTCCCACCAGAGAGCTGCATCTCCCTTCAGAAGGTGAGTAGCACACTTTACCCATTCTTGCTCGGGAACATCAGCAGTTGCCAGTAACCTTGACATCTCACGCAACCAATCATCAGCATCAAGTGGTTGATCAGAAACATCAAACTGACGAGGGTTGAACTTCAGGAAGCTCTTGATGTCTCCTCGCTTGGGAGGTGGAGGTAGCGGCACAAACTCGTTCCTCCTGACACTTTCCTCGAACCGCTGCTGGTTCTGCTGCATTGCTGCCAAGGCATTGGCGATGCTTGACAACGCTGCCCCCAGTTCAGGTTGTATGTCCTCCTCAGAACAGCGTGGTGGTGCCATCCTGTGATTGATATAACACACAAGTCAGTACTATGATGGAGAATAATAATAATCCAAAATAGTACCAAGATGGAATTATTCAAGATTAAAGGATACAGTTTACTAAGATGATATTAAAATATCAACAAAGTTCAAAGCACCTAGAAGATATTAAGCATATCGCACACGACTGAAAAGGAGTGTGGTACACAAATATATCAAAGAAAAAAAAAATTCCACAAATTTCGGCATTAAAATACCAATAGATGCGCAAAATTACTTAACGAATCAAGATTAGTGACTCTACCAACTCAATATACAAGAGCAAATGATAAGAGTAGTGGTATGGTCGCGACTCCATCCCGCACTCAAACCATTACTCCGCACATGAATAAGTAAAACACATATCCCAACCCCTTCTTCTCACGATAACCTAAAGATTGGTAACTACGGAAACGAACACACAAAAGAAGATAACGTCGGATAACAAAGAGTAAGACAGATCGCGTCGGTTTACAACGAATCAGATAGATCGCGTCGGTTTGCAAAAGCCTGTCGGTATGGAATGTACCAACAGTTGATAACCAAAAGGCCGATAAGATAACAACTTGGATGCAACAGATAGACAAGGAATTACACACACACACACTCACACACACAGATACACAACCTATGGTACTACGGAAACCCAGGACACGTGAATCCTAGTTTGAATTTAAGACGAGGATTGAAAACGTTACACTTCCTTACCAGAAAAGGGCGGGTGGTTGGGTAAGAAGAAAAGTGGAAGCAGTCCTACTCTCGCGTTTTGTTTTTCCCTAGTATACATAACTACCAAAAATATTTGCTAGACAGACAACGACCATTTGGCTGAGACCCTGAAGGTCGGGATGGCTCTGATACCAATTGTAACTACCTCGATGAATTACGCTCCTAGTACGAGCCTGGATGATCAGAAATGGTTGAAATAGTACGGTGGGGCCCAAATGCCACTCACAGGTAGACCTTTCGGCCGTCCCAACCATTTCCAAACATCGGGACAAGAAGCGGCGTGTCGGCGAAGGATCAACTACATACACAAATGAGTATGTATGCAAGCCACCATACAATAGTACATCGAGCCATTCCATCTAAAAAGAAAGGAAATATATAGCCATACGGCAAGATCCAAATATCCTAGATAGATATAATAGTTTTGGATTTCTCCTCTTACATCAATCAACAGAGTATGATGGGGTAGCGGAAGACAAAATCCGAGTTCGGATAAAGCAAATCGGCATAAGATGCCCCATAAATAAGCACATCCATACGGATCTCACGGATCCCGTTCGGAATCTCTACACCGAATGATCGTTGCCCACATCGTCGTCTCTTCCACCCGGTATCCATCTTGCGAGTGTACCTGTTCATCTGAACCAATAATTTATCGTGTGAGACCCTAGGGGTACTCAACAAGTCTTTATGCCTCTAAAGGGGACACAACCTAGGGTGACGCAATTGCAGCAAAAGATAAACCCTAACAGTTCTATAGATACTCGCTAACCATCCGCCTAACCAGAGATAGACGGATGTCCGTGAATTAAGAACAACAGTTATAACAGTTATAAAGGTAATCTTAACAGATCCATCCTCCTCCTCGCTTACCGACGAGGAAGCGGACGAACAACCCCCATCCGTTGGCAGTTTCATTATCCATTCCATGAGTGTTGCACTATTTACTAGTCAGGTACCTAGTCTAGTCAAATTAGAAGCGGTACTTTAGTTCTGCTTGTCTATGATCGAGAAACTGTGCTCCAAGTCGTCCATAACCGCGGACACGGCTTTCAGAAAGTTTTACCCTGCAGGGGTGCACAAATAGCAACACACACTCGATATGCCTCGGAAAAACCAAATCAAAACCCAACGAGACAGTCACGACAAAGCAATTACAGGATTCAGAAATATTTCAGGGGCCACCCTTTAAGTAGATCCATAGCGAAGCCGGCCGGCTCCGAGACGGGCTTAAGGTTTGTGTGGCCGGCTGTAAATGACTGGGAACCCGAAAGTGTGACTGGGCTTGTCGATACAGCGTAAACGGGTCACGGACCTAAACAGTACAGTGTGCTCCTCGCACAATCTTAAATTAAAGCAGTAAAGCATGACATAAGTACAGGATAGTAAAATAAATCCTCAAACTAGTTTGTGGCCCCAAGAAATAAGACTGAATCAAGCTCTGGCTCAGGGGGGTCCATAAGGCCTCCCGGATGTGGATAGCGCGAATATTCTTGGAACAGGAATCAAGTACTCGGGGTCTTACGGGACACAAGTGAGCATAAAAACCAAATAACAGATATTGCTCACCGGTGCCACTTTCATTAGTTATCCCATTACTACTCAGGTTAAGTTGTTTAGGTACCTCGTTGTCCATCAGACACTCACATACCCTACACATGCTGTGCTCTCACTCGCATGGCTCAGACAACTCCTGTAGTAATGGCTCATGGGATGGAGGAACAAGCTTCGGTGGGGTATAAAAGTAAAGGCTATGCAATACTTGGGATTCAATTTAATGCAATCGCGACTCAATGATGCAAGAATAAGAAAGAGGCAATAGGTACTATATGTATGCAAGCATGTGGTAGTGCTTGCCTGGCAGCTCAGTTGAAGCAAAGGATGGATCTGGGTAGTGCTCCTGGTTCTCTTGATATATCCCCTGCTCAGCGTCTATTCGAAGAAGAACCAAACAAACAAGGGCCAACATAAATAAGGTGCACAAGCATATGAATAAATGCATCAAGCAAACAATCATGCCATGATGAATGATGCACAATTTGCATGGCAATTAAGTAGCATGGCATGGGTGAGGTGTGGAATACAATATTAAAGCATTTTATTTAGGTTTTGAGCTCATTTTATTCTCATATTAGTTGCTGTATACTTTATATTTATATGATGCATGCTTCAAATCAAACCAAGGAATGCATAAACAGAAAGGTCTCGTCGAGCTAATCATTTTAGACATATCATTTGTTAAATTTGGATTTATAAATCAAAAGTTATTAATTATTTAAGCAAGAGGGGCATTTATTGTAATTTAATTAAACTTGGAAATTTAAGTGTTCAAAATATATTTTGGATTGCATATTTGAAATCCTCACATTTTTCTGATTTGAAGACATATATTATTTGTATTATTTGGATTAATATTTGAAAAGATATTTAAAAACAGATTTATATTTGAATTTGAATTAATTAGAAAAAGATTTGAATTTAAAACAGAAACAGATAAATACTTTTGTTACTCAGCTCTAGGCTAGCCACCGTCGCTGACAGATGGGACCTTGGCTGGCCCAGCTGAAGCGTTACCAATTGCGGTTTTCTCACTTGTGAAACTAGCCTGACCTACGCTCGGTGGACCGGTGCTCATGCCCACGCCTGTGACAGAGGGAGTGGGCTGGCCACGTGACGAGGAGGGGACCGCGGGTTGAGACGTAGGAACCTCGGGAGACTTTTTAGAAAACGTCCACCGACGCTGACAGTGGGGCTCCGAGGGACCGCGGGTGGCGGAAAAGAAAGTGCAGGGGGGTTATTGCAAACGCGTCGCCAGATCAGTGCTTCTCCTCACTTGCTTCATGAAGCAGCGTCTGTGCGAGCGTCAGAGCGGGCGGGGAGTCGAACGCGGGCCTCGGGCTGGCGCACAGAGGGAGTCTGCCGCTGCGCTGGGCTTGGGTAGATGCTAGGAGGGAGGCGGCTTAGCTAGGGTTCAGCGTCGCCGCGAGCTTGCGGTGTTAGCAACGGCGATCGCACCGAGGGTGCTCGACGTCTGGTCCGGCGTCTACAGGAACCCACGACGACCGCGATGATGTCTAGGGGCAGGGGACGCTCACCGCGAGTGTGCCGGTGCAGATGGTTCGGGCGGGCGCTTGATCGGCGCAGAGCGGGCGGCCGGTGCTAGGGTTTCGTGGCGTCGTCGACGTGCAGGGTTACTGGGGGCTTCTCCTCCTCGCTGCTGGGTACGGGGGCGACGCAGAGGTCCTCCGCGACCTTGCCGACACGCTCTCTCCCGCCTGCGCCTCCTGGATCGCCGGGGGTGGTGGAGGCCGAGAGGTTGGCCGGCGACGGTGGTGGAGAAGCAGGAGGAAGGGCGAGCCACAGGGGCAGATCTGAGGCGGGGGCAGAGGCTGGGGTGGATAAGAACGAGAGGGCGGTGAGGTCGGCGTGGGGGAGGAAGATGGGAAAAGGTGGCCTCGGCCACCTTTCTCTCCTCTCCTCACGTGCTCGGTGGGGCTTGGCCAGGGCAGGCACGGGCAGGGGCAGGGTAGGGTGGAGTAGGGGGGCTGCCATGTGGGGTAGGGCAGGCCAGGCTCGGGCTGGGGCCCCTAGGGCAGAGAGAGAGAGCAAGAGAGGGAGAGGTGTGGGTCGGGTCTAGGGTTGGAGCTAGGGTAGGAGGGAGAGGGGTATGGCTCGGGTAGGGTTGGAGGGAGCCTCGGCCAGGGCTTGTGTGGTGGAGAGGGGTAGCTAGGGTATGCCATGGTGGGATGGCTCGGCTTAGAAGGAGGAGAGAAAGAGGGGGTGCTTAGGGTGTGGTTTAGCTTAGGTGTAGATTAGGGTTTAGGAGAGGGGGGGGTATGGTATGGTGATGAAGGGTAGATGATGGTCTAGGGACTAAAGAGAGGGAGAGAGAGAGATTAGATGGAGTGGTCCTTGACAAGTTTAAGCATGCCCCAAGCAAGCTCCAACAAGATCAAGACTAGGAAAAGAGAGGACAAGGTGGTGTGGTTTTATCAAAGATCTACTCAAAATGCAAATAAAAACCAAAGCTAGCAAAGATGGTTCTTGCATGGCCCATGCAAAACATTTAATGCCATGATAATTCTTGTGAAAACAATATTATTTCATGGCATGATTATTATGCAACCCAAAATTGGAGTAAGGCCCAAGCAAAAGAATTTAGAAAGAACTCCAAGTGGAGTATAGGGATATGATCACATTGGATTATATTTGGGGCTTGCTAGTGTGTGTATGCCACTAGGTATTTAATAAGCCCTTAAAAATACCCCAACATGATGATAACCCCAAAACCACAACTATGGAAGCTAGGAAAAAGGTACCACCCACAAGGCATGCAAAGGTGGCCATGTGGCTCTCATGTATCAATAATGTGAAAACAACATGACACTAAGATGAGAGAATGTGGTAGAAGAATTAGATCCATCCCAACCCACATGAGCTAGAGATAAACTCAAATAAAGCCAAGCTCATATTTAATTGGATGGTGGATTTATAAGGTGGTGAAGAAAGGTGGTGGAGTTCATAAAAGATATGCCCCCAACTCAACTTGGGCATTTAAACAATATATCAAGAACCAAATACAATATCAAGAGGCAAATACAATTAATAATGCATATGAGATAAGAACCAAATCAAAAAGGGTTTTATATGATGCTCAAATGCAAGGTGGCATGATGACATGAGCATGATATAATGATGATGCAACAATTATATGTTTGAAGTAACCATTATATTACTAGACCAAGTAGCATTACAATTGTTAGACAATTGGGATGCTATAATTGCAGAACCCTGTCAATCTTGAGCTCCTCTGGAATCTTGCAGTCCAGTTGCTCAAGGCGTTGAGTGTAGCCCGACATCTTAATGGCGTGCTCACTAACGGAACTCCCTTCCTCCATCTTGCAGTTAAAGAACTTCTCGGAGATCTCATATCTCTCAGAACGGGCCTGAGTCTGAAACATGGTTTTCAGCTCTTCAAGAATCTCAAAGGGCCCGGGATAGTTTTCGGATCCATAGAAAACAATAAGTGCTCTTAATCACACTATAATCATCTTTGCGCGACTGATAGACAGCTTTCTCATCAGCCGGCGCAGTTGCAGCAAGGGGGTTACCTAACGCTTTCTCAAGGACATAGTCCTTTTGTCCGCCAGACAGAATGATTCTTAGATTGCGGAACCAGTTGGTGAAGTTAGACCCATTGTTTCTAAGCTTTTCTTTCTCAGCAAAAACGTTGAAGTTGAAGTTGGACTTGGCCATGTGATCTACAGTATTTGCAAGTACAATTTAGACTATGTTCATGATAAATAGTTCAACTTAATCAAATTACTAGATGAACTCCCACTAAATTCAACATCCCTCAAGTTGTTTAGTGAACACGATCCAAATTCACCACACCTAATCCGATCATCACGAGAAGAGATGTGGTTTCAATGGTGGACAATGAAGTGTCGATCATATCATTCATATGACTCATGCTTAACCTTTCGGTTCTTGTGTTCCGAGGCCATGTCTGTACATGCTAGGCTCGTCAAGTTAGACCCAAGTATTTCCGCGTGTGCAAAGCTGGCTTGCACCGTTGTATGTGAGCGTAGAGTCTATAGCACCCGATCATCACGTGATGCTTGGACACGATGAACTTTGGCAACGGTGCATACTTGGGGAGAACACAGTTTTTATCTTGATCTTTAAGTGAGGAATCATCTTATAATGCTACCGTCGCGATCTAAGCATAATAAGATACATAAAAGGATAAACATCACATGCATATAACTTTATGTGACATGGTATAGCCAATCTTCGCGCAATGATCTCAGTCTTGTGCGTTCCGGCATGATCTCCATCACTCCACCATGATTGCCTCCACCACGAATAGCAACTACAACTATTGCTAACTACTTAGCGATAAAGTAAAGCTATTACATGGCGTATAAGAAGTTGACTCGCAGGTCATACACAATTATAAAGACAACCATATGGCTCCTGCCAGTTGTGTACTCATCGACATGCAAGTCGTGAAACATTACAAAACATGATCATCGCATACAATATACACATCACATCTTGGGCCATACCATATCACAGAAAACACTCCCTGCAAAAACAAGTTAGACGCCTCTACTTTGTTGTTGCATGTTTTACGTGGCTTATGGGAGTAGATTCTAAGAACGATTCTTACCTACGAAAAGCCACAACGGTGATATTATGGTTGCCAAACTCTGGTGTTAATCCCATGACAACTATAGTGAGAAAGCGGCATCCACCACCGCATGTATGGTACAAGCCACACGTCAAGTGCGGAGCGGTCTCATGACGACGTCGCGTAAGGTTGGCCTGGACCGCTTCAATCTCACTATCCCGCGTCATAATAAGAACACAAACAAGAGGCTTGCAACAGAAAACATCAACGCCCGCAACAACCATGTTGCGTTCTACTCGTGAATCACATCTACGCATAGATCTAGCTCTGATACCACTGAAGGGTTTCGCAGCATAGTAAATCAAAATTTTCTGAGCGAGCAGAGGAAAGCCAAGATCTAATCTAGGAGATGCAAACAACAAGAGATTGGATTAGATCTTCATACCCTTGAAGATTACGCCAGTGAACGTTAAATCGGGCGTGGGTGATGTAGTCGTACTCGCTTCTCCTCCTCGCGATCCGATCCGATCTAGCACCACAAGTGGCGGTGCCTCCGTGAGATGCACACGTGCAGCACCTCGACGTCTCCTCCTTCCTCGGACCAGCAAGTATGGTGGAGAGATGGATTGGATCTAAAACACGGCGTGGTGTATATGGTGGAGAATTTCTGCAGCAGGGCTTCGCCTACACACAGTCGGGCGGGAGAGAGGAGGGCAGCAGGGCAACTAGGGTTTGGAGGAAGGTGTAGGTGGGGGGGGCGGGGGCGCACCAGCCCTCTATATATAGAGGGGGGGTGCGGCCAGCCCTTGCCCATCCTCCAAGCCTATCTCTAGTTTAAACGATTTAAACTTATCCCTTATCTAGAAACCCTATCTCTAGTTTAAACGAGTTTAAACTTATCTAGGATCGGCTGGGCCCTATGGGGCCTTGTGCCCCTGGCCCAATGCGGCCAGGACACTCCCTCATAGGCCCATGCCCCTCCGGAAGGTAGGACCACGTTGGCCCCTTCCGAAGGTTCTAGAAGCTTCCGTACAATACCGATTAATCCGGAACAATTCAACTCCAAAACTGCACTACCTTATATGAATCTTATTCTCCGGACCATTCCGAACCTCTCGTGATATCCCGGATCCCATCCGGACTCAACAAAAATTCATAAACCAATTATCCAATCTATCCTAGCGTCGAGACACGTTAAGTGTGTGACCTGCGGAGTTCGAGAATATGCGCACATGATCTTCTATCAATAATCAACAGGGTCAGGCACCCATATTGACTCCCACACATTAATCGATGATCATATCGGATGAACCACGATGCCAGGATTCAATCAATCCCATATATATATTCCCTTCGTCTCGCGATATTTTACTTGCCCGAGATTCGATCGTCGGTATCGTCATACCTAGTTCAATCTCGTTCACAGCAAGTACTTTACTCGTTCCGTAATCCGATATCACTTTGTGATTAACTCCTTAACCACATTCTTGCAAGCGGTGTTGATATCGATTACCGAGTGGGCCCGAAGTATATCTCTCCGACTTGGGAGGGACAAATCCCATCTCGATACATACAACCCAACAGATACTTTCCGATCACCTGAGAGACACCTTTATGATCACCCTCTCATAGGATGACGTTTGATGACCTCAAAGCTTTATTCCGATACCAGGGAGTTGCATTATCTCATGGTCTAAGGAATACAATATTTGACATAGGAAAAGCTTCGCAAAGATGAACACAATGACACGATCTAATTGCTTCGCTTAGTTTGGGTCTGTCCATCATATCATTCTCTCAATGATATGATCTCATTATCAATTGACAACTCATGTCTATGGTTAGGAAACCTTAACCATCAATGATCAATGAGCTAGTCCATAGAGGCGTACTAGGGACACAGTGTTGTTCACAAACCACACAAGTATTAATGTTTCCGCTTAATACAATTCTAGCATGGAATATAAACTTTATCATGAACAAGAATTATAATAATAATATCTTTATTATTGCCTCTAGGGCATAATTCCAACAATAGATATGCCTTAGATGCTGTTGTGGGAGGATATTTCCTCCAATGTAATGAGGATGATGCTATTAATGCTATAAGGAAATTGATCCTCACTTACAACTTGCCTAGCCAAACTGATATTTCTTTTGCAAGAATATTTGCTAGATTGAACACTCTTGAAATTAGCACTACTAAATTAAAAGATTACTATAATACGCTTAAGGAGCATCACAATTATGTTCCAATAAATGTTGAACCATCAAAGTGGCTCCCTACAGTAAAGATTGAGATAAACACTGAAACTTTTCAAGCTCGCTGTGATATCATGTCTGAATTTTGTCTTATGCCCAAAGATATTTATGAATCTTTGAATACTTGGGGGTTACTGAAGGAGGAAAAGAAATATCTCTTGCTAATAATGCTACCATATTACCTATTGGAATAGCTGAAGGAGTGTTTACAAAGATCCTTGGAAAAATGATTTCTACTGATTATCTTATTATTGAATGTGCAGGAAAAGGACAAATTATACTTGGAAGGTCCCTATTAGAACTCCTCAGAGCAATAATAGATGTGGGAAAGGGGACCATGCACCTTTCTTCTCCACCAAACAATCATATTTTCCCCAAGGTTAAGAATAAAAGTAAGAGAGGTAAGGGCAAGAAATTTGATTTTAATGCTTCTTCATTTGAGAACACTTGATTCTTTTTGTTGCTTCTTATGCCTAACTTAAAGGCGTTAAAGAAAAGTACTTATTGGGAGATAACCCAAAAGTTTTAGATGAGTCTTGGAAGTTATTACTTCAGTAATAACCGCTCCTTATCCTTTTTATTTGCTTTTTTGTGCCAAGAGTAACCTCTAATGAGAGAGCAGTAATGATTGGGAAAGTTGTTGTCCCGAAACAGATTTTTGTGCTTCACCGTAAACATTCTTTTAAAATCTATGAATGTCTTTTTAAGGCGTGAATTTTCGTGCTTCTGCCCCAGTTTGTTATCTAACTTTTGTTAGTTCAACACCTTTTTATTTGAGCAACAGAAGGTCTTCGAAAATATTCGTCTTTACCTGCTGGTCTGTTTTGACAGATTTCTGCCATTTTCTGCATTTGCTTCTTGTTGGTTTCTTTTTTATTTCTTTTGGAGAATTGAGATTTTTGAGGAAAGTGATACAGTATATAGTGTTCTAATGGAAGTTTATTGGTGTTAGAACTGAACCTTAAGACTTATTTATCTTGAGTGCACTAATGATGCTAATAAAGATTGTGTGAAGTTTTGTATGAAGGAAAAATTTCAGGTGTATGGAAGGAATGAGTAATGAGATGAAGGATGGACTAAAGCTCAAGCTTGGGGATGCCACACGTGTCACCCCAAGAAATATCCAAGAAGTACAAGCGTCAAAGCTTGGGGATGCCCAAGGCATCCCCTTCTTCATCAATAAAAATTCCAGGTTTCTTCCAAACGCTTCATTTTTATTGTTTCATGCCTGATTGTGTTGTTCTTGGAGCGCCTTTTTCGTTTTCGTTTTGGTTTTTCGTTTGCTTGGTTTGCTTAGTTTTCTGAATAAATTGGTTGGACCCCCTTTTTCATACATTGGTTTGCAAATAGTTTGGTTTGGTTTGGAAAAGAGTAGGAAAGTTCATGCTTATGTGGTAAAAAGAGCTCGTTTTTGACTATGGCCTATGCTCTGTCATGCCATGCTTGATATTGTTTTTGGCTTTATGCTTAGTATTCTTTCCTGTAGCATGACTTGTTATAAACAATTGAGATTGCTTAATGTGCCTTGGATGAGTCATGCGTTGTTTTAGCATATTTAAGCATAGTATAGTGGTATTCTCCTTTGATGCTTTATTTGGGTTGACTTGGCACATGCTCACACCATGTTATGAATATATCAAGTCACCATAGCCTTTATGATCCTTTAGTTTTCAACTTGTAGTATCACTTTATGCTTTGATCAATGATGTTTTGTCGCTCTACATGATTATGGCCATTATTGCTCTCTTAGTTTGTCGCTCCTAGTCTTTTGCTAGCCTCCACAACCAAGTATGAGTTCCACTCATGCATCCAACTCCCTAAACCAAGTTATTCCAAAGAGTCCACCATACCTACCTACTAGCTTATGCTATTCCAAGTATATTCATGCTTTTGTTTACCTTCCAAATTAAACTTCTTATGAGAAAACTAGTGATTAAATCTCTCACGAACTTGATGGCACACTTTACTTTTTTTTGCATCTAATAAACTTGAACCATTGGGTCCTTCTTTGTTGCGTATATGCTTGCGCTTTATAAGTTGAAATTAGCAGAACCATGTATCATGGGGAACGCTTTCAACATTGCATTGTACTTTGTATCCCATTGATATCATGTTCTTTTTCTTATGGATCCCGTCGGTGTGAAATAAAAGTGGAACTTGTAAGATCATGGAGTTTGTATGTGCGTTAGAGAAACGCCTGGGCTGCTAGCCTAAGCCATGCCTAATCATGGCGGAAACTTGCAACATCACCATAATGAGCACTATATGAAGCATCCTCAATAAAAACCTATGCAAATAGCAAATAAAAAGATCGCTGAGATGCTCATTGTCTGCTTGCCTTGTCATTTTGATTATGGGATAGCTCCTGTATCATGTGCAAGGGGTACCCCGTTGGCGGTTCTTTATGATACACATGTACTTACAATGACAAGAGCTTACTTGTGACTAAAGTTGAGTAGCATGAGGTTCAGTCTTCGTAAGTAAGGGGCATGAGATTTCGGTTTATATCTTGTCAAGCATATCCTTTTAGTTATGTCACTTTAACCTTAATCACCTTAAAGATGCTTATGATAGGGGCAATGAGAGCTGAAAGCTATAAGTACCATAATTTTTGGAAGCTCTTTATGAGACTTGAATCCCTACTTCCTTCTATGAAGGCCTTTCTTCCACCATTATATTGAGTCTCCACCTTCTACCTTTATGCATGTACTTTGAGAGCATAGTGGACATTCTTAGTTCTATGTGCATTGTCCCAAGACTAGTTGATTGATGCATATCTTGATATTGCTTGTTTTAAACTATTTGTATCAAGTCACTCTTATGAACTTTGAAGGTGTCCTATGCATTTATGTTTTGCTACTCTATGAGGGACAAGCTGAATACTATTATGCTATGTTTTCTTTATGTGAAACAAACAAACGTCTTGCAAAGCATTGTTATTCATGAATCTGTTGTTTGTGCCTTTTCATGTTGCATCATAGTTTCTTTGTCTTATTGCTAGAACTTTGTCTTTCATGTTATGATTGAAGTACTATGATCCCAGCTTTGAATGTTTTACAAATACTTTGATCAAGTCTTTGATGGTGCATGTCACCTCAAAAATTATTCTTTCTTTTTATCACTTACCTACTCGAGGACGAGCAGGAGTTAAGCTTGGGGATGTTGATACATTGCAAATGTATCTATAATTTTTGATGTTCCATGCTTGGTTTTATCCACTTTCTTGTGTTTTGTCCACACTTTGAAGTACTTTTCATATGATTTCTTGGACTAACCTATTAACAAGAGCCACAGTGCCAGCTGCCTATTTTCTGCTATTTTTGGTTCCAGGAAAATCAGAAAATGAATATTCTTGGAATTGGACGGGACAAAATCCAAAGTGCCTATTTTTCCGAAAGTCATCAGATGCCAGAGTACGAGACGGAGAGGGCCCGGGGGCCACCACACCACCTGGCTGCACGGCCCAGCCTGGCCCGTGCCAGGGGGTGGTCTGGCCGCCTTTGGCACCCCCTCGGCCTCCCCTTCCGCCTATAAGATGCCCTCAGGATGAAAACCCTAAGCACCCGATCCAAAATCCACGAAAGAGTCTCTAGTCGTCGTCATCTCCATCCCTATATCGGGAGGGATCTGAAGCTCTTCCCGGCACCCTACCGGAGAGGGGAATTCACCCTGGAGGCCTTCTTCATCACCATGCAAGCCTACGGTGTGATGCGTGAGTAGTTCATCCTTGGACTATGGATCCATGTAGTAGCTAGATGGCTGGTTCTCCTCCTTTGTGCTTTTATGTTTAGATCTTGTGAGCTCTGTTCATGATCAAGATCATCTATTTGTAATTCCGCATGTTGTTTTTGCGAGGATCTGATGGATATTGAGATGCTATTTCAGATTGATTATTGATTCTATCATGTCTTTATTACTTGTGATCTTGCATGCTTTCCGTTGTTAGTAGCTATCTTGGCCAAGTAGATGCTAGCAACTCCAGGAGTTAGTATTTATGCTCGATAGTGGGTTCATGCCTCTGGTAATCTGGGGAAGTGACAAAAATCTCTAAGGTACTAGATGTGCTGATGTTACTAGGGAGAAAACAACAATCCTTTGTTCATAGAACAATCTATTTACTTTACATGCAGTTCGTAAAGCAATAATCTGTTGCTTGCAACTTAATACAGGAGGGCGTTCGGATGATAACCTGAAGGTGGATTAGTAGTCATAGATGCAGTTGGATGGCGGTCTATGTATAATGTTATAATTCCCAATCAAGTTTCAAAGGAGTCAAGATGATTAGTATATGCATGTATTGCTTTCTCGATGTTAGCAACACCTTTGGGGTGTTTGCTTCCTCCTACTGGTTCGGTGAAACCTGGTTTCATAACTGAGGGAAACTTGCTGCTGTGCTCATCATACCTTCCTCTTGGGGTTCCCAACGAGCTCTACATCAACACCGAGCCATCACACCCCATTTTTCAAAAATCCCAGACCATATTACATGTACAGTATACCAACCGGAGATTTTAAAACATTTCCATACACCCCTGGTGAAAAAGACAAATTCCTGCCAAATCGGTAGAAGTGGGTCCGGTTTGAACTACAGGTACATGATCTGTTGCTCATGATTTTTTGCAAATATCATTTTTAGGCTCATAATATGATGTTTCTTCAGAGATCCAATGCAAGTTTAGCGAGGCTCATCCCCTATCTTCATGGCCATCATTTTGACCATAGATTGAAATAGAATTTTTAAAAAATAGGCATAAGAAATTCAAAAACTAACCGAAGAATGTGAATCCTTCGTGTGGCGTCATGCTATGTGATATAGTTGTAAGAAAAATACCAAACTTGGTATATTGATTGCATCTCGAAAAAACCTTCACAGAAATGACCTATCATGTTCGAGGTTTCATGACTTTCAGGCCAAACGACCAATGTTATGGCTAGATTTGCGGTATAGTTTGTGATAATGATCCCATATTGTGCACGCATGTGTATCTTGGGATGGCGAACAATGTTGCAGGAGGAAGTTTTCCTTTTCTTTGCACGGAAAAGCCATTTTCTATTTTTTGAGTGCCAAAATTGGGGCATTTTGTGAAGGAACGCCAAATGTTCGATTAAAAAATGCTACCATCCCATTTTTCAAAAATACTAGACCATATTACATGTACAATGTACCAACCAGAGATTTTTAAACCTTTCCATACACCTCTGGTGAAAAAGACAAATTCCATCCAAATCGGTAGGAAGTGGGTCCGGTTTGAACTACAGGTACATGATCTGTTGCTCATGATTTTTTGCAAAAATCATTTTTAGACTCACAATATGATGTTTCTTCAGAGATCCAATGCAAGTTTAGCGAGGCTCATCCCATATCTTCATGCCCGTCGTTTTGACCATAGTTTGAAATAGAATTTTTTTAAAACGAGCATAAGAAATTCAAAAACGGTCCGAAGATTGTAAATCCTTTGTGTGGCATCATGCTATGTGATATATTTTTAAGAAAAAATACAAAACTTGGTATATTGATTACATCTCGAAAAAACCTTCACAGAAATGACCTATCATGTTCGAGGATTCATGGCTTGCAGGCCAAACGATCAATGTTATGGCTAGATTCGCGACATAGTTTGTGATAATGATCCCATATTGTACACGCAAGTGTATCTTGGGACGACGAACAATGTTGAAGCAGGAAGTTTTCCTTTTGTTCGCACGGAAAAACCATTTTCTATTTTTCGAGTGCCAAAATTGGGGCATTTTGTGAAGGAACACCAAATGTTCGATTCAAAAATGCTACCACCCCATTTTTCAAAAATACTAGAACATTTTACATATACAATGTCCCAACCGGAGATTTTAAAACTTTTCCGTCCATCCCTGGTGAAAAAAGACAAATTCCTGCCGAATCGGTATGAAGTGGGTCCGGTTTGATCTACAGGTACATGATCTATTGCTCATTTTTAGGCTCACAATATGAAGTTTCTTCATAGATCCAATGCAAGTTTAGCTAGGCTCATCCCCTATCTTCATGCCCGTCGTTTTGACCATAGTTTGAAATAGAATTTTTTAAAAATGGGCATAAGAAATTCAAAAACGGTCCGAAGAATGTAAATCCTTCACGTGGCGTCATGCTATGTGATATAGTTGTAAGAAAAAATACCAAACTTGGTATATTGATTACATCTCGAAAAAACCTTCACAGAAATGACCTATCATGTTCGAGGTTTCATGGCTTTCAGGCCAAATGACCAATGTTATGGCTAGATTCGTGACATAGTTTGTGATAATGATCCCATATTATGCATGCATGTTTATCTTGGGACGGCGAACAATGTTGAAGGAGGATGTTTTTCTTTTCTTCGCATGGAAAAGTCATTTTCTATTTTTCGAGTGCCAAAATTGGGGCATTTCGTGAAGGAACACCAAATGTTCGATCCAAAAATGCTACCACCCCATTTTTCAAAAATACTAGACCACCTTACATGGACAATGTACCAACAGGATATTTTAAAACCTTTCCGTCCACCCCCGATAAAAAACACAAATTCCTGCCGAATTGGTAGGAAGTGGGTCCGGTTTGAACTACATGTAGATGATCTGTTTCTCATGATTTTTTGCAAAAATCATTTTTAGGCTCAAAATATGATGTTTCTTTAGAGATCCAATACAAGTTTAGCGAGGCTCATCCCCTATCTTCATGCCCGTCGTTTTGACTATAGTTTGAAATAGAATTTTTTTTAAACGGGCGTAAGAAATTCAAAAACCGTCCGAACAATGTTAATCCTTCGTATGGCGTCACGCTATGTGATATAGTTGCAAGGAAAAATACTAAACATGCTATATTGATTGCATCTCGAAAAAACCTTCACAGAAATGACCTATCATGTTCGAGGTTTAATGACTTTCAAGCCAAAAGATCAATGTTCTGGCCAGAATCGTGACATAGTTTATTATAATGATCCCATATTGTGCACGCATGTGTTTCTTGGGACCGCGAACAATATTGTAGGAGGATGTTTTCCTTTTCGTCGCACGGAAAAGCCATTTTCTATTTTTCGAGTGTCAAAATCGAGGCGTTTTGTGAAGGAACACTAAATGTTTGATTCAAAAAATGCTACCACCCCATTTTTCAAAAATACTAGACCCCCTTATATGGACAATATCCCAACTAGGAGAGATCAAACCTTTCCATCCATCCAGTGTGAAAAAGACAAATTCCTGCTGAATCGGTAGGAAGTGAGTCAGATTTGAACTACAGGTACATGATCTAATGGTCGTGATTTTTTGAAAAAATCATTTTTAGATTCATAATATGATGTTTCTTTAGAGATCCATTGCACTCATCCACAATTTTGAAGCAAAAACTCTAATTTCAAAATCATATTTTAAATTATGATATTGTCCCTACTATGGACTAATGTGGGATTAGTAAATCCACTACTTTTAAAAACTTAAAGTATTGATAATTAACACCCTAAGATGATCTACTGAATTTTTAAAAAATTTAGAGACAAAAATCCATTGTTTTGAACTTTTTATATAAAAGATATAAAAGAATTAAGAAAACAGGAAAAAAAAGAAAAGAAGGAAAAAATACTATCCTAGCCGGACTCGCTCAGAGGCTTGGATCTAATCTTGCGCAGTGCAGGCCGGCCAAGCTAACAGCGGAGCCTGGCCCAACCTAACAGCAGCGCACCCCGCGCACTGAAGGCCGGCCCAACCAAAACATAAGTAGTTATTCGGTTGGTTGTACTAGTTTGACACGAACGATGGCTTGGTCTACTGGTTACCCGCATACATCCGGGATGGGAGCTGCTAGGACGGCGGTTTGATTCCCCGTCCATCTTATTTTTTGGAAATAATCCACAAGGCAATTGAAACTAGGTCCAGGATGTCAGGTCGTGAATGGCCCCAAATGCCAGTTTGGTTTGGTCTGCTTATCATGTTAGAGATTGGTCCCACTTGACAGTTTGGGTAAATATGGTTCTAGTAGATTCAAGCTGTTCCACATAAGCAAATATTAATATATGGATATGACACATAGACACAATTTCTGACGTGGCCGACCTCTTATTTTAACTTTTCCTAATTTGGACGGTATAACGAATTTAAATCGTCATTACCGTCCATCTTATTTTTTCGAAATAATCGACAAGGCAATTGAAACTAGGTCCAGGATGTCAGGTCGCGAATGGCCCCACATGCCAGTTTGGTTTGTCCGCTTATCACGTTAGAGATTGGTCCCACTTGGCAGTCTGGGTAAATATGGTCCTAGTAGATTCAAGCAGTTCTACGTAAGAAAATATTAATATATGGATATGACATATAGACATGACACATAGAGACAATTCCTAATGTGTCTGACCTCTCATTTCAATTTTTCCTAATTTGGACGTTATGACGAATTTTAGCTAATGAAACTATGACATTTTTAAGCTTAATCGTCGTAATTTTAAAAGGTTTTGGACCTCCCGAATGGCTTACGACTCTATGACGATTTTGTCCACGGTCACTATTAGAAGGTCATAGAATAACACAATCCTTGTAGTATAGCTTAAAGAGGATTACCGCATCATCTAGATCTTTTCCAAGAAAAATCAAATAAAAAGAAAACCAATTGTGAAGCATATGATCATATGGTCACTTTGGCCAAAGTTAACCACTAGACTACTTTGGCCATCTCTAGTAAAAGATTTCTAACAGAAAAATTTCTAATTCTTTTCACTCCTTGCTAGACCAAAGAAAAATGAACCCAAACACACTTGACAAACTTATAGAAACTATTTTTAAATCTATATGAAAAGCAATTCAAAATTAAATCAAGTGTAAGTACATAGATCATCATTTTACAAAAACCACTCAAACCAACACCACTTGACAATTCCTAGCAACCAGAGACTACCAAGTATGTGACCAGCTCACCCACCAAAAATCATTGAATAATTCAAAGATTAAGCTCATGCGGCCATTTAGTCGAACACTTAACAGACAGAGTACAAATTCAACAACTATCTACTCTTTTGATCAATCAATTGATCATCCTTTGTACCCAACTCGACTCCCTAGACAGCCCACGGTCACTCCTAGTACTTGGCCGTGCAATGGAGCAACACCACTCGCGACAATGACCAGTGCCATGACCGTACCGAGCATGTCATGCCGGTCGATCATGGACAAGATGCCACACGCCATACCGCCCTCTCCCATGATGTCTATCGAGTAGCCGTGACCTCACCGCCCCTCTCTATCCACCCCTTGACCAACGGCGAGAAGTGGAGAAGTTAGAACAACCGCGCCCATTTAAGTCTCCGCCATGCCGAGAGCATGACGGAGCGCTGAAGCCGCCTCGTGCAGCCATGCCGCGCCTCGTTCTCTCCGCTTGTACCCGCACCCGCCGTGTCATCGGCCACCTCCCAGACATGATCATTCACCGCCGCGCGCCCCGTGACCACCGTACTCAATGACGAACCCCGTCGTACCCGAACAGAGCGCCGACATTCCCCGACCGACTAAGACCGCCCCTTGCCGTGCCACTACGCGCGTGACGACCACCGCAGTCCATCGCGTCGACCCATGCCATCCTACCCCCAACACCGGTTTATAAATAAGAGCCATCCTAGACCTCAAACGACACACCATCTCACTCCCCTCTCTCTCAGAAACACCCCATACCTCTCCACGGAGCAAGGCGAGCACCACCCATCCCGAATATGGCCGAAGCCCGCCGCTGTAGTGAAGAAAAGGAGCCGTCAATTGGAGCCACCCCAGGAGCAGCCGCGACCGCCAATCACCTCGTCATCATCAACTAGCCCGTTAACCCCCATCACCGGACCTAGCTGGAGCCCTGATAAGATCCCAACAACTCCCACCGTGCCGCTAGGTTTAGAATCTCGCTAGAGCACCGCGATGTAGATGATGAACCTTAGTCCTAGATCTTTTTCTAATCGTAGCGCTGAGATTTGCTGATACCGCTTCGGTTAGATAGAGTCACTGACACGTAGGATCAACCTGTCAGCAGCCTGCTACGCACGTGTCGTGCAGTTGGGCCGACCCATTTCTTTTCCCGCGCAGAGCCCAGCAATTCAAATAGAATTTGTCTATTTAGTTTAAAACCCTATTCTATCAGTAGATCCAAAATTCAATTCAAAGAGATATATACTGAACCAAAATGCATGATTTCAATTTTGTTAGAAAGGTATTAAAAATATCTAATCACTCCTGTTGGATTCAAACCATTTGAAATTATAGATCATCTATACTAAAAATAACAAGACAGAGACTTTTACCACTTTAAACATTTTTATAAAATCAACCATAAATGCTTTTGAGTTGATTCCAACTCTCAAAAATTACATTTTCCATGCTCTACATGAATATGTAAAAATATTTGGTTTTACAGATATTAAACATGGACTAGTATTAAAAGGATGCTATATTGGCTATTCTAGCCACTTTAATATTATTAAATAGTAATATTAAATCTTGTATTATATGACCACCACTTTAATACACTTTCCCATGTATTGAAATATGTGGTGATGACATGTGTCAACATGATTGCATATTTTAATTAGAGGATATTAAATCTTAAGTATTTTCAATGAGTAGAAATTACTTTTCCAAAATAAGATAAATAAGAAGGTGTAAATATTTCATGTGATGATAGATATGATGCTAGATCATCTAGTGTGAGCCATGTGTGCTAAATAGAAGTAGTTAAGTATTGTTTGGTGTTTGTGTATATTGAATGTATTTATAGACGCTAGTACCGATACGGGATACGACGAGGAGGAGTACTTCGAAGAAGAGGAAGAGAACATGAATAACTGCACTGCTAAAGGCAAGCTATATATGCAAGTTAAACTATGCCAGCTATCCATGCAAGCCCACTATGCTCGATAACCTATGCAAGATGCACCATGCAAGCTTGGTTATGCAATTTTGAGTATACCAATCCCATTTTTACTAAAGTTTCTTACTTAGTTAATGAATGATGATTAGTGGAAAATAGGATGGATACCATCAGGATAGTAGAACTAGTCTTGGGTACTTATACTTGATTAGCACCCCCTCAATAGTGATACAATCAATACTAGTGCTAGTGCTAAAACTAAAACTTGACTACTTTAGATGGGAACACTTGGTGAAAATGATTATGAAAACCTTGGAATGATGATTCATTCTATTGAAATATTTTGACATGTGTTATGAAACACAATGGGTTGACGATGAAAATGAATGAGGCATGAGCCTTGACTTTGACCAAAACTAATGGTTGGGTTCGGATGCGATACCATTCCAATTATACTACACAACCACAATACCTGAGTTGGGTAGGGCTTAGCTGGAAGTTTATATGCCTTAGTATGGGTTCCCTTGCGGAAGAGTTTGAGATGAGGCTACCTCATGAATATGAATGTCCACATATGCAGTGCCTAGGATGGAAGTGGCCATGGCTTGGAGTCCAAGCTCATAGGGTAGGTGCCTATACTAGGGTATGTAATTGAAAGGTTAGGATTTATTATCCGCATACCAAGTATGATGATTCAGGGTTATCCCTGATGGATGTATTGAATTTTGTGGTGAAAGTGTACCACCTCTGCAGTGTCAAACTATTCGAATAGTCGTCCGTGGTTATGGACAGTTGGAGTGGCCATACTGTTCCATTGTCAGATGTTTTCAAAATGACTTGTGACTTGAAAGATGACCTTGACTTGACCACAACAGAGTTGTGGACATGAAATCTAAGTTCCCACTTAAGTACTATAGAGAACTAAAGCTAGGTCTTTTACTCTTAAGTTTTTATAGAATAAACCTGGCTTTTTGCAAACAAACCTAGAGCTTAAGATTACTACTGGTTTTACCTTACCGATGTTAGTGGTAGTTTGCGAGTACTTAAAGAGTACTCATGGCTTTGTCCCTGGCTATTCCCGTGGCCATACTACGAGGAATATTACCTAGAAGATGGACAACAGGAGGTCTATGACAACTAGGATCATCTCCCATCATCAGCATTTCCTGTGACCATGAAGATGGAGCCCTACTATGTTTACTTTCCGCTGCTTTGATTGTATTAAGACTAGATCATGAGATCCTTTATTTGTCAGACTATTATGGTTTGTAATGGATGATGTACTGTGGTACCAATTCTGTTATGTCTCACAAAAATGGTAATCCTGGGATTGCGATGTACGGCATAACAGGCATCTAGACTTAAAAATCCGGGTGTTGACAAGTTGGTATCAGAGCCATCCTGACCATATGAGACCCTAGTTAGAATGGACGCCTGAAAAACCTAGCAACAAAACAAAAAGAAGTGAGTATTTACAAAAACCTATTCTCCATATTACCCTTGAGATTCTTTCAAAAAAGAGATCACTTGTTCCCCAAACTTTTATAATAGTACATAAAAATTTACACACACGACCACCTCACTAACTTACTCATATTTATTGCATAGATGGAGGTCAAATATAGCAAGTTTTACCAGTTTGACAATGGAGGGGAGCTGATCTTTGAGAGGGATTTGGACCAGCTCTCGGTGTATCATGGACGCCCGCACCCGGAGTTCTTCGGAGCACAGCTCAATGACCAATCTGGAGGAGAGCTACAGTGGCTGATTGTTGCCGACCTTAGAGGCAAAATGGAGCCACCACTTTCAGAGAAGATTCAGTTCAGCTTGAGGGAGAACAACTGGTTAGACGGACTAGCCAGGGCAATGCAGGAGGCACTTGCTCGCTTGTGTGCATAGACGTGACTCTATGGGACAGTCGTTGGCCATGCCGGCACATCCGGAACTGAAGCACCACGTGGACCACATGGACTTCATGGTGCACGAGACTCAGAAGGAGTTGGACAATGCCCATGCATACGCCAACCAGAATCATGCGGAAGCCGCTAAAAGGAAGCAGACCCTCGCCATGCTTGCTAAGGAGCGCAAGTCACTCCGTCGCTAACACGATAAGAAGGATCGCATCATCGCTCGTCTTCATCAGAAGGTGGCAACCCTGGAGGAGACCATCCACGATCAGGAGATCCAGCTGGAGGAGAAGGAAGAGGAAGGTGAAGACATCCGTGGAGATCCTTACTCTTACCTCAGTGATGATGATGACTACCTGGAGGACACTGCCATGGCGGACCACACAGATGAGGATGATGCTGACTTCATTGATGATTAGGAGCTTGACAGTTCTGATGCTTAGTAGTCGCACCTGAGCAATATCATAGGTGTGAGTGTACCCGGTTCCATTCTATCGTAGCTTGCTAGAATGGTCTTTAAGACCATCTTCTTTAGTATTTGTGGTGTGTGTGTTGTATTGTGTGCCTAGAATGAATGAATGGGAAGAAGTTGTTAGTTTGCAAACCTTAGTCATGCTCAAAGTCTAAAGCTTTTTCTGAAACAAACCCATGAACCATAGGAATTTCCCTCTTGTCTCATTATCTATATCAATCTTTAGATGACTCACGGTAACCCTGGAGGAAGCAGCTCATCTCAGGACCCAATGCTGCAGATTCTGCAAATGTTAGTTTCTGGCCATGAAGCCGGTAGAGCTGAACGCCAAGCCAACTTAGCCACTCTTCAATAGATAACTCAGATGGCTCACAATAATAAGGGCCATGGAAACCAAGATGACCATGGATCCAAACTGAAAAACTTCCAGAATACCAACCCTCCTATGTTTAGCAAGTCAAAAGAACCCTTGGATGCTGATGATTGGCTGCAAACCATTGAAAACAATTTAGAAGATGCAGGAGTTGATGCAAATGAGAAAGTACTGTTTTCCACCCACTATCTATACAGTTATGCCAGATCCTGGTGGAAGAGCACTCGTACCATGAATTGAGGTCAGATGATGATGTGGGAGGAGTTCAAGCTCAAGTTCAGTAGGACCCATGTGCCCCCGGGTCTGATCAACAGGATGAGGGATGAGTTCAGAGTTTTAAAACAAGGAAGGATGACTGTGGTGGAGTATCGTGACAGATTCCTATCTTTAGCTAGGTATGCCCCTGATGAGATTGACACAGAAGCGAAGAAGAAAGAGAGATTCATGAATGGTCTGCATGATGAGATGCAGACAGTGCTAGTCAACATTCCCTTTGATGACCTGGATGCTTTAGTGGATTCCGCTATTCAGATGGAAGGAAAGATAAACCAAGCCAATCAGAACCGCAAGCATCATATGATGCACCAACCTGGACCCCACCATACCCCGAAGTACCGCCCCAACCCGTCTGCAGGATATGCACCTAGAAACAATAGCCCCCTATGTCTCGTCCGAACTATCCCAATCATGGTGGAGGAAACCCGAGGCCCGGAGGCCACCACCATAACAACAACAACTCTGGCAACTTCAATAACTTCAATCGTGCACCGCCAAGGTCCAACAACAACACCAACAACAACAATATTGCCCCGAGGACTGGAAGGAATGTTGTGCCTGTCGCAGGGAAAGACAAGTCAATGATAACTTATTTTGAGTGTGGAGTTACAGGTCACTATTCCAACAAGTGTCCCAAGAAGTTTGCTGCAGCCACCAATGTTAGTGCACCCGCCCAACAGCAGCGCCCTGTCCAGCCTGGAAAGATATTTGCCCTAGGAAACCCACACAAACGTACCGGCCGTCTTTTCCACATGAATGTTGAAGAAGCCCAGGAAGCGCTAGATGTCGTGCTGGGTATGTTTTCTATTAACTCAGTACTGGCAAGAGTATTGTTTGATTCTGGAGCATCGCATACATTTGTTACAAAAGAATTTGCATGCACTAGTAAGATTCAACCAACAAATTTGTAGCATGTTATGATAGTTCAAATACCTGGTTCAACCACCAAGGCTAGAAAAATTTGCAAGGCCGTACCTATCATCATCCATGGGATAGATTTTTATGCCAATCTAATAGTACTCGGAACCAAAGGTTTGGAAGTAGTACTAGGGATGGATTGGATGGCGAAACATCAAGGATTGATCGACTGTGCCAAGAAAGCCATAACCATGACCAGTAGCACTAGAGTATCAGTAGAGCATGTATCTGAGACACTGCCTCGTCAATTCAAATGCAACAAGAGTTTAGCTCAATCCACCATCGACCAAGTCAGAGTAGTCTGTGAATACCCTGATGTGTTCCCAGATGAATTACCTGGTATGCCCCCAGATCAAGATATCGAGTTTATAATTGAACTAGTTCCTAGAACTGGACCATAGCTCAGAGACCTTATAGTATGAACCCATCAGAATTAGTGGAGCTCAAGAAGCAACTTGATGACATGTTGGAAAAAGGTCTAATTCAACCAAGTGCATTGTCATGGAGATCCCCTGTTTTGTTTATGGATAAGAAGGATGGTGCCAACCGTTTATGTACGGATTATCGGAAGTTAAATGACGTTGCCATCAAGAACAAGTACCCACTTCTTAAGATCAAAGATTTGTTTGATCAATTGACTGATGCCATAGTGTTTTCTAAGATTGATCTTAGAACTTGTTATCATCAATTGAAGATTCGTGCAACGGATATTCCAAAGACTGCCTTCACCACCAGATATGGTTGTATGAGTACAATGTCATGTCTTTTCGATTAACCAATGCCCTTGCTTATTTCATGAACCTCATGAATAAGATTTTTATGACTTTTTTGGATAAGTTTGTCGTTGTTTTTATCGATGACATTCTGATCTACTCCAAGTCAGAAGAAGACCATGAACAGCACCTAAGAAACATCCTTGAAACCCTTAGGGAGCATCAATTGTATGCAAAGTTTAGCAAATGTGAGTTCTGGTTAAAGGAGGTAGGATTCCTAGGCCATATCTTATCGGCAGGAGGAGTTACCGTCGACCCCGCCAAGATTAAAGATGTTGAAGAATGGAAATCCCCAACAACTCAAACCGAAGTCCGCGCATTTCTTGGATTAGCCGGATATTACGACAAGTTTGTTGAAGGATTTTCAAGCATTGCCAGGCCGATGACTCAGCTGTTAAAGAAAGATAAGAAGTTTGAATGGACGGACAAATGTGAAGCAAGTTTTCAGGATCTAAAGAAGAGATTAATTTCAGCCCCAATTTTGATTATGCCCGATATCAAGAAGCCTTTTGATGTATATTGTGATGCATCCAAGATTGGTCTCGGATGTGTGTTGATGCAAGAAGGCAAAGTCATATCATATCTGTCCAGACAACTGAAGCAACACGAACAGAACTACCCTACCCATGACTTAGAACTGGAAGTCGTAGTTTCAGCTTTGAAGACATGGCGTCATTACCTTATGGGTAACCGCTATGAGATTTATTCGGATCACAAGAGTTTGAAATATATTTTTATTCAGAAGGAGCTGAATATGAGGCAAAGGAGATGGATAGAGTTAATCAAGGACTATGACCTTGACATTCACTATCACCCCGGCAAGGCCAATGTGGTAGCAGATGCTCTTAGTAGATTGCCATGTAGATTAAACACCATGATTAAGGAAGCCCAACCAAGTCTGGATGAGGAGATGGAGAATTTCAGAGTGGAGCTAGTTAGCGAAGGATTTCAAGCCAGTATTGAACTTAAACCCACTTTGATCAGTCAGATAAAGGAAGCCCAGAAAGGAAATGCTAGTGTTGAGGGAATTAAGCGTCGTATCGGTACAGGGAAGGCACCTGGATTCACAGAGGATGAAGAAGGAGTTATGTGGTATAAAGGACGTATCTGTGTGCCCGCAGATTAAGAGTTGAAGGAAGTCATTATGCAGGAAGCCCATGATACCCTATATTATATTCACCCAGGAGGAACCAAGATGTATCAGGATTGGAAGGAGCAATTTTGGTGGCACTAAATGAAGAGAGAAGTCAGAAGCTACATCACTAAGTGTGATATCTTTCAGAGCGTCAAAGCAGAACATTAGCGACCCCAGGACTTTTGCAACCACTGTAGATTCCTGAATGGAAATGAGATTTTGTCGGAATGGATTTTATCACAGGTTTGCCTACATCTAGTAGGGGAAATGACTCTATTTGGGTCGTAGTGTATAGACTGTCGAAAGTAGCTCATTTCATACCCGTCAAGACCACTTATTAGAGTTCGAAGCTAGCAGAGTTATACATCGCTAGAATAGTCAGTCTGCATGGACCCCCCAAGACTAGTGTTAGATCGAGGAACCCAGTTTACCTCAAGATTCTGGAAGAAAGTCCAAGAAGTATTAGGAACCAAACTGAATTTCAGCACAGCTTATCACCCGCAAACCGATGGACAAACAGAAAGAGTAAACCAGATCTTAGAAGATATGCTGAGAGCTTGTGTGTTGGAATATGGATCTAAATGGGAAGATTGTCTGCCTTTCACTGAATTCTCATACAACAACAGTTATCAAGCCATTTTGCAAATGGCCCCATTTGAGTTTCTGTATGGAAGGAAGTGTCGTACACCCTTGAATTGGTCGCAAGTAGGATAGAGTCAGATTTTCGGACCCAACATCCTTCGAGAAGCCGAAGAGAAGGTTCACAATGTCTGTGAACACCTCAAGTCTGCCCAATCCAAACAGAAGAGTTATGCTAACAAAAGACGTCGAGACCTGACCTTCAATATCGGAGATTTCGTGTATCTCAAAGTATCACCTTTGAAGGGAATGCAACGTTTTCAACTGAAAGGAAAGCTTGCCCTAAGATATATTGGACCCTTCAAAATCTTAAATCGTCGAGGAGAAGTATCCTATGAGTTAGAATTGCCAGAAGAGATGTAAGCCATACAAATGTGTTCCATATCTCGTTACTTAGGAAATGCTTAGAAGTTCCGGAGAAGATCGAAGTGTTCAAGAACATCGATCACAGAGCCATATATATCAACAAGGATTTAACCTATCATGAAGTAACCATCCGTATTCTGGAAGAAGCATTCAGAACCACCCGGACCAGGAGTATCAAGTTTCTCAAAATCCAGTGGAGTAACCATACCGAAGAAGAAGCTACTTGGGAACGAGAAGATTACATTAGGACTGAGTTTCCCAATCTCGTTAGTTCCTAGTTTCTCTTGAATCTCAGGACGAAATTTTGTTTAAGGAGGGAAGGTTTGTAACACCTCAAAAATATTAAACAAGATTATCAAGTTCTAATCACCCAAGTTTAGGGTTAACAAAAACTTTTATTATTAAACTCTATATGAATGCATGAGTGATTTCCATTAAAGCAGGAATGATTGCATTTGCCATGTTTGATTGCTATAAATGATAAGGATTAGCTTAAATAGGATTACCACATCATCTAGATCTTTTCCAAGAAAAATCAAATAAAAAGAAAACCTGTGAAGCATATGATCATATGGTCACTTTGGCCAAAGTTAACCACTAGACTACTTTGGCCATCTCTAGTAAAAGATTTCCAACAGAAACAATTCTAATTCTTTTAACCCCTTGCTAGACCAAGTAAAAATGAACCCAAACACACTTGACAAACTTACAGAAACTATTTTTAAATCTATATGAGAAGCAATTCAAAATTGAATCAAGTGTAAGTACATAGATCATCATTTTACAAAAACCACTGAAACCAACACCACTTGACAATTCGTAGCAACCAGAGACTACCAAGTATGTGACCAGATCACCCACCAAAAATCATTGAATAATTGAAAGATTAAGCTCATGCAGCCATTTAGTCGAACACTTAACAAACAGAGTACAAGTTCAAAAACTATCTACTGTTTTGATCAATCAATGAATCATCCTTTGTACCCAACTCGACTCCCTAGCCAGCCCACGATCACTCCCAGTACTTGGTCGTGCAATGGAGCAACACCACTCGCCACAATGACCAGTGCCATGACCGTACCGAGCATGTGACGTCGGTCGACCATGGACAAGACGCCACACGCCGTACCGCCCTCTCCCACGATGTCTGTTGAGTAGCCATGACCTCACCGCCCCTCTTGACCAACGGCGAGAAGTGGAGAAGATGGAACAACCGCGCCCATTTAAGTCTCTGCCATGCCGAGAGCACGACGGAGCACTGAAGCCGCCTTGCACAGCCACGCCGCGCCTCGCTCTCTCCGCTCGTACCCGCACCAGCCATGTCACCAGCCACCTCCTAGACATGATCATTCACTACCACGCACCCCGTGACCACCGTACTCAATGACGAACATCGCGTACCTGAACAGAGCGCCAACATTACCCGACCGCCTGAGACCGCCCTTGCCGCGCCACTACGCGCATGATGACCGCCAAAGTCCATCGCGTCGACCCATGCCATCCGCCATTCCTATCACGACCTGTCGCAACATCGCCAACGAGCCCGACCATGCCGTCCTGCCTCCAACGCCGGTCTATAAATAGGAGCCACCCTAGACCTCAAACGGCACACCATCTCACTCCCCTCTCTCTTAGAAACACCACAGACCTCTCCCTAGAGCAAGGCGAGCACCACCCCGCCAGAATTTGGCCGGAGCCTGCCGCTGTAGTGAAGAAAGGGAGCCGTCGATTGGAGCCACCCCAGGAGCCTCGACCGCCAATCGCATTGCCGTCGTCAACCATCCCATTCGCCCCCATCGCCGGACCTAGCTGGAGCCCTAGTAATCCCCTAGCGACCCCCACCGTGTTGCTAGGTTTTGAATCACACCAGAGCACTGCAATGTAGACGACAAACCTCAGCCGTAGATATTGTTCTAATCGTAGCGCTGAGATTTGCTGATACCGCTTCTATTAGATAGAGTCACTGACGCGTAGGACCAATGTGTCGACATTGTGCCATACGTTGCGGTTGGCCAGCCCATTTCTTTTCCCTTGTGAGCCAGCAATTCAAATAGAATTTGTCTATTTAGTTTAAAACCCTATTATGTCAGTAGATCCAAAATTCAATTCAAAGATATATACTGAACCAAAATACATGATTTCAATTTTGTTAGAACGGTATTAAAAATATCTAATCACTCCCGTTGGATTCAAACCATTTGAAATTATAGATCACCTATACTAAAAATAACAAGACAGAGACTTTTACCACTTCAAACATTTTTATAAAATCAATGATAAATGCTTTTGAGTTGATTCCAACTCTCAAAAATCACATTTGCTATGCTCTACATTATATGTAAAAATATTTGGTTTTACAGATATTAAACATGGACTAGTATTAAAAGGATGCTATATAGGCTATTCTAGCCACTTTAATATTATTAAATAGTAATATTAAATATTGTAATATAGACCACCACTTTAATACACTTTCCCAAGCATTGAAATATGTGGTGATGACATGTGTCAACATGATCCCATATTTTAACTAGAGGATATTAAATCTTAAGTATTTTCAATGAGTAGAAATTACTTTTCCAAAATAAGATAAATAAGAAGGTGTAAATATTTCATGTGATGATATAGATGATGCTAGATCATCTAGTGTGACCCATGTGTGCTAAATAGAAGTAGTTAAGTATTTTTTGGTGATTGTGTACATTGAATGTATTTATAGATGCTAGTACCGATCCGGGATACGACGAGGAGGAGTACTTCGAAGAAGGGGAAGAGAACTTCAACAACTGCACTACTCAAGGCAAGCTATCTACGGAAGCTAAACTATGCCAACAATCCATGCAAGCCCACTATGCTAGATAACCTATGCAAGATACACCATGCATGCTTGGTTATGCAATATTGAGTATACCAATCCCAATTTTATATGCAAGCTTTACTTTCCCTTTTACTAAAGTTTCTTACTTAGTTAATGAATGATGATTAGTGGAAAATATGATGGATACCATCAAGATAGTAGAACTAGT
This sequence comes from Avena insularis, assembly GCA_023614405.1. NCBI lineage: Eukaryota > Viridiplantae > Streptophyta > Magnoliopsida > Poales > Poaceae > Avena > Avena insularis. The sequence continues at coordinate 108,396,385 of CM042692.1, forward strand.
CTTGGGTACTTATACTTGATTAGCACCCCCTCAATAGTGATACACTCAATACTAGTGGCTAGTGCTAAAACTAAAACTTGACCACTTTAGATGGGAACACTTGGTGAAAATGATTATGAAAACCTTGGAATGATGATTCATTCTATTGAAATGTTTTGACATGTGTTATGAAACACAATGGGTTGATGATGAAACTGAATGAGGCACGGGCCTTGACGTTGACAAAAACTGATGGTTGGGTTCGGATGCGATACCATTCCAATTTTACCGTACAACCACAATACCTGAGTTGGGTAAGGCTTAACTGGAAGTTTATATGCCTTTGTATGGGTTCCCTTGCGGAAGAGGTTGAGCTAAGGCTACCTCATCAATATGAATGTCCACCTATGTAGTATCCAGGATGGCAGTGGCCATGGCTGGGAGGCCAAGGTCATAGGGGAGGTGCCTATACTAGGGTATGTCATTAAAAGGTTAGGATTTATTATCCGCATACCAAGTATGATGATTTAGGGTTATCCCTGATGGATGTATCGAATTTTGTGGCGAAAGTGTACCACCTCTGCAGAGTGTCAAACTATTCGAATAGCCGTGTCCGCGGTTATGGACAGTTGGAGTGGCCATACTGTTCCGTTGTCAGATGTTTTCAAAATGACTTGTGAGTTGAAAGATGACCTTGACTTGACCACAACAGAGTTGTGGACATTAAACCTAAGTTCCCACTTAAGTACTATAGAGAACTAAAGCTAGGTCTTTTACTCTTAACTTTTTATGGAATAAACCTGGCTTTTTACAAACAAACCTAGAGCTTAAGATTCCTACTGGTTTTATCTTACCGATGTTAGTGGTAGTTTGCGAGTACTTAAAGAGTACTCATGGCTTTGTCCCTAGCTATTCCTATGGCCATATTACGAGGAAGATTACCCGGAAGATGGACAACAGGAGGTCTATGGCAACTAGGATCATCTCCCATCTTCAGCGTTGCCTGTGACCATGAAGATGGAGCCCTACTATGCTTACTTTCCGCAACTTTTATTGTATTAAGACTGGATCATGAGATCCTTCATTTGTAAGACTATTATGGTTTGTAATGGATGATGTACTGTGGTACCAATTCTATTATATCTCGCAAAAATGGTAATCCTGGGATTGCGATGTACGGCATAACAAGCATATGGACTTAAAAATCCGGGTGTTGATAGACCCTACTTGATCACTGAAGTAATCCCAGGTGGCGCCTGTCGCCTGAAGGACGTAGAGAGTGGAGTCAAATACTCGAGCCAATTGAACATCGCGCAGCTGTAACGATTCAACTCCTAGATGTTTTTACTTTACAATAAGGCTACTCAGCCAGGCTACTTAGGCAAACATTGTACCTCCTGATATTCTCCAAAACAGTAAAGCTAAGTGCCTCAACTACGTGTCTCATTACATTTACTTTTATTCGCATTTTTGCACACGGGGGATACGCCTCCTTGATGACCTCATAACATATACAAAGTCACAACACAATGACCCGAGTAGCTAACCATGCTGCCAATCGAACCCTTGATAACTCCAACCCAGTTGCAACACAACTTACAGGCTGGAGAGGCACTAAGATCTGCAAGCGTCAGGCTAATGAAAAGGCACTACATAAGAAACTTACTCGAAAACACATACGCTAACAAGGTTTACATACAAAATGGGTATCAAAACACCCATTCAAAAAATATACAAGCTTTAGAACACTTATACGTCATGTGTAGGTTAAAAACTACTCTACTGACGCAAAAGAAGAACATTGGTGTGCTTGTCGAACATGCTAACGATATCTTCCGCCAGCCGGTCAACTACTCGGTAGTGGGGCACCATGTTCCACGCCATCCCTGCTAGAGTCGGTGGTGGTCCCACAACAATGGCATCCAAGTCCACGTCGGGTCGCTGCATGCGCACAAGCGGCAGCGCAGCCTTGGCACCCATAACAAGCTGTTAGTGCACCCACTCGTGTACCACATCGGCATTATGAAACTTTCATGTCAAGGCCAATAGGCTTGACAGTGCGGCATTCAAAGGAAACATCGCCTGCATCAAACACGATTATGCTTTCTTCAGAAAGTGCAGCACCTGGGACACACGATCCTACAGCGTCGCCAATGTGGTCGCACGATCCCGGTCGGTCCAGAAGAACCCACCAGCTTCGAGCTGCTCCTGAGTCAAACAGTTTAATCGAATGCTAATGCGATCCCTCTCTTCCTGTGGAATGAGATTGACAACTTCACAGATAGCAGCATCAAGACATAAGCCACCAAAGACAATGATATAGATAAATAGAAACAACAGAGTCGAGGAGACACCCACATTCCATCTGATCATTGATTTGAGCCACCTCGCCAAGAAGGTACTTCTCATGTTCGATGGTTTTCTCCGCCTTCAACTTCCACACATTGGAAGTGATGATTGCAAGAGCACAGATCATTTGTAGCTAGTTTCGAAATAAATATATCAATCCCACAGGGAGCAGGAGTCTGAAGTCTAATAACTCTTGAAATAAATATTACGATAGAAATGCTAGATAAAGTTCTCAGTGACAAGATAAAATGTGAGTATTGGGTAAAAAGGTGTTTTGGGGTTTTGGGTATAATACCAATAATGTAAAGTAAAACAACTGAGTATAGAAAGTAAGTATTGCGTATGTAAGAGAGATTGGAACTGCAGGAGGGAAAAAGGAGTTCTCAGGGAGTAGCGGATACACCACTAGTATTGTAAAGATCTAATATAAAGATTATCATCATGAACATTATCAACTATGTATGTGTGGGAGTAACTCCGTATTTGGACGAATAGGCAACAACCGTTGCTCACATCATCCTCATAACCACAGCAGTCAGCAATCGACACCAATCGAATTACTGCGCTATTAAGGGACGTAATCCCATAGGACGTATCCCATGGCATGGATAGTGTTCCGTGAGTTTTCTCGGTTTCCCAAGTTGGTACGTAAGGGGTGCTGATGACCCACAAGTATAGGGGGTGTATCGTAATATTTTCCATAAGTAAGAGTGTCGAACCCAACGAGGAGCAGAAGGTGTTGGCTAGCGGTATGGATCAGGAATTCTCTGCAAATACTTAGCAAATGGATTTTTAGGGGGTTTTGATAATGCAAGTAAATAAAGTACGAGTAAATAAAATACAGTAGGAATAAATGCAGCAAGTGGCCCAATCCTTTATGCAGCAAAGGACAAGCTGGTTGTATTACTTAAGATGACCAAACATTCTCGAGGACACACGGGAAGACTGTCAAGTGCTTTCGCTTCATATAGTTGATTAATCTTCTTTAGCTTGCCAAGTGTTGTGTGGGTGAACCTGTGCTAATGTACCGACCTTCCTAGGAATAATACATACTTGTGATTATAGCCCTTGCAAACATCCATAAGTACAAGAAAGTAATTAAGGTAGAAACCCAACCACAGCTTTAAACTAAGACCCTGACGTCCCTTGTGCAATGGTTTCCTAACGGGGGTTTAGGTTTCTGTCACTCCGGCAACCCCTACGATTAGTAGCCAAATACACAATGCATTCCCCTAGGCCCATATAGGTGAAGTTTCATGTAGTCGATGTTCACATGACACCACTAGAAGAAGTACACCACAACTTAAATATCAAACTATTGGATCTTTCTCAACACAATTCCACTACTAACAACATGACTTCTCCCATGTCCTCAAGAACAAAACGAACTACTCACAAGACATCATATGGATCATGATCAGAGATGGAATAATGATGTATAACAATCTGAACATAAACAATAATTCAATGGTTCACTCAATAGCATCAACTACAAAGAGTAATCAACACCGGGAAAGTTCCCCTAAGAACTATGCAAGATTCAACCCAATTGTTACAGCAATATGGAGATGGTGATGAGGGTGCTGATGATGATGATGGTGGTGATGATGGTGATGATGATCCTAATGAAGTCCAACTTGATGGTGGTGTTGATGGCGACGATCTCCCCTCTCCGGGAAGGAATTCCCCCGATAGAAATCTGTCTGCCGGAGAGATCTTTCTCTCTCGGTGTTTTCCGCCTCGCAGAGGCGATGGAATCTTTTTTGGTCGCTCTCCGAGTATTAGGGTTTCGGGAGGATTATATATGCCAAAGGGGAGAGCTGGAGGTGGGCTAGGGCTGCCACACCACCTGGTGGCGCGGCCTAGGGTGGCCCGCGCCAGGGGGTGGTGTGGGCCCCCTGTGGCCCATCTCCACTCCTCCTTTTGGCTTCCTTCGTCTTCTAGAAAAATAGGATTTTCCATATATTTTCCCAGATTTTCTGATCTTCGCGAATTTTTCCTCCAAACAGCACCTTTTCCATCAGAATCCTGACTGCAGCGGTCCATGCTCCAAAAGTTATTAACCATGCAAAAACAGATGAAATAACATAAGTATCATCTCTTAATATGAAATATATCAATGCATAACAGTAAATTATGATATAGACTAGTGATGCAAAATGGATGTATCAAGTCCCCCCCAAGCTTAGACTTTGCTTGTCCCCAAGCGAAACTGAGCTTAATAAACATGACCTTAGGTTTATGGAGTGAAGAGTCGATAAAAAGAATACGGACAAGAAGCATCACATTCATCAATACATAGATCATAATAGAAGACAACTCACCATTATATAACTTAACTTGCAATAAGTAAAGGAAACACAATACAGATACATAAAGTGAATCATAATTGGTAATGGCAAACTTAGCTCTTGGTCGAAGAATAGTTGATAATTTGCTGGAGTTCACAAATAACTAGTTTTCAATGATAGCTTTCAAAGTAGTAAACATAAAGATAAGAGCAATGTGCAAAACAAGGAACATAAGAAACATGATTGAATAAATCATCATAAGAATGAATGAAACACAACAACTCAAAATACTTGCTGAGATAGAGAGGAATAGGTTTACTGACTCAACTAAAAAAAGTAAAAGAAAGGCCCTTCATAGAGGGAAGCAGGGATTTCAAGTTTCATAAAGAGCTCCCAAAAATTATGATACTTATTAGCTTTCATCCCTCATTGCCCCTTTCATAGGCATCTTTAGGTGATTAAGGTTAAAGTGATCAAATATGAGAATATGCTTGACAACTTGTAAATTGAGAATCTCATGTCCCTTGAATACGAGGGCTGCTCCTCATGCTACTCAAGTTTAGTCACCAGTAAGTTCTTGTCATCGTAAGCACATGTGTATCATGGAGAACCGCCAACGAGGTACCCTTGCCCGATGATACAGAAGAATCCCCATATCAAAATGACAAGGCAAGCAGACAACAAGCATCTCAACAATCTTCTCATTTACCATGGGAATATGGTGCTTTTTTCTCTCTTTCCTCTTTTCTCATCTCTTTTTTTCTTTTTTCTTTTTCTCAATCTCTATCTCATTTTTATAAGAATAATGCTTCATAGATGCTCGTTATGGTTACGCTGTAGGTTTCCACCATGACAACATGGATTAGACCGGCGGCCCAGGCGTTTCTCTAACACACATGCATAACTCCATGGACTTACAAGCTCCCCTTTCATTTCACACCGACGACATCCATAGACAAAAGAACATGATATCAACTAGCTACAAAGTACCAGTGCAATGTTGAAAGCATTCGCCATGACAGCATGGTTCTGCTAATTCACAACTAACAAAGCGCAAGCATATACGTAACATAGATGGGCACAATGGTTCAAGTTTATTATGTGCAAGAAAGTAAAGTGTGCCATCAAGTTCGTGAGAGCTTTAATCACTAATTTTCAGATAATAAGTTTAATTTGGAAGGTAGATAAAAACAAGAATTTACTTGGAATAGTAATAGTGCTAATAGGTAGGTATGGTGGACACAAATGGCATATGTTTGGTTTAAGGATTGGATGCACGAGAAGAATTCCCTCTCAGTACAGGTTTTGGCTAGCAAGGCTGAGTAACAAGTATAAGAGTTGAAGGAAACAAACAAACATACAAGTGATAAAAACAAACATGCAATGTTCCTTGGAAGAACAAAAGATCTTAACTAGAGAATACTAACCTTATGAGAAAATCAAGAAAGAAAGATGATGAAATTATATTTCTTTAGAGTACTTTTTATCTTTCCATTCAACTCTCAAAAATAGTGTTGCTACTGACCGAGCCAGGTTTGCCAAAACCAACTAAATTGACTCGATGATCCCAAAGTGATACCAATACTAACAACAAGATCAATCATATAACCACGAATTGAAAACTAATATAAGATATGCAAAACAGTAAATGATAGAACTTCTCATTAATATTCCATAACGGCTACTCACACCAAGGGATACATATCTAATGAGAGAGGGGACACTTCCATAATGCAAACCATCCTACATGATAACTTCTCTATTCATGATATGACTCTACTAAAAAGGTAAAAAGATAGAAGATAGTGATGTGATACCGCGACACTCCCCCGAGCTTGGAACAAGCCAAGGGGGTGCCAAACCTGATGACGAATTACTCCTTCGGTGGTGGTGGTATCCTCTCGTCATCGTCCGACTTCCAGGGTAAAGGCTCCCCATCAACAAAGGACATTGTGGTCTCCAGCATCCTGAAACTTGCAGCAGCACTTATGCGTTTAAATCTAACCTCATACTCACAGTTTTGATATTGAATGTCGTAGAGCTGTGCTTGCAGTTTGTTGGTTGTTTGGCAGAGTGAGAGGACTTCATCCTTGAGCTCAGCAGTCTCCTTTTGGTGGTCGGCGATGAGTTCGGAATAAATCTTATGGATGATATCCACTTCGCGCTCTGCCATCTTCTTGTACCTAAAGACTTCTTGCTCCAGTGCTTCCATCCTGTCCTCTAGACCTCCTTCACCTTTAGGGCCTTGAACCTCTTTTATCTGGACCTCCCCATCTTCAAGCAACAACTCCTTGGGATGAATCTTCAACTCTCTCATGTATGGGTTGATGATATCTTCTAAGGAATCTTCCTTGGCTGATCCAGAGGAAGACATTGTGGCTCCAAATCTAGGACTCTACCTGTCAGAAACAGATCGAAACGAAAACACGACGAAAACATGATATACGAACCTCGGGAGATCCGAGGGGTTATATATTATGAAGTTTCACAACAAAATGAACGCACTGGGAGAAAACGGATCGGAGGCAAAGTCCGGAGTGGCCACACCACCTGGTGGCGCGGCGAGGGGTGGGCTCGTGCCACAGGGTGGTGTGAGCCACCCTGGCTCCGTTTCCGTCCCTCTTTCGCTTCGTAGCTTTTCTTATTGACTAAAAACTGCAAAAATATAACTGGACAGATCTTTCGCGGAACTTTTCTTACTAGAACTATTACCTATTTAAAAATGGAGTCTGTAGGTATCTGAATTTGGTCCTTGATAAATTTTTCCGGAGTTATAACTTGAAAGGCATCAACATCTTCATTGTAAGAATCTCTAGCAATATAGTGCTTAAGTCGCTGCCCATTCACTACTTGTGTAGTATTATATTTTAAAGAAGAAATTTTTATTGCTCCTGAACGGTACACTTATTCAATAATGAAAGGTCCTTCCCATTTTGACAGTAGTTTTCCTGCAAAAAATCTGAGACGAGACCTATACAATAGTGTTGGGGATATACTTTCCGGGTATCCTCACAGTTCCTCACTGACCAGGGTGGCCCACTTAGGGTTAGAGCTTTGCTTCACGGGCGGCCCAGTTAGGGAGAAAGACGCAGTCCAACCGGCTACGGGAAGGCCTAGAAGACTTACTGACTTAGGCCCATAGTGTTACTTGTAGTTCAAGATGTACTCTGTAACCGACTCTTAGTCGTAGCCTAATAGATCTCTCCTGTAAACCCTAGGACGCATATCTATATAAGCCATCCTATGGAGAGCCTTTAGGGCACACCACAATAGTCTACAATCTCAACTCGCATAGGCGAAACCCTTGTAACCCATATTCCGGCTCTGCAGTATTACTGGATTGCTAGCAGGAGTAGGGTCCGTCCAAAGCCGGTGGATTCGAACCTGGGTAAACTTGTGTGCTCACCGTCCCAGAACACCGTATGTCTCACACCCCTCTCTTCCACACGCCTCGAGGACCCCCTCATGGAGTACTTGTCATCAATCCGACGACAGTTGGCGCCCACCTTGGGGCAAGTGAGCTTCGGATCTACGTTCCGAGCGGAATCTGCAAGAATCGCCATCGGCGAGACTATCGTCGTTGGTCGCATCCTCTACGCCAGCGATGTCCCTCTGATCGGTCTCGACAAGACGTGGATTCCGGCTAGGGAGGTCGTGAATGCCTACACAATCATGTCTTTTAGCGAGATCGATGTTTACATCGGTTTCGCTGAACCTGCCCCACCCACCCCAGCGGTGATGATAGAGGCAGAAGAATCTTCTGGGTCCCCTTTGTCCGCGGAGGCGGCAGAGTTTTGGATCTCAGAAAACCTTAATCCCACCCAGCCCACACCAGCTGCGGAGATAGTGGAGAAATCCGAGCCTGAGAAAGACCTAGCGGTTAAAGCCGAATCTGGAGTGGATCTCCTCGGGGAGACCGTATCCCAGATCGACCCACCCGCAAAAGTCGAAATCCAGGAGGAGCATATCAACGACACTGATTCTGGCTCTGATGAAACCGGGACAGACAGGCCTTTCCTAAGGTACACACTGCGACGTATGATAATGCAAGATGCAAGCGCAGATGCAATTCTCGAGACCATCAAAAGATTCGACATGGCTGATCGCGAGAGCCGCAGGTACCTCAGGAAGCACGCGTCGCACTTTGTCGGCTATGTAGGATCCGGATCCGGCTCTGCCGATGCTAGAGAAAACACCGACTCTATGCTGGAGGCAATTGGAACAAACGCCGACGTACCCGCATCCTCGGATGAATCGATGACGTCAGCAGATTTCCGAAAGTTCTCTGTGGAATACGAAGAGGAGTATAACTCCAAATCTGCAGAAGAAGGAGAAACCATGGATGAAGGATCCGGGGAACACTCTCCCAAAGCGCAGGACGACATGGAAGTCGGAGACAATCCCAAAGTCCATATGTCCGAAAGTACTGATTAGAGCTTGACTCTGGGAAATGGACCCAAAGCCGTCTTTGCTACCGGCGCTGCCAAGATGGCAAAGAAGAGGAACAAGAAGAACAAGACCCCAGCAAAAGACCCCCTGACAGAGGAGGTGATTGTCGAGGAATATGAGGAAGACTCGGATGGAGCACTTATCCTAGAAGAGCCGAAAAAAGAAGAATCGGTGGATGGACACGTGATCACTGAAGGTGCGCGTAAACTCATCGATGTTGCATTAACCACACCTATTCCTAAAGCTGCGGAGCTTACCGCTGAAGAACTGGACGAGAGGGCAGAAGCCCTAGAAGCGCGTCGTCAAGTACTCCTCGATGAAGCCAAAAACATTGAGGAGGAAAAGAAATGCCTAGCATCTGCAGAGAAGTACAACTCCAGGCAATACCAGAAGACCAGGAAGCGTCATACAAATGACAACCAATTCCCGCAGATCCATGCCGTCCTTTTCGGAGATGATATGGGGAAGCCTCAGAAAGATAGTAAAGGAGATTCGGTATATCCAACCCCACTACAAAATACCGTGGCAGCCCGAGAAATTCTATCGGATAATCCAGGACCAGAGGAAATCCATTTGGGAATCAAACTACTCAACAAGGGACTGGAGCAGGAAAAGGTCGCCATGTCCGGAAGCCAAAAACTGGTCTCGGATTCTGACCAATGTCGCACAGATCCGGCGTGGGCTGACGTAAGACCCTAGCACGTTCCGGAGCAGCGTCATCGCCCCGAGCGCCGGGAAGACAATTATTGGAGAACCGGATCGTCAGGATAACACCGCAGAACTGCGCGTGGATCGAGCAACACATCGCCCAGCAGCGAAAAAAAAGAGGCCATTGCTGCACTGTATCCGAAGAATCCTCCCCGACGAGAGTCGAACGATCGAAGGGGAGAAGATAAAGAGAAACGTCGGGAGAAGGATCATCAAAAAATGCCACCTCCTAGACATGCAAGCCGTCCGGCTGAGCCTCACCATAGTGGGAACAACGGACGAAGGAACGACAGAAACCATGCTGGTACAAGCCGGCAGGGGGCTCGTCGTAGTGAAGACCCTCCCAAGAACCGGAATAATGATGCTCTGGACGGAGGCCGGCGATCAGTCGAAAATAATCCAGCTGCCCCACCCTCTCCACCAAATAGACATCACAACGGCTCTCAAGGGGGACAAGGAGGACGACATGGCGGAGGAGGTGGTGGCAGAAGCCGAAGTCCGGCTCCAAGGCACCGCAGCCACAGCCGACATTCGGGATGATCTCTATCCCCGAACGATGCAAGGCACATAATCAACTCCAACATAGAGGCGCGGCACTATGAAAACGATGATATCTACGTGGGCCCAAAGTGCTTCGGACCACGCATCAGAGCTACAAGATTCCCGGAAGGATTTGCTATCTCAAGACATATCCAAGCCTACGACGGCATTGCTCGGCCAGATACCTGGCTACATGATTTTTTTCCAAGGTTGCTGCATCGCCAAAGACGGAAATAGCCTGGTCGCAACCCGATATCTCCCACTTATGTTGCGGAAGACAGCACGATCATGGCTTAATGAACTTCCGGAAAACACCATCCACAACTGGTATGACATGCAAAGTGCGTCTTTTCGGCATTTCGAAGGAACATATCGGAGGCCCTATACGGTTGGAGACCTATAGTGTTGCACCCAAAAAACCGGAGAAACTTGCCGAGATTACCTCGGACGATGGATCGACACCAAGAACTCCTGTGAAGGAGTAAACGATCAAACTGCGACTGAAGCTTTCATCGCAGGTCTCCCAATTGGCCTACTGCGCCATCGCCTGAAGTGTGACTAGGTCACTTATCTGGGAGAAATGATAGAAACAGAGAGCAAGTATGCAGATGCTGACAATGATGTAGAGGGATTAATGAATGCCCTAGCTATGCCACATTCGGCAAAACAACCAAAGCAACATTCTCAGAAGCGTAAAAATACCTCAGAAGAAAAACCCAACGCGGAAACAGCAGTGGTCACTTCTACTTTCGGGTCTGGGGGACGAGGAGGACGCGGTGGAGGCCACGGGCATAGGCATGGAACTTCGAGAGTCCAAGGTAGAGGAGACCAACAACCAGGCAAAACCTACTCTTGGGCCGACATTGCCAATAACCCCTGTGTGCATCACCTAGACGCCAATGGGGGCTCATCCCACACAAATGCCGAATGTCGTTTCAATGACGACATCAAAAGAGATGACACCGCAGGCTACAAAGCTAAGCGGAAGAAGGGAAAGAAGAATCCCGAAAAAGAAAAACAGACCAAGGAAGATTCCGACAAAGGGAAGAAAAATTTTCCGACCAAGAAAGACACTTATGTCACCTTCCTCGGATCTCAACCAGCAAAGGTCAAGAAAGCAGTTCTACACGAGCTCAACGCGACAGTTCCGGCTGTCCCCCAATACCTGGACTGGTCAGAAGTGGCAATCACATTTGACCGCGCTGATCATCCGCCTAAGTTGCACAGGCGAGGAAAATACGCCTTAATCGTCAATCCACTTATTGACGGTTATGGTTTCTCCAAGACCCTCATGGACGGTGGTAGAAGTATCAATATTCTCTATGTCGAAACACTACGCCGGATGAAGATCTCAGAAACCTAGCTGAACCATAGCTCTGTGATCTTTCACGGGGTTGTCCCAGGAAGACAAGCTAATTCCCTGGGAGAGATTACTTTGGATGTTACCTTTGGAACTCCAAAAAATTATAGGACGGAAGCACTTTCCTTTGAAGTGGTCCCTTCAAGAGCACGTACCACGCTATATTCGTACGTCTGGCTTACTGGGCTTTTATGGCTCGTCCGTGTTACATTTACAATATGATGAAAATTCCAGGTACCAACGGCGTGATCACCATCAGGGGAGACCCGAAGAAAGCGCGAGAGTGCAAGGATGGAAATGCCGCCTTTGCCGAAGCCGTGTTGCACGCCTAGGAGTATCAGGAAATCAAGAAGAGCATAGATCCGTCCGAGATGCCCGCAACGAAGAAGGAGGTGACAAAGCCAAATCCGGAGTTCAAGGCATCAGAAGAGACGAAGAAGACGCTGTTGAAGGATGATGACCCCTCCAAGGTGACCCAGATAGGCGTAGGCCTAGGTAGCGCATAGGAAAGCGTGGTCGTCAAGTTCCTCCAAGCAAATCAAGATATCTTCGCATGGTAGCCATCTGACATGAACGGAGTACCTAGGGAACTTGCCAAGCACTCTTTAAATATAAACCCGAACGCTAAATATAAACCTGAAGGTCATCCACACTGAGTGGTCGGTCAATCCTGTAATGGTCCCTAAAAAGGACACCACTGATTTAAGGATGTGTGTTGATTATACTGCCTTGAACAAGGCTTGTCCAAAAGATCCGTTCACTCTTCCTAGAATTGATCAAGTTATCGATTCTACGGCAGGCTCGGAACTCCTCTGTTTTCTCGACGCATATTCCGGCTATCACCAAATCCGGATGAAGGAATCTAACAAAGTCAAAACTTCATTCATAACCCCCTTTCGAACCTTCTGCTTTGTTATGATGCCCTTTGGGCTGAAGAACGCAGGAGCTACGTACCAGTGCACGATGCAGCGCTGCCTCCATGACCAACTCGGACGCAATGTACATGCATACGTGGATGATATCGCAGTGATGTCCAAAAAGAAGGAAACACTGATTTCCGACTTGGAGGAAACATTTGCCAATCTACGAAAATACAACATCATGCTTAACCCAAAGAAATGTTTCTTTGGAATACTAGCCGGAAAATAGTTAGGTTTCATCGTGTCTCAAAGAGGCATAGAGGTGAACCGAGAAAAAATCAAGGCTATACTCAATATTTCCAGGCCAACTCGCCTAAAGGACGTACAAAGACTAACTGGTTGCATTACTGCAGTCAGTCGGTTTGTAAGCCGGCTTGGTGAACGAGCCGCACCATTATACAAACTCCTAAAAAAGACCAAAGATTTTGTTTGGAATGATGAAGCTGAAGCTGCACTACAAGACCTAAAGAAAGTACTCTCATCTGCTCCTATCCTTGCGGCGCCGGAACCTCAAGAACCGATGTTGCTTTATCTTGCTGTGACAAATAAGGTCGTTAGTATCGTCATGGTGGTGGATAGACCGGAGGAAAATCAGGAGCACCTGGTGCAGCGTCCGACTTACTTTGTCAGTGAAGTCCTGACAGAGTCAAAACAACGGTATCCACACTATCAAAACTTGGCTTACGGTGTTCTTCTAGCATCTCGTAAGTTACAATACTATTTTCAGTAGCATCCAATTACTGTGGTGAGCACAGCTCCCATGAGAGATATAATCAACAACGGTGGCCATACGGGGCAGCGTCAAATGGGGCATAGAGCTTTCAGCTTTTGATATTGAGTATAAACCTCGGACAGTAATCAAATCCTAGATCCTTGCTGACTTTGTTGCTGATTGGACAGAGATGAAGGAGAACATGATCCTCCCTGAGTCGGAATATTGGACCCTCTATTTTGATGGGTCTAAGGCTCGAGGGGGCTCGAGGGCTGGCATGGTGCTCAAATCACCCCAAGGAGATAAACTTCTATACGTGTTGCAGATCCACTTCAGAGCGACAAATAATATTGTCGAGTATGAAGCTCTGCTACATGGAATCTGGATTGCTAAGGATATTGGCATCCGACGTTTGATGTGTTATGGAGATTCGGATCTTGTTGCTCAACAAGTGTTGGATATTTGTAATGCAAATAAACACATGGCAGCATACAAAGCTGTCGTGGATGATCTATCTAAATCGTTCGAAGGGTTTGAAGTTCAACACATCCCTCGAGTAGAAAATGAGCAAGCAAACGCACTATCTCAGATAGGTTCTGCGCGGAAAGATGTCCCGGATGGCGCTTTTTTAGAGCACCTCAAAGTTCCCTCAATAAAGGGAGTAGATGAGGAATATCCGACCAAATCCGACTCACCTTTGATAGCAGTGCTGGCTGTAATTCCTAGCTGGACTCAACCCTACCTCGATTATTTGGTAGATGGAAAATTACCCGAAGATGAGGTTCTAAGCCGGCAGATTATCCGACGAGCGAAAGCCTACACTATAGTTAAAGGTGAGCTCTATAAGCGAAGTATTTCTGGGGGTTTTCAGCGTTGTGTGTCTCCAGAAGAAGGAGTGGAAATCTTAAGGGAAATCCTTGAAGGCGAGTGTGGACACCACGCTGCAGCCAAATCTTTAGTGGCAAAAGCTTTTAGACACGGATTTTTCTGGCTTACAGCTCAGGCAGATGCTGAACGATTAGTCAAGACGTGCAAAGGCTGCCAAAAGTACGCCAAACAAGCTCATGTTCCGGTGGATCAGTTGTGAACAATACCTATAACATGTCCCTTTGGGGTCTAGGGGCTTGATATGGTAGGACCATTTAAACAAGCTCCAAGTGGATTTACTCATCTCTTAGTGATGGTGGATAAATTCACCAAATGGATTGAGGCTAAACCTGTCACTAGTTGTGATGGAGCAACAACCAAAAGATTTATCAAGGATTTTATAATCCGGTATGGTTATCCGCATAGCATTATCACGGACAACAGGAGTAACTTCTTTATGGGAGAATTGGCCGAATTCTGCAATGAGCAAAATATCCGGCTTGACATTGCATTAGTCGCACATCCACAGGCTAACGAACAAGTTGAACGAGCAAATGGTTTAATCCTATAAGGCCTAAAACCGAGACTCGAAGCACCACTACGACGTGTTGTGGGGGCTTGGGCAGAGGAATTACCCTCTGTAATATGGAGTTTACGAACGACTCCGAACAGGTCAACCGATACACACCTTTCTTCTTGGTCTATGGTGTAGAAGCAGTTCTTCCTAGTGATTTAATTCACACTTCTCCTAGAGTGGCCGCGTATATTGAAGAGGATGCCGAGATTTCTCGACAAAATGATCTCGACTTAGTCAAAGAAGTTCGCGTCGTTGCTGAAATCAGATCAACAGCCTATCAGCAGAAGTTACGCAAGTATCATAGCCAGAGAGTCAGAAACAGATCTTTCAATAAAAGCGATTTGGTTCTCCGGCTTGTGCAACAAAGAAAGCACAAACTTTCCCCAGTATGGGAAGGGCCCTTTTTAGTTAGTCGAGTATTGCACAATGGTTCATATTACTTAACTGACATGAGGCCAGTCAAAGAAAGACCTGCTACTAAGAAGAGAAAGAGCGCCGGAGGCAGTACAAATCCAGATGAGTTAGACAGACTGTGGAATATTGCTCAGCTACGTCCCTTTTATTCTTAGTTTATCCTTCTTTGTAATCATATATATGTACATGTTTTATGAGAAATAAAAGTTTTGGTTACCTCAAGTTTTTCTGAGAAGTTTTTACCATCTTATTTCCGAATGATCATGTCATAGTCGAAAATCCCAGAATGCTTGAAAGTACTTTATGCTCATGTTCGTTCTGGTTTAGATTTCTGATTCTAAAATTGCTACCCTCAGGTATAATTATAAAGTTTCTAGTCTTTACTTTGGTTATTTGTCTGATTGCTGAATGCGGGTATTTTCCGAGTAGTGAATTGTTGGTACTAGAAGCCAGCATTGTTTCCGAGTTTAAACTGGTTTAGCAATTGAGCTCCGTTGCTCGACAAAGTTTCCGGCAGAAGGTTTAGCCGGCTCACGAAAGGGACGAGGCGGAAAGCCAGATAAACGATAAGTATAGACGAAAAAATACATGTGCTTATGTAAAAATTTCAAGCACATAAATATTTAAAGCCAAAAGTGTTGAATAGATCAAAAGCTTAGCACTAGCAAAATTATAGTACTGCATATTTACAGGCCCATCATGTTTTCAGAATAATACAAATATTTCTGGTAATCTATGATGCAGGAGAGGAAGGAGCTGCCGGCTCGCTGGATACACCACCTTGGTATCGTTCCGAGATATCCACATCTGAAATGGTGTGGTCATCGTCGGAAACTTCTGCTGATTCTTCTAGAGGCGGAGTGTCCACGTGGGTGAAGAAAGGAGTTTCGTAGCTGGTCAAGTCAGCCACGTGACACCCATATCCGGCACAGGAGTGCATGATGGCTTGAAGGTCCTGCTCCTGGCCGTCTTCATCTACTTTGAAGTACCCTCTGGTCACTTGCCATATTTCCATGTTTCCATGGTGGCTCATGACCATGGTGAGAGCATTCTGTGCCGCAGTCCGCGCGTAGGACATGTTCCAATCCTGGAAAAGTTGCGGCATCTCCTTTGCCTTGTCCCGCACCTAAAAATCCGAAATACTGTGCATGTCCGGAATCTTGAGAGCTTCGCCGATGTCCTCAAGGGATTGGCGGAAGTCATGAAGCAGGTCACTGATTTGGGTAAGCCGGTGAGTGCGGGGCTCAGTGGAGGAAGAGTCCGTCAAGTTCAGAGGACCTATACACAAAACAAGTTAAGAAAATCCGACATTGAGAGAAGTCGAAGAAAGCGGAAAAGTCAGAAAGATGGAACATACCAAAAATGACGTCGTCAATTTTGGTCTTCTCTTCCCGAAGACTCTGGAGTTCAGCCCGGAGCGCCTCGGAAAGGTCCCTCTCTCTGCTAAGCTCATTATTGAGGTCCAAGATTTTTTGATCTTGAGCAGCGATCTTGCGATCACGCTCATCAGTAGCCATGGAGGAGGATTCAAGGATTTGAGCGATGCTTTTTTCATGATCCGCCTTGAGCTGATCCAGCTCTTGGCGAAGCTCCTTGTTCTCCACCACCAAAGTCTTGAGGTTCTCGGCCTCTTCAATCATGGCACAGGATTGTTTCACCAGTGCTATAAGTCAAAAAGAACAACAGTTCAGCGAAAAAATTCGACTATGAAAACGCAAAGACAAAGTTTGAGTCTCGGAATGTTTACCTTCGGCCTCATCCTTGGCAACTTTAAGTTCAGCATTTTTAAGTCGGAGAGATTTGATCTCTCTCCTCTTATCACAGACATTCTTCAACAAATCCTGGTTATACGAATATACTTTCTGTAAGTCAGAATACCCAAAGTCAGAAAGCTACTAAAGACTCGGGCTAATATTTTTGGTAATATCAGCACGAGCCTTGGGGGCTACACTAGTTCGTTCTTTGGCATCCTAAGGAAGAATAAATTCGGATTATTTATCCTACTTCATGCTTGGGGGCTAGAAGATATGATATGAAATAAAGGAAAAACAGGAGTTAGAATTCTGACTTACATATTGTTCGCGAGTCAGTTTATCCAAACTCGCATTCACTTCAGCAGCAACCTTCTCAGCAAAAGTCAGGGGGATCACTGGAGCTGTTGGAAGCTCACCGGTCCGTATCCTCTCGTTGCGAAGACGCGCTTGTTCAAGAAAGTCAGAGTGCTTGATGTCCTCTGCCTCTTGTGCTTCTTCTTCGACAGATAAGTTTCTTTTCTCCAGGCATTGCCTGGCCAGCCGTTGGATCTCTTCAACAGGTTTCCGGGATAGGCCAAACTTGGCAAGTCTCGGATTACTGATAATGTTTTCGGCAAAAGTTTCTGCCGAGGGATCATTACCCAAAGAGGGTTCACCCTTATCTAAATCTGACTCACACATGGTGACGTCAGTTTGCAATTCAAGGATCGCAGGCT
This sequence comes from Avena insularis, assembly GCA_023614405.1. Taxonomy (NCBI): domain Eukaryota; kingdom Viridiplantae; phylum Streptophyta; class Magnoliopsida; order Poales; family Poaceae; genus Avena; species Avena insularis. Next base: position 108,414,021 of record CM042692.1, read on the forward strand.
CCGTTGAAGGAGCCGGATCTTCTGCGACGGCCGGAGAAGGGATGATCACCGGCATTGCGGAAGGTTGAGCGGAAGGAGTCGGAGGAGCCGTGGCAGGAGAAGCTATGGTAAGCTTCGTCTGTCAAAGGGGCTTCGAAGAAGTTCCCTTCCCCTTGCCCTTGATGAGTTGTTTAGCTCTGAGAGTGTGATAAAGTCGGAAACATTACATCTCAGAAGAGAATTTTAATAAAGTACAAAGGCGGAAGTTGTGATTGAAAGTTACCTCTTCACGACGGGCACCTCCTGTGCCAACAGCCACTTTTGGAGCTTTGCGCTTCTTGAGCGCAGCATCCGACAATGGTACCACTTCTGTCTCCTGAGAAAACTCTGGAGGATATCCTTCGAGCGGAGCGAATTCCGACTCGGGGAGGTCAGCAAGCTGAAAAGAAGAAAACATATCAGTATTGCAATGTAACTCATAGATTGAAACACATAAAAAGGTGTACTGATAGAAGTTTATCGGCACTACGGGGTTTTCCGCCGTATGCATATCCAGAGAAACCTCCAGGATCCTCCTCTCGATCCGCTCCCTGATCAGCCACTTGATCTGGCTTATATAGCCCTGTGTGGTGTAGGCTTTGGGGCTGATGCGGAGTGAGTCTTTCTTGGATGAAATGATGGAGTGCATCAGTCGATTTCCGTGGTACTGAAGGGGCTGGATCCGACGTGACACCCAACATTGGACCAAGTCGGATCCCTTCAGTCCTTTGTGTTTGATCAAGTATTCGATCCGCCTCTTAGCGAGGATCAGATCGTCAGTGAGAGCCGGAGGAGCCTCGTCCCAAGACGGTTGGGCCGTGGCAGCTCCGTCGATGAAAGCCGGCATCCTTATGATAAAAGAATGTGGCTGGCCATTGTTTGACCGAGTCACTAGCTAGGATTTTGGGATATGCGCGCTCGCGTCTAAGTGAAAAACTAATAGTACCGGTGATGTAAGGAACACCGGCAGTGATAGAGTTTCTCCGGACATGAAAATAGTACCGGAATAAGGTCAAACTCGGCCTAATGCCGAGAAAGCCCTCACACAAAGAAGCATAAGCGCTCATCTCTAGTAGAGAGTTGGGAGGAAGATGGTGGAGTTGGACACCAAAATGGTCAATCACCTCGGAGAAGAACTCCGAGGGAGGGAATGACAAACCTCTGTCGAGGTGGGTGCCGAAGTGGACCTTCCTTGCCAAGTGAGTTGGGGACGGTTTCCTTGAAACCACTCCGCCAGTCGCCGGCACGGAGGAGCCCTTCTGTCTCCATGTTCTGGAGCTTCTCATCGTCGAGTACGCAGGGGATCCAGACCCCGCGGAAGCTTTCCTTCTCTGATGCCGCTTCCGTCGCTGCCATTGCCGCTGCTGCCGCCAAGCCGGAAGAGGAAGAAGAAGCCATTTCTCCGGCGAGCAGTTGACCTAGGATGGAAGGCGCTGGGAGTTTTTTGGGGGAAAGCAGAGGAGCTCTGTGTGCGCGGGGGAGATTTGGAGGAGAGGAAAAGGCAAAGAACAGGTGAAGAGAAGAGGAGAAGAATCCTCACCCCTTATATCCACCTAACCGCGCCAAGATTCGTGAAAATGCTACAGTGTAACCGCCACGCGTCGTGGAAGGGACTGGGAAGGACCCACGCGATGATTACGTCGCCTCGATCTCCGCGTATGCATTGAAACGGTGCCTCGGTTCCACGAACTGCGGACCCAACAGTGGTCGTGCTGATAGGATGTCTGTCAGGTGACGAGACTTGACCATGACTTGTGTCAGGTGGCGTTAGAGACCAAATTCCGGCTTAGTTTGAAATCAAGCTAGAAAATCAGAGTAACCCGTTGATAGGTCCGACTTATTTTTAAGACCTGGTACGTATTTTTTGTTGTGAAGTTTCAGGAACCCTTCAAGATTCTGCAAGCTGAAGATCAATCTAGACGATGATGAATCCGACTTTGGATCTTGAAGGCCTCTGGGGGCTTCTATTGGGGCTATACTTTCTGGGTATCCTCATAGTTCCTCACTGACCAGGGTGGCCCACTTCGGGTTAGATCTTTTCTTCACGGGCGTCCCAGTCAGGGAGAAAGACGGAGTCCAATACGGCTAAGGGAAGGCCTAGAAGACTTACCGACTTAGGCCCGTAGTGTTACTTGTAGTTCAAGATGTACTCTGTAATCGACTCTTAGTCATAGCCGGATAGATCTCTCCTCTAAACCCTAGGCCGGATATCTATATAAGCCGTCCTAGGGAGAGCCTTTAGGGCACACCACAATAGTCTACAATCTCAATTTGCACAGGCGAAACCCTTGTAACCCATATTCCGGCTCTGCCGTATTACTAGATTGCTAGCAGGAGTAGGGTCCGTCCAGAGCCGGCGGATTTGAACCTGGGTAAACTTGTGTGCTCACCGTCCCGAAACACCGTACGTCTCACACCCCTCTCTTCCACACGCCTCGAGGACCCCCTCATGGCGTACTTGTCATCAATCCGACGATAAATAGAACTTTCTCACCAACATGAAATTCTCTCTTAAGTATTCGCTTGTCATGCCATGTTTTAACTTTTTCCTTGAAGAGCCTAGCATTCTCATATGCTTCACTCCTCCATTCATCTAAAGAACTTAAGTCAAATAATCTTTTTTCACCAGCAAGCTTACAATCTCTATTGAGTTCTTGAACTACCCAATAAGCTTTGTGTTCTAATTCTAAAGGTAGGTGACAAGCTTTCCCATAAACCATTTTATAAGGAGACATCCCCATAGGGTTTTTGTAGGCAGTCCTATAAGCCCATAAAGCATCATTCAACTTTTTAGCCCAGTTTTTTCTAGATCTATTAACAGTCTTTTGCAAGATGGATTTAATTTCTCTATTTGACAACTCTACTTGCCCACTAGTTTGGGGGTGATAAGCTGAAGCAATTCTATGATTAACATCATATTTAGCAAGGGTCTTTCTAAAATCACCATGAATGAAATGAGAACCTCCAGCAGTCATGAGATACCTAGGCACTCCAAACCTAGGAAAGATAACATCCTTAAGCATTTTTAGAGAGGTCTCCCTGTCAGCACTCATCTTAGGGATGTATTCTACCCACTTAGTAACATAATCAACGGCAACAAGAATATGAGTATAACCTTTCAAGGGAGGAAAAGGACCCATAAAGTCAAATCCCCAGCAATCAAAGGGTTCAATCACTAGAGAGTAGTTCATAGGCATTTCATTGCGTCTAGAAATATTACCAACATGCTAACACTCATCACAAGATAAAACAAATTTTCTTGCATCTTTAAAAAGGGTAGGCCAGTAGAAACATGATTGTAGCACCTTTTGCGCGGTTCTATCTCCCGCATGATGTCCTCCATAAGCACTACCATGACATTTACGCAATATCTCCTTCTGTTCATATTTGGGAACAGATCTTCGCATAACACCATCCACTCCTTCTTTATATAAATTCGGGTCATCCCAAAAATAATGCCTTAAATCGTAAAAGAACTTCCTCCTTTGTTGAGCTGTGAAAGTTGGAGGCAAATACTTGGAGACAATAAAGTTAGCATAATCATCATACCAAGGGCTCCCTCGCGAGCTCACCCCTACTACAGCCAACTGTTCATTTGGGAAGCTATCATTAACGGGCATAGAATCAAAAGAGATGTTTTCCAAATGAGATAAATTATCAGCTACATGATTTTCAGCACCTTTCCTATCTACAATATGTAGATCAAACTCTTGTAAGAGCAGCACCCATCTAATAAGCCTAGGCTTAGCATCCTTCTTCGTCATAAGGTACTTAATAGCAGCATGATCAGTATGAATGGTGACTTTTGAGTCCACAATATAAGGTATAAACTTGTCACAAGCAAAAACGACTGCTAGAAATTCTTTTTCAGTAGTAGCATAATTCCTTTGAGCAGTGTCAAGAGTCTTACTAGCATAATGAATAACGTTTAACTTTTTATCAATTCATTTCCCAAGGACAACACCTACAACAAAAAAATCACTAGCATCACACATTATTTCAAAGGGTAAGCTCCAATCAGGTGGCTGAACAATAGGAGCTGTAGTTAAAACCTTCTTAAGAGTTTCAAAAGCTTCCTTACAATCATCATCAAAAACAAAGGGTACATCTTTTTGAAGAAGATTAGTGAGGGGTTTTGATATCCTAGAAAAATCTTGAATAAACCTTCTATAAAAACCAGCATGACCAAGGATACTATGAATACCTTTGATGTCTCTTGGGTAGGGCATTTTCTCAATTGCCTCAACTTTAGATCTATCCACTTCTATGCCTCTTTCGGAAACCTTATGCCCAAGGACAATCCCTTCATTAACCATGAAGTGGCATTTCTCCCAATTAAGAATAAGATTAGTTTCTTCACACCTCTAAAGAACTTTATCAAGGTTGTGCAGACAATTATCAAAAGAAGTTCCATAGACGGAGAAGTCATCCATGAACACCTCCACAATTTCCTCACAAAAACCATGAAAGATAGCAGACATGCATCTTTGAAAAGTAGCAGGAGCATTACATAAACCAAAAGGCATACGTCTATAAGCATAGGTTCCGTAAGGGCATGTAAAAGTAGTTTTTTCTTGATCTTGTTGTTTAACAGCAATTTGAGAGAAACCAAAATATCCATCAAGAAAACAAAAATGGGTCTTTTTAGACCACCTTTCTAACATTTGATCAATAAAAGGAAGCGGGTAATGATCTTTCTTTGTAACTTTGTTAACTTTCCTAAAATCAATGCACATCCTATAACCCACTACTATTCTTTGGGGAATAAGCTCATCATTATCATTAGGAACAATGGTAATTCCTCCTTTTTAGGAACACAATGAACATGACTAACCCATTCACTACCAGCAATAGGTTAAATAATACCAGCATCAAGGAGTTTCAATACCTCATTTCTTACCACTTCCTTCATCTTAGGATTTAAACGTCGTTGGTGCTCTACTACTGGCTTTGCATATGGTTCTATATTGATAGCATGCTGACATATAGTAGGTGAAATCCCTTTTAAATCATCCAGAGTATAGCCCATAGCCCCTCGGTGTTTCTTCAAAACCTCCAATAACCTTTCCTATTCCTTCCTTGAAAGTTTAGAGCTAATAATAACATGATATATCTTTTGATCATCAATGTAAGCATATTTAAGATCGTCAGGGAGAGGTTTTAGATCGAAGACCGGATCCTTTTTAGGTGGCAACGTGGTACCCAAGTCTTCTACAGGCAAGTTATGCTTAAGCATCTTGGGTTGACGACAGAGAATCTCGTCAATCTCATTCCTTTCTTCCATGAAGATCTCACTTTTGTGGTCTTCCATAAATTGCTGCAAAGCATTGTTAGGAGCAAAAGAAATAGACGCAAGTTGTTCAACTCGAAAATCCTCATTATGGGTTTCATTTTCACAAGGTTCTTTAGTAAATTTCGAAAAGTTAAAGTCATAAGATTCCCCATCAAACTTAGTCAAGATTTTCTCCCTCTTGCAATCTATAATAGCTCCACAAGTACTCAAGAAAGGTCTACCAAAAATGATAGGTTAAGTTTTATTAGCAGCTGAACCAAGTACTAGAAAATCAGCAGGATATTTAATCTTACCACAAAGAACTTCTACATCCCGCACAATACCAATTGGAGAGATGGTTTCTCTATTAGCAAGGTGAATAACCACATCAATCTCTTCCAACTCGCAGGGACTGATTTCATGCATAATTTCTTTATAAAGCTCATAAGGAATATCACTTGAACTTGCACCAATATCACACAAACCATAATAGCAATGATCACCAATTCTAACAGAAAGCACATGGACACTAACCTTTTTAGTTCTATTAGGATGTGAGACAATATTAGAAGCATCCTCACAAAAGACTATGTGCCCATCTTCTATACTTTTAGTGACAAGATCTTTAACAATTGCTACAACAGGTTCAATGCTTATTTGTTCATCAGGTTTTACAGTTCTCTTTTCACTTTTAGTGATTACACTAGTTATCATAGGATGGTCCTTTACCTTATCTGGGAAGGGTATCTTCTCAATGTAAGGTTCAGGTAAAACATGATCAATATTGCAATACTCAGTACTCCCAACAGGAACACAGTCAACAATATCTTTATAAGGTGCATGGTATTTGCTCCATCCCTTTGTTGGGATTTCAATATAAGAAGCAAAACCTTAAAACAATTTGTAATAACATGTAAATCAACACCATAAGCATTATTAATATTTTGAAAGTCATCAGTTCCCATAGAAGATTCAATGCATCCACAGTCATAATTTATACCTGACTTTCTACCTTTGTCATTCTTCCCATGCTTCAGCATTGTCTTGAATACGGTCCAGAAGATCCCATTTAGCTTCTTCTTCCATGCGAGTGAATGATCCAGCAAGAAGCATCCAATAAGTCCTTATCATGAAGAGAAAGCCTTGCATAAAAGTTATTGATAATAATATTGTTGGGGAGCTCATGAATGGGACATTTGAGCATTAGTAACTTCAATCTCCCCCAAGCTTGAGGTGTACTCTCTCCATCAACGGGCCAAAGTTATATATTTGATTCCGATCTTTATGAATCTCAATAGGAGGATAAAACTTTCAATAAAAGAGAGGCACTATTTCCTCCCATTCAAGAGCTTGACCATTCTTCAACAGTCAGCTCTTCCTTTCAGTGATAATGAGAATAACTTCTTCTTAACTTGATCTATAGTAATACCTGCACACTTGAACAACCCGCATAATTCGTGTATAAAGAGCAAATGATCACCGGGATGGACAGTTCCATCCCCAACATAGTAGTTATCGATAACACGATCAATAATTCTCATAGGTATTTTAAAAGTATCATTCTCAGCAGGTGGTGGCTCATCTACTACCTTAGTAGTGGTTGTAGCATTACGAAACAAGAAACTCAGCGAATTATCCATAATGAAAATAAAGCAACTAACAGAAGTAAACAATACTCACAGTAGAAGTTTCCTTTACCAGTTCCACTCTCCAATAGCGCTTCACTCCCCGGCAAAGGTGCCAGAAAATAGTCTTGATGACCCACAAGTATAGGGGGTGTATCGCAGTATTTTCGATAAGTAAGAGTGTCGAACCCACCGAGGAGCAGAAGGTGCTGGCTAGCGGTATGGATCAGGAATTCTCTGCAAATACTTAGCAAATGGATTTTAGGGGTTTTTGATAAAGCAAGTAAATAAAGTACGAGTAAATAAAAGACAGTAGGAATAAATGTAGCAAGTGGTCCAATCCTTTATGCAGTAAAGGACAAGCCGGTTGTATTACTTAAGATGATCAAACGTTCTCGAGGACACATGGGAAGACTGTCAAGTGCTTTCGCTTCATATATTTGATTAATCTTCTTTAGCTTGCTAAGTGTTGTGTGGGTGAACCTGTGCTAATGTACCGACCTTCATAGGACTAATACATACTTGTGATTATACCCCTTGCAAACATCCGCAAGTACAAGAAAGTAATTAAGGTAGAAACCTAACCATAGCTTTAAACTCTAAGACCCTGACGTCCCTTGTGAATGGTTTCCTAACGGGGGTTTAGGTTTCTGTCACTCCGGCAACCCCTACGATTAGTAGCCAAATACACAATGCATTCCCCTAGGCCCATATAGGTGAAGTGTCATGTAGTCGATGTTCACACGACACCACTAGAAGAAGTACACCACAACTTAAATATCAAACTATTGAATCTTTCTGAGCACAATTCCACTACTAACAACATGACTTCTCCCATGTCCTCAAGAACAAAATGAACTACTCACAAGACATCATATGGATCATGATCAGAGATGGAATAATGATGTATAACAATCTGAACATAAAAAATACTTAAATGGTTCACTCAATAGCATCAACTACAAAGAGTAATCAACACCGGGAAAGTTTCCCCTAAGAACTATGCAAGATTCAACCCAATTGTTACAGCAATATGGAGATGGTGATGAGGGTGTTGATGATGATGATGGTGGTGATGATCCCGATGAAGTCTAGCTTGATGGTGGTGTTGATGGTGTTGATCTCCCCTCTTCGGGAAGGAATTCCCCCGGCAGAAATCTGTCTGCCGGAGAGATCTTTCTCTCTCTATGTTTTCCGCCCCGCAGAGGCGACGGAATCTTTCTATGGTCGCTCTCCAAGTATTAGGGTTTTGGGAGGATTATATACGCCATAGGGGAGAGCTGGAGGTGGGCCAGGGCGGCCACGCCACCACTAGGGTGACCCGTGCCAGGGGGTGGTGTGGGCCCCCTATGGCCCATCTCCACTCCTCCTTCTGGCTTCCTTCGTCTTCTAGAAAAATAGGATTTTCCATATATTTTCCCGGATTTTCTAATCTTCGTGAATTTTGCCTCCAAACAACACCTTTTCCTTCAGAATCCTAACTACAACGGTCCATGCTCCAAAAGTCATCAACCATGCAAAAAAAGATGAAATAACATAAGTATCATCTCTTAATATGAAATATATCAATGAATAACAGTAAATTATGATATAGAATAGTGATGCAAAATGGACGTATCAGGTGCCAACAGCTTTATAGTCATTGTAAGTACTAGCACGCCTCCGTCTACCAACAAGCAGTTTCCCCATCAAGTCCCCACAAGAGGCAAATATTGAGAGATCGACTTCTCTCAACATCAGGATGTAGAAAATCTAACACATGGTCACAGCGACGAATATCATAATAGACTTTATATTATTTCAATGTCATACTAGGGTTTCTCCATCTCCCCAAGAACTAAAGATCTACTCAGACATGGAGGCAATCAACATCATGGCAATGGTAATGGAAACAATCATAGATGAATAATACTTGTAAAATCCACAACGAGTATAGGAATTACAACAAGATCTAGACAAGATGTAGATGGGATGGATGGAGATGGTGGTGATGCAGCGGTGGACAATGAAGGTTGATGCCTTAGCCTCCCGGATCTGTGCAGGGCGAAGATGGATCCCTGGTGGATGAGTTCCCCCTCCAGATGCCTTCCGGAGGTGAGGTTTCTGCGATTTCTGGTGTTCTGTATGTCGTCTCCTTGAACCAATTGCATGGGGTGAATCTATTTGACGAGGCAGAGGCGGCGCCAGCTATACGGCCGGAGCTATATAGCAGGAAAATTGCTCCACCCGTATAGTTGGTCGTTGCGCTCTCTGCCTCCTTTGTTTGTTTCTGGTTTTCTTCTGGTATTATTAGTATTTCCCAAATAAGCGATTTATGTTGTTTTTGACTCCTTTTCTCCATAGTACAACTGCTCGAAGAATTGTATCCATTGGATCCATCATATATCCTAATCCTAGTGAAAACAGACATAAAATGTGCGCGCGAACGCCGTAAAATACCAAGATCCTACATCTAGAATGCAAAATAATAATGTAAAACATGATGCAAATATGCACTCATCAACTTCCCCAAGCTTAGACTCTTGCTCGTCCTGAGCAAGGTCTAGCTTAATGGATATGATCTTCATATTCATGAAGCTAAGTCGATAAAATAAATGAGGCAATTGCAGCATGTGTTTAGCATGTACGATAATTAAGAATAAGTTCATGAATAGTACCTTACTCGAACCATTGGAATAGTATTAGAGGCATCCACACCTTAGTAATCAATAGTTCATAAAAGATGAATATCAACATAATGTAAAAGAACCTGGTTCAACCGAATGAGTTAACGAGGTAGTCCCAAGTGTTTTAGGATTAGCGTATTCACTTGGGATTTAGAATCTCAAAAGTGTTTCTTTGTCATACTACAACTCAATGGTATATGCCTACTTGCTCTTTGCACATTCGCTCTTTTTATTCTTCTTTTTATTTTATTTTGTATATATATATGTGATACATTGCAAATGTATCTATAATTTTTGATGTTCCATGCTTGGTTTTATCCACTTTCTTGTGTTTTGTTCCAACTTTGGAGTACTTTTCATATGATTTCTTGGACTAACCTATTAACAAGAGCCACGATTACTGCCTGCTTTTCTGTTTTTGGTTCCAGGAAAGTCAGAAATTGAATATTCTCGGAATTGGACGGGACAAACGCCAAAGTGCCTATTTTTCTGGAAGGGATCAAGTGCCAGCATATGAGACGGAGAGGGGCCAGGAGCCAGCCACACCACCTGGCCGTGCGGCCAGGCTTGGCCCGTGCCAAGGGGTGGTCTGGCCGACCCCAGCACCCCCTCGGCCTCTCCTTCCGCCTATAAGTTGCCCTCGGGATGAAAACCCTAGGTACCCAATCAAAAATCCACGAAAGAGTCTGTAGCCACCGTCATCTCCATCCCTAGATCGGGAGGGATCTGAAGCTCTTCCCGGCACCCTGCCGGAGAGGGGAATTCACCCTGGAGGCCTTCTTCATCACCATGCAAGCCTCCGGTGTGATGCATGAGTAGTTCATCCTTGGACTACGGATCCATGTAGTAGCTAGATGGATGGTTTCTCCTCCTTTGTGCTTTCATGTTTAGATCTTGTGAGCTCTGTTCATGATCAAGATCATCTATTTGTAATTCATACATGTTGTGTTTGCGGGGATCCGATGGATTGAGATGCTATTTCAGATTGATTATTGATTCTATCATGTCTTTGTTATTTGAGATCTTGCATGCTTTCCGTTGTTACTAGCTATCCTGGCCAAGTAGATGCTAGCAACTCCAAGAGTTAGTATTTATGCTCGATAGTGGGTTCATGCCTCCGTAACTGGGAAGTGATGTAAATCTCTAATGTACTAGATGTGCTGTTGCTACTAGGGAGAAAACAACGATCCTTTGTTCATAGAACAATTGTATTGTTTACTTTACACGCAGTTCGTAAAGCAATAATCTATTGCTTGCAACTTAATACTGGAGGGGGTTCGGATGATAACCTGAAGGTGGATTATTAGTCATAGATGCAGTTGGATGGCGGTCTATGTATTATGTTGTAATGCCCAATCAAGTCTCAAATGAGTCAAGATGATTAGTATATGCATGTATTGCTTTCTCGGTGTTTGTCAATTGCCCCACTGTAATTTGTTCAGCCAGCATGTTATCTATCTAAGGAGAGACACCTCTAGTGAACTATGGATCCCGGTCCTTGTCTTTTATATACAATCTACAATCTTTTACTGCTTTGTGTTTACTTTCTGCAAACTTTTACTTCTTTCCATTCGATATGTTTAATCCTTTGTTTTCCCAAAACACGGTGAGATTGACAACCTCATCGCAAGTTGGGGATAAAGTTCTGTGGTTGTGTTGTGCAGGTCTCCATGTTGCTACTAGCACCGGTAGTGCGCCCTGCCAAAGCTCAGCTAGTAACACCTTTGGGGTGTTTCCTTGCTCCTACTGGTTCGATTAAACCTTGGTTTCATAACTAAGGGAAAACTTACTGTTGTGCTCATCATATCTTCCTCTTGGTGTTCCCAACGAGCTCTACGTTGAAAGTCGAGCGCATCAATATGCTCACACTTTTGTCTTAAAGATCTTAAAGATAGATTGCATGGTCTTAAAGATCTCCCCAAGCTTGGAATCAAGCCAGGTAGGATCAAATAATCCCTTGCGATTATTCGATACCATGATTGTTGTAGATCACTGTGGCGCCATGGCACATGGTATCTTCTCCTCGCGGGCCAGCCTGAGGTGGAGGGATTGATTGACATCTTCTAATTCTTTAACATGCAACTTGTAGAAAAGATTGTTCCTCTCCAGGACCTTCACTTGTTCCTTAATGAACCCATTGTTATTCAGAAGTGTTTGTAGCACCTTAAGGCTCATAGAAAAACTTACTTCGGTTGTCCGCTTGATATCTTCATCTAGTTTATCAAGATAAAGTCGCAGCAATCGGAGGTGTTTGGGTGTCCCTGGCTTCTCCTTGTCCAACTCTTCGATCCTCAACTCTAGAGCCTTCAAATCCCTCTTCCGGCACCCATGGCCAGCATTGAGGAACTCTATAGGGATGGCCTTAATCTCCTTCCCTTGTTTGCTATTGCTCCCGATCTCCATGGGATCCTTTCTTCTTGACCTTTATCCCTTGGTTGAGATTCCTTCTGTGTGAATAAGAAGTAGATTTGTTTCTGGAGATTATGATTATAGAGAGAGACAATGGCAGTAGATAAGGGGGGTTAGAGGTCGGTATAACTCGCGAGAAACACCAAATTTTCACCCAAGAAAAGAATCCGAACAAAACAGGAAAAGAAATCACGGATTTGGAAGTGTCCTGCCGCGCAACGACCAACTATACGGGCACGGCTCGTATAGCTCCGGTCGTATAGTTGGTTCCAGGTAGATATTTCCAAATATCTCGAGTCCAGGTCGATTAAATCACGACTCAGAACCGACAATAATGTTTTTTAATGGAAACAAAAGATCGAACGAAAAAGTGTCTGAGAGTTTAACGACCAACTATACAGCCAGAATTTTTAGTTCTGGTTGTATAGTTGCGACCGTATAGATACAGACATCAAAACCAAAAGTGCATGAGAGTTTAATGACCAACTATACGGTCGGAAGTTTTGCTCCAGTCGTATAGTTGCGACCATATAGATACAGACATCAAAACCAAAAGTGTCTTAGAGTTTAACAACCAACTATACAGCCAGAATTTTTGCTTCCGGTCGTATAGTTGCGACCGTATAGGCTCAGATAGCGAAAAAAAATTCACGAAGATGATACAGAGACTTTAACGACCAACTATACGGCGGAAGCTACCTCTCCAGTCGTATAGCTCTACCCGTATAGTTGGGAAAACCCCTCTAAAACTTCAGAAAAATACAAGAAATTCAAAGGCAGAATTGTTAAGAGTAAGAATTGTGAAAATAAATCACTTATTTGGGTAAGAGCACTTACCTTGCACTTACCATTGTTTATTCGGGAATGGAAAATTTCTCCCATGACAAAGACTTCTTCTCTTTTGGAGGAATTGACCTTAGTTCATTGAATAATTCTCGTAAACGAAAGTCACCAGGGCTAAAGTTCCTCTCAATAAGATTGGTGTCTTGCGGGGCAAACATGGACACTGCATCTAGCATCTTTATTTCTTGCCTCTGCATAATCTATAGCTCAAATTCTTGAAGTGAAAGAATCCAATGGATCAGCCTTGGCTTATGGTCTTTCCTTTCAAGGAGTTCTTTTATGCCATCACGATCCGTGTGAACTCTTACCTTTGCATCAACTATATAGGAATGGAATTTATCACAAGAGAAAAATACAGCAAAACGTTCCGTTTCTTCCGTAGGGTAGTTCTTCTGAGCACCATTGAGAGTTCTACTAGCATGATGTATAATATTAAATCTACGACCAATATGTTGTCCTAGAGTTACTCCTCCAACATTATTTCTAGCCTCGCATATTAAATGAAAGGTTGTATCCCAGATGGGTGGTTTAATAATAGGAGCGCGAGATAAAGAATTTTTGAGTTTATGAAAGGCTTCAAGACACTTATCATCAAAATTAAATCTAATTCCCTTTTGCAAGAGGTTTGTCAAAGGTTTAGATATTCCAGAGAAATTTCTAATGAACCTTCTATAAAAATCCACATGACCAAGAAAACTTCTTATACCTTTAATATCCCTAGGTGGTGGCATTCTCTCTATTGCTTCAACCTTAGCTCTATCAACTTCAATTCCCTTAACTGATACATGGTGTCCTAGGACTATACCTTCTATGACCATAAAATGGCACTTCTCCCAGTTTAGAACGAGATTAGTTTCTTCACAACACTGCAAAACTCTTTTGAGATTATCCAAACAACTAGTAAACGAAGTTCCATAGATAGAAAAGTCACCCATAAACACTTCCATTATAATTTCTATAAAATTAGCAAAATAGCAGTCATGCATCTTTGAAAAGTAGTTGGAGCATTACATCAACCAAAGGGCATACGTCGGTAAGCATGTAAACCATAAGGACTTATGCAAGTTGTTTTAAGTTGGTCATCCAGATGAACAGCTATTTGAGAGAAACCAGAGTATGTATCTGTCCAAGTAACAAAAATGAGTATGGTTTGCTAACCTTTCTAAAGTTTGATTTATGAATGGTAATGGATAGTAATCTTTCCTAGTTTCTTTGTTTAATTTCCTGAAGTCTATACATGTCTTATGCCCAACAACAGTTCTAGTAGGTATCAATTCATTGTTTTCAATAGGAACAACAGTAAACCGCCCTTCTTAGGAACACAGTGAACAGGACTTACCCGTTCACTTTCTTTAACAAGATAGATTATACTTGCGTCCAATAGGCGTACAATTTCTTTTCTTACCACTTATTTCATTTCAGGCTTCAGTCTTCTATTGAATTCTGCAACTGGTTTAGCACCTTCCTCCATGAATATTCGATGGACGGCTATCATAAGACTAATGCCCTTCAAGTCATCCATTGAGTACCCAAAGGTCCGACGATGCTCCTTAAGTATCCTCGTGAGTTCTTCTTCTTCTTCTCCTAAAAGTTTAGCATTAACAATAACATGGAATTTATTAGTATCATCTAAAAACCTGTATTTAAGATTTTATGGTAGAGTATTCAATTATGGGGGTGGTAATTCTTCATCCCCTCTCTTTTCGGGCTCTTCAAAAGCCTCGTCAATTGGAGGTCCCAAATTGGGTAGTGAATCAAACTCATTTTCTAGTTCTCCCAGGGACTTGTCTTCCATGATTATTTCTTCATAATTTGGATCTTCATCTATTTCTTCTTCTTGATTACCTAAGAAAAGAGCTGCCATTTCCTCAATAGATCTCTCTTCCTCTTGTATTTGGTGGAGGCCTGTCTTTAAATTTGGAGAAATGGAATTTGTTTTCCGTTCCCCCAAGCTTAAGAGAATTAATCTCCTTATTGAAGTTAACATAGGCACCTATATCACCCAAAAAGTTCCTTCCAAATATAATTGGGCAAAGAGTGTCAGTTGGCATATGGACAACTACAAAATCAATAGGAAAATCTTTGTTGCCAATTGTGATGATTGCATTATCAACTACTCCCATTGGAATTCTAAGGTTTTTATTGGCTAACATAATTGTTACATCAGTATTTTCAATTGTAGCCGGTTCTATTTCTTCTTTTATTTCTAAATAGAAGTCATAAGATATAACATTAACTTCGGTGCCAAGATCACATAAACCATAATGAGAGGTTTCTTTAAATATGCAAGGAAGAATAAGCTTACCCACATCTTTACCTTTGTTTTACCTTCAACCAATACGGAAGTCTCTTCATCAAGTTCAACTATGTTACAGTGTGAGTACATAGCCATAATTGCTTCCTTAGTTACCTCTTCATCTTTGCTTTCTTCCATATGTTCCACGACTTCTGGCATGCTTTCCTCTTCCCTCTTTTCCTGTACCGCCTTGACCTGCTCATATTCAAGAATATGCTTTTGTGCAGTGTTAGGGAAAGGAAATTCATAAATTGGTTCTACGGATGCCAGTGTTGCTTCATCTTCTCTTTTATTTTCTGGTTCGGGTGGTGCATCATACTTGACTGGACCCTCCTTTGGAGCTTTAATATGTTCTGTAAAAGCTTTAACAACTTGCAACACAAGATATGAATCTAAATAAAGTTCTTTGGATAGTTCTTTAACATGGCCTTTTTTTATTATAGTCATGAATACAATCATGCTCTATTTCTACACCTCCTTTAGCTCCTAGACAAAAATTCCATGAAACTCTATGCTCATGAATTCTATTAAGTAAAGCCCAAGCTTTAAGTAAAGGCTCCTTCAGCGAAAGAGTCTAGTTCAATTTTATTGGGTTCAATTAAACCACCATAAAAGATATGTAGTAAATACCATTCAGGAAAATCATGATGAGGACATAGTCGTAGTAAATCTTTAAATCTAATATAAGATCTTACTAGTCCTTCATTAGCGCGATTCTTCCAAGTCATTATAACATGCCTGATTCCAAAAGATTTTGATAGTGGATAATATTTTGATAGAAATTCACAAGCTAGATTACCCCAAGTAGTAGTGGCTTCAGGGGGTAGAGATCTATACCATGAGAGAGCTGTACTTGTCAAAATTTGACCAAAAAGTTTAACCCTTACCTCATCGGTGGTATATCCTGTCAATAGAAAAGTGCCACGTATATCTATAAAACATGCAATATGCTCATATGGATCAGGATCTTCTTCATCTCCAGTAAATTGCTTCTTATGTAGAATACTAAGTAGTAGAGGATTTATTTCAAACACCATTGTCTTCTCATTGGAGTTGTCTCTTTTATAAATATCATAGGGCTTCCCAAAATGGTTGAGTGGGTTAGCACTAGTCATATGCTCAAACTTCATCATGTTGGTGGATAAATGTAACTAAAACAAAATTTAGCAAGACAAAAATAAATAAGCAAAAACTAAAATACCTACAGCGCTTAGCTCCCCGGGAACGGTGCTAGAAAATAGCTTGATGACTGCAAGACCACAGATCGTTTGTAGCTAGTTTCAAAATAAATATATCAATCCCATAGGGAGCAGGAGTATGAAGTCTAATAACTCTTGAAATAAATATTGCGATAGAAATGCTAGATAAAGTTCTAAGTGACAAGATAAAATGCGAGTATTGTGTAAAAAGGTGTTTTTGGGTTTTGGGTATAAGAGCAATAATGTAAAGTAAAACAACTGAGTATAGAAAGTAAGTATCGCGTATGTAAGAGAGATTGGAACTGCAGTTGGTAAAAAGGTGTTCTCAGGGAATAGCGGATACACCACTAGTATTATAAAGATCTAAGATAAATATTATCATCATGAACATTCTCAACGATGTATGTGTGCGAGGAACTCCTTATTTGGACGAATAGGCAACAACCGCTGCTCACATCATCCTCATAACCACAGTAGTTAGCAATCGACATCAATCGAATTACTGTGCTATTTAGGGACGTAATCCCGTAGGATGTATCCCATGGCATGGATAGTGTTCCGTGAGTTTTCTCGGTTTCCCAAGTTGATACGCAAGGGGTGCCAACAACTTTATAGTCACTGTAAGTGTTAGCACGCCTCCGTATACCAACAAGTAGTTTCCTCCATCAAGTCCCCACAAGAGGCTAATATTGAGAGGTCGACTTGTCTCAATATCAAGATGTAGAAAATCTAACACATGGTCACAACGATGAATATCATAATATACTTTATCTTATTTCAATCTCATACTAGGGTTTCTCCATCTCCCAAGAACTAAAGATCTACTCAGACATGGAGGCAATCAACATCATGGCAATGGTGATGGAAACAATCATAGATGAATAGTACTTGTATAAATCCACAACGAGTATAGGAATTATAACAATATCTAGACAAGATGTAGATGGGATGGTTGGAGATGGTGGTGATGCAGCGGTGGACGATGAAGATTGATGCCTTAGCCTCCCAGATCTGTGAAGGCGAAGATGGATCCCCGGTGGATGAGTTCCCCCTCGAGATGCCTTCTAGAGGTGAGGTTTCTATGATTTCTGGTGTTCCATATGTCGTCTCTCGAACTAGTTGCACAGGGTGAAACTATTTGATGAGGCGGAGGCGGCGCCGGCTATACGGCCGGAGCTATACGGCGGGGAAAATTGCTCCGCCCGTATAGTTGGTCGTTGCGCTCTCTGCCTCCTTTGTTCGCTTCTGGTTTTCTTCTGGTATTATTAATATTTCACAAATAAGCGATTTACGTTTTTTTACTCCTTTTCTCCATAGTACAACTGCTCCAAGAATTGTATCCATTAGATCCATCATCTGTCCTAATCCTGGTGAAAACAGACATAAAATGTGCACGCGAACACCTAAAATACCAAGATCCTACATCTACAATGCAAAATAATAATGTAAAACATGATGCAAATATGCACTCATCAGGAAGCACCGCGGATGATCAACGTGTGTCGCTCCAAGTGCTTCACACGATCACATAGTCGAGATAGAAGCGATAGTTCTTTCAACTTCGAGCGCGGTGGTGCCAGTGGCACATCCAGAGAAGCCATGCTCGGTGCGTCGCTCAAAGAGCCCTAGCCAAGGAAGCAATCACATAATAAGAGGCATAGCTCGATGAGCACGAGTTTGAAGAAGAAAAAGAAAGGCATCAAAACAACCAACACTGGTGCATCGCACTAAAAAGAGCAGGTTTAGATCAAAATAGCACACCAGCGGAATTACTACGGGACTACAAAAGTTTTGGCACCACCATATAATCAAACAGGAAGACACCTAGACCAGCGCGTCAGCACTCGCGGGCTCCGTCGACTCCATGGCAGCCTCCGACACCGTGGCCTTCACAACTGCAGCTCTTGATGCCGTGGCCTTTGCCGCGTTCAGCCGTTTTCACTCTGAAGAGTACTTCACGAGTGTCTCTATGAGCCGAGGCCATATTTATGACAATGAGTGGCAAAAGGGGAGAAATGTACCTCTTGGCCCTCCATGGTCATCTACATCTTCAAAGTAATCCGGCTGACGTCCAGATTGGCACCGCGGGCCTATGCCATCGCCAACCCAAAAGATGCACCAGCTCCTTTCTGTGCGTTCATGAAGTCCATAGGAACACCACCCGTGAAGGTCTCTACTAGGCCATCAATATCTTCAACTATCTTGGCCTTGTGGAGCATCTCTTCACGAAGGCGTCCCAGAACAGTTTTGGCCTTCCTGAGGGCGTTCTGGGTGGAAACGTCACGATCTTCGATCGATACCACAGCACCAGCCAAAGCATCCTCATGGGCCAGAACCTGGCGGTCGAAGTCAACTCCAGCAGCATATGGGATTAAACTCCCGCAAATCTGAAAGCATGACCAAAAGAAGAAACACGAGCAAAGCAAAATATCAGACAAACAAAATACCATAGAGTGCTTGGGTGAAAGAGAAAAGTTGTTCCGCGAACCCTTTTTCTCTATCGGCTGCAGCAGCTATCAAGTCCTCCTCGCGCTTCCTCGACTCCTGTTTGAGGCGCTCGAGGGCTTCGAGTGCCTCATCCCGCTTGGTCTCCGCCATGCTAAGACCCTTTTCAAGGGAGTTCACTCGGCAAAGAAGGTCATTATTATCCTCTAAAGCACAATGGGAATACATCAAGTACAATCAAAACAAATACTCAGCAGTATAGTACAAGTCGACAAGCTTACTTTGCAGCTGGCGGTTGTCAGTATCTAGCCGAGCATGCTGTTGGCCCAAGGTTGTGATCTGCTCGCCAAGACAAACAGACTCCTGCAGGATGGGTTACAAAAGACAACATATATCACCCAAAAGTTTGACACCATACAAATATTTCTAGTGAAGAGCTCATGAATCATGGTCACCCAAAGACTCCAAAGATTCCTTCTGAATAGACGTCCGGGAAATAACCAGGTTCTCTCCCACGTTGGGGAAACTCGAGGAATTTGTGCTGGAGGTGGCCACTATCTTTGGGGAAGGCGAGGAATCCTCTGTGCCCTTATTTTTGGAGTTTATGACTCAGGTGTCCTCCAGGAGGCGGCAATCGCCATACGACGATGATGCACTCCTACTGCAGCAAGATCACAAAGGCATTCAGCACAGAGAAAATTGCAAATCAAGAAAACTTTAACTTCAAGCAGAGAAGACTTACCTATCAAAGTTTTCGAGGTCAACATCCTTGTCCAACTACTCCTTTAGCCTCCTCGGCTTCTTCAGTGGTGGCGGGGCCATACCACGGACAGACACCGCCAAAATTTGATTAGAAGTGCCCAGCTTAGCCGAATGACCCCTCGGCGTCTCTAGCGTGGATGCATCCGAGTCTTCGTCTGGGAGCGCTTGCGAGTGTCATCTTCGCTAGAATCATGGATTTCCTGCACACCAACATGGGCACAGTCGACCCTGATTCTTCTTCTTCTTTAGCCTCGGGAGGCAGTATCCCCTCCGGCTGAGGCGGCAACACACTCGCAACTTTCCAATCCTGGTGTAAACATCAAATACAATCACAAGATAGTACTATGGACATGAAAGAATAAGAGGAGTTGATGGAAAATTTACCTCAGGAGGAGAGTTACTTGCACGGAAGGCAGTGTGGCTAAATCTCTAGGAAGGACATCCTTCGTGGTGAACTTGGTCAGTGCCCCGACTTTTCTGTCCACCTCCACCGATGACAAATCCTCAGGAGAAATGCGAGTGGGGTCAGCCACGCTGGTCTAGCACGACATTGGGTGTGCCCTGGCCTGTAGAGGCTGCACCCGACGCTGCAAAAATGTGCGGATGAGGTTGACACAGGTGACTTCTTAGCCTCGGACAAGCTGAAGGTCACAAACACGATTGTACAAGACTTCGACTTCCTCTGCTTCGTCCAGCATCACAACATTCTTCTAGGACCTTCTTTTTAGCTCAACCTTCAAATCAAAAGGATCAAGTCCAAATATTTCGCTGTCAACATGCTGGTCCCGGATGTAGAACCATTTCCCCTCTATCCTTGGACGTACTCGACAATACTGAGGCTAAAGTACTGGACATTGGGGTCAACATAGATACCGCAGCTGCCGATATCATATACTACATAGCTGGACCCTGATTGCCTTTTCAGCTGGAAAAGCTTCTTGAAGAGCCCAAAGTGTGGCTCGATTCCGAGCCAGTACTCGTAGAGGGTAATGTAGCACGCGATGTGCAAGATGGATTTTGGGGTTAGCTGATGCAGCTGAAGCCCATAGACACAAGGGATTTTATTTCCGTGCCCCTAGTTCGTTAGTTGTACTCCTTTTTCCCCAGCCGCTTAACTTTTCCTCACTTTTGCCCCTCTCCTCCTCAGAAACCCATCAAAGATCTCGAACGGCAGCTACCGTCAGGTTAACCATTGGATGATGTGTGGGGTCACGTGGTGTAGGACCACATGGGGTCATTTGGTCAGGAACGCGTTATGCTGACGTATGGGGCCATGCCATGTGGGACTGCGTGGGGCCGGTTTGTTGGGAACACGTTATGGGGGACGTGGTGTGGGACTTGTCGCCTAAATTAGAAGTTTTCTTTTTGTTATTTTTATGATTGGCCTTTTTAAGAGCGCCTTTTCCCTCTCTCTTGCTAACAATTGTGTTTTGTTTGCCCAAAAAGGTAGCGAATCTAGAGAATATTTTCTCTTCATTCATTGTTCCTTTTGGCCTTCGTTTTTTCCAATCTGTAGCAAATCTAGAGCAGCAAATCTAACCAGCACCATAAATACATTCAGTAAACATAGGATATGTAGATAAAGCAGCTAACATAGGATATATATAGTATGGTACTTAACGAGGTTGGACAATTAGGCTGCTCAGCAGCAGCAGCGGACAAGTTAAACACAGACAATACAAAAGAAGCCGCTTTACAGCAGCAACACAAGATCAGTGGCCCCTCATGGCCTCCGCCTCTTCTCTCCGGCACCTCCTCCACTTCTTGCTGCCCAGTCCCTTGACCTTGGGCGCCTTCGGCTTGATCGGGGGCATGCAAACCTCCTCGATGGCCACCTTCTAGAGGTTGTGGAGGTGAAGACCGAGCGCCTGGTGCTTGGCTCTAAAGCCGTGGACGTTCATGTACTCACCGCAGGTCCACACGTCCTCGACATGCTTCACGAGGGATTTTAAGTTGGTGGCACGGAGCCTCCTGGTGGTATAGAAGGGGCACATGTAAACGTCGGCAGCAAAGAAGTTGTCGTATTGGCCAGACTTCAACCTCCTCAGCACCTAACAAGCCTTGGTGTCCTTGGACTCGTTGTTGCTACAAATGTCGCTTCTATCCTCCTATTGGAAAAAATAGTAGAGTGCAATAAGGACATGATGGAGATACCAAATCGAATACTGATCCCAACTACAAACAGGGGGATTCAAATACGAATAGGGGGATTCATCGAAATACAAACATGGGGATTCATCGAAATACGAATAGGGGGATTCATCAAAATAAAAGATCTAACACAAGAGGATTAACTACTATAAAAATACGAACAACCCAACCCTAATAACATACGATCTAGCATCCAACGATGGGAATGGGGGCAAAACAAGGGAAGGGGAGAAAATCCTAGTTACCTCCGACCATGGGTTAGCGATGCTAGTGTCGTAGGGGTTCTATGGCCTAATGTAATCATCCTTCTCACAGGGGTCCCAGCCGAGGGGGATCTGCCCAATACTGGTGGGGGCCTCCTCAACGGCGGCTACGGTGGAAGCGGGGACAGGGACCGTGGCTGCCTTCGATGACTCGACGGGGGCCTGTATGGGGGACAAGGGCCTCCTCGCCGGCGGCCTTGGAGGCGATGATGGCCACCGTTCCATTCTTGTCCATCGCCAGCGTGGTTGTGGTTTTCTTGGGGGTTTGCAGAAGGTGATGGGACAGTGGAGACGGTTGAGTGAGCAAGTGAGTGATTAGTGAGAGTGAAGATGACTCTATAAAGGAGAAGGGAAGGGATGTTTTATTGCACCATCGTGCACCGCGTAACTGCGTACGCTACTGCATCGTGCACAGCCACACGTGTCCGCTACCGCCCCATGCACCACGACACGTGTTCCATGAGTCACGTTTTTCCCTCGTGTCTAACCCTGGTGACTTAGTTGTGCTCAGTTATACCCTCGAGTGTAACACTGGCAGTTTGGTTGTACTCATTTTTCCCCTCCAATCCTAACACTACCGTGTGCAATATACTCAGTTTTACCCTCCAGTGGCTGGTTAACAGAGAGTCAATTAATGGGCTTTAGCTAGCTAATTGAGTCATTTTATGCACAACAAATTCAAAAAGATCAAAACATAGTGGCATCTACTTAGGGAGTCTTATTATGTGACCTTCCACCATAAGAAATGTATATAAATCAAGTTTTAACCTAAATCACCACTTCTCAAATCACCTACTCAAGCCTCTTCCCAAAACATCCCTCCCCAAAACATAGTTTGTCTGAATGAGGCAATAATTGTCAAACTGGTGTATATTTGAATTGCAAATAGTTTGATGTATGCCAAGATGTATTTTATTGTATAAAAGACGCATTTTCCATTTTTTAAAGCTCTTTCTATTTTATATTTGAATCCCTTTGTAAGTCTTGCCCTTGGTTTTTAAGTTCTACTCAGTTTTGCCCTTGGTTCTTAAGTTCTACTCAGTTTCCCCCTCTCTCTTAGTCACAATCTCTCACACTTGTGCTCATATTGGCTGTTACGCTCTGATTGGTTGACACATTTGTCAGGCAGATCATGCCCACCAACCATTGATCCTCTATGATCTAGCGGACAGGATAACCCCTATATCTGTCGGGAGGCACACCTCTATCCATGCAAAATAACAAGTTTTCCACCGGTACTTTAACTCCATAAACAAATGATTTTGAATATAATTTAAAGGGAAAGTGTTTAAAGGTGTATAATTTGTGCATTACATTCCACTCTATGAAAATGATAATCTTGCAAGATTTAATTAGCACAATATTATCACATATTAAGTGCGATTTCAAAGAGTTCAAATGTGTATAATTTTCATATATGCAAATTTATACATTACATTCCACTCTATGAAAATGGGGGAGAAAATGATAATCTCTCAAAATTTTGCTAGCACATCATTATCACATATTAAGTGCGATTTCACAATATTCAAAGGTTTATAATTTTTGTATACGTAAGTTTATGCATTATATTTCACTCCATGGAAATGATAAATGATTAGGATTTTATTAGCACAACATTATCATGTCCTAAGTGTGATTTCAAAGGTGTATAATTTTTGTATATGCAAGTTTATGCATTACATTCCACTATATGAAAATGATAATCTCTCAAGATTTTCTTAGCACAACATTATCACATATTAAGTGCGATTTCAAAGAGTTCAAATGTGTATAATTTTTGTATATGCAAGGTTATGCATTACATTCCACTCTACAAAAATTGGGGGGGGGGGGTGATAATCTCTCAAAATTTTGTTAGCACATCATTATCACGTATTAAGTGAGATTTCACAGTGTTCAAAGGTTTATAATTTTCGCATATGCAAGTTTGTGTATTACATTCCACTCTATGAAAATGATAATCTCTCAAGATTTTCTTAGCACAACATTATCACGTATTAAGTGCGATTTCAAAGAGTTCAAATGTGTATAATTTTAGTATATGCAAGTTTATGCATTACATTCCACTCTATGAAAATGGGGGAGAAAATGATAATCTCTCAAAATTTTGCTAGCACATCATTATCACGTATTCAATGCGATTTCACAGTGTTCGAGAGGTTTATAATTTTCGTATATGCAAGTTTATGCATTATATTTCACTCCATGAAAACGATAAATGATGAGGGTTTTATTAGCACAACATTAGCATGTCCTAAGTGCGATTTCAAAGAGTTCAACGGTGTATAATTTTCATATATGCAAGTTTATGCATTACATTTCACTATATGAAAATGAAGCTAGACAAAGGGCCACCGTTGCCAGAGAAGAAGAAGAAAGGGGAGACAACGGAACGGGCGCGGGGCTAGCTCGGGGTCCCATATTGCAATGCCAACCTAGGTAAGCTGTGGGTCTAGCACTCACATGGATAAGCTATGGGTCCGATGCTGATCTGGATAAGTGGAGAGAGGTCTCCACTACGGGAATCGACTGAACACGACCCCACTTGTTAGCATGTAATAACAAGGGTCCACTACGGGACCCAACAGAACACGACCCTATTTGTCAGCACGTAATGGCGAGGGTCCACTACGGGACCTGACTGAACGTGGACCCACTTGTCATCACGTAACAGCAAGACTGGCGGACAACGAGTTTTTAGACTGTGTGAGAGTTTCGTAGAAGGATATGGGCAAAGGGAGGATAATTTAAGCGGCTGGGGAAAACTGAGTACAACTAACAAACCGAGGGCACGAAAATATAAATCCCTAGAAACAAAGCAACCCTCGCACAAACTTGTGGAGGGGAGAGAGACCCTAGAGGATAAACGCCAGAAACATCACCCGAAATCCAACAGCAGGATCGAGGATTACCTCTGGTCCAGGCATTTTGCAATTTGCTTTGTTGGCAGGAAGCAAACCGTCTTGGCGATGCGTCTAGAGCTCATGATACTTCAAGGAGGAGGGTCGCCATGACCCGTTGGTCACGCGGGTCCCCACACCGTTGGTCACGCGGGTCCCTGCATCCTTCTTCTTGGTGGCGGCGGCGGTGCCGGACCTAGTGGCGACGGTGCCCTTCTTCTTCGCCATAGCGATGGCAGCTGCAGATCCAGCGGCGGCACCACCCTTCTTCTTACCCATCTTCCGGTGGCGGAGGGATCGGAGGAAGTAGCATAGAAAAGCTTTGAGAATGTCCAGTGCAGCACGGACAATGGGTGCGATGAAGAAGAGGAGAATGGCAATGGTAGAAGTGTGCAAAGGAGGAAGAAGATTACTGCAAAAATTACCACACACGGAACCCACCTTATGTACCAGGGAATGCCATCCAACGGCTCACAGACCTTCACCTATACGAGTGGCGCACATCAACAAAGATGCGTGGAAGAGGAAACAACGAACCGTCGCTGCAGGTTCCTTACTACGCGCGAGAATCAAGGAGCCGCGGTAAAAACTGTAATTTATGTGTGACTGGTCAAATCCTAGTCAGACTTTGGGACCCACCTCTGTCATGCCCCATCAGCACCGCTTATGCAGGCAACTGATCTCAGCGGATCATCGGCACTGACTTCATCAAGATGTGCACTCCAACAGGACTTCTCTTCGACTGATCTAGTCTTTGGTCGACTCTACAACTCGACCAAACACTCGGGGGCTACTCCTAATAGGAGCGCTGGCCGCGCACCATAAATTTTAAAGGGCCATAGAATTGCCTTGGTAAACATACAAAGACATCTACATCTCAACCTCCTCTTTAGAATCAATGATTCGATTGCGAACTTGGGGGGCTCCTCCCATATGGAGCGCTAAAACCATAATCGACAAAGATAAAAACGACAGTAGTCGACAAATGTTCAAAGTCCCCACTCGAGTCTGTGACTCGAGTAGGCACTCAGGGGCTACTCCCATAGGGAGCACTGGTCGCACACCCTAGGAAAAGAAAAGATATTTGTACATGGCAAAAAGCGTCAACCACATCTGCACCATGGGCATTCGAAGCATTTGGGGACTCCACCTCAGAATCGATGAACATACCCTACAAAGAGACAACGTCTTCTGGGTCACCCGAATCACCTCCGCGGTGAATAAACTTTCGGATGCCGCGTTTACAACATGAAGATAAGACCTGTAAAAGGCCTGGCAACGCACCTGATGCGCTCTACCATAAATAATATGTGTCTGCAGGCACGATGAAAAGACCTTGACAGACGTGTTGAGTGCTCACATCAAAAAACTGGAATTATACAATGTAAGAACTCCGTGGCAGGAGTTGAATTACGCCAGCAATGTTCTCAATTCGAGTCCCGGGACTCGAGTTTGAGTAGATAGCGTTGTTTTGCCCTAAGGCAGTTAACTAATCCCGATCCGTCGGATGAATCGGGCACACATATCGACAATCCCTATGACACAACCTGAGGCACCCGAAAGAACTTCGGATGAGCCTATATCCCATACACTTGAAAACTTATAATCTCCACCCAAATCTACGATTTGGCCGGACACTTGGGGGCTACGGACATGGGTATACCTTATAGGTACTCGAGGTTAGCCTATACGGTCTATCTCAAGACGAGTCCACGGTGTAAATGAAGCCCAATAAGGATTCGGGTGGCCCATAGGAGCACGACTTCTTGAAGAACACAACAAAGAGTAGATAGAAACTTGAAGGAAAAACCCTAATCTGTAACCGACTCGGCCTGCTATCCCGAGACCTAGCCTCCCTATATAAAGGCTAGGAGGGGGCAGCGAGGAGGATAATCCACAACCTCCGCATACACCTCGCAAGATTGCATCTGCGCACTCCTTGTAACGTTTGACTCCGTAGTAATCAAGAGAAGAAAAGCAGGAGTAGGGTTCTCTTTGAGGCCTGAACCTGAGTAAAACGTCGTGTCCCCTTATGTGCTTGTTTGCTAACCGATCGATGCCTCTAGCACTCCCCACTTCCTCGAACCTAAGTTCATCAATGATGGACATTGATGAGTTAACCCCTTGTCACCCAGGTATTGATCATTGCCATGCACTTGAAGGGTCATGCTCTATCTATGTGGTACAATGAGCTATGGGATTCACTATTCAGGAAACCCTACTGTGCTTGAAGGATATAGTGATTCGAACTGGATCTCTGATGTTGATAAACTCTACGCCACAAGAGGGTATGTATTTACCCTTGGAGCTGGCGCAATGTCATGGAGGTCTCGTAGACAGACCATATTGATGAGGTCAATCGTGAAAGCAGAACTTAATGCTTTAGACACAGCCACGGTTGAGTTAGAATGGATGCGTGAGCTCATGATGGACTAGCCCGTGGTTGAAAACATGTGCTGGCAATCCTTTTGAATTGTGACAACCAAACTGCTATTGTCAAAATGAACAATTCTAAGGATAACGTGAAGTCATTAAGACATGTAAAGAGACGTTAAAAATCTATCAGAAAATTAAGAAAATTTGGAGTAATAACTATTACGTATATTCAAACAGACAAAAACCTGGCAGATTCCTTTACAAAGGGACTATCACGAAATGTGATAGAAAATGCATCAAGAGGGATGAGGTTGAGACCCATGGACGTCACACCATATTGGTAACCCATCCTACGTGATCAGAGATCTTGTGAATTAGGACCTATGAAGAACAAACTGGTGGTTTGACTGAGGAGAGTATTTTATAACCCTCTCTATGTGAAGATGCATAACTCTCAAAATCTATAAGGCAGGTTAGCAACATGTCTTAATGTGTTTATGTTGGCCATAACTACCAAAGTGCCGTCCTACGGGCATTCTTGAAAGAATACATCTATATGAGCTTGACTGTAAACGTCGCGGTCTATGAGACTTGGGTGTTCTCTAGTGAACTCATGAAGAGACCAGAGAGTATGACACATATGCCCGAACCCGCAGGGTAGTCTACTGGTAGCCAGGTACTAGTTATGATTTTGAGTGAAATCTGTTGGCACCAAACTTGCAATTCAAGGTTTATCCATTGTTCAAGTTGCTGATAGACGTAGCTCAAGATTCTAGGCGAAAGTTCAGCTTAACAGTCTCTGCTGAAATACTGGTATATAAACAAGTAGCGAGGATTGGTAAATCTTCAAATGGGCATTTAAGATCTGGTGGGAGATTGTTAGAAATATGGGGTAAATCCATTTGCCTATTGTGATATTTCAGATTTTCCCTAAATGTCAAATCCCATTTGTGTGGAACCCCATATATGATTTGGCCCAAATTGGTGGCAGCTCATATGTGTGTGTGGCAAGAGGAGTTATGCATCTATTTTATCTCATTTCTGTTTTTAGGGCTGCGTGCATTCATAGTGCCTTCAGTGCACTATATTGTTGCAGAGGCTGAGCGTAATTGGTATTTTCGCAATATTAACATGTTCCCTTTATCAACATCAAGTTCAAGAGTTGGCCGTCCATCTTTCTTCAAATACCGTTTCACTACTAGAGTTTGGACAAGTTTAAATGATTGGTTTGGGCTTTTTTATTTTGAACCTAGAGATTGGCATGACCTTCAAAGCATCAACAAGTGGTGGAACTTTGCCACAAATAAGAAGTGAGATTCGAGAAGGGCATTGGCGTCGCTCGCCATGTATTGAGAGATTTGGAAGGAGCGCAATGGACATGTGTTTCGAAACCAATACTCTACCGCCACTATGATCATCTGAAAATCAAGGTGGCGACGGCTACGTGGAGACTTGCGGATGCTAAAGCTCTAAGTAATTTTAATACCGCGAGAGTGGTCCATTTGTTTGGTTGGATTTTGTGTTTGTGCTCTTGGTCTCTTGGCCAAGAGCCGGTTTGTGAGACTTCTCTATAACTCGTTCTAAATTAATAAAAATGACAAGTCTTTTGTCTTGTTTAAAATAATTCAGTATGAAAGAGTAATCAAGCTCTGATATTCTTTTAGCTTCCTATAACATTCATTCATTGAAGTAGTTGCATGATTATAATCTTGATCGATGACATAGACATATTTACTTTCAAATTAACTACTGTAACAAAATATTGGAGATGATCTTAACAACACAGCCCCATTCCCCAGCCGTCAAGGTAAAAGCGAGGTTTTCTTTTTTATTTTGGCAGAAGTGGTATCGCAACAGAAGTGTCATCAAACTTTTTCAGTAAAGATGTACAGGAAAGCGCCCAGTAATCGGGGCTGTCGCCTCATCTGCTGTGCGCGAAAGCTTAGTGGTACCATATTTATTGGCCATTTCCTCCAAGTCTGTACAAAACTCTAAAGCTAGAAGATAGGGTTTAGTGCCTATAGTTTTGTTTTCTATGACTATATAGCTTGGTAGGTGTTCACTGTTCACTACAGTGCACAGCGTGCACCATGTTTATGCATTCCCTGTTACGCAAAATCTGGGCGCGTGTGTGTGGGCGAGAGAGGTCCGCGGGTTGTTCGGTTAGACTTATTTTTAGCTTTTAAATTTTTGCTTAGAAGCTGTAAAAGTAGCTGAATATGTGTTTTTGATTTTGGTTTTTGCATTTTAGCTTTTGATTTGATATTGTTAGACCTTGGTATAAGCCCAACCAAACGGCCCCCCAAGATCCTTCTAAACATTATTACACAAGAACCTACTGTCATGTACTCCATGCTTCTAAGTATATTATGATGTTTGATTTAATGGAATCTCATACTCCCTCCGACCCATATTAGTTGACTCGAATTTGTCTAGATTCGAATGTATCTAGACATGTTTTAGTACTAGATACATTCGAATCTAGATAAATCCAAGTCAACTAACATGGGTGAGAGGGAATATTTTTTTTGGAAGATTTTGATCTATTGGAGTTTTTTTATGGGCATCGTTTGATTCATAGGATTAGATTCTTAGGAAAAAATTTCTTAGGATGCATTGCACTATGTTTTATAGAAAATTTTCCAAACACTACTTAAAAAAAACAGGTAGGTTTTAAATCCTATAATATTCAACTAGACATAGACACTCTAATCCTGTATTTTTTATTCCTATATTTTTTTCTATTCTTGTGTTGAATCACAAATGCCCTTAATTTTTTTTCGTTGAGCTTCAAACGGACTTTCCGAGCTAAGAGTTGTGTCATCCAACAAATATTTGAACTAAACATTTGAGAGGGGACTCGTAGGTGCTCTATGCGCATTGCTAGCTAACTGGTAGCAGGCTCATGTGACATTACAGTTTAAATAAAATTCAGGAATGCTTATATCTCGAGAGGTTTAGGACGCTTTCCAATAAATGTGCCCATTTTAGCGATGTTTTCTCCTTGTCCCCTGGCGTAACATTATCACCAGATCAAAACTGACTATGTCGCGTGAGTAGCACTAGTAGAAAAGCCACCTTTGGTCCTGATTCATAAGTGTCATTGGTCTCGGATTTTAAACCGGAGACCAATCACTCGAGATTAATGCTGGTCCCGGTTCTGGCATGAATCGGGACCAATGGATCTCCATGTGGCCTGCCATCACGTGCGTTTACAGTAGGACCTTTGGTACCGATTCGTGGCATGAACGGGGACCGGAGGTCTTTTCTATTTTTTTTCAAAAAAAATTTTTTTTTTCATTTTTTTTAATATATGAATATTTGGACTGGTTAATCTCTCACCCGAAGCTTCTCAATCGCACTTAGTTTTTGATTAAATTCCGATCTTTGGTTAACTTCCCGATCGGTCACCCATCTTAACACTACTCCACCACTACCACGTTTAATATCTTGGTTTCTTCATATCCCTCTTCCTATGTACCACTTGTAACATTATCTATATTATGCTATTAATGATATTAACCCGTTCATCTTGTGAGTCGTAAATTCTTATAATTTAAGTTATAAACATGATTTTAATATACAAAAATGACTAAGTAATACTAATATTAAATAAATATATAAATAAAATATGTTTTATTATTATTTTTGCATTAATTCATTTAATATGGCATAATTCATATCTTTAAATCCATAAATCGAAATTTCACAAATAATATGTCCATTATTATCAAAAAATGTGAGGAATCCAAATATGTTATTTTTTTATTCTTTTGAATTTTTTTAATAAATTAAAAATTTTAGAATTTTGACTCTTTTGAAATGTCAAAAATCTAAAAAAATTGCAAATGGCTGAAGGCGGTTGGCATTGGTATCGTAATTTTTTGCCGATAATTTTAATATATTATACAATTTTTTCCGACATCGTATGCACAAATGGCGAAAGTTTTAATAACGTTTTTTTACAAAAAAAAATTTATTCCGGTTTATGTCCCGAACCGAGACTAAAGAGA
This sequence comes from Avena insularis, assembly GCA_023614405.1. NCBI lineage: Eukaryota > Viridiplantae > Streptophyta > Magnoliopsida > Poales > Poaceae > Avena > Avena insularis. Next base: position 108,445,262 of record CM042692.1, read on the forward strand.
GACCTTTTGGTCTCGGTTCGTGGCATAAACCGAGACCAATGCTTCGCTGACCATTTGTCCCGGTTCATGCCATGAACCGGGACCAATACCCCGAGATGAACCGGGACCGATACCTATCATTTGTCCCGATTTGTTACTCGAACCGAAATAAATGGTTTTAGGGACTGAACCAAAGGCATCTTTTCTACTAGTGTAGCCCTTTTTGGTCTGAGCGAACGGTTCTAGCAGATTGATTAACTATGTTGATCGGTAATGGAAGCACTTGCCTAACTGGGATAGTAATGGATATGGTTTATACGTATTAGATCTTGGAATTTCATTTGCATAGAAGTGCGTTGGAAACCGAGAGGTAATTTCAGTTTCGTAGATGCTCTGAGGGAAACATTAGATCCGCTCCTTCCGGATCGGACGATAGTGGCATTTCGATAGAGGTGTTACTCACGGGTGTAACAATTATAAAAAATGCATAAAAAACAAAATTTAAAATATTTAAAAAAATTGAATAAAAATTTTGCATGTACATCTGAACATTCTATGTTGATATACAAGTTTTTTTATTAAAAAAAATTAATATTTTATGTGGCTTATGTAAAAAAGACAAAAAAATCCGTAAATAGTCATGTTGTAGCACCAATTTTTTTTTCGTGGGGACAACAAATGTTTTTTTGCTGAAAAATTGTATACAAACATATAATATCTAGATATACATGCATATATTTGTTTCTAAATTGTTTGACATTCCGAAATGTGCTTTCTAACAATGGTTCATTATCACACGTGAGCCAAATTGAATTTCCGTAATTCGATGTCGTTCTCCCTCTGGTGGACATTGTTTTGGAGCATGTAATGTCTCGATGGATCTGCTGGTGGAGCGTATTTCATCTACCGCGTCAACGGCGGCGTGACTTAGTGGGGTCTATACGACAGAAGCATGACCATAGATGCGCGCAGCACGGTTACACTGTCTAACGCCGTGACCATAGAACAGAACAAACATATAAGACACACGCTATTGAGAAGGGTAGCGCTAGGCGTCCCAGGCCGATCTCCCGGGTCCCTAGGCCGTCAGGTGTCAAAAAAAGGCCTGAATCCTGTTTTACTACAAACGGCCTGGTTTTGCTAAAAAATGTCCCATTTTTGCTACTTCGGAAAATGGTTTACTTTAAAAACAGAATAAAAACTTTCTCGCCAAACACTTCGTCGGAGACATTGTAGCAAAAAAATTGTGCTAATGTAGAAAACCCGACTTTGCCAGAAACTCACTGGACTTTCGCCGGAAGACCTCCTAGCAAACATGTTGCGCTAACGTAGCAAAACCGAAGACAAATGTAGTGAAAAATCTGTATTAGTATAGCGAAAACCAACTTCGCCAGAGAAAACGCCGAAGACATCGCTTGAGTTAGTAACACCATACGTCCATGGTAGCAAAAGCAAGTAGCAACTTAGTAAACCCAATGTAGCAAAGCTGTAAGTGGCAACGATGTACACCCATGGTAGCAGCAAAACCCACCAGCAACGTCGTCCACCTAAAGTAGCAAAGCCTTCCGTCGTTTTTTGCAACACCGGTGGAAAACTCGGCCGGAGCAAGGCCATGGCCGGAGGTAAGCCCCAACATCGACTAGTAGAAAACTGGCCTTTATCCCGGTTTGGGATGGCCTCTAGTCCCGGTTTCTCTATCGGGACTGCTAAATAACCGGGACTAAAGGCACTCCACGTGGCCGCGATCGAGAGCGGGGGATGGATGACCTTCACGAACCGGGACTAAAGGAGCTATGCCGCGATAGTGTTTCCGGGCGGATTTCTGCCGCGGCTGGAGGATCGGTAGAGGAGGAAGAGGTTTGGTATAAGTGACGTGCCGAGAGATAATATATATACAATTTCGATTACGAGCATACATATATATCCTATTTAACATGGAGATCATTAAATTACGTAGAGCGAGAATAGTGTTCTTCATCTTTATCTATATCTATGACCTCATCAAGAAAAAATTCCGCTAATTTCTCTTGAATTGCTTGTAGGAGGTACGTTGGTACGAGCTTCTCCCGCATATCGTGGATCCTTATATTTATGTGCCGCTCAATGACCGACTTCATGATAAACTCACAGACGTAGTATCCACATAAATTAGTCTCCGGTGGCTGCCTCGGACACTTTACGAGAAATAGAATCCAATCAAATAATAATAAGCCATGATAATGGTATTGAAACTAGAATTAAAGAGATGCGCAAACCTAGCTAGTACTACTTACCTTGAGCCGATGAAAAGTCATCTCCTTTTCCCATTGACCCCTTTGGGTCTTGATGAATCGTTTCCAAACTCTTCCCGATAAAGAAATAAATAAAAAAGTTATTAATTACTTGATATTAGGAAATGAACTAAAGGGGCCGTTATACTGCGATAATGATTGAACTTAATTCTGAAGCATTGTCATAAGGCTCTCGTACTTGTTAGGGTATTTATCTAATGAGTCTATGATATCAGTGGAAGCTGCCCACGTTTATATACTTAGTCATACATCACTCATCAATTATACTTAACATCGAGTATGCAAAATAGAATGTGCACAAGATAGTAACACTCACTCGAAGTTGTAAGAAAATAGTATTTCCTTTCTGAAATGTTTTCTCTTTTCAAACAATAGCAAGTTAGCCTCTGTGTTCTTGGCGAGCCATTCTACTGTACGAAAATTAACGATATATGGGTCAGCGAACCCAACGTCAAAGATTCCCCGTTTTTATATTCGAGAATCTTCGTTCTGCATAATAGTGTACAGAAGAATATAGTGAGGATAATTACGGACAATGAACAAGATGAACTAGAGACTTAATTACAGAAATAAATTAATCATTTATGGACAATAGCAACCGACGAGAGATTTTTCGATGGCGTCTTGATTGTATAACTAAAAAGATTCTTCAAGATCAATAGATATCTGGTTTTCACGGAACTAATGCTCATGTATAACGACCACCATGAGCCTTTCTCGATCTTCGTCCTTTGCGACTTTCAAGTACCAGTCGTGCAATCTTCGCATTTGTGTTGGTAGATGCCGGAGCTGCTCAGGACTGACCAGAGGATTCCTGCGGACATATTTCGGTGCTACATCAGCCTTGAGGATATCTATGCCGCCTAGAATTTCTTCAATAGTCATATCACATTGCTTAGCTAAGTTCTCAACTTATTCCATATCTATTTGTTGTTCGGGTAACACCTTGAGCGGGGGATCGATTGTACTTCCTATTGTCCGAGTCAGGGAATTGTTTTTCCCGTCCGCTTATTTTGGTCATATGTCTTCGCAATACAGCGGTCATAGTCATTTGGCCTATTTAACACATGTTGCGGTGGTTGTGCATGAAAATCCTTAAAGTGCTTCTTGACTTTCGAATCTATCGGCTCCTTTGGGTTGGGTCGTTTTGGTGCTAACTAGCGTTTCACATCGGCATCCACGACCGCAGCGGTTTCCGCATTAGTCATTTCATAAGGTAACTTAAGAGGAGCCGCCTTGACTTTCTTCATTGTTGTACCTTTCTTCTGAGTAGTCGACGGAGCGGTGGTACTGACGTGGTGTTAACACATCAATGCCCATGGTTGATGGACTTGGGTTTGAGGAAGAGGGGAGTGCTGGAAGCTTCATTCGGCTAACAGGCAAGCAAATCAGGGACACAAAGTTTACCCAGGTTCAGGCCCCCGGAGGGAAACCCTACTCCTACTTGTCTGCTCTTTATTGTTGAAGGAACCGAAGGTTTACAGGGCGCCTTGATGGCGGCGGTGCACAGATGTAATCTGGCGGTGTATGAACTAGGGTTTTGCAATGTCCTCCTCGCTGCTCCCTCCTAGCCTTTATATGGGGAGGTCAGGTCTCAGGATAGCAAACTGAGTTGGTTACATCTTAGGGTTTTACCCTTTAAACGTCCTATCTATTCTTTGTCGTGTCCTCCAAGGAATTGTGCCTCCACGGTCTTGGGCCACCTGAGTCTTCATGGGCTCTGTTTACACCGTAGGCTCCTCTTGGGCCAGACCACATAGGATAATCATGGGTACCCATAGGGCATACCTAGCCTCCGAGTGTCCATCTAAATCGTAGATTCGGATGGAGACTATGAAGCCTTCGAGTGCGTAGAAGTGTTTCTTTTGTCATCAGAAAGTTTTATCGGGTCTTATAACTCTGGTCATAGGGATAGTTGATATGCGTGCTTGATTCTTCTGACAGAATGGGATCAGTTAAGTGCCTTTGGGCAAAACAACTCTATCTACTCAAACTCGAGTCGCCGGACTCGAATTCGGAAAGTTGCTGGTGCAATTAGACTCATGTCATGGAGGCCTTATAGAGCCGAATTCTAGTGTTCTATTTGTGCACTCAATGCATCCGTCGAGGCTTTTTCATCGCGCTTGTAGGCACGACATGTTTCTAGCAGAGCGCAGCAGGTGCGTTGCTAGGCCTTTAGATTGTATCCGTAGGTCTTATTTTCACATCGTAAACACGACATCCGAATGTTTTGTAGACGCTGAAAGCTTTGATTGCTTCCGACGCTATGATGCGGATGTAGTCGACATAGTTTTCTGAGGATTATACTGCATTTCCTTCTATTTATAGGGTGCACGACCATCACTCCCTATGGGAATAGCCCCCGAGTTCCTATTCATATTGTAGACTCGAGTGGGGACTTTGAACTTCTGCGACTGCTCTCAATGGCCGTAAGTTGTCAATTATGATTCCAACGCTCCCTATGGGAGTAGCCCCCAAGTCCATAATCAAATTGTGGTTTCAAAGAAGGAATTGAGGCATACTACCCTTGCGTCTGCAATTGATGGGGTAACAATGGACCCGGAAAATCCTTGGGTGCGCGACCAGTACTCCTGTTAGGAGTAGCCCCCGGGGATTTGGTCGAGTTGTAGAATCGAGCAAAACCTTTAGTGAGTTGAAGAAAAAATACGGTTGCAGACTCCCATCTTGTGTTGATAGTGTGAACGCTGGTGACGTCAGTGCTGACGACTAGTGAGATCAGCCACCGGTGTGAGCTGTGCTGATGGGACTGGACAGATGCAGGCCCAAAGGTTTGATCGAGATTTGACCAGTCACGCATAAATTGGGTTCTTGTAACTGCGTCTCCTCAATTTCCGCACGAAGTGGGGATCATGCGATTACGGTTCATTTTGCGTGCTGCCACGCGTCTACACCGATGCTTGCCGCGCGTCAGAGGGTGAAATTTGAGCTGCTGGATTACATCTCTTCTCTACTTAAGTAGCAGTTTGTGGTAGTAATTTTAGTACTCTGCCTCATCTTCCTCCTTGCATCACTGCCTTCGCCTCTCTTCCCCACACCATTGTTCTTGGCCCAGCTCCTTGTGCTGGACATACTCAGATCATTTCCTAGTTCCCTCTTGCAATCTGACTGTAGGAGAAGGATGGGGGAGAGTAAGAAGGTCGCCTGTACTGGATCGAGCGCCGCCGCCCCCAAGATGAAGGGTACCGGAACTCGCATCACCAATGGCTCATGGCAGCGCTCCATGCTGAGGGCTTCCAAACTGCGGCCTCTTTGCCAAGCCAGCCTTATCCCGACGAATGAGGTTGATTGCAAGGTTCTAGGACCAGAGGTAATCCCCGATCCTCCCGCTGTGTTCTGAGTTATGTTCCTCGATTTCCTTTTCTGTGGGCTTTCTCTTCCCCTCCATGATTTTGTTTGTGCCTTACTTTGTTCCTATGGGATTCCGCTTCACCAGCTGATTCCCAACTCCATTTTCCACATCGCTTGCTTCATCACCCTGTGTGAGTGTTGGCTCAACATCGAGCCACACTTCGGTCTTTTCAAAAAGCTTTTTAGTTTGAAGAGGCAATCTGGTTTGAAGTCTATAGTGTATGACATTGGTGGGTGTGGTATATCCGTAAGCCCCAATTTTCAGTACTTTAGCTGCAACTTTGTCGATTCTGCCCAAGGATGGAGGGACAAACGGTTCTACATCCGAGATCACAAGGTAGGAGAGCAGAAGTTTGGCATAGCTCCATTCGACTCGAAGACTGAGCGAAAGAGGAAACGATCCTGGACGAACATAGTCATGATGGGTGAAGCAGACGAAGTTGAGACCTTGTACTAGCGGGTGCAAGATCTTCAGCTCATCCATGGCAAGGAGGTCTCTGGTATAGACCTCATCCGAACCTTCCTGTGGTGTCGTGTGCATCCACTGCACATCATAAGCTACCCAAGGTTCCTATGGTCTGGCCGGTCAGATCCAACACGTGTTTTTGATGAAGACCTGTCATCCATGGAGCTTGAAAGGAAGTCTAGGTCGTTGACCAAGCTCACCCCGAATGAGCCTCTCCCTGCGAAATCGAAGATCGAGCCATTCCATGCCACCAATCCAATGCCGATGGTAATGTTCTGTCGTATGTTTTCCTTGCCCTTAGGATAATTTTAATAGACCTGATAATGTTATCATCTTTTGCTGTAGGAGTGAGTACTTTGAATGTACTCGCAAACTACCTTAAGATAGCGATAATAACAAGAGGATATGCATTATGGCTGTGGTAGTAGGAGAGCTCCAAGAGAAGTTCTTTTCTCAATTAGTTTCTCTTGTACATAGAGTATCTACAAATCTTTGTTGAAAACTCTTGTAAAACATTTTTGGAAACCTTTTTGAAAAGTTTAGGAAAACATTAGGACTGGGTCACCCAATTGTTCCCGTCTTCAGGTCGTCCCATGACCAAACTCCTTTCTCCTCCTTCCAACCATCCCATGGTCAAAACCATTATCCTTTACGACCATCCCATGGTCAAAACATTTCCAAAGCCATTTCTTTTCTGAAATCCTTTTTGAGAACAAAACCAGCACCGCTCTACAGCAACCTTCCCAACCGTCCATGACCGCGGACACGGCTATTCGAATAGATTTACACTCTGTAGAGGTTGCACACTTTGCACACACCATCCGGGTACACTACCCTGATCTACACTGATCGTGGGTCGAGTAACCGATCAAGACTCTTCGGATGCACACTCCAATATAAGTGCCTACCCTATGAGTGTTGTTCCCCTCAACACCGGGATGTCGGGTACCGAGGACCAACTGGAGCGCTTTTTCCACTGCATGAGTGTGCGCTTTCAATGAGGGGCTCATAGCAACACGTGGAGGCTCGCATGCCCTTCGTTCCTTCTCCAGGTCGATTTTTATCCCCTATAGTTGTTGCGAGGTAGCTTATACCAGAATAGACAAACATCAAATCCAGCCCTGTCCCATTCCAGAGTAATGTGGTTGCACAGGGTTAATTGTTCTAGCAAAACTGCAAAGAACCGGGTACGTTTTTGTAAACCTTTTTCTCCATCATTCCTTCAGCATTTTGTAAAACAAAACCTTTTTCTTTCTCAACATCTCTTGGGAGGTCCCACCTCACCAAGGTTTTATCATAAAACATTTGGTAAAACTTTGTTGGGGTCTTCCCATCTATAGCTTTGCTTCGGCTAAATCGGGGTCTCCAAAGGGTATGGTGTATTACACCATCTACCACACTAGGGAAAAGTAGGTGTCATCAAGGGGGGGGGGGTTGTACTTAATAGTACAAAAGTGTAATAGTTCGGAGGAGCCAAACCACTACCATATATACATCATCATATACTAAAACAATGCAGTTTTAAATAAAAAGTAGATAAAACATGCATGAGTAAAACAGTAGGACAAGGCTTATGAGCAAGGGGTGGCTTGCCTGAGATCAAGAATATTGCATAATTGTCCCTAGACTTCTTCTTAGAATACCCAATAATACCAATAATAAGAACCATCTTCTGATCTCCGATTTCACCGCAACTATCGTCGTCAAGATAGCACATGCAAGCAAACCAAACCACAATCAACACAAGGCCTACAAGCATAATTACACTACAGCAAACAAACATACCACACATTACTCAATTCAGTAGGTTTTGATCGATTGAGTGGGTTGTAATTGGAATTACTTTAATTGCCCTTGTGGTCTTTGTTTTATGATGTATTTGTCCAAATACCACCTATTAAGGGGATTTAGACCTAGGCTTGGGTCTGTATGATATCATTATGCAAAGATGACACCATTAGATAGATTTTGATAAAACAAGACCAACAAAAGTGGTTTCACTATTTTATCACTTTTCTTTAATTTCTTATGAATAATCTAGTGATAAAAGCTCTAGTTTTAGGAAATAATTCACCAGAAAAGTTATGGAGCTCCAAAAATTATTTCCTTGGATGATTCTGTAGGGTTTGATGTACTGAATAACTGAGAGTTGGAATCAAGTCAAAATAATTATCAGAATGCCCTTAGGAAATTCCCAAAGGCAGTTCTGTGGCGTTTTTGTCTTTTTACCCAGATTAAATCTACAGAAGCTTTTGATTTGCTTCTAAAGACACATTGTAGGTATTTAGAATACTTTTCTGTAGAAATTGTAATAAAACTTTTTGGAGTTTTAGAGCTACTATAGTGATTTATCTAGTGATAATACTACATACATCAATATTTAATTCACTAGAAAATCTTAGAATCTCAATAATTCACCACCTCCTGGATTTTGACACAACCTGATGTACCACTTCCCTGGGAATTGGACTCAGGTCAAAAAAAATTATAGTTTGGCCTAGGGAAAATCCTAAGGACGGAAAAAGGATTGTTCTTATTATTTTTACTACAGGAAAACAAAGGCTCCACTTGGCATGAGGCTAAGTCCATGATCTAGGTGCACCAACTACCCACCTTATGGACTTTGGATCATACCATTTGGGTATGTACAACTCACTGTGGAAATTATTTAGTGAACAAGATACAGTTTAGTGGATTTAATACCAGTAATAATAATAATTATTTTTGGCAAGTGGCCAGTTCTGCATGTTGCATAGACCAGTAAGGTACTTGTTAGAAATGGTGATCTAGGCGAATAGTGTAGTTTTCATTTTTATTTTGATTTAAACCTAGCAGCCATATACCAGCAGATCTGGAAAAGAATAAAACTGAGAAGGGAGGCCAGGCCGGATCCAGCAGGGAGTTGGGTCGCGCCGAGGAATTCGGCCCACCTGGGCGGCGCACATGCGGGAGGCGGATTCGAATCCCGCTGGGCAGGGCCCGCTGGTCAGCGCCCGCGGCGGCCGAAGGGGTATGGGGCCTCCTGGGCCGTTGGATCAAGAGGCGATCCACGGCCCCGGGTCGTCTCCCCTGCTAAGACACCGGCATCGACGGGGCAAACCCTAGACACGTCGGGCGGTAGCGGGGAGCTCATCCGAGGCGTGGAGGGGCGCTGGGGAGGCTCTAGGCTGACGCGGTAGTCCGCGACGAGCCCGACGAGGGACGGCAGCGGGGTCTTCTTCCTCGGGAAGATGCTCGCGCGTGAGGACGACCGGCGGGTGGCTCGGAGGTTCCCGGCGACGTTGTTCTGGGGGTTCCTGAGCAGAGAAACAAGAAGGGTTAGATGCACACTGTCACGGGGAGTCCAGCGGAGTGACAAGCAGAGGAGGGGGAGCACGGGAGAGGGAGCTTAGCTCGAGGAGAGGGAGGAGGCCGAAGCTTCTCTTCTTTCCTCTCTTGGGTTGCACAGAGCAGGGAGAGGGAGTGGTGGACAGGGGAGGTGAGTGGGGGCAAATGAGGGGCAGAGGGACGTGCGGGGTGGTCTCTGGCCTATTTAACTCAAGATGGATCGGTTCATGGTGGATTTGGTCCAAGGAGAGGATGGGGAGGGAGCTAGTCACTGGTTGGTCGAGATGGGTGGTGCTGGGAGGCAGTGTGGGCCTGGTGCTCGACCAGAGAGAGAGGGGAGTGGAGGTGGCTGCTTCTTTTAATATAAAATATATTTTGCAAGATATGCCTCTCCTTCTCTCATACAAGCACATGGGACAAGAGAGGGGTGAGCTACAGTGTAGCACGACCAGAGAGATTTGTGTTTGCTGTGGTGCATTGCTTTGCAGGTTTGGAGGGACTTGGAGAAGGCTTTGGATCATGTTTTGAGTTTGCACCATTTGATCAGAATGGTTCTTGTGAAGGAAGTTGAATAATTTGCATTGGGAAATGTGGGAATATGTACTGGTAGATGGGTATGGTTAGGATGCATCTCTAGGATTTATTTGGGATTTTTTAGAAGATTAGAATCCCACTTAAATCCATTTATTCAAAAACTGCAGAAGTGAAGTATTGGAGCTCATTTGATATTTTTACATTGGACCTTTTTGGATTTTGATGTGAAGTGGTTCTAAATGTGAATACACACTTAGGGGAATTTTCCCAATATTTATTGGAAGATAAAAGTATTTAAAACAATTATTATTCCAATTTAGCCATTTAAGAAAATGGGCAAAAAGAAATAATAAAGCTCTTCAAAAATATTTATTTTTGAAGTGGGAATATGGGGTATGATATGTGGACATAAATTGAGCCAAAAGATGGGGAAGTGTTTTGGCAAAAACCAAACTTTCCTTTATGGAAGAAGTTTTGGAGATTTGGTCTATTAAAGAGATTAATTAGGTTTGGAGCCATAATAATTATGGATCATATTTGATAAATCTTTATGATCAAGGTAGCTGAGGTAGACAAGGTGTAACAAGCATTTGCAACCTTAGAAAATGGAAATCCAACTTGAATTAGATGGAAAACAAGGAGTTGTGGATCTAGGGTGATGTTATTTTTATACCACCAAAACCTTGTTGGATCTTGGAGCTTAGAGCTCACCTTGATGCAAGGGCTAGATGGATAGTTAGACCAAGTCATGTAGATGATCATGGCAGAAGGAGTTTGGATTGGTTATATTTGAGGTGGTCTGGAAGTGATGGCAAACTTTGTTGAAAATAAGGCTGCCATACCAGATGGGTCATGATGCCTTATAAATCATGTGGGTTTAAGAAGTACAAAGATCTACATGGAACAAGTGAAGTAGAAGTTGATAGACCTATATGAGTAGAACACAACCATGCAAGGAGTTGGTCCATATAAGGTGGGATGGTGGTGTGAGCTTCTGTCAAAGTAGGCATGTTGACTAGATTTGCAGGAAAAGTTATTTTCTTGCCTGCCAAAACCATCAAGAACAAGTGGGTTGGAGGATGATCTAACCATGGGCCAGAGTGGGCCTTGGTAGTCCTTAGGATTGTTAACAAGATGATTCAAGTGCATTACCAAAAATTCACAAGCGTTGAGAAAAGGAGACATTCAAAAAGGTGATCTTGAAACATATTCTAGACTTAGCCAAATTTGGCAGATTTAGGGTTTTTGACTAGATTATGAGAGGGGAGGTTTTTGATGGATAGGAAGATACCAAAGCATCATCAAGTGGATGAGGTTTAATAGTAGATTGAGTGGAAGGTATCCATGCTTCATATTGGTCTTCATTGACTTGGAAGCTTCTAGAAGGGATATCTTCAGAATTGATCTGGTTAAGGGTTTTAGATGATCACCTAGTATCTAGAGATTAGATCCTGCTTTGTGTTCTTGCTTAGAGTGTGGTGATTTGGAAACCTCTTGATCCTAGTGATGAGCTCCTAGAGTAGCTCATACTATCTCCTAAGCAGACAAATCAAGCAGCAGATCAAGGCACTTCATCAGACATCAGATCAAGGCAACTCATCTTATAAACTTTGAAAACCTACTACTGGGGTTACCATCAAGCCTAGCTTGAGGTGAGTATGGGTATTTTGAAGTGTTGGATTTGAATAAGGTGAGAGTCCCTGGTATTTCTACCAAGAGTAGAATTCAAAAGCTTAAAAAGAGGTTTTGGGAAACCTAGAGATAAGAATGGTTGAAGGATCTGTCTATAAAACATAAGGAGATTATAATAGGTTGCTCTCCATAGTTTAGGGACACAAAAGCTACTAAAATAGTTGTTTTACAAAGGATTCTTGGCTCAGGTTTTGAAATGCCAGAACATTTGAGAAAAAGGACATTAAGCCAAGACTGTTTTGAGAAGTAGCTTTTGTCAACTGGGGTTAAGGTAAGGAGTATATCATCTAATACACATTCATATGCATAAGCATATCGAAACAACAAGCAAACACTCCAGCATTAAACAAGAAAAAGTTTTTATTCCCCTTGATTTTTGCCTTCTTGACAACTAATCAGGGTTGCTGAAATTGGGATGTTATAGACCTTTCCCCCTTAAAAGAATCTCGTCCTGAGATTCAGGAGAGTAGGGTTAGGGGATTTAGAGTCAAGGTTAGCGCTACTGGTTTCAAGCGTGCTATCTTACGGACTCCGTCTTTGAAAGTGACTACTCTGTCAATGAAGTAGAGCTTCAGTCTTCGGGGATGCGCGGAGAGTTGAGAAGAGTCTAGTCCCGATTACGAGGGATGACCTTCTTTTCCTTCCGGACTCTATATCTCGAGGGCTTAGACTGGGCGGACTATCTTGACGCTGAACTTCACGGGGTACTCGTTGGAGGATAGAATCTACGGTTGGGAGTACCTCGCTCTAAGGGTCCACAGCTCTTCCTTAGGATCATAGCGTGTCCTTTAGCAACGTTGGGGTCGAAACTCTTGAGTTTGCTTCTGGCGAAGAGTTATTCTATTTTTGTGGGAAAGACACAGTCTTTCCCCCTTAGGATTAGACTAGGACAACTCAAGGATAACACATTCCTTTCTTCTTGGAGTCGTAGAATCTTTAGATGGTGTCCACGAAGCTATGTCTTACGGGGCTTATATATATTACTCATATTCGTACTTGGCCTATGGGAGTCGTTGGAGTCTCACGTCCTCTAATCGATTGGAACTGAATGGTTGGCGATCTTGGGGTCCTTCAGGTATGTCTTCAGCTGAAGAAGCGAATGGATTTCGTAGAATCTTCAGTTAGTTTTGCTTCTGATGTCTCACGGGTTGTTGTTTGGTGAGAAAGCGTCAAATCTGGCGGTCTTTCTGATGTATTCTTGGGTAGATAGTCTTCTGAAGATTGAGTGGGAAGACGCAGTCTTTCCACTTTGGAGCTTCATTAAGTTGCTTTAGGAGTGGTGCGAATCTTCTGTCTGGGAGTGCTGACCCGATGTTAGCGGAAGGCTGTATCCTCCCTGAATCTTGAGCTGAGGTCTTTGAGTGACACCCTATCGCTTAAACCAGGTCGGGGGTGGTTTCTTAATAAAGCTTTAGGGAGTTAGCTCAGCACAAGTTAGCGGTTTACGTCTCTTTTTGCTAGTAGTTAGTCAGGGTTGAAGCAATCAACGTCGGGTAAGCTGTCTTCATTGGCATTTCTTGCATTGCTTTTGCTTGATGGCGGAGGGGACTCGTTGTCTCCACACTTCCTAATCATCTGACTTCAGTGGTAGTTCTGACCTTCTAGGGAGGAACTTCCCGTCGGTTTGGGTAGGTTCGACTATAATAGGTAGTCTCCTGAGGCGGTCAGAAGCTCTAATACACTAAGGGTTGGTGTGATTAGGTCTTCACTTCTTGTCTTGGTTGACTTATCGGGTGGTTTCTTGTGGATTTGAGGATCCTTCGGTGATCGACTTCCGGCTTCAACGGGATTCTTGCTGTAGTAGACTGAGGAACAAGGGGGTGTGGTGCTATTGATGAGTCCTGCGAGGTGAGTTTGACGAGGTATGCCGTCCTGTTGAGGTGAAATCTTCAAGTTGATTCTGACTTGACGATGTCGAACTCCTGGTTCTTGCGATGCTTTTCCTCTCATATACTCTCGAGGTTAGCCTAGGTCTCATACCGACATCTAACACTGGGTTTTCTTGAGTTACTAGGTGAGTTATCGCTCCTCGAGTCACATTTTTAAGGAGGTCAAAGCAAACCAGAGCATACAAACAAGGCGAACAGAGCGAGGGGCTCGCAATGTCCTCGGCAAACAACACACATCAAGCAACACATGATGCACTTAGGCAAGCAAAAACGGTCAACGCTAGGGAGCAAGCAGTTAACTACTCGCGATGTAAGGGGATCCTATTCTTAGGACTATTGACCCTAGATAATCGTCTTTCTTCGAGTCGGAGTCACTATCTTGCAGATGAAGCCTTCGCCGTATCTTGGACGCTTCTTTATAGTGCAACACCCGATGTCTTCTGATTGTGAGGATTCCGCTGGTAGAGCGATATTGTAGTCTCCTTGTGTTTGCTGGTAGTTGCTTGTCTTCATTTTGTTCTCATTGTCTTCACCGTGTCTAGATCCTAGTTATTTAAAATCTGTAGGTTTGAAGTTCGGACGAGAGTTAGAGGAAACCATTTTCGAAAGCTTTTACTTAGAGTAAGAGAAGAAGTAGAACGTTTTGAAACTCATTGGGAAACTAGTTTTCGAAAGCCGGGGTTTTCAAAATAAGGTTCCTGTCTAGCGACCATGCTAACTAAGGTTCTCCTACAGTCAGGATGGCTCTGATACCAAGTCTGTGGGGCCCCCGTATTAATCCTCCGAGAATACCTATTATGCATACAACCACGATCCCATGATCAGTTAGTCATGGCACATAACCGACAAGTATCAAAGTAAACATCCAATACATAATGAATACCTATCATACCTTATTTGCCATTATGGCTACATCGATCAACATTAGCGGAACTTCATCAAGCTTAGAGCCCGAGCCATGCCTTAACCTATAGGCAACTGACTAGGAGAACGGCCTAACTCGCATAGTCGTCCACTTCACCTTCTTCTCGATATCTGACTAAGTTAATAGCCAGGGACAATGCCAGTGAGTACTTTGAATGTACTCGGAAACCACCTTAAGATAACAATAATAACAAGAGGATGTGCATTATGCCTATGGTAGTAGGACGGCACCAAGAGAGGTTCTTTTCTCAATTAGTTTCTCTTGTAGATAGAGTATCTACAAATCTTTGTTGAAAACTCTTGTAAATCATTTTTGGAAACCTTTTTGAAAAGTTTAGGAAAACAATAGGACTGGGTCACCCAATTGTTCCCGTGTTCAGGTCGTCCCACGACCAAACTCCTTTATCCTCCTTCCGACCATCCCATGGTCAAAACCATTCTCCTTTACGATCATCCCATGGTCAAAACATTTCCAAAGCCATTTCTTTTCTGAAATCCTTTTTGAGAACAAAACCCGCACCGCTCTAAAGCAACCTTCCCAACCGTCCATGACCACGGACACGGCTATTCGAATAGATTTACACTCTGTAGAGGTTGCACACTTTACCCACACCATCCGGGTACACTACCCTGATCTACACCGATCGTGGGTCGAGTAACCGATCAAGACTCTCCGGATGCACACTCCAATATAAGTGCCTACCCTATGAGTGTTGTTCCCCTCAACACTGGGACGTCAGGTACCGAGGACCAACCGGAGTGCTTTTTCCACTGCACGAGTGTGCGCTTTCAATGAGGGGCTCATAGTAATGCGTGGAGGCTCGCAGTCCCTTCGTTCCTTCTCCAGGTCGATGTCCCACATGGACCCTTCTGTGAGAAGGCCCACCCTCCAAGGATTTTTATACCCTGTAGTTGTTGCGAGGCAGCTTATACCAAAATAGAAAAACATGAAATCCAGCCCTGTCCCATTCCAGAGTAATGTGGTTACACAGGGTTAATTGTTCTAGCAAAACTGCAAAGAACCGGGTGCGTTTTTGTAAACCTTTTTCCTCCATCTTTCCTTCAGCATTTTGTAAAACAAAACTTTTTCTTTCTCAACATCTCTTGGGAGCACTACTAGGAAAACGCACGTCTGTGGCGCACCTACTTTCCCCTTCCGTGGCGCACTAGGGGTGCGGCACGACTTCGTCTTCTGGCTAAAAGTGCACATGGCGCATTACCAGTCTTGCGCCAGTATCTCGAGTTAGTAGTGGCGCACAACACAGTGCGCTAGCACTGGTTTTCCTGTGGCGCATGAGCAGTGCGTTACTAGTATCTAGTTAGTAGTAGCGCACTGGCAGGTGCGCCACTACGGTTGTTCCTGTGGCGCATGACGTAGTTCGCTACTAGTACTTGACCAGGTGCGCCACCAACGTGGTGCACCACTAACCACGTATATGTGGGCCACGACTTAGCTTTTCAAAAAACAAAAAATACTCAATACAGATGATATTCAATACAGATTATATACAATACAGCTGATATACACAGATATACAGTACATAAATAAATACACAGATATACAGTACAGAAATAAATACACAGATATACAATACAGAAATAAATACACAGACAAGATAGAAACAAATACATATAGATAAGTCACATACATAAATACACAGTATAAGTTATATTATTTCGATCAAGTTACAAAGTAGCTAGTGATGACATGAATACATGTCTCAACCAAGTTAGAGCTCGCGGAAGCTTGCCTAGACATCTAAAGTAGGAACATGCATGACAGACAACCAAGGACGATAACCATCACCGTGACAGAGGTATAGGTCTTCATCCGGTTCCTCGTCCTAACTTCCGCTAGATAGCGCGCGTATCTAGCTTCCGCCTCCGCCATAGTATTATAACCTTTGTAGCTATTGCCGCTGAAACGGTGCACCTGTCTTCGACAGTCTTCCCAATCATCATAGACTCCAGGAACCCGTCCCTTGTACACGACGTACCACGTCATCTAAAAGTTGGCAATAATAATTAAATGGTGGTGAAAAAACAAGTAAAAGTCGCATACAAAGATATACTTATCAAATAAGGTAACAAAGTAAGCAAAAAATACCAAGTAGTAGCATGTACATGTCGACACACACAAGTACACGTGGGGATAAAGAACAACAACTAGACCAACACATCAAGACTTCTGGCTCGGCTTAGGGAACGGGAGGACGCCTTGTTTTGTCATGAACGCCCTATAGTCACCCTGCATCCTTAGGCGATCTACTATGTCACGGTTATTCGGGGGATTGCCTCCGTAGAAGACCCCCCTGAAGTCATGACATCACGGCTGATGATTGCCCCAAACTGTTGTTGGATGCGATATATCTCTTGTCTAATGTCTAAATCATTGATCCTGGCCTTGACTTCGGCCCACCATTTGAGATGATCTGGCAGCGTAGAATTCTGTTGCTCTAGTAGGAACACCCTCATGTGATGGAGTGCATAGTAGGCTTCCTTCTGACTGCCCGCCGGCTGCTTCACGCAGGGGAAGTCCGTCACATGGGTGAAGACGTGCCTGCCAAACTTGAGCTTCTTACGTATGAAGGTGGTGCCTTCCGCTGAGGCATAGCCGGTGAGAGCATCATCCAGAACTTCCTTGATCTTGTCGTAGTTTTTCTTCTTTTCTTGACTCCCTGAGTCGAAATACATGGCTTGCGAATGTTTCGGCGACAAGCAGATGAGTGTGCAGTGTTGATCTCTGCGCAAAACAATTCAAACGAAATGTGTTGGAAAAAGAATGATGAAAATCTAATAAAGCATGTTATGGCGGCGAGTGAATAATGACTTACTCGGGAAAGAAAGGCACGAGAATGTATTCCTTTGTCTTGTTCGCCACCAAGATGCCTTGGAGGTACGAGGCCACAAATCGATGTTCAATGGCGCTTCCCAAGCAGCCATCACGCATGTAGTAGGGGTCCACTATAGCGATGCCCGGGGTGTTCTCTCTAATGATCTGAATGGCCAGGCTGAGAGAAAACAGGCATACCATGGTATAGTGCAGCGGATACAGGTGGAACGTATTGAAGATGTCGTCAAACCGCAGGAACAACAGATCCGCGGGGACATTATCAACAAAGCCCAAGCCTTGTGGCACCTTAACCACGAATACCGGGTGCGAGGGATCTTTCTCCGCAAGAAGGCGTCTCTCTATCGTCAGCACACCGTCATGCACACTCCTCATTTCTGAAGTGGCGAGCCTGAGCAATTTCTTAGTTAGCATGGGCTCACCCGCCACATGCATCCTCCACATAATACCCTTTGGTCTTGGTGGCCCGTCCTGAATCCTGATCGGATTCGCAGTTGACGCCACCGGCTGGCTCGAGCTGCGATATTTTCTTTTCCTGGTCTTCTTGCCTTTTGGGAAGTGGGTAGGCACCACAGTGTGAGCATCGATCGCCCTATGTAGTGTGTCAGGGCTTAGAACAAAGGGCCGGTTGGATGTATCCGCTGGCTCGGTGAAGGTGCAAGCTGGAGGCGTCTCTTGAGAACCAAAGAGACGTTTGTTGCAAGTGGCTTTCTCCGTGGGGCCACCAGCTGGGTCTTCGTGTAGGTCGCCAGGGAAAAGATTAGTGTTGATGAAATCATCGAAGTAATCTTCGTCATCCTCATTCGGATCCTGCGCCATGGTCATGTCAATATGACCAGCCGAACAATCGCGTGGAGGTGACGGCGTGGGGGTCTTGCCATGGCTTGGCGCTGGCATGACAGACAATGTTGTTGTCTGTGGGGTGATGGCCTCGGCCATCCCCAAACGAATCATGCTCTTTGGCCATAGCAGGAATAAGCCGAAGCAACTTCTGAGGACATCCGGCTCTTCTTCATCCGCTCCTGGGGGTTGAATGGGAGGTTCCAGGTCATCGCAGCCCCTTAGCACCCGGATAATTTTAACCCTATGCACGCTATTTGGCATCGACTTTGAGTGGAACGTGCAGTGCACGGGTTGAATGATGGTACCCTTGGCAACATCCCTCAACTTTTTGTTCACAAAGCTTAAGAGAGTGCATGGAACATCCGTCTGCGAAAAACATGTATGGCACTAAAAAGATGCCATAAGAGTAATAAATGGCAACAAGGTAAAGTATTTGGTTTACCGTGATGGCGTCGAGCTCGGCTAATGTCGAGGCACCGCATACGACGACGGGCGTGCAAGAGACGGAGGGGATGCTTGATGGCACGGTGCCGGCCGCCGATGTATTCTCCCTATCGGTTGCATTAAGCTCCGGTGCCGCGGTGATGGCAGGGGGAGTCACCAATGCTTCCGGCGCCGCCGTGCTAGCGGGCGGAGTCACCAATGCTTCCGGCGCTGCCGTGATAGTGGGCGGAGTCACGAACACATAATTCACCGGGATCGCCGGCTCCGCATTGTTTGAGTGGCTACTGACCATGCTTGGAATCGGGCACGACCCTTGTCGACCACCCACACTCCAGTTCGCTATTGACTCCACCAAGGTAGGCAGGATGGAGGTGAGGGTGATTGCCAGGTTGTCTTGGACGATCTGTGGGATCCGTGCCACTTGTTCCTTAAGTTCCTGAACCTCGTGGTTTTCCTCGTCGCTCCTTCCCTCCACACGCGTCCTCGGGGGTGGACCAAAATGATCCACCCAATTCTTAGTCCCGAAGCCGGCCAGACGACCAGCCGACGATGGCTTCTTTATAACCGGCGTGATTTTCTTGGCCCGGTTCATCGCCCTGTTAAAAGGGTTATCCCACCGGGTGGCCACCGCCGACCCGTGGGATGAGGAACCATGGGATCCCTGACTAGCAATTTCCTGCTCCTGCAGAAGAAGTAACGTGAACCGTTTAGAAATTCGACTTGATCGATTAGAATGTAATCGACTTGATCCGCGGTAATTAAATTACTTACCGCAAGAACCTCGAAGTCCTTCACCTTAGTTTCCGCGGTGAGTTCTTTGGTTTTGGGGTCCACATGGTAAAGAGCCCTGATGAAGTTTCGAAGCTGCTTGTTTTCGAATTTCGAAAAGGGGTTAGGTATCCCCTTAGCTCTATACTCGTCGTCCTCCTTATCCCATTTGGGCTCCACAGCTCTGTAGCCACCAGATCCGAGATGGTGGTGACCTATATTCATCTCCTGCAATTCCTTTCCCCACTTACTCGAGGCCTTGGCTACTTCGGAGGTGCACTTGGCCTTGAACTCCTAGAATTGATCTTCGGTGATCTGCCGGTCAATCTTCTGGATCTCCTCAAGACTTTTCTCTTCTTTAAATATCTTCTTCTTTATCCAGGTTCTCCAGCTGGCCAGGGCGGTGCTCATCCTCGTGAGGGCGGATTTATTTACTTAATTCCCATGATAATCTGTGTTCTGATACTGAAGGGGGAACTTGTATCTTGCGTGCAGCTTCTCGAAGAGGAGTGTGCGCAAATGGCCATTATCTTTATGTCAGAGATTCTCGGTGTTGATCGAGATGGTGGTCCGGGTGATAGCCGCCACTTGCCCACCGTACCCTTTGACCACATGGTCGGGCGCCAAAGGAACCCCTATTGGGCTCACTTCGGTAATTTCCTCTCTGACGGTGCCGACCGTGTTCGGGCGCCTTTCCTTCTTCTTCTTAGGTGGATTACTACCACTTGTTGTGTCCTCGCCGCCATCAGTGGTTTCATCATCCGCTGTTCCTTCGGCCGCTTCTTCTTCCTCCGTGTCTTCCATCTCACCGGTGTCGCTCTCGGAAGGGTTGTATTCTTCATCACCCTCTGTCATTCTTTCTAGCCGCTCGACCTCCTCACAGAATGACAAGGGTCTGTTTTGAGGTCTCACTTCTCCTTCAACATTGATACGCTTAGAAGATCCAGCCTCGTCGTTGTCACACATGTTTGCACTAATAAAAGGCAAATAATGGTTAGTAAAGTGCGCGGAAAAATCCGGCATGACCATTGCTCATTTTTGTTAAACTAGGAGTGCCTGATTTCTGCTGAAACGGAAGTTAATCAACATTTCGGCGAAAATCGGGACTCATTTCATACAAGCACCTGCATACGAATACAACTAGGCAGGGTATTTTCCTGTATATAAGCCTAACAGCAGACCTGGAGCACCTGCATATAAGCCTAACAGCAGATCAGACCTGGAGCTACACAAAATAATGCATTATTTCTTTTGTTATAAAGGGTCAAATATAGTAATGTTTGATTGGTAAAATACTAAAATGACCTACATTTGTTATCAGATATAGTAAGCTTCAAAGCTGTATTTCATTTAGGATCAGAAGTCTAGTATGCTAGTCAGGGACCCAATGAGAAGAATAGAACTTGTAGTAGTATGAATCTTAGGAATACTTTATTCAGGAACCTGACCATGAACAAAAAGATTTGACAGATTATCTTTTCTTTCAACAAGAATCACTGTAAATATGCACATTTAGAACAGATAAATATGCACATTTAGAATTTACACTTTCCTTTTCCTTCATGTTTCACTCAAAAGAAGAAACATAGTTCCACATAGACTTGAATTAGCGGATGCAATGCAGCACTGAGAAATGCATGTTCTACTGAAAGAAAAAAGAAAGATGCAACGCATGTTCCATCTAGATTCAGCAAACTACAGTAGAGCTACTATACAACAATTGTAACAGAATATGAATCAGTATAAATTGTCTTAAAAATAATAGATCAGCTACTGTACATCAATTGTAACTGATGCTAAGATTGCTACTAGTATGTGTGTCCTTGTTGCTACTAATTGGGGTGCCTACAGGGTATATAGTGAGCGAGACATTAACATTATAGTTAAATATGTGAGGCTGTCAAATGATAAATGAGGTTAGATTTGTGAACAAACTAACTTAACTGTGAGTGCAATTAATATTATATTACAATCTGCCAAAAAGAACTTGTATATTGTCATGCATAAAGAAAAATAATGCCCTCATCATGTTATAGTTAGATTATATATAATCCTAAAGCACTTCATTGCTCTATTCAGAGATGGAAATTGTTTTGCAATTCTCCCCTTTATAATAAACCTTTATTGATCATCCACTATATCAACCTGGTTTGAAGTAGTAATTAGTATCATGTTCTACCTTTTTGCAGTTACATGAAGTCTAACTTGCACACTTGCTTGTTCTAGAAGTATCACTAATATAGCTTTTGATGATATGATATATAATACTGCATTATATGATCATACAAATAGAACTTTGTTTTGATACGTGACTACTTAATAGTGTAGCGCACTACTTGACTACATTACAAATGTGGGTGTAAAGAGATTCAGTTCCCATCATCAGAAGTTGTTACATTTATACCCTGACTTACTAAGATAAATAGACTGCTAAGGTGAATTTTATTTGATCCAGAGTGCTTATCCCAATTCAGGAGAGAGAATGCCCATGAAATCTTGCAATCACTAGATAGAACAACTTGGCCATCGCTGCGAATCCAACACCCATGTTTAAACACATCATCAAACAAAACAATCAATATACAGCAGCTTATCAAATCAAGACAAGCTTAGCATCACACTAAATAGAATCCGATGAGCATACTAGTATATGCCACATGACCCTTTCATAGATCCCGAAGAAAAATGAAGTACACGGCAGAAACAAAACAATCAACCTACTGCAGCCTATCAAATCAATGAGTAGTATTTTCAAGTTGAAGAGGGGGACGACATGCTTGACAGGGATCTTGGAGTCGAGCTCAAGGGAGACGTCGTCGAGCCCCACCACGAGTTCATGTGCTCGGAGGAGGAAACCCTAGAGAGGGGAGAGAGGGAGAGAGGGGAGAGGGGACGCTCACCTCAAAGACGACGACGACGAAGAGCGCGTGGACGATGACGAAGAGCGCGGACGGAGCTCCTCCACGGACGCGCGGCGGCCTCCTCTCCTCCTCCTCGGACGCGGCAGCCTCCTCTCCTCCTCCACGGACGCGGCGGCCTCCTCTCCTCCTCCTTGGCAGGCAGTGGGCGAGCGGCGGAGGCGGTAGATCAAGCGGCGGAGGCGGCATATCGAGCGGCAGAGGATAGATGGGAGATGACCGTGCACAACACAGACAACTTGTCACGACACTTAGCCGTAGCGCACCCTTACCTAGTGCGCTACGGGCAACCGTAGCGCACTAGGTAAGGGTGCGCTACGACTAAGTGTCGTGTCAAGTCAAACAAAAGGTTGCCGCCCCGTTAGTTGACACTAACACTTGCATATCCCACTGGTTTCGCCCTAGGTATGTACGCTCACTAAACCTGGAGCACCCAGGTTCGAACCCTGGTGCCCCCATTTTTTGTTTTTATTTTAAAACTACTTTAAAATGTTAAAAAAATATCCCCAAAATTATGAAAACTATATAAAATATATGTTATATGTTTTATATGACAAAAATGGTACATATATATCATCAAAAGTGGTACAAAAGTGATTCAAAGTAGAAAAAAATTAATATGCCATCCATATGCATCAATACAATCTTTTTTGAGCTAGCGTTTTACAATCTTTTTTCCCTTCTTTATCGCGGTTGAATAATTTAGCCCTGGCACTTTTATGTTTCTTCGCTCGAACGGGCTACCTTTTTTGGGTAAGGTTGTCCTTTTTCTTCTTGTGATGTATGTTTGTTCATCGTAGTCGTCGTCATCTTCAATCTTTGGATCACCGTACTGGTCGAAGTCTTGCTCGTTGGTGACTCCATCCATTCTGATGATGTTTCTTTTTCCTCTCCTCACGACAACACGGCTAGGCTTTGTCGGGTCAGTAATAAAAAAAAATTGGTCCACTTTGCTAGCCAGTACCCACGGTTCATTTTTCGCGGCGACCTGCGCACCGGCGGCCTTGGATTTGGCTGCTTCGGGTATTAACATGGTTGTGAAATACTGGTCTTCTCTTTCGACACTCTTGGCCCATCTGACACGGAACATCGGCACCTTTTCTCCACAGTAGTCGAGCTCTCAGATCTCCTCGATCCTTCCGTAAAATCTTTCCTTCACGTTGTCATCGGTGTAGAATTCCGATGTTATGCCTGAGTTCTGATAGTCACACTTGTTGTCCTTTTCCTCCATGTACAATGTGTAGCCGTTGATATCATACGCTTGATAGGTCACCAGGTTGTGCATGGGTCCCTGCGACAAGGTGAATATGATGTTTTCCTCCATATAATGCGATTGCGGGGGATTATCTAGGAGCGTCTGCCTAAACCAACGCGTGAAATCTGAGTTGTGCTCTTTGATTATTTCTCCCTATGTCCTCTGTATGCCCCGGTCACTATACTTCTTCTTGATTGACCTTTTGTGCTTTTGTACCCAAGGATCGACCAGTTCTAAATGTTGTAGCACGACTAGGTTTGCTCTATCAAAGTCTGCGCGTTGACAATCGTAGTTTACATGCAGTACGCGACGACCCTCTCGGTGACCCGATCCATCGAGCTTGCCAAAGTGCCTATTAACGGGAAGACCGACAGGGTTCTCAATGCCTGGATAATTTGTGCAGAAAGAGATGCACTCTTCGGCCAAAAAGCCGTTGGCTATGCTTCCATCTGGACGGGACCTGTTGCGAATGTATCCTTTGATGTGTCCGTTCATCCTTTCAAACGACATCATGCTGCGGAGGAACATCAGCCCGAGTTGGATGATATCCTCCACGATATGGACCAGCAGATGCACCATAATGTCGAAGAATGCGGGCGGGAAGTAGATCTCGGGCACACATAGTATCACCACGATGTCCTCTTGTAGCCTCCCGATCTGTTTCACGCCAATTGACTTTCGAGAGACGACGTCGAAAAACTTGCAGAGCCCAAACAATGTTTCTCGAACATGCTCATCCATTATACCTCGTAGTGCAACCGGAAGTATCTGCGTCAATAGCACGACACAGTCGTGAGACTTCATCCCACTAAACCTCTGCTTAGCCTCATCTAGGTACCTGCTTATCTTGCCCGCGTAGCCGTAAGGAAATTTGACTCCTAGAAGGCACTTGAAAAACTGTTTGATCTCATCCTGGCTTAGTGTGAAGCACGAAGGGGGGCAGTAATATTTGTTCTTCTTGACCTTTTTACCCTTTTGACGACCTTGTGTCGCCTCCGATTGATGATCATCCTCATCCTCCTGATCATCAGGAGTAGGGCGTCCTCCATGAAGATCCTTCCGGATGCCCATGAATATCAAGTCATTCCTTGCTTTAGGACCATCTTTCGTCCTATCTGGCATGTTGATTAGGGTGGCGACTAGTCTCTCGCACACGTTCTTCGTGATATGCATGATGTCAAGGCTATGAGGCGTGCGGAGAAACTTCCAGTATGGCAACTCCCAGAAAACAGACCTTGTTTTCTATAGCTTCATCAACGGCTTGTCTTGCTGCCTCTTTCGCCTGTTTCCCGGTTTAGGCCACTCTTTCCAGTTTTTCAGCAATTCATCCACTTCTTCACTGCTCCTCCGCTCTGGGATTCCTCGGGTCTTGGATTTTCCATTGAACAGATCTCCACGTTTTCTCCATGCATCATTCTTTCCAAGCCACCTTCGGTGCCCCATGAACACGGTTTTCGAAGACCCTGGATCTTTCTCTAGTTAGAGATAGGTCGTGTTATCCATGCACCTAACGCATGCGTAGAATCCTTGGATAACCTGCCCCGAGAAATATCCGCAACCTAGATAGTCTTGCACCATAGTGACCAATGCGGCTCTCATAGTGAAATAATCTTGTGCGACAGCGTCATACGTATTGGCTCCGGATTCCCATAACATGCCTAGCTCCTCTTTCAACAGCCCGAGATATTGGCTCCGGTACCAGGTTGTTTTGGCCCTTGAATTAGCATACTCATTTGTATGTACTTCTTTTTCATGCACAACCAGGGAGGGAGGTTGTACATCCATACAAACACGGGCCAAGTGTTGTGCGTGCCGCTCTGGCTACCGAACGGATTGAGTCCATCGGTGCTTGCACCTAGCCTGATGTTTCTCGAATCTCCACCGAATTCTAGGAATTCGAGGTCTAATGCTTTCCACTGGCTACCATCTGAAGGGTGCGTCAGCAGCTTGTCCTTTTCAGGGTCATCATCATCTGCTGGCTTCTTTCTTTCCGCATGCCAGCGCATGAGATTTGCTTCCTTAGGGTCTGCGAAATAGCGCTACAGACGAGGAGTGATAGGAAAGTACCATACCACTTTTCGAGGAGCTTGCTTCCCTTTCTTGAATCGACTAACGCCGCACGCCGGGCATGTGGTTTTCTCCGCATCCTCGCCCCGATAAATGATGCAATTGTTGATGCAGACGTGGTATCTAATGTGCGGTAGATCAAGAGGACACACGATTTTCTTGGCGTCCTCGATACTAGTTAGACACGTGTTCCCCTCCGGGAGACGATCGTGCCATAATGCCATCATATCGTCGAAGCTTGCGTCGGTCCATTTGGGTTTTGCCTTCATCTCCATAGCCTTGAGCGTTACATTCAACCGGGTATCATCGGGCTTGCATCCTTCATACAATGGAGTAACCGCGTCTTTCTCAAGTTGCGCAAGCTTGGCTTTCTCTCTAGCAGCAACCCTAGCGTTACTCGTCTGCTTGAGAAGTAGTTCTTGAACATAAGGGTCCCGCACCTAGCCTAACGTTGTTCCATCGTCTGCTCTGGCATCTAGATCATCATCATCCTAGTCTGCTTCCGCACCTTCACCAGCTCCAGGAGACTCTTCTTCATCTCGCCCGTCCTTGTCGTGATCATGATCATGTTGCCCGCCTTCCTCATTTTCTGCCGCCCCATTTACGGCCTCATCGTCTTTGTCATCACTTATCCACCGAGTGTAGCCATCCATGAAACCATGGCGGAGCAGGTGCGCCTGCAGATTTACGGAATCTGGGTCAATCAACCAATTGATTTTGCATCTTCTGCACGGACATCTTATCTCCGTCATGTTATTTCGTATCATGTCGGCGGTCACGCATTTCAAAAATCTAGCCACAATGCCTTCGCTCATTATGTGGACCATGGTTGCCTGCGTGGTGTACAAGGTAGAATTAGAAGTTTATTACAACCACAGAACCAATGCATGCATGCAATGGTCGATGGAAAATTTCGGCATGACCTATCCTAAAATTACGACCTTTGTGAAATGCCAAAGTCTTGCCAAAATGGAAATGAATCAAAATTTTGGCAAAACAATGCCAATATATGAAAGAGCATACAATGCATGCTCTCCAAACACATGAGAGCATCGATCCTCTCCATAGATATGTGACCATATCATCCATACACATAAACACATCCTCTTACATAGACAACTTACCGAGATGAAAGACCAAGAAGATCTCGAAGGAGAGGTAAGAGACCGAGAGGATGGTGGCCGGAAGGAGAGCTTTCCTCTATTATGTATGTAGCATCCAAGGTAAGTTTTACATGCTACAAATGGTGAAAGAGTGGAGAAATTGAGGTGGAAGGAGGAGGGGGCGAGATCCAAGGAGGAATAAGGAGGGGAAAGTGAAGTGTGAGATGGTGAGATCTAGTCAGATGTGCAAAGGTATCTACCAAAAAGTAGTAGCAGAACGCACATCCGTGGCGCACATGGTGGGGTGCACCACAGGAGTAAAGAACATCCGTGGCGCACATACCGGTAATGCGCCACAGACGTGTTTTCCCAGTTACACAGTAGGGTGGCCCGATCTTGCCTGTAGCGCATGGAGATCATGTGTGCCACGACTACCGGCCACACCTGTAGCACACTTCACAGGGGTGCGCTACGGCTATGTGGTCTATGGCCCATAGTGTCCTGGCCCACACACGACCGTGGCGCACCACCCGCACGTGCACCACTATTATGGTAGATAGCCGTAGGGCATGTGGCCAGTGCGCCACGCCTATTTTAGCCGTGGGGCACCACTAGCACCTGCGCCACGGATGTGCAGATTACCTATAGCCATTTTCCTAGTAGTGGAGGTCCCACCTCACCAAGGTTTTATCATAAAACATTTGGTAAAACTTTGTCGGGGTCTTCCCATCCTATAGCTTTGCTTTGGCTAAATCGGGGTCTCCAAAGGGTATGGTGTATTACACCATCTACCACACTAGGGACAAGTAGGTGTCATCAAGGGGGGGTGTACTTAATAGTACAAAAGTGTAATAGTTCAGAGGAGCCAAACCACTACCATATATACATCATCATATAGTAAAACAATGCAGTTTTAAATAAACAGTAGATAAAACATGCATGAGTAAAACAGTAGGACAAGGCTTATGAGCAAGAGGGTGGCTTGCCTGAGATCAGCAATATGGCATAATTGTCCCTGGACTTCTTCTTAGAATACCCAATAATACCAATAATGAGAACCATCTTCTGATCTCCGATTTCACCGCAACTATCGTCGTCAAGATAGCACATGCAAGCAAACCAAACCACAATCAACACAAGGCCTACAATCATCATTACACTATAGCAAACAAACATACCACACATTACTCAATTCAGTAGGTTTTGATCGATTGAGTGGGTTGTAATTGGAATTACTTTAATTGCCCTTGTGGTCTTTGTTTTATGATGTATTTGTCCAAATACCACCTGTTAAGGGGATTTAGACCTAGGCTTGGGTCTGTATGATATCATTATTCAAAGATGACACCATCAGATAGATTTGGACAAAACAAGACCAACAAAAGTGGTTTCACTATTTGATCACTTTTCTTTAATTTCTTATAAATAATCTAGTGATAAAAGTTCTAGTTTTAGGAAATAATTCACCAAAAAAGTTATGGATCTCCAAATATTGTTTCCTTGGATGATTCTGTAGGGTTTGATGTACTGAATAGCTGAGAGTTGGAATCAAGTCAAAATAATTAATAGAATGCCCTCAGGAAATTCCCAAAGGCAGTTCTGTAGATTTTTTTTGTCTTTTTAACCAGATTAAACCTACATAAGCTTCTGATTTGATTCCAAATACACATTGTTGATATGTAGAATACTTTTCTGTAGAAATTGGAATCAAACTTTTTGGAGTTGCAGAGCAACTGTAGTGATTTTTCTAGTGATAATAGTACATACAGAAATATTTAATTCACGAGAAAATCTCAGAATCTCAATAATTATTTAGCTCCTGGATTTTGACATAACCTGATGTACCACTTCCCTGGGAATTGTACTCAGGTCAAAAAAAATTATATTTCGGCCTAGGGAAAATCCTAAGGACAGAAAAAGGATTGTTCTTGTTATTTTTACTACAGGGAAACAAAGGCTCCACTTGGCATGAGGCTAAGTCCATGATCTAGGTGCATCAACTACCCACCATATGGACTTTGGATCATACCATTTGGGTATGTACAAATCAATGTGGAGATTATTTAGTGAACAAGATACAATTTAGTGGATTTAATGCCAGTAAATAATAAAAATTATTTTTGGCAAGTGGCCAGTTCTGCATGTTGCATAGAACACTAAGGTACTTGTTAGAAACGGTGATCTGGGCGAAGAGTGTAGTTTTCATTTTTATTTCGATTTAAACCTAGCAGCCATATACTAGCAGATCTGGAAAAGAATAAAACTGAGAAGGGAGGCCAGGCCGGATCCAGTAGGGAGTTGGGCTACACCGGGGAATTCGGCCACCTAGGCGGCACACACGCGGGAGGAGGATTCGAATCCCGCCGGTCAGCGACCGCGGTGGCCGAAGGGGTACGGGGCCTCCTGGGCCGTTGGATCAAGAGGCGATCCACAACCCTGGGTCGTCTCCCCCGCTGAGACACCGCCGGCGACGGGGCAAACCCTAGACGCGTCGGGCGGCAGCGGGGAGCTCACCTGAGGTGCGTAGGGGCACTAGGGAGGCTCTAGGGTGACGCGGTAGTCTGCGACGAGCCCGGCGAGGGGCGCCAGTGGGGTTTTCTTCCTTGGGAAGACGCTCACGCGTGAGGACGACCGGCGGGTGGCTTGGAGGTTCCCGGCGACATTGTTCCGGGGGTTCCTGAGCAGAGAAACAAGCAGGGTTAGATGCACACTGTCACGGGGAGTCCAGCAGAGTGACATGCAGAGGAGGGGGAGCATGGGAGAGGGAGCTTAGGTCGAGGAGAGGGAGGAGGCCGAAGCTTCTCTTCTTCCCTATCTCCAGTTGCACAGAGCAGGGGAGAGGGAGTGGTGGACAGGGGAGGTGAGTGGGGGTGAGAGGAGGCAAATGAGGGGCAGAGGGAGGCGCGGGGTGGTCTCTGGCCTATTTAACTCAAGATGGATCGATTCATGGTGGATTTTGTCCAAGGAGAGGATGGGGAGGGAGCTGGTCACTAGTTGGTCGAGCTGGGTGGTGCTGGGCGGCAGTGTGGGCCTGGTGCTCGACCGGAGAGAGAGGGGAGTGGAGGTGGCTGTTGCTTTTAATATACAAGATATTTTGCAAGATATGCCTCTCCTTCTCTCATACAAGCACATGGGACAAGAGAGGGGTGAGCTACAGTGTAGCACGACCAGAGAGATTTCTGTTTGCTGTGGTGCATTGCTTTGTAGGTTTGGAGGGACTTGGAGAAGGCTTTGGATCATGTTTTGAGTTTGCACCATTTGATCAGAAAGGTTCTTGTGAAGGAAGTTGAATAATTTGCATTCGGAAATGTGGCAATATGGTACTGGTAGATGGGTATGGTTAGGATGCATCTCTAGGATTTATTTGGAATTTTTTAGAAGAGTAGAAGCGCACTTAAATCCATTTATTCAAAAACTGCAGAAGTGAAGTATTGGAGCTCATTTGATATTTTTACATTGGACCTTGTTGGATTTTGATGTGAGGTGGTTCCAAATGTGAATACACACTTAGGGGAATTTTCCCAAGATTTATTGGAAGATAAAAGTATTTAAAACAATTATTATTCCAATTCAGCCATTTAAGAAAATGGGAAAAAAAAATAAAGCTCTTCCAAAATATTTATTTTTGAAGTGGGAAGATGGGGTACGATATGTGTACCTCAATTGAGCCAAAATTTTGGGAAGTGTTTGGCAAAAACCAAACTTTCCTTTATGGAAGAAGTTTTGGAGATTTAGTCTATTAAAGAGATTAATTAGGTTTGGAGCCATAATAATTATGGATCATATTTGATAAATCTTGATGATCAAGGTAGCTGAGGTAGACAAGGTGTAACAAGCATTTGCAACCTTGGGAAATGGAAATCCAACTTGAATTAGATGGAAAACAAGGAGTTGTGGATCTAGGGTGATGTTGTTTTTATACCACCAAAACCTTGTTGGATCTTGGAGCTCAGAGCTCACCTTGATGCAAGGGCTAGATGGATAGTTAGACCAAGTCATCTAGATGATCATGGCAGAAGGAGTTTGGATTTGTTATATTTGAGGTGGTCTAGAAGTGATGGCAAACTTTGTTGAAAATAAGGCTGCCGTACCAGATAGGTCATGATGCCCTATAAACCATGTGGGTTTAAGAAGCACAAAGATCTACTTGGAACAAGTGAAGTAGATGTTGATAGACCTATATGAGTAGAACACAACCATTCAAGGAGTTGGTACATAGAAGGTGGGATGGTGGTGTGAGCTTCTGTCAAAGTAGGCATGTTGACTAGATTTGCAAGAAAATTTATTTTCTTGCCTGCCAAAACCATCAAGAACAAGTGGGTTGGAGGATGATCTAACCATGGAACAGAGTGGGCCTTGGTAGTCCTTAGGATTGTTAACAATATGGTTCAAGTGTATTACCAAAAATGCACAAGGGTTGAGAAAAGGAGACATTCAAAAAGGTGATGTTGAAACAGATTCCAGACTTAGCCAAATTTGGCAGATTTAGGGTTTTTGACTAGATTATGAGAGGGGAGGTTTTTGATGGATAGCAAGACACCAAAGCATCATCAAGTGGATGAGGTTGAAGAGTAGATTGGGTGGAAGGGATCCATGCTTGATATTGGTCTTCATTGACTTGGAAGCTTCTAGAAGGGATATCTTCAGAATTGATCTGGTTAAGGGTTTTAGATGATCACCTAGTATCTAGAGATTAGATCCTCCTTTATGTTCCTGCTTAGGGTGTGGTGATTTGGAAACCTCTTGATCCTAGTGATGAGGTCCTAGAGTAGCTCATACTATCTCCTAAGCAGACAAATCAAGCAGCAGATCAAGGCACTTCATCACATAGCAGATCAAGGCAACTCATCTTATAAACTAAGCAAACCTACTACTGGGGTTACCATCAAGCCTAGCTTGAGGTGAGTATGGGTATTTTTAAGTGTTGGATTTGAATAAGGTGAGAGTCCTTAGTATTTCTACCAAGAGTATAATTCAAAAGCTTAAAAAGAGGTTTTGGGAAACCTAGAGATAAGAATGGTTGAAGGATCTGTCTATAAAACATAAGGATATTATAATAGGTTGCTCTCCATAGTTTAGGGACACAGAAGCTACTAAAATAGTTGGTTTAGAAAGGCTTCTTGGCTCAGGTTTTGAAATGCCAGAACATTTGAGAATATGGACATTAATCCAAGACTGTTTTGAGAAGTAGCTTTTGCCAACTGGGTTAAGGTAAGGAGTATATCATCTAATACACATTCATGTGCATAAGCATATCCAAACAACAAGCAAACACTTCACCATTAAACAAGAAAAAGTTTTTGTTCCCCCTGATTTTTGCATTCTGGACAACTAATCAGGGTTGTTGAAATTGGGATGTTACACAAAAATAGTAGGAGTTTTTCGACCTTGCCGATTTCAGCGGGCGAGCCTCTGCAATCTTGTACTTTTTTGAGTACATTGCTCGTTGCTTTTCTTAGATGGATGTTCTTTGTACTATTGAAGTGACACAGAGTCATCGCCGTCCGAAAGCAGCAAGGACGTGGAATATGAGGGTGTCATGGACTCCAAGGGCAAAGGCATGGAGATGGACGAGCCCTGCCAAAAGGCGGTGGCCACCTACGACGATAGCTCCTCGAGCTCCTCCAAGTTGGGGTGACATAGGGTTCTTGCCTGGATGACTAGAAAGGAACTTTCAGAGTCTTTGGGTGATCATGTAAGTGTGTTTTGTTCATACGAGGGAGCCCCCGAGTCCCTTTCTTGGTTGACCTGAAGTGCTACTCTAGCCCTTCCTGAAGGACATGGTTCGACTGGGTCAACAACACGTGCAGCATGATGCTGACTTCCGGTAACTCCAAGGGAAACTCCTTTGTCATGTTGCGTGATTCATCCGAGTATGGGGTCAATTTCTGACTGATGCATTTTTTCTTGTGTCAGAGGAGAATAATCAAGTTCTTCGTTGGCTAGACTCTCCCAAAAATAAACTCAGCACGACGGAGACCAAGAGGAAGGATGCAGTCGAGGCCCTCGAGCGCTACAAGATGGAGTCAAAACAGCGGGTGCAAAGGCTGCTTTGGCATTTGTGTCATCCATATGTGGACCTGGAGGTTGTCGCTGAAGGGCCACCGGCACCACGGGATAGTATGACGTGGAATATGCAGCCACCATACCAGGAGGTTGCCTAGCCTGCGGAGGATATTATCCGGTTGTTTGATGAGTGCACCAACGTCTTATTTCAGTGGCAGTAGCGTAGTTTTAGCATGCATAGGACATACAAGTGATGTAAAGCGTGTATAGTTTTCATTTGGCATTGTAACCCTTGTAATTTACATAAAATTTTTAGTTTGTATGTGCTCAAGTGTGATTATGCGATGCCATTTCGTTAGCCTCACGCCTATAAATCTCGGCATCTTGTCAACCTATTAGTTGGGATGCAACTGGGTTGGAGTTTTCAAGGGTTCTATTGTAAGTAGAGTCAGGTACTCAGGCCATCATGATGGTGAGTTGGTTGTATTTACGACGAGGTCGTCAAGGAGGGCAGCCCTCGAGTGTAGTATGTATAAAGTAAAACATAACAAAACTCATGGTTGAGGAACTTAGCTTTATTTATTTAAGAATAGTAGGAGGTACATGTTTGGCTAAGTAGCTTGGCCGAGTAGCCTTATTAAAAAGTAAAAACATCTAAGGATAGAATCGTCACAACTGCACGATGTTCCATGGGTTAGAGTATGTGACTCTAGTGTCTACGTCCTTGAGGCGATAGGCGCCACCTAGGATCACCTCTATGACCGTGTAGGGTCCTTCCCATGGATATTCAAGCTTAAGGTGCCCTTTTTGCCTCAATGGCAGGACAAGGTCACCTTCGGTGTAGCCATCGGCTATTGTAGTTGCGGAGGCTTTGCTGATACACCATTGACCATGCGGAGGTGATTTCACGCGCCTCGTCTAAGAGGTCGACAGATTCTTCAAGTGCGTCGTAGATTCGGCTTCACTGTAGGCGACGACCCACGGGGCCTTGTATCGTACCTCACCTGGTAACACTACCTCAGCACCGTGCACTAGGGAGAAGGGTGTGTAGCTGGTGGCGCTGTTTGGAGTTGTGCGGAGGCTCCATAGTACAGAGGGCAGCTCGTCTGCCCATGCTCCGGCCGCTTGCTCCAGAGGCAAAATGAGTCACAGAAGCGTAGCTGACGTTGATGCCCAAATTCTCACAGAAGTCCTAGAACTCCTTCGAGGTGAAGTTTGTCCCGTTGTCGATGATGATGTTGTGTGGCTATTGGGTTCGCAACAAAGAAAACAAAAAATTTCCTACGATGTGAACTACTAAGCACCAAGGTCTATCTACTAGATACAAGCAATGGGTGGATATACATACATAGAGATCATACCCTTGAAGGCCGACAAAGTGTAGCAAGATTAGACTCGTGGATGATGTAGTCGATCGCTTGCCGATGTCAAGATTGAGAGGAAGTCCTAGCACTGCAAATCAGCAGCACATTCATGCTCTCACACACGTTAGGTCCACCGAACAACCTCCGCCTCCTCGCTCCAGCGATGTAGCAGAAGCAGCAACTCCTTCAAGACGAAAAGCCACCGGAAACATGTATTTTTCTAATCCGAGACCATGGGGGAATAAATCTAAAAGTGGAGAGAGATCCTTCACGAGGAGGTGTGATTTGTGAGGTAGGAGAGGGAGGCCTTTTACAGGGGAGGGGGCATCCCCTCCCATGGCCGGTGGCCATGGAGGAGCCCCTCCGCCTTGATACATTGCAAATGTATCTATAATTTTTGATGTTCCATGCTTGGTTTTATCTACTTTCTTGTGTTTTGTCCACACTTTGGAGTACTTTTCATATGATTTCTTGGACTAACCTATTAACAAGATGCCATAGTGCCAGTTGCCTGTTTTCTGCTGTTTTTGGTTCCAGGAAGTCAGAAAATGAATATTCTCGGAATTGGATGGGACAAAAGCCAAAGTTCCTATTTTACCGGAAGACTCACGGAGACAGAAGGAGAGTCGGAGAGGGGCCACAGGGTGGCCACACCACCCCATGATGTGGGTCCACCTAGGCCGCGCTAGGGCATGGTGTGGGCCCCCTAGCCGGCCACTGACCTTGCCTCCTTCGCCTATAAGAGCCTCCCGATACCAAAACCCTAGAGGATCAATCAGAAATCCACGAAAAGTTCCGCTGCACCGCCGCTACCGAAGGGGAGATTCGGGGGACAGAAAGTCTCTATTTGGGCACCCTGCCGGGATGGGGAAGTGCCCCCGGAGCCATCTCCATCGATCTCCACCGCCATTTCCATCACCATTGCTGATTCCCATGATGATGAGGGAGTAGTTCTCTCTCGAGGCTAAGGGTTATACCGGTAGCTATGTGTTCATCTGTCTCTATGCATGATCATATTGTGATCATGAGCTTGTAATCTATAGATCTACCTTGCTACTCAAGTGCTTTAATAGATCTCTGCTCTCCCCATGTGTGTGAAAGTGACAGCGTGCTCACCATGGTGGCACTTAGGCTAGAGATTGCAAATACTTGTTATGAGTTATATTTGGAGTTGGATGTCTTTATGAAATTGTGGTGTTTGTTGGACTCATCTAGTAGTCAAGGTGACAGTGTGGGGTTTTCTAGATGGGAAAGATGAACTTTGAGGTGTGCTGTTATAGCCCTACCGTTGATTAGAGTGTCCAACCAGAGAGTAGTTAAGAGTAGTATCATGAAGATAATATATTTATATGAGAGTGTTCACTAGTGAAAGTATGATCCCTAGGCCTTGTTTCTAAGCATTGAAACACCGTTTGCTATTAGATCTGTTACATGTTTGCTTGCTTCCTTCTTTATTTCAGTTTGCCTTTAGTCTTTTCCATGCCATCAAGTTATTTTCTATCACTGTTACCACTTACAATTATCCATACCACTCGTATTTCAGTATCTCTTCACCGAACTAGTGCACCTATACACCTGGCAAGTGTATTGGGTGTGTTGGGGACACAAGACTTCTTGTATCTTGATTGCAGGGTTGCTTGAGAGGGGATACCTTTGACCACTTCCTCCCTGAGTTCGATAAACCTTGGGTGATCCACTTAAGGGAAAACTTGCTGCTGTTCTACAAACCTCTGCACTTAGAGGCCCAACAACTGTCTACAAGAATAGAAGTGCATAGACATCAAGCCATTTTCTGGCGCCGTTGCCGGGGAGGTAAGGTAAAAGGTACTCACATCCTCCGGTGTGAGTGCTCGAAGTTATTTTCTTTAGATTCTGCAATTTTGTCTTTTTGTTTCTTGTTTTCATTAGTTAGGCTTAATGGAAAACAACAACAAAATTAGAGAGCTTTTTAGTATTTTTCCTAATTTAGAACATGAATTGTCTGAAAAGAAAATTAAAAAACCCATGGAACTTTCTTTGCATGCTAATAGCAATGTTATTAGTATGAATCTTTTGAACACCTTTGTTACTAATGCTATGGAAACGTCTAAGCTTGGGGAAGTTGGTTCTTATGAAAATGATCTCTTTAGTTCCCCAGTTTTAAGGAAGAAAATTTGCTCTGATAATACTTTATCTCCCATATGTGGTAATTCTAATGATAATTTTAAGATACCTAGAAGAATTATTGATCGTGTTATGGATAACTACTATTTTGGAGATGGAACTGTCCATCCCAGTGATCATTTACTCTTTATACACAAATTATGCGGGTTGTTCAAGTGTGCAGGTATTACAATAGATCACGTCAAGAAGAAGTTATTCTCTTTATCACTTAAGGCCAAAGCAAGGGAGTGGTATGAGCTACTGGATGATCCTCATCATTTGGAGTGGAAGGAACTTGAATCTCTCTTTTACTCTAAATTTTATCCTCCTCATGAAATTCATAAAGATAGGAATTATATTTATAATTTTCATCCTCATGATGGAGAAAGTATTGCCCAAGCATGGGGGAGATTGAAGTCAGTAATGCTCAAATGTCCCATTCATGAGCTCCCCAAGAATATTGTTATTAATAATTTCTATCCAAGGCTTTCAGGACATTACAAGGACTATCTAGATACTTGTTTAGAGGGATCCTTCACGAGTAAGGATGTCAAAGCTAAGTGGGATATTCTTAAAACAATTCAAAGCAATACTGAAGATTGGGATAACAACAAAGGTAAAGAACCAGGTATAAACTATGAGTATGAGTGCATTAAGTCTTTCGCTGAAACTGCTGATTTTCAAGAGCTTAGTGCTAAATATGGTCTTGATCCTCAAATTCTTATTGATTGTTTTAAAACCTTTGCTTCTCATATTAATGCTCCTAAAGAAAATTGGGACATGTATCATGAGCCTTATAAAGACACTTGCATGGAAAATGAAATTGTTATTAATGATAGCAATAAACATGCTCAAACCTCTGAAAGTACTACTTCTTATAAGAATGTTAATTTTTGTGGAATACATAGGCCCTTTGAGAATAATCAAATTGAATAAGAATACTGTATCACCCACAGGAATGAAAAAACTAGAATGTGGTATAGGGCTTTAAATGATCTTGGTAAAAAGTTTGTGCCCTTTATCCTTTTATTTGTGAGCTTTGCTTTGAAGTGGGTCATTTCAATTTTCAATGCTCGGGCCATAATAATAGCCCTTCTAATCCAATGAGTACTGCAAGTTTGTATTGTGATTACATGATCACTCCTAATCAGCATGATGAACTTACATTATTTTTGGGATGTGAAGAGTTATCAAGAAAAACCTCTTTGGTAGATATGAGTGCTTTTGATATGAATAATGTCCTGCATGGTTGTCATCTTTATTGTGTTGATAATTGCCACACAAATACTTACATACAAAATATTATAGAAGATGAGATTTTACCAAAATATGATAGGACTAATATGTATTTTGATATTATCAATGAAAAGAAGGAATCGTCCAAACTTTCTTCTATTGTCTCTAACAATGAACCAGGGTATATGGAGAAGCTTCCTTTCAAGCATCTCCCTCCTAAAGAGAAGAAGAAGAAGAGGAGGAGGAGTAAAAGGAGAGAGGAAACGGTATTTTCCCCTAAGCATGTTGCTCCTATTATCATTTTTGATGAGTCTGAACTCGATGATGTTCCTATGCCTGTTATCTATAGTAGTGATCATGATTGGGAAAAGCACACTTCTTTTGATATTGAAAATCTCTTTGGTACCAATTCTGAAAATGATGATATTAATAATTGTTGTACTATTAGTGCTATCCATGATCCTTCCAATGATGATATATTTACAAATGAACACACTTTGGAAGATAATTATTCTATTGCTTATGATGATACTACACCTCCAATTTATGATGATTGCAATGATGATTATGATATTTTCAGTCCACGTACTATTGAGGAGGAAAGTAATTATGATTACAATATGCCTCCTATATTTGATGATTATGGTGATGAAAATAATAATGATAGCTATTTTGTTGAATTTGCTCCCACTATAATCAATAAGAATGACTATGTTTATGTGGG
The DNA here is from genome assembly GCA_023614405.1 of Avena insularis. Lineage (NCBI taxonomy): Eukaryota > Viridiplantae > Streptophyta > Magnoliopsida > Poales > Poaceae > Avena > Avena insularis. The sequence continues at coordinate 108,483,454 of CM042692.1, forward strand.
GAGTATTAATTCTTTTATGCATTTGGCTCATGATAAGAATGTTTCATGTGATTGTTATATTGTTAATTTCATTCATGATGCTACTGAAAGTTATTATGAGAGAGGGAAACATGGTTTTATGCATCTCAATAATATTAAGTTTCCCCTCTTTATGTTGAAAGTCTTGAAGTTGCACATGTTTTGCTTTCCTATGCTTGTTGCTTTGTGCGTTCATGACTTGTTTCTTCACAAGATTCCTATGCATAGGAAGTGGGTTAGACTTAAATGTGTTTTGAATATTCTTCTTGATGCTCTCTTTTACTCTAAATTCATATTTCTTGTGTGAGCATCTTCTCAAACTATCATGCCTAACTTAAATGCGTTAAAGAAAAGTACTTATTGGGAGATAACCCAAAAGTTTTAGATAAGTCTCGGAAGTTATTACTTCAGTAATAACCGCTCCTTATCCTTTTTATTTGCTTTTTGTGGCAAGAGTAACCTCTAATGAGAGAGAAGTAATGATTGGGAAAGTTCCTGTCCCGAAACAGATTTATGTGCTTCACCGTCTTTTTGAGGCGTGAATTTTTCTGCTTCTGCCCCAGGTTGGGGACACAAGAGACTTCTTGTATCTTGATTGCAAGGGTTTCTTGAGAGGGGATACCTTTGACCACTTCCTCCCTGAGTTCAATAAACCTTGGGTGATCCACTTAAGAGAAAACTTGCTGCTGTTCTACAAACCTCTGCGCTTGGAGGCCCAACAACTGTCTACAAGAATAGAAGTGCATAGAAATAACACCTCCTCTCATTCATGTGGGTGGAAGCTGCACTCACATAAACATGTCTCCACTCAAAATTCCACTCACATGCATTAAATTTCCACCAAATTTAATGCAACTCTCATTTAATAAAACTATTTTATTTATATTATTTAGAACATTCACATAAAACCCCTTGCAATATTTCAATATCACATGTAGAACCTATTTCAGTAATTTCACCCAAAACAATTACGGTGTCCATTGAAATAATTCCAGCGCTTTCTAAATCATTTGTCTGGAACACATTTGCTCCAAATGGTATCAGTATCCCTTAAGTATGTCACCCTATGGTTCGTGAATAATGCAGACATGATCCAGACCCTTCTCCAATCAATAATCAGTAGTGGGACCTGGAGATCCATACTGACTCCCACACATTCAACGATGACTTTTGTGATCGTGCGAACCTTTAACACTAGTAACTAAATCCCTCTGTCTCGCGATATATTAAATTTCCGTGATTCGATCATCGGTATCTCAATACCTAGTTTGATCTCGTTACCAAGATGCACTCTTTTCTTGTTGCCGTGATGTAACAATCTAGTGATCACATCACTTGCTTGCAAGTAATCTCAATGTGATATCATAGGGCCCAGAGTATATCTATTCGTCATCGGGATGTACAAATACCACTCTTGATCCATGAGCCTCAACATAACACCTTTGGAGTATCTGAACCCACTTTTATAGTCATCCTGTTATGGTGTGACGTTTGATGTTATCAAGTTACTCTTGTAGTGTTAGTGATTGACATGATCTCATGGTCTAAGGACTAAGATTACCTCGTATGATGTTACAGCAATATAAACACAATGACTTTGATCATAATACTATACTTTGGATGAATGTTCATTACATCATTCCACCAATGTTGTGACCTCGTGATTAACAACATCCAATGTCCATGATCAGGAAAACTTGATCATCTTGTTAATCAACAAGCTAGTTTATAAGAGAGGCATAACTAGGAACCCTTTATTTGTTTATTAAACACACATGTATTAACATTTCAAATTAATACAATTATATCATGCAAAATAAACATCTATCATATACTTGGAATACGATAATAACAACTTTATTATTGCCGCTCAGGGCATAATCCTTTCAGTCTCCCACTTGCACTAGAGACAATAGTCTAGTTTACATAGTGATTAATCAAACACCCATGGAGTTCTAGTGTTGATCATGTTTTTCCCTAGGGAGAACTTTAGTCAACGGATCTACTTCATTCAGGTATGTGTGTACTTTACAAATCTTTATATCTCCATCCTTGACATGGTCGTGGATGGTGTGAAACCGGCGCTTAATATGCTTGGAATTCTTGTGAGACCTTGGTTCCTTGGCGTTGGCTATGGCTCCATTGTTGTCACAATAGATCACCATTGGGTCAAACGCACTAGGAAGCACACCTAGTTTAGTTATGAACTCCTTCATCCAAACTGCTTCTCGCGCCGCTTTTGAAGCAGCAACATATTCCGCCTCCATTGTTGATCTAGCCACCACATGTTGTTTGTAGCTCCCCCAACTAACAGTTGCTCCGTTCAAGAGAAATACATATCCGAATTGAGACTTAGAGTCATCTAGATCAGTGTCAAAGCTAGCGTCAACATAAAACTTAGCGACCAGCTCTTCTTCACCTCCGTATACAAGAAACGTTTCCTTAGTTCTTCTTAAGTACTTAAGGATATTCTTGACCGCTATCCAATGTTCCGAACCTGGATCAGATTGGTACCTACTAGTCAAACTAATATCATGTGCCAGATCCGGTCTTGTACATTATAGAGCCTATTATTGAAGCCTAGGGGATCTTATCCATTACTTCTCTTTCTTCCATCGTAGCCGGACTTTGAGTCTTACTCAATATCTTTCCTTGCAACATAGGTAAGAACCCTTCTTACTTCCATCCATATTAAACTTCTTTAATATCTTACCAAGGTATGTACTTTGTGATAGCCCAATTAGGCATTTTGATCTATCTCTATAGATCTTAATGCCTAATATTTATGATGCTTCACCAGGGTCCTTCATCAAAAATTTGTTGTTTAGATAACTTTTAACACTGTTTAAAAGATCTATATCATTTCCAATCAATAATATGTCATCCACATATAATATCAGAACTGCCACATTGCTCTCACTCACTTTCTTGTAAATACATGCCTCTCCATAAGTTTGGACAAATCCAAACTCTTTGATCGCCTCATCAAAGTGGAGATTGCATACCTTATCAGCATCCTTAGGATCGACAAAACCCTTAGGTTGTATCATATACAACTCTTCTTCAATATTACCATCGAGGAATGCAGTTTTGACATCCATCTGCCATATTTCATAATCAAAATATGCAGCAATTGCTAACATAATCCTAACCGACTTTAGCATCACTAGGTGAGAGAATGGCTCACATAGTCAACTCCTTGAATTTGTTGAAACCCCTTTGCGATAAGTCGAGCTTTATAGATGGTCACATTACCATTAGCATTAATTTTTCTTTTGAAAATCCATTTATTCTCAATGCCCTTTCAGCCGTGAGGTAAGTCCACCAAGGTCCAAACCTGGTTTTCGTACATGGATTCCATATCGGATTTCATGGATTCTAGCCATTTGTTGGAATCCGAGCTCATCATCGCTTCTTCATATGTTGCAGGGTCATCAATTCCATTTACCATGAAATTCACGACATGATTTCCGTATAGTTCAGGAAGTGCACGTGTCCTGCTTGACCTGCAAGGTTCGATATTAACCTCTTTCGGAGTTTCATGATCATTATGATTAGTTCCTTCTTCATTTGGTGAAGTCAAATCCGGAACAATTTCCGGTGCTGTGCCACTCGCTGTTTCATGAAGAGAAGGTTCAATAACCTCTTCGAGTTCTACCTTCCGACTACACACACCTTTTGCAAGAAATTATTTCTCTAGAAAGGATCCATTTTGTGCAATGAAAACCTTGCCCTCGGATCTTTGATAGAAGGAATACCCAATTATTTCTTCAGGGTATCCTATGAAGACGCATTTTTCCTCTTTGGGTTGGAGTTTATAAGGCTAAAGTTTCTTCACATAAACATCACATCCCCAAACTTTAAGAAATGACACCATAGGTTTGTTTCCAAACCACAATTCATACGATGTCATTTCAACGGATTTAGATGGTGCCCGATTTAAAGTGAATGCAGCGGTTTCTAGTGCATAACCCCAAAATTATAGTGGCAAGTCAGTAAGAGACATCATAGATCAAACCATATCCAATAAAGTACGATTACGATGTTATGAAACACCATTACATTGTGGTGTTCCGACAGGCATGAGTTGTGAATCTATTCCACACCCTCTCATGTGTGCGCTAAACTCGTAACTTATATATTCACCTCGACGGTCGGACCGTAGAAATTTAATCTTTCTATTACGATGATTTTCCATTGCACTCTGAAATTCCTTGAACTTTTCAAAGGTTTTAGACTTGTGTTTCATCAAATATATATATCCATATCTACTCAAATCATCAGTGAAACTAACAAAATAACAATATCCACCTCACGCCTACACACTCATTAGACCACATACATCAGTATGTACGATTTCCAGTAAATCTGTCGCCCGTTCCATTGTACCTGAAAATGGGGTTCTAGTCATCTTTACCATAAGGCATGGCTCACATGTATCAAATAATTAAAAATCAAGTGATTACAAAAGTCCATCAGAATGAAGTTTCTTCATGCGTTTAACGCCAATTTGACCTAGAAAGCAGTGCCACATATATGCAGATATATCATGATCAAGTTTAATCCTTTTAGCATCAACATTATGAATATCGAGATTAAATAGAAATAAACCATTCATCACAGGTGCATGACCATAAAATATATTAACCATATAAATTGAACAACCATTGTTTTCTGATTTAAACGAATAACCACTTTGCAATAAACATGATCTGGATACAATGTTCATGCTCAGTGCAAGCACCAAATAACAATTATTTAGATTTATTATTAATCCCGACGACATATGGAGAGGTAGTGTCCCGACGGCGATCACATCAACTCTTGATCCATCGCTGACACGCGTCGTGACCTCATCTCTTGCTAGCTGTCACTTGTTCTACAGGCCCTGATTCGAGTTACATATATTAGAAACCGATCCAGTATCAAATACCCAGGTGCTACTGTGAGTACTAGTCAAGTACACATCAATAACATGTATATCACATATACCTTTGTTTACCTTGCCGGCCTTCTTGTCCGCCAAATACATGGGGCAGTTGTGCTTCCAATGGCCAGTCCCCTTGCAATAGTAGAACTCGGTATCAGACTTAGGGCTAGCTTGGGATTTCTTTTCAGGTGCAGCAACAGATTTTCCGCCCTTCTTTCCCTTCTATTTACCCTTCTTGTCATTCTTGAAACCGGTAGTCTTATTGATCATCAACAATTAATGTTCTTTCTTGATCTCCACTTCTGCAGTCTTAAGCATTGACAAAAGCTCGGGGGGAGACTTCTTCATGCCCTACATGTTATAGGTCATCATGAAGCTCTTGTAGCTAGGTGGCAGAGATTGGAGAACACGATGTATGCGTAGGTCAATGAGAATCGTTATTCCCAAGGACACAAGCTTATTGGCTTACCCACACATTTTGAGTATGTGATCACTATCAAAGCTGTTCTCTTCCATCATGTAGCTAAAGAACTTTTCAGAAGCATTATAACTCTCTATGGTAGCATGGGTATCGAAAAGCATTTTCAATTCACCCATGGTATCAAAGGCATTGCCATTATAGAAATGCTTTCGGAGTTCTGGCTCTAGCCCATATAGTATGCCGTAATGAACTAAGTTGTGGTCCTCCAGACGAGTCAAATAGTCATTCATTTCTTCTTCAAGGGCATCAGGAGCCGGTGGGGGCCTAGCGGCGCTTCTAGCACATATTGCTTTTGTGTAGCAGTGAGGAGAATCCTCAAATTCATGGCCTAGTTGGTAAAGTTGCTACCATTCACCGCAACTTTCTCTTTCTCCATGAACACATTGAAATTAAAAGCAGGTGGTGCCATCTACAATAGAATTTGTAAAGTTTATTTAGACTAAGTTTATGATAGATCGAGTTCTAGTAATCCAAATTACGAATGAACTCCCACTCAAAAACAACATCCCTCGTGTCTTTTTGGTGGTTACATGAACCAAATCCACTACACCAAGTCCGATCATCACGTGAGTCGGTGTAGTTTCAAAGGCGAGCATCTATATGGGCATCATATCAACTATACGACTCATGCTTAACCTTTTGGTCCATGTTTCTAGGCCATGTTTGTACATGCTAGGCTCGCCAAGTAAGAACCTTAGTACTTGCGTGTGTAAAACTGTCTCACACCCACTGTATGAAAGCGTAGAATCAAAAACACCCGATCATCATGTTATGCCTTGAAACAACGATCCAAAGAACGGTACATACTAAGGAGAACACATTTTTATCTTGATATCTAAATGAGGGATCATCTTATAATGCTACTAAAACGCCAAACAAGCAATATAAGATGCAAACATGATATGCATAAAGTAAAATTATATGGCTCTTGCACTTGATCACTATCATGTGCATCGTGGTATGATCTTTATCATTCCTTTCTGTGTAAGGCGAAGGTCTATGGAGCTTACACATTAGGCATGCTATAATTTCCAAGAGTATCAACTATACTTCAAGTTATAACATTACCATATCATGACACTAGCCCAACAACAATCTAAACTAGATGCCTCTAATTTATCAATTGCAAGTTTTATGTGGCTTAGGGATTTTGAAGATAGAACTGGTCTTACCTACAAACAAGGAACCACAACGATGATAACCAAATTATTAGCAACTCGTTGTAAATCAGATATCGACTATAGTACGAGAGACAGATACCCGCTAGCCACTTATGCAAAACTTGTTGCATGTCAAGCATGGAACATGTCTCATGTGCGAGGAAATGTAAAGCTAGTCCGGGCCGCTTCATCCCACTATGCCACAAATATCCAAAATAGATATAAGATGCAATAACATGATCATCATTGCCCACATACCCTTATCTGTTCTACCCGTGCAAAGCATCTATGCATAGATCAGGCTCTGATACCACTTTTGGGTTCGCAGCATAGAAAACAAATGTTTCCTACAATGTGAACCACTAAGGACCAAGATCTATCTACTAGGTACAAGCAATAGGTGGATATACATCCATAGAGATCATTCCCTTGAAGACCGACAAAGCGTAATGAGATTTGACTTGTGGATGATGTAGTTGATCGCTTGGTGATCTCAAGATCGAGAGGAAGTCCTAGCGCCGCAAATCAGCAGCCCATCCATGCTCGCACACACGTATGGTCCAACTAATAACCTCCGCCACATCACTCTAGCGATGCAGTGGAAGCAGCAACTCCTTCTAGACAAAAAGCCACCGGGAACATGTACTCGCTAATTCGAGACCATGCAGGAATAATTCTAGAGGGGTAGAGACATCCTTCATGAGGAGTTTTGCTTTGTGAGGGAGGAGAGGGAGGCTGTTTATAGGGGAGGAGGCATCCCCTCCCATGGCCGGCAGCCATGGAGGAGCCCCTCCACCCCGTCTCATTCATGAAGGTGGAAGCTCCACTCACATAAACATGCCTCCACTCAAAATTCCACTCACATGCATTAAATTTCCATCAAATGTAATGCAACTCTCATTTAATAAAACTTTTTTATTTATTTTATTCAGAATTTTGTTAATTACTTTAAATAACAAACATTCACTTAAAACCCCCTGCAATATTTCAATATCACATGCATAACCAATTTCAGCGATTTCACTCGAAACAATTTCGGTGTCCATTGAAATAATTCCAGCGCTTTGTAAATCTCTTCTCCGGAACACATTTGCTCCAAATGGTGTTAGTATCCATTAATTGTGTCACTCGACTGTTCGCGAATAATGCAGACATGATCGAGACCCTTCTCCGATCAATAATCAGTAGCGGGACCTGGAGATTCATACTGACTCCCACACATTCAACGATGACTTCTGTGATCATGAGAACATTTAACGCTAGTAACTAAATCCCTTTGTCTCATCATATATTACATGTCCGAGATTTGATTATCGGTATCTCAATACCTAGTTTGATCTCGTTACCGACATGCACGTTTCTCGTTCTCGTGATATAACATTCTAGTGATCACATCACTTGCTTGCAAGCTATCTCAATGTGATATCATCGAGAGGGCCCAGCGTATATCTATCCATCATCAGGATGGACAAATCCCACTCTTGATCCATGAGCCTCAACATAACATCTTCGGAGTATCTGAACCCACCTTTATAGTCACCCTATTACGGTGTGACGTTTGATGTTATCAAGTTACTCTTCTTGTGTTAGCGATTGATATGATCTCATGGTCTAAGGACTAAGATTACTTCATATGATCTTATAGCAATATAAACACAATCACTTTGACGGTAATGCTATTCTTTGGATGAATGTTCATCACATCATTCCACCAATGTTGTGACCTCGTTATTAACAACATCCAATGTCCATGATCAGGAAACTTTGATCATCTTGTTAATCAATGAGCTAGTTTATAAGAGAGGCATAACTAGGAAACCTTTATTTGTTTATTAAACACACATGTATTAACGTTTTCAATTAATACAATTATAGCATGGAAAATAAACATCTATCATATACTTGGAATACGATAATAACAAATTTATGTTTGCCTCCCAGGGCATATTCCCTTCAGTGGCACCCCAAATCTGAAGACGATGGACTCAAAGAACTTGATGGCAGTGGTGTCGATATGGTTGGTTATGGGTGTAGCCTTTATCCACTTCGTGAATTTATCGACTGCGATAAGGAGGAAGCTGTATCCTCCTGGTGACGACTTCTGCAGTTTACCGACCATGTCAAGTCCCCATTGCACAAAGGGTCAGGCCAAGGGTTTTGGCCGAAGCTCCGCGCCTGGTGCGTGCGGCTTATCCACTAATCTATGATAGGCGTTGCACCTCTCGACAATGCTCTTGGCATCACGCATCGTGGTTGGCTAGTAGATACCAGCCCGTAGTGCCTTGGTGACGAGGGCGCGACTGCCGACATGATGTCCACAGGTGCCTTCATGGATATCGAGGAGGATGATCATGCCATCGCCATTACTGACACACTGTTGAAGGCCAACAATGATGCTTCGCTTGTACAACTCACTGTTGATGATGGTGAAGGCCTTGGAGCGCCAGGCGATGTGGCGTGCGTCATTCGGATCGTCCGTCAGCTTCTTGGTGAGAAGGTACGTGATCTATGGCAGAGTCCAGGAAGGCTCGATGAGCATGACCTCCATGGGTCCTTTGGGTGAAGGTTCTTGTCCTGCAACAGTGGATGCTCCGGACTCATCGGGTGGCGTATCCCACGAGTGCATGGCTTATTCTGGTGGGCCTTTCAATGGCTTGCGCTTGATGGAGCATTCGCATATTTTTTCCAAGAATACCCCTGGTGGCACCGGGGTGCATGTGGAGATGACGTGTCATAGTTCGTAGTCATCAAAGTCTCCTTCGAGTGCATTGTACAGCTCACGGTAGGCGATCATGTTGTCGCTGATGCTGTCACACTTGTTCATTGTCTACTGCACCACGAGGTTAGAGTCGCCGTAGATGACGAGTTGAGTGGCATCGCAAGCTTTGGCCATCCGCATCCCATGGAGCAGGGCCTTGAACTCCGCTTCATTGTTGGATGCATGGAACTTCATCCGCAGTATGTACTGCATCTTGTCGTCCTGTGGAGATGTTAATATGACACCGACACCCGCTCCTTCTTGGCGTTTGGACCCGTTGAAATGCATTGTCCATAGACTTGACATGTCTGGTGTATATGGTAGCTAGAGATCCATCCAGTGGATGATGAAGTACAGTAGAACTTGCGACTTGATCGTCATTCGCTTCTCATAGGTGATGTCTCATGGAGACAATTCGATGCCCCATAGGGTGACCCGCCCCATTGTATCGGGGTTGTTAAGGATGTGATTTAGCGGGGCATCATTTACCACTATCATCGGGTGCTCCTGGAACTAGAAGTGTAGTTATCGTGCAGTCATGAAGACATCGTAAGCTAGCTTTTGGTAATGCGTGTACCACTTCCTGGTGGGTTTGAGCACCTCACTGAGGTAGTACACCAGACATTGCACCCCATGGATTTTTCCTTCTTTGGCTCAATCAACCACAAGTGCGGTACTGACCACCTGGTGAGTGGCCGCTATGTATAGCAGCATTGGCTCCTTTTCCTTGGGGGTCACCAGGATGGGCGAGGTTGAGAGCAGGTGATTGAGATCTTTGAATGCTTCTTGCGCTTCACTCATCCACTCAAACTATTCAGTATTGTGGAGGAGTTAGTAGAATAGCAGCGCCTTCTCACCCATTCGACTGATGAATCGACTGTGTGTTGCGATTCGTGTAGCCAGCTATTGGACGTGCTTGATGTCCTTCAGCTTTTCCATGGCCAGCATGGCCTTTATCTTTTTTAGGTTTGCTTCTAATAGGACGTTCCGAGTGGGCCAAGGCCTTTGCGAGTGGGCCTGCAGGACGGCGACTACAATGGGACTGAGAAGAAGCCTGGCGACTAGAAGCTAGAGGCCTAGAAGCGTAGCAAAATCCTAGTCAGATTAGGTCAAATCCTCCGTGTCCTTAACTGGCTCGGTTGTATATTTGTAAACCCTAGCGAGGTAACCCCTATATAAACCTCCATAGGGTACTCTCTGTACTTACGATCCATCGTACACCCCATCGACTCGCTGCCTAGCCGCCGAGCTCACCACCATTGTACTCACTTGATAATACAATCTAATAGGAGTATGTCTTTACCCTCCGGGGGCCGAACCTGGGTAAACCCTGTGTCTTCGCCCTCATCTCTCTCCACAGATGGCTACCCGCTCTTGCCCCAAAACCTTCCAATCGCTACCCCTAGTACCGACTTCCATGGTCATTCTCACGACAATGGCGCCCACCCTGGGGCATGGCCGGTCTGGCCTGAGTTCTGCGGCGAGACCCTATTCGCCAATCGATCAGCCGATCGCCACTAGCTGTATGATTGCTAGAGGCGGGATCCTCCAGATCCTGCCCAGCAGCTACATCCCGATGTTGCGCCTGATCATGCACAGCACGGTGATACCGGTTGGCACCATCAACCTGTTTGTTGGCTTCACGAACGCCATCGACCTGGCAGGAACGATGATCATCGGCGGATCACCACCACAACGCGAACTGCTCTCGGAGGGCCAGATCCTCTCCATCAACCGCCTCGCCTCCGAGTACGACTCGGCTGCCAGCAACGCGGTCGGGACTAACGCTGATACAAACGACACGACTCTCCATGACGATGCTGATTCAGTGACCCCTGCCTCGGTCGCCGGATCCATCACCGCCGCATGACACGAGGACTCCATCATGTGAGTCTCCAACCCTGAGGAATTCAAGGACCCCTCCATCCTCGGGATCTTTGACTTTGACTCTGGATCGGAGTCCCTCGAGGACTTCCGTGCTAGATCCAATCGCTTCAACACGATCTACATGGAAGGCAGCGCGAGCGCCCCGCCAGATCATTTCTCCACGTCGATCCTACTGACCGCAATGGAAACGGAGGTCAAAGAAGCCCGCCTATGACCAGAGGAGCAAGCTGAGCGCGAGAAGTTTCGCCTCGAGCGGGAAATAGCACAGGAGTTGTCGCTCTACCATCAATGCCACATCAGGACCCGCCTACACTCCAGCATCCAGGGCCGTGTCCTAAACTTCAACGATGAGAACAACCCCGCCCGCGCGGCCGAGCGTGAGGTTTGCGAGAATGCGCCGCCCGGCGGCAGCAATCGCCCACCACCTAGGGCACCCATGACTAGAGCCCCACCGCCATACATAGGTCGCGCGCCTCCACCGGACCAGCCGTGGATGATCATCTCGCAGCAAGCCCATGATGCCAATGGGCTCCCGCTATACCCCACTCTGATGGGCAACGTCATCGCGGGACACGCCATAGTCGCCAACCTCGACATCCAGGGAGAGGGCACGCTACAGGTCTGGTATGCGAAGGCTCTACTCGCCAGGGCCGTCGAGAAGCAAGCCGCGGGAGTCGACCCGCGAGGGCGGATGTACTCCTTCTCATCGAGAAGCAGGGCGGCTTCAAGCGGCCGTCCAACTGTCGCCAACACACTCAACTGCCCACCGCCCGAGCCTCTGCATCTCCAACCACGGGCCGCCAACCCTGCGCTCTCCACCAACGATCCGCGACCTGTGAACAACACGGTCGCCACCAACGGCCATCCCATCAACACACGGACCCACATCGTCAACAACCAGGCCTGGCGAGCCCGCCAGCCGCAAAATCTGCAGCACACCCTCATCAACCATCGCGAGGCAGAGCCAAGGGGCTCAATCAGCCAAATTGGCCCGCAGTGATTCGGACCAATGATATGAGGCGAAAAATACCCGGCAAACTTCAAGGCGTGGGAGGATATTGAGAAGTACAACCAGACGTACGACCCAGCGCTGTGGCTTGACACATACCTCATGGCGATGGGGATCGCCGGTCACACCAACCTACTCGCCGCCCTCTACCTCCCCCTAATGATGGAGGGGGCGACACGACAGTGGATCAACACCCTCCCCGCGGACAACATCGACTCGTGGGAGGAAATGCGCGGCGCCTTCATAAGGCACTTCGAGGGTTCCTACACCCACGCCACCACCATAGAGGCCCTGGAGCGCTGCATCCAGGGACAGCGTGAATCGACCCACCACTGGGTCTAGCAATGGCAAGACCTATGGATCAACGCCTTTAGCATTCACCTAGACACATCAATCCACTGCTTCAAGAACCGTGCCGGTACGCAACTCTGGTCGCCAAGATCAAGAGGGTCTACCGGACGCTCGACAACATCCTTGATCTCCTCGAGATTGCAAGCGCTACACGGAGGAGGACCCCAACCAAGACTCAGACGACGAGTCGGGGGAAAGATGCCGCACTAGCGTCAACGACAACGGGCGACAACACAACATGCGCTATAGCAACACTTGCCTCACCGGCAAGCGCCGTGGTTACGGGCGAGTCGACTTTGTCGCCAATGCTAGCTATGGGCAATGTGACCCAAAAAACTTCCGCCACGATGGAGGAAACTACTGCGACAGCGGAAATTACCACGCCAACAACGCGGCAAGGCCGAAATTTGACCCTGCCGCCCTCCTTAACCCGCCCTATGTCTACCATAGTAGGAAGGGAAGCCTGCCACTCACACCACCGTAGACTGCCATTCTCTGAAGGAGATTGAGAAGGCAAGGAGAGCAATAGAGGACCCCAACAACAACCCGCCAAGGGATAATGGAAACACCGCCGGCTCGCTGCACACCTTCACTAGGCTCGGCACCAAACACGAGAAGAATGTGCTCGCCCGTCCAGTCGCCATTAAAGCGGTGACCTAGGTCGACATTCCCCACTTACTCCACTGGTCCGAGCAAAGCATCACCTAGAGTCGCCAAGACCACACACTCAGGATCGAATATTCAAGGCGAGTCGCCCTGGTGGTCAGGCCCAAAGTGGCCGACTACTAGCTACCCAAGACGTTGATGGATGACGGAAGCTCCATCAACATCCTATATTTGGACACGTTCAAGAGGCTACACCTCCCGGATTTAATGATCGAGTCGACCCTCACCACCTTCCATGACATCATCCCCGGTTGGACAGTGTACCCGATCGGGAAGGTGACGCTGCCAGTCACCTTCGACACACCTGTGAACTTCTGCACCGAGCAGACCGTCTTCGAGCTGGTGAACTTCTGCAGCCCCTACCACTGCGTCATGGGGTGCTAGGCGTTCGCCAAATTCATGGCGACTCCACACTATGCCTACAACATGATGAAGGTCCCCGGGACAACAGGCATCATCACCATCCATGATGACCCCGACATGGCTGTGGAGTGCGAGGACAAAGGCGTCGAGCTCGCCAACGCCATCATCGCCGCGGAAACCAACCATGCGGATGATCTTGCGAAATACGTGAGCAACATCGATAAGGATGACCCCACCATTCTGAAGAAGCCGACCTTAGAGAACTCCGGGGGGAACAACTTTCGAGGTGGCCACGCACACTCGCACCATTGAGCTTGTCCTGGGCGACTCCAGCCAGATGGTCACCATCGGGATGAACATGAGTCCCGCATAGGAAAGCGCGCTCATCGGGTTCCTGCGTGAGAATCGTGACATCTTCGCATGGGAACCATCTGACATGCCTGGTGTCCCGAGGGAACTCGCTGAGCACAAAATGAACGCCGACCCTAAAGTGCGATCGGTGAAACAGTTGCTGCGGCCCTTCAGTGAAGAGCGCCACCGAGCAATCACCGAAGAAGTGCAGCATCTACTCGCTGCAGGCTTCATCCGGCCAATCAAGTACTCCAATTGGATGGCAAACTCAGTCCTAGTTCTAAAGAAGAACAACACTTGGAGAATGTGCATCGACTACACCAACCTGAACAACGCCTGCCCAAAGGAGGAGTTCGTCCTCTCCCGCATCAACCAGATCATCGATTCGACTGCAGGCTCGGAGTTGCTATGCTTCCTTGATGCGTACTCTGGGTACAACCATATCAAGATGGCGGTCGAGGACGAAGAGAAAATGGTGTTCATCACGCCATTCGGCGCCTTCTGCTAGACCGCCATGACGTTCAGCATCAAGAACACTGACGCAACCTATCAACAGTGCATGCAGGAGTGTCTTGCGAGTCAAATTGGCCGCAACATCCACGTCTACATCAACGACATGGTGGTAAAATCTACCAGCCAGAGCGACCTGCTCACCGACCTGGCAGAGACCTTCACGAATTTGTGGAGGTGCAAGATCAAGCTCAATATAGGAAAGTGCACCTTCGAAGTGCCCACCGGACAACTATTGGGGTACGTGGTCCCCAAGCGAGGCATTGAGGCAAACCCACCAAGATCGACAACATCGTGTGGCTAAGGAAACCCAAGTGCCTGCGTGACGTCTAGAAGCTAGCCGGGAGAGTTGCGACTCTCAGTCACTTCATCCCTCGGCTTGGCGAGAAGGCGATGCCCCTCTACCATCTGATGCGCAAGAACCCCACGTTCCAATGTGACGAAGAAGTGGACAATGCGCTCAAAGTGCTCAAAGAAATGCTGCTCGTGGCACCACTGCTCGATGCCCCAGTCGACAAAGAGCCAATGCTCGTCTACATCGTGGCCCCCACTTGAGTCGTCAGCACCGTGATGGTCGTCGAGCGACTAGAAGAGGGCAAGGAGCGCCCCGTACAACGCCCGATCTACTACATCAGCGAGGTCCTAATGGACTCAAGGAAGCACTACCCGCAGTACCAGAAACTGGTGTATGCGGTCTTTAGACCCTAACGATGACTCCTGCACTACTTCCAGGAGCACCCCATCACAGTCATCTCCTCCGTGCCGCTACAGGACATCATCCAGAATGGCGAGGTGACTGGGTGAGTCGCTAATTGGGTTGTCAAAATCAATGTCCACAACATCAAGTACAATCCATGCAAAGCAATCAAGTCGCAAGCCTTGGCTGATTTCCTCACCGACTGGGAAGAAGCACAACATTCGGAAAAGCTGCCCTATCTCCATTACTGGTTGGTCCACTTCGACGGGTCCAAAAACACGGACGGCACGGGGGCGGGGATTGTACTCACCTCCCCCAAAGGCGACAAGCTCCGCTATGTGCTACATCTCAAATTCACGCCCTGCACAAAAAACATGGCCGAGTACGAGGCCCTCCTTCACAGCATGCGAGCTGCTAAGGAGATGAACATCAATCGCCTACGGTGCTACGGCGACTCCGACCTAGTCGCCGCACAAGTCGCTGGGACCTGCGACACCATCTCCCCCACCATCATAGCATACTGCCAAGTGGTGGACCAACTGGGGGGCACTTCACCGGCTACTCCGTCGAGTGGATTGACAGGCGCAAGAACAAGGAGGCTGACGCGCTCTCCCGCATCGGATCGGCCCGCCAAACACCACCTACAGGCGTCTTCCTCGATATCATCCACAAGCCATCAGTCCCACCGCTAAAGGAGATCGACATCGGGATACCTCTGCAGCCTGAGCCTGCCCTGGTCGCCATGATCACGGAGACCAGCGACTGGACCACACCACACATCGCTTTCCTTGAGCATAAGGTCCTGCCCACCGACGAGACAAAGGAGCGAATGATCGTGCGCCGCTGCAAATCCTTCATCATCATCAACGGCGAGCTCCACAAACGCAGCGTGACTAGCGTATTCTAGCGCTGCGTACAACCAGAAGAAGGGCGCAAGATCCTCCAGGACATCCACTCCGGCGACTGCGGCTACCATGTCGGGGACTAGTCGCTAGTCACCAAAGCCATGCGACATGGTTTCTACTGGCTCACAGCACACGCTGACGCCACCAATATCGTCCAACGGTACGTCAGGTGCCAGAAGTATGCCAACCAGATGCACATACCTGGTTTGGCCCTCAAGACCATCCCCATCACCTGGCCATTCTCCATATGGGGCATCGACATGGTGGGCCCATTCAAAAAGGCCCCATCTGGCTTCACCCACCTCCTGGCCACAGTCGACAATTCCACGAAATGGGTGGAGGCCAAGCCGATCAAGAAGTGCGACGGTAAGACCACTACCAAGTTCCTCCGCGAGCTCCTTTACCTGTATGTCTACCCGCATAGCATCATTACGAACAACGGCACCAAATTTGCCAAGGGTGCCATGGCTGAGTTCTATGAAGAGAACGACATACGACTCGACCTCGCCTCAGTCGCCCACCTGGAGTCGAACGGCCAAGCAGAGCGCGCCAACCAAAGTGTCCTCCAGGGACATAAGCCACGACTACAGGTTCCCATTGAGCGAACCCCCGGATGCTGGGTCAAAGAGCTCCCCTCCATGATATGGGGCATTCGCACCTCCCTTAACCGCTCCACGGGGTTCACACCCTTCTTCATGTTGTACGGTGCCGAGGCCGTCATGCCAACCGACCTGGAACACGACTCACCTCGGGTTTTCAACTCCGCAAAGGAGGACAAGGAGATCGCCCGCCAGGAAGGAATTAACCAGCCCGATGAAGCACGCGACCTCGCTCACTCTCGCACCACCATCTACCATCAGGGACTCCGCCGCTACCACAACCTCTGAGTCCGGACCCACACCTTCTAGGAGGGGGACCTGGTCCTGCGACTCATCTAGGACAAGAAGGGCATGCACAAGCTTTCCCCCCCATGGGAGGGGCCGTTCGCCATAGGAAGAGTCCTCGGCAATGATGCCTACTACCTCATCAACATACGAGGCGATGGTTAGCTCGAAGTCAGACGGGCATGGAATGTAAACCTCCTCCGAAAGTTCTATACATAGAACTAAAAAATGTACTCACATGCTATATGATGAAATAAAATCGGATCGCACAAATTGTGTCTACTCGCCATCGCCCTGTGCTAATCGCACTCGTACATCTAGCAATACGCTACCTCTGTAAGTCAACCCTTGGTCGAGCAACCGGCACGACCAAGTAGTGCGGCTCAAGGGCACCGAAAATATTCGGGCCTTGCATCGTCCATGAAAACGTCACCCCCGAGCCACCATCGGAGTCACCTCGCTCGACTGGCCTGCCGGGCCAAGACAACCGAACACGCTTCTCACAGCGAAACCATCCTCCACACCCCCATGCACGGCGACTCGAAAGGTCAAGTGCCATGCTCGAGAACTCACTACAAACGTCCCTCACGTGGCTCGGGAATGCACTAAGTATGAGAGCCTGCCTCGGGCTCGCCACGAGACTGCTTTTCCAAGGAAGGGGGTTGACAAATTACAAACAACACATAACATCCTCACCTACCTTGGGGATGTGAATAGAACAACCAAGTACCATGCTCGGGTACTCGCCCAACCGACCCCGATCGCGTCTAGGAAAACAACCAAGTATAGAGCACCCCTTGGGGTCGCCAAGCGACTGGATTTTCGAGCCACGGTGAGTCGACTCGGGTTAAACTAACTGCCTAACACAAACAAACATACCTATACGCGAAGTTAACCCCACTAAAGGGTGGATGCGCTCAGGGACTTGCTCAACCAAAAATACAAAACAAACAAAATCACACAGCAATACGAGTCGATTGACTTTTCCCACTTCAAACAACAAAATACACTATTCATTACAAACGTTGCTAGTCGCCGTGACTAACACAATTCCCAGGGAAATTTCCT
This sequence comes from Avena insularis, assembly GCA_023614405.1. NCBI lineage: Eukaryota > Viridiplantae > Streptophyta > Magnoliopsida > Poales > Poaceae > Avena > Avena insularis. The sequence goes on from CM042692.1 coordinate 108,501,492, forward strand.
CACTTTGCAAGACTCGAAGAAGAAGCACCGCCATCGCCCTTGAACCGGACAAATGGCTCCCAAGGGTTCGACGGGTACGTCGAGAGCTGCTTCGCCAACAACGACCGGAAGGGCTGCTCTGACTTCAGGTCACGGTGCTCCGGCTTGGGGTCACCTGGCGCCACCACCGTCTCCTGATACGGCAGGAGATCTCCCATCGCCAACACCTGCTCTGTTAACAGAGCGGCCTTGGCGGTCAACCTCAGCACCTCCTCGATCTCCACCGAGCCAATCGCCAAGGGATACCCACTGGTGACGTCGTTGAGGTCGAAGTCATTAGGGAAATGCGCGAGCCCGAGACTGAGCACCGTGGTGGCTCCTCACCGGAAGGCCAACCGCGCCATCCACTCGACCACTGCGGGCGCTTCCTCGAGGTAGCACCACACCTCTGTTAGCCCACCAGGAATCACCTCGGTGGGAGAGATCCCTTGAAGAACGGCCTGGACACAAAGTGCCGAGGCGGTGGCCGCATTTGCCACCGCCGTCACACATTGCGGGGTATCAAAGGTCTGCACCACCGGATCATTTTGACCTATCGCATCTGCAACGTCAGAAAATCAATATCACTTTGACCTAGCGGACTCACCTGCTCGTGGACTCACCCACTCGGGAACTCGTCGTATACTAGAAAAGAAGGAGCAAAAGAAAAAGATAGTGACCAAGGAGTTTGCGACAGCTATCCGTCACATGCTTATCAAGCGTCCCAAGGTTGCCCTGCAACCCAAGGATGACCGAGTCGGAGGCCTTCCGCTACTCCACCACCGCGGCGACCGCAACCTTGGCCCTCTCTTCAGACGAGACTATCGAGGCCTTTGCTGCCTCCAGCTCTTTCATCAACAAGACGATCGCTCCTCCGCCGTTGCCAAAGCAGCCTTCGCAGTCTCCAGCTCGGCGACTGGAACCTAGACCTCACGGATTTGGCAATTGCATCATAATAATCAACTGAAAGAAAGAATATCATATCTCAGTATCACCATAACATCAAGAACTAAAATTACTAAAGGAAATACAACTTACCAGCAGACGCCTGGAGTCGCTGATTGGCCTCCTGTGTCTCCCGCAGATCATGTTCCAAGTGTTCCTTCGCGGCCAGCCGGTCGGCCGACTCCTACTGTAGGCCATGAAGACAACAAACAGTAAGGGGTTGGACGACTAAAACCTCTAAGTGTCAAGCCACTGAAATTCAGCGACTAGACCCTCGGGGACTGGACAACTAAAGATTCTAAATGTCTAGCCACTGAAATTCAGCGACTAGACCCTCGGGGACTGGACGACTAAAGATTCTAAGTGTCTAGCCGCTGAAATTCAGCGACTAGACTCTCGGGGACTGGACATACCTTTATAGTAGCACCTAACATGCCGTGAAGCTCGATGGCATCCATCGATGCAATCACGAATGAGGTACGCCTGCGACATTGTCCCGCGTCGCCATCAATAGCCTCAAGAACCTGCGGCGACTGTGTTCCAGTCGCTGCGGCAGAGGCCCTCGCTATAAAGAGAGGGAATGATGCGGTCATCGCTACCGGAGCGCTGGCCGCAGGCATCGGCACCTCCGCTGGCTTAGTTGGTTTGCTTGGCTCCGAGCTGGCGGCCACTTCACCTTCAACAAGAACGGCAGAATCGCCCTTCCCCACGTCTCCTTCTTCCGTGGTAGCGGAGTCGCCCTCCTTCTTCTTCTTCACGCCTTCGCTTGGCGCCTCCACCGTGACGGCCTTCCTCTTCATGGAAGGGTTAACTCCCCCTTCGGTGTCAATTTGTGGAACCATGGCCACCGAGGGGCAGCCAATCTTCTTGAGGCCGGACCTGCGAAATCGCCATGGTCAGCGAACCGATTATACAAGAAAGCATCAAAACATGAGAAAGAAAACAACAAACTTACTTGGCGATGGGGAGAGAGCGTAGCCTGGTGCTAACATGGGCAGGCTTCTCTAGCTCCGGGCCCAACTTGCGTGAGAGCCCCTTCTCAAAAACGCTCGTGGCCCACGACACCACAGGATTCTTCGACATCGAGTTCGCGGCTATAGGAACCTCTGGCCCGGGTGAGACGGGTGCCCCCTCCGGTGGCGGGGGCTTCGACCCCATATCCTCAGTATCCCCTGGTTCTGGGGTCGCCGAGGCAGTCGGCATGATCACGGCGAGCAGAACCGCCTATTCCACCATCGTGTCTGCTGCCCTTGATTCCTTCATCGGAGCGGTGTCCTCTGGTATCTTGGTCGTGGGATCACCCTCTTCATTGTCAGACTCCTCATCCGACGATTCGAATGCCACCACCGACCGAGGTGGTGATGTCCGCTTTGTCAGCAGCTTCTCCACGGGTGACTTCGCCTTCGACACGGACTTCGCCAATGTTGCCACGCGCCGTGAGCTGTGCTCCTGCACCATACCCTTGTCACTGTCGTGTTCTTCGAGGCTGCGACTCGCCTCGATCTCGTGTTGCTTTTGCCCACGGGTCTTGAGAGCCACGGGCATGGGTGCGACGACCTCTACTACCTCGTCTTCATCGTTGAAGGACTCCACTGCCCCTTCTTCAAGTTCCGAAGGAACCTCCTCGTTAGAAGGAGGAAGCCAATTTTCCAGTACCTGAAACAACTAACAAGAGATAGAGAGGTGATCAGAACAAGCAAAAACCGCGACTGCAAAAACTGCGACTCTGAAAATTGCAACTGCCAGAGATAGGAAAGAAAGCTTTCTTTAGGGGCCTAACACTTCCTGGTCGTGGTATATGGAGCGAGCCCGGCCTTTGGGTCGGCATACTCCGCGTCCATGATCTTCTTCAGCATAGCGATGTAATCGTCGACCTCCCAGACCTCCTTGCTCGCCTTCTTGGCATCTTCCTTGCCGCTGTAGTGGTACATCCAATGGGCTCATGTGGCCAGTGGAACCAACCGCCGCCCGAGCCAGCAGTTGTACAGGTTGATGGCCTCAAGACTCTCCTTCTTCAGCTCCTTGATCCGCGTTAGCATTTTGTCGATGACCATCCTTTGGTCGCCAACCGCCGACGTGGCTCGCTCCTTTCGGCGGTATACGTTGGCAGCGCCACCTCACCATCGGGAGTGGATTCTTTTACATAGAACCAACTCTTCTTCCACTCGCTGGCCGCCTTCTTCAGCAGAAGAAGCTTTAGGAAGGTGACCTTGGGCTTCAACTGAAATGTGATGCCGCACGCTGCTAGAATGGGACCGCCGATTCTCTCGCAGCTGGCGTGGCCGTGGAACATCTCCAGCCACAAGGGGAACTAGGGGCGTGATGACTAGATTCCTACACCAATAACAGGGTTATTGCAGTACTTGTAGCAACAAATATTTAAGAGTTTGTCCCGATGGGAGATCGACGAACGGAAACAACACGACCCCACAACCATGTTGTTAATGCGGCCATGTTTCGCACCAAACTGTGGTTTGGAAATAGCCTATTCTATAAGTTACTAGAACAACAATAATTGAGAGAGGTTTAAAATATCTAATAACAAAGAACTTTTAACAATAACAAAATAAACTAAGACTAAAAGTAAATAGAAATATGAACTGAATTAAAGAGATTGTAGTTGTAGGATTGAATGGAATGAGAAAGGGCTTCTAGGCTTCGGTCTCACTAGTACTAGATGGGCATATATATGTGTGATCTATAAGAGATTTCTCAGACAAATAAACATTCCCCATTTGATTACCGGGCTGTCACTTTGTGTGCACTATGCATGATTCTTGCGCGTCACCGCAAGGCAAAAGGCACTTCCGGACCAAAGAATCACATAAACTCATCTTAGATCACAATAAATTCTAACTTAGCGTAGTAGATCATACCTTAACCTAGAATTGAATCAATCAATCACACATGGATGAGAAGCAAAACATATATAAATATATAGTTATGTCACAACCGTGTTCAATCTTACAATTACCAAACACAAGAGAGAGAGGGAGATGTAGATGATGATGGAGATGGAGATCAATGCGTGGTGGTGGTGATGTCTTCCTTCGCCTCCTCTTCTTCTTTCTTGGATGCCTTGATGGTGATGGTGTTGAGAGAGATCTAGATCTCGGAGGTGTGGTTGACGCAGAGCTCTGCCAGCGTGGAGCTCGGATGGGTGGCGGTGGCAGGGCTCCGCCCTTGAAGGGCTATGGTGTGGTGGCTCTCTCTTGGGTCCTCCCTCCTTTATATAGGCCTTGGGGGTGCCCTAGGGCTCCCCCAATATCGTCATATGATTTTGGGAAGGTTCTAGAGCTTCTCTGAGGCGAAATCCGATTGTTTGTGACCTTTTTACCAACTATACAGCGGGAGCTTTTAGTTCTGGCCGTATAGTTGGTCGTTGAACTTGCAGATCCTTTAGTATTTTGGTTGCTATTTCTTCATACGAACTCCGTTTCGGGTGTTATTGGACTCATTGAGTTTGTCTCGACATGGGCTACAACCCCATGGTCTTGGATATTTATTGTGAAAAGTTGGAAAAAAACACTTTTCTAACCTCTCAAATGGCTAAGTCTAGTCCCTGCAGCTCCTCCATACTATGCTCTCTTTGTTCCTTTTTATCCATAATCTTCACCAACACCTACACACATGTCATAGACAATGAAAGTGATAAAATTCTACATAAACTACTAAATGTGCAAAGCTCATATTAAATAAATGAGAACTAGAAGTCATGCATATATGGCATAGCTATAGCTGAAAAAACATGATATGAGAGATAAATGACACATTTTATATGGCTAAAAGAGGTGGTATTTCACAGCCATCAACTTCCCCAAGCTAGACCATGCTCGTCCTCGAGCAAGAAGGGTCAATAATAAATTAATGGTTGTGAAATAGCTTATCATTGGAAATCAATGCCTTGCATCCTTATTTCTTCCACAACCTTGAAGAGAGAAAACATGTATTCATACAAGGCAACACAAGCTCAGTTATAAAGACCACTAAAGATTCATCAAAACTTATATGCTCCATGTCAACAGTGAATCTAACTTGCAGACAAACTTGTGATCCTCTTATTGCACCTTTTGTATAACTTTTCATATCATTATTTTTTATGAAGCAAAACTTAGTCACAAATAGATGTCAAGCATAAATAGGAATAAAGTTTATCAATTCTACCTAATCATATCATCTAGTTAGGGCTGTCAAGTGCAAACATCAGTTATTGAGTTTCAGAAAGTTTATCTCTTAGTAACGAGATTTATGCCAAAAGGAAATGCGAGAACATGACAAAAGAAGCATAGAATTAGAGTGTCTCTTTTGGTCATCCACATCAATAAATCATGGCTATCAAACACTCATTTTATATTCTTTGTCTTTCTAAAACTTTAGTTCATCAGTAATGAGATCATGCCAAAACTTAGTGTGTTTAATTAGACTGTGAAGGCTAAGAATGGATACTCGTGACCATTACCAAGGTTTACCTTTTTGGTATAATGATTTCTCATAATGGTCAGAGGAGTATTCCCTCTTTTGCTTTGAACGCAGGCCCATGAGAATACCAACGCATACCCAAATATAACATTTCTGCTACATATGAACTCATAGACAAACTCCAAGAGTTTCCTCTTTTTGGATTGTTCAAAGGACAGTGGAGTTGTTAGCATCCCATGTTGTGCGACAGTGGTGCAGACACGGATAAAGAAATATCATACTTTAATCAACATGTCAAGATTTGGCATGCATCTCAATTACCGCTAAATATTAGTTTCTTCAAACAAATCCTTTCAAAGAGTATTATCAAGTCGGTCATCACATCTATGGTGTTGAGGATCTTTAAGGCTAAACTCTTAAGACAATTAAACAACACCTTATTTAGCATAGAACTCAAAACTTCGAAATATCGTTTCCAATTGACAACTCCTTCCGTAAGCAAACTATCAAGTCTATTGTTTTGACATTATGGTGTCGAGCATAACATATTTATATAAGACAAAGCTATTTAGTGATGATAAACAAATTTCAAAAGATCTTGATCAAGTATTCATTCTTTCCAAGTGTAGATATTATGGCAATGTTTTCTAGAGGATCACGAATAGTGTCACAAGCTTGATAAACAATTTGGAAATATGCATACAAGCTTCAAGTCAACTCATCTGGTTCCTATCATGAGCAAGTGTATCCCCATATTAATACAGAACTATACTCACTTAAACAAGCATTCAAAAACAATGGGATACATGATTACATTAAACCTTCATCGAATACGAACATAGCACAAGACTCTACACATGCAGAAGTAACCTCCCCAAGCTTAGAACTTTGCAAGAAACAAACTTGATTATATCACCAAAAGAAAAGAGAAAATATAGTTTCCAAAAGAGAGTGTGATAAGTGGTTACCTCCCCAAGCTTAGTTGAAAACAAGGGTGACACACTTTACCGTTGAGGTACAAGTAACCTATATTTTGATGGACAAAGAACCTTTTCTTTAACATATACTTCTTGATATAGCCTGGTGGTTGCCTTCTTTGTGAACCTGCTTGGAAACTAAGAAGAAAATAAAACACTTTGTGTTTTTGAAGGCACGAGGATTAGCTCAAAGTGATAAAAATACAAGTTCCACTGAGTCAGTTCATCCACCTAAGCACCGCGCTTAAGTCAACAAATAGTTCTAGAATATGCCTCTCCTAGATGGTGATGAAGTGCTAGAAAAACATGATACGAGACACGAGTGTGCAGCCCCTATGCGCTTACTAAAAGAGTTTCGAGTTGGAAGGTTTTACCAGACACTGATTGTTGAAGCATTGAATTGAAGCAACCAAGTGGATCATGCTAGTGTTTGGATGGTTGGAACTACCGTACACATTGTCACACAAGGTTCAAGTCCCTACAAAAATAACACACAAAATAAAATGCATCGGTTTGGTATACAAACATAGTTCATTTACCCCACCGATAAAAGAAAAGTAGAGAATTACAATCTAGGAGGTTTTTGAGGTAGAATTTTATTGCTTACATATGCTCGGCTTCTCTAGATCATGGGAGAAGTACCTAGGTGCTGTTTCGAGGTCTTTAGAAGAAGAAAGAATAAAATTTTGAGCAATGGTTACCTTCTAGTTGGCGTTTGAGGGGATTCCCATCTATATAGGCAGAACTATACGGCCATGCCAAAAAGGTCCCGTCGTATAGTTGGTCGTTAAACTTACTCTATCGTGGAAAAGAATTTTGATGAAGGCATCGATATCTATACGACTGGAATTTTTATTCCCGTAGTATAGTTGGTCGTTAAACCTTGTATAGACATCAAAAAAATTCTATTTCTTCAAGAATTCTTTCTTATCCCTAAACTTAGCAAAACACCTTGTTTTGATAGTAAAATAACAACTTTAATTTTAGACCAACATTAGCATGTATAAAACGGGATTTGAGTAAAACCGAGTTATGCAACACATAGTAACAATAAATTCTACCTTTTGAAAACTGCAACAAGAAAACTCTAATAGCAAGACATGCAAAGAATAAAAGTGCCAATGCAACATGAATGCAAATAGACTCAACACACAAAACTAATAAAGACGATTAATGACTTCCGGGTTGCCTCCCGAGAAGCGCTTTCTTATAACCAAGTAGCTAGGCTTTTATACTCCACATTTATTCAGCAATGGAGGCAGCTATAGGAGTATTTTTGCATATCTCCAACGAGTGTTTGCAGGATTTATATCATAGTTTGCTATAAGACGTACCCGCTTGTGGTGCATCGGTATCTTGTAAGTGTTCTCGTTGCCACGTGAGAATGGATGCACCAAGCACGGTAAATATGTATTCTTTCCTTCCTGCATAGAGGGTGTTAAAGATTTATTATCAAACTTTGAATCTTTACCTTGATTACTATTTTGAGGGTATAGCTCATAATGTCCTTTTGGATCCAGTAGCTTGGTCTTTGCCACCGGACTTTCTTGCACCTCATTAATAAAACAAAAGTCATCGCAAATAGATATGGGAGACACACAGGGTTCCGTCTTTGGCTCATCATAATTGATTTCCCTGAAAAGAGTATTTAAACAAACACTACTAGAATCATCAAAAACTTCTTTAGGGCAATTATCAGGGATTCTAGAATAATTTAAGTCCTCATCATCACTAAACTCAAAAGAATAATAAACATCAGGAATAGGTGGGGGATCAGGTTTGATAGCGGCTTTCAATTTATTCCATCCCTTGATTTCTTTTTCTTCGTTCTTCTTGATGCGTCTTTTATTTCTCCTATACTCTTCATAAAGTTATTTCACTTCATCTGCAGATGTTAGATGTGTGGGATATTCAACACGAGGCTTCTTATTTTTATTTTTCCTGGTTTTAGGCTTCATGGATTTACCCTTCTTTCCTGCTTCAATGATGCAACAAGTGGAAGATATGAGAGTAACAGTAGAGGGCTATTCTCCATCGTTAGTAGCAGCAGTTCTAATATGATTAAAATAATCAGCTATGAAAGGCATTGCTTTAGAAAGAACATCTCTAACTAAGGTATCATCATAAGAAATTTTTCCTCTTCTATTTTCATCTTTAAGAAACTCATTGGCCAAGTTCTCTAGATCAGTAGGGAGAGGTTTTTCTTCATGCACAATTTCACATTGCCATTGATGAAAATTATTATGTATATCTCTTAAGAGTTGACAAGATTCTTTCAAAGTTTTACTAAGGAATGCACCATCACACATCATATCTAGCTTATCCTTGGAAGAGTGATTTAAGCCTCCATTAAAATGATTGAACAATAACCAATCAGGTAAATTATGATGTGGATAATCATGCATCAATTGTGAGAACCTACTATAAGCTTTTATTAAATCCTCAGTGTTGCTTTGCTTGAAACTCAAGATATTAAGACTACGCTCATAAGTTTTCTTTTGTGAGAAATACTTACCAAGAAAATCGTCGGAGATACCTTTCCATGAATTAAAGTGTCCCACGGGATGCGATTTTAGCCAATCTTTATCTTTTCCTTTCAGCAAGAATCGGAACAGATATAACTTCAGTTTATCATTTGTCCATCCATTTGCCTTCACCGTAGAACACAATGAAGTAAATTTATCAATATGCTCATATGGATCATTGTCCGAATCTCCTGCAAAAGCTATTTCCATGATCATATTTATTCACATAGGATTAATCTCATATCCAACAACATCAATAGCGGGCTGAAGAATAACAGCATGTAAATGATCAACACTTGGACCACCATACTCCGCAAGACTTTTACTTTCATAGTTCCTATGTTTTTAAATTTACTATAACTAAAATAAATAACAAGACTACTAACAAAAGGTAAACTAATTTTTTCTTTTCAAATAATCAAAAGCAGTAAGATAAATAGCAACAAACGAAAATAAACTATGTGGAAGTAGGAAGGTAATAACCGGATGCTTAGCTCCTCGACAACGGCGCCAATTTGATGACTGGATTCCTGCAACAACAATAGGGCTATTGCAGTACTTGTAGCAGCAAATATTTAAGAGTTTGTCTAGATGGGAGATCGACGAATAGAAACAACATGACCCCGCAGCCACGTTATCAATGTGGCCACGTTTCGCACCCAAACCATGATTTGTAAATAGCCTATTCTATAAGTTACTGGAACAGTGATAATTGAGAGAGGTTTAAAATATCTAATAACAAAGAACTTTTAACAAGAACAAAATAAACTAAGACGGAAAGTAAATAGGAATATGAATTGAATTAAAGAGATTGTAGTTGTAGGATTGAATGGAGTGAGAGAGGGCTTATAGGCTTCGGTCTCACTAGTACTAGATGGGAAAATATATGTGTGATCTATAAGAGATTTCTCAGACAAATAAATGTTACCCATTTGATTACCGGATGTCACTCTATGTGCACTATGCATGATTCTCGCGCGTCACGGCAAGGCAAAAAGCACTTCCAGACCAAAGGATCACATAAACTCATCTTATATCACAATAAATTCTAACTTTGCGCACTAGATCATACCTCAACCTAGAATTGAATCAATCACTCACACATGGATGAGCAGAAAAACATATATAAAAATATAGTGATGTCACAACCGTATTCATTCTTACAATTACCAAACACAAGAGAGAGAGGGACATGGAGAGGATGATGGAGATGGAGATAGATGCATGGTGGTTGTGATGTATTCCTTCTCCTCCTATTCTTCTTGCTTGGATGCCTTGATGGTGATGGTGTTGAGGGAGATCTAGATCTCGGAGGTGCGGTTGAGGTAGAGATCTACCGCCGTGGAGATCAGATGGGTGGCGGCGGCAGGGCTCCACCCCTGAAGGGCTATGGTGTGGTGGCACTTTCTTGGGTCCTCCCTCCTTTATATAGGCCTTGGGGGTGCCCTAGGGTTCCCTAATACCATCATATGATTTATGGAATGTTATGGAGCTTCTCTGTGGAGAAATCCCATTGTGGCGACCTTTGACCAACTATACAACCAAACTATACGGCGGGAACTTTTAGTTCTGGCTATATAGTTGGTCGTTGAACTTGTAGATCCTTTAGTATTTTGGTCGCCATTTCTTCATACAAACTCAATTTTGGGTGTTCTTGGACGCGTTGAGTTCATTTCGTCGAGGGATACAACCTCATGGTCTTGAATATTTATTTTGAGAAGTTGGAAAATTCAATTTTCCAACCTCTCAAATGGCTAAGTCTAGTCCCTGCAGCTCCTCCATACTATGCTCCCTTTGTTCCTTTTTATCCATAATGTTCACCAACACCTACACACATGTGATAGATAAGGAAAGTGATTTGAGAGTACATGAGAAGCTCATATGAAAGTACATGAGAAGTAGAAGTCATGCATATAAGGCATAGCTATAGCTGGAAAAAACATGATTTGAGAGATAAATGACACATTTTATATGGCTAAAAGAGGTGGTATTTCATAGCCATCAGGGAGGCACCCAAGGTAGCTCTCGCAGAAGGCGACAAAGATCATGAGCTGCTCCACGCTGTGCGGTCCCAGGTCCGATGGCTTGATTGCATAGTACGCACAGAATCACCGGAAGATGATAGAAGTGGGGAATACTAGGCCCCTCTCCAGGTGTCTCCGGAAGCAGATGAATTCCCTAACGAGAGGCCTAGGCTCCATCTCGCTAGATGCGGGGATCCGCCAATTCCCCTTGCAGAGAATGCCTGCGTCTTCGAAAGACTTCAATACAATGTTGGTGCACTTAGATCTACCCTAGAGATCTTTTGGAGCCGCCATGGGTGGAGGAAGGAAGTCGCTGTATCCGGAGATTTTGGATCAGGAGCAGATCTGGAGACTGGGAGTGCACAAGGATGGAGAAATGCATAGATTCATTTCTCCCTCTGCCATTCTTATTATAAGGGGGGCGCTACCCACCAATCTCGGGCTAGCCGTTACCTCGCGGTAATTATGCCAAAGTTACCGTTGGATTTCCCAACAGCTAGTTTGACCTACTTGACGTTCCAAATTCACTCACTCGACTCGCCGATAACCAGCCCTTCTACTCAACAGGGTATGGCGACTTGAGCCTAATTCCTTTCGCCAAAGCTGCAACTGAAGACATACTAAGGAGACTTCTTCCTTCATTGAGGGAGTCCATCGTTGATTTGACTGGGCGTCCAAATTGGACTCGCCTACTCTGACTACCAAATGAACACCTATGCCAAACCAACATTGCCCTCAGGGACTACTTATGGGGATATGCCGAATGGGGTATGCCTAGAAGGACGTTTTGAGTGGGCCAAGGCCTCTGCGAGTGGGCCTGCAGGACGGCGACTGGAAGGCGACTGAGAAGAAGCCTAGAGACTAGAAGCTGGAGGCCCATAAGCATAGCAGAAGCCCACTCGGATTAGGTCAAATCCTCCAAGTCATTAACTGACTTGGATGTATATCTGTAAACCCTAGCGAGGTACCCCCTATATAAACCTCCTTAGGGTACTCTCTGTACTTACGATCCATCATACACCGCATCGACTCGTTGCCTATCCGCCGAGATCGCCACCATTGTACTCACTTGATAATACAATCTAGCAGGAGTAGGTCTTTACCCTCTAGGGGGCGAACCTGGGTAAACCCTGTATCTTTGCCCTCATCTCGCTCCGAAGATGGCTGCCCACTCTTGCCCAAAAACCTTCCAATCGCTACCCCTGGTAGCGACTGCCATGGTCATTCCCATGACAGCTTCCATTCCCCTTGCGGTGATGAGGTACCCGAGTAGTTTCCTGGATGGCACACCGAAGGCACACTTCTCCGGATTTAGCTTGTTCTTGTAGCGGTCAAAGGTTGTTGAAGGTCTCGTGGAGATTGTTGATCAGTGTAGCTTCCTTGTTTGTCTTGACTACGATGTCGTCGACATAGACCTAGACGTTGCGGACAAGCTAATTCTTCAAGCAGGCCTGCATGCATCGTTGATAGGTGGCACCTGCGTTCTTCAGCCCAAAGGGCATGTTGTAGCAGTAGACTCCAAATGGTGTGATGAAGGCTGTTTTTCTTGGTCTTCCACTTTCATGCGGATCTAGTGATAGCCTGAGTAGGCATCAATAAAGGAGAGGTGCTCGCATCCCGCGGTGGACTCAATGATTTGATCGATCTGCGGTAACTAGAAGTGGTCCTTCAGGAAATGCTTGTTGAGGCAGGTGAAGTCCACACACATCTGCAGGATGTCCATGTCCTTCTTTGGAACCAGCACGGGGTTAGGTGCCCAGGTAATTTCCTTGATCTCGCGGAGGAAATCGACGTCGAGGATTTCGTTGACTTCCATGCCTACAACTTTGCCTTTTTCCTCTGACGGCCACCGTAGGGACTGCTTGATTGGTCGTGCCTTGGGGTACACGTTGAGTGCATGCTCGAAGAATTCCATAGGAACTTCTGGCATGTCCGTGATACATTGCAAATGTATCTATAATTTTTGACGTTCCATGCTTGGTTTTATCCACTTTCTTGTGTTTTGTCCACAATTTGGAGTACTTTTCATATGATTTCTTGGACTAACCTATTAACAAGAGCCACAGTGCCAGCTGCCTGTTTCTGCTGTTTTTGGTCCAGGAAAGCCAGAAAATGAATATTGTTGGAATTGGACGGGACAAAAGCCAAAGTGCCTATTTTTCCGGAAGACATCAGATGCCAGAATACGAGACAGAGAGGAGCCAGGGGCCACCACACCACCTGGCCGCGCGGGCCAGGCCTGGCACCCCCTGGGCCTCTCCTTCCGCCTATAAGATGCCCTCGGGACGAAAACCCTAAGTACCCGATCAAAAATCCACGAAAAAGTCTGTAGCCACCGTCATCTCCATCCCTAGACCAGGAGGGATCTGAAGCTCTTCTCGGCACCCTGCCGGAGAGGGGAATTCACCCTGGAGGCCTTCTTCATCACCATGCAAGCCTCCGGTGTGATGCGTGAGTAGTTCATCCTTGGACTACGGATCCATGTAGTAGCTAGATGGCTAGTTCTCCTCCTTTGTGCTTTCATGTTTAGATCTTGTGAGCTCCGTTCATGATCAAGATCATCTATTTGTAATTCTACATGTTGTGTTTGCGGGGATCCAATGTATATTGAGATGCTATTTCAGATTGATTATTGATTCTATCATGTCTTTGTTATTTGTGATCTTGCATGCTTTCCATTGTTAGTAGCTATCTTGGCCAAGTAGATGCTAGCAACTCCAAGAGTTAGTATTTATGCTCGATAGTGGGTTCATGCCTCGTAACTGGGAAGTGACAGAAATCTCTAAGGTACTAGATGTGTTGTTGCTACTAGGGAGAAAACAACAATCCTTTGTTCATAGAACAATCGTATTGTTTACTTTACACGCAATTCGTAAAGCAATAATTTGTTGCTTGAAACTTAATACTGGAGGGGGTTCGGATGATAACCTGAAGGTGGATTATTAGTCATAGATGCAGTTGGATGGCGGTCTATGTATAATGTTGTAATGCCCAATCAAGTCTCAACGGAGTCAAGATGATTAGTATATGCATGTATTGCTTTCTCGATGTTTGTCAATTGCCCCGCTGTAATTTGTTCACCCAGCATGTTATCTATCTAAGGAGAGCCACCTCTAGTGAACTATGGATCCCGGTCCTTTTCTTTTGCATACAATCTATAAACTGTTTACTGCTTTGTGTTTACTTTCTGCAAACTATTACTTCCTTCCATTCGATACGTTTAATCCTTTTTTTCAGCAAAACATGATGAGATTGACAGCTCATCGCAAGTTGGGGACAAAGTTATGTGGTTGTGTTGTGCAGGTCTCCACGATGCTACTAGTACTGGTAGTGCGCCCTGCCAAGGCTCAGCTAGCAACACCTTTGGGGTGTTTCCTTGCTCCTACTGGTTCGATTAAACCTTGGTTTCATAACTGAGGGAAACTTGTTGATGTGCTCATCATACCTTCCTCTTGGGGTTCCCAATGAGCTCTACATCAACACCGAGCCATCAGTCCACAGGACACCATACGGAAATTTCTCATCACTCACAGAGGAATTCGACGTGCGCGAGTTCCTATGCGGAACTCAGGTTGTTGACAATGAGGGTCGTCTTCGTTGGGTCCGTCAGGTGAACCTGGACCGCCTTGGTGTTGGCCAACAATTAGAACAACTGGTCAGGTGTGTTCCGCCTGCTCAATGGAGGAAGATTGTTGTCTGTCCACTCCTTGAGCCTTTCCATTTCCTCTTGCATGCAGAAGGACTGGGAGATTCAATCGAATTCCCTGTCGTAGTTGTCAGATATTGTGAAGCTCCCCTGGATGCTAATAACGTCATTCGGTCCCAGCATCTTCATCAGGAGGTATGTGTAGTGCGGCACTACCAGGAATCTTGCAAATTCCACACGTCCGAGGATGGCATGGTACTGAGTTAGCCAGTCGACCACCTCGAACTCAAGGCGCTCACGTCAGAAGTTTTCGGGTATGTCGAATATGACATCTAACCAGTTTTTCCCGTTTCCTTTCCTTGGTATGATGCCACAGAAGGTTGTCTCGGATTCTTCCAGGCTAGCGATGGAGAATCACATGTCGTGCAGGGTGCTGGTGAACATGAGGTTGATGTTGCTGCCTCCATCCATGAGAAATTTGCTCAGCTCAAAGACGCTGATCTACGCCTCGACCATTAGGGCATAATGGTTTAGGTGAGGGACCTGACTCAGGTGGTCGGTTTCTGTCGAAGGTGATGCAGGACTCCAGCCCACTGAGGTACTCAGGGATGGCAAGTGGAGTGGTGACTTCTAAGTTGACTTGGCGAGTGATCTTTTTGTACGTCTTGTTGGAGGGGCGCCCTTTCTGGATCATGCTCATGTTCCCTAGTGGGCGTGGGTACTTCTCTACACCGTTGTTCGGTGTCGGCGTAGCCGCCAGCTACGCGGGTCCTCCAGGTGGTGGTGCCCCGTATGCTATGGAGCCTGGTCCGGTTCCGTACCCCTGGTTCATCACATCACGATGCAGTTGGGTGTACGCTTGTTCAAGCTTCTGGAACTCGCGGCAGTCTTTGAGGAGGTGGCTGGATTTTTTCTTGCCTTCCTTGTTGTCAATGTAAAACTGGACGTTGCAAGGTCCCGACAACCTCTCCATGGCACTGGGTGCGTCATCGCGGGCGCGGTGCTGTCACACTTGCGTTGTTTTGCTGCTATCGTGGTAGCTGCTGCTACATTATGTGCTATTGCGGTTGCCGTCATCACACTTATCGGCCTAGCCAGCTGCGACCATGTTGACCTCTTTGCGGTCCTCATAGGCGCACATCTGGGAGAATATCATTTTGTGGCCCAAAAGTTGGGGTGGCCAGGCAACGCGGTACCCGAGTTCCCTGATATCAGCCGCGATGACTATAGTTGGCGTGCCAAATACTCAGAGGGTCTTTTTCGGCACGAATTCAACTTTACATTTCACTAGAAAAAATCAGGCTAACGGTCGTCAAGTTGGGCCCCCCTGTCAGCTTTCGCCGTTATGTTGCTGCCATCGTTGCTGCCATGTAGGCTTGGAGCATTGGCGCATGCATCCTTTACGCGTCTTCTTCTTCCTCCGGGGCGGTAATCTGTGGTCGCGGCCATGGCATGGAGCTAGGACTTGGACAAACCTGCTTGGCCCGTTCTCCTCCCCATCCCGAATCGGAGCTTGCCCTCACCATGACCGCACCATTGGCATGGCGCGGGGACGGGAATTCATTCCCGGGTGAGATCTGTCACCATGCCGACCATGCTCGGTCCTGTTGGTCTGCTCCAGAATCTGAGCTCGCCGTCGCCGTGGTCGCACATGCACCAGCCACGACGCCTTCCTCTCCGAACCCCAAAGCCACATCCACCCAGTTCGGCACAATGCCAACAAGGTGAAAATGCATCAAGTTTTCTTCTTGTGATTGTAGAAAAACATGTATGTACCATGGCCATAGCATACTCTAACAATGTACACATATATTGTTTACTAGATTTTCATTTGAAATTAGTAGCTCCGTGATGACGCAACATAGAGAACGTAAATGGAATGACGATGACGACCATGTTCTGTACTTTGCATTGCATCAACAAGTGCTCGCTGACGAAGCAAGTTACCAAGAGAGTGGAGTTCATCAGCCATTGCCAAAAAATATGTAAACAAATCAATGAGCGATTCAATGCAAATAAGCGTAGAAATCTAGATCCATGTCATCAATAATCAATAAGTGGCACATTCTAGTGATGCGTTCAAATGCGCACACAATGTATCATTTGCTTGAAGTGGTTGTTATCCTGAGCAAAAATGCCTGGTATGCACACTACATTTGTATGTTCTATGCTGCAATTCTGTTGTTATGGGCGTAGAAAGAAAAGCTAGGATTCACTGAATATTACGCAATTAGGCATAACTTAGTCTTACACAAATAAGCACAGCTTAGTCTTTACACACATAAGCGTAACTAATGATAAAGATAAAGAAAAATGGTTCATCAGATCTGCCAATATGAGCACTAGGTCCCTGGAGCTAGTGGTATCGTCGAAACGAACTAGAATGCTGTGTTTGGCCGTCTTTCATTCTCCTTCAAATAGTACGACCCCACTGATGAGCCAATTGTAGGCCCCCTCCCCCGACATGGATTCGGCTCCAGGTCGGATCTAGAGTGTCAACATGATAGGCGCGTGAGTGTGCAGCAAACACACAGTCTCCTATCAACACTAGAAGTGCTGGCACCTCAGCAACAACACCAACATGTTCTTCCTGGACTCTGGCAGCAGCCTCAGCAGGTATTTCGTCAGCTTCACCAGCAGCAGAATTAGCAAGTATTTCGTCATTTTCACCAGCAGCAGCATCACCAAGTAATTCGTCAGCTTCACCAGGAGCAGCAGCAGCTAGTTCTTCGTCAGCTCCACCACCACCAACACCAGCAGCAATAGCATCAGGGGCCAGGGCTGCCTGAGCAATTACAGGTTCAACAGCTCCAGGGGCTCCGACAAATAAAGGGTAGTTGATCCCAAGAAACATAGATTGTCCCTTTAGATTGTTGACTCTACTCCAAGACTTGCTCTACTGGGTCTTCGGATAGGCATGCGGAACTCGAGAAAACGTGACACCGCAGCGATGGGTATGAAGAAAGTTGTGTCCCCATATGTTCTATTGTATCACCAACGCTTTTAGTGCTCCCCTGATATGAATCCACAAGAGTTCATCATCCTGTTCCGTGTTGTCCCCGAGAGGTGCCAGGAACCAGCGCCGTGTCCCAAGTTCAGCATATGCTACTGCATCTTCGATGAACGGAGCTGGAATGATGCGCGGGGCTGCGTGGGTACCTGCGTGTTACTAACAGTCAGTAAGAAGAATTTTGAATGGGATTTTACATGCTATATGACACCATGACTCACCCCAAATGGACGGCTCCCAAACACGCACATCGCCGCTAGGTTCAGTGACCGCATAAATGTGTTGCAGTCTTTACGAAGAGTAGCCGTAGGTGAAAACAACGTCGACATACTTCTCCGGCCGTAGGAAGTCATTGCGCAAGACTGTCCATTCCTTGTCTTCTGGCATCTAATGGATGTGATCGCCTTGTTGAACACCTCTAAGAGGTCGTACTCCCAGTTCTTCCACGCCCCCTCCCGCGGTCTATGTGGGAGTTGTACCTTCACGAGGTCAAGTTCTGCCATGTTGAACCTGTAAGCGAATTCGGAAATGGGCGGCGGCCACCCGTTGTTGAATGCAATAATGCTGACACCCTTTAAAGATGGCACTACAAGTCTCACCGATCTGTAGCCATTTTTTAGAGTCCAAGTACTGCCATCCTATGATAAATGGACCAGCCACTCGTCGTTGCCATCCACTGAGTTCTGGTCATCTTCCATTTTCGTCTCTTCTTCTTCCTTGATATTCACCACTACTGATTCAGACCACTTATCCAGCAGCATCAGTTTTGCATGAATATTCTGCAGAGTTTGTTGTCAATTGGTACAATAAACTAGCATGGATTCCATTGCAGATACAATTTGACAATTGGGCCTTCAGATTAAAGTACACAAAATATCGCCTAAATACGAGTGTCCCCTCAGATATCGCCTAAATTGTGCCTGTGTCACTATGAAGATACTCAATATATGGAGTAGTAGCAGAGCCCCCAGAACAAACTCCTGACAATGATCATAATTAAACAGCTCAGGGCATAACAGCCTTAAATCGTCTAATATGCTTGTTTTTATTTTAGGAAACAGAATATCACCTAGCAAGCATTCCACTGCAAAATCGAAATTGACAACTCGTCTATCACCTAAAGTAAGACTGTGTCACTATGAAAATAGTAGAATATTAGGTACGAGCAGAGCTTCCGTTGTACAGAATAGTCTTAAATGGTTTGATTTGTTCAAACCGCGCGTGCACACAACACATTCGACGAAAGGAACATAGGATTCCGATGAGAGTTCAGCACATATGAATCAACGATATGACTGAACGAATAAGCTAGATACTGGAACTTACATGGCCATCCCGGTCGTCTGGCCATTTGCTGTTATCGGGGTAAAGAAGGCCTGACGTGCCGAATGGTTGTTTGTCCATGTTCCGCATCGTCACGCGGTAGCCAGGGATGCAGCGAGCGAGGCGGCCGGCTGAGATGATGTCCAACTCCTAGGCGATCCTATGCACGTTCGCGGCACTGAATTTCGGCCATCCCCAATCCTCGCGGTAGCGGTCGCCCTGGCCATCCGCGTCGTCATCGCATACCTTTCGCTTCAGCCTGCTGCTACCCCAAGCTCTACCCATAGCGGCAAATGGAGTCTAGAATCCGGTAGATTAATGGAGGCGTTGTGATAAGGAGGCGGATGGATTCAAGAGGGGATGGAATCAGGGATGGGGGCAGTTGTTCGAGTGGGGAGTGAATCTGCAAGGAACCGCCGCCGCCGCCGGTTCTTGTCCGCGTGGAAGACAAGAAGGGGGCGTAATTATTGAGGGCGGGCACCGGAAGCGTCTAGAGGAAGTGAAAAAATAAATCGTAAAAGGGAAATGTGTGGCCCGCCTGTCAGTGAGTGAAGGTCGGCACGCGCAAATGTGCCTACGTTTGAATTGATTCCACCGCATGAAAGTAGCACAGAACAAATTTTAGGAAGTGCTAGCGTCGACGTGTAAAACCGCCGTTTTTCGCCACCTTCACCCTACTACGAACGGTCGTGCACCATTCCAGATATTGGTAAGGGCGGTTCCAATCTTTCACTTCTCCATCTCATTTCCTCCTCCATGGCCTCATCGTCTTTCTCCTCCACAGCCTCATCCATTTCCTCCACGACCGCATCACCCTCTTCCTCCGTATCCTTTCCCTCTTGCCTGTAGTCATGGATGCTCCGGATGTCCAAAACGATGGCAGGCAAGAAATTGCGCACTTCGACATCGAAGTACATGGCGGGAAGAAGATCGATGTCGTATGCACCACCGACCCTCGGACGGTGAGGAACACTCTGAATAATTACATGAGTTGGCTGCAGTTCGAAGAAAATAGGTTCGTAGGTCTCGACCTCGAGTATAGCCACGATCACCGTAGGATCGCCATGGTGCAACTCTCCAAGAAGGGGCACATCCTCGTATACCAGCCTTTTCGCGAGAAGGGGGCTGACGGGATCTGGTAGACTTTGTTGTCTTTCTGTTCCTGAACCGTCTGTTTGCAAAAGTTATTGCTACATTATTTGTCTGAATTCATTTTCATGCAAGTGGGGCGAAACCATTAGGGATCTGTTTCATGACTTTCTCGTGAACTAGCACATAACAATTACCAGTGTTGACATCACAAATGATAGTAAACTGCTTGAAAGCCCAACTGTCAACATTAGAATCCCAAAGGAGTGTAGAGTGGACATCCAGGAAATTTACTAGATCCTAGGGATGAATGGCAGCAAGACCGGGATGGCCGCTCTTGCCTCTGAACTCATCGACCCGTGGTACGCTGACATGAAGGACATATTGCCGAGATGTTCGTGGATGCGTTTAGGGCACGATTACTGGGAGGATAAGCCACTTTCTGAACCTAATCTGAAGTACGCTGCAATTGACCGGTATGTTAGCCACGAGTTGTACCGCCAGATTGTAAAATCTTGTTCCAGGCATCGCATCATTGAACTACCACCAAGGCAGGTTGTTTGTCCCAGATGCCGGAGTGTAGATGAATCTACAAACCGGGGCAAGCAACCGAAGGCATCCTGGGATCGGTTGCCTTCTCCAACAGGCTGGGATGTAGACTATTAGTGCATGATTGTTGTGTTTATGAAAACATGTTATTTCATAAGTACACTATGTGAGCAATTACGAACTGCTGTGTATTACCTTTGTCAAACTATAATTTGGTTTATGACTGTATCCTTCTCTATAATCTGGGTTTGGTTATGACTTATGATTGTATCACACCTTATGCATGTCAGTCCTGGATTCTGCCGCATACAAATGGCACAGACAGAATTTGTAAGAATGAATGTTGAGCATACTAAAGGGGGAATGTAATTCATACAGGTTAAGTAGGTAATAGCACATGGATCATTCGAGCTTGGTTCTTACACACCGAATGCTTAGAAAATACATGCGAGATAAAATACAGGAGAGATAAAACTAGGAACAAAATGCGAAACTAGTAGTGGTAAACAGCACACTCACCCACCCGCCAGATCCTATTGAGCATCTCGTAGTAGACACATACGCGTCCCTGGTTGCGTACTTGATCGCATCGTAATCTAGGTGCCTCCAATCCCATCGCTCGTGCAGGTGCTTCGGGAACTCGATTTTCATGCCGGCGTACTGGCGGTCGATGATGTCGGAAGCGAGTCTAGCCATGCCGGCTTTCCCCGTACCGCCATCCGGGTACCTCCACAAACATTGGAGATCGACGTAATTCACGACATGAACGAGGAGATCCCGTTCTAGCTTCGGAGTGTCGTTCTTGATGTCGACGTTGGAGAAGTAGATATCCCTCCTGTGTAGGAACTCGCAAAGCTCCGGGCATACATATTTGGCCCTACATACGTGATATAGTAGGCAGTGGTTGCGCATGGACAGCTGCAAAAGCGCTGTCCTCTTCCTATCTCTGGTATACTCGAGGTCAAGGCCGATGAACTTGTACCTGTCAGTCGGGTCCTGTAGCCACCGCTCGTACATTGTGATGACCTTGGCCACCTCCGCTGACGCATTCGTATGGACGACCGTCATCTTGGTGGTGCCATGGGCGGTGACGGTGTACTCGTCGGTGTAGTCGCTCCCGTCGCCGAACACGCCGTACTCTGCATCCATGGTAGCAGCTAATGCGGCGGCGGTGGCCTAGGGTCGGTAGCGGTGGCTGGGACTGGGCGTGGAGGTGGAGTGATATGTTGCGGTGGTATGGCCAGGCGGAGGCGTCGGCAGAAGGAATGAGTTGGGGATTTTTGCACAGTGATGTACTGAGGAGACGGAAGGCGATGCTTAAATTCCGTTTGCCAATATTTCGGTCATACCCATGCAGAAGCAAGTTTGACCGGGCGAGCACCGATGGTTTCCAATCCTAGCGATTAAATTCGGCATCCGTCCCGGTAGGCGATGGGACGGGTGTGCGACGTGGCTTTGGCGTGGCAGAGACCGGTCGCGTAGACCACCGTCTCATTGCCGATCCGCAGCGGGTGCGCGGTGCTGACACGACGTAACGTGACAGGACAGAAGGAAGTGTATAGTTATTATTAATTCCTTAAGAAGTGTAAGCATAGAGATGGACCTAGCATCCCTACACCCCGGGGCAGCCGCCCAGCCGATCAGGCCTGCCGATTGCACAAAGCTTGTCCTGAATTTGCCAAAATGAAGCTCGTTTGCCCATGCTTCTATAAGTTTCTCTGTAGGCCACTTGTGTAAGCATGCACGATCAAGCAACTTTGCAACACATGTGTCGGTGGAAAAGCATTAGGTTTCAACGCCCCACATAGTTTAGGGATTTAGAATAGCTACATTGTGGAGCTCTAGCCAAATTGCATGGTAAAGCCAAATTCAGATTTTTGTCAGATTTACCTATAGCAACATTGTGTCTCGTTTGTCCTCACTTTTTCCCTCCTGATATTCCGAAGCCCTCACATGCGCTCGGAGGGGGGTGCCGTCTGGTCAAAGGCCTAAAGTGGAAGTTTTTTTTTGTTATTTGGCCTTTTTAAGAGCGCCTTTTCCCCTCTCTCTCTAACAATTGTGTTTTTTTGCCCAAAAAGGTAGGGAATCTAGAGCAGCTTCTCTCTTCATTCATTGTTCCTTTTGCGATCGTTTTTCCCCAATCTAGTAGCAAATCTAGAGCAGCAAAACAAACCAGCACCATAAATAAATTCAGTAAACAGAGCAGATGTAGATAAAGCAGCTAATATAGGTTATATAGTACGGTACTTAACGAGGTTCGACAATTAGGCTGCTCAGCAGCAGCAGCAGACTGCTTCAACACAGACAAGACAAAAGAAGCTGCTTTACAGCAGCAGCAGCAGCTGTAGCTGATCAGCGGCCCCTCGTGGCCTCTTCCAGGAGGGCATCCGCCTCCTTCCTCTGGCGCCTCCTCCACTTCTTGCTGCCCAGCCCCTTGACCTTGGGCACCTTGGGTCTGATTGGGGGCATGCAACCCTCCTCGATAGCCACCTTCTAGAGGTTGTGGAGGTGAAGACCAAGCGCTTGGTGCTTGGCCCTAAAGCCGTGGACGTTCACAGACTCGCCGCAGGTCCTCACATCCTCGGCATGCTTCATGAGGGAGTTGAAGTCCGTGCCGCGGAGCCTCCTGGTGGGGCGTAAGGGCACTGTACGTCATGCCGGCGAAGAAGTTGTTGTACTGACCGGACTTTAGCCTCCTCAGCACATGACGAGTCTTGGTGACCTTGGCCTCGTCGTCGCTGCGGAGGTCGCTACTATCCTCCTGTTAGAAAAAACAGTAGAGTGAAATAAGGACATGATTGAGATACTTTGATTATCGGGATTAATTTTTTGCATAAATTAACCGAATGAGATCTCCCGATTATTCCCCAAATCTCAAACCAAATCGAATACTGATCCGAACTACGAACAAGGGGATTCATCGAAAATCGAGATCTAACACAATAGGATTAGCTACTGTAAAAAATACGAACAGCCGAGCCCTAATAACATACGATCTAGCATCCAACAATGGGAACGGGGGAAGAACAAGGGAAGGGGAGAAAACCCTGGTTACCTCAGACCACGGGTCGGTGATGCTGGTCTCATAGGGGTTCTCCGGCCTTATGTAGACAACCTCCTCGTAGGGGTCCCAACCGAGCGGGATCTGTCCGAGACCGGCGGGGGCCTCCTCGCCGGTGGCTACGGCGGATACAGGGACGGGGGGCTCCTTGCCGGCGGCCTTGGAGGCGCCGATGGCCACCGTGCCGATCTTCTCCATCGCCGGCGTGGTTGGGGTTTTGTTGGGCATTTGCAGAAGGTGATGGGGCAGTGGAGATGGTAGAGTGAGCGAGTGCGTGATGAGTGGGAGTGGGGAGGCCTCTATTAAAGGAGAAGGGAAGCGACGTTTCGTTGCACTACCGTGCATCGCCTACGCTAATGCACTGTGCACGACCACACGTGTCCGCTACCGCCCCGTGCACCGGACACGCGTACCGTGAGTCATGTTTTTTTTCCTCGTGACTAACCATGGCGATTCAGTTGTACTCAGTTTTGCCCACCAACCGTTGATCCTCTATGATCTAGCGGACAGGATAACCCTTATATCTGTCGGGGGCACCCCTCTATCCATGCAAAATAACGAGTATGCCACCGGAACTTTAACAACATAAACAGATGAACTTGAATATATTTTGAAGGGTACGAAAATAGAAATTCCCATAGTTTAAGGGTCTAGATACGGTAAGAGAACTAAATATTATTAGTGGCCGGGCCAGCACAGTGACGGGGTTGGTCGGCTAGAAGTTGCTGATTCTTAAGGGGACACCAGGCCGGTCTTGACATACTCCCTCAGGAACTTGCCATAAGCAGCGTGCTTAGCCTTGGTCACTGACTTGTGTTTACTAGGTGGGCTTTTACCGATGCCAACCACATGCGGAATCAAGCTAGCAATCCTTAGGTTGACTCCTTTCATACACAGAGGGCACCTGAGCTCCCCAAGTCGAGTGCGGAAAGGGATTATCCCGCTCTTGACCTTCTTCATGACATGGCGGCTCTTGTTGTCCCTGGTCTCCTTGTCAGAGTCCATCTCACTTGAATACACTTGTAATGTATGGAATATAAACCGAAATGAGCAAAATAATAAATATATATTCCTTCCACCATTCCAAGTTACTTTCGATGCAATAACATGTCTGTATAGGTTCAACAGTTCATTACGGCTGTCTCCCCAGCTCGCTCCTAAATTAATGTGGTTTGTGTTCTTGGTAACTTATTAATAAATAAATAATGTGGATTCATTCAGAACAGACTAGATCTCTCCATGTACCGGTTCGTACGTTGCATCTAATCATTAGGACTAGATTTTTTTATGACGCCAGGATAGATTAAGCTCGAGCAGAAAATATGAAACATGTAGAAATAGATGTACCTCTAGGTACACGAGCAGAGCATGTTCGTCGAACTCCATGCCCTCATCGGCGCCTCCGAAGTCGTCAGCACCGGCGTGCACATGGTCCCCCAAGGGGTTGAACTACACGTCCCCCTCAGCCTGTGCTGTGTGATGCTCCTCCAGATCTGCCGCGTGAAGCACCACCCCGGCGGCGATGCCCGAACACTCACCCCCACGCACTGGTTTCTTGGAGAAGGCTCATGCAAGTACGTTCAAGATTGTGGGGTTTTGCTGGATAAGGAAGAGAGAGTAGTGGATGAGTGCGAATGGAGGACCCGATAGGCTGGGTTTTTAATGCGGGGACGTTTAAGTGAGAGTGCAGGCATGCTGCATAGTAAAATTGGTATAGCCGGTGGTCCGTGGATGACCAGTTGTCGTGTAGTAGACTTGTAGCCTTTGCAGACTAGATTAAACATGACATGACCACTCGACGACTTTTTCCATGGACGGCATCGTGTTCCTTCTTATAGAAGTCTCGTTGAGGGAGACGTCTGTGCTGTCTCACGCTGTCTTGTGAAGGGCACAACGTGTGCAACGAGCCTCGTTGGATCACACGGGATCAACGGTTGGTGCGCACGATCCGCGTGACAACTGTGGCAACCAATCATGGCATAGCAGACAGAGTGGGCACAGGTTTGGGCTTCTACGAAAGAGAGAGAGAGAGAGAGAGGGGGGAAACTGGGTAGTATCAAAAAACCAAGGGCAAAGCTGAGTAGTATAAAAATGGAAAGTGGGTGTCTTTTACAATGAAATGCATCGTGGCATACATCAAATTATGCCAAGATAGATCCACTAGAGTTCATTGCATGTGTGTTCTTTCCACAAACCACATATGTATCCACAAGAGTTATTGCATGTGTGTTCCTGTCATGAACCACATTTGGATCAACCAGTGTCATTGCATGTGTGTTCTTTCAACAAACCACATATGGATCAACCAATGGCATTGCATGTGTGTTCTTTTCACAAACCACACATGGATTAACCAGTGTTCACTGCATGTGTGTTCTTTCCACAAACCACTTATGGATCAATCAGTGGTCATTGCATGTGTGTTCTTTTCCACAAACCACATATGGATCCATATGTGTTCTTAAACTAAAACCAGCATTAGAGTCACTGCATGTGTGTTCTTTCCACAAACCACTTATGGATCCACCAGTGTTCATTGCATGTGTGTTCTTTTCCACAAACCACATATGGATCAATCAGTGGTCATTGCATGTGTGTTCATTTCACAAACCACATGTGGACCCACTAGAGCCATTGCATGTGTGTTCTTACACTAAAACCAACACTGGACTCATTGCATGTGTGTTCTTTTCCACAAACCACACATGGATCCACCAGTGTTCATTGCATGTGTGTTCTTTTCCACAAACAACTTATGGATCAACTAGTGGTCATTGCATGTGTGTTCTTTTCAAAAACTACACGTGGACCCACTAGAGTCATTGTATGTGTGTTCTTATACTAAAACCAGCACTAGAGTCATTGCATGTGTGTTCTTTCCACAAACCACATATGGATCAACCAGTGTTATTGCATGTGTGTTCTTTCCACAAACCACTTATGGATCCACCAATGTTCATTGCATGTGTGTTCTTTTCCAAAAACAACATATGGATCAACCAGTGGTCATTGCACATGTGTTCTTTTCCACAAACTACTTATGGATACATTAGACTCATTGCATGTGTGTTATTTCCACAAACCACACATGGATCAACCACTAGAGTCATTGCATGTGTGTTCTAATACTAAAACCAGCACTAGACTCATTGCATGTGTGTTCTTTTCCACAAACCACATATGGATCAACCAGTGGTCATTGCATGTGTGTTCTTTTCACAAACTACATGTGGACCCACTAGAGTCATTGTATGTGTTTTCTTATACAAAAACTAGCACTAGAGTCATTGCATGTGTGTTCTTTTCCACAAACCACACATGGATCAAGTAGTGTCATTCCATGTGTGTTCTTTCCACAAACCACATATGTATCAACCAGTCGTCATTGCATGTGTGTTCTTTTCACAAACCTCATATGGATCAACCAGTGGTCATTGCATGTGTGTTCTTTTCACAAACCACATGTGAACCCACTAGAGTCATTGCATGTGTGTTCTTATACTAAAACCAACACTAGAGTCATTGCATGTGTGTTATTTCCACAAACCACACATGGATCAGCCACTAGAGTCATTGCATGTGTGTTCTTTCCACAAACCACACATGGATCAACCAGTGTCATTGCATGTGTGTTCTTTCCACAAACCACATATGGATCCATTTGAGTCATTGCATGTTTGTTCTTATGCTAAAACTAGCACTAGATTCATTGCATGTGTGTTCTTTCCACAAACCACTTATGGATCCACTAGTGTTCATTGCATGTGTTTTTGTTTTCACAAACAACATATGGATCCACTAGTGGTCACTGCATGTGTGTTCTTTCCACAAACCACTTATGGATCAACCAGTACCCATCGCATGTGTGTTCTTTCCACGAACCACATATGGATCAACCAGTGGTCATTGCATGTGTGTTCTTTTCACAAACCACATGTGGACCCACTAGAGTCATTGAAATGTGTGTTCTTTTCAGAGACCACACATGGATCCACTAGTGTCATTGCATGTGTGTTCTTGTTACTAACAACAACCAGAGTCATTGCATCTGTGTTCTTTTTACATACCATATATGGATCCACCAGTGTCTTTGCATGTGTGTTCTTTTCACAATCCACCTATGGATCCACCAGTTTTGACATTATGGGGTCTAGCATAACATATTTATTTAAGACAAAGCTATTTAGTGACGACCAACAAATTTCAAAATATCTTGATCAAGTATTCATTCTTTCCAAGTGTAGATATTATGGCAATGTTTTCTAGAGGATCACGAATAGTGTCACAAGCTTTATAAACAATTTGGAAATATGCATACAAGCTTTAAGTCAACTCCTCTGGTTCCTATCATGAGCAAGTGTATCCCCATATTAATACAATACTACACTCACTTAAACAAGCATTCAAAAATAGCAGGATACATGATTGCATTAAACCTTCATCAAATACGAACATTGCACCAGACTCTACACATGCAGAAGTAACCTCCCCAAGCTTAGAACTTTGCAAGAAACAAACTTGATTATATCACCAAAACAAAAGAGAAAATATAGTTTCCAAAAGAGAGTGTGATAAGTGGTTACCTCCCCAAGCTTAGTTGAAAACAAGGGTGACACACTTTACCGTTGAGGTACAAGTAACCTCTATTTTGATGGACAAAGAACCTTTGCTTTAACGTATACTTCTTGATAGAGCCTGGTGGTTGCTTTCCTTGTGAACCTGCTTGGAAACTAAGAAGAAAATAAAACACTTTGTGTTTTTGAAGGCACGAGGATTAGCTCAAAGTGATAAAAATACAAGTTCCACTGAGTCAGTTCATCCACCTAAGCACCGCGCTTAAGTCAACAAATAGTTCTAGAATATGCCTCTCCTAGATTGTGATGAAGTGCTAGAAAAACATGATACGAGACATGAGTGTGCAACCCCTATGCGCTTACTAAAAGAGTTTCGAGTTGGAAGGTTTTACCAGACACTGATTGTCGAAGCATTGAATTGAAGCAACCAAGTGGATCATGCGAGTGTTTGGACGGTTGGAACTACCGTACACGTCGTCACACAAGGTTCAAGTCCCTACAAAAATAACACACAAAATAAAATTCATCGGTTTTGTATACAAACATAGTTCATTTACCCCACCGATAAATGGAAAGTAGAGAATTACAGTCTAGGAGGTTTCTGATGTAGAATTTTATTGCTTACAAATGCTCGGCTTCTCTAGATCATGGTAGAAGTTCCTAGGTGGTGTTTCGAGGTTTTTAGAAGAAGAAAGAATAAAATTTTGAGCAATGGTTACCTTCCAGTTGGCGTTTGAGGGGTTTTCCCATCTATATGGGCACAACTATACGGCCGGACCAAAAAAGTCCCGTCGTATAGTTGGTCATTAAACTTAATGTATCTTGGAAAATAATTTTGATGAAGGCATCGATATCTATACGGCTGGTACTATACGGCTGGAATTTTTATTCCCATAGTATAGTTGGTCGTTAAACCTTGTATAGACATCAAAAAAATTCTATTTCTTCGATAATTCTTTCTTATCCTGAAACTTAGCAAAACACCTTGTTTTGATAGTAAAATAACAACTTTAATTTTAGACCAACATTAGCATGTATAAAACAGGATTTGAGTACAACCGAGTTATGCAACACATAGTAACCATAAATTCTACCTTTTGAAAACTGCAACAAGAAAACTCTAATAGCAATACATGCAAAGAATAAAAGTGCCAATGCAACATGAATGCAAATGGACTCAAGACACAAAACTAATAAATACGCCTAATGACTTCCCGGTTGCCTCCCGGGAAGCGCTTTCTTATAACAAAGTAGCTAGGCTTTTATACTCCACATTTATTCAGCAATGGAGGCAACTATAGGAGTATTTTTCCATATCTCCAACGAGTGTTTGCAAGATTTATATCATAGTTTGCTATAAGACGTACCCGCTTGTGGTGCATCAGTATCTTGTAAGTGTTCTCGTTGCCACGTGAGAATGGATGGACCAAGCGCGATAAATATGTATTCTTTCCTTCCTGCATAGAGGGTGTTAAAGATTTATTATCAAACTTTGAATCTTTACCTTGATTACTATTTTGAGGGTATAGCTCATAATGTCCTTTTGGATCCAGTAGCTTGGTCTTTGCCACCGGACTTTCTTGCACCTCATTAGTAAAACAAAGTCATAGCAAATAGATATGGGAGACACACAGGGTTCCGTCTTTGGCTCATCATAATTAATTTCCCCAAAAAGAGTATTTAAACAAACACTACTAGAATCATCAAAAACTTCTTCAGGGCAATTATCAGGGATTCTAGAATAATTTAAGTCCTCATCATCACTAAACTCAAAAGAATAATAAACATCAGGAATAGGTGGGGGGTCAGGTTTGAGAGCGGCTTTCAATTTATTCCATCCCTTGATTTCTTTTTCTTCTTTCTTCTTGATGCGTATTTTATTTCTCTGATACTCTTCATAAAGTTATTTCACTTCATCTGTAGATGTTAGATGTGTGGGATATTCAACACGAGGCTTCTTATTTTTATTTTTCCTAGTTTTAGGCTTCATGGATTTACCCTTCTTTCCTGCTTCAATGATGCAACAAGTGGAAGATATGAGAGTAACAGTAGAGGGCTGTTCTCCATCGTTAGTAGCAGCAGTTCTAATATGATTAAAATAATCAGCTATGAAAGGCATCGCTTTAGAAAGAACATCACTAACAAAGGTATCACCATAAGAAATTTTCCTCTTCTATTTTCATCTTTAAGAAACTCATTGACCAAGTTCTCTTGATCAGTAGGGAGAGGTTTTTCTTCATGCACAATTTCACATTGCCATTGATGAAAATTATTATGTATATCTCTTAAGAGTTGCCAAGCTTCTTTCAAAGTTTTACTAAGGAATGCACCATCACACATCATATCTAGCTTATCCTTCGAAGAGTGATTTAAGCCTCCATTAAAATGATTGAACAATAACCAATCACGTAAATTATGATGTGGATAATCATGCATCAATGGTGAGAACCTACTATAAGCTTGTATTAAATCCTCATTGTTGCTTTGCTTGAAACTGAGGATATGAAGCCTACGCTCATAAGTTTTCTTTTGTGAGAACTAGTTACCGAGAAAATCGTCGGAGATACCTTTCCATGAATTAAAGTGTCCCACGGGATGCGATTTTAGCCAATCTTTATCTTTTCCTTTCAGCAAGAATCGGAACAGATATAACTTCATTTTATCATTTGTCCATCCATTTGCCTTCACCGTAGAATACAATGAAGTAAATTTATCAATATGCTCATATGGATCATTGTCCGAATCTCCTGCAAAAGCTATTTCCATGATCATATTTATTCACATAGGATTAATCTCATATCCAGCAACATCAATAGCGGGCTGAAGAATAAGAGCATGTAAATGATCAACACTCGGACCACCATACTCCGCAAGACTTTTACTTTCCATAGTTCCTATGTTTTTAAATTTACTATAACTAAAATAAATAACAAGACTACTAAAAAAAGGTAAACTAATATTTTTATTTTCAAATAATCAAAAGCAGTAAGATAAATAGCAACAAACGGAAATAAACTATGTGCAAGTAGAAAGGTAATAACCGGACACTTAGCTCCCCGGCAACGGCGCCAATTTAAATGACTAGATTCCTGCAACAACAATAGGGTTATTGTAGTACTTGTAGAAGCAAATATTTAAGAGTTTGTCCTGATGGGAGATTGACGAATAGAAACAACACGACCCGGCAGCCATGTTGTTAATGTGGCCACGTTTTGCACCCAAGCCGTGGTTTGGAAATAACCTATTCTATAAGTTACTAGAACAATGATAATTGAGAGAGGTTTAAAATATCTAATACCAAAGAACTTTTAACAAGAACAAAATAAACTAAGACAGAAAGTAAATAGGAATATGAATTGAATTAAAGAGATTGTAGTTGTAGGATTGAAAGGAGTGAGAGAGGGCTTCTAGGCTTCGGTCTCACTAGTACTAGATGGGAAAATATATGTGTGATCTATAAGAGATTTCTCAAACAAATAAATGTTACCCATTTGATTACCGGATGTCACTCTGTGTGCACTATGCATGATTCTTGCGCGTCACCGCAAGGCAAAAAGCACTTCCAGACGAAAGGATCACATAAACTCATCTTAGATCACAATAAATTCTAACTTAGCGCACTAGATCATACCTCAACCTAGAATTGAATCAATCACTCACACATGGATGAGCAGAAAAACATATATAAAAATATAGTGATGTCACAACCATATTCAATCTTACAATTACCAAACACAAGAGAGAGAGGGAGATGGAGATGATGATGGAGATGGAGATCGATGCATGGTGGTTGTGATGTCTTCCTTCTCCTCCTCTTCTTCTTGCTTGGATGCCTTGATGGTGATGGTGTTGAGGGACATCTAGATCTCAGAGGTGTGGTTGAGTTAGAGATCCGCCGCCGTGGATATCAGATGGGTGGCGGCGGCAGCAGGGCTCCGCCCCTAAAGGGCTATGGTGTGGTGGCTCTTTCTTGGGTCCTCCCTCCTTTATATAGGCCTTGGGGGTGCCCTAGGGTTCCCCAATACCGTCATATGATTTAGGGAAGGTTATGGAGCTTCTCTATGGAGAAATCCCGTCGTGGCGACCTTTTGACCAACTATACAGCCAAACTATACGGCGGGAAGTTTTAGTTCCGGCTATATAGTTGGTCGTTAAACTTGCAGATCCTTTAGTATTTTGGTCGCCATTTCTTCATACAAACTCAATTTTGGGTGTTCTTGGACTCGTTGAGTTCGTTTCATCGAGGGATACAACCTCATGGTCTTGAATATTTATTTTGAGAAGTTGGAAAATTCAATTTTCCAACCTCTCAAATGGCTAAGTCTAGTCCCTGCAGCTCCTCCATACTATGCTCTCTTTGTTCCTTTTTATCCATAATGTTCACCAACACCTACACACATGCGATAGATAAGGAAAGTGATAAAATTCTACCTAAACTACTAAATGTGCAAAGCTCATATGAAAGTAAATGAGAAGTAGAATTCATGCATATAAGGCATAGCTATAGCTGTAAAAAACATGATCTCAGAGATAAATGACACATTTTATATGGCTAAAAGAGGTGGTATTTCATAGCCATCAGGGCGGCACCCAAGGTAGCTCTCGCAGAAGGCGACAAAGATCATGAGCTGCTCCACGCTGTGCGGTCCTAGGTCCGATGGCTTGATTGTGTAGTATGCGCAGAATCACCGGAATATGATAGAAGTGGGGAATCCTAGGCCCCTCTCCAGGTGTCTCCGGAAGCAGATGAATTCCCTAGGGCGAGGCCTGGGCTCCATCTCGCTGGATGGGGGGATCCGCCAATTCCCCTTGCAGAGAATGCCTGCGTCTTTGAAAGACTTCAATACAGTGTTGGTGCACTTAGATCTACCCTAGAGATATTTTGGAGGCGCCATGGGTGGAGGAAGGAAGTCGCTGTATCCGGAGATTTTGGATCAGGAGCAGATCTGGAGACTAGGAGTGCACAGGGATGGAGAAATGCGTAGATTCATTTCTCCCTCTGCCATTCTTATTATAAGGGGGGGCGCTACCCACCAATCTCGGGCTAGCTGTTACCTCGCGGTAATTATGCCAAAGTTACCGTTGGATTACCCAACAGCTAGTTTGACCTACTTGACGTTCCAAATTCACTCACTCGACTCGCCGATAACCAGCCCTTCTACTCAACAGGGTATGGCGACTTGAGCCTAATTCCTTTCGCCAAAGCTGCAACTGAAGACATACTAAGGAGACTTCTTCCTTCATTGAGGGAGTCCATCGTTGATTTGACTGGGCGTCCAAATTGGACTCGCCTACTCCGACTACCAAATGAACACCTATGCCAAACCAACATTGCCCTCAGGGACTACTTATGGGGATATGCCGAATGGGGTATGCCTAGAAGGACGTTTCGAGTGGGCCAAGGCCTCTGCGAGTGGGCCTGCAGGACGGCGACTGGAAGGCGACTGAGAAGAAGCCTAGAGACTAGAAGCTGGAGGCCCATAAGCATAGCAGAAGCCCACTCGGATTAGGTCAAATCCTCCAAGTCATTAACTGACTTGGATGTATATATGTAAACCCTAGCGAGGTACCCCCTATATAAACCTCCTTAGGGTACTCTCTGTACTTACGATCCATCATACACTGCATCGACTCGTTGCCTATCCGCCGAGATCGCCACCATTGTACTCACTTGATAATACAATCTAGCAGGAGTAGGTCTTTACCCTCTAGGGGGCGAACCTGGGTAAACCCTGTATCTTTGGCCTCATCTCGCTCCGAAGATGGCTGCCCACTCTTGCCCAAAAACCTTCCAATCGCTACCCCTGGTAGCGACTGCCATGGTCATTCCCATGACAGCTTCCATTCCCCTTGTGGTGATGAGGTACCCGAGTAGTTTCCTAGATGGCACGCTGAAGGCGCACTTCTCCGGATTCAGCTTGATCTTGTAGAGGTCAAAGGTTGTTGAAGGTCTCGTGGAGATTGTTGATGAGTGTAGCTTCCTCATTTGTCTTGACTACGATGTCGTCGACATAGACCTAGACGTTGCGAACAAGCTGATTCTTCAAGTAGGCCTGCATGCCCCGTTGATAGGTGGCACCTGCGTTCTTCAGCCCAAAGGGCATGTTGTAGCAGTAGACTACAAATGGTGTGATGAAGGCTGTTTTTCTTGGTCTTCCACTTTCATCCGGATCTAGTGATAGCCTGAGTAGGTGTCAAGAAAGGAGAGGTGCTCGCATCCCGCGGTGGACTCAATGATTTGATCGATCTGCGGTGACTAGAAGTGGTCCTTCGGGAAATGCTTATTGAGGCAGGTGAAGTCCACACACATCTACAGGATGTCCATGTCCTTCTTTGGAACCAGCACGGGGTTAGGTACCCAGGTAATTTCCATGATCTCATGGAGGAAATCGGCGTCGAGGAGTTTGTTGACTTCCATGCCTATAACTTTGCCTTTTTCTTCTGACAGCCGCCGTAGCGACTGCTTGATTGGTCGTGCCTCGAGGAGTTCATTGACTTCCATGCCTATCCAAGTGCATGCTCGGAGAATTCCCTAGGAACTTCTGGCATGTCCGTGATACATTGCAAATGTATCTATAATTTTTGATGTTCCATGCTTGGTTTTATCCACTTTCTTGTGTTTTGTCCACACTTTGGAGTACTTTTCATATGATTTCTTGGACTAACCTATTAACAAGAGCCATAGTGCCAGCTGCCTGTTTTCTGCTGTTTTTGGTTCCAGGAAAGCCAGAAAATGAATATTCTCGGAATTGGACGGGACAAAATCCAAAGTGCCTATTTTTTCGGAAGTCATCAGATGCCAGAATACGACACGGAGAGGAGCCAGGGGGCCACCACACCACCAGGCCGTGCGGGCCAGGCCTAGCACCCCCTCGGCCTCTCCTTCCACCTATAAGATGACCTCGAGATGAAAACCCTAAGTACCCGATCAAAAATCCACAAAAGAGTCTGTAGCCGCCGTCATCTCCATCCCTAGACCGGGAGGGATCTGAAGCTCTTCTCGGCACCCTGCCGGAGAGGGGAATTCACCCTGGAGGCCTTCTTCATCACCATGCAAGCCTCCGGTGTGATGCGTGAGTAGTTCATCCTTGGACTACGGATCCATGTAGTAGCTAGATGGCTGGTTCTCCTCCTTTGTGCTTTCATGTTTAGATCTTGTGAGCTCCGTTCATGATTAAGATCATCTATTTGTAATTCTACATGTTGTGTTTGCGGGGATCCGATGGATATTGAGATGCTATTTCATATTGATTATTGATTCTATCATGTCTTTGTTATTTGTGATCTTGTATGCTTTCCGTTGTTAGTAGCTATCTTGGCCAAGTAGATGCTAGCAACTCCAAGAGTTAGTATTTATGCTCGATAGTGGGTTCATGCCTCTGGTAATCTGGGGAAGTGACAGAAATCTCTAAGGTACTAGATGTGTTGTTGCTACTAGGGAGAAAACAATAATCCTTTTTTCATAGAACAATCGTATTGTTTACTTTACACGCAATTCGTAAAGCAATAATCTGTTGCTTGCAACTTAATACTAGAGGGGGTTCAGATGATAACCTGAAGGTGGATTATTAGTCATAGATGCAGTTGGATGGAGTTCTATGTATAATGTTGTAATGCCCAATCAAGTCTCAAAGGAGTCAAGATGATTAGTATATGCATGTATTGCTTTCTCGATGTTTGTCAATTGCCCCGCTGTAATTTGTTCACCCAGCATGTTATCTATCTAAGAAGAGCCACCTCTAGTGAACTATGGATCCCGGTCCTTTTATTTTACATACAATCTATAAATTGTTTACTGCTTTGTGTTTACTTTCTACAAACTATTACTTCCTTCCATTCGATACGTTTAATCCATTGTTTTCAGCAAAACACGGTGAGATTGACAACCTCATCACAAGTTGGGGACAAAGTTCTATGGTTGTGTTGTGCAGGTCTCCACATTGCTACTAGTACCTGTAGTGCGCCCTGCCAAGGCTCAACTAGCAACACCTTTGGGGTGTTTCCTTGCTCCTACTGGTTCGATTAAACCTTGGTTTCATAACTGAGGGAAACTTGCTGCTATGCTCATCATACCATCCTCTTGGGGTTCCAAACGAGATCTACATCAACACCGAGCCATCAAGCATTTTTCTAGCTTCGTTGCCAGGGAGTCAAGGACATCTTCACAAGGGGAGTCCCTCATAACCAATCTCTCTACTTTGTTATTTTTGTTTTGCTTAGTTTCTTTTTGCTTTGTTTGTGAGTTTTGTTATCAAAAACACACAAAAAATTGTTTTACAGGTTTGCTTTCTTTATCAAAAACACAAAAAAATGACTACTCTTGAAAACACTAAGTTGTGTGACTTCAGTAGCACCAACAACAATGATTTTATGAGCACACCTATTTCTCCACCTGTGCCTGAAGATACTTTCTTTGAGATAAAACCTGCTTTGCTCAATCTTGTTATGAGAAAACAATTTTCTAGTATTGGTAATGAAGATGCTGCTGCCCATCTAAATAACTTTGTTGAACTTTGTGAGATGCAAAAGCATAGGGATATAGATGGTGATATCATTAAGCTGAAATTGTTTCTTTTCTCTTTGAGAGGAAAAGCTAAAGAATGGTTGAATTCCCTAACTAGGAATAGTATTGATTCTTGGACTAAATGCAAAGATGCTTTCATTGGAAAATACTATCCACCTCCTAAGATTATCTCTATGAGAAGTGAAATAATGAAGTTTAAACAATCTGATAATGAACATGTTGCTAAAGCTTGGGAAGGAATGAAATCTTTGGTAAAGAATTGTCCCACTCATGGACTGACTGCTTGGATGATCATCCAAACTTTTTATGCAGGATTGAACTATTCTTCAAGGAACCTATTGGATTCTGCTACTAGAGGTACGTTTATGACCATTACTTTGGGTGCCGCAACGAAACTTCTAGACAATATGATGGTTTATTATTCTGAATGGCATACTGAGAGAGCTCCACAAGGTAGGAAGGTAAATTCTGTTGAGGAAACCTCCTCATTGAGTGATAAGATTGATATTATTATGTCTATGCTTGTTAATGGGAAAGCCCATATTGATCCAAATAATGTTCCTTTAGCCTCTTTGGTTGCTCAAGAAGAGCAAGTTGATGTGAACTTCATAATAAATAATAATTTTGGCAATAATGCTTATAGGAGTAATTTTGGCAACAACAATTATAACCCATATCCTCCCAACAATGGTAATTCTGATGGAAGTTCCTACAACAATAATAGGAGTGCACCCTCTGAACTTGAAGTTATGCTGAAAGACTTTATTAGTAAACAAACTGCTTTCAATAAAACTATTGAGGAAAAACTCTCTAATGCTGAAAGAAATATAGCATCTTTGGTTGAAGCTCAATCTTCTTTGAATAAAATGGCTGCTAAACCTGAAACTAATGATAATCCCTTTGCATCTACTAATGCTATACAAGTAAGAATTGATGAAAATGTTAGACTATTAGCTGAATTACATGCTAAGTGGGAAAGATAAGATGAAATTGCTAGAAACATTAGTGTTTCTACTATCACCACCACTAGTGTTGAGGCTA
Organism: Avena insularis; assembly: GCA_023614405.1. NCBI lineage: Eukaryota > Viridiplantae > Streptophyta > Magnoliopsida > Poales > Poaceae > Avena > Avena insularis. Next base: position 108,539,217 of record CM042692.1, read on the forward strand.
GTAATAGTTCTACTACTCTAGATGATAAATTTGATTTTGATCTTGATGGTTACAACATCTCTGAAGTTATTAAGTTCCTACAAAAGCTTGCTAAAAGTCCTAATGCTAGTGCTATGAACATGGCCTTTACAAAACACATTACTGATGCTCTCATAAAGATTAAAGAAGAAAAGATGAAACATAAATCTTCTATTCCTATAAAACAAGAAGATGGTTGGGAACCCATCATTAATATGAAAGTGAATGACTTTGATTTCAAAGCTTTATGTGATCTTGATAGTAGTGTTTCTATTATGCCTAGAAGGATTTATGATATGCTTGATTTGCCTCCACCTGAAGATTGTTATTTGAATGTCCCACTTGATGATAATGCTAAGAAGAAACTCATGGGGAATATTAATGATGTTCTTATTATGGTTAACAATACCTATGTCCCCGTTGATTTCTATGTTTTGGATGTTGAATACAATGCTTCTTGTCCTATTACTTTGGGAAGACCTTTTCTTAGAACTGTTGGTGCCATTATTGATATAAAAGAAGCCACCATTAAATATCAACTCCCACTCAAGAAAGGTATGGAACACTTCCCTAAGAAGAGAGAGAAGATTTATTTTTCTTCTCCTATGAAAACAAAATTTGGTCTTAATGCTTCTTCATTTGAGAACACTTGATTCTTTCTTGCTTCTTATGCCTAACTTAAAGGCGTTAAAGAAAATACTTATTGGGAAATAACCCAAAAGTTTTAGATGAGTCTTGGAAGTTCCTTTTTATTTGCTTTTTGTGCCAAGAGTAACCTCTAATGAGAGAGAAGTAATGATTGGGAAAGTTGCTGTCCCGAAACAGATTTATGTGCTTCACCGTAAAAATTCGTGTAAAATCTCTAAACGTCTTTTTGAGGCGTGAATTTTTGTGCTTCTGCCACAGGTTTTTATCTAACTTTCGTTAGTTCCACACTTTTTGATTTGAGCAACAGAAGGTCTTCGAAATAATTCGTCTTTACCTGCTGGTCTGTTTTGACAGATTTCTGCCATTTTCTGCATTTGCTTCTTGTTGGTTCCTCTTTGAGTTCTTTTGGGGAATTGAGATTTTTGAGGGAAGTGCTACAGTATCTAGTGTTCTAATGGAAGTTTATTGGTGTTAGAACTGAACCTTAAGACTTATTTATCTTGAGTGCACTAATGTTGCTAATAAAGATTGTGTGAAGTTTTGTATGAAGGAAAAATTTCAGGTGTATGGAAGGAATAAGTAATGAGATGAAGGATGGACTAAAGCTCAAGCTTGGGGATGCCACACGTGTCACCCCAAGAAATATCCAAGAAGTACAAGCGTCAAAGCTTGGGGATGCCCAAGGCATCCCCCTCTTCATCAATAAAAATCCCAGGTTTCTTCCAAACGCTTCATTTTTATTGTTTCATGCACAGTTGTGTTGTTCTTGGAGCGTCTCCTTTTTCGTTTTTGTTTTGGTTTTTTCGTTTGCTTTGGTTTTCTTAGTTTTCTGAATAAATTGGTTGGACCCCCTCTTTCATACGTTGGTTTGCAAATAGTTTGGTTTGGTTTGGAAAAGAGTAGGAAAGTTCATGCTTATGTGGTAAAAAGAGCTCGTTTTTGACTGTGGCCTATGCTCTATCATGCCATGCTTGATATTGTTTTGGCTTTATGCTTAGTATTCTTTGCTGTAGCATGACTTGTTATAAACAATTGAGATTGCTTAATGTGCCTTGGATGAATCATGCGTTGTTTTAGCATAGTATAGTGGTATTCTCCTTTGATGCTTTATTTGGGTTGACTGGGCGCATGCTCACACCATGTATGACTATCTAAAGTCACCGTAGCCTTTATGATCCTTTAGTTTTCAACTTGTAGTATCGCTTTATGCTTTGATCAATGATGTTTTGTCGCTCTGCATGATTATGGCCATTATTGCTCTCTTAGTTTGTCGCTCCCAGTCTTTTGCTAGCCTCCACAACAAAGTATGAGTTCCACTCATGCATCCAACTCCCTAAACCAAGTTATTCCAAAGATTCCACCATACCTATCTACTAGCACATGCTATTCCAAGTATATTCATGCTTTTGTTTACCTTCCAAATTAAACTTGTTATGAGAAAACTAGTGATTAAAGCTCTCACGAACTTCATGGCACACTTTACTTTTTTGCATCTAATAAACTTGAACCATTGGGTCCTTATTTGTTTCGTATATGCTTGCGCTTTATAAGTTGAAATTAGCAGAACCATGTATCATGGGGAACGCTTTCAACATTGCACTTGTACTTTGTACCCCGTTGATATCATGTTCTTTTGCTTACGGATCCCGACGGTGTGAAATAAAAGTGGAACTTGTAAGATCATGGAGTTTGTATGTGTGTTAGAGAAACGCCTGGGCCGCTAGCCTAAGACATGCTTAATCATGGTGGAAACTTGCAGCACACCATAATGAGCACTCTATGAAGCATCCTCAATAAAAACATATGCAAATAGCAAATAAAAAGATCGCTGAGATGCTCATTGTCTGCTTGCCTTGTCATTTTGATTATGGGATAGCTCCTGTATCATGTGCAAGGGGTACCCCGTTGGCGGTTCTTTATGATACATATGTACTTACAATGACAAGAACTTACTTGTGACTAAAGTTGAGTAGCATGAGGATCGGTCTTCGTAAGTAAGGGGCATGAGATTTTGGTTTATAACTTGTCAAGCATATCCTCTTAGTTGTGTCACTTTAACCTTAATCACCTTCAAGATGCTTATGATAGGGGCAATGAGAGCTGAAAGCTATAAGTACCATAATTTTTGGAAGCTCTTTATGAGACTTGAATCCCTACTTCCTTTTATAAATACCTTTCTTCCACCATTATATTGAGTCTCCACCTTCTAACTTTATGCACCTACTTTGAGAGCATAGTGGCCATTCTTAGTTCTATGTGCATTGTCCCAAGACTAGTTGATTGATGCATAACTTGATATTGCTTGTTTTGAACTATTTGTATCTAGTCACTCTTATGAACTTTGAAGGTGTCCTATGCATTTGCTATTCTATGAGGGACAAGCTGAATACTGTTATGCTATGTTTTCTTTATGTGAAACAAACATACGTCTTGTAAAGCATTATTATTCATGAATCTTTTGTTTGTGCCTTTTCATGTTGCGTCATAGTTTCTTTGTCTTATTGCTAGAACTTTGTCTTTCATGTTATGATTGAAGTACTATGATCCCAGCTTTGAATGTTTTACAAATACCTTGATCAAGTCATTGATGGTACATGTCACCTCAAAAATTATTCTTTCTTTTTATCACTTACCTACTCGAGGACGAGCAAGAGTTATGCTTGGGGATGTTGATACATTGCAAATGTATCTATAATTTTTGATGTTCCATGCTTGGTTTTATCCACTTTGTTGTGTTTTGTCCACACTTTGGAGTACTTTTCACATGATTTCTTGGACTAACCTATTAACAAGAGCCACAGTACCAGCTGCCTGTTTTCTGCTGTTTTTGGTTCTAGGAAAGCCAGAAAATGAATATTCTCGGAATTGGACGGGACAAAAGCCAAAGTGCCTATTTTTCCGGAAGTCATCAAATGCCTCAATACAAGACAGAGATGAGCCAGGGGGCCACCACACCACCTGGCCGTGCTAGGGGGTGGTGTGGCCAGCCCAGGCACCCCCTCGGCCTCTCCTTCCGCCTACAAGATTCACTCGAGACGAAAACCCTAAGTACCCAATCAAAAATCCATGAAAGAGTCTGTAACCGCTGTCATCTCCATCCCTAGATCGGGAGGGATCTAAAGCTCTTCCCGGCACCACCGAGAGGGAATTCACCACAGGCCTTCTTCATCACCATGCAAGCCTCCAGTGTGATGCGTGAGTAGTTCATCCTTGGACTACAGATCCATGTAGTAGCTAGATGGCTGGTTCTCCTCCTTTGTGCTTTCATGTTTAGATCTTGTGAGCTCCGTTCATGATCAAGATCATCTATTTGTAATTCTACATGTTGTGTTTGCGGGGATCCGATGGATATTGAGATGCTGTTTCAGATTGATTATTGATTCTATCATGTCTTTGTTATTTGTGATCTTGCATGCTTTCCGTTGTTAGTAGCTATCTTGGCCAAGTAGATGCTAGCAACTCCAAGACTTAGTATTTATGCTCGATAGTGGGTTCATGCCTCTGGTAATCTAGGGAAGTGACAGAAATCTCTAAGGTACTAGATGTGTTGTTGCTACTAGGGAGAAAACGACAATGCTTTGTTCATAGAACAATCGTATTGTTTACTTTACACGCAATTCGTAAAGCAATAATCTGTTGCTTGCAACTTAATACTGCAGGGGGTTCGGATGATAACCTAAAGGTGGATTATTAGTCATAGATGCAGTTGGACGGCGGTCTATGTATAATGTTGTAATGCCCAAACAAGTCTCAAAGGAGTCAAGATGATTAGTATATGCATGTATTGCTTTCTCGATGTTTTTCAATTGCCCCGCTGTAATTTGTTCACCCAGCATGTTATCTATCTAAGGAGAGCCACCTCTAGTGAACTATGGATCCCGGTCCTTTTCTTTTACATACAATCTACAAACTGTTTACTGCTTTGTGTTTACTTTCTGCAAACTATTACTTCCTTCCATTCGATACGTTTAATCCTTTGTTTGCAGAAAAACACGGTGAGATTGACAACCTCATCGCAAGGTGGGGACAAAGTTCTGTGGTTGTGTTGTGCAGGTCTCCATGTTGCTACTAGTACTGGTAGTGCGCCCTGCCAAGGCTCATCTAGCAACACCTTTGGGGTGTTTCCTTGCTCCTACTGGTTCGATTAAACCTTGGTTTCATAGCTGAGGGAAACTTGCTGCTGTGCTCATCATAACTTCCTCTTGGGGTTCCCAATGAGCTCTACATCAACACTGAGCCATCAGTCCATAGGACACCATACGAAGATTTCTCATCACTCACAGAGGAATTCGATGTGCACGAGTTCCTATGCGGAACTTAGGTTGTTGATAATGAGGGTCGTCTTCGTTGGGTCCATCAAGTGAACCTAGACCGACTTGGTGTTGGCATCAAGTCGAAAAACTGGTCGGATGTGTTCTGCCTGCTCAAAGGAGGAAGATTGTTGTCTATCGACTCCTTGAGCCTTTCCATCTCCTCTTGCATGCAGAAGGACTGGGAGATTCTATCGAATTCCCTGTCGCAGTTGTCAGATATGGTGATGCTCCCCTGGATGCTGATAACGTCATTTGGTCCCAACATCTTCATTAGGAGGTATGTGTAGTGCGACACTACCAGGAATCTTGAAAATTTCACACGTCGGAGGAGGGCATGGTACTGAGTTAGCCAGTCGACCACTTCGAACTCAAGGCACTCACGTCAGAAGTTTTTGGGTGTGTCGAATATGACATCCAACCAGATTTTTCCCGTTTCCTTTCCCTGGTACGATGCCACAGAAGGTTGTCTCGGATGCTTCCAGGCTAGAGATGGGGAATCGCATGGCGTGCAGGGTGCTGGTGAACATGAGGTTGATGTTGCTGCCTCCATCCATGAGGAATTTGCTCAGCTCGAAGTCGCTGATATACGCCTCGACCATCAAGGCAGAATGGTTTAGTTGAGGGACCTGACTCAGGTGGTCTGTTTCTGTCGAAGGTGATGCAGGACTCCAGCCCACTGAGGTACTCAGGGATGGCAAGTGGAGTGGTGATTTCCAAGTTGACTTGGTGAGTGATCTTTTTGTACATCTTGTTGGAGGGGCGCCCTTTCTGGATCATGCTCATGTTCCCTAGCGGGCGTGGGTACTTCTCTACCCTGTTGTTCGGTGTCGGCATAGCCGTAGGCTACGCGGGTCCTCCAGGTGGTGGTGCCCCGTATGCTATGGAGCCTGGTGCGGTTCCGTACCCCTAGTTCATCGCATCACAAAGCAGTTGGGTGTACGCTTGTTCAAGCTTCTGGAACTCGCGGCAGTCTTTGAGGAGGTGGCTGGATTTTTTCTTGCCTTCCTTGTTGTCAATGTAGAACTGGACGTTGCAAGGTCCCGACAGCCTCTCCATGGGACTGGGTGCGTCATCACGGGCGCGGTGCTGTCACACTTGTGTTGTTTTGCTGCTATCATGGTAGCTGCTGCTACATTATGTGCTATTGCGGTTGCCATCATCACGCTTATCGGCCTAGCCGGCTGCGACCATGTTGACCTCTTTGCGGTCCTCATAGGCGCACATCTGGGAGAATATCATTTTGCGACCCGAAAGTTGGGGTGGCCAGGCAACGCGGTACCCGAGTTCCCTGATATCAGCCGCGATCACTATAGTTGGCGTGCCAAATACTCAGAGGGTCTTTTTTGGCACGAATTCAACTTTACGTTTCAATACAAAAAATTAGGCTAACGACCGTCAAGTTGGCCCCCCCTGTCAGCTTTCGCCGTTATGTTGCTGCCGTCATCGCTGCCATGTAGGCTTGCAGTGTTGGCGCATGCATCCTTTACGCGTCTTCTTCTTCCTCCGGGGCGGCAATCTGTGGTCGTGACCATGGCATGGAGCTAGGACTTGGACAAACCTGCTCGGCCCGTTCTCCTCCCCATCCCGAATCAGAGCTCGCCCTCACCATGACCGCACCATTGGCACGGCGTGGGGACGGGAATTCATTCCCGGGTGAGATCTGTCACCATGCTTACCATGCTCAGTCCTGTTGGTATGCTCTAGAATCCGAGCTCGCCGTCGCCATGGTCGCACACGCACTACCCACGGCGCCTTCCTCTCCGAACCCCAAAGCCACATCCACCCAGTTTGGCACAATGCCAACAAGGTGAAAATGCATCAAGTTTTCTTCTTGTGATTGTAGAAAAACATGTATGTACCGTGGCTGTAGCATACTCTAACAATGTACACATATATTGTTTACTAGATTTTCATTTGAAATTAGTAACTCTGTGATGATGAAACATAGAGAACCTAAATGGAATGACGATGACGACCATGTTCTGTACTTTGCATTGCATCAACAAGTGCTCGCTAACGAAGCAAGTTACCAAGAGAGTGGACTTCATCAGCCATTGCCAAAAAATATCTGAACAAATCAATGAGCGATTCAATGCAAATAAGCGCAGAAAAGCTAGATCCATGTCATCAATCATCAATAGGTGGCACATTCTAGTGATGCGTTCAAATGCGTACACGATGTATCATTTGCTTGAAGTGGTTGTTACCCTGAGCAAAAATGCCTGGTATGCACATTACATTTGTATGTTCTATGCTGCAATTCTGTTGTTCTAGGCATGGAAAGAAAAGCTAGGCTTCACTGAATATTACACAGTTAGGCCTAACTTATCCTTACACAAATAAGCACAACTTAGTCTTTACACACATAAGCGTAACTAATGATAAAGATAAAGAAAAATGGTTCATCGGATCTGCCAGTATGAGCGCTAGGTCCCTGGAGCTGGTGGTATCGTTGGAACGAACCAGAATGCTGCGTTTGGCCGACTTTAATTCTCCTTCAAATAGTATGACCCCACTGATGAGCCAATTGTAGTCCCCCTCCCCCTGACGTGGATTCGGCTCCAGGTCGGATCTAGAGTGTCAACATGATAGGCGCGTGAGTATGCAGCAAACACACAGTCTGCTATCAACGAGAAGTCTTGGCACCTCGGCAACAACACCAGCATGTTCTTCACGGACTCGGCAGACCTCGGTATTTTAAATCGCTTCACCAGCAACATTAGCAAGTATATCATCAGCTTCACCAGCAGCAGCATCACCAAGTATTTCGTCATCTTCACTAGGAGCAGCAGTAGCTAGTTCTTCGTCAGCTCCACCAACACCACCACCACCACCAGCAGGAGCAGCATCAGGGGCCAGGGCTGCCTGAGCAATTACAGGTTCAACAGCTCCAGGGGCTCCGACAAAGAAAGGGTAGTTAATCCCAAGAAACACAGATTGTCCCTTTAGATTGTTGACTCTGCTCCCAACTTGCTGTACTGGGTCCTCGGATGGGCATGCGGACCTCGAGAAAACGTGACACTGCAGCGATGGGTATGAAGAAAGTTATGTCCCCATATGTTCTATTGTATCACCAACGCTGTTTAGTGCTCCCCTGATATGAATCCATAAGAGTTCATCATCCTGTTCCGTGTTGTCTCCGAGAGGTGCCAAGAACCAGCACCGTGTTCCAAGTTCAGCATCTGCTACTGCATCTTCGATGACCGGAGCTAGAATGATGCGTGGGGCTGTGTGGGTACCTGCGTGTTACTAACAGTCAGTAAGAAGAATTTTGAATGGGATTTTACATGCTATATGGCACCATGACTCACCCCAAATGGACGTCTCCCAAACACGCACGTCGTCGCTAGGTTCAGTGACTGCATAAATGTGTTGCGGTCTTTACGAAGAGTAGCCGTAGGTGAAGACGGCGTTGACATACTTCTCCGGCCGCAGGAAGTCGTCGTGCAAGACTGTCCATTCCTTGTCTTCTGGGCATCTAATGAATGTGATCGCCTGGTCGAACACCGCTAAGAGGTCGTACTCCCTGTTCTTCCATGCCCCCTCCCGCGGTCTATGTGGGAGCTGTACCTTCACGAGGCCAAGTTCTGCCATGTTGAACCTGTAAGCAAATTCGGAAATGGGCGGCGGCCACCCGCTGTTGAATGCAGTAATGCCGACACCATTCAAAGATGGCACTACAAGTCTCATCGATCTGAAGCCATTTTTTAGAGTCCAAGTACTGCCATCCTGTGATAAAAGGACCAGGCACTCGCCGTTGCCACCCACCCAGTTCTGGTCATCTTCCATTTCCGTCTCTTCTTCTTCCTTGATATTCACCACTACTGATTCAGACCACTTATCCAGCAGCATCAATTTTGCATGAATATTCTGCAGAGTTTGTTGTCAGTTGGTACAATAAACTAGCATGGATTCCATTGCAGATACAATTTGACAATTGGGCCTTCAGATTAAAGTACACAAAATATCGCCTAAATATGAGTGTCTCCTCAGATATCGCCTAAATTGTGCCTGTGTCACTACGAAGATACTTAATATATGGAGTAGTAGCAGAGCCCCCAGAACAAACCCCTGACGATGATCATAATTAAATAGCTCGGGGCATAACAACCTTAAATCGTCTAATCTTCTTGGTTTTATTTGAGGAAACATAATATCACCTAGCAGGATTCCATTGCAAAATCAAAATTGACAACTCGTCTATCACCTAAAGTAAGGTTGTGTCACTATGGAAATACCAGAATATCAGATACAAGCAGAGCTTCCACTGTACAGAATAGTCTTAAATGGTTCGATTTGTTCAAACCGCACGTGCACACAACACGTTCGACGAAAGGAACATAGGATTCCGATGAGAGTTTAGCACATATGAATCAACGATATGACTGAACGAATAAGCTAGACACTGGAACTTACGTGGCCATCATGGTCGTCTGGCCATTTGCTATTATCGGGGTAAAGAAGGCCTAGCATGCCGAACGGTTGTTCGTCCATGTTCCGCATCGTCACGCGGTAGCCAAGGATGCAGCGAGCGAGGTGGCCGGCTGAGATGATGTCCAACTCCGAGGCGATCCTGTGCACGTTCGCGGCGCTGAGGTTCGGCCATCCCCAATCCTCGCGGTAGCGGTCACCCTGGCCATCCGCATCATCGTCGCATGCCTTTCGCTTCAGCCTGCTGCTACCCCAAGCTCTACCCATAGCGGCCAATGGAGTCTGGAATCCGGTAGATTAATGGAGGCATTGTGATAAGGAGGCGGATGGATTCAAGAGGGGGTGGAATCAGGGATGGGGGCAGTTGTTCGAGTGGGGAGTGAATCTGCAAGGAACCGCCGCCGCCACCGGTTCTCGTCCGCATGGAAGACAAGAAGGGGGACATAATTATTGAGGGCGGGCACCGGAACCGTCTAGAGGAAGTGAAAAAATAAATCATAAAAGGGAAATGTGCGGCCTGCCTTATGCATGTCAGTCCTGGATTCTGCCGCATGCAAATGGCACAGACAGAATTTGTAAGAATGAATGTTGAGCATACAAAAGGGGGAATGTAATTCATACAGGTTAAGTAGCTAATAGCACAAGGATCATATGAGCTTGGTTCTTACACACATAATGCTTAGAAAATACGTGCGAGATAAAATACATGCGAGATAAAACTAGGAACGAAATACGAAACTAGTAGTGGTAAACAACACACTCACCCACTCGCCAGATCCTGTTGAGCATCTTGTAGCAGACATACGTGTCCCTGGCTGCGTACTTGATCGCATCATAATCCAGGTGCCTCCACTCCCATCGCTCGTGCAGGTGCTTCGGGAACTCGATTTTCATGCCGACATACTCGAGGTGGATGATGTCAAAAGCGAGTCTAGCCATGCCAGCTTTTCCTGTACTGCCATCTGGGTACCTCCACAATCGTTGGAGATCGACGTGATTGACGACATGAACAAGGAGATCCCGTTCTAGCTTCGGAGTGTCATTCTTGATGTCGACGCTGGCGAAGTAGATCTCCCTCCTGTAGGAACTTCATGACTCCGGGCATACAGATTTGGCCCTACATACGTGATATAGTAGGCAGTGGTTGCGCATGGATAGCTGCAAAAGCGCCATCCTCTTCCTATCTCTGGTATACTCGAGGTCAAGGCCGACGATCCTATACCTGTCCATCGGCTCCTGTAGCCACCACTCGTACATTGCGATGACCTTGGCCACCTCCACTGACGCATTTGTGTGGATGACCGTCAACTTGGTGGTGCCATGGGCGGTGACGGTGTACTCGTCAGTGTAGTCGCTCCCGTCGCCGAACACGTCGTACTCTACATCCATGACAGCAGCTAATACGGCGGCGGAGGCCTAGGGTCGGTAGCGGTGGCTAGGACTGGGCGTGGAGGTGGAGTGATCTGTTGAGGTGGTATGGCCAGGAGGAGGCATCGACGGAAGGAACGAGTTGGGGATTTTTTCACAGTGATGTGCTATGGCGGCGCCAGCAGAAGGAATGAGTTGGGGATTTTTGCACAGTGATGTGCTGAGGAGACGGAAGGCGATGCTTAAATTCCGTTTACCAATATTCCGGTCATACCCATGCGGAAGCAAGTTTGACCGGGCGAGCACCGATGGTTTCCAATCATAGCGATTAAATTCGACGTCTGTCCCGGTAGGCGATGGGACGGGTGTGCGACGTGGATTTGGCATGGCAGAGACTGGTCACGTGAACCCTCCCATTGCCGATCTCTGCAGTGTGATCTTGACCTGACGGCGTAATGTGATAGGACAGAAGGAAGTGTACAGTTATTATTAATTCCTTAAGAAGTGTAAGCATATACATGGACCTAGCATCCCTACACCCCGGGGCAGCCGCCCAGCCGATCAGGCCTACCGATTGCGCAAAGCTTGTCCCGAATTTGCCAAAATGAAGCTCGTTTGCCCATGCTTCTATCAGTTTCTCTATAGGCCACTTGTGTAAGCATGCACGATCAAGCAACTTTGCAACACACGTGTCGGTGGAAAAGCATTAGGTTTCAACGCACCACATAGTTTAGGGATTTAGAATACCTACATTGTGAAGCTCTAGCCAAATTGCATGGTAAAGCCAAATTCAGCTTTTTGTTAGATTTAGCTATAGCAACATTGTGTCTCGTTTGTCCTCACTTTTTCCCTCTCGATATTCCGAAGCCCTCACATGCGCTCGGAGGGGGGTGCCGTCTGGTCAAAGGCTTGGCCGTTACGTGCGCCATGACGACTAAAGTGGAAGTTTTTTTTTTGTTATTTGGCCTTTTTAAGAGCGCCTTTTCCCCTCTCTCTCTAACAGTTGTGTTTTTTTGCCCAAAAAGGTAGGGAATCTAGAGCAGCTTCTCTCTTCATTCATTGTTACTTTTGCGATCATTTTTCCCCAATCTGGTAGCAAATCTAGAGCAGCAAAACAAACCAGCACCATAAATAAATTCAGTAAACAGAGCAGATGTAGATAAAGTAGCTAATATAGGTTATATAGTACGGACTTAACGAGGTTCAACAATTAGGCTGCTCAGGAGCAGCAGCAGCGGACTGCTTCCACACAGACAAGACAAAAGAAGCTGCTTTACAGCAGCAGCAGCAGTAGCTGATCAGTGGCCCCTCGCGGCCTCTGCCAGGAGGGCATCCGCCTCCTCCCTCTAGCGCCTCCTCCACTTCTTGCTACCAAGCCCCTTGACCTTGGGCACCTTGGGTCTGATCGGGGGCATGCGACCCTCCTCGATAGCCACCTTCTGGAGGTTGCGGAGGTGAAGACCGAGCGCCTGGTGCTTGGCCCTAAAGCCGTGGAAGTTCATGGACTCGCCGCAGGTCCTCACGTCCTCGGCATGCTTCACGAGGGAGTTGAAGTCCATGCCGCGGAGCCTCCTGGTGGGGCAGAAGGGGCAATTGTACACGTCGCCAGCGAAGAAGTTGTTGTACTGACCGGACTTTAGCCTCCTCATCACATGACGAGTCTTGGTGACCTTGGCCTCGTCGTCACTGCAGAGGTCGCTGCTATCCTCTTGTTGGAAAAAACAGCAGAGTGAAATAAGGACATGATTGAGATACTTTGATTATCGGGATTAATTTTTTGCATAAATTAACCGAATGAGATCTCCCGATTATTCCCCAAATCTCAAACCAAATCGAATACTGATCCCAACTACGAACAAGGGGATTCATCGACAATCGAGATCTAACACAATAGGATTAGCTACTGTAAAAAATATGAACAACCGAGCCCTAATAACATACGATCTAGCATCCAACGATGGGAACGGGGGAAGAACAAGGGAAGGGGAGAAAACCCTGGTTACCTCAGACCACGGGTCGGCGATGCTGGTGTCGTAGGGGTTCTCCGGCCTTATGTAGACAAACTCCTCGTAGGGGTCCCAACCGAGCGGGATCTGTCCGAGACCGGCGAGGGCCTCCTCGCCGGTGGCTATGGCGGATGCGGGGACGGGGATGGGAGGCTCCTCGCCGGCGGCCTTGGAGGCGCCGATGGCCAACGCGCCGATCTTCTCCATCACCGGCGTGGTTGGGGTTTTGTTGGGCGTTTGCAGAAGGTTTTGGGACAGTGGAGACGGTTGAGTGAGCGAGTGCGTGATGAGTGGGAGTGGGGAGGCCTCTATTAAAGAAGAAGGGAAGCGACGTTTCATTGCACTACCGTGCACCGCGTACGCTAATGCACTGTGCACGGCCACACGTGTCCGCTACCGCCCCGTGCATTGCACACGCGTACCGTGAGTCACATTTTTTCCCTCATGTCTAACCATGGCGATTCAGTTGTACTCAGTTTTGCCCACCAACCGTTGATCCTCTGTGATCTAGCAGACTGGATAACATTTATATCTATCAGGGACACCCCTCTATCCATGCAAAATAACGAGTATGCCACCGGAACTTTAACAACATAAACAGATGAACTTGAATATATTTTGAAGGGTACGAAAATAGAAATCCCCATAGTTTAAGGGTCTAGATACGGTAAGAGAACTAAATATTATTAGTCGCCGGGCCAGCACAGTGACAGGGTTGGTTGGCTAGAAGTTGCTGATTCCTAAGTAAGGGGACACTAGGCCGGTCTTGATATACTCCCTCAGGAACTTGCCATAAGCAGCGTTCTTAGCCTTGGTTGCTGACTTGTATTTACTAGCCGGGCTTTTACCGATGCCAACCGCATGCGGAATCAAGCTGGCAATTCTCGGGTTTACTCCTTTCTTACAGAAAGGGCACCTGAGCTCCCCAAGTCGAGTGCGGAAAGGGATTATCCCGCTCTTGAGCTTCTTCATGACATGGCAGCTCTTGTTGTCCCTGGTCTCCTTGTCAGAGTCCATCTCACTTGAATACACCTGTAATGTATAGAATACAAACCAAAATGAGAAAAATAATAAATATATATTGCTTCCACTATTCCAAGTTACTTTCGATGCAATAACATGTCTATATAGGTTCAGCAGTTCATTACGACCGTCTCCCCAGCTCGCTCCTAAATTAATGTGGTTTGTGTTCTTGGTAACTTATTGATAAATAAATAATGTGGATTCATTCAGAACAGACTAGATCTCTCCATGTACCGGTTTGTACGTTGCATCTAATCATTAGGACTAGATTTTTTTATGACACCAGGATAGATTAAGCTTGAGCAGAAAATATGAAACATGTAGAAATAGATGTACCTCCGGGTACACGAGCGTAGCGTGTTCGTCGAACTCCATGCCCTCATCGGCGCCTCCGAAGTCGTCAGCACCAGTGTGCACATGGTCCCCCAAGGGGTTGAACTGCACGTCCTCCTCAGCCTGTGCTGCGTGATGCTCATCTAGATCTGCCGCGTGAAGCACCACCCCGACGGCAATGCCCAGTCACTCACCCCCACACACTGGTTTCATGGAGAAGGTTTGTGCAAGTACGTTCAGGATTGTGGGATTTTGCTGGATAGGGAAGAGAGAGTAGTGGATGAGTGCGAATGGAGGACACAATAGGCTGGGTTTTTAATGCGGGGACGTTTAGGCCTCCTCGAGGGCCCCGGTTGGCAGCTCTTCTGGCTGCGGCTGCCGCGTGGAAGGTTCGTGTGGTGGGGGCCTGACGGAAGTGAGAGTGCAGGCGTGTTGCATAGTAAAAATGGTATAGCCGGTGGTCCGTGGATGACCAGTTGCCGTGTAGTAGACTTGTAGCCTTTGCAGCCTAGATTAAACATGACATGACCACTCGACGACTAGATTAAAAATGGTATAGCCGGTGTTCCATGGACGGCATCATGTTCCTTCTTGTAGAAGTCCCGTTAAGGGAGACATCCGTGCTATCTTGCGCTGTCCTGTGAAGGGCACGACATGTGCAACGAGCCTCGTTGGATCACACAGCATCAACGGTTGGTGCGCACGATCCGCGTGACAACTGTGACAACCAATCAGAGCGTAGTAGACAGAGTCGGCACAGGTTTGGGCTTCTACGAAAGAGAGAGATAGAGGGGCGGTAAAACTAGGTAGTATCAAAAAACCAAGGGCAAAGCTAAGTAGTATAAAAATGAAAAGTGGGTGTCTTTTACAACGAAATGCATCATGTCATACATCAAATTATGCCAAGATAGATCCACTAGAGTTCATTCCATGTGTGTTCTTTCCACAAACCACATATGTATCCACAAGAGTTATTGCATGTGTGTTCCTGTCATGAACCACATTTGGATCAACCAGTGTCATTGCATGTGTGTTCTTTCCACAAACCACATATGGATCAACCAATGGCATTGCATGTGTGTTCTTTTCACAAACCACACATGGATCAACCAGTGTTCACTGCATGTGTGTTCTTTCCACAAACCACTTATGGATCAACCAGTGGTCATTGCATGTGTGTTCTTTTCCACAAACCACATATGGATCCATATGTGTTCTTAAACTAAAACCAGCATTAGAGTCACTGCATGTGTGTTCTTTCCACAAACCACTTATGGATCCACTAGTGTTCATTGCATTTGAGTTCTTTTCCACAAACCACATATGGATCAAGCAATGGTCATTGCATGTGTGTTCTTTTCACAAACCACATGTGGACCCACTAGAGCCATTCCATGTGTGTTCTTATACTAAAACCATCACTAGACTCATTGCATGTGTGTTCTTTTCCACAAACCACACATGGATCCACCAGTGTTCATTGCATATGTGTTCTTTTCCACAAACAACGTATGGATCAACCAGTGGTCATTGCATGTGTGTTCTTTTCACAAACTACATGTGGACCCACTAAAGTCATTGTATGTGTGTTCTCATAGTAAACCCAACATTAGAGTCATTGCACGTGTGTTCTTTCCACAAACCACATATGGATCAACCAGTGTCATTGCATGTGTGTTCTTTCCACAAACCACTTATGGATCCACAAGTGTTCATTGCATGTGTGTTCTTTTCCAAAAACCACATATGGATCCACCAGTGGTCATTGCACATGTGTTCTTTTCCATAAACCACTGATGGATCCATTAGAGTCATTGCATGTGTGTTATTTCCACAAACCACACATGGATCAACCACTAGAGTCATTGCATGTGTCTTCTTTCCACCAACCACACATGGATCAAACAGTGTCATTGCATCTGTGTTCTTTCCACAAATCACATATGGACCCACTAGACTCATTGCTTGTGTGTTCTTATACTAAAACCAGCACTAGAGTCATTGCATGTGTGTTCTTTCCACAAATCACACATGGATCCACCAGTGTTCATTGCATGTGTGTTCTTTTCCAAAAACCACATATGGATCAACCAGTGGTCATTGCATGTGTGTTCTTTTCACAAACCACATGTGGACCCACTAGAGTCATTGCATGTGTGTTCTTATACTAAAACTAGCACTAGAATTATTGCATGTGTGTTCTTTTCAACAAACCACACATGGATCCACTAGACTCATTGCATGTGTGTTCTCTTCCACAAACCACATATGGATCAACCAGTGGTCATTGCATGTGTTCTTTTTTCATAAACTACATGTGGACCCACTAGAGTCATTGTATGTGTGTTCTTATACTAAAACTAGCACTAGAGTCATTGCATGTGTGTTCTTTTCCACAAACTACACATGGATCAAGCAGTGTCATTGCATGTGTGTTCTTTCCATAAACCACATATGGATCAACCAGTGGTCATTGCATGTGTGTTCTTTTCACAAACCACATATGGATCAACCAGTGGTCATTGCATATGTGTTCTTTTCACAAACCACATGTCAACCCACTAGAGTCATTGCATGTGTGTTCTTATACTAAAACCAACACTAGAGTCATTACATGTGTGTTATTTCCACAAACCACACATGGATCAGGCACTAGAGTCATTGCATGTGTGTTCTTTCCACAAACCACACATGGATCCACCAGTGTCATTGCATGTGTGTTCTTTCCACAAACCACATATGGATCCATTTGAGTCATTGCATGTTTGCTCTTGTACTAAAACTAGCACTAGAGTCATTGCATCTGTGTTCTTTCCACAAACCACTTATGGATCCACCAGTGTTCATTGCATGTGTGTTCTTTTCAGAAACAACATATGGATCCACCAGTGGTCACTTCATGTGTGTTCTTTCTACAAACCACTTATGGATCAACCAGTAGCCAATGCATGTATGTTCTTTCCACAAACCACATATGGATCAACCAGTGGTCATTGCATGTGTGTTCCTTTCACAAACCACATGTGGACCCACTAGAGTCATTGAAATGTGTGTTCTCTTTAGAGACCACACATGGATCCACCAGTATCATTGCATGTGTGTTCTTGTTACTAACAACAACCAGAGTCATTGCATGTGTGTTCTTTTTACATACCACATATGGATCCACCTGTGTCATTGCATGTGTGTTCTTTTCACAATCCACCTACGGATCCACCAGTGTCATTGCATGTGTGTTCTTTTTACTAACAACAACTAGAGTCATTTCATGACTGTTCTCTTCACATACCACATATGGATCCATGAGTGTCATTGAAATGTGTGTTCTCTTTAGAGACCACACATGGATCCACCAATGTCATTGCATGTGTGTTCTTTTTACTAACAACAACTGGAGTCATTGCATGTGTGTTCTTTTCACATACCACATATGGAACAACCAGAGTCATTGCATGTGTGCTCGGTTCACAATCCACCTATGGATCCAACAGTGTCATTGCATGTGTGTTCTTTTACTAACAACAACCACAGTCATTGCATGTGTGTTCTTTTACTAACAACAACCACAGTCATTGCATGTGTGTTATTTCACATACCACATATGGATCCACCCGTGTCATTGCATGTGTGCTCTTTTTACAAACAACAACCAGAGTCATTGCATGTGTGTTCTCTTTAGAGACCACACATGGATCCACCAGTGTCATTGCATGTGTGTTCTTTTTACTAACAACAACCAGAGTCATTGAAATGTGTTTTGTCTTCAGAGACCACACATGGATCCACCAGTGTCATTGCATGTGTGTTCTTGTTACTAATTACAACCAGAGTCATTGCATGTGTGTTCTTTCCACAAACCACATGTGGACCCACTAGAGTCATTGCATTTGTGTTCTTATACTAAAACCAGCACTAGACTCATTGCATGTGTGTTCTTTTCCACAAACCACACATGGATCCACTAGACTCGTTGCTTGTGTGTTCTTTCCACAAACCACTTATGGATCAACCAGTGGCCATTGCATGTGTGTTCTTTCCACAAACCACTTATGGATCAATGAGTGGCCATTGCATGTGTGTTATTTCCACAAATCACTTATGGATCAACCACTAGAGTCATTGCATGTGTGTTCTTTTCCACAAACAACTTATGGATCAACTAGTTGTCATTGCATGTGTGTTCTTTTCACAAACTACATGTGGACCCACTACAGTCATTGTATGTGTGTTCTTATACTAAAACTAGCACTAGAGTCATTGCACATGTGTTCTTTCCACAAACCACATATGTATCAACAAGTGTCATTGCATGTGTGTTCTTTCTACAAACCACTTATGGATCCACCAGTGTTCATTGCATGTGTGTTCTTTTCACAAACCACATATGGATCAACCAGTGGTCATTGCATGTGTGTTCTTTTCACAAACCACATGTGAACCCACTAGAGTCATTGCATGTGTGTTCTTATACTAAAACCAACACTAGAGTCTTTGCATGTGTGTTATTTCCACAAACCACACATGGCTCAACCACTAGAGTCATTGCATGTGTGTTCTTGACACAAACCACACATGGATCAACCAGTGTCATTGCATGTGTGTTCTTTTCACAAACCACATATGGATCCATTTCAGTCATTGCATGTTTGTTCTTATACTAAAACTATCACTAGAGTGATTGCATGTGTGTTCTTTCCACAAACCACTTATGGATCCACCAGTGTTCATTGCATGTGTGTTCTTTTCACAAACAACATATGGATCCACCAGTGGTCACTGCATGTGTGTTCTTTCCACAAACCACTTATGGATCAACCAGTAGCCATTGCATATGTGTTCTTTCCACAAACCACATATGAATCAACCAGTGGTCATTGCATGTGTGTTCTTCTCACAAACCACATGTGGACCCAGTAGAGTCATTGAAATGTGTGTTCTCTTTGGAGACCACACATGGATCCACCAGTGTCATTGCATGTGTGTTCTTGCTACTAACAACAACCAGTGTCATTGCATGTGTGTTCTTTTTACATACCACATATGGATCAACCAATGTCATTGCATCTGTGTTCTTTTCACAATCCACCTATGGATCCACTAGTGTCATTGCATGTGTGTTCTTTTTACTAACAACAACTGGAGTCATTTCATGACTATTCTTTTCACATACCACATATGGATCCACCAGTGTCATTTAAATGTGTGTTCTCTTCAGAGACCACACATGGATCCACCAGTGTCATTGCATGTGTGTTCTTCTTACAAACAACAACTGAAGTCATTGCATGTGTGTTCTTTTCACATACCACATATGGAACAACCATAGTCATTGCATGTATGCTCTTTTCACAATCCACCTATGGATCCACCAGTGTCATTACATGTGTGTTCTTTTACTAACAACAACCACAGTCATTGCATGTGTGTTATTTTCACATACCACATATGGATCCACCAGTGTCATTGCATGTATGCTCTTTTTACTAACAACAACCAGAGTCATTGCATGTGTGTTCTCTTCAGAGACCACACATGGATCCACCAGTGTCATTGCATGTGTGTTCTTTTTACTAACAACAACCAGAGTCATTGAAATGTGTGTTCTCTTCAGAGACCACACATGGATCCGCCAGTGTCATTGCATGTGTGTTCTTGTTACTAATTATAACCAGAGTCATTGCATGTGTGTTTTTTCCACAAACCACATGTGGACCCACTAGAGTCATTGCATGTGTGTTCTTATACTAAAACTAGCACTAGACTCATTGCATGTGTGTTCTTTTCCACAAACCACACATGGATCCACTAGACTCATTGCATGTGTGTTCTTTCCACAAACCACTTATGGATCAACCAGTGGCCATTGCATGTGTGTTCTTTTCACAAACCACATATGGATCAACCAGTGGTCATTGCATGTGTGTTCTTTTCCAAAAACCACATATGGATCAACCAGTGGTCATTGCATGTGTGTTCTTTTCACAAACCACATGTGAACCCACTAGAGTCATTGCATGTGTGTGTTCTACTATATAAACCAACACTAGAGTCTTTGCATGTGTGTTATTTCCACAGACCACACATGGATCAACCACTAGAGTCATTGCATGTGTGTTCTTGACACAAACCACACATGGATCAACCAGTGTCATTGCATGTGCGTTCTTTCCACAAACCACATATGGATCCATTTCAGTCATTGCATGTTTGTTCTTATACTAAAACTATCACTAGAGTAATTGCATATGTGTTCTTTCCACAAACCACTTATGGATCCACCAGTGTTCATTGCATGTGTGTTCTTTTCACAAACAACATATGGATCCACCAGTGGTCACTGCATGT
Source organism: Avena insularis (assembly GCA_023614405.1). NCBI lineage: Eukaryota > Viridiplantae > Streptophyta > Magnoliopsida > Poales > Poaceae > Avena > Avena insularis. The sequence goes on from CM042692.1 coordinate 108,559,702, forward strand.
GTGTTCTTTCCACAAACCACTTATGGATCAACCATTTGCCATTGCATATGTGTTCTTTCCACAAACCACATATGGATCAACCAGTGGTCATTGCATGTGTGTTCTTCTCACAAACCACACGTGGACCCACTAGAGTCATTGAAATGTGTGTTCTCTTTAGAGACCACACATGGATCCACCAGTGTCATTGCATGTGTGTTCTTGTTACTAACAACAACTAGAGTCATTGCATGTGTGTTCTTTTTACATACCACATATGGATCAACCAATGTCATTGCATGTGTGTTCTTTTCACAATCCACCTATGGATCCACTAGTGTCATTGCATGTGTGTTCTTTTTACTAACAACATCTGGAGTCATTTCATGAATATTCTTTTCACATACCACATATGGATCCACCAGTGTCATTTAAATGTGTGTTCTCTTCAGAGACCACACATGGATCCACCAGTGTCATTGCATGTGTGTTCTTCTTACTAACAACAACTGGAGTCATTGCGTGTGTGTTCTTTTCACATACCACATATGGAACAACCATAGTCATTGCATGTATGCTCTTTTCACAATCCACCTATGGATCCACCAGTGTCATTACTTGTGTGTTCTTTTACTAACAACAACCAGAGTCATTGCATGTGTGTTATTTTCACATACCACATATGGATCCACCAGTGTCATTGCATGTATGCTCTTTTTACTAACAACCAGAGTCATTGCATGTGTGTTCTCTTCAGAGACCACACATGGATCCTGATGTCATTGCATGTGTGTTATTTTTACTAACAACAACCAGAGTCATTGAAATGTGTGTTCTCTTCAGAGACCACACATGGATCCGCCAGTGTCATTGCATGTGTGTTCTTGTTACTAATTACAACCAGAGTCATTGCATGTGTGTTTTTTCCACAAACCACATGTGGACCCACTAGAGTCATTGCATGTGTGTTCTTATACTAAAACTAGCACTAGACTCATTGCATGTGTGTTCTTTTCCACAAACCACACATGGATCCACTAGACTCATTGCATGTGTGTTCTTTCCACAAACCACTTATGGATCAACCAGTGGCCATTGCATGTCTGTTCTTTCCACAAACCACTTATGGATCAACCAGTGGCCATTCCATGTGTGTTATTTCCACAAACCACTTATGGATCAACCACTAGAATCATTGCATGTGTGTTCTTTTCCACAAACAACTTATGGATCAACAGTGGTCATTGCATGTGTGTTCTTTTCACAAACTACATGTGGACCCACTAGAGTCATTGTATGTGTGTTCTTATACTAAAACTAGCACTAGAGTCATTGCACGTGTGTTCTTTCCACAAACCACATATGGATCAACCAGTGTCATTGCATGTGTGTTCTTTCCACAAACTACTTATGGATCCAGCAGTGTTCATTGCATGTGTGTTCTTTTCACAAATCACGTATGGATCAACCAGTGGTCATTGCATGTGTGTTCTTTTCGCAAACCACATGTGAACCCACTAGAGTCATTACATGGGTGTTCTTATACTAAAACCAACACTAGAGTCATTGGATGTGTGTTATTTCCACAAACCACACATGGATCAACCACTAGAGTCATTGCATGTGTGTTCTTTCCACAAATCACACATGGATCAACCAGTGTCATTGCATGTGTGTTCTTTCCACAAACCACATATGGATCCATTTGAGTCATTGCATGTTTGTTCTTGTACTAAAACTAGCACTAGAGTCACTACATGTGTGTTCTTTCCACAAACCACATATGGATCCACCAGTATTCATTGCATGTGTCTTCTTTTCACAAACAACATATGGATCCACCAGTGGTCACTGCATGTGTGTTCTTTCCACAAACCACTTATGGATCAACCAGTAGCCATTGCATGTGTGTTCTTTCCACAAACCACATATGGATCTACCAGTGGTCATTGCATGTGTGTTCTTTTCACAAACCACATGTGGACCCACTAAAGTCATTGAAATGTGTGTTCTCTTTAGAGACCACACATGGATATACCAGTGTCATTGCATGTGTGTTCTTGTTACTAACAACAACCAGAGTCAATGCATGTGCGTTCTTTTTACATACCACATATGGATCCACCAGTGTCATTGCATGTGTGTTCTTTTCACAATCCACCTATGGATCCACCAGTGTCATTGCATGTGTGTTCTTTTTACTAACAACAACTAGAGTCATTTCATGACTGTTCTTTTCACATACCACATATGGATCCACCAGTGTCATTGAAAAGTGTGTTCTCTTCAGAGACCACACATGGATCCACCAATGTCATTGCATGTGTGTTCTTTTTACTAACAACAACTGGAGTCATTGCATGTGTGTTCTTTTCACATACCACATATGGAAGAACCAGAATCATTGCATGTGTGCTCTTTTCACAATCCACCTATGCATCCACCAGTGTCATTGCATGTGTGTTCTTTTACTAACAACAACCAGAGTCATTGCATGTGTGTTATTTTCACATACCACATATGGATCCACCTGTGTCATTGCATGTGGGCTCTTTTTACTAACAACAACCAGAGTCAGTGCATGTGTGTTCTCTTTAGAGACCACACATGGATCCACCAGTGTCATTGCATGTGTGTTCTTTTTACTAACAACAACCAGAGTCATTGAAATGTGTGTTCTCTTCAGAGACCACACATGGATCCACCAGTACCATTGCATTTGTGTTCTTGTTACTAATTACAACTAGAGTCATTGCATGTGTGTTCTTTCCACAAACCACATGTGGCCCCACTAGAGTCATTGCATGTGTGTTATTATACTAAAACCAGCACTGGACTCATTGCATGTGTGTTCTTTTCCACAAACCACACATGGATCCACTAGACTCATTGCATGTGTGTTCTTTCCACAAACCACTTGTGGATCAACCAGTGGCCATTGCATGTGTGTTATTTCCACAAACCACTTATGGATCAACCAATGGCCATTGCATGTGTGTTATTTCCACAAACCACTTATGGATCAACCACTAGAGTCATTGCATGTATGTTCTTTTCCACAAACAACTTATGGATCAACCAGTGGTCATTGCATGTGTGTTCTTTTCACAAACTACATGTGGACCCACTAGAGTCATTGTATGTGTTTTCTTATACTAAAACTAGCACTAGAGTCATTGCACATGTGTTCTTTCCACACACCACATATGGATCAACCAGTGTCATTGCATGTGTATTCTTTCCACAAACCACTTATGGATCCACCAGTGTTCACTGCATGTGTGTTCTTTTCCAAAAACCACATATGGATCAACCAGTGGTCATTGCATGTGTGTTCTTTTCACAAACCACATGTGGACCCACTAGAGTCATTGCATGTGTGTTTTTATACTAAAACTAGCACTAGACTCATTGCCTGTGTGTTCTTTTCAACAAACCACACATGGATCCACTAGACTCATTGCATGTGTGTTCTCTTCCACAAACCACATATGGATCAACCAGTGGTCATTGCATGTGTGTTCTTTTCACAAACTACATGTGGACCCACTAGAGTCATTGTATGTGTGTTCTTATACTAAAACTAGCACTAGAGTCATTGCATGTGTGTTCTTTTCACATACCACATATGGATCCACCAGTGTCATTGCATGTGTGTTCTTTTCACAATCCACCTAGGGATCCACCACTGTCATTGCATGTGTGTTCTTTTTACTAACAACAACTAGAGTCATTTCATGACTCTTCTTTTCACATACCACATATGGATCCACCAGTGTCATTGAAATGTGTGTTCTCTTCAAAGACCACATATGGATCCAACAGTGTCATTACATGTGTGTTCTTTTTACTAACAACAACTAGAGTCATTGCATGTGTGTTCTTTACACATACCATATATGGAACAACCAGAGTCATTGCATGTGTGCTCTTTTCACAATCCACCTAGGGATCCACCAGTGTCATTGCATGTGTGTTCTTTTTACTAACAACAACCAGAGTCATTGCATGTGTGTTCTTTTCACATACCACATATGGATCCAGCAGTGTCATTGCATGTAGGCTCTTTCTACTAACAACAACCAGAGTCAGTGCATGTGTGTTCTCTTTAGAGACCACACATGGATCCTGATGTCATTGCATGTGTGTTCTTTTTACTAACAACAACCAGAGTCATTGAAATGTGTGTTCTCTTCAGAGACCACACATGGATCCACCAGTACCATTGCATTTGTGTTCTTGTTACTAATTACAACTAGAGTCATTGCATGTGTGTTCTTTCCACAAACCACATGTGGCCCCACTAGAGTCATTGCATGTGTGTTATTATACTAAAACCAGCACTGGACTCATTGCATGTGTGTTCTTTTCCACAAACCACACATGGATCCACTAGACTCATTGCATGTGTGTTCTTTCCACAAACCACTTGTGGATCAACCAGTGGCCATTGCATGTGTGTTCTTTCCACAAACCACTTATGGATCAACCAATGGCCATTGCATGTGTGTTATTTCCACAAACCACTTATGGATCAACCACTAGAGTCATTGCATGTATGTTCTTTTCCACAAACAACTTATGGATCAACCAGTGGTCATTGCATGTGTGTTCTTTTCACAAACTACATGTGGACCCACTAGAGTCATTGTATGTGTGTTCTTATACTAAAACTAGCACTAGAGTCATTGCACATGTGTTCTTTCCACACACCACATATGGATCAACCAGTGTCATTGCATGTGTATTCTTTCCACAAACCACTTATGGATCCACCAGTGTTCACTGCATGTGTGTTCTTTTCCAAAAACCACATATGGATCAACAAGTGGTCATTGCATGTGTGTTCTTTTCACAAACCACATGTGGACCCACTAGAGTCATTGCATGTGTGTTTTTATACTAAAACTAGCACTAGACTCATTGCATGTGTGTTCTTTTCAATAAACCACACATGGATCCACTAGACTCATTGCATGTGTGTTCTCTTCCACAAACCACATATGGTTCAACCAGTGGTCATTGCATGTGTGTTCTTTTCACAAACTACATGTGGACCCACTAGAGTCATTGTATGTGTGTTCTTATACTAAAACTAGCACTAGAGTCATTGCACGTGTGTTCTTTCCACAAACCACATATGGATCAACCAGTGTCATTGCATGTGTGTTCTTTTCACAATCCACCTATGGATCCACCAGTGTCATTGCATGTGTGTTCTTTTTACTAACAACAACTAGAGTCATTTCATGACTGTTCTTTTCACATACCACATATGGATCCACCAGTGTCATTGAAATGTGTGTTCTCTTCAAAGACCACACATGGATCCACCAATGTCATTGCATGTGTGTTCTTTTTACTAACAACAACTGGAGTCATTGCATGTGTGTTCTTTTCACATACCACATATGGAAGAACCAGAATCATTGCATGTGTGCTCTTTTCACAATCCACCTATGCATCCACCAGTGTCATTGCATGTGTGTTCTTTTACTAACAACAACCAGAGTCATTGCATGTGTGTTGTTTTCACATAACACATATGGATCCTGTGTCATTGCATGTAGGCTCTTTCTACTAACAACAACCAGAGTCAGTGCATGTGTGTTCTCTTTAGAGACCACACATGGATCCACCAGTGTCATTGCATGTGTGTTCTTTTTACTAACAACAACCAGAGTCATTGAAATGTGTGTTCTCTTCAGAGACCACACATGGATCCACCAGTACCATTGCATTTGTGTTCTTGTTACTAATTACAACTAGAGTCATTGCATGTGTGTTCTTTCCACAAACCACATGTGGCCCCACTAGAGTCATTGCATGTGTGTTATTATACTAAAACCAGCACTGGACTCATTGCATGTGTGTTCTTTTCCACAAACCACATGGATCCACTAGACTCATTGCATGTGTGTTCTTTCCACAAACCACTTGTGGATCAACCAGTGGCCATTGCATGTGTGTTATTTCCACAAACCACTTATGGATCAACCAATGGCCATTGCATGTGTGTTATTTCCACAAACCACTTATGGATCAACCACTAGAGTCATTGCATGTATGTTCTTTTCCACAAACAACTTATGGATCAACCGTGGTCATTGCATGTGTGTTCTTTTCACAAACTACATGTGGACCCACTAGAGTCATTGTATGTGTGTTCTTATACTAAAACTAGCACTAGAGTCATTGCACATGTGTTCTTTCCACACACCACATATGGATCAACCAGTGTCATTGCATGTGTATTCTTTCCACAAACCACTTATGGATCCACAAGTGTTCACTGCATGTGTGTTCTTTTCCAAAAACCACATATGGATCAACAAGTGGTCATTGCATGTGTGTTCTTTTCACAAACCACATGTGGACCCACTAGAGTCATTGCATGTGTGTTTTTATACTAAAACTAGCACTAGACTCATTGCATGTGTGTTCTTTTCAATAAACCACACATGGATCCACTAGACTCATTGCATGTGTGTTCTCTTCCACAAACCACATATGGTTCAACCAGTGGTCATTGCATGTGTGTTCTTTTCACAAACTACATGTGGACCCACTAGAGTCATTGTATGTGTGTTCTTATACTAAAACTAGCACTAGAGTCATTGCACGTGTGTTCTTTCCACAAACCACATATGGATCAACCAGTGTCATTGCATGTGTGTTCTTTTCACAATCCACCTATGGATCCACCAGTGTCATTGCATGTGTGTTCTTTTTACTAACAACAACTAGAGTCATTTCATGACTGTTCTTTTCACATACCACATATGGATCCACCAGTGTCATTGAAATGTGTGTTCTCTTCAAAGACCACACATGGATCCACCAATGTCATTGCATGTGTGTTCTTTTTACTAACAACAACTGGAGTCATTGCATGTGTGTTCTTTTCACATACCACATATAGAAGAACCAGAATCATTGCATGTGTGCTCTTTTCACAATCCACCTATGCATCCACCAGTGTCATTGCATGTGTGTTCTTTTACTAACAACAACCAGAGTCATTGCATGTGTGTTGTTTTCACATACCACATATGGATCCACCTGTGTCATTGCATGTAGGCTCTTTCTACTAACAACAACCAGAGTCAGTGCATGTGTGTTCTCTTTAGAGACCACACATGGATCCACCAGTGTCATTGCATGTGTGTTCTTTTTACTAACAACAACCAGAGTCATTGAAATGTGTGTTCTCTTCAGAGACCACACATGGATCCACCAGTACCATTGCATTTGTGTTCTTGTTACTAATTACAACTAGAGTCATTGCATGTGTGTTCTTTCCACAAACCACATGTGGCCCCACTAGAGTCATTGCATGTGTGTTATTATACTAAAACCAGCACTGGACTCATTGCATGTGTGTTCTTTTCCACAAACCACACATGGATCCACTAGACTCATTGCATGTGTGTTCTTTCCACAAACCACTTGTGGATCAACCAGTGGCCATTGCATGTGTGTTCTTTCCACAAACCACTTATGGATCAACCAATGGCCATTGCATGTGTGTTATTTCCACAAACCACTTATGGATCAACCACTAGAGTCATTGCATGTATGTTCTTTTCCACAAACAACTTATGGATCAACCAGTGGTCATTGCATGTGTGTTCTTTTCACAAACTACATGTGGACCCACTAGAGTCATTGTATGTGTGTTCTTATACTAAAACTAGCACTAGAGTCATTGCACATGTGTTCTTTCCACACACCACATATGGATCAACCAGTGTCATTGCATGTGTATTCTTTCCACAAACCACTTATGGATCCACCAGTGTTCACTGCATGTGTGTTCTTTTCCAAAAACCACATATGGATCAACCAGTGGTCATTGCATGTGTGTTCTTTTCACAAACCACATGTGGACCCACTAGAGTCATTGCATGTGTGTTCTTATACTAAAACAAGCACTAGACTCATTGCATGTCTGTTCTTATACTAAAACTAGCACTAGACTCATTGCATGTGTGTTCTTTTCAACAAACCACACATGGATCCACTAGACTCATTGCATGTGTGTTCTATTCCACAAACCACATATGGATCAACCAGTGGTCATTGCATGTGTGTTCTTTTCACAAACTACATGTGGAACCACTAGAGTCATTGTATGTGTGTTCTTATACTAAAACTATCACTAGAGTCATTGCACGTGTGTTCTTTCCACAAACCACATATGGATCAACCAGTATCATTGCATGTGTGTTCTTTTCACAATCCACCTATGGATCCACCAGTGTCATTGCATGTGTGTTCTTTTTACTAACAACAACTAGAGTCATTTCATGACTGTTCTTTTCACATACCACATATGGATCCACCAGTGTCATTGAAATGTGTGTTCTCTTCAAAGACCACACATGGATCCACCAATGTCATTGCATGTGTGTTCTTTTTACTAACAACAACTGGAGTCATTGCATGTGTGTTCTTTTCACATACCACATACGGAAGAACCAGAATCATTGCATATGTGCTCTTTTCACAATCCACCTATGCATCCACCAGTGTCATTGCATGTGTGTTCTTTTACTAACAACAACCAGAGTTATTGCATGTGTGTTATTTTCACATACCACATATGGATCCACCTGTGTCATTGCATGTGGGCTCTTTTTACTAACAACAACCAGAGTCAGTGCATGTGTGTTCTCTTTAGAGACCACACATGGATCCACCAGTGTCATTGCATGTGTGTTCTTTTTACTAACAACAACCAGAGTCATTGAAATGTGTGTTCTCTTCAGAGACCACACATGGATCCACCAGTACCATTGCATTTGTGTTCTTGTTACTAATTACAACTAGAGTCATTGCATGTGTGTTCTTTCCACAATCCACATGTGGCCCCACTAGAGTCATTGCATGTGTGTTATTATACTAAAACCAGCACTGGACTCATTGCATGTGTGTTCTTTTCCACAAACCACACATGGATCCACTAGACTCATTGCATGTGTGTTCTTTCCACAACCCACTTGTGGATCAACCAGTGGCCATTGCATGTGTGTTCTTTCCACAAACCACTTATGGATCAACCAATGGCCATTGCATGTGTGTTATTTCCACAAACCACTTATGGATCAACCACTAGAGTCATTGCATGTATGTTCTTTTCCACAAACAACTTATGGATCAACCAGTGGTCATTGCATGTGTGCTCTTTTCACAAACTACATGTGGACCCACTAGAGTCATTGTATGTGTGTTCTTATACTAAAACTAGCACTAGAGTCATTGCACATGTGTTCTTTCCACACACCACATATGGATCAACCAGTGTCATTGCATGTGTATTCTTTCCACAAACCACTTATGGATCCACCAGTGTTCACTGCATGTGTGTTCTTTTCCAAAAACCACATATGGATCAACCAGTGGTCATTGCATGTGTGTTCTTTTCACAAACCACATGTGGACCCACTAGAGTCATTGCATGTGTGTTCTTATACTAAAACTAGCACTAAACTCATTGCATGTGAGTTCTTTTCAACAAACCACACATGGATCCACTAGACTCATTGCATGTGTGTTCTCTTCCACAAACCACATATGGATCAACCAGTGGTCATTGCATGTGTGTTCTTTTCACAAACTACATCTGGACCCACTAGAGTCATTGTATGTGTGTTCTTATACTAAAACTAGCACTAGAGTCATTGCACGTGTGTTCTTTCCACAAACCACATATGGATCAACCAGTGTCATTGCATGTGTGTTCTTTCCACAAACTACTTATGGATCCAGCAGTGGCCATTGCATGTGTGTTCTTTTCACAAACCACGTATGGATCAACCAGTGGTCATTGCATGTGTGTTCTTTTCACAAACCACATGTGAACCCACTAGAGTCATTACATGTGTGTTCTTATACTAAAACCAACACTAGAGTCATTGGATGTGTGTTATTTCCACAAACCACACATGGATCAACCACTAGAGTCACTGCATGTGTGTTCTTTCCACAAACCACACATGGATCAACCAGTGTAATTGCATGTGTGTTCTTTCCACAAACCACATATGGATCCATTTGAGTCATTGCATGTTTGTTCTTGTACTAAAACTAGCACTAGAGTCACTACATGTGTGTTCTTTCCACAAACCACTTATGGATCCACCAGTGTTCATTGGATGTGTGTTCTTTTCACAAACAACATATGGATCCACCAGTGGTCACTGCATGTGTGTTCTTTCCACAAACCACTTATGGATCAACCAGTAGCCATTGCATGTGTGTTCTTTCCACAAACCACATATGGATCTACCAGTGGTCATTGCATGTGTGTTCTTTTCACAAACCACATGTGGACCCACTAAAGTCATTGAAATGTGTGTTCTCTTTAGAGACCACACATGGATATACCAGTGTCATTGCATGTGTGTTCTTGTTACTAACAACAACCAGAGTCATTGCATGTGCGTTCTTTTTACATACCACATATGGATCCACCAGTGTCATTGCATGTGTGTTCTTTTCACAATCCACCTATGGATCCACCAGTGTCATTACATGTGTGTTCTTTTACTAACAACAACCACAGTCATTGCATGTGTGTTATTTTCACATACCACATATGGATCCACCAGTGTCATTGCATGTATGCTCTTTTTACTAACAACAACCAGAGTCATTGCATGTGTGTTCTCTTCAGAGACCACACATGGATCCACCAGTGTCATTGCATGTGTGTTCTTTTTACTAACAACAACCAGAGTCATTGAAATGTGTGTTCTCTTCAGAGACCACACATGGATCCGCCAGTGTCATTGCATGTGTGTTCTTGTTACTAATTATAACCAGTCATTGCATGTGTGTTTTTTCCACAAACCACATGTGGACCCACTAGAGTCATTGCATGTGTGTTCTTATACTAAAACTAGCACTAGACTCATTGCATGTGTGTTCTTTTCCACAAACCACACATGGATCCACTAGACTCATTGCATGTGTGTTCTTTCCACAAACCACTTATGGATCAACCAGTGGCCATTGCATGTGTGTTCTTTTCACAAACCACATATGGATCAACCAGTGGTCATTGCATGCGTGTTCTTTTCACAAACCACATGTGAACCCACTAGAGTCATTGCATGTGTGTTCTTATACTAAAACCAACACTAGAGTCTTTGCATGTGTGTTATTTCCACAAACCACACATGGATCAACCACTAGAGTCATTGCATGTGTGTTCTTGACACAAACCACACATGGATCAACCAGTGTCATTGCATGTGCGTTCTTTCCACAAACCACATATGGATCCATTTCAGTCATTGCATGTTTGTTCTTATACTAAAACTATCACTAGAGTAATTGCATATGTGTTCTTTCCACAAACCACTTATGGATCCACCAGTGTTCATTGCATGTGTGTTCTTTTCACAAACAACATATGGATCCACCAGTGGTCACTGCATGTGTGTTCTTTCCACAAACCACTTATGGATCAACCATTTGCCATTGCATATGTGTTCTTTCCACAAACCACATATGGATCAACCAGTGGTCATTGCATGTGTGTTCTTCTCACAAACCACACGTGGACCCACTAGAGTCATTGAAATGTGTGTTCTCTTTAGAGACCACACATGGATCCACCAGTGTCATTGCATGTGTGTTCTTGTTACCAACAACAACTAGAGTCATTGCATGTGTGTTCTTTTTATATACCACATATGGATCAACCAATGTCATTGCATGTGTGTTCTTTTCACAATCCACCTATGGATCCACTAGTGTCATTGCATGTGTGTTCTTTTTACTAACAACATCTGGAGTCATTTCATGAATATTCTTTTCACATACCACATATGGATCCACCAGTGTCATTTAAATGTGTGTTCTCTTCAGAGACCACACATGGATCCACCAGTGTCATTGCATGTGTGTTCTTCTTACTAACAACAACTGGAGTCATTGCGTGTGTTCTTTTTCACATACCACATATGGAACAACCATAGTCATTGCATGTATGCTCTTTTCACAATCCACCTATGGATCCACCAGTGTCATTACTTGTGTGTTCTTTTACTAACAACAACCAGAGTCATTGCATGTGTGTTATTTTCACATACCACATATGGATCCACCAGTGTCATTGCATGTATGCTCTTTTTACTAACAACCAGAGTCATTGCATGTGTGTTCTCTTCAGAGACCACACATGGATCCACCAGTGTCATTGCATGTGTGTTATTTTTACTAACAACAACCAGAGTCATTGAAATGTGTGTTCTCTTAAGAGACCACACATGGATCCGCCAGTGTCATTGCATGTGTGTTCTTGTTACTAATTACAACTAGAGTCATTGCATGTGTGTTCTTTCCACAAACCACATGTGGCCCCACTAGAGTCATTGCATGTGTGTTCTTATACTAAAACTAGCACTAGACTCATTGCATGTGTGTTCTTTTCCACAAACCACACATGGATCCACTAGACTCATTGCATGTGTGTTCTTTCCACAAACCACTTATGGATCAACCAGTGGCCATTGCATGTCTGTTCTTTCCACAAACCACTTATGGATCAACCAGTGGCCATTCCATGTGTGTTATTTCCACAAACCACTTATGGATCAACCACTAGAATCATTGCATGTGTGTTCTTTTCCACAAACAACTTATGGATCAACAGTGGTCATTGCATGTGTGTTCTTTTCACAAACTACATGTGGACCCACTAGAGTCATTGTATGTGTGTTCTTATACTAAAACTAGCACTAGAGTCATTGCACGTGTGTTCTTTCCACAAACCACATATGGATCAACCAGTGTCATTGCATGTGTGTTCTTTCCACAAACTACTTATGGATCCAGCAGTGTTCATTGCATGTGTGTTCTTTTCACAAATCACGTATGGATCAACCAGTGGTCATTGCATGTGTGTTCTTTTCGCAAACCACATGTGAACCCACTAGAGTCATTACATGTGTGTTCTTATACTAAAACCAACACTAGAGTCATTGGATGTGTGTTATTTCCACAAACCACACATGGATCAACCACTAGAGTCATTGCATGTGTGTTCTTTCCACAAATCACAAATGGATCAACCAGTGTCATTGTATGTGTGTTCTTTCCACAAACCACATATGGATACATTTGAGTCATTGCATGTTTGTTCTTGTACTAAAACTAGCACTAGAGTCACTACATGTGTGTTCTTTCCACAAACCACATATGGATCCACCAGTATTCATTGCATCTGTGTTCTTTTCACAAACAACATATGGATCCACCAGTGGTCACTGCATGTGTGTTCTTTCCACAAACCACTTATGGATCAACCAGTAGCCATTGCATGTGTGTTCTTTCCACAAACCACATATGGATCTACCAGTGGTCATTGCATGTGTGTTCTTTTCACAAACCACATGTGGACCCACTAAAGTCATTGAAATGTGTGTTCTCTTTAGAGACCACACATGGATATACCAGTGTCATTGCATGTGTGTTCTTGTTACTAACAACAACCAGAGTCAATGCATGTGCGTTCTTTTTACATACCACATATGGATCCACCAGTGTCATTGCATGTGTGTTCTTTTCACAATCCACCTATGGATCCACCAGTGTCATTGCATGTGTGTTCTTTTTACTAACAACAACTAGAGTCATTTCATGACTGTTCTTTTCACATACCACATATGGATCCACCAGTGTCATTGAAAAGTGTGTTCTCTTCAGAGACCACACATGGATCCACCAATGTCATTGCATGTGTGTTCTTTTTACTAACAACAACTGGAGTCATTGCATGTGTGTTCTTTTCACATACCACATATGGAAGAACCAGAATCATTGCATGTGTGCTCTTTTCACAATCCACCTATGCATCCACCAGTGTCATTGCATGTGTTTTCTTTTACTAACAACAACTAGAGTCATTGCATGTGTGTTATTTTCACATACCACATATGGATCCACCTGTGTCATTGCATGTGGGCTCTTTTTACTAACAACAACCAGAGTCATTGCATGCGTGTTCTCTTTAGAGACCACACATGGATCCACCAGTGTCATTGCATGTGTGTTCTTTTTACTAACAACAACCAGAGTTATTGAAATGTGTGTTGTCTTCAGAGACCACACATGGATCCACCAGTATCATTGCATTTGTGTTCTTGTTACTAATTACAACTAGAGTCATTGCATGTGTGTTCTTTTCACAAACCACATGTGGACCCACTAGAGTCGTTGCATGTGTTATTATACTAAAACCAGCACTGGACTCATTGCATGTGTGTTCTTTTCCACAAACCACACATGGATCCACTAGACTCATTGCATGTGTGTTCTTTCCACAAACCACTTGTGGATCAACCAGTGGCCATTGCATGTGTGTTATTTCCACAAACCACTTATGGATCAACCAATGGCCATTGCATGTGTGTTATTTCCACAAACCACTTATGGATCAACCACTAGAGTCATTGCATGTATGTTCTTTTCCACAAACAACTTATGGATCAACCAGTGGTCATTGCATGTGTGTTCTTTTCACAAACTACATGTGGACCCACTAGAGTCATTGTATGTGTTTTCTTATACTAAAACTAGCACTAGAGTCATTGCACATGTGTTCTTTCCACACACCACATATGGATCAACCAGTGTCATTGCATGTGTATTCTTTCCACAAACCACTTATGGATCCACCAGTGTTCACTGCATGTGTGTTCTTTTCCAAAAACCACATATGGATCAACCAGTGGTCATTGCATGTGTGTTCTTTTCACAAACCACATGTGGACCCACTAGAGTCGTTGCATGTGTCTTTTTATACTAAAACTAGCACTAGACTCATTGCATGTGTGTTCTTTTCAACAAACCACACATGGATCCACTAGACTCATTGCATGTGTGTTCTCTTCCACAAACCACATATGGATCAACCAGTGGTCATTGCATGTGTGTTCTTTTCACAAACTACATGTGGACCCACTAGAGTCATTGTATGTGTGTTCTTATACTAAAACTAGCACTAGAGTCATTGCACGTGTGTTCTTTCCACAAACCACATATGGATCAACCAGTGTCATTGCATGTGTGTTCTTTTCACAATCCACCTATGGATCCACCAGTGTCATTGCATGTGTGTTCTTTTTAATAACAACAACTAGAGTCATTTCATGACTGTTCTTTTCACATACCACATATGGATCCACCAGTGTCATTGAAATGTGTGTTCTCTTCAAAGACCACACATGGATCCACCAATGTCATTGCATGTGTGTTCTTTTTACTAACAACAACTGGAGTCATTGCATGTGTGTTCTTTTCACATACCACATATGGAAGAACCAGAATCATTGCATGTGTGCTCTTTTCACAATCCACCTATGCATCCACCAGTGTCATTGCATGTGTGTTCTTTTACTAACAACAACCAGAGTCATTGCATGTGTGTTATTTTCACATACCACATATGGATCCACCTGTTTCATTGCATGTAGGCTCTTTCTACTAACAACAACCAGAGTCAGTGCATGTGTGTTCTCTTTAGAGACCACACATGGATCCACCAGTGTCATTGCATGTGTGTTCTTTTTACTAACAACAACCAGAGTCATTGAAATGTGTGTTCTCTTCAGAGACCACACATGGACCACCAGTACCATTGCATTTGTGTTCTTGTTACTAATTACAACTAGAGCCATTGCATGTGTGTTCTTTCCACAAACCACATGTGGCCCCACTAGAGTCATTGCATGTGTGTTATTATACTAAAACCAGCACTGGACTCATTGCATGTGTGTTCTTTTCCACAAACCACACATGGATCCACTAGACTCATTGCATGTGTGTTCATTCCACAAACCACTTGTGGATCAACCAGTGGCCATTGCATGTGTGTTCTTTCCACAAACCACTTATGGATCAACCAATGGCCATTGCATGTGTGTTATTTCCACAAACCACTTATGGATCAACCACTAGAGTCATTGCATGTATGTTCTTTTCCACAAACAACTTATGGATCAACCAGTGGTCATTGCATGTGTGTTCTTTTCACAAACTACATGTGGACCCACTAGAGTCATTGTATGTGTGTTCTTATACTAAAACTAGCACTAGAGTCATTGCACATGTGTTCTTTCCACAAACCACATATGGATCAACCAGTGTCATTGCATGTGTATTCTTTCCACAAACCACTTATGGATCCACCAGTGTTCACTGCATGTGTGTTCTTTTCCAAAAACCACATATGGATCAACAAGTGGTCATTGCATGTGTGTTCTTTTCACAAACCACATGTGGACCCACTAGAGTCATTGCATGTGTGTTTTTATACTAAAACTAGCACTAGACTCATTGCATGTGTGTTCTTTTCAACAAACCACACATGGATCCACTAGACTCATTGCATGTGTGTTCTCTTCCACAAACCACATATGGATCAACCAGTGGTCATTGCATGTGTGTTCTTTTCACAAACTACATGTGGACCCACTAGAGTCATTGTATGTGTGTTCTTATACTAAAACTAGCACTAGAGTCATTGCACGTGTGTTCTTTCCACAAACCACATATGGATCAACCAGTGTCATTGCATGTGTGTTCTTTTCACAATCCACCTATGGATCCACCAGTGTCATTGCATGTGTGTTCTTTTTACTAACAACAACTAGAGTCATTTCATGACTGTTCTTTTCACATACCACATATGGATCCACCAGTGTCATTGAAATGTGTGTTCTCTTCAAAGACCACACATGGATCCACCAATGTCATTGCATGTGTGTTCTTTTACTAACAACAACTGAGTCATTGCATGTGTGTTCTTTTCACATACCACATATGGAAGAACCAGAATCATTGCATGTGTGCTCTTTTCACAATCCACCTATGCATCCACCAGTGTCATTGCATGTGTGTTCTTTTACTAACAACAACCAGAGTCATTGCATGTGTGTTATTTTCACATACCACATATGGATCCACCTGTGTCATTGCATGTAGGCTCTTTCTACTAACAACAACCAGAGTCAGTGCATGTGTGTTGTCTTTAGAGACCACACATGGATCCACCAGTGTCATTGCATGTGTGTTCTTTTTACTAACAACAACCAGAGTCATTGAAATGTGTGTTCTCTTCAGAGACCACACATGGATCCACCAGTACCATTGCATTTGTGTTCTTGTTACTAATTACAACTAGAGTCATTGCATGTGTGTTCTTTCCACAAACCACATGTGGCCCCACTAGAGTCATTGCATGTGTGTTATTATACTAAAACCAGCACTGGACTCATTGCATGTGTGTTCTTTTCCACAAACCACACATGGATCCACTAGACTCATTGCATGTGTGTTCTTTCCACAAACCACTTGTGGATCAACCAGTGGCCATTGCATGTGTGTTCTTTCCACAAACCACTTATGGATCAACCAATGGCCATTGCATGTGTGTTATTTCCACAAACCACTTATGGATCAACCACTAGAGTCATTGCATGTATGTTCTTTTCCACAAACAACTTATGGATCAACCAGTGGTCATTGCATGTGTGTTCTTTTCACAAACTACATGTGGACCCACTAGAGTCATTGTATGTGTGTTCTTATACTAAAACTAGCACTAGAGTCATTGCACATGTGTTCTTTCCACACACCACATATGGATCAACCAGTGTCATTGCATGTGTATTCTTTCCACAAACCACTTATGGATCCACCAGTGTTCACTGCATGTGTGTTCTTTTCCAAAAATCACATATGGATCAACAAGTGGTCATTGCATGTGTGTTCTTTTCACAAACCACATGTGGACCCACTAGAGTCATTGCATGTGTTTTTATACTAAAACTACCACGAGACTCATTGCATGTGTTTTCTTTTCAACAAACCACACATGGATCCACTAGACTCATTGCATGTGTGTTCTCTTCCACAAACCACATATGGATCAACCAGTGGTCATTGCATGTGTGTTCTTTTCACAAACTACATGTGGACCCACTAGAGTCATTGTATGTGTGTTCTTATACTAAAACTAGCACTAGAGTCATTGCACGTGTGTTCTTTCCACAAACCACATATGGATCAACCAGTGTCATTGCATGTGTGTTCTTTTCACAATCCACCTATGGATCCACCAGTGTCATTGCATGTGTGTTCTTTTTACTAACAACAACTAGAGTCATTTCATGACTGTTCTTTTCACATACCACATATGGATCCACCAGTGTCATTGAAATGTGTGTTCTCTTCAAAGACCACACATGGATCCACCAATGTCATTGCATGTGTGTTCTTTTACTAACAACAACTGAGTCATTGCATGTGTGTTCTTTTCACATACCACATATGGAAGAACCAGAATCATTGCATGTGTGCTCTTTTCACAATCCACCTATGCATCCACCAGTGTCATTGCATGTGTGTTCTTTTACTAACAACAACCAGAGTCATTGCATGTGTGTTCTTTTTCACATACCACACATGGATCCACCCGTGTCATTGCATGTGGGCTCTTTTTACTAACAACCAGAGTCATGCATGTGTGTTCTCTTCAGAGACCACACATGGATCCACCAGTACCATTGCATTTGTGTTCTTGTTACTAATTACAACTAGAGTCATTGCATGTGTGTTCTTTCCACAATCCACATGTGGCCCCACTAGAGTCATTGCATGTGTGTTATTATACTAAAACCAGCACTGGACTCATTGCATGTGTGTTCTTTTCCACAAACCACACATGGATCCACTAGACTCATTGCATGTGTGTTCTTTCCACAAACCACTTGTGGATCAACCAGTGGCCATTGCATGTGTGTTCTTTCCATAAACCACTTATGGATCAACCAATGGCCATTGCATGTGTGTTATTTCCACAAACCACTTATGGATCAACCACTAGAGTCATTGCATGTATGTTCTTTTCCACAAACAACTTATGGATCAACCAGTGGTCATTGCATGTGTGCTCTTTTCACAAACTACATGTGGACCCACTAGAGTCATTGTATGTGTGTTCTTATACTAAAACTAGCACTAGAGTCATTGCACATGTGTTCTTTCCACACACCACATATGGATCAACCAGTGTCATTGCATGTGTATTCTTTCCACAAACCACTTATGGATCCACCAGTGTTCACTGCATGTGTGTTCTTTTCCAAAAACCACATATGGATCAACCAGTGGTCATTGCATGTGTGTTCTTTTCACAAACCACATGTGGACCCACTAGAGTCATTGCATGTGTGTTCTTATACTAAAACTAGCACTAAACTCATTGCATGTGAGTTCTTTTCAACAAACCACACATGGATCCACTAGACTCATTGCATGTGTGTTCTCTTCCACAAACCACATATGGATCAACCAGTGGTCATTGCATGTGTGTTCTTTTCACAAACTACATCTGGACCCACTAGAGTCATTGTATGTGTGTTCTTATACTAAAACTAGCACTAGAGTCATTGCACGTGTGTTCTTTCCACAAACCACATATGGATCAACCAGTGTCATTGCATGTGTGTTCTTTCCACAAACTACTTATGGATCCAGCAGTGGCCATTGCATGTGTGTTCTTTTCACAAACCACGTATGGATCAACCAGTGGTCATTGCATGTGTGTTCTTTTCACAAACCACATGTGAACCCACTAGAGTCATTACATGTGTGTTCTTATACTAAAACCAACACTAGAGTCATTGGATGTGTGTTATTTCCACAAACCACACATGGATCAACCACTAGAGTCACTGCATGTGTGTTCTTTCCACAAACCACACATGGATCAACCAGTGTCATTGCATGTGTGTTCTTTCCACAAACCACATATGGATCCATTTGAGTCATTGCATGTTTGTTCTTGTACTAAAACTAGCACTAGAGTCACTACATGTGTGTTCTTTCCACAAACCACTTATGGATCCACCAGTGTTCATTGGATGTGTGTTCTTTTCACAAACAACATATGGATCCACCAGTGGTCACTGCATGTGTGTTCTTTCCACAAACCACTTATGGATCTACCAGTGGTCATTGCATGTGTGTTCTTTTCACAAACCACATGTGGACCCACTAAAGTCATTGAAATGTGTGTTCTCTTTAGAGACCACACATGGATATACCAGTGTCATTGCATGTGTGTTCTTGTTACTAACAACAACCAGAGTCATTGCATGTGCGTTCTTTTTACATACCACATATGGATCCACCAGTGTCATTGCATGTGTGTTCTTTTCACAATCCACCTATGGATCCACCAGTGTCATTGCATGTCTGTTCTTTTTACTAACAACAACTAGAGTCATTTCATGACTGTTCTCTTCACATACCACATATGGATCCACCTGTGTCATTGAAATGTGTGTTCTCTTCAGAGACCACACATGGATCCACCAATGTCATTGCATGTGTGTTCTTTTTACTAACAACTAGAGTCATTGCATGTGTGTTCTTTTCACATACCACATATGGAAGAACCAGAATCATTGCATGTGTGCTCTTTTCACAATCCACCTATGCATCCACCAGTGTCATTGCATGTGTGTTCTTTTACTAACAACAACCAGAGTCATTGCATGTGTGTTATTTTCACATACCACATATGGATCCACCTGTGTCATTGCATGTGGGCTCTTTTTACTAACAACAACCAGAGTCAGTGCATGTGTGTTCTCTTCAGAGACCACACATGGATCCACCAGTGTCATTGCATGTGTGTTCTTTTTACTAACAACAACCAGAGTCATTGAAATGTGTGTTCTCTTCAGAGACCACACATGGATCCACCAGTATCATTGCATTTGTGTTCTTGTTACTAATTACAACCAGAGTCATTGCATGTGTGTTCTTTCCACAAACCACATGTGGCCCCACTAGAGTCATTGCATGTGTGTTATTATACTAAAACCAGCACTGGACTCATTGCATGTGTGTTCTTTTCCACAAACCACACATGGATCCACTAGACTCATTGCATGTGTGTTCTTTCCACAAACCACTTGTGGATCAACCAGTGGCCATTGCATGTGTGTTCTTTTCACATACCACATATGGATCCACCGGTGTCATTGCATGTGTGCTCTTTTCACAATCCACCTATGGATCCACTAGTGTCCTTGCATGTGTGTTCTTTCCACAAACCACACATGGATCAACCATTAGAGTCATTGCATGCGTGTTCTTTCCACAAACCACACATGGATCAACCAGTGTCATTGCATGTGTGTTATTTCCACAAACAACATATGGATCTATTTGAGTCATTTCATGCTTGTTCTTATACTAAAACTAGCACTGGCCCCCAATGGATCCACCGTTAGACCGAGTCTTCTAGAAGGCACGCCATAAAACAGTTGTTCATCTTGACAATTGTTACATACCGTTCGATTGGGGTGCTTGGACGATTGGGATGGTCTTCGCGAGATCCTCGAGTAGGCTGTTTTGCGGCATGATTGGCCACGCTTGCTCTGGACAAACTGGCATGTTGTGAGTGTTACGACTCACGAGTTTAGTGGGCCATATCCTAGTGTCACCTCCCCGTTACTTCTCTTCCTCCCCGTACTTCTCTTCCTTCCCCTCGAAGCCACTTTCCCCACTTCACTTCCATCCTGCCGTAGCCGCAAGCCGACGACATCCGGCAATTATCCGGTCACTACCTTCATGGTAAGAAATCATTTTACAAGCTTTTGAACTTATCCTACATATTCTTGCTATTCGCCAATCTAACTGCTGATCTTTTTTCCGATTTCTCGACGAACTTCAGATGTGGCAGATGTTGCAGCCCAAGAATCTGGAGATCCTCGCGCGCAACTTCGCAGCGGCGTTCCCTCTCGTGTGCTCCCACCCAGGATGCTTTCGACGTTACTCCTACCACGAGCTCCTGCTCCACGAGCTCGCGTGCCCGACCGGCTGCGTGCATCACGACGGGCGAAAGCTACCTTCACCGGCCCGCCGGCAGAGCTCGTCGTCCACCTTGCAGAGGGGCACTTGATCGAAGTGATTAGGTATCGTACGGGCAAGCCCAACTTCTCCAAGAGCAGGTGCCGTTCACTGACTCAGCATGCCGCCTGCTAATTTTCCAGGGGGGACGGCTCTGTTTTCATCCTGACCATCACCGCCGGTGTTCCGGGAACCAGAGCCGGGCCCACCGTCATGGGTGCCATATGCATCAGGTCGGTCTCGTGTGCCTGGCCCGTATACACGGTGCGCATGTGGGCGAATGCCCAACCGCCATCGTTGGAGAGCATTCTTGTGCTAGCCGAGGCGCCGAGCTGCCCGACACCGCGGGAGGTGGAGTATGTGGACCTAAGGTTGATCCTATGCGTGCCATCTCAGTACCTTGTTGGTGTTGGACCGAACAAGCAGATGCATTTCTACATTTGTATCGAGAAGATCGACAGGCAAATATAGTACTTGTGCTATCGTTACTGTTAGACTTAAGCGATGCTTCTCAGGTGCTTAGAGCATACGTGTTGTGCGAATGTACCCCAGTTGTAGTTTTCAGTACTCCTTAATACTTTGATGAGTTATTATATTGGTCCAATCAGCTTGCTGTTGTCACGCTGCAAAGTCCGCTTCCTCTGGACAGACCGGCAATACCGTGTGCTGCCGCTCCCGCATGTCAGTGTCACGTGTTCCGAGGGCCCACCTGCCAGTGTCATGCCCCCTCCTCTTCCTTCCCCTCGAAGCCACTGTCCCAACTTCTCTTCCATCCTGCCACTCTCGTCCGACGGTTGTAATCTGATGATTTCTGTTGGATTGTTTACATGTAATCTACGTTGATAATGCAACATGCAAATGGCACAGACACAATTTCTAAAGTGGAAGCACTCACATGCTGCTATTGCACATATTTCTCAATATAGCTCGACAAACCCATTACAATAATTGGACTCGCATTAAACACAACTGAAATTGCAACCATCCTAAACAACATCTAAACCCACATCACACCGCTGTTGTCAGAGTCCACCTCGATTGGTGACACCGCCGTGCCCTTCCTGGTGACATCCACTCCCGCCCGTGGCTTGCCCTTCGCCAAGGAGGCAACAATGGCGTTCTACACAGCTTCGTCCCCGTCGTCCTCCACATCGGAATCGACAATGACGAAGGTGACGGGGTTGGCGTGGACCGAGTGCCGTCGCCCCTGGTGGCTCCTACTCGAGCTCAACACCGCATCAGTCCTTCTATAGGTAGGAGGGGCTGAGCTCGCATATGTAGCGTCATCGCTCCTCTCAAGAAACCATGGCCATTTGATACTGCGATGCTAGGATCTTGGGGTGGATCCGCCGCGGTGAGCCCTACCGGAAGCGGTGGAGCGGATGGATCTGCCGGCGCGAGCCATGTTAAGTTCCTAGGAGGGAGTAAGATTGTGGGCCAAGCGTGTCTGGTTCCTGAGCAAGGCCTCCCAGTGATATGTAAGCGGGCAAGGTACCAAAAAATTTCGTCCAATGCGCGCAAGAGGCCTTTTGAACCACGAAGGCGCGTGTTTTTTTGACAAGTCCACACGCTAGGTCCCCCACCTGTCAGCCGAATGTGGACGGTAGGATTCTGCCCGAGTTATTAAGTAGGGATAAATCACGCTTCACCACTACCCTAACATCCAAAGGCTCCTCTTTCCTCTGCCTCGCTCCCCTCGCTCATGGCTCGCAGCTCGTGTAGTTCGTCTCGGGTGGAATCAGGGTCAGCTGAATGCCGTCAGGCGGGTGCCCCCATCAGGTACCGGAGGGCGCCCTACGATTACTACCCCGATATGCTGTGTTTGTGCGGTGAGAAGATGCCGAGATGGATTTCGTGGACCGACGAAAATACTACAGGAAAATTCAGCAACTGCAGCATCAGAGCGGTAAGTTCCTACTGTAGGTATAATGGTAACCCGGGTCCGGAAATTGTAATGTAATGCTTTTTTTTTGTTTCCTTCGATCTACTACGTAGGAAGGGAGGGGGACTGGCTGTGACAAGTTTGTGTGGATCGAAAAGCCACTGACAGGTTTTCACAAAGAGCTTGTTCAGGATCTGCGTGATGCTGTGTGGGACAAGAAAGAGGAGATTCGTGTGATGGAGCAAGAGATCCGAGAGCTTCGCCAGGTGCAGGGGTGGCCGGGGCAGGGAGGTGGTGAGACAAACGGGCTCAAGATTACGCCAGATAGTGGACACAATTTCCTCATTATCTGGGCATTATCTATTGCATTTGCAGTTTATGTTGCCATGTTGTTGTCCAGCAGCTGAAATAAATTGCTGCTTCGTGGAGTGTAGCAGCCAGCTTAAGAAATTGTTTTCTAGACCAAAAACTTATCATAAGTGTAATGCCAACAGCAGGGATTTATTAAGCGCATTTAAATAAATCATGTCTGTGCCACTAACACCCATAGATTTTGGAGAGGATTTAACCACTCAGCTATCGCGATTGTTCAGATAGTAGTGGCACAGTCATAGTTTTGGATTCAACTAGTGGCCTCGGCCGTATCAAATCCTAAAGTCACGATACATTTTACTCTGAGTATGGGAGAAAGATTGTTTCGCCCGACAAGTTCCACGCACACAGCTCCAGAGTTTAACCGAACTACATATATAGGTTCAAGTTCAATACATCATTAGGCTGCTACACTGCTAGACCTCTTTCTCTGCTTGGGTGCCAACTTTCTTCCTCTTTCCTTCACGTCCACTGGCTTCTTCATCTCCTGCCTTCTTCCTCTTCCTGGGTGCCAATTTTCTTACCTTCACGTACCCTGCATCTCCGGGCCGAGGGAAGTCAGGCCAATCAACACCATAATCTTATCCGGCATCATCACTCCACTCATTTTGGTTTTCTTCCTGTAGCAAAATCACTAGGTCGACTGTCTTGTTTCTTACCTTGCGCTTCCTGTAAAAAACCAGTACATGGATTACTACCTTATATCTACAGACTATAAACAATTTTTTTGTGTGAATGTACCATCTCATACCTAGGTTTGGGAGCATTAAGGGGACATCCAGCTGCTCTATGGCCTATAAGATGGTAGGTATTGCATTTGTT
This sequence comes from Avena insularis, assembly GCA_023614405.1. Taxonomy (NCBI): domain Eukaryota; kingdom Viridiplantae; phylum Streptophyta; class Magnoliopsida; order Poales; family Poaceae; genus Avena; species Avena insularis. The sequence continues at coordinate 108,584,693 of CM042692.1, forward strand.
TTTGCCCTTCTTTGTAGCACAGAAAGCCGAACCCTTCTTCTCGAGAAAATTCTTAAACCTATTCACCTGGGGTCTTCCTCTGCCCCTTTTTGTAACCGGATGGCAAGCTTGAAAGACAGTTGTACTTGAGGCCGAGATGGGTGCATGCATGGCTCGACGGATCCAGCGTACGCAGCTCTGAACTTTTCCATAGAGTAGTAGTCTGACAAATACTGATCCAAATGTGGTAGAGTTATTTTCTTCACCAAGAAGGCCAAGGCATGGTCGCAAGGTTTCCCGGTATGCTGCCACTCTAAGCAGGTGCATTCTCGCAGCTGGATGTTCACAACATCCCTTTTGCCACTCTTGGACATATCGACCACCTCCACCTTACGTTGGTTAGCGGAGAACCTTAAGATGAGCAAGTCCTCGGCTTCTCTTGTGTAGTTCTTTGTACAAGCGGTAGCATATGTCCTCTAAGTCTCCTACCGATCTCTCTCCTTATATTTAACAACTTCATGATCATACCACGTATGTTGTCCATCAAGATATGAACAGGACGCACTTTTATGTCCTTCACCCAGTTATTCAGGCATTCTGCAAGGTTGTTGTTTATGTAATCAACTTTGATGTTAGGGTTGAATTGACTCCTCTTCCAAAGCTGCGAATGATGGATGGCTAAGTACTCTGGAAGTTCAGGGGCTTCGGCAAAAATCTTGCTCATGAAATAATCATTGCTACTAGGTTTGTAAACTCTAGCAGCAGGAAACATGTAACGAAATACGCTGCCTGCGTAGTGTGAGTACAAGTTGAGCATCATATGGGCATGGCATTCTCTACCTTCAGCTCGCGGGAACACCTCCTTCACTGCATTCGTCATCCATTTGCATGCATCTGTGGATATAGCCAATGGATCCATGTGGCCTATTGATCTACTGAGCTGCCTCATAAACAAGACCTAGGTTTCCTCTGTTTCTGTTTCAAACAACCCGAATGCCACTAGGAACATCCAGTTGTGACCATCAAGTGATGTGGCAGATGGCAGGCAGCCTTTCCATTTGCCAGTTAGGACAGTGCCGTCTACACTCAGATACGGCCTACGCCTGTCCTTGAATCCCTGCATGCAAGGTTTAAGCGCCATGAAAAAACTTTTGAAATATATTTTACCACCTTCTGATTAGGTGTCAATCTCCACAACACTCCCCGGACACCTAGCTTGTACCTCCGCCTTGAAGTTGTACAGCATCCTGAAGCTATTGGTCCAATCCCCATGCAAGACCCCCAGAGCTTTCTCTTTACCTTTCTAAACCGTGTACTACGGAAGGACAATGTTGTATTTAGAACCGAGGCTAGTCTGAATATTTTTCTGGTATCCTTAGGGTTATCCTTTAGTATGGACATAGATTGCATAGCCACCCACTCCGTATCAGCCATTGAGGATTTCAGTTTGCTGCCTGTCGGACACATGTGTGGAGGGCCCATTTTGTTCACCTACAACACAGATTCATTTAAAAGATAAACGGAGTCGACTAGTTGCCAGAAAGATATCGCACATCAATTGTAGTTATAGAGTTAAGAGAGAGAGAGAGAGTTCTAATGGTTTGCTGCATTCATTGCCCCAATACCCTAATTGCAGTCGACGCAGGTAAGGATCTTGCTGTGATCCTCCATGGTCAATGTACCTCGGCCAGTCCATTCATCCATGTTAACTTGCAAACGGCCTCATACCTCTCGGCAGAGTTCTTCAGTCGATAAACATCGAACTCCCCCTTGATACAAAAATGCCGGAACAACATCCTGAACTCATGCATGCTCCTAAACTCGGTGCCGACCGAAATTATAGGATACTCATGGTCAAGTTTCATTTCTTCTACTTCAACACCCAAATCATCGACTAGAGTACCAGCCTCATCGTTAAGTTCCTCGTCTATTTCATCATCACCAGATTCTTGATCCTCTACAGTGCCTTCTTCTTCATCTGATTCAGAATCTTCACCATTGTCTCTAATGCCTAGTACTGCACACCTCATATTGACTCCCATGGGTGGGGCTACACCATCGTCTCCACCCGGATGGACATGAACATTGCCCTAGTCCACCTCACTGGCAACTCTGTTTTCTCCATGACACTCGGTTGGTTCTGCTGCAACCACATGGGGTGGTCTTACGTTTGCACGCATCCTAGGTACTTCAGTGGACAAACAGCAGTCAGAATCAATTTCTTCTTGAGTGTACAGAACCCTCTTGCTCTTCCTGTGTACATCCTCCTTCCTGATGTAATCTTTCCTGATGGTACCAGTAGGGCTTGACATTCGCGTTCCATTCCCCATCAAACTAGGCCTTTTGCTGCGGCTCTTGGGTGTGATCTCTTTACTGCCTACCCTCACGGGTGTTGGCTCCAGGGTGCTGGCATTATTGCCTAACCTCTACGACGTGTTCTTCTTCGAATTAGCCCTTTTGCTGCTACTATTGGGCGTGTTCTCCTTCGTGCTGGCATTATTGCCTGACCCCAGCGGTGTGTTCTGCTCCAAATTAGCCCTTTTGCTACTACTATTGGGCGTCTTATCCTTCGTGATGGCATTATTTCCTGACCTCAGCGGCGTGTTTCGCTCCAAATTAGCCCTTTTGCTGCTACTATTGGGCGTGTTCTCCTTCGTGCTGGCATAATTCCCTGACAGCAGCGTGTTCTGCTCCAAATTAGTGTTTTTTCTGCTCCCACTGGGTGTGGTAGCCTCCGTGCTGGCCATCTTCGCCTCTTTGCTACCACTCCTGGGAGTGTTCACCACCGTGCTAGGCCTCTTAGCGTTTTTTCTGCTACCGTTTGGTGTGGCATTTTGACTGGATCTCAGGGGTGTACTCTGCGGCGTGGTGCCTTTTGTCGTGCGACTCTTGGGCGTCCTCTTCTCTAGCGTGGTCTCCTTGGTGATGTTCTTCTTCGGGGTGCCCTTTCTAGGGATGCTCTTCCTGCTCCTCTTTATGACGCTCCTCTATAAGACTCTCCTCTGTTCGAAGCCACCCTCAGTCGCACCAGCCCCAATGATGCTATGGATCAGGTTACGCATGCCTTCTAAAAGTCCATCATCTCTATTGTCGAGTTCCAATTCCTCTCCAACCGTGAGCACTACCAAGTGGAAGAAAACTTCACCTCTATAATGTTTCCTTGTAAACGGTACGACTAAATCCCTGGTATCTTTCACTTTGATAGCCTTTTTGCTCCTATAACCATAATATAACAAACGTGCTTCATGGGAGGACCCCTACAGCACCTTCACACGTAACGATGCCAGCAGGTCAGATAACTCTACCACTTCAGGGTCGTATCTTCCAAGGATTACATCAGACTCGTCATAGAATTTTTCTGTGCCATCATCTAATTTTGCAGTATAATTCGCGACACCGATACGAATGATTACTTTGCCATCGTCAGGTTCTTCAGGATAGAAACCTCCGAGAGGTTCGAGAGATGGAGCGGCACCATCAGACCTAGCCCCAATGCCACCGCCACCATCACTAGCGTCATCGTTAGCTGGATCAACCTTGGTGGAAGTACTAGGACCAGGAGCAAGGCGAGGGCCCTTAGCAGCGGGAGTTACATTACATGGTGGACAGGCAGGGCCCCTTCTAACGGCAGCCACAATAGGATCAGCTGCAGCCATGCCACCTCGACGATCAGGAGTAGTTCCCACAACATCAGTGTTTCGAGTGCTAGCAGAGTCCAGACCATGAGCTGGCTTCAGACCAGCAGCTCGCTGAACCCGAGCATGGGTTCGAGGAGGAGACAAGGCATCAGTCTTTGCAACAAAAGTGGGGCAGCCTCCAGAAGCCTTAGTTTGCTCAACAGCGGCAGGGATTGGGTCAACAGTGTCCAAATCAACAACAACACGAGGACGACCAATACCAGCAGATTCTAGAGCACGGGTTCGCACAACTTGAGGACGGTTTCAAGGAGGAGCAGCACACAAGGCGGCGGTCTTGGAAACAACAGCGGGGCAACCTCTGGACGCCTTAGTTTGCTCAACAGCGGCATGGATTGGGTGAGCAGCAGCCACAGAAACACGGGCACGGGGACGACCAGTACCAGCAGATTCCAGAGCAGAGTTTTTCACAACGGAAATACGGGGACTCCTACGAGGAGGTTGCCTGACAGAAGCATGTCGCGGACGAGGAACCACATTTTGCTCAACAACAGCAGGGGTTTGAGTTAGACCTCCCTATCCAATAATAGATGGGCGACTCCTAGTAGCAGGAGCTTCCTCATCCACTATGTTACACACCAGCATAACCACGTGAAGCCTAACATGCTGTTTCATCAACCCAATTAGCTGACTATCACATGCTATAGGAACCCTGAAGCCTAGTTCATCAACGATGTTGAACCGTGCAGTCTGCTCTGGCCTCATTTCAGCAAGTTCACGCACAGCAGCAACCAAACCAGGAACAGTGCATAACTGCACAAGCGCTACTTCCATCGTCAGACTCTGAGCCTGTTTCCACGTGCTCTTCCCATGTGCTAATTTAACGAGGTAGCCGCAGATGCTCACCAGAACCGTGTATTTGGGTTCAGCGGAGATCCTAGTTGACAGAAAATTGGAGACAAAAGATAAGAATTGTTTGTCAGCGTCGTGCTAGCAAACAATTCTATGTTCGATATATCTTTGTAATGCCAATAGCCAGCTAGCAGTTATAGGTAGTGCGAATAGCAAAGAGAAGAGTAGCTCACCCAAAATTAGCCAGAAGTACTTCTTCCTCGGCAAATGGATCTGCCATCCTTCGTGCTTCTCAACTCGTCAGTGGTACAGGCGGGCTAGATCGTCGCAATGGCTGGCATGGCATTCGGCATTAGAGCTCGATAGCAGCGAGTAGGCGCAACAACTTGGCGCTGGAAGTCAAATGCCTGAAGAGATCATTCTTGTTGGAGAGGGCATTTCGACGCCGCCGGTGCTAGGGTTCATGCGAAAGGAGGGAGGGAGTGGATTTGTGAATTTGGTCAACGCACGATGCTCCTTTAGTATCTCGTTTCGCCTACGTGGTTGCCGTGTTGGCGCTCACGTCATGAAAATATTACTGACATGAGGGTCCCGACAGTCTACTTCACGGGGCAGTTTCACGGCATGTTTGGATTTGGTAGGGTGAGACGAGTTTGCATCGAAATGGCCCCTCTCAGTAGTTGGCGGCCCAAATTTTCGAAACACAGTAATTTTAGGAAACTTAGGTAACGCCATGCGCTGGCCTACCAACTTTGGTACCACAGACGAACAAGCCCCGCATCTGGCGCTTCCCTCGGTAGTCACGCCTATGGCTGAGGTTATCATCGTCGTGTGAATGAGTGCGTGATTATTGTGGATGGCATCTTCGCCATCTGCCCAACTATTCGTGATTTCCATCAGGTGACCGATGGTTTTGGGCTTGGTGCGACCCAACTCCTCCGTGAGCTCTTGATGACACATGCCGTCGTTGAACGCGTCGATTCCGCGCTCCTCGAAGATGTCTTCTGTGGATTTCTTGATGATAGACCATCACTGGATGTACGTGCGGAGGGATTCGCTTGATTTTTGACAGCAGGCGCAGAGCTCTTCGATTGCCACCGGCTGCTTGTAGGTTCCTTTGAAATTGCAGACAAAACTGTACACCAGCTCTTCCCAACAGTGAATTGAGCCGCGAGGAAGGTTGTTGAGACAAGCTTGGGCGACGCCCTTCAGTTGTAGTTGTAGGCATTACATGGTTGTGTTCTTGGTCCTGTCATGAAACTTGACTGACTGAATGTGGTCATCTAGCCAAATCTTTGGCTCTTGGTGACCGTCGAACTTTGGATTATCCGAAGGAAGATTAAAGCCCATCGGCATCCGAGTTTGCCGTATGGCCTGACTGAAGCATCTAGCACCACAGAGCTCTATTTATTTGTCCTCTGACTCAGTTGAGCAGGCGCGTTTGGTGCACATCTTGTAGACCTTGCGCTGTGTGAGCTCGTCATGGGTGCCATAATTGTGGCTTTTTCACCGCGGGTTGCGGCATCGCCATGACAGGTCATGATCTTCCTCGTCATATGATGGTGATTGATTCCTCGCAAATGGCGTGTTTGCTTTTTTTGGCTCCGGAGTTGGATCGCTAGCGAGCACAGTTTCCACCAACCCGAGCCCAGTGATGGAAGATCGGTGTACGACACATCATGGATCACCAGCCGAAGGCTGGTTGTTCAGAAGGTACGTAGTAGCTGCTATCACCGCATCTTGTGGCATTTTGTGGAACATGTGACCCTAAGAGGCCACCAACATGAACGAGAAGTCGAGGGCTTTGGTGGTCTCTCGTCGAGCTTTGTCGTCGAGGTTGTCAAGCCGAGAGTGTCTCTTGGGAGCTCTGGTGCCTTTTCCCTTCGAGGAGGATCCGTCGATGGAGGAGAGTGCTGCTCGTCGGGCATTTTCCTCATCAGCTACCTTCTTGTCTGACGCAAGTTTAGCATTTACTGCCTGTTGGAAGTTAAACTCCTTTATGAGGAGCCAGTGGTAGGCCATCAGCATGTCGTGAGATGTGTCGTCTGGAAGGGGGTTGCCCTGCAGGGCTTCTCTGACTCGCTCCCACCCTTCTTCCTAGAGGTGGATCTGGGATTGACCTGACCCACTTGTGCTGTTGACGTCGGGGTTGGGAGGGTTGGGAGGATCGCGACTGCCGTTGGTGGGGCTGTTGTTGCCGGTGTCGGGGGCGCCTTTGTTGGCGGTGTTGACTTGAGTGCCTCTGCCGCTATTGGTGATGACAGTGCACATGTAGTGGTTGGGGAAACCGTTGTTCCCACAGTTCTCTGATCTCAAGCAGTGGATGTCGTCCTATGACGATGGATCGCACAGATCGGAGTCACAACACTTGTGGATGTATGTGTCATAGGTTGATGATGGAGCATTGAGCTCGCTTAGGGTGCCAATCGGTGGTGGGAACCACGAGGCAGGTGCAATCGATGATGCCAGCGAGTGATCGGGGAAGCGAAGCATGCCGATCTTGCTAACCTGGAAGCGTAGGCTCCCGATCATCATGTTGGTTCCATCTCCTACGGATTCGAAGGTCGGACGGGTCGTGAGTGGACGGTGAAGGGAATATGCCCTGAGAGGCAATAATAAATTTGTTATTATCGTATTCCAAGTATATGATAGATGTTTATTTTGCATGTTATTATTGTATTAATTGGAAACATTAATACATGTGTGTTTAATAAACAAATAAAGGGTTCCTAGTTATGCCTCTCTTATAAACTAGCTCATTGATTAACAAGATGATCAAGGTTTCCTGATCATGGACATTGAATGTTGTTAATAACAAGGTCACAACATTGGTGGAATGATGTGATGAACCTTCATCCGAAGTATAGCATTACAATCAAAGTAATTTTGTTTATATTGCTATAACATCATACGATGTAATCTTAGTCCTTGGACCATGAGATCATGTCAATCGCTAGCATTAGAAGAGTAACTTGATAACATCAAACGTCACACCATAACAGGGTGACTATAAAGGTGGATTCAGATACTCCGAAGGTGTTATGTTGAGGCTCATGGATCAAGAGTGGGATTTGTCCATCCCGATGACGAATAGATATACTCTGGGCCCTCTCAGTGATATCACATTGAGACAGCTTGCAAGAAAGTGATGTGATCACTAGAATGTTATATCACGGGAACGAGAGAAGAGTGTATGTCGGTAACTAGATCAAACTTTGTATTGAGATACCGATGATCAAATCTCGGACATGTAATATATCGCAAGACAAAGGGATTTAGTTACTAGCGTTAAAGGTTCTCATGATCAAAGAATTCATCGTGGAATGTGTGGGAGTCAGTATGGATCTCCGGGTCCTGCTACTGATTATTAATCGGAGTAGGGTCTCGATCATGTCTACATTATTTGCGAACCATAGGATGACACACTTAAGGGATACCATCTCCATTTGGAGCAAATGTGTTCCATAGAAAATATTTACAAAGTGCTGGAATTATTTCAATGGAGACCGAAATTGTTTCAGGTGAAATTGCTGAAATTGGTTTTGCATGTGATATTGAAATATTGCAGGGGTTTTATGTGAATGTTTGTTAATTAAAGTAATTTACAAAGTTCTGAATAAAATAAATAAAATAGTTTTCTTAAATGAGAGTTGCATTAAATATGGTGGAAATTTAATGCATGTGAGTGGAATTTTGAGTGGAGGCATGTTTATGTGAGTGGACCTTCCACCCACATGAATAAGAGGAGGTGGAGGGCTCCTCCATGGCCGCCGGGCATGGGTGGGGATGCCCCTCCCCTATAAAAGGCCTCCCTCTTCTCCCTCACAAAGCACACCTCCTCATGAAGGATCTCTATCCCCCTCTAGATTATTCCCCCAAGGTCTCAGATTAGTGACACACATGTTCCCGGTGGCTTTTCATCTTGAAGGAGTTACTGCTTTGCTGCATCACTGGTGTGAGGAGGCGGATGTTGTTCAGTGGATTTAGACGTGTGTGCAAGCACAGATGCTCTGCTGATTTGTGGCGCTAGGACTTCCTCCAAATATTGACATCGGCAAGCGATCGACTACATCATCCATGAGTCAAATCTCGTTACACTTTGTCGGTCTTCAAGGGTATGATCTCTATTGATGTATATCCACCTGTTGCTTGTATCTAGTAGATAGATCTTGGTTCTCAGTAGTGCCCAACATAGGATTTTTTTGTTTTCTATGTTGCGAACCCAACAGAAGGTGCCTAAGAGGAGGCGGTTCTCAGTCACGAAGGAGTTGTAGATTGCAGGTGATGGGGCCGCTGAAGCCGCAACATCAGCACTCTTGGTTCCCATAGATGGCGCCAATTGACGTGGTGTTAACATATCAATGCCCATGGTTGATGGACTTGGGTTTGAGGAAGAGGGGAGCGCTGGAAGCTTCGTTTAGCTAATAGGAAAGAAAATTGGGGACATGAAGTTTACCCAGGTCTAGGCCCTCGGAGGGAAACCCTACTCTTACTTGTCGGTTCTTGATTATTGAAGGAACCGAAAGTTTATAGGGTGCCTTGATGGCGGTGGTGCGCAGATGTAATTTGGTGGGTTTTGTGATGTACTCCTCGCTACTCCTTCCTGGCCATTATATGGAGAGGCCAGGTCTCAGGATAGGAAACCAAGTCGGTTATAGATTTGGGTTTTACCCTTTAAACTTCATATCTATTCTTTGTTGTGTCCTCCCAGGAGTCGTGCCTCCACGGGATTGGGCCACCCGAGTCTTCATGGGCTCTGTTTACACCGTAGGGTCCTCTTGGGCGGGACCTCATAGGCTAATCATGGGTACCCATAGGGCATACCCATGTCAGGTACTCTTCTGCTTTTGCTCCTAGGAGTTAGTGGGAAGAGTCGGATGAGGCGCCGTAGATCGAGATGGAGTTGTGCTAGGGTGGTCCCTCTTGGGGAGGGGTGGACTCTGAGGTGGTGGATTGCTACTCGGAGGAGACAGTGGCCTTGGAGGTGGTGGATTGCTAATCAGAGGAGATGGTGTCCTTGATACCGAGCCTAGAAACACGATGTGTTTCTTGTTCCATAGAATGAAGCCACTCGTGACTTATCCCCGTGTCGTCTAACCTACACCTCTAGGGATGTGAAGGTCCAGTGACTGAAATCCAGGTTGAACTTCATCCACACCGACACGAGCATAGCCAGTTGGAATCTGATGGCAATGGTAGGTCGGTCCAGGTGCACAACGTAAAGAAAAGCTGACCGCCACCTTCATGGATATGTTCTTCAGTGACACATGTAGCTCACAATTTGTCTTCTCCTTCACTTCATCCAGGGGTAGCGATCCATCGGTGCACCATCTACCATCAATGCACCATCCATCATCGGTGCATCCGTGGAAGCCACACTACTTTTCTGCTGACATGGGCTGCTACTATCGAATGCAAGATCTTATTATCGGCCTAGTCCTCTAATTTCATCAATCTTCTCCTTCTACCGCTCCAATCTAGCTTGCATATCCTCGTTCTTTCTCTCTACCTTCGCCAACCAGTATGCCTCCTCCTTATGCTGCCACGTCCTTGCTCCCGATCGGTTTCTATAGGTGTCAATGTACTCGGAAAACCCAATCCTCCATAGATAAGAAGGTCCAAGGCCTCGTGTTTGCCCTTCGTGTTCACGATTCCCGGGGGCCTTTGTCAGCTTGTCGTTCTCTCTCATGGGATGGAACTTTCCCTCTTGAACCCTTTCATCACTTTAACAAGGGATTCCATGGGTTCAGGTTTTTTTCTTTCCAATGATGTCCCCTGTTTGTGGGTCATCTGATGCCCCATGCCCAAGTATCAAATTTCTTGACCTCAAGGGCCAATCATGTGTATTTGGAGTGGTCCCTTTAGCAAGCAGGCTGGCCTCAGTTTGATCCCACTTACACATGGCACTCTTGTAGCCGCATGTCCCCATATGATGGTGATATTTCTTTTTTGTAGCATTTTCCTAATTCTTTCCGACCTTTGCATAGATTCTTATTTTTCTTGTACTCCACAAATGCGTCCGAGTTATCCCGATGCTTCTCTAGTGGGCCATTGAATTATGGAGATTTTTTATCCTTGAGATTTTTTTGGTAAAATCTTTTCTTGAATGTCTGGAATTGTGTGGCCCTCTTCTTAAGAGTCCACTCATTGACTTTCAACGTCATTGCCTGTGTGAGCTCAGCACTCGATAGGACTGGTAAGGTGAAATGTGACATGAGCTCTTCCCAAAGACAATTTTTGGATCTTTCATTGACAAAACTAACTCCAACTGCCTTTGCATTTGCTGGCTTATTCCATTGTTGAGTGGGTATCGGGATGTTGTCCCTAACAATTCCACCTTGTTGTACAAATGCAATTGCGTGCGCTTGGGCTCCAACGGTTCGCCATCGTTAGCAATTAAATCAATTGTGACATGCGCACCATCGGCCATCTTTCTTGTCGGGCCTCGTTTCCTTTTAGAAGATTATCTCGATGCGGAGTTCTAAGAGAAGAAACATTTCTTAATATATATATACAAATCAATTAATGCATCTACTAGTGATCACCAGAGGCTTAATATACCTCGCCGGACTTTGTTAAGATTCCAACATTTTGTGAGCCATCATCGCAATTAGTGCTTGTTTGCACTTCTTCGTATCTTCAGTCTACCCCCATTCCCTCACCGGACTATTGGGTTCATAGCATAGAAAACAAAAAAATTCCTACAATGAGAACTATTATACGCCAAGATCTATCTACTAGATACAAGCAACGGGTGGATATACATCCATAGAGAACATACCCTTGAAGACCGAAAACGTGTAACAAGGTGGAACTTGTGGACGATGTAGTCGAACGCTTGCCGATCTCAGGATCGAGAAGAAGTCTAGCGCCGCGACTCAACAGCGCACCCGTGATCGCCCACATGTTCAGGCCACTGAACAACCTCCACCTCCTCGCTCCAGCGATGCAGCGAAAGCATCAACTCCTTCCAGAAGAAATGCCATTGGGAACATGTATCTCGCTAAGCCGAGACCATGGGGGAATAATTCTAGAGGGGGGGAGAGATCCTTCACGAGGAGGTGTGAGTGAGAAGGAGGGAGAGAGAGATCCTAAGCCTTTTATAGGAGAGGCGGCAGCCCCCTCCCATGGCCGGCGCCCATGGTGGGTGCCCCCACCTCTTCCTCATTCATGTGGTGGAAGCTCCACTAACATAAATTTTCCCCTCCATTTTCTCCACCCAAAATCCGACTCAAAATGCATTAAATATCCACCAAATTTAATACAACTCTCATTTAATAAAACTCTTTTATTTATTTTATTCAGAATTTTGTTAATTACTTTTATAGAAAAACATTAACATATAACCCCCTGCAACATTTCAATATCAGATGCATAACCAATTTCACCCAGAACAATTCCGATGTCCATTGAAATAATTCCAGCGCTTTGCAATTCTTTCGTCTAGAACATATTTTCTCCAAATGACATTGGTAACCCTTAAGTGTGTCCATCTATGGTTCGCGAATAATGCATACATGATCGAGACCATTCTCGGATCAATAATCAGAAGCAGGACCCGGAGATCCATACTGACTCCCACATATTCAACGATGACTTCTGTGATCGTGAGAACCTATAACGCTAGTAACTTAATCCCTTTGTCTCTCGATATATTATATGTCTGATATTCGATCATCGATATCTCAATACCTAGTTTGATCTCATTACCGACATGCACTCTTTTCTTGTTCTTGTGATATAACATTCTAGTGATCACAACACTTGCTTGCAAGCTATCTTAATGTGATATCACTGAGAGGGCCTAGAGTATATCTATTCTTCATCGGTATGGACAAATTCCACTCTTGATCCATGAGCCTCAACATAACACCTTCGGAGTATCTAAACCCACCTTTATAGTCATCCTTTTATGGTGTGACATTTGATGTTATCAAGTCACTCTTCGGGTGTTAGCAATTAACATGATCTCTTGGTCTAAGGACTAAGATTACTTTGTATGATGTTATAGCAATATAAACACAATGACTTTGATCGTAATGCTATACTTCGGATGTATGTTCATCACATAATTCACCAATGATGTGACCTTGTTATTAACAACATCCAATGTCCATGATCAAGAAACCTTGATCATCGTGTTAATCAATGAGCTAGTTTATAAGAGAGGCATAAATAGGAACCCTTTATTTGTTTATTAAACACACATGTATTAACGTTTCCTATTAATACAATTATATCATGAAAAATAAACATCCACTACAAGAAAAGTTGGCTTTTGCAATGGACGGTTTTTGTTGTTGAAGGCCCGTTTTTCATGGCTAAAAAGTCTTCTACAATGGATGCCCATCGTGGTAAAAGCCCCGTCACAAAAGAATCTATCATAGTTTTTTTCCTGACCATGGCGGATCACACCCTTCAGCCACGAAAACTTGTTCCGTCGTAGATCTGTTCGCCAACCGTGTTGACTGCTGACGTCAGGAAAAATGCCACATGGCAAACACCGTTAACAACCAGTTACCGTCGTTATCGGCCACAGAAACCGTGGTAGAAGCCAGGCCCAGCCAAGGCCTGCTCATAATTAAGTGGGTCGGCCCATCAAGAAAGCCCAATAAGATCATGGCCCATTACTGTTTCGTCCGACAATGTGTGAAATGGGCCCAAAGATGTGGCCAGCAACGGGCCATGAATGTTAGGCCCGTTACTATTTCGGCCTCCAAAAGCCCACACTTTTCGAATACTACGCGGCCCATTAACAGGCTGCGTCAAGTAGGCCCGATACTATTAAAGCCCATGGTCAGCCTGTCATTGTTCTCATAGCTTGTCATGGGCCGCCTACGAACGACCCACTTTTGAGAAGGTCCGATACTGCTCTGGCCTTTTACTATTCTGGCTCGTTACTGTTCTGGCCGTCTACTATTCATGTTTGTTACTATTGTGGCCCTTTAATGTTTTGGCCCGTTACTATGCTGGTTGCCCCTGTCCTGGCCTGTTACTATTCTGGCTTGTTACTGTTCGGGCCTGTTAGTATTCTAGCATGTTACTGTGCTGGATTACCACTATTTTGGTCTGCTGGTGTTTTGGCCTGGTATTGTTTTGCCTGTTACTGTTTTGGTCTATTACTGTTTTGGCTTGTTACTGTTTTGGCATGTTACTATTTCGGCATGTTACTGTTTCGGTCCGTTACTGTTCCGGTCTGTTACTGTTTTAGCCAGTTACCGTTGCTGTTTTGGTCTATCACTATTTTCTCATGTTACTATTTTGGCCAGTTAATTTCAGTAATTCTAAAACCTGGTCGACCTGGCTGGCACAGTTATGGTACCGCCATGCTTGGACGGCGTCAACTAAATGCCTACATGGCCTATGCGAGTTATCTAGATACTACATCAGCTGCAAACTTCTTAAAGATATTACAAAATATGAAAAAAAGGGAAAGAAAATTCAACACTTCAGTTGCGAATCAAGTTGATAGCAGAGTCCTCAATTTGGTTTCTCAATCCATCAACTGCATCTCCCTTCGAGTGTGATAGTTACATTGGAAAACCACCTTGAGATATGATCTTGCAGTCCCCTCTTTGGTGGCGATAGCAATAATTGCAATCTAAAACTAACGAATAACATGTTAATACAGCAAAGAAGACAAACTACTCATAGCTAAGAATGAACCAGATAGGAATTATAAATGCATAATACAAACTTGTAGAGTAGGAACGCAAACCATGAATGAACTATATAGTAGAGGACAGTTATGTCGTTGCCTAGGACGAACCAGAACCAGATACGAGATATAATGGTGTGGCTTGTGAACCTGTAGAACATGACAAACAAGCATTATACAAGTATGCCAACAATGAAATGATTAATCAAACAAAGTGTTTCTTAGAATTTCAGTATAAACTAGCCTGGTCATTTTAGCAAATATATATGGAAGTAGTGGTATCTACTCGAATGCAAGAGAAATTGGGTGACTCGGAATTTGCGGTGAGCTAGAAAATGGCATGCAATTACTATCATAGCTAATAATGAACCACATAGAAATTATAATCGCCTCATACCAGAACTTGTTGAGCAGGAACTGAAAACACGAATGAACTATACAATAAAGATTAATTATGCCGTTGATTAGGACGAACCATCACCAGATACAGAAAATATATAATGGCATCACTGGTGGACCTGTAGGCTCTGCAAACCAACATGTTTAGTGTTGCCTTTTTGAGCTCTATGCAAAGAAAACGAAAATAGTTAGTGTTGCAACTTTTGAAGAACCAGATGGCAACAACAAAATTATAATTGAACTAGTATGAATAGTTTGAACGGGTACCACAGGATAGCAGAATGATGCCAGGGAGGAAATAATAGCAGAAACTTAGCTCAGGAATAACCAGATAGAGTCAGTAACTGCGTAGCAGGGAATCCACACTAATATTTTCCACTGACATTACATTTTGCAAGAACTACACAATAGCAGGCATTTACTGGTGTATGGAGCAACCAAGATAAGAACTTGTGCATGACAAAATAACAGACATGTGCATGACTTGATATTTGTAGAGCAGCAAATGTAAACCAACATGTCTAATGATATTGTATGTACTAGCACGAAGAACAGGCGTGCCTAGAGACTTGTATGTACTAGCACAATTACAAAAATGCAGTTCACTGCGACAGGCTTGAACCTGCTATACCGCTGACAAAACAAAAACGGGTTGGAGATTTGGTTAACCTTGGTCGGAGAAGTGCCTAAGCATCGTTGGTACCGTGCGAGTGACATCCAGGTTAACGAGGGTGTTGCAGTTGCGGGGTTGTTGGCGTCGAGGAAGCAGATCTTGGGCGGTCGATGCCAGCTTGAAAGAGGTCGACGGGAGCATCGTTAAGGCAGATCCGATGTAGTGAACAGTGACGGCCGTGCAACTGGTCTGGAGCGGTGGACATGGAACTCTTTGAACTAGATCACGCCCGGTGGACACCGGTGAAGCGGATCCGGTATGGTTGGGTAGCTTTCGGCCGCGAGGAAGCAGAGTTTGGGTGGTCGATGATGCCATCGGCGTGGTGAACGACAATGCAGCTCCTAGATTTGGTGGGTGAGCATCGGTGAAGCGGCTGCACGGCGGTGCACGAGACCGTAGCTCAAGCCGGTGCGCGTGGTGGTCGTGGAGGGGATAGAGGAGCTTGGGATTTTTGGGAGGGCCGGCGGAAAAACTGGGGGAATCGGGACCATAGAGGTGAGCAGAAAAATAATTACAATCGTGCCCCTGAGATACCGACTTTAGCATGCCCATTTGTCATCTGAACAATGGGTAGATTTGGAATTTTAAATTCTAAAGTTTTTTGCCACTCGATTGAGAATTTGATTTTGGCTTGCGCCCATATAATAATAATAATAGAAAAATGGTACTCCCCTGGTCGGTGGGATATTTTAGCTCAATTTTTTTGAAATGGTGGTAGTAGACCGTACGCTATCTGTCCAGGAATTCAAGGCCGAGAGTCACATCAACTGATCATCCATAAACATTTTTTTGCACAGAAACTTGGATACCTTCCATTCACACAGCATAGGCGGTAAATTTTGCCGCTTGATTCAGATTTTAAATTTGTCTAGGGTCCATGTAATAATATAAAAATGGTACTACCTCGGTGGGTGATTTTTCCTGAAAATGTTTGAAACAGAGGGGGTCCGAAATGCTTTGGGGTCGGTGGGTTATTTTCCCGCTCGATTACGATTTTGAATTTGGCTACCGACCAAGTTTTTATTACTAGAAAAAAGGTTGTGTAGTTCGAACACCATCTAGTCAGGAATTTAAGGCGAGACTCACATCAACTCATGCCTCCGATTCAAACAGGGTAGGCGGTAGGTTTTGGCGGTCAACATTGATTTTGAATTTAGAGATTGTCAAAAGAATAATTAAAAAATGGTTGTTTTCCCTCTATTTCAGGGATCCAAGTCAAGGAGAGTGATTATCTACCATGCGTATGAAAATGCAGATCTAGATACAAGAATGTTTATTTAACATAACAACAAACAAATGTCTGAAGTAGCTATAATTCAAGCATGTGAAAATGGTGTGCAACCAAGGTCTACTAATTATTTAGGTGTCAGCACAGACTCTTCTACATGAAGCACTAACTAAATGGTAGTACTAATTCAGATCAAATAAAAAGCCTGCTGCGAAAAAATACTTGTACTACAGCATACTATCAAAACACAAAGACCAGCTAAAGTATATGTAGAACAAATAAAACAATATTTCATGATGCATACACTACTATATAGAGAACACCATTTCATCATATAAAACAATATTTTACCAGACACACATAGGCCCCCAAAACGAACAGACAGCTCTAATATTCCAGCCCCTGCCGCTGTGACTACATCACAAACAAAGGTGCCGCCACAGTTCCATCAGCTACCAAAACAAACAAATATCATACTAGAGCTCCAAATAACACAACCTGGCAAACACATGCTTGCCCAAACAAGCCTTGCTTGTTCATCCGAGTATTATTTTCATCTCCTTGATGTTGCAGTCTGAATCAGCTGTGTTGCTGACAGGACATCCTTTTCGTTTCTTTGATTTAGCACTCTGAATCACGTCGGTTGCTGAAGCAAATGAACAAAATGATCAGCAAAATCATAGGTGTACAAAAATGCAAGGGTTGCACATGAATGACTGCACTAACCAGGTGTCATAATGTACGGATGTAAAGTACACCAACGTTTACAAGATCTGAATTTCTTAGACTTCATGTTGCTGAGATCTAATTCGAATAATCCCTCCTTTGTTCATATAACCACCATTTCTCTATCCTCAAATGCGCAGAGTAACCTTACTGCATCCCACCATATGCCCATGATTTATCAAGGCCAAGGAGAATATCGAACTCAACCTTTATATGAGGCACCCAATCTTCCCATTTGCTTGTTGATGATCTTGCACTAGACCACGTGTTTAGACTGAAGTCTCTTATAACCGCAAGAGCAACATCTCCATTATGCCCCTTAGCGATGACAAAATTGCGTCTGAAAATATCATGTGTCTCATGGGGGCACTCAATATAACATAGTTTTGTTGTCACGTTATCGAAGGCAATTATATACCTGGAGTTCATTGTTGGCCAGTACAAAATGTCCCCTATGAGAGTTGACGGACTGCGATCAATCTTAGCCATCATCTCAGGCCGAGGTTCAATCCAGGTCCTCCATTTTCCTAACTCACGATGAGTACCTCTGCACTAGTGCTTGGTTACCATTGGTTACTATCCAAACAACCTAGAAATTGATGCAATAGTGTGAAGACAATTGCCCATGATTTCGAATAGAGAATGTCTTGCCGCTATCATACTCATGTCTCCGCCAAATTGGTGGTTACGGCATCATTGTTTTCACTTCATGATTGGATCCCATGACTTTATCATGTTAGACCCTTGCGGATAATGAAGTTAGCACCCTACCATTGCAAACATCCGAGTACATATGGTTTGTAGGCTTTATGTACTTCCACCAGCTGTTAAACACGGAAGATGGATTGGTCAAGATTATAATCTGTTAAGAATCGGCGTCCTCGGGCTGTTGGTGAAAACCCAAATAACGCATTCCTCTGTTGTGTAGGACGAGGTTAGCCTTTTGAAATCGTTGCTTCCCATGAAGTCCATCCAACATTTTGGGCGATACCCTTAGTATGCATGATGGGTGAAGGAAGCGACAAGAATCGACCAAATACATCACATCAAGTCATTGATTGTTGCATATGTTCTTCCCACCGAAGCTGGTAGGATGATGCAAATAGCACAAGTGCATCATCAAAATTAAGTAAAAACAGCAATGCAATGCACAACCCTAAAAAAAATTAAGTAAACACCACAATGCATCACACATTTTGTGGGAAAATTTATCCGAAATTTCCTAAACTTCACCCATCTTAAAAACTACCTAAAAGCAGTGTCACAACAAAATAACCTAAACACACAAGGAATCAACAACAGAGTCAAAAGCAAGGCAAAATGCTTGACATGTAAGCACGAGGAATGAAGAACTTTTTTAGGTCACCCAGGGAGACGAAAGCCCCCACCTGAATTTTCTGGTTTTATCATAAAGAGGAGAAAAAATATTTATAAGCCTTCAAAGGTTTTGGTGAACCTAAGTCTCACTATGACTTACTTGGAATCCACCTTCACATCTTAGATCAAGATGATAGTAGTTCATATTTTGAACTAGCAAAGTAGCAACAATAGTAAAAAATTGACAAAAAATCAGTAAATCATCGGTGTCTAGGTTTGAATCCTATGAAGTTTCATCCCATTTAGATCACTAGTTTGTGATTAAATAGATTTTTATGTTAGACTACTAGTTTAAACTAATATCCACGCATCGAGAAAAAACGGGGCAATACACAAGAGGGATAAATAAGACAAAGCATCCAACGCAGAACTAGATAATCCTAGGCATGTGTTCCATATATGGAGTCAAGCGCCATGACGAAGTTGCACAACCGTCTTGCTGAAGTTAACACGACCACAACGACGCATTCCTAGCATCCCAGCAGCCATCACTTTGGGCGGCAACCAACATAGTTGAATTTGTCTCACATCAAAGCCATGACGAGGATTTCGATTGCGCTTCCACGCTTTCAAGCATCAAACATGCCCAAGACTTTGATGGGGAAAGATCGGCATAAACAATACTATCATATGTATTCATAACATGTGCTGCTTCAGCAT
The DNA here is from genome assembly GCA_023614405.1 of Avena insularis. NCBI lineage: Eukaryota > Viridiplantae > Streptophyta > Magnoliopsida > Poales > Poaceae > Avena > Avena insularis. Next base: position 108,603,880 of record CM042692.1, read on the forward strand.
CCATGGTACATCCCCTACGATGCAACAAATGCATCAACAATGTCGATTCCATTCATAAAGCACTAATAAAGATTTAGCTCGCAATGCCCAAACAATATGATGCATTCTATCTCATCAATCCCTACCATCTGGAGGTTGGGGACGTACTCATGAATGGCGGAAACATGGTGGTCAATGATGAAGCGATGGTGATGATGAGATGGTCTCCTCCTATTCGAGGAGGGAGGCAGGCGGAAGATACGATGGTGGAATTTGTTGAGGGCGATGGGCGGGACTCCTTCTAGAAACTAACCCCCCACTATTTTTAGGTCGAAAGCCTTTTTCTAGGGGAGACCACGGCTATATTAATAGAAACCACATGATTGATACCAGTTTGTGTACTTGCGTTGCTTAGTTTCCTGCCCTGACATCAAGTTTCACTTATTCGGCATCGATGATGCAAAAACAGGCACTGGTAAAATATTCCAATTGGTAGAATATTCATTTTCTAACATCAAGATCTAGAGTTCAAACATCGACCTGAAATTCACAATCTACAACTACAAGTTTTGGTTTGTTAATAGGTTAAACATGCTAACGAAATCATATGAACTAGCATTAACATCATCATTAATATGACACATAGGAAGTAGAAAAATTGAAAGATAACACCAAAAATTATAGATACAGTTTGAATAAGTATCAACATCCTCAAATATAGTCACATAAAGCGGGTCCAATATATGTCATGACATAGCACCATCATAATATATAAAGTATTCGTAAAACATTCAAAGCTGGGATCATAGTACTACAATCATAAAAGACAAAGTTATAGCATAAGACATAGCAACTATGTCATCATGAAAAGGAACAAACAAAAGATTCATGAATGAATAGTAGCGGTCAATATGGTTTGTTACATTCCTCATCATTTACATTCACTTGTCCCTCATAGAGTGGAGCAAACATAAATGCATAGGACACCTTGAAGTTTACAAGAGTGACTAGATACAAATAGATTTAAAACAAGCATTCAAGTTCCATCAATCAACAAGTCTTGGGACAATGCACATCGCCAACTAAGATGGCCACTATGCTTCTATGCTCATAGAATGTGTGGGACTCAACAAATGAACAGGTTTGTAGAAAAGTTTGAAAGGCTTTCCAAATGCTAAGTATTACCCAAGGTTTGAGCTCTCATAACTCAGGAGGAAGTGGTCTTTAAAGGTATCCCTAAGCAACCTGCAATCAAGATACAAGAAGTCTCTTGTCTCAACACACCAATACACGATCCTCATGTATAGGTGCACTAGTCAAGAGATAGTGAAATACAAGTGGTATGGATATAAGACAACGGTGCCATATAAAATTTGATGGCGTGGAAGAGACTAAAGGCAAACTGATAATAAAGATGACAAGCAAACATGTAACAGATCTCAACATCGGTGTTTCATTTAAAAGCGAGGCCTAGATTTTAGTGAACACTCTCATATAAATATCTTCTCTTCATGATTACTCTGAACTACTCTCCGGTTGGACACTCTAATCCATGGTAGGGCTATAACATCACACCTCAAAGTTCGCTTTCCCCATCTAGATAACAAACTCACCTTGGGCACTATATCGATTCCAACAAACAACCACAATTTCATGATATCAACTCTAAATATAACTCATAACAAGTATTTGTAATCTCTAGCCTAAGTGCCACCATGGTGTTACCGCTAACTTTCAACTCACATGCGCAAGATCTATTAGAGCACTTGAGTAGCAAGGTAGATCTACTTGATTACAAGCTAATGATCACAATATGATCATGAGAGAGAGATGAACACATAGCTACGCAGTGAACCCTTAGAGCCTCGAGAGAACTACTCTCCTCATCATGGGAATCAAGCAAACATTTTATTTGGAAGAAAACAAGGAGTCATATGGAATATGGATCCGAGGCACTTCCCGTCTCCGGGGTAGGTATGGTGGACACTTCACTGAATTTGGTTTAGGAGTTGGAAACTTTTTAAAACATTGGAGGCTAGATGATTTATCAAGGGAGGCTTCTTATCGGTGAAGGCGATGTGTGGTGGACCGAGGCCCACACCATTGAGCATAAAGTGACCCGTGCCACCACATCTTGTGGCCAAGTTGGCCCTCTCCATCTGCTTATGCAAGTGAATCTTCATAACATGATATCAACTTTGGCTTTCAAATAAAGCATCAAAGGAGAATACCACTTTTATGCTTTAATATGGAACCAAAACATACGCATGATTCATCCAAGGCACATTAAGCAATCTCTTGTTAATAGGTTAGTCCCATAAAGTCATGTATAAAAGAATACTCATAAAGCCAAAACAATAAAGAAAGTAGATATAAAACAAGCATGGAACATTAAAATTCTTTAGAACGTTAAGCATGAACTTATCAACATCTAAGCTTAACTCAAACCAAAATATTTGAAAACCAATGCATGAAAAAGGAAAGAATAATTTATTCAGGTGACTAAGCACCATGCAATCTTGACCAAAGTAAATGAAAAGAGCATTGATAGCTGGGATCATAGTACTTTAACATAGACATAAAAGATATAGTTCTAACAATAAGACCTAGGATTTTTATGTTGTAACATGAAAAGGTACAAACAAAATATTCATGAATATTGGATATTTCATTGGGATGACGTTTGTTTCGTTTCATATAGAAAACATAATGAGAATGGTATTCAGCTTGTCCCTCATGTAGCAAAAAATAAATTTCATAGGACACCTTCAAAGTTCACAAGGGTGACTTTAGATACAAATAGTTTAAGAATAAGCAATATCAAAGTTATGAATAAATCAACCAAGTTTTGGGACAATGCACATTAAACTAAGAATGGCCACTATGCTCTCTCTCAATAGGTTCATAAAGATAGAAGAACTCAACATAAAGTAAAAGAAAGGCCTTCATAGAAGGAAGAAATATTCAAGTCTCATAAAGAGCTTCCAAAAATTATGGTACTTATTAGCTTTTAACCTCATTGAATGTCCCACTTGATGATAATGCTAAAAAGAAACTCATGGGGAGTCTTAATGATGTCCTTATTATGGTTAACAATGCCTATGTCCCCGTTGATTTCTATGTTTTGGATGTTGAATACAATGGTTCTTGTCCTATTACTTTGGGAAGAACTTTTCTTAGAACTACCGGTGCCATTATTGATATGAAAGAAGGCACCATTAAATATAAACTCCCACTCAAGAAAGGTATAGAACACTTCCCTAAGAAGAGACAGAAGATTTCTTTTGCCTCTCCTATGAAAACAAAATTTGGTTTTAATGCTTCTTCATTTGAGAACACTTAATTCTTTCTTGCTTCTTATGCCTAACTTGAAGGCATTAAAGAAAAGTACTTATTGGGAGATAACCCAAAAGTTTTAGATGAGTCTTGGAAGTTATTACTTCAGTAATAACCACTCTTTATCCTTTTTGTTTTCTTTTTGTGCCAAGAGTAACCTCTAATGAGAGAGAAGTAATGATTGGGAAAGTTGCTGTCCCGAAACAGATTTCTGTGCTTCACTGTAAAAATTCGTGTAAAATCTCTGAATGTCTTTTTGAGGCGTGAATTTTTGAGCTTCTGACCTAGGTTGTTACCTAACTTTCTTTAGTTCAACACTTTTTGATTTGAGCAACAGAAGCTCTTCAAAAAAAATCGTCTTTACCTGCAGGTCTGTTTTGACAGATTTCTGCCATTTTCTGCATTTGCTTCTTGTTGGTTCCTTTTTGAGGTTTTTTGGGGAACTGATCTTTTGAGTCAAGTGCTTAAGTAGCTAGTGTTTTAATGTAAGTTTATTTGGTGTTAGAACTGCACCTTAAGACTTATTATCTTGAGTGCACTAATGTTGCTAATAAAGATTTTGTGAAGTTTTGTATGAAGGAAAAATTTCAGGTGTATGGAAGGAATGAGTAATGAGATGAAGGATGGACTAAAGCTCAAGCTTGGGATGATTGCGTTTCACCACAGAATATCCAAAAAGTGCAAGCGTCAAAGCTTAGGAAAGGGATGCCCTCCCCTCTTCATCAATAAAAAAAATCATTTCTTCATTTTGTCTTTTTTTATTCGTTTCATTTGGATTGTTCTTGTTTGGTTGTCTTGTTCTTTTTCGTTTTTTTTTTTTTTTTTGCTTTGTTTTTTTTGGTGTTTTTTGAAGTTGGACCCCCTGTTGGTTTTGATATTTGTTTTTTTTTGGTAGTTTGGTTTTGTTTGGGTAAGGATAAGCCCATGCTTATGTGGTAAAAAGAGCTTGTTTTTGACTGTGGCCTATGTTTGATATTGTTTTGGCTTTATGCTTAGTATTATTTGCTGTAGCATGACTCGTTATAAACAATTGAGATTGCTTAATGTGCCTTGGATGAATAATGCATTATTTTAGCATATTAAAGCATAGTATAGTGGTATTCTCCTTTGATGCTTTATTTCGGTTGACTTGGCGCATGCTCACACCATGTTATGACTACCCAAAGTCACCATAGCCTTAATGATCCTTTATTTTTGAACTTGTAGTATCACTTTATGCTTTGATCAATGATGTTTTGTCCCTTTTCATGATTATGTCCATTATTGCTCTCTTAGTATGTCGCTCCCAGTCTTTTACTAGCCTCCGCAACCAAGTATGAGTTACACTCATGCATCCAACTCCCTAAACCAAGTTATTCCAAAGAGTCCACCATACCTACCTACTAGCTTATGCTATTCCAAGTATATTCATGCTTTTGTTTACCTTCCGAATTAAACTTGTTATGAGAAAACTAGTGATTAAAGCTCTCACGAACTTGATGGCACACTTTACTTTTCTTGCCCTTAATAAACTTGAACCATTGTGTCGTCTATGTTGTATATGCTTGCACTTATTTGTTGGGAATTAGTAGAACCATGCTGTCATGGGGAACGCTTTCAACATTGCACGGGTACTTGTACCTAGTTGATACCATGCTCTTTTGTATATGGATGTCGTCGGTGTGAAATGAAAGGGGAGCTTGTAAGTCCATGGAGTTATGTATATGTGTGAGAGAAACGCCTGGGCCGCTGGTCTAATCCATGCTGACATGGTGGAAACCTGCAGCGTAACCATAATGAGTTGTCTATAAAGCATTCTTCTTATAAAAAAAGAGTCCTATATTGAGAAAAAAAGAGAAAAGGAAAAAAAAAGAGATTATTAAAAGAGGAAAGAGAGAAAAAAGAACCATATTCCCATGGTAAATAAGAAGATTGCTGAGATGCTTGTTGTCTGCTTGCCTTGTCATTTTGATATGGGGATTCTTCCGTATCATCGTGCAAGGGGTACCCCATTGGCGGTTCTCTATGATACACATGTACTTACGATGACAAGAACTTACCGGTAACTAAACTTGAGTAGCATGAGGAGCGGCCCTTGTATTCAAGGGACATGAGATTTCTGACTTATATACTTCGTCAAGCATATACACCATAGTTTGTTCACTTTAACCTTAATCACTTCAAGATGCTTATGATAGGGGCAATGAGAGCTGAAAGCTATAAGTACCATAATTTTTGGAAGCTCTTTATGAGACTTGAATCCCTGATTCCTTCTATGAAGGCCTTTCTTCCACCATTATATTGAGTCTCCGCCTTCTATCTTTATGCATTTACTTTGAGAGCATAGTGGCCATTCTTAGTTCTATGTGCATTGTCCCAAGACTAGTTGATTGATGCATAACTTGATATTTCTTGTTCTAAACTATTTGTATCTAGTCACTCTTATGAACTTTGAAGGTGTCCTATGCATTTATATTTGCTACTTTATGAGGGCAAAGCTGAATACTATTATGCTATGTTTTCTTTATGTGAAACAAACAAACGTCTTGCAAAGCATTGTTATTCATGAATCTTTTGTTTGTGCCTTTTCATGTTGCATCTTAGTTTCATTGTCTTATTGCTAGAACCTTGTATTTCATGTTATGATTGAAGTACTATGATCAAACATTTGAATGTTTTAAAAATACTTTGATCAAGTCTTTGATGGTGCATGTCACCTCAGAAATTATTCTTTCTTTTTATCACTTACCTACTCGAGGACGAGCAGGAGTTAAGCTTGGGGATGTTGATACATTGCAAATGTATCTATAATTTTTTATGTTCCATGCTTGGTTTTATCTACTTTCTTGTGTTTTGTCCACACTTTGGAGTACTTTTCATATGATTTCTTGGACTAACCTATTAACAAGAGCCACAGTGACAGCTGCCTGTTTTCTGCTATTTTTGGTTCCAAGAAAGTCAGAAAATGAATATTCTCGGAATTGGACGGGACAAAAGCCAAAGTACCTATTTTTCTGGAAGACATCTGGTGCCATAATACGAGACGGAGAAGAGCTAGGGGCCGGCCACACCACCTGGCCGCGCGGCCAGGCCTGGCCTGTGCCAGGGGTGGTCTGGCCGACCCCAGCACCCCCTCGGCCTCTCCTTCCGCCTATATATTGCCCTCAGGACCAAAACCCTAGGTACCCAATCAAAAATCCATGAAAGAGTCTGTAGCCGCCGTCATCTCCATCCCTAGATCGGGAGGGATCTGCAGCTATTCCCGGCACCCTGTCAAAGAGGGGAATTCACCCTGGAGGCCTTCTTCATCATCATGCAAGCCTCCGGTGTGATGCGTGAGTAGTTCATCTCTGTACTACGGGTCCATGTAGTAGCTAGATGGCTGGTTCTCCTCCTTTGTGCTTTCATGTCTTGATCTTGTGAGCTCCGTTCATGATCAAGATCATCTATTTGTAATTCTGCATGTTGTGTTTATGGGATCCATGGATATTGAGATGCTATTTCAGATTGATTATTGATTCTATCATGTCTTTTTTATTTGTGATCTTGCATGCTTTCCGTTGTTAGTAGCTATCTTGGCCAAGTAGATGCTAGCAACTCCAAGAGTTAGTATTTATGCTCGATAGTGGGGTCATGCCTCCGTAACTGGGAAGTGACAGAAATCTCTAAGGTACTAGATGTGCTGTTGCTACTAGGGAGAAAACAACAATCATTTGTTCATAGAACAATCGTATTGTTTACATTACACGCAATTCGTAAAGCAATAATCTGTTTCTTCCAACTTAATACTGGAGGGGGTTCGGATGATAATCTGAAGTTGGATTATTAGTCATAGATGCAGTTGGATGGCGGTCTATGTATAATGTTGTAATGCCCAATCAAGTTCCAAAGGAGTCAAGATGATTAGTATATGCATGTATTGCTTTCTCGATGTTTGTCAATTGCCCCGCTGTAATTTGTTCACCCAGCATGTTATCTATCTTAAGGAGAGACACCTCTAGTGAACTATGGATCCGGGTCCTTTCTTTTACATAAAATCTACAAATTGTTTACTGCTTTGTGTTTACTTTCTGCAAACTATTTCGTCCTTCCTTTCGATATGTTTAATCCTTTGTTTTCAGCAAAACCAGTGAGATTGACAACCTCGTCGCAAGTTGGGGGAAAATTTCTATGGTTGTGTTGTGCAGGTCTCCACGTTGCTACTAGCACCAGTAGTGCACCCTGCCAAGGCTCAGCTAGCAACACCTTTGGGGTGTTTCCTTTCTCCTACTGGTTCGATTAAACCTAGGTTTCATAACTGAGGGAAACTTGTTGTTGTGCTCATCATACCTTCCTCTTGGGGTTCCCCAACGAGCTCCACATCAACACCGAGCCATCAGGGTCTCATATGCTTCTAGAGCTGAATTGAAAAGATTGTCAGCTCGCATTCCCGCCTGTTCCTAGATCCGGTTGTACACCTGGCCAATCAGCTCGTCACCAGCCACATCAGGCAACTCGGTGACTAAGTTGTCAGCCACGAACTTTTGAAAATCAACAGCAGCATCATGAGCAACTGAAATTGATGTATTCCATCCTGAAGTCAAATCAGCTGTCCGCTTATTGGATGTGGACACTTCTTCCTTCAGGCGCCTAATCTGTTCGTCCTAGTGTTTCACTTTCTCTTTAAGGCACGAAATCATGTGTCTATGATCTTTGTATTTCTCTCGGAGACGGGAAATTGTCAAATCCTTGTAGTGACCAGCACCATTACACCATGAGAAATATGAGTAAGGTGGAAACTACAGATAACAAATCCGAAATTAAACCAGATTCTCATTTCAAAAAAAAATAAACCAATTCTCGTTCCAAATTCAGCTGCACACATCGTGCAAGCTCCACAGTGGTACCACAAATGGCAAAGAACCATAGAGGCATATTTCCCAAACATGGGAAACAGAACCGACATGAAAAGGGCCGTACTTTAGGGTTTGCCTTCTTAGCTGGCACATGAGCAGTCCTAGCCTTAGTAATAAGTGGCAACATATCAGAATGACTTCGTTTCTGCAAATAATGATGCAACAAAAATGATCAGTATATTTTCGGGGACATTTTAAGTAATAAAGCGCTCTTTATTGAAAAAATGTTTTCAGGGACAAAGCATAGGTTACTGAAATTCCAGCAAAGCAGCTGGATACATAAAAACACTTGTCACTCGATAATGCCTCCTCCACGGGTGGGACATGCGTACGATGCTAAATGAAATGCAGCAAAAATAGTAAATTTTAGGAAAGAACACATCAACTTCGCAATGCAAAGAAGGATACGTGCATTAATCTGATGCCAAGGATTGGGCGTGTTTCCCTTTAACGAACAATATAATTTAAAGAACTCAGCAATGCAGGACACCAGCAAACAACAACCTGTTTATGAACGATATGCAGCAAATTACATCTGCATTGTTTAAGAGAGGACCGTTCTATGAAATAAAGCCAGGGGCAAGCTTCCCATCCTCAAAAGACTCTTCTTGGCAGCATATACTTACCTATTTTCAGTGGACATTATAACTAATTCCATGGCTACATCCATGGTGATCCCAGCTTCCTAATGTGGCATATAGATCTACTATTTCAAATAGCTATCACCTAAACAACCATCTGAATGGTTGCAGACTCACCGGAGATTGCACTGATGCGATGGAAAGGTGGACGCTACTGGCTAAAGAAGGTGCACGACGGGGGAGGTGCACAAATGTGCAAAAAATGTAGCGATACTCATATATAGATAGAGATACTAGTAACACATAAACCAGATCAATTAGTAGTAGCCACAAACTCCGGAAGAGCTGTAAGCAGACTCTCAACTACTCCCATATTAATTAACCTAGTGTAATTTAACGTGGCAGTAATATGAGATGGTGGGTACTAGTAAACAAAAGGGATTACTTAATTATTAGTGGAATCTACAGCCAGCCACCAAAAGCATCATGAGAATGCTAAATATCTAGATTGCAGACCATACTTGGTTAAGAACCTAATGTCCAGAGCTAATTACCCAAATCTAAGAGCACCTATCCTATTTACGACTGGGTGCAGTGAGTTAGAGACATCCGTTAACTCTGTAACCATCTCCTCGGCATGCATCTGATTGCGCTCCTGCTCCTCCTCTTCGAGGTCATCGCGGATATCAATCTGTAACCATAGTGACATCATCGTGCGCTGCAGCGAAAGTGAGTGTGATAGATCTACCCAGTGGACGAATGTGCAGTGCTCACATTCGTAGTTGCAACCCAAGAACATGCGGTCGAAGTTTGTTCCCTCAAACGCGACGCGGCGATGGGGCGCCAGGGCGCAGTCGCACCAGAGCCGGAGATCCGCATCAGTAACGGTGCCGTACCACTCCGCGTCTACCATCCGTGCCGGCATCTGAACCTAGGAAACATCATCGATCGAGACGGGCAGAATAGAGAAAAACCCCAAAAGGAGAGAACCCATAAGCTGAATTCGAGAAAATAAACTGAGACCGTGAACTCTGGCATACTTACCCTAACCCGGCCGCCTTGCGCATCAAGATCCCCCGTCATTCGCCGGACCGTCATGACTAAATCCGCCGACATTGCTCGAAAAAAGAGCGCGCCTTCAAAGCCTAGCACAGAGGCTTCATGGAGAAGGAAGAGGTAGGGGAGCCAGTCCTCACATTCGCTGGATACTACTCCGTTTTGGTTTTAACTCGACCACTAATAACTAGGGCCCGAGCTAGAGAGCCCGTGGGCCGCCAAACATCACTCACCTAGTTTGACTTGCATTACATGGAGTACTTTTGGAAAACAGATCAAAAATCAATAAATAAACCAAAGGCCCCCTCTCTTTTTGCGAAAACCCATTACAAAATGGAGACGCTCACAAATGCGTACACACACTCACCCCTATAAATGCAGGTACGCACACCCTACACCTATGAGCACTTCAGAAATACTGGATCTTGACACTAATATCGTGGGGCTTGAGCTTGATGAAGTCACCATAGGCACCTCGCTACATATTGACGGGAACATTGCCTCTCACTACCCTCATAACCATCCTTCAAAGTCGAGCACCGAGGCTTCGTGGCGAAGGAAGTGCTAGGGGGTTGGAGCTCATAATCGTTGGCTGCTATGGGATGTAATCGAACCACTAATAATGTGGCCCTCGGTAGTGAGCCCATAGACCCTAGACACCAGTGAACATTACAATTACTTTTGGAAAACCGAGAAAAACTTAATACAAACGGAAGGCCCATCTCTCTCATTTTTGCGAAAATCCACTACAAAATGCACACGCTCACAAATGCATACACACACTCACCCCTATGAATGCATGAACGCACATCCTACCCCTATGAGAACCTCCGAAATATTGTGTCTTCGGACTGTCGGGTGGGGGGGCTTGAGCTTGAGAAAGTCACCATAGGCTCCTACTGCCCTCGTAACCATCCTTCAAAGCCGAGCGTCGAGGCTTCAGCGAGAAGGAAGAGCTAGAGGAGTTAGATCTAACATTCGTTGGCTTCTATAGGATATAACTAGACCACTAATAACAATGGGGCCCCACGGTAGTGAGCCCATTGGCCCCAGACATCAAAGCAAGCACGGTGTCAAGTCTTAAACATATATCTTAATGGTGGAGTGGGTAGTGCTAACAAAAAGATTCTTCAAGGTGATTCTAGTGCTAGACTTATGTCTAAGAGAATCAATTGGGAGGGCCCACTATTCAGTGGATAACAGTATGCTTTTCTTTTTAGCATGGTTGTGTGGACCCACTTCAGTTCTAAACACAGGACCAAAAGTAGTTTTCATAGCTACTTTTAGACACTGCACACGCCTTTACTATACGTAGCTTCGAAATTTACTAGCCTCGTGTCTAAGAAATTTGTAGGTTGCTTTGAAAGTTTTTCGAAAAAGCTTTTGGAGGTACCCATCGAGGGGTCAATTAATATATCACAAAACACCAAGAGTTTTTACAATAGGTTTAACTTCTTGCTAAGAAAGATTTTGCATCTTTACAATTTAACGAAATTAGGTCAAACTTGAGCTACAAGTAAGCGCGATATAGATTGCTCTTGAATTAAAATGTCTTTTCGGAGGTCTATAGGTGCATCTTGTTGTAGTAAACAATTCCATCACTATGAGTTTCCTACTATCTCAGGAAAGAACATTCTCAATTTTCCGAGTGTGATGACGAGATTGTTCTTTCTCGTAAAGCAAGTCTGAAGAATATGGATCTGAATGACACACACGAGGCAAGTTTTTAGACATATATTGTGGACCAACATGTTGTACTTACGATTTCCCATGTTTTATGAGTTCTCAAACTTCCTAGCTAACTTTGCCCACTTGATTGATTTTATGCCGATTTATCGAAATTATTAGGTACAAATTGAACCGCCACAAGTAAATTGTAGGTTGCTTTGAAAGTTTGACGAAAGATCTCTCTTGGAGGTACCCATATATATCGAGGGGAGGGGTCAATTAACAAATGGGAAACCACCAAGAGTTTTGATGATATATAGGTATGGTTCAACTTCTTGCTAAGATTTTGCATCAATTTAATGAAATTAAGTTAGACTTGAGCTACAAGTAAGCATGATAGACCGCTCTTGAATTAAATGTCTTTTCAGAGGTAGATGGGTGCATCTTCTTGTAGTAAACAATCTCGTCGGTGTGAGTTTCCAACTACCAGGAATGGACATTCTCAATTTAACAAATGGGAAACCACCAAGTCCGAAGAATATTGATCTAAATAAATGCCACAAGCCAAAGTTTTCACACGCACACACATACACACGCACACGCACACACACACACACAGGCACGTGCCACACTCGTATATACTGTATGAAATGTGGTTTAACGAACATTAAGTTGTTATTAACCAATAGTATTGTTAGATGAAAAGGCATACATTATGTATATTAATAATAACTATCTAGAACATGGTGGAGTTTTCTCTAGATACTATTCAACACGAATCCAACTACTCTGAACCATTGGATCTAACAGCCCAATGGTCATGATTGGTACTATGGATCCAATTCAAAACTGCCTACCTAACTCCGCCCACTTGAATGACTTTATGTCGATTTATCGAAAATAGGTCAAATTTGAACTAGTATAAGTAAATTTTAGGTTACTGTAAAAGTTCTACGAAAAAGCTTTTGGAGGTACCTATTGGGGTTCACAATTAATATATGAGAAACCATCCAACGAGAGTTTTGACGACAAGTTGGATCAAGACAAGCAAATCCAAACATTTTGCTAACTGTTGGATCTTCTTTTCCATTCCTAGCATCTAAAAAGGTTCTACTAATAGTCTTGATGAGAATGATGAACGCTAGTATGCGCAAACCTCAAAAAACACACTTCATTGCCCAGTTTTAGGGTCCTTGTGCTAAATGCATGGACTTGGATGCAATTTTCATTTTTTATGAGGTCCTTGATATGTAACTTGTACTTCCACCGACTATGTTCACTCTCAGCACATCGCACCTACTAGACCTACCATTAGATCGACCATTCGTAGTACTTCTTATCTTACATTTATCTTTGTCTCTTATCTCTTACAATACCATGCACACCAGCACTACATAGTGTAGGGATTAACTTATTTGAACAATGACCGTTGGATCAAGACTGGCAAATCCAAACATTGCTAACCGTTGGATCTTCTTTTCCATTCTTAGCATCTAGAAAGATTCTACTGATAGTCTTTAGCACGATGAACACTAGTATGCACAAACCTCAAAACACATAGTACTTCATTACTCGGTTTAAGGGTCCTTGTGCTAAATGCACAGACTTGTTGGATGCAATATTCATTTTTTATGAGGTCTTTAATGTAACTTGTACTTCCACCAACCGTGTTAACTCTCAAGCACCTCGCTCTTACGCGACCTACCATTTGATCAGCCATTCGCAGTACTTCTTATCTTATCTTTATCTTGTCTCTTATATCTTACAATAACATACCACTACATATAGTGCAGAGATTAACTTTGATAATTAACAATTGGATCAAGACTGGCAAATCCAAACAGCATTGCTAACCGTTGGATCTTCTTTTCCATTCTTAGCATCTAGAAAGATTCTACTAATAGTCTTTAGCACGATGAACGCTAGTATACGCAAACCTCAAAACACAGTACTTCATTGCTCAGTTTCAGGTCCTTTGCTAAATGCATGCATGGACTTGGATGTAATTTTCATTCTTTATGAGGTACTTGATGTAACTTGTACGTACTTCCACCGATCGTGTTAACTCTCAAGCACCTCGCTCCTACGAGACCTACCAAGGTTAAACGAAAATGCAACCGCCCCAATTATCACACAAACTGGACCATGGTTTCTTATACGTAATACCCAAGTTTTTAGTACTAGGATTCCTAGCTAACTTCACGCACTTCGGTGACTTCTTGTCAATTTAACAAAATTAAGTCAAACTTTAGCTACAAGTAAGTGTGATAGATTGCTCTTAAATTAATTGTCTTTTCAGAGGTAGATGTGTGCATCTTCTTGTAGTAAACAATGGTGTCGGTGTGAGTTTCCAATAATCAGGAAAGAAAATTCTCAGTTTTCTGAGTGATGACGAGATGACTCTTTTCCGCAACGAAAGTCCGAAGAATATGGATCTCAATGCCATAAGCCAAGCTTCTAGACACATTAGCTAGGTGGACCAATGTGTTTTACATACGATTCCCATGTTTTATGAGTTTTCAAGGTTCCTAGCTGACCCCATCCACTTGTTGAATGACTTTATGTAGATGTATCAAAATAAAAGGTCAAATTTGAACTACCAGCAATAAATTGTAGCTTGGTTTAAATGTTTTATGTAAAAAGATTTTGGGGGTACCCATCGAGCGGTCAATTAATATACCCGTTGAGACTGTTCGACTTCTAGCTACTAAGATTTTGCCTTTTGAAAATTTTGAACCCCTTTTGAAAATGATCACATGAAATAAGGAGAGAGGGGAAATGATTTTTCTATTCTCTATGGTTAACACACAATCTTGAGGTGCACCTTAGGCTTAAAGATACTTTATAGTTTCCACTATGTATAAGGTGAACCCTAGCAGATGCCACATACTAGGCCTTATTAAGGTGTGCTTTTTATCTATATATCTACTATTATAATGGAACAGTTTTGAATTGGATCTATATATAGCACAAATCTTGACCGTTGGGCTGTTAGGTCCAATGGTTCAGAGCAGCTAGATTCGTGTTGAATAGTACCTAAAGAAAACTCCACCATGTTCTAGAACCATCATGTCACCAACCCCAAAATTTCAAAGCACAGTAGGTTATATTCTCAATATGTGTAGATAATTATTATTAATAGACTTAATTTATGCATTTTGGGGGTGGTGACATGATGGTTCTAGAACATGGTGGAGTTTTCTCTAGGTCTGTACTCCCTCGCTCCGTCCCAAAATATAAGGCGCCTAAGGATTGGTCAAAAGTCAAACCTTACTAACTTTGACCAAATATTTAGAAAAAACATATCTACATCTACAATATTGAATGGACATATTAAGAAAATATACTTTATGGTGAATTTATTGATATTAATTTAGTATTCCAATTTTTATATTTTTGTGTATAATCATGGTTAAACTTAAAAAATGTTAACTTTTCACTAATCCTTAGGCGCCTTATATTTTGGCGGAGGGAGTACTATTCAACACGAATCCAGTTCCTCTGAACCATTGGATCTAACAGCCCAATGGTCATGATTAGTGCTATGGATCCAATTCAAAAATGCTCCACTATAGTACTAGAGATAGAGATATCTTACCTTATCTTATCTTATGACTATATAGTGTATGAGTAACTTTGAATATTGACAGTTGGATCAAGACTCGTGAATCCCAACATTTCTAGCCGTTGGATCTTCTTTTCCATCCTAGCATCTAGAAGATTCTATTGATAGTCTTTAGCATAATGAATGCTATGCACAAACCTCAAATAAAACGTGTCCATCGTACTAGAATCTCCTCCCTTGTAGCTAATAATCGTTGACTTCTACATGATCTTATCTTATCATACCACTATATAGTGTACGGATAAGTTTGAATGTTGACTGTTGGATCAAGACTCGCGAATCCCAGCATTTCTAGTCGTTGGATCTCCTTTTCCATTCTAGCATCTAGAAGATTCTATTGATAGTCTTGAACACAATGAATGCACTATGCATAAACCTCTCAAAACACATTTCTCCATCATACTAGAATCTTCTCCCTCGTTTCTCTAGACCATGGTACCAAAAATCCAAGTGTTAGGTAGCTAATAATATTTGAGTTCTACACATGATGATACAAAGTACAAGGACCAAATATACACCCATACTTTATAGATGTTGATCAAATTTATAATTTTTTGTGCTTTACCAATTATAATTTTATATCGTGATGATGTGTCATTAGATTTAGTATCTGAGCCTTATTAAGGTGTGCTTTTTTACACAATGTGGGAGTAGTATATTTATGTTCTTAGACATATGGTCACCTCTGTCCACGCGCTATACATGCTGAGAGAATAAAACATTGGCAGGGGAAGAGGGAAGCAGTGAAGAGAAGATGAAGGCGGTTCCATGTCAGAGCAAAGTTATGATGGGTTTCTGACACGAGGTACTCCTGTGGCCTTACAGTGTACACTCTACTAGTAGTAAATTTCAGGACCTATGCACGCAAAACAAATCCTGTGTTTTCTCCCTCCTTCCCTATGCTCCATATCTCCTCCCCTTTCCCCTCGCACACCGGTCCGGCTGATCTCTCTCCCCTCGTCCACAACGTGGCACTGCGCACGTGTGCCTTGGTACGGCGGCTCTATGTCTCTGGCGTGTTCGGCAGTCGTGCGTTGGTGTTGAGTAGGGATGAGGAGTACATAGGAAGGAAGCCACTTTGGTCCTTGGCGGCACGAAAATTCAAACTTTTCCAGTTTTCAAAATTTTCACTTGCTTCCCATACATCGGGAGGGAAGGTTATCCAAAAGTTCGGCTAAACATCGGGAGGGAAGGCAATTTTGAACCCATTTTGAACATTGACCGTTGGATCAAGACTACCAAATCCAAACTTTGAACATTGACCATTGGATCAAGACTGGCAAATCCAAACTTTGAACATTGACCGTTGGATCAAGACTGACAAATCCAAACTTTGCTAACCGTTGGATCTTCTTTTCCATTATTGTATCTAGAAAGATTCTACCGATAGTCTTTAGGACAATGGACGCTAGTATGCGCAAACCTCAAAACACACACTTCATTGCTCAGTTTTAGGGTCCTTGTGCTAAATGCATGCATGGACTTGGATTCAATTTTCATTTTTATGAGGTCCTTGATGTAACTTGTACTTCCACTGATCGTCTTAACTCTCAAGCACCTCACTCCTACGAGACCAACCATTAGATCGTCCATTCGCGGTACTTCTTATCTTATCTTTATCTTGTCTTATCTCTTACAATACCATACCACCATTGTATAGTGTATGAATTAACTTCGAACATTGACCGCTGGATCAAGACTGGCAAATCCAAACATGGCTAACCATTAGATCTTCTATTTTCCCTTAGCATCGAGAAAGATTCTATTGATAGTCTTTAGCACAATGAACTCTAGTATGCGCAAACCACAAAACACACACTTCATTATTCAGTTTTAGGGTCATTGTTTTAAATGGATGGACTTGGATGCAATTTTCATTTTTTATGAGGTCCTTGATGTAAGTTGTACTTCCATCGATCGTGTTAACTCTCAACCACCTCTCTCCTACGAGACCTACCATAGTTAAAAGAAAATGCAACCACCCCAATGATCACACAAACTGGACCAACGGTTTCTTATATGTAACGCCCAAGTTTTTAGTACTAGGATTTTTCAAGCTTCCTAGCAAACTTTGCACACTTCAGTGACTTCTTGTCGATTTAACAAAATTAGATCAAACTTGAGTGACAAGTAGGTGCTATAGATTGCTCTTGAATTAAATGTATTTTTGTAGGTACATGGATGCATCTTCTTCTAGTAAACAATGTCGTCAGTGTGAGTTTCTAACTATGAGGAAAGAAAATCCTCAGTTTTCCGAGTGATGACGAGATGGTTCTTTTATGTAAAGAAAGTCTGAAGAATATGGATCTCAATGCCATAAGCCAAACTTTTAGACATATTAAGTGTGCCAACGTGTTTTACTTATGATTCCCATGTTTGATGAGTTTTCAAACTCCCTGTGTAGCTAACTAGCTTTGCCCCACTTGAATGACTTCATGCCTATATTTATTGAAATTTGGTCAAACTTGAACTACAATAACTAAATTATTGTAGGTTGCTTCTAAAGAATTACAAAAAACTTTTGGAGATGTACCCATTAGGGGCTCAGTTAATACATCAGAAAACAACCGAGAGTTTTGACAATAGGTTTTTAACACCTTTCTAATTAAGATTTTTCATCTTGACAATTTAACCAAAAATTAGCTCAAACTTGAGCTAAAATTAAGCGCGATAGATTTTTCTTTAATTAAATGTCTCTTTGGAGGTAGATGGATGCATCTTCTTGTAGTAATTAGTACCGTCGGTGTGAGTTTCCAACTATCAGGAAAGAACATACTCAATTTTCTGAGTGATGATGAGATTATTGTTCGTTTTCGTAAACAAAGTCCGAAGGATATGGACCTGAATGCCACAAGCCAAGCTTTTAGACATATATAGTGGACCCTCATATTGTACTTATGATTCCCGTGTTTTATGAGTTTTCAAACTTATTCCTATAGCTAACTTTGCCAACTTGAAATTGATTTTATGTTGATTTATTGAAATTAGGTCAATTTTGAACTACAAGTAAATTGTAGGTTGCATTTAAAGTTTTACTTTTTTGGAGGTAACCATTGGGGGATGACTTAATATATCACAAACTACCACCGATAGTTTTTACAACAAGTTCAACTTCTTGCGAAGATTTTGCATCTTTACAATTTAACGAAATTATATCAAACATGAGCTACAAGTAAATGCGATAGATTGCTCTTGAGTTAATCGTCTTTTCGGAGGTAGACAGGTGCATCTTCTTGTACTAAACGATGTCATCGATGTGAGTTTCCAAATATGAGGAAATATCATTCTTAATTTCCGAGTGAGGATGAGATTGTTCCTTTCTGTAAAGACAGACTGAAGAGTATGGATCTGAATGCCACAAGCCATGTTTTTAGACATCTTATCTTATCCTACCACTATATAGTGTACGAATAACTTTGAATATTGACTGTTCGATTGAGACTCGCGAATCCGAACATTTCCAGCCATTGGATCTTATTTTCCATTCTAGCATCTAGAAGATTCTATTGATAGTCTTGAACACAATGAATGCACTATGCATAAACCTCTGAAAACTCACGTCTCCATCATACTAGAATCTTCTCCCTCATTTCTCTAGACCATGTTACCAAAAATTTCAAGTGTTAGGTAGCTAATAATCATTGACTTCTACACATAATGATACAAAGTAGAAGAACCAAATATACACCCATCCTTTATAGATGTTGATCAAATTTATATTTTTTCCACTTTACCTATTATAATTTTATATAGTGATGATATGCCAGACGTCTATTATCTGAGCCTCATGTGCAGGGCACGTGCAACTTACTAGTATCGTATCTTATCTTACCACTATATAGTGTATGGAGAACTTTGAATGTTGACCGTTGGATCAAGACTCGCAAATCCCAGCATTTCTAGCCGTTGGATCTTCTTTTCCATTCTAGCATCTAGAAGTTTCTATTGATAGTCTTGAACACAATGAATGCAATATGAATAAACCTCTCAAAACACACTTCTCCTGTTGGGTCCGCAGCATAGAAAACAAAAAAATTCCTATGGTGTGAACTACACGCCAAGATCTATCTACTAGGTACAAAGCAAACGAGTGGACATACATCCATAGAGAACTTACCCTCGAAGACAATGAGCTTTGTTAATGAGTAGGAACTCATGGTTGATGTAGTCGTACACTTGCCGATCTCAAGATCGTGAGGAAGTCCGAGCGCCGCAACTTAGCAGTGAATCCGCACTCGCACACACGTTCAAGCCACTGGACAACCTCCACCTCCTCGCTCCAGCGATCCAGCGGAAACAGCAACTCCTTCCAGACAAAATGCCACCGGGAACATGTATCTCGCTAATCCGAGACCATGGGGGAATAATTCTAGAGGGGGAGAGAGATCCTTCACAAGGAGGTGTGTGGATGAAGGAGGGAATGGGTGGCCTTTTATAGGAGGAGGGGGGTGACCCCTCTCTCCATGGCCGGCGCATGGGGGGGTGACCCCTCACCTCCCCCATTCATGTGGTGGTAACCCCTCCACATTAAAGTGCCTCTTCACATTCCCTTTTAAAGTCTCCACTTTAAATGCATTAAGTTTCTCCAAATTTAATGCTCTCTCATTTAATAAAACTCTTTTATTAAATTTATTCAGAATTTTGTTAATTACTTTCATTAACAAACATTCACATATAGCCCCTTGCAATATTTCAATATCACATGCAGAACCACCTTCTGCAATTTCACCCGAAATAATTTCCGGTTTCTATTGAAACAATTCCTGCGCTTTGCAATTCTTTCGTCTAAAACATATGTGCTCCAAAATGGTGTCCGGTAACTCTTAAGTGTGCCACCCTATGGTTCGCGAATAATGCAGACATGATCGAGACCCTTCTCCGATCAATAATCGATGTGACACGGAGATCCGTCTTGACTCCTACACATTCAACGATGACTCCTGTGATCGTGAGAACCTTTAACGCTTGTAACTAAATCCCTTTGTCTCTCGATATATTACATGTCCGAGATTCGATCATCGGTATCTCCATACCTAGTTTTATCTCGTTACCGACATGCACTCTTTTCTCGTTCTCGTGATATAACATTCTAGTGATCACATCACTTGCTTGCAAGCTATCCTAATGTGATATCACCTGAGAGGGCCCAGAGTATATCTATTCATCATCTGGATTGACAAATTCCACTCTTGATCCACGAGCCTCAACATAACACCTTCGTAGCACTGAATCCATCTTTATAGTCACCCTGTTACGGTGTGACGTTTGATGTTATCAAGATACTCTTCCGGTGTTAGCAATTAACATGATCTCATGGTCTAAGGATAAAGATTACTTCGTATGATGTTATAGCAATATAAACACAATGACTTGATCGTAATGCTATACTTCGGATGAATGTTCATCACATCATTCCACCATTGGTGTGACCTTGTTATTAACAACATCCAATGTCCATGATCAGGAAACCTTGACCATCTTGTTAATCAACAAGCTAGTCTATAAGAGAGGCATGACTAGGAACCCTTTTTGTTTATTAAACACAGATGTATTTATGTTTCCTATCAATACAATTATAGCATGTAAAATAAACATCTATCATATACAAGGAATACATAATAACAACTTTATTATTGCCTCTCAGGGCATATTTCCTTCAGTCTCCCACTTGCACTAGAGACAATAATCTGGTTTATATAGTGATAAATCTAACACCCATGGAGTTCTGGTGTTGATCATGTTTTTCCCTAGGGAGTACTTTAGTTAACGGATCTGCTACATTCAGGTCCATGTGCACTTTATAAATCTTTATATCTCCATCCTTGACATGTTCACGGATGGAGTGAAACCGGCGCTTAATATGCTTGGAATTCTTGTGAGACCTTGGTTCCTTGGCGTTGGCCATGGCTCCATTGTTGTCACAATAGATCACCATCGGGTCCAACGCACTGGGAACCACACCCAGTTCGGTAATGAACTCTTTCATCCAAAAGCGCTTCTGCCAAGCAAAGAACATATTCCGCCTCCGTTGTTGATCCAGCCACCACAGGTTGTTTGGAGCTCCTCCAACTAACTGCCGCTCCGTTCAAGAGAAATATGTATCCGGATTGAGACTTAGAGTCATCCGGATAAGTGTCAAAGCTAGCATCTACATAACACTTAGCGACTAGCTCTTCTTCACCTCCGTATACAAGAAACATATCCTTAGTTCTTCTCAAGTACTTAAGGATATTCTTGACCGCTATCCAGTGTTTCGAACCTGGATCAGATTGGTACCTACTAGTCAAACTAATATCATGTGCCACATCCGGTCTTGTACATAGCATGGCATACATTATAGAGCCTATGGCTGAGGCATAGGGGATCTTATCCATTATCTCTCTTTCTTCCGCCGTATCCGGACTTTGGGTCTTACTCAATGTCTTCCTTGCAACATAGGTAAGAACCCCTTCTTACTTCCGTCCATATTAAACTTCTTTAATATCTTATCAAGGTATGTACTCTACGATAGCCCAATTAGGCGTCTTGATCTATCTCTATAGATTTTAATTCCTAATATATATGAAGCTTCACCAAGGTCCTTCATCGAAAATTTGTTGTTTAGATAACTTTTAACACTGTTTAAAAGATCTAAATCATTTCCAATCAATAATATGTCATCCACTTATAATATCAGAAATGCCACATTGCTCCCACACACTTTCTTGTAAATACAAGCCTCTCCATAAGTTTGGACAAATCCAAAATCTTTGATCACCTCATCAAAGCGGAGATTCCAACTTCGTGATGCTTGCTTCAGTCCATAGATGGATCGCTGAAGTTTGCACACCTTATTAGCATCCTTAGGATCGACAAAACCCTTAGGTTGTATCATATACAACTCTTCTTCAATATTACCATTGAGGAACGCAGTTTTGACATCCATCTGCCATATTTCATAATCGAAATATGAAAGCAATTGCTAACATAATCCTAACCGACTTAAGCATCGCTATGGGAGAGAATGTCTCATCGTAGTCAACTCCTTGAATTTGTCGAAACCCCTTTGCGACAAGTCGAGCCTTATAGATGGTCACATTACCATCAGCATCAGTTTTCCTTTTGAAAATCCATTTATTCTCAACGGCCTTTCGGTCGTGAGGTAAGTCCACCAAGTTCCAAACTTGGTTCTCGTACATGGATTCCATCTCGGATTTCATGGCTTCTAGCCATTTGTTGGAATCCGGGCTCATCATCGCTTCTTCATATGTCGCAGGGTCATCCATTTCATCAATCATGAAATTCATAACAGGATTGCCATACAGTTCAGGAGCTGCACGTGTCCTGCTTGACCTGCAAGGTTCGGTAGTATCCTCTTTCGGAGTTTCATGATCAATATCATTAGCTCTCTCTTCATTAGGTGAAGTAAACTCCTAAACAACTTCTGGAGCTGCGCTACTCGCCATTTCATGAGGAGAAGGTTCAATAACCTCTTTCAATTCTACCTTCCGACTACTCACACCTTTCGCGAGAAACTCCTTCTCAAGAAAGGATCCATTCTTGGCAACAAAGACCTTGCCCTCGGATCTGTGATAAAAGGTATACCCAATCGTTTCCTTAGGGTATCCTATGAAGACGCATTTTTCCGCTTTGGGTTCGAGTTTATCCGGTTGAAGTTTCTTCACATAAACATCGCATCCCCAGACTTTAAGAAATGACAGCTT
Organism: Avena insularis; assembly: GCA_023614405.1. Classification (NCBI taxonomy): domain Eukaryota; kingdom Viridiplantae; phylum Streptophyta; class Magnoliopsida; order Poales; family Poaceae; genus Avena; species Avena insularis. The sequence goes on from CM042692.1 coordinate 108,626,702, forward strand.
AGGTTTGTTTCTAAACCATAATTCATAAGGTGTCTTTTCAACGGATTTAGATGGTGCCCTATTTAAAGTGAATGTAATGGTTTCCAGTGCATAACCCCAAAATGACAGTGGCAAGTCAGTCAGAGACATCATAGATCGAACCATATCCAATAAAGTACGATTACGACGTTCCGACACACCATTACGTTGTGGTGTTCCGGCAGGCGTGAGTTGTGATACTATTCCACAGTCTTTCATATGTGTGCTAAACTCATAACTAAGATACTCTCCTCCATGGTCGGACCATAGAAATTTGATCTTTCTATTACGATGATTTTCCACTTCATTCTGAAATTCTTTGAACTTTTCAAAAGTTTCAGACTTGTGTTTCATCAAATAGATATACCCGTATTTACTCAAATCATCCGTGAAAGTAACAAAATAACGATATCCACCTCGCGCCGACACACTCATTGGTCCACACACATCAGTATGTATGATTTCCAATAGATCTCTCGCCATTCCATTGAACCGGAAAACGGCGTTCTAGTCATCTTGCCCATAAGGCATGGCTCACATGTATCAAATGATTCAAAATCAAGTGATTCCAAAAGTCCATCAGAATGGAGTTTCTTCATGCGTTTAACGCCAATATGACCTAGACGGTAGTGCCACATATATGTAGATATATCATTATCAAGTTTAATCCTTTTAGCATCAACATTATGAATATGCGTAATACTACTATCGAGATCCAACAGAAATAAACCATTCAACATAGGTGCATGACCATAAAAGATATTATTCATATAAATCGAACAACCATTGTTTTCAGACTTAAATGAATAACCACTTTACATCAAACATGATCCGGATACAATGTTCATGCTTAGTGCAGGCACCAAATAAAAATTATTTAGGTTTATAACTAATCCCGATGGCATATGGAGAGGCAGCGTTCTGACGGCGATCACATCAACTCTTGATCCATTGCCGACCCGCATCGTGACCTCATCCCTTGCTAGTTGTCGCTTGTTCCGCAGCCCCTGAACCGAATTACATATATTAGCAACCGATCCCGTATCAAATACCCAGGTGCTACTGCGATGACTAGTCAAGTACAATAACATGTATATCACATATACCTTTGTTTGCCTTGCCGGACTTCTTGTCCGCCAAATACTTGGGGCAGTTGCGCTTCCAATGGCCAGTCCCCTTGCAATAGTAGCACTCGGTGTCAGACTTAGGGCCAGCTCGGGGTTTCTTTTCAGGCGTGGCAACAGACTTGCCACCCTTCTTTCCCTTGTGCTTGCCTTTCTTGTCCTTCTTGAAACCGATGGTCCTATTGATCATCAACACTTGATGTTCTTTCCTAATCTCCACTTCTGCAGTCTTAAGCATTGATGTAAGCTCGAAGATACTTCTTCATGCCCTTCATATTATAGTTCATCACGAAGCTCTTGTAGCTAGGTGGCAGAGATTGGAGAACACGATGTATGCCTAAGTCAATGGGAATCGTTATTCCCAAGGACACAAGCTTATCGGCGTACCCAGATATTTTGAGTACGTGCTCACTAACGGAGCTGTTTTCCTCCATCATGCAGCTAAAGAACTTTTCTGTAGCATTATAACTCTCTCTGACGGATGGGTATCGAAAATCATTTTCAATTCTCCCATGGTATCAAAGGCATTGCCATTTTCAAATGCTTTGAAGTTCGCTCTAGCCCATACAAGATGCCGCAATGAACTAAGTTGTGGTCCTCGACGAGTTATATAGACGTTCTTTTCCTCGTCAGCATCAGAGCTGGTGGGGGCCTAGCGGCGCATCTAGCACATATTGCTTTTGTGCGGCGATGAGGAGAATCCTCAAATTCATAGCCATTGGTGAAGTTGCTACCATTCACAACAAGTTTCTCTTTCTCCATGAACACATTGAAATTAAAAGGTGGTGCCATCTACAGAATTTGTAAAGTATATTTAGACTAATTTTATGATAGATTGAGTTCAACTAATCCAAATTACTAATGAACTCCCACTCAAAAATGACATCCCTTGTGTCCTTTTGGTGATTACATGAACCAAATCCACTACACCAAGTCCGATCATCACGTGAGTCAGTGTAGCTTCAAAGGCGAGCATCTATATGGGCATCAGATCAACTATATGACTCATGATTAACCTTTCGGTCCGTGTCCCGAGGCCAGGTCTATACATGCTAGGCTCGTCAAGTAAGAACCTTATTATTTGTGTGTGTAAAACTGTCTTACACCCGTTGTATGAAAGCGTAGAGTTGAAAACACCCGATCATCATGTGATGCCTCAAAACACGATCCACAAAACGGTGCATACTTAAGGAAGAACACATTTTATCTTGATATCTAAATGAGGGATCATCTTATAATGCTACCAAACGCGCCAAACTAGCAATATAAGATGCTAACATCTAATGTGTGAAGTGAGGTGATATGGTCCATGCATTTGATCTCTATCATTTGCATCGTGGTATGATCTCTATCATTCCTTTGTGTGTAAGGCCAAGGTCTATGGAACTTACACGTTAAGTGAGTTGTAAGAGTATCTATTATACATCTACTTACAACAATACCATATCAAAACACTAGCCCAGCAACGATCTAAACTAGACGCCTCTAATTTATCAATTGCAAGTTTTATGTGGCTTAGGGCTTTCGGAGATAGAACCTGTCTAACCTACGAACATGAACCACAACGAGGATAACCAAGTTATTAGCAACTCGTTGTAAATCAGATATTGACTATAGTAGGAGAGACAGACACCCGCCAGCCACTTATGCAAAACAAGTTGCATGTCAGTCGTGGAACCGGTCTCATGTACGATGACATGTAAGGTTGGTCCGGGCCGCTTCATCCCACTATGCCACCAATATCCCAAGTACATAGAAGATGCAATAACATGATCATCATCGCCCACATATAAATATATGTGTACTACCCGTGCAAAGCACCTACGCATAGACCAGGCTCTGATACCACTGTTGGGTCCACAGCATAGAAAAGAAAAATTTTCCTTGGTGTGAACTACACGCCAAGATCTATCTACTAGGTACAAAGCAAAAGGGTGGACATACATCCATAGAGAACTTACCCTCGAAGACAACGAGCTTTGTTAACGAGTAGGAACTCGTGGTTGATGTAGTCGTACACTTGCCGATCTCAAGATCGTGAGGAAGTCCGAGCGCCGCAACTCAGCAGCACATCCGCACTCGCACACACGTTCAAGCCACCGGACAACCTCCACCTCCTCGCTCCAGCGATCTAGTGGAAACAACAACTCCTTCCAGACGAAATGCCATCGGGAACATGTATCTCGCTAATCCGAGACCATGGGGGAATAATTCTAGAGGGGGAGAGAGATCCTTCACAAGGAGGTGCGTGGATGAAGGAGGGAATGGTGGCCTTTTATAGGAGGACGGGGAGGGGGTGCCCCCTCTCTCCATGGTCGCATGGGGGTGACCCCTCACCTCCCCCATTCATGTGGTGGTAACCCCTCCACATTAAAGTGCCTCTTCACATTCCCTTTTAAAGTCTCCACTTTAAATGCATTAAGTTTCTCCAAATTTAATGCTCTCTCATTTAATAAAACTCTTTTATTAAATTTATTCAGAATTTTGTTAATTACTTTAATTAACAAACATTCACATATAGCCCCTTGCAATATTTCAATATCACATGCAGAACCACCTTCTGCAATTTCACCCAAAACAATTTCCGGTTTCTATTGAAACAATTCCTACGCTTTGCAATTCTTTTGTCTGAAACATATGTGCTCCAAAATGGTCTCCCGTAGCTCTTAAGTGTGCCACCCTACGGTTCGCGAATAATGCGGACATGATCGAGACCCTTCTCCGATCAATAATCAGCAGCGGGACCTAGAGATCCGTACTGACTCCTACACATTCAACGATGACTCCTGTGATCGTGAGAACCTTTAACGCTTGTAACTAAATCCCTTTGTCTCTCGATATATTACATGTCCGAGATTCGATCATCGGTATCTCCATACCTAGTTTGATCTCGTTACCGACATGCACTCTTTTCTCTTTCCCGTGATATAACATTCTAGTGATCACATCACTTGCTTGCAAGCTATCCTAATGTGATATCACCTGAGAGGGCCCAGAGTATATCTATCCATCATCTAGATTGACAAATTCCACTCTTGATCCATGAGCCTCAACATAACACCTTCGTAGCACTGAACCCATCTTTATAGTCACCCTGTTACGGTGTGACATTTGATGTTATCAAGATACTCTTCCGGTGTTAGCAATTAACTTGATCTCATGGTCTAAGGATAAAGATTACTTCGTATGATGTTATAGCAATATAAACACAATGACTTTGATTGTAATGCTATACTTCGGATGAATGTTCATCACATCATTCACCAATGTTGTGACCTTGTTATTAACAACATCCAATGTCCATGATCAGGAAACCTTGATCATCTTGTTAATCAACAAGCTAGTCTATAAGAGAGGCATGACTAGGAACCCTTTTTGTTTATTAAACACACATGTATTGATGTTTCCTATCAATACAATTATAGCATGTAAAATAAACATCTATCATATACAAGGAATACATAATAACAACTTTATTATTGCCTCTCAGGGCATATTTCCTTCATCTCCATCATACTAGAATCTTCTCCCTCGTTTCTCTAGACCATGTTACCAAAAATTTCAAGTGTTAGGTAGCTAATAATATTTGACTTCTACACATGATGATACAAAGTACAAGGACCAAATATACACCCATAATTTATTGATATTGATCAAATTTATAATTTTTTGTGCTTTACCAATTATAATTTTATATAGTGATGATATGTCATACGTTTACTATCTGAGCCTTATTAAGGTGTTCTTTTTTACACAATGCGGGAGTAGTATGTATATTTTTTTGCTTAGACATATGGTCACCTCTGTCCATGCGCTGTACATGCTGAGAGAAAAAAACGTTGGTAGGGGAAAAGGGCAGCAGCAAAGAGAAGTTGAAGGTGGTTCCATGTTAGAGCAAAGTTATGATGGGTTTCTGACATGAGGTACTCCTGTGGCCTTATAGTGTACTATACTACACTATGCTAGTACTAGTAAATTTCAGGACCTATGCACGCAAAACAAATTGTGTGTTTTCTCTCTCCTTTTCTGCCTCTCACCATCCATCCTCCCTCTCTCCTACCCTTTCCCCTCGCGCACTGGCCCGACTGATCTCTACCTCGTCCACAGCGTGGTGCTGCGCACGTGTGCCTTGGTACGGCGGCTCTATGTCTCTGGCGTGTTCGGAAGCCGCATTGGTGTGTAGGGACGAGGAGTACATAGGAAGGAAACCACTTTGGTCCTTGGCAGCACAAAAATTCAAAGTTTTCCGGTTTTCGAATTTTTCACTTGCTTTCCAAACATCGGGAGGGAAGGTTATCCAAAAGATCATCTAAACATCGGGAGGGAAGGCAATTTTGAACCCGTTTTGAACATTGATCACATTGAATAAACGAAAAACAAAAAACAAAAGCTTTACTCATGATGTCCTACCATGTCTTGTGCACCACGTGCCATGAAAACTATAATCATGGGATTAGATAAGTTTTGGAAAAATAGCTTCACAATATTGTCCTACCATGTGTATGGACACTATCGGGTTTATTCCAACCCGAACAACCAAGGTCATCAAGGCCATATTGACATCATAGTTTACAATTTGATAGAGTTCCCACGATAGTTTGGTAGATGGGTGCATCTTGGTGTAGTAAGCACTGTTGCATGTGGGAGTTTCCAACAATTAGGGAAAAAGGAATTTCAATTTTCCCAGTGAGGACGGTGATGTTTTTTGTGAAGAAAGTCCAAATAATATGGTTCAGAATTCCACAAGCCAATGATTTCACACATACTATAGTTTATCATGGTTCTTATCTAACTTTGGCTAAAAGTTTACATATTACGATGGGTCATGACACGCGGTACTAGTACACATACTACTACATAGTAGATTTTCTCTCTCCTTTTCCCCCTCTCACCATCCATCCACTATCCTCTCCATTTGTCCTTCCTTCCTGTGTAAGCTTTCACGCAATGATTATAATTCTAGTCTGAGATGCAGTGGTGCAGAAAAATATGAGGCCCACTACATACCACCATCAATCAAGTTCGGTGACGCAACTTTGTGAAAAGTATACATATACTAGTAGTACTGTAGCTAGATAAGTATGTACTACTATAGACACTTAATTTTTAACAGAGGAAGTAAGAGACATCGAGTAATTCAGCACGATCTGCATGATTCTCTTCATTTTTGGATAAAGCGGGGCGCCTCCTGAATTCTCTGGGCCGAGAAAAATCAAGAACCGACAAGTCTGGTATAATCCTTTTTTTTGTTGACGGGACAAGTCTGGTACAATCTATTTATGATATTTTGGGATAGTTTTCAGGGTATTAATACAAGAACGACTATAAATAGACATTATAAATTGCAACAGTACGCACCCCTACTTTCACCCAAAACACCCAACCCACCGTTGCTTAGAACTCGATCTCTCTCTATTTCCTTCAAAAATGTCGTATGACAACTCTCTCTAGAACAAGTCGATTGACCTGACAAATGGGAAAGGCCTCGAAACTCCACTTGGAAGCCCAGACTCAGTCGACGGGCCATGGCTGCCGCTGCTATCTGAATCCTCTGATGAAGAAGATAGCCACTGGCAGCACTTTTTTGAAGGGACACCACCACCAACACCGAGCGACTCCGATAAGACGGAAGATGAGACTGAGGAAGAGGAGGAGTCGGAGGTAGACCTTGAGGAGGAGGCCGAAGATGACGATAGGGAGGAGGCCGAGGACGATGACAGGGAGGTGGCCGAGGAGGTCTCTTCCCGCCCCCACGGAAGAAGCGTGCCCGAGTGCAAAATTAAATGGCGTCCAGAGAAGAGGCGGGCAATATACTATATCTTGTTCTACAAAGCATCTTGGATTTGGTAAATAATGTTGTCAATGAGAGTTCCGAACTTTTAGGAAAATGCTTTTCAATTTCTAAGTGATAGGATTTGTTTATAGTAATTAAGTACGTCCGGATAATTTGGCTTAGAGTGCACTCACTCTATTCTAGCAAAATATAGATAATTTCCACCGCATGTTAGTACTATATGAAAATACTTATTTCAATGTGTGTCATGATACATGGTTTTTTTGCGGGAGGGGGTGGGGTGGTAATGATACATTGTTGAAACTTAAATGGTGTCTTGTGCTTGTTTGGGCGAAAATTACGAACATGGATTGGTACAACTTTCAAAAAACTTGCTACACGATATGGTCATAAACATGTATGAACATTGTGCACATTTTAAGCCAAGTTACCAATGTCAAGGTCATATCGACATCACTTGTCCCATTTATTGGTATAAATTAAAGAAAGATACAGAAAACAATAAAAAATGTTAAGCACTTATGTATGGTGTCCTCTTCCGTAAATGATAAACATGAATTTTGACAAGGTTTAAAAACACTTCTTCACAATATGACCAGCGATGTGTTAACATACTCCCTCCATCTCAAAATATATGTCTCAAAATTGTTTAAATTTGGATGTATCTAGCCACTATCTAGTCTAGATACATCTAAATTTAAAAAAAATTGTGACATCTATTTTGAGACGGAGGGAGTACTTGGGTTTCAAGTTAAATAATGATAAAGGTCGTGTCCATTTCGGGTAGACAGGGTGCATCTTGGCATGGCATACTAATGTTGTTAATTGGACTTTTCAACTTTTATGTATAGAATTTTGTTAAATTATTTTAGAAGTGCCACCTATAATTCTTTTTTAAAGAAAAGGAAAAGATTATGGCTCCGAATACCACAACACACTAAATTTAACACAAAATAGAGTATGTTTCATGGTTAACAAGTTTCATGAATTTTCAGGCCTTCTAGCTAATTTCGAATAATTAAATGACATTTTGTCAATAAAACCAAAGTAGGTAAATTTTGATCCACAAGTGCATGATAGATTGCTTGTAAATTTGTCAGAAATTCATATAGTACTAATTATTGTACCCACGCAGTCATACTGAAAGCCGACTATTGTTTTGAAAGATACAACTTCTTTGTATGAATTTTGAGGGTCGTGAATAACTTCTTTATATAGTGTACGAATAACTTTGAATATTGACCGTTGCATCGAGACTCGCGAATCCAAACATTTCTAGCCATTGGATCTTCTTTTCCATTATAGCAGCTAGAAGATTCTATTGATAGTCTTGAATACAATGAATGCACTATGCATAACCATCTCAAAACACACGTCTCCATCATACTAGAATCTTCTCCCTCGATTCTCTAGACCATGTTACCAAAAATTTCAAGTGTTAGGTAGCTAATAATCTTTGACTTCTACACATGATGATACAAAGTACAAGGACCAAATATAAACCCATACTTTATAGATGTTGATCAAATTTATATTTATTCCACTCTACCTATTATAATTTTATATAGTGATGATATGCTAGACGTCTATCTGAGCCTCACGTGCAGGACATGTGCAACTTACTAGTATCTTATCTTATCTTATCTTACCATTATATAGTGTACGAATAAATTTGAATGTTGACCGTTGGATCAAGACTCACGAATCCCTGCATTTCTAGTTGTTGGATCTTCTTTTCCATTCTAGCATCTAGAAGATTCTATTGATAGTCTTCGGCATAATGAATACTATGCACAAACCTCAAAACACACTTCTCCGTCACACTAGAAGCTTCTCCCTTGTTTCTCTAGACCATGCATGTGATCAAAAATTTCATGTGTTAGGTAGCTAATAATCTTAGACTTCTACATGATGATACAGAGTACAAAGACCAAATATACACCCATACTTTATAGATGTTGCTCAAATTTATAATTTTTTGTGCTTTACCAATTACAATTGTATATAGTGATGATATGGCATACATCTACTATCTGAGTCTCACGTGCAACTTACTAGTAGCTAATAATCGTTGACTTATACATGATCTTACCACTATATAGTGTACAAACAACTTTGAATATTAAATGTTGGATCAAGACTCGTGAATCCCAACATTTCCAGTCGTTGGATCTTCTTTTCCATTCTAGCATCTTGAAGATTCTATTGATAGTCTTCATTACAAACCACTATATAGTGGACGAATAACTTTGAATGTTAACCATGTGATCAAGACTCGCGAATCCCATCATTTCTAGCTGTTGGATCTTCTTTTCCATTCTAGCATCTAGAAATTCTATTGATAATCTTCGGCATAATGAATGCTATGCACAAACCTCAAAACACACTTCTCCACAATACTCGAATCTTCTCCCTTGTTTCTCTAGACCATGTTCTCAAAAAATTCATGTGTTAGGTAGCTAATAATCTTTGACTTCTACATGATGATACAAAGTACAAGGATCAAATATACACCCATACTTTACAGATGTTGATCAAATTTATAATTTTTTGTTCTTTACCAATTATAATTTTATCTAGTTATGATATGTCATACGTCTACTATCTGAGTCTCCTGTGTAACTTATTAGTAGCTAATAATCATTAACTTTACCACTATATAGTGTACAAACAACTTACTGAATATTGACCGTTGGATCAAGAGTCACAAATCCCAACATTTCCAGTCGTTGGATGGTCTTTTCCATTCTAGCATCTTGAAGATTCTATTGATAGTCTTCATTGCAAACCACTGTATAGTGTATGAATAGCTTTGAATGTTAACCGTTGGATGAAGACTCGCGAATCCTAGCATTTCTAGCTGTTGGATCTTCTTTTCCATTCTAGCATCTAGAAGATTCTATTGATAGTCTTCGGCATAATGAATTCTATGAACAAACCTCAAAACACAATTCTCCATCATAGTAGAATCTTCTCCCTTGTTTCTCTACACCTTGTTATTGAAAATTTCATATGTTAGGCAGCTAATAATCTTCGACTTCTACAAATGATGATACAAAGTACAAGGACCAAATATACACCCATACCTTATAGATGTTGATCAAATTTATAATTGGTTGTGCTTTACAAATTATAATTTTATATAGTGATAATATACCATATGTCTACTATCTGAGTCTCATGTGCAACTTACCAGTAGCTAATAATCGTTGACTTCTACATGATATTACCACTATATAGTGTACAAACAACTTTGAATATTGACCGTTGGATCAAGACTCGCGAATCCAAACATTGCTAGTCATTGGATCTTCTTTTCCATTCTAGCATCTTGAAGATTCTATTGATAGTATTCATTACAAACCACTATATAGTGTACAAATAACTTTGAATGTTGACCGTTGGATCAAGACTCACGAATCCCTGCATTTCTAGTTGTTGGATCTTCTTTTCCATTCTAGCATCTAGAAGATTCTATTGATAGTCTTCGGCATAATGAATACTATGCACAAACCTCAAAACACACTTCTCCATCACACTAGAAGCTTCTCCCTTGTTTCTCTAGACCATGGATGTGATCAAAAATTTCATGTGTTAGGTAGCTAATAATCTTAGACTTCTACATGATGATACAAAGTACAAAGATCAAATATACACCCATACTTTATAGATGTTGCTCAAATTTATAATTTTTTGTGCTTTACCAATAACAATTGTATATAGTGATGATATGGCATACATATACTATCTAAGTCTCACGTGCAACTTACTAGTAGCTAATAATCGTTGACTTCTACATGATCTTACCACTACATAGTGTACAAACAACTTTGAATATTGACCGTTGGATCAAGACTCGTGAATCCCAACATTTCCAGTCATTGGATCTTCTTTTCCATTCTAGCATCTTGAAGATTCTATTGATAGTCTTCATTACAAACCACTATATAGTGTACGAATAACTTTGAATGTTAACTGTGTGATCAAGACTCACGAATCCCAGCATTTCTAGCTGTTGGATCTTCTTTTCCATTCTAGCATCTAGAAGATTCTATTGATAATCTTCGGCATAATGAATGCTATGCACAAACCTCAAAACACACTTCTCCACCATACTCGAATCTTCTCCCTTGTTTCTCTAGACCATGTTATCAAAAAATTCATGTGTTAGGTAGCTAATAATCTTTGACTTCTACATGATGATACAAAGTACAAGGATCAAATATACACCCATACTTTATAGATGTTGATCAAATTTATAATTTTTTGTTCTTTACCAATTATAATTTTATCTAGTGATGATATGTCATACGTCTACTATCTGAGTCTCCTGTGTAACTTACTAGTAGCTAATAATAGTTAACTTTACCACTATATAGTGTACAAACAACTTACTGAATATTGACCGTTGGATCAAGAGTCACAAATCCCAACATTTCCAGTCGTTGGATCTTCTTTTCCATTCTAGCATCTTGAAGATTCTATTGATAGTCTTCATTATAAACCACTATATAGTGTATGAATAACTTTGAATGTTAACCGTTGGATCAAGACTCGCGAATCCTAGCATTTCTAGCTGTTGGATCTTCTTTTCCATTCTAGCATCTAGAAGATTCTATTGATAGACTTCGGCATAATGAATTCTATGCACAAACCTCAAAACACAATTCTCCATCATAGTAGAATCTTCTCCCTTGTTTCTCTACACCATGCATGTGATCAAAAATTTCATTTGTTAGGTAGCTAATAATCTTCGACTTCTACAAATGATGATACAAAGTACAAGGACCAAATATACACCCATACTTTATAGATGTTGATCAAATTTATAATTTTTTGTGCTTTACAAATTATAATTTTATATAGTGATGATATGTCATATGTCTACTATCTGAGTCTCATGTGCAACTTACTAGTAGCTAATAATCGTTGACTTCTACATGATATTACCACTATATAGTGTACAAACAACTTTGAATATTGACCGTTGGATCAAGACTCGCGAATCCAAACATTTCTAGTCGTTTGATCTTCTTTTCCATTCTAGCATCTTGAAGATTCTATTGATAGTCTTCATTACAAACCACTATATAGTGTATGAATAACTTTGAATGTTGACCGTTGGATCAAGACTCACGAATCCCTGCATTTCTAGTTGTTGGATCTTCTTTTCCATTCTAGCATCTAGAAGATTCTATTGATAGTCTTCGACATAATGAATACTATGCACAAAGCTCAAAACACACTTCTCCGTCACACTAGAACATTCTCCCTTGTTTCTCTAGACCATGCATGTGATCAAAAATTTCATGTGTTAGGTAGCTAATAATCTTAGACTTCTACATGATGATACAAAGTACAAAGACCAAATATACACCCATACTTTATAGATGTTGCTCAAATTTATAATTTTTTGTGCTTCACGAATTACAATTGTATATAGTGATGATATGGCATACATATACTATCTGAGTCTCACGTGCAACTTACTAGTAGCTAATAATCGTTGACTTCTACATGATCTTACCACTACATAGTGTACAAACAACTTTGAATATTGACCGTTGGATCAAGACTCGTGAATCCCAACATTTCCAGTCGTTGGATCTTCTTTTCCATTCTAGCATCTTGAAGAATCTATTGATAGTCTTCATTACAAACCACTATATTGTGTACGAATAACTTTGAATGTTAACCATATGATCAAGACTCGCGAATCCCAGCATTTCTAGCTGTTGGATCTTCTTTTCCATTCTAGCATCTAGAAGATTCTATTGATAATCTTTGGCATAATGAATGCTATGCACAAACCTCAAAACACATTTCTCCACCATACTCGAATCTTCTCCCATGTTTCTCTAGACCATGTTATCAAAAAATTCATATGTTAGGTAGCTAATAATCTTTGACTTCTACATGATGATACAAAGTACAAGGATCAAATATACACCCATACTTTATAGATGTTGATCAAATTTATAATTTTTTGTTCTTTACCAATTATAATTTTATCTAGTGATGATATGTCATACGTCTACTATCTGAGTCTCCTGTGTAACTTACTAGTAGCTAATAATCGTTAACTTTACCACTATATAGTGTACAAATAACTTACTGAATCTTTACCGTTGGATCAGGATTCACAAGTCCCAACATTTCCAGTCGTTGGATATTCTTTTCCATTCTAGCATCTTGAAGATTCTATTGATAGTCTTCATTACCAACCACTATATAGTGTATGAATAAATTTGAATGTTAACCCTTGGATCAAGACTCGCGAATCCTAGCATTTCTAGCTGTTGGATCTTCTTTTCCATTCTAGCATCTAGAAGATTCTATTGATAGTCTTCGGTATAATGAATTCTATGCACAAACCTCAAAACATAATTCTCCATCATAGTAGAATATTCTCCCTTGTTTCTCTAGGCCTTGTTATCGAAAATTTCATGTGTTAGGTAGCTAATAATCTTCGACTTCTACAAATGATGATACAAAGTACAAGGACCAAATATACACCCATACTTTATAGATGTTGATCAAATTTATAATTTTTTGTGCTTTACAAATTATAATTTTATATAGTGATGATATGTCATATGTCTACTATCTGAGTCTCATGTGCAACTTACTAGTAGCTAATAATCGTTGACTTCTACATGATATTACCAATATATAGTGTACAAACAACTTTGAATATTTACCGTTGGATCAACACTCGCGAATCCAAACATTTGTAGTCGTTGGATCTTCTTTTCCATTCTAGCATCTTGGAGATTCTATTGATAGTATTCATTACAAACCACTATATAGTGTACGACTAACTTTGAATGTTGACCGCTGGATCAAGACTCACGAATCCCTGCATTTCTAGTTGCTGGATTTTCTTTGCCATTCTAGCATCTAGAAGATTCTATTGATAGTCTTCGGCATAATTAATACTATGCACAAACCTCAAAACACACATCTCCGTCACACTAGAAGCTTCTACCTTCTTTCTCTAGACCATGCATGTGATCAAAATTTCATGTGTTAGGTAGCTAATAATCTTAGACTTCTACATGATGATACAAAGTACAAAGACCAAATATACAGCCATACTTTATAGATGTTGCTCAAATTTATAATTTTTTGTGCTTTACCAATTACAATTGTATATTATGATGATATGGCATACATATACTATCTGAGTCTCACGTGCAACTTACTAGTAGCTAATAATCATTGACTTCTACATGATCTTACCACTACATAGTGTACAAACAACTTTGAATATTGACCGTTGGATCAAGACTCGTGAATCCCAACATTTCTAGTCGTTGGATCTTCTTTTCCATTCTAGCATCTTGAAGATTCTATTGATAGTCTTCATTACAAACCACTATATAGTGTACGGATAACTTTGAATGTTAACCATTGGATCAAGACTCGCGAATCCCAGCATTTCTAGCTGTTGGATCTTCTTTTACATTCTAGCATCTAGAAGATTCTATTGATAATCTTCGGCATAATGATTGCTATGCACAAACCTCAAAACACACTTCTCCACCATACTCGAATATTCTCCCTTGTTTCTCTAGACCATGTTATCAAAAAATTTATGTGTTAGGTAGATAATAATCTTTGACTTCTACATGATGATACAAAGTACAAGGATCAAATATACACCCATACTTTATAGATGTTGATCAAATTTATAATTTTTTGTTCTTTAGCAATTATAATTTTATCTAGTGATGATATGTCATACGTCTACTATCTGAGTCTCCCGTGTAACTTACTAGTAGCTAATAATCGTTAACTTTACCACTATATAGTGTACAAACAACTTACTGAATATTGACCGTTGGATCAAGAGTCACAAATCCCAACATTCCCAGTCGTTGGATCTTCTTTTCCATTCTAGCATCTTGAAGATTCTACTGATAGTCTTCATTACAAACCACTATATAGTGTATGAATCAGTTTGAATGTTAACCGTTGGATCAAGACTCACGAATCCTAGCATTTCTAGCTGTTGGATTTTCTTTTCCATTCTAGCATCTAGAAGATTCTATTGATAATCTTCGGCATAATGAATGGTATGCACAAACCTCAAAACACACTTCTCCACCATACTCGAATCTTCTCCCTTGTTTCTCTAGACCATGTTATCAAAAAATTCATGTGTTAGGTAGCTAATAATCTTTGACTTCTACATGATGATACAAAGTACAAGGATCAAATATACACCCATACTTTATAGATGTTGATCAAATTTATAATTTTTTGTTCTTTACCAATTATAATTTTATCTAGTGATGATATGTCATACATCTACTATCTGAGTCTCCTGTGTAACTTACTAGTAGCTAATAATCGTTAACTTTACCACTATATAGTGTACAAACAACTTACTAAATATTGATCATTGGATCAAGAGTCACAAATCCCAACATTTCCAGTCGTTGGATCTTCTTTTCCATTCTAGCATCTTGAAGATTCTATTGATAGTCTTCATTACAAACCACTATATAGTGTATGAATAACTTTGAATGTTAACCGTTGGATCAAGACTCGTGAATCCTAGCATTTCTAGCTGTTGGATCTTCTTTTCCATTCTAGCATCTAGAAGATTCTATTGATAGTCTTCGGCATAATAAATTCTATGCACAAACCTCAAAACACAATTCTCCATCATAGTAGAATCTTCTCCCTTGTTTCTCTACACCATGCATGTGATCAAAAATTTCATGTGTTAGGTAGCTAATAATCTTAGACCTCTACATGATGATACAAAGTAAAAAGACCAAATATACACCCATACTTTATAGATGTTGCTCAGATTTATAATTTTTTGTGCTTTACCAATTACAATTGTATATAGTGATGATATGGCATACATAAACTATCTGAGTCTCACGTGCAACTTACTAGTAGCTAATAATCGTTGACTTCTACATGATCTTACCACAACATAGTGTACAAACAACTTTCAATATTGACCGTTGGATCAAGACTCGTGAATCCCAACATTTCCAGTCGTTGGATCTTCTTTTCCATTCTAGAATCTTGAAGATTCTATTGATAGTCTTCATTACAAACCACTATATAGTGTACGAATAACTTTGAATGTTAACCATGTGATCAAGACTCGCGAATCCCAGGATTTCTAGCTGTTGGATCTTCTTTTCCATACTAGCATCTAGTAGATTCTATTGATAATCTTCGGCATAATGAATGCTATGCACAAACCTCAAAACACACTTCTCCATCATACTCGAATCTTCTCCCTTGTTTCTCTAGACCATGTTATCAAAAAATTCATGTGTTAGGTAGCTAATAATCTTTGACTTCTACATGATGATACAAAGTACAAGGATCAAATATACACCCATACTTTATAGATGTTCATCAAATTTATAATTTTTTGTTCTTTACCAATTATAATTTTATCTAGTGATGATATGTCATACGTCTACTATCTGAGTCTCCTGTGTAACTTACTAGTAGCTAATAATCGTTAACTTTACCACTATATAGTGTACAAACAACTTACTAAATATTGACCGTTGGATCAAGAGTCACAAATCCCAACATTTCCAGTCGTTGGATCTTCTTTTCCATTCTAGCATCTTGAAGATTCTATTGATAGTATTCATTACAAACCACTATATAGTGTATGAATAACTTTGAATGTTAACCTTAGGATCAAGACTCGCGAATCCTAGCATTTCTTGCTGTTGGATCTTCTTTTCCATTCTAGCATCTAGAAGATTCTATTGATAGTCTTCGGCATAATGAATTCTATGCACAAACCTGAAAACACAATTCTCCATCATAGTAGAATCTTCTCCCTTGTTTCTCTACACCTTGTTATCGAAAATTTCATGTGTTAGGTAGCGAATAATCTTCGACCTCTACAAATGATGATACAAAGTACAAGGACCAAATATACACCCATACTTTATAGATGTTGATTAAATTTATAATTTTTTGTGCTTTACAAATTATAATTTTATATAGTGATGATATGTCATATGTCTACTATCTGAGTCTCATGTGCAACTTACTAATAGCTAATAATCGTTGACTTCTATATGATATTACCAATATATAGTGTACAAACAACTTTGAATATTGACCGTTGGATCAAGACTCACGAATCCAAACATTTCTAGTCGTTGGATCTTCTTTTCCATTCTAGCATCTTGAAGATTCTATTGATAGTCTTCATTACAAACCACTATATAGTGTACGAATAACTTTGAATGTTGACCGTTGGATCGAGACTCACGAATCCCTGCATTTCTAGTTGTTGGATCTTCTTTTCCTTTCTAGCATCTAGAAGATTCTATTGATAGTCTTCGGCATAATGAATACTATGCACAAACCTCAAAACACACTTCTCCGTCACACTAGAAGCTTCTCCCTTGTTTCTCTAGACCATGCATGTGATCAAAAATTTCATGTGTTAGGTAGCTAATAATCTTAGACTTCTACATGATGATACAAAGTACAAAGACCAAATATACACCCATACTTTATAGATATTGCTCAGATTTATAATTTTTTGTGCTTTACCAATTACAATTGTATATTATGATGATATGGCATACATATACTATCCAAGTCTCACGTGCAACTTACTAGTAGCTAATAATCGTTGACTTCTACATGATCTTACCACTACATAGTGTACAAACAACTTTGAATATTGAATGTTGGATCAAGACTCGTGAATCCCAACATTTCCAGTCGTTGGATCTTCTTTTCCATTCTAGAAACTTGAAGATTCTATTGATAGTCTTCATTACAAACCACTATATAGTGTACGAATAACTTTGAATGTTAACCATGTGATCAAGACTCGCGAATCCCAGCATTTCTAGCTGTTGGATCTTCTTTTCCATTCTAGTATCTAGAAGATTCTATTGATAATCTTCGGCATAATGAATGCTATGCACAAACCTCAAAACACACTTCTCCACCAAACTCGAATCTTCTCCCTTGTTTCTCTAGACCATGTTATCAAAAAATTCATGTGTTAGGTAGCTAATAATCTTTGACTTCTACATGATGATACAAAGTACAAGGATCAAATATACACCCGTACTTTATAGATGTTGATCAAATTTATAATTTTTTGTTCTTTACCAATTATAATTTTATCTAGTGATGATATGTCATACGTCTACTATCTGAGTCTCCTGTGTAACTTACTAGTAGCTAATAATCTTTAACTTTACCACTATATAGTGTACAAACAACTTACTAATTATTGATCGTTGGATCAAGTGTCACAAATCCCAACATTTCTAGTCGTTGGATCTTCTTTTCCATTCTAGCATCTTGAAGATTCTATTGATAGTCTTTATTACAAACCACTATATAGTGTACAAATAACTTTGAATGTTGACCGTTGGATCAAGACTCAGGAATCCCTGCATTTCTAGTTGTTGGATCTTCTTTTCCATTCTAGCATCTCGAAGATTCTATTGATAGTCTTTGGCATAATGAATGCTATGCACAAACCTCAAAACGCATTTCTCCATCATACTAGAATCTTCTCCCTTGTTTCTCTAGACCATGTTATCAAAAATTTCATGTGTTAGGTAGCTAATAATCTTTGACTTCTACAAGATTATACAAAGTAGAAGGACCAAATATACACCCATAGTTTATAAATGTTGATAGAATTTATATTTTTTGTGCTTTACCAATTATAATTGTATATAGTGATGATAAGTCATACGTCTACTATCCCAGTCTCACGTGCAAGGCACGTGCAACTTACTAGTGTATATAGTGGACCAACATGTTGTACTAACGATTCCTATGTTTTATGAGTTTTCAAACTTCCTATCTAACTCCGCCACTTGAATGACTCTGTAGATTCATCAACCTATGTCAAATTTGAACTATAAGTAAATTATAGGTTTCTTTGAAAGTTTTAAGAAAAAGCTTTTGGAGGAACCCATCGGACAGTCAATTAATATACTCCGTATTAGAAACCACAGAGAGTTTTGACAAAAGGTTCAACTTCTTCCTAAGATTTTGCATCTTGACAAATTTGAGCTACAAGTATGTGTAGATACTTGTCTCGAATTAAATTACTTTTTAGAGTTAATTAATGAAAAAAGATAGTGACATAATAACTTAGCTAGTTACCATAACATCACACATACCAAGACTAGTAGTATATGTGATTCTACTCCCTCCCTTCCTTATTCATGTGGTGGAAGCTCCAGTCACATAAATTTGCCCCTCCATTTTCTCCACTCAAAGTCCCACTCAAAATGCATTAAATTTCCACCAAATTTAAAACAACTCTCATTTAATAAAACTCTTTTATTTATATTCTTCAGAATTTTGTTAATTACTTTCATTAACAAACATACACATAAAACCCCCTACAACATATCAATATCACATGAACCAATTTCAGCAATTTCACCCGGAACAATTCCGGTGTCCATTGAAATAATTCTAGCGCTTTGCAATTCTTTCGTCTTGCATATATTTGCTCCAAATGTTGTTGGTAACCCTTAAGTGTGTCACCCTATGGTTCACGAATAATGCAGACATGATCGAGACCATTTTTGATCAATAATCAGAAGTGGGACCTAGAGATCTATACTGACTCCCACACATTCAACGATGAATTATGTGATCGTGAGAACCTTTAATGCTAGTAACTTAATTCCTTTGTCTCGCGATATATTACATGTCTGAGATTCGATCATCGGTATCTCAATACCTAGTTTGATCTCGGTACCGACATACACTATTTTCCTGTTCCTGTGATATAACATTCTAGTGATCACATCACTTGCTTGCGAGCTATCTTAATGTGATATCACCGAGAGGGCCCAGAGTATATCTATCCGTCATCGGGATGGAAAAAATCCACTCTTGATCCATGAGCCTCAACATAATATCTTCGGAGTATCTGAACCCACCTTTATAGTCACCCTTTTACGCTGTGAAGTTTGATGTTATCAAGTCACTCTTCTGGTGTTAGAAATTAACATGATCTCATGGTCTAAGGACTAAGATTACTTCGTGTGATGTTATAGCAGTATAAACACAATGACTTTGATTGTAATGCTATACTTCGGATGAATGTTCATCACATCATTCACCAATGTTGTGACCTCATTATTAACAACACCCAATGTCCATGATCAGGAAACCTTGACAATCTTGGTAATCAACGAGCTAGTTTACAAGAGAGGCATAACTAGGAACCCTTTATTTGTTTATTAAACACACGTGTATTAACGTTTTCTATTAATACAATTATAACATGCAAAATAAACATCTATTATGTACTTGGAATACATATAATAACAACTTTATTATTGCCTCTCAGGATATATTCCCTTCACGGACTCGTTCAGATATTGTGAGTCGTCATATGGTCCACCATCGTCTGCTCCGCCGTAATGTGCTCCACCCTCATTTATAATATCTAACACTTGTTGTTCACCGGCTTTGCCGCCGTAGTCCATAGCTTAACTAATACAGAAGAAAGGTAAAACAATTTTGTCAATAACATAACATTTCTAAAAATCCTATTTCTATTTCTTTTTTCTACCCTAGTACTAAATTTAACCCTAGTACATGCTTTTCCATTTTAAACAGGATCCGAGGGATCTAAACCCTACGGGGAAAACCTCGGAATCACCTACGGGGGTTCTTTTGTTCTTCCAATTAAACTTGACATTCTAATTCTTGAACAATGCATGATTGTGATGCTATAAGATAGATCTCTTTTTTCTAAACATTTTGATATATTATTTGCATTTTTCTGACTTATAAATTAAAAGATATGATTTTTCTAGTATTATTCCCTTTTTCTATAATTTATGAAAATTAACTAAATTGAATTATGATGCAGGGATGACGTCAGAATATGTGATAAAGCGATTTGTACCATGGCTTATCATAGCCTCAGTCGCTGACCCGCCGGCCCGGTCCTGGGTTAGCAGCATAGAAAACAAAAAATTTCCTACGAAGTGAATAACTAAGCACCAAGATCTATCTAACTAGATACAATCAACGAGTGGATATATATCCATAGAGAACGTATCTTTGAAGAGCGACAAAGCATTTTTAACGAGGTTGAACTCATGGATTATGTAGTCGTACACTTGCTAATCTCAAGATCATGATGAAGGCCAGCAAGTCCAGCAGGTCCAACACCAGCAAGTCCAACACCGCAAAGCAGCGGTGCATCTGTGATCGCACACATGTCCAGTTCCTCGACAACCTCTGTGTCCTTGCTCCAGTGATGCAGTGGAAGCAATAACTCATTTCCATATAAAGCCACTCGGAACATGTATCTCGCTAATCTGAGACCATGGGGAATAATTTCTAGAAGGAGGAGGGGGATGCCAAGGGCCATGTCGTGGCATCCATGGTGGGTTCCCCCACCTCTTCCTCGTTCATGTGGGTGGAGCACCCACTCACATAAATGACCTCCATTCAAAATTCCACAAACACATGCATTAATTTTCCACCAAAATTAATCTATCTCTCATTTAATTAACAGAATTTTGTTAATTACTTTAATTAAAAAATCACATGAACCCCCCTGCAACATTTCAATATCATATGTAGAACCAGTTTCTGCAATTTCACCAGAAACAATTTCGGTTTCCATCAAAATGATTCCAGTGCTTTGTTAAATCTTTATCTGAAACATATTTGTTCCAAATGGTGTTGGTATCCCTTAAGTGTGTCACTCTACGGTTCACGAATAATGCAGACATGATCGAGACCCTTCTCCGATCAAATAACCAGGAGCGGGACCTGGAGATCCGTATTGACTCCCACATATTCAACGATGACTCTAGTGATAGTGTGAACCTTTAACATTGTAACTAAATCCCTTTGTCTCGTGATATTTTACATGTCCGAGATTCTATCATTGGTATCTCCATACCTAGTTTGATCTCGTTACTGACATGCACCCTTTTCTTGTTCCAGTGGTATAACATTCTAGTGATCACATCACTTTCTTGCAAGCTATCTCAATGTGATATCACCGAGAGGGCCTAGAGTATATCTATCTTTCATCGGGATGGACAAATCCCAATCTTGATCCATGAGTCTCAATATAACACCTTCAGAGTATGTGAACCCACCTTTATTGTTACCATGTTACAGTGTGACGTTTAATGTTATCAAGTTACTCTTCTAGTGTTAGTGATTGACATGATCTCATGGTCCAAGGACTATAATTCCTTCATATGTTGTTATAGCAATTTAAACAAAATGACTTTGATCGTATTGCTTTTTACTTTGGCTGAATATTCATCACATCATTCCAC
Organism: Avena insularis; assembly: GCA_023614405.1. NCBI lineage: Eukaryota > Viridiplantae > Streptophyta > Magnoliopsida > Poales > Poaceae > Avena > Avena insularis. Next base: position 108,648,952 of record CM042692.1, read on the forward strand.
CAATGTTGTGACCTTCTTATTAACAACATCCAATGTCCATGATCAGGAAACCTTGATCATCTTGTTAATCAATGAGCTAGTTTATAAGAGAGGCATAAATAGGAACCCTTTATTTGTTTATTAAACACACATGTATTAATGTTTCCAATTAATGCAATTATAGCATGCAAAATAAACATTTATCATAAACAAGGAATAAGATAATAACCACTTTATTATTGCCTCTCGGGAATATTCCCTTCAATCTCCCACTTGTACTAGAGTCAATAATCTATTTTGTGAACTTGCGCATTCAACACACATGGATTTCTATTGTTGTATATACGCATTTTCTTGTCGTTAACATAATCTCGGATCTGACATTTTCAGGTTCGTGTGTATTTGTATGTCTTTGCGTCTCTACGCATCACTCATTCTCTAATGAGATGGCATTTTATAAATTTAGTCCTTTGGTGAGACCTTTAGTTCCGTTGGATTAGAACATGTTGATATAATTGTCGCGCAATATAACTTCATAGTACTAGACCACTATGAACCACACCTAGTTTGATAACAAACTACTTAACCAAATTCCCTCCTTTGCTACTACCATAGTAGTCATATACTTAGCCTTTTGTTGTAGTATCCTTCAGAATGTATCAACTTTGGAACTCATCCAAATCCATCATGGAACCTCCTTTCCATTACATTGTGCCACCCATAGTTTAAACTGAGATAAATTTATTTTGTATCTTATGATAAACTAGTATCAATGTAACACTTTACAATGAACTATTTGTCACTTATACATATATTCGTAGTTCTTCCAGAACTCATAAGGATATCTTTACTATTGTCCAATGATCATCATATGAATCATTCTGGTATATGCTCACAACATTTAGACCATAGGACATATTTGGATATGTACATATCACGGTATTATTGATTAAAATATTCATGTGATTTCACTCATAAAGTGTCAAAACACTTGAATCTTGATACAACATTTTCCATGCGGCAAGAACCTTTCTTGTCGTTTCCACATTGAACCTTTTCAATATATCATATCCGTACGTCTAACACAACCATATTAGCGCCTCAATCTACCCATATAGACATTGATGCCAAATATTCCGGCTTTGCCCAAGTCTTTCATCGAAATCCAATTTTAATTAAATTATTAACCTGTGTTAATAAAAGATACATCATCTCCAATTAACAATATGTCTTCTACATAATGTATTAGAAATATGTCTCATTGCTCCTGCTTAGTTTCTTGCAAATGTAAGCATCTTCATCATATCCAATGAAATTATACATTTGAACAGTTTCATCATGGTGAAGATTCCAACTCCACTATGCTTACTTCAACCATTTAAGTTTGCATGCCCTTTTAGCATCCTTTGAATTAATAAAACCCTTCATACCGTGTCATGTACACGTCCTAGGTAACCATTCTATTAGAAGAACTTCGTTTTGTTTGTTCAACTACCATATACCAAATTATATGTAGTGGTTGCTACATTAATCCGCCAAGAATAAATATTGCTATGAAAGATCAAATCTTTTCATAGTCAACTCCTTGAACATTTTCATAAACTCCTTTCTAACATGTTGACTATTTCATGGATGTCAAACATCCATGTCTATTTCTTTATAGATCCAAATATGACTGATAGGCTTCACACCTTTCCGGAGGGTCTTCCAAGTTCAGAATCTTGATTTCTCGTGTATGGATACTATCACGGATTTTATGACTTCCAGTCATTTTATGGAGTCAGGGCCTATCATTGCTTCTTTGCTGCAGTCAGTTCATCATTATCAAAACAATAATGATTTCTCTTGAAAATCTTACTATTTGATTCTTACCGACCCACACGGTTCAATAGGAATTCTAATTTACGAGATCACAACCATTGTAATCACGAGAACCATGAGCATTTTAGCTGCCTTTGGGACACTTTCTGACGCTACGCTACTTAGCAAATGTTGCGTAGCTTTATCAACATAATCAAAGTTCTATTATCCTCCAACTTAACTTTTGTGAAAAATTCCTTCTTTAAGAAACTTCATGTTCCATGCGACAAACTCTTTTGTCTTCGATGTTATGGAGGAATACCCAACAAATTCTTCGAGATAACCTACAAAGACGTGTTTATCCGACTTTGGTTGTAAACATTTTACTTATGCATAGAAAACCAAAATTTTACATAAGACAACTCGGGTTTTATCCCAAACCATAACCTTTATGGTGTCATTTCAACGGATCACGATGGTGCTCTTTTCAGTGTAAAAGCGGTAGTCTCTAAAGATTTAATCCTTAAATCATAATGGTTGTTTTATAAATGACACCTTTGATCTTACCATGTCAAACAAGGTTCAATTTGATCTGTCGAACATACCATACTCCTATAGTTTATCGGGAAATGCAAATACATGGAACAATTCCTAAAATCTTAGATGTTTTACTAAACATGTAACTCAAATATCTTACTTTATGATCGAATCATAAATTCTTTATTTTCTTGTTATAGTGATTTTCCACTTCATCTTGAAAGTCTTTGAACAATTTTCAAATGTTTCATACTTCTTCCTTATTAAGTAAATATACAGATATATTCACTCATATTTTCGGAGAAAGCATATGAAGTCGAAAGATCCACCGCACATGGCTACATATAATGGACTATATACATCAACATGCATAATGTCCAATAAGTTAGTCATCCATTCCTCTTTGTCCTATGAACGAAGTTTCAATTATCTCGAGGAATGTCTCAGAAGTGTCAGTTGATCAAAATCAAAGACTCCAATAATCCATTAACATGGAGTTTCTTCATGTTTTCTTTATAATATAATTTAAACAACGATGTCACTTCGTAAGAGATCTTTCAATCATTTGTCTTGCGACATTTTAGTATTAGTTTTTATGGATTCTCTAACTAGACTTGTAAAAGTTCATCCATCTTCTATGGAATACGGTAATTATTTGAATAACCATTGTTCTCATAATACTAGAACAAAATAACAATTATTTAAACAAATCTTGAAGGCAAGCTTTGATGTCAACGATGAACACAATAACACTTTATTTGTTTTTGATGAACATCATCACATATTCTCTTGCTAGTTACTTAGGCCATTGTAGTTCATGAATTGCTTTGTTCTGTATGACATTTCACACCAACCAATTAGGTATCCAATACCCAAGAACCATATTGTTTAACAAGCAAAGAATACAACCATAACATGTATATCATCTATATACCTTAGCTAGAAATTTCCGGTCTTTTCTTTTATGCCAAATATTTGATAGATTCTCTTTCAGCATTTCATTTTCCTTTTTAAAGAATATCAACATCAATAGTGGTGCCATACATATGACACATAGTCCAAAGCGGGTATAGTAAAATACTAATACCTTTGGATTTGCACTTTGAAGTGGATCACCATCATCAAATGTTAGGTGTTCTTTCAAAATCCATTCTTTAATAATCTTTTAGTGTAGTAAACATTTTACCTATATCTTCTATTCATCCTTATCATGAAAAATTTCATGATCAAGCTACTATAGCCTATAAGGACAAATCGTGAGTATAATGTCAATTCCCAAAACCTTTTTGGGAGATTAGGATGCCTAGTGTCTCCAACCTTTGCATATTCTCATACAATATGAGAACATGTATTTTGATAAATTATACTCTATCATATTGCAACCATAAACATTGTTTTTGATATCACAATATGTTCCACACATGATGGTTTGAAATAATTTGTTTTCAGCTCCTAGATAACCTCGATATTAAAACAACTTTCTAATATCAAGAACCATGGAGGCAAACATGATACTTAGATACTAACGCTAGAATTGTTACTCTTGATTTAATACTACTTATTCAACTTCATGGAGTAAATAGAGTTAGCTGAAAGTTTGCAATAGGACTTCTAAACTTTAGATTGACACGCAAAAACAATATGATACCAGTCGTAAAGTAAATATCCGGAATTCTATAATTCTATTATCTCAATTAAAACTAAGATCAAGGTAGTAAACAGATGCCAATGACTACAAAAAGTTATGCAAGTTCACTTCAATTTTAGTTTATGATAAATTGAGTTCGACTAATCTAAATTACAAATGAACTCCCACTCAAAACCAATATCCCTCGAGTTATTTTGGTGATTACATGAACCAAATCCACTACACCAAGTCCGATCATCACGTGAGTCGGTGTAGCTTCAAAGGAGAACATCTATATGGGCATCATATATACCATATGACTCATGCTTAACTTTCGGTCTGTGTTCTGAGGCCATGTATGTACATGCTAGGCTCACCAACTAAGAACCTTAGTACTCGCATGTGTAAAACTGTCATACACCCATTGTATGAAAGTGTAGAATCAAAAACACCCGATCATCACATGATGACTTGAAACAACGATCCATATAATGGTGCATACTTAAGGAAGAACACATTTTATCGTGATATCTAAACGAGGGATCATCCTATAATGCTACTAAAGTGCCAAACAACCTATATAAGATACAAACAAAACAGTATATGCATAAAGTGAAATGATATGGTTCTTGCACTTTATCACTATCATGTGCATCATGGTATGATCTTTATCATTCCTTTATGTGTAAGGGCAAGGTCTATGGAACTTACACGTTAGGCATGCTTTAATTTCCAAGAGTATCAACTATACTTCAAATTATAACATTACCATATCATGACACTATCCTAGCAACAATCTAAACTAGACACCTCTAATTTATCAATTGCAAGTTTTACATGGCTTAGGGCTTTCGAAGATAGAACCGGTCTTACCTACAAACATGGAACCACAATGATGATAACCAAATTATTAGCAACTCATTATAAATCAGATATTGACTATAGTAGGAGAGACAAACACCCTCTAGCCACTTATGCAAAACTAGTTGCATGTCAAGCATGAAACTTGTCTCATGTGCGAGGACATGTAAAGTTAGTCCGGGCCGCTTCATCCTACTATGCCACCAATATCCAAAATACATATAAGATGCAATAACATGATCATCATCACCCACATACTCTTATGTGTTCTACCCGTGCAAAGAATCTATGCATAGATCAGGCTCTGATACCACTGTTGAGTTCACAGCATAGAAAACAAAAAATTCCTACGAAGTGAACAACTAAGCACCAAGATCTATCTACCCAGATACAATCAACCAGTGGATATACATCCATAATAACATAACCTTGAAGAGAAACAAAGCATTGTTAACGAGGTTGAACTCATGGATGATGTAGTCGTACACTTGTCGATCTCAAGATCGTGATGAAGTCCAGCAATTCCAGCAGGTCCAACACCAGCAAGTCCAGCACCGCAAAGCAGCGGTGCATCCGTGATCGCACACATGTCTGGTACCTAAACAACCTATGTGTCCTCGCTCCAGCGATGCAGCGGAAGCAGCAACTCCTTTCCAGATAAAGCCACCGGGAATATGTATCTTGCTAATCTGAGACCATGGGGAATACTTTTTAGAGGTGGAGAGAGATCCTTCATGAGGAGGTATGTGTGAGATGAAGTGAGAGGGGTGCCTTTTATAGGAGGAGGGTGCAACCAAAGGCCATGGCGTTGCAGCCATGGTGGGTGCCCCCACATCTTCCACATTCATGTGGGTGGAGCACCCACTCACATAAAACACCTCCACTCAAATTTCACTAACACATGCATTAATTTTCCACCAACATTAATGTGTCTCTCATTTAATAAAAATATTTTATTTATTTTATTTAGAATTTTCTTAATTACTTTAATTAACAAACATTCACATAAACCCCTGCAACATTTCAATATCCCATGTTGAACCCGTTATTGCAATTTCACCCGAAATAATTTCGGTTTTCATCGAAATGATTCTAGCGCTTTCTTAAATCTTTATCTGAAACATATTTTCTCCAAATGGTGTCGGTATCCCTTAAGTGTGTCACCCTATGGTTCGTGAATAATGCAGACATGATCGAGACCCATAGCGGGACCTAGAGATCCGCACTGACTCCCACACATTCAACGATGAATCTAGTGATCGTGTGAACCTTTAACATCGTAACTAAATCCCTTGGTCTCACGATATATTACATGTCTGAGATTCGATCATCGGTATATCCATACCTAGTTTGATCTTGTTACCAACATGCATTATTTTCTCGTTCCCGTGATATGACATTCTAGTGATCACATCACTTGCTTGCAAGCTATCTCAATGTGATATCACCAAGAGGGCAAAGAGTATATCTATCTATCATCAGGATGGACAAATCCCACTCTTGATACATGAGCCTCAACATAACACCTTCAGAGTATCTGAACCCACCTTTATTGTCACCCTATTACAGTGTGACGTTTGATGTTATCAAGTTACTCTTCTAGTTTTAGTGATTGACATGATCTTATGGTCTAAGGACTAGAATTACTTTGTTTGATGTTGTAGCAATTGAAACGCAATGACTTTGATCGTATTGCTATACATTGGATGAATATTCATCACATCATTCCACCAATGTTGTGACCTCGTTATTAACAACATCCAATATCCTTGATTAGGAAACCTTGATCATCTTGTTAATCAACGAGTTAGTTTATAAGAGAGGCATAACTAGGAACCCTTTATTTGTTTATTAAACACACATATATTAACGTTTCCAATTAATATAATTATAGCATGCAAAATAAACATTTATCATTAACAAGGAATAAGATAATAACCACTTTATTATTGTCTCCCGGGCATATTCCCTTCACCCGGGCCACGACAGCGTGCCACCTCAGCAATGTGGGGCATGCGAGGGGCTAACTCTGCTTGACCTCACGGCGGATGGTGTTTGACACCGATGACCACAAGGTGGCGGTGCTACGGCTCACGTAGGGATGAGTTAGCATGGGAATCGGAAGCTCCTCAATAGGGGCGACCTAACTATGGCGATGGGAGGCTCTGGGTGGCTAGGAACTATGCCAGTGACGATTGGAGCGGAGCTTGCGGAGCGGCGCTCGACAGCAAGGTAGTACGGAGAACATGGAAGGCTAGAGAAGGCTACCAGGAGACTGGTATGCTCACCCTGAGGCTTGTAGTGCGGTCGAGGACGGGGATGAGTTGCGGCCGAAGATGGGGAAGATGGTGGCGCGCGCCCTCCTCCTCCCTACAGATCGGCGAAGCCTCCTCCTCCTTGCAGATGACAGCGTGATGGTTCCCTCCTCGGAGAGCATGAAGCAGGTGGAAGCGTGTCAGTTCCTCCTCAGCAGCGGCGGTTGATTTCCCCAAGTCTCGGTTGCTCGCTGCAACCGGGGAAGGTGTCGCGATATATATTCCCCAACCCTTTAGTCCCGGTTGCAGCTATGAACTGGGACTGTAGGTCCTTTTGTCCTGGTTGGTAGCTACAATCGGGACTAAAGACCACCCCTTTAGTTTCGGTTGGTGGTTGCAACCGGGACTAAAGGTATTTTCGACCGCCCGCTGGAATTCGTGTGCGAGGCCCACCTCTAGTCCCGGGTTCCATTGCCAACCGGGACTAAATGTGGTTTTGTAATTATTTTTTTAGAAAATCCAAAAAATAAGTAAATATTATAAAATAAATATCTATCATACTATAATTAAGAAAATTATGTATTATATATCAAAATTTTAGAAAAAGAAGATCTATAATTTAAATCTATTATCATACTCAGTTATACAACTTACATGAAATAATTTATTGTTTAACAAATTTTCTATTAAATATAAATCTTGGAAAAAAATATTTTATTATTAAAAAATCAGATTATACATATAATATATCAAAATGATCACAAAAATATAATCTACCCATTAAAAATATTATATTTCATATACTGTTCTAACCTGCCATATTTTGGATATTTGAAAAGTGTTTGAATATGAATTTGAATAACTTCTGCACATTTTCAAATCTAACAAAACTTTCAATATCAAAAGTGTTTGAATTTGAATAACTAATCCAAGACCATTTTCTGTTTTCTAAAATAATTATTCTAGCTATTCAAATTATTAACCATTTTGCCATTTTCAATTAAAAATGCATTACCTCGTAGCTTTTGCATATTTCTGAATCTGACAAAACTTTCAACATGAAAAGTGTTTCAATTTGACTAACTAATCCAAAACCATTTTCTGTTGCCTAAAGACACATTGACTCCTTTTATGAATGATGAGAATTAAGTTCTCTGGATGTCATATATGCAGGTGTTGCCTCTCTCTTATGAATCAACAACTTCCTATTGAGGGTCAGTTCATATCCAGATAAGCAGATCAGTTAAATGCAGAGATTGTCTTGGGAACTATTCATAATGCTCCTGACATAAAAGTTTAATATACACATTACATATAGTTATATAAAAGATTTAGTAAATTAATACATTTCTAGTGTTGGGGTTTTCTTCTGCATCGTAGCCATGGAGCATCTTCATTATTTAATAGGATGACTGGTTCAGTGTTCACTCTGAAGGTCGGAATTTTATCAAACTTATTATAAACTTCTGACATGTCTGTCTTGTCCTTCACTCCCATGATGTTTATTTCCCTGAAAGAACTATGTGGTGCTTTGGCTCATCATATGATGCATTCATTTGCTTATCTTTCCTTTTTCTCGGTTTGGTAAACATGTCCTTCACATACCACATCATTGGCTAGGAAGAATGGTTCGTCTCTATACCCAAGATTGTTGAGATCCACTATTGTCATTTTGTACTGCTGGTCTACCTTTATCCCGCCTCCGTTCAACTTGGCCCATTTGCACCGACACAAAGGGACCTTAAAATAAGGTCCATAGTAAAGTTCACATATCTTCTCTATGTAACCATAATATGTGTCCTTTTGCCCATTATCGGATGTTGCATCAGAGCGGACACCACTGTTTTGGTTGGTGTTCTTTTTGTCTTGGGCGATCGTGTAAAATGTATTCTAATTTATCTTACTAGTCATCAGCCCGTGCAACTGCACGAGCTAGAATTTGAAAGCTCTAAAGGGCGTTCCTTGTTGCTTAATGTTAAAACTTAAAATGGCTTTACTTGCACGTTCAAATGGTTATGTGTTACACATAATCTAATGGTGATGTGTTACACATAATCTAATTCAAATGAGGAAATAGATAGTGTTCGTCTTGCATGATAATATAACTTTTTTAACAGTATATACCAACTCATTTGTCTAATCGATTGAACACAAACTTGACTCCTGAAATTGCGCTTAGCAAATGGTAGAGCTGTAGAGAAATGTTTGGCAAATGATAGGAGGTTACATAATCAAACTATCGGGTAAAATTAGATAAATATAGCACCACCAAAATAGATAATGAGAACCTCATTCAAATATCATATTTTGCTACTCTCGCGGAATTTATAATGTCAGATTTCCCAAAATTGTTTTATTCCTATTTTGCTCCATTTCCCATGGATGTATTCAGAAACATCACTTGTACTACTCTAGTTTAATCAAGGGATCCTCTCAATCAGCTTAAGCAATCTTATTGATTTACAAAAGAGTATATCAATGCTTCCGATACAGATGCAAATAAGTCTATCATATTATAGACTACGTCTTCTCAATATCCTTTCAGAATATAGCTAAATCATCTGAAGTAGTAGTAAAGATAATTATTTGTATACTGAAAATATGGTCATGAATCCATTATTTCTCATTTGGTACTGCACATGTACGACCATGCAGCAAGACTGCACTCGTATGATTTATTATGGGTCAAATGTATTGGTCTGCTCTACCTCTACTTGGCTAGCTGCAATGTTTCTATATATTGTTGTTATTGACATATTGGGACACCGATGATTTAGTAGATACATCGACAACATTGCACCATGGTACTTGTTATTTATTCCGCAAATACTCCTTTATAAATCAAGAAGAGGTGAATTTCCGAACATCGTTGTTGTGCACACATGTACTCCAAAACGGAAGAAATTTAGAAATAATAACAAAGCTAAAAGAAGCTTCCCAAATCCTACAAATTGTCTAGTTATATGAGAGATACATATTTAATCCGAATTTTCAAGCTAAGGACAACACTTCTCTAGAAGTCCTTTGCATGGCAAGATGAGCTCCATTCACATATCAGTTAGTTGTTTTCTCAAACAAATAAAAGGTTGATGGATGAGTCATTCACCTTACCACATTTTCTGACAGAAATATTGGTTCTTAACCATTCTCTGATTCCCATCAATTTATTAGCATATTGAATATATTCAGGTGTTCAGTCTTAGGAACCACATGCAGATTCTACTTGTAGCTCTATGTTTGAATGCAAAATTGAAATATTGTCAATATTGTTCTCTCAGTGACTCTCCATCCCTTAAAAATTGAAGTAGACCTTTATGTTAACTGTCAGTTTACTTTTAAAATTCATGCAAAGACACAATATGTAGGTAATGAATTGACGACCTTTAGTTAATATCTGAACTCATATATTCCACATAGGTAAACACTTACCTTATATACCAAACTGGAATATAAAAAGTGGATAGACAATCTCTTACTACAATGTATATGATGTAGTTTATAAGGATCAATTGTAGTGATAAGAATCTACAAATAAAACTTCTAGGGAATCTAGGGAAACAAATCCACAAAACAATATCTATTGTTCCGCCCACACAAAAAAACTATGTGTTAGTGAGTAAATGTAAATGTAGTGTGTCCTAATTCACAACCTTTACCATTGCTTTCAAGGATATGTCGCCAGAATTTATATATCAGCTTAATCATTTTCAATTATAAATCTCCACATCCAGTAAAACAAATAACCATAACGTAGTTGCTTCCTTTGGACATTTCCTAAAACACTTGGTGGGAAGGACCAACTAACGGTGCTGGCGATTGATTTCGTCTAGTCATTGATGACGGCACAATCAAGATGTTGCTGCTTATGCTTCTTGGAAGGCACATGCATGGTGGACACGTTGATCCTCTTGTAGGTCAGACTACTCAGTCTCTCACCGCCTTGACCTGTACTACATATTGACGTGTCTTCAAGAGAATTACTTTCGTCTTCCTCTCCATCCAGGTCCCTGTTTGATGTGTGTCAGGTTCTGAACATGAAGACAAACGTGATACAGGCGATATATAGGGGGCAAGAAAGGGCATGCAGGAGCGACCAAGGAGGGGATGTACAGTCACTTTTTATTCAGCCTCTTTAATACCTGCAATATCCCGATCTGAGATTCAGACTTCCATTGATGCATCTCCTTCTCCACGTCGTAGATCATTGCAATTCGGTAGCAATTGATTGAGGAGATTGAATTCTAATGTGGTCGGGTTCAGTGGAGATGCAAAGATTGGAGAGGAATAGGATTGTGGATGAAGCGAGGCACTTTGTTTCTCTTGACGGAAGGGCGGTGCCACAATACCTTCGTGGAGGAGGAGGGGCTCGGCGAACGAATATGCAAGGAGATATTTCTTTCTGGTAACCGGAGGCAGAGTTCCATAAAAACCGTGCAGGTGGGACCTCCAGTAAGGACTCTTAAGATATTTCATCCCACGGCTGTAAATATATAAACCGGAGATCAGACAGATGATTAGCTCAGTTTTCTAAGAATTAACGTGGTGGCTTCTACGGTGCCTCCAATTAGTAAATATAAGATACCCTTGTAAAGTTAATATAGTCGAGATGGTGACTTGGATAACAAGTACAACTGATCTCCAACGGTGGTGTTATTCATGAAATGTATCTGCAACCAACCGCTGAAAGTCGCTATGTGTTCATGTTTAATCCACGAGTCAGAGTGCCCCGGGATTTTGGAGAGTACAATATTATTGTGTTCCTCGATATACGAAGCCACCAAGGTGGAATTTTGTAGAACTGTGTAGTGCGCTTGAGTGAAAGAATGCCCGTCCATACTTATCATTGCTTTCTTTCCTAGCATGCATTTTCCACTCAGTCTCCCCTCATGCCACGATTCAGAAACACCAATCGTCTTAAGGTCAGGAATAAAGTCAACACAAAACTTAATGACCTCCTCTATTCCATGGCCCTTGGATATTCTTCATTCTGTCGTAGCACGGTTATGAACAAATTTTTTAAGACTCGCATGAACCTCTCAAAGGGGATCATATTGTGTAGAAATACAGGACCGAGAATGGTAATCTCTTCGACAAGGTGAACTAGGAGGTGCGTCATAATATTGAAGAAGGATGGTGGGAACACCAACTCGAAGCTAACAAGACATTGGACCACATCATTTTGTAGCCTTGGAAGACTTTCTAGATTGATTACATTCTGAGAAATTGCATTGAGGAATGCACAGAGCTTCACAATGGGTACTCAAACATTTTCCGATGCAATCGGAAGAAATTACATCATAAGGACATGGCAGTCATGAGACTTTAGCTTTTGTAATTTTTCTCATCCACATTTATTATTCCCTTTATATTCGATGAGAAGCTAGATGGGACCCTAATCCTGCTTAGGCATTCAAAAATATTTCCTTCTCTTCTTTGGTAAGAGCATAGTTCACAGCACATTGAAACTGCTCTAGATGCATGTCATCTCGGTCTTTCATATGTTGCTGGTCCTACCGTGCTTATGGTATATCTTTATTCTTCCCATACACGTCCAAGAAGCCTAGCAGGATCATGCAATGATTCTTCGTCAGGTGCATCACATTGATTGCACAGAGGACCTATGGAACTTTCCAATAGGGTAGCTTCCAAAATACAGATTTCTTCTTCCACATGGGTGCGTGTCCGGAAGCATTTATTCATAATAGATTGTCTACTAGTACCCTTTCCAAAGATTACTTTTAAATCCTTCACATCATCACCAGTACGATGGATAGGCTTACTCCAGTGATCTACCTCACCATTAAAATGCTTGCCTTTCTTTCTTAAGGGATGCCTGGGTGGAAGAAATCAACGATTCCCTGGGTACACATTCTTCTTACATTGATCCAAATATATACTTTTAGTCTCACCTAAATAGTGCGTTCATGTATTGTATCCCTTGTTTCTCTGTCCTGAAATGTTACTAACAGCATGAAAATCATTGATGGTGACGAACAACAACACTCATAGGTAAAATTCCTCCTGTTTGTGCTCATCCCACTCACGTACACCTTGTTCGTCCCACAACTGTAAAAGTTCTTAAACTAATGGCCTTAGGTACACATCAATGTCGTTGTCGAGTTTCTTCGGTCCTTGGATGAGCATTGGCATCATAATAAACTTCCCCTTCATGCACAACCAAGGAGGAAGGTTATAGAAACATAGTCACAAGCTAAGTGCTAGGACTGCAGTTCTACTCCCCAAAAGGATTCATGCCATCTATACTTAGACCAAACCATAAGTTCTTTGTGTCACCTACAAAGTGAGGGAAATCTCTCGATTTTTCTCTACTATGACCAATCAGCGGGGTGTCTCAACATCGTGTCTTTCTTACGGTCTTCCATGTTCCATTGCAACAACCATGCATGCTCTTTGTTTCTGAACAAACGTTTCAACCATGGTATTATAGGAGCATACCACATCACCTTGGAAGGAACTCTCTTCATGGGACGCTCGCCCTCAACATCACCATGGTCATCTTGTTTGATCTTATACCGTAATGCAGTGCATACTAGGCATGCATCCAAATTCGTGTACTCCTCGCCGCGGTAGAGGATGCAGTCATTGGGGCATGCATGTATCTTCTGAATGTCTAATCATAGAGGGAAGACAACCTTCTTTGCTTCCTCTGTACTGCCGGGAAACCCGTTATCCTTTGGAAGCAGCTTCTCATTATTTTTAGCAAGTTTTCAAATCCCTTGTCAGTCACACCATTTTCAGCCTTCCATTGTAGCAATTCCAATCTGCTACTGACGCATGTAAAATGCATACATGAACTTTGCACTTTATTACTTGATATTCCAACATATTTGCATCATATATGGGTTATATTCATGTTTTATAATGATCATTGGGAATAATTCACACTTTAACCCTGCCGAGGCAAAAAACCCCAATTTCAATGTTTTTGACTTTTAGGTACCCAAATGACGTCCAATTGACCTGAAACTTCACGGGACCTAGCATTTATTAGAATGAAGAACTTCACGGGACGGCCAAAGATCCGCGAGATAAGAAGATCGAGGAGGGAACAGGCACATCAGCCGCATGATACGTCCATTTTGCATTACTATTCTATATCATATTTTACTGTTATTCATTGATATATTTCATATTAGGACATGATACTTATGCTATTTCATCTATTTTTGCATGGTTGATGACTTTTGGAGCATGGACCGCTGCAGTCAGGATTCTGATGGAAAAGGTGTTGTTTGGAGGCAAAATTAGTGAAGATCAGAAAATCCGGGAAGATACATGGAAAATCCTATTTTTCCAAAAGGAGAAGGAATCCAGAAGGGGAAGCGGAGATGGGCCACAGGGGGCCCACACTACCCCCTGGCGCAGGCCACCCTAGGCCACGCAACCAGGAGGTGTGGCCACCCTGGTCCACCCATGGGTCTACCCTCTGGCGTATATTATCCTCCTGAAACCCTAATATTCGGGGAGAGACCACAGAAAGATTTCGCCGCCTCTGCGGGGCTAAAAACACCGAGAGAGAAAGATCACTCTGGCAGACATAATTCTGCCAGGGGAATTCCTTCCCGGAGAGGGGAGATCGTCGCCATCAACACCACCATCAAGTTTGACTTCATCGGGATCATCATCATCGTCACCACCATCATCTCTACTAGCACCATCATCACAACCTCATACCGTTGTAAAAATTGGGTTGAATCTTGCATAGTTCTTAGGGGAAACTTTCCCAGTGTTGATTACTCTTTGTAGTTGATGCTATTGAGTGAACCATTGAATTATCGTTTATGTTCAGATTGTTACATATCATTATTTCATCTCTGATCATGATCCATATGATGTCTTGTGAGTAGTTCGTTTTGTTCTTGAGGACATGGGAGAAGTCATGTTGTTAGTAGTGGAATTGTGTTGAGAAAGATTCAATAGTTTGATATTTAAGTTGTGGTGTACTTCTTCTAGTGGTGTCATGTGAACATCGACTACATGACACTTCACCTATATGGGCCTAGGGTAATGCATTGTGTATTTGGCTAATAATCGTAGGGGTTGCCGGAGTGATAGAAACCTGAACCCCTGTTAGGAAACCTTTGCACAAGGGACGTCGGGGTATTAGAGTTTAAAGCTGTGGTTAGGTTTCTATCTTAATTACTTTCTTGTACTTGCGGATGCTTGCAAGGGGTAAAATCACAAGTATGTATTAGTCCTAGGAAGGTCGGTACATTAGCACAGGTTCATCCACACAACACTTAGCAAACTAAAGAAGATTAATCAACTATATGAAGCGAAAGCACTTGACGGAATTCCCATTTGTCCTCGAGAACGTTTGGTCATCCTAAGTAATACAACTGGCTTGTCCTTTCCTAAAGAAAGGATCGAGCCACTTGCTGCATTTATTCTTATTGTCTTTTATTTACTTGTACTTTATTTACCTGCATTATCAAAAACCCCTAAAAATCCGTTTGCTAAGTATTTACAAAGAATTCCTACTCCAAGCCATTCGCCAACACCTTCTTCTCCTCGTTGGGTTCGACACTCTTACTTATCGAAAATACTGCAATACACCCCTATACTTGTGCGTCATCAAGACTATTCTCTGGCGCCATTGATGGGGAGTGAAGCGCTATTGGAGAGTGGAACTGGTAAAGGAAACTTCTACTGTGAGTATTGTTTAGTTCTGTTAGTTGCTTTATTTTCAATATGGATAATTCACTGAGTTTCTTATTTCGTAATGCTAATACCACTGCTAAGGTAGTAGATGAACCACCGTCTGCTGAGAATGATACTTTTAAAATACCTACGAGAATTATTGATCGTGTTATGGATAACTATTATGTTGGAGATGGAACTGTCTATCCCGGTGATCATTTGCTCTTTATACACAAATTATGCGGGTTGTTCAAGTGTGCATATATTACAACAAATCAAGTCAAGAAGAAGTTATTCTCATTATCACTAAAAGGAAGAACTGAGGGATGTTATCAGCTGCTAAAGAATGGTCAAGCTCTTGAATGGGAGGAAATAGTACCTCTCCTTTATTCAAAGTTTTATCCTCCTAGTGAGATTCATAAAGATCGGAATCAAATATACAACTTTTGGCCTCTTGATGGAGAGAGTACAGATCAAGCTTGGGGGAGATTGAAGTTACTAATGCTCAAATGTCCCATTCATGAGCTCCCCAACAATATTATTATCAATAACTTTTATGCAAGGCTTTCTCTTCATGATAAGGATTTATTGGATGCTTCTTGTGCTGGATCATTCACTCGCATGGAAGAAGAAGCTAAATGGGATCTTCTAGACCATATTCAAGACAATGCTGAAGCATGGGAAAATGACAAAGGAAGAAAGTCAGGTATAAATTATGATTATGAATGCATTGAATATTTTATGGGAAGTGATGACTTTCAAAATATTAAAATGCTTATGGTATTGACTCTCAAGCTATTGCAACTTATTTTAAGGCTTTGTCTTCCTATATTGAAGTTCCTAAAAAGAAGTGGAATAAGTATCATGAACCATATAAAGATGTTGCTAAGTGTGTTCCTGCAAGAAATACTGAAGTTTATACTGCTAATCATGTTTTACCCGAACCTTACATTGAGAAAATACCTTTCCCAGTTAAAGTAAAGGAACATTCTATGATAGCTAGTATGGGTAATGAAAGCAAAAATAAAGCTGTTGAACCTGATAAACAAATGGATGATGAACCTATAATAGCAAATGTTAAATACTTTGTCACTAAATATGAAGAAGATGGACACACTATCCTCTGTAAGGATAACCCTAATATTGTTTCACAAAGTAGTGTTATGAGAGTTAGTGTCCCTGTGTTTTCTGTTAGAATAAGTGATCATTGTTACAATGGTTCTTGTGATAGTTATATCATTAAATTTATGCATGATACTGAAAGTTATTATGAGAGAGGTAAGACTGTTCTTATGCATCACAATAATATCAAGTTTCCTCGTTTTATGCTTAAAGTCTTTATGTTGCACTTGCTTTGCCTTTCTATGCTTGTAGCCTCTGGTTTCAAAAACTTGTTTGTTTACAAAATTCCCTTGCATAGTAAGTGGGTTAGACTTAAACATGTATATTTTTTCTTCTTAATGCTCTCTTTCACTTAAATTCATATTTTTATGTGAGCATCATTGAAATTATCATGGCTATCTTAATGGCTATAAAGAAAGAGCTTTTTGGGAGACAACCCATTATATTCTTGCTTTCAGTTTGTTTTTGTTTCTTTGAGGCTTGGAAGTTATTACGTCGGTAATAACCTCTCCTTATCCTTTTTTTGGTTTTTGTGTCAACATCAACCTCTAATGAGAGAGAAGTAAGATTTGGGGAAGTTGCTATCCCGAAACAGATTTTTGTGCTTCACCGTAAACATTCATGAGAGATCTCTGTATGTCGGATTGAGCTGTAATATTTTGTGCTTCTGCCCCAGGTTGTTATTTAACTTTCCTTAGTTCTGCACTTTTTTATTTGAGCAACAGAAGATTTTCGAAAAAATTGATCTTTACCTGCTGGTCTGTTTTGATAGATTTTGCCACTCTTGCATTTGCTTCTTTAATAGATTTCATTTTTAGGTTTTCGGAAGGAGTTGCTACAGTAGATTATGT
This sequence comes from Avena insularis, assembly GCA_023614405.1. Lineage (NCBI taxonomy): Eukaryota > Viridiplantae > Streptophyta > Magnoliopsida > Poales > Poaceae > Avena > Avena insularis. Next base: position 108,666,645 of record CM042692.1, read on the forward strand.
TTTGATGGATTTTAGTTGAAATTGGACTTAAAAGGTTTATTACCCCGCTTACACTAATGTTGCTAATGAGAATTGTGTGAAGTTTTGTGTGAAAGAAATTTCCAGGTTATCGGAGAAAATGGTGTAATAAAAAAGTGAAAGGTTTCATGACTCGAGCAATATGAGTATGAAGATGAAGATATTGATGTTATTTAAGTGGTAAGTCCGGAAAAATTTGTCAAAGACCAAATTCAGAGACCTGCAGAGTCCGTTTTTGAATAGGTAACAGATCTGGTAAGAAAAGTTCCGCAAAAATTCTATCCAGCTATATTTTTGCAGTTTTTATACAACAAGGAAAGCAATTAAGCAAAAGAGGGACGGAAGCGGAGCCAGGGTGGCTCACACCACCGCCTGGCGTGGGCCCCCTAGCCGCGCCAGCAGGTGATGTGGCCACCCCGGACTCCGTCTCCGACCCGTTTTCTCCCAATACCTTCCTTTTGTTATAAAAAATTGTAATATATAATCCCCCGGATCCCCCGAGCTTCGTATATCGTGTTCTCGTCGTGTTTTTGTTTCGATATATTTCTGCCAGGAACTATTCTTGAAAGTTAGAAGCACAATGGTGTCCTCCAAGGATAGGGGAAAAGAGCCTATGGAGGAAGATCTCCAAGACCCCGGGCAGGAGAAGGAGATCAACAGTGAAGATGAAGAGGAGGCAAAGCAAAGCCCACATCTGCACACCGGCACTACCATTGCAAGAATTAGAGTGGTGGAAAATCCTGCTAGGATCAGAAGGACTGCACGAATGTCAACTGGAGGGAAACCTCCACGTCACTATTTGGCTCCACGGTCACTTCCTCCATGCACCAAGAATCCTTTCCATACCCTTATCCATGAGCATCAATACCAGGATATGCCCAAGGAGAAACAACCCTCCAATTGGGATTTGCCTCGTTCTAGCCATGCAGGAAAAGAAGACTTTAAGGAGGAAGAGTGGGGAAAGAATCGCAAGAGCTAGAATTGGCAACCCGACATGATCATGAGCCGCATTGAGCAAAACTCACAGTTGATTCATAATCTCAGCTTCGAGATTGAGGACTTGGGTAAAGTAATCAAAAAGCTCATCGAGAGAATACCACCACCACCGAAGGAGTAATTCGTCATCAGGTTTTGGTATCCCCTTGGTTTGTTCCAGGCTTGGGGGAGTGTCACGGTATCACATCACTATGTCCTATATTTTCACCTTTTTAGTAGAGTCATATCATGAATAGAGAAGTTATCATGTAGGATGGTTTGCATTATGGAAGTGTCCCCCCTCTCGTTAGATATCTATGTATCCCTTGGTGTGAGTTGCCGTTATGAAATATTAATGAGAAGTTCTTTCATTTATTCTTTTGCATATCTTATTTTAGTTTTCAATTCATGGTTATATCATTGATATTGTCATTAGTATTGTTATCACTTTGGGATCATTGAGTTAATTTAGCTGGTTTTGGCAAACCTGGCTCGGTCAGTAGCAACACTATTTTGAGAATTGAATGGAAAAGATAAAAGTACTCTTAAAGAAATATAATTTCATCATCTTTCTTTCTTGATTTGCTCATAAATTTAGTATTCTCTAGTTAAGATCTTTTGTGCTTCCAAGGAAGATTGCATGTTTGTTTTTATCACTTGTATGTTTGTTTGTTTCCTTCAACTCTTATGCTTGCTACCAGCCTTGCTAGCCAAAAACCTGTACTGAGAGGGAATGCTTCTCGTGCATCCAATCCTTAAACCAAAACCTATGCCATTTGTGTCCACCATACCTACCTACTAGCACTATTGATATTCCAAGTAAATTCATGTTTTTATCTACCTTCCAAATGAAACTTGTTATGAGAAAATTAGTGATTAAAGCTCTCACGAACTTGATGGCACACTTTACTTTCTTGCACTTAATAAACTTGAACCATTGTGTCCATCTATGTTGCATATATGCTTGTGCTTTGTAAGTTGTGAATTAGCAGAACCATGCATCATGGGGAACGCTTTCAACATTGCACTAGTACTTTGTACCTCGTTGATATCATGATTCTTTTGCTTATGGATCCCGGCAATGTGAAATAAAAGGGGAACTTGTAAGATCATGGAGTTTGTATGTGTGTTAGAGAAACGCTTGGGCCGCTAGCCTAAGCCATGTCTAATCATGGTGGAAACTTGCATCATAACCATAATGAGCACTCTATGAAGCATCCTCAATAAAAACCTATGCAAATACCAAATAAAAAGATCACTGAGATGCTCATTGTCTGCTTGCCTTGTCATTTTGATTATGTGATAGCTCATGTATCATGTGCAAGGGGTACCCCGTTGGCGGTTCTCTATGATACATACGTATTTACAATGACAAGAGCTTACTTGTGACTGAAGTTGATTAGCATGAGGTTCGGTACTTGTAAGTAAGGGGCATGAGTTTCAACTTATAACATGTCAAGCATATCCTCTTAGTTGTGTCACTTTAACCTTAATCACCTAAAGATGCTTATGATAGGCGCAATGAGAGCTAAAAGCTAATCAGTACCATAATTTTTGGAAGCTCTTTATGAAACTTGAAATCCCTGTTTCCCTCTGCGAAGGGCCTATGTTTTACTTTTTAGTTGAGTTAGTAAACCTATTCCCTTCTACCTCAGCAAGTATTTTGAGTTGTTGTGTTTCATTCATTCATATGATGATTTATTCAATCATGTTTCTTATGTTCCTTGTTTTGCACATTGCTCTTATCTTGGTGATTACTACTTTGAAAGCTATCATTGAAAACCAGTTATTTGTGAACTCGGCAAATTGTCAACTATTCTTCGACCGAGAGCTAAGTTTGCCATTACCAGTTATGATTTACTTTATGTATCTTTATTGTGTTTCCTTTACTTATTGCAAGTTAAGTTATATAATAGTGAGTTGTCTTCTATTATGACTTATGCATTGATGAATGTGATGCTTCTTGTCCGTATTCTTTTATCGACTCTTCACTCCTTAAACCTGAGGTCATGTTTATTGAGCTCAGTTTTCGCTTGGGGACAAGCGAAGTCTAAGCTTGGGGGGAGTTGATACGTCCATTCTATATCATAATTTACTATTATTCATTGATATATTTCATATTAGGAGATGATAATTATGCTATTTCATCTGTTTTTGCATGGTTGATGAATTTTGGAGCGTGGACCGCTATAGTCAGGATTCTGATGAAAAGGTGATGTTTGGAGGCAAAATTCGCGAAAATCAGAAAATCCGGGAAAATACATGGAAAATCCTATTTTCCAGAAGATGAAGGAAGCCAGAAGGGGAAGCGGAGATGGGCCATAGGGGGCCCACACCACCCCCTGGCATGGACCACCCTAGGCTGCGCCACTAGGTGGTATGGCCGCGCTGGTCCACCCCTGGCTCTCCCCTCTGGCGTATATTATCCTCCCGAAACACTAATACTCGGGGAGCGACCACAGAAAGATTCCGCCGCCTCTGTGGGGCGGAAAACACCGAGAGAAAGATCTCTCCGGCAGACAAAATTCTGTCGGGGGAATTCCTTCCCGGAGAGGGGAGATCGTCGCCATCAACACCACCATCAAGCTGGCCTTCATCGGGATCATCATCATAATCACCACCATCATCTCCACTAGCACCATCATCACCACCTCATACCGCTGTAACAATTGGGTTGAATCTTGCATAGTTCTTAGGGGAAACTTTCCCGGTGTTGATTACTCTTTGTAGTTGATGCTATTGAGTGAACCATTGAATTATCGTTTATGTTCAGATTGTTACATATTATTATTTCATCTCTGGTCATGATCCATATGATGTCTTGTGAGTAGTTCATTTTGTTCTTGAGAACATGGGAGAAGTCATGTTGTTAGTAGTGGAATTGTGTTGAGAAAGATTCAATAGTTTGATATTTAAGTTGTGGTGTACTTCTTCTAGTGGTGTCATGTGAACGTCGATTACATGAAACTTTACCTATATGGGCCTAGGGGAATGCATTGTGTATTTCTCTACTAATTGTAGGGGTTGCCGGAGTGACAGAAACCTGAACCCCCTTTAGGAAACCTTTGCACAAGTGACATCAGGGTCTTAGAGTTTAAAGCTATGATTAGGTTTCTACCTTAATTACTAGTCCTAGGAAGGTCGGTACATTAGCATAGGTTCACCCACACAACACTTAGCAAACTAAGGAATATTAATCAACTATATGAAGCGAAAGCACTTGATGGAATTCCCATGTGTCCTCGAGATGGGCCACAGGGGGCCCACACCACCCCCTGACGTTAGGGCCACTTGCTGCATTTATTCTTATTTTCTTTTATTTAGTCATACTTTATTTACCTGCATTATCAAAAAACCGTAAAAATCCGTTTGCTAAGTATTTACAGAGAATTCCTGCTCCAAGCCATTCGCCAACACCTTCTGATCCTTGTTGGGTTCGACACTCTTACTTTCCAAAAATACTACGATACACCTCCTATACTTGTGGGTCATCACCGCAACCCACCCCCTTGCAACGGCTGGTATGCTCTTTCCCTCCCTCGAGTCTCCAATGCCGTCAATTCTTTCATCAAACGACTTTGACCTAAACCCTACTATGTATACCCCTTTTTAGCGATCCTCGATAGGGACGGAGGAAAGATCGAAACACAGAAACATAGAGTTAGGAGGCTATCGCAGGAGAAGATCAGAGGGGGGAAACGCTATCGGAATCGCCTCCAGAGGTCACCACCCCCTCTGGCGTGTTCATCATCAACACCTACAGCAAGATCCTCTCCATCTCCTTACTGTAATATCTTGGCAAACATCATGTGTTAAGAAATATATTATACTCCCATGGTCTATTGTGTCTCCATGTCTTTGTTTTAGTAGTGAATTCTTATGGGAAAAGTGAAATAGTTTGTTTATTGGTTGCATACAATGTTGTTATCTTTTATGATTGTCTTCTTGTACAATATATGATTGCACCCATATGTTGGGGAATGCATGTAAGGTGATCACTATAGTGTAATGGCTTAGGGAGGACCGTGGAGGACAGAAAACCGTGGTCCAATCCATAAAGTTACATTAGGGGGGACATATATCGGGTACCCTAGAGTTTATAGCTATGGTGGGACAATTATTTCTTAATAATTCCTATGTTTTCCCAGTAACATGGCCTTAGGATCCATCATAAGAGTTGTGTATGCACATTTATTTGGCTGCAGCTAATTAAGGCACCGTCTAGGAAGAAACAATAAAACAACCAAACAAATGAATGAACAATTGCCTAAACATTTACTCTGTTAGAGAAACTTTCTACTTGAGAGAACTTTCCACCACTCCACTCTACCTCATTAGATCAATTTAATTTGCACTAGTTTACTTTTAGTTTCCACTAACACATACTTTATTTTTTTTCTACCTAGTACCAAAACAAAACACACACTTAGATCCTAGATTTGCATAGAAGGCCATATAAGAGGGTTATAGGGCTTTAGATAATAGATAGTTTACCTTCAGCTCCTCGTGGGTTCAACACTCAAATACTTGTCGAATTGTACTATGGTGATCCTCTGCACTTGGGGGTTATCAAGATACTTTTCTAGCGCCGTTGCCGGGGAGCGTAGCACTAGGATTCTATTCTTGCTTGCATTACTAGTTTATTTTTAATACCTTTTTATTTTATATAAACCTAAAACCAAAAAAAATTAGATGGATCCTTTTTCCAAGATTTACCATGAGATATATGATTTTTATGTCAAATATATTCTTTTGCGCACTAACCTTTTGGATGCAAGAGATAATGTTTAAAGTGCCAAGGAGGAAGATGACAAAAGCCTAAGCTTGGGATGACCATGCCACCCCAAGAAGAGGAGGAAAAGGAAGAACAAGTGGAGGAAGAATGGAGTAGCTACCCATCTCCTACACCCAACAATGGTAATGAACACATTCTTATTAATGATGATGATCTTTCATTGTCTAGTAGTCCTCTATGTGGAACAATTATGACTAATATATTGGAGGATGAAAGTGATATAATTGAGTTAGATGATCCAATATGTTTATTAGATGACTTGTCTTTATATGGTGAATCTATTCAAAATTATGAAATTAAGTTTGCTTTTGATTCTTGCAACAATTATGAGAGAGGAAGTGACGAGGGTTAAACTCATCAATGCCCATTGTTATGGACCTAGGTTTTGGAGAAGGAGGGAGCACTGGAGGCATCAATCGGCTAGCAAACAAGCACACTGGGATGCAATATTTACCCAAGTTTAGGCCTCGTAGAGGTCCCTACTCCTACTTGTCTACTCTTGGAATTATCGAGTGAGTCGAAAGTTATAGGGGTGCGCAGATGCAATCTGGCGAGGTTGTGGAAACTAGGGTTTTGATTCTCCTCCTCGCTGCCCCCTCCTAGCCTTTATATATAGGCTAGGTCTCTAGTAGCAGGTCGAGTCGGTTACAAGTTAGGGTTTGTCCCTTTAAACTTTCTATCTTTGAACTTGATGTGTGCTGCAAGCAGTCGGAGTCTCCTTCGGTCACCCGAATGTTTGATTGGGCCCTGGTAACGCCGTGGGCTTCTGCCAGATTAGGCCGTATATACCAAAATTGAGTACCTGTAAGGTACGCCCACGTCAGTAGCCCCCGAGTGTCTGGTTGAATCGCAGATTCGAGCAGAGACTTATAAAGTCTTTCGAGTGCATAGCTGAGCATATTTTTGAGTGCTATAATTTGTATCATATGGATTGTTGATATACATGCCTGATTTATCTGATGTATCCAGATCAGTTAACTGCCTTAGGGCAAACAATGCAATTTACTCAAACTCGATTCCCCGTACTAGAATTTAGAAAAGTGCTAGCGTAATTTGACTCAAGGCGCGGAGGTCTTATAGAGTCGAATCCTAGTGTATTAGTGTGAGCATTCGACGCGTCCGTCAAGGCTTATTCATCGTACCTGTAGGCACGGGTTGTTTCTGGTAGAGCGTTTCCAGGCCTTATTCAGGTCTTATCTTCATGCTATAAGCGCGACATCCGAATTTTGGTCATCGCGGAGATGATTCGGGTGACCCAGGAGACTCAGTCTCTTTGTAGGGAAAATATGAGGCAGAGTCGCCGAAATTATCAAATGTGGACATAGTCAACACACATTTTTATGTATAAGAAAAAATCATAGGGTGCGCGGCTAGCGCTCCCTATGGGAGTAGCCCCCGAGTGCCTATTCGAGTCGTAGACTCGAGCGGGGACTATAGTTATTTTATGACTGCTATCGTATTTTGCTAGTTTCAGTCGAATGTGCTTTCAGCGCTCCCTATGGGTGTAGCCCAAAGTCCACAGTCGAATCGTAGAATCGAGTGAAGGGTTTTCGTGATGCTTGGATATCTTTACAAATTTCTTCGAGTGCACGGCTAGTGCTCCTGTTAGGAGTAGCCTCCGAGTGCTTGGTCGAGTCGAAGACTCGAGTAAGGACTAGAGTAGTCAAAATGTGCTCCTGCTGGAGTTGATGACGTCAGTGCGGATGGTCAGATGGCCTCAGTTGCCCGCGTGAGTGGCTTTGACGGGACGTGACAAGTAGTGGGTCTCATTTTCTGACTTGGACATGACCAGGCGTGCGTAATCTTCTGGTTTAACTGTGTCTCCTCGATTCTCGTGCGTAATGGGAGGAGTGGGGTGACGGTTCGTGGTTTACCCTTGCCATGTGCCAACATCGATGTGTGCCACGCATTTGGTAGGTTTTCTCCTGGCCGTTGGATGGCATATGCTATGAGGTTAAGTAGAGGTTCACCGTGCGGTAATTTCCCCACAACTTCTTGTTGTTCGCTCACCTCTGCCATTGCTGCTCTCTGCTGTTCCATTGCTCGCATCTCCCTTTGTGGCACTGAACCAACTCCGTACCTTCCTAGCTACTTCCTGCGCTCGCACCACCAGCGCAAGATGGGTAAGAAGAAGGGAGCCTCCGCCACTAGATCCACGGCTACCGCTATTGCAGCCAAGAAGAAGGGCGCGGCCACCACGGGCACTAGTGTCGCTGGAGCTGGGAAGAAGAAGGCGCGGGGACTCGTGTTACCAATGAGTTATGGCGCCCATCCATCATCAAGCCTTCTGAGCTGTTCACCTAGCGCCAGGACTTTGCGCTCTCTGCCACGGAGGATGACTCTCGCGTTCCCGGCGATGTGGTAATCCCCAGTCCTCCTGCGGATTTTCAAGTGATGTTCCTTGTGTTCATCATTCACGATCTTTCTCTCCCCCTTCATCTATTTGTTAGGGGTCTTGTTTGTTTATATGGGCTCCAACTACACCAGCTGACCCCAAACTCTATCCTCCACATCGCCTGCTTCATCACTCTTTCTATGTGCTGGCTTGGAATCGAGCCACACTTCGGCCTCTTCAAAAAAAATTCTCCATCAAACTCACTGCATCTGTCCAGGGATGGAGGGAAAAGTGGTTCTACATCTGCGACTAAAAGGCAGATGGAGAGCACTATGGACTTGCGCCCTTCGATCCGATGGCGGCCTGCAAGAGGAGGAGGTCCTGGAAGAATGTTGTGATGCCCGTCGAAGTCGAGGAAACAGAGACTCTATATCAGCATGTCTGCAACCTCGAACACCGCATAGGCAAAGAAGTAGGTGGCGTGGAGCTCATTCGCACTTAGATGCGTCGCTGAGTACAACCTCTATAGGCTAGGGCACACCCGATGTTCCGCTGGGTTGGTATTGGTGATGTCACTCGTATCTCTGCAGAGGGCATTTCTTCTGGTGAGGTAGTCAGGAGGTTTTGACTGCTGACCAGGTACACCACCAAGGAGGATCTCCAGGGTGACTCAGTTGTGGCTCCATTATGCGCCAGCAATCCTCCGTCTGAGGTGGATTTCTCTTTGAAGTTTCTTGATTTTTGATTGCCTGTTAGGTGTTTTGTTTTTTATACTGATGCTTCTTCTGCTGTTTAGGACTGGACCATGGCCGCCAACTTTCCTCCTCAACCCGAAGGAATTATTCCTTGCAAGGTGGAAGAAGAGGACGAGTCGGGCTCCACCATCCCTATTGGGGAGGAGCAGGAAGCCCCCGAGTCCAGTGGTCACGGGACTCGCAATCACTCTCGTAGCAAGGATTAGGATGCCTCCTCACCGTCGACGCCAGAGGGTCCTCCTGCTGCTGCAGAGGAGCCAATCCCCGCCATGCCTGTACACGTCATGGCTCCTCCCTCGTAGAAGAAGCTAAGGTTGCTAAAGGAGTCGTCGAGAGATTCTTCGACCTCGAAAATTTAGACGGGTAAGTTTTTATATCCTTGCGAGTTTGTTTTTTCTTCCCAAAATCTTCTCTTCTGATGTAGTGCGAGATTTCTGCAGACAAACGGCATCGTCATCCTCCGACGACTGCCAAATTGTTAAAGGTGTTGGAGTCATGGACTCCAGAGATGAAGAACTGGCAGCACAATCTCCTTCTCCTTCAGTGGCGGCCCACTCCGGCGCTAATTCTTTGAGTTCCCCCCACACTGGGGGGCACCAGATGGTTTCATGGACGCCAACTCGACAGGAACCTTCGGAGTCCCTAGAGGAACATGTAAGTGTCTCTTTGCTGCTGACAGTCGAATTTTTGCTAGTGCTGATGCTTATTTTCTTTGATGTAGCCTTTCTTGAAGAATTCTGCTCGCCTTGCTGAGCAGATCATTTCCTTGGATCGATCGCATGTTATGCTAGACAACCACCATCATGCATTCGAAGGTTAGTGTTAAACTTGTCTCTTCGCTCTTCTTGTGTAGAGGTTGGTAAACTCAGGTGTTGCCATGTTCTATCCCTTGTAGGTGAGCATAATGAGCTTCTTCGTCACGTCACTTCCCTCGATAAGGGACTTGCCGCATGAGAGAAGAAACGTGTTGAGGCAGTCGAGGCGCTAGAGGAGTCACAAAAGCGCGAGGAAGATCTGCGTGCTTCCACTGCTGAGAGGGAAAAGTTGTTCATAGAACATCTTTTCTCTATCGCAAAAGCGCTCTCAGGTATTACATTGCTTCACTTGCATTTTTTCCTACTTTTTGTATTCATGTCGCTGTGCTAATACATGTGTTCTTCAGATGCTATCAACGTGAGCTTCGATGCCCAGGCCTTGACCCGCGCGGATGCCTTGGCTGGCGCCGTGGCTGTAGTCGAAGACCACAAAGTCTCCCTCCAAGACACACTTAGGAAAACCAAGGGCGTCCTGAGCCTCCTTCGAGAGGAGATGGTTCCCAAGGCCAACTTAATCAAGAAACTTGATGGCCTGGTGAGGTCCTTCGCAGAAGGCATCCTAATGGACTTCGAGAATGCACAACGGTCTGTCGGCGCGACAATGGCACTCGCGATGGCGCAAGCCCACGGCGTGGAGCTGGACCCAGCGTGATCTCCGAGGTGATGCCGGTCAATGCTGATGGCCAGAAGGTAGTGTTTGCTCCCTTTGCCAGTAGTTGAAGTAAATATGGGCCTCAACTCATTGAAACAGTGCCCAAATATTCTGCGGAGCTGCGGCAAGTGAAGGCGGCAAAGGCTACGACATCTGGGGCTACAACTGGAAAATCTGTGGCATCAGAGTCTGCCATAGATTCAAGGAAGCCCCCGAAGTCGAAGTCGAAGTCGAAAAGGCAGAGCCTTCCTTAGCTGCCTTGTGTAATAGCTTAGCTTTTTATTTTGCTAAACCGTATTTTGTGGGGATGCCCCTCTTGATACTTTTCTGAATTTAAATGCACTCCATCCTTTTACCGATGTATAGTTGGTCTTATTTGCCTCTTGTTTGGCTGTAATAGGGTCCTTCTAGAGGTCCTCCTGACTCTCCTCCTACCGATGAAACTTTGGCACGACCATGTTCAAAGGTGGAGGAGTTGTCGCTGCTTGCGCGACTGTGCGATCGCATAAAGTAGTTAGAGCGAGAGTTGCCCACGATCCACGGCAACGCGGATGTGTGGAATTCGAAGGCTGAGAAGGCCAGTGTTCGCGAGAAGTATCTCTTGGACAAAGTTGCGCAGTTGAGCCAGCAATTTAAGTGTTAGCTCTCTATCTTCTTATCTTTGCTTTAGCCACTCACGGCGATGCTCTGTCTTCTGCTCTGGTCTTGCTTCTTGTAGTTGTCAGCGCTCGTCATCCGCAGGATGAGAGGGATCGAGTTGCCATTCGAATTCATAACTTGACCCAGGAGCAGCTGCAAGCTAGTGGGTACTTCTGGGTGGATCACGATCGTGCAGTCGCGCTGGGGACGCTGCAGGATCATGCATCACAGGTGCTTCAATGTTTGAAAAAGGCGTAGTCGTGCCTTAGGCATATTTTTCAGGCGATGTTTCCCCTGGACGCGGTGCCTTCAAGTTTATTAGCTCTGCTGGCTAAGTTTCAAGATATCAGCGCGGTCTGTGAGTGCGTGCGCCAACAGTTGGTCACAGGTGCCAAGGCTGCATTGGCACTTGTTCGATTGCATCGGCCAGATGTGGACGTCGCGTATGTGGCTGCTGGACCACCGCCGTTGCTAGAAGGGATGACATAGAATATGGTGCTGCACTATCATGCGGTTGACCGGCCAGCCGAAGATATTGTAGATTTCTTTGAAGAGCAAACAAATGTTCTCCTTTTGCGGCAGTAGTGTAATGTAGACGTGCACATAGATGTATAAGTGTTGTAAACTTCATATAATTATGCCAGGTGTGTTTGATACCCGTTAATGTGTAAAGAGCTTGCTATCTTTGTATATTTTTCGAGTGTATTGTAATCTCCAGTTCCTTTTTGTTAGCCTGACGTGTATTATCTCAGCACCTCGCCAACCTGTCAGGTGCGTTGCAGATGGGTTGCTTTTATCAAGGGTTCGATTGGTAGTGCGTCAGCTACTCAGGATACTGCATTGTTCGTACAACAGAGTGTAAAGGGTGGCGCAGCCCCCGAGTGATATAATTGCAAGTAAAACAGAAAGAACACAATGTTTGGGGCACGTAGCTTTATTTATTCACAGAATATCACGAGGTACAATGTGTGGCTAAGTAGCCTGGTTAAATAGCCTTATTTGTAAAGTAAAAACAGCTAAGGGTAGAAACTGCGCAGCTACGTGACATTCCAGGGATTGGAGTATGCGACTCCGCTCTCTAAATCTTTAAGGTGATAGGTGACACCTGGGATTACTTCGGTAATCACGTAAGGTCCTTCCCAAGGGGACTCGAGTTTGAGGTTCCCTTGCTATTTCAGTCGCAGGACCATGTCTCCTTTGATGAAGGATCTAGGGCATAGCCTTCTGCTGTGGTAGTTGCGGAGGTTCTACTGGTAGAGCATGGATCTCTCCGCTGCAATCTCACATGCCTCATCGAGGAGGTCGACGGAGTCTTCGAGTGCAAGAGTTGATTCTGTCTCGCTGTATGCTACCACCCGCGGGGCTTTGTAGCGCACTTCTGTGGGTAACACTGCTTCGGCACCGTGCACCATGAAGAACGGAGTGTAGCCTGTGGCGTTGTTTGGAGTTGTGCGCAGGCTCCATAGTACTGATTGCAGCTCGTCGGGACAGCACCCTGCAGCTCTTTCGAGTGGCCAAAGGAGCCTTTTCTTGATTCCGCCCCATACGAGTCCGTTCGCCTTTTCGACTTGACCATTGGTCTGAGGATGTGCCACGGAGGCATAACTGATGTTGATCCCCAGTTTCTCGCAGAAGGCCTAGAATTCGTTCGAGGTGAAGTTTGTTCCGTTGTTCGTGATGATGCTGTGTGGCACCCCGAACCGGAAGACGATGGACTCGAAGAATTTAACGGTGCTGGCTCCTGATTGATTCGTCACCGGCATGGCCTCAATCCACTTGGTGAACTTGTCGACTACGACGAGGAGGTAGACGTATCCTCAGGTGAGGACTTCTTGAGCTTGACGACCATGTCGAGTCCCCATTGTGCGAAGGGCCATGCCACAGGTATTGGCATGAGTTCTGCCCTAGGTGCGTGCCTTTTATCCGCGAATCGCTGGCAGGCGTTGCAATGCTGAACGATGTCCTTGGCGTCGTGCATTGCTATTGGCCAATAGAATCCAGCTCGTAGAGCTTTGGCGACAAGGGCACGACTGCTAGTGCCCGCAAGTGCCTTCGTGTATGTCAAGGACGATGGCTCTTTTGTCCTTGTTGGAGATGCAGTGCTCAAGGACTCCTGTGATGCTGCGCTTGTACAGTTCGCCATTGATAAGGGCAAATGCCTTAGATCGTCGCACTATATGACGCGCATCAGTCGGGTCATCTAGTAGCTTTTTGCTGAGCAAGTATGTGATGTATGGCCGTGTCTAGGATGGCTCAATCATCATGTCTTCCATGGGGCCTTCGAGTCCTATGTCTAGATCCATGTTGTCGAGTGCCATTGGCTCGCTGGATGGCGTAGCCCCCGAGTCCTTTGTCGTGCTAGCTTTAGGCTCTGGAGCCTTTGGCTTGATGGAGCGCTCGCAAATGCGCTCTAGAAATACTCCAGGTGGCACTTGGGTGCAGGTGGAGCCAATGTTGGCGAGTATGTCCGCCTCCTTATTGCTCTCCCAGCCGACATGTCACAGCTCACAGCCGTCAAAGTCCCCCTTAAGTGCGTCGTAGAGGTCGCGGTAGGCGATCATGTTGTCACTCAGAGCATCGCACTCGTTCATTGTTTGGTTGACCACCAGTTTGGAGTCGCCGTAGATGACGAGTCATTTGGCCCTGCAGGCTTTTCCCATACGCATCCCATGGAGCAAGGCTTCATATTCCACTTCATTGTTGGAGGCTGTGAACTGCATTCGTAGAACGTACCTCATCTTGTCACCTTGGAGCGATGTTAGGATGACGCCTGTGCTAGCTCCTTCCTTGCGCTTGGACCCATCGAACTGCATTGTCCATAGGTAGGACATGTCTGGCTTGTCGAGGAGCTGGTTCTCCATCCAGTGCACGAGGAAGTCTGGGAGAACTTGCGACTTGATCGCGTCGCGCTTCTCGTATGTGATGTCTCGTGGAGACAGTTCTATTCCCTAGAGCACGACTCGTCCAATGGTGTCAGGATTATTGAGTATGTGCCCAAGTGGCGCGTCGTTCACCACTACTATTGGGTGCTTTTGGAAGTAGTGGCACAGTCACCTGGCTATCACGAAGACGCCGTACACTAGCTTCTGATAGTGCGGGGTACCGCTGTTTTGTTGGTCTGAGCACCTCACTGATGTAGTGCGCTGGGCGTTGCACCCCATGGACTTTATTTTCTTCGGCTCGCTCCACCACAAGCACGGTGCTGACCACCTGGTTGGTGGCGGAGATGTATAGCAATAGCGGCTCCTTTTCACGAGGTGTAACCAATACTGGTGAGGTGGAAAGTAGACGCTTGAGGTCTTCGAATGCTTCTTGTGTTTCATCTATCCACTCGAATTTGTCACCCTTGCAGACAAGTTCGTAGAAGGGTAGTGCCTTTTCGCCCATTCAACTAATGAATCGACTGAGCGCCGTAATTCGCCCAGCCAGCCGCTGGACGCCTTTTACGATCTTCGGCTTCTCCATGGACAATATGGCCTTTATTTTCTTCGGTTTTGCCTCGATCCCCCTCACGGAGATGAGGTACCCGAGCAGTTGCCTAGATGGTACGCCGAAGGCGCATTTTTTTGGATTTAGCTTGATCTGGTAGCGGTCGATGTTATCGAGGGTCTCGTGTAACACCCTCGAATCGACCCTATGCAGATTTTAGCGCTTCACGCCAAACCCACATAGAAACGATTCAAGGACACCCACCAAGCACTTGCCTGCGGGCGGAGAACGAAGTAATACCATTACACAATAGTCCACGATGGAACCCATAGAACATATATATATATACAAAAGCGACTCACTTAGTCAAGAATACAGATATACAGTACAAAGATCCAAATCACATTGAAATCGATACAACATCCGAGTACGGATAAGAAGCAAATTGAGCTAATAGCCCTGAAGAATAACCAATTGCGTCCATAACCCTGCCCAGGCCAAGTCGGAAGGGTAACCCTGCTAATGACGTTGAACTCATATCTACTAAACAAAAGGGGTGCCGACAAAGGGCGAAGCGAAAAAGAGGAGCGTCAGTACTGAGGCCAGTACACGGCGAGGCTAGAATTTGGCGGCTCTCGCCTACATAGGTATGGTGGACTGAAGCGGCAGCGCAACATGCACTAAACAACCTATAGAAACTCGATGCAACTGTCGGCTATGAGAGAGGGATAAGATGGACCTATTCGGGACGAACCTGATACTAACACCAATCATACCCATCCTGGTATTTCCCCCTCGAGACCACACGAGGAAGTCAAACCGAGGAACTCACACAGTTGGCAATTTTATTCATTCCATTATAGTTGCAGCACTTACTAGTCGGATATAGATAACATGAGTCATCCTGATAGCATAAGTAGTGGGCAGTTTTAGTTAACCATTCAGTTGTAGTTGTAGTACTTACTAGTTAGAAATAATTAGCATGTGACATCCCAAACCCAGCAGTTGTTGGCACTTTTATTTCATTCCATTATAGTTGCAGCACTTACTAGGCAGGTATAACATGCCATGATACACCCCAGTTCCACCAGTTGTTGGCACTTCTATTATCCATTCCATTGTAGTGAAGCTGATTACTAGTCACATATTAAGTCAAATTTATAGCACTACTTTTGTTATGCTTGTCTATGATCGAGATACTGTGCTCCAAGTGGTCCATAACCACAGACACGGCTTTCAGAAAGATTTACCCTGCAGGGGTGCACAAATAGCAACACACACACGATCAACCTCGGAAAAACCAAATCAAAACCCAACGAGGCTTTCATGACAAAGCAATCACACGATTCATAAATCATTTCAGGGGGCCACCCCACTAAGCTACCCGCCACAAAGTTGGCCGGCTCCGAGACGGACCCAGGGTTTGTGTCAATGGTTATAAACGACTAGGAACCCGAAAGTGTGACTGGGCTTGTCGATACCGCGAAAACATTCCACGTTCCAAAACAGTACAGGTGCTCCACGCACAATCATAAATAAAGCAGTAAAGCATGGCATAAGTACAGGATAGTAATAAAGCCCCAAACTAGTTTGTGTCCCCAAGAAATAAGAAATGAATCAAGCTCTGGCTAAGGGGGATTCATAGACTCTCCCGTATGTGGATAGTGCGAATAGTCAAGGAATAGGTATCAAGTACTCGGGATCCTACGGGACACAAGTGAGCATGGAAGAACCAAATAACATCTATTGCCCACCGATGCCTATGCATTAGTTATATCTATTCCTAGCAATTTAATAGTTGTATTTAAAGTCATGATCCTCTACACCGTAAAGCATATGACAACATTCCAACAACTGTGCGGTACTTCACGACACGGGATCACACCTGAGCAAGAGACTACGACTCGAAAGACCACCTATCTACCAAACAACAGGTAATAGGAGGTGTCCAAGGCAATATAAAGGCTGCACGGAATATATCTGGTACGGAACACTAAAGCATCGCGACACAGATAGAAATAGATCAACAGGAGGAAATAAAGACTATAAATACAAAATAGGTAGAAAGGGGGAGAATGCTCGCCTGGGAAAACACTGTCGAAGATTCGTTATCCGAAGGACTTGTCGATACTCGCATCCACTCAACGGCCTAATCCGTGAAGAAGCAAGACACTAAATAAACACAGGATACACTATTTAATACTACGACAGAAGAACGGGCATGATGTGTGTATGATGCATGACATGGCAAGGATGCGATGCAACTAGACAATATTAAGCGGACCCGGGGTACCTGTTGTGTCCGCTGCATAGAAAACAAAATTTTTCCTACGGTGTGAACTACACACCAAGATCTATCTACTAGGTACAAAGCAAACGGGTGGACATACATCCATAGAGAACTTACCCTCGTAGACAACGAGGTTTGTTAACGAGTAGGAACTCGTGGTTGATGTATTCGTACACTTGCCGATCTCAAGATCGTGAGGAAGTCCGAGCGCCGCAACTCAGCAGCGCATCCGCACTCGCACACATGTTCAAGCCACCGGACAACCTCCACCTCCTCGCTCCAGCGATCCAGCGGAAGCAGCAACTCCTTCCAAACGAAATGCCACCGGGAACATGTATCTCGCTAATCCGAGACCATGGGCGAATAATTCTAGAGGGGGAGAGAGATCCTTCACAAGGAGGTGTGAGGATGAAGAAGGAATGGATGGCCTTTTATAGGAGGAGGGGGTGCCCCCTCTCTCCATGGCCGGCGCATGGGGGGGTGACCCCTCACCTCCCCCATTCATGTGGTGGTAACTCCTCCACATTAAAATGCCTCTTCACATTCCCTTTTAAAGTCTCCACTTTAAATGCATTAAGTTTCTCCAAATTTAATGCTCTCTCATTTAATAAAACCCTTTTATTAAATTTATTCAGAATTTTGTTAATTACTTTAATTAACAAACATTCACATATAGCCCCTTGCTATATTTCAATATCACATGCAGAACCACCTTCTGCAATTTCACCCAAAACAATTTCTGGTTTCTATTGAAACAATTCCTACGCTTTGCAATTCTTTCGTCTGAAACATATGTGCTCCAAAATGGTGTCCGGTAACTCTTAAGTGTGCCACCCTATGGTTCGCGAATAATGCATACATGATCGAGACCCTTCTTCGATCAATCATCAGCAGCAGGACCTGGAGATCCGTACTGACTCCTACACATTCAACGATGACTCCTGTGATCGTGAGAACCTTTAACACTTGTAACTAAATCCCTTTGTCTCTCGATATATTACATGTCCGAGATTCGATCATCGGTATCCCCATACCTAGTTTGATCTTGTTACCGACATGCACTCTTTTCTCGTTCCCGTGATATAACATTCTAGTGATCACATCACTTGCTTGCAAGCTATCCTAATGTGATATCACCGAGAGGGCCCAGAGTATATCTATCCGTCATCTGGATTGATAAATTCCACACTTGATACATGAGCCTCAACATAACACCTTCGTAGCACTGAACCCATCTTTATAGTCACCATGTTACAGTGTGACGTTTGATGTTATCAAGATACTCTTCCGGTGTTAGCAATTAACATGATCTCATGGTCTAAGGATAAAGATTACTTCGTATGATGTTATAGCAATATAAACACAATGACTTGATCGTAATGCTATACTTCGGATGAATGTTCATCACATCATTCCACCAATGGTGTGACCTTGTTATTAACAACATCCAATGTCCATGATCAGGAATCCTTGATCATCCTGTTAATCAACAAGCTAGTCTATAAGAGAGGCATGACTAGGAACCCTTTTTGTTTATTAAACACACATGTATTGATGTTTCCTATCAATACAATTATAGCATGCAAAATAAACATCTATCATGTATAAGGAATATATAATAATAACTTTATTATTGCCTCTCAGGGCATATTTCCTTTAGTACCAACATTTAATTAGACGGTTCAAGTTATTTAGATACCCCGCAATTTAAATGTTGTCTTAGCACGGCAAAACATAGCATTGGTTCACTACACAAATTTAAATGGAGCCATTATAAGACTAGAATAGCCTACATATGGTCTCCATATTTAATTATTAGGTGAATTGGCATAATAGCCCAAACCACACAATTTGTATGCAACATGATCAAATTAATATGCAACAACTATATATAGCATTTAAAAAATAGGGATAGGTAGGGGTCACACATCTAGGGTCGGAGATCTTGGGGGTTCAACGGGGTTCGGTCTTCGGACTCCGAGATCAGGGTCTCCAGGGTCTCAGCCATCGGATCCAGGTAGGAGGACTTGGTGTTCCAGGATGAAGATCTCGGCGTCTCTAGGTGTTCGGGTTCCGTAATTGGGTCTTCGTGGTCCAGGTGGCCAGTCTTGGCGTTCCGCATAGACAATCTTGGCATCGGTGGTCGATGGCGAACTTATCAAATGTCGTGGTCTTCCGAAGATCTTGGCATCGGGGAGGTTCTCGTTGGGGTCATCCGAATGTCCCTGCAGGTGGTTCTCGGGCAGCCACGATGTGAGAAGACCTGGCATGGCATAGATACTGACAAAACCAATCTCATCGCCTCGAAGATCCTCATGAGGCACCATGGTAGCAAAAGTCTTGATGTAAACCTATCCTGACGAAATCCCTTGTGGAAGCATCTCAGCTTGACTCCTGGGAAGCTGCAGGCATGAGAACGAGCTATAGGTCGGGGTCGCGCAGGTAGGTGCGACGCTGCTCGCGGCGAGGTCGACCGCAGGGGCATGCGCAGGTCCATGGGAGGAGGAAGCCGCGGAGAGGGGCTCGCCGGCCGGGCGCGGGCGGACAGTTGGGGACGGTGCGAGGGAGTTCCGACGGGACGAGCGGCATCAGGCACAAGGCGCTGGATGCTGGCGAGGAGCTCGCGCAGTGATCGATGCAGGGCAGCGGCGGCCAGACGAGGTGGGCTTGATGGGCACCGACGTCATGCAGAGGGGCCGCTCACCGAGGAACACGGGGTCGCACGGCAGTTGGAGGCGAGCTCGAGGCAGAATCGACCGCGGCGGCGGTGGCTGGGGAGGAAAGGCATGGAGTCCCTAGTGGCGGCGGACGCAAGCGGAGAGGGACCACGGGGCATCGGTGCAGACTGACGGGCGGCGGGCTCGCAGGGCGGCGGTGGATGACGAGGTGAGGCCGAGGAGGATCGAGGCGGGGCGGTGGTGGTAGGTGGCAGAACGCGAGGAAGGAGGCGAGATCGGGGCGCATCGATCCGAGAGGACGAGGGCGTCGTGATGCTAGGGTGGGGTCGGGCTCGCATGGAAGGGACGCGATCGAGCGGGCGCGGGTATAAGAGCAGGGTGGGTGGTTGACTGCGATCGACCAGAGAGAGAGGCGCGTCGAGAGCGACGTGGTTGCGTTGCAGGGCAGGAGTGAGCATGAGGCAACTAGGGGGTGGGGCCGGGGTGCACTATGTCCTCCATGTTCTGCGCGGGCGTGCAGGGAGTTGTACGGTTCAACACGGGTAGGGTGAGGCGAGTGTGGTGGCTAGTGGAGGGAGTGGGTTGGTGAGGTGTAGACTAGGGTTTGGGTTTGATCCTGGGGTTGTAGGTGGCTCGACCGACTGGGCTTTTGGGCCTAGTTGGCTGGGCTTCCTCCCCCAGGTAAAACATTTTATTTAACCATTTTAATTTAAAGGACTTTTCTAAATTGTTTTTAGACAAATAAAAGATCCAGAAAAGACCGAAGTTTAATTTGAATTTAGGACGGGGATATTTAGAAAACAAAACTAGGCTTTAAGAAAATAGTTTTAGGCAAACAAATGCATGATAGCATAACGATGCTCAAATGCAATGTGGCATGATGACATGAGCATGCGGTCATGATGATACAATGCACAAAAACACCACGATTTTCTAGCAGTGGTTTTAGCGGGGCGCCACATCTCGCGAAGAACATTGAGTAAGGAGGCTTCCTCCTTGGTTTTGACTATGATGTCGTCGACATAAACTTGGATGTTGCGACCAAGTTGGCTCTTGAGGCAGGCTTGCATACACCGCTGATAGGTGGCTCCTGCGTTTTTTAGCCCGAAGGGCATCGTTGTGTAGCAGAATACACCAAAGGGTGTTATGAACGCCGTTTTTTCCTGGTCTTCCTCCTTCATTCGAATCTGATGGTAGCCTGAGTAGGCATCAAGGAAGCAGAGGCGCTCGCATCCTGTAGTAGAGTCGATTATTTGATTGGTCCACGGTAACGGGAAGTGATCTTTCGGGCAATGCTTGTTCAAGGAGGTGAAGTCCATGCACATCCATAGGATATCCGTGTC
Source organism: Avena insularis (assembly GCA_023614405.1). Lineage (NCBI taxonomy): Eukaryota > Viridiplantae > Streptophyta > Magnoliopsida > Poales > Poaceae > Avena > Avena insularis. The sequence goes on from CM042692.1 coordinate 108,687,369, forward strand.
CTTTTTAGAAACAAGCACCGGATTTGCGACCCAGGTGCTTTCCTTGATCTCGCGTATTAATTTAGCGTCAAGGAGTCTATTAGCTTCCATACCGACCGCTTTTGCCCTTGGTTCAGACAATTGCTGTATTGTTTGTTTGACTGGCTTTGCGTCAGGATTGACGTTGAGTGAGTGCTCGGCGAATTCCCTGGGAACTCCTGGCATGTACGTTGGACACCAGGCGAAGATTTCCCAGCGCTCACGAAGGAATTCGACGAGCGCGAGTTCCTATGCGGGACTCAAGTTGTTGATGACGAGGGCCGTCTTGGTCAGGTCTGTTGGGTGGACCTGCACTTTCTTGGTGTGCACCGACATGTCAAAGGATTGGTAGGGTGAGCTTGGCTTGCTTGGGGGAGGCAGACTATGTCTGTCGACTCCTTTAACCTCGCCACTTCGTCTTGGATGCCGAAAGATTCAGAAATTCTAATGAATTCCCTATCGCAGCTGTCGGATCTCTCGAAGCTTCCATTTATTGTGATAATGCCATTTGGGCCCGGCATCTTCATCTGCAGATAGACGTAGTGTGGCACAACCATGAACCTCGCAAACACGACATGTCCGAGGATGAAGTGGTATTGAGAGGGCCAGTCGACAACTTCAAAGTCAATGTGCTCTCATTGAAAGTTTTGCGGCATGCGAAAGATGACGTCGAGGTTGATATTGCCCAGGGGTACATGCCCTTCCCTAGGACGATGCCATGGAACGTCGTGTCTGAAACTTCCAGACATGTCAGAGGGATCCTCATTGTGGGCAAGGTACTCGCGAACATGAGGTTGATGCCTCTTCCGCCGTCCATGAAGACGCGACTCATATCAAAGCCTCCAATTTGTGCCTCAAGCACTAGGGGACAATGGCATGGGCGAGGAACTTGACGCGGATGGTCGCTCTTGTCGAAGGTGATGCAGGACTCGCTGCCACTGAGGTACTCAGTGGTGGAGGGCAGAGAGTTCATGGCCAGATTGACTTGTCGAGTGATCGATTGCTGCACTCAATTTGAGGGGCAACCTTTTTGGATCATCCCCATGTTCCCTAGTGCTCGGGGGTATGTCTTGCCTCCATGGTTCTGGACTGGTGGAGCCACAGGTGGTGGTGGCCCTAGTGGGGGTGGGGGGAGGTCCATGAGCCACAGTGCCCAAGGAAGCTCTATAGCCTTGGTTGATCACGTCGCGATTCATCTAGGCCAGGCCTTCGTGGAGCTTGAGGAACTCACGGCAGTCCTTTAGAAGGTGGCTGGACTTTTCCATGCCGTCGTGCTTGTCGATGTAGAAGAGCACGTTGCACGGTCTGAACAGTTTGTCCTGGATGGATGTTGCGGGTGCCTCATCGCGAGTGCGGTGCTGCCATACTTGCATGTTTTATCCGAGGTCGCGGTATCCACCACTGCGGTATCCGCTGTTGCGGTTGTCATCGCGTTTGTTGGTGTAGCCGGCTGCGACCATGTCGACCTCTTCGCGGTCCTCATAACCGTGCATTTGATGTTTTCCTCGACGATCGCATCTACGGCCGAGGTCGTCATCATCGTCGGAGTGGACATGGTTTTTCACCGAGTCCTTTCCATCGGCCCACCTATTCATGATCTCCATTAGGTGGTCGATTGTCTTGGGCTTCGAGCGGCCCAGCTCCTTCCTAAGCTCTCTTTGGTGTATGCCATTATTGAACGCGTCGATTGCGTGATCCTCAGAGATGTCCTCAGCAGAGTTTTTTATGATGGACCACCTCTAGATATACGAGCGTAGCGGCTCTCCCGTCTTCTTGTAGCAGCCGTGCAATTCTTTGGTTGATGCGTGCCTATTGTAAGTGCCCTTGAAGTTGTGCATGAAGCTGTAAACAAGCTCTTCCCAGCTGCGAATGGATCTGCGCGGGAGATTGTTGAGCCACGAACGAGCGGCACCTTGCAGCTGCAGCTGGAGGCATTGCATCACCGTGCTTGTGGTTCCGCCATGCAGCCCGACGAAGGAGATGTGATCCTCCAGCCAGATCTTCGGGTCCTGCAGACCGTCAAATTTCGGGTTCTCTGATGGGAGTTTGAACCCCTTAGGCATTCACTTCTGCTTGATGGCTCTACTGAAGCAGCTGGCGCCGCAGAGCTCTATCCCGTTATCCTCCGAGTCAGTCAAACGGGCACGCCTCGCGTGCATCTTTTCGACCTTGCGCTACGTGATGTCATCACGTGCGTCATAGTCGCGGTTGTGCTGCCGTGAGCGACGATGTCGAGACAAGTCATGGCTATCATCGCTGGAGGAGGGCGAAGAGTAGCACTTGGCCAGAGTCTTGTTCTTCTTCATCTCTAGTGTTGGATCCTTGATGAGGGCAGCTTCGACTAGCCCCAAGCCTGCGATCGTAGATTGGTGCATGGCAGCTCGCGGATCTCCAGCCGGAGGCTGGTTGTTGAGGAGGTACATGGTGGCCGCACCGCCGCCTGTGGTGTCTTCAGGAGCACGTTGCCCCGCGTATCCACCGTCATAAATGAGAAGTTGAGGACTCGCGTGGCCTCTTCTTGCTCCTTGTCAGTAAGGTGGGCCAGTCGAGAGCGCCTTTTGTGACCACATGGTCGTTGCCCTTGGAGGAGGATCCTCCCATGGAAGAGCGCTGAGCTCGCCGAAGGCTCGACTCGTCCGCTGACTTTCTGCACACATCGAGCTGCGTGATCATTTGTTGTTGGCGCTTGTATTCTTCCTTGACCAGCCAATGGTAACCCATCATCATGTCTTGCGATGAGTTTGGAGGTAAAGGATTACCCCGTAGAGCTTCTCGACAGCAGGCCCACTCATAGTCATTCAGCTTGATCATCATGCGTTCTTCGCCGTGAGAAGCAGGTCACCTTACGTCGTGTTGTTGGTGGTGCGCCATTGGCGGGACCACCGTTTGCGACTAGGATGCAACTACCGGTAGCAGTGTTGTCTCGAGTGCCGCCGTTCTCGCCTGTGTTGATGACGGTTCACATGTAGTGCTTGGGGAAGCTGTTGCTTCCACAGCTTTCAGATCTAGAGCTGTAGGCTCCGTCTTCAGTGGCTAGATTGCCTAGATCGGATCTGCAACTGCTGTCGCTGATCGCGTTCCCGACTATTGTCGGTGCATCGAGTTGACTCAGGCTGCCGATCGGCGGTGGAAACCACGATGCTGGAGCAATTGCGGGAATGCTGGCTGGTCAGGGGTGCGACGTATGCCCAGCTGACCAACTTGGAAGCGTAAGCTCCCGATCGCCAGGCCAATCCCTTCGCCCACGGACTCAAAAACCGGGCGAGTGGCCGGCGTATGGATGGTGAAGTCGAAGGCACCGAAGAGGAGGAGAATCTCTGCTGTTGCAGAGTTGTAGATCACAGTTGACGGGACCGAAGAAGCCGTGACATCAGCACTCCCAATTCCCACAGACGGTGCCAATTGACGAGGGTTAAACTCATCAATGCTCATTGTTATGGAGTTAGGTTTTGGAGAATGAGGGAGCGCTAGAGGCATCAATCAGCTAGCAAACAAGCACACAGGGATGCAAGATTTACCCAGGTTCATGCCTCGTAGAGGTCCCTACTCCTTCTTGTCTGCTCTTGGAATTATCGAGGGAGTCAAAAGTTACAGGGGTGCGCAGATGCAATCTCGCGAGGTTGTGGAAACTAGGGTTGTGATTGTCCTCCTCGCCGCCCCCTCCCAGCCTTTATATAGATAGGCTAGGTCTCGGGTAGCAGGTCGAGTCGGTTACAAATTAGGGTTTGTCCCTTTAAACTTTCTATCTTTGAACTTGCCGTGTGCTGCAAGCAGTCAGAGTCTCCTTCGATCACCCGAATCTTTGATTGGGCCATGGTAATGTCGAGGGCTTCTGCCAGATCAGGTCGTATATACCAAACTCAAGTACGTGTAAGGTATGCCCACGTCAGGAAGAGATAAGATCCCTCTTTATATTTCTATGTGATTTAAAATGCAAACTACTGATCATTATATGCATTGGATACCTTAACCTTGATACTATTTATTCACATATAAAATGCCAATGCATAGGAAGAGAGTAAGACTTAAAAGTTAATATCTATGTGCTTTGTGGTGTGCTCCACATGCTTTCAGATACTATTAAATTTGAGCATACCTTGATATCCATGTAACATGTAGAATAACTTTACCTACAGATTTCTAACAACTAGTTTAAGATTCTCACTTTTTATAAATTTTGGGAAAGTAAATGAGAAAGATGAGCAATGGAGAAGTTGGGGTTAACCTTGAACATGTGTTGTTCATGCCAATGGAACCATTGCAAAATATCAATCTTAAAACTTCTCCAACTATAAAACAAAATAAAAAGAGTGTTTATTACAACTATAACATCACCTTTGTTTCTTACTTTCTCATGTTTGTGCCAAGAATAACCTCTTTTGAGAGGTAAGATTAAACAATTATAACTTGGTGTCCAGAAAATAGATTCCTGAGCTTCATTGAAAAAATGTTAAAAATTACAGAAGAGGAATTTGGACCTGAAATTTCACGTTGACAATACTCAGCTCTTTACCCACATTAGTTCAAAGGTTTTTTATTTGAGCAATGTAAGTGCCTCTGAAAATTCGCTCTTTACAGACTGTCCATTTTTTGATGGATTTTATCTCTATTATGTATCAGTCTCATTATCTTTGTTTTATGGGGTTCTTTTTTATCAAAGAGTAATACAAAACCACTAGTAACAGTATCTAATGTTTATTTCATGATATGTCTTTGCTGTACCTATTGGGATTTAATTTATGGAGGCAATAACCACTCTAATCAAGATTTATGATGAGTTATATGTGGAAAGAGTTTTCAAGTGAAAGAGTTGAGGGTGATGAATGAAGATTAAGAGGGACGAACTCTCAAGCTTAGGGCTGTTACCCTTGGGAGCACCCCACATGTATCAAAGGAATACAATCATTCAATATTGGGGATGTCCAAGCTACCTCGTAAACTCAAACCATCTTGATATCAAGTAAGTAAGCCTAGCTATATGGCTATAAAGAAAGCGCTTTGCCGGAGGCAACCCGATTTTTTTTATTTTCTTTGTGTCCTCTTGCTGTAACAAGAGACCTTAGTTTTTGGTTTATTACTGTAATTTTCAATAAAGTACCAAGTTCTACCCATTTTGGATTGAAAAGGTTAAACATATATATGGAGTTGCATATTCATGCATATATCTATTTACCATATGATTTTTCATTTCTACTCTGTAACTCCGATTGAGCTCAAATTTTAATGGTAGTTACAACTTTTCATCCTCTATATTCTCGTAAATGCTCAAAAAAATTGGACATGCTTAAGTAGGGTAACCAACTGTGTTTTTCTGCTGCTGTTTTTTGGGAAGATTCTATCCCATTTTTCTTGATGCATTCTTTGAGCTTTTAAGTTGAATCTTTTTGATTAATTTGAGTTTATGAGAAAGCATACAACATTATATACCTACTGGAAACTTAATATATACTTTTTTTAGGAATTTATTTCAGCAAATATTATGTTTATTATGCCCATTAATGTCACCTCATAAAAAAAAGATGGGAGAAAATTTTGTGTTGAAGTTTTTCACAGGAATTAGAGAAGGTGCACCAACAGCTATCTAAGGATGGTGAAAACAATAACCACACTCTTTTTTTGCACACGTCTACTTTCTGTTTTTTAGCAACACATTACTATCGCACAAACTTGGAGCATTTGTATATTACTTCCTTTATTTTTAGTTTTCATTTTGTTCGTGTTGCCAAGACCATTATGAATATATACTTTCTGTAGAAATCAATTAAGTTGGATTCTATAAAAGAGTTAGAATAGGGATGTTGAAGCTGATTCAAAAAGGATACATATAGTTGCATGATTCATATGCTTTGAATGAATATTAATTTGCAAGTGAGTTATGTAGAGCTATCTTTTATTCATGTTTTGATGCTTGCTGTTAGTTTACATTGTTTGACATGGATTGATTAGAACTATGGACTCTTATGCATGCATGTAGACGGTCAACTTTCTCCCTCTTGCTAACCTAAAAATAAATCCAATAAGTTAAAACCTGTTTATCCAACTCCCTTTGAACCAAGTTTTCAAGAGTGTCCACCATACTACCTATTAGCATAATTGCTATTCCAAGAATATTTCTCATGCTTTATTGTATTATCTAGCTTCCAAATTAAAATACTTATGATTGTGTTTGCTATGAGAAAGTTAGTTTGTAAAGCTCTCACGAACTTGATGGCACATTTTATTTTCCTGCACATAATAAACTTGGACCATTGTGACTATCTTATGAGGATATGTGCTCGTAAAATTATGGATTGGGAGTTAGCACAACCATGTTTTCATGAGGCATGTTTTGAACATTGCACTTATTTATATTTAGTTGATATCATGTTCTTTTGGTCTAGATGCCTAGCGGTGTGAAATGAGTTGGAAACTTGTAAGCTCATGAAGTTTGTATATGTGTTAGAGAAACGTCTGGGCCGGTAACCTAGGCCATGCATCATTCATGGTGGAAATTTACAATAACCCATAGTGAGCATTATATGAAGAATCTTCAGTAAAAAAGCTATGCCATAGTAAATAAAAATAATTGCTAAGATGCTCATTGTCTATTTGTCTTGTTGTTTTGATATGGGAAACCTCCTATATCATGGGACAAGAGGTACCTCATTGGCGTTCTCAATGATACATGCATGCTTACAATGACAAGAACTTATTTGGGACCTAAGTTGAGTAGCATGTAGTTTAGGTACTCGTATTCAAGGGGCATGAGGCATTCAACTCATATTTTGTCAAGCATATACCTCATACTTGCCATCACATTAACCTTAACCATTGAAGATGTTAATGATAGGGGCAATGAGAGCTCAAAGCTAATGAATACCATAGTTCAAACATAATCACAAGAGGAAGTGTTTGGAAGCTATGTGAAACTTATTCATGATTAATATCTTCTTATTATCTATCTTTCCAAAGTGTCCACTTTAATAATCAGAATTTAGAAGAAAACTCTATGACCACTATAGGATGTTTTTACTTTACCTTTTCTTTTGCAGTTTGCATTCATTTGGCCCATAGATCTTTATTTTATGTTACACTTTATGAATTACTATTGATCATCCTTTCATTGTATATGAGATATCACTTCATTATCTATCTTGCATATTGCTATTCCTTTGAAGAATGAATCATTTGGCTTTGTGTAGAAATAGTAATCAGTTTTGATATCCAAAATAGTATTAAAGTACAAAGTCCATGTTAGTTTTATCACCTTCATACTCGAGGATGAGTATAGGTTAAGCTTGGGGATGTTGATGCATGTAAAATGCATACATGAACTTTTCACTTTATTACTTGATATTCCAACATATTTGCATCATATATGGGTTATATTCATGTTTTATAATGATTATTTGAAATAATTCACAATTCCCATATTGCTTTGGAGTTAACCCTGCCGAGGCAGAAAACCCCTATTTCAATGTTTTTGACTTTCAGGTACCCAAATGATGTCCAATTGACCTGAAACTTCACGGGAACCAGCATTTATCAGAATGAAGAACAATGGGTCAAAGATCCGGGAGAAAAGAAGACCGAGGAGGGAACATGCACAATAGCCACGGCCCACCCCCTGGCCACGGCTGGTTTGCTCTTTCCTCTCTCGAGTCTCTGATGTCATCAATTATTTCGCCAAACGACTTGTCTTGACCTATAACCTACTATATATACCCCTTCCAGTGATCCTTGACACAGACGGAGGAGGAGATTGAAAACACATAAATAGAGAGTCAGGACGCTGGTGCCGGAGAAGATCGGAGGGGGGAAACGCCGCCGGAATCGCGTCTAGAGGGCTCCACCCCCTCCGGCATGTTCATCAACAACACCTATAGCAAGATCCTCTTCATCTCCCTACTGTAATCTCTTAGGAAACATGATGTGCGAAGCAATATATTATTTACCCTTGGTCTATTATGTAGTGAATTGTTGTGGAAAAAGTGACACTACAAGAAAAGTTCACTTTTATGATGGACGATTTTCATGGTTGAAGGCCTGGTTTTTATGGTTAAAAAGTCTTCTACGACGGATAGCCTTCGTGGTAAAAGCCCCATCACAAAAGAATCTACCACGAATTTTTTTCCGACCATGGAGGATCTTACCTTTCAGCGACAAAAACTTGTTCCGTCATAGATCTGTTCGCCAGCTGCGTTGACTGCTGACGTCATGCAAACCGCCATGTGGCAGCCGCCGTTAACAGGCAGTTACCTCCGTTAATAGTCACATAAACCGTGGAAGAAGCCAGGCCCAGCCAAGGCCTGCTAAATATGAAGTGGGTCGGCCCATGAGGAGATCCCAATAAGGAGATGACCCGTTACTGTTTCACCATGCACTATTTGAAATGGGCCCAAAAGATGCAGCCAGCAGCAACCCGTGAACTTTCAGGCCTGTTACCATTTCGCCTACAGAAGCCCACATTTTTCGAATACTGTGCGGCCCATTAACAACCTGCGTCAAGTCGGTCTGATACTATTAAGTCCTATGGTCGACCCATCACTATTTTCGTGGCTTGTCCTGGGCCACCTACTAAGGACCCATCTTTGAGAAGGTCTGGTACTCTTCTGGCCTGGCAATATTTTCGACCTATTACTGTTTATGTCTGGTAAAACTTTCAGCCTGCTACTGTTCTAGCTCGTTATTATTCTAGCCATTTATTGTTCAGATCCATTACTGTTGTGGTCCTTTACTGTTCAGACCTACTACTGTTCTGGCCTACCACTTGTTTGGTCTATTACTGTTATGGACCATTATTGCTTTGGCCCGTTACTGTGCTGGGTTGCCGATGTTCTGGCCTGCTGGCGTTCTTGCATGTTACTGTTCTAACGTATTACTGTTCTAGCCTATTACTATTACTACTTGACACCTAAGAGTAAGCCCATTACATTCACGGACATCTAGAGTTTCGGCCTTTTTGAAGCCCATACAAATATCATAGAAGGAGTATAATTAGCGAGCATCTTTTACTGTTCATGGTAGGCCCAATACAAGAAGCGCAAATAGCAAAGCCCTATACTGTTACCTGATCGACCTGGTTGCCGCAGTTATGGTACCGTCTACCGCCATGCGTGGACGGCGTCAACTAAATGCCTACATGGCCTATGCGAGTTATCTAGACATTAATCAGCTGCAAACTTCTTAAAAATATTACATAATATCAACACAAGGGAAAGAAAATTCAGCATTCTAGTTGCCAATCATGTTGATAGTAGAGTCCTCAATTTTCATTCTCAATCTATCAACTATATCTTCCTTTGAGTGTGATAACTAAATTGGAAAACCACCTTCAGACATGATCTTGCAGACCCCTCTTTGGTGGCGATAGCAATAATTGCAGTCTGAAAGTAAGTAATAACAAGTTAATACAGCAAACAAGACAAATGACTCATAGCTAAGAATAAACCAGATAGGAATTATAATTGCATAATACGAACTTGTAGAGCAGGAATGCAAACCATGAATGACCTATATAGTATCAGATAGTTATGTCGTTGCCTATGATGAGCCAGAACTAGATACGAGATATAATGGTGTGGCTTGTGAACCTGTAGAATAGGACAAACAAGCATTATACAAGTGTGCCTACAATGAAATGAGTAATCAAACAAAGTGTTTCTTAGAATTTCAGCAAATTTAAACTAGCCAGGTCATTTTAGAAAATATTTATGGAAGTAGTGGCATCTCCCGGAATGCAAGAGACGTTGGGTGACTCGGAATTTGTGGTGAGCTACACAATGGCATGTAGTTACTTTCATATCTAAGAATGAACCACATAGAAATTATAACCTCATCATACCAGAACTTGTCGAGCAGGAATGGAAAACACGAATGAACTATACAGTAAAGAATAATTATGTTGTTGATTAGGATGAACCAGCACCAGATACGGAATATATAATGGCATCGCTAGTAAACCTGTAGGCTGTGCAAATCAACATGTTCAATGTTACCTTTTTGATCTCTACGCAAATAAAGAGAAAATAGTGAGTGTTGCAACTTTTATAGAACCAGATGGCAACAAAAAAATTATAATCGAACTAGTACGAAGAGTTTGAACGGGTATTACAGGATAGCAAAACGATGCTAGGGAGGAAATAATAGCAGAAACTTAGCTCAGGAATAACCAAATAGATTCATTAACTGTGGAGCAGGGAATCCACACTAATATTTTCTAGTAACATTACATTTTGCAAGAACTATACAATAGCAGGCAATTACTGTTGTACGGAGTAGCTAAGAACATGTGCATGACAAAATAATAGACATGTGCATGACTTGAAATTTGTAGAGCAGCGATTGCAAACCAACATGTCTAATGATCTTGTATGTACTAGTACCAAGAATAGGCATGTTAAGTGACTTGTATGTACTAGCACGATTACAAAAGTGCAGTTCACCGCGACAGGCTTGAACCTGCTATACTGCTGACAAAACAAAAACTGGTTGGTGATTTGGTTACCATGGTCGGAGAGGCATCTAAGCATCATCGATACCATGCGGGTGATGTCTTGGTCAACGAGGGTGTTGTAGTTGCAGTGGCTATTGGCGTCAGGGAAGAAGATATTGGGCGGTCGATGCTAGTGCAGTCAATGGCGACGCCCGTGTAGTTGGTCTGGAGTGGTTGACATGGAACTTGTTGAACTGGATCCCGTCTAGTGGACATTAGTGAAGCTGCTCTAGTATGGTTGGGTAGATCTTTGCGGCGGGGAAGCCGAGCGTAGGTGATCGACGATGCCATAGACGTGGTCAGCGAGACCATAGCTCTAGGGGAGTGGCAGAAAGACCCGGTGAACTAGATCTTATGCGGTGGGCGTCAATGAAGTGGCTCCGTCCGCCATGGAATTTCCGTCGGGCGATGCACGCGATGGTCGTGGACGTGAGGGCGTGGGAGAGAATCCTGGTATTTTGGGAGGGCAAGCGGGAAAAACTGCACAAATTGGGACTATGGAGGTGAACAGAAAAATAATGGGTAGAATAGGAATTTTAAAGTCAAATGTTTTTCAAATGGAGGGGTGCGAAATGCTTCAAAGTCGGTGTCTGGTTTTTCTGCTTGATTGATATTTTGAATTTGGCTAATAATAGAAAAATGGTAATCCCCTGGTGGGACATTTTGCCTCAAAGTTTTTGAAACAGTGGGGCGGGAAATGCTTGAAAGTCGGTGTTTGATTTTCCCGCTCGACAGAGATTTTGAATTTGGCTACCGGACAAACAATAATAATAGAAAAATGGTAAGCCCCTGGTGGGAGATTTTACCTCAAAGTTTTTGAAACGGTGGGGCGGAAAATACTTCATGGTCGTTGTGTGATTTTGTCGGTTGATTGAGATTTGAATTTGGCTACTAGAAAAATAATAATAATAGAAAAATGGTCCTCCATGGTGGGAGATTTTTCCTCAAAAATTTTGAAACAGTGGGGCGGAAAATGCTTCAAGGTCGGTATGTGATTTTTCTGCTCGACACAGATTTTTAATTTGGCTACCGGATAAATAATAATAATAGAAAAACGGTACTCCACAGTGGGAGATTTTGCCTCAAAATTTTTGAAATGGCGGGGCAGAAAATGCTTCAAGGTTGGTGTGTGATTTGCCGCCCGATTGAGATTTTGATTTTGGCTACCAGATAAATAATAACAATAGAAAAATGGTACTCCACTATGCGATATTTTTCCTCAAAGTTTTTGAAACAGTGGGGCCAAAAATGCTTCAAGGTTGGTGTGTGATTTTGCCGCTCGATTGAGATTTTAAATTTGGCTATAGTTGAAAAATGGTACTCCCCTGTGGAAGATTTTGTTCAAAGTTTTTGAAATGGTGGGGAGGAAAATGCTTCAAGGTCGGTGTGTGATTTTGCCGCTATATTGAGATTTTGAATTTGGCAAGAGTCCAAGTAATACTAGAAAAATGGTAATCCATCGGTGGCAGATTTTTCCTGAAAATGTTTAAAACGGAGGGGCGTGAAATGCCTATGAGTCTATCGAGATTTTGCCGCTCGATTTTACGATTTTTAATTTGGCTAGCGGCAAAGTAATAATAAAAAAATATAGGTGTAAACTAGTACGCTATCTGGTTAGAAATTGAAGGCTGAGAGTCACATCAACTGACCATCCATTACATAATTGCGCAAGACATTGGTAAATTTTGCCGCTCAACTGAGATTTTGAATTTGGCTAGCATACAAGTAATAATTCGAAAAAAATAGTACTCCCTATGTTTAGGAATAAACAAAATGGTCACATCAACTAATAATCAATAACAACCATATTTGCATAGAAAAATAATATTGACTCCATTTGCGAAATTGTTTGGGCTATAGGTTTTTACCCTCGATTAAGATTTTGAATTTGGCTATAGTCCTAGTAACAAAAATTACGAGCGTACCCCACCACCCAACCCAGCAATTTCACAATCGCCATTGGTCATCAGTATGATAGGACAAACGGAATTTTGCAGTAGACGAAAGATTAAACATGGGGCCAAATATTTAGGTTTAGGCGGGAGATTTTGCCTCTCGATTCAGAATTTGAATTTGGTGACAGTGCAATTAATAACTGCTCGTAGACCGTACTTCCCTATGTTCACGAATCCAAGGCTTGGTCACATCAACTGATTATCCAGGACCTTGCTTAAAGTAGCCATGTTCTGGACAGATGGGTAGAAAATTGGATACTATAATCTCGGATTCAAACATATTCTGGGGGCGGCGGGAGGATTTGACGCTAGAATACGGTTTTGGATGTGACTAGTCCAAGTAATGAAACAGAAAAATTATATAAGGTCTTTTTTTGCGGGTTGTACTCCATCTGTTTATCAATTCATTCAGACGTGAAAGAAAAGGTTGAGCTCCGATTTAAAAATGTAGTTCCATTTATCACATGATACGTATGAATATGGTATGCAACAAAGGGTTAAGGCATTGTTTTGAGAACCTGAACCTTACAATCAATGATCCAGGATAGTAGCACTTGTAAGATAATGTACTGTATCATACTAGTACACCTTGGTGCATCCACACATAACCAGTTTGATTGCATCCACACAAGAAAATTGCAGCTAACACCAATATTTTTGGCATTTGTTGCACAAAACACAGAAACAAATTATTTTTTGCATCTAGCACAGTTTGTGGCTTAATTTTCTGCACCTAGACCAAATGAACTTCTTAACTTGTTCACATGTTGGTAAAATAAATTGTGGAGGATGCAATTTTTTACTACAATTCTACTTGTAACTATACTTTAAAAATATGAAAAACGGTTTGAAGTATAAACGAATTATGAAAATTTGACAAGGATACATAACATGCATTATACATATGTGTTAAGAGCATCTCCAACCCATCCCCGAAAATTTAGATGAACAAAAGGCTCCCTATCCTTAAGACGAGCAAATATACTCTAAATTTTGATGCGGGACCAATCCCCAATAATTTAGAGTAATTTTTTTTGAAAATTTTGCAAATTTGAGCACATGAATACATGGAAACGTGTCACATAAAGATTCATAGTTCATATATATATCAATAAATTAGTCATACATAGTAATAGCATCATCCTAATTTGCTAAAATCTCACGTCAGCTCATAGTTAACAAGATGAATAAGAGAGAAGCTCAACGTTCATACATGCAAGCTCCATTTATTCATAGATTTCCCGCATTGGAGCAAATTACTAGCAAAGTCTACCTATTTATAATCGATACTAATGACCATGCATCTCCACTAGTTCTTTCATTGAAATTAGCATGTATTTCTTCCCAAAATTGTTGGAAAGGATGGTCAGCTCCAACAGTTGATTGATGATGCCAAGCAAAGTGCAAATCATTGTCGTCATCCTCGGACCATGGAGCTTCTCTCTTCTTCACCTTGCTATGAAGAATCATCTAGATTAGAAAATTATCAAGCTTTAACCAAAAATGCTATGAAGAACCCTGGAGCTTATCTCTTCCTCACCTTGTTCCGGTGGCGTCTGTATGGGAAGGTGCCGGTGCGGCTGCTAGTGCTGGTTCCGGAGCTATTGGCGGCGTGGGTGCTCACGGAGGCGCTCCTGCAAGCTCGGTCGGGGAGTTGCAACATCATGTAGTCATGCCGAAGGTGTTTGGCCTCGAGAATCCGACCGTATCCCGGAGAATCCTGGCCACGGTGCATCGAATCCGGCGAAGCTGGACGGCGCTTTTGTGGCCAGGGAAAATGGCGCGTGGCGGCCGATTCCGGTGACGTAGGCTACCAGGAGAAGCACAGAGGGTAGCTGGCCGTCAGCGGAGCATAGATCCAGCAAAGGGCAGCAAGAAGGGCAACTTGCCGGTAGCGGATGGGCGGTTGGGGGATAAAAAATAAAGGAGTCGAGGTCACGGTGGCAAGTTCTATATTTATTCTCCTCTAAAAGCTAATAGGGGTTCGGTTAGGTTCGGTGCGGCTTCGGCCGTTAGAGGAGTAAATTTACTTCTCTATTGTTGTTTTGGGGATGGGTTAGAGATGATCTAACAAGGTTAAGATGTTTATTTGGGCTAGGTGCAAAGAATTAAGCCACAAACCGTGCTTGCGCCAAAAAAGGTATTGTTTCTGTGTTCTGTGCAACAAATGCCACAAAGACTGGTGTTAGATGCAATTTTCTCCATGCACACATATATTAGTACACAATAATCCAACCTTACAGCATATAAAGCACCAATATTAAGCATGCTAGCAATCCACGAATCACGCATTCAGGAATCATACTACTTCCATATTAGTGCATTATATTCCCCAATACTACCTCCACTCCAAAATTGATACTATAAGGATCTTTAGCAAGCTAAAACAACTTTGCTAAAAGGGATATATTTTGAAACAAAGGTAGTACATTATAAGGTACCATACAAATTATAGACATGTCGCATCAAGGAAACAACCCAAGTTCATAACAAGTGCAGACTAGTGCACTAACAAAATACTTTTAGCTTCAGATTCCATTTCATGACAAAGGGACTGACCAGAGATGTTAGTGCTCAACCACAAATACTGAGCATATTTATGACTTTATCCTCATTTTCTATGGAGTTCTCTAGCGGAATTAAAACTTCTTCTAACTTTGCGATCAAATGTTCATTGTATACACTTAGGTAAGATGATCATGATTGTTCATCTTGGAGTTGTTGCTGTAGAACTTGAATATGCAAATAAATGGCCTTGGAGTTGGACTTGAACTTGAACTTGGACTTTGACGAGATCACTGGGAACCCAACATTACACAGCAACATATTCTTGGCTATAGTACCACATTGTAGTACCTTGAAAAATAAATCCACACATTCTTTTGGAGTTTTGACTGAAAATTCTTTCCCAAGATTTGCCAGCTCCTCTTTCAATTCAGCCTGAAAAGTTTTCAGTTGATAGACATGTGTAAGAGAAGTGAAGTTACTATAGAGAAACATGCAGACAGGTTTAACATGTGCATGAACTGCTATAATTGGCAGTGCTGATAACGCATCTTATACACATCAGTAAAAATATCATTTTGTCGTGTATCTTTTTTTGATGTCATTTACTAACATGACTAAAAATGTGGCTTCCTGTGTAAACACTATGAGGTTCATGATATGCCAACTATTTGTAAGTTCATAACTGAAACTGACTTTAGTTGCAAATTATGAAGGAAAATGAAAACAAAACTGATAAGCAGTCCAAGAAAGGTTGCATATCAAACTTATACGTACAAATCACTAAAGTGCAACATCACAACATGCAGAATATGCATTTGTTAGGGGGTTCCATGGCACCCGCACTAGATACACCCCTAGTCTAGATACAGATGTATCTAGCACTAAACCTTGACTAGATCCATCCATATCTAGATGAATCTAAACAAACTAATATGGGTCAGATAAAGTATATGTTTGTAGCACAGCTCGCTCTCATACATATACTCATACTAAAACATATCATGTATATGTACACGCCTGCAGATACTTGGCCACTCACACGTCACACACACGCGCAAACAACTACATGTATATATGTACATGGCCGCACACCACACACGCGTACAAAGACACGTACAAATATATGTACACATGGCCACATAAACGATAACATATGCAACACACACTAGAATATGTGCACGGACACTAGCACACGCATACACTATGTAGCACACACTCATACATTATGAATGGTCTACATGGTTGGTTCCACTTGTCAACGAGACAAAGGGGAGGAAGGGGACCCAGATTGCTATAATTTAGGATAGGATAGGAAGTGGTATGTTGGATTGGTAAACACTATACCAAGTGCGAGGCCAAATATAGTCAGCTTGCTATATATATTTTTGGTAGGGGACCACTTTTAGCAATGTTGTCGAGGTAGTGTTTTTGAGCCAAATTACTAAAATAGCAATTGTGGGCAAATATAGGAAGACTCTTGGAGATGCTATGAGAATATTTTTGCAAGACTCTCATGTTGTGCAGCGTTAAGACTCATGTCTAGCTAGGCAAATATTCTCTTATCTATAGCTTCAAAGCAACGCTGCACAATGAAACAACAGGAGTATTATTCTTGCGCGTGCGTGGGTGTGGTGTTTGGCCATTTGCACACTGGTGCAGGTATAACAAAAAGATACACGCAAGGTACTACATGCAAAGATTCGACAAAACACAGATCGCAGTGGAGTGAATTCTGAGAAGATATTAGACTCGTCATGTTACAATGCACTCATACTCAATGCATGTTGTCGAACATGTATCAGTTATTTCTCCTAGAGCAGAATATTAACAGGCTTCCAGATATTCTCTAACTTCCCACGGTGGTTTGGGTTCCCGATGGTGGAGTAGTATGGAGTACTCTAGTACATATATAGTATTCATCGATGTAGATTTACTAACGTGCGAGGTCCAACATATGATGGGTTGTCCTGTCAGTGTGGGTTACACCGACCCCCTTCCTCGCATATCATGATGCCGCTCGCCTGCCCACTCGGACTACTCTAACCCCCATAATGCACAGGGCCACCCTTTCCAAACAAACTCAAAGCCTCGAGTCCCCCTCGCAACCCTCACCGCCGACTAGGTTTAGCCTCACCGCGCCCTCAAAGTCTCCCCTCCCAAAACCCATAACCGGTGTGATGGTGAATCCACCATGGCAGGAGCCAGTGCAGGCAAACCTGTCTGCAACTGGTCGAAGTTAGATGATGAAGCTCTCCGTGTAATCGCTAGTCGATCCGATCCTCTTAGCATGTCCCGTTTTTCGGAGGCCATCTTAGATCTATAACTTTTCCTCAAACGTGTTGCGCTCCAGAAGGCACTCTACTTCCCATATAATTATCCTTCCCTTCTGAACTAATGTCCATCTTCTTCCCCAGCTCCCGCTATTATTGAGAAGGGAGTGATTGATGCCAACATGATACCGCTAGTTCGCCCTTCTATGCTAGACCCATAATCGTCCCAAAATCCGGCTGCGATTATTTGGCTGGTTTTAGCCCCAACTGGGTAGCCATGATTGATCTCGCTAGTCATCCTGGTCCCGGAACATCATTAGTACGTGTTTGGTGAATTTGTATACTGGGACCATCATTCAGGTCCCGTCACTTAAAACTACCAGGTTTCGGGGTACACATGTAGGTTTTTTTCATATCGAAAGGCCATTACCAGGCTACTTAAGATACATATTAATTGGTAGTGAACCTCAGATGTCCAACCGCTGCAACAAGTGGTTGTACAAGCTCTCATCGCGGTGTTCGATAAGTTCATTGCCATACTAGACATGGAGCAGTTTTTAAGGGATGATACATGTAGTGTACTAAGCACAATAATCTTGCCCCGAGAAGCTATATGGACACATGTGGGAGGATGATATAATCTTCATTGTATTGAATGATGGTTATGTTGTTATATGGTGCCAATCCCTTCGAATATGGTGAGTTCAATACCAAACTGTAGTTACTGCTCTCTTTTTTGACTTGCTTCTATTACTGTGTTTAGTGCAGCACGAGCTAATGACTATAGTAGATATTTGTTGTATGTTTTGTGGACTTGACAAGTGTTGATGCAGATCCTATGAAGGCGTACATTCCCCAATAACAGACGAGGATGAGCACACAGTGCCGAATGACAATGTCGACGACCTTGATTGTGGCTACGTAGATTCTCGCCCATGCTGGTTCCTGGCTTATTTTAGGCCAACACTAATGTGGATACACATCTGGGGCAAGCGGACCGCTTCCAAGGAGAAGATTAGTCAACAAGGTAGGACATTCAAAGTGTATCCATTGCTTCGGTGCCATATCTTCTAGATGGTAGCAGCCCAACGCAGAAGTAGCTACCATCGTGACCTTCCTCAGCCGTAGTGGGTTCAAAGCCATCTCTGACATGTTTCTCTCTTCCTGGGTCTGAACCATCCCATTATTGCGTTTGTGAATAATGATGTGATGCATGTCCCTCACACCAAGCACATGTCGTTCGGCAGGTTAGGCTTCATGTGTACATTACTTCTGATCGCCTAAGTTTCAGAGACTAGCTATATGCCGGTGCATTGGATTCGTCTACCCGTTTCTAACCGGTCAGCACCAGAACCTGCGATCGTAGGGACTGACAAGTTTAGCACACATGCGTGAATGTGGTTTGTGCCTCGTCTTCTTGGCTTAAGATAGCCACGATGATGGCTCTTGATGCTCGAGAAGAGATGATGTGAGGCATTAGTTCTTGGTACTCATAACTTATATGGTTGGGATGATACAATTTGTTTTCCTCCTCTCACTCTTTTTTCTATTGTTGGTTTCACCTGGACTTTGTAAAGCTCAATGCATCCAACATTTTGTCAAACCGAAACTTTGTAAGTTTGAACATGTGCTACTTCTGCAGTACAGAGTAGTATACATTGTGAACGGCTCCTCTAATGTTAGGGAAAACAAAGAAGGAAACTCAGTGTGCTATAGCTTAATTACCTCATTATAATCTGCAATTAATTATTATACGTAATTGTTGTAGACATAAAAAGCCGAGACTAAATTTTATTACACCATAATTTGGCTTGTACTTAATAGTAACTCAATACTACATACTACTTCCATACAGGTTTAATGGGCTACGTACCTACATACTACCTCAATCCCAAAGCTTAAGTTTTCTTTTTGAAAAGTCAAGCTACGGAAAGTTTGACCAAACTTTTAGAAGAAAGTTTGTGTTAGCCCAATAAAATGGTATGGAGGGAGCAACATAGATTTGGATTATACTCTCTCCGTACTAGAGCTTAAGGCTTATATTTTTTTGAAAAGTCAAGCTAGAAAAATTTTGAACAAACTTTTAGAAAAAAATATTAAGAACTGCTACGTATGATATTATATAGATACCATGTGAAAATATGTTTCATGATGTATCAAACAGTATGAATTTCGTATTGTAAATATTAATATTTTTCTCTAAAAACTTTGTCAAACTTTACGTAGTTTGACGTTTGAAAAATATATAAGCCTTAAGCTCTAGGATGGAGGTAGTACAAATTAATTTTACGACATTTAGGCCTTAATTGTATTGTTTGAAAGAAGGAAAGTTAGGGTCCTATGACCTCTTTAAATTTTCTTCTACAGTATAAGTTAGAGGATCTTTATAACTTGTTTCTTGCCAAAGATCAAGGTAAATATAGTTTTAGTCCCACTTCTCGCACCCGGGGTACAAATTAGCCCCATATCTTACAAAGTGGACAAAATCAATCCCAAAACATGCTTCCCTGGTGCAAATCAGTCCATTTCAAACAAATTTGAGCATATTGGACCAAATTTGTACATGTTTAGTTGTCCTGAACGTGCCTTTTTGCGATTGAGATAGTAAAATAGTATTGGGTTGTAAGTGGTGTTCTTCCACGACTTCTATTGCTTTTGAATGTTCATGTAGAATTTTTGCGTAGATTGGTGTCATTTTAGCTTTGCTGAACACTATCCTTTGCAATGCTCAAGTTAACTAAAACTGCACATGTGTGCATCTCACTCAATATTGCAACATTAGTTTCAAGTTAGCTTAAATCTTACCAAATCTGATTCTTTTCTTATACACTTCATAATCCATATGCATCAATTATTTTATATGTGATGATGCAACTTGAGCATTGCGAAGTACACTGGATGAGTACATGGACATATGATGTTCGCATATCATGTCAAATTCCCAAGATTTTAGCTTTAGCACATGGGATTTTCTATAAAGAATGATGCCTTGCATGGGCCCATAAATTATCCCAGCCTCGCTTTTCTTATCTTATCTTACAACTATATAGTGTATGAAGAACTTTGAACACTGGTCGTTGAATAAAGATTGTCAAATCCCAACATTGCTAGCGGTTGATCTTCTTTTCCATTATGGGAACTAGAAGATTCTATTGATAGGTTTTAGCACAACGAAATTTATGCACAAACCTCAAACACATGTTACCAAAGTATCTAATAAAGGTTGAAATCTACATTATATAAAGCACAAGAACGAGATATACACCCAATACTTTATGGATCTGGCCCAGAAGCATAATTATTTTTTCAAGCTTTACCTATTATAATTTCATAGTGATGATACGGCATACTTCTATTATCTGAGTCTGACGTGCAAGGAAGGTGCAACTTACTAGTATGAACTAACCCGCAAAACTTCCCGGCAAGGACAACTCAACACGGTCAAATTCACTCAGTTCATTCAAATTCCATCCAATCCATTTGAAATAGACTAAAATGCGCCCAGGGTGCAAGATGTGGGGCTAGTTTTGCCCCATTTACAAGATGTGTGATTAATTTGCACCATGGATGTAAGAAGTGGGACTAAAAGTGTAGCTCCTTGCCAAACTAGCTTTCTATGGGCATAGAATTGACAAAGCGAATACAGAGATCGTTCTTATAGGGACTGGACTGCATTCTGATGAATCCTTGTAGGGTGCTTGTTATAATTTTGTGGGACCTGGTCTTGTATCCTTGTTTTTTTATGGTCCTTTCTATAAAATGTACCCACGGCTTCATTACCACTATGTGTGAAAAAACCACACCATAATCCTAAAAGTACACCTTAAGAGCTATCCATATGCATAGTGGAGCTTGTCCACAAGCCAAAAAGCTTAAGGGTGACCCATAAGCTTATGGGAAGTCCACAAGCACTAAATAATAATATCCAGTACACATAGCAATATAAAACTAATTTCAGTCACAAGAATATGTGTCGTTAGCTCTTAAATGTGGGTCCTAGTTTATGGTCAAGTTTGTCTACATGCATTGTGGTACAATCAATTAGCTTATGGTGTAGTATGCGGGACCCATCTTATCGACAAGTTTTACCACATATATAGGTGATGTCCTAATATAGATCTCGTTCCGTGAAAAAACAAATACAGAGCTCGTCCATGCAAGTAAAAGAAAAATACAGAGCTCAGATTTCCGAATTACAGTATGACCCGTACCCTAGGCGTCTAGTACTAGGGATTCAGGCCGGTCACAGTCTCCTCCAAAATAACTACTCCGACCGTCTAGACGTCTACTAGTACAAGGGAGTAGGGAGTCGGCGGGTCACTATCTCCTCAAAATGTACCTAAGGAGCGCATGCCCATGTTGATTATTCTAGTTTTTCCCCCTTGCCTATTTCCCTGCCCCCTCCAGGGCATCTTTCCCTTTCGCACCACGCGTCGCCGCTGCCGCCAGATGCCGCTTTTGGATTCTCATCCGCGTCTCGCTCAGGCAGTTGCCACCGTCGATTCCCCCTCTCTTCCAAAGCCCTAATCAATGAAATACAGATGCTGCCTTGTGATGGCGTTAGCGAGCAAGAACAGTGAGCATGATTCTGAGCTTTTTCACGATGTGTTTACCAAAGGCCCCTTTGGAGAACTCATAACCTAATGCGACGTCATCTCCGCCGCTAGCCTAATTGGGTCGTCCAAATGTTTTCTTAAATATGCGAAAGCTAGTGCAACTTTGGATGCTTCAATGCCATTTGGCCTCCCTAATGAAGGGACCTCTAGATTTCTAGCATTACTTCAAAATTGATAGCCTCTCGTGCAAGCTGTCGCCACTTGACAGGTTCTTCTCCGATGCTATGGTACCAGGCTATACTTCTGGGAAGTGGGTAGGCGCCAATGGAGATTAGATTGCCATGGCTGGCTTCAGAGGCATGTTGGATCTTCAAAACATGTACACTCATCGCAAGATTCCTCTCCCAGCATTGTCGTTCCAAGCAACCGACCAGCCAACCATGTTCTTGTTGAATAATAATCTTATAGCTATAATGCATAAGATTGCTATTTGCTCAGTTCCCACAGTTGCTGGGAGATATAAATATTTCTCACTTGTTGCAGTCTTCAACGTCAGAATTGCCATCCTTCGGGGTGGTGATGATGGATGGACAGTTCTTCCACTTCCTCTTAACCACACCCTGAGCCCTTACAGTTACAATGATGGAATTACCCACGACGGAATGGTGTTCGCCACAGCTCTGTATGGCAACGTTCATGTTTGGGATCCTTTGCATCCTAGTAATTATTCCTTTATATGTAGTGTACGGGATTAATTAATCATGTGCCCAAGCTATTGTACTGAATTGACATAGGGAGTGTTTCGTTTAAATGAAAATACGAGTAGTTATTTCAGACTCTATGAACTGTATGAATCATAGTTTTTTCATAGGATTTTTTCTTATAGTAGTCATTTGATTCATCGGATTGAATTATGCACAGTAGATTTTTCCGGATGTCTTTTTCATTCAATAGGAGTTTAAAATCTATTTGAAGCTCCAGAAAAGAATTTGTTCCATGGTTTTTCCGTGCAATGTAATCCAACACACTGCAATCCTGCAGGAGTACTGGTGCTTCTCATCCTCGTGTTGTACACTGCGGTCGCACTATCTCCACTTATACTTCCGGTTTTGGCTGCTTGGTGTTCCCAATGAACACTGGTCAGGTTGATCAAGCTAATCCATGGGAAAGGATTGCTGACCTTGGATCATATTCTCTTTTCCTTAGAGTGAACTATCGGATTATCATGCATGTAGGTGGTGCAGATCTTACCTCAGGTTATCTGACGAGAAGAAACGGTGTCTACATCTTACCAACTACAACATGGCTTTCCAAAGAGTGACAACCTGAATTATGTCGCTTCAGTCTGAGTGGTAAAGACTGTGGTGTTACTTTTCAAATCAATGTTCTTGAGAGAATTAGTAATCCTCGCTTCTGGATAGGAATGGTGAAGCATTCGCTTTGGTTTGTACCAACATTCCTGGGCGCCCTCGATTGGAACCGGCCTCATGCTTAACTAAGAAACAAGACATGTTGCCATAGTACATATTGATGCAATCCATATGTAATTTTTTGTACTAAAATTAGAGAAATAGTTCTCGACCATGTTGAACTGTTTATTTTGTTTGGTTGTCTGAAGTCATCGGCTTTCAACTTGTTGGTCTCTCTCCTTTGAAACATGTCCTTGTATCGGTACTATGTTTAGTTACTCATATGAACTTGACTATATTTTTTTGGACCTTTAGCATAATGCACTTTAGTCCGATAATTCTAGAGTTCCTTTAGAAATTATGGACATTTTAGCATCAATAGGATGTTATAGACCACATGCCATACACTTTAAGGAACAATCACCCGAATGCTTGTGTAAGGGTCGTACTCTATGTAAACAACCTTGCCTTCAACGATTCTAGCCTCATGCACTACTCTTTGGTTAAGCTGAAATGATGAGATCATCTTTTTTAGAGATTTATCTTATCTTATCTTACCACTATATAGTGTACGGTTAACTTTCAACATTAACCGTTGTATCAAGACTAGTAATTCCAACATTGCTAACCCTCGAATCTTCTTTTCCATTCTAGCATCTACTCACTCTGTTCCATAATATAAGATGTTTTAACTTCTGCAAAACAAATGTATCTAGACGGATTTTAGTGTGTGATTCACTCCGAACCTACACACTACTTTTAGTGTGTAGTAAAATATGTCTAGATACATTTGTTTCACAAAAGCTAAACCATCTTATATTTTAAAACAGCGGAAGTAGGAGATTCTATTGATAGACTTTAGCACAATGAACGCTATGCACAAGTATAAGAACCAAATATACACCCGATACTTTACGGAAGCAGCTCGAAATTATAATTATTTTCTCAGCTTTACATGTTACTACTTTATGGAGTACAATTTTATATTGTGATGATATGGCATTCTACTAGACAACATTGGCGTACTACACTAGCTATCTAATTAAAGTTTCCTAGATGCTACAGTACTAGACAGCATCGGCGTGCTAGACTGGATAGCTAATTAAAGTCTCGTCGATGCAGCTGCGCCTTGCAGTAGAAGACCGATGAAGGAACACTCAAAAAACTCCTCGTTCAAAGAGCCATACCGTATTTCCTATCTCCGGTGGCATTTGGTATCGTCTCAAACACGCGCTTCACTAATTTTCCTCACCATCTCGCCCACAGCATCGGTCCTTCCAGGCCGCCACCCCTCTCCTCCAAAACCTCCAAACAGTCACAAATTGACCCGCCTTGCCCCCAAACCATCGGGATGCGATGGCAGATTCGGGGCCCAACCGGTGGTATGGCGGATGGAGCAACATCGGCGCTGACGACTTCGACGAGATCGCTATGTGTATGGACACTCCTAGTGCCGTCCGGCTGGCTGCATACTCCAAGGATTTGAACCTCCGTGTCACAAGTGCAAAAGGTAGCAGATGCCCCCAACGATGGTCGCAGGACATTGGTCACCTACCGTCAGGTCCACAACCACAAGATCGTGCGCATGCACGGCCCTTGCAACTACATGCAGGATGGCTGCATGTTCACTGCCTCGCCGGCAGCACTCCTCGCCCACCTCCGTGAAGCTCACTTGATGAGGGTGTGCAGTTTCCGCTACGGAAAAATACGTAGGTACACCTCTAAGCCTCTGCCGGCAACAGGCCTATGGACAGTAGATATCATCGGATCCGGGGACGATGGTACTGTGTTCGCGGTGCAATTTGACACGCCAAATGCTACATGTCGTATACGTCGTATGTGTTAGGTCGGAAGCATGCTTGTCGCTATGGTACATGGTGAAGTTTTCATCGTCGACTGTGATTGAGGGTAGAAGGATAAACAAATTCTGGGCTATGCGTGCCAGAGAGCACTGCGTCACCTGACGGCATCCCGTTCAATGAGCTACAGTGGCTCCTGTCGGTGCCAATGTCGCACTTGGTCGCTCGTCGACCATCGGTGTTCACCCTGGAACACTGCCTTCGCATTAACAGGATTCATTAGTTAGATGAACACATCTTAATGTTCGTTGGAGTATTTAAACTGCTCGAAATACTTACTACATGTTCTCAGTAGTTGTTCTTAGGAGTATTTTTATAGAGTTCAACTACTTCTAATGTATTTTGTAGTAATACCTACTGTATATTCTGGTACTTATCATTTTGGGAGACATGGTTCCTAGCTTAAGGTAGTTCTGAGTATTTTCTATGGAGTTCTTCCTCTACTAATCTATTTTGCAATAATAACTATGTATTGGTGCTTGTTCAGATCGGCCGATGAAGTGTAGAATATGGTCTCGCTTTCCTTTTCAATCAGCCCTAGCTACATCTATTGAATTTCAATGTGTGCATTGCTGAATCTGCCAATTACTGTCTATGTACTGCTAACTCGATCAGTTTGAAATGCTGTTGAATCTGTCAAGTGCTACTGAATATGAATTAGGAATTTGTCAAGTGCTGCTGAATATGAACTGGAAATCTATCGATATTATTTCGGTCTTGTTCTATACTACTGAATCTTTTAAATGCTACTGAATTTGTCAATTTTTTTTTGTTACTATTAGTACGTACAATAAAATATTTTGTAGAACTAAATGTGATGTACTTGTACTTGTTTAGATCAAGTGTAGCAGATTGTCATTCTTTTCTTTTGGAACTTGGCATTTTATAGAACCAATATTGATGTACTGCTACTTGTTTATATCAACTGTAGTAGATGGTCTTTCTTTTCTTTTGTAACTTTGCCTTGTCATAAACTCATAATCTTGATGAGGCTTTGGGCATTTTGAGAAGACTATGGAGTTCACACACAAGCATTGATGTGAGAAAGAGGCATGCACAAAAAAGCAGACTTGATCGCCAGTTTTGGTTGATCCAATGATCGAGTGTATGGAGAAAAGGGCAAACTAAATCAGTCACTTTGAAATGCTGCTGAATATGTCCAAGTGTCGCTGAATGTGAACTCGGAATCTGTCGATATTTTTATTCCTTATTATGTACTACTACATCTTTAAAATTCTTTTGAACCTATCAAAAGTTTTGTTCAATACTTGTTCAGATCGACCATTCGAGTGCAGAATATGGTCTCGCTTTCCTTTTAAATCAGTCCTTACTACATCTATTAAATTTCAATGTCTACATTGTTGAATCTAGCAATTCTTTTGGTCACTACATGTGTACTACCAACCGGTCACTTTGAAATGTTGTGCTGAATCTGTCAAGTGCTGCTGAATATGAACCAGAAATCTATCTGATATTTTTATTGTCTTATTCTATACTGCTGAATCTTTCAGACGCTACTAAATATGTCAAATGTTCTGTCATTACTATTAGTAGAATATTTGGTAGAACAAACTATGATGTACTGTACTTCTTTAGATGAAGTCATCAGATTGTCTTGTTTTTCTTTTGAAACTTAGCATTGTCACAATTATCTAGATGAGCTTTGGGCATTTTGGGTTGCTACAGGCGGTCACACATGCAATGATGTAAGGAGGAGCTACTCACACAGAAGCAGACTTGATTGTCCGTTTTGCTTGCTCTAATAATTGAGTCCCTTCGGAGAACAAGCCAAACTGATCATGCGCCAAGGTTTTTTTAGCTGGAACAAGAACTAATTCTCTCTATACTGCTATTGAATTTCAAGCAGAAAAACTACTGAAAATGTTCTGTTGTTTCTATTACTAAAGCATTATGTGCAACTAATACTGATGTACTAGTACTTGTTTAAATCAAGGGCAGTAGATAGTCTTGCTTTTCTTTTGAAACATGGCCTTGTCACGATCTAGATGAGACTTGGTCATTTTGGGATGCATACGGGGGTCACACATGCATTAACATGAGAAGAAGGTACTCAAAGTAGACTTGATCGTCAATTTTGCTTGCTCCAATGGTCGAGTGTGTTTGGTGAAAAGGGCAAACTGATCGCGCAACATGGTTTTAAGAGCTAAAACAAGTACTGGTTCTCTATGTACTGCTATTGTATTTCATTGTCTGTATTGTTGAATTGGTTAATTTTGAATTGCTGCTGAATTGGTCAAGTGCTCCTGAATATGAACTTCGAATATGTTTATAATTTTTCTACCTTATTAGATACTGCTGAATTTTGACATGAATATCTACCAAAAAGAATTATCGATTTCCCCCTTCCTCTCTGAGGTATTTGTTTCGAATCTGGTAGAGCACATCACAATGCAATTTTTATTAACTAGGAGAAGAAATCTAGTACTCCCTCCAATCCAAATTCATGTTCTCACATTTGTCTAGATTCTGATATATCTAGTCATGTTTTAGTGCTAGATACGTCCGAATCTAGCCAAATCTGAGAACATTAATTTGGATCGGAGGGAGTAGCTCATTCGGCCTCTCTTTAGCCCAGAACATTTTAATTCAGTCTTTTTGGGATCAGGGACTTCTGACCATAGCCTAGTAAAATTTGCGAAAGGAGTCCATGGAGGATAGCCGAGAACATATTAATTCGGCCTTTTAGGGGTCAGCGGACTGCTGAGCACAACCTAGTGAAATTTGAGAATGAAGCCCATGGAGCATAGCCTATGGAATATAACCCACGTAGAGACGACTGTGTAGAATAGTCAAACTCTTTTTAATTCGGTCTTTTGGACATTTCCCCCACCTCTCATAATAGAAAACTCTGCCTACCCATGTTTCTAAGAAAATACCTCATTATGTGGCATTTTATAAATTGAGATGCCAGGAGCGCTGCCCTTTTATATTTTAAAAGAGATAAACATAGACACACAATATATTTTTAAGAAGACTAATACATAATTTGTAGTACTAATAAAAGTTTAATGATATTTAGTCTACAAATATCTTTGTTGTAGTGGCAACACACTCAGTTTACGTTTATTTGATTTGAAGGTTTTTCGTCTGAATCGCCTGGATGTGTGTGTATCTTGGGTTTTTTATTTTTTAGCAATATCACATTATCTTG
The DNA here is from genome assembly GCA_023614405.1 of Avena insularis. NCBI lineage: Eukaryota > Viridiplantae > Streptophyta > Magnoliopsida > Poales > Poaceae > Avena > Avena insularis. The sequence goes on from CM042692.1 coordinate 108,715,590, forward strand.
GGTTTTTTGTCTGAGGCAGACATCACAGACACCAGCATGCAGCGTTCCTCGAGTTTTATTTGAGGGTGGGTTTGAAAAAAAAGGTTAAATACTTTTACAGAGAGGCTAGCATCAGGGACCCACTAGACAAAACATACAAGGCTACGTCGGGGACCCAGAAGACAGAACATACTAGAGAGGCTAACAAAAAAAAGTCCATTATACACACGTTGTAATTATAGAGAAGCTGACATGTCGGACCTAGCAGGCCTAAGCATGTCCCATGAAATTACCCTATCAGCCCCAAGCATAGCCCAAAACCTTCTAATTCGGCCTTTTTGTGGTCATGTGGCTACCGACCAAAGACCATTCAATTTAGGAGTGAGACCATGGAATATAAGTTATGACGAATAGGGCATCCGCCCTGAGTTAGCACAAAATATTTTTAATTCGGCCTTTATGAGCATTTTTTGTAATTTGAGGCTGACATCTGGGACCAGAAAAAATAGTCCAACATACACACATTTCTTTCAAATAGAGGTTGTCATCCAGGACCCAGCATAGACATGTTTCCTGCACCAAGGAGGATGACATCTGGGACCCAGCAAGTTTCCAAGGTCAAAACATCGGACACGGCCAAAAAAGACCATCATACGCACGTTTCATTTATAGAGAGGCTAATGTGTGGGACCCATCAGTGTGATCATATACAGATGCTTCATCGAGCAATGTTGCCAGTTCGAAACAAGGAGGCACGAGCGAGAAAGAAATTCAGCATGCACACGTTTCTTGTAATGAGAGGCTGAAATGGGGGACCCAGCAGCGTGAGGAAACGACAGAGTCATCGAGCAATGCTATCTAGTTCGGAACATGGTAGCGCTAGAGGAAAAAATCGATCATACCCACGATTTTTCTAATGTGAGGCTCACATATGGGACCCACCAGCCTGAATAAATGGCTGATGTAGCGAGCAACATGATGACCCACAAGTATAGGGGGTGTATCGCAGTATTTTCGATAATTAAGAGTGTCAAACCCAACGAGGAGCAGAAGGTGCTGGCTAGTGGTATGGATCAGGAATTCTCTGCAAATACTTAGCAAACGGATTTTTAGGTGTTTTTGATAATGCAAGTAAATAAAGTTCGAGTAAATAAAAGACAATAAGAATAAATGCAGCAAGTGGCCCAATCCTTTATTCAGCAAAGGATAAGCCGGTTGTATTGCTTAAGATGACCAAACGTTCTCGAGGACACACGGGAATTATGTCAAGTGCTTTAGCTTCATATAGTTGATCCATCTTATTTAGTCTACTAAGTGTTGTGTGTGTGAAACTGTGCTTGTACCGACCTTCCTAGGACTAATACATACTTGTGATTATACCCCTTGCAAACATCTGTAAGTACAAGAAAGTAATTAAGGTAGAAACCTAACCACAACTTTAAACTCTAAGACCTTGACGTCCCTTGTGCAATGGTTTCCTAACGGGGGTTTAGGTTTCTGTCACTCCGGAAACCCCTACGATTAGTAGCCAAATACACAATGCATTCCCCTAGAACCATATAGGTGAAGTGTCACGTAGTTGACGTTCACATGACACCCCTAGAAGAAGTACACCACAACATAAATATCAAACTATTGAATCTTTCTCAACACAATTCCACTACTAACAACATGACTTCTCCCATGTCCTCAAGAACAAAACGAACTACTCACAAAACATCATATGGATCATGATCAGAGATGGAATAATGATGTATAACAATCTGAACATAAATGATAATTCAATGGTTCACTCAATAGCATCAACTACAAAGAATAATCAACACCGGGAAAGTTTCCCCTAAGAACAATGCAAGATTCAACCCAATTGTTAGAGCAATATGGAGATGGTGATGAGGGTGCTTATGGTGATGATGGTGGTGATGATGATGATCCAGATGAAGTCCATCTTGATGGTGGTGTTGATGGTGACGATCTCCCCTCTCCGGGAAGGAATTCCCCTGGCAGAAATCTGTCTACCGGAGAGATCTTTCTCTCTCGGTGTTTTCCTTGAGGCGTGCGAATATTTATGTGGTCGCTCTCCAGTATTAGGGTTTGGAGGATTATATCGCCCGAGGGGAGAGGTGGGCAGGCGGCCACACCACCTGGTGGCGCGGCCTAGGCTGGCCCGCGCCAGGGGGTGGTGTGGGCCCCCTGTGGCCCATCTCCACTCCTCCTTCTGGCTTCCTTCGTCTTATGGAAAAATAGGATTTTCCATGTATTTTCCTGAATTTTCTGATCTTCGCGAATTTTGCCTCTAAACAACACCTTTTCCATCAGAACCCTGACTGCAGCGGTCCATGCTCCAAAAGTCATCAACCATGCAAAAACAGATGAAATTACATAAGTATCATCTCTTAGTATGAAATATATCAATAAATAATAGTAAATTATGATATAGAATAGTGATGCAAAATGGACGTATCACAACACTATCAAGTTCCAAACACGAAGGCACAACCGACGGCAAAAAATCCAGCATACACACGTTTCTTCTAATGAGAGGATGACATGTGGGACCTAGGAGGTTGATTAAATGGTAGATGCATCGAGCATCACTATCAAGTTCGGAACAGGGTAGCCTGAGCGAAGGAAAAAAATATCATATACATGTTTCTTCTTTAATGAGAGGATGACATGTGGGCCTAGGAGGTTGATTAAACGGTAGGGTGCATCGAGCAGCGCTATCAACTTTGGAACACGGTAGCACTAGCGAAGGAAAAAAATTCAATCATACACATGGTTCTTCTACTAAGAGTATGACATGTGTGACCCAGCTGCCTGACTAAATGGTAGATGCATCGATTAACGCCATCCACTTCGAAAAAGGGTAGCGCGAGTGAAGTAAAAAAATTCCATCATACACACGATTCTTCTAATGAGAGGCTGACATGTAGGACCCAGTAGCTTGACTAAACGGTATATGCATCGAGCTAGAGACACTGACGTCTAGGACCCACATGCCTCAAAAGACTTCGACGAGTCAACATCGCGTGAGGAAACAAAAATCTTGCTTTTTCCACATGCTAGCCAAGCTTCCTCCATGTTTTTAGCGGTTCCGTCATAGTAGAGGGCCACAAAACCGAAAAAAAGGTTTCAATCGGCCACGATCGAGTCGAGAAATTCGTTGCGGAAGACGTGCCTTCTACGATGACCATCGGGCCAAGTCGTTGCGGAAGGTAACATTTCTTGTAGTGTGAAATAGTTCGTTTATTTGTTGCATACAGTGTTATTATCATTTATGATTGTCTTCTTGTACAATATATGAGTGCACGCATATGTTGGGAAATGCATGTAAGGTGATCACCATAGTGTAATGGCATGAGGAGGACTGTGGAATACAGAAAACCATGGTCTAATCCATAAAGTTACATTAGGGAGGACATATGTCGGGGACCCTAGAGTTCATAGCTATGGTGGGACAATTATGTCTTAATAATTCCTATGTTTGCTCAGTAACATGGCCTTAGGATCCATCATAAGTGTTGTGTATGCACATTTTTTTTGTTGCACCTAATTAAGGCTCCGTCCTGGAAGAAACGATAAACAATCAAACAAACGAATGAAATAACAATTGCCTAAACATTTACTCCCCTAGAGAAACTTGCTACTTGAGAAACTTGCTACTTGAGAGAACTTTCCACCATTCCACTCCACTTCATTAGATCAATTTAACTTGGACTAGTTTACTTGTAGTTTCCACTAACACATACTTTATTTATTTTCTACCTAGTACCAAAACAAAACACACACTTAGATCCTAGCTTTGCATAGAAGGCCATATAAGAGGGTTATAGGGCTTTGGAGAATAGATTGTTTACCTTTAGCTCCTCGTGGTTTCGACACTCAATTACTTATCGAATTGTACTACGGTGGTCCCCTGCACTTGGGGGTTATCAGCTACCCAACTTTTTCTGGCCATCTTTCTTAATTTGGGTATAATATTTTTTGTGATCCTGTAACATCTGCTCGAACTTCAACATCTCCTTTTCACTTTCGTAGTCTCTCTTTGCATCAACAATGGCCCGACCAAGTTCATCCGCTAGCTCATCTGATGATCGTTCTTCAGTTTCTTCTTCTTCATTGTCTTCCATTACAATACCACCATATTCAGGGAACATTGGATAGTTCTCATCATTCTCTTCTTCTTAGTTGTCTTCCATCATAACTCCTCTTTCTCCATGCTTGGTCTAACAATTATAGCCGGACATGAAACAAAACCAAAAGAGGTGCCTATGAAGGATTTGTGAGGAAGAGTAATCCTTTTGATTCCGACAGACACCACATGGAAAATACATAAAACCATTCTGCTTGTTTGCCTTAGCCACATCGACAAAATAACACACGCCTTAATGAACTCGCTAGAGCGTCGGTCATCGTACATCCATTGCTGGTGCATCTACTTTATATAAGTATACCAAAACCTATTACACAACATCATGTTGAATAAAGAAGTGACCAAATTAATACGAGTTCATCGCACTAAAACCAAAGCATAGTAGTGACCAAATGTTATTATTGCAAAAACAAAAAACTATGCACTAATTTAAAACTTTATACTCCATCTTTAGTCCCGGTTGGAGACACCAACCGGGACTAAATGTTTAGATTTATTTAATCGTGGGTGGCGACACTATTTGGTGGGTGGTAGCACTATGTCATGCGTGAGTGGTAGCACTAAGCCCTGAGTGGAGGCACTATGCATGAGTGGCAAAACTATTCAATGGGTGGCAACACGATGCTATGAGTGATGATACTATTCGGTGGGTAGCGACACAATGCCGTAGGTGGCGACACTATTTCACCGTCAGTGGTAGCACTATGCTTTCGGGGTGGCATCACAAATTGTGTGGGCCTTAATCTATAAATAGGCAAGATGCATCCTAGTGAAGTTATAAACTACAAGATGGTGCGAGAGGAACACCACTACGGTGGAGCTTCTATAAGATGTCTTAGGATCTTGTCTTCTGACATCTTAGAGGAGCTCGCCATAGAGGCACCTATATATGTGAAATTTGTTAGCTCCCGTGCAGATTGATTTAATGAGAAAGATTATGTTTTTGGCTAGTGTGTCTTCTTATGAAGCTTTTTCTTTTTAACCCTATTTTTACAATTTTGTGATTACTATTGTTTACTATGATGTTATTTGTTTATATACATCCGTAATTTGAAGATGCAGTGGTTACAAATCTCTCTACTTCTAGAGCATTAAATGAGCTAAACTAGTAATGATAGATGAAAGGATGGAGTTCATAACCTCTAGAACCCTTGGATATATGGGCGCTGATGGCTCTGAAATATAGCCATTTACGTCCACATTTAAACTAGATATTATTCATATTTTGATGAAATATCTCTCTAAACCCTGCCACTAATGCCTAATGATCAAAGGGGTATGCAATCCTTTCTTGCTATTTTTTCCTGCGCAGGTAATGACCTTTGATGATGGGAATCACTACATTAAATTCAAAGATACGAGATTTTAAAGAACCCAAAGAAACCAGGAGTCGTGAAGTGGAGACAAACTCTTTAACGACCAACTATACGGCAGGAATAAAATTCCGGCCATATTGTTGCGGTCGTATAGTTGCCGCCACCACTGCTAGGTCAAACAGAACAACTTTCATGAAAGGACCCCTATATAAATAAGCCTCCGGCGACGAGAAAAGGGCTCGCTCTCGCCCAGCCTCGCCCCCTCGCCACCAGAACCCTGCATACACAACCACCGAAGAGCCGCCGGAGGAATAGACTTATATCTAATCTCCAAACCATTCTCCACCACCATAGCCATATTCCACCACTTGTAATAGTAGATCTCATCTTTGATTGACGACATTGTAAGACTATTTGCTATCAATCTCATGATTCCCATTGCAATGTTTATGATCTTTGATTTCATCTCTATGTGTGAGTAACCCTCCTTGGGCTAAGCGCTTCGGCCTAGCCATGTAGCTTTGGTGCACGTTATTTGTCATAGATGGGATCATGTATTAGTTTGTATGACATGATGATTATGGTATGCTCTCTTGCCTCAATCCAAGGACTTGTCAGGTACCCAAGACCCCGAGGATTGAGCCAGGTATAGGGATTATGAGTAATGACTAATCTGCAGGTTGGCAACCCCAGTGATAGAAGGGGTAGTACGGCTGTATGTGAGGGATTTACTTGGGATTAATAGTGACGTCACTATGCATATCATTAGTTATCTTTCTTTTATGGATGAGACTAGTATGTTATTGCTATAAGCGGTTATGGAGGCAATACCAATTATGGATGCACTGCCCACATATAATTTATGTTGCTCTAACAATTACATGCATACATTATTATTATCTTTTATTCCCATAAGATGTTTTGCACAGCTAGAAGTGAAACCGAAAGCCCTAGGCCCTCTCTCTCCATCATCGACAACAACAAAATACAACAAACTCTTGGTCTGGTAAAAACACAAAAGGAATTATAAAACTTCCGAAGGTCCGTTAAAGTAACTTCACTATGATTTCTGCTTCCCAAGGATTCGATAAACCTAGGTCTACTAGGGGAAAAGAGCTATACTACATCTATTAACTGGATCGGAGGTATCAACCATTTTTCTGGCGCCTTTGCCGAGGAAGCAATAGCTACCCTGGTGAGGTTAGTAGGAACCTTGCTAGTTTCAATTTTTTTTTTTTGGTATTAGTCTTTATTTGAAAAACCAAAAAATTAGTTAGTCTTTAATTTCTTGTTTTTACTATTATAAGTCTCTGTTTAAGAAAACCCAAAAACATAGGAAATATGGCTGAAAAGAAGCTTGGGGAGTTTGCTACTCCCAACAATGATTATTTGCATACTCCTATTACCCAGCCAGCAATTGTTGCTGATGATTATGAAACTAAGCCCTGATGCGCTCGACTTTCAACGTAGAGCTCGTTGGGAACCCCAAGAGGAAGGTATGATGAGGACACCAGACATTTTTCCCTCAGTTATGAAACCAAGGTTTAATCGAACCAGTAGGAGCAAGAAAACCAAGGTGTTACCAGCTGAGCTTTGGCAGGGCACACTACCCGTGCTAGTAGCAACATGGAGACCTGCACAACACAACCATAGAACTTTGTCCCCAACTTGCAATGAGGTTGTCAATCTCGCCGTATTTTGCGAAAAACAAAGGATTAAACGTATCGAATGGAAAGAAGTAAAAGTTTGCAGAAAGTAAACACAAAGCAGAAACAGTTTATAGATTGTATGTAAAGACAAAGGACCGGGATCCATAGTTCACTAGAGGTGGCTCTCCTTAGATAGATAACATGCTGGGTGAACAAATTACAGCGGGGCAATTGACAAGCACCGAGATAGCAATACATGCATATACTAATCATCTTGACTCCTTTGAGACTTGATTGGGCATTACAACATAATACATAGACCGCCATCCAACTTCATCTATGACTAATAATCCACCTTCAGGTTATCATCCGAACCCCCTCCAGTATTAAGTTGCAAGCAATAGATTATTGCTTTACAAACTGCGTGTAAAGTAAACAATACGATTGTTCTATGAACAAAGGATTGTTGTTTTCTCCCTAGTAGCAACAGCACATCTAGTACCTTAGAGATTTCTGTCACTTCCCCAGATTACCAGAGGCATGAACCCACTATCGAGCATAAATACTAACTCTTGGAGTTGCTAGCATCTACTTGGCCAAGATAGCTACTAACAACGGAAAGCATGCAAGATCTCAAATAACAAAGACATGATAGAATCAATAATCAATCTGAAATAGCTTCTCAATATCCATCAGATCCCCGCAAACAAAAGATGTATGGATTACAAAAAGATGATCTTGATCATGGACGGAGCTCACAAGATCTAAACATGAAAGCACAAAGGAGGAGAAACCAGCCATCTAGCTACTACATGGATCCGTAGTCCAAGGATGAATTACTCACGCATCACACCGGAGGCTTGCATGGTGATGAAGAAGGCCTCCAGGGTGAATTCCCCTCTCCGGCAAGGTGCATGGAAGAGCTTCAGATCCCTCCCGATCTAGGGATGGAGATGACGGCGGCTACAGACTCTTTCATGGATTTTTGATCGGCTACTTACGGTTTTCGTCCCGAGGGCAACTTATAGGTGGAAGGAGAGGCTGAGGGGGTGCCGGGAGCGGCCACACCACCCCCTCGTAGGGGCCAGGCCTGGTGTGGTGGCTCCCTGGCCCTTCTCCGTCTCGTATTCTAGCACTTGATCCCTTCCGGAAAAATAGGCACTTTGGCTTTTGTCCCGTCCAATTCCGAGAATATTCATTTTCTGACTTTCCTAGAACCAAAAACAGCAGAAAACAGCAACCGCTTTGTGGCTCTTGTTAATAGGTTAGTCCAAAAAATCATATGAAAAGTACTCCAAAGTTGGAACAAAACACAAGAAAGTGGATAAAACCAAGCATGGAACATCAAAAATTATAGATACATTTGCAATGTATCAACATCCCCAAGCTTAACTCCTGCTCGTCCTCGAGTAGGTAAGTGATAAAAAGAAAGAATATTTTTTGAGGTGACATGCACCATCAAAGACTTGATCAAAGTATTTGCAGAACATTCAAAGCTGGGATCATAGTACTTCAATCATAACATGAAAGACAAGGTTCTAGCAATAAGCAAAGAAACTATGATGCAACATGAAAAGGCACAAACAAAAGATTCATCAATAACAATGCTTTGCAAGACGTTTGTTTGTTTCACATAAAGAAAACATAGCATAAAAGTATTCAGCTTGTCCCTCAATAGATTAGCAAATATAAATGCATAGGACACCTTCAAAGTTCATAAGAGTGACTAGATACAATAGTTTAAAACAAGCAATATCAAGTTATGCATCAATCAACTAGTCTTGGGACAATGCACATAGAAATAAGAATGGCCACTATGCTCTCAAAGTAGTGCATAAAGATAGAAGATAGAGACTCAATATAATGGTGGAAGAAAGGCCTTTTGTAAAAGGAAGTAGGGATTCAAGTCTCATAAAGAGCTTCCAAAAATTATGGTACTTATAGCTTTCAGCTCTCATTGCCCCTATCATAAGCATCTTGAAGTGGTTAAGGTTAAAGTGACACAACTAAGAGGATATGCTTGACAAGTTATAAACCGAAATCTCATGCCCCTTACTTACGAAGACCGATCCTCATGCTACGCAACATCAGTCACGAGTAAGCTCTTGTCATTGTAAGTACATGTGTATCATTAAGTACATAAGCAGGTACCCTTGCACATAATCGGAGCTTTCCCATAATCAAAATGACAAGGCAAGCAGACAATGAGCATCTCAGCGATCTTTCTATTTGCTATTTGCATAGTTTTTTATTGAGGATGCTTCATAGAGTGCTCATTATGGTGATGCTGCAAGTTTCCACCATGATTAGGCATGGCTTAGGCTAGCGGCCTAGGCGTTTTCTCTAACACACATACAAAATCCATGATCTTACAAGTTCCACTTTTATTTCACACCGTCGGGATCCGTAAGCTAAAGAACATGATATCAACGGGGTACAAAGTACAAGTACAATGTTGAAAGTGTTTCCCATGATACATGGTTCTGCTAATTTCAACTTATAAAGCGCAAGCATATACACAACAAAGAAGGACCCAATGGTTCAAGTTTATTAGAGGCAATAAAGTAAAGTGTGCCATCAAGTTCGTGAGAGCTTTAATCACTAGTTTTCTCATAACAAGTGGAAGGTAAACAAAAGCATGAATATACTTGGAATAGCATAAGATAGTAGGTAGGTATGGTGGACTCTTTGGAATAACTTGGTTTAGGGAGTTGGATGCATGAGTGAAACTCATACTTGGTTGTGGAGGCTAGCAAAAGACTGGGAGCGACAAACTAAGAGAGCAATAATGGCCATAATCATGCAGAGCGACAAAACATCATTGATCAAAGCATAAAGTGATACTACAAGTTGAAAACTAAAGGATCATAAAGGTTTATGGTGACTTTTGATAGTCATAACATGGTGTGAGCATGTGCCAAGTCAACCCAAATAAAGCATCAAAGGAGAATACCACTATACTATGCTTTAATATGCTACAACAACGCATGATTCATCCAAGGAAAATTAAGCAATCTCAATTGTTTATAACAAGTCATGATACATCAAAGTATAGTAAGCATAAAGCCAAAACAATATCAAGCATGGCATGACAAAGCATAGCCACAGTCAAAAACAAGCTCTTTTTACCACATAAGTATGAACTTTCCTACTCTTTTCCAAACCAAACTAAACCAATTGCAAACCAATGTATGAAAGAGGGGGTCCAACCAACTTATTCAGAAAACTAAGCAAACCAAGCAAACTAAAACCAAAAACAAAAACGAAAAAGAAGACGCTCCAAGAAAAACACAACTATGCATGAAACAATAAAAATGAAGCGTTTGGAAGAAACCTGGAATTTTTATTGATGAAGATGGGGATCCTTGGGCATCCCCAAGCTTTGACTCTTGTACTTCTTGGATATTTATTGGGGTGACATGCGTGGAATCCCCAAGCTTGAGCTTTAGTCCATCCTTCATCCCATTACTCATTCCTTCCATACACCTGAAAATTTTCCTTGATACAAAACTTCACACAATCTTTAATAGCAACATTAGCGCACTCAAGATAAATAAGTCTTAAGGTTCAGTTCTAACACCAAATAAACTTCCATTAGAACACTAGATACTGTAGCAATTACCTCAAAAATCTCAATTCCCCAAAAGAACTCAAGAAGGAACCAACAAAAGGAAATGCAGAAAATGGCAGAAATCTGTCAAAACAGACCAGCAGGTAAAGACGAATTTTTTCGAAGACCTTCTGTTGCTCAAATAAAAAAGTGTTGAACTAACAAAACTTATATAACAACCTGGGGCAGAAGCACAAAACATTACAGCTAAATCCTACGTACAGAGCTCTCTCAGGAATTTTTATGGTGAAGCATAGAAATCTGTTTCGGGACAGCAACTTTCCCAATCATTACTTCACTCTCATTAGAGGTTACTCTTGGCACAAAAAGCAAATAAAAAGGATAAGGAGAGGTTATTACTGAAGTAATAACTTCCAATACTCAACTAAAATTCTTGGGTTATCTCCCAACAAGTGCTTTTCTTTAACGCCTTTAAGTTAGGCATAAGAAGCAAAGAAAGAATCAAGTGTTCTCAAATGAAGAAGCATTAAGACCAAATTTTGTTTTCATAGGAGAACCAAAATAAATATTTTCTCTATTTTTAGGGAAGTGTTCTATACCTTTCTTGAGTGGGAGTTGATATTTAATGGTGCCTTCTTTCAATAATGGCACCAACAGTTCTAAGAAAAGGTCTTCCCAAAGTAATAGGACAAGAAGCATTGTATTCAACATGCAAAACATAGAAATCAACAGGGACATAAGAATCGTTAACCATAATAAGGACATCATTAAGACTCCCTATGAGTTTCTTTTTAACATTATCATCAAGTGGGACATTCAAATAGCAATCTTCAAGAGGAGGCAAATCAAGCATATCATAAATCCTTCTAGGCATAATAGAAACACTACTATCAAGATCACACAAAGCTTTGAAATCAAAGTCATTCACTCTCATATTAATGATGGGTTCCCAACCATCTTCTTGCTTTATAGGAATAGAAGCTTTATGTTTCATCTTTTCTTCTTTATTTTTTATGAGAGCATCAGTAATGTGTTTTGTAAAAGCCATGTTCATAGCACTAGCATTAGGACTTTTAGCAAGCTTTTGTAGGAACTTAATAACTTCAGAGATGTTGCAACCATCAAGATCAAAATCAACTTTATCATCTAAAGTAGTAGAACTATTAGTAGCCTCAACACTAGTGGTGGTAATAGTAGAAACACTAATGTTTCTAGCAATTTCATCTTCTCTTTCCCACTTAGCATGTTATTCAGCTAATAGTCTAACATTTTCATCAATTCTTACTTGTATGGCATTAGTAGCTGCAAAGGGATTCTCATTAGTTTCAGGTTTAGCAGCCATTTTATTCAAAGAAGATTGAGCTTCAACCAAAGATGTTATATTTCTTTCAGCATTAGAGAGTTTTTCCTCAATAGTTTTATTGAAAGCAGTTTGTTTACTAATGAACTCTTTAAGCATAACCTCAAGTTCAGAGGGAGCACTCTTACTATTGTTGTAAGAATTTCCATAAGCATTACCATTGTTGGGAGGGTATGGTTTATAATTGTTGTTACCAAAATTGTTCCTATAAGCATTATTACCATAAGCATTGTTGCCAAAGTTGTTATTTCTTATGAAGTTCACATCAATTTTCTCTTCTTGAGCAACCAAAGAGGCTAAAGGAACATTATTTGGATCAATATGGGCTTTCCCATTAACAAGCATAGACATAATAATATCAATCTTATCACTCAAGGAGGAGGTTTCCTCAACAGAATTTACCTTCTTACCTTGTGGAGCTCTCTCAGTATGCCATTCAGAATAATTAACCATCATATTGTCCAGAAGTTTTGTTGTAGCAATAGGTTCCTTGAAGAATAGTTCAATCCTGCATAAAAAGTTTGGATGATCATCCAAGCAGTCAATCCATGAGTGGGACAATTCTTTTCCAAAGATTTCATTCTTTCCCAAGCTTGAGCAACATGCTCTTTATCAAGTTGTTTAAGATTCATTATTTCACTTCTCATGGATATAATATTAGCAGGAGGATAGTATTTTCCAATAAAAGCATCTTTGCACTTAGTCCAAGAATCAATACTATTCCTAGTTAAGGAATTCAACCACTCTTTAGCTTTTCCTCTCAAAGAGAAAGGAAACAATTTCAGCTTAATAATATCACCATCTATATCCCTATGCTTTTGCATCTCACAAAGTTCAACAAAGTTATTTAGATGGGAAGCAGCATCTTCATTACCAATACCAGAAAATTGCTCTCTCGTAACAAGATTGAGCAAAGCAGGTTTTATCTCAAAGAAAGTATTTTCAGCCACAGGTGGAGCAATAGGTGTGCTCATAAAATCATTGTTGTTGGTGCTAGTGAAGTCACACAACTTAGTGTTTTCAAGAGTAGTCATTTTTTGGATTTCAAATAAGAAAGAAAACAAGTAAACTATTTTTTTGTGTTTTTTGAAGAACAAACAAGCAAACAAAGCAAAAAGAAACTAAGCAAAACAAAAACAACAAAGTAAAGAGATTGGTTATGAGGGACTCCCCTTGTGAAGATGTCCTTGACTCCCCGGCAATGGCGCTAGAAAACGTCTTGATGCGCTCGACTTTCAACGTAGAGCTAGTTGAGAACCCCAAGAGGAAGGTATGATGAGTACAGAAGAAAGTTTTCCCTCGGTTATGAAACCAAGGTTTAATTGAACCAGTAGGAGCAAGGAAACACCCCAAAGGTGTTACTAGCTGAGCTTTGGCAGGGCGCACTACCGGTGCTAGTAGCATCGTGGAGACCTACACAACACAACCACAGAACTTTGTCCCCAACTTGCGATGAGGTTGTCAATCTCACCGTGTTTTGCGGAAAACAAAGGATTAAACATATCGAATGGAAAGAAGTAAAAGTTTTCAGAAAGTAAACACAAAGCAGAAACAGTTTATAGATTGTATGTAAAGACAAAGGACTGGGATCCATAGTTCACTAGAGGTGGCTCTCCTTAGATAGATAACACGCTCGGTGAACAAATTACAGCGGGGCAATTGACAAACACCGAGAAAGCAATACATGCATATACTAATCATCTTGACTCCTTTGAGACTTGATTGGGCATTACAACATAATACATAGACCGCCATCCAACTGCATCTATGACTAATAATCCACCTTCAGGTTATCATCCGAACCCCCTCCAGTATTAAGTTGCAAGCAACAGATTATTGCTTTACAAACTGCGTGTAAAGTAAACAATACGATTGTTCTATGAACAAAGGATTGTTGTTTTCTCCCGAGTAGCAATAGCACATCTAGTACCTTAGAGATTTCTGTCACTTCCCTAGATTACCAGAGGCATGAACCCACTATCGAGCATAAATACTAACTCTTGGAGTTGCTAGCATCTACTTGGCCAAGATATCTACTAACAACGGAAAGCATGCAAGATCTCAAATAACAAAGACATGATAGAATCAATAATCAATCTGAAATAGCTTCTCAATATCCATCGGATCCCCGCAAACAAAAGATGTATGGATTACAAAAAGATGATCTTGATCATGAACGGAGCTCACAAGATCTAAACATGAAAGCACAAAGGAGGAGAAACCAGCCATCTAGCTACTACATGGATCCGTAGTCCAAGGATGAATTACTCACGCATCACACCGGAGGCTTGCATGGTGATGAAGAAGGCCTCCAGGGTGAATTCCCCTCTCCGGCAAGGTGCATGGAAGAGCTTCAGATCCCTCCCGATCTAGGGATGGAGATGACGGCGGCTATAGACTCTTTCGTGAATTTTTGATCGGGTTCTCAGGGTTTTCGTCCCGAAGGCAACTTATAGGCGGAAGGAGAGGCCGAGGGGGTGCCGGGAGCGGCCACACCACCCCCTGGCGCGGGCTAGGCCTGGCCGCACGGCCAGGTGGTGTGGGGGCTCCCTGGCCCTTCTCCGTCTCGTATTCTGGCACATGACCCCTTCCGGAAAAATAGGCACTTTGGCTTTTGTCCCGTCCAATTCCGAGAATATTCATTTTCTGAGTTTCCGAGAACCAAAAACAGCAGAAAACAGGCAGCTGGCACTGTGGCTCTTGTTAATAGGTTAGTCCAAGAAATCATATGAAAAGTACTCCAAAGTTGGAACAAAACACAAGAAAGTGGATAAAACCAAGCATGAAACATCAAAAATTATAGATACATTGCAATGTATCAATCCCCATTATTTAAGTTCGGTTCAACGGAATCAATTTGGAGGCTCCTCTTGTTGAGGACATAGGTATGCACTTTAATACTTTCACTGAAATATGTGATATGATGCTCATAAAAGATGTTAATCCCGGTGTGGTCAAATTGCGCTTATTCCCTTTCTCTCTTAGAGGTAGAGGAAAAGAATGGTTGTTATCTTTGCCTAGAAATACTATTACATCATGGGTGGAATGTACTTATTTATTTATGACTAAATTTTTCCTACCTACAAAGACTATGCAACTAAGATCTAATATTACTAGTATTAGACAAGAAGAGCGTGAGCCACTAGCGCTTGCATGTGAGAGGATGAAAGAATGCATGAGAAACTGTCCTAGTCATCGGATGGAAGACTAGTTAACTCTCCATTTATTTTATAGTGCTCTTGACCCTGTGTCTAAGTCTATGCTTGATACTGCAGCTAGAGGAACATTTATGGGTAAACATATTACCGAAGCAAAACAGCTGCTAGAAAATATGCAATACACCCATGCCCAATAGCATGTGGATAGATCAAACACTGAGAAGGTGAACTCCGTATCACCACAAGAAAATGAAGAACTCAATGCTAAGTTGGATGAGCTCATATTAGCCATAAAAGGTAAGGAAAGCCAGGTAAGAGCTATCCCTAGATAAAATATTGAAGAAATAGACTTCAGACCTCGTAATGATTATAACCCTGCTTGGAAGAAGAATTATAATTCTAATTTTCAGAAACATTATTCTAGTCTTCGAGGTAACTCTAATAATATGGGAACTAGTAATGGTAGTCTCCAATAAACACTTAAGTATTTTATAGACTCACAAAATGAGGAAAACAATATTCTTGTTAAAATAACGGAGAACCATGATTCTATGCTTGGTAAATTATCTAACCAGGTTGTAAGTTTGAGGAATGATTTGCAGGCCCTCCAAGAAAGAACGAAGATTGTTGAGGCACAACTAGGTAAGATAACCGAGAGTCAAACTCTCATTGTAGCTAAATTTGTAGGTAAAACTGAGCCCAATCATGTTGAAGACCTCAAGATGATAAGAATCCAAAGGGAGGAGCCTGAAGAACATGATTATAGTAATGCATGTTCACCAAATTACACCGTTGAAGATCTTGTAAAAGGATCAATATCAAGATTCTGGTAATTGAAGGAAATGCGGAAGCCATGTACCAACACTTCATTAATCAGGTAGCAATGCAGGTAGGTGAGCTTGAGGAAGAATATAAGAAAATTGCTAAAAAATTACCTGTGAAGCTTGATGAAACATTTGAGCCCACTATTAAGATTAAAATTGGGACCAATGAGATAGCTGCACTTTGTGATCTAGGTGCAAGCGTCTCAACAATTCCAAAAAGTCTTTTTAATAAGTTAAATCTTTGCTCTTTTGAAATCACCGAGTTAAAATTGCATCTAGCAGATTCTACCTACAAACAAGCTATAGGAATTAAGGAGAATACTTTAGTATACATTAAAGGCCATCCTGCTCTTATTGATTTTGTTATTGTTGACATGCCTGAAGATGCTACTGCTCCTATTATATTAGGCCATCCATTTTTAAGAACTATTAAGGCTTTGATTCATGTCCATGAAGGGAACGTGAAGCTTCAATTGCCTTCGCGGGATCCTTTTGTTATTCATTTTCCCAAGAAGAAGAAAGCCAAGCATGATGAAAAGGAGGCCATCACTTTGAAGGCCAACTATTTTGGAGTGGGTGTTCCACTCATCTGGCCTAAGTGAGAAACATTAAGGTCAAGCTATTAACCATAAAAGAGCGCTTCATGGGAGGCAACCCATGTGAAATAAAGGTTTGAGTTAAGTTTTAAAGTTTTAGTTTAAGTTTATGTTTAATAAAGAGTGCTAAAAAACTCTAGTTGAGGAGAAGAAGTTTGGTAGTACTAAAAATCCTACTTAATACATGCTGATGTTGGTCGACAATATTTATTGATATTTTCTATCAAAAACAAGGTATTTCACTAAGTTTTAGGATATGAAAGAATTCATGAAGAAATAGAATTTTTTTGATGTTTACAGAAGGTTTAACGACCAGCTATATGGCGGGAATAAAAATTCTGGGCATATAGTTCCGGTCATATAGATATTTTTTGCCAACGACAATTTTTCTTTCATAAGTACTGACGGTTTAACGACCAACTATACAGCGGGAATAAAAATTCCGGTCGTATAGATATCGATGCTTTCGTACAATTTCTTTTCTAGGTACAAAGGGTTTGACGACTAACTATACGGTGGGAACAAATTGTTCCGGCCGTATAGTTCTGGCCGTATAGCTGCGCTGCAAGGGGAAACCCTAATATTTTGATAGCAGGCAAACTATACGGCGGGAACACATTGTTTCGGCCATATAGTTCCGTCCGTATAGTTCCGTTTGACCACAAAAATGCCACGGGAAGGTACCTCCAACCCCAAAACTTCAATCCTTTTTCTCTCTTCTACCTCCAAACTCTCTCAAAACCTCAAGAGATCTTCATCTCTACTCAATTTCGTTCGATTTCCTCGCACACAAGTGATCTACGGTATGTTTGTCAACACCCGGATTTTTAATCCCAGATGCCCGTTATGCCATACCTTGCAATCCCATGATTACCATTTTTGCGAGACATAACGGATTGGATATCACAGTACATCATCCATTACATACCATATATAAGGTTTTACACAAAGAAGGATCTCATGATCCAGTCTTTAATACAACAAGCAGCAGAAATAAACGATAAGCATAGCGTTGGGGTCCATCTTCAGGGGCAGCAATGTCGATTAAGCGATAGTCCTAGTTATCATAGCCGTCCTGCTGACCATCATCTTGATAATCTCCTTCATAGTCTGGCCATGATAATAGCCAGGGACAAAAGCCATGAGTACTCTTTAAGTACTCGCAAACTACTACTAACAAGGGGTAGAATTCTAAGTTAAAGTACTGAATCTACGTTAACTAAGAAGTTAAGTTTGAAACCTAAGCTGAGTTCGGAAGCAAAGAAAGATAAAGTAAAGTTCTAGAATCACTTAAGTTGGGAAGCTATTATCATCAACACAACCCTGTTGTGGTCAAGTCAAAGTTCATTCATTCATTTCAAGTTCTTTAGAAAACATCTGACAACGAAACAGTATGGCCATTCCAACTTTCCATAACCGCGGACGCGGCTATTTGAATAGTTTGACACTCTGCAGAGGTGGTACACTTTCACCACAAGATTCGATACATCTGTCAGGGATAACCCTGAATCATCATACTTAGTATGTAGATAATCAAACATAACCTTCCCTTTACACACCCTAATACAAGCACCTCTCCTATGAGCATGGCCTCCCAACCATGACCATTAGTCATCTTGGGCACTGCATAGGTGGACAACATTGAGAGGTAGCCTCAGCTCAAACCTCTCCCGCGAGGGAGCTAATACTAATGCATATAAATTTCTAGCTAAGCCTTACCCAGTTCAGGTACTGTGGTTGTACGATAAATTTGGAATGGTATCGCATCCGAATCCAACCATCAGTTTTATAAAAGGGTTAAGGCTCATGCCTCGTCATTTTCATCGTCATACACCAGTTGTGTTTCTCAACACATGTCAAAACATCTCAATAGAACGACTCGTCATTCCAAGGTTTTCATAATTCATTTTCACCAAGTGTTCCCATCTAAAGTGACTCAAGTTTTTGATCTATACTAAGGTACTAAGTTAAGAGTGTTCACTAAGGTGGAAAGATGGGATCAATCTCATGCCATAGAATGACATCTAAAGGTTTCTAAGTAGGTCAAGTTTTATATTCTTTATGCTACCTTCAAAATTAAGTAAAGAACTTTGTGTAAACTAAGGGAGGTAAAACTTTTCAATAAGACTTGGGGTACTAATAGTGAAAGGGGTGTGATCAAAGCATGCTTAAGGCATCTTTGCTAAACCATCTAGTTTTATTCTAGCTTGCTAACAATAGCTTGCTAAAGTATGTTTTGTAAGGGCTAGCTTGCCACTAATAGCTTGCCTTGGTTGGTGAAGTGGATGCAGTTTTCTTCTTCTACTTCTTCTTGGTAGAACTCCTCCTCCTCGAAAGCTTGGTCGGTACTAGCGTCTATAAATACATAGGGAGTAGACAATCACCAAACAATACTTAACTAGGCTAAGTAGCATTCTAAAACACACAATTGATGATCTATTATCATCCCAAGCATCACAAGTTTAATTCAATAGTTTCAACCTTTTTATTTTGGAAAAGTAATTTCTACTCATTGAAATATTAACTAAAATTTAACATTCACCACCCCAAATATGGGATCATGTGGACCCATGTCCTCACCACATTTTCTATACATGTGGGAATGAGATTTAAAGGTTGGATCAATATTACGTTGGTTTAAGTTCATTATTTAATGATTTAAAGTGACTAGAAATGCCTATATAGCATTATTTTGGTACTAGTCCAAAGTCACTGCATGTAAACCTTAATATTATTACATATTTAGATAGATATGATGAAATGTGATTTTTGAGAGTTGGAATCAACTCAAAAGCTAACTTGGTTGATTTTATAAAAATGTTTCAAGTTGCAAAAGCTTCTGTCTTCTTATTTTTATTAGGAGAGATCTATAACTCTAATTGAATTAAATCCAACGGGCTTGGATAAATTATTTTAATACCTTTCAGACAAAATTGGTTTCATGCAATTTGGATTTCTAAAACTCTCTAAATTGATTTTCAAACTAGTGGACAGAAACTAGATTCAAACTAAAAGAAAAATCGAGATTTGAATCGATGGGCTAGCGCGGGAAAAGAAATGGGCTGGCCTAGTGGTTCTCCACGACGCGGGGCTCAGCTGACAGGGGGGTCCCGCTTGTCAGCGGCACTTAACACGCGAAACGGTACGCGCGCTGTGGGCCGTGCGATTAGAATAAGAATCTACGGCTGAGGGTCGTCGTCGACGACGACCAGGTCGCCGGCGAGGTCAAACCCTAGCGGCTCGGTGGGGGTCTACTGGGGGCGTACCAGGGCTCCAACGGGGTCGGCGAGGCAGGAAAACAAAGTGGAAGACGACGGCGAGGCGAGGCGTGGTCGCGGTGGAGCTTGGGTTGGTCGCAATCAACGGCACCCTTCTCCTCCAGAGGCGAGGGGAGTGGAATGGTGTGGAGAGGAATGGCTGGGGAGGGCTCCTTTTATAGGCCCGACGGTGAGACCGAGCGGGATGGGCGGTCGACGGTGGCGACATGGCTACGACGAGCTAGCGGCATGGCCGGGGATGGCGATCGATGGGCGGTCCCCTGGCGGTGCTCTAGGACTTAAATGCAGCCGTAGGGGCGGTGGTATGCGGTCTGGGCGAGGTGGCACTCTGAGAGGCAGAGGCGGCGGTGTCCACGGCGAGCGGTGGCTGTGGGGCTTTGGGCGGCGAAAGGGGGTGTCTGGGGTGTTCTCCAGGTCGAGGCGGAACGGTGGCGCGGGCTGCTGCCAAGGGGCGGTCTGTGCGAGCGGGGACAGTGTGCGCTCTGGGGGTGGCGTCGGCATGTTCGACAAGCTCCGGGCACGGCGGTTCCTGGCCCCTCTGCCCTCTGTCTCTGGCCTGGGGCTGGTTGGGCGGTGGAGGTGGACCACTGGCAATTACTAGACATGGCGAGAGGGGCTGGAGAGGGCTGCTGCTGCAAGTGCACGGCCGGCGAGAGAGGGCTCGGCATGGCGGTCTGATCAAGCAAGGGCTAGGGGTAGAGAAGAGACTGGGGTTGGTCTGGTCTGGCTTGAGGGGGGACAAGATGATCAAAGCACTACAGAATTGGTAGACAAAATCAGCCCAAAACAGTAATAGTTAGGCCTTAATGATCTTGCTAACAAGGTGTTTGTCAAAATGGCCGAAAGAGAAAAAGTTTTGAATTTTGAGGTCAAAATTTTTGAGTGATCTCCACTAGTGATAGGTAGTCTCTGGTTGCAAGGGTTTTGAAAATGGAGCTCAAATAGATGGTTTTTGAAATAGGGGTGATCTATGCATATGCATTAGATTCAATTTTAAACTGTCATTTAAAATAGCTAACAGAATGTTTTTAGAAGATCCAAAGGTGGGCCTTGGTACCTCATTATGTGTACTAGCAAGGGATATAAAGATCAAGAATTGTTTCTATTAAGAATTGAGTACTAGGAATAGCCAAAGTAGGCATGAGAGTTAAATTTGTCAAAATGACCATTCTTTCTTTTTAATTCTTTTTTATTTGATTTTCTTTAGGAAAAGTTTGGGAATGATGTACATGATGTTTAAATCACCTAAGAAACATTTTACAAGCATTGGATCAATCAGTCATGGCAATTCAAAGAACTCCTATTTTAAATGCACACATATATGAATGCTTTCATTTTAAATTTGGAAAAGTTTTTGTTAACCCCATTTTTGGATGATTTGATCATGATAAGCTTGAATTAAAGTTTTGGGATGTTACAAACCTTCCCCCTTAAACAAAATCTCGTCCCGAGATTTACAAAGAAAACTAGGAACTAAAGAGATCTGGGAACTCTGTCCTAATGTAATCTTCGCGTTCCCAAGTAGCTTCCTCCTCGGTATGGTTGCTCCACTGAATCTTGAAAAACTTGATACTCCTGGTCCTGGTGGTTCTGTAGGCTTCCTCTAAGATACGGATGGGCACTTCCCGATAGGTCAGGTCATTGTTGATTTCCACAGCTCTATGGTCGATGTTCTTGAAAACTTCAGTCTTCTCAGGCAGTTCCAAGCATTTGCGAAGTAACGAGATATGGAACACATTGTGGATGGCTGACATCTCTTCAGGCAGTTCTAGTTGATATGATACTTCTCCTTGGCGGTTCAGAATCTTGAAAGGTCCGATATATCTGGGAGCTAACTTTCCCTTCAGGCTAAAGCGTTGAGTTCCCTTCAATGGTGAAATCTTGAGATATACGAAATCTCCAACATTGAAAGTCAGGTCTCTCCTTCTCTTGTCAGCATAGCTCTTTTGTCGGGATTGGGCGGTCTTGAGGTGCTCACGGACTTTGTGAACTTTCTCTTCTGCTTCTCGAAGAATGTCGGGTCCAAAGATGTGACTCTCTCCTACTTGCGACCAATTCAAAGGGGTACGACACTTTCTTCCGTATAGGAATTCAAATGGTTCCATCTGCAAACTAGCTTGATAACTATTGTTATATGAGAATTTTGCGAAAGGCAGGCAGTCTTCCCATTTTGATCCGTATTCCAACACACAAGCTCTAAGCATATCCTCCAAGATCTGGTTGTCTCTCTCAGTTTGTCCATCTGTTTGCGGGTGATAAGCGGTGCTGAAGTTCAACTTGGTTCCTAAACCTTCCTGAACTTTCTGCCAAAATCTTGAAATGGCGGGTTCCTCGATCGTCGATGGTCTTGGGGGTTCCATGCAGACTAACAATTCTAGCAATGTACAGCTCTCCTACTTTTGCACTCTGGTAGGTTGTCTTGACTGGTATGAAGTGGGCTACCTTGGATAGTCTATCAACTATGATCTAGATTGAGTCATTCCCCCTACTAGAAGTAGGTAAACCGGTGATAAAGTCCATTCCGACGGAATCCCATTTCCATTCTGGGGTCTGCAATGGTTGCAATAGTCCTGCAGGTCTCTGATGCTCTGCTTTGACTCTTTGATAGATGTCACATTTGGCGGTGTAGCTTCCGATCACTCTCTTCATCTTGTGCCACCAAAATTGCTCTTTCATATCCTGATACATCTTTGTTCCTTCGGGGTGGATAGAATAAAGACTATCATGAGCTTCCTTCATGATAACCTCCTTCAGCTCCGAATCTGCTGGCACACAGATACGTCCCTTGAACCACAGTACACCTTCTTCTTCTTCGGTGAATCCAGGTACTTTGCCTGTACCAATACGATGTTTGATTCAGTCGATACTTTCATTCCCCTTCTGGGCTTCCTTGATTTGGCTAATCAAAGTGGGTTGAAGTTCAATGCTAGCTAGGAATCCTTTGCTAACTAACTCAGTCCTGAACTGCTCCAACTCCTCATACAAACTTGGTTGCTTCTCTTTGATCATGGTGTTCAGCCTACACGGCAATCTGCTAAGAGCATCTTCTACCACATTGGCATTGCCGGGGTGATAGTGAATGTCAAGGTCATAATCCTTGATTAACTCTATCCATCTTCTTTCCATCATATTCAGATCCTTCTGGGTGAAGATATACTTCAAGCTCTTATGATCCTAGTAAATCTCACAACGATTACCCATCAAATAATGACGCCATGTCTTCAATGCTAGAACCACGGCTGCTAGCTCAAGATCATGGGTCGGATAGTTCTGCTCATGCTGCTTTAGTTGTCGACGGATCTGATGACTTTGCCTTCTTGCATCAATACACATCCTAGACCAATCTTGGATGCATCACAATACACATCAAACGGCTTCTTGATGTCTGGCATGATCAAAATTGGGGCTGATATCAATCTCTTCTTCAGCTCCTGGAAACTGGCTTCACACTTGTCTGTCCATTCAAACTTCTTGTCCTTCTTCAACAATTGGGTCATTGGTTGGGCTATGCTCGAGAATCCTTCTACGAACTTGCGGTAATATCCCGGTAATCCGAGAAATGAATGAACTTGGGTTTGATTGGTTGGGGCTTCCCATTCTTTGACATCTTTGATCTTGGTGGGATCAACAGAGACTCCTCCGGCAGACACAATATGTCCTAGGAATCCTACTTCTTTCAACCAAAACTCACACTTGCTGAACTTGGCATATAACTGATGCTCTCAGGGTTTCTAGGATGATTCTCAGATGTTGCTCATGCTCTTCTTCTGAATTGGAGTAGATAAGGATGTCATCGATAAACACAACCACAAACTTATCTAGGAAATTCATAAAGATCTTATTCATGAGATTCATGAAATAAGCAGGGGGATTGGTTAATCCAAAATACATAACCGTATACTCGTATAAACCATAGCGAGTAGTAAAGGCGGTCTTCGGAATATCCGTTGCACGAATCTTAAGTTGGTGATAACTAGTCCTAAGATCAATCTTTGAGAATACCTGAGCTCCAGTCAACTGATCAAATAGATCCTCTATCTTTGGCAAGGGGTACTTGTTCTTGATGGTGACATCATTCAACTTTCTGTATTTTGTACACAGACGGTTGCCTCCATCTTTCTTGTCGACGAATAACACTAGTGATCTCCATGGCGATGCACTTGGTTGAATCAAACCTGTTGCTAACATGGCATCCAACTGCTTCTTCAGTTCTACTAACTTTGAGGGTTTCATGGTATAGGGTCTCTGGGCTATAGGTCCGGTTCCGGGGATTAGTTCGGTAATGAACTCAATATCCCTATCCGGGGGCATACCTGGCAATTTATCTGGGAATACGTCGAGGTATTCATAGACTACTCTGACTTGGTCAATGGTGGGAAGAGCTACACTCTTGTTGCACTTGAATTGACGGGGTAAGGTTTCAGAGATATGCTCTACTGTTACTCCAGAACTACTGGTCATGGTGATGGCTTTCTTAGCACAGACTACCAGTCCTTTATGCCTTGACATCCAGTCCATACCTAGTACTACTTCCAATCCTTTGGTTCCAAGTACAATTAGGTTGGCATAAAAATCTATCCCATGTATTCTGATAGGTACAGCTTCGCAAAGTTTTCTAGATTTTGTAGTTGAACCGGGGATTTGAACTATCATGACATGCTTCAGGTTGGTTGGGCGAATCTTACTAGTGCATACAAATTCTTCGGTGACAAATTAATGTGATGCTCCAGAATCAAACAATACTCTTGCTAAAACTGAGTTGACAGAAAACATACCTAACACTACATCTGGCGCTTCCTGGGCTTCTTCTGCGTTCATGTGGAAGAGACGACCGTTGCGGTTGTGCGGGTTCCCTGGGGCAAATCTCCTTCCTGGTTGAACACGACGATGCTGCTGAGCTGGGGCATTGGCGGAAGTCTTCTTGGGACACTCATTGGAGTAGTGACCCTTCACTCCACACTCAAAACAAGTGATCTGGGACTTGTCCTTGACTGCGACAGGTACAACATTGCTGCTAGTTCTGGGTGCAGTGTTGTTGTTGTTGTTGTTGCTCTTGGGAGGGGCACGGTTGAAGTTGTTGGCATTGTCGGAGTTGTGATTGTTTCCTCCGGACTTCACATTTCCTCCGCTACGGTTGGGGTAGCTTGGGCGAGAATTTGGGGGTCGGTTGTTCCTTGGTGCATATCCTGATGAGGGGTTAGGACGGTACTTCTGGTGACTACTAGATCCAGACTGTTGCATCATACGACACTTGCGGTTGTCGCTTGCCTGGTTAATCTTCCCTTCCATCTGAATGGCAGAGTCGACTAGCTCTTCGAGATCCTGGAAACGGATGTTGACGAGGACAGTCTGCATCTCATCATGCAGTCCGTTTAAGAATCTCTCCTTCTTCTTGGCCTCCGTGTTGATCTCATCCAGTGCATATCTGGCAAGTGACAAGAATTTGTCACGGTACTGCACCACAGTCAATCTTCCTTGCTTCAGTTCGCGGAATTCATCTCTCATCCTGTTGACAAGACCTTGCGGGACATGGGTGCGGCTGAACTTGACCTTGAATGCTTCCTAGGTCATCACCTGGCCATGGTTCATATTGCGGATGCTATTCCACCAAGCTCTTGCATCTCCTGCCAGATAGTGGGTGGTGAAGAGAACTTTCTCATTCTCATCAACTCCTGCAACTTCGAGGTTGTTTTCCATGGTCTGTAACCAGTCATCAGCATCTAATGGGTCCTCAGATTGGTTGAATATTGGGGGATTGGTGTTCTGAAAGTTTTTGAGTTTAGATCCATGGTGATCCTGATTTCCATGTCCTTGGTTGTTGAGAGCCATTTGGGCGATCTACTGTAATGTGGCTAAGTTGGCTTGACGCTCGGTCCTTCTTGCTTCACGGTCCACGATGAGATTCTGCAAGATCTGCAGCATTGGGTCCTACGACGAGCTGCTCCCTCCTTGGTTTCCACGAGTCATCTGAAGATTGAGATATATATAGGGGTAAGAGGGAAATTCTAAGGTTCATGGTTTTGGGTTTTCAAAGCTACAACTTTGAGTTACTCTCAGGTTTTTCAACTAACTTCATTTTCATTCATGCAAGCAAGCACACGATACAACACACACCACAACACTCAAAGGGGAAAACAGATGGTTTGAAGAACCATTCTTCAAGCTACGATACAATGAGATGATACATCTCATGCTACGACAGTGCTCTAGTGCATCTACTCATCGTCGATGAAGTCGAAGTCTTCATCATCATTATAGAAGTCCATAGCATCCTCTGCCAGAAAATCGTCATCATTGCTGAGGTAAGAATCCATATCTCCCTGGATGTCTTCACCCTTATCATCTTCTTCTTTGGTGGCAAGCTGAGCTTCCTGCTCCTTGAAGGTCTTCTCGAGGTCGGCCACCTTCTTGCAAAGACGGGCGATGGTGCGATCCTTCTTTGCACGCTGGCGACGAAGAGACTGGCGATCTTGGACGAGCAGTGCGAAAGTCTGGGCCTTCTGGTCGGCAATGGCACGGTTCTGGTTGGCTAATTCTCTGGCATTGTCCAGTTCCTGCTGTCGGTCATGAAGCAAGAAGTCAAGGTTCTCCACTTGACGCCTCAACTCTGGGTGACTTGGCATCTCCATCGGCATTCCCATGAAGTCACGTCTTGCATAGTGGGCAAAACGGGTTCCTTGAATCTTGTTGACGCTAAGGGTACATAGACGTGCGAGAGCTTAATGCATTGCCCTGGCTAATCCATCTAGCCAGTTGTTCTCTCTCACGGAGAACTGAATTCTTCCAGAAGTTGGTGCTTCAATGCTTCCTCGAAGATCTGCGGTGACTAGCCATTGTAGGTCTCCTCCTGGGGGTCCTGGAAGTTGAGCTCCAAGAAACTCCGGATGTGGGCGTCCCAGTAACTCCGACAGTGAATCCAGATCCCTCTCGAAGATCAGCTGACCTCCGTTTCCCAACTGGTAAAACTTGCTGAACTGAGTCTCCATCTACAAGAATTTAGGATGAGGAAGTTAGTGAAGTGATCAAGTGTGTCAAATTTTAAGTAGTAATGTAAGAATTTTGAGGAACATGTATTTTTGAGAAAGAATGAGTTCACAAGGGTAAGAGGGGAAATGGTTTTTCATAAATACTCACTTTGGTTTTGAAGCTAAGTTTTTGGTTTGGACGTCCATTCTAACTAGGGTCTCCTATGGTCAGGATGGCTCTGATACCAACTTGTCAACACCCGGATTTTTAATCCCAGATGCCCGTTATGCCATACCTCGCAATCCCAGGATTACCATTTTTGCGAGACATAACGGATTGGATATCACAGTACATCATCCATTACATACCATACATAAGGTTTTACACAAATAAGGATCTCATGATCTAGTCTTTAATACAACAAGCAGCGGAAATAAACGATAAGCGTAGCGGTGGGGTCCATCTTCAGGGGCATAGGCAATCTTGTGGCGAGATAGTCCTAGTTATCATAGCCGTCCTGCTGACCATCATCTTGATAATCTCCTTCATAGTCTGGCCATGATAATAGCCAGGGACAAAAGCCATGAGTACTCTTTAAGTACTCGCAAACTACTACTAACAAGGGGTAGAATTCTAAGTTAAAGTACTGAATCTACGTTAACTATCAAGTTAAGTTTGAAACCTAATATGAGTTCAGAAGCAAAGAAAGATAAACTAAAGTTCTAGAATCACTTATGTTGGGAAGCTATTATCATCAACACAACCCTATTGTGGTCAAGTCAAAGTTCATTCATTCATTTCAAGTTCTTTAGAAAACATCTGACAACGAAACAGTATGGCCATTCCAACTGTCCATAACCGCGGATGCGGCTATTCGAATAGTTTGAAACTCTGCAGAGGTGGTACACTTTCACCACAAGATTCGATACATCTGTCAGGGATAACCCTGAATCATCATACTTAGTATGAAGATAATCAAACATAACCTTCCCTTTACACACCCTAGTACAATCACCTCTCCTATGCGCATGGCCTCCCAACCATGACCATCAGTCATCTTGGGCACTTCATAGGTGGACAACATTGAGAGATAGCCTCAGCTCAAACCTCTCCGGTGAGGGAGCTAATACTAATGCATATAAATTTCTAGCTAAGCCTTACCCAATTCAGGTAATGTGGTTGTACGATAAATTTGGAATGGTATCACGTCCGAATCCAACCATCAGTTTTATAAAAGGGTTAAGGCTCATGCCTCGTCATTTTCATCGTCATAAACCAGTTGTGTTTCTCAACACATGTCAAAACATCTCAATAGAATGACTCGTCATTCCAAGGTTTTCATATTTCATTTTCACCAAGTGCTCCCATCTAAAGTGACTCAAGTTTTTGATCTATAATAAGGTACTAAGTTAAGAGTGTTCACTAAGGTGGAAAGATGAGATCAATCTCATGCCATGGAATGACATCTAAAGGTTTCTAAGTAGGTCAAGTTTTATACTCTTTATGCTACCTTCAAAATTAAGTAAAGAACTTTGTGTAACCTAAGGGAGGTAAAACTTGTCAATAAGACTTGGGGTACTAATAGTGAAAGGGGTGTGATCAAAGCTTGCTTAAGGCATCTTTCCTAAACAATCTAGTTTTATTCTAGCTTGCTAACAATAGCTTGCTAAAGTATGTTTTGTAAGGGTTAGCTTGCCACTAATAGCTTGCCTTGGTTGGTGAAGTGGATGCAGTTTTCTTCTTCTTCTTCTTCTTGGTAGAACTCCTCCTCCTCGAAAGCTTGGTCGGTACTAGCGTCTATAAATACATAGGGAGTAGACAATCACCAAACAATACTTAACTAGGCTAAGTAGCATTCTAAAACACACAATTGATGATCTATTATCATCCCAAGCATCACAAGTTTAATTCAATAGTTTCAACCTTTTTATTTTGGAAAAGTAATTTCTACTCATTGAAATATTAACTAAAATTTAACATTCACCACCCAAAATATGGGATCATGTGGACCCATGTCCTCACCACATATTCTATACATGTGGGAATGAGATTTAAAGGTTGGATCAATATTACTTTGGTTTAAGTTCATTATTTAATGATTTAAAGTGACTAGAAATGCCTATATAGCATTATTTTGGTACTAGTCCAAAGTCACTGCATGTAAACCAATATTATTACATATTTAGATAGATATGATGAAATGTGATTTTTGAGAGTTGGAATCAACTCAAAAGCTAACTTGGTTGATTTTATAAAAATGTTTCAAGTTGCAAAAGCTTATGTCTTCTTATTTTTATTAGGAGAGATCTATAACTCTAATTGAATTAAATCCAACGGTCTTGGATAAATCATTTTAATACCTTTCAGACAAAATTGGTTTCATGCAATTGGGATTTCTAAATCTCTCTGAATTGATTTTCAAACTAGTGTACAAAAACTAGATTCAAACTAAAAGAAAAATCCAGATTTGAATCGATGGGCTAGCGCGGGAAAAGAAATGGGCCAGCCCAGTGGCGCTCCGTGGCGCGGGGCTCAGCTGATAGGGGGGTCCCGCTTGTCAGCGGCACTTAACACGCGAAACGGTACGCGCGCTGTGGGTCGTACGATTAGAATAGGAATCTATGGCTGAGGGTCGTCGTCGACGATGAACAGGTCGCCGGCGAGCTCGAACCCTAGCGGCTCGGTGGGGGTCTACTAGGGGCGTACCAGGGCTCCAGTGGGGTCGGCGAGGCGGGCAAACGAAGTGGAAGACGACGGCGAGGCGAGGCGTGGTCGCGGCGGATCTTGGGGTGGTCGCAATCAACGACACCCTTCTCCTCTAGAGGCGGCGGCTCCGGCTCCAATTCCGGCGAGCTGCTGCTCCACTTGCTCCGGCGAGAGGTGGGTGAGGTTCAGAGAGGTGAGGGGAGTGGAATGGTGTGGAGAGGAATGGCTGGGGAGGGCTCCTTTTATAGGCCCGACGGTGAGACCGAGCTGGATGGGCGGTCGACGGTGGCGACATGGCTACGGCGAGCTAGCGGCATGGCTGGGGATGGCGATCGATGGGCGGTCCCCTGGCGGTGCTCTAGGACTTAAATGCGGCCGTAGGGGCGGTGGTATGCGGTCTAGGCGAGGTGGCGCTCTGAGAGGCAGAGGCGGCGGTGTCCATGGCGAGCGGTGGATGTGGGGCTTTGGGCGGCGAACGGGGGTGTCTGGGGTGTTCTCCAGGTCGAGGTGGAGCGGTGGGCGCGGGCTGCTGCCAAGGGGCGGTCTGTGTGAGCGGGGACAGTGTGTGCTCTGGGGGCCGTGTCGGCATGCTCGACAAGCTCCGGGCGTGGCGGTTCCTGGCCGCTCTGCCCTCTGTCTCTGGCCTGGGGCTGATTGGGCGGTGGAGGTGGACCACTGGCAATGTACTAGACATGGCGAGAGGGGCTAGAGAGGGCTGTCTTTGCAAGTGCAGTCGGCCCGGCGAGAGGGCTCGACATGGCGGTCTGATCTTGACTAGGGGTAGAGAAGAGACTGGGGTTGGTTTGGTCTGGCTTGAGGGGGGGTTTTGAAAATGGAGCTCAAATAGATGGTTTTTGAAATAGGGGTGATCTATGCATATGCATTAGATTCAATTTTAAACTGTCATTTAAAATAGCTAACAGAATGTTTTTAGCAGATCCAAAGGTGGTCCTTGGTACCTCATTATGTGTAAAAGCAAGGGGTATAAAGATCAAGAATTGTTTCTGTTAAGAATTGAGTACTAGGAATAGCCAAAGTAGGCATGAGAGTTAAATTTGTCAAAATGACCATCCTTTCTTTTTAATTATTTTTTATTTGATTTTCTTTAGGAAAAGTTTGGGAATGATGTAGATGATGTTTAAATCACCTAAGAAACATTTTACAAGCATTGGATCAATCAATCATGGCAATTCAAACAACTCCTATTTTAAATGGACACATATATGAATGCTTTCATTTTAAATTTGGAAAAGTTTTTGTTAACCCCATTTTTGGATGATTTGATCATGATAAGCTTGGATTAAAGTTTTGGGATGTTACAATGTTTCTCCTCCGATCCTCCAATTAATTTTTGCAAATTCATCTTTGATTTATCATCATTATTAATCTAGAGTGAGACCTACTATGAACTAATTGCCATGATTCTCTTGCCTAGATTATTATTTTGAGGGGATTCTTTAGTGTGCTATGATGAGGAATATGTTATGCTTATTATTGTTGGATCAAAAAATTATTTTTTTCTTTCTTTATTATTTTAGATGATGAACACAAGGAGCCAAACTCGTGCTCGTGCCGCCGCTAGTGCTTCTCGTGATGTCGCTCATGAACACATGGGGTAATGGTTCAGGAATGAGCTCCAACGTGATCGCTTCAATAAGACCAAGAACCGAGAAGTGAAGGTAACCAAGTGGGTTTGCCCCATTATATTGAACCAACTCGGTATTTCTGATGACTTCAATTTACTTTGCAATAGGGTTGGCCTGCAAAACTTTGCATTCAATGATGTGCCTACTTATCGCTTGTTAACTCTTGAATTCCTAAGTTCTTTGCAAAGCACCATTAAACTATGGCATGGAGAGGACATGATTTCTTTCTGACTTGTGAACAATAATTATACTTTATCACTAGATGAATGGTGCGCATGCTTTAATTTTCCAAACAATAATGATAATGATGTGCGCGCATCCTTTACTGGCTTATACCCTTCCCCGTAACAATATTATAATGGAATGAGCTTCACTTCTAGAGTGATCAAGGGGAAGAATATTCAACATCCTGCAATTTGCTATTTGTTCTATGTTATTGCTAACACCTTGCAGGCACGAAATGAGTTCACGAGACTCAATGAGGAGGACATCTTAGTCCTTGCAAAAGCTCCTGACAACAATTGCGACGGTGTCACTCAACTTCGGAGCAATCCTTGTGCGCTACCTGGAGCACCAATCCTCCCAAAGCCAAGCACCAATCATAGGTGGAGGCATCATCACCGTGTTTTCCAGTTCCCTAGGCATCGACCTAGGTGAGTTGCAATTGTGCTAGGTGATCGACGTGTTGATTTCTCTACTTTAAAGGCGTGTGGAATGCTCACTAGGAGAGGTGGTGTTTATTACTTGCATATTGATGGAGCTGGGCGTCTCTACCCCGCTCCTATGCCTAATGGTATTTCCTCTATCGAGGAAGGATGTTTGCTATATGATTTGCAGTTTGAGAAACATCAACCCGAGGAGGAGATTACGGATGAGGATCGGGACCAAGAGGGGGATCAAGAAGTTCCTTATCAAGAGGAGCAGCCACCAACCTGGTTTGCTACATACCAAGACTTCCAAGAACTTGGAGGTACCGTGGAGAGGATGCATAGCCTCTCCTTGAACCTCCACGGAACAACTAGTAATTTATCAACTCAATTTTTGAACTGGAATAACAACTATTTCCCGCCACCACAATGATTTGAAGGGCTTGCAAAAGCCTAAGCTTGGGGAAGTTTCATCGTTTATCTTTATTTGGTGTTCATTTGCTTTTTTCGAGGTTATGTTTTTAATTCGAGCTTCTGAGACCTCGTGTTGGTTTCCCCAACACTTTATCTTTGGTTATTTCTATTTGTTTTCGAGATTTTTTAGCCGAACTTTTTTGCCAATTTTCTATTCTTTAAATTCCCTCTCTTAAAAACAACAAAAATATTTCTCCATTTATCTTTATTTTCCCTCTTTCTTTTCTTTTCACCTCGAGGTTCTCATGTATTTGCAGGAAGAGTTATTGACTTCGAGTTTCCATGAAATGAATTAAAAGGAAAGAGATAAGTGGAACCAAACATGAGAGGTATTCCTTATGACTCCCCACTTTTGAAGTTTGTGAAACCCATGCTAGTTAGTAGTAAATGTTGAGATATTATATTGGTGGAGTGAGTCTTTATATTGTAGTAAATTTTTATTTGCATGGGTATTTAGGTGGGTATGTTTTGTTCTAGATCTTGTAGTTAACCAAGTCTTGCCTAAAATTTGCTAAACAATTATAATAAGAAAAATTCTCACAATTGAAGGCTTGGGTGTTGTAGTGTTTAGTCTTGAAGGCTTATTTCTAGAGACACTCTACACCACAGAATATACTGATTGACTTTATAGCTCTCTTTAACAAGGATTTGTTCAATTGAATTAATGTTTAGCGGTTTTTATGATCATGCCAAAGTATGACTTGTTAATCATAAGAATGATATAGCTTTATGCGTGTCAAACTTCATGGCATGCCAAAAACTCCATTAGCCTACGAACGATCTTCATGGAGGAAACTCCTAGATTTCGTCTATGAGTTGATTAAACACATGTATCTGCAATGCTATAGTGGGTAAGATTCTTCACACTCTCGGGTTGCTGTGTTCATGATGGAATCACTCCTCTGGCTGATATAAGTAATCACTGTGCAAAAGGAACGAAAACCTTAGTAATGCCACGAGTGTCCATCACAGCCCGATAAACTAATATTTTTTTTGGCATGCTCTCAATTACTTAAGAACTGAAATTCTTGAAGGGCAATGAATAGCAAAGTAGTGCTTGAAAAGTCTTGATTTATTGATGTGGGAGAATTGAGATACTCTAGTGTATATGCTTTTCATGACAACTCTCACACTCTCAATTTTACATGACTATACTTTATTGTTCAAAGGCAAGCCTATGAGTTGATTACGTGACATGGAATAAAGCTCATTTGAATCATCCATGTTAACAATAATTTTGCTGCGCTACAAGGATGCATAAAAAGCGGTATGATATACTTTCCATTACTCTATCTATGCTGAAGTTTTTCAGATTTATGAAGTGGAGGAAACATGAGACTACCAATCATGAGTAAGATCATCAGCTCGTTATTTCAGTTTAAATGTTGAGTTCCTTTTTGATTTTGGTTTTTTGCTCGAGGATGATCAAGTTTAAGCTTGGGGAGATTGATGGCTCTGAAATATAGCCATCTACGTCCATATTTAAACTGGATATTATTCATATTTTTGATGAAATATCTCTCTAAACCCTTCCACTACTTCCTTATGATCAAAGGGGTATGCAATCCTTTCTTGCTATTTTTCCCTGCACAGATAATGACGTTTGATGATAGGAATCACTACATTAAAGTAAAATATACGAGATTTCCAACAAACCAAAGAAACCAGGAGTTTGAAGGGGAGACAGACGCTTTAACGACCAACTATATGGCGGGAATAAAATTCCGGCCGTATAGTTGCGGTCGTATAGTTGCCACCACCACCGCTAGGTCAAACAGAACAAGTTTCATAAAGGGACCCCTATATAAAGAAGCCTCGGGTGACGAGAAAAGGGCTCACTCTCGCCCGGCCTCGCCCCCTCACCACCAGAACCCTGCATCCACAACCACCGATAGCCGCCAGAGGAATAGACTTATATCTAATCTCCAAACCATTCTCCATCACCATAGCCATATTCCACCACTTGTAATAGTAGATCTCATCTTTGATTGGCGACATTGTAAGACTATTTTCTACCAATCTCATGATTTCCATTGCAATGTTTATGATCTTTGATTTCATCTCTATGTGTGAGTAATCCTCCTTGGGCTAAGGGCTTCGGTCTAGCCATGTAGATTTTGTGCATGTTATTTATTATAGATAGGATCATGTATTAGTTTGAATGACATGATAACTATTGTATCCTCTCTTGCCACAATCCAAGGACTTGTCACGTACCCAAGACCCCGAGGGCTGAGCCAGGTATAGGGAGTATGAGTAATGACTAATCTACAGGTTGGGAAACCCAGTGATAGAAGGGGTAGTATGGCTGTATGTGAGGGATTTACTTGGGATTAACAGTGATGTCACTATGTATATCATTAGTTCTCTTTCTTCTATGGATAAGACTAGTAGGTTATTGCTATAAGCGGCTGCGGAGGCAATAGCAATTATGTATGCACTGCCCACATATAATTTATCTTGCTTTAACAATTACATGCATACTTTATTATTATCTTTTATTCTCATCAGATGTTTTGCACAGCTACATGTGAAACTGAAAACCCTAGGCCCTCTCACTTCATCATCGACAACAACAAAAGACAACAAACTCTTGGTCCGGTAAAAACACAAAAGGAATTCTAAAACTTCCAAAGGTCCATTAAAGTAACTTCACTACGCTTTCTGCTTCCCGAGGATTCGATAAACCTAGATCTACTAGGAAAAAAGAGCTATACTACATCTGTAATCCGGATCGAAGGTATCAGGTGCCGCCAAATTTTGATAAATGGTGTAAAAAAATAGGGATGAACTCGAGCTCAAGGAGGAGTAGCCAAATCTGCATTATATAAGTATATCAAAAACCATTACACAATATCATGAATAGAGAAGTGACCAAATTAATACAAATTCATCACATTAAAACCAAAGTAAAGTAGTGACCAAATGTTATTATTGCAAAAATTACTCCCAAACTAAACTCACAAATCCCTCTACTTATAGAGCATAAAATAAGATAAACTAGCAATGAAATATGAACGGATGAAGTTGCTAACCTTTTAGAATACTTGGATAGATGGGGCGCCGGCAAATCTTGAAAAATCTTGTGAAAAAATAGGGATGAACTCGAACTCGAGGAGGAAACAGAGAGAAGGGAGCTTGAAAATAGAGTATGGCTTGGGGTAGGGAGGAAGATGATATAGGAAGAACATTAGTCCTGGTTGGAGACACCAACCGGGACTAAGGGTCTGCCGCCGGCCCCAGCCTACCGAAAACCCTTTAGTCCCTGTTGGTGTCTCCAATCAGGACTAAATGTCCCGTTTGGACTGGTACTATAGGTGGTCATACCCTACAACGCTTTCTAGCCACTGGAACCGGTACATTAGTCTTCGGGCCCAAACACAACCATGACTAATGGTCCAGATAAAAGGCCTATTTTCTACTAGTGGTCCTTGACGTCGCCATGCAATGATGGGTGCCGATGGTCGCTAGCAAAGGAGGCGAGTCGGAGCCAGCCGATGACCTCCCATGGCTCTCACATGGAGGACATAAGAGATGCTGGACTGCAGCGACGGGCGCTGATGGTTGCCAGCAAGGAGTGGAGTCGGAGCCCGCCGGTGACCTCCCTGGCTCTCGCATGGAGGGGGATAGAGATGGCCATGGCTGCGGGGGCGATGAGGTATGGGCGGTGGCGCCGACAGCTGTGGATGGTGTGGGCGGAGACGGGGAGGGCCGGCGACGAAGATTCAGCGGCCTCTCGGTCCGGCGGCAGTGACTAGCTCAGGTGGACGCATCGCTGGTTCCATGGACCTGAAGAAGATCAGGAAGGGTCGAGGAAGAGAAACTACAAGAAACATGTAGAGGTAGGTGGTGGGCCTGGATACAATTCGCGCTATGCAAACGTAGGTCCGGCACGAGCAGCGACCCGAGGGGATTGATCCCAGGGATAACAGTAGCATTTCCCTACTGAGAATATCCATCTAAATCATCTTAACCAAGAAAACGTACAGCATCACCTGCTGCAGCCCTAGCAAAGTCACCAAAACTAGTTCAAGACGTCTCCACTCTCCACTGAACACCTCACAAGTCACGAAATATGCTCCAAGCATGCATGCTTTCTCTGAGAACCAAAATCGAGACAGCTGAATAAAGAATCCATGTGTCATCATAGCATATCAGGTAGAGAACATTGCCTGTAATCCGCAAAGCGGAAAAGTCATGGTAATAAAAAAAGCTATGGTATCATCCAACATTCTAACTTTTAGCCTAAATTAAATAATGCAAGTATGCAGTACCTCACTATGCAACTTTGGTCGTTGTATTGTAGTGCATCGCATTCTATAAACAAACTTATCATAAGTGTGCTCTAAAGGATTAACCATAAGTCGCACAGTTCGCTCTAGGGTGGCTGCAAGACAGAGGCGAGCCACAAAGAGTGAGAGCAACCAAAAGGTGCACGCCATCGCGATAGATGACAACAAAAGGTATACAGAGGTGCGGCGGACAATTAAGCTACCCGGTGAGGGGTTAGGGTTTTAAGCGAGCTAAGTTGGATCTAATAGCCGCCTCCCGCTTCCCTTGAGGCGATCTAGGATTTCTTCCGCCTCCACCCTTCTCCTCGTCACCACAAGAGTGCCGTTGGGCAAAGCCTGGGCAGAGGATGATGGCGGCGGCGGGATGTCCTCTGCCATAGCTCTAGGTGCGGTTGCGATGGATCTTCGCACAAGTGTTCCGGTCAGCGTGTGTGTTCTCAAGCGTCGGTGGCGCAACGATTTTTCCTCTTCCGCTTCGCCTCCGCGGTGTGGCTTCCTGGTAGTGGTGGCTCTGTCGTGGATTTGGTCATGTGCATATGTTTCCCGGTGGCAGGGGACGTTCCGGTGGGGTGTGGTGGAAGATGGTGGAGGAAGATCCAATGGTTCAGCCATGTCAGGTGCGAGTATGCCAGGGAAAGATTATTTCAGCTTTGGATGGAACATTTGGCGGTGGCGCCCGCTGGTGTCGTGAACTCATTGGAGGCGTTGTGTGGCGCTTCTCATTCCACTGTCCCAAGAGTCGAGCTTTTTGGATCGGATGATGGCGATGTTCCTACATTGTCACCCCTACAGGGGCATCAGCTTTGGAGCCGGTCATTGGCTGAATAATAAGTGTATGTCTTTGATGGCTAGGTGCAGGTCTTCACGTGCTTCTCGGGTTGCCCAAGGTGGAGCAACATGTCATCTACTATATCGACGATGGTGTGTCTCGGTGTCATGTTGCAGCAGGTCCCGATACTAGACTCATGATGATGGATGCGCATAGGACAGTGACGTTGTCTGGAATTGTGGTGGTGTTGACTCCAAGCCTGGCATGTGGACTCATGTCGAAGATAGGTCCACGGAACAAGGTGACAACAACTTGTGGAGCATGCGCATTGGTACTCGCCGAGAGTATAGTGGACCGGTTTGTGCTCTGAACTCTCTGGTGGGTCGCTTGGTGAGGCTTTCTGATTTAGATGTTAGTAGGTAGGAGGTAGGGAACATGGTCCCGATCATTAACACCCTCATAATCATGGTTGTAGGTGTACATGGCTTCGAGTTGATCAGTGTAATTTTGTGTAAGCCTATATTAAATAATATTATAAAAAAGATATGTGCATCAATGATGCACATGCGGAATTTGACCTACTTTTCGAAAAAAGAACGAGTTGGAGGTGTGCGGGGATTTCTTCCAAATAAGGTTGAGACATTGAAGTACTTAGAAGCCTCCTAACTGCGGTAACCTTTTGGCTTGGCAGATTTTTGCAAGTTTATGTAGCATATTCGTCACCATCTAGTTTCTCACAATTGCACAACAAACTTTCGAATAGTTTGTGTTTAAGTTGAACAATTGTTAGATTTATTAATCTATATTTAATAAACACTTTCATTTATATCACTCCATAATTTCTTAATTGCTTATATGTACTACTAAAACATTGGATATCAGCATACCTGTTAAAACAATACTCTCGTAAAAAACTTGCTCACGAGACATACGTAGAGATCCGTTAGTAAATGTTCCCGAGTTTGTAAGACCATGTACTATGTTAAGCCGAATTAAAGAAAAATGTGTCAGAGTTTGAACCGGTTGTCATTCTACTACTATTGTAACATCCTCAGAATCGGCCCTATGCAAGTTTCAGCGCTTCCTGCCAAACCCGCATAGAAACGATTCAAAGGTGCCCAACAGTCACTTGCGTGCGGGTGGAAAACAAAGTAATATCATTACACAATAGTCCTCGATGGAACCCACAAAACAGATATATACAACAGCGACTCAATGAGTCAAGAATACAGATATACAATACAAAGATCCAAATCACCTGGAAAACGATACCGCGTCCGAGTACGGACAAGATGCAAATTGAGCTAAGAGCCCTGAAGAATAACCAATGGCGTCCATAACCCT
This sequence comes from Avena insularis, assembly GCA_023614405.1. NCBI lineage: Eukaryota > Viridiplantae > Streptophyta > Magnoliopsida > Poales > Poaceae > Avena > Avena insularis. The sequence continues at coordinate 108,754,321 of CM042692.1, forward strand.
GCCCAGGCCAAGCCAGAAGGGTAACCCTGCTAACGACGTCGATCTCAAAACCTGCTTAAACAAAAGGGGTGCCGACAAAGGGGCAAAGGAAAAAGAGGTCAAGATCGAGGCCAGTACACGGCGAGACTAGAATTCGGCGGTCCTCGCCTACATAGGTATAGTGGACTGAGCGGCAGCGCGGCATGCACTAAACAACCTATAGAGACTCGAGATAACTGTCGGCTATCAGAGAGGGATAAAAAAGACCTATTCGGAACCAACCTGATTCTACCACCAAACATACCCATCCTGGTGTTTCCCCCTCGAGACCAAACGAGGAAGTCAACCGAGGAACTCACACCGTTGGCAGTTTTATTTATTCAGTTATCATTGCAGCAATTACTAGTCAGGTATAGCTAGTCATCCTGATATAATAAGCAGTGGGCAGTTTTAGTTAACCATTCCGTTGTAGTTGTAACACTTACTAGTCAGATACAATTAGCATGAGATATCCCAAACCCAGCACTTGTGGTACTTTTATTTAGCCATTCCGTTGTAGTGAAGCTGATTACTAGTCATATCGGATACAAGTCAATTCATAACAGTAAACTTTAGTTATAGTTGTCTATGATCGAGAACAGTGCTCCAAGTCGTCCATAACCGCGGACACGGCTTCTCGAAAAGATTTAACCCTGCAGGGGTGCACCAAAGTATCCACACGCACTTCGACCCTTTTTGCCAGATCAGTTAACATACACCCATCGGTATGTCGGCGGGGCCTAAGTCATGACGTTTCCTGCACTCCAAAGCAAGTACATGGGGCCACCCCACTAAGCTACCCGAAGTTGGCGGCTCGAACGGACCCTGTGGTTTGCGCGCTGGCTGTAAACGATCGAACCCGAAACCGTGGATCGGGCTTGTCGATACCGCGAAAACACTCCGCTTTCCGAAACAGTACAGGCGCTCCACGCGCAATCTTAAAAAAGCAGTAAAGCATGGCATAAGTACGGGATAGTAATAAAGCTCCAAACTACTTTGTGGCCCCCAGTACAATACTTTGAAATCAGGTACTAATCGATGGGGGTGCCCACACACCCCACATGTGGTTAGCGCGCTCGATTTCGGAACAGGTGTCAAGAACTCGGGGTCCTACGGGACACCAGTGAGCGGTTAAAATCCAAATATTGTCTATTACCCACCGATGCCTCTGCATTTACCTACTTCAATTTTAGTTATTAAACAATAATTAAAGCCATGATCATCTCCAACATAAAGCATGCGGCAACACTCCAACAACTGAGGTACTTGACGACACGCAACAGCACTTGAGCAAGCGACTACGACGCATAAGTCCAACTACCTACCAATCAACAGGTAATAGGATGTGTCCAAGGCAATATAAGGCTGCAAGGGATATCATGGGTACGAGAACTAGAGCATCGCAACACAGATAGCAGTAGATCAACAGGAGGAAATAAAGACTAGAAAGGTAAAATAGGTAGAAAGGGGGAGATTGCTCGCCTGAAAACATTGCTGAGGGTTCATCCGAAGAACGGGCGTCAATCGCATCAACTCATCGGCCTAATCCGTGAAGAAGCAAAGCGCTAGAAGAATCACCGGATGCACCATTTATTACTACGGCAAAAGATCGAGCATGATGCATGTATGATGTATGGCATGGCAAAGATGCGATGCAATTAGGCAATATTAAGCGGAACCGGGGTCCCGACATTTAATTAAACGGTTCAAGTTATTTAGCTACCCCGCAATTTAAATGTTGCATTAACAAGGCAAAATTATATCGTCGGTTCGCTACACAAATTTTAATGGGGCCAAAATAAGACTAGAATCGCCCGCATATGGCCCCATATTTAATTTAGGTGAATCGTCAAAACACCCCCAAACACCCACAATATGTATGAAAGCATGACAATTTAATATGCAACAAGTGACAATGTCATATTATAAAAATAGGGGTCTCGGATAAGGGGGTCACACATTAAGGTTCGAAGATCTTGGGTCCGAGGGTTCGACGGGGTTCGGGCTCGGCGGGATAGGTCTTCGAGGACTAGGGGTTCGGTCTTGGGATCCATGCCGGCGCACCCTGGGTCTCGGCGAACTTGGCATCTGCGAAGGAGGTTTCCGGGTCGAAGTTCGGATCCATGAAGGAGATCTCTAGGGTTTCCTTGTCTTCGATTGTCGATGGCGAACTTGGTACCTCCTTGTCCATCATGCGAGTGGTACAGAAGATCTTGGTGGAGGTCTTGAGCCCGTGATGAAGTACTTCATGTTTCCGATTCAGATGGCGGTGGAGATCTTGAATCGACGTCGGTGGTTTTCAAGTACCTTAATCTCTCGGATCCTTATTCGTGCATTGGGTCCATCTACACACAGACGCCACATCGAATCCAAGGGGCCTGTTTTGAAACATCCTCTAACACGGAGGGGATGAACACGAAGCATATGCAACAAAGACTAAGGCACCAGGGCCAAAACGAGGAGGATCGGACCGCAGGGGTGATGCGGAGGACGTCGTCAGGGAAAAACAAGGGCCTAGGGCGCCTCGTCTCTAGGCTGGGGAGGAGCGCTTTCATGCGCAGAAGAGCAGCAACACGTGCATCCTGTTGAAGGGCGGCGACGAACCGGCAGAGAGGAGGGCTTCGGCCTCGTGGTGGAGGGGCAACAACTGGAACTCGCGGACGGCAGCCAGAGGGAGGAGCCCAGATGCAGAGAGAGCTTGCAGATGGCAAGGAGGAGGCCGGGCAGCGAGGTCGCGCCGCGGCGTTCTCACAGAGAGGAGCAGGGCGCGGGGATCCGGAGCGACTTGGGTCGACGCATCCTCGGATGAGGACGGCCTCAGGCGGGAAGGCGCACGGTGAGGGAAGAAAGAGGCGACGCGGGTGCCTGGGGACGCTGAACGGTGAGCTCGGGTGCTGGCGAGGTGGTTCGGCACAGCGCGGGGAGCGGCCGGCGTCGAGGACGCGGCTTGAGGTGGCGGCAGCGGCCTAGGCCGACGGAGGCGGCACCGTGCTTGGCGGCGGGGGCTCGTGCGACAGAGGGGCGAGGCCGAGGAAGGCAAGGAGGTCGCACAGGTCGCAGGCGATGGAGAACGCGGGGCTCGCGTGGAGGCGTCTTGACAAGGGAGGGGGAGGCGTGGTACTGCGGTGTGGGCGAGGAAGAGCGACGAGAGGAGGAGGGGATCGATGGGGATCGAGGGTGGGGTCGGGGTAGCGGTAGCTGGGTGGGCGCAGGACATGATGCGGGAGTGGTGGGCCGGCTGCAGGGTGGGGCCAGGCTTGACCTAGCGAGTGCGGGGTGGGCAGAGTCACGCTACGCGTCTTGCTGAGTCGTCTTGAGTCAGGAGGCGGGACGCTGCGATGCAGATTAACGCGGGGTTGGGGTGTGTCTGGAGGCGCGGGGTAGGTAGGTGTGGGTCGGTGGGACCAGGGTGGAAGGGAGAGGAGGCTGGGGAGTGGGTCGGCTATGTGTGTGGGGTTTGGGGCAGGGGTGTGAGGGTGTGGAGAGGAGGTGGGCCAGGAGGCTGATGTGGCGGCATGGGAGTGGAGGGAGTGGTGAGGTGGCGGGTGGTGATTGGCCGGGGTGATGTGGCTGGGATGGGTAGATTAGGATTAGGTAGGAAAAGAGTTGGGGTAGCTGAGATTTTATCTGGAGGTGGCCAGCTGGGCTTTCGGGCCTGGCGGGCTGCCTCCTAAAAAATAATTTAAATTTTTTATTTATTTAAAACGGGGCTTTTGCAAACCGTGGGTAGACAAAACAAAATATTCCGGAGACCCAGTTTTTGTGTTTGAACAAAGAGGGGAGGATATTAATATAGAAAACAAAGTAGGTCTTTTAGCAAAATAGTTTTAATCAATTAGATGCATGCTGATGTCATGATGATGCACAAGTATTTTTAACACGCGATTTTCTAGTAGTGGTTTTTGCGGGGCGCCACAATTCGACACCACTAACAATGGATCTCGCCCTCGAGATCCGCCTCATGGTGCCGGGAAGAAGGGCGGCGATCTGAATCTTCTCGCATCGTGTAGATCCTCGCGACACCACTAACAAGAGGTCGTTGTCCGTGATCGTCGAGAGAACACTCCGGGAACAAAAGGTCGAAGGTAGAGGTATCAACAAATAAAGCCACCTCTAACCCGATAGGAAGAAGAACCGATGCATTCTCATCCACTTCAATGTACAAAAGCGAATAGAAGGGTAGTCGGCTTGGGGGCCAATCCATCACGCACCCAAACTATTACTCTTCACAATCGGTGAAAAGCGTGCAACCATTCTCGAATCGATCAAGATCTCGACAATCGAGGTCCAGAAACAAAGGAGTGATGCAGACTCTGCATCGGATCTGGCGTAGATGATGTCGTCGCGTCAGAAAACACCGGAAGGCACGAGAAGGAACAAAGAGAAGTCCACCAGACGAAGGATTCCTCGGATAGCATGAAGACCAGATGTAGCCACACCGTTACCAAAGGAGGAAGCGAAACCCTGAAGGTACGATGGAACCCAACCACGAAATCCGGACTTGAAGAGAGAAGAAGGTGGATTCAAAACACGCAGAGGTGAGAGGAGAGCGAGAGAGGGGGAGTAAAATCAGACCTAATCAGAACTATCCAACCGATTTTGCAAAAATAGCTTTGACACTCTACTTGACCGTTAGCTAGGTTATCCTCAGGCTGGACTTGTGGGGTATCGCACTGCTGAGCTCGATACCACTCTGTAACACCCTCGAATCGGCCCTATGCAAGTTTCAAGCTTCCGCCAAACCCGTATAAAGCGATTCAAAGATGCCCACCGAGCACTTGCGTGCGGGTGGAAAACGAAATAATATCATTACACAATAGTCCTCGATGGAACCCACAAAACAGATATATACAAATGACTCAATGAGTCAAGAATACGATATACAATACAAAGATCCAAATCACCGAAAAGCGATAGCGTCCGAAATGCGGACAAGATGCAAATTGAGCTAAGAGCCACGAAGAATAACCAATGGCGTCCATAACCCTGCCGAGGCCAAGCGGAAGGGTAACCACTAACAACGTCGATCTCAAAACCTGCTTAAACAAAAGGGTGCCGACAAAGGGCAAAGGAAAAGAGAGGCGGTCGATCGAGGCCGATTACAGCGAGACTAGAATTGGCGGTCCTCGCCTACATAGGTATAGTGGACTGAAAGCGGCATGCACTAAACAACCTATAGAGACTCGAGATAACTGTCGGCTATTAGGAGGGATAAGAAAGACCTATTCGGAACCAACCTGATTCTACCACCAAACAAACCCATCCTGGTGTTTCCCCCTCGAGACCAAACGAGGAAGTCAACCGAGGGACTCACACCGTTGGCAGTTTTATTTATTCAGTTATCGTTGCAGCAATTACTAGTCAGGTATAGCTAGTCATCCTGATATAATAAGCAGTGGGCAGTTTTAGTTAACCATTCCGTTGTAGTTGCAACACTTACTAGTCAGATACAATTAGCATGAGATATCCCAAACCCAGCACTTGTGGTACTTTTATTTAGCCATTCCGTTGTAGTGAAGCTGATTACTAGTCATATCGGATACAAGTCAATTCATAACATTAAACTTTAGTTATAGTTGTCTATGATCGAGAACTGTGCTCCAAGTCGTCCATAACCGCGGACACGGCTTCTCAAAAAGATTTAACCCTGCAGGGGTGCACCAAAGTATCCACACGCACTTCGACCCTTTTTGCCAGATCAGTTAACATACACCCATCGGTATGTCGGCGGGGCCTAAGTCATGACGTTTCCCAGACCCAAAGCAAGTACATGGGGGCCACCCCACTAAGCTACCCGCAACGAAGTTGGCCGGCTCCGAAACGGACACAGGGTTTGCGTTAGTGGTTGTAAACGACTGGGAACCCGAAAGTGTGACTGGGCTTGTCGATACCGTGAAAACACTCTGCTTTTCTAAACAGTACAGGCACTCCACGCGCAATCTTAAATAAAGCAGTAAAGCATGGCATAAGTACAGGATAGTAATAAATCTCCAAACTACTTTGTGGCCCCCAGTACAATACTTTGAAATCAGGTACTAATCGATGGGGGTGCCCACACACCCCACCTGTGGTTAGCGCTCGATCTCGAACAGTGTCAAGAACTCGGGTCCTACGGGACACCAAGGTGCTGATTAAAATCAAATATTGTCTATTACCCACCGGTGCCTCTGGATTTACCTACTTCAATTTTAGTTATTAAACAATAATTAAAGCCATGATCATCTCCAACATAAAGCATGCGGCAACACTCCAACAACTGAGGTACTTGACGACACGCAACAACACTTGAGCAAGCGACTACGACGCGTAAGTCCAACTATCTACCAATCAACAGGTAATAGGATGTGTCCAAGGAAATATAAGGCTGCAAGGGATATCACGGGTACGAGAACTAGAGCATGGCAACACAGATAGCAGTAGATCAACAGGAGGAAATAAAGACTAGAAAGGTAAAATAGGTAGAAAGGGGGAGATTGTTACGAAAACATTCTTTGAGGGTTCATCCGAAGAACGGGCGTCAATCGCATCAACTCATCAGCCTAATCCGTGAAGAAGCAAAGCGCTAGAAGAATCACCGGATGCACCATTTATTACTACGGCAAAAGATCGAGCATGATGCATGTATGATATATGGCATGGCAAAGATGCGATGCAATTAGGCAATATTAAGCGGAACCGGGGTCCCGACATTTAATTAAACGGTTCAAGTTATTTAGCTACCCCGCAATTTAAATGTTGCATTAACAAGGCAAAATTTATTGTCGGTTCGCTACACAAATTTTAATGGGGCCAAAATAAGACTAGAATCGCCCGCATATGGCCCCATATTTAATTTAGGTGAATCGTCAAAACACCCCCCAAACACCCACAATATGTATGCAAGCATGACAATTTAATATGCAACAAGTGACAATGTCATATTATAAAAATAGGGGTCTCGGATAAGGGGGTCACACATTAAGGTTCGAAGATCTTGGGTCCGAGGGTTCGACGGGGTTTGGGCTCGGCGGGATCGGTCTTCGAGGACTAGGGGTTTGGTCTTGGGATCCATGCCGGCGCACCCTGGGTCTCGGCGAACTTGGCATGTACGAAGGAGGTTTACGTGTCGAAGTTCGGATCCATGAAGGAGATCTCTAGGGTTTCCTTGTCTTCGATTGTCGATGGCGAACTTGGTACCTCCTTGTCCATCATGCGAGTGGTACAGAAGATCTTGGTGGAGGTCTTGAGCCCGTGATGAAGTACTTCATGTTTCCGATTCAGATGGCGGTGGAGATCTTGAATCGACGTCGGTGGTTTTCAAGTACCTTAATCTCTCGGATCCTTATTCGTGCATCGGGTCCATCTACACACAGACGCCACATCGAATCCAAGGGGCCTGTTTTGAAACATCCTCTGACGCGGAGGGGATGAACACGAAGCATATGCAACAAACACTAAGGCACCAGGGCCAAAACGAGGAGGATCGGACCGCAGGGGTGATGCGGAGGACGTCGTCAGGGAAAAACAAGGGCCGAGGGCGCCTCGTCTCTAGGCTGGGGAGGAGCGCTTTCATGCGCAGAAGAGCAGCAACACGTGCATCCTGTTGAAGGGTGGCGACGAACCGGCAGAGAGGAGGGCTTCGGCCTCGTGGTGGAGGGGCAACAACTGGAACTCGCGGACGGCGGCCAGAGGGAGGAGCCCAGATGCAGAGAGAGCTTGCAGATGGCAAGGAGGAGGCCGGGCAGCGAGGTCGCGCCGCGGCGTTCTCACAGAGAGGAGCAGGGCGCGGGGATCCGGAGCGACTTGGGTCGACGCATCCTCGGATGAGGACGGCCTCAGGCGGGAAGGCGCACGGTGAGGGAAGAAAGAGGCGGCAGGTGCACAGGGGCGCTGAGCAGAGCTCGGGTCTTGGCGAGGTGGTCCCGGCCTGGCCAGGAGGCGGCTGCGTCGAGGGGCCAGCGGCTTGAGGTGGCGGCAGCCTAGGCTGACAGGCTGACACCGTGCTTGGCGGCGGGGGCTCGTCACGGGGAAGGCAGGCGAGGGGAGCCTGGTGGGCCTGACAGGCTTGAAGACGAGAGGAGGAGGGGATCGATGGGGATCGAGGGTGGGGTCGGGGTAGCGGTAGCTGGGTGGGCGCAGGACATGATGCGGGAGTGGTGGGCCGGCTGCAGGGTGGGGCCAGGCTTGACCTAGCGAGTGCGGGGTGGGCAGAGTCACGCGCTGCGTGCTGCTGAGTGCGTGCGGGTCCAGGGAGCGGGGACGCTTGCGATGCACGAGATTAACGCGGGGTTGGGGTGTGTCTGCCGGCGCGGGCTAGGTAGGTGTGGGTCGGTGGGACCGGGGTGGAAGGGAGAGGAGGCTGGGGAGTGGGTCGGCTGTGTTTGTGAGGTTTGGGGCAGGGGTGTGAGGGTGTGGAGAGGAGGTGGGCCAGGAGGCTGATGTGGCGGCATGGGAGTGGAGGGAGTGGTGAGGTGGCGGGTGGTGATTGGCTGGGGTGATGTGGCTGGGATGGGTAGATTAGGATTAGGTAGGAAAAGAGTTGGGGTAGCTGGGATTTTATCTGGAGGTGGCCAGCTGGGCTTTCGGGCCTGGCGGACTGCCTCTTAAAAAATAATTTAAAATTTTTATTTATTTAAAACGGGGCTTTTGCAAACAGTGGGTAGACAAAACAAAATATTCCGGAGACCCAGGTTTTGTGTTTGAACAAAGAGGGGAGGATATTAATATAGAAAACAAAGTAGGTCTTTTAGCAAAATAGTTTTAATCAATTAGATGCATGCTGATGTCATGATGATGCACAAGTATTTTTAACACGCGATTTTTTAGTAGTGTTTTTTGCGGGGCGCCACAACTATGTATAGGATCGCTTTGCATGTTGGTCCATGCATAGAAGGTACAGGCATGCAGCTTTTGTCTTCTCATTATTCTCTCTATTCCATGTGGGTCGTGCTTGCATGTTGGTTTCTTTGAACCAAACCAATTTGTTGGTTCGCTTTTGGTGTCAGTCTCGATGGTGCGATGCCCTGCTATGTGCAGAACCGGTTTAAAGGCCTCTTTGAACCGCTTTAAGCATACATGATACATGGTCTAAGCGTGTGAATCGAGTTTCGGATGTTCTTAGTTCCGTTATGTGCTGGTTAGGGTGTTAAGTAGGATTCTACCAAAATTTTACTTCTAGTTCATTTTCAGAATTCTAGTTTAAAATTTGACAAAAAATTACATTACAAATTTTAAAATAAACTAGAAGTGGAATTTTGGTGGAATCAAACTTAACACCCTATTGCTGTTATAACTTTCATGTGTATATGTCATTCCTGGTATATTTTTCCACTTTCTCCTAAACATGTTCGTGTTATCCAAAGAAGTCTTCAAGTTCTATGGAATGGGTTAAAATATGGAAATTTCACGAGGGTTTGAACTAATGGGATTTTCTTGCATGGACTCCCTCCCTCCCTCTCCAAAAATAATGGTAAATTATCTCGCCACTTTTTTCGAAATGGAACTGATACGCTCGGATCTCTACATCAAAATAATGCACACATCCTTTTTATTTATTCATCAAAACATTATGAGAATACAAAGATCAATCCAAAGCCACCTCTCTAACGACAATCTTGATGAAGAGGGTGGCCATGTTGGAGCCAGCACTCTGAAGCACACCAACACACGTCATCACAAATCCGGAATCCCCAAAACTTCCAAACAACGAGTCAGGAGCACAAACCGATCCAGCTGATCTTCAGCGCACACCAACATGCACACTCAAGCAGCGGTTGCCACCGTCTTCTGTCAACCCATCTTTAGGAGGATCAAAGTAATGACCTTATCAGGCCTGTCTTCGACACCACCACGATGGCAAACAACTTCAACATCCTACGCGCATCCATCAACACGCACGCGTGGTTGCCACCGAGAACCCTCGGCACCATGCCGCTGAGTCCCGCCATCCGACGCAACTTGAAACCATCGGGAGATCACACGTGCATAGGACCTACCGAACCAGGCATGACTGAGTGTAGCACATAGCGGTTAGGCATGACTTGACATCTCCATCAAAGTCTCCATGCAAGATGAAGCTGCCCCACCTTCTTACCCTTCGACCAACATCTGCACCAAAACGATGCCCCAGGATGGAGAACGGCGTCGAACATCGTCATCATCCGATCCAGGATACATAGGTCTAGGGTTTCCCTCATAGTAGCCTCAGCAAAGATGCGAGAGTTCTGTCGATGATGCCTTTGACAAAGGAGCGATGCAGAAACGCCACCATCGTCAGCCATGAACGGGGTCGGCTCATTTTTCTCCGGTGGTCGCGCATCCCCATCAAATAGCCCATGGTGCATCTGCTGAGTCATCTCGGTTAACCAACACACTCGAACACTAATGACCCGCAAAGTACTTCAACTATTTGGATCCACCACCGAGCCTCGCACAAAAGACGACACACGGCAGGCCATTGTTGAGGGAGACAACGCTGCCGGCGCACCGCCGCAACCATACAACACGCTTCACAACTCAGCACCGGTGCGGTGACCCAGCATACCACTACATATTGTAGTATGCAAGATCCCCCAAAACAATGTTCCATGAATATATTACATCCTTCGGAGTGGGACAATAGAAACATTGCAGGTCCAACTATCACACATGATTATTATTACAAACCAAAAGTCCAAAAGTAGTGTCCACAACAAGGTCCTCCTAACTCGATGATTGATGACCCACAAGTATAGGGGGTGTATCGCAGTATTTTCGAGAGAAGTGAAACCCAATTTATTGATTCGACACAAGGGGAGCCAAAGAATATTTGTAAGCCTTAACAACTGAGTTGTCAATTCAGCTGCACCTGGAAACAATCTTGCTCACAGCAGTTTATTAGTAGCAATAGTTTTGTAGTAGGAGTAGTGAAGTAACAGCAGTAGTAAAGTAAAGACAGTAGTAACAATTGCAGTAAACAGTAGGATTCGAGTGCGGTAGGCATAGGGATGGATAGACGGGTGATACATTGCAAATGTATCTATAATTTTTGATGTTCCATGCTTGGTTTTATCTACTTTCTTATGTTTTGTCGACACTTTGGAGTACTTTTCATATGATTTTTTGGACTAACCTATTAACAAGTGCCACAGTGCCAACTGCCTATTTTCTGCTGTTTTTGGTTCCAGGAAAGTCAGAAAATGAATATTATCGGAATTAGACGGGACAAAAGCCAAAGTTCCTATTTTACCGGAAGACTCACGGAGCCAGAAGGAGAGTCGGAGAGGGGCCAGGGCCTGGCCACACCCCCCCAGGCGCGGGCAACCCTAGGCCACGCCATGGCTTGGTGTGGGCCCCCTGGCCGGCCACCGACCTTTCCTCCTTCGCCTATAAAGCCCCCCGAGGCAAAAACCCTAAGTAGTCAATCAAAAAATCCACGAAAAGTTCCGCAGCACCGCCGCCACCGAAGGGGAGATTCGGGGGACAGAAAGTCTCTTTTCCGACACCCTGCCGGGACAGGGAAGTGCCCCCGGAGCCATCTCCATCGATCTCCACCGCCATCTCCATCACCATTGCTGATTCCCATGATGAGGAGGGAGTAGTTCTCTCTCAAGGCTAAGGGTTCTATCGGTAGCTATGTGTTCATCTCTCTCTCTATGCATCATCTTATTGAGATCATGAGCTTGTAATCTATAGATCTACCTTGCTACTCAAGTGCTTTAATAGATCTCTGCTCTCCCCATGTGTGTGAAGTTGACAGTGTGCACACCATGCTGGCACTTAGGCTAGAGATTTCAAATACTTGTTATGAGTTATATTAGGAGTTGGATGTCTTTATGAAATTGTGTTGTTTGTTTGAACCATCTAGTGCTCAACGAGACGGTGTGGGGTTATCTAGATGGGAAAGGCTTACTTTGAGGTGTGCTGTTATAGCCCTACCATGGATTAGAGTGTCTGATACATTGCAAATGTATCTATAATTTTTGATGTTCCATGCTTAGTTTTATCCACTTTCTTGTATTTTGTCCACACTTTGGAGTACTTTTCATATGATTTCTTGGACTAACCTATTAACAAGAGACACAGTGTCAGCTGCCTGTTTTCTGCTGTTTTTGGTTCCAGGAAAGTCAGAAAATTTATATCTCGGAATTGGATAGGACAAAAGCTAAAGTGCCTATTCTTCCGGAAGTCATCAGATGGAAGAATACGAGACGGAGAGGGGCCAGAGGCCGGCCACACCACCTGGTCACGCGGCCAGGCTTGGCCCGCTCCAGGGGGTGGTGTGGGGGGCCCTGGTACCCCCTCGGCCTCTCCTTCCACCTATATATTACCCTCGGGACGAAAACCCTAAGGACCCGATCAAAAATCCACGAAAAAGTCTGCAGCCGCTGTCATCTCCATCCCTAGATCGGGAGGGATCTGAAGCTCTTCCCAGCACCCTGCCGGAGAGGGGAATTCACCCTAGAGACCTTCTTCCTCACCATGCAAGCCTCCGGTGTGATGCGTGAGTAGTTCATCCTTGGACTACGGATCCATGTAGTAGCTAGATGGCTGGTTCTCCTCCTTTGTGCTTTCATGTTTAGATCTTGTGAGCTCCGTTCATGATCAAGATCATCTATTTGTAATTCTGCATGTTGTGTTTGCGGGGATCCGATGGATATTGAGATGTTATTTCAGATTGATTATTGATTCTATCATGTCTTTGTTATTTGTGATCTTGCATGCTTTCCGTTGTTAGTAGCTATCTTGGCCAAGTAGATGCTAGCAACTCCAAGAGTTAGTATTTATGCTCGATAGTGGGTTCATGCCTCTGGTAATCTAGGGAAGTGACAGAAATCTCTAAGGTACTAGATGTGCTGTAGCTACTAGGGAGAAAACAACAATCCTTTGTTCATAGAACAATCGTATTGTTTACTTTACACAGTTCAGAAAAGCAATAATATGTTGCTTGCAACTTAATCTTTGGAGGGGTTCGGATGATAACCTGAAGGTGGATTATTAGTCATAGATGCAGTTGGATGGCGGTCTATGTATAATGTTGTAATGCCCAATCAAGACTCAAAGGAGTCAAGATGATTAGTATATGCATGTATTGCTTTCTCGATGTTTGTCAATTGCCCCTCTGTAATTTGTTCACCCAGCATGTTATCTATCTAAGGAGAGCCACCTCTAGTGAACTATGGATCCCGGTCCTTGTCTTTTTCTTTACATACAATCTATAAACTGTTTACTGCTTTGTGTTTACTTTCTGCAAACTTTTACTTCTTTCCATTCGATACGTTTAATCCTTTGTTTTCCGCAAAACATGGTGAGATTGACAACCTCATCCAACTTGGGGACAAAGTTCTGCGGTTGTGTTGTGCAGGTCTCCACGTTGCTACTAGCACCGGTAGTGCGCCCTTCCAAAGCTCAGCTAGTAACACCTCTGGGGTGTTTCCTTGCTCCTACTGGTTCGATTAAACCTTGGTTTCATACTGAGGGAAACTTGCTGCTATGCTCATCATACCTTCCTCTTGGGGTTCCCAATGAGCTCTACATCAACACCGCTCCAGCATATTTCTGGCGCCATACACAGAGCCATCAGTGTCCAACCGGAGAGTAGTTCAGCGTAGTATCATAAAGAAGAATATATTTATATGAGAGTGTTCACTAGTGAAAGTATGATCCCTAGGCCTTGTTTCTAAGAACTGAAACACCGTTTGCTACTAGATCTGTTACATGTTTGCTTGCTGCCATCTTTATTTCAGTTTGCCTTTATTCTCTTCCATGCCATCAAGCTATTTTCTGGCACAGTTGTCTTATATCCATACCACATGTATTTCACTATATCTTCGCCGAACTAGTGCACCTATAAACCTAACAAGTGTATTTGGTGTGGTGGGGACACAAGAGACTTCTTGTATCTTGATTGCAGGGTTGCATGAGAGGGATACCTTTGACCACTTCCTCCCTGAGTTCGATAAACCTTGGGTAATCCACTTAAGGGAAACTTGCTACTATTCTACAAACCTCTACACTTGGAGGCCCAACAACTGTCTACAAGAATAGAAGTGCGTAGACATCAACGGGCATTGCATGGACAAGACAATTCACATGGCAATCAGAACATAGAGAAATTGCAGATAAATAAGATAAAGCATCCAAGTACTAGATAATCCTAGGCATGTGTAACATATATAGTCATACGTGCTCGCAATGAGAACTTGCACAACATCTTTTGTCCCGCCAACCCGTTTGCAGTGGGGCCTCAAGGGAACTACTGGCAATTAAGGTGCTCCTTTCAATAGAGCACAGGAGCAAAGCATTAACACTCTGTGAACACATGTGATGCTCACATCAAAGCCATTCCCTCCGGTTATACCGATTTCTGTCACTTCGGGGCCATTGGTTATGGACAACAAAGTGTGTATACAACTTGCAGATAAGACCATAAACAATACTATCATAATGAATCAATAACATGTTCAGATCTGAAATCATGGCACTTGGGCCCTAGTGACAAGCATTAAGCATAACAAGTCGCAACAAAGTCATAAAGCACTAATAATAGATACTAGGCACAATACCCTAACAATCTAATGCCATTACATGAACGATCTCATCCAATCCCTACCATCCCCATAGCCTACAGCGGGGGATTACTCACTCATAGATGGGGGAAACATGGATGGTCGATGGAGATGCGATGGTGATGATGATGGCGATGATCATCCAATTTCTCGTCTCGGCAGGGTGCCAGAACGGAGTTTCTGGTGCTGTTTCGTGGAATCTGTTGGTGGCGGCGGAGCAGAACTCCTTCTGGAAAAACGTCGACCCCTCTTGAGTTTTTAGATCAGAAGGCATCTTATAGGTGAAGAGGGAGACCGAGGGGTGTCTAGGGCGGCCAGACCACCCCCTGGCGTGGCCTGGGCTAGCCCGCGTGGCCAGGTGGTGTGGCCTGGGCCCAGCCCTCCTCCGTCTCGTATTCTAGCTCCGGGAGACTTCTGGTGAAATACGATTTTTGGCATATTTTCCGGGATTTTTCCTGATAGTTGATTTTCTACACAAAAACTAGACACCAAGGCAATTCTGCTGAAAACAGTGTCAGTCCGTGTTAGTTGCATCCAAATCACACAAGTTTAGAGGAGAAACAATAGCAAAAGTGTTCGGGAAAGTAGATACATTTTGGATGTATCAACTCCCCCCAAGCTTAGCTTATTGCTTGTCCTCAAGCAATTCAGTTGAAAACTGAGTGCGATAAAAGAAACATTCACGAACACATTTGCTTCGTATGATGTATATATTCTCAGCATGTGATCAACTACTTGGATAATTCATAATAAATAGTATGCAACTAAGTTTACTTAATAGGCAACACAAGCTATGAAGAGATTCCAACTCAAAAATAATAAGTAGCATGAAACATAAACATAAGGAACACTACAACGCTCATAACAAGGTATGATAGAGTGGTATCTCGCTTGCCTTTGATCGTGAATGCCAAGGCACATCTGAAGTTCAAGTGAAGACTAGAAGTAAAGATGTCAAAGGTACAAGCATCAAAGTCATAACACAAATAATCAAGTTTTGAGACAAGCACATTACACTAAGAATGTCAACTAAGCTCTCAAGAAAGTGCTCATAGAATGTGTGGAGACTCAACAAGGAAATGAAAAAGGTTTTGAATAGTTTGAAAGGCTTCCAAATGCTGAAAGTATGGTACTCATTAGCTTTGAGCTCTCATTGCCCCTATCATAAGCATCTTTAAATGGTTAAGGTTCAAGTGACACGACTAAGAGGATATGCTTGACAAGTTATAAGCTAAAGTCTCATGCCCCTTACTTACGAGTACCGGACCTCATGCTACTCAACTTTAGTCACAAGTAAGCTCTTGTCATTGTAAGTACATATGTATCATAGAGAACCGCCAACGGGGTACCCCTTGCACATGACACAGGAGCTATCCCATAATCAAAATGACAAGGCAAGCTGACAATGAGCATCTCAGCGATCTTTTTATTTACTATGTGCATAGATTTTTATTGAGGATGCTTCATAGAATGCTCATTATGGTTATGCTGCAAGTTTCCACCATGATTAGGCATGGCTTAGGCTAGCGGCCCAGGCGTTTCTCTAAAACATATACAAACTCCACTTTTATTTCACACCACCAGGATCCATAGGCAAAAGAACATGATATCAACGAGGTACTAAGTACCAGTGCAATGTTGAAAGCGTTCCCCATGATACATGGTTCTGCTAACTTCAACTTATAAAGCAGAAGAATATACGCAACAAAGAAGGACACAATGGTTCAGGTTTATTAAGTGCAAGAAAATAAAGTGTGCCATCAAGTTCGTGAGAGCTTTACTAACTAACTTTCTCATAACAAGCAAACATTTTATTCGGAAGAAAACAAGGCATATGGAATATGCATGGAACATCAAATGATGCTAATAGGTAGGTATAGTGGACACTTTTGGCAATCTTTGGTTTTAGGAAATTGGAAACACGAGTAGAGCATACTCAGTGTAAGTGAAGGCTAGCAATTAGAGAGGGAGCGACAAACGAGAGAGCAATAACTGTCATAATCATGCTTGCAACAAAACATGACTAATCATGGAATGAAAGTGAGTCAAGACCCTCAAGGCAAAATAATTCATCGAGGCTTAACTGATTATTTCAGTCATATGCATGCGTGAGCATGTGCCAAGTCAATTCAAGTGAAACATTCAGAGGAGGATACCACAGTGTCATACCAATTTATGAATAGAGCAATGCAAGCAAACATTCATATGACAAGCTACAAACCATTAGCAAGCTGGAACTAATAATATGAAAGCAAGAACTACTAAGCATCCATAAATAACATACACCCTACACGAACAGGCTAAGCATGCCCACAATGACGAGTATATGTACAAAAATGAAAACAAATAGAGTTCGTTACCAGCCTCTTACCACACGTCAAGTTGTCATTAATCCTCATTATTGCCCTTCACTTGTGTGGCTTGAATAATAACATGAAACCAAATCCCACTGAGGACTGCTGAACCCTGCAACAAACTCACAAAACCAAAGAAGAACAACAAATATTTTTGGTATTTTCGATTTTTAAAGCAAGAACCAAAAAGGAAGAACAAGCAAAGCAAAATCTTTTGGGGTTTTTCGAATAGTTCAAACAAAGCAAGAAAACCAAGGCAAAAAGGAAGAAGCAAACCAAAGAGAAACAACAGAAATATTTTTGGTCTTTTTGTGTTTTAGAAAGCAAAAACAAAGAAATAACAAAAACTAAAAAGAGAATGGAATATGAATATACAAAGTACCGATGCAAAATGATATGGAGATGAGTGCGATGTCGGCGTACCTCCCCCCAAGCTTAGGCTTTTGGCCTAAGTGGGTATCAATCCCAAGCTGGCCAGGATGAAGTGTCACCGTGGTACGACAAGGAGGTACCCTCGTCCTGGTGAGAGCTCGAGTAAATCCCTCCGTAGTGCGCAGAGTAATCGTAGGACGGCACATCCTCCTGGTGCTGCCCGTGGAAACCCAGCAAGCGGAGTTGCTCGTCCACCTCCTCCTTGGAGCATGACCATGGTCTCCTGTGAACACTAAACAAACTAGATTGCACCAAAGGGATCTCCCTCTCATCCCCGTCAGTAAACAGCATCCTATATACTAGACTGTCCAAATCAGAATCAGCAGTGACAAAGTGATGAGTTTTCATAACGACAAGGTCAAGCCTTTGTGGTGCCAATATAGTATTATTGGGGTTCACTGAAATCCCTAATGCATTGACCATACGTGAGGCAATGATGCCCCCATAGATAGGCCCCCTAGCAGCTAGGCGGCGAGCAATAAGCGAGCCAAGGTTGTACCGAGTGTCATTGTTAAGCGGAGCAGCAAGGAAGGTTAAATGATAGTTGGAGATATTACTAGTATTCTCCCTACCAAGAATGATAGTACCAAGATAATATGCAAAGTATCTAAGAGCAGGGAGTTGGATGTTTCTTATCCTTCCGTGCTGAGCTACGCGGTAATCATCATTGGTCACCCCTCGGTAAAGTTCCAGCAAATCAGCGGGTCGCCCTTGAATCTTCTTCACGGTCCCTGTCATGCTTACACCTACAACACTGCAAAATATTTCCAATGACATGGTAAAGGGCATATTATAAATTTTGAAAGAGACAGTTGACTGATAGGGCGTGTTAGTAAACACGAAGCTCTCAACAAAAATTTTGGTGAGCATAGCGTATTGCTCACTCTCATCTTGCATATATGAGGTTAAACCAACCCTCTGAATCAGTAGCAAGAAATCATCAAGAATCTCTGCAGCTTCTAAGAAAGTAAAACAAGGAAAAGTGGATGGGTGAGCATCCCCATCATCTCCTTCCTTATCAATACGGGTTGCAATGAGATCTTCGTTGTATGATGGCCTAAACTGAGAGGCTGATCTTGAGGGCCTTGACCTCCTAGGTGCATCCCTCTCAAATATCTCTCCAAAGGTATGGTTGTTCATGCTTGATATTCTGAAATTTAAACACCCATTTAAACAAGTGATTGCAAAGTGAATATAATGAAGGGCACTACTCATAGGAACTTGTAAGAGGCCTAAACATGCATCAAAACTATATCGCTAAGCATCAGACAAGCTTACAAGCTCTCATAACCTGTCACCGACAGCAGCAAAATACTCAAGATATAATCCACTAAACACAAATCTACTTGGACAAGCGGAGGAGTCACATACCGGAGAACAAATGCTCCAAATTTCAGCAGCAAAGATGGCTGAGCAAGGAGATCGAAAAATCGAGGGCAAGCACAGCAAGAACGCGATTTTGAGCAATGAACTGGAGTTTACTCGAGAGAGTGAAGAAAGTGGCAAGTGAGAGAGTGAGTGGAGGGCCAGGGGTGGCCCACACCATAGGCTGGCGTGCCCTAGGGTTGGCCACGCCACCAGGTGGTGTGCCTGCCTGGTGGGCCCCCTGGTACCATCCAGGCAATCCTCTGCCCCTTTTTTCACGTAAAAATTTAATATGAATTTTCTGGAATTTTTCGAGATACTTTATTTTTGGGAAATTTTCAGGTATAGATGAATGATTTTCTGACATAAAAAGATTTTCTAGAATGATGCAAAGACAAAACAAGGCTAGAACTATAGAAGTTCTAAGACATTCTAACATGCAAGCAACTAACAACCGAAAATAAAACTAAATGAGAGCAAAAACTAAAATGGATAGAATAAAAGTAAGCGGAGATAATCACGGTGAAAACATTGTTTTGTTCAATGAAATCCTTTTATTAACAAGCTTGATCAGGTCATGCTACCAAAAAAATTCATATGAGACAAAACTTTGTATTCCACTAATGATTATGTTACCTCAACTTTGATAGCAATGGTACCAATCATAATAGTTTCAAATTTTTCTCTCGGTATGGGACAATATATTTCTCCAACTTGAATGCCCTCAACATGTTCAATTGAATTTAAGCCATAATTCCTATCAATCTTCTTGGGAAAATAGACAGTATGTTCCTTGTCATTAACATTGAAAGTCGCCTTTCCTTGATTACAATTAATAACAGCTCCTGCAGTATTAAGAAAAGTTCTCCCAAGAATAATAGACATATTATCATCTTCAGGCATTTCAGGCACAACAAAATCAGTTAATATCAAGCAGTTATGAGCCACTTGAACAGGTACATCCTCACATATACCAACAGGAATAGTGGTAGATTTATCAGCCATTTGCAAAGATATATCAGTTGGTATTAATTTTTCTAGTTGAAGTCTCTTATAGACAGAGAAAGGCATAACACTAACTCTAGCTCCCAAATCACACAAAGCAGTTCTAACATAACTATTCTTAAGAGAGCAAGGGATAGTTGGAATCCCTGGATCTCCAAGTTTCTTAGGAACCTTACCATTAGAGGAATAATTAGCAAGCCAAGTAGAAATTTCTTCATTAGGGATCTTCATTTTATACTTTGAGTAAGGAGGAAATTTAATAGCATCAGTCAGAGGAATTTGCAAGAATAAAGGTTTCATCCACTCAAAAAACTTATTATAGTGTTCATCTTCCTTTGACTTGTGTTTCTTATCAGGGAAAGTCATAGGTTTTTGGACCCAAGGCTCTCTTTCACTACCATGTTTCTTAGCAACAAAATCTTCTTTAGTGTATTTAGTATTCTTAGTGTGCTTTTCAGGTTCTTCTTCAACTTTTTCTTCATTAGGAACATCATTTTCTTCATTACCACTTTCAGTTTCAGCATCAGAGACAGATATACTATTAGGATCTTTAGCAGGTTCAGAGGATTCTACAATAGTTTTATGTTTATTTTTCCTTTTCATACGAGTAGAGCCACTATTTTCAGCTTGTTGAGGATCCTGCTCAATTCTTTTGGGATGCCCCTCAGGATATAGAGGATCCTAGGTAGCAGCACCACTTCTAGTTCTAATTTCATAAGCATGTTTTTCTTTACCAGCATTAATTAGCAAGTCTTTTTGCACTTTAATGAGTTGATCTATTTGAGTTTGAACCATTGGAAAGTGTTTAACAATCATTTTAACATCATTAGAGGTTCTTTCCACAATATCCTTTAACTCAACAATAGCTCTAGTGTTTTCCATTAGATGATTTTGCACCCTTTTATTAAAATTATCTTGTTTAACAATAAAAATATTGAATTCTTCTAAGCATTGATCAGGAGGTTTAGAGTAAGGGATATCACCTTCATCAAAGTGTTGGAGAGAGTGTACCTCAATAGTGAATGAGTAGGGGATAGGCTTACATAATTCTTCTATAGGAGGTAAATTCTTGACATCTGCAGCTTTAATTCCCTTCTCCTTAAGACATTTCTTAGCTTCCTTCATCACTTCATCATTTAATTCAATAACTCCCCTATTCTTTGATGTTGGAATAGGCACAGGAATAGTTGGTTTAGGTATAATTACTTCAGGTATAGCTGGTTCAGGAGAAGTCCAGTCTTCATATTTTTTGCTTATTTTAGCCATTAGTTTCTCAGCTTCCTTGGGAGTCCTATTCCTGAAAACACAATCAGCACAACTATCTAGGTATGTCCAAGATTCTTAAGTTATTCCATTATAAAAGATATCAAGAAGCTCATTCTTAGGTAATGGAGTTCTAGCCTGTGCATGAATCAAAGCACAAAACCTTGCCCATGATTCAGGCAATATCTCTTTTTCTCCATGTTTAAAATCAAAAAGTTCCTGCAAAATAGCATGTCTAGCACTAGGAGGAAAATATTTCTGCAGGAAAGTACTAATCAAGCAATCAGGTCTATCAATAGATCCAGGAGGTAAATTACTAAACCAAGTTTTAGCTTCTCCTTTCAGTGAAAAGGGGAAAATCTTAGCAACAAAGTAAGTACGCATCTTAATATCATCAGAAAACAAACCTCTCATGGTAGAAAGCTCATTCATATGAGCTACCACACTTCCATTCTTAGTCCCACAAGTATAGGGGGTGTATCGCAGTATTTTCGAGGAAAGTGAAACCCAATTTGTTGATTCGACACAAGGGGAGCCAAAGAATATTTATAAGCCTTAACAACTGAGTTGTCAATTTAGCTGCACCTGGAAACAATCTTGCTCACAGCAGTTTATCAGTAGCAACATTTTTGTAGTAGGAGTAGTGAAGTAACATCAGTAGTAAAGTAAAGACAGTAGTAACAATTACAGTAAACAGTAGGATTCGAGTGCGGTAGGCATAGGGATGGATGGACGGGCGTTGCATGGACAAGACAATTCACATGGCAATCAGAACATAGGGAAATTACAGATAAATAAGATAAAGCATCCAAGTACTAGATAATCCTGGGCATGTGTCCAATATATAGTCATACGTGCTCGCAATGAGAACTTGCACAACATCTTTTGTCCTGCCAGCCCGTTTGCAGCGGGGCCTCAAGGGAACTACTGGAAATTAAGGTGCTCCTTTTAACACACTGTGAACACATGTGATCCTCACATCAAAGCCATTCCCTCCGGTTATCCCGATTTCTGTCACTTCGGGGCCATTGGTTTCGGACAACAAAGTGTGTATACAACTTGCAGATAAGACCATAAACAATACTATCATAATGAATCAATAACATGTTTAGATCTGAAATCATGGCACCTGGGCCCTAGTGACAAGCATTAAGCATAACAAGTCGCAACAAAGTCATAAAGCACTAATAATAGAAACTAGGCACCATGCCCTAACAATCTAATGTCATTACATGAACAATATCATCCAATCCCTACCATCCCCATAGCCTACAGCGGGGGATTACTCACTCATAGATGGGGAAACATGGATGGTCGATGGAGAAGCGATGGTGATGTTGATGGCGATGATATCCTCCAATTCCCCGTCCCGGCAAGGTGCCAGAACAGAGTTTCTAGTGCTGTTTCATGGAATCTGGTGGTGGCGGCGGAGCGGAACTCCTTCTGGAAAAACTTCGAACCCCCCTCAGTTTTTAGGTCAGAATGCATCTTATAGGTGAAGAGGGAGACCGAGGGGGTGTCTGGGGTGGCCAGACCACCCCCTGGCATGGCCTGGGCTAGCCCGCACGGCCAGGTGGTGTGGCCTGTTCCTAGCCCTCCTCCGTCTTGTATTCTGGCTCCAGGAGTCTTCTGGTGAAATAGGACTTTTGGCATATTTTCCGGGATTTTTCCTGATAGTTGATTTTCTGCACAAAAACTAGACACCAAGGCAATTCTGCTGAAAACAGCGTTAGTCCGTGTTAGTTGTATCCAAATCACACAAGTTTAGAGGAGAAACAATAGCAAAAGTGTTCGAGAAAGTAGATACGTTTTGGACGTATCAATGATACCTAAGTAACTAAACTTAGTGTAGTTACAACATAAGAAAGATAAGAAACAAACTAATTCATTGAGATTTCAACAGCTTATTTAGTAAGGTTTTATATTGCTCGACTCAACAAAGATACTAAGACTTCTACCCAAAAACTACTCTGACTCCTCTTCTCCAACTATGTAATGGATAATGTATTCTATGCTCTTAACTCCTCTAGAGAGATCTGGATCCTTGTAAAATATGTCGTCTTTACCTTCAGTAGCGTTCAGAGCAGCATCCTCCTGGTCTTTAGAGTCTAAGAAGGGGATCAAAGAAAAGGGTGAATAATAGTGTTACCCAACAAGTTCATTTTGTATGGTTGGTAGTTTGATACACTAGCTACATCCACAGCCATACGCTGTATAATGCAGTTTTCGTAAACATTTCTTCAAAAGGTTTCTTTCATTATGAAAACTATGTTCGTCGGCCTTCATAGGTTAACTAGAGCTTCATGGATCTCCTTTCCTGACGCGTTCACAGTTCCATCCTAGAATAAGGAGTAGCATGCACAATTGGGCACACCTTCTCGTCCACACTCTCTCTGGTGTGGGGCTCATCGGTGATCCAAGCCAATCACTTCCCTTCTCAGCGACCCCACATGCCCACCCTTTTTTGCAAGTATCTACCCTAGGTATTCCCCTACAAGCAGACATGTCTCCCGTAGCCCCTTATAGACCATCATAGACATTAATACCGTGGAACATTGTGGGGTTCCACCCATATGATGTAGTCCTACAGACATACATATTATGGCATGGTCATCTCTCAACATTCAAAAGGAAGAAGATTTAGTTGACTTTCCCATCCCATTCTAGATCATATGTTTAAGGCGTAAAATATAGCGCAAGAATCACTGGCAACATTGGTAATTAAGTGCTAGATGATATATTCATCTGCCAATGCAACCTCTAGAACCCACATATCATACCATGGGTCCATTGCTAGCCATATTAGATTGCCACCACTCGGGCCGATAATCAATAAGTCATATTATTATGAAAATAACATTTTTTGTTTCCTTTTGAAATATAGCTGATATCAATAATAGATTGCAAATACTTGATAAACATAACCAAAGGACATGAGCAAGTGATGAACTTTCCTTAAGACTGAGAGGTAATGAATTCAGACAGTTTAACTTGCCCCTGGACTAATGTTCCTACAAAATTATCATCATTGCTCTATAAGGACAATGTTTAAAGAGGAAATTAATGTATTCATGCATAATAATATGATGCAATGCTTAATTTTGAGTTATTACCTCTCTTTGTTTGTTTTACCCAATTTTGTGGTATTTCAAGGTATTTTTCTCAACTATAAGTGAGTAAAGGTATTTAAAAGTAATTTAAAGATAATAACTACTTTTCCATAGTCGAATAAATTCTTAATAATTTTGAAAATACAAATAGAATTTATTTGTATTTATAAGTGACAAAAGGAAATTCTTTCTTTTATTTTTATAATAGAATTGGATTACATAATACATTTTAGGGATTTCTATTTTCGTGCCCCTGGTTCATTGGTTGTACTCAGTTTTCCCCGGCCGCTTAATTTTTTCTCACTTTTCCCCTCCCTCTATTCTAAAACCCTCGCGGGCACTCGGATGGAGGGATGCCGTCAGGTCAAAGGCTTGACCGTTACATGCTGATCGATGGGACCGCGTTGGGGCGGGTCATGGGCTGAGCGTTATGTTACGTGGCCTCGACAGTTACATGCTGATAGGTGGGGTCGTGTTGGTACGGGTCCTGCATACATGGTAAAGGGTGGGGCCGCGTTGGGACGGGTCTTGCATACGTGGTGAAGGGTGGGGTCACATGGAGACACGTCGGACCAGCCATTCTCGCTCACCCAAAGTATTCACTTGCCTCGAGCCTGAAATAGCTCCCACACCGCTTGTTCGCTCCCCCGCCGTCGTGCCCTCCTACCTGATGTCGTCCTCGGCCCCCAAGTCGCCCCTCCCCTAGAGGTGGATCCCACTCTACCTCCGACTCTGCTCCCGCCGCTGCTAGATCTACCCATTTCACGGAACAGTATGCAATGCTGGTTGGAGTACCGGTCTTCCCCATCGAGCGTGGAGAAGATTGGGTAGAATCGGAGGGATCTAACGCATGGATTCCATCTGGGTAAGCATCATTTCCCTTTGTGGATTGATCATAGGCAGTAATTGAGCGTGAATCGCTGGTGCTCAACTAACTTCCTTGCTTTTCGAATAGGATTGATCCAGCGCTAGCATTTCGGCTGGCGGTTAAATTAGATACTAGCATAATTTGTGGTTGTGAACAGTATCTCTTTGGATTTTACTTCCCATCGGTGGTTCCAACCTCCATAACTCTTGGAGATTTTAAAGATAAAATCTATTCTAAATTCCCCTGGAGCAATGAAAATTCAGTTGATCTACAATATTGCAACATTAGCGAGCAAAGATTGCTTCCACTAACTAGCAAAGCTGGTCTGGTAATGCTTTGCTCTTTGAATGCTGCCGAACGTTTTGGTCAAATTAATCTCCATGTGCAGCCTAATGGTTAACATACGGGAAATAGGGTTAAAGCATCATTTGGTGGTCAGGCATCATCAGGTGGTCGGGCATCATGTGTCTATGTTGTCTCTTCTAATAGTGTGTGCCCCTGTGCTCCTTAGTACCATTTGTTTGCACTGCGAGTGTAATCAAAAATCTCTCGTGCGACTGATCTAGAGGACGAAGCAGAGCCTGACAAGGGAGCGCCTCCACTAGATGATGAGGATGACTTGATGTTTCCTGAATTGGTAGATAGATTCAGTAAAAAGGCACTAGAGGATCAATACATGTAGGAAATGGCTCACGGTGCTAGATTTGATGACACTAATGACGAAGAGAATGAGGAGAACAATGACAGTCTTGATTTAGCCGAGTATGATGGTGAGGACTTGCCAGTAATTGAGTGGGACATGAACGATCCTAAGCTTTCAGAAGGTACCGTATTTGAAATGATGCGGGATTGTCGTAATGCCCTTACTACATATTGCATCCTTACCTATAATGATTATGATGTTATTAAGAGTGAGCCAACAAGGTTCATAGTGAAGTGCCCATACAAGAGGTATAGGTGGAGGATGCATGCATCCACTATGCTGAGGAGCAGTTTGGTTCAGGTATTACAACCAGTTGTGTATCTTAGATCATTGTGTCGAGTTTGTTAACTGTACCTGACATTTTCATTATGTTTCAGATAAAAAGTAACCGGTTCAAACATTCTTATCCACCTCAAGGGGGACAGCCAAAGGACAAAACAAAACTAACAAATACTAGGTGGTTGGCAGATGCAATCATGGATTGGATGAGAGCGAACCCATCACTTGGTGCAACAACGCTCATAAAAGAAGTTTCTAAAAAGTTTAATATTATAGTACCTTACATGAGGATGTTTTATGCAAAGGAAATGGCTCTTGATAGGATCAATGGTCCATGGAATGAAAGTTTTCAGTTGCTTTACAACTTCAAAGCTGAAGTGGAGATGGCTAGTCTAGGTAGTCTTGTACAGATAGACATGCATAAAGTTCAGTACACAATAAGAGGGAAGACAATGGAGAAGGAGTGCTTTAGAAGGGCTTTTGTTTGTTTCAAAGCTTGCTGGCAAGGTTTTCTAGATGGTTGCAGGCCTTATTTGGCTATGGATGCAACAACTATTCATGGCAGATTTAAGGATAGCTAATAGCTTCTACTACAGTTGATGGACACATTTGGATATTCCCTGTTGCTTTTGGAGTTTTCAAGATTGAGTCAGAGGAAA
The DNA here is from genome assembly GCA_023614405.1 of Avena insularis. Lineage (NCBI taxonomy): Eukaryota > Viridiplantae > Streptophyta > Magnoliopsida > Poales > Poaceae > Avena > Avena insularis. The sequence continues at coordinate 108,780,902 of CM042692.1, forward strand.
GTTGGACTTGGTTTCTGCAGAATTTGCGCGACCTTATAGGTCATCCACTAGGACTTACTATCCACACGGACGCTTGCACAGGTTTGGAGAAAGCTGTAGAAGAAGTATTCCCCGGACTGGAGCATAAGGAATGTATGCGATACTTAGTGCGGAATTCTACAAAGAAATTCAAGGGTAAAGTTTAAACTGACAACCTATGGCCAGCTTCATACATATGCAATTTGAGGAAGCATCTGTATCATTTGGAAGTGTTGTATAAACAAAAACCTGCGAGGAAGGAGTACTTGGATTCACATCATGTAATGGTGTGGTCAAGAAGCCAATTCAATGAAATTTGCAAGGTAAACTATGTATCAAGTAACCTTGCAGAGAGTTTTAATGCAAAGGTCATGTCATTGAAAGGGCTTATTCTATGAAAAATATTTGATAAGATTCGGCAGATGATCATGATAAAGACCGATTTCCGTCAAAGAATTGCATCAATAGTATATGCTGGCCATCTCATCCTCCCATCTTTGATCAAGGCTTTGCATGCCAGGGCAAAACAGTTGAAGATGAAATGCATTAGAAGAGGAATGGAGGCCGAGGTAACGTACACTGATAGTAAAGATAGGCAATGGAGGTATCTAATGAGTTTGGTTGATAGGACATGCCATTGTAGGCAATGGCAGCGTCGTGGGAAACCCTGCATACATGCATTGTTTTTCATGGGTGTTCTAGGAGGTGAATAGGGTGAAGTTGATTAGTACATGTCAGAGTATTTTTCCATTGCCAAATTTAGGGCGGCATATGCTCAGAATGTTCCAGCCTTGTTGGGAAAAGACCAAAGGATGGAAGTGGATCCATGCTTCAAGCTATACCCTCCAGTTTTTACTAGACCAGCAGGTAGGCCAAGGAAGAATACGATGAGAGCTAGTGTAGAGGGTGGTGCACCACCTCGACGACGTAAGTGGAAACGTTGTGGGATCCTAGGGAACATTGCTAGGCTTTGTAATGTAGTGGACCCAGCTTATGGAATGGATGATCAGGCGGGAGTAGCAAATGTAGATGAGAATGAAGTATTTGAACGAGAGGAGAATGAAGCAATGGATAGATTGCATATTGAACCAATTGAACGAGAGGATAGTTAACCAAATGCAGAGGAGGTTGGACCAAATGCAAGAGAGATTGAACCAAATGCAGGGAGATTAAACCAATGGATCGAGAGGAGATTGAACCAAATGCAGGGGAGATTGTCAGGGCCCTGGCAACTGGGGTACCACGTCCCGATGTCCGTCAACCCCCAGTGCCTCGAGATGTCGCACCCTCGCGAGCCCATATTGCCTCCTAAGGCAAAGTGTCCCTCGAGAGGGTTCCCCCTCGTGAGGAAATGGCCTCCCAAGAAAAAGTGCCTGTAGAGCCTCCCGAGGGTGCTTCAAAGCGTTCCCCGGGCCCTTCTGTATGGCCTCTAAGAAATCAGCGGATGGGTCGGGTCGTGACAAAGAGCACGGTCACCGCGTCCTCACCATTTGCCTCGGAAAAGGAAGATCCGGTCCACCCACACTTCTCTTGCAGCAGGAGGACCAAAGACCTCAGCATAGTGGGTACACCAGTTGCCGTTTGGGTGTCAAGGGGACAGTAGGAAGCGTCAGATGGAGAAAAACTAGGAAAAGGAGGCCACTTTATCAATTGGCGGAGGTGTGTCCGGGCAAAAGGACTCGGTCCACCAAAAAGTAGTCTTGTAGACCAGTGCCCAGAAGGGCGGCACTATGGTGAACCTCCTCATTCGTAGACCCGGGGAGAGGCCCGACGTCGCCCTATATAAGGAGCCCTTATCCCACCTTGCATGGGATCGATCCCAGAGATCGAAAAGCCTAGACTTTCACTCTCCATTGTAACCTCTCGAGGCAAGCGAGCAATACAACAAGGCATGAGTAGGGGATTTACCTCCTCACGAGGATCCTGAACCTGGGTAAAAAAACCTGGTGTCAACTCTCTGCCGTGTGTTCGCACCGCCATCGTAGCCGTCGCCGAGTTCCCTCGGAATGGTATGTTCAACCCCCTCACAAACAAAGGGATCATTGGTCCCTAGTTCCTTAGCAGGACAAATCTCTGACATTTGGTGTGCCAGGTAGGGGGATGAGGCGTGCTTTCAAGACGTTTAACAACCTCGGCAACATGTCGGCCAGCAACGAGACACGCGCCGAACGAGCCCTCCATCGCGCTGCAAGCAAGACCCAGACGGAACTGACTCCGCATCATGCTACCTCCGAGCAAGTCCCGTGGAAAGAGGACGAGGGGAGTTCATCTTACCGCCCATCGCGGGAGCTTGATCCCTCCTCTCATGGTGTCACATCACTCTCCCCCACCGCATCGTCCCGCGGCCACCCTGAGCAACTCACCCTGGAGGCTGCCAAGCACATGGTGTGCGAGCTCCTAGACCACCCGTCGGCTGACTATGGCCAGGAGAGGTGGCATGACCGGATTGCTGAGCTCCTCATTGCCCCTACCCTCTCCCTGAGGGCGTAGGGGCTTGGCCCGAGGGAGGAGAGTTGGGGGCTGGGGGCTCGCTCACGCCTCGCCAACGAGGGGATGTGACCAAGCCGGACAATGCCACTCCACCGCCCGCGAACAGTTGCCAGATCATCTGGCCTCTAGTCGCCGCGACGCGACCACGCGAGTGCGAGGAGTACCTTGGCGAGGAAATCACTGTCGCGAGGAAATAGAACCGTGCGGCCCTCGCTAACGGAAAGGTAGTCTAGGCCAACGGTTGCCTCGCCTTCACCAAGAGCCTTCTCCGCGTGGTCTGGCCTCACAAGTTCTGCCCAGAGACGTCGGCACGCTATGATGGTACAACCAACCTATGTGAGTTTCTCCAGCTCTATACCACAGGTGTCGAAGCGGCGGGAGGAGACGACCGTGTCATGGTAAATTGGTTCCCCCTGTGGCTGAAGGAGATGCCTAGTACCTAGCTGATGAACCTCCCCGAAGAGTCGATCGACTCATGGGCGGAGCTCAGGTCCCTCTTCATCTCCAACTTCAAGGGAACCTACGAGCACCCGCTCACCTACTACGAACTCCACTAGATACGTCAACATCCTGGAGAGACCCTCTTCAAGTTCTTGCAGAGGTTTAGCTGAGTCCGCAACAAGATCTCCAAAATCTCAGACTCCAACGTCATCACTGCTTTCTCCAAGGGTGTGAAGGACGTGAAGATGAGGGAAAAGATCGGGATCTGGAGCGAGAGCCTCACCACCGCTTCCGAGCTCTTTATCATGGCAGAGAAGTGCGCTGAGGAAGAGGCGGGGTGGATGTTTGGCCTTGCTGAGGCAGAAACTACCCCCAAGGCCTCAGGCTCATCTAAGGGTAAGGATAAGGACCCCAAGTGCAAGACCGCCACCGTCCTGGCAGCAGATAGAGATCGTAAGAGCCCTCGCGAGGGGATTGCTGAACGGGAGTGGGACGGCAGCTCATACTACCACTTCCACAAGAAGCCAGGCCACCCCACCGGCAACTGCTACAAGCTCAAGAAACTCCATGACCTGTGCAGTAGCCAGAGGAAGGGGAGGCGGGCTGCGAGCGAGGCGGCCAAGGCGGGGGAACCGAGGAGGCGAATGCTGGAATAACAACTCCGGCAGGCGCGATGTCCCTGGAGGGCCACCAAGCCAATGCCGCACAACAGCACCTGCACCCCCTAGGGCGTACAAAGGACCCCGGAGGCTACCAAGTGCCACAGGGTGCCGTAGCCTGCATCCTTTGTGGCTCCTAGGCTCCAACGTCCAACCGACACTTCAAGCTACTCACTCGCGAGGTCGCAACCGCCTGACCGGAAATCCCTTCACCAAATCTCAAGTGGTCCTAGTGCACCATCACCTTCGATGCTAGGGACCACCCTGTCTCCACTAGGCCGGTGGGCACACTCCCCTGATCTGCATCCCACCATCCACAACATCGCGGTTGCGAAGACCCTCATCAATGGACGGGCAGGCCTGAGCGTGATCTCCACCAAGACCTTCGCCTAGAGGTAGGTGCCGTATGACAGGATAATGCCAACCATGCCCTTCTCCACGGAAACCAGTGGGTCCATCATACCCATCAGGCAGGTGCGCCTCTCCGTCATGTTCCGAACGCGTGATAACTGCCACATCGATCTCATCAATTTCGATGTGGCACACATCAACCTCTCGTACAACATCATCCTCGGCTACCTTGTGCTGGCCAAGTTCAAGGCCACCACTCACCATGCCTACAACATGATCAAAATGCCTGGCACCAACGGCAGAGTAATCACGGTCGGTTGTGATGAGGTGGAAGCCTTACACTCCCTGGAGCACGCCTACAAGACCGTTTCCGCCACCTATCCCAAGGATGTGGACGCCCTGGACTATGTCGGAGGCTCCACCAGGAGGAAGCAGATAATGGCCCAGGAGAATGCCATGGAAAAAAGGCAGCAGCCGCACTGTTCCCGCCGTGTGAGGGGCAGGTGATACGTTGCTAACGTATCCATAATTTTTTATGTTCCATGCTTGATCTTTATCTACTTTCTTATGGTTTGTTCCATCTTTGGAGTACTTTCTATACACTTTCTTGGACTAACCTATTAACAAGAGCCACAGTGCCAGCTGCCTGTTTTCTGCTGTTTTTGGTTCCAGGAAAGTCGGAAAATGAATATTCTCGGAATTGGACGGGACAAAAGCCAAAGTCAGTTTTTCACCGAGGAACACAAGGAGCCAGAATACGAGACGGAGAGGGGCCAGGGGGCCGCCACACCACCTGGCCGCGCGGCCCAGCCTGGCCCGCTCCAGGGAGTGGTCTGGCCGGCTCCACCACCCCCTCAGCCTCCCCTTTCGCCTATAAGATGCCTCCGATACAGAAACCCTAAGTACCCAACCAAAATTCCACGAAAGAGTCTGTAGCCGCCGTCATCTCCATCCCTAGATCGGGAGGGATCTGAATCTCTTCCTGACACCCTGCCGGAGGGGAGAATTCACCCTGGAGGCCTTCTTCATCATCATGCAAGCCTCTGGTGTGATGCGTGAGTAGTTCATCCTTGGACTACAGGTTGATGTAGTAGCTAGATGGCTGGTTCTCCTCCTTTGTGCTATCATGTTTAGATCTTGTGAGCTCCGTTCATGATCAAGATCATCTATTTGCAATCTTACATGTTGCGTTTGCGGGGATCCGATGGATATTGAGATGCTATTTCAGATTGATTATTGATTCTATCATGTCTTTGTTATTTGTGATCTTGCATGTTTTCCATTGTTAGTAGCTATCTTGGCCAAGTAGATGCTAGCAACTCCAAGAGTTAGTATTTATGCTCGATAGTGGGTTCATGCCTCTAGTAATCTGGGGAAGTGACAGAAATCTCTAAGGCACTAGATGTGTTGTTGCTACTAGGGTGAAAACAACAATCCTTTGTTCATAGAACAATCGTATTGTTTACTTTACACACAATGCGTAATGCAATTATCTGTTGCTTGCAACTTAATACTAGAGGGGGTTCGGATGATAACCTGAAGGTGGATTATTAGTCATACATGCAGTTGGATTACGGTCTATTTATAATGTTGTAATGCCTAATCAAATCTCAAAGGAGTCAAGATGAGTAGTATATGCATGATTTCTTTCTCAATGTTTGTCAATTGTCCCGCTATAATTTGTTCACCCAACATGTCATCTATCTTAAGGAGAGCCACCACTAGTGAACTATGGACCCCGGTCCTTCCTTTTACCATCAATCTATCAACTGTTTACTGCTTTCTGTTTACTTTCTGCAAACTATTACTTTCTTCCACACAATACGGTTAATCCTTTGTTTTCAGCAAAACTAGTGAGATTGACAACCTCACTGTAAGTTGGGGATAGAGTTATGTAGTTGTGTTGTGCAGGTCTCCACGTTGCTTCTGGCACCGGTAGTGCGCCCTCCCAAAGTTCAGCTAGCAACACCTTTGGGGTGTTTCCTTGCTCCTACTGGTTCGATTAAACCTTGGTTTCATAACTGAGGGAAAACTTGCTGTTGTGCTCATCATACCTTCCTCTTGGGGTTCTCCAACGAGCTCGAGATATCTTGGCCCATCAAAGCTTTTTCTGGCGCCGTTGCCGGGGAGTCAAGGACATCTTCATAAGGGGAGTCCCTCATAACCAATCTCTTTACTTTGTTATTTTTGTTTTGCTTAGTTTACTTTTGCTTTGTTTGGTTGCTTCTTTATCAAAAACACAAAAAAATTAGTTTTACAAGTTTGCTTTCTTTATTAAAAACACAAAAAAATTAAGTCTTTCTATAGTTGTTACCTCTTTCTTAGCTCACCATGTTGATCCCTAAATTCACTTTGAAATACCTTTCAATAGGTAGTGGCTCTATAATTGGAAAAGATAATATTAAAGAATTCTTTAATCATGTTAGTAAACATGAGGATATTGAGGATAGATCCCTTGCAGAGCTTGCTCCAAATTATGAAATTGCTGCAGCTTCTTTAGTTCACATGTTGGAGGCTAGGTTTGTTAACCTTAACCCCTTATTGCAAGTAATGTTTCTTAAAATTAAGGAAATTGAGGACCTTGAAAAGAGAGATTTTATTCTGGAAACCTTGCTTAGATATTTCTATGATGTTGCTAAGGAAGCTAGAAAAGTGTTTGATCGTTTTAATATGCTAGGCTCATGTGTAGATGTTATTGGTACACTAGAAAATATGAACACAACCGAACCTAATGGGGAGGAAATTAAGGTACCAATACCTTTCAAACTTGTAGCTATGCGTGAAGCCATAGAAAAGAATCTTGATTGGATTGTTCCTGAAAACCCATTTGATGAAAATAGAGTGCCCAAGAGTATTGAGAGAGGATCCTCTAGAACTTAGTTGGATGAAATACCTTGCCTTGTTGAAGATATTTCTGGTATCAATCTTAGTGCTTCTTGATTTGAGAACACTTGATCCTTTTTCTTGCTTCTTATGCCTAACTTAAAGGCGTTAAAGAAAAGTACTTATTGGGAGATAACCCAAAAGTTTTAGATGAGTCTTGTAAGTTATTACTTCATTAATAACCGTTCCTTATCCTTTTTATTTGCTTTTTGTGCAAAGAATAACCTCTAATGAGAGAGAAGTAATGATTGGGAAAGTTGCTGTCTCGAAACAGATTTCTGTGCTTCACCGTAAAACTTCATGTAAAATATCTATACGTCCTTTTGAGGCGTGAATTTTTGTGCTTCTGCCCCAGGTTGTTATATAACTTTCGTTAGTTCAACACTTGTCTATTTGAGCAACAGAAGGTCTTCGAAAAAATTCGTCTTTACCTGCTGGTCTGTTTTGACAGATTTCTGCCATTATTTGCATTTGCTTCTTGTTGGTTCCTTTTTGAGTTCTTTTGGGGAATTGAGCTTTTTGAGGGAAGTTCTACATTAGCCTGTGTTTTAATGGAAGTTTTATTGGTGTTGAAACTGAACCTAAAGACTTATCATCTTGAGTGCACTAATGTTGCTAATAAAGATTGTGTGAAGTTTTGTATGAAGAAAAATTTCAGGTGTATGGAAGGAATGATGTAATGAGATGCAGGATGGACTAAAGCTCAAGCGTGGGGATGCCACGCGTGTCACCCCAAGAAATATCCAAGAATTACAAGCGTCAAAGCTTGGGGATGCCCAAGGCATCCCCTTCTTCATCAATAAAAATTCGAGGTTTCTTCCAAACACTTCATTTTTATTGTTTGATGCATAGTTGTGTTGTTCTTGGAGCGTCTTCTTTTTCGTTCTCGTTTTGGTTTTTTGTTTGCTTGGTTTTCTTAGTTTGCTGAATAAATTGGTTGGACTCCCTCTTTCATACATTGGTTTTCAAATAGTTTGGTTTGGATTGGAAAAGAGTAAGAAAGTTCATGCTTAAGTGGTAAAGAGAGCTTGTTTTTTACTGTGGCCTATGCTTTGTCATGCCATGCTTGATATTGTTTTGGCTTTATGATTATTATTCTTTGCTGTAGCATGACATGTTATAAACAATTGAGATTGCTTAATGTGCCTTTGAAGAATCATGCATTGTTTTAGCATATTAAAGCATAGTATTATGGTATTCTCTTTTGATGCTTTATTTGGGTTGACTTGGTGCATGCTCACTCCATGTTATGACTATCCCAAGTCACCATAGCCTTTATGAACCTTTAGTTTTCAACTTATAGTATCACTTTATGCTTTGATTAATGATGTTTTGTCGCTCTGCATGATTATGGCCATTATTGCTCTCTTACTTGGTCACTACCAGTCTTTTGCTAGCCTCCATAACCAAGTATGAGTTCTGCTCATGTATCCAACTCCTAAAACCAAATTATTCCAAAGATTACACCATACCTACCTATTAGCATATGCTATTCCAAGTATATTCATGTTTTTATCTACCTTCCGAATTAAACTTGTTATGAGAAAACTAGTGATTAAGCTCTCACGAACTGGATGGCACACTTTACTTTTCTTGCCCTTAATAAACTTGAACCATTGTGTCGTCTATGTTGTATATGCTTGCACTTATATGTTGGGGATATGCAGAACCATGCTGTCATGGGGAAGGCTTTCAACATTGCACTTGTACTATGTACCTAGTTGATATCATGATCTTTTGTCTATGGATGCCGTTGGTGTGAAATGAAAGGGGAGCTTGTAAGTCCATGGAGTTATGTATGTGTGTTAGAGAAACGCCTGGGCCGCTGGTCTAATCCATGTTGTCATGGTGGGAACCTACAGCGTAACCATAATGAGCTGTCTATGAAGCATTCTTCTTATAAAAAAAAGTCAGATATTGAGAAAAAAGAGAAAAAGAAAAAAAAAGAGATATGAGAAAAGAGGAAAGAGAGAAAAAAAGCACCATTTTCCCATGGTAAATAAGAAGATTGCTGAGATGCTCGTTGTCTACTTGCCTTGTCATTTTAATATGGGGATTCTTCCGTATCATCGGGCAAGGGGTACCCCGTTGGCGGTTCTCTATGATAGACATGTACTTACTATGACAAGAACTTACCGGTAACTAAACTTGAGTAGCATGAGGAGCGGCCCTCATATTCAAGGGACATGAGATTTCCAACTTATACTTCGTCAAGCATATACACCATAGTTTGTTCACTTTAACCTTAATCACTTCAAGATGCTTATGATAGGGGCAATGAGAGCTGAAAGCTAATAAGTACCATAATTTTTGGAAGCTCTTTATGAAACTTGAATCCATACTTCCTTCTATGAAGGCCTTTCTTTTACTTTTATGTTGAGTCTCCATATTTTATATTTATGCACCTACATTGAGAGCATAGTGCCCATTCTTAGTTCCATGTGCATTGTCCCAAGACTTGTTGATTGATGCATAGCTTTGATATTGCTTGTTTTAAACTATTTGTATCTAGTCACTCTTATGAACTTTGAAGGTGTCCTATGCATTTATGTTTGCTACTCTATGAGGGACAAGCTGAATGCCACTATGCTATGTTTTCTTTATGTGAAACAAACAAACGTCTTGCAAAGCATTGTTATTCATGAATCTTTTGTTTATGCCTTCTCATGTGCAACATAGTTGCTATGTCTTATTGTTAGAATTTTTTCTTTCATGCTATGTTGAAGTACTATGATCCCAACTATCAATGTTTTACTAATACTTTGATCAAGTTTATGATGGTGCATGTCACCTCAAAAATTATTCTTTCTTTTTATCACTTACCTACTCGAGGACGAGCAGGAGTTAAGCTTGGGGATGTTGATACGTTGCTAACGTATCCATAATTTTTGATGTTCCATGCTTGGTTTTTATCTACTTTCTTATGTTTTGTTCCAAATTTGGAGTACTTTCTATACACTTTCTTGGACCAACCTATTAACAAGAGCCATAGTGCCAGCTGGCTGTTTTCTACTGTTTTTTGTTCCAGGAAAGTCGGAAAATGAATATTCTCGAAATTGGACGGGACAAAAGCCAAAGTCAGTTTTTCACCGAGGGACACAAGGAGCCAAAATACGAGATGGAGAGGGGCAGGGGGCCGCCACACCACCTGGCCACGTGGACCAGCCTGGTCCGCGCCAGGCGGTGGTCTGGCCGCCTCCGGCACCCCCTCGGCCTCCCCTTTCTCGTATAAGATGCCTCCGATACAGAAACCCTAAGTACCCGATCAAAATTCCATGAAAGAGTCTATAGCCGCCGTCATCTCCATCCCTAGATCGGGAGGGATCTGAAGCTCTTCCCGGCACCCTGCCGGAGGGGAGAATTCACCCTGGAGGCCTTCTTCATCATCATCCAAGCCTCCGGTGTGATGCGTGAGTAGTTCATCCTTGGACTACAGGTCCATGTAGTAGCTAGATGGCTGGTTCTCCTCCTTTCTGCTGTCATGTTTAGATCTTGTGAGCTCCCTTCATGATCAAGATCATCTATTTGTAATCTTACATGTTGTGTTTGCGGGGATCCCATGGATATTGAGATGCTATTTTAGATTGATTATTGATTCTATCATGTCTTTGTTATTTGTGATCTTGCATGCTTTCCGTTGTTAGTAGCTATCTTGTCCAAGTAGATGCTAGCAACTCCAAGAGTTAGTATTTATGCTCGATAGTGGGTTCATGCCTCCGTAACTGGGAAGCTGTAAATCTCTAGGGTACTAAATGTGCTATTGCTACTAGGGAGAAAACAACAATCCTTTGTTCATAGAATAATCGTATTGTTTACTTTACACGCAATGCGTAATGCAATTATCTGTTGCTTGCAACTTAATACTGGAGGGGGTTCGGATGATAACCTAAAGGTGGATTATTAGTCATAGATGCAGTTGGATTACGGTCTATGTATAATGTTGTAATGCCCAATCAAACCTCAAAGGAGTCAAGATGAGTAGTATATGCATGATTGCTTTCTCGATGTTTGTCAATTGCCCCGCTGTAATTTGTTCACCCAACATGTCATCTATCTTAAGGAGAGCCACCACTAGTGAACTATGGACCCCAATCCTTTCTTTTACCATCAATCTATCAATTGTTTATTGCTTTCTGTTTACTTTCTGCAAACTATTACTTTCTTCCACACAATACGTTTAATCCTTTGTTTTCAGCAAAACCGGTGAGATTGACAACCTCATTGTAAGTTGGGGACAGAGTTCTATGGTTGTGTTGTCTAGGTCTCCAGTTTGCTGCTAGCACTGGTAGTGCGCCCTGCCAAAGTTCAGCTAGCAACACCTTTTGGGTGTTTCCTTGCTCCTACTGGTTCGATTAAACCTTGGTTTCATAACTGGGGGAAAACTTGATGTTGTGCTCATCATACCGTCCTCTTGGGGTTCCCCAACGAGCTCGAGATATCTTGGGCCATCAGCAGGGCATGGCGGGTGCCCGAAACCTCAAGAGGAGCTTGGGAGCACCCCCCCCCCCATCCACCCTCATGAGGGATGAGGTTCCTCCCGAGGACGGCGACGATGCAGGTGCTCCGGACTTCCTTATGGACTGTACCCAGTGCGCATACAACATTTGTTGCCCCCAGAGTAGAAACTAAGCGGACAGATGAGTCGGCGGCCCGGGACGCAGGAAGTTGGACAAACTGTTCAGGATATACTTTCTAGGTATCCTCACTGTGCCTCACTGACCAGGGTGGCCCACTTCGGGTTAGAGCTTTGCTTCACGGGTGGCCTAGTCAGAGAGAAGAGATGGAGTCCAGTCCGGCTACTAGGAAGCCTAGAAGACTTACCGACAATTACCTGTAATGTTACTTGTAGTTCAAGATGTACTCTGTAACCGACTATTAGTCGTAGCCGGATAGGTCTCTCCTGTAAACCCTAGGCCGGATATCTATATAAGCCGTCCTAGGACAAGCCTTTAGGGCAACCCAAAATAGTCTACAATCTCAATTCGCACAGGCGAAACCCTTATAACCCATATTTCGGCTCTCTCGTATTACTAGATTGCTAGCAGGAGTAGGATCCGTCCAAAGCCGATGGATTCGAACCCGGGTAAACTTGTGTGCTCACCGTCTTAGGATACCGTACGTCTCACACCCCACTCTTCCGCATGCCTCGAGGACCCCTTCATGGCTTACTTATCATCAATCCGACGACAATTGGTGCCCACCGTGGGGCAAGTGAGCTTCGGATCTACGTTCCGAGCGGAATATGCAAGAATCAAAATCGGCAAAACAATTGTCGTCGGTCATGTCCTCTACGCCAATGACGTCCCTCTCATCGTTCTCTACGAGACCTGGATTCTGGCTAGGGAGGTCGTGACTGCCTATACCATCATGTCTTTTGGTGAGATCGATGTTTACATCGGTTTCGCTGAACCTTCCTCACCCACCCCAGCGGTGATGATAGAGGCAGAAGATGCTTCTGGGTCCACTTTGTCTGTGGAGGCGGTAGAGTTCCGGATCTCGGAAAATCCCAATCCCACCCAGCCGACACCTAACATGGAGATAGGGGAGAAATATGAGACTAAAGCAGAAATTACAGCCGGCATTGGATCTGGAGCAGATCTCCCTAGCAAGGTCGAATCCCAGATCGATCTTCCCGTTGAGGTCGAAGTCTGGGAGGAGCAAGACAACAACTTTGGTTCTGGCTCTTCCAACACCGGAACAGATCAACCTTTATTAAGGCACACGTTAAGGTGTATAATGCTGCAAGGTGCAAACGTGGATGAGGTTCTCAAAACCATCAGGCGTTTCGAGGAAGCCCACGAGGAGAGCCGCAACTACCTCAGGATGCACGCGTCGCACTTTGTCAGATATGTTGGATCCGGATCTGGCTCTGCCGATGCTAGAGACAATGAAGACTCGGTGCTGGAGGCGATCGGAACAAACACCAATTTATCGGCATCTCCGGATAATTCAATGATGTCGGCGGATTTCCGAAAGTTATGCATGGAGTATGAAGAGGAGTAGAACTCGAAAGCTGTAGAAGAAGAAGAAGCCATGGAGGAAGGATCCGGGGAAAATTCTCTCAAAGCGTAGGATGATATGGATATTGGAGTTAATCCCGATATCCTTATGTCCGAAAGTACTAATCAGAGCTTGACTCAAGGAAACAGTCCTAAAGCCGTCTTTGCTATCGGTGCTTCTAAGAAAGGAAATAAGAAGAAGAAGAACAAGAACAAGACTCCAGAAAAAGATCCTCCAGCAGAGGATGTGGTTGCCAAAGATTACGAGGAAGGAGCCTTAATCCCAGACGAGCTGAAGGAAACTCTGGTTGATGGATACATGATTACTGTTGATGCTCCTAAACTCATCGGAGATGCGTTAACAACGCCAATCCCTAATTTTGTAGAGCTTACACCTATAGAATTGGAAGAAAGAGCCCAAGCCCTAGAAGCGCGTCGTCAAGTACTCCTCGATGAAGCTAACAACATCAAGGAAGAGAAGAAGCGTATTGTAGCGGAGGAGCAGTTCATCTCTCTGTAGCATCAGAAGACCCGAAAAGGCCACGTGCGGGCCGACAAATATCCGGGAGTCCACAAGATCCTCTTTGAGGGAGATCTAGGAGCACCTCGGCTTGACAGCAAGGGAGATCTGGTGTATTCAACACGATTGGAAAATACCGCTACGGCTCAAGATATCCTGACAAATAATCCAAACCCAGATCAAGTCCGGTTGGGTGTAAAGCTGCTTACCAAGGGTCTAAAGCAACAGAAGGTCGCGAAGTCCGAAAGCGGAAAACTGGTCTCTCAATCTGACAAATATCGCACGGATCCGTCCTAGGATGACATTATTAGGCCTCAACAGTACCCGGAACAACATCACCGTTCCGAAAGTCGGGAAGATAACTACTCAAGAACCGGATCTTCAGCACGACGGCACAGAATCACACGTAACTGGAGCAACGTTGCTCCAGTCGTGGAGCGACACACAGTTGAGGCACTAGTTCCGAGACACCCTCCCTGGCGAGAGTCGAATAATCGCATGGAAGATGAAAAAGAGCAACATCGGGAGGAGGACCGACAAAGGATGCCACCTCCTAGACACACAAATTGTCTGGCTGAACCTCATCGCAATGGGGGAAACGACGGACGAAGGAACGACGGACACCGTGTCGAGTCAAGCCGACAGGGGGCTCATCATAGTCAAGACCCTCCCCGGAACTGGAATAATGACACTCCGGATGGAGGCCGGTGCTCAGCCAAAAACAATCCACCTGCAGCACCCTCTCCACCAAGCAGCCATCACAATGGCCCTCAAGGAGGCCAAGGAGGGCATCATGGCAGAAGAGGTGGTGGTAGAAGCAGAAGTCCAGCTCCAAGGCACCACAGCCACAGTGAACAACAAAGACGGCGTTCTCTATCACCAAGTGATGCGAGACACCGGATTAACTCTAACATAGAGGCACGGCGCTACGATAATAACGATATCTATGTGGGTCCAAAATGCTTTGGACCGTGCATTCGACAAACACATTTCCTGGAAGGATTTGCTATCTCAAGACACATCCAATCCTACAATAGTGTGGCCCGGCCAAATACTTGGCTCCAGGATTTTTTCCAGGCTTGATGCATCGCCAAAGGCAGAAATACCTTGGTCACGACCCGATATCTCCCGCTCGTGCTGACGAAGACGGCATGATCCTGGCTCAATGAACTTCCCGAGAACACCATTCACAACTGGTATGACATGCAAAGTGCCTTCTTTCGGAATTTCGAAGGCACATATCAGAGGCCCTGTATGGTTGGAGACCTACAGCATTGCACCCAGAAAGCCGGAGAAACTTTCCGGGATTATCTTGGACGACACCAAGAACTCCCATGAAGGAGAAAATGATCAAACTGCGATTGAAGCTTTCATTGCAGGACTCCCAATTGGTTTACTACGTCACCGCTTGAAGTGCGACAAGTTCACTGATCTGGGAGAGGTGATAGAAATGGCAAGCAAATATGCAGACACCAACGACGATGCAGAGGGACTATTGAACGTCCTGGCTGTACCACAGTCGGCAAAACAGCTGAAGCAACAAGCTCAGAAGTGCAAGAATACCTCGGAAGAAAAACCCAACGCAGAAACAGCGGTTTTCACTTCTACATTCAGGTCTAGAGGACGAGGAGGGCGTGGCGGTGACTGCGGACACGGTCGTGGGACATCAAGGGTTCAAGGTAGAGGAGACCAGCAACCTGGCAAAACCTACTCTTGGGCCGACATTGCCAATAACCCGTGTGTGCATCACTTAGATGCCAACGGGGGCTCATCCCACACAAATGCCGAGTGTCGTTTCAATGATGACATCAAGAAAGACGATTCCGCTGGCTACAGGGCTAAGTGGAAGAAGGGAAAGAAGAATCCCGAAAAAGAAAAGGAGACCAAGGAAGATTCTGACATGGAGGAAGTAGAGCCTTCAAATCCCAAGTCGGATTGAAAGAAGAACTTCCCAACGAAGAAGGACACTTGTGTCACTTTCCTTGGGTCTCAACTAGCTAAGGTCAACAAAGCGGTCTTGCATGAGCCCAACGCAGCTGTTCCGGCTGTCCCTCAATTCTTGGACTGGTCGGAAGTAACAATCACCTTTGACCATGCTGATCATCTGCCTAAGTTGCACAGGCGAGGAAAATATGCCTTAGTCGTCAATCCACTTATTGACGGCTATAGTTTCTCCAAGACTCTCATGGACGGCGGCAACATCATCAACATCCTCTACGTCAAAACGCTGTGTCGAATGAGGATATTGGAAACTCAGCTGAATCATAGCTTTGTGATATTTCACATAGTTGTCCCAGGAAGACAAGCAAATTCACTGGGAGAGATCACTTTGGATGTTACCTTTGGAACTCCAAAGAATTACCGGACAGAAGCACTTTCCTTCGAAGTGGTCCCGTTCAAGAGCGCATACTATGCTATATTCGGACGGCCGGCTTACTAGGATTTCATGGCTCGTCCGTGTTACATTTATAATATGATGAAAATTCTAGGTCCCAACGATGTGATCACCATCAGGGGAGACCCGAAGAAAGCACGAGAGTGCGAGGATGGAAATGTCGCCTTTGCTGAAGCCGTGCTGCACGCCCAGGAGTACTAGGAGATCAAGAAGACCATCGACCCGTCCGAGATGCCCGCGACGAAGAAGGAGGTTACAAAGCTGACTCCGGAGTTCAAGGCATCAGAAGAGACGAAGATGACACTGTTAAAGGATGATGACCCCTCCAAGGTGACCCAGATAGGTGTAGGTTTAGAGAGCGCATAGGAAAGCATTCTCGTCAAGTTCCTCCAAGCAAATCAAGATATCTTCGCAATGCAGCCATCTGACATGACCGGAGTACCTAGAGCACTTGCCAAGCACTCTCTAAATGTACACCCAAACGCTAAACCCGTCAAATAGTTATGACATTTTGGCGATGAAAAGCGGAAAGCAATAGCTAAGGAATTAGCCAGACTCAAGTTAGCGAGATTCATGGAAGAGGTCATCCACACTGAGTGGTTGACCAATCATGTAATGGTCCCTAAAAAGGACACCACTGATTTAAGGATGTGTGTTGATTATACCGCCTTAAACAAGGCTTGTCCCAAAGATCCATTCGCTCTGCCTAGAATGGATCAAGTCATTGATTCTACGCTAGGCTCAGAACTCCTATGTTTTCTCGACGCATATTCGGGTTATCACCAAATCCGGATGAAGGAATCAGACAAAGTCAAAACTTCATTCATAACCCCCTTCGGAACCTTCTGTTTCATTACGATGCCCTTTGGGCTTAAGAACGCAGCTGCTACGTACCAGCGCACTATGCAACATTTCCTCCATGATCAAATCAGACGCAATGTACATGCATGCATGGATGACATAGCGGTGATGTCCAAAAAGAAGGAAACTCTAATTTCCGACTTGGAGGAAACATTCGGCAATCTACGCAAATACAACATAATGCTTAATCCAAAGAAGTGCTTCTTTGGAATACCAGCCGGAAAATTGTTAGGTTTCATCGTGTCGCAAAGAGGCATAGAGGTGAACCGTGACAAAATCAAGGCTATACTCAATATTTCCAGGCCAACTCGCCTGAAGGACGTTCAAAGACTAACTGGTTGCATTGCTGCAGTCAGTCGGTTTGTAAGCCGACTCGGTGAAAGAGCCGCACCACTATACAAGCTCCTGAAAAAGACCAAAAAGTTCGTTTGGACTGATGAAGCTGAAGCTGCACTACAAGACCTGAAAGCAGTACTCTCGTCCTCTCTTATCCTTGCAGCACCGAAACCTCGTGAACCGATGTTGCTCCATCTCGCTACGACAAATAGGGTCGTCAGTGTTGTCATGGTGGTGGAAAGACCAGAGGAAAAACAAGAACACCTGGTGTAGCATCCGACTTACTACCTCAGCGAAGTCCTGACTGAATCAAAGCAACGGTATCCACACTATAAAAACCTGGCTTACGGTGTGTTCTTCACATCCCGGAAGCTACGTCATTACTTTCAAGAGCATCCAATTACCATGGTGAGCACAACTCCCATGAGAGATATAATCAACAACAACGACTCTATAGGACATGTCGCAAAATGGGGCATAGAGCTCTTAGCTTTCGACATTGAGTACAAACCTCGTACAGCAATCAAATCTCAAATCCTTGCTGACTTTGTCACTGATTGGATAGAAACAACAGAAAATATGACCCTCTCAGAATCGGAATACTGGACCTTGCATTTTGACAGGTCTAAAGCGCTCGGGGGATCGAGGCTAGCGTGGTGCTCAAATCACCCCAAGGAGATAAAATTTTCTATGTGTTGCAGATCCACTTCACGGCAACAAACAACATTGCCGAATATGAAGCACTGCTGCATGGAATCCGGATTGCTAAGGACATCGGCATCCGACGATTAATGTGTTATGGAGATTCGGATCTTGTTGCCTAACAAGTATCGGATATCTATAATGCAAATTAGCACATGGTGGCATATAGGTTTGTCGTGGATGAACTAGCTAAATCGTTCGAAGGGTTTGAAGTTCAACACATCCCTCGAACAGAAAATGAGGAACCAGATGCATTATCTTGTATAGGCTCTGCACGGAAGAAGGTCCTAGATGGCGCTTTTTTAGAGCACCTCAAAGTTCCCTCTATAAAAGGAGTTGATGAGGAATATCCGACCAAATTCGACTCACAGTTAGTAGCAGTTCTGGCTGTGATTCCTAGCTAGACTCAACCCTACGTTGACTACTTGGTAGACAGAAAATTACCTAAATATGAGGTTTTGAGCTAGCAGATCGTCCTGCGAGCAAAAACAATACAATAATAAGTGGTGAGATCGATAAGCGGAGTGTGTCCGGGGTCTTTCAGCGCTATGTATCTCTAGAAGAAGGAGTGGAAATCCTAAGGGAAATTCACGAAGGCGAATGCGGTCATCATGATGCAGCCAAATATTTAGTGGCAAAAGCTTTTAGACACGGATTTTTCTGGCTTATAGCCAAGGCAGATGCCTAATGGTTGGTCAAGACGTGCAAAGGATGCCAAAAGTATGCCAAACAAGCTCATGTTCCGGCTGATCAGCTATGAACAATACCTATAACATGGCCCTTCGCGGTTTGGGGGCTTGACATGGTAGGACCGTTTAAATGGGCTCCATGTGGATTTACTCACCTCTTAGTGATGGTGGATAAATTCACAAAATGGATTGAGGCTAAACCCGTCACAAGTTGTGATGGAGCAACAGCCAGAAGATTTGTCGAGGATGTTATAATCCGATACGGTTATCCGCATAGTATTATCACGGACAACAGGAGCAATTTTTCTATGGGAGAACTTGCCGAATTCTACGAAGAACAAAATATCTGGCTTGACATCGTGTCAGTCGCACATCCACAAGCTAATGGACATGTTGAAAGAGCAAATGGTTTAATCCTACAAGGCCTCAAACCAAGACTCGAAGCACCACTTCGGCATGCTGCGGGGGCTTGGCAAATGAATTACCGTCTATAATATGGAGCTTGAGAACAACTCCGAACAGGTCAACCGGATACACACCTTTCTTCTTGGTCTATGGAGCAGAAGCAGTTCTTCCTAGTGATTTGATCCATACTTCACCCCGAGTCGCTGCGTACATCGAAGAGGATGACGAAATTTCTCGACAAAATGATCTCGATTTAATCGAAGAAGTTTGTGTTGTTGCTGAGATGAGATCAACAGACTATCAACATAAATTACGCAAGTATCATAGCCAGAGAGTCAGAAACCAGTCTTTCAATAAGGGAAATTTGGTTCTCCGGCTTGTGCAGAAAAAAAGCATAAACTTTCCCCGGTATGGGAAGGGCCTTTTTTAGGTAGCCGAGTATTGCACAATGGTTCATACTATCTAACTGATAAGCGGCCAGTCAAAGAAAGACCTTCTACTAAGAATAGAAAGAGAGCTCGAGGCAGTACAGACCCGAAAGAATTAGACAGACCATGGAATATTGCTTAGTTACGTCCCTTTTATTCTTAAATTTTCTTTCTTTATAATCATATATGTGTACATGTTCAATGAGAAATAAAGTATTGGTTGCCTCAATATTCTCTTAGAAGTTTTATATTGCCATCTTATTTCCGAATGATCATGTCACAATGGAAAATCCTAGAATACTTGAAAGTACTTTATGCTCATGTTTGTTCTGGTTAGATTTCCGATTCTAAAAATGCTACCTTCGGGTATAAATCTAAATTTTCTAGTCTATACTTGGGTTTTATTTATCTGATTGCCGGATGCGGGCATTTTCCGAGTAGTTAATTGTTGGTACTAGAAGCTGGCTTTGTTTCCGAGTTTAAACTGGTTTAGCAATTGAGCTC
The DNA here is from genome assembly GCA_023614405.1 of Avena insularis. Lineage (NCBI taxonomy): Eukaryota > Viridiplantae > Streptophyta > Magnoliopsida > Poales > Poaceae > Avena > Avena insularis. Next base: position 108,800,583 of record CM042692.1, read on the forward strand.
CGTTACTCGGCAAAGTTTCTGTGTTGAAGGTTGGCCGGCTCACGAAAGGGACGTGGTGGAAATCCAGATAAGCGATAAGTATAGAAAAAACAAAAAGTGCTTATGTAAAAATTTTATGCACGACATAATAAAACCAAAAAGTGCTAAATAGAAGCATCAAATCTTAGCACTAACAAAATATTATACTACCTATTACAATCCAATTGTTTCAGAATAACACATTGTTTTTTCCGATGCTCTACGATACAGGAGGAGAGGTAGGAGCTGCCGTCTCACTAGAAACATTGCCCTCACCTTGATATCTCTTCGAGACATGCAAATCGGATACTGTTTGCTCGTTGTCAGAGCCAACGGCTGTTTCTTCGGCAGGAGGAGGAGGCATTTCCACGCGAGTGAAGAAAGGAGAGTGTCGTAGCTGGTCAGATCAGGTACATGACATCCATAACTGGCACAGGAGTCCATGATGTCCTTGATGTCTTGCTCCTGTCTGTCTTCATCCACAGCTGAATAACCCATGGTTACTTGCCAGATCTCCATGCTTCCATGGTGGCTCATAACCATGGCAAGGGCATTCTGTGTTGCCGTCCATGCATAGGACATGTTCCAATCTTGGATAAGCTTGGGCATCTCCTTGGCATTATCTCGCACCTCAAAGGCGGACATTCTGTTCATGTCCAGAACTTTGAGAACTTTGCCAATATCATCCATTGATTGGCAGAAATCGTGAAGCAAATTGCCTACTTTTGTAAGCTGGCTGGTGCGAGACTCGGTGGAGGAAGAATACAGTAAGTTCAAAGGAGCTGCATATACAAAAGAAAAGTCATAAATATATCTGGATTCTTAGGAATCAGAAAGACCTAAAAGTCAGAGATAGGAAAATTACCGAAGATGGAATCATGGACTTTGGTCTTCTTTGCCCGAAGACTATGGAGTTCATCCCAGAGAGCTTTAGTGATGTCCTTTTCTCTGAACAAATCATCATTGAGATCCGAGATTTTCTGATCCTAGATTGCGATCTTACGATCACGTTCTTCGGTGGCCATGGAAGAGGATTCAAGAATGCTAGCAATGCTGCTTTCATGATCCGCTTTAAGCTCATTAAGCTCCCGCCCTAAGTTGGTGCTCTCCACCTCCAGGGTCTTGAAGTTCTCGGCCTCTTCAATCATTTTACATGACTGTTTGACCAGTTCTATGAACAAAAGACAATAGTTGAATAGGAAATTCGACTATGATAGCAAAAATAGCAAGGTTAAGGACTGAAATGATTACCTTCCGCCTCATCCTTTGATATCTTCAATTGAGCACTGTTAAGATGGAGATCTCTGATCTCTCTCCGCTTATTTCAAATATTCTTCAGTAATTCCTCGTTATAAGCATTAACTTTCTATAAGTTAGAATAATACCTAGAGTTAGAAGTATACTAAAGACTCGGGCTAATATTTTAACTAATATGAACACGAGCCTTGGGGCTACACTAGTTCGTTCTCTGGCATCCTATGAAAGCATAAATCCGGATTGTCTATCCAACTTCATGCTTGGTGGCTAGGGGATATGATATAAAATAAAGTAAAAAAAGAGAGTTGGAATTCCGACTTACATATTATTCATGGGTAAGACTGCTTAGGCTCATGTTCAACTCAGTTGTAACCTTCTCGGTGAGGGTCACTATGATTATTAGCAGTGGAGGATCCACGCCGGCCTTCAGCTTCTCGTCGTGAAGACGAACTTGATCAAGAAGCTCGGAGTACTTGACGTCCTCGGTTTCTTGTGGCTCTTCCTCGACGGTGCTATTCCAGCTCTCCAAGCGTTGCTGAGCCAGCCTTTGGATCTCTTCTGCAGTTTTTCGAGTACACCCAGATTGCTGAGAAGTTTATCGGCGAAAACCTCTACCGAGGGATCATTACCTTGTACGGGTTCACCCTTATCAAGTGCTGAGTCACCCATGGTGACGTTGGTCTGCGAGCCGAGGATTGCTGGCTCAGCATGTTGATCTAGATCTTCCGCAACAAACGGAGATGGAGTAATCTCCGGCGTTGTAGAAGGCTTTAGGGCAGGAGTCGGAGGCTCTATGGCAGGAGAAGTCAAATTTAACTTTGACTGCGTAGGGGCTTTGACGAGCCTCCTTTCCCCTTTCCCTTGGTGAGTTGTTTAGCTCTGAGGAGTTAAACAACAAAGATCATTACACTTCAGAAAGAATGAGAAAGAAAATAGAAAGGCCTTGTGAGGAAAGCTACCTCTTCACAACGGGCACCTCCTTCGTGCCGATAGACACTGTCAGAGTCTTACGCTTTTGGGTAAGCGCTTCCGGCAGTGTAATCAATTCTCCATCATCCTGAGATAGCTCAGGAGGATATCCCTCGATAGGAGCAAGCTCCAACTCGGGGAGGTCAGCAAGCTGAAAAGAAGAAATATCTTAGTATTGCAAAAAGACGCAACAATGTATAGATGAACACATAATTCGAGTAACTGTTGCAAAAACTTACTAGTGTCACAGGATCATCAGCTATATGCATGTCCAAGGACAGCTCCGAAATCTTCCTCTCGATCCGCTCCTTAATCAACCATTTGATTTGGAACTCGTAGTCCTTATCCGAATAAGATTTGGAGTAGATCCGGAGAGAATCCGTCTTGCTCTTGGTGATTGAGTGCATAAGCTGGTCGCCATGGTGTTGGAGAGGCTGAATCTGGCATGCCAGCCAGTAGTGGACCAAATCAGATCCTTTTAGACCCTTATGCTTCATCAAATATTCGATCCGTCTCTTAGCAAGAAGCAGATCACCAGTAAGAGCCAGAGCATCTGCGTCCTAGGACTCTTGGGGCATGGCGGCGCCGTCAACAAAAGCTGGCAAAGCTGTGGCTTTGCCAGGGGCCGGTTTATCCTTATGATAAAAGAATGTGGACGGCCACTTTTTAACAGACTCACTAGCCTTAATCCTAGGATAGACTCACCCTCTCCCAACAAAAAAGCTAAGAGTACCGGTGATGTATGGAACACCAGCAGTGATGGAATTTCTCCGGCTATGAAAGTAATACCGAAAAATAAGAAGACTCGGACGAATGTCGAGATACGCCTCACACAAAGATGCATATGCACTCGTTTCTAAAAGTGAGTTTGGGGGAGATTATGGAATTGCACTCCATAATGATCTATAACCTCAGAGAAAAGTCTGAGGGAGGAAAGCTCAAACCTCTGTCGAGGTGGGTGCCGGAGTGGACCCGTTCGTCGGCGTTTGGGGTTGGGATGGTTTGACCGAAGCCACTCCGCCAGTCGCCGGCACGGAGGAGACCTTCCTTCTCGACGACGTGGAGCATGGCATCATTGAGGGCGCAGGGGATCCAGATCCCGTGGAAATGCTCCCTCTCCATTGCTATGGAGGCCGTCGCTGCTATCGCCGTCGTGCCGGAGGATGAAGCGTCAGCCATTTATGCAAGCAGCGGTGACCTGGGTTGGGCGGCGCTGTGAGTTTTGTGGGAGGTAGAGAAGCTTTTTCGCAGGAAGCATCGACGGGAAGGAGATGGAACTAGCACTGGTAAGGAAGAAGGAAGAGATCTAAACCCCTTATATCCCTCATCTGTACTAAGATTCGTACAAAGATCAACAGTAACAGTACCACATGTCATGGAAGGAGATGGGTAACCTCCTCGCGAGGATTACACTGCCTCAATGTCCATGCACGCATTAAAATGATTCCTTGTTCCTGCAAAAGGCGGACCCACTAACGGTCGTGCTGACAGGAATGTCTGTCAGTGACGTGACTTGACCTTGACTGATGTCAGGTTGTGTTAGAGATTGAGTTCCGACTTAAATTTGAATTTTAGGCTAGAAACTCGAATAAAGTACTCATAGGTCCGACTCGCTTTGAGACTCGGATCCTATCCTTTCTTTTGAAGTTTCAGGAACCCTTCAAGATTCTGCAAGCCGAAGATGAATCAAGTTAGACGATAGTGAGATCCCACTCTGGATCTTGGAGGCTTCCTGGGGCTGCTGGTGGGGATATACTTTCCGGGTATCCTCACTGTGCCTCACTGACTAGGGTGGCCCACTTCGGGTTAGAGATTTGCTTCATGGGCAGCCCAGTCAAGGAGAAGAGACGGAGTCCAGTCTAGCTACTAGAAGGCCTAGAAGACTTACCGACATTGGCTTGTAATGTTACTTGTAGTTCAAGATGTACTCTGTAACCGACTCTTAGTCGTAGACGGATAGGTCTCTCCAGTAAACCCTAGGCCGGATATCTATATAAGCCGTCCTAGGACAAGCCTTTAGGGAACCCCACAATAGTCTACAATATCAATTTGCATAGGTGAAACCCTTGTAACCCATATTTCAGCTCTGCCATATTACTGTATTGCTAGCAGGAGTAGGATCCGTCCAAAGCCGGCGGATTCGAACCTCGGTAAACTTGTGTGATCACCATCTCGGGATACCGTATGTATCACACCCCTCTCTTCCACACGCCTCGAGGCCCCCCTCATGGCGAACTTGTCATCAATCCTATGACACAAACCTCTCCGGATGGCACGCCTGAATCCACGACTTTTTGAAGGTGAAATCCAAAATACCCTCATCCCTTACGATTTCACCACTCGTTAGACCCCATGCAAGCCACGGTGGTAGTTGTCATAAGCCCGTGCTGCTAGTGCTCCCTTGGATCTTGTGTTGTACGCACGCTTGGCTATTTGGTTCTTTTCGAAAAAGCATTTCTCCAAAAAAACCACAACGCCGGATTTCCCTCACTCACTCCGTGCGAGTGGGGGCTAGGGACGGTACCCCTCACCAGGCTAGTCCCCGTCAGCATCCGAGCCAAAGGTGTCGAGCTTTGAACTCATGGGACAACCCCGAGCATGAGTTACCTCGCCACATGGTTTCTGGTGCTTGACATCCTCGTGCCTTTTCCTACGACCCTCTCCTGATAAGGTCTACGGGGCATCTCGTCAAGACCTAAAGTGTCGAGCTCTAAACTTGCGGGCCATTCCTCGGTCATGAGTTACCTCACCGATGGTTTCTAACTCAGTTTGTCCTCATGACGGCTCGTGAGGCACTGCCCATCTGCGGCTCGAGCTTGTCAGGACCTAAAGCGTCGAACTCTGAACTCGTAGCCCGTTCATCGGTAGTGAGTTACCTCACTCATGGTTCCTGACCTGATTTATCCTCGTGATGGATAGTGAGGCACTGCCCCTCCGCAGCCCAAGCTCGTTAGGACCTAAACCATCTAGCTCTGAACTCGTGGCCAGTTTCTCGGCTGTGAGTTACCTCACCCACGGTTCCTGACCTGATTTATCCTCGCGAAAACTCATGAGGCATTGCCCCTTCGTGGCCCGATCTCGTTAGGACCTAAAGCATCGAGATCTGAACTCACGGCCCATTCCTCGGTTGTGAGTTATCTCACCCATGGTTCCTGACCCGATTTATCCCTGCGACAGCTTGTGAGGCACTTCTCCTCCGTGGCCCGATCTTGTCAGGACCTAAAGCGTCGAGCTCTAAACTCGCGGCCCATTCCATCGGTCGTGAGTTACCTCACCCATGGCTCATGACCCAATTGACCCCCGCAGTGACAGCTCATGAAACACGGTCACTCCGCAGCCTGAGCTCATCACCCTCATTCTTGTGTCGCCTCGTGGAGCATCGCCCCTCTGCGGCGGAAGCTCGTCAAAACCTCGAGTGTCAAGATCTAAACTCACGGACGACCGTGTGGAAGTGGATCACCCCACCAATGATTTCCGACCCCTACTAAACCAAAAATGCATGCGCCATGCTAGACAGCTCCTCCTCGATAGGCTCGTGGCGTGCCTCGTGAGGCATTTGCCCCTCAGAGGACCAGGGAATGGCAGAGCCTGCCACAATGAGCTTGGAACCTATCGCCTAGCGGCACCACCGAGTCACCTCACGCGTGGTTTTCAGCACCCGAACAGCTAGGCCGAGAGGCGTACCAAGGCCCCCCGCAGACCACTGGCTTGGGGGCGCCCACGAAAACACCGGCCCCTGACGCCACTTCTAGAGGTCACCTGGTAGAACTCACGAGCCCCTACCTCATGAGGCCTCGCCTCCGGGCATCGACCCACGGGTGGCTTCACCAGGAAACGCGCAATGCCAGCCATTCGTCGTTCGATATACCGGGCCGGTGATGAGTGCATATTTGCATCATGTTTTACATTATTATTTCGCACTGTAGATGTAGGATCTTGGTATTTTACAGCGCTTGCACGCACATTTCATGTCTTTTTTCACCAGGATCAGGACAGATGATGGATCCAATGGATACAATTCTTGGAGCAGTTGTACTACGGACAAAAGGAGTAAAAACAACGTAAATCGCTTATTTGGGAAATATTAATAATACCAGAAGAATACCTGAAGCAAACAAAGGAGACAATGGGTTGAACGACCAACTATACGACCGGAATAAATTTTCTGGTCATATAGTTCCGGCCGTATAGTTGGCGCTGCCTCCGCCTCCTCAAATAGTTTCACCCCTTGCAAATGGATCAGAGAGACGACATATAGAACACCTAGAAATCATCGAAACCTCACCACCGGAAGGCAACTAGAGGGGGAACGCATCCACTAGGGATCCATCTTTGCCCTGCGTAGATCTGGGAGGCCAAGGAATCGATCTTCATCATCCACCGCTGCATCACCACCATCTCCATCCATCCCATCTACATCTTGTCTAGATCTTGTTGTAATTTCCGTATTCGTTGTGGATTTATGCAAGTACTATTCATCTATGATAGATTCCGTTGTTATTGCAATGATGTTGATTGCCTCCATGTCTGAGTAGATCATTAGTTCTTGGGAGATGGAGAAATCCTAGTATGAGATTGAAATAAGATAAATTTTATTATGATATTCATCACTGTGACCATGTGTTAGATTTTCTACATCTTGATGTTGAGAGAAGTCGACCTCTCAATATTTGCCTCTCATGGGGACTTGATGGAGGGAACTACTTGTTGGTAGACGGAGGTGTGTTAGCACTTATAGTGTCTATGAAGCTGTTGGCACTCCTTACGTATCAACTTGGAAAACCGAGGAAACTCAAAGAACACTATCCATACCATGGTATACGTCCTACGGGATTACGTCCCTTAATAGCGCAGTAATTCGATTGATGTCGATTGCTAACTATTGTGGTTATGAGGATGATGTGAGCAGTGGTTGAATCCAATTTGTCCAAATACGGAGTTCCTCCCACACATACATAGTTGAGAATGTTCATAATGATAATCTTTATCTTAGATCCTTATAATGCTAGTGGTATATCCGATTCTCCCTGAGAATGCTTTTCCCTACTGCAGTTCCAATCTCTCTTAGATACACGATACTTACTTTCTGTGTTCAGTTGTTTTACTTTACTTTATTGTTGCTCTTATACCTACAACCCCAAAACACCCTTTTACACAATACTCGCATTTTATCTTGTTACTTAGAACTTTATTTAGCATTTCTATCGTAATATTTATTTCAAGAGTTATTAGACTTCAGACTCCTGCTCCCCGTGGGATCGATATCTATATTTCGAAACTAGCTACAAATGATCTGTGCACTTGCAGTCATCAAGCTATTTTCTAGCGCCGTTGTCGGGGAGCTAAGTGTTGTAGGTCTTTTAGTTTTTTCTTATTTATTTTTGTCTTGCTATATTTTTGTTTTGAGTTACAGGTTTCCACCAACATGATGGAGTTTGAGCATCAACTAGTGCTAACCCACTCAACTACTTTGGTAAGCCCTATGATATTTATAAAAGAGACAACTCCAATGAGAAGACAAGGGGGTTTGAAATAAATCATGTACTACTTGGTATTCTACATAAGAAGCAATTTATCGGAGATGAAGAAGATCCTGATCCATATGAGCATATTGGATGTTTCAAAGATATATGTGGCACTTTTCAATTGACGGGATATAATACTGATGACGTAAGGGTTAAACTCTTTAGTCAGACTTTGACTAGTTCAGCTCTCTCATGGTATAGATCTCTACCCCCTGAAGCCACTACTACTTGGGATAATCTAGCCTGTGAATTTCTAGCAAAATGTTATCCATTGTCAAAATCTTTTGGAATCAAGCGTCTTATAATGACTTGGAAGAACCGTTCTAGTGAAGAACTAGTAAGATCTTATATCAAATTTAAAGATTTACTACGCCTATGTCCTCATCATGATTTGCCTGAATGGTATTTATTACATATCTTTTATGGTGGTTTAATTGAACCTAATAAAATTGAACTGGACTCTTTCGTGGAAGGAGCCTTTATGAATCTTGCTATAGCTAAAGCTTGGGCTTTACTTAATAGAATCTATGATCATAGAGTTTCATGGAATTTTGGTCTAGGAAGTGAAGGAGGAGTAGAAATAGAACATGATTGCATTCATGACTTTAATAAAAAGGGCCATGTTAAAGAATTATCTAAAGAGCTTTATTTGGATTCAGATCTTGTGTTGCAAGTTGTTAAAGCTTTTACAGAACATATCAAAGCTCCGAAAGAGGGTGTGGTCAAGTATGATCCACCACCCGAACCTGAGAAGGAAAGAGTAGATAAAGCAACACTGGCCTCCCTAGAACCAATATATGAGATGTATTTCCCTAGCACTGCACAAAAACATATTTTTGAATATGAACAGGTCAAAGAAGTACAGGAGAAGAAGGAAGAAGAAAGTATGCTAGAAGTCGTGGCACATCTAGAAGAAACCAAAGATGAAGAGGTAACCAAGGGAGCAAGTATGGCTATGTACACACATTGTAACATAGTTGAACTTGATGAAGAGACTTTCGTATTGGTTGAAGGTAAAACAAAGGTAAAAGATGTGGGTAAGCCTATTCTCCCTGCATATTTTAAGAAACCTCGCATTATGGTTTATGCGATCTTAGTACCGAAATTAATGTTATATCTTATGATTTCTACTTAGAAATAAAAGAAGAAATAAAACCGGCTACAATTGAAAATACTGATATGACGATTATGTTAGCCAATAAAAATCTTAGAATTCCAATGGGAGTAGTTGAAGATGCAACTATCACAATTGGCAATAAAAACTTTCCTATCGATTGTGTAGTTGTTGATATGCCAGCTGACACACTTTGCCCAATTATATTTGGGAGGAACTTTTTGGGTGATATAGGTGCCTATGTTAATTTCAAGAAAGAGATTGTATCTCTTAAGCTTGGGGAGCGGAAAATGAATTCCACTTTTCCAAATTTAATACAAGAAGAAGAGGAAGAGAGAACTATTGAGGAAATGGTGGCTCTTTTCTATAGTAATCAAGAAGAAGAAATAAATGAAGACTCAAATTATGAAGAAATAATTTTGGAGGACAAGTCCCTAGAAGAACCAGAAGATGAATTCGGTTCACTTCCCATTATGGGACCTCCAACTGATGAGGCTTTTGAAGAGCCAAAAAAGAGAGGGAATGAGGAACTACCACCCCCAGAGTTGAAGACTCTACCAGATAATCTTAAATATAGGTTTTTAGATGATACAAATAAATTTTCTCTTATTATTAGTGCTAAACTTTCAGGAGAAGAAGAAGAACTCATGAAAATACTTAAGGAGCATCGCAAGGCATTTGGGTACTCAATGGATGATTTGAAGGGCATTAGTACCATGATAATCGTCCGTCGAATATTCATGGAAGATGGTACTAAACTAGTTGTGGAATTTAATAGAAGATTGAAGCCTGAAATGAAGGAAGTGGTAATAAAAGAAATTGTACACTTACTAGACGTACGTATAATCTATCCTGTTAAAGAAAGTCAATGGGTAAGTCCTATTCATTGTGTCCCTAAGAAGGGCAGTTTTACTGGTGTTCCTAATGAAAACAACGAATCCATACCTACTAGAACTATTGGTGGGCATAGAATGTGCATAGACTTCAGAAAATTAAATAAAGAAACTAGGAAAGATCACTATCCTTTACCGTTCATAGATCAAACTTTAGAAAGGTTAGCCAACCATACTCGTTTTTGCTACTTGGACAGATACTCTTGTTTTTCTCAAATAGCTGTTCATTCGAATGACCAACTTAAAACAACTTTCATTAGTCCTTATGGTTTACATGCTTACCGGCGTATGCCTTTTGGTTTATGCAATGCTCCAGCTACCTTTCAAAGATGAATGACTATTATTTTTGCGGATTTTATAGAACTTATAAATGGAAGTATTTATGGATGACTTTTCTGTCTATGGAACTTCACTTCCTAGTTGCTTAGATAATCTCGAAAGAGTTTTGTAGCGTTGCGAAGGAACCAATCTTGTTTTGAACTGGGAGAAGTGCCATTTTATGGTCAAAGAAGGTATAGTCCTTGGACACAAGGTATCAGGTAAGGGAATTGAAGTTGATAGAGCTAAGGTTGAGGCAATAGAGAGAATGCCACAACCTAGGTATATTAAAGGTATAAGAAGTTTCCTTGGTCATGTGGGTTTTTATAGAAGGTTCATTAGAAATTTCTCTGGAATATCTAAACCTTTGACTAACCTCCTGGAAAAGGGAGTAAGATTTAATTTTGATGATAAATGTCTTGAAGCCTTTAATAAACTCAAAAATGCTTCATCTCGTGCTCCTATTATTAAACCACCTATATGGGATGCGACCTTTGACTTAATATGTGAAGCTAGTGATAATGTTGTAGGAGTAACTCTGGGACAACACATTGGTCATAGATTTAACATTATGCATCATACTAGTAGAACTCTAAATGGTGCTCAGAAGAATTACCCGTAGGAAGAAAGGGAACTTTTTGCTGTATTTTTCTCTTGTGATAAATTTCGTTCTTACATAGTTGATGCAAAGGTAAGAGTTCATATAGATCATGATGGGTTAAAAGAACTCCTTGATAGGAAAGATCATAAGTTAAGAATGATCCGTTGGATTCTTTCACTTCAAGCATTTGAGTTGCAGATTATGCAGAGGCAAGAAATAAAGATGTTAGATGCAGTATCCATGTTTGCCTAGCAAGACACCAATATTGTTGAGAGGAACTTTAGTCCTGGTGATTTTCGTTTACGAGAATTACTCAATGAACTAAGGTCAATTCCACCAAGAGAGAAGAAGTCTTTGTGATGGGAGTAACTTTTCATCCCCGAATAAACAATGGTAAGTGCAAGGTAAGTGTTCTTACCCAAATAAGTGATTTGTTTTCACAATTTTTACTTTTGAAAATTCTAGCTTTGAATTCCTTGTGTTTTTCTGAATTCTTTGTTGTTGGAGGAACTTTTCATCCCTGAATAAGTAAACGGTAAGTGAAGGTAAGTGTTCTGACCCAAATAAGTGATTTGTTTTCACATTTTTTATTTTTGAAATTTTTTCCTTCGAATTCTTTGTGTTTTTCTAAAGATTTTGAGGGTTTTTACCAACTATATGGGCAGAACTATACGACCGGAGAGGAAGCTCCCACCATATAGTTGGTCGTTAAACTCTCTGTATCATCTTGTTGAAATTGTTTTCGATATCTGAGCCTATACGGTCGCAACTATACGACTGGAGCCAAAATTCCGGCCGTATAGTTGGTCGTTAAACTCTTAGACACTTTTGATTTTTGGTGTCTATATCTATACGGTCGAAACTATATGATCAGAGCCAAAATTTCGGCCGTATAGTTGATCGTTAAACTCTCAAACACTTTTTCGTTTATCTTTTCGTATTGCCATATAAAAAAAGGTTATTGTCGGTTCTGAGTCATGATTTAATCGCCTAGACTTGAGATATTTGGAAATATCTGCCTGGAACCAACTATACGGCTGGAGCTATACAGGTCGCGCCCATATAGTTGGTCATTACACGGCATGACACTTCCAAATTCGCGATTTCTTTCCCTATTTTGTTAAGATTCTTTTCGTGGGTGACAATTTGGTGTTTGTCTCTCTCTAATCATACTGGCATTGTCTCTCTCTAATCATAATCTATAGAGACCAATCTACCTCTTATTCGCACGTGAGGACTCTCAACCAAGCGATAGAAGCCAAGAAGAAAGGCTCCAATGTAGATCAGGAGCAATAGCAAGCAAGGCAAGGAGATCAAGACCCTCCCTATAGAGTTCCTTGACGCCGATCATGGGTGTCGGAAGAGGAATTTGAAGGCCCTAGAGCTGAAGATTGAAGAGTTGGACAAGGAGAAGCCAGGGACACCCAAACACCTTCGATTGCTGCGACTTTATCTTGACAAACTTGATGAAGATATCAAGCAGACAACTGAAGCAGGTTTTTCTATGAGTCTCAAGGCACTACAAACACTTCAGGATTACAATGAGTTCATTAAAGAACAAGTGAAAGTGCTGGAGAGGAACAATCTTTTCTACAAGCTGCGTGTTAAAGAATTAGAAGTTGTCAATCAATCCCTCCGCCTCAGGTTGGCCCGTGAAGAAAAGATATCACGTGCCATGGCGCCACAATGATCAACAACAATCACGGTATCAAATAATCGCAAGGGATTATTTGATCCCACCTGGCTTGACTCCAAGCTTGGGGAGATCTTTAAGACCTTGTAATTTATCTTATAAGTTTTACATTACTATTTTCGCATTAGTTCAAACTAGCAATAAAGTTTGCATCATTATAATTCCCTCAGGAATAGTCGATCCCTTTAATGAAATTTCTAGTTTATTATTATATATGAACCAATATTGAGTTTGTGTTTTCTTTATTGATATATGAATGGCTTGAGTATAATTTTACTTGTACTTGATGATAGCAATAGGAGTCTTCCACACCCTTGGTATTAATTGGACACATAAAGATAATTTGGTCAATATGTTCTAAGTCTAAGGTTGATCTACAAAGAATAACTATATATACAATTAATTTGAAAAAGAAACATTGAACAAAGCAAAAATAAACGTGCTATCAAAATAGAGTGAGAACAAGTCGAGGTAGAATCTCCAAGTCATAAGAATGCTTCATAAACAATTAGAATTTGGTAATTGAGATCGTTAAACTTTGAATTCCTACATGAAGTGTATGTATGGCTAGCTCCTTTGCACATCACTTAAACAAAAGTGTGAGCATATATACAAAAGAAAAGAAAAGAAAGAAGAAAAAGAGCAAATGTGCAAAGAGAAAATAGGAATATACCATTGTATTATAGTACGACAAAGAGACACTTTTGAGATTTTGAATCCCAAATGAATACGTTGATCCTAAAACACATGGCACTACCTCGCTAACTCATTTAGTTGAACCGGATACTTTTACATTATGTTGAGATTCATCTTTTATGAACTATTGATCACTAAGGTGTGGAAGCCTGCTAATACTATTCAGATGGTTCGAGTAAGGTACTATTCACTTATTACTATGTATTGTATATGATAAACACATGCTGCAATTGCCTCATTTATTTTATTGACTCAGCTTCATGAATATGAGGATCACATCCATTAAGCTAAACTTGCTCAGAACGAGCAAGAGTCTAATCTTGGGGAAGTTGATGAGTGCAGATTTGCATCATGTTTTACATTATTATTTTTCATTGTAGATGAAGGATCTTGGTATTTTACACTGCTCGCGCGCACATTTTATGTGTGTTTTCACCAGGATCAGGACAGATGATGGATCCAATGGATACAATTCTTGGAGCAGTTGTACTATGGAGAAAAGGAGTCAAAAATAACGTAAATCGCTTATTTAGGAAATATTAATAATACCAGAAGAAAACCCAAAGAGAACAAATGAGACAGAGGGTTCAATGACCAACTATACGACCGGAATAAATTTTCCGGCCGTATAGTTGGCGCCGCCTCCGCCTCCTTAAAAAGTTTCACCCCATGCAACTAGATCGGAGATACGACATACAGAACACCCAGAAATCGCAGAAACCTCACCTCTAGAAGGCATCTAGAGGGGGAACTCATCCACTAGGCATCCATCTTTGCCCAACGCAGATCCGGGTGGCCAAGGCATCGATCTTCATCATCCACCGATGCATAACCACCATCTCCATCCATCCCATCTACATCTTGTCTAGATCTTGTTGTAATTTCCGTATTCGTTGTGGATTTATACAAGTACTATTCATCTATGATAGATTCCATTGTTATTGCCATAATGTTGATTGCCTCCATGTCTGAGTAGATCATTAGTTCTTGGGGAGATGGAGAAACCCTAGTATGAGATTGAAATAAGATTAAGTCTATTATGATATTCATCGATGTGACCATGTGTTAGATTTTCTACATCTTGATGTTAAGAGAAGTCGACCTCTCAATATTTGCCTGTCATGGGGACTTGATGGAGGGAACTACTTGTTGGTAGACGAAGGTGTGTTAGCACTTACAGTGACTATAAAGATGTTGGCACTCCTTACATATCAACTTGGGAAACCAAGGAAACTCACGGAACACTATCCATGCCATGGGATATGTCCTACGGGATTACGTCCCTTAATAGCGAGTAATTCGATTGATGTCGATTCCTGACTACTATGGTTATGAGGATGATGTGAGCAGCGGTTGCTGCCTATTTGTCCAAATACGGAGTTCCTCCTACACATACATAGTTCAGAATGTTCATGATGATAATCTTTATCTTAGATCCTTATAATGCTAGTGGTATATCTGTTACTCCCTGAGAACGCTTTTCCCTACTATAGTTCCAATCTCTCTTAGATACGCGATACTTACTTTCTATGTTCAGTTATTTTACTTTACTTTATTGTTGCTCTTATACCTAAAACCCAAAAACACCCTTTTACACAATACTCACATTTTATCTTGTTACTTAGAACATTATTTAGCATCTCTATCATAATATTTATTTCAAGAGTTATTAGACTTCAGACTCCTACTCCATGTGGGATCGATATCTTTATTTCGAAACTAGCTACAAACGATCTGTGCAATTGCAGTCATCAGCCAGCCCCGCGCAATAAACATCAAAGCTCCAAGCATTACAGCAAAACATGCAAAGGGAGAAATAACAAGCGTGAAGATCCGCTTACAGACATACACACTAAGTCCCCCTTACAAGCCTCAAAAGGAGAAGTAGCAAGCACAGAGGGTCGCGTACAGACTTCTGCGATAACCTCTAATACAAACCTGACCACAAAACAAAGACACCAGAAGGGGTCGTGGCGCCTGCACCAAAGGGAACGAATAAGCTTCAGTGACGATGTCGTAGCCGAGTCCCTAGCTCCCTAGTCTCTTCAGAGGTGGCGGGGATAGTCCGCGTGGCACGACATAGGCTCATAGACCACCACCATGAAGCCCTTCTCGATGTCGTGGTGGAACCTCAGCACCGAACCATGCCCGATCTCATGATCATGGATGAAGCTCTTCCAGCCTGAGGCGAGGTACACCTCCCCGGGTGCGAGGATCCGGAGCTCCACGGCCTACCAGTTGCCACCCCGTGAGTGCCTCAAAGGCAGGGAATCCTAGAGATCGGCCCCTAAGTATGGGCGAAGCACCACAGAAGTCGTACCTTGGTGGACCAGTCGCCGTCCTTCAAGACCAGGACGAAGTCGGTAACCAGCTCGGGCTCGCTTACACCCTCGACTCCCGCTATCGACCGGGATAGAGCGCGACCATGGTTGATGTTCGAACCGGATCGATGGTGCTGGCACCCGCAACCCACGCATACCCGTTCATGCTCTCGGGGGCGCTCCTCCCAGCCACCGGAGTGATTGTGGGAGAATCCCTCCCCTAGGACGCGTGCTGGTTGTTGCCTCGCAGGTGCCCCCGACCTTGCTTGGCCAAGGGGGTCTCCTCTGCTTCTGCCGCCATGGATTTTCCCTTCTCGGTGGCTGAGAAGTGCTTGGGAGCCATGGAGGTGTGGATCTCTATGCAAGCGCGCCGGGGAAGAAATGGGGAACAAGGCAAAGAGTGAGACCTCACGCATTCATGCCCCAGTATAAGAGGGGGAATCAGAAAGGATGCATCGCTTCCCTAAGCACAGGACATAACTTTAGGGGGGCTAGGCGCCATCACGTCGTGGGAGAAACTCCCGGAGCGGGGGCAACATGCAGAAGCCTAGCGGTTAATAGCCCGTGGGTGCCTTGAATCTGTGGTCAAGCCATAGGTGGGGCAAGGTCATGATTTCATGGTCAGGTGCCGAGGCCCACCAGCGGTCTTAGGTCGCTTGCCCGTTCGAGCCGTTGATGGGACACATTCAGGTCAAGCACCCGAGGGCTACTGTCGGAGCCCTGGCAACTGGGTACCACGTCCCGACAACCAGGAACCCCCTACGCCTCGAGATGTCGCACCCTCGCGAGCCCATGTTGCCTCCAAAGGCAGAGTGGCCCTCGAGAGGGTTCCCCATCATGAGGAAGTGGCCTCCCAAGCAAAAGCGCCTACAGAGCCTCTCGAGGGTGCTTCAAAGCGTGCCCCAGGCCCTTCTGTAAGGCTGCTAAGCAATCAGCAGACATGCCAGGTCACGACAAAGGAGAATATCATTTTGCGGCCCGAAAGTTGGGGTGCCCTGGCAACGCGGTACCCAAGTTCCCTGAAATCAGCCGGGATGACTACAGTTGCTATGCCAAATACTCAGAGGGTCTTTTTCAGCACGAATTCAACTTGATGTTTCAATACAAAAAACAGGCTACCGACCGTCAAGTTGGGTCCCCCTGTCAGTTCTCGCCGTTATGTCGCTCCCATCGCTTAGGTGTCAATTAGGCTTGCAGTGTTGGTGCCTTCATCCATTACGCGTCTTCTTCTTCCCCGGAGAAGCAATCTGTGGGGCATCACAACCATGGCGCGGAGCTGGGACGTGGACGAACCTGCTCGTCCCAGCTCTCCTCCCTGTAGGCTTGCAGTGTTGGAACCTGCATCTATTACGCTTCTTCTTCTTCCCTGGAGCAGCAATCCGTGGTCACGGCCATGGCGCAGAGCTGGGACGTGACGAAACTGCTCGGCCCCGCTCTCCTCCCCATCCCGAGTCAGAGCTCATCCTCACCATGGACGCACCCATGGCACGGTGCAGGGACGAGAATTGGTTCCCGGTGAGATCTGTCACCGTGTCGACCATGCTTGGTTTTGTTTTCCTCCTCTAGAATCCGAGCTCATGGTCGTCGTGGTCGCACCCGCACCAATTCTGCCACCTCTGCCGAGGTCTCTGTGGTAGCTCAAGTTCTGTCATGTTGGACCTGTAAGCGAATTTGGAGCTAGGCAGCGGCAACCCATTGTTGAACCTGCAAGGAATTTGCTGAAGACTGCGTGCCGCTCCAATGTCTTTGGCCGATGCCAACATCCACCGCCGATGTGAGATCATTTAGTTACTTCAATACAAAATTTCGAGCAATTTAACTTGTTGATGTATTCCTTGACAATTATAATATAATCGAGAACTAGAAATATTTTGTAGTGTGCATGAGCATGATCAGTAATATAATTGAACACTAGAAATTTTAAGGCACTCCATATAAAGGAGTAGATTAATATAGAAGGTTCACCAGAGACACCACGGATATATTGTCTTACATGCCACACACAGGTAATAATTAACTAAAACAAAATAAAAGCAGGGGCGGCATCAGGAGGCTGGGACATGGAGACGCCTAGCAGGGCAGGGGCATATTAGCAGGAGGCAGCGACAGCCTAGTCGATGGGATACAGGCCAGTCCTGACATACTCCCGGAGGAATTTGCCGTAGGCTGCGTGCTGTGGTAAGGTAATCGGCTTATGGCTTCCTCCTCCGCCTCTGCCAATGCCCTCCGCATGCTGGATCATGCTGTTGAGGTCCATGTTGATTGCTATGCCATAGAATGGGCAAAACAGTCTCCCCCTACAGTGGAAACAGATTAGCCCACACCGTAACCGCCTCAGCACGTAGCGGCTCTTGTTGTCCCTGGATACCTTGCTATCGTCCACTTCATCATCATCCTCCTGTTGATTTTTAAGAACATAACTTAGAACTCATACATATGATTGAATTGTATTACAACTCAAGAATTGACAACATGTATATGTAAGACAATATATCCATGGATATCAAAGATAAAGCATCTCAGCAATAGTTTGATCGGTTCATATATCATTTCATCTCAACACAATGACAAATAATTGCATCAAAGTGTATGTAGAATAAAGATTGCGGCCTCAAAAGTTTATTCAGGGACGGCGTGAGTGAACCAAGTAACAATTGCACAACCTATATTGTTCTTGTACATCGCCCCAGGTTCACTAACTCATCCCTGAAAAAATCTAACACCAATGTGTCTGCCTCTCTTTTGGGACAAATTTGAATCATTGTCCACAATAAGAAATTGAAATGTAATCATACAAAACAATATTCATGGATATACATAGTCGGGTACAAAAACAAGCCTAAATATTGTAATTATAAATAAAAAACCAAACAATTGATCTTCAGGTACATGTTAAAAATACTTATGATCAAAACCATTCATATACATATCCATCATACCAATCATTAATTTGTTTCGAAGATGGAGTTGGTGAACCAAAGTACCAACAGCACAACCTATATTGTTTGTGTGCATTGCTGCCTCAGGTTCACCAACCCAACCCTAAAATACGACACCATCATACGTGTCTCCCCTTGAACTCTTTTGGGGCAAATTTCAATCATCAGCCTCGGTGACAAACTAAAATGTAATTCTTATACACTATGAATGCATAAAATAGATAATTCGAATATCATAGTTCTATGAATGTAGAATAAAGATAGAGGCCTCATAAGTTTCTACAGATATGGCATAAGAGAACCAAGTAAAACTTGCACAGCTTATATTGATCTTGTACATGGCCCCAGGTTCGCTAACTCATCCCTGAAAAAATCTGACACAATGTGTCTGCCTCTCTTTGGGGCAAATTTGAATCATTGGACACAATAAGAAATTGAAATGTAATCGTACAAAATAATATTCAGGGATATACATAGTCAGGTACAAAAACAAGCCTAAATATTGTAATTATAAGTAAAAAACCAAACAATTAATCTTCAGGTACATGTTAAAAATACTTATGGTCAAAGCCATTCATATACATATGCATCATACCAATCATTAAAAGATCAGAAACAAATCAAAGATCATATATGTAGTTCCATATGAGAATAAATCAAGGGCCTCATAATTTGTTTCAGAGATGGAGTTGGAGAACCAAAGTACCAACAGGACAACCTATATTGTTTCTGTGCATTGTTGCCTCAGGTTCACCAACCCACCCTAAAACACGACACCATCATACGTGTCTCCCCTTGAACTCTTTTGGGGCAAATTTCAATCATCAGCCTTGGTGAAAAACTAAAATGTAATTCTTATACACTATGAATGCATGGAATAGATAATTCAAATATCATGGTTCTATGAATGTAGAATAAAGATTGCGGCCTCATAAGTTTCTACAGAGATGGCGTAAGCGAACCAAGTAACAATTGCACATATTATATTGATGTTGTACATGGCCCCAGGTTCACTCACTCATCCCTGAAAAAATCTGACACCAATATGTATGCCTCTCTTTTTGGCAAATTTGAATCATTGGCCACAATAAGAAATTGAAATGTAATCGTACAAAAAAATATTCAGGGATATACATATGCATCATACAACGTATTCATAGATCAGAAACAATACAAAGATTATATATATAGGTTCCATATGAGAAAAAAATTAGGGCCTCATTTTTTTTAGCGATGGAGTCGGAGAACCAAAATACCAACAACACAACTTATATTGTTTATGTGCATTGCTGCCTCAGGTTCACTAACCATCCCTAAGAAAACGACACCATCAGATGCCCTTGCACTATTTTGGGGAAAAATTGAATCATTGGACTCAGTAAGGAATAGAAATGTAATGTGATAGGCATGCTGTGTATCGAAATCAACACTCAACTAGCAAACTCAACTAGATGGCAGATGAGCATATTGGGGTTTTGTGACTAGATGGCAGATGCATCAATCGACCGATCGAACCATATATAGACTACCCTACTTCAAGAGCAAAAGAATCTGTACACGATTGAGCAAATCCTATGTATGAACAGTGAAATCTGCGGCTGTGACTAGAGAAGCTAGCAATGTAATACCTCAGACTCCTCATCAGGGACCTCCTCCTCGAACTCGTCATTCTCCACGATTGCATCTAAGATTTCTTGTACGGCGATGGGGTCATTGATGTAGATCACCAGATTGCCTCCGCCTGCCCCCCATCCAGATCTGCCGCTGGCACCATTACGTTGTCGGCCATGACATTGTCGGCCACCTGCTGCTCGGCGGCGACGACTACTACCTGCTGCTCGGTGGCGACGGCTACTACCTGCTGCTCGGCAGTGACGACTACGGGCTGGACGGATGAGCTCGCACCCTCGACGGTGCAGCGACGAGTGGCGTTCATGCCCAGAGAAGACGCCTCCGCCTGCTTGGCGACGACCGAGCCATCTGCCGTTGCGCCTTCAACTGGCTTCACCTCCGGCTCGTCTCCGCGCGTACGCTTCATGGCGCACCAAGGGAAGGAGGTAGTGCAAGCGAGGGAGCTTCGGCGCCCGTGGTAGGTGTAGATTGGGGTCTTGGGACTAGACAGACTGGGGGAAAATGACACGAGCTCATGGAAGAAGAAGGTCGAGGTTGGTTAGAAACACCGGACCGTTCGTAGTCCTCGAGTGGACACGTGTGGTGGGCGGGGGGCGGGGGATACCATGATCTCCACCCTTATTTTTTGGGTTCCCTTTTTTTGAAACAGCCACGATCTCCACTTTAGAGCTACATTGAAAATACGCTCATGGCAGACCTCGATTCCACTGCATGCTAGTGGGGCGGAACCAATTTCTAGCAACATTAGATCTACTCGAGTGGGGCCCTTGACTCATGGAAGTTACTAGCGGTAGGGCCCAGTTGGAAGGGAAATTGAGAGCGCTGCGTAAAAATGGTATATGTCTTATTAAAATCAAGTGGTAATAAATTGCAGCATTGAAAGGGAAATGGACGTCGACTAGAGGGGGGGTGAATAGGCGTTTTAAAATTATTACAGTTAAGGCTCTAATAAATGCTGAATAAAACTTAATGTTTAATTTATCAAGCCAAAAGTTATATCCACTAGTTTCACTAAGTGCACCAACAACCTATGCTAAGAAAGACAAGCAACAAGGTGATAGCAAGATATAGTACTTCAAGCACGCTTGAGAGATAACCGATGGACGCGGAGACGATGATTTGTTTCCCGAAGTTCACTTCCAAAGAAGCTACGTCTCCGTTGGAGAGGTGCGGGGGCGCAATGTACTTCGAACGCCACAAATGGCTCACCTCGAGGTGTGGTGGCTTGATGCTAACCCAACGCCACACAAGGCCTCACCCCAACATGCGAAGGCACGCAACCTACCGACGCCACAACAGGCTCACCCTATTCTCCCGTGAGCTCGCCACAAAGGCCTACTCATGTTCCACTATGGGACACTTGAGGGCGGTCACCGAACCCGTACAAGGCTTGGGGCAATCTCCACAATTCAATTGGAGGGCTCCCATGAAACGCCACAAAGGCTCCACAATGCCACAAAAGGCCAACAAGCTTGGGGAACCTCCACAACTCAATTGGAGCCCCAAGAACAATGCCACAAAGGCTACAAAGCCACACAAGGCAACAAGGCCACAAAAGGCTACAAGACCACAAAAGGTCAACTATCCAACCACACAACCGTCTAGGGTTCCAAGAACCCAAGAGAAATAAGCCCAAGGGCTTGAACTCGCCGAATCTCCAAGGAGAACTCAAACCTATGCACCAAATGCGAGAGGCAAGTCCTTCACTCTCAAATTCCACCAAAGCTACAAAAGCTATTGGGGGAATAAGGGAGGAAGAACACAAGAGGAGAACCCAAAACTCTCCAAGATCTAGATCCCAAGGATTCCTTCATAAAGAAGGGATTTGGCTTGGTGGGTCTTGTAGATCTAGATCTCCTCTCTCAAATCCCTCAAAAAGATGCAAGAATCATAGGAAGGGAAAGGGGAGAGGGCAAGCTCTTCAAGGTCAACAATGGAGGAGAGAGAAAGCCAAAAACCGAGAAGAACAAGAGGGTAGGGCCAAAGCGGAAAGGGGACCTCCTTTTAAAGGGCTCCCTGATCTGCCCGTTACCCACAGAATCACGCACGGCCGGTAGTACCGGTGGGTGGCCGGTACTACCGGTGGCACTCATCCAACGGTCAGAAAACAGCAAGATAAAGAACAAAAACGTGAGCTTCGCCGATACTACCGCCGCTTAGCCGGAACTACCGGTGGCAAGAATGTCCTAGCGGTACTACCGCCTGAAAATCTGATCCAAGTTCCGTCAAATAGCGCTAACCAGACAGAGAGAGTACTGAACCAAAAATGAGGTTGCCGGAAGTTGGGCCGGAATTAACACCGGTACTACCAGCGGCAAAGCGCCTGGCGGTATATTCGCTAACTCGGAACAACCGTCGATAAACTTCAGAACTAGAACTGCCACAACTTTTGCATCCGAACTCCAAACGAGATGAAACCAATTTTGTTGGAAAGATAACGACGAGTAGAATCCAAAATATTGGATATCACCAAGGGAGATAATACCATGAATATATATGTGAGATACCTCCCAGGGTGTGGAGCCGGAAAACCCGCAAGATCAAACACGCAATAAGATATGCAAGGGAAATTCGTTTTTGATGAACTAGAGCTTGTTATGAAGATAACCACAAGCTCTAGATCCTCACATGGACAAGAACCAAACAACAACCAAGAAAGATGATGCTATGTATGCAAAGGTTTGAGCTCTCTCCGAAAGATACAAACGAGTCACCCACTCGAGAGCCCCTCTTGATAGTACGGCTATCTATCCTAAACCCGGTCTCTCAACACTACACGAGACCGGTAAAATAGAAACCCTATCAAGATCATACCTTTGCCTTGAGCATCCCACTTGAGCTTGATGTAGACGATCTTGTCACCTTCAAGATGGAACACCTTTCTTGATTTATCTTGCTTGATGAAGACTTGCGAATGGCTCCCCCATACTCCATGGGGAAACCACTTCATTGACCTTGTCTTCATCACTCTATGAACGCTGAGGATGGAAAGCTCGAAGCATGAGATCTTCTAGAGATGGTGCATCTTGATCTTGCACTTCATTTCTTGATGATGTCTTGAAGATAGCCATCAGGAACTCCATCTTCTTCTACTTCTTCTTAAAGACATACTTGATCTTCTTCTTCTTCTACTTGATTCCAAAAGGCACAAAGCCCTTGGACAATGCTTCTTCTTTTTCATCCTTGAAACCAACACATGGTCCAAGCGATGCCAATGAACAAATCTACAAGTGAGACTCAATTTGCACATTAGTACATAGGAATTATCATTAATTACCAAAACCACACATGGGGGCATACATGCCCTTTCAAGCGTCCTATCGACAACCGTGCACTCGATGACCCCGTTGCCCTGTGCATGTGTTGTATTAACAGTAGTAGGCTTTTCAGCTTGATTAAACGTGACATGACCGCTCGACGACTCTTTCCATGGACGACATCGTGTTCCTTCTTGTAGAAGTCTCGCTGAGGGAGACGTCCGTGCTGTCTCACGTTGTACAGTGAATGGCGCGACGTGTGCAACAATCATCGTTGGATCACACCGAATGAACGGTTGGTTCACACGATCCGCGTGACAATTATGATAACCAATCAGGAGTAGCAGACAGGGTGAGCACCGGTTTGGGCTTCTACGAAAGATAGAGAGAGGGGGGCAAAACTAAGTAGTACCACATAAAACCAAGGGCAAAGCTGAGTAGTATAAAAATGGAAAGTGTCTTGTACAATGAAATACAACGTGGCATATATCAAATTATGCTAAGATAGATCCACTAGAGTTCATTGGATGTGTGTTCTTCTCATAAACCACACATGGATCCACTAGTGTGATTGCATGTCTGCTCTTTTCATTAACAACAGTTAGAGTCATTGCATGTCTGTTCTTTTCACAAACCACATATCACCAGTGTCATTTCATGTGTGTTATTCTCATGAACCACACATGGATCTACCCAGTGTGATTGCATGTCTGTTCTTTTCACAAACCACATATGGATCCACCAGTGTCATTGCATGTCTGTTCTTTTCATGAACCACACCCAGTGTCATTGCATGTCTGTTCATCTAAACAAACCACATAAGGATCCACCAGTGTCATTGCATGTCTGTTCTTTTCATGAACCACACATGGATCCACCAATGTCATTGCATGTGTGTTCTTTTCATGAACCACAGCTAGAGTCATTGCATGTGTGTTCTTCTAAACAAACCACACATGGATCCACCTAGTGTGATTGCATGTCTGTTCTTTTCACAAACCACACATGGATCCACCAGTGTCATTGCATGTGTGTTCTTTTCATGAACCACGGCTAGAGTCATTGCATGCCTGTTCTTTCCAGAAACCACTCATGGATCCACCTAGTGTGATTCCATGTCCTTTCTTTTCACAAACCACATATGGATCCACCAGTGTCATTACATGTCTGCTCTTTTCACAAACCACATATCACCAGTGTCATTGCATGTGTGTTCTTCTAAACAAACCACATAAGGATCCACCAGTGTCATTGTATGTCTGTTCTTTTCATGAACCACACCCAGTGTCATTGCATGTGTGTTCTTCTCATGAACCACACATGGATACACCAGTGCCATTGCATATGTGTTCTTTTCATGAACCACAGCTAGACACATTGCATGTCTGTTCTTCTTCACAAACCACACATGGATCCACCAGTGTCATTGCATGTGTGTTATTTTCATGAACCACAGCTAGAGTCATTGCATGTGCGTTCTCCTAAACAAACCACATAAGGATCCACCAGTGTCATTGCATGTCTGTTCTTTTCATAAACCACACCCAATGTCATTGCATGTCTGTTCCTCTAAACAAACCACATAAGGATACACCAGTGTCATTGCATGTCTCTTCTTTTCATAAACCACATAAGGATCCACCAGTGTCATTAGATGTGTGTTCTTCTCATGAACCACACATGGATCCAGCAGTGTCATTGCATGTCTGTTCTTTTCAAGAACCACAGCTAGAGTCATTGCATGTCTGTTACTTCCACAAACCACATATGGATCAACTAGTGTCATTGCATGTCTATTCTTTTCATGTACCACAGCTAGAGTCATTGCATGTCAGTTCTTATCACAAACCACATATGGATCCACCAGTGTCATTGCATGTCTGTTCTTTTCATGAACCACAGCTAGAGTCATTGCATGTCAGTTCTTCTCATAAACCACATAAGGATCCACCAATATCATTGCATGTTTGTTCTTCTCATGAACCACACCCAGTGTCATTGCATATGTGTTTTCTTCTCATGAACCACACATGGATACACCAGTGTCATTGCATGTGTGTTCTTTCCATGAACCACAGCTAGAGTCATTGCATGTTTGTTCTTTTCATGAACCACATAAGGATCCACCAGTGTCATTGCATGCCTGTTCTTCTAAACAAACCACATAAGGATTCACCAGTGTCATTGCATGTCTATTCTTTTCATGAACCACACCCAGTGTCATTGCATGTCTGTTCCTCTAAACAAACCACAAAAGGATCCACCAGTGTCATTGCATTTCTGTTCTTCCCATGAACCACAGCCAGTGTCATTGCATGTGTGTTCTTCTAAACAAACCACATAAGGATCCACCAGTGTCATTGCATGTTTGTTCTTTTCATGAACCACATAAGGAGAGACGAGTTTCATTGGATATGTGTTCTTCTCATGAACCACACATGGATCCACCCGTGTCATTGCATGTCTATTCTTTTCATGAACCACTGATGAACCACAAGTATAGGGGGTGTATCGAAGTATTTTCGAGGGAAGTGAAACCCAATTTATTGATTTGAAACAATGGGAGCCAAAGAATATTTATAAGCCTTAACAATTGAGTTGTCAATTTAGCTGCACCTGGAAACAATCTTGCTCATAGCAGTTTATCAGTAGCAACAATTTTGTAGTAGGAATCGTAAAGTCACAGCAGTAGTAAAGCTAAGACAGTAGTAACAAAAGCAGTAAAAAGTGGGAGTCGAGTGCGGTAGGCATAGGGATGGATGGACAGGCGTTGCATGGACAAGACAATTCACATAGCAATCAGAACATAGGGAAATTGCAGATAAATACGATAAAGCATCCAAGTACTAGATAATCCTAGGCATGTGTTCCATATATAGTCATACGTGCTCGCAATGAGAACTTGCACAACATCTTTTGTCCTACCAGCCCGTTTGTAGCGGGGCCTCTAGGGAACTACTGGCAATTAAGGTGCTCCTTTTAATAGAGCACCGGAGCAAAGCATTAACACTCCGTGAATACATGTGATCCTCACATCAAAGCCATTCCCTTCCGATTATCCCGATTTCTGTCACTTTGGGGCCATAGGTTCCGGACAACAACGTGTGTATACAACTTGTAGATAAGACCAAAAACAATACTATCATAATGAATCAATAACATGTTCAGATCTGAAATCATGGCACTCAGGCCCTAGTGACAAGCATTAAGCACAACAAGTCGGAACAAAGTCATAAAGCACTAATAAAAGATACTAGGCACCATGCCCTAACAATCTGATGCCATTACATGAACGATCTCATCCAATCCTTACCATCCCCATAGCCTACAGCGGGGGATTACTCACTCATAGATGGGGGAAACATGGATGGTCGAAGGAGATGATGGTGGAGATCGATGGAGATGGCTCCGGGGGCACTTCCCCGTCCCGGCAGGGTGACGGAACAGAGACTTTCTGTCCCCCGAATCTCCCCTTCGGTGGTGGCGGCGCTACGGAACTTCTTCTGGAAAAACGTCGAACCCCCCGAAGTTTTTAGGTCAGAATGCTTCTTATAGGCGAAGAGGGAGATCGAGGGGGTGCCTGGGGGGCCCACACCACCCCCTGACGCAGCCTGGCCTGGCACGCGCCAGCAGGTGGTGTGGCCACCCCTGGCTCTTCTCCTCAGTCTTCGGAGTCTTCGAGTGAAATAGGATTTTTGGCATATTTTCTGGGATTTTTCCTGATAGTTGGTTTTCTGCACAAAAAGTAGACACCAAGGCAATTCTGCTGAAAACAGCGTCAGTCTGCATTAGTTGCATCCAAATCACACAAGTTTATGGAGAAACAATAGCAAAAGTGTTCGGGAAAGTAGATACATTTTGGACGTATCAACTCCCCCCAAGCTTAGCTTATTGCTTGTCCTCAAGCAATTCAGTTGAAAACTGAGTGCGATAAAAGAACTTTCATGAACACATTTGCTTCATATGATGTAAATATTCTCAGCAATGTGATCAATTACTTGGACAATTCATAATAAAGAGTATGCAACCAAGTCTACTTAATAGTCATTGCAATCTATGAAGAGATTCCAACTCAAGAATAATAAGTAGCATGAAGCACAAACATAAGCAACATTACAATGCTCATAGAAAGGTATGATAGAGTGGTATCTCGCTTGCCTTTGATTATGAATATCAAGGCACCTCTGAAGTTCAAGTGATGACTAGAAATAAAGATATCAAGAATACAAGCATCAAAGTCATAACACAAATAATCAAGTAATTGAACAAACATAAAGAATGACAACTATGCTCTCAAGAAGGTGCTCAAAGAATACATGGAGACTCAACAAGTAGAAGAAAAAGATTTTGAATAATTTTGAAAGGCTTCCAAATGATGAAAGTATGGTACTCATTAGCTTTGAGCTCTCATTGCCCCTATCATAAGCATCTTTAATGTGGTTAAGGTGAAAGTGACACAACTAAGAGGATATGTTTGACAAGTTATAAATCGAAGTCTCAAGCCCCTTACTTATGAAGACTGATCCTCATGCTACTCAACTTCAGTCACAAGTAAGCTCTTGTCATTGTAAGTATATACGTATCATAGAGAACCATAGCGGGTACCTTGCACATGACACGGGAGCTATCCCATAATCAAAATAACAAGGCAAGCAGACAATGAGCATCTCGGCGATCTTTTTATTTACTATGTGCATAGATTTTTATTGAGGATGCTTCATAGAATGCTCATTATGGTTATGCTGCAAGTTTCCACCATGATTAGGCATGGCTTAAGCTAGCGGCCCAGGCGTTTCTCTAACATACATACAAACTCCATGATCTTACAAGTTCCACTTTTATTTCACACCGCCGAGATCCATAAGCAAAAGAACATGATATCAACTAGGTACAAAGTACCTATGAAGTGTTGAAAGCGGTCCCCATGATACATGGTTCTGCTAACTTCAACTCATAAAGCGCAAGCATATGCGCAACAAAGAAGGACACAATGGTTCAGGTTTATTAAGTGCAAGAAAATAAAGTGTGCCATCAAGTTCGTGAGAGCTTTACTAACTAACTTTCTCATAACAAGCAAACATTTTATTCGGAAGAAAATAAGGCATATTGAATATGCACGGAGGTAGAAAATGATGCTAATGGGTAGGTATGGTGGACACTTTGGAAATATTTGGTTTAGGGAGTTGGGAACTTGAGTAAAACATACTCAGTGAAAGTGAAGTCTATCAATAGTAAGGGAGCGACAAACGAGAGAGCAAAAGCTGTCATTATCATGCTTGCAACAAAATAGGACTACTCATGGCATGAAAGTGATTCAAGATCCTCAAGGCAAAATAATTCATCAAGGCTTAACTGATTATCATAGTCATGTGCATGCGTGAGCATGTGCCAAGTCAATCAAATGAAACATTCAGAGGAGGATACCACAGTGCCATACCAATTTATGAATAGAGAGATGCAAGCAAACATTCGTAAGACATGCTACAAACTATTAGCAAGCTGGAGCTAATCATAAGAAAGCAAGAACTATTAAGCATCCAAAGAAAACATACACTCTACATGAACGGACCAAGCAAGCTCACAATGATGAGTATATGTACAACAATGAAAACAAATAGAGTTCGTTACTAGCCTCTTACCACGCCTCAAGTTGTCATTGATCCTCATTATTTCTCTTCACTTGTGTGGCTTGAATAATAATATGAAACCAATATCCACTGAGGACTGTCGAACCCTGTAGCAAACTCGCAAAAACCAAAGAAGAACGACAAATATTTTTGGTGTTTTCGTTTTTTTAAACAAGAACCAAAAGAGAAAAGCAAGCAAAGCAAAATCTTTCTAGGTTTTTCGAATAGTTCAAACAAAGCAAAAAGGGAAAAAACAAACCAAGGCAAAAAGAAGAAGCAAACCAAAGAGAAACAACAGAAATAATTTTGGTCTTTTTATGTTTTTAGAAAGCAAAAGCAAAGAAGAACAAAAACTAAAAAGAGAACGAAAACATGAATATACAAAGTACTGACGCAACATGATATGAAGATGAGTACGGTCTCGGCGTACCTCCCCCCAAGCTTAGGCTTTTGGCCTAAGTGGGTATCAATCCCAAGCTGGCCAGGATGAAGTGTCACCCTAGTACAACGAAGAGGTCCCCTCATCCTGGTGCGAGCTCGAGTACGTCCCTCCGTAATGTGCAAAGTAATCAAAGAAGGGCACATCCTCCTGGTGCTGCTGGTGGAAACCCAGCAAGCGAAGCTTCTCGTCCACCTCCTCCTTGGAGCTCGACCATGGTCTCCTGTGAACACTAAACAAAGCAGGCTGTGGCAAAAGGATCTCCCTTCATCCCCGTTAGTGAAAAGCATCCTATATACTAGATTGTTCAAATCAGAGGTAGCAGTGACAAAGTGATGAGTTTTCATGGCAACAAGGTCAAGCCTCTGTGGTGCCAGCATAGCATCATTGGGATCCACTGAAAGACCTAATGCATTGACTATGCACGATGCAATGATGCCCCCATAGATAGGCCCCCTAGCAGCTAGGCAGCGAGCAATAAGCGAGCCAAGATTGTACCGAGTATCATTGTTAAGTGCAGCAGCAAGGAATGCTAAATGATAGTTGGAGATATTACTAGTGTTCTCCCTACCCAATACACTAGTGGCAAGATAATATGCAAAGTATCTAAGAGCAGCGAGTTGGATATTTCTTATCTTTCTACGCTGCGCTACGCGGTCATCATCATTGGTCACCCCTCGGTAAAGCTCCAACAAATCAGCGGGTCTCCCTTGAATTTTCTTCACGGTCCCTGTCATACGCACACCTACAATACAGCAAAATCTCTCCAAAGCCATGGTGAAGGGCAGATCATATACTTTAAAAGAGATAGTAGATTGATAGGGTGTGTTAGTAAACGTGAAGCTCTCAACAAAAGTTTTGGTGAGCATAGTGTATTGTGCACTCTCATCTTGCATATATGAGGTCAAACCAACCCTCTCAATCAGTAGCAAGAAATCATCAAGAATACCTGCAGCTTGCAAGAAAGTAAAACAAGGAAAAGAGGATGGGTGAGAATCCCCATCATACCTTTCACTGCCAATACGGGTTGCAATGAGGTCTTCATTGTATGATGGCCTAGCTTGAGAGGCTGTTCTTGAGGGCCTCGACCTCCTAGGTACATCACTCTCAAATATCTCTCCAAAAGTATGGTTGTTCATGCTTGGTATTCTGAAATTTAAACACCTATTAAACAAGTGATTACAAAGTAAATATAATGAAGGATTCTACTCATAGGGACTTGCAAGAGGCCTAAACATGCATTAAAACTATATCTCTAAGAACCAAACAAGCTTACAAGCTCTCATAACCAGTCACCTATAGCAGCAAAACACTCAACATATAATCCACTAAACACAAATCTACTTGGACATGTGGAGGAGTCACATACAGGGAACAAATGCTCCAAATTTTAGCAAGAAAGATGGGTTGAGCAAGGAGATTGAAAAAATCGAGAGCAACCACAGCAGGAACGCGATTTTGAGCTATGAACTGGAGCTTACTCGGGAGAGAAAAGAAAGTGGCAGGTGAGAGAGTTAGTGGGGGGCTAGGGGTGGCCCACACTAGGGCATGGCACCACCCAAGGCTGGCCGCACCACCATGTGGTGTGCCTTCCTGGTGGGCCCCCCTGGTACCTACCAGGTACTCCTCTGCCTCTTTTTTCACGTAAAAAATTAATATGAATTTTCTGGAATTTTTCGAGACACTTTATTTTTGGGCATTTTTCAGAAATAGAAGAATGATTTTTCTGACAGACAGATTTTTTTTTTCTTTTGGAAACATGATGCAAGGACAAAACAAGGCTAGAACTGAAATTCTAACATGCAAGCAACTAACAACAAAAAGAAAACTAAATGAAAGAAAAACTAAAATGCATAGGATAGAAGTAAATGAAGATAATCATAGTGAAAACATTGTTTTGTTCAATGGAATCCTTTTGTTAACAAGGTTGATCAAGTCTTGCTACCAAAACAATTGCATATGAGACAAAACTTTGTACTCCAGTAATGATTATATTACCTCAACCTTGATAGCTATGGTCCCAATCATAATAGTTTCAAATTTTTCTCTTGGTATGGGACAATATATTTCTCCAACTTGAATGCCCTCAACATGTTCAATTGAATTCAAACCATAAGTCCTTTCAATCTTCTTGGGGAAATAGACAGTATGTTCCTTGTCATTAACATTGAAGGTCACCTTTCCTTGATTACAATTAATAACAGCTCCTGCAGTATTAAGAAAAGGTCTCCCAAGAATAATAGACATATTATCATCTTCAGGCATTTCAAGCACAACAAAATCAGTTAATATCAAGCAATTGTGAGCCACCTGAACAGGTACATCCTCACATATACCCACAGGAATAGTGGTAGATTTATCAACCATTTGCAAAGATATATCAGTTGGTATTAATTTTTCAAGTTGAAGCCTCTTATAGAGAGAGAAAGGCATAACACTAACTACAACTCCCAAATCACACAAAGCAGTTCTAACATAACTGTTCTTAATAGAGCAAGGGATAGTTGGAATCCCTGGGTCTCCAAGTTTCTTAGGAACCTTACCATTGAAGGAATAATTAGCAAGCAAAGTAGAAATTTCTTCATTAGGGATCTTCCTTTTATTCGAGACAATGTCCTTCATATACTTTGAGTAAGGAGGCAATTTAATAGCATCGGTTAAAGGAATTTGCAAGAATAAAGGCTTCATCCACTCACAAAACTTATTATAGTGTTCATCTTCCTTTGACTTGTGTTTCTTATCAGGGAAAGGCATAGGTTTTTGGACCCAAGGTTCTCTTTCACTACCATGTTTCTTAGCAATAAAATCTTCTTTGGTGTATTTAGTGTTCTTAGTGTGGTTTTCAGGTTCTTCTTCAACTTTTTCTTCATTAGGAACAACATTTTCTTCATTACCACTTTCAGTTTCAACATCAGAGATAGATATACTATTAGGATCTATAGCAGGTTCAGAGGGTTCTATAATAGTTTTATGTTTCTTTTTCCTTTTCTTATGAGTAGAGCCACTATTTTTAGCTTGTTGAGAATCCTGCTCAATTCTTTTGGGATGCCCCTCAGGATATAGAGGATCCTGGGTAGCAGCACCACTTCTAGTTCTAATTTCATAAGCATGTTTTTCTTTAGGAGCATTAACTAGCAAGTCGTCTTGCACTTTAACGAGTTGATCTATTTGAGTTTGAACCATTTGAAAGTGTTTAACAATCATTTTAACATCATTAGAGGTTCTTTCCACAATATCTTTCAACTCAACAATAGCTCTAGTGTTTTCCATTAGATGATTTTGCACCCTTTTATTAAAGTTATCTTGCTTAACAATAAAGATATCAAATTCTTCTAAGCATTGATCAGGAGGTTTAGAGTAAGGGATATCACCTTCATCAAAGTGTTGGAGAGAGTGTACCTCAATACTGGATGAGTAGGGAATAGGCTCACATAATTCTTCTATAGGAGGTAAATTCTTGACATCCTTAGCTTTAATTCCCTTCTCATTAAGACATTTCTTAGCTTCCTTCATCACTTCATCATTTAATTCAATAACTCCCCTCTTCTTTGATGTTGGAATAGGCACAGGAATAGATGGTTCAGGTACAATTACTTTAGATATAGCTTGTTTAGGAGGAGTCCAATCTTCATAATTCTTGCTTATTTTAGCCATTAATTCCTCAGCTTCCTTAGGAGTCCTATTCCTGAAAACACAATCAGCACAACTATCTAGGTATGTCCTAGATTCCTCGGTTAGTCCATTATAAAATATATCAAGAAGCTCATTCTTAGGTAATGGACTTCCAGCCTGTGCATGAATCAAAGCACAAAACCTTGCCCAAGATTCGGGCAATACCTCTTTTTCTCCCTATTTAAAATTAAAAAGTTCCTGCAAAATAGCATGTCTAGCACTGGGAGGAAAATATTTCTGCAGAAAAGTACTAATCAAGCACTCAGGGCTATCAATAGATCCAGGAGGTAAATTACTAAACCAAGTTTTAGCTTCTCTTTTCAGTGAAAAGGGAAAAATCTTAGCAACAAAGTAACTACGGATCTTAATATCATCAGAAAACAAGCCACTCATGGTAGAAAGTTCATTCATATGTGCTACCGCACTTTCATTCTTAGTCCCACAAAAAGGTTCTTTCTCGACAATAGCTATGTAAGATAGATCGAGAGAGAAATCATAATCTTCATCTATAATATTTATGGGAGAAGCAGCAAACTTAGCAGCAGGATATAATTTCGGTCTAATAGTACGCCTCTCAACGAGACTCTTAGCAGCGCTCCTATCATGGGTGTTCTTACATTCTTTAATAAACTCATCGGTCATCTCAACATAACCATCTTCAATATCATAACTCTCACTAGACTCAGGTGCGCTAACAGGTGTGGTAGTGTCTTCATTAGGGGTTTCGGTATTTCCAGCTATAGTTCTAGCAATTGTAGCATCTAGGAAAGGACCTAATGAACCACTCTTATCGAGCACAGTAGAAGCAGCATCATAAGCATCAAAAGTTTCAGATTCAGCAGTAGTAGCAGTGTGTGTAGCATGTGTATGTGGTGGTGTAAGGAACTTACTCAGAACAAACGGTGAATCAAGAGCAACAGAGGTGTTCAGAACCGTACCTATTCTTGTAGTGGATGGTAAAATAGGAACCTTGCCATCACGAGACTTACCCATGATGGATGGATAGTAGCGAACAATAGAGAATCCAAGTGAACTTGATAAATAAAGCTATGGTTCCTGGCAACGGTGCCAAAAAATAGTCTTGATGACCCACAAGTATAGGGGGTGTATCGCAGTATTTTTGAGGGAAGTGAAACCCAATTTATTGATTCGACACAAGGGGAGCCAAAGAATATTTATAAGCCTTAACAACTGAGTTGTCAATTCAGCTGCACCTGGAAACAATCTTGCTCATAGCAGTTTATCAGTAGCAACAGTTTTGTAGTAGGAATAGTAAAGTAACAGCAGTAGTAAAGCAAAGACAGTAGTAACAAAAAGCAGTAAACAGTGGGATTCGAGTGCGGTAGGCATAGGGATGGATGGACGGGCGTTGCATGGACAAGATAATTCACATAGCAATCAAAACAAAGGCCAATTGCAGATAAATAAGATAAAGCATCCAAGTACTAGATAATCCTAGGCATGTGCTCCATATATAGTCATACGTGCTCGCAATGAGAACTTACACAAGATCTTTTGTCCTACCAGCCGGTTTGCAGCAGGGCCTCTAGGGAACTACTGGCAATTAAGGTGCTCCTTTTAATAGAGCACCGGAGCAAAGCATTAACACTCCGTGAACACATGTGATCCTCACATCAAAGCCATTCCCTTCCGGTTATCCCGATTTACATCGCCGGGGCCATAGGTTCCGGACAACAACGTGTGTATACAACTTGTAGATAAGACCAAAAACAATACTATCATAATGAATCAATAACATATTCAGATCTGAAATCATGGCACTCGGGCCCTAGTGACAAGCATTAAGCACAACAAGTCGCAACAAAGTCATAAAGCACTAATAAAAGATACTAGGCACCATGCCCTAACAATTTGATGCCATTACATGAACGATCTCATCCAATCCCTAACATCCACATAGCCTACAATGGGGCATTACTCACTCATAGATGGGGAAAACATGGATGGTCGAAGGAGATGATGGTGGAGATCGATGGAGATGGCTCCGGGGGCACTTCTCCGTCCTAACAGGGTGCCAAAACAAAGACTTTCTATCCCCCGAATCTCCCCTTCAGTGGTGGCGGCGCTGTGGAACTTCTTCAGGAAAAAGATCGAACCCCCCGAAGTTTTTAGGTCATAAGGCTTCTTATAGGCGAAGAGGGAGATCGAGGGGTGCACTGGGGCCCACCACCCCACAGTGCGACTGGCAGTGCCAGCAGGTGGTGTGGCCACCCCCTGGATCTTCTCTGTCTCGTATTCTGGCTCCTGGAGTCTTCGGGTGAAATAGGATTTTTGGCATATTTTCCGGGATTTTTCCTAATAGATGGTTTTCTGCACAAAAAGTAGACACCAAGGCAATTCTGCTGAAAATAGAGTCAGTCTGCATTAGTTGCATCCAAATCACACAAGTTTAGAGGAGAAACAATAACAAAAGTGTTCGAGAAAGTAGATACGTTTTGGACGTATCAACCAGAGCTAGAGTCATTGCATGTCTGTTACTTCCACAAACCACATATGGATCCACTAGTGTCATTGCATGTCTGTTCTTTTCATGAAGCACATCTACAGTCATTGCATGTTAGTTCTTCTTACAAACCACATAAGGATCCACCAGTGTCATTGCATGTCTGTTCTTCTCATGTACCACACACAGCGTCATTGCATGTGTGTTCTTCTCATGAACTACACATGGATACACCACTGTCAGTGCATGTGTGTTCTTTTCATGAACCACAGCTAGAGTCATTGCATGTGTGTTCTTCTTCACAAACCACACATGGATCCACCAGTGTCATTGTATGTGTGTTCTTTTCATGAACCACAGCTAGCGTTATTGCATGTCTGTTCTTTTCACAAACAACATATGGATCCACCAGTGTCATTGCATGTCTGTTCTTTTCATAATCCACACCCAGTGTCATTGCATGTCTGTTCCTCTAAACAAACCACATAAGGATCCACCAGTGTCATTGCATGTCTATTCTTTTCATGAACCACACATGGATCCACCAGTGTCATTGCATGTGTGTACTTTTCATGAACCACAGCTAGAGTCATTGCATGTGTGTTCTTCTAAACAAACCAAGCATGGATCCACCTAGTGTGATTGAATGTCTGTTCTTTTCACAAACCACACATGGATCCACCAGTGTCATTGCATGTGTGTTCTTTTCATGAACCACAGCTCGAGTAATTGCATGTCTGTTCTTTTCATGAACCATATAAGGATCCACTAGTGTCATTGCATGCGTGTTCTTGTAAACAAACCACATAAGGATCCACCAGTGTCATTGCATGTCTGTTCTTTTCATGAACCACACCCAGTGTCATTGCATGTCTGTTCCTCTAAACAAACCACATAAGGATCCACCAGGGTCATTGCATGTCTGTTCTTCTCATGAACCACAGCCAGTGTCATTGCATGTGTGTTCTTCTAAACAAACCACATAAGGATCCACCAGTGTCATTGCATGTCTGTTCTTTTCATGAACCACATAAGGATCCACTAGTGTCATTGGATGTGTGTTCTTGTCATGAACCACACATGGATCCACCAGTGTCATTGCATGTGTGTTCTTTTCATGAACCACAGCTAGAGCCATTGCATGTTAGTTCTTCTTACAAACCACATAAGGATCCACCAGTGTCATTGCATGTCTGTTCTTCTCATGAACCACACACAGTGTCATTGCATGTGTGTTCTTCTCATGAACCACACATGGATACACCAATGTCATTACATGTGTGTGATACATTGCAAATGTATCTATAATTTTTGATGTTCCATGGTTGGTTTTATCTACTTTCTAGTGTTTTGTCCACACTTTGGAGTACTTTCTGCACACTTTCTTGGACTAACCTATTAACAAGATGCCACAGTGCCAGTTGCCTGTTTTCTGCTGTTTTTGGTTCCAGGAAATTCAGAAAATCAATATTCTCGTAATTGGACCGGACAAAAGTCAAAGTTAATATTTTCTCGGAAGATTCATGGAGCCAGAAGGAGACACGAAGGGGGGCCACAGGGTGTCCACACCACCCCTTGGCACGGGCCAGCCCAGGCCACGCCAGGGCATGGTGTGGGCCCCCTTCCGGCCACTGACCTTGCCTCCTTCACCTATAAGAGCCTCCCGATGCATAAACCCTAAATCGTCAATCAGAAATCCATGAAAAGTTCCGCAGCGCCACCGCCATCGAAGGGGAGATTCGGGGGACAGAAAGTCTCTATTCCGGCACCCTGCCGGGACAAGGAAGTGTCCTCAGAGCCATCTCCATCGATCTTCACTTCCATCTCCATCACCATAGCTGATTCCCATGATGAGGAGGGAGTAGTTCTCTCTCGAGGATAAGGGCTCTACCGGTAGCTATGTGTTCATCTCTCTCTCTATGCGTGATCATATTGTGATTATGAGCTTTGTAATCAAGTAGATCTACTTTGCTACTCAAGTGCTTTAATAGATCTCTGCTCTCCCCATGTGTGTGAATGTGACAGCGTGCACATCATGGTGGCACTTAGGCTAGAGATTACAAATACTTGTTATGAGTTATATTTGGAGTTGGATGTCTCTATGAAATTGTGGTGTTTGTTGGAACCATCTAGTGCTCAAGGTGATAGTGTGGGGTTTTCTAGATGGGAAAGGCTTACTTTGAGGTGTGCTATTATAGCCCTACCATGGATTAGAGTGTCCAACCGGAGAGTAGTTAAGAGTAGTATCATAAAGAGACGATATTTATATGAGGGTGTTCACTAGCGAAAGTATGATCCCTAGGCCTTGTTTCTAAGCATTGATACACCGTTTGCTAATAGATCTGTTACATGTTTGCTTGCTTCCTTCTTTATTTCAGTTTGCCTTTAGTCTTTTCCACATCACATACAACCATGAAGCTATTTTCTATCACCGTTACCACTTATAATTATCTATACCACTTGTATTTCACTATCTCTTCGCCGAACTAGTGCACCTATACACCTGAAAAGTGTATTGGGTGTGTTGGGGACACAAGAGACTTCTTGAATCTTGATTGCAGGGTTGCTTGAGAGCGGATACCTTTGACCACTTCCCCCTGAGTTCGATAAACCTTGGGTGATCCACTTAAGGGAAACTTTCTGCTATTCTACAAACCTCTACACTTGGAGGCCCAACAACTGTCTACAAGAGTAGAAGTGCGTAGACATCAGTGTGTTATTTTCATGGACCACAGCTAGAGTCATTGCATGTGTGTTCTTCTTCACAAACCACGCATGGATCCACCAGCGTCATTGCATGTGTGTTCTTTTCATGAAACACAGCTAGAGTCATTGCATGTCTGTTCTTTTCACAAACCACATATGGATCCACCAGTGTCATTGCATGTTTGTTCTTTTCATGAACCACACCCAGTGTCATTCCATGTATGTTCCTCTAAACAAACCACATAAGGATCCACCAGTGTCATTGCATGTATGTTCTTTTCATGAACCACACATGGATCCACCAGTGTCATTGCATGTGTGTTCTTTTCATGAACCACAGCTAGAGTCATTGCATGTGTGTTCTTCTAAACAAACCACGCATGGATCCACCTAGTGTGATTGCATGTCTGTTCTTTTC
Organism: Avena insularis; assembly: GCA_023614405.1. Taxonomy (NCBI): domain Eukaryota; kingdom Viridiplantae; phylum Streptophyta; class Magnoliopsida; order Poales; family Poaceae; genus Avena; species Avena insularis. Next base: position 108,839,142 of record CM042692.1, read on the forward strand.
ACAAACCACACATGGATCCACTAGTGTCATTGATGTGTGTTCTTTTCATGAACCACAGCTAGAGTCATTGCATGTCTGTTCTTTCCACAAACCACACATGGATCCACATAGTGTGATTGCATGTGTGTTCTTTTCACAAACCACACATGGATCCACCAGTGTCATTGCATGTGTGTTCTTCTCATGAACCACAGCCAGTGTTTTTGCATGTTTGTTCTTCTCACAAACCACATAAGGATCCACTAGTGTCATTGGATGTGTGTTCTTCTCATGAACCATACATGGATCCACCCAGTGTCATTGCATGTCTGTTCTTTTCATGAACCACAGCTAGAGTCATAGCATGTCTATGCTTTCCACAAACCACATATGGATCCACCAGTGTCATTGCATGTCTGTTATATTCATGAACCACACCCAGTGTCATTGCATGTTTGTTCCTCTAAACAAACCACACATGGATCCACCTAGTGTGATTGGATGTGTGTTCTTCTCATGAACCACACATGGATCCACCAGGGTCAATGCATGTGTACTCTTTTCATGAACCACAACTAGAGTCATTACATGTGTGTTCTTCCAAAAAAGAAATAAGGATCCACCAGTGTCATTGCATGTGTGTTCTGCTCATAAACCACACCTAGTGTCATTGGATGTGTGTTCTTCTCATGAACCACACATGGATCCACCAGTGTCATTGCATGTGTGTTCTTTTCATGAACCACAGCTAGAGTCATTGCATGTATGTTCTTCTAAACAAACCACATAAGGATCCACCATTGTCATTGGATGTGTGTTCTTATCATGAACCACAACCAGTGTCATTGGATGTGTTTTCTTCTCATGAACCACACATGGATACACCAGTGTCATTGCATGTGTGTTCTTTTCATGAACCACAGCTAGATTGATTGCATGTGTGTTCTTCTAAACAAACCACATAAGGATCCACCAGTGTCATTGCATGTTTGTTCTTTTCACGAACCACATAAGGATCCACCAGTGTCAATGGATGCGTGCTCTTCTAAACAAACCACATAAGGATCCACCAGTGTCATTCCATGGTTGTTCTATTCATGAACCACACCCAGTGTCATTGCATGTCTGTTCCTCTAAACAAACCACATAAGGATCCACTAGTGTCGTTGCATGTGTGTTCTTCTCATGAACCACAACTAGTGTTTTTGCATGTTTGTTCTTCTCACAAACCACATAAGGATCCACTACTGTCATTGGATGTGTGTTCTTCTCATGAACCATACATGGATCCACCCAGTGTCATTGCATGTTTGTTCTTTTCATGAACCACAGCTAGAGTCATTGCATGTCTGTGCTTTCCACAAACCACATATTGATCCACCAGTGTGATTGCATGTCTGTTCTTTTCATGAACCACACCCAGTGTCATTGCATGTCTGTTCCTCTAAACAAACCACAGATGTATCCACCTAGTGTGATTAGATGAGTGTTCTTCTCATGAACCACACATGGATCCACCAGGGTCCTTGCATGTGTGTTCTTTTCATGAACCACAGCTAGAGTCATTGCATGTGTGTTCTTCTAAAAAACACATAAGGATCCACCAGTGTCATTGCATGTGTGTTCTTCTCATAAACCACACCCAGTGTCATTGGACGTGTGTTCTTCTCAGGAACCACACATGGATACACCAGTGTCATTGCATGTGTGTTCTTTTCATGAACCACAGCTAGAGTCATTGTATGTGTGTTCTTCCAAACAAACCACATAAGGATCCACCAGTGTCATTGCATGTGTGTTCTTTTCATGAACCACCTAAGGATACACCAGTGTCATTGCATGTCTGTTCTTTTCACAAACCACATAAGGATCCACCAGTGTCATTGCATGTATATTCTTTTCATGAACCACATAAGGATCCACCAGTGTCAGTGTATGCGTGTTCTTCTAAACAAACCACATAAGGATCCACCAGTGTCATTGCATGTCTGTTCTTTTCATGAACCACACCCAATGTCATTGCATGTCTATTCCTCTAAACAAACCACATAAGGATCCACCAGTGTCATTGCATGTGTGTTCTTCTCATGAACCACATCCAGTGTCATTGCATGTTTGATATTCTCACAAACCACATAAGGATCCACCAGTGTCATTGGATGTGTGCTCTTCTGATGAACCACACATGGATTCACCCAGTGTCATTGCATGTCTGTTCTTTTCATGAACCATAGCTAGAGTCATTGCATGTCTGTGCTTTCCACAACCCACATATGGATCCACCAGTGTAATTGCATTTCTGTTCTTTTCATGAACCACACCCACTGTCATTGCATGTCTGTTCCGCTAAACAAACCACACATGGATCCACCTAGTGTCATTGCATGTCTGTTCTTTTCATAAACCACACATGGATCTGCCAGTGTCATTGCATGTGTGTTCTTTTCATGAACCTCACCTAGAGTCATTGCATGTGTGTTCTTCTAAACAAACCACATAAGGATCCACCAGTGTCATTGCAAGTGTGTTCTTCTCATGAACCACAGCCAGTGTCATTGGATGTGTGTTCTTCTCATGAACAACACATGGATCCACTAGTGTCGTTGCATGTGTGTTCTTTTCATGAACCATAACTAGAGTCATTGCATGTGTGTTCTTCTAAACAAACCACATAAGGATCCACCAGTGTCATTAGATGTGTGTTCTTCTCATGAACCACACATGGATACACCAGTGTCATTGCATGTGTGTTCTTTTCATGAACCACAGCTAGAGTCATTGTATGTGTGTTCTTCTAAACAAACCACATAAGGATCGACCAGTGTCATTGCATGTGTGTGCTTTTCATGAACCACATAAGGATACACCAGTGTAATTGCATGTCTGTTCTTTTCTAAACCACATCAGGATCCACCAGTGTCATTGCATGTCTGTTCTTTTCATGAACCATATAAAGATCCACCAGTGTCATTGCATGTCTGTTCTTTTCATGAACCACACCTAGTGTCATTGCATGTTTGTTCCTCTAAACAAACCACATAAGGATCCACCAGTGTCATTGCATGTCTATTCTTCTCATGAACCACAACCAGTGTCATTGCATGTCTGTTCTTCTCACAAACCACATAAGGATCCACCACTATCATTGGATGTGTGTTCTTCTCATGAACCACACATGGATCCACCCAGTGTCATTGCATGTCTATTCTTTTCATGAACCATGGCTAGAGTCATTGCATGTTTGTGCTTTCCACAAACCACATATGGATCAACAGTGTCATTGCATGTCTGTTCTTTTCATGAACCACACCCAGTGTCATTGCATGTCTGTTCCACTAAACAAACCACACATGGATCCACCTAGTGTCATTGGATGTGTGTTCTTCTCATGAACCACACATGGATCCACCAGTGTCATTGCATGTGTGTTCTTTTCATGAAGCTCAGCTAGAGTCATTGCATGTGTGTTCTTCTAAATAAACCACATAAGGATCCACCAGTGTCATTGCATGTATGTTATTTTCATGAACCACACCCAGTGTCATTGCATGTGTGTTCTTCTAAACAAACCACATAAGGATCCACTAGTGTCATTGCATGTCTGTTCTTTTCATGAACCACATAAGGATCCACCAGTGCCATTGGATGTGTGTTCTTCTCATGAACCACACATGGATCCACGAGTGTCATTGCATGTCTGCTCTTTTCATGAACCATAGCTAGAGCCATTGCATGTATGTTACTTCCACAAACCACATATGGATCCACCAGTGTCATTGCATGTATGTTCTTTTCATGAACCATAGCTAGAGTCATTGCATCTCAGTTCCTCTCACAAACCACATATGGATCCACCAGTGTCATTGCATGTCTGTTCTTCTCATGAACCACACATGGATCCACCAGTGTCATTGCATGTGTGTTTTTTTCATGAACCACAGCTAGAGTCATTGTATGTGTGTTCTTCTCACAAACCACATAAGGATCCACCAGTGTCATTGCATGTCTTTCTTCTCATGAACCACACATGGATCCACGAGTGTCATTGCATGTGTTTTTTTTTCATGAACCACAACTAGAGTCATTGCATGTGTGTTCTTCTAAACAAATCACACATAGATCCACCTAGTGTGATTGCATGTCTGTTCTTTTCACAAACCACACATGGATCCACTAGTGTCATTGCATGTGTATTCATTTCATGAACCACAGCTAGAGTCATTGCATGTCTGTTCTTTCCACAAACCACACATGGATGCACCTAGTGTGATTGGATGTGTGTTATTCTCATGAACCACAGATGGATCCACCAGGGTCATTGCATGTGTGTTGTTTTCATGAACCACAGCTAGAGTCATTGCATGTATGTGCTTTCCACAAACCACATATGGATCCACCAGTGTCATTGCATGTCTATTCTTTTCATGAACCACACCCAGTGTCATTGCATGTCTGTTCCTCTAAACAAACCACACACGGATCCACCTAGTGTCATTGGATGTGTGTTCTTCTCATGAACCACACATGGATCCACCAGTGTCATTGCATGTGTGTTCTTTTCATGAAGCTCAGCTAGAGTCATCACAAGTGTGTTCTTCTAAACAAACACATAAGGATCCACCAGTGTCATTGCATGTGTGTTCTTCTCATAAACCACACCTAGTGTCATTAGATGTGTGTTCTTCTCATGAACCACACATGGATCCACGAGTGTCATTGCATGTGTGTTCTTTTCATGAACCACGACTAGAGTCATTGCATGTGTGTTCTTTTCATGAACCAGAGCTAGAGTCATTGCATGTGTGTTCTTCTAAATAAACCACATAAGGATCCACCAGTGTCATTGGATGTGTGTTCTTCTCATGAACCACAACCTGTGTCATTGGATGTGAGTTCTTCTCATGAACCACACATGGATACACCAGTGTCATTGCATGTGTGTTCTTTTCATGAACCACATCTAGAGTCATTGCATGTGTGTTCTTCTAAATAAACCACATAAGGATCCACCAGTGTCATTGCATGTGTGTTTTTTCATGAACCGCATAAGGGTACACTAGTGTCATTACATGTCTGTTCTTTTCACAAACCACATGAGGATCCACCAGTGTCATTGCATGTCTGTTCTTTTCTTGAACCACATAAGGATCCACCAGTGTCATTGCATGTGTGTTCTTCTAAACAAACCACATATGGATCCACCAGTGTCATTGCATGTCTGTTCTTTTGATGAACCACACCCAGTGTCATTGCATGTCTGTTCCTCTAAACAAACCACATAAGGATCCACCAGTGTCATTGCATGTGTGTTCTTCTCATGAACCACAGCCATTGTCATTGCATGTTTGTTCTTCTCACAAACCAAATAAGGATCCACCCGTGTCATTGGATGTGTGTTCTTCTCATGAACCACACATGGATCCACCCAGTGTCATTGCATGTTTGTTCTTTTCATGAACCACAGCTAGAGTCATTGCATGTCTGTGCTTTCCACAAACCACATATGGATCCACCAGTGTCATTGCATGTCCGTTCTTTTAATGAACCACACCCAGTGTCATTGCATGCATGTTCCTCTAAACAAACCACACATGGATCCACCAAGTGTCATTGCATGTCTATTCTTTTCACAAACCACATAAGGATCCACTAGTGTCATTACATGTCTGTTCTTTTCACAAACCACATAAGGATCCACCAGTGTCATTGCATGTCTGTTCTTTTCTTGAACCACATAAGGATCCACCAGTGTCATTGCATGTTTGTTCTTTTCATGAACCACACCCAGTGTCATTGCATGTCTGTTCCTCTAAACAAACCACATAAGGATCCACCAGTGTCATTGCATGTGTGTTGTTCTCATGAACCACAGCCAGTGTCATTGACAAACCACATAAGGATCCACCAGTGTCATTAGATGTGTGTTCTTCTCATGAACCACACATGGATCCACCCATTGTCATTGCATGTCTGTTCTTTTCATGAACCACAGCTAGAGTCATTGCATGTCTGTGCTTTCCACAAACCACATATGGATCCACCAGTGTCATTGCATGTCTGTTCTTTTCATGAACCACACCAAGTGTCATTGCATGCATTATCCTCTAAACAAACCACACATGGATCCACCTAGTGTCATTGCATGTTTGTTCTTTTCACAAACCACACATGGATCCACCAGTGTCATTGCATGTGTGTGTTCTTTTCATGAACCACATCTAGAGTCATTGTATGTGTGTTCTTCTAAACAAACCACATAAGGATCCACCAGTGTCATTGCAAGTGTGTTCTTCTCATGAACCACACCCAGTGTCATTGGATGTGTGTTCTTTTCACGAACCACGACTAGAGTCATAGCATGTGTGTTCTTCTAAACAAACAACATAAGGATCCACCAGTGTCATTGCATGTGTGTTCTTTTTATGAACCACATAAGGATACACCAGTGTCATTGCATGTCTATTCTTTTCACAAACCACATCAGGATCCACCAGTGTCATTGCATGTCTGTTCTTTTCATGAACCACATAAAGATCAACCAGTGTCATTGCATGCGTGTTCTTCTAAACAAACCACATAAGGATCCACCAGTGTCATTGCATGTCTGTTCTTTTCATGAACCACATAAGTATCCACCAGTGCCATTGGATGTGTGTTCTTCTCATGAACCACACATGGATCCACGAGTGTCATTGCATGTCTGTTCTTTTCATGAACCATAGCTAGAGCCATTGCATGTATGTTACTTCCACAAACCACATATGGATCCACCAGTGTCATTGCATGTATGTTCTTTTCATGAACCATAGCTAGAGTCATTGCATCTCAGTTCTTCTCACGAACCACATATGGATCCACCAGTGTCATTGCATGTCTGTTCTTCTCATGAACCACACATGGATCCACCAGTGTCATTGCATGTGTTTTTTTTTCATGAACCACAGCTAGAGTCATTGTATGTGTGTTCTTCTCACAAACCACAAAAGGATCCACCAGTGTCATTGCATGTCTGTTCTTCTCATGAACCACATAAGGATCCACCAGTGTCATTGCATGTGTGTTCTTCTAAACAAACCACATATGGATCCACCAGTGTCATTGCATGTCTGTTCTTTTGATGAACCACACCCAGTGTCATTGCATGTCTGTTCCTCTAAACAAACCACATAAGGATCCACCAGTGTCATTGCATGTGTGTTCTTCTCATGAACCACAGCCATTGTCATTGCATGTTTGTTCTTCTCACAAACCAAATAAGGATCCACCCGTGTCATTGGATGTGTGTTCTTCTCATGAACCACACATGGATCCACCCAGTGTCATTGCATGTTTGTTCTTTTCATGAACCACAGCTAGAGTCATTGCATGTCTGTGCTTTCCACAAACCACATATGGATCCACCAGTGTCATTGCATGTCCGTTCTTTTAATGAACCACACCCAGTGTCATTGCATGCATGTTCCTCTAAACAAACCACACATGGATCCACCAAGTGTCATTGCATGTCTATTCTTTTCACAAACCACATAAGGATCCACTAGTGTCATTACATGTCTGTTCTTTTCACAAACCACATAAGGATCCACCAGTGTCATTGCATGTCTGTTCTTTTCTTGAACCACATAAGGATCCACCAGTGTCATTGCATGTTTGTTCTTTTCATGAACCACACCAAGTGTCATTGCATGCATTATCCTCTAAACAAACCACACAAGGATCCACCAGTGTCATTGCATGTGTGTTGTTCTCATGAACCACAGCAGTGTCATTGACAAACCACATGAGATCCACAGTGTCATTAGATGTGTGTTCTTCTCATGAACCACACATGGATCCACCATTGTCATTGCATGTGTTCTTTTCATGAACCACAGCTAGAGTCATTGCATGTCTGTGCTTTCCACAAACCACATATGGATCCACCAGTGTCATTGCATGTCTGTTCTTTTCATGAACCACACCAAGTGTCATTGCATGCATTATCCTCTAAACAAACCACACATGGATCCACCTAGTGTCATTGCATGTTTGTTCTTTTCACAAACCACACATGGATCCACCAGTGTCATTGCATGTGTGTGTTCTTTTCATGAACCACATCTAGAGTCATTGTATGTGTGTTCTTCTAAACAAACCACATAAGGATCCACCAGTGTCATTGCAAGTGTGTTCTTCTCATGAACCACACCCAGTGTCATTGGATGTGTGTTCTTTTCATGAACCACGACTAGAGTCATAGCATGTGTGTTCTTCTAAACAAACAACATAAGGATCCACCAGTGTCATTGCATGTGTTCTTTTATGAAACACATAAGGATACACCAGTGTCATTGCATGTCTATTCTTTTCACAAACCACATCAGGATCCACCAGTGTCATTGCATGTCTGTTCTTTTCATGAACCACATAAAGATCAACCAGTGTCATTGCATGCGTGTTCTTCTAAACAAACCACATAAGGATCCACCAGTGTCATTGCATGTCTGTTCTTTTCATGAACCACATAAGGATCCACCAGTGCCATTGGATGTGTTCTTCTCATGAACCACACATGGATCCACGAGTGTCATTGCATGTCTGTTCTTTTCATGAACCATAGCTAGAGCCATTGCATGTATGTTACTTCCACAAACCACATATGGATCCACCAGTGTCATTGCATGTATGTTCTTTTCATGAACCATAGCTAGAGTCATTGCATCTCAGTTCTTCTCACGAACCACATATGGATCCACCAGTGTCATTGCATGTCTGTTCTTCTCATGAACCACACATGGATCCACCAGTGTCATTGCATGTGTTTTTTTTTCATGAACCACAGCTAGAGTCATTGTATGTGTGTTCTTCTCACAAACCACAAAAGGATCCACCAGTGTCATTGCATGTCTGTTCTTCTCATGAACCACACATGGATCCACCAGTGTCATTGCATGTGTTTTTTTTCATGAACCACAACTAGAGTCATTGCATGTGTGTTCTTCTAAACAAATCACACATGGATCCACCTAGTGTGATTGCATGTCTGTTCTTTTCACAAACCACACATGGATCCACTAGTGTCATTGCATGTGTATTCATTTCATGAACCATAGCTAGAGTCATTGCATGTCTGTTCTTTCCACAAACCACACATGGATGCACCTAGTGTGATTGGATGTGTGTTCTTCTCATGAACCACACATGGATCCACCAGGGTCATTGCATGTGTGTTGTTTTCATGAACCACAGCTAGAGTCATTGCATGTATGTGCTTTCCACAAACCACATATGGATCCACCAGTGTCATTGCATGTCTATTCTTTTCATGAACCACACCCAGTGTCATTGCATGTCTGTTCCTCTAAACAAACCACACATGGATCCACCTAGTGTCATTGGATGTGTGTTCTTCTCATGAACCACACATGGATCCACCAGTGTCATTGCATGTGTGTTCTTTTCATGAACCACAGCTAGAGTCATCGCAAGTGTGTTCTTCTAAACAAACACATAAGGATCCACCAGTGTCATTGCATGTGTGTTCTTCTCATAAACCACACCTAGTGTCATTAGATGTGTGTTCTTCTCATGAACCACACATGGATCCACGAGTGTCATTGCATGTGTGTTCTTTTCATGAACCACGACTAGAGTCATTGCATGTGTGTTCTTTTCATGAACCATAGCTAGAGTCATTGCATGTGTGTTCTTCTAAATAAACCACATAAGGATCCACCAGTGTCATTGGATGTGTGTTCTTCTCATGAACGACAACCTGTGTCATTGGATGTGAGTTCTTCTCATGAACCACACATGGATACACCAGTGTCATTGCATGTGTGTTCTTTTCATGAACCACATCTAGAGTCATTGCATGTGTGTTCTTTTAACTAAACCACATAAGGATCCACCAGTGTCATTGCATGTGTGTTTTTTTCTTGAACCACATAAGGATCCACCAGTGTCATTGCCTGTGTGTTCTTTTCTTGAACCACATAAGGATCCACCAGTGTCATTGCCTGTGTGTTCTTCTAAACAAACCACATATGGATCCACCAGTGTCATTGCATGTCTGTTCTTTTGATGAACCACACCCAGTGTCATTGCATGTCTGTTCCTCTAAACAAACCACATAAGGATCCACCAGTGTCATTGCATGTGTGTTCTTCTCATGAACCACAGCCATTGTCATTGCATGTTTGTTCTTCTCACAAACCAAAAAGGATCCACCTGTGTCATTGGATGTGTGTTCTTCTCATGAACCACACATGGATCCACCCAGTGTCATTGCATGTTTGTTCTTTTCATGGACCACAGCTAGAGTCATTGCATGTCTGTGCTTTCCACAAACCACATATGGATCCACCAGTGTCATTGCATGTCCGTTCTTTTAATGAACCACACCCAGTGTCATTGCATGCATGTTCCTCTAAACAAACCACACATGGATCCACCAAGTGTCATTGCATGTCTATTCTTTTCACAAACCACACATGGATCCACCAGTGTCATTGCATGTGTGTTATTTTCATCAACCTCAGCTAGAGACATTGCATGTGTGTTCTTCTAAACAAACCACATAAGGATCCACCAGTGTCATTGCAAGTGTGTTCTTCTCATGAACCACAGGCAGTGTCATTGGATGTGTGTTCTTCTCATGAACCACACTCAGTGTCATTGGATGTGTGTTCTTTTCATGAACCATGGCTAGAGTCATTGCATGTGTGTTCTTCTAAACAAACAACATAAGGATCCACCAGTGTCATTGCATGTGTGTTATTTTCATGAACCACATTAGGATACACCAGTGTCATTGCATGTCTGTTCTTTTCACAAACCACATAAGGATAAACCAGTATCATTGCATGTCTGTTCTTTTCATGAACCACATAAAGATCAACCAGTGTCATTGCATGTGTGTTCTTCTAAACAAACCACATAAGGATCCGCGAGTGTCATTCCATGTCTGTTCTTTTCATGAACCACACCCAGTGTCATTGCATGTTTGTTCCTCTAAACAAACCACAAAAGGATCCACCAGTGTCATTGCATGTCTATTCTTCTCATGAACCACAGCCAGTGTCATTGCATGTCTGTTCTTCTCACAAACCACATAAGGATCCACCATTGTCATTGGATGTTTGTTCTTCTCATGAACCACACATGCATCCACCCAGTGTCATTGCATGTCTGTTGTTTTCATGAACCACAGCTAGAGTCATTGCATGTATGTGCTTTCCACAAACCACATATGGATCCACCAGTGTCATTGCATGTCTATTCTTTTCATGAACCACACCCAGTGTCATTGCATGTCTGTTCCTCTAAACAAACCACACATGGATCCACCTAGTGTCATTGGATGTGTGTTCTTCTCATGAACCACACATGGATCCACCAGTGTCATTGCATGTGTGTTCTTTTCATGAAGCTCAGCTAGAGTCATTGCATGTGTGTTCTTCTAAATAAACCACATAAGGATCCACAAGTGTCATTGCATGTGTGTTCTTTTCATCAACTACATCCAGTTTCATTGCATGTGTGTTCTTCTAAACAAACTACATAAGGATCCACGGTGTCATTGCATGTGTGTTCTTCTAAACAAACCACATAAGGATCCACAGTGTCATTGCATGTCTGTTCTTTTCATGAACCACATAAGGATCCACCAGTGTCATTGGATGTGTGTTCTTCTCATGAACCACACATGGATCCACTAATGTCATTGCATGTCTGTTCTTTTCATGAACCACAGCTAGAGTCATTGCATGTCCGTGCTTTCCACAAACCACATATGGACCCACCAGTGTCATTGCATGTCTGTTCTTTTCATGAACCACAACTAGAGTCATTGCATGTCAGTTCTTCTCACATACCACATAAGGATCCACCAGTGTCATTGCATGTCTGTTCTTTTCATGAACCACAGCTAGAGTCATTGCATGTCAGTTCTTCTCACAAACCACATAAGGATCCACCAGTGTCATTGCATGTCTGTTCTTCTTATGAACCACACATGGATCCACCAGTGTCACTGCATGTAAGTTCTTTTCATGAACCACAACTAGAGTCATTGCATGTGTGTTCTTCTAAACAAACCACACATGGATCCACCTAGTGTGATTGCATGTCTGTTCTTTTCACAAACCACACATGGATCCACTAGTGCCATTGAATGTGTGTTCTTTTCATGAACCACAACTAGAGTCATTGCATGTCTATTCTTTCCACAAACCACACATGGATCCACCTAGTGTGATTGCATGTCCGTTCTTTTCACATACCACACATGGATCCACCAGTGTCATTGCATGTGTGTCCTTCTCATGAACCACAACCAGTGTCATTGCATGTATGTTCTTCTCACAAACCACATAAGGATCCACCAGTGTCATTGGATGTGTGTTATTCTCATGAACCACACATGGATACACCAGTGTCATTGCATGTCTGTTCTTTTCTTGAACCACAGCTAGAGTCATTGCAAGTGTGTTCTTCTAAACAAACACATAAGGATCCACCAGTGTCATTGCATGTGTGTTCTTCTCATAAACCACACCTAGTGTCATTGGATGTGTGTTCTTCTCATGAACCACACATGGATCCACCAGTGTCATTGCATGTGTGTTCTTTTCATAAACCACAGCCAGAGTCATTGCATGTGTGTTCTTTTCATGAACGATATCTAGAGTCATTGCATGTGTGTTCTTCTAAACAAACCACACAAGGATCCACCAGTGTCATTGGATGTGTGTTTTTCTCATGAACCACAACCTGTGTCATTGGATGTGAGTTCTTCTCATGAACCACACATGGATACACCAGTGTCATTGCATGTGTGTTCTTTTCATGAACCACATCTAGAGTCATTGCATGTGTGTTCTTCTAAACAAACCACATAAGGATCCACCAGTGTCATTGCATGTGTGTTTTTTCATGAACCACATAAGGATACACTAGTGTCATTACATGTCTGTTCTTTTCACAAACCACATAAGGATCCACCAGTGTCATTGCATGTCTGTTCTTTTCTTGAACCACATAAGGATCCACCAGTGTCATTGCATGTTTGTTCTTTTCATGAACCACACCAGTGTCATTGCATATACATTCCTCTAAACAAACCACATAAGGATCCACCAGTGTCATTGCATGTGTGTTGTTCTCATGAACCACAGCCAGTGTCATTGACAAACCACATAAGGTTCCACCAGTGTCATTAGATGTGTGTTCTTCTCATGAACCACACATGGATCCACCCATTGTCATTGCATGTCTGTTCTTTTCATGAACCACAGCTAGAGTCATTGCATGTCTATGCTTTCCACAAACCACATATGGATCCACCAGTGTCATTGCATGTCTGTTCTTTTCATGAACCACACCAAGTGTCATTGCATGCATTATCCTCTAAACAAACCACACATGGATCCACCTAGTGTCATTGCATGTTTGTTCTTTTCACAAACCACACATGGATCCACCAGTGTCATTGCATGCGTGTTCTTTTCATGAACCACATCTAGAGTCATTGTATGTGTGTTCTTCTAAACAAACCACATAAGGATCCACCAGTGTCATTGCAAGTGTGTTCTTCTCATGAACCACAGCCAGTGTGATTGGATGTGTGTTCTTCTCATGAACCACACCCAGTGTCATTGGATGTGTGTACTTTTCATGAACCACGACTAGAGTCATAGCATGTGTGTTCTTCTAAACAAACAACATAAGGATCCACCAGTGTCATTGCATGTGTGTTCTTTTCATGAACCACATAAGGATACACCAGTGTCATTGCATGTCTGTTCTTTTCACAAACCACATAAGGATCCACCAGTGTCATTGCATGTCTGTTCTTTTCATGAACCACATAAAGATCAACCAGTGTCATTGCATGCGTGTTCTTCTAAACAAACCACATAAGGATCCACTAGTGTCATTGCATGTATGTTCTTTTCATGAACCACACCCAGTGTCATTGCATGTTTGTTCCTCTAAACAAACCACATAAGGATCCACCAGTGTCATTAGATGACTATTCTTCTCATGAACCACGGCCAGTGTCATTGCATGTCTGTTCTTCTCACAAACCACATAAGGATCCACCAGTGTCATTGGATGTTTGTTCTTCTCATGAACCACACATGCATCCACCCAGTGTCATTGCATGTCTCTTCTTTTCATGAACCACAGCTAGAGTCATTGCATGTATGTTCTTTCCACAAACCACATATGGATCCACCAGTGTCATTGCATGTGTGTTCTTTTCATGAACCACACCCAGTGTAATTGCATGTCTGTTCCTCTAAACAAACCACACATGGATCCACCTAGTGTCATTGGATGTGTGTTCTTCTCATGAACCACACATGGATCCACCAGTGTCATTGCATGTGTGTTCTTTTCATGAAGCTCAGCTAGAGTTATTTCATGTGTGTTCTTCTAAATAAACCACATATGGATCCACCAGTGTCATTGCATGTGTGTTCTTTTCATGAACCACATCCAGTGTCATTGCATGTGTGTTCTTCTAAACATACTACATAAGGATCCAAGTGTCATTGCATGTGTGTTCTTCTAAACAAACCACATAAGGATCCAAATTGTCATTGCATGTCTATTCTTCTCACAAACCACATAAGGATCCACCAGTGTCATTGGATGTTTGTTCTTCTCATGAACCACACATGCATCCACCCAGTGTCATTGCATGTCTGTTCTTTTCATGAACCACAGCTAGAGTCATTGCATGTATGTGCTTTCAACAAACCACATATGGATCCACCAGTGTCATTGCATGTCTATTCTTTTCATCAACCACACCTAGTGTCATTGCATGTATGTTCCTCTAAACAAACCACACATGGATCCACCTAGTGTCATTGGATGTGTGTTCTTCTCATGAACCACACATGGATCCACCAGTGTCATTGCATGTGTGTTCTTTTCATGAAGCTCAGCTAGAGTCATTGCATGTGTGTTCTTCTAAATAAATCACATAAGGATCCACCAGTGTCATTGCATGTCTGTTCTTTTCATGAACCACATCCAATGTCATTGCATGTGTGTTATTCTAAACAAACTACATAGGGATCCACAGTGTCATCGCATGTGTGTTCTTCTAAACAAACCACATAAGGATCCATAGTGTCATTGCATGTCTGTTGTTTTCATGAACCACATAAGGATCCACCAGTGTCATTGGATGTGTGTTCTTCTCATGAACCACACATGGAACCACTAGTGTCATTGCATGTCTGTTCTTTTCACGAACCACAGCTAGAGTCATTGCATGTCTGTGCTTTCCAAAAACCACATATGGATCCACCAGTGTCATTGCATGTATGTTCTTTTCATGAACCACAGCTAGAGTCATTGCATGTCAGTTATTCTCACAAACCACATATGGATCCACCAGTGTCATTGCATGTCTGTTCTTTTCATGAACCACAGCTAGAGTCATTGCATGTCAGTTCTTCTCACAAACCACATAAGGATCCACTAGTGTCATTGCATGTCTGTTCTTCTTATGAACCACACATGGATCCACCAGTGTCATTGCATGTGTGTTCTTTTCATGAACCACAGCTAGACTCAATGCATGTGTGTTCTTCTAAACAAACCACACATGGATCCACCTAGTGTGATTGCATGTCTGTTCTTTTCACAAACCACACATCGATCCACCAGTGTTATTGAATGTGTGTTCTTTTCACGAACCACAACTAGAGTCATTGCATGTCTGTTCTTTCCACAAACCACACATGGATCCACCTAGTGTGATTGCATCTCCGTCTTTTCACATACCACACATGGATCCACCAGTGTCATTGCATGTGTGTACTTCTCATGAACCACAACCAGTGTCATTGCATGTCTATTCTTCTCACAAACCACATAAGGATCCACCAGTGTCATTGGATGTGTGTTCTTCTCATGAACCACACCCAGTGTCATTGCAGGTCTGTTCTTTTCATGAACCACACCCGGTGTCATTGCATGTTTGTTCCTCTACACAAACCACATAAGGATCCACCAGTGTCAATGCATGACTATTCTTCTCATGAACCATAGCCAGTTTCATTGCATGTCTGTTCTTCTCACAAACCACATAAGGATCCACCAGTGTCATTGGATGTTTGTTCTGCTCATGAACCACACATGCATCCACCCAGTGTCATTGCATGTCTGTTCTTTTCATGAACCACAGCTAGAGTCATTGCATGTATGTGCTTTCCACAAACCACATATGGATCCACCAGTGTCATTGCATGTCTATTCTTTTCATGAACCACACCCAGTGTCATTGCATGTCTGTTCCTCTAAACAAACCACACATGGATCCACCTAGTGTCATTGGATGTGTGTTGTTCTCATGAACCACACATGGATCCACCAGTGTCATTGCATGTGTGTTCTTTTCATGAAGCTCAGCTAGAGTCATTGCATGTGTGTTCTTCTAAATAAACCACATAAGGATCCACAAGTGTCATTGCATGTGTGTTCTTTTCATCAACTACATCCAGTTTCATTGCATGAGTGTTCTTCTAAACAAACTACATAAGGATCCACGGTGTCATTGCATGTGTGTTCTTCTAAACAAACCACATAAGGATCCACAGTGTCATTGCATGTCTGTTCTTTTCATGAACCACATAAGGATCCACCAATGTCATTGGATGTGTGTTCTTCTCATGAACCACACATGGATCCACTAATGTCATTGCATGTCTGTTCTTTTCATGAACCACAGCTAGAGTCATTGCATGTCCCTGCTTTCCACAAACCACATATGGACCCACCAGTGTCATTGCATGTCTGTTCTTTTCATGAACCACAACTAGAGTCATTGCATGTCAGTTCTTCTCACATACCACATAAGGATCCACCAGTGTCATTGCATGTCTGTTCTTTTCATGAACCACAGCTAGAGTCATTGCATGTCAGTTCTTCTCACAAACCACATAAGGATCCACCAGTGTCATTGCATGTCTGTTCTTCTTATGAACCACACATGGATCCACCAGTGTCACTGCATGTAAGTTCTTTTCATGAACCACAACTAGAGTCATTGCATGTGTGTTCTTCTAAACAAACCACACATGGATCCACCTAGTGTGATTGCATGTCTGTTCTTTTCACAAACCACACATGGATCCACTAGTGCCATTGAATGTGTGTTCTTTTCATGAACCACAACTAGAGTCATTGCATGTCTATTCTTTCCACAAACCACACATGGATCCACCTAGTGTGATTGCATGTCCGTTCTTTTCACATACCACACATGGATCCACCAGTGTCATTGCATGTGTGTCCTTCTCATGAACCACAACCAGTGTCATTGCATGTCTGTTATTCTCACAAACCACATAAGGATCCACCAGTGTCATTGGATGTGTGTTATTCTCATGAACCACACATGGATACACCAGTGTCATTGCATGTCTGTTCTTTTCATGAACCACAGCTAGAGTCATTGCAAGTGTGTTCTTCTAAACAAACACATAAGGATCCACCAGTGTCATTGCATGTGTGTTCTTCTCATAAACCACACCTAGTGTCATTGGATGTGTGTTCTTCTCATGAACCACACATGGATCCACCAGTGTCATTGCATGTGTGTTCTTTTCATAAACCACAGCCAGAGTCATTGCATGTGTGTTCTTTTCATGAACGATATCTAGAGTCATTGCATGTGTGTTCTTCTAAACAAACCACACAAGGATCCACCAGTGTCATTGGATGTGTGTTTTTCTCATGAACCACAACCTGTGTCATTGGATGTGAGTTCTTCTCATGAACCACACATGGATACACCAGTGTCATTGCATGTGTGTTCTTTTCATGAACCACATCTAGAGTCATTGCATGTGTGTTCTTCTAAACAAACCACATAAGGATCCACCAGTGTCATTGCATGTGTTTTTTTTCATGAACCACATAAGGATACACTAGTGTCATTACATGTCTGTTCTTTTCACAAACCACATAAGGATCCACCAGTGTCATTGCATGTCTGTTCTTTTCTTGAACCACATAAGGATCCACCAGTGTCATTGCATGTTTGTTCTTTTCATGAACCACACCCAGTGTCATTGCATGTCTGTTCCTCTAAACAAACCACATAAGGATCCACCAGTGTCATTGCATGTGTGTTGTTCTCATGAACCACAGCCAGTGTCATTGACAAACCACATAAGGTTCCACCAGTGTCATTAGATGTGTGTTCTTCTCATGAACCACACATGGATCCACCCATTGTCATTGCATGTCTGTTCTTTTCATGAACCACAGCTAGAGTCATTGCATGTCTGTGCTTTCCACAAACCACATATGGATCCACCAGTGTCATTGCATGTCTGTTCTTTTCATGAACCACACCAAGTGTCATTGCATGCATTATCCTCTAAACAAACCACACATGGATCCACCTAGTGTCATTGCATGTTTGTTCTTTTCACAAACCACACATGGATCCACCAGTGTCATTGCATGTGTGTGTTCTTTTCATGAACCACATCTAGAGTCATTGTATGTGTGTTCTTCTAAACAAACCACATAAGGATCCACTAGTGTCATTGCAAGTGTGTTCTTCTCATGAACCACAGCCAGTGTGATTGGATGTGTGTTCTTCTCATGAACCACACCCAGTGTCATTGGATGTGTGTACTTTTCATGAACCACGACTAGAGTCATAGCATGTGTGTTCTTCTAAACAAACAACATAAGG
The DNA here is from genome assembly GCA_023614405.1 of Avena insularis. NCBI lineage: Eukaryota > Viridiplantae > Streptophyta > Magnoliopsida > Poales > Poaceae > Avena > Avena insularis. Next base: position 108,857,833 of record CM042692.1, read on the forward strand.
ATCCACCAGTGTCATTGCATGTGTGTTCTTTTCATGAACCACATAAGGATACACCAGTGTCATTGCATGTCTGTTCTTTTCACAAACCACATAAGGATCCACCAGTGTCATTGCATGTCTGTTCTTTTCATGAACCACATAAAGATCAACCAGTGTCATTGCATGCGTGTTCTTCTAAACAAACCACATAAGGATCCACTAGTGTCATTGCATGTCTGTTCTTTTCATGAACCACACCCAGTGTCATTGCATGTTTGTTCCTCTAAACAAACCACATAAGGATCCACCAGTGTCATTAGATGACTATTCTTCTCATGAACCACGGCCAGTGTCATTGCATGTCTGTTCTTCTCACAAACCACATAAGGATCCACCAGTGTCATTGGATGTTTGTTCTTCTCATGAACCACACATGCATCCACCCAGTGTCATTGCATGTTTGTTCTTTTCATGAAGCACAGCTAGAGTCATTGCATGTATGTGCTTTCCACAAACCACATATGAATCCACCAGTGTCATTGCATGTCTATTCTTTTCATGAACCACACCCAGTGTCATTGCATGTCTATTCCTCTAAACAAACCACACATGGATCCACCTAGTGTCATTGGATGTGTGTTCTTCTCATGAACCACACATGGATCCACCAGTGTCATTGCATGTGTGTTCTTTTCATGAAGCTCAGCTAGAGTTATTGCATGTGTTTTCTTCTAAATAAACCACATAAGGATCCACCAGTTTCATTGCATGTGTGTTCTTTTTATGAACCACATCCAGTGTCATTGCATGTGTGTTCTTCTAAACAAACTACATAAGGATCCAAGTGTCATTGCATGTGTGTTCTTCTAAGCAAACCACATAAGGATCCACAGTGTCATTGCATGTCTGTTCTTCTCACAAACCACATAAGGATCCACCAGTGTCATTGGATGTTTGTTCTTCTCATGAACCACACATGCATCCACCCAGTGTCATTGCATGTCTGTTCTTTTCATGAACCACAGCTAGAGTCATTGCATGTATGTGCTTTCCACAAACCACATATGGATCCACCAGTGTCATTGCATGTCTATTCTTTTCATGAACCACACCTAGTGTCATTGCATGTATGTTCCTCTAAACAAACCACATATGGATCCACCTAGTGTCATTGGATGTGTGTTCTTCTCATGAACCACACATGGATCCACCAGTGTCATTGCATGTGTGTTCTTTTCATGAAGCTCAGCTAGAGTCATTGCATGTGTGTTCTTCTAAATAAATCACATAAGGATCCACCAGTGTCATTGCATGTCTGTTCTTTTCATGAATCACATCCAATGTCATTGCATGTGTGTTCTTCTAAACAAACTACATAAGGATCCACAGTGTCATTGCATGTGTGTTCTTCTAAACAAACCACATAAGGATCCATAGTGTCATTGCATGTCTGTTCTTTTCATGAACCACATAAGGATCCACCAGTGTCATTCGATGTGTGTTCTTCTCATGAACCACACATGGATCCACTAGTGTCATTGCATGTCTGTTCTTTTCACGAACCACAGCTAGAGTCATTGCATGTATGTGCTTTCCAAAAACCACATATGGATCCACGAGTGTCATTGCATGTCTGTTCTTTTCATGAACCACAGCTAGAGTCATTGCATGTCAGTTCTTCTCACAAACCACATATGGATCCACCAGTGTCATTGCATGTCTGTTCTTTTCATGAACCACAGCTAGAGTCATTGCATGTCAGTTCTTCTCACAAACCACATAAGGATCCACCAGTGTCATTGCATGTCTGTTCTTCTTATGAACCACACATGGATCCACCAGTGTCATTGCATGTGTGTTCTTTTCATGAACCACAGCTAGAGTCAATGCATGTGTGTTCTTCTAAACAAACCACACATGGATCCACCTAGTGTGATTGCATGTCTGTTCTTTTCACAAACCACACATCGATCCACTAGTGTTATTGAATGTGTGTTCTTTTCATGAACCACAACTAGAGTCATTGCATGTCTGTTCTTTCCACAAACCACACATGGATCCACCTAGTGTGATTGCATCTCCGTTCTTTTCACATACCACACATGGATCCACCAGTGTCATTGCATGTGTGTACTTCTCATGAACCACAACCAGTGTCATTGCATGTCTGTTCTTCTCACAAACCACATAAGGATCCACCAGTGTCATTGGATGTGTGTTCTTCTCATGAACCACACCCAGTGTCATTGCATGTCTGTTCTTTTCATGAACCACACCCAGTGTCATTGCATGTTTGTTCCTCTAAACAAACCACATAAGGATCCACCAGTGTCAATGCATGACTATTCTTCTCATGAACCACAGCCAGTGTCATTGCATGTCTGTTCTTCTCACAAACCACATACGGATCCACCAGTGTCATTGGATGTTTGTTCTTCTCATGAACCACACATGCATCCACCCAGTGTCATTGCATGTCTGTTCTTTTCATGAACCACAGCTAGAGTCATTGCATGTATGTGCTTTCCACAAACCACATATGGATCCACCAGCGTCATTGCATGTCTATTCTTTTCATGAACCACACCCAGTGTCATTGCATGTCTGTTCCTCTAAACAAACCACACATGGATCCACCTAGTGTCATTGGATGTGTGTTCTTCTCATGAACCACACATGGATCCACCAGTGTCATTGCATGTGTGTTCTTTTCATGAAGCTCAGCTAGAGTCATTGCATGTGTGTTCTGCTAAATAAACCACATCAGGATCCACCAGTGTCATTGCATGTGTGTTCTTTCCATGAACCACATCCAGTTTCATTGCATGTGTGTTCTTCTAAACAAACTACATAAGGATCCAAGTGTCATTGCATGTGTGTTCTTCTAAACAAACCACATAAGGATCCACAGTGTCATTGCATGTCTGTTCTTCTCACAAACCACATAAGGATCCACCAGTGTCATTGGATGTTTATTCTTCTCATGAACCACACATGCATCCACCCAGTGTCATTGCATGTCTGTTCTTTTCATGAACCACAGCTAGAGTCATTGCATGTATGTGCTTTCCACAAACTACATATGGATCCACCAGTGTCATTGCATGTCTATTCTTTTCATGAACCACACCCAGTGTCATTGCATCTCTGTTCCTATAAACAAACCACACATGGATCCACCTAGTGTCATTGGATGTGTGTTCTTCTCATGAACCACACATGGATCCACTAGTGTCATTGCATGTGTGTTCTTTCCATGAAGCTCAGCTAGAGTCATTGAATGTGTGTTCTTCTAAATAAACCACATAAGGATCCACCAGTGTCATTGCATGTCTGTTCTGTTCATGAACCACATCCAGTGTCATTGCATGTGTGTTCTTCTAAACAAACTACATAAGGATCCACGGTGTCATTGCATGTGTGTTCTTCTAAACAAACCACATAAGGATCCACAGTGTCATTGCATGTATGTTCTTTTCATGAACCACATAAGGATCCACCAGTATCATTGGATGTGTGTTCTTATCATGAACCACACATGGATCCACTAGTGTCATTGCATGTCTGTTCTTTTCATGAACCACAACTAGAGTCATTGCATGTCTGTGGTTTCCACACACATATGGATCCACCAGTGTCATTGCATGTCTGTTCTTTTCATGAACCACAGCTAGAGTCATTGCATGTCAGTCTTCTCACAAACCACATAAGGTTCCACCAGTGTCATTGCATGTCTATTCTTTTCATGAACCACAACTAGAGTCATTGCATGTCAGTTCTTGTCACAAACCAGATAAGGATCCACCAGTGTCATTGCATGTCTGTTCTTCTTATGAACCACACATGGATCCACCAGTGTCATTGCATGTGTGTTCTTTTCATGAACCACAGCTAGAGTCATTGCATGTGTGTTCTTCTAAACAAACCACACATGGATCCACCTAGTGTGATTGCATGTCTGTTCTTTTCACAAACCACACATGGATCCACCAGTGTCATTGAATGTGTGTTCTTTTCATGAACCACAGCTAGAGTCATTGCATGTCTGTTCTTTCCACAAACCACACATGGATCCACCTAGTGTCATTGCATGTCTGTTCCTCTAAACAAACCACATAAGGATCCAGTAGTGTCATTGCATGCGTGTTCTTCTCATGAACCACAACTAGTGTCATTGCATGTATGTTCTTCTCACAAACCACATAAGGATCCACCAGTGTCATTGGATGTGTGTTCTTCTCATGAACCACACATGGATCCACCTAGTGTCATTGCATGTCTGTTCTTTTCATGAACCACAGCTAGAATCATTGCATGTCAGGGCTTTCCACAAACCACCTATGGATCCACCAGTGTCATTGCATGTCTATTCTTTTCATGAACCACACCCAGTGTCATTGCATGTCTGTTCCTCTAAACAAACCACACATGGATCCACCTAGTGTGATTAGATGTGTGTTCTTCTCATGAACCACACATGGATCCACCAGTGTCATTGCATGTGTGTTATTTTCATGAACCACAGTTAGAGTCATTGCATGTGTGTTCTTCTAAACAAACACATAAGGATCCACCAATGTCATTGCATGTATGTTCTTCTCATAAACCACACCCAGTGTCATTGGATGTGTGTTCTTCTCATGAACCACACATGGATCCACCAGTGTCATAGCATGTGTGTTCTTTTCATGAACTACAGCTAGAGTCATTGCATGTGTGTTCTTCTAAACAAACCACATAAGGATCCACCAGTTGCATTGGATGTGTGTTCTTCTCATGAACCACAACCAGTGTCATTGCATGTGTGTTCTTTTCATGAACCATAGCTAGAGTCATTGCATGTGCGTTCTTCTAAACAAACCAGATAAGAATCCACCAGTGTCATTGCATGTGTGTTCTTTTCATGAACCACATAATGATACACCAGTGTCATTGCATGTCGGTTCTTTTCACAAACCACATAAGGATCCACCAGTGTCATTGCATGTCTGTTCTTTTCATGAACCACATAAGGATCCACCAGTGTCATTGCATGTGTGTTCTTTGAAACAAACCACATAAGGATCCACCAGTGTCATTGCATGTCTGTTCTTTTCATGAACCACACCCAGTGTCATTGCATGTATGTTCCTCTAAACAAACCACATAAGGATCCACCAGTTTCATTGCATGTCTGTTCTTCTCATGAACCACAGCCAGTGTCATTGCATGTCTGTTCTTCTCACAAACCACATAAGGATCCATCAGTGTCATCGGATGTGTGTTCTTCTCATGAACCACACATGGATCCACCCAGTGTCATTGCATGTCTAATCTTTTAATGAACCACAGCTAGAGTCATTGCACGTCTGTGCTTTCCACAAACCACATATGGATCCACTAGTGCCATTGCATGTCTGTTCTTTTCATGAACCACACCCAGTGTCATTGCATGTCTGTTCCTCTAAACAAACAACACATGGATCCACCTAGTGTCATTGCATGTCTGTTCTTTTCACAAACCACACATGGATCCACCAGTGTCATTACATGTGTGTTCTTTTCATGAACTACAGCTAGAGTCATTGCATGTGTGTTCTTCTAAACAAACCACATAAGGATCCACTAGTGTAATTGCAAGTGTGTTCTTCTCATGAACCATAGCCAGTGTCATTGGATGTGTGTTCTTCTCATGAACCACACCCAGTGTCATTGGATGTGTGTTATTCTCATGAACCACACATGGATACACCAGTGTCATTGCATGTGTGTTCTTTTCATGAACCACGGCTAGAGTCATTGCATGTATGTTCTTCTAAACAAACCACATAATAATCCACCAGTGTCATTGCATGTGTGTTCTTTTCATGAACCACATAAGGATACACTAGTGTCATTGCATGTCTGTTCTTTTCACAAACCACATAAGGATCCACCAGTGTCATTGCATGTCTGTTCTTTTCATGAACCACATAAGGATCCACCAGTGTCATTGCATGTGTGTTCTTCTAAACAAACCACATAAGGATCCACTAGTTTCATTGCATGTCTGTTCTTTTCATGAACCACACCCAGTGTCATTGCATGTCTGTTCCTCTAAACAAACCACATAAGGATCCAGCAGTGTCATTGCATGCGTGTTCTTCTCATGAACCACAACTAGTGTCATTGCATGTATGTTCTTCTCTTAAACCACATAAGGTTCCACCAGTGTCATTGCATGTCTATTCTTTTCATGAACCACAACTAGAGTCATTGCATGTCAGTTCTTGTCACAAACCACATAAGGATCCACTAGTGTCATTGCATGTCTGTTCTTCTTATGAACCACACATGGATCAACCAGTGTCATTGCATGTCTGTTCTTTTCATGAACCACACCCAGTGTCATTGCATGTATGTTCCACTAAACAAACCACACATGGATCCACCTAGTGTGATTGCATGTCTGTTCTTTTCACAAACCACACATGGATCCACCAGTGTCATTGAATGTGTGTTCTTTTCATGAACCACAGCTAGAGTCATTGCATGTCTGTTCTTTCCACAAACCACACATGGATCCACCTAGTGTCATTGCATGTCTGTTCCTCTAAACAAACCACATAAGGATCCAGTAGTGTCATTGCATGCGTGTTCTTCTCATGAACCACAACTAGTGTCATTGCATGTATGTTCTTCTCACAAACCACATAAGGATCCACCAGTGTCATTGGATGTGTGTTCTTCTCATGAACCACACATGGATCCACCTAGTGTCATTGCATGTCTGTTCTTTTCATGAACCACAACTAGAATCATTGCATGTCGGGGCTTTCCACAAACCACCTATGGATCCACCAGTGTCATTGCATGTCTATTCTTTTCATGAACCACACCCAGTGTCATTGCATGGCTGTTCCTCTAAACAAACCACACATGGATCCACCTAGTGTGATTAGATGTGTGTTCTTCTCATGAACCACACATGGATCCACCAGTGTCATTGCATGTGTGTTCTTTTCATGAACCACAGTTAGAGTCATTGCATGTGTGTTCTTCTAAACAAACACATAAGGATCCACCAATGTCATTGCATGTATGTTCTTCTCATAAACCACACCCAGTGTCATTGGATGTGTGTTCTTCTCATGAACCACACATGGATCCACCAGTGTCATTGCATGTGTGTTCTTTTCATGAACTACAGCTAGAGTCATTGCATGTGTGTTCTTCTAAACAAACCACATAAGGATCCACCAGTTGCATTGGATGTGTGTTCTTCTCATGAACCACAACCAGTGTCATTGCATGTGTGTTCTTTTCATGAACCATAGCTAGAGTCATTGCATGTGCGTTCTTCTAAACAAACCAGATAAGAATCCACCAGTGTCATTGCATGTGTGTTCTTTTCATGAACCACATAATGATACACCAGTGTCATTGCATGTCGGTTCTTTTCACAAACCACATAAGGATCCACCAGTGTCATTGCATGTCTGTTCTTTTCATGAACCACATAAGGATCCACCAGTGTCATGGCATGTGTGTTCTTCGAAACAAACCACATAAGGATCCACCAGTGTCATTGCATGTCTGTTCTTTTCATGAACCACACCCAGTGTCATTGCATGTATGTTCCTCTAAACAAACCACATAACGATCCACCAGTTTCATCGCATGTCTGTTCTTCTCATGAACCACAGCCAGTGTCATTGCATGTCTGTTCTTCTCACAAACCACATAAGGATCCATCAGTGTCATTGGATGTGTGTTCTTCTCATGAACCACACATGGATCCACCCAGTGTAATTGCATGTCTAATCTTTTAATGAACCACAGCTAGAGTCATTGCACGTATGTGCTTTCCACAAACCACATATGGATCCACTAGTGCCATTGCATGTCTGTTCTTTTCATGAACCACACCCAGTGTCATTGCATGTCTGTTCCTCTAAACAAACCACACATGGATCCACCTAGTGTCATTGCATGTCTGTTCTTTTCACAAACCACACATGGATCCACCAGTGTCATTACATGTGTGTTCTTTTCATGAACTACAGCTAGAGTCATTGCATGTGTGTTCTTCTAAACAAACCACATAAGGATCCACTAGTGTAATTGCAAGTGTGTTCTTCTCATGAACCATAGCCAGTGTCATTGGATGTGTGTTCTTCTCATGAACCACACCCAGTGTCATTGGATGTGTGTTATTCTCATGAACCACACATGGATACACCAGTGTCATTGCATGTGTGTTCTTTTCATGAACCACGGCTAGAGTCATTGCATGTATGTTCTTCTAAAGAAACCACATAATAATCCACCAGTGTCATTGCATGTGTGTTCTTTTCATGAACCACATAAGGATACACCAGTGTCATTGCATGTCTGTTCTTTTCACAAACCACATAAGGATCCACCAGTGTCATTGCATGTCTGTTCTTTTCATGAACCACATAAGGATCCACCAGTGTCATTGCATGTGTGTTCTTCTAAACAAACCACATAAGGATCCACTAGTTTCAATGCATGTCTGTTCTTTTCATGAACCACACCCAGTGTCATTGCATGTCTGTTCCTCTAAACAAACCACATAAGGATCCAGCAGTGTCATTGCATGCGTGTTCTTCTCATGAACCACAACTAGTGTCATTGCATGTATGTTCTTCTCACAAACCACATAAGGATCCACCAGTGTCATTGGATGTGTGTTCTTCTCATGAACCAGATATGGATCCACCTAGTGTCATTGCATGTCTGGTTTTTTCATGAACCATGGCTCGAGTCATTGCGTGTTTGTGCTTTCCACAAACCACATATGGATCAACCAGTGTCATTGCATGTCTGTTCTTTTCATGAACCACACCCAGTGTCATTGCATGTATGTTCCACTAAACAAACCACACATGGATCAGCCTAGTGTCATTGCATGTCTGTTCTTTTCACAAACCACACATGGATCCACCAGTGTCAATGCATGTGTGTTCTTTTCATGAACCTCAGCTAGAGTCATTGCATGTGTATTCTTATAAACAAACCACATAAGGTTCCACCAGTGTCATTGCATTTGTGTTCTTCTCATGAACCACAGCCAGTGTCATTGGATGTGTGTTCTTCTCATGAACCACACATGGATCCACCAGTGTCATTGCATGTGTGTTCTTTTCATGAACCACAGCTAGAGTCATTGCATGTGTGTTCTTCTAAACAAACCACATAAGGATCCACCAGTGTCATTAGATGTGTGTTCTTCTCGTGAACCACAACCAGTGTCATTGCATGTGTCTTCTTTTCATGAACCATATCTAGAGTCATTGCATGTGTGTTCTTCTAAACAAACCACATAAGAATCCACCAGTGTCATTGCATCTGTGTTCTTTTCATGAACCACATAAGGATACACCAGTGTCATTGCATGTCTGTTCTTTTCACAAACCACATAAGGATCCACCAGTGTCATTGCATGTCTGTTCTTTTCATGAACCACATAAGGATCCACCAGTGTCATTGCATGTGTGTTCTTCGAAACAAACCACATAAGGATCCACCAGTGTCATTGAATTTCTGTTCTTTTCATGAACCACACCCAGTGTCATTGCATGTATGTTCCTCTAAACAAACCACATAAGGATACACCAGTGTCATTGCATGTGTGTTCTTCTCATGAACCACAGCCAGTGTCATTGCATGTTTGTTCTTCTCACAAACCACATAAGGATCCATCAGTGTCATTGGATGTGTGTTCTTCTCATGAACCACACATGGATCCACCCAGTGTCATTGCATGTCTGTTATTTTCATGAACCACACCTAGAGTCATTGCATGTCTGTGCTTTCCACAAACCAATTATGGATCCACCAGTGTCATCGCATGTCTGTTCTTTTCATGAACTACACCCAGTGTCATTGCATGTATGTTCCTCTAAACAAACCACACATGGATCCACCTAGTGTCATTGCATGTCTGTTCTTTTCACAAACCACACATGGTTCCACCAGTGTCATTGCATGTGTGTGTTCTTTTCATGAACCACAGCTAGAGTCATTGCATGTGTGTTCTTCTAAACAAACCACATATGGATCCACCAGTGTCATTGCAAGTGTGTTCTTCTCATGAACCACAGCCAGTGTTATTGGATGTGTGTTCTTCTCATGAATCACACCTAGTGTCATTGGATGTGTGTTCTTCTCATGAACCACACATGGATACACCAGTGTCATTGCATGTGTGTTCTTTTAATGAACCACGGCTAGAGTCATTGCATGTGTGTTCTTCTAAACAAACCACATAAGGATTCACCAGTGTCATTGCATGTGTGTTCTTTTCATGAACCACATAAGGATACACCAATGTCATTGCATGTCTGTTCTTTTCGCAAACCACATAAGGATCCACCATTGTCATTGCATGTCTGTTCTTTTCATGAACCACATAAGGATCCACCAGTGTCATTGCATGTGTGTTCTTCTAAACAAACCACATAAGGATCCACTAGTTTCATTGCATGTCTGTTCTTTTCATAAACCACACCCAGTGTCATTGCATGTCTGTTCCTCTAAACGAACCACATAAGGATCCAGCAGTGTCATTGCATGTGTGTTCTTCTCATGAACCACAACTAGTGTCATTGCATGTATGTTCTTCTCACAAACCACATAAGGATCCACTAGTGTCATTGGATGTGTGTTCTCCTCATGAACCACATATGGATCCACCTAGTGACATTGCATGTCTGTTCTTTTCATGAACCAAAGCTATAGTCATTGCGTGTCTGTGCTTTCCACAAACCACATAAGGATCCTCTTTTCATGATCCATACCCAATTTCATTACATTTCTGTTCCTCTAAACAAACCACTTATGGATCCACCTAGTGTCATTGGATGTGTGTTCTTCTCATGAACCACACATGGATCCACCAATGTCATTGCATGTGTGTTCTTCTAAACAAACCACATAAGGATCCACCAGTGTCATTGCATGTCTGTTGTTTTCATGAACCAGACCCAGTGTCATTGCATGTGTGTTGTTCTAAACAAACCACATAAGGATCCACCAGTGTCATTGCATTTCTATTTTTCTCATGAACCACAGCCAGTGTCACTGCATGTCTGTTCTTCTCACAAACCACATAAGGATCCACCAGTGTCATTGGATGTGTGTTCTTCTCATGAACCACACATGGATCCACCTAGTGTCATTGCATGTCTGTTCTTTTCATGAACCATAGCTAGAGTCATTGCATGTTTGTGCTTTCCACAAACCACATATGGATTCACCAATGTCATTGCATGTCTGTTGTTTTCATGAACCACAACCAGTGTTATTGCATGTATGTTCCTCTAAACAAACCACACATGGCTCCACCTAGTGTCATTGCATGTCTGTTCTTTTCACAAACCACACATGGATCCACCAGTGTCATTGCATGTGTGTTCTTTTTATGAACCTCGGCTAGAGTCATTGCATGTGTGTTCTTCTAAACAAACCACATAAGGATCCACCAGTGTCATTGCATGTGTGTTCTTCTCATGAACCACAGCTAGTGTCATTGGATGTGTGTTCTTCTCATGAACCACACATGGATCCACCAGTGTTATTGCATGTGTGTTCTTTTCATGAACCACAGCTAGAGTCATTGTATGTGTGTTCTTCTAAACAAACCACAAAAAGATCCACCCGTGTTATTGGATGTGCGTTCTTCTCATGAACCACACATGGATACACCAGTGTCATTGCATGTGTGTTCTTTTCATGAACCACGGCTAGAGTCATTGCATGTGTATTCTTCTAAACAAACCACATAAGGATCCACCACTGTCATTGCATGTGTGTTCTTTTCATGAACTACGTAAGGATACACCAGTGTCATTGCATGTCTGTTCTTTTCACAAACCACATAAGGATCCACCAGTGTCATTGCATGTTTGTTATTTTCATGAACCACATATAGATCCACTAGTGTCATTGCATGCGTGTTCTTCTAAACAAACCACATAAGGATCCACCAGTGTCATTGCATGTCTGTTCTTTTCAAGAACCACACCTAGTGTCATTACATGTATGTTCCTCTAAACAAACCACATAAGGATCCACCAGTGTTGTTGCATGTCTATTCTTCTCATGAACCACAGCCAGTGTCATTGCATGTCTGTTCTTCTCACAAACCACATAAGGATCCACTAGTGTCATTAGATTTGTGTTCTTCTCATGAACCACACATGGATCCACCTAGTGTCATTGCATGTCTGTTCTTTTCATGAACAACAGCTAGAGTCATTGCATGTCTTTGCTTTCTACAAACCACATATGGATCCACCAGTGTCATTGCAAGTCTGTTCTTTTCATAAACTACACCTAGTGTCATTGCATGTCTGTTCCTCTAAACAAACCACACATGGATCCACCTAGTGTCATTGGATGTGTGTTCTTCTCATGAACCACACATGGATCCACCAATGTCATTGCATGTGTTTTCTTTTCATGAAGCACAGCTAGAGTCATTGCATGTGTGTTATTCTAAACAAACCACATAAGGATCCACTAGTGTCATTGCATGTCTGTTCTTTTCATGAACCACACCTAGTGTCATTGCATGTGTGTTCTTCTAAATAAACCACATAAGGATCCACCAGTGTCATTGCATGTGTGTTCTTCTAAACAAACCACATAAGGATCTACTAGTGTCATTGCATGTCTATTCTTCTCATGAACCACAGCCAGTGTTATGGCATGTCTGTTCTTCTCACAAACCACATAAGGATCTACTAGTGCCATTGGATGTGTGTTCTTCTCATGAACCACACATGGATCCACCTAGTGTCATTGCATGTCTGTTCTTTTCATGAACAACAACTAGAGTCATTGCATGTCTTTGCTCTCCACAAACCACATATGGATCCACCAGTGTCATTGCATGTCTGTTCTTTTCATGAACTAAACCTAGTGTCATTGCATGTCTGTTCCTCTAAACAAACCACACATGGATCCACCTAGTGTCATTGGATGTGTGTTCATCTCATGAACAACACATGGATCCACCAATGTCATTGCATGTGTGTTCTTTTCATGAAGCTCAGCTAGAGTCATTGCATGTGTGTTATTCTAAACAAACCACATAAGGATCCACTAGTGTCAGTGCATGTCTATTCTTTTCATGAACCACACCTAGTGTCATTGCATGTGTGTTCTTCTAAATAAACCACATAAGGATCCACCAGTGTCATTGCATGTGTGTTCTTCTAAACAAACCACATAAGGATCCACTAGTGTCATTGCATGTCGATTCTTCTCATGAACCACAGCCAGTGTTATTGCATGTCTGTTCTTCTCACAAACCACATAAGGATCTACTAGTGTCATTGGATGTGTGTTCTTCTCATGAACCACACATGGATCCACCTAGTGTCATTACATGTCTGTTCTTTTCATGAACAACAACTAGAGTCATTGCATGTCTTTGCTTTCCACAAACCACATATGGATCCACTAGTGTCATTGCATGTCTGTTCTTTTCATGAACCACACCTAGTTCCATTGCATGTATGTTCCTCTAAACAAACAACACATGGATCCACCTAGTGTCATTGGATGTGTGTTCTTCTCATGAACCACACATGGATCCACCAATGCCATTGCATGTGTATTCTTTTCATGAAGCTCAGCTAGAGTCATTGCATGTGTGTTATTCTAAACAAACCACATAACGATCCACCAGTGTCATTGCATATCTGTTCTTTTCATGAACCACACCCAGTGTCATTGCATGTGTGTTCTTATAAACAAACCACATAAGGATCCACCAGTCTCATTGCATGTGTGTTCTTCTAAACAAACCACATAAGGATCCACCAGTGTCATTGCATGTCTGTTCTTTTCATGAACCACATAAGGATCCACCAGTGTCATTGGATGTGTGTTCTTCTCATGAACCACACATGGATCCACCAGTGTCATTGCATGTGTGTTCTTTTCATGAACCACAGCTAGAGTCATTGCATGTATGTGCTTTCCACAAACCACATATGGATCCACCAGTGTCATTGCATGTCTATTCTTTTCATGAACCACACCCAGTGTCATTGCATGTCTGTTCCTCTGAACAAACCACACATGGATCCACCTAGTGTCATTGCATGTGTATTCTTCTCATGAACCACAGCTAGAGTCATTGCATGTACGTTACTTCCATAAACCACATATGGATCCACCAGTGTCATTGCATGTCTATTCTTTTCATGAACCACAGCTAGAGTCATTGCATGTCAGTTCTTCTCACAAACTACATATGGATCCACCAGTGTCATTGCATGTCTGTTCTTTTCATGAACCACAGCTAGAGTCATTGCATGTCAGTTCTTCTCACAAACCTGAAGGAAATATGCCCTGAGAGGCAATAATAAAGTTGTTATTATATATTCCTTATACATGATAGATGTTTATTTTGCATGCTATAATTGTACTGATAGGAAACATCAATACATGTGTGTTTAATAAACAAAAAGGGTTCCTAGTCATGCCTCTCTTATAGACTAGCTTGTTGATTAACAAGATGGTCAAGGTTTCCTGATCATGGACATTGGATGTTGTTAATAACAAGGTCACACAATTGGTGGAATGATGTGATGAACATTCATCCGAAGTATAGCATTATGATCAAGTCATTGTGTTTATATTGCTATAACATCATACGAAGTAATCTTTATCCTTAGACCATGAGATCATGTTAATTGCTAACACCGGAAGAGTATCTTGATAACATCAAACGTCACACCGTAACAGGGTAACTATAAAGATGGGTTCAGTGCTACGAAGGTGTTATGTTGAGGCTCATGGATCAAGAGTGGAATTTGTCAATCCAGATGACGGATAGATATACTCTGGGCCCTCTCGGTGATATCACATTAGGATAGCTTGCAAGGAAGTGATGTGATCACTAGAATGTTATATCACGGGAACGAGAAAAGAGTGCATGTCGGTAACGAGATCAAACTAGGTATGGAGATACCGATGATCGAATCTCGGACATGTAATATATCGAGAGACAAAGGGATTTAGTTACAAGCGTTAAAGGTTCTCACGATCACAGGAGTCATCGTTGAATGTGTAGGAGTCAGTACGGATCTCCAGGTCCCGTTGCTGATTATTTATCGGAGAAGGGTCTCGATCATGTCTGCATTATTCGCGAACTGTAGGGTGGCACACTTAAGAGTTATCGGACACCATTTTGGAGCACATATGTTTCAGACGAAAGAATTGCAAAGCGCAGGAATTGTTTCAATAGAAATCGGAAATTGTTTCGGGTGAAATTGCAGAAGGTGGTTCTGCATGTGATATTGAAATATAGCAAGGGGCTATATGTGAATGTTTGTTAATTAAAGTAATTAACAAAATTATGAATAAATTTAATGAAAGGGTTTTATTAAATGAGAGAGCATTAAATTTGGAGAAACTTAATGCATTTAAAGTGGAGACTTTAAAAGGGAATGTGAAGAGGCATTTTAATGTGGAGGAGTTACCACCACATGAATGGGGGAGGTGAGGGGTCACCCCCCCATGCGCCGTCCATGGAGAGAGGGGGCACCCCCCTTCCTCCTATAAAAGGCCATCCATTCCTCCTTCATCCACACACACCTCCTTGCGAAGGATCTCTCCCCCTCTAGAATTATTCCCCCATGGTCTCAGATTAGCGAGATACATGTTCCCGGTGGCATTTCGTCTGGAAGGAGTTGCTTCTTCCGCTGGATCGCTGGAGCGAGGAGGTGGAGGTTGTCCGGTGGCTTGAACGTGTGTGCGAATGCGGATGCGCTGCTGAGTTGCGGTGCTCGGACTTCCTCACGATCTTGAGATCGGCAAGTGTACGACTACATCAACCACGAGTTCCTACTCGTTAACAAAGCTCGTTGTCTACGAGGGCAAGTTCTCTATGTATGTATGTCCACCCGTTTGCTTTGTACCTAATAGATAGATCTTGGCGTGTAGTTCACACCGTAGGAAAAATTTTGTTTTCTATGTTATGACCCAACAAAGGGTATCGAGCCTGATCTATGCGTAGGTGCTTTGCACGGGTAGTACACATATGGTTGATATGTGGGCGATGATGATCATGTTATTGCATCTTCTATGTATTTTGGATATTGGTGGCATAGTGGGATGAAGCTCGGACCAACCTTACATGTCATCGTACATGAGACCGGTTCCACGACTGACATGCAACTTGTTTTGCATAAGTGGCTGGCGGGTGTCCGTCTCTCCTACTATAGTCAATATCTGATTTACAACGAGTTGCTAATAACTTAGTTATCCTTGTTGTGGTTCATGTTCGTAGGTAAGAACGGTTCTATCTCCGAATGCCCTAAGCCACGTAAAACTTGCAATTGATAAATTAGAGGCGTCTAGTTTAGATCGTTGCTGGGCTAGTGTTTGATATGGTATTGTTGTAAGTAGATGTATGATAGATACTCTTACAACTCACTTAACGTGTAAGTTCCATAGACCTTGGCCTTACACACAAAGAAATGATAGAGATCATACCACGATGCAAATGATAGAGATCAAATGCATGGACCATATCATCTCACTTCACACATTAGATGATAGCATCTTATACTGCTAGTTTGGCGCGTTTGATAGCATTATAAGATGATCCCTCATTTAGATATCAAGATAAAATGTGTTCTTCCTTAAGTATGCACCGTTTTGTGGATCGTGTTTTGAGGCATCACGTGATGATCGGGTGTTTTCGACTCTACGCTTTCATACAACGAGTGTAAGACAGTTTTACACACGCAAATACTAAGGTTCTTACTTGACGAGCCTAGCATGTACAGACATGGCCTCGGAACACGGACCGAAAGGTTAACCGTGATTCATATAGTTGATATGATGCCCATATAGATGCTCGCCTTTGAAGCTACACTGACTCACGTGATCATCGGACTTGGTGTAGTGGATTTGGTTCATGTAATCACCAAAAGGACACGAGGGATGTCGTTTTTGAGTGGGAGTTCATTAGTAATTTGGATTAGTTGAACTCAATCTATCATAAAATTAGTCTAAATATACTTTACAAATTCTGTTGTAGATGGCACCACCTGCTTTTAATTTCAATGTGTTCATGGAGAAAGAGAAACTTGCTGCGAATGGTAGCAACTTCACCAACTGGGCTATGAATTTGAGGATTCTCCTCACTGCTGCACAAAAGCAATATGTGCTGGATGCGCCGCTAGGCCCCCCACCAGCTTCTAATGCCCCTGACGAGGAAAAGAACGTCTATATAACTCATCAGGAGGACCGCAACTTAGTTCATTGCGGCATACTGTATGGGCTAGAGCCAGAACTTCGAAAGCGTTTCGAAAATGGCAATGCCTTTGATACCATGGGAGAATTGAAAATGATTTTCGATACCCATGCTGTCGTAGAGAGTTATAATGCTACAGAAAAGTTCTTTAGCTGCATGATGGAGGAAAATAGCTCCGTTAGTGAGCACGTACTCAAAATGTCTGGGTACGCCGATAAGCTTGTGTCCTTGGGAATAACGATTCCCATTGACTTAGGCATACATCATGTTCTCCAATCTCTGCCACCTAGCTACAAGAGCTTCGTGATGAACTATAATATGCAGGGCATGAAGAAGTCTCTTCCCGAGCTTCTGTCAATGCTTAAGACTGCAGAAGTGGAGATTAGGAAAGAACATCAAGTGTTGATGATCAATAGGACCACCGTTTCAAGAAGGATAAGAAAGTCAAGCACAAGGGAAAGAAGGGTGGCAAGTACACGCCTGAAAAGAAACCCCGAGCTGGCCCTAAGTCCGACAATCGAGTGCTACTATTGCAAGGATCGCCATTGAAGAATCGCCCCAAGTATTTGGCGGACAAGAAGTCTGGCAAGGCAAACAAAGGTATATGTGATATACATGTTATTGATGTGTACTTGACTAGTACTCGCAGTAGCACCTGGGTATTTGTACCGGATCATTTGCTAATATATGTAACTTGGTTCAGGGGCTGCGGAACAACCGACAACTAGCAAGGGATGAGGTCACGATGCGGGTCGGCAATGGATCAAGAGTTGATGTGATCGCCGTCGGAACGCTGCCTCTCCATATGCCATTGGAATTAGTTATAAACCTAAATAATTGTTATTTGGTGCCTGCACTGAGCATGAACATTGTATCCGGATCATGTTTGATGCAAAGTGGTTATTCATTTAAGTCTGAAAACAATGGTTGTTCGATTTATATGAATAATATCTTTTATGGTCATGCACCTATGTTGAATGGTTTATTTCTGTTGGATCTCGATAGCAGTATTACGCATATTCATAATGTTGATGCTAAAAGGATTAAACTTGATAATGATATATCTTCATATATGTGGCACTACCGTCTAGGTCATATTGGCGTTAAACGCATGAAGAAGCTCCATTCTGATGGACTTTTGGAATCACTTGATTTTGAATCATTTGATACATGTGAGCCATGCCTTATGGGCAAGATGACTAGAACGCCGTTTTTCGGTTCAATGGAACGGGTGACAAATCTATTGAAAATCATACATACTGATGTGTGTGGACCAATGAGTGTGTCGGCGCGAGGTGGATATCGTTATTTTGTTACTTTCACGGATTATTTGAGTAGATATGGGTATATCTATTTGATGAAACACAAGTCTGAAACTTTTGAAAAGTTCAAAGAATTTCAGAATGAAGTGGAAAATCATCATAACAGAAAGATCAAATTTCTGCGGTCCGACCGTGGAGGAGAGTATCTTAGTTACGAGTTTAGCACACATATGAAAGACTATGGAATAGTTTCACAACTCACGCCTGCTGGAACACCACAACGTAATGGTGTGTCGGAGCGTCGTAATCGTACCTTATTGGATATGGTTCAATCTATGATGTCTCTGACTGACTTACCTCTGTCATTTTGGGGTTATGCACTGGAAACAGCTGCATTCACTTTAAATCGGGCACCATCTAAATCCGTTGAAAAGACACCGTATGAATTATGGTTTGGAAACAAACCTAAGCTATCATTTCTTAAAGTTTGGGGATGCGATGTTTATGTGAAGAAAATTCAACCGGATAAACTCGAACCCAAAGCGGAAAAATACGTCTTCATAGGATACCCTAAGGAAACAATTGGGTATACCTTCTATCACAGATCTGAGGGCAAGGTTTTTGTTGCCAAGAATGGATCCTTTCTTGAGAAGGAGTTTCTCGCGAAAGGTGTGAGTAGTCGGAAGGTAGAACTCGAAGAGGTTATTGAACCTTCTCTTCATGGAATGGCGAGTGGTGCAGCACCGGAAGTTGTTTCGGAGTTGACTTCATCTGATGAAGAGAGAGCTAATGATAATGATCATGAAACTCCGAAAGAGGACACTACCGAACCTCGCAGGTCAAGTAGGACACGTGCAGCTCCTGAACTGTACAGCAATCCTGTTGTGAATTTCATGGTTGATGAAATGGATGACCCTGCGACGTATGAAGAAGCGATGATGATCCTGGATTCCAACAAATGGCTAGAAGCCATGAAATCCGAGAAGGAATCCATGTACGAGAACCAAGTTTGGAACTTGGTGGACTTACCTCACGACCGAAAGGCCGTTGAGAATAAATGGATTTTCAAAAGGAAAACTGATGCTGATGGTAATGTGACCATCTATAAGGCTCGACTTGTGGCAAAGGGGTTTCGACAAATTCAAGGAGTTAACTACGATGAGACATTCTCTCCCGTAGCGATGCTTAAGTCGGTTAGGATTATGTTAGCAATTGCTGCATATTTCGATTATGAAATATGGCAGATGGATGTCAAAACTACGTTCCTCAATGGTAAGATTGAAGAAGACTTGTATATGATACAACCTAAGGGTTTTGTCGATCCTAAGGATGCTAATAAGGTGTGCAAACTTCAACGATCCATCTATGGACTGAAGCAAGCATCACGAAGTTGGAATCTCCGCTTTGATGAGGTGATCAAAGAGTTTGGATTTGTCCAAACTTATGGAGAGGCTTGTATTTACAAGAAAGTGAGTGGGAGCAATGTGGCATTTCTGATATTATATGTGGATGACATATTATTGATTGGAAATGATTTAGATCTTTAAAACAGTGTTAAAAGTTATCTAAACAGCAAATTTTCGATAAAGGATCTTGGTGAAGCTTCATATATATTAGGCATTAAAATCTATAGAGATAGATCAAGACGCCTAATTGGGCTATCGCAGAGTACATACCTTGATAAGATATTAAAGAAGTTTAATATGGATGAAGAAGGGGTTCTTACCTATGTTGCAAGGCAAGACATTGAGTAAGACTCAAAGTCCGGCTACGGTGGAAGAAAGAGAGATAATGGATAAGATCCCCTATGCCTCAGCCCTAGGCTCTATAATGTATGCCATGCTATGTACAAGACCGGATGTGGCACATGCTATTAGTTTGACTAGTAGGTACCAATCTGATCCAGGTTGAACCTTTGGATAGCGGTCAAGAATATCCTTAAGTACTTGAGAAGAACTAAGGATATGTTTCTTATATACGGAGGTGAAGAAGAGCTAGTCACTAAGTGTTATGTCGATGCTAGCTTTGACACTGATCCGGATGACTCTAAGTCTCAATCCGGATACGTATTTCTCTTGAACGGAGCAGCAGTTAGTTGGAGGAGTTCCAAACAACCTGTGGTGGCTAGATCAACAACGGAGGCGGAATATGTTGCCGCTTTGCTTAAGCAGAAGCGGTTTGGATGAAGGAGTTCATAACGGAACTGGGTGGGGTTCCCAGTGCGTTGGACCCGATGGTGATCTATTGTGACAACAATGGAGCCATAGCCAACGCAAAGGAACCAAGGTCTCACAAGAATTCCAAGCATATTAAGCGCCGGTTTCACTCCATCCGCGAGCATGTCAAGGATGGAGATATAAAGATTTGTAAAGTGCACACGGACCTGAATGTAGCAGATCTGTTGACTAAATTACTCCCTAGGTCAAAACATGATCAACACCAGAACTCCATGGGTGTTAGATTTATCACTATGTGAACTAGACTATTGTCTCTAGTGCAAGTGGGAGACTGAAGGAAATATGCCCTGAGAGGCAATAATAAAGTTGTTATTATATATTCCTTATACATGATAGATGTTTATTTTGCATGCTATAATTGTATTGATAGGAAACATCAATACATGTGTGTTTAATAAACAAAAAGGGTTCCTAGTCATGCCTCTCTTATAGACTAGCTTGTTGATTAACAGGATGATCAAGGTTTCCTGATCATGGACATTGGATGTTGTTAATAACAAGGTCACACCATTGGTGGAATGATGTGATGAACATTCATCCAAAGTATAGCATTACGATCAAGTCATTGTGTTTATATTGCTATAACATCATACGAAGTAATCTTTATCCTTAGACCATGAGATCATGTTAATTTCTTACACCGGAAGAGTATCTTGATAACATCAAACGTCACACCGTAACAGGGTGACTATAAAGATGGGTTCAGTGCTACGTAGGTGTTATGTTGAGGCTCATGGATCAAGAGTGGAATTTGTCAATCCAGATGACGGATAGATATACTCTGGGCCCTCTCGGTGATATCACAATAGGATAGCTTGCAAGCAAGTGATGTGATCACTAGAATGTTATATCACGGGAACAGAAAATAGTGCATGTCGGTAACGAGGTCAAACTAGGTATGGAGATACCGATGATCGAATCTCGGACATGTAATATATCGAGAGACAAAGGGATTTAGTTACAAGCGTTAAAGGTTCTCACGATCACAGGAGTCATCGTTGAATGTGTAGGAGTCAGTACGGATCTCTAGGTATCGCTGCTGATTATTGATCGGAGAAGGGTCTCGATCATGTCTGCATTATTCGCGAACCGTAGGGTGGCACACTGAAGAGTTACCGGACACCATTTTGGAGCACATATGTTTCAGACGAAAGAATTGCAAAGCACAAGAATTGTTTCAATAGAAACCGGAAATTGTTTTGGGTGAAATTGCAGAAGGTGGTTATGCATGTGATATTGAAATATAGCAAGGGGCTATATGTGAATGTTTGTTAATTAAAGTAATTAACAAAATTCTGAATAAATTTAATAAAAGGGTTTTAGTAAATGAGAGAGCATTAAATTTGGAGAAACTTAATGCATTTAAAGTGGAGACTTTAAAAGGGAATGTGAAGAGGCATTTTAATGTGGAGGAGTTACCACCACATGAATGGGGGAGGTGAGGGGTCACCCCCCCATGCGCCGGCCATGGAGAGAGGGGGCACCCCCCTCCTCCTATAAAAGGCCATCCATTCCTCCTTCATCCACACACCTCCTTGTGAAGGATCTCTCTCCCCCTCTAGAATTATTCCCCCATGGTCTCGGATTAGCGAGATACATGTTCTCGGTGGCATTTCGTCTGGAAGGAGTTGCTGCTTCCGCTGGAGCGAGGAGGTGGAGGTTGTCCGGTGGCTTGAACGTGTGTGCGAGTGCGGATCCGCTGCTGAGTTGCGGCGCTCGGACTTCCTCACGATCTTGAGATCGGCAAGTGCACGACTACATCAACCACGAGTTCCTACTCGTTAACAAAGCTCATTGTCTATGAGGGTAAGTTCTCTATGGATGTATGTCCACCCGTTTGCTTTGTACCTAATAAATGGATCTTGGCGTGTAGTTCACACCGTACGAAATTTTTTGTTTTCTATGCTGCGGACCCAACAAAACCACATAAGGATCCACCAGTGTCATTACATGTCTGTTCTTCTCATGAACCACACATGGATCCACCAGTGTCATTGCATGTGTGTTCTTTTCATGAACCACAGCTAGAGTCATTGCATGTGTGTTCTTATAAACAAACCACACATGGATCCACCTAGTGTGATTGCATGTATGTTCTTTTCACAAACCACACATGGATCCAGTAGTGTCATTGCATGTGTGTTCTTTTCATGAACCACAGCTAGAGTCATTGCATGTGTGTTCTTCTAAACAAACCACATAAGGATCCACCAGTGTCATTGGATTTGTGTTCTTCTCATGAACCACACCCAGTGTCATTCGATGTGTGTTCTTCTCATGAACCACACATGCATCCACCAGTGTCCTTGTATGTCTGTTCTTTCCACAAAACACACATGGATCCACCTAGTGGAATTGCATGTCTGTTCTTTTCACAAACCACACATGGATCCACCAGTGTCATTGCATGTGTGTTCTTCTCATGAACCACAGCCAGTGTCATTGCATGTATGGTCTTCTAACAAACCACATAAGGATCCACCAGTGGCATTGGATGTGTGTTCTTCTCATGAACCACACATGGATCCACCCAGTGTCATTGCATGTCTGTTCTTTTCATGAACCACAACTAGATTCATTGCAAGTATGTGCTTTCCACAAACCACATATGGATCCACCAGTGTCATTGCATGTCTGTTTTTTTCATGAACCACACCCAGTGTCATTGCATGTCTGTTCCTCTAAATAAACCACACATGGATCCACCTAGTGTGATTGGATGTGTGTTCTTCTCATGAACCACACATGGATCCACCAGTGTCATTGCATGTGTGTTCTTTTTATGAACCACAGCTAGAGTCATTGCATGTGTGTTCTTATAAACAAACACATAAGGATCCACCAGTGTCATTGTATGTGTGTTCTTCTCATGAACCACAGCTAGTGTCATTGGATGTGTTTTCTTCTCATGAGCCACACATGAACCCACCAGTGTCATTGCATGTGTGTTCTTTTCATGAACCACAGCTAGAGTCATTGCATGTGTGTTCTTTTCATGAACCACAGCTAGAGTCATTGCATGTGTGTTCTTCTAAACAAACCACATAAGGATGCACCAGTGTCATTGGATGTGTTTTCTTCTCATGAACCACAACCAGTGTCATTGGATGTGTGTTCTTCTCATGAACCACACATGGATACACCAGTGTCATTGCATGTGTGTTCTTTTCATGAACAACAACTTGATTCATTGCATGTGTGTTCTTCTAAACAAACCACATAAGGACCCACCAGTGTCATTGCATGTGTGTTCTTTTCATGAACCACACCCAGTGTCATTGCATGTCTGTTCCTCTCATAAACCACACATGGATCCACCAGTGTCATTGCATGTGTGTAATTCTCATGAACCACAACCAGTGTCCTTGCATGTGTGTACCTTTCACAAACTACACATGGATCCACCAGTGTCATTGGATGTGTGTTCCTCTCATGAACCACATCTAGAGTCATTGCATGTGTGTTATTCTCACAAACCACATAAGGATACACCAGTTTCATTGCATGTGTGTTCTTCTCATGAACCACGGCTACAGTCATTGCATGTCTATTCTTCTCACAAACCACATAAGGATACACCAGTGTCATTGCATGTGTGTTCTTCTCATGAACCACAGCTAGAGTCATTGCATGTTTGTTCTTCTCATAAACCACATAAGGATCCACCGGTGTCATTGGATGTGTGTTCTTCTCATGAACCACACATGGATCCACCAGTGTCATTGCATGTATGCTCTTTTCATTAACCACAGTTAGAGTCGTTGCATTCCTGTTCTTTTCACAAACCACATATCACTAGTGTCATTTCATGTGTGTTCTTCTCATGAACCACACATGGATCCACCCAGTGTGATTGCATGTCTGTTCTTTTCACAAACCACATATAGATCCACCAGTGTCATTGCATGTTTGCTCTTTTCACAAACCACATATCGATCCTAATTAACCTTAGGAGAGCCTTAACCTTAGCCCCCCAATGGGTGGCCGTTAGACCGGGTCTTCTAGAAGGCACGCCCTAACATAGTTGTTCTACTTGATGATTGTTACATACCGTTCGATCAGGGCGCTTGGACTATTGGGATGGTCTTCGTGAGAGCGATCCGCGAGTAGGCTGTTCTGCGGCATGATTGGCCACGCTTGCTCTGGACAAACTGGCAACACCGGGCGCTCTCTTGTTGCGAGTGTCACGACTCACGAGTTCAGTGGGCCACATCCCAGTGTCACGTCCCCATTACTTCTCTTCCTCCCCGTACTTCTCTTCCTTCCCCTCGAAGCCACTTCCCCACTTCACTCCCATCTTCGTGGCAGGAAGCCGACGGCGCCTCCATCCCAATCCCCTCTCCCGTACCCCCCTCCTCTCGCCATGGGTTCAAGGGAGACAGGCGGAAACACGTCGTGACGACATGGATGGTGATTTTGATGTGAGTCGTCTCATCTCTATCTCTATCATCTGTGGCCAGTTATCTATTTTTTGAGCTAGATCTAATCTATTTACTCATGCGCGTATGATGTGTTAGGCCAACCAGACGATGTATGACTCTAACTATCATGGTTTAGAGGATGAAGATAGTCCTCTGCTATGTAAACATAGATATGTGCCTGCTAATTTTGTAGCGTTCGAAGGACGAAATGCAGGAAAGAGGTTTCTATAGTGTCAAGGACATCGTGCAATGATGCAAGGCAGAAGTTGCAGTGTTGTCAAATGGGTAGATCCAGAGTGGCCAAAATCGATGTAGAAAACGCTGGACAAGCTATGCGAAATGACTATTGAGTTGAAAGAATCCGTATTCAGCTCACTTCTTGATAGTGTTGAGATGAAGCTATGGGAACCAGTTGACACGACCAAGCATAAGCGAGATCTCAGGTGGGTGCAAGACAAGGTTAGCAAAGTCGAGAAGGAGAGGGACGCGGCATTGTGCCTGAAGGCTAAAGCAGAGCAAGAACTGACTCCAGCAAGTAATGATCTTCACCAGGCCAAAGTCCTACAGTTCACAACTACGAGTATTGACAAGTGCATGAGGAAAAATGCAGAGAAACAATTGAAGCTGTGTATCTGGCAGATGATTTGATCCTTGCTCTCGCATGAAGATGCGCATTTGGCTAAGATTAGGAAGATCAAGGAGATGTGTGATAACTAGTTCTATTTAGATTAAGCTCCGTGCCTTTTTAAGTTGTAATAGTTGTACTTGTTGACCTAGCGATCTGAACTATTGGACCCGGAGTCCTGGGAGGAAAAAAATTGGTCGCCCGTTAATCTATCTTAACCCTGCATTACTTCCTTTTGTCTGACCAATGCCCCTTGGATATTCCGCCCATCGCTTCGTCGTCCTCGTGTACAAATAGTCGTCGTCCATCCCCTCGTCCTCACCAATCTCCACCGCACCGTCGCTTAGTCGTCCATCCCCTCGCTCCCTCTCCAATCTCCACCATGCCGCCATGGAGATGCCCGCGCTGAATTTCTACGAGGCGGTGATGTTCGTGCACTTCGACATCCTCGCTCCGCCGGCCGCGACGGTGCCCCACGGATGGCGCATCAGCTATGCGGGGGTGTCGGTGGCTCCGCTCCTTGGCCGAGCCGAGATGGAGAGCGAAATCACGGCGCGGCGCCGCCAGATGCCCGCGTGGAAGAGGGCGCTTCCCCGGTACGCGGTGGCCAGCCCGTACTGGCCGGCACTGTTCAAGAAGGAGCGGAAGGCCAAGATTGGCAACCGCATCGTTTATGGGCGCGTGGTGCACCGGGATCTCCGCAACCGAGAAGGGCGGGAGAGGTTCTGGTCTGTCCCTGGATGGACCAAGTACACCGTCATCGCTGCCGCTCGCCGCGAAGAGGTGCTCCGTCTCGCGAACAATGCGGAAATCATGGAGGTTCCGTCCGACGACGACGAGGAAGCCGGCGGCTCGAAGGACAGTGGCAGCGGAAATGAAATTGTTGACTAGAGTTGAAATCGCACCTTTGTTTAGAAGAATTTGTGGTTGAATTAATGAAATGCCTCGATTTAGATCTCTGTCTCGATTAATTTGTGGAAGAATTTGTGATTTAGATCAATTTCTGCCTCGATTTAGATCTCTGTCCCGGATTGGGAACGTGACTGTGGACCAAATACCCCTTTTCTACTAGTGTATTCTGACATTGGTGGTTTGTTTAAACGTAATATACGTGGATTGTGCCGCATGCAAATGGCACAACCACGATTTATAAAGTGGAAGCACGTACACCCGGTTACTGGAGATCTGGGAGCTTCGCCAGATGCAGGGGATGCAGGAGCAGAGAGGCGGTGAGATAGACGGGTTAAAGATTAGGCCAGAAAGTGGTAACGATTTCCTCCTCATCTGGGCATTTTCGGTTGGCATTGCTGTTTATGTTGCCACGTTGTTGTGCAACATCTGAAATAAGTTGCTGCTTCATGCAGTGTGGCAGCTTAAATAATTTATTTCTGTACCACTTACATTCCATCGAATTTGGAGACCTCCTGCCCCTCAGCAATCGTGGAACCGTTGCTGCGTGTTTTCAGATAGAAGTGGCACAATCACAGTTTCAGATTCAACTACTGACTCGGACGTTTCCAAACCCTAAGTCGCGGTACATTTTACTCAGAGAACGTGGGTTGATTGTTTCGCCCAGCAAAGTACCACACACAGAGCTCTAGAATTTAACCGAATTACACATATAGGTTCAAGTTCAACACATTACTATGCATCTTCATTGCCAGCAGCCTTCTTCCGTAGCCTGGGTACCAAGCATTCACGTCCACTGGCTTCTTCATTTCCTGCCTTCTTCCTCTTCCTCCGTGCCAATTTTCTTAGCTTCACGTACTCTACATCGCCAGGACAATGGGCACTAGAATCGTGCCCAGCATCATCTTTCCACTCATTTTTAATTTCTTGGGGCAGCAAAATGACTGACCCGACAGTCATGTTTCTAATGTTGCGATGCTTCCTATCAAAGAAACAAGACTGTTGCATAACTGCCCAATATCTACAGAGTAAATAAAACAAAAATTAAAATTCAGCACAAACATGCGAACCCCAAGAGACATTTGCTTACGAGGAGCTAATTGGGTTTGAGTAATGTCAACACCATGATTTTTAATCCCAGATGCCCGTTATGACATACCTCGCAATCCCAGGATTACCATTTTTGCGAGACATAACGGATTGGATATCATAGTACATCATCCATTACAAACCATACATAAGGTTTTACACAAATAAGGATCTCATGATCCAGTCTTTAATACAACAAGTAGCGGAAATAAACGATAGCATAGCGGTGGGGTCCATCTTCAGGGGCACAGGCAATGCTGACGAAGGCAGATAGTCCTAGTTATCATAGCCGTCCTGATGACCATCATCTTGATAATCTCCTTCATAGTCTGGCCATGATAATAGCCAGGGACAAAAGCCATGAGTACTCATTAAGTACTCGCAAACTACTACTAGCAAGGGTTATGATTCCAAGTTAAAGTACTGAATTGAAAGAATAACTATCAAGTTAAGTTTGAAACCTAAGCTGAGTTCTGAAACAAGAAAAGATAAAATAAAAGTCTAGAATCACTTAAGGTGGGGAGCTATTTTCATCTACACAACCATGTTGTGGTCAAGTCAAGGTTCATCATTCATTTCAAGGTATTTAGAAAACATCTGACAACGAAACAGTATGGCCATTCCAACTGTCCATAACCGCGGACGCGGCTATTCGAATAGTTTGACACTCTGCAGAGGTGGTACACTTTCACCACAAGATTCGATACATCTGTCAGGGATAACCCTGAATCATCATACTTAGTATGCAGATAATCAAACATAACTATCCCTTTACACACCCTAGTACAAGCACCTCTCCTATGAGCATGGCCTCCCAACCATGACCATCAGTCATCTTGGGCACTGCATAGGTGGACAACATTGAGAGGTAGCCTCAGCTCAAACCTCTCCCGTGAGGGAACTAATACTAATGCATATAAATTTCCAGCTAAGCCTTACCCAATTCAGGTAATGTGGTTGTACGGTAAATTTGGAATGGTATCGCATCCAAATCCAACCATCAGTTTTATAAAAAGGGTTAAGGCTCATGCCTCATCATTTTCATCATCATAAACCAATTGTGTTTCTCAACACATGTCAAAACATCTCAATAGAATGACTCATCATTCCAAGGTTTTCATAACTCATTTGCACCAAGTGTTCCCATCTAAAATGACTCAAGTTTGATCTATTCTAAAACACTAGGTTAAGAGTGTTCACTAAGGTGGAAAGGTGGGATCAATCTCATGCCATAGAATGACATCTAAGGTTTTCTAGGTAGGTCAAGTTTTATACTCTTTATGCTACCTTCAAGATTAGTTAAAGGTCTTTGTGTAAACTAAGGGGGTGTGAGCAAAGTATGCTTAAGGCATCTTTTACTAAACTATCTAGTTTTATTCTAGCTTGCTACAATAGCTTACTAAAGCATGTTTGCAAGGGTTAGCTTGCCACTAATAGCTTGCCTTGGTTGGTGCAGTGGTTGAAGTTGTCTTCTTCTTCTTCTTCTTCTTCTTCTTGGTAGAACTCCTCCTCCTCGAAGGCTTGGTCGGTACTAGCGTCTAGAAATACATAGGAGTGCACAATCACCAAGCAATACTTAATTTAGGCTAAGTAATATTCTAAACCACACAAGTGATCATCTATTATCATCCCAAGCATCACAAGTTTAATTCAATATTTTTAACCTTTTTATTTTGGAAAAGTAATTTCTACTCATTGAAAAATTAACTACAATTTAATATTCACCACTAAAACCTGGGATCATGTGGACACATGTCCTCACCACATATTCTAACATGTGGGAATGAGATTTAAAGGGTGGATCAATATTACTTTGGTTTAAGTTTATTATTTAATGATTTAAAGTGACTAGAAATGCCTATATAGCATTATTTTGGTACTAGTCCAAAGTCACTGCCTGTAAACCTTAATATTATTACATATTTGGATAGATATGATGAAATGTGATTTTTGAGAGTTGGAATCAACTCAAAAGATAACTTGGTTGATTTTATAAAAATGTTTCAAGTTGCAAAAGCTTCTGTCTTCTTATTTTTATTAGGAGAAATCTATAACTCTAAATGGATTAACTCCAACGGGCTTGGATAGAGCATTTCAATACCTTCTAGACAAAATTGGTTTCATGCAATTTGGATTTTTAAACTCTCTGAATTGATTTTCAAACTAGTGGTCAGAAACTAGATTCAAACTAAAAGAAAAATCCAGATTTGAATCTATGGGCTAGCGCGGGAAAGGAAATGGGCCGGCCCAGTGGCCCTGCGCGGCATAGGGCTTAGCTGACAGGGGGGTCCCACTGGTCACATGACACTTAAAGCACTTAAAAGCAGCGTGGCTGTGGGCGTCGATTAGAGGTAGATCTGACGAGGGTCAGCGATGACGGGTCGATTACGGCTCAAACCCTAGCGGCTCGGTGGGGGCCTACTGAGGTCGTGCAGGGCTCCGGCAGGTCGGCGATCTTGAGCGAACAAAGTGGAAGACGACGGCGAGGCGAGGCGTGGTCGCGGCGGAGCTTGGGGTGGCTGGAATCAACGACACCATTCTTCTCCAGAGGCGGCGGCTCCGGCTGTAATTCCGGCGAGCTGCTACTCCACTTGCTCCGGCGAGGGGTGGTTGAGGTTCAGAGAGGTGAGGAGAGTGGAATGGTGTGAGTCTTCGGTGCTAGGGAGTGCTCCTTTTATAGGCTCGACGGTGAGACCAAGCGGGATGGGCGGTCGACGGTGGCGACATGGCTACGGCGAGCTAGCGACATGGCTGGGAATGGCGATCGATGGGCGGTCCCCTGGCTGTGCTCTAGCACTTAAATGCGGTCGTAGGGGCGGTGGTATGCGGTCGGGGTGAGGTGGCGCTCTGCGCGGCCGAAGCGGCTGTGTCCACGGCGAGCGGTGGCTATGGGGCTTTGGGCGGCGAACGGGGGTGTCTGGGGTGTTCTCCAGGTCGAGGCGGAGCGGTGAGCGCGGGCTGGTGTCGAGCGGCGGCTTGTGCACACGGGGACAGGGCGCGCTCTGCGGGCGGCGTCGGCATGGTCTAGTGGCACTGGGCGCGGCTTCTCCTCGGTGGTCCACGGCTGCTCTTGGCTCGGGCAAGGGACAGAGAGGGGCAATGCAGTGTTGGCTACCTCCTAGACATGGCGAGGGAAGGGGGAGTGGTCTGCTGCGACGGTTGCAAGGTTGGCCGGCCAGGGTGGTGCTCGGCATGGCATGGCATTGCCACTAGGGTGTAGGGGATGGGCTGCAATGGGCATGGTTTGATCAAAGGGGGACAGAGGGATTAAATGGAGATCAAATGGGGGCAAAACCCTGTTCAAAATAGTGAGCTAGGATTAGAGTTAGGATTCTGCCTGCCAAGTGTTTGATGAAATGGCCGCAAGAAAAAAGTTTTGAATTTTGAGTTCAAAAATTTTGGGTGATCTCCACTAGTGCTAGGTAGGCTCTGGTTGCAAGGGTTTTGAAAATAGAGCTCAAATACATGGTTTTTGAAATAGGGGTGATCTATGCATGTGCATTAGATTCAATTTTGAACTGCCATTTAAAATAGTTTCCAGAAGGTTTTTAGAAGATCAAAAGGTGGGCCTTGGTACCTCATTATGTGTACTAGCAAGGGGTGTAAAGATCAAGAATTGTTTCTGTTAAGAAATGAGTACTAGGAATAGCCAAAGTAGGCATGAGAGTTAATTTTGTCAAAATGACCATTCCTTTATTTTAATTCTTTTTTATATGATTTCTTTTAGGAAAAGTTTGGGAATGATGTAGATGATGCTTAAATCCCCTAAGAAACATTTTAGAAGCAAAGGATCACACAATCATGGCAATTCAAAACAACTCCTATTTTAAATGCACACATATATGAATGCTTTCATTTTAAATATGGAAAAGTTTTTGTTAATCCTAAATTTGGATGATTTGATCTTTGATAAGCTTGGATTGAAGTTTTGGGATGTTACAAGTAACCACCCTGTCCAAGAATAGAAGGGCGACTCCCAGTTGCAGAAGCTTCCACATCCAGTACATCATAGTTCAGCCCAAACATGCAAGCCGAAGCATACCTTTTCATCAACCCAATTAGCTGACTGTCACACGTTAGGGGAACCATGATGCCACGTTCATCCATGAAGCTGAACTTTGTAGTCTACTTTGGCCATAATTCATCATGATTACGCAGAGCCACAACCATACCAGATATAGTGCAGATCTGCGCAGGCGCTTCTTCCATCGTGATACAATGGTATCCATACCACTTGCCCTTAGAGTCGTACCTGAAGGGGACTACCGTAACCAGGTAAGGGTGGTCCACGGAGATCCCACTTGAAAGAAAATTGTGGACAAAATATGTTTGTTAGCGTTGGGCTAACAAACAATTAGAGGTTCGATGAGCAGCTCTCAGTTATAATTAGTGCGAATAGCAAAGAGAAGGGTAGCTCACCCGCTTGTAGCTAGAACTTCTTCTTCCTTGGTAGTAGGATCTGCCATCCTCCGAGGTGCTCGACTCGTCGGCGGCAGAGGCGGGCTAGAGCCTCGCAACAGCGGCTACGACATGCACCATTGGAGCTCGGGATCAGCGACTGGGCGCAGCAACTTGGTGCCAGAAGTCAAATGTCTGAAGGGATCGTCTTGCCTGGAGGGTGGATTCCGATGCCTCCGGTGCTAGGGGAAAGGTGGGAATGGATTTGTGAAATTGGTCAATGCATCCAATCCACTTAGCTACTCGATTTGCCTAAGAGGTTGCTGTGTTGGCGCTCGCGTCACGGACAGATGACCAACCTGAGGGTCCCGACCGTCTAATTCACGGGGC
This sequence comes from Avena insularis, assembly GCA_023614405.1. Classification (NCBI taxonomy): domain Eukaryota; kingdom Viridiplantae; phylum Streptophyta; class Magnoliopsida; order Poales; family Poaceae; genus Avena; species Avena insularis. The sequence continues at coordinate 108,890,406 of CM042692.1, forward strand.
AGTTTAACGGAATGTTTGAATTTGGTAGGGGTGAGATGAGTTTGCCTCGAAATGGCCCCTCTCAGTAGTTGGCGGTCCAACATTTCGAAACACGGAAATTGCAGGCAACTTAGGTACCGCCATGCGCTGGCCTGCAAACTTTGGTACCGCAGATGAACAGCCCCATGACAAAGAGCACGGTCACTGCGTCCTCACCATTTGCCTCGGAGAAGGAAGATCCGGTCCACCCACACTTCTCTTACAGTGGGGGACCAAAGACCTCAGCATAGTGGGTACGCCCGTTGCCATTTGGGTGTCAGGGGGACAGAAAGAAGCGCCGGATGGAGACAAACTGGGAAAAGGGAGGCCAGTTCATCAACTGGTGGAGGTGCGTCTGGGTAAAAGGACTCGGTCCACGAAAAGGTAGTCTTGTAGACCAACGCCCAGAAGGGTGGAACTCTGGTGACCCTCTTTGTCTGTAGACCAGGGGAGAGGCCCAACACCGCCCTATATGAGGATTCCTTCTCCCACCTTGCAAGGGATCGATCCAGAGATCTAAAAACCTAGACTTTCACCCTCCATTGTAACGTCGCGAGGCAAGTGAGCAATATAACAAGGCAGGAGTAGGGGCTTTAACTCATCACGAGGGTCCTGAACCTGGGTAAAAAACCTCGGTGTTAATTCTCTACCGTGTGTTTGCACCGCTGCCATAGCCATCGCTGATTTCCCTTGGAATCATGTGTTCAGCCCCCTCATGAACCAAGGGATCATTGGACCCTAGTTCCTTCGCGGGACAAATCTCCGACAGAGATTGAACCAATGGATCGAGAGGATAATAAATCAATTTATTCAATGGAAGCAGAGTTCAGAAGTAAAGGAATTACACACATGGATATTGAAGAAATGATGCCAATGCATTTTGAACCGTATGAACCAATGGATCAAAATGTGATTGAACCAATTGTACGATAGACTAGAGCACTTGATTCATTGGATGCAGAGAAAAAGAACAAACGGAACAAATGGAAGAAGATTATTGTGGACTCCGTGAATATTCCAGATAGGATCACCCGGAACAAGGTGGTGAACCCAGTGAAAAACACTAGGAGCAAGAAAAAATGAATTTGAATTATTAATTTGAATTTGTATGATGAATTTGAACTACTATCAATGTTTGTATTGAATTCGAACTACGGTGGCGCTCCCAAGTTTGCATGTTGGATAATCCCATATTGTATGTGTTATTGTAAGTTTCTATGGTCATCCACCTAGTTGCTTAGCGCTGCTCAGTTTTTCCCTCGACATGTGGTTAACAAATCGGGTTTAGCTAGTTCATGGCCTAAACCATGGCAAATGTTAACCAATTGATCCAAAATTTGGCACACTTGTGTATCTTGGAATGATTTACCATATGAAATTGGAAATTTTGGATTTATTTGTAATCAGCCACATTTTTCATTTTCTAAGTGATTAAATTCAAAAAATGGTTTTAGGGTTAGTTTAATTCAAAAAAGTCAAAACATAGTGCAACCTTCACATGGAGTCTTCTTATGTTACCTAAAACCTAGCATGAATAATAAAGGAAAAGGAAATAAAGAGAAATTCACTTATCCCCTAAATCACTTCTTAAACCCTTCTTGGAATGAGCTATTAGCTATGAAGATTCATGGCTTTCTACTCAATCATCCTCTAAAATAACCCATCCCAAAACATACTTTATCTAAATGAGGCCAAATTTGGAACACTTGTGTATCTTTGAGTTACAAAAAATATAATGTCCGCCAAGATGGATTATTTTGTTCAAATAACACATTTTCCATTTTTTATGCAAAAAGCTTGAATTTCCCTTACTCATTTTTTTTATCTAAGTGCCCTTGCTTTCCTTAGCTCTACTTAGTTTTCCCCTCCCGCCAAAGTTTTCCTTAGTTTTCTCCTCCCGCTAAAGTTTTCCTCACTTTCCCCTCTTACATGTCTCAGTTTGGCTGCACTCTGATTGGTCGAGATCTATGTCACACGGATCTTGGCCAACCATCGTTGGATACATCAAGATCTGACGGGCTAGAAGTCTCTCTCTCCCGATGGGCGCACCTACCTTGTACGGCGAGGAGAGCCCGATAGGCTGGATGTCTCTCCCTCCCTTTCCCTATCGCAGGTATACCAGCCGCATCAACTAGCGCTCAGTTTGGTTGTTCTCTGATTGGTCGATATGTATGTCACATGGATCTTGGCCAACTACCGTTGGATACATCATGATCCGACGGGCTAGAGGTGTCTCTCTCCCGTTGGGCACACCTATCTTGTACGAAGAGGAGAACCCGATGGGCTGGATGTCTCTCCCTCCTTTTCCTGTCGCACGTATACCAGCCACATCTTCCCCCCTCCTATCGACGTACGGCAACGAGGCAGTCCGAACAGCGAGCAGCGGCGCGGATATAAGCTTGGCGGTCCGGACGACGAGCAGCGGCGTGGATCTAAGTGTGGCGGTTCGAACGGCGTTTGGCGGCGTGGACCTAAGCGTGGCGGTCATATCAGCGTGCGGCGGTGCGGACCTAAGCGTGGGGGTCGGAACGGCTTGCGATGGTGCGGATATAAGCGTGGTGGCTAGAACGGCATGCGGCGGTGAGGATCTAAGCAGCTGAAATTTCTGTCTCTATTTGTCTCACTTCCGTTCACCTCCTCAGATCCATTGCTGATGAAAGACACCAATGGAAGCCATCATCCACGACATCAGTGCAACGGTAGTGGTGCCGACAATGGTCATCAATGCGAAGATGATTGAAGACATCATCCACAACATCACTACGACAGTGCAGATCAAACCCTCGTGAACCGAAGCTGTGGGAGGTAGGCCACGGCCGCGGCTGGCACGTCAAGTGCACTTCGATGGTGAAGGTCAGATGTACCTCGTGGCCGGATGGATGGGAGCACTTTCCTCGTACTTTTTGGAGTACACATACGGAGAGGAGGGCGGCTAGCTCACCATCCACTAGAAATTGGGACAAATTTGAGCCCAATTTGAACCAAAATTTCGTGACTTAAAATATATGTATGATTTGAATAAATTTGATATGTATTGAGCCGTGAGACCAGTGGATATGCTCGAAAGCTATTTCATAAGTAGTAGTACTTTCTTTGACAATCTCCGGTGGGCTTGTATAAATTTGATTGAAATATGTATGATTTGAATCAAAATTGATATGTATGTGAGCTGTGAGGACGGTGGATATGCTCTAAAGCTGATTCATAAGTAGTACTCCCTCTGACCCAAATTAGTTGATTTATTTTTGTCTAGATTCGATTATATTTAGACACAAATTAGTATTAGATTCATCCGTATCTTGACGAATTTGAGTCAACTAATTTGGATCGGAGGGAGTTGTACTTTCTTTGACAATCTCTAGTGGGCTTGTATAAATTTGATAGAAATATGTATGATTTGAATCAAAATTGATCTGTACTCTTGAACCGTGAGGCCAAGGAATTGGCATTCCAGCTCCGTGCCTTGAGCATGGCCACAGATCACTCTCTAGAGAAGAAGAATGCGGCATCAAGAAGAACGGGGAATGGATGCTGCCGCCAACACTGCAAGTCTACATGGCAGCGACAAAACGGGCAAAACTACTAGGGCCCCAACTTGACCCTCTAGGCATTTGGCATGCCAACTATGGACAGCTAGATCCAATGACAAGCAACTCGGGCCCCGCAATGCATTCTCTTAACAACTTTGGGACTGCAAAGTGACTAAATTAGCAGGAACTCACAACCATCCATTGAATAACAATCCTACTCTCTAAATTAGCTATCTATTCAACTAATCATTACATGTAAACTGCTTGGACAGGGATGAAAACTACTAAAACTGCCCACATGAACCTACTATTCTCCTCCCCCTTCACTTGAAGTTCAAGTTTTAGATTTTCTACCACTTGATCTGATACGGCAAGATCCGCCTCAAGTGTCAACTTCCCTTTTCGAATAAGCTCTGAATTCTTCTTTTGTTCCTCGACAGTATGCTTCAGCTCGAATATCGACGGGTTTTTATGGGCCAATTCATCACCTAAATTGGCACTCCAAATCCATCCTCTAGCTAGACCAACGGGTTGATTCATCTTGGTATGCAATGTACCATGGATCATCATCATTCATAACACACTGTAACAATCCCAAAATAAAACCAATTGAAATCAGTTCGACAGGCCATGGCAGCACTTCAAATTCAACGGTAGTACAAAGAGAAGGAGTTACCTACACTTCCAACATGGTAGGATAAGGAGAATGTGTCCACAACATGATCGATTCCCCACCTTCACCGGTGTACCCGCTATGGCTAGACATTGAGGACTAATTTGCACCTGCAATATCGAGGAAATTATGGGAACTGAATTGATTAGGGTGGGCGGAGCAGGAGCGAAGGTCTTACCAAGCACTACTATAAATTGCTGCAACTGTTCGTCGAGCTATGGCGGCGGATCAAAATCTCGGTTGTCGTGGATGGCAAACCTACCTTCGGTCGGTACTGCCTCAATGTACAATGCATGCGAACGAAATAGGTGTTGGATCTGTGGTTGAGGTGCGGCGCGGAAGTCCGTCCGACACCGCCGTAGGACGGATCCGGCGACTCGTCGATGCACCGACAATGGCTTCTCTGTCTACCAGTGGGATAGGAGTTGCTCGGGGCTAGGGGCTAGGAGTAGATGAGAGAGCCAATCTCACATGTCATACAAGACCCCACCTGTGAATGTTTGGGGGAGTAGCTTCTCCGGGATTTTTGCATATCTGCCAAACTTTTTCTGTGAAATTTGCATATTTGCCACATGACCACCACATGTTAGTGACACACAAAATGGCAAATATGAAAGTTGCAAAGTAAAACGTGTTAAGAAATCCCCCTCCATCCCCACATGACGGCCCCATCGGTCATTGCCTTTGATGGCCCCATAGAACGCCTCCACATGGCAGCTCCATTGTTCATTGGCTTCGGCAGCCCCACAGAACGGCCCCATTTGTCATTGTCTGCACTGGCCACATAATCAGGAAAAATGTGGCCCACAAGTCAGCAAGAGATTGATGGATGGTCCGACAGGTATCCTGGCCCCACCTGTTGGCACATAACATCCATGGCAGGACCCGCCCCAACATGGTCCTACTGGTCAGCATGTAACGGTCAAGCATTTGACCTGATAGCATCCCTCCGTCCGAGCGCCTGCGAGGGTTTTACAATAGTCGGAGGGGAAAAGTGAGGAAAAGTTAAGTGACTAGGGAAAACTGAGTACAACTAACGAACCAGGGGCAACACAAAAATAAAAATCCCTACATATTAATCACTGCCTCCCGAGGTTGCTTTGATCGCATCAACTATCATATCCGTAATTGGGTGACCATCAAGGTGTGCATCAGGTATTCTAGAGGAACTTTTGAGACCTATGTAACAAGACCAGGATCCGTCCATCTGAGTGAAAGATAGATACCCTGGACCCACTCAGTGAGATTACATCTACAAGTTCGAACATGTGACTAGGTCACGGGGATGTAATATCATGGGAACGAGTAAATGCGTTTGTCACTAATAAGATCGACCTAGGTATATCGATACCGGAGATCGGTTCTTGGACAAACCAGGTATCGTAGAGTGAAGGGTATGAGACTCGACGTTCAAGGTTCAAGCGATCAAGTTATTCGTGGAATGTGAAGGGATCTACATGTGTTTCCATATACCACTGATGATCAATTGATCAGGGAGATGTCCCCTTCATACCTGAACATTCTCGAGTCGTAGGGTGTCACACTTAAGGGTAGAGATTCTTAGGGATTGATCCAAGATCGTAGGAGAAAAAAAGAGAGAACTCTGGAATAGTTCCAGAGTCATATACCGAATGTGTTTCGGGGATATCTGATGATGACTGGATGGGTCTGAAAGGTGTTTCGGAGTGATAGGTATTAAATATTATATATTTACTATTAATTAAATGAATTAATATTAAAATATATTTTTAGTTGGATTTAATGGGGCAACCAACCTAAATGGGCCTCCGGAGAGGCCCAAGAGGGGGCCTCATGCCCTAGGAAGGGAAAGGGTGGTTGGCAGCCACTAATGGGATGCCCACCACGTGGGGCCCATGAGGGGCTGGCCGGCACGCCTCCCCACACCTCTCCCTTGATTAGTCCCACCCCGAGACTTTGAGGGAGGGAGTACCTCCCTTCCAACTATATAAAGAGGGGCACCCCTCTCCCCAAATCCACCCCTTTAATTGGCTTTGCCTATTCTCTCTCTCCCTCTCCCTCATGTGTGATTCCCAAGATTGGAACCACACATGGGGTTTGGGATTTCTCCACTATACGCACGTTGTTATGCTGGACTTAGTGTGGATGAATCTTCTTCCGCTGCTTTGTTGGACCAGAGACTAGGAGACGTATCTACATCGTATGTGTGTAAGGCCACGAGGCACTTCCACTTATGGTACTTTTGCTTGGAGCTTGCAGCTTGGACGTCGACACGACCACGAGGTCGACTACATCAGACAAGGAGTAAGGGGTGACTTGTGAGGAGCTTCGTGACCTTGAGGTCGGCTACAAGTATGACTATATCATCCATGTTCCCCTCAGAATGTTAACCACTTTCGGTCTTCAAAGGTATGAACACCGAATCACCGCTCGTTACTTTACATCTGCATAGATAGCTCTTGGCTAGGTGTGTTCACCGTAGGAATTTTTTTGTTTTCTACCAAGGAACCCCTTTAGTGGTATCAGAACCGATCTATGTGTAGATGTTTGGTATGAGTAGAACATATGTTGATTGTGTGGGCATAGATTCTCGAGTTGCTACCGTCCCACGTGTGCTTGTTCATATCGTGGGAATGTCGGATGAAGTGACCTGGACCAACCTTACGAGTAACCTTATGTGAGACTGGTTCCACGACTAATATATGGCTTGTACCATATAAGTGGCCAGTGGGTGTCTGTCTCTCCGACATTAGTTGGTATGGCATTTACAAAGGACTGCCCTAGGAAGGGGCTTAAAAGCGGCAACTAGTCAATCCATGTTATGGTTGGAAGTTCGTAGGTAGAAATGGTTCTCTTGCAAAATCCCTAACATCCGCGTAAAATATGCAAAGATAAAGTAGATATGTCTAACTTTATTTTCCTAGGGCTTGTGATATGTATGGTCAATGTAAGTATTTATGATATGAACCACCGAAGGCAAGGTGGCACCATGTACCCGATGTAATGCCGGCGCACTCGATGGAGATCAAGGCGCGACGACCATATCATATCACATAAGCTGTTTGCATTTGATGTGAATTGGTTGTGTATCGTATTATGCTAGTACTAGACTACAACGGTAGCATTATAAGATGATCTCTCAACATGATTCCAACATTTGTTTTCTCCCATAAGTGTGCACCACCAATAAAGTCCATCGTTGTGGAGCGGGCTATGATGATCGCGTGCAAACACATCAATGTTCGCATATGGTGGGTGCAAGCCATGTATGCATTGCAATACACTATGATTAAGTTGGCGAGACTAGCATGGACATGGTCCCAGAACACAGATGAGCCAAAGGTTAAGCATGAGTCACATGGTGATGTGATCGATATGTTGATATCTAACCTAGCAGTTGTATCAAAGGTCATGATGATCGGGGATGCTATGGTGTAAAGGGATCATGTAATCACTGAATGAACGTTGGGGGATTTTCATTTGAGTGGGAGTTCTGGTAATGAACTCATATTATGAACTAAAAAATCCAAGTGAATTTGCATAGTTCATTGTAGTTGGCATCTGTTATAGACTACCTTGGTTGTAATTGACATAATAGTACTATAGTATTTTAGATACTTACTTTACGGACTAGTATCGTAATTTTTGAGTGTCAAATTAAAGATAAAAGTACTATAGCAGACTTTCAAATAAACCTCACTTACTCCATGAAGGTTTAATAAGTGTATTAATCATGGAGTAATTGATTCCAATGATAGTGTCTAAATATTCATGCTTGCCTCCATGATACTTGATATTAGAAAGAAAGTTTCTGGTATCAAGATTATCTGGGAGATGAAAGATTTATTTCAGAAATCATCCTATGTTAACAGATATTCTGATATCTGAAACATTGTTTGATTACAACACGATAAAGTATAATTTAGTCAAAACACATTCTCATATCGAATGAGCATTTCTGAATGATGGTGACGCTAGGCGTACCCATCACCTAGTAACAGGAACTAAAGTTATACAAACATTCGTCTTGATGAACTATATAGTTGATCCGCGAAAATGGTCATGATAGGATGAACAGGAAGTATAAGTAAAATGCTTACTATACTAAAAGAACGCTAATGAATGAATCTAGAAGAACACGAACCATGTGATGATTGTAATCTACTTCAAAGTGTGAGTTTAAGGGTATTAGTGTTTGACTAATACACTTGGACCAAGTACCATGTGATTAGTGCCACTCTTGATGTTGGATGGTTCTTCTGAAAGAGAGGAAAATGTTGAAAGGAATCCATAAATATAATTGGCGAAGTTAAAGGACTAGATTGTCCATCTCTGGTATATACAAGATATATATGTTATGAATATATTATTTGCTTGTTAAAACCAATGTAATTCTTTGGTATTAGATACCGTATTGGTTGGTATGAAATGTCATACAACAACTCAATATAAGAAATATGATGGTTTGAATAACTAGCAAAAGAATATGGTAACGATGTTCATCGATAAACAAATAAAGTGTTATTATGTTTGTCATCAACATAAAGAACCGAGCCATTAAGATTTATTCTAATAATTATAATCTAGTTCCAGTATTGTGAGAACAAACTGTTGTTCAAATAATTACTATATTCCATACTTGATGGATGAACCATTATGAATATTGTTGGCAAAATAATATTCATAAACTAAATGCTAAAGCGTCGCAAGACAAAATAATTGAAATTTCACTTATAAGTGACACCACCGTTTAAGTTATATTGGAAAGAAAGACATAAAGAAACTCCATCTTCATGGAATTTTGGAGTCAAATCGTTTTTTGAACGAATTGACGCTTGTAAGACTTTCCTATACATAACTAAAACTTTGTTCACGAAAAAACTTGAACGGACGGCTAACTTAGTAGAAGTAATACATATTTATGTATGAGGTCCATTGTGTAAAACCATGTGTGCTGGATTATTCTACTTCATATACTTCCACCAAGGACTTGAATAGATGTATGAGTATATCTGTTTAACGAGGAAAAAGTATAAGTCATTTGAAACATGTTAAGAGGTTTTAGTATGAAGAAGAAATTATCCAGATTCATGGAAACAACACCATAAGAGTTATGGAATGTTCGAGTTTCTAGAAACTTTGATAAATTCATTGCAAATAAAGAAATCATCATAACAAGAAAATCAAGAGTTTATGATTGGATCATAAATGAAGAGATTTGAGTTACAAATTTAGCAAACATATGAAATTGTTTCATAGAATCGAGTTTCCAAAAACACCATAGTAGTATGGAATGTTTTGAGAATATAATCAAACCTAGTTTGACTTGGTGAGATTAACATAAAACTGCCATTATGCTTTAAAAGATTATACTATACTGACATACTACTTTTACACAGAAAAGAGCAACATCATGATCTATTGAAATGGCAAGGGTTGAAACCCAGTTTGTCTTTTCTAAAAATTTGGTATGCACATCTTTGTGGGTTATCCCAAAGTACGTTGGCAATTCCTCCACTATAACACTAAAGACAAAAAATTGTCACTAGAATGACGAGTTCTTTGAGAAGGAGCTTTTTGTGAAAAGTTAAGTGGGAGGACAATAGACATTTGGATATGCTTATTTGAACCTAAGAGACATGATCAGAGTAGCGCAATTCTAGAAAGTATTCTGGAGACTTCTACAACACTCATGGCTACCATTTCTGAAAATGTTGTATGTTTCGGAAATCTAAGGTTCTATTGAACCATATAGATTGGTTAATAATAAAATAGTAAGATTTGAGGTGAAAATGTCATTGTTGGACAATTAGATACATTTTACATGCAAAGAAGCGATGATGAGCCTTGACTCTGTTAGATGGCTAGAGTCCATAAGAATTCATGATAGCATCCATATACGAAAATCAACTTATGAACTTGGTAGACCCTCAGGAAGGAGTGAAGCTTTTCAAACAGAAATGGATCTATAAACAAACATACACATATGTTCACATCCGTGAAATAGTCGACATGTTGGACAGAAGTTTACGACAAAGTTTAAAAGTTGAATGCGATAAGATTTGATCTTTCGCAACAACATTTAGTCTGTACGGATTATTGTAGAAACCACTACAATTGAGATATGATAGTTGAATAAACAAAACAACGTTCTTCTAAATAATGGTTACCTATGGTGTGTATATGACACTATCCAAAGGGTTTTCTTAATTCAAAAGGTGCTAAAATATATGCAATGTTCAATGGTTGAAATAAGCATAATGGAGTTGGAATCTTTATCGTGATGAAACTTTTAAGAGTTTAAGTTCATCAGAAATGATGAAGATACTTGTGTTTACAAGAAACTAAGTGGGAGAGTTAAGACATATTTCCAAGTGCTTTATGTGAAAGACATTTTTGTTAATTGGAAATGATGAATCTTTAATTTTACACGAATTAAGAATTTCATTGAAATTAGATTTTTGATGGAAGACTTAGGCAAAACCAGAATATTAGACATCAAAGTCTATACAGATAGATTGAAATGCTAATATGGTTAATATTGAAGTACATATATGAAATATTGAAATATTTCAATATGGTGGCATATTTGAGTGGGAGTTGTGTGAATTTCCTAGTCAATATTAGACAAGAAAAGTTCTTTCCACATGGCAGCAAGATCAATTGTCTTGATAATTGGTAAACCTCATGATTTGATTAATCATGAATGCCATGATATGTACATATCTAGATAAGTCCTATGCTATAAGAGTTATGATCATACACTAGAGTGATTCATAAGTTGATCACTAGACAATAGTAATAATATTCTTGTATAATTTGGAAGAGACAAGAATGTGCCCTGTATGCAGAAGTGACAAAATAGTTCAACGTAAAGTGTTACGTTAATGCAAGTTTTTGTCACACATACAAATGAAGTTTATCTCAATTAGGCTATGTTTTTATAAATAAGGTGGCATAGTGAAATGGAATAAAGTTTCATGATGAATTTGTACTAGTTCCAAAGGTGTAACACTGTGATAGATACTACAACAATGGCGAAGTATATGACTGTTTTAGAAGCATCATAAAGTGGGATTTTGTGTCAAATATTTTGATTGTCAAACTAGGTGCAGTTCCAAGTATGCTATATTATGAAGATCTATTGTACGATAATAAGATCAATATGGTTCTGGCTAAAGGAATTGAGGTCTCACTAGAAGAATAAATTATACAATTCCATCTCATTGGAGAATGAGTGATTCTTAGTGACACATAGATATGAAAACACACAGAACTGAAAGTGTTCGTTCTAGAGATTGCCTTACCACATGCAACGCATGTGGATAACACTAGAATGCCATAGGTGTTAAATGCGCAAAGCAATAACTAGATTATTGACTCTAGTGTAAGTGGGATACTGAAGGAGATATGCCATAGAGGCCAATAATAAAGATTTTTTATTGACATATCTGATTAGTTTGTAACAGTTTTGTATCATGTTATAACTTTATTAAGAGGAAACATTAATACATGTGTGATATATAAACAAACTAGGTCCCTAGTATCCTCTAGACTAGTTAATTGGGCAGATGATGATCGAGGTTTCCTGATCATGGACTTACTGAAACATCAACTGACAACGAGGTTACTTATGAGGTGATGGACAACACCCAACCCCTAGTATTGCAATATGATCCAGTCACATAGTTCAACATTGCAATATCTAGAAATGCATAGTGATTCAGTCCTTCGACCGTGAGATCATATTAATCACTATCTCTCGAGGCTGCTTTGATCACATCAATCGTCATGTCCGTAACTAGGTGACCATAAAGGTGTGCATCAGGTATTCTAGAGGAACTTTTGAGGCATATGAATCAAGACCGGTATTTTTCCATCCGAGTGATAGATAGATACCCTGGGCCCACTCGGTGAGATTACATCTACAAGTTCGAACATGTGACCAGGTCACGGGAATGTAGCATTATGGGAACGGGTAAATGTGTTTGTCAGTAACAAGATTGAACAAGGTATATCAATATCGGAGATCGGGTCTTCGACAAACCAGGTATCATAGAGTGAAAGGAATAAGACTCGACATTCAAGGTTTAAGCGATCAAGTTATTCGTGGAGTATGAAGGGATCTACATGTGTTTCCAGATACCACTGATGATCAATTGATCGGGGAGATGTCCCCTTCATACCTGAACATTCCCGAGCCGTAGGGTGTCACATTTAAGGGTAGATACGCTTAGGGATTGATCCAAGATCGTAGGAGAAAGAGAGAGAGAACTCTAGATTAGTTCTAGAGTCATACCAAAAGTGTTTCGGGGATATCCGATGATGATCGGAGAGGTATGAAAGGTGTTTTAGAGTGATAAATATTAAATAATATGTATTTAATATTAATTAGATGGATTAATATTAAAAATATATTTTTAATTGGATTTAATGGGGCAGCCCACCTAAATGGGCCTCCGGAGAGGCCCAAGAGGGGGCCACATGCCCTAGGAAGTGCCAAGGGTGGTAGGCAACCACTAATGGGCTTCCCACCATGTGGGGCTGGCCGGCATGCCTCCCCACATATCTCCCTTGATTATTCCCACCTTGGGACGTTGAGGGAGGGAGTATCTCCCTTCCACCTATATAAAGAGGGGCACCCTTGTACCCAAATCCATCCCTTTAATTGGCTTTACATGTTCTCTCTCTTCCTCTCCCTTATGTGTGTTTCCCAAGATTGAAACCGCATATGGTGATTGGGGTTTCTCCACCATCTTTGCCGTCAGCTCTTGGACTCGATCTGGATCAGTCTTCTTTCGTTGCTTTGCTGGACTGGAGCCCGGGAGACGTCTCTACACCGTATGTGTGTAAGGCCATGAGGCACTGCCACTTGTGGTGCTTTTGCTTGGAGCTTGGAACTTGGATCTTGAAACGGCTACGAGGTTGGCTACGTCGGACAAGGAGCAAGGAGTGACTTGCGAGGACTTAGCGGCTTGAGGTTGGCTACGAGTATGACTACATAATACACGTTCCCCTCAGAACGTTAACCACTTTCGGTCTTCAAAGGTATCAACACCGAATTCCCGCTCGTTACTTTACATCTTCATTGATAGATATTTGCTAGGTGTGTTCACCATAGGAAATTTTTGTTTTCTGTTGCGAAACTCCTTTAGAAAAGTCCCTAGGCCCACCAGTCATTCCAGCCCACTAGGTTGGACTAGAGAAACTAGCCTAGTGGACTAGGTTGGGTGACCCAGCTTCCTCTTCCTGACCTGCCCACTTCAGGCTCCATTCTCTCCTCTCTCGCGACTATCTAGCTTCACCGCCGCACGATTCCGGCAAGCCTCGGCCTCCTCAATCGTTGTTGTTAGGCTCAATCAATGCGCCCTTTCATGATCTACATCTTAGTCCTGCTCGATTTGAGGATTCGCTTCACCTTCGACCAGAATCTCCCCTTGATTAGCTCTAGGATTTTGGTGTCCGTGGCTCTGCCTCTCATCGGTGACCCTACGGTGCTCGCTGATGAGATGGTGGTGTGGTGATGGTGTTGTGGTGCCTATTTTCCGCCTCCAAGCTTTGTTGATGTTGCAGTGCTGCAGGTGCTCAACACAGGTTGAGTGCCTCGCTGCTCCCCGTGCCACCGTGTCGTAGCCACCTTCATCAGCCTCCTATGCTTCCTTTTCATCACGTTTGAGATAGGACCATGGGTAAGTTATTTTTACGATTCCCTTCTGTCTTATTCTCTAGCTCCTAGTACCTATCCTGAGACAATCATGCCAAGCATGATTTGCTTCACTAGTAGTTTCTAGGGTTCCTAACTTGTTAAACTGCTTCTGCTTGTTGTTTTAAGATCTTGTTATCTCCTAGTATCCATGATTTTGGAATTTCTTGTTCTAGGTTACTGAACATATGTTCTTTCTTAGAGATTAGCTTGAACTTGGCTTGTGTGCGATGGTTTGAATTCAAAGCATGCTTTGAATTCAATGGTTAGTGACTACTCTACAAATCATGAACTATTTGGTTACTTATACACTTAATTGAATGTTGGCTTCAGATACTGTTTACTGAACCTGTTGCTGTCAAACTTGATAGTGAACATGTGAAATGTAATACCCATAACAATAGGTTGGATTTATCTAGTTTCTTTCAATATTAACAAACAAAACTAGTTAAGAACTTTGATTCCTAGGGTTTCTATTAGGAAAATGATATGAAGATCTTCTCTTCTTCCTATCATATGTACTAGGTAGATTGTGGTGGTTACATGTCATGTTACTCTTGTAATCTGTTGTGACCTTGATTAGCAAGCTTTTACTATTGCAAAAAAAATTAGTGGCTTCTGCTGCTTTTGTGCTGCTACCATGGTGATCCAAAGTAGCATGATTTTCTACTATGAGATTCTACTAATAGATGATCATCCATTTTATGATTTTCTTGCAAGGTTGAGTTAGAACTTCCCCTGGCATATGATGCACAGGGTGAGACCCAATTTCTTTTTGTAAGAACAAATGATATCCTTGATTTGCCAACATCCTATGATTATTTTGCACTCCACTTGAGCACAAAACTAAGGATAAAACTATTATTCCATATCTATGCTCATAGAACAGAATAAAATGGGTTTTTGGTATGGATAGAGTGGTCAACCTACTGTTTGCAGAGTAGACATATGTTTCTAACGATGTTGTGGATGATCTTGTGGTGGATCTTGATCTACTGCTTGATCTTGTGGCATTCTCCACCTTATGTCTTGGAGTTGTTCTTGCCTATGAGATCATGGTGTTTTTTGTGGGTGTGTTTGTCGTGATATGGGGTGGATATGATAGCTTATCAGCTGAGTTGCGGCTAAACTCTTCTTTTATACTATGCGGTTGTTGTTGCTATGATGACACATAGCAGTGTGTGTGTGTGGCCTGCTGGTTGCTTTCTTAGAGCATCTCCACCAGTGCCCCCAAAGGAAGGCTGTCAAGATTGTCGACAGTAACTTTGGGGGCCGGCACCCAAATTGCGGGAAATTTTGGGAAGCCGCCTTACACCGGCGACCACCAATGATCAATTCCCAACACATTTGTGAATAAGAAATCGAGAATACATAATTCCTAGCCTAGATACGGTGGGGAAATCTACATGCCGGCATCAAAGTCAGCTTGATCCTTTGCCCGCATATCCCTCTCGTATTCATCGTAGACCCACCACCCCTCTCCGCCTTGTCCTGGCACCACTAGTTCCTTGTCACGACCATGCGCCCCTGTCCTCGTGCGACATAGCACTGCGGTGGTTCTTCTCCCTCCTTGTTGCCAGTTCTGCCGCTGCCGAGAAGGACTCGGAGTGGTGCATGTCCACCATGCCTAGTGGCGCACGGCAAACCTCTTCGCGTCCTTGGCCCCACTGTTCGACGGTGCCACGATGCGCGTGTGAGAGGGTGAGCGTGTCCCTCACATCATCGGCAGTGATCCATGTTGCTTGGATGGACTGCTCGAGCTCCCATGTGTAATTGGCAAAGTCGAAGTCATCGTCATCACCGTCTCCATCGGCCTGCTACGCCTCCCTTTACTGTCCCGGCGTCTGGATGTCCACGAGGATAACTCGCTGATCCACGGGATCCTTTGTGGGCTCGTCGTCATCCTCGTCATCCTCCGCTTCCACTGTTTGCGGTTGCGGAGCCAACGATTGCGCTGACAGCTCTAATGTTGGGTAGTGAGCTGATGTCTGCAAGTGCACAGATCGTTTGTAGCTAGTTTCAAATTATAGATATCGATCCCACAAGGAGCCAAGAGGTAAGTGTTTATGGGTGAAGTCTCTATCACACCCGAAGTTGTCACAGGTCTTCGAGTGAATTGACTGCAAGTGTCAAAAGTTTAGCTAGGAAGGTGAGACAAATTCTTTTGGTGTCTCTCTTCATCGAGAGATGAAAACTTTTTGTTCTTGTTTGTTTAATCAATTAAGAGTACTCAAGTTGGCACCAAAACATTTAATTTAAGAACAACTCATATACTCCCATGTCAAAATTTCAAGACTCTCAAAGCACCTTTTTCTTTCTTTTGTCTTTCAAAAACTTCAGCTCTTTCATAGAGAAATCATGCCACTATTTTTAACATTTTAATTGGGGCTATGTTGTGCACTCATGACCATGCCAATAAACAATTGTTTGAGCAATAATGTGTTAGAGGAGTACTGCAATTTCACTTGGAACATGAAACCATGAGGAGACTAAAAATTGTATCTGTCATAGCATTGTTAGTACAAACATTTACATAACTCAGTAGCCGAAATCAAGTGGTTTCCCACATTTAGATCGTTCATTGGCCCGTGGAGTTAATAGTTCCCCATGGAGCATGATAGAGTTGTATTGACACACGCAAATCAATATATTACAGTAATTATTAGAAAAATTAGTGGCATAATCTTTAATACTCCAAAGCATTCATTTTATCAAACAATTTCATTCAAAGGTATTATCGAGTATATTTATATTAAGCTCAAATGTGATGGAGTAGTTCTAAAATAAAATTCTTTGAGCTAAACATGGACTCAAGTCATCTTTTAGATGCTTTTTCTTGTTGTAAAAATGTAGGAAGTATTTTTAACCAAATTCATTGATCATTGTTTCAAAGCTAAAAAGGAGACACTAGCGAAGGAATAGAATTTGTAGGATAACTAGCTAAGTGGGGAGTGACTCTATTGCACGCGAGTAAATAATTGTAGGATCAATTTAAGGTTGCAAAGAGAGTGATGAAAGGAATGCGATACCTCCTCTTGCTTGCTTCATTCTCGTATTTGAGTCGAACCCCTTCTGTATTTCCATATTGCCAAGTCACCTGAAGTTGAGCAATCTCCAAGAGAAACAAAGAAATGAACTTGCAAATAAAGTTATAACTATTTTTTTTGTATTTTTGATTAAGGAATGCAAAACTGAAAATAAGCATGCAAATTTCAAGAAATAAAATAAATCGAAAGAAGAAATAAAACATGAATGCAAAGTTGATCTCCCCAACGCACTCGTTGAGCTGCTGGAATTCCTGATAGGGGACGTAGTTGTACCCCTGATGTGGCTGGTTGGGCCACGGGTACCAAGGTTCCCCTTGCTGCTGATGTTGTCCCTCCCAAGAAGAGTTGTGTCCCTGCTCTTCCTCCTACTCCTGCTCCTTCTCAACCTCATCTTGTTACCCTCCTTCTTCATCTTCCTCTTCATCAAGCTGGATCTCGGCCATGATCTCCATCACTTGATCCTTGGTGAGGATCCAAGTGTCCTTTTCCACAATCGAGAAGGCTTGGGGGCAGGGCAATTGAACCTGCTCACCCTGTGCATCACCAAGATAAATGAATTGATATGCTCGGATCCGCCGGTTAGCATGGTAAACACCAAGGAAGCCACAAGCAGTTAAATACTTGACGTCCATGAGTTTGGAGCCGTCAACAGGTTGCATAACAGGCAGTATAATATTTAATGCATGGGCAAGGTGCACTACTAGGAAATAGCTTATATGTAGACAAGTTACTCTGTAGCGCATATGTAAATCCATGCGCCACAGATACTTCTCAGTGGTGCATTAGGAATCATGCGCCACAGACACTAAAAACTTATGTGGCGCATTTCATACAACATGCGCCATAGAAGTTTGGTGGGACTCGCTAGCCGGGGTGGGGCAATCCATATTCTGTGGCGCATAATGAGACATGCGCCACAGAAGTTGCCTCTTCTGTGGCGCATATTTCATTATGCGCCACGGAACATGGAGGCGGGACCCACCACGGCTACTATTTCACCCACGATCTGTGGCGCATGTGTGGATACGCACCACAGATATGTTTGACTTCTGTGGCGCATATCCACACATGCGCCACAGAAACCTAACCCTGGGTCCCACCACTTTAACCTGCACCATAGCGTATATGGCCATATGCGCCACAAAAGTTTGAGCATATGTGGCGCATTTCTGCCATATGCGCCACAGATGAGGGCGTCCAGATCCATGTAAAAAAGGTGGCAAGCTCCCACCCTATCTATCCACCACCACCCATTTCGCATCTCTTCTTCCTTTCTACCTCCTCCCAGCTCGTCTTCCTCCTCCCTCTCACCCCATGTTGCCCATAGTTTCTCCATTTTCTTGTAACTAAACCTACTTTAGTCCATAGATTGGTAAGTGGAAGCTTCCCTCCAACCTGTAGATCTAAAAGTTTCTTACTTTTCTCTCTCACATCTCTATTTGTTTACTAATTTCCTCTCCACAAACTTGTAGATCTACTTGTCCACACTCTCTCATCGCGTGGTATCGGCTCGCTATTATTGAGTCTACTAGGTGAGTACTTGGCCATGAACATGTAGGTGAAGCTTGTCGCGCGGGCGGTGTGTGTGCAATGCATGGTGAGACGATGCTTGTGTGGTGCATGAATGTTTGCATTGGGAGGAAGTTTTTTTTGGCTTGCTTGTTGTTGTCCCGGCCGGTGTGGTGCATGGATGTTTTCCGAAATGTTGATTCATTTCCATTTCGGCAAATTTTTGCACTACCCATATGTCCTAATTTTAGGAAAGGTCATGCCGAATTTTTCCAGATAGCATTCATGCATGTGTGTGTGCATATTGTATGGTTCTAACCTATACTCTCTGTTTTGACCGCTGAGGCAACCATGGTCCTCACAATGAGCGAAGGTCGAATTGCTAGGTACAAGAAAGATGCGAAGGAGGACATGATTCTGAACAACAAGACCATAATAAGATGTCCATGTAGAACATGCAAACTCCATCGCTGGATCGACCCTAATTCTGGACAATTGGAGGGTCACCTGCTCAGGCGCGGTTTCATGCACGACCTCAATGAGGCGCCAGAAGGACATGGTGGTCACGAAGACGTGGGCGGGCGAGAAGACGAAGAGTCTACCGGGCATGATCATCATGACAAAGGAGATGCCAGCGGGAATGATCATCATGACGAAGGAGATGCCGGCGGGCATGATCAGCATGCAGAAGGAGATGGCGATGGGCATGATCATCATGAAGAAGGAGAAGACACAAACACACAGACGCTGCTAACTTCGGCCTTGCAAGACCCTCATGTTCAAGAACTGCTCCTCAAGGAGACGAGCAACAACAAAGCTGCATCCAGAGAGAAAGCCAAGCTGGCCCAAATGGAGGTAGACGGGATGACTCCATTGTATCCTGGGTGTCGCCCTGAGGATACACGTTTGAGTGTAACGCTCAAGGATCTGGAGATGAAGGCCAAACACAAATGGACTGGTGTGAGCTTAAATGCGAACATGGAATACTGGCACGACCGACTTCCTAAGGGGAACACATTGCCAACAAGTATCGAGGAGGCCAAGAAAATCATGTGCCCTCTCGACCTACCACACATTAAATACCACGCATGCATCAATGATTGCGCACTTTATCGTAACGAGTATGCGGATAGAACCACATGTCCGGTGTGGCCAAGCATGTACAAGAGAGGGAACAAGAAAGTTCCTCGAAAAGTGGTATGGTACTTTCCTATCACCCCCACGTCTGCAGCGATATTTCGTAGATCCTAAGGAAGCAAAGCTCATGCAATGCCACGCGGAAAGAGTGAAACCCGAAGATGATCCAGAGAAGGGAAAGATCCTGGCACACCCTTCAGACGCTAGCCAGTGGAATGCATTAGACATCGAGTTCGAAGAGTTTGGGGCGATGCAAGGAACATCAGGCTAGGTATGAGCACCGATGGACTCAATCCTTTTGGAAACCAGAGTAGCACACATAGCACCTGGCCCGTGTTTGTATGGCCGTACATCCTCCCCCCATGGCTATGCACGAAGCAAAGGTACGTACATATGAGCATTCTTATTTAGGGGCCAAAACAACCAGGTATCGATATGCATATGTATCTTGGGCTGTTGAGAGAGGAGTTAGCCAGCTTGTGGGAGACGCCGGCCCATACGTGGGACGCCTAAACTAAAGAATATTTCCATCTGAGAGCCCCGTTACTCACGGCGGTGCAGGACTATCCTGGTTACGCATATGTATCAGCCCAGATGAACCACGGACACAATGCATGCGTCAAGTGCATGGATGAGACACCACATCTCCAGCTACCAAGGGATCCTGGGTCTTCGAAAACCGTGTTCCAAGGTACTCGAAAGTGGCTCCGCATGGATCACCCGTGCAGAAAATGTGGTGACCTGTTCAATGGTAAGGACGAGCTCGAAAGAGCCCTGCGTCCAAGGAGCAGTAAAGAAATCAAGGAGCTTTTGAATAATTGGGTAGATTGCCCTGCGCTGGGAAAAAAATGACTGAGGACAAAGCCGCTGCTGGTTGTATGGAAAGCAAGGTCTATTTTCTAGGACCTTCCGTATTGGAAGGTCCTCCACACTCCCCATAGCCTTGATGTAATGCACATCACGAAGAACGTTACTGAGAGTCTGCTTGGCACTCTACTGAACATGCCGGAGAGGACCAAGGATGGGCCGAAAGCAAGAAAGGACCTTAAATTTCTTGGCATCAAGAAAGATCTTCACTACCCTGATAGTGATGATGATGATGATGATGATCAGACGGAAGGGACTCAAGGTCGCCGCAAAAGAGTTAAGAAGAATGAGGTGGTGCTTCGCGCTGCCTGCTTCACTCTGAGTCTGGAGGACCTCGAGCAGTTTTTCAGGTGCCTCCTTGGAGTGAAAGTTCCTCACGGTTACTCGGGGAAGATAAGAAGATATCTGGACGTGGCGAAGAAGAGGTTCAGCGGTATGAAGTCTCATGACTGTCACGTGCTGATGACATAGATACTCCCCGTTGCGATCCACGGGATAATGGACAAGCATGTCCGTGGGAAGCTGTTGGGCCTCTTTAACTTTTTCGACATCATATCTAGGAAGTCGATCGGTGTGAAGCAGCTCGACAGACTACAGGAAGAGATCATGATGATACTATGTGAGCTTAAGATTTACTTCCCACTCGCATTCTTCGACATCATGGTGCATCTACTTGTACATGTCGTGGACGACATCATCTAGCTTGGGCCGACACTCCTGCACAGCATGATGCCGTTTGAAAGGCTAAACAGTCTCATCAAAGGATTCGTTCGCAACAGGTCCCGTCCAGATGGAAGCATAGCCAAGGGCTTTCTGATCTACGAGTGCCTCTCCTTTGCCAGAATTATCTAACCACCGAGAACGAGGATGTTGGAATACCCACCAAGAAGCACCTCAGCAGGCTCGATGGATATGGTCACCGCGAGGGCTGCCACTCACTGCATGTCGGCATTGATGGTCGACGCACCGACTTTGACAGGGCACACCGAGTCGCGCTACAACACATTGAATTGGTCGACCCTTGGGTCGAAGAGAACAAAACCTTAATCAAGAAGAGTCGCCGACCAGGGCGGCCGAGGAAGAAGGGAGACGTAACGAGAGCACAACTCAGCTTCACGGGTTGGTTCAAGAAAAGCAACTGTACAATCCCCACGACGCCTTCTACGGAAGATCAAAACTCATATTCTCCTTGTCGCAGGGCCCAGGGCATAACCTAAGGACCTATCAGTCATACAGCATAAACGGTTACATATTCTACACCGAGGAAAAGGACAGGAATTACAAATATCAAAACTGAGGAGTAACTATGTTATCCTTCGCCGATGACAAGACTACTATCATGGAAAGATTCTATGGAAGGATCGAGGAGATATGGGACCTCGACTACTGTGGAGAGATCATACCGATGTTCCGTGTTAGATGGGCCAAGAATGTGGAAAAGGAAGGCCGGTATTTCACCACAGTGGTTATACCAGATGCCAAATCAATGAAGAATGCCTCCGCAAAAAATGAGCCTTGGGTACTCGCTAGCCAAGTTGATCAATGTTTTTTATTACCGACCCGTCAAAGCCCAACCGTGTTGTAGTTAGGAGGCGCAAGAGGCGCATCATCGGAATGGAAGGAGCCGCCAACAAGCAAAACTTTGACAAAAACAGCGACCCGAAGATCAAAGAGGAATTCGACAAGTACTTAGACATGCCTACTACTACTAAAGTAAGAAGGAAGACCACACTACCTACTAAAGGTTGTCCAGTCCCAAGAAGAAATCTCAAAGTGCACGGGCTAAAGTATTCAACTGCAACGAAAAAGGGCAAGAAGATTGTGAAGATACGCTAGCAATTGTGTGACTTTTTGGCGTATTAATTCATGTGTGTATAATGTGATATTAGTGTGGGTATTAGTTAGAGACTAAAACATATAATGTGATATTCGTGTGGGTATACAAATACACATTTGTGTGTGACAAGCACACACATATATATATTAGTCGGGAGGGTTTTTTGAATAAATATGCATATGTTCTTGTTTTTTTAATAAATATGCATATATGTATATGTTCTTGCTTTTTTTGAATAAATATGCATATGTGTGTAATTAAAAATATTTAAAAAGAAAGAAAAAAGTGTGAGAAAGCCAGGATTTCAACCTGGCTACCCCAGGTGAGAGCGAGCGAGCAAGACCACTAGAACAAGTATCGGATCTTGTCATACTATGACGCCGCGCTTTTTTGTACTATGTCCAAAAGTTATGTGGCGCATTCCTACAGAATGCGCCACAGAAGTTGGAACTTCTGTGGGAATGCGCCACAGAACTTTGACACTTAGCCAAATAAACGCCACAGAATCTCCCCCTAATCCCCCTTCTTTCTCTCTCGGTCCAACACTTAGACAAATTCGAGCACCTCTCTGTCAGCCACAGCAACCCTAGCGCCGCCGTCAGGAGCCCTAGCCACCGCCGCGCCGGAGCCCTAGCAGCCCGTGGAGGAGGAGCCGCCCGACGAACCCGTGGAGGAAGATCCATCGGAGGAGGAGCCGCCCTGTAGCCCTGCAGCCCGTGGAGGAGGAGGAGCCTGCTGTCCGCAACAGGAAGAGGAGGAGAAGGGCACCTCGCTGAGCCACTGTCGCGCCGGAGCCTGCCACCCTCATCGTCGTCGACCACCACAGCAGCAGCGCGCACGGTTCGTCCCCCCTCTGAACCCTAGTTGCTTAATTGTACTCGTCTCCGGGTCTCTGATAACATAGCCGTGGATGTTTTTGTCCAGCCATGGAGCCGTTGGCCCTTATTTGATTCAGGTGATGCTGATGGTCTGGCTATCTATCCTTCTTCTATTAGTTAGAATTTGATCTCTAGCTTGGTAATTAGAGTATGAGGTTAATTCTTAATGTGAATAGTGATAAACTAGTTCTTATCTTTGTATTCTGGTTACACAATATAGATAAGAAGAGAGTGTGGTACACTTGATTTGTTGCATATGATTCAAATGTTTCCCTTTCATTCGAAAGAAGTAAAGTTGAGTTGTTTTCATTTGGAGGCGTGAATGTATTACCTGTTGGGACAGAAGTATTTTCGTATTAGTGTGTAATTGCTGCTTTGTGGTTTGTTCTGCATGGTTAAAATTTCCCTTGATACATCGAAAGAAGTTCCAACGAGTAGAGAAAGTTGAGCTAGTTTTGCATGTAGGTGGATTGTAAGTGCAGGGCAGTTGCTGAAAGCACACAAAATAATAGCATATCCCTGCTATTTCCAGTATTTTAGGTTATAGAGAATCATGATCTGTTGGTATTTTTTCCAGCATTTAGTTTGTTGTGAAATCTAGATGCGAGACTGAGAATTTTAGTCATGATTTGCTTCTTGGCACTGAATCTAATTTATATTCCATTTATCGCTGGAGAGGTACTGACTTGGTATCGCTCAGTAAATAGCTTATGTTTGTTTCGCCACCACTCCTCAGTTAGCTTATCCTCTTAGTCTTAGGAGAACCTATGATATGAAGTTTAACAGAAGCAGACCAAATATCGTCTATTGTTGTTTATAGCGCTGTTGATCTTGCACATCTTCTAACCTCCATACCCATGTGCCTTTTAGCTTCTACAGAATGTACAATGTCTACCACCACAACAAGTCTTCAGTTTTGTCTCTGAACCATGGCCAAAAATAACACCATCCAACATCCTGGCTAGCAACCACCCCACCCATATCGAATTTGGTTAGGTGGCTGCTGCTAACCACCCCAGGAGGTTGAAACGTCATGTAGAGCTAGAAAATGTCAAAATTAAGGCATTCTATTTAACATAGGTACATATCATATTGCTTATTACAAGATCCGTAAGTGAAGATGGATTTAGCTTCTTGGTATTGGTTCTGCTAATTGATGTCACCTGACTTATTATATTGGTTCTTGGTATTGGTTCTGCTTATTACATATCATATCATATTGATGTCACCTGACTTATTATATTTAGATGTACCTCTTGGTATTGGTTCTGCTAATACCAGGTGCAACATAAGAAGTTTTATTGGCATTTTTCCTCTGTCAATAATGTTTTAGGTTATATTATGTTCTGTATGCTTTAGGTTTGGCTGAAATTTCCCTTTTATTTGAGTCCATGTCACTAATGTTTGATATATATGGTGTTGGGATTACTGCTGGGATTATATGGTGTTGGGATTGTCTGGTATATATGGTGCTAGGATTATATGGTGGGATTATTTGGTACTATATGGTGCTATTTGATTCAATGGGGCAGTGGATGGGGGCTGTGAATGGGGCTGTGGATGGGGCTATTTTCTTGTGTGTGAATGTTGCAGGGATTTCATTTGAGTTGCCCATTTCTCCCGAAGTGTCGATTCACTTCTGTTTCGGTTGAGAAATGGGCACTCCTAGGTCAAAAAATTAGCAAAGGTCATGCCGAATTTTTCGTCCGAGATTTGTGCTAACTTTTTGCCTCTTTTTAATAGAGTAGTGCAAACATGTCGGGCAACAACGAGGCCGGCCCTTCTAAGCACATGATCAGCGTCGAAGAACAAGCTAGATAGGCCAACGAGTCATTCTGGCGGGGGTCCCAACAGGAGGAGGAGGAGGCGATGAGGATGACACCGCCACCGGAGGAGGAGGCGACTGTCTTTCTCAAGAGACTCCTCCGGCCACCGATCCACCACAGGAGAAACCGGGTTTGGTTTTTAGCCCCAGCACACTTCGAAAGGTGGCCGATGAGCAGATGCAGTGGAGGACACTGTTGTGAAGAAGAAGCACTATAGGAAGAGAGGTAATAATAATAAGAAGGGTGCGAGCCAGCCTCTTCCGAAGAGGATCTGGGCTCAGGATGTCGTCTTCGTACCATCCACACAATATGGCTTGTCCCGAGTGCATGTAGCTGGTGATCCGATATTGACTCCGGATATGCTCCACATCGCGGTTGGACCCATGTTAACTTTGCACGAGGGTGTCGAGACACTAGAGGGCATCCTTCTTAAAGACAAAGATCGAAATTACAAGGTTTTCATGGCCAAGGTGCCATTGGACGTGGGCTTCGTCGATGAACCCCCCGCGGATATATTCTTCATAGCGTACGAGGACATATTCAAGATGTTTCTCACGAAACAGCTAGACTATAAATTGGTCCGCCTATACGCGCTCAATTTGGCGATCAAGATCAAGAGAGAGAGTACCCCCGAAATCACGATAGTGGATCCCTACTACATGCGGGACAGCCAGTTGGTCGAAGGATCAGAGACACAGACCAAGGCGACGGTGTACCTCAAGAAGTTCATGGTGGAGAACAAGAGGAAGGACACACTTCTTTTGCCTTTCTTTCCCGAGTAATTACACACTCGCTCATCGCCGCCGTAACTTATGCATTTCTTATAGATTTCTTCCTTTGCTTTTTTTCCAACATTCCGTTCCAATTGTGTTGCGCAGAGACAAATACTGCACACTCATCGTCCTTGCCCCAAGGTATTCGCTAGCCACATATTTCGACTCGGGGATTTTGACAAAGAAGAAAGACTACACCATAATAAGAGGTGTTCTCAATGAGGCTCTCGAGGGCTACGCCAAGAAGGTATGCACCTTCATAGATAAGGGGGAATGTATCAAGGATGGCAAACAAGTGTTCAAGCACGTGCTTGAGTTCTCCTGCGTCAAGCAGCCGACTACTGGTGGTGCCAAGGAGGCCTTCTACATCCTCCATCACCTTAAAGGCTATGTTCGGGATTGCCAGTTCCTAACGCAGACATCTAGTCTCCAAGGATGGGCCAAAGATTTGGCACGAATCGACGATGATGATCTTAGAGAAGACTTCCATCGCATTCAGATGAAGTTGTCGCAAATCATCATTGAAGATGTCAACACAAGGGGGCCTACAACAAGCCAGAGGGTTGAGTAAGAGGGAGATCGAAGAACGCCTCCGTAAGCAGGGTGACACAAGGATATGGATGAAAAAAGAGGGCTATCTACCGTTCCCGGAGCCGAGTGAGAAGAAGAAGTCTTCATGATCGATGTGTGCCTCTAGCATGATCCATTGTATGTATATTCTTGATGGACGCATGCTGTAGTGTGTGTGTCATAAAATTTACTATCTTGTGGTCGAAATGGTCATTGTTGTTAGACTTAAACTACCTTGTGGTCGTGTTGTCGTTGAACTTATTACTGCTATGATGATCGCGAGATGCTATCTTTTAGGTTTATGGATCCTTTGTTTTATATTATTTGAACATATATATATATGGATGTGAACCCTTTATTAATTCTTTTCGTTGTATTTTTACTAATATGCCTTGTCGTCTATAGATATGGCGATGAGGTGGTATGTGGTGTACATGGGTAGGGTTCTAGGAGTCTACGAGGAGTGGGAGGATTGTCACAAATAGGTGAACAAGTTCAGCGGCAACATCTACAAAGGATACGCGACTAGAGAGGAGGCGGTAGCCAAGTGGAGGAACCACCCGTGGAAGAAGAATCGGATGAAGATATTGGTCGAGCTCATGCTCTTGCTCACCATCATCACAACTGTATTCTATTTGATCCTAGTGTAGGCGGCGGTGAACACTTCATATTTGTAATGTGAGATGATATGAACTTTGTATTTGGCACTTGTGTAAAAATTCGGCACTTGACACTATATATGTATCTCGATCGGGCTCTAAGTCTTTGTATTATATATATGTCGGTTTTCATGCATCTACTACTTGTGCAATGTACTATTTATACTCATCTGGATATGTCGTTGTATTGGGAACGACAGTACCTGAGGAGGTTAGATAGAGGTGTGGGGACTAGCAGGGAAGCTATCGACGGCGTCCGTAGGCGAGATTGGGTACAAGAGAGCGTAGCGGGACGCAAGAAGTACCCAGGTTTGGGGCCCTCGTGGTGAGGTAAAGCCCCTACTCCTGCCGGATCTGACTATGTAGAATACATGAACTACAAATGCTCCTCTAGCTGTATGTATTAGCTGCTGCCTTAAATGCTGTATGACCAACCCTTTCTACTGAGGCCTTGCCTCTCCTTATATAGGCAGAGAGGCAAAGGTCTCACTGGCTAGTCCGACTGGCAGGCCCCACAGGCGGGTCCCAGCCGACTAGTTATCTACAGTATCCAGTATGGCTTGTCCTATCGGAGTATGAGCGGTATGGCTGTCGTAGGCACAGTGGATGTCGTGCGAGCCCGCCGTCAGCACAGGCCATTGTTCCAGCGTCACCCACGCAAAGTCTTCGGTATGGGCGGGTGGTTGCCCGTCTTGTCATCGTACATGGTGTACCGTGCACTGATACACACATCATCTTGTCTCACTGATTGGGTCCGGCTACGTCGCCGTATCCAGCTGTCTCTTGCTGATCCGGCTACCGGGTGATAGCCGGCCTGTCTTGCCCTGTCCGGCTGCATCTGGTCAGCCGGACGCGATCCGACTGTCATGTTTCTTATTCGGATGGGGTACCCGGGGATCATCCCCCTGACACTAGCCCCCGAGCGCGTGTGGATTCCACCCATAGGTGAAATGTGCGTGCGCTCCTTCTTGCTTTTTGAATTTTCGTCCGGCTGAGCCTGGCGGTTGCGCTACCCGTGCCGACGCTGCCAAGACGCTACAGACGCCAACATTGCTCGCTGGCGAGCAGCATAACGCCCCGCCGACGTCGCCGGAAATCGCTGTCCGGCGCTTCGGTTCTCGCTCCAGGATCTTCTGCGCATCCTGCCTTGGCACACGAGATCTAGGCGGCGGTTGGGGTGTGTGTTGCCCGGATGCGCGCCACGTGGCCCCATCGACGGTTGCCCTTCTGGTCCTTTAAAGGGACGCCGCGGGGGAGGCAGTTCCTTTCCTTCGCTCCCCCGCTGCAGTTTCCTTCTCCCTCGCATGCTCCTGCTTTTGTGCTCTTGCCCTCTGCGCCGCCCGCTCGCCGTTGTCGACGCTACGGGCCACCGCCACTCTTCCATCGCCGCTCCTCTCCACCAGCCGGAAATGGCCGCCGACCGTGGGGCTTTGTGTGGCTCCTCCGTCACCGAAGACCAAATCGCGAAGTAGCGCGCCACCCGCATCCTCCCGTCGGAGGAGGAGGTGGCGGTGCGGTTGGCATCGGCGGGGAGGTGTCGCCACACCCGGCGGAGGGGGAGCGTGTCATCTTCCTCTCCCATCTGGCGCGCGGGTTCGCCCTTCTGGTGAACCCCTTCTTCTTGACATTCCTCGCCTTCTTCGCCTTCGTCTTCACCACCTCGGAGCCAACTCCATCGGGACGCTGGCGCACTTCATGGCGTTCTACGAGAGCTATCTCGGGATCCAGCCAGATCTCGGGCTATTCGCGGCTCTCTGAAGTCGGCCGCAGTGCGATACGAAGGCGCTAGTCGCTATGGTGGTGCCTCCATCTACTCCCGCTCCCAATCTGGCTACCCCAAATTCTTGCTCCAGGACACGGTACGGCTGTGGCAGCAGTCGTACTTCTATGTCAAGAACGTCGCCAACGTCGACCGGATAAATCTTCCGGCCTTCCAGGATGTTGAGTCCAGCCGGCAGAACTGGGACTTGAAGTTCCACGGTGACAAGGCGGAGACGGACGCGATGCTGGCGCGCATGCGCTCCCTCGTCACCTGCCAGCTAACCGGTCGGGACATCACTCTTAGCTGGATGTCTCGGCTAATGATGCCGATGCAGCAGCGGGCGCACAAGATGTGCTATTACTCCGGCCGGCTGGACCCGACCCGGCTGTCGCGCCACGATCCCCGCTACCACAACTTGAAGGAGTGGTTGTGGACGATCAGCAAGGAGCGGCTGCCGGAGAATTGGAAGTTCAGTCTGGCGCCCTACAGCCGGGAGAACCGCGTGCCCCGGGTAAGTTCTTGTAGCCGGAAATTTTGTTTGCTCTTTCTGTGTTATTTCCTTGTTCTGTCTGATTGACTTCTTGCATGCGGCAGATCTTCGCCTGCATCCTTCGCAAGGAGGGCGAGGCTCCCCTCGAGGCATTCACGCCCGACTTGCCCGAGTCGCGCGCTCGGCGGTCCGGTGACGAATCGGATGGGGATGGCGACGCCTTCCCCAGCCGGAATGACGAGCCGGCCGCCGACCCGCACGCGGAGGTGCACGAGGAGGAGGAGGCCGTGCCGACCGTGAAGCCGGTGACGCGCTCCGCGACGGACGGCGAGGCAGGCGGGAGCGGCTCCAGCCGTTCCGGCTCCTGCCGGCCCGCGACGGAGGAGCCGGCTCCCAAGAGGAGCCGGTCCGATGCCTTGCCGCCAAGCCATTTTGGCCGGAAGAATGGGCCGCCCCTAGTTGTGCCGGGGTACGCTCCTTCTCCCCCTTCCCTTTTTCTTTCGGTGCTTTCTGTCTACTTTCCCTCTTTCTTGTTTTTCTGACTTTGGTTTATTTTTCTTTTGCCTTCTCCTCCTTCTTTTTAGCATGTTGGTTTCTTTCGGAGCTGCAAGCCCGGCACGGGCGCCGACCGGGTCGCCGCCCCGTGCCCCGACTGCGCCAACCGGCGCCTCTCCTTCTTCTGAGGTGCAGCCTCCGCCTCCCCCTCGAGCTGAGTCGGTTGCCTCCGCCCAGCCGGAGGGTCCCCGGCCGGAAGCGGAGCCCTCCCAGCCGGAAGGCTCCTCCGCGGGCGCGCGGGGGGCTATCGGCAAGGAGCTCGTCGTTGTTGGTGACGACAACTCCGACGAGGAGCTCGGGGAGGAATGGCAAACGGCGGTGGTCGCGGTGAAGGAGTCCTTGGCCGTCAACACCGTGGACGATGACGCTTCCTCTGCCGCTTCGCTGTCGGACCTTGCCGCCACGCTCGAGCTGGCGGTGAAGGAGATCTGGCTGTTGGAGGCCACAGCCAGCGGGAACCGGACGTTGGAGCAGAAGCTTGCTGCCGCCAATGGGACTTCCCAGAGTAAGTTCGCTTCACCCAGGTCGCTCTTTTTTTTACTGATAGCCCGTTTTGTTGTAGCCATTCTCCTGTGTGCTCAGCGCGAGATCGATCGCTTGAAGAAAGCGAACGACCGGCTGAGCAGGTCCAACTCCACTCTGCGGCTGCAAAACAAGGATTGGCACGCGCGGGTAGACGGTTTGGAGGCCACCGTCAAGGAGCGCGACGCCTCGCTTGCTAGCCGGGCCGAAGCCTTCACCCTTCTCGAGGCCCAGAACAAGGACCAAGAGAAGGAGATCAAACGGCTAGCGATCAAGGACAAGGCGCTAGTGGAGGAGCTGATGCAGGTTGGCCACACTGCCAAGGGTAAGTTCCTTTTCCCGTCTTCCTTTCTTTCCGGATCCGGTAGCCGGATCTGACCCTTTTTTATGACAGCCTTTTACCCCGGCATAGACCTGCTAGCCTACAACCGCGCAGGAGAATCCCTGGCGCAAGCGGCCGACGCCAGGAGCTCGTCGTCCTTCTTGGCGAGGAAGCTTCCAAGATTCGTCAGGCGGCACGGGACGTCTTCTCCTTCATGTGGCCGGAGGCTCCAGTTCCGGAGACGATGGCACAGCTGGCGGTGAAGGTGGGAGAGGTGCCGGCTGCGGTGGATCGGTTGCAGGACTTGGCGGCACGGGCCGGGGCGGATATGGCTCTGGCCCTCATGCTCTCTTGGTACAAGGATGCCCACGTCGAGAAGATCGACGGTGGCTTCCGTGCCGGAGCCGATCTTGCCGCCATCCGCCAAGCCCATCCGGAGCTCCGCGGATCCGCCATCAAGATCGCCGATTACGTGGATCCTGACGAGGTGCTCACCGACTCGGAGTCCGTCGGTACTCCTGATGCGGAGGGCTCGATGCCACCGCCCGCAGGCGCCGGAGTCGGATCAAGCTTCGCGCCTCCTCCGCCGCCTGAAGTTTCTGCCGGCCAAGATCCCCCGCACGGCAAGGGTCCTGTCGTATAGTTATTGCCCCGGGATGCCGGGTGTATTTGTCTTATGTTATATGTTCACGAACCTTGTCCTCTTGTACCGGCTGTCTTTGACGCCGGGTAACTTATGGGAGCTTCGTCTCTCTTTTGTTTGCTATTGTTGAAATTCTTGAATTTCCCTTGTGTGTTGAGTTTTCCTTTTTCGTATTTTGCCTGGCTAACTTCATCCAGCTATACACCTTTAGCCGGACGACCTACACCTCCAGTGGGGGCGCGCTAGCACACCCACTGGGTGTAGCCCCCGAGATTCGGAGTAGTTGGCGTAGCCAGGTGCTTCGAATCTTTCTTATTTCACCCAAGTCTTCTAACTTTATTCGACTGGCCTCGTCCCAGTCGGCCGGTTTCGTCGGCTGAATGCCTTCAGCCGGGGGAACTAACATTCCAGTGGGGGCACGCGAGCGCACCCACTGGGTGTAGCCCGCGAGATTCGGAGTAGCTGGCGTAGCCAAGTGCTTCGAATCTTTCTTGTCTTTTCTTGCTCCCGCCCTTGCCCTCACCTGGGCTCCGAACGGCCGGCTAAACGCCCTTAGCCAGTCAAGAACTACAAGATTCCACTAGGGGCACGCATGTGTGTTATTTTCATGAACCTCAGCTAGAGTCATTGCATGTGTGTTCTTATAAACAAACACATAAGGATCCACCAGTGTCATTGTATGTGTGTTCTTCTCATGAACCACAGCTAGTGTCATTGGATGTGTTTTCTTCTCATGAGCCACACATGGACCCACCAGTGTCATTGCATGTGTGTTCTTTTCATGAACCACAGCTAGACTCATTGCATGTGTGTTCTTTTCATGAACCACAGCTAGAGTCATTGCATGTGTGTTCTTCTAAACAAACCACATAAGGATGCACCAGTGTCATTGGATGTGTTTTCTTCTCATGAACAACAACCAGTGTCATTGGATGTGTGTTCTTCTCATGAACCACACATGGATACACCAGTGTCATTGCATGTGTGTTCTTTTCATGAACAACAACTTGAGTCATTGCATGTGTGTTCTTCTAAACAAACCACATAAGGACCCACCAGTGTCATTGCATGTGTGTTCTTTTCATGAACCACACCCAGTGTCATTGCATGTCTGTTCCTCTCATAAACCACACATGGATCCACCAGTGTCATTGCATGTGTGTAATTCTCATGAACCACAACCAGTGTCCTTGCATGTGTGTACCTTTCACAAACTACACATGGATCCACCAGTGTCATTGGATGTGTGTTCCTCTCATGAACCACATCTAGAGTCATTGCATGTGTGTTATTCTCACAAACCACATAAGGATACACCAGTTTCATTGCATGTGTGTTCTTCTCATGAACCACGGCTACAGTCATTGCATGTCTATTCTTCTCACAAACCACATAAGGATACACCAGTGTCATTGCATGTGTGTTCTTCTCATGAACCACAGCTAGAGTCATTGCATGTCTGTTCTTCTCATAAACCACATAAGGATCCACCGGTGTCATTGGATGTGTGTTCTTCTCATGAACCACACATGGATCCACCAGTGTCATTGCATGTATGCTCTTTTCATTAACCACAGTTAGAGTCGTTGCATGCCTGTTCTTTTCACAAACCACATATCACTAGTGTCATTTCATGTGTGTTCTTCTCATGAACCACACATGGATCCACCCAGTGTGATTGCATGTCTGTTCTTTTCACAAACCACATATAGAACCACCAGTGTCATTGCATGTTTGCTCTTTTCACAAACCACATATCGATCCTAATTAACCTTAGGAGAGCCTTAACCTTAGCCCCCCAATGGGTGGCCGTTAGACCGGGTCTTCTAGAAGGCACACCCTAACATAGTTGTTCTACTTGATGATTGTTACATACCGTTCGATCAGGGCGCTTGGACTATTGGGATGGTCTTCGTGAGAGCGATCCGCGAGTAGGCTGTTCTGTGGCATGATTGGCCACGCTTGCTCTGGACAAACTGGCAACACCGGGCGCTCTCTTGTTGCGAGTGTCACGACTCACGAGTTCAGTGGGCCACATCCCAGTGTCACGTCCCCATTACTTCTCTTCCTCCCCGTACTTCTCTTCCTTCCCCTCGAAGCCACTTCCCCACTTCACTCCCATGCTGTCATAGCCGGAAGCCGACGGCGCCTCCATCCCAATCCCCTCTCCGGCAGCCACCCCCCTCCCCTCTCGCCATGGGTTCAAGGGGAGACGGCGAGGAAACACGTCGTGACGACATGGATGGTGATTTTGATGTGAGTCGTCTCATATCTATCTCTATCATCTGTGGCCAGTTATCTATTTTTTGAGCTAGATCTAATCTATTTACTCATGCGCGTATGATGTGTTAGGCCAACCAGACGATGTATGACTCTAACTATCATGGTTTAGAGGATGAAGATAGTCCTCTGCTATGTAAACATAGATATGTGCCTGCTAATTTTGTAGCGTTCGAAGGACGAAATGCAGGAAAGAGGTTTCTATAGTGTCAAGGACATCGTGCAATGATGCAAGGCAGAAGTTGCAGTGTTGTCAAATGGGTAGATCCAGAGTGGCCAAAATCGATGTAGAAAACGCTGGACAAGCTATGCGAAATGACTATTGAGTTGAAAGAATCCGTATTCAGCTCACTTCTTAATAGTGTTGAGATGAAGCTATGGGAACCAGTTGACACGACCAAGCATAAGCGAGATCTCAGGTGGGTGCAAGACAAGGTTAGCAAAGTCGAGAAGGAGAGGGACGCGGCATTGTGCCTGAAGGCTAAAGCAGAGCAAGAACTGACTCCAGCAAGTAATGATCTTCACCAGGCCAAAGTCCTACAGTTCACAACTACGAGTATTGACAAGTGCATGAGGAAAAATGCAGAGAAACAATTGAAGCTGTGTATCTGGCAGATGATTTGATCCTTGCTCTCGCATGAAGATGCGCATTGGGCTAAGATTAGGAAGATCAAGGAGATGTGTGATAACTAGTTCTATTTAGATTAAGCTCCGTGCCTTTTTAAGTTGTAATAGTTGTACTTGTTGACCTAGCGATCTGAACTATTGGACCCGGAGTCCTGGGAGGAAAAAAATTGGTCGCCCGTTAATCTATCTTAACCCTGCATTACTTCCTTTTGTCTGACCAATGCCCCTTGGATATTCCGCCCATCGCTTCGTCGTCCTCGTGTACAAATAGTCGTCGTCCATCCCCTCGTCCTCACCAATCACCACCACACCGTCGCTTAGTCGTCCATCCCCTCGCTCCCTCTCCAATCTCCACCATGCCGCCATGGAGATGCCCGCGCTGAATTTCTACGAGGCGGTGATGTTCGTGCACTTCGACATCCTCGCTCCGCCGGCCGCGACGGTGCCCCACGGATGGCGCATCAGCTATGCAGGGGTGTCGGTGGCTCCGCTCCTTGGCCGAGCCGAGATGGAGAGCGAAATCACGGCGCGGCGCCGCCAGATGCCCGCGTGGAAGAGGGCGCTTCCCCGGTACGCGGTGGCCAGCCCGTACTGGCCGGCACTGTTCAAGAAGGAGCGGAAGGCCAAGATTGGCAACCGCATCGTTTATGGGCGCGTGGTGCACCGGGATCTCCGCAACCGAGAAGGGCGGGAGAGGTTCTGGTCTGTCCCTGGATGGACCAAGTACACCGTCATCGCTGCCGCTCGCCGCGAAGAGGTGCTCCGTCTCGCGAACAATGCGGAAATCATGGAGGTTCCGTCCGACGACGACGAGGAAGCCGGCGGCTCGAAGGACAGTGGCAGCAGAAATGAAATTGTTGACTAGAGTTGAAATCGCACCTTTGTTTAGAAGAATTTGTGGTTGAATTAATGAAATGCCTCGATTTAGATCTCTGTCTCGATTAATTGGTGGAAGAATTTGTGATTTAGATCAATTTCTGCCTCGATTTAGATCTCTGTCCCGGATTGGGAACGTGACTGTGGACCAAATACCCCTTTTCTACTAGTGTATTCTGACATTGGTGGTTTGTTTAAATGTAATATACGTGGATTGTGCCGCATGCAAATGGCACAACCACGATTTATAAAGTGGAAGCACGTACACCCGGTTACTGGAGATCCGGGAGCTTCGCCAGATGCAGGGGATGCAGGAGCAGAGAGGCGGTGACATAGACGGGTTAAAGATTAGGCCAGAAAGTGGTAACGATTTCCTCCTCATCTGGGCATTTTCGGTTGGCATTGCTGTTTATGTTGCCACGTTGTTGTGCAACATCTGAAATAAGTTGCTGCTTCATGCGTGTGGCAACAAATAATTTATTTCTGTACCACTTACATTCCATCGAATTTGGAGACCTCCTGCCCCTCAGCAATCGTGGAACCGTTGCTGCGTGTTTTCAGATAGAAGTGGCACAATCACAGTTTCAGATTCAACTACTGACTCGGACGTTTCCAAACCCTAAGTCGCGGTACATTTTACTCAGAGAATGTGGGTTGATTGTTTCGCCCAGCAAAGTACCACACACAGAGCTCTAGAATTTAACCGAATTACACATATAGGTTCAAGTTCAACACATTACTATGCATCTTCATTGCCAGCAGCCTTCTTCCGTAGCCTGGGTACCAAGCATTCACGTCCACTGGCTTCTTCATTTCCTGCCTTCTTCCTCTTCCTCCGTGCCAATTTTCTTAGCTTCACATACTCTACATCGCCAGGACAATGGGCACTAGAATCGTGCCCAGCATCATCTTTCCACTCATTTTTAATTTCTTGGGGCAGCAAAATGACTGACCCGACAGTCATGTTTCTAATGTTGCGATGCTTCCTATCAAAGAAACAAGACTGTTGCATAACTGCCCAATATCTACAGAGTAAATAAAACAAAAATTAAAATTCAGCACAAACATGCGAACCCCAAGAGACATTTGCTTACGAGGAGCTAATTGGGTTTGAGTAATGTCAACACCATGATTTTTAATCCCAGATGCCCGTTATGACATACCTCGCAATCCCAGGATTACCATTTTTGCGAGACATAACGGATTGGATATCATAGTACATCATCCATTACAAACCATACATAAGGTTTTACACAAATAAGGATCTCATGATCCAGTCTTTAATACAACAAGTAGCGGAAATAAACGATAGCATAGCGGTGGGGTCCATCTTCAGGGGCACAGGCAATGCTGACGAAGGCAGATAGTCCTAGTTATCATAGCCGTCCTGATGACCATCATTTTGATAATCTCCTTCATAGTCTGGCCATGATAATAGCCAGGGACAAAAGCCATGAGTACTCATTAAGTACTCGCAAACTACTACTAGCAAGGGTTATGATTCCAAGTTAAAGTACTGAATTGAAAGAATAACTATCAAGTTAAGTTTGAAACCTAAGCTGAGTTCTGAAACAAGAAAAGATAAAATAAAAGTCTAGAATCACTTAAGGTGGGGAGCTATTTTCATCTACACAACCATGTTGTGGTCAAGTCAAGGTTCATCATTCATTTCAAGGTATTTAGAAAACATCTGACAACGAAACAGTATGGCCATTCCAACTGTCCATAACCATGGACGCTGCTATTCAATAGTTTGACACTCTGCAGAGGTGGTACACTTTCACCACAAGATTCGATACATCCGTGTGGATAACCCTGAATCATCATACTTAGTATGCAGATAATCAAACATAACTATCCCTTTACACACCCTAGTACAAGCACCTCTCCTATGAGCATGGCCTCCCAACCATGACCATCAGTCATCTTGGCACCTTGCATAGGTGGACAACATTGAGAGGTAGCCTCACTCAAACCTCTCCTGTGAGGGAACTAATACTAATGCATATAAATTTCCAGCTAAGCCTTACCCAATTCAGGTAATGTGGTTATGGTAAATTTGGAATGGTATCGCATCCAAATCCAACCATCAGTTTTATAAAAAGGGTTAAGGCTCATGCCTCATCATTTTCATCATCATAAACCAATTGTGTTTCTCAACACATGTCAAAACATCTCAATAGAATGACTCATCATTCCAAGGTTTTCATAACTCATTTGCACCAAGTGTTCCCATCTAAAATGACTCAAGTTTGATCTATTCTAAAACACTAGGTTAAGAGTGTTCACTAAGGTGGAAAGGTGGGATCAATCTCATGCCATAGAATGACATCTAAGGTTTTCTAGGTAGGTCAAGTTTTATACTCTTTATGCTACCTTCAAGATTAGTTAAAGGTCTTTGTGTAAACTAAGGGGGTGTGAGCAAAGTATGCTTAAGGCATCTTTTACTAAACTATCTAGTTTTATTCTAGCTTGCTACAATAGCTTACTAAAGCATGTTTGCAAGGGTTAGCTTGCCACTAATAGCTTGCCTTGGTTGGTGCAGTGGTTGAAGTTGTCTTCTTCTTCTTCTTCTTCTTGGTAGAACTCCTCCTCCTCGAAGGCTTGGTCGGTACTAGCGTGTAGAAATACATAGGAGTGCACAATCACCAAGCAATACTTAATTTAGGCTAAGTAGTATTCTAAACCACACAAGTGATGATCTATTATCATCCCAAGCATCACAAGTTTAATTCAATATTTTTAACCTTTTTATTTTGGAAAAGTAATTTCTACTCATTGAAAAATTAACTACAATTTAATATTCACCACTAAAACTTGGGATCATGTGGACACATGTCCTCACCACATATTCTAACATGTGGGAATGAGATTTAAAGGGTGGATCAATATTACTTTGGTTTAAGTTTATTATTTAATGATTTAAAGTGACTAGAAATGCCTATATAGCATTATTTTGGTACTAGTCCAAAGTCACTGCCTGTAAACCTTAATATTATTACATATTTGGATAGATATGATGAAATGTGATTTTTGAGAGTTGGAATCAACTCAAAAGATAACTTGGTTGATTTTATAAAAATGTTTCAAGTTGCAAAAGCTTCTGTCTTCTTATTTTTATTAGGAGAAATCTATAACTCTAAATGGATTAACTCCAACGGGCTTGGATAGAGCATTTTAATACCTTCTAGACAAAATTGGTTTCATGCAATTTGGATTTTTAAACTCTCTGAATTGATTTTCAAACTAGTGGTCAGAAACTAGATTCAAACTAAAAGAAAAATCCAGATTTGAATCTATGGGCTAGCGCGGGAAAGGAAATGGGTGGCCTGGCCTGGCATAGGGCTTAGGACAGGGGTCCCACTGGTCGGTGCACTTAAACGCTAAACGGTACAGCGTCTTTGTGGGTCGTGCGATTAGAGGGTAGATCTACGACTGAGGGTCGTCGTCAACGATGGACGGGTCGCCGGCGAGCTCGAACCCTAGCGGCTCGGTGGGGGCCTACTGGGGTTGTACCAGGGCTCCAGCGGGGTCGGCGATGCGGGCGAACAAAGTGGAAGACGACGCGAGGCGAGGCGTGGTCGCGGCGGAGCTTGGGGTGGCTGGAATCAACGACACCCTTCTTCTCCAGAGGCGGCGGCTCCGGCTGTAATTCTGGCGAGCTGCTACTCCACTTGCTCCGGCAAGGGGTGGTTGAGGTTCAGAGAGGTGAGGAGAGTGGAATGGTGTGAGTCTTCGGTGCTAGGGAGTGCTCCTTTTATAGGCTCGACGGTGAGACCAAGCGGGATGGGCGGTCGACGGTGGCGACATGGCTACGGCGAGCTAGCGACATGGCTGGGAATGGCGATCGATGGGCGGTCCCCTGGCGGTGCTCTAGCACTTAAATGCGGCCGTAGGGGCCGTGGTATGCGGTCGGGGTGAGGTGGCGCTCTGCGCGCCAAGCGTGGTCCACGGCGAGCGGTGGCTATGGGGCTTTGGGCGGCGAACGGGGTGTCTGGGGTGTTCTC
This sequence comes from Avena insularis, assembly GCA_023614405.1. Lineage (NCBI taxonomy): Eukaryota > Viridiplantae > Streptophyta > Magnoliopsida > Poales > Poaceae > Avena > Avena insularis. The sequence continues at coordinate 108,929,496 of CM042692.1, forward strand.
TCGTGTCGAGGCGGTGGGCGCTGGCTGGTCGGCGGCGCTTGTGCACGCTGGGACAGGCGCGCTCATGGCGGCGCGTCGGCATGGTCTAGTGGCACTGGGCGCGGCTTCTCCTCGGTGGTCCACGGCTGCTCTTGGCTCGGGCAAGGGACAGAGAGGGGCAATGCAGTGTGGGCTACCTCCTAGACATGGCGAGGGAAGGGGGAGTGGTCTCACAACGACATTTAAGGTTGGCCGGCCAGGGTGGTGCTCGGCATGGCATGGCATTGCCACTAGGGTGTAGGGGATGGGCTGCAATGGGCATGGTTTGATCAAAGGGGGACAGAGGGATTAAATGGAGATCAAATGGGGGCAAAACCCTGTTCAAAACAGTGAGCTAGGATTAGAGTTAGGATTCTGCCTGCCAAGTGTTTGATGAAATGGCCGCAAGAAAAAAAGTTTTGAATTTTGAGTTCAAAAATTTTGGGTGATCTCCACTAGTGCTAGGTAGGCTCTGGTTGCAAGGGTTTTGAAAATGGAGCTCAAATACATGGTTTTTGAAATAGGGGTGATCTATGCATGTGCATTAGATTCAATTTTGAACTGCCATTTAAAATAGTTTCCAGAAGGTTTTTAGAAGATCAAAAGGTGGGCCTTGGTACCTCATTATGTGTACTAGCAAGGGGTGTAAAGATCAAGAATTGTTTCTGTTAAGAAATGAGTACTAGGAATAGCCAAAGTAGGCATGAGAGTTAATTTTGTCAAAATGACCATTCCTTTATTTTAATTCTTTTTTATATGATTTCTTTTAGGAAAAGTTTGGGAATGATGTAGATGATGCTTAAATCCCCTAAGAAACATTTTAGAAGCAAAGGATCACACAATCATGGCAATTCAAAACAACTCCTATTTTAAATGCACACATATATGAATGCTTTCATTTTAAATATGGAAAAGTTTTTGTTAATCCTAAATTTGGATGATTTGATCTTTGATAAGCTTGGATTGAAGTTTTGGGATGTTACAAGTAACCACCCTGTCCAAGAATAGAAGGGCGACTCCCAGTTGCAGAAGCTTCCACATCCAGTACATCATACTTCAGCTCAAACATGCAAGCCGAAGCATACCTTTTCATCAACCCAATTAGCTGACTGTCACACGTTAGGGGAACCATGATGCCACGTTCATCCATGAAGCTGAACTTTGTAGTCTACTTTGGCCATAATTCATCATGATTACGCAGAGCCACAACCATACCAGATATAGTGCAGATCTGCGCAGGCGCTTCTTCCATCATGATACAATGGTATCCATACCACTTGCCCTTAGAGTCGTACCTGAAGGGGACTACCGTAACCAGGTAAGGGTGGTCCACGGAGATCCCACTTGAAAGAAAATTGTGGACAAAATATGTTTGTTAGCGTTGGGCTAACAAACAATTTGAGGTTCAGTAGCCAGCTCTCAGTTATAATTAGTGCGAATAGCAAAGAGAAGGGTAGCTCACCCGCTTGTAGCTAGAACTTCTTCTTCCTTGGTAGTAGGATCTGCCATCCTCCGAGGTGCTCGACTCGTCGGCGGCAGAGGCGGGCTAGAGCCTCGCAACAGCGGCTACGACATGCGCCATTGGAGCTCGGGATCAGCGACTGGGCGCAGCAACTTGGTGCCAGAAGTCAAATGTCTGAAGGGATCGTCTTGCCTGGAGGGTGGATTCCGATGCCTCCGGTGCTAGGGGAAAGGTGGGAATGGATTTGTGAAATTGGTCAATGCATCCAATCCACTTAGCTACTCGATTTGCCTAAGAGGTTGCTGTGTTGGCGCTCGCGTCACGGACATATGACCAACCTGAGGGTCCCGACCGTCTAATTCACGGGGCAGTTTAACAGAATGTTTGAATTTGGCAGGGGTGAGATGAGTTTGCCTCGAAATGGCCCCTCTCAGTAGTTGGCGGCCCAACATTTCGAAACACGGAAATTGCAGGCAACTTAGGTACCGCCATGCGCTGGCCTGCAAACTTTGGTACCGCAGATGAACAGCCCCATGACAAAGAGCACGGTCACTGCGTCCTCACCATTTGCCTCGGAGAAGGAAGATCCGGTCCACCCACACTTCTCTTACAGTGGGGGACCAAAGACCTCAGCATAGTGGGTACGCCCGTTGCCATTTGGGTGTCAAGGGGACAGAAAGAAGCGCCGGATGGAGACAAACTGGGAAAAGGGAGGCCAGTTCATCAACTGGTGGAGGTGCGTCTGGGTAAAAGGACTCGGTCCACGAAAAGGTAGTCTTGTAGACCAACGCCCAGAAGGGTGGAACTCTGGTGACCCTCTTTGTCTCAGAGACGGAGAGGCCCAACACCGCCCTATATGAGGATTCCTTCTCCCACCTTGCAAGGGATCGATCCAGATCTAAAACCTAGACTTTCACCCTCCATTGTAACGTCGCGAGGCAAGTGAGCAATATAACAAGGCAGGAGTAGGGGCTTTAACTCATCACGAGGGTCCTGAACCTGGGTAAAAAACCTCGGTGTTAACTCTCTACCGTGTGTTTGCACCGCTGCCATAGCCATCGCTGATTTCCCTTGGAATCATGTGTTCAGCCCCCTCATGAACCAAGGGATCATTGGACCCTAGTTCCTTCGCGGGACAAATCTCCGACAGAGATTGAACCAATGGATCGAGAGGATAATAAATCAATTTATTCAATGGAAGCAGAGTTCAGAAGTAAAGGAATTACACACATGGATATTGAAGAAATGATGCCAATGCATTTTGAACCGTATGAACCAATGGATCAAAATGTGATTGAACCAATTGTACGATAGACTAGAGCACTTGATTCATTGGATGCAGAGAAAAAGAACAAACGGAACAAATGGAAGAAGATTATTGTGGACTCCGTGAATATTCCAGATAGGATCACCCGGAACAAGGTGGTGAACCCAGTGAAAAACACTAGGAGCAAGAAAAAATGAATTTGAATTATTAATTTGAATTTGTATGATGAATTTGAACTACTATCAATGTTTGTATTGAATTCGAACTACGGTGGCGCTCCCAAGTTTGCATGTTGGATAATCCCATATTGTATGTGTTATTGTAAGTTTCTATGGTCATCCACCTAGTTGCTTAGCGCTGCTCAGTTTTTCCCTCGACATGTGGTTAACAAATCGGGTTTAGCTAGTTCATGGCCTAAACCATGGCAAATGTTAACCAATTGATCCAAAATTTGGCACACTTGTGTATCTTGGAATGATTTACCATATGAAATTGGAAATTTTGGATTTATTTGTAATCAGCCACATTTTTCATTTTCTAAGTGATTAAATTCAAAAAATGGTTTTAGGGTTAGTTTAATTCAAAAAAGTCAAAACATAGTGCAACCTTCACATGGAGTCTTCTTATGTTACCTACAACCTAGCATGAATAATAAAGGAAAAGGAAATAAAGAGAAATTCACTTATCCCCTAAATCACTTCTTAAACCCTTCTTGGAATGAGCTATTAGCTATGAAGATTCATGGCTTTCTACTCAATCATCCTCTAAAATAACCCATCCCAAAACATACTTTATCTAAATGAGGCCAAATTTGGAACACTTGTGTATCTTTGAGTTACAAAAAATATAATGTCCGCCAAGATGGATTATTTTGTTCAAATAACACATTTTCCATTTTTTATGCAAAAAGCTTGAATTTCCCTTACTCATTTTTTTTATCTAAGTGCCCTTGCTTTCCTTAGCTCTACTTAGTTTTCCCCTCCCGCCAAAGTTTTCCTTAGTTTTCCTCCGCTAAAGTTTTCCTCACTTTCCCCTCTTACATGTCTCAGTTTGGCTGCACTCTGATTGGTCGAGATCTATGTCACACGGATCTTGGCCAACCATCGTTGGATACATCAAGATCTGACGGGCTAGAAGTCTCTCTCTCCCGATGGGCGCACCTACCTTGTACGGCGAGGAGAGCCCGATAGGCTGGATGTCTCTCCCTCACTTTGCCTATCGCAGGTATACCAGCCGCATCAACTAGCGCTCAGTTTGGTTGTTCTCTGATTGGTCGATATGTATGTCACATGGATCTTGTCCAACTACCGTTGGATACATCATGATCCGACGGGCTAGAGGTGTCTCTCTCCCGTTGGGCACACCTATCTTGTACGAAGAGGAGAACCCGATGGGCTGGATGTCTCTCCCTCCTTTTCCCGTCGCACGTATACCAGCCACATCTTCCCCCCTCCTATCGACGTACGGCAACGAGGCAGTCCGAACAACGAGCAGCGGCGCGGATATAAGCTTGGCGGTCCGGACGATGAGCAGCGGCGTGGATCTAAGTGTGGCGGTTCGAACGGCGTTTGGCGGCGTGGACCTAAGCGTGGCGGTCAGATCAGCGTGCGGCGGTGCGGACCTAAGCGTGGGGGTCGGAACGGCTTGCGACGGTGCGGATATAAGCGTGGTGGCTAGAACGGCATGCGGCGGTGAGGATCTAAGCAGCTGCAATTTCTGTCTCTATTTGTCTCACTTCCGTTCACCTCCTTAGATCCATTGCTGATGAAAGACACCAATGGAAGCCATCATCCACGACATCAGTGCAACGGTAGTGGTGCCGACAATGGTCATCAATGCGAAGATGATTGAAGACATCATCCACAACATCACTACGACAGTGCAGATCAAACCCTCCTGAACCGAAGCTGTGGGAGGTAGGCCACGGCCATGGCTGGCACGTCAAGTGCACTTCGATGGTGAAGGTCAGATGTACCTCGTGGCCGGATGGATGGGAGCACTTTCCTCGTACTTTTTGGAGTACACATACGGAGAGGAGGGCGGCTAGCTCACCATCCACTAGAAATTGGGACAAATTTGAGCCCAATTTGAACCAAAATTCCGTGACTTAAAATATATGTATGATTTGAATAAATTTGATATGTATTGAGCCGTGAGACCAGTGGATATGCTCGAAAGCTATTTCATAAGTAGTAGTACTTTCTTTGACAATCTCCGGTGGGCTTGTATAAATTTGATTGAAATATGTATGATTTGAATCAAAATTGATATGTATTTGAGCTGTGAGGACGGTGGATATGCTCTAAAGCTGATTCATAAGTAGTACTCCCTCTGACCCAAATTAGTTGATTTATTTTTGTCTAGATTCGATTATATTTAGACACAAATTAGTATTAGATTCATCCGTATCTTGACGAATTTGAGTCAACTAATTTGGATCGGAGGGAGTTGTACTTTCTTTGACAATCTCTAGTGGGCTTGTATAAATTTGATAGAAATATGTATGATTTGAATCAAAATTGATCTGTACTCTTGAACCGTGAGGCCAAGGAATTGGCATTCCAGCTCCGTGCCTTGAGCATGGCCACAGATCACTCTCTAGAGAAGAAGAATGCGGCATCAAGAAGAACGGGGAATGGATGCTGCCGCCAACGCTGCAAGTCTACATGGCAGCGACAAAACGGGCAAAACTACTAGGGCCCCAACTTGACCCTCTAGGCATTTGGCATGCCAACTATGGACAGCTAGATCCAATGACAAGCAACTCGGGCCCCGCAATGCATTCTCTTAACAACTTTGGGACTGCAAAGTGACTAAATTAGCAGGAACTCACAACCATCCATTGAATAACAATCCTACTCTCTAAATTAGCTATCTATTCAACTAATCATTACATGTAAACTGCTTGGACAGGGATGAAAACTACTAAAACTGCCCACATGAACCTACTATTCTCCTCCCCCTTCACTTGAAGTTCAAGTTTTAGATTTTCTACCACTTGATCTGATACGGCATGATCCGCCTCAAGTGTCAACTTCCCTTTCCGAATAAGCTCTGAATTCTTCTTTTGTTCCTCGATAGTATGCTTCAGCTCGAATATCGACGGGTTTTTATGGGCCAATTCATCACCTAAATTGGCACTCCAAATCCATCCTCTAGCTAGACCACCGGGTTGATTCATCTTGGTATGCAATGTACCATGGATCATCATCATTCATAACACACTGTAACAATCCCAAAATAAAACCAATTGAAATCAGTTCGACAGGCCATGGCAGCACTTCAAATTCAACGGTAGTACAAAGAGAAGGAGTTACCTACACTTCCAACATGGTAGGATAAGGAGAATGTGTCCACAACATGATCGATTCCCCACCTTCACCGGTGTACCCGCTATGGCTAGACATTGAGGACTAATTTGCACCTGCAATATCGAGGAAATTATGGGAACTGAATTGATTAGGGTGGGCGGAGGAGAAGGTCTTACCAAGCACTACTATAAATTGCTGCAACTGTTCGTCGAGCTATGGCGGCGGATCAAAATCTCGGTTGTCGTGGATGGCAAACCTACCTTCGGTCGGTACTGCCTCAATGTACAATGCATGCGAACGAAATAGGTGTTGGAGCTGTGGTTGAGGTGCGGCGCGGAAGTCCGTCCGACACCGCCGTAGGACGGATCCGGCGACTCGTCGATGCACCGACAATGGCTTCTCTGTCTACCAGTGGGATAGGAGTTGCTCGGGGCTAGGGGCTAGGAGTGGATGAGAGAGCCAATCTCACATGTCATACAAGACCCCACCTGTGAATGTTTGGGGGAGTAGCTGCTCCGGGATTTTTGCATATCTGCCAAACTTTTTCTGTGAAATTTGCATATTTGCCACATGACCACCACATGTTAGTGACACACAAAATGGCAAATATGAAAGTTGCAAAGTAAAACGTGTTAAGAAATCCCCCTCCATCCCCACATGACGGCCCCATCGGTCATTGGCTTTGATGGCTCCATAGAACGCCTCCACATGGCAGCTCCATTGTTCATTGGCTTCGGCAGCCCCACAGAACGGCCCCATTTGTCATTGTCTGCACTGGCCACATAATCAGGAAAAATGTGGCCCACAAGTCAGCAAGAGATTGATGGATGGTCCGACAGGTATCCGGGCCCCACCTGTTGGCACATAACATCCATGGCAGGACCCGCCCCAACATGGTCCTACTGGTCAGCATCTAACGGTCAAGCATTTGACCTGATAGCATCCCTCCGTCCGAGCGCCTGCGAGGGTTTTACAATAGTCGGAGGGGAAAAGTGAGGAAAAGTTAAGTGACTAGGGAAAACTGAGTACAACTAACGAACCAGGGGCAGCACAAAAATAAAAATCCCTACATATTAATCACTGCCTCTCGAGGTTGCTTTGATCGCATCAACTATCATATCCGTAATTGGGTGACCATCAAGGTGTGCATCAGGTATTCTAGAGGAACTTTTGAGACCTATGTAACAAGACCAGGATCCGTCCATCTGAGTGACAGATAGATACCCTGGACCCACTCAGTGAGATTACATCTACAAGTTCGAACATGTGACTAGGTCACGGGGATGTAATATCATGGGAACGAGTAAATGCGTTTGTCACTAATCAGATCGACCTAGGTATATCGATACCGGAGATCGGTTCTTGGACAAACCAGGTATCATAGAGTGAAGGGTATGAGACTCGACGTTCAAGGTTCAAGCGATCAAGTTATTCGTGGAATGTGAAGGGATCTACATGTGTTTCCATATACCACTGATGATCAATTGATCAGGGAGATGTCCCCTTCATACCTGAACATTCTCGAGTCGTAGGGTGTCACACTTAAGGGTAGAGATTCTTAGGGATTGATCCAAGATCGTAGGAGAAAAAAAGAGAGAACTCTGGAATAGTTCCAGAGTCATATACCGAATGTGTTTCGGGGATATCTGATGATGACTGGATGGGTCTGAAAGGTGTTTCGGAGTGATAGGTATTAAATATTATATATTTACTATTAATTAAATGAATTAATATTAAAATATATTTTTAGTTGGATTTAATGGGGCAACCAACCTAAATGGGCCTCCGGAGAGGCCCAAGAGGGGGCCTCATGCCCTAGGAAGGGAAAGGGTGGTTGGCAGCCACTAATGGGATGCCCACCACGTGGGGCCCATGAGGGGCTGGCCGGCACGCCTCCCCACACCTCTCCCTTGATTAGTCCCACCCCGAGACTTTGAGGGAGGGAGTACCTCCCTTCCAACTATATAAAGAGGGGCACCCCTCTCCCCAAATCCACCCCTTTAATTGGCTTTGCCTATTCTCTCTCTCCCTCTCCCTCATGTGTGATTCCCAAGATTGGAACCACACATGGGGTTTGGGATTTCTCCACTATACGCACGTTGTGATGCTGGACTTAGTGTGGATGAATCTTCTTCCGCTGCTTTGTTGGACCAGAGACTGGGAGACGTATCTACATCGTATGTGTGTAAGGCCACGAGGCACTTCCACTTATGGTACTTTTGCTTGGAGCTTGCAGCTTGGACGTCGACACGACCACGAGGTCGACTACATCGCACAAGGAGTAAGGTGACTTGTGAGGAGCTTCGTGACCTTGAGGTCGGCTACAAGTATGACTATATCATCCATGTTCCCCTCAGAATGTTAACCACTTTCGGTCTTCAAAGGTATGAACACCGAATCACCGCTCGTTACTTTACATCTGCATAGATAGCTCTTGGCTAGGTGTGTTCACCGTAGGAATTTTTTTGTTTTCTACCAAGGAACCCCTTTAGTGGTATCAAAACCGATCTATGTGTAGATGTTTGGTATGAGTAGAACATATGTTGATTGTGTGGGCATATATTCTCGAGTTGCTACCGTCCCACGTGTGCTTGTTCATATCGTGGGAATGTCGGATGAAGTGACCTGGACCAACCTTACGAGTAACCTTATGTGAGACTGGTTCCACGACTAATATATGGCTTGTACCATATAAGTGGCCAGTGGGTGTCTGTCTCTCCGACATTAGTTGGTATGGCATTTACAAAGGACTGCCCTAGGAAGGGGCTTAAAAGCGGCAACTAGTCAATCCATGTTATGGTTGGAAGTTCGTAGGTAGAAATGGTTCTCTTGCAAAATCCCTAACATCCGCGTAAAATATGCAAAGATAAAGTAGATATGTCTAACTTTAATTTCCTAGGGCTTGTGATATGTATGGTCAATGTAAGTATTTATGATATGAACCACCGAAGGCAAGGTGGCACCATGTACCCGATGTAATGCCGGCGCACTCGATGGAGATCAAGGCGCGACGACCATATCATATCACATAAGCTGTTTGCATTTGATGTGAATTGGTTGTGTATCGTATTATGCTAGTACTAGACTACAACGGTAGAATTATAAGATGATCTCTCAACATGATTCCAACATTTGTTTTCTCCCATAGGTGTGCACCACCAATAAAGTCCATCGTTGTGGAGCGGGCTATGATGATCGTGTGCAAACACATCAATGTTCTCATATGGTGGGTGCAAGCCATGTATGCATTGCAATACACTATGATTAAGTTGGCGAGACTAGCATGGACATGGTCCCAGAACACAGATGAGCCAAAGGTTAAGCATGAGTCACATGGTGATGTGATCGATATGTTGATATCTAACCTAGCAGTTGTATCAAAGGTCATGATGATCGGGGATGCTATGGTGTAAAGGGATCATGTAATCACTGAATGAACGTTGGGGGATTTTCATTTGAGTGGGAGTTCTGGTAATGAACTCATATTATGAACTAAAAAATCCAAGTGAATTTGCATAGTTCATTGTAGTTGGCATCTGTTATAGACTACCTTGGTTGTAATTGAGATAATAGTACTATATTATTTTAGATACTTACTTTACGGACTAGTATCGTAATTTTTGAGTGTCAAATTAAAGATAAAAGTACTATAGCAGACTTTCAAATAAACCTCACTTACTCCATGAAGGTTTAATAAGTGTATTAATCATGGAGTAATTGATTCCAATGATAGTGTCTAAATATTCATGCTTGCCTCCATGATACTTGATATTAGAAAGAAAGTTTCTGGTATCAATATTATCTGGGAGATGAAAGATTTGTTTCAGAAATCATCCTATGTTAACAGATATTCTGATATCTGAAACATTGTTTGATTACAACACGATAAAGTATAATTTAGTCAAAACACATTCTCATATTGAATGAGCATTTCTGAATGATGGTGACGCTAGGCGTACCCATCACCTAGTAGCTTGGGAACTAAAGTTATACAAACATTCGTCTTGATGAACTATATAGTTGATCCGCGAAAATGGTCATGATAGGATGAACAGGAAGTATAAGTAAAATGCTTACTATACTAAAAGAACGCTAATGAATGAATCTAGAAGAACACGAACCATGTGATGATTGTAATCTACTTCAAAGTGTGAGTTTAAGGGTATTAGTGTTTGACTAATACACTTGGACCAAGTACCATGTGATTAGTGCCACTCTTGATGTTGGATGGTTCTTCTGAAAGAGAGGAAAATGTTGAAAGGGAATCCATAAATATAATTGGCAGAAGTTAAAGGACTAGATTGTCCATCTCTGGTATATACAAGATATATATGTTATGAATATATTATTTGCTTGTTAAAACCAATGTAATTCTTTGGTATTAGATACCGTATTGGTTGGTATGAAATGTCATACAGCAACTCAATATAAGAAATATGATGGTTTGAATAACTAGCAAAAGAATATGGTAACGATGTTCATCGATAAACAAATAAAGTGTTATTATGTTTGTCATCAACATAAAGAACCGAGCCATTAAGATTTATTCTAATAATTATAATCTGGTTCCAGTATTGTGAGAACAAACTGTTGTTCAAATAATTACTATATTCCATACTTGATGGATGAACCATTATGAATATTGTTGGCAAAATAATATTCATAAACTAAATGCTAAAGCGTCGCAAGACAAAATAATTGAAATTTCACTTATAAGTGACACCACCGTTTAAGTTATATTGGAAAGAAAGACATAAAGAAACTCCATCTTCATGGAATTTTGGAGTCAAGTCGTTTTTTGAACGAATTGACGCTTGTAAGACTTTCCTATACATAACTAAAACTTTGTTCACGAAAAAACTTGAACGGACGGCTAACTTAGTAGAAGTAATACATATTTATGTATGAGGTCCATTGTGTAAAACCATGTGTGCTGGATTATTCTACTTCATATACTTCCACCAAGGACTTGAATAGATGTATGAGTATATCTGTTTAACGAGGAAAAAGTATAAGTCATTTGAAACATGTTAAGAGGTTTTAGCATGAAGAAGAAATTATCCAGATTCATGGAAACAACACCATAAGAGTTATGGAATGTTCGAGTTTCTAGAAACTTTGATAAATTCATTGCAAATAAAGAAATCATCATAACAAGAAAATCAAGAGTTTATGATTGGATCATAAATGAAGAGATTTGAGTTACAAATTTAGCAAACATATGAAATTGTTTCATAGAATCGAGTTTCCAAAAACACCATAGTAGTATGGAATGTTTTGAGAATATAATCAAACCTAGTTTGACTTGGTGAGATTAACATAAAACTGCCATTATGCTTTAAAAGATTATACTATACTGACATACTACTTTTACACAGAAAAGAGCAACATCATGATCTATTGAAATGGCAAGGGTTGAAACCCAGTTTGTCTTTTCTAAAAATTTGGTATGCACATCTTTGTGGGTTATCCCAAAAGCACGTTGGCAATTCCTCCACTATAACACTAAAGACAAAAAATTGTCACTAGAATGACGAGTTCTTTGAGAAGGAGCTTTTTGTGAAAAGTTAAGTGGGAGGACAATAGACATTTGGATATGCTTATTTGAACCTAAGAGACATGATCAGAGTAGCGCAATTCTAGAAAGTATTCTGGAGACTTCTACAACACTCATGGCTACCATTTCTGAAAATGTTGTATGTTTCGGAAATCTAAGGTTCTATTGAACCATATAGATTGGTTAATAATAAAATAGTAAGATTTGAGGTGAAAATGTCATTGTTGGACAATTAGATACATTTTACATGCAAAGAAGCGATGATGAGCCTTGACTCTGTTAGATGGCTAGAGTCCATAAGAATTCATGATAGCATCCATATACGAAAATCAACTTATGAACTTGGTAGACCCTCAGGAAGGAGTGAAGCTTTTCAAACAGAAATGGATCTATAAACAAACATACACATATGTTCACATCCGTGAAATAGTCGACATGTTGGACAGAAGTTTACGACAAAGTTTAAAAGTTGAATGCGATAAGATTTGATCTTTCGCAACAACATTTAGTCTGTACGGATTATTGTAGAAACCACTACAATTGAGATATGATAGTTGAATAAACAAAACAACGTTCTTCTAAAATAATGGTTACCTATGGTGTGTATATGACACTATCCAAAGGGTTTTCTTAATTCAAAAGGTGCTAAAATATATGCAATGTTCAATGGTTGAAATAAGCATAATGGAGTTGGAATCTTTATCGTGATGAAACTTTTAAGAGTTTAAGTTCATCAGAAATGATGAAGATACTTGTGTTTACAAGAAACTAAGTGGGAGAGTTAAGACATATTTCCAAGTGCTTTATGTGAAAGACATTTTTGTTAATTGGAAATGATGAATCTTTAATTTTACACGAATTAAGAATTTCATTGAAATTAGATTTTTGATGGAAGACTTAGGCAAAACCAGAATATTAGACATCAAAGTCTATACAGATAGATTGAAATGCTAATATGGTTAATATTGAAGTACATATATGAAATATTGAAATATTTCAATATGGTGGCATATTTGAGTGGGAGTTGTGTGAATTTCCTAGTCAATATTAGACAAGAAAAGTTCTTTCCACATGGCAGCAAGATCAATTGTCTTGATAATTGGTAAACCTCATGATTTGATTAATCATGAATGCCATGATATGTACATATCTAGATAAGTCCTATGCTATAAGAGTTATGATCATACACTAGAGTGATTCATAAGTTGATCACTAGACAATAGTAATAATATTCTTGTATAATTTGGAAGAGACAAGAATGTGCCCTGTATGCAGAAGTGACAAAATAGTTCAACGTAAAGTGTTACGTTAATGCAAGTTTTTGTCACACATACAAATGAAGTTTATCTCAATTAGGCTATGTTTTTATAAATAAGGTGGCATAGTGAAATGGAATAAAGTTTCATGATGAATTTGTACTAGTTCCAAAGGTGTAACACTGTGATAGATACTACAACAATGGCGAAGTATATGACTGTTTTAGAAGCATCATAAAGTGGGATTTTGTGTCAAATATTTTGATTGTCAAACTAGGTGCAGTTCCAAGTATGCTATATTATGAAGATCTATTGTACGATAATAAGATCAATATGGTTCTGGCTAAAGGAATTGAGGTCTCACTAGAAGAATAAATTATACAATTCCATCTCATTGGAGAATGAGTGATTCTTAGTGACACATAGATATGAAAACACACAGAACTGAAAGTGTCCGTTCTAGAGATTGCCTTACCACATGCAACGCATGTGGATAACACTAGAATGCCATAGGTGTTAAATGCGCAAAGCAATAACTAGATTATTGACTCTAGTGTAAGTGGGATAGTGAAGGAGATATGCCATAGAGGCCAATAATAAAGATTTTTTATTGACATATCTGATTAGTTTGTAACAGTTTTGTATCATGTTATAACTTTATTAAGAGGAAACATTAATACATGTGTGATATATAAACAAACTAGGTCCCTAGTATCCTCTAGACTAGTTAATTGGGCAGATGATGATCGAGGTTTCCTGATCATGGACTTACTGAAACATCAACTGACAACGAGGTTACTTATGAGGTGATGGACAACACCCAACCCCTAGTATTGCAATATGATCCAGTCACATAGTTCAACATTGCAATATCTAGAAATGCATAGTGATTCAGTCCTTCGACCGTGAGATCATATTAATCACTATCTCTCGAGGCTGCTTTGATCACATCAATCGTCATGTCCGTAACTAGGTGACCATAAAGGTGTGCATCAGGTATTCTAGAGGAACTTTTGAGGCATATGAATCAAGACCGGTATTTTTCCATCCGAGTGATAGATAGATACCCTGGGCCCACTCGGTGAGATTACATCTACAAGTTCGAACATGTGACCAGGTCACGGGAATGTAGTATTATGGGAATGGGTAAATGTGTTTGTCAGTAACAAGATTGAACAAGGTATATCAATATCGGAGATCGGGTCTTCGACAAACCAGGTATCATAGAGTGAAAGGAATAAGACTCGACATTCAAGGTTTAAGCGATCAAGTTATTCGTGGAGTATGAAGGGATCTACATGTGTTTCCAGATACCACTGATGATCAATTGATCGGGGAGATGTCCCCTTCATACCTGAACATTCCCGAGCCGTAGGGTGTCACATTTAAGGGTAGATACGCTTAGGGATTGATCCAAGATCGTAGGAGAAAGAGAGAGAGAACTCTAGATTAGTTCTAGAGTCATACCAAAAGTGTTTCGGGGATATTCGATGATGATCGGAGAGGTATGAAAGGTGTTTTAGAGTGATAAATATTAAATAATATGTATTTAATATTAATTAGATGGATTAATATTAAAAATATATTTTTAATTGGATTTAATGGGGCAGCCCACCTAAATGGGCCTCCGGAGAGGCCCAAGAGGGGGCCACATGCCCTAGGAAGTGCCAAGGGTGGTAGGCAACCACTAATGGGCTTCCCACCATGTGGGGCTGGCCGGCATGCCTCCCCACATATCTCCCTTGATTATTCCCACCTTGGGACGTTGAGGGAGGGAGTATCTCCCTTCCACCTATATAAAGAGGGGCACCCTTGTACCCAAATCCATCCCTTTAATTGGCTTTACATGTTCTCTCTCTTCCTCTCCCTTATGTGTGTTTCCCAAGATTGAAACCGCATATGGTGATTGGGGTTTCTCCACCATACGCCAGCCGTCGTGCTACTGGACTCGATCTGGATCAGTCTTCTTTCGTTGCTTTGCTGGACTGGAGCCCGGGAGACGTCTCTACACCGTATGTGTGTAAGGCCATGAGGCACTTCCACTTGTGGTGCTTTTGCTTGGAGCTTGGAACTTGGATCTTGACACGGCTACGAGGTTGGCTACGTCGGACAAGGAGCAAGGAGTGACTTGCGAGGAGCTTAGCGGCTTGAGGTTGGCTACGAGTATGACTACATAATACACGTTCCCCTCAGAACGTTAACCACTTTCGGTCTTCAAAGGTATCAACACCGAATTCCCGCTCGTTACTTTACATCTTCATTGATAGATATTTGCTAGGTGTGTTCACCATAGGAAATTTTTGTTTTCTGTTGCGAAACTCCTTTAGAAAAGTCCCTAGGCCCACCAGTCATTCCAGCCCACTAGGTTGGACTAGAGAAACTAGCCTAGTGGACTAGGTTGGGTGACCCAACCCGGCCCACTCCTCACTGGCTTGACCCCGAGCTCCATTCTCTCCTCTCTCGCGACTATCTAGCTTCACCGCCGCACGATTCCGGCAAGCCTCGGCCTCCTCAATCGTTGTTGTTAGGCTCAATCAATGCGCCCTTTCATGATCTACATCTTAGTCCTGCTCGATTTGAGGATTCGCTTCACCTTCGACCAGAATCTCCCCTTGATTAGCTCTAGGATTTTGGTGTCCGTGGCTCTGCCTCTCATCGGTGACCCTACGGTGCTCGCTGATGAGATGGTGGTGTGGTGATGGTGTTGTGGTGCCTATTTTCCGCCTCCAAGCTTTGTTGATGTTGCAGTGCTGCAGGTGCTCAACACAGGTTGAGTGCCTCGCTGCTCCCCGTGCCACCGTGCCGTAGCCACCTTCATCAGCCTCCTATGCTTCCTTTTCATCACGTTTGAGATAGGACCATGGGTAAGTTATTTTTACGATTCCCTTCTGTCTTATTCTCTAGCTCCTAGTACCTATCCTGAGACAATCATGCCAAGCATGATTTGCTTCACTAGTAGTTTCTAGGGTTCCTAACTTGTTAAACTGCTTCTGCTTGTTGTTTTAAGATCTTGTTATCTCCTAGTATCCATGATTTTGGAATTTCTTGTTCTAGGTTACTAAACATATGTTCTTTCTTAGAGATTAGCTTGAACTTGGCTTGTGTGCGATGGTTTGAATTCAAAGCATGCTTTGAATTCAATGGTTAGTGACTACTCTACAAATCATGAACTATTTGGTTACTTATACACTTAATTGAATGTTGGCTTGAATCATTTCTTGAACCTGTTGCTGTCAAACTTGATAGTGAACATGTGAAATGTAATACCCATAACAATAGGTTAGATTTATCTAGTTTCTTTCAATATTAACAAACAAAACTAGTTAAGAACTTTGATTCCTAGGGTTTCTATTAGGAAAATGATATGAAGATCTTCTCTTCTTCCTATCATATGTACTAGGTAGATTGTGGTGGTTACATGTCATGTTACTCTTGTAATCTGTTGTGACCTTGATTAGCAAGCTTTTACTATTGCAAAAAAAAAATAGTGGCTTCTGCTGCTTTTGTGCTGCTACCATGGTGATCCAAAGTAGCATGATTTTCTACTATGAGATTCTACTAATAGATGATCATCCATTTTATGATTTTCTTGCAAGGTTGAGTTAGAACTTCCCCTGGCATATGATGCACAAGGTGAGACCCAATTTCTTTTTGTAAGAACAAATGATATCCTTGATTTGCCAACATCCTATGATTATTTTGCACTCCACTTGAGCACAAAACTAAGGATAAAACTATTATTCCATATCTATGCTCATAGAACAGAATAAAATGGGTTTTTGGTATGGATAGAGTGGTCAACCTACTGTTTGCAGAGTAGACATATGTTTCTAACGATGTTGTGGATGATCTTGTGGTGGATCTTGATCTACTGCTTGATCTTGTGGCATTCTCCACCTTATGTCTTGGAGTTGTTCTTGCCTATGAGATCATGGTGTTTTTTGTGGGTGTGTTTGTGGTGATATGGGGTGGATATGATAGCTTATCAGCTGAGTTGCGGCTAAACTCTTCTTTTATACTATGCGGTTGTTGTTGCTATGATGACACATAGCAGTGTGTGTGTGTGGCCTGCTGGTTGCTTTCTTAGAGCATCTCCACCAGTGCCCCCAAAGGAAGGCTGTCAAGATTGTCGACAGTAACTTTGGGGGCCGGCACCCAAATTGCGGGAAATTTTGGGAAGCCGCCTTACACCGGCGACCACCAATGATCAATTCCCAACACATTTGTGAATAAGAAATCGAGAATACATAATTCCTAGCCTAGATACGGTGGGGAAATCTACATGCCGGCATCAAAGTCAGCTTGATCCTTTGCCCGCATATCCCTCTCGTATTCATCGTAGACCCACCACCCCTCTCCGCCTTGTCCTGGCACCACTAGTTCCTTGTCACGACCATGCGCCCCTGTCCTCGTGCGACATAGCACTGCGGTGGTTCTTCTCCCTCCTTGTTGCCAGTTCTGCCGCTGCCGAGAAGGACTTAGAGTGGTGCATGTCCACCACGCCTAGTGGCGCACGGCAAACCTCTTCGCGTCCTTGGCCCCACTGTTCGACGGTGCCACGATGCGCGTGTGAGAGGGTGAGCGTGTCCCTCACATCATCGGCAGTGATCCATGTTGCTTGGATGGACTGCTCGAGCTCCCATGTGTAATTGGCAAAGTCGAAGTCATCGTCATCACCGTCTCCATCGGCCTGCTACGCCTCCCTTTACTGTCCCGGCGTCTGGATGTCCACGAGGATAACTCGCTGATCCACAGGATCCTTTGTGGGCTCGTCGTCATCCTCGTCATCCTCCGCTTCCACTGTTTGCGGTTGCGGAGCCAACGATTGCGCTGACAGCTCTAATGTTGGGTAGTGAGCTGATGTATGCAAGTGCACAGATCGTTTGTAGCTAGTTTCAAATTATAGATATCGATCCCACAAGGAGCCAAGAGGTAAGTGTTTATGGGTGAAGTCTCTATCACACCCGAAGTTGTCACAGGTCTTCGAGTGAATTGACTGCAAGTGTCAAAAGTTTAGCTAGGAAGGTGAGACAAATTCTTTTGGTGTCTCTCTTCATCGAGAGATGAAAACTTTTTGTTCTTGTTTGTTTAATCAATTAAGAGTACTCAAGTTGGCACCAAAACATTTAATTTAAGAACAACTCATATACTCCCATGTCAAAATTTCAAGACTCTCAAAGCACCTTTTTCTTTCTTTTGTCTTTCAAAAACTTCAGCTCTTTCATAGAGAAATCATTCCACTATTTTTAACATTTTAATTGGGGCTATGTTGTGCACTCATGACCATGCCAATAAACAATTGTTTGAGCAATAATGTGTTAGAGGAGTACTGCAATTTCACTTGGAACGTGAAACCATGAGGACACTAAAAATTGTATCTGTCATAGCATTGTTACTACAAACATTTACATAACTCAGTAGCCGAAATCAAGTGGTTTCCCATATTTAGATCGTTCATTGGCCCGTGGAGTTAATAGTTCCCCATGGAGCATGATAGAGTTGTATTGACACACGCAAAGCAATATATTACAGTAATTATTAGAAAAAGTAGTGGCATAATCTTTAATACTCCAAAGCATCCATTTTATCAAACAATTTCATTCAAAGGTATTATCGAGTATATTTATATTAAGCTCAAATGTGATGGAGTAGTTCTAAAATAAAATTCTTTGAGCTAAACATGGATTCAAGTCATCTTTTAGATGCTTTTTCTTGTTGTAAAAATGTAGGAAGTATTTTTAACCAAATTCATTGATCATTGTTTCAAAGCTAAAAAGGAGACACTAGCGAAGGAATAGAATTTGTAGGATAACTAGCTAAGTGGGGAGTGACTCTATTGCACGCGAGTAAATAATTGTAGGATCAATTTAAGGTTGCAAAGAGAGTGATGAAAGGAATGCGATACCTCCTCTTGCTTGCTTCATTCTCGTATTTGAGTCGAACCCCTTCTGTATTTCCATATTGCCAAGTTACCTGAAGTTGAGCAATCTCCAAGAGAAACAAAGAAATGAACTTGCAAATAAAGTTATAACTATTTTTTTTGTATTTTTGATTAAGGAATGCAAAACTGAAAATAAGCATGCAAATTTCAAGAAATAAAATAAATTGAAAGAAGAAATAAAAACATGAATGCAAAGTTGATCTCCCCAACGCACTCGTTGAGCTGCTGGAATTCCTGATAGGGGACGTAGTTGTACCCCTGATGTGGCTGGTTGGGCCACGGGTACCAAGGTTCCCCTTGCTGCTGATGTTGTCCCTCCCAAGAAGAGTTGTGTCCCTGCTCTTCCTCCTACTCCTGCTCCTTCTCAACCTCATCTTGTTACCCTCCTTCTTCATCTTCCTCTTCATCAAGCTGGATCTCGGCCATGATCTCCATCACTTGATCCTTGGTGAGGATCCAAGTGTCCTTTTCCACAATCGAGAAGGCTTGGGGGCAGGGCAATTGAACCTGCTCACCCTGTGCATCACCAAGATAAATGAATTGATATGCTCGGATCCGCCGGTTAGCATGGTAAACACCAAGGAAGCCACAAGCAGTTAAATACTTGACGTACATGAGTTTGGAGCCGTCAACAGGTTGCATAACAGGCAGTATAATATTTAATGCATGGGCAAGGTGCACTACTAGGAAATATCTTATATGTAGACAAGTTACTCTGTGGCGCATATGTAAATCCATGCGCCACAGATACTTCTCAGTGGTGCATTAGGAATCATGCGCCACAGACACTAAAAACTTATGTGGCGCATTTCATACAACATGCGCCATAGAAGTTTGGTGGGACTCGCTAGCCGGGGTGGGGCAATCCATATTCTGTGGCGCATAATGAGACATGCGCCACAGAAGTTGCCTCTTCTGTGGCGCATATTTCATTATGCGCCACGGAACATGGAGGCGAGCCCCACCACGGCTACTATTTCACCCACGATCTGTGGCGCATGTGTGGATACGCACCACAGATATGTTTGACTTCTGTGGCGCATATCCACACATGCGCCACAGAAACCTAACCCTGGGTCCCACCACTTTAACCTGCACCATGGCGTATATGGCCATATGCGCCACAAAAGTTTGAGCATATGTGGCGCATTTCTGCCATATGCGCCACAGATGAGGGCGTCCAGATCCATGTAAAAAAGGTGGCAAGCTCCCACCCTATCTATCCACCACCACCCATTTCGCATCTCTTCTTCCTTTCTACCTCCTCCCAGCTCGTCTTCCTCCTCCCTCTCACCCCATGTTGCCCATAGTTTCTCCATTTTCTTGTAACTAAACCTACTTTAATCCATAGATTGGTAAGTGGAAGCTTCCCTCCAACCTGTAGATCTAAAAGTTTCTTACTTTTCTCTCTCACATCTCTATTTGTTTACTAATTTCCTCTCCACAAACTTGTAGATCTACTTGTCCACACTCTCTCATCGCGTGGTCTCGGCTCGCTATTATTGAGTCTACTAGGTGAGTACTTGGCCATGAACATGTAGGTGAAGCTTGTCGCGCGGGCGGTGTGTGTGCAATGCATGGTGAGACGATGCTTGTGTGGTGCATGAATGTTTGCATTGGGAGGAAGTTTTTTTTGGCTTGCTTGTTGTTGTCCCGGCCGGTGTGGTGCATGGATGTTTTCCGAAATGTTGATTCATTTCCATTTCGGCAAATTTTTGCACTACCCATATGTCCTAATTTTAGGAAAGGTCATGCCGAATTTTTCCAGCTAGCATTCATGCATGTGTGTGTGCATATTGTATGGTTCTAACCTATACTCTCTGTTTTGACCACTGAGGCAACCATGGTCCTCACAATGAGCGAAGGTCGAATTGCTAGGTACAAGAAAGATGCGAAGGAGGACATGATTCTGAACAACAAGACCATAATAAGATGTCCATGTAGAACATGCAAACTCCATCGCTGGATCGACCCTAATTCTGGACAATTGGAGGGTCACCTGCTCAGGCGCGGTTTCATGCACGACCTCAATGAGGCGCCAGAAGGACATGGTGGTCACGAAGACGTGGGCGGGCGAGAAGACGAAGAGTCTACCGGGCATGATCATCATGACAAAGGAGATGCCAGCGGGAATGATCATCATGACGAAGGAGATGCCGGCGGGCATGATCAGCATGCAGAAGGAGATGGCGATGGGCATGATCATCATGAAGAAGGAGAAGACACAAACACACAGACGCTGCTAACTTCGGCCTTGCAAGACCCTCATGTTCAAGAACTGCTCCTCAAGGAGACGAGCAACAACAAAGCTGCATCCAGAGAGAAAGCCAAGCTGGCCCAAATGGAGGTAGACGGGATGACTCCATTGTATCCTGGGTGTCGCCCTGAGGATACACGTTTGAGTGTAACGCTCAAGGATCTGGAGATGAAGGCCAAACACAAATGGACTGGTGTGAGCTTAAATGCGAACATGGAATACTGGCACGACCGACTTCCTAAGGGGAACACATTGCCAACAAGTATCGAGGAGGCCAAGAAAATCATGTGCCCTCTCGACCTACCACACATTAAATACCACGCATGCATCAATGATTGCGCACTTTATCAGAACGAGTACGCGGATAGAACCACATGTCCGGTGTGCGGCCAAGTACAGTACAAGAGAGGGAACAAGAAAGTTCCTCGAAAAGTGGTATGGTACTTTCCTATCACCCCCCGTCTGCAGCGATATTTCGTAGATCCTAAGGAAGCAAAGCTCATGCAATGCCACGCGGAAAGAGTGAAACCCGAAGATGATCCAGAGAAGGGAAAGATCCTGGCACACCCTTCAGACGCTAGCCAGTGGAATGCATTAGACATCGAGTTCGAAGAGTTTGGGGGCGATGCAAGGAACATCAGGCTAGGTATGAGCACCGATGGACTCAATCCTTTTGGAAACCAGAGTAGCACACATAGCACCTGGCCCGTGTTTGTATGGCCGTACATCCTCCCCCCATGGCTATGCACGAAGCAAAGGTACGTACACATGAGCATTCTTATTTAGGGGCCAAAACAACCAGGTATCGATATGCATATGTATCTTGGGCTGTTGAGAGAGGAGTTAGCCAGCTTGTGGGAGACGCCGGCCCGTACGTGGGACGCCTAAACTAAAGAATATTTCCATCTGAGAGCCCCGTTACTCACGGCGGTGCAGGACTATCCTGGTTACGCACATGTATCAGCCCAGATGAACCACGGACATAATGCATGCGTCAAGTGCATGGATGAGACACCACATCTCCAGCTACCAAGGGATCCTGGGTCTTCGAAAACCGTGTTCCAAGGTACTCGAAAGTGGCTCCGCATGGATCACCCGTGCAGAAAATGTGGTGACCTGTTCAATGGTAAGGACGAGCTCGAAAGAGCCCTGCGTCCAAGGAGCAGTAAAGAAATCAAGGAGCTTTTGAATAATTGGGTAGATTGCCCTGCGCTGGGAAAAAAATGACTGAGGACAAAGCCGCTGCTGGTTGTATGGAAAGCAAGGTCTATTTTCTAGGACCTTCCGTATTGGAAGGTCCTCCACACTCCCCATAGCCTTGATGTAATGCACATCACGAAGAACGTTACTGAGAGTCTGCTTGGCACTCTACTAAACATGCCGGAGAGGACCAAGGATGGGCCGAAAGCAAGAAAGGACCTTAAATTTCTTGGCATCAAGAAAGATCTTCACTACCCTGATAGTGATGATGATGATGATGATGATCAGACGGAAGGGACTCAAGGTCGCCGCAAAAGAGTTAAGAAGAATGAGGTGGTGCTTCGCGCTGCCTGCTTCACTCTGAGTCTGGAGGACCTCGAGCAGTTTTTCAGGTGCCTCCTTGGAGTGAAAGTTCCTCACGGTTACTCGGGGAAGATAAGCAGATATCTGGACGTGGCGAAGAAGAGGTTCAGCGGTATGAAGTCTCATGACTGTCACGTGTTGATGACACAGATACTCCCCGTTGCGATCCACGGGATAATGGACAAGCATGTCCGTGAGACGCTGTTGGGCCTCTTTAACTTTTTCGACATCATATCTAGGAAGTCGATCGGTGTGAAGCAGCTCGACAGACTACAGGAAGAGATCATGATGATACTATGTGAGCTTAAGATTTACTTCCCACTCGCATTCTTCGACATCATGGTGCATCTACTTGTACATGTCGTGGACGACATCATCTAGCTTGGGCCGACACTCCTGCACAGCATGATGCCGTTTGAAAGGCTAAACAGTCTCATCAAAGGATTCGTTCGCAACAGGTCCCGTCCAGATGGAAGCATAGCCAAGGGCTTTCTGATCTACGAGTGCCTCTCCTTTGCCAGAATTATCTAACCACCGAGAACGAGGATGTTGGAATACCCACCAAGAAGCACCTCAGCAGGCTCGATGGATATGGTCACCGCGAGGGCTGCCACTCACTGCATGTCGGCATTGATGGTCGACGCACCGACTTTGACAGGGCACACCGATTCGCGCTACAACACATTGAATTGGTCGACCCTTGGGTCGAAGAGAACAAAAGCTTAATCAAGAAGGAGTACGTCGACCAGGGCCGGCCGAGGAAGAAGGGAGACGTAACCAGAGAGCACAACTCCAGCTTCACGAGTTGGTTCAAGAAAAAGCAACTGTACAATCCCCCACAGACGCCTTCTACGGAAGATCAAAAACTCATATTCTCCTTGTCGCAGGGCCCAGGGCATAACCTAAGGACCTATCAGTCATACAGCATAAACGGTTACATATTCTACACCGAGGAAAAGGACAGGAATTACAAATATCAAAACTGAGGAGTAACTATGTTATCCTTCGCCGATGACAAGACTACTATCATGGAAAGATTCTATGGAAGGATCGAGGAGATATGGGACCTCGACTACTGTGGAGAGATCATACCGATGTTCCGTGTTAGATGGGCCAAGAATGTGGAAAAGGAAGGCCGGTATTTCACCACAGTGGTTATACCAGATGCCAAATCAATGAAGAATGCCTCCGCAAAAAATGAGCCTTGGGTACTCGCTAGCCAAGTTGATCAATGTTTTTTATTACCGACCCGTCAAAGCCCAACCGTGTTGTAGTTAGGAGGCGCAAGAGGCGCATCATCGGAATGGAAGGAGCCGCCAACAAGCAAAACTTTGACAAAAACAGCGACCCGAAGATCAAAGAGGAATTCGACAAGTACTTAGACATGCCTACTACTACTAAAGTAAGAAGGAAGACCACACTACCTACTAAAGGTTGTCCAGTCCCAAGAAGAAATCTCAAAGTGCACGGGCTAAAGTATTCAACTGCAACGAAAAAGGGCAAGAAGATTGTGAAGATACGCTAGCAATTGTGTGACTTTTTGGCGTATTAATTCATGTGTGTATAATGTGATATTAGTGTGGGTATTAGTTAGAGACTAAAACATATAATGTGATATTCGTGTGGGTATACAAATACACATTTGTGTGTGACAAGCACACACATATATATATTAGTCGGGAGGGTTTTTTGAATAAATATGCATATGTTCTTGTTTTTTTAATAAATATGCATATATGTATATGTTCTTGCTTTTTTTGAATAAATATGCATATGTGTGTAATTAAAAATATTTAAAAAGAAAGAAAAAAGTGTGAGAAAGCCAGGATTTCAACCTGGCTACCCCAGGTGAGAGCGAGCGAGCAAGACCACTAGAACAAGTATCGGATCTTGTCATACTATGACGCCGCGCTTTTTTGTACTATGTCCAAAAGTTATGTGGCGCATTCCTACAGAATGCGCCACAGAAGTTGGAACTTCTGTGGGAATGCGCCACAGAACTTTGACACTTAGCCAAATAAACGCCACAGAATCTCCCCCTAATCCCCCTTCTTTCTCTCTCGGTCCAACACTTAGACAAATTCGAGCACCTCTCTGTCGTCGCCCGCGCGCAACCCTAGCGCCGCCCTCGTCGCCGGAGCCCTAGCCACCGCCGCGCCGGAGCCCTAGCAGCCCGTGGAGGAGGAGCCGCCCGACGAACCCGTGGAGGAAGATCCATCGGAGGAGGAGCCGCCCTGTAGCCCTGCAGCCCGTGGAGGAGGAGGAGCCTGCTGTCCGCAACAGGAAGAGGAGGAGAAGGGCACCTCGCTGAGCCACTGTCGCGCCGGAGCCTGCCACCCTCATCGTCGTCGACCACCACAGCAGCAGCGCGCACGGTTCGTCCCCCCTCTGAACCCTAGTTGCTTAATTGTACTCGTCTCCGGGTCTCTGATAACATAGCCGTGGATGTTTTTGTCCAGCCATGGAGCCGTTGGCCCTTATTTGATTCAGGTGATGCTGATGGTCTGGCTATCTATCCTTCTTCTATTAGTTAGAATTTGATCTCTAGCTTGGTAATTAGAGTATGAGGTTAATTCTTAATGTGAATAGTGATAAACTAGTTCTTATCTTTGTATTCTGGTTACACAATATAGATAAGAAGAGAGTGTGGTACACTTGATTTGTTGCATATGATTCAAATGTTTCCCTTTCATTCGAAAGAAGTAAAGTTGAGTTGTTTTCATTTGGAGGCGTGAATGTATTACCTGTTGGGACAGAAGTATTTTCGTATTAGT
Source organism: Avena insularis (assembly GCA_023614405.1). Classification (NCBI taxonomy): domain Eukaryota; kingdom Viridiplantae; phylum Streptophyta; class Magnoliopsida; order Poales; family Poaceae; genus Avena; species Avena insularis. The sequence continues at coordinate 108,954,902 of CM042692.1, forward strand.
GTGTAATTGCTGCTTTGTGGTTTGTTCTGCATGGTTAAAATTTCCCTTGATACATCGAAAGAAGTTCCAACGAGTAGAGAAAGTTGAGCTAGTTTTGCATGTAGGTGGATTGTAAGTGCAGGGCAGTTGCTGAAAGCACACAAAATAATAGCATATCCCTGCTATTTCCAGTATTTTAGGTTATAGAGAATCATGATTTGTTGGTATTTTTTCCAGCATTTAGTTTGTTGTGAAATCTAGATGCGAGACTGAGAATTTTAGTCATGATTTGCTTCTTGGCACTGAATCTAATTTATATTCCATTTATCGCTGGAGAGGTACTGACTTGGTATCGCTCAGTAAATAGCTTATGTTTGTGTTTCTGTCACCACTCCTCAGTTAGCTTATCCTCTTAGTCTTAGGAGAACCTATGATATGAAGTTTAACAGAAGCAGACCAAATATCGTCTATTGTTGTTTATAGCGCTGTTGATCTTGCACATCTTCTAACCTCCATACCCATGTACCTTTTAGCTTCTACAGAATGTACAATGTCTACCACCACAACAAGTCTTCAGTTTTGTCTCTGAACCATGGCCAAAAATAACACCATCCAACATCCTGGCTAGCAACCACCCCACCCATATCGAATTTGGTTAGGTGGCTGCTGCTAACCACCCCAGGAGGTTGAAACGTCATGTAGAGCTAGAAAATGTCAAAATTAAGGCATTCTATTTAACATAGGTACATATCATATTGCTTATTACAAGATCCGTAAGTGAAGATGGATTTAGCTTCTTGGTATTGGTTCTGCTAATTGATGTCACCTGACTTATTATATTGGTTCTTGGTATTGGTTCTGCTTATTACATATCATATCATATTGATGTCACCTAACTTATTATATTTAGATGTACCTCTTGGTATTGGTTCTGCTAATACCAGGTGCAACATAAGAAGTTTTATTGGCATTTTTCCTCTGTCAATAATGTTTTAGGTTATATTATGTTCTGTATGCTTCAGGTTTGGCTGAAATTTCCCTTTTATTTGAGTCCATGTCACTAATGTTTGATATATATGGTGTTGGGATTACTGCTGGGATTATATGGTGTTGGGATTGTCTGGTATATATGGTGCTAGGATTATATGGTGGGATTATTTGGTACTATATGGTGCTATTTGATTCAATGGGGCTGTGGATGGGGGCTGTGAATGGGGCTGTGGATGGGGCTATTTTCTTGTGTGTGAATGTTGCAGGGATTTCATTTGAGTTGCCCATTTCTCCTGAAGTGTCGATTCACTTCTGTTTCGGTTGAGAAATGGGCAGTCCTAGGTCAAAAAATTAGCAAAGGTCATGCCGAATTTTTCGTCCGAGATTTGTGCTAACTTTTTGCCTCTTTTTAATAGAGTAGTGCAAACATGTCGGGCAACAACGAGGCCGGCCCTTCTAAGCACATGATCAGCGTCGAAGAACAAGCTAGATAGGCCAACGAGTCATTCTGGCGGGGGTCCCAACAGGAGGAGGAGGAGGCGATGAGGATGACACCGCCACCGGAGGAGGAGGCGACTGTCTTTCTCAAGAGACTCCTCCGGCCACCGATCCACCACAGGAGAAACCGGGTTTGGTTTTTAGCCCCAGCACACTTCGAAAGGTGGCCGATGAGCAGATGCAGTGGAGGACACTGTTGTGAAGAAGAAGCACTACAGGAAGAGAGGTAATAATAATAAGAAGGGTGCGAGCCAGCCTCTTCCGAAGAGGATCTGGGCTCAGGATGTCGTCTTCGTACCATCCACACAATATGGCTTGTCCCGAGTGCATGTAGCTGGTGATCCGATATTGACTCCGGATATGCTCCACATCGCGGTTGGACCCATGTTAACTTTGCACGAGGGTGTCAAGACACTAGAGGGCATCCTTCTTAAAGACAAAGATCGAAATTACAAGGTTTTCATGGCCAAGGTGCCATTGGACGTGGGCTTCGTCGATGAACCCCCCGCGGATATATTCTTCATAGCGTACGAGGACATATTCAAGATGTTTCTCACGAAACAGCTAGAATATAAATTGGTCTGCCTATACGCGCTCAATTTGGCGATCAAGATCAAGAGAGAGAGTACCCCCGAAATCACGATAGTGGATCCCTACTACATGCGGGACAGCCAGTTGGTCGAAGGATCAGAGACACAGACCAAGGCGACGGTGTACCTCAAGAAGTTCATGGTGGAGAACAAGAGGAAGGACACACTTCTTTTGCCTTTCTTTCCCGAGTAATTACACACTCGCTCATCGCCGCCGTAACTTATGCATTTCTTATAGATTTCTTCCTTTGCTTTTTTTCCAACATTCCGTTCCAATTGTGTTGCGCAGAGACAAATACTGCACACTCATCGTCCTTGCCCCAAGGTATTCGCTAGCCACATATTTCGACTCGGGGATTTTGACAAAGAAGAAAGACTACACCATAATAAGAGGTGTTCTCAATGAGGCTCTCGAGGGCTACGCCAAGAAGGTATGCACCTTCATAGATAAGGGGGAATGTATCAAGGATGGCAAACAAGTGTTCAAGCACGTGCTTGAGTTCTCCTGCGTCAAGCAGCCGACTACTGGTGGTGCCAAGGAGGCCTTCTACATCCTCCATCACCTTAAAGGCTATGTTCGGGATTGCCGCCCTAACGCACATCTAGTCTCCAAGGATGGGCCAAAGATTTGGCACGAATCAACGATGATGATCTTAGAGAAGACTTCCATCGCATTCAGATGAAGTTGTCGCAAATCATCATTGAAGATGTCAACACAAGGGGGCCTACAACAAGCCAGAGGGTTGAGTAAGAGGGAGATCGAAGAACGCCTCCGTAAAGGTGACACAAGGATATGGATGAAAAAGAGGGCTATCTACCGCTCCCGAGCCGAGTGAGAAGAAGAAGTCTTCATGATCGATGTGTGCCTCTAGCATGATCCATTGTATGTATATTCTTGATGGACGCATGCTGTAGTGTGTGTGTCATAAAATTTACTATCTTGTGGTCGAAATGGTCATTGTTGTTAGACTTAAACTACCTTGTGGTCGTGTTGTCGTTGAACTTATTACTGCTATGATGATCGCGAGATGCTATCTTTTAGGTTTATGGATCCTTTGTTTTATATTATTTGAACATATATATATATGGATGTGAACCCTTTATTAATTCTTTTCGTTGTATTCTTACTAATATGCCTTGTCGTCTATAGATATGGCGATGAGGTGGTATGTGGTGTACATGGGTAGGGTTCTAGGAGTCTACGAGGAGTGGGAGGATTGTCACAAATAGGTGAACAAGTTCAGCGGCAACATCTACAAAGGATACGCGACTAGAGAGGAGGCGGTAGCCAAGTGGAGGAACCACCCGTGGAAGAAGAATCGGATGAAGATATTGGTCGAGCTCATGCTCTTGCTCACCATCATCACAACTGTATTCTATTTGATCCTAGTGTAGGCGGCGGTGAACACTTCATATTTGTAATGTGAGATGATATGAACTTTGTATTTGGCACTTGTGTAAAAATTCGGCACTTGACACTATATATGTATCTCGATCGGGCTCTAAGTCTTTGTATTATATATATGTTGGTTTTCATGCATCTACTACTTGTGCAATGTACTATTTATACTCATCTGGATATGTCGTTGTATTGGGAACGGCAGTACCTGAGGAGGTTAGATAGAGGTGTGGGGACTAGCAGGGAAGCTATCGACAGCGTCCGTAGGCGAGATTGGGTACAAGAGAGCGTAGCGGGACGCAAGAAGTACCCAGGTTTGGGGCCCTCGTGGTGAGGTAAAGCCCCTACTCCTGCCGGATCTGACTATGTAGAATACATGAACTACAAATGCTCCTCTAGCTGTATGTATTAGCTGCTGCCTTAAATGCTGTATGACCAACCCTTTCTACTGAGGCCTTGCCTCTCCTTATATAGGCAGAGAGGCAAAGGTCTCACTGGCTAGTCCGACTGGCAGGCCCCACAGGCGGGTCCCAGCCGACTAGTTATCTACAGTATCCAGTATGGCTTGTCCTATCGGAGTATGAGCGGTATGGCTGTCGTAGGCACAGTGGATGTCGTGCGAGCCCGCCGTCAGCACAGGCCATTGTTCCAGCGTCACCCACGCAAAGTCTTCGGTATGGGCGGGTGGTTGCCGCCTTGTCATCGTGACATGGTGTACCGTGCAATCGATACACACATCATCTTGTCTCACCGATTGTCCGCTACGCCGCCGTATCAATTGTCTCTTGCTGATCCGGCTACCGGGTGATAGCCGGCCTGTCTTGCCCTGTCCGGCTGCATCTGGTCAGCCGGACGCGATCCGACTGTCATGTTTCTTATTCGGATGGGGTACCCGGGGATCATCCCCCTGACACTAGCCCCCGAGCGCGTGTGGATTCCACCCATAGGTGAAATGTGCGTGCGCTCCTTCTTGCTTTTTGAATTTTCGTCGCTGAGCTCGGCGGGCGCTTGCGGTCTGCGACGCCGACGCCGCCACGCTGCGCCAACATTGCTCTGCGGCGAGCAGCATAACGTCCCGTCGCACGTCGCCTCGGGAAACTGCTGTCCGGCGCTTCGGTTCTCGCTCCATGATCTTCTGCGCATCCTGCCCTGGCACACGAGATCTAGGCGGCGGTTGGGGTGTGTGTTGCCCGGATGCGCGCCACGTGGCCCCGTCGACGGTTGCCCTTCTGGTCCTTTAAAGGGACGCCGCGGGGGAGGCAGTTCCTTTCCTTCGCTCCCCCGCTGCAGTTTCCTTCTCCCTCGCATGCTCCTGCTTTTGTGCTTTGCCTTCACGCTACCGCTCGCCGTTGTCGACGCTACGGGCCACCGCCACTCTTCCATCGCCGCTCCTCTCCACCAGCCGGAAATGGCCGCCGACCGTGGGGCTTTGTGTGGCTCCTCCGTCACCGAAGACCAAATCGCGAAGTAGCGCGCCACCCGCATCCTCCCGTCGGAGGAGGAGGTGGCGGTGCGGTTGGCATCGGCGGGGAGGTGTCGCCGCACCCGGCGGAGGGGGAGCGTGTCATCTTCCTCTCCCATTCGCGCTGGTTCGCCTTCCGTGAACCCTTCTTCTTGACATTCCTCGCCTTCTTCGCCTTCGTCTTCACCACCTCGGAGCCAACTCCATCGGGACGCTGGCGCACTTCATGGCGTTCTACGAGAGCTATCTCGGGATCCAGCCAGATCTCGGGCTATTCTGCCGGCTCTACTGAGTCTGGCCGCAGGTGCAGTACACGAAGGGGCCGCTAGTCGCTTGCGGTGGTGCCTCCATCTACTCCCGCTCCCAATCTGGCTACCCCAAATTCTTGCTCCAGGACACGGCAGATGCATTTATGTCAAGAACGTCGCCAACGTCGACCGGATAAATCTTCCGGCCTTCCAGGATGTTGAGTCCAGCCGGCAGAACTGGGACTTGAAGTTCCACGGTGACAAGGCGGAGACACACGTGATGCTGGCGCGCATGCGCTCCCTCGTCACCTGCCAGCTAACCGGTCGGGACATCACTCTTAGCTGGATGTCTCGGCTGATGATGCCGATGCAGCAGCGGGCGCACAAGATGTGCTATTCGCCGGTTGGACCCGACCCGTCGCCGTGTTCCCCGCTACCACAACTTGAAGGAGTGGTTGTGGACGATCAGCAAGGAGCGGCTGCCGGAGAATTGGAAGTTCAGTCTGGCGCCCTACAGCCGGGAGAACCGCGCGCCCCGGGTAAGTTCTTGTAGCCGGAAATTTTGTTTGCTCTTTCTGTGTTATTTCCTTGTTCTGTCTGATTGACTTCTTGCATGCGGCAGATCTTCGCCTGCATCCTTCGCAAGGAGGGCGAGGCTCCCCTTGAGGCATTCACGCCTGACTTGCCCGAGTCGCACGCTCGACGGTCCGGCGACGAATCGGATGGGGATGGCGACGCCTTCCCCAGCCGGAATGACGAGCCGGCCGCCGACCCGCACGCGGAGGTGCACGAGGAGGAGGAGGCCGTGCCGACCGTGAAGCCGGTGACGCGCTCCGCGACGGACGGCGAGGCAGGCGGGAGCGGCTCCAAATGCCTGCCTCGCTGCCACATGACGGAGGAGCCGGCTCCCAAGAGGAGCCGGTCCGGTGCCTTGCCGCCAAGCCATCTTGGCCGGAAGAATGGGCCGCCCCTAGTTGTGCCGGGGTACGCTCCTTCTCCCCCTTCCCTTTTTCTTTTGGCGCTTTCTGTCTACTTTCCCTCTTTCTTGTTTTTCTGACTTTGGTTTATTTTTCTTTTGCCTTCTCCTCCTTCTTTTTAGCGTGTTGGTTTCTTTCGGAGCTGCAAGCCCGGCACGGGCGCCGACCCGGTCGCCGCCCCGTGCCCCGACTGCGCCAACCGGCGCCTCTCCTTCTTCTGAGGTGCAGCCTCCGCCTCCCCCTCGAGCTGAGTCGGTTGCCTCCGCCCAGCCGGAGGGTCCCCGGCCGGAAGCGGAGCCCTCCCAGCCGGAAGGCTCCTCCGCGGGCGCGCGGGGGGCTATCGGCAAGGAGCTCGTCGTTGTTGGTGACGACAACTCCGACGAGGAGCTCGGGGAGGAATGGCAAACGGCGGTGGTCGCGGTGAAGGAGTCCTTGGCCGTCAACACCGTGGACGATGACGCTTCCTCTGCCGCTTCGCTGTCGGACCTTGCCGCCACGCTCGAGCTGGCGGTGAAGGAGATCTGGCTGTTGGAGGCCACAGCCAGCGGGAACCGGACGTTGGAGCAGAAGCTTGCTGCCGCCAATGGGACTTCCCAGAGTAAGTTCGCTTCACCCAGGTCGCTCTTTTTTTTACTGATAGCCCGTTTTGTTGTAGCCATTCTCCTGTGTGCTCAGCGCGAGATCGATCGCTTGAAGAAAGCGAAGGACCGGCTGAGCAGGTCCAACTCCACTCTGCGGCTGCAAAACAAGGATTGGCACGCGCGGGTAGACGGTTTGGAGGCCACCGTCAAGGAGCGCGACGCCTCGCTTGCTAGCCGGGCCGAAGCCTTCACCCTTCTCGAGGCCCAGAACAAGGACCAAGAGAAGGAGATCAAACGGCTAGCGATCAAGGACAAGGCGCTAGTGGAGGAGCTGATGCAGGTTGGCCACACTGCCAAGGGTAAGTTCCTTTTCCCGTCTTCCTTTCTTTCCGGATCCGGTAGCCGGATCTGACCCTTTTTTATGACAGCCTTTTACCCCGGCATAGACCTGCTAGCCTACAACCGGCTGCAGGAGAACTGGCCACGAGCGCAGCCGACGGCCCAGGAGCTCGTCGTCCTTCTTGGCGAGGAAGCTTCCAAGATTCGTCAGGCGGCACGGGACGTCTTCTCCTTCATGTGGCCGGAGGCTCCAGTTCCGGAGACGATGGCACAGCTGGCGGTGAAGGTGGGAGAGGTGCCGGCTGCGGTGGATCGGTTGCAGGACTTGGCGGCACGGGCCGGGGCGGATATGGCTCTGGCCCTCATGCTCTCTTGGTACAAGGATGCCCGCGTCGAGAAGATCGACGGTGGCTTCCGTGCCGGAGCCGATCTTGCCGCCATCCGCCAAGCCCATCCGGAGCTCCGCGGATCCGCCATCAAGATCGCCGATTACGTGGATCCTGACGAGGTGCTCACCGACTCGGAGTCCGTCGGTACTCCTGATGCGGAGGGCTCGATGCCACCGCCCGCAGGCGCCAGAGTCGGATCAAGCTTTGCGCCTCCTCCGCCGCCTGAAGTTTCTGCCGGCCAAGATCCCCCGCACGGCAAGGGTCCTGTCGTATAGTTATTGCCCCGGGATGCCGGGTGTATTTGTCTTATGTTATATGTTCACGAACCTTGTCCTCTTGTACCGGCTGTCTTAGCCGGGTAACTTATGGGAGCTTCGTCTCTCTTTTGTTTGCTATTGTTGAAATTATTGAATTTCCCTTGTGTGTTGAGTTTTCCTTTTTCGTATTTTGCCTGGCTAACTTCATCCAGCTATACACCTTTAGCCGGACGACCTACACCTCCAGTGGGGGCGCGCTAGCACACCCACTGGGTGTAGCCCCCGAGATTCGGAGTAGTTGGCGTAGCCAGGTGCTTCGAATCTTTCTTATTTCACCCAAGTCTTCTAACTTTATTCGACTGGCCTGGTCCCAGTCGGCCGGTTTCGTCGGCTGAATGCCTTCAGCCGGGGGAACTAACATTCCAGTGGGGGCACGCGAGCGCACCCACTGGGTGTAGCCCGCGAGATTCGGAGTAGCTGGCGTAGCCAAGTGCTTCGAATCTTTCTTGTCTTTTCTTGCTCCCGCCCTTGCCCTCGCCTGGGCTCCGAACGGCCGGCTAAACGCCCTTAGCCGGTCAAGAACTACAAGATTCCACTATGGGCACGCGAGCGCACCCAGTGGGTGTAGCCCCCGAGATTCGGAGTGCTTGATGAAGGCAAGGACTTCGAATCTTCTTTCCTTCTCCTGAATTCCGACTCGAGGTAGTCGGACAAGAATGTACATACGCATACACACACGTCCACATAGGTTAGTAGGTTAGTCTGTCAAATTGTAGCCGGAAAACGGCTTGTTTTTTTTTCGAAAACTGGCTTGCTCCTTTCTAGACACTTAGTCGCCTTCCCGTGTGCTCTGCTGTTTTCGCTGTGTCCTTACCGGGCAGCCGGGTTGCGGTCTGTAGCCGGAATCGAAAGGAGCTGACAGTACATTACACACGGTACTAGCGGCTTAGCAGTTGGATTGGTTCGAGCTAGTTGCAGGGCCGGGACGCCCGATATGTCGCGTCTCCTCCCTGTTTTTCGTGTGGGATGGCTCGGGCTTTTGCTCTTGCTAGCCGGACAGCCGGGTTGCGGTCTGTAGCTGAGACGAAGAGTGGGCCTCTGACATCGTCACACACTACTCAGCCGGTTTGTTGGCTTAACAGGCCAGGCAAGCCGGCGAGCCCCCGGGTAGGGGTTGCCGGAGCCGGAAAATTTGAACCGGAAAACAAGTGCACACACATTTCTAGAAGGAGCCCCCGAGATTCTCGTGGGGGTCCGCATTTTCATTCATGGGGTTGTCGGGATACATACACTGCCTGGCGACTAGGTGTAAAACGGGCGCAGTAGGGCCGCGTTCCAAGGACGCTCGGTCTCCTCGTCTGATTTGTCCATCTTGTTCTTGCGCGGCTGCTGTGCGTCGATGAGGTAATAGGAATCATTGGGCAGAGCCCGGCTGATGATGAAGGGGCCCTCCCAGGGTGGTGATAGCTTGTGCATTCCCTTCGTGTCTTGCACCAGCCGGAGAACCAGGTCACCATCGTGGAATGCGACTGGGAGAATCCGGCTTGAATGGTAGTGACATAGTCGCTGCTGGTACAGGGCAGATCTGGACAGGGCCAGCTCACGGCCTCCTCTAGGAGGTCCACCCCGTCCTCCCGTGCCTCCTTGTTGGCTTTTTCGTCGTACAGGAGCTTCCTGGGGGAGTCGAACTCGATGTCGGCGGAGAGGACGGCTTCCGATCCATAGACCAGGAAGAATGGCGTGTAGCCGGTTGACCTATTCGGTTTGGTGCGGAGGCTCCACAGCACAGCCGGAAGCTCTTCGATCCAATATCCGGGTGACCGCTCCAACGGCTCGATGAGACGTGGTTTGATGCCGGCTAGCACCAAGCCGTTTGCTCGTTCGACTTGCCCGTTGGACTGCGGGTGTGCAACGGAGGCGAGGTCCAGCCGGATGCCCTTGTTGTTGCAGAACCGGGCGAAGGCCCCCTTGGCAAAGTTCGTGCCGTTGTCGGTGATGATGTTGTTGGAGTAGCCGAAGCGATTGATGATGTCGGTGAAGAAAGTAACAACTGTCGCTCCATCCAGCTTCCGGATAGGCTTGGCCTCGATCCACTTTGTGAACTTGTCCACCGCTACCAGCAGGTGGGTCATGCCCACGCGTGCTCGCTTGAAGGGACCGACCATGTCGAGGCCCCAAACTGCGAAGGGCCAGGTGATCGGTATGGTCTTGAGTACGGAGGTTGGCATGTGCCTGAGCTACCCGAAGCGCTGGCACCCTTTGCAGGCGCAGACCAGTTGCTCGGCATCCTCGAGGGCGGTGGGACAATAGAAACCATGGCGGAATGCCTTGGCGACTATCGCCCTTCACGAAGCATGGTGCCTGCACTCACCCTGGTGGATATCCTTGAGTAGCCGGTAGCCCGTGTCCACATCAACACATCTTTGGAAGATACCGGACACACTGCGCCTTGTACAGCTCGCCGTTTATGATGGTGTATGTATGCGCGTTGCGCCGGATTTGCCTGGCCTCCACCTCGTCGTCCGGGAGTTCTCTGTTGGCGATGTAGCTCATGAAGGGCTGTGCCAAGGATGGCACTTCCCGGATGACAAGGACACTCCTGTCCTCCGACTGACGGATGTCGAGGGATCGTCCGGGTGGAGTAGCCGGGACGGCAGCCCCCGAGCCACTAGGCGAGCCGGCAGCCCCCGGGTCTTGCGAGCCGGAAGGCACTGCCTAGCCGGAATTAGTGCGGGTTTTCTTCTTTGGTGGTTCTGCCGGCTCCGCTTATGTTGTTCCGCCAGCCGGAACGCTTCCCGCCCAGACGATGGAGTCTGATTCCGGTGACGGGTTGATGGATGGTTTGCGCAGATGCTCTAAGGAGACCCCTGGTGGGATGGCCTGCCTGGTGGATCCTATCTTGGAGAGCGCATCGGCTGCCTCGTTGTTGGTGCGGGGGACATGGTGAAATTCGCATCCGTCGAAGGAGGTGCTGAGCTTCTGGATGTGGAACCGGTAGAGAGCCATGTTTGCATCTCTGGCGTCCCATTCCCCGGACACCTGTTGCACCACCAAGTCCGAATCGCCGAAGCATAGGATCCGGTTGACACCGATCTCCTTGGCCAGCTGGAGCCCGTGCGCCAGTGCCTTGTATTCGGCTACGTTGTAGGAGGCCTTGAAGTGGATCTGCAGCACATACTCCAGCCGGTCTCCTTTGGGCGAGGTCAGCATGATGCCGGCTCCCAAGCCCCCGAGCATCTTCGACCTGTCGAAGTGCATCCGCCAGTGGTCCGAATCCGAAACCGGTGGGAGGTACTGGGTCTCGGCCCAGTCGACGAGGAAGTCCGCCAACACCTGTGACTTGATAGTGAGCCGGGGCTCATACTGGATGGAGTAGGCGGCGAGCTCAATGGCCCACATGGCGACTCGGCCGGTGGCGTCCTTGTTGCCGATGATTTCCGAGAGGGGTGCAGTGCACACGACCTTAATCGGGTGCTCCTGGAAGTAGTGCTTGAGCTTCTTGCACGCCAGGTATGCACCGTAGCACATATTTTGGTAGTGGGGGTAGTTCTGCTTGGAGAGGGAGAGAACCTCGCTGAGGTAGTAAACGGGTCTCTGAACCGGCTGAGCCTTGCATTCCTCGGGGCGCTCCACCACCAGGACGATGCTGACGACTAGGCTGATGGCTGCTATATAGAGCAACATCGGCTCCTTGCTAGCCGGCGTGGCTAGAACTGGTGTTGTGGATAGCATGCGCTTGAGGTCGTGAAACGCGGCGTCGGCTTGCGAAGTCCAGGAGAACTTGTCCATCTTCTTCATCAGCTGGTACAACGGGAGTGCCTTCTCCCCCAGCCGGCTGACGAAGCGACTGAGGGAAGCCAGGCATCCGGTGAACTTCTGGACCCCAAGCCAGGGCGGCTGCATCCTCTCGATGGCCGCGATCTTCTCCGGATTCGCCTCGATACCTCATTGTGATACAAGGAAACCGAGTAGCTGGCCGGATGGTACTCCGAAGACGCACTTCTCTGGGTTCAGCTTCATCTGGTACTGGCGGAGGTTGCCAAATGTTTCTCCCAGATCCTCGAGGAGGGTGCGCTTTTCCCTGGTCTTGATGACCACATCATCCACGTAAGCGTGCATGTTTCGGCCTATCTGTGAGTGCAAGCATTTCTGCATACATCACTGATAGGTGGCGCCTGCGTTCTTTAGGCCGAAAGGCATGGTTACATAGCAGAAAGCCCCGTAGGGGGTGATAAATGATGTCTTAATCTGATCAGTCGGGTTTAGCCGGATCTGATTGCCGGCCGTGGAATCGATGACTTGATCGATACGGGGCAAGGCGAAGGGGTCTTTCGGGCATGCCTTGTTCAGGCTGGTGTAGTCGATACACATGCGCTAGGTCTTGTTCTTCTTCAGCACCAGAACTGGGTTCGCCAACCAGTCCGGGTGGTACACTTCCATGATGAACCCGGCTGCAAGGAGCTGGGTGATCACGTCACCGATTATCTTTCTCTTCTCCTCTGTGAACCGGCACAGAGGTTGCTTGACCGGCTTGGCATTCGGACACACATGAAGTGAATGCTCGGCGAACTCCCTCGGCACACCCGGCATGTCCTTGGGGGACCATGCGAAGATGTCCCGATTCTCACAGAGGAAGTCGACGAGCGTGCCTTCCTATTTGCTGTCCAAGCCGGCGCCAATGGTGACGAACTTGGTCGGGTCGGAGGGGTCGAGCAGGATCCTCTTCGTCTCCTTCGCCGGCTGGAAAGCTCCTTCTCCAGCCGGTTTGCTACTAGCCGGAATGTCCTGTTGGGCCATAGCCACATTGCACATGATCATGCGCTTCTCCTCGGCTATGATGAGGGCCTCTGCCAGTTTAGAACCGGCTGAGGCGCACTCCATCGACCGTCTGAAGCAGCTGGCGATGGTGATCACGCCGTGGGGTCCCGACATCTTCGTCTTGAGGTATGCATAGTGGGGGATGTCCATGAACTTGGCGAGGGCGGGACGCCCGAGGAGAGCATGGTAGGAGCTCGTCAGATTTACCACCTCAAACCAGATTGGTTCGCGGCGGAAGTTCTCCTTGGTCCCAAAGATAACGTCCAGCTGGATTTTCCCCAGCAGGGCGCAGGCTGGCCCCGGCAGTACGCCGTGGAACGACGTGGTAGTCGGGCGCAGTTCGCTTTCGTGAATGCCCAGCTTCTCCAGCGAGGACTGGTAGAGGAGGTTGAGGCTGCTGCCTCCGTCGATGAGGATGCGCGAGAATCGGCAGGTGCGCGCGTTGGAGACGATGAGAGGGTCGAGCACCATGCCGTAGCCCCCGGGAGTCGGCAGATGCTCAGGCTGATCCGCCTGGCTCCAGGTGATGGGGGTTTCCGACCAGTTCAGGTAATAGGGGACCGGAGAGACGATGGCATTGAACTCCTTGGAGCGTCGCCTGCGGCTGTGCTTATCGTCCTGCTCCGTCTCGAAGATGTGGTAGGCGGCGTGCGGCTGGGGGTAGCTGTTGTTGTTGTTGCTGCCGTTGCCTCCGTTACCATCATTACCGGCTCCCCTAGCCAGTGGTGGAGGTCCACCCGATGGGGGAGGCGGGAGATGAGGCTGGTTGTCCTAGTCCTTAAGCTGGCGGGTCCAGCTGCAGTTCCGGGTGGTGTGCGTAGCCGGCTTGAAGGGACCGCTATGCCACTTGCACGGGTCGTCGATCATTTGGTCAAAGGTGAGCCGGGGCTTCTGCCTTCTTGCCTCATTAGCCGGTGCGTCGGGCGCGCATGGTAGCGAGGCTTCTGTTGCCCAACCTGGCGGTCCCCATGTAACCGGTTGTCGTTGCCGTGGCGTCTGGAGGATCCGGCTTCACCAGCCGGATTGCTCGGACGGTCGTGAGCCGGCTCCGTGGGAGTCGGACGGCCGTCCGCGTTTACTCGGAGGGGCTTCTTCATGGCGGCATCCGTCATGGCATACTGGTCCGCAACCGTCATGAGCTCCGCCATGGTTTTCGGCTCGTCACACAGTAGCCGGTGGTGAAGCATGGTGCCCTCTCGGCATCCTTCGATGAAGAAGCTGATGGCTTGGCTCTCTAGGATGCCCTCGCAGGTGTTGCGCAGCTCCGTCCACTTGGCGAGGTACTCGCGGTCGGTCTCGCGGTCGCCCTGGATGCACAAGGCCAGGTCGCACGGGCGCCCTGGACGTTTGTATGTGCCGTTGAAGTTGCGGACGAACACCTTCTCGAAGTCAGGCCAGGCGTTGATGTTGTTGGGCGCAAGGCTGTTGAGCCATGTCCTTGCTGACCCGGTTAGCATGAGGGGGATGTAGCGCACAGCTGTGCGCTTGTTCCTGTGGGCGATGCCGGCTGCCGTAGCGTAGTCGGCCAGCCAGTCTTCCGGCTTCATGCCGTCAGACGGGGGTGTCCTGGTAGGAGAATTTATCCGAAACGTTCGCCCGGATGCGGGTCCGGCAAACCGGGCCGGTGGAATCTTCCTCCTCCATGACGCGCGCTTGAACGAGGAGCTCGATGCGGTCGCGGGCATCCGGGCAATCCGGGTTGGGCGCTCCCACCCGACCCGAGAGACGGGAACCGGCTGGTTTGTGCGCCCGCCGCGTAGGGGAGGTGGCGGTTGCTGTTCACCGCTCGCTCGGCGTGGTTGGCCTCGCTGTCGGAGCTGCGATTCGCCGCGGGCCCCGGGCGGCTAAGGGAGGGCGCCACTGGTGTCGCACGGCGCCTTCTGTTGGTGTAGCTTGCTCCTCGAGTAGCTAAGGTCTTCTGCATCCGCCGGTTGGCACTGCTCGCTCGTCTGCAAGCGGAGGAGCTCACGCGAGCGCTGGCCGGGCGGGCTCGCGCCCTCCAGGCTGGGTAGTTCTTCTGCCGCGGCTCGCGCCGCACGCAGGTTCTTGATGGGAATGCTTTAGGTGGGCCGTGTGAGGGTAGGCGCGGGATCCGGTTCCCCGTCCTTTTCTAGCCTACCGTCCAGCTCACCGCCCTGACGCTGTACCTGGCCGTGCCGGCTCGGCTCCGCGATAGCCGGAGTGAGGCCGTGTGCGCGGTCGTACTCGCGCCGAGTGATCTCGAGTTGCTTGCGGGCTGCTACCAGCTCCATGGCCTCCTGGAGGAGGATCTGTCTCTCCATGGTGAAGTTGGCCTTCGCTTCCCCTGGGTTATCCCCGAGGTTAACCGGCGTCAGGAGCCGATCAATGGCATCCTCCACCGGGTTCCGAGGCTGCGGGGGAGCGGAAGTTCCGACTCGTCACGCCGCCTCCCGCTGGCGGGGATGTGAGCTGGAACCGGCCATCATGACCTCCACGCCGTGGGGTGCGGCGGAGGTGTCGCCGTCTGAGCGCGGCAGCTCCGCGGCAGAGATGATTTCCCTAGGGAAACGCTCCGGGACGGTGGCGACGTAGACGGGGAGATCTCCAAATAGCAGGACGGTGTCGTTCACTGGGAAGGAAGTTTCGGCGAAGCAGGAGGCATTGTCGATGACGCAGTCGAACTTGCCAAGCGTGAGTACCAGGCCAGAGGCCACACGCTCACCGGCTGAAGTGCGGGGTCTCGTGCGGAACGTGACTCCGGTCGAAGCCATATGCCCCACGGTGGGCGCCAACTGTCGTTGTATTGGGAACGGCAGTACCTGAGGAGGTTAGATAGAGGTGTGGGGACTAGCAGGGAAGCTATCGACGGCGTCCGCAGGCGAGATTGGGTACAAGCGAGCGTAGCGGGACGCAAGAAGTACCCAGGTTCGGGTCCCTCGTGGTGAGGTAAAGCCCCTACTCCTGCCGGATCTGACTATGTAGAATACACGAACTACAAATGCTCCTCTAGATGTATGTGCTAGCTGCTGCCTTAAATGTTGTATGACCAACCCTTTCTACTGAGGCCTTGCCTCTCCTTATATAGGCAGAGAGGCAAAGGTCTCACTGGCTAGTCCGACTGGCGGGCCCCACAGGCGGGTCCCAGCCGACTAGTCATCTACAGTATCCAGTATGGCTTGTCTTATCGGAGTATGAGCGGTATGGCTATCGTAGGCACAGTGGACTCCCTGCGAGCCCGTCGTCAGCACAGGCCACTGTTCCAGCATCACCCACGCAAAGTCTTCGTTATGGGCGGGTGGTTGCCCGTCTTGTCATCGTACAGGGCGTATCGTGCACTAATACGCACGTCGTCCTATCTCATTGATTGGGTCCGGCTACGTCACCGTATCCGGTTGTCTCTTGCTGATCTGGCTACCAGGTGATAGCCGGCCCGTCTTGTCCTGTCCGGCTGCATCTGGTCACCGACGATCCGATCATCGCTTTCTTATTCGGATGGGGTACCCGGGGATCATCCCCCTGACAGGATAAATACTGTATAAATCCTATATAAATACCTGATTATATACCAGGAACGTATTTTACTTTGAATACGTGTTATACAATTAGTGGCGCATATCTAAGTATAGTTAGTGGTGCATAGGCTTTCTGTGGCGCATATATGTAAATGCGCGACTGAACTTCTTCCCGTGGTGCATATGAAGAAGACTTTTGTGGCGCATATCTCTATGCACCACAGGAAGCAGTTATCAGTGGCGAGGTAACAGTGACGACTGGCATATGCGCCATAAAAGGTCCATTTCATGCGCCACAGATAAGTTGTTTCCTAGTAGTGGTGGGTTACCAATCCGCCAATACGAATATCACCTTTGGTCTTTTTGCTTTGGTGGCGAAGGTGCTGGATGAGTAGAGCTGCAGGTGAGTAGAGCTACAGGATTGGGGTTTGCGATGAAGTGGGCAAGAGAGCCTTGGTGATCATTGCCATGTCCGCATTGACCATGGAACCGGTGTCACCTCTTCCCAGTAGTGTGTTGGCGAGGAACAAAGCATAGTAGCGGATGGTTGGGTTCTGAATGGTGGACATCTTCTTCTGGTAAAATTGCCTACCACCATTAACATAAATAACCTCCCAAGTCTCTCCACTTGTGACGCTATAGAGGTTAGTAACAGTAGGCTCCCCAACATGAGGGAGACCAAAAGCATTGCAAAATTGTTCGAAATTTATTTTGTAGTGCTGCCGGTTCATGCTGAAGCTTACCGTGCACATATTACCTTTCTCCTTGTGGTCATCGTAGAAGGAGGCAAGGAACTCATGGGTAAGCTCGCCGTAGGTGTCGTGTCTTGCAAAGCCAAGTACCGTTAGCCCGGACTTGTGACACATGAGGTCGAAGCCCGCCTTCAACCCCGCTGTTGTGAGAAAGCTGCGGTCGGCCCAATGTGTGGGCAGCACCCTCCTTGATGAGACCATGTCTAACCTGGGGTTGGCAAGGCTCGGGACCCCGAGCTCGAGCCCTCACCCTGTTGGCGCTTGCTCGAACAAAAGAGGTTACCGATTTTGTTCATCGTGATGCACTAAAAAATTCACCATAAAACCTTAGGCATATAGTTTATACATGATATATGAATGATCCTATGTGGAAAAATTGAATCCTAACATGAGAAATTAATAGGAAAAACAAAATAAGCTTGAGTTCATCCACTAGATCAATGTGAGAGTTTCAACCATGGAAATCTGAAAATAAAGCATGGATAGGGAGAGAAACATACCGATATGTTGATTCCCCCACTCAAATGAACGAAATCCATGAAGAATCAAGAGTTCTAGGTGGATTTTGAGAGGTTTGGAGAGAGAATATGAGAGAAATAATGAGGAGGGGTGGAAGACCTAGCCGTCCCGGTGCAATTTTGTGATCACGCCAAACTATACGACTGGAACTATACGAGCAGTTGATGTTGTTCCACCCGTATAGTTGTGGCGGCGCCGCTAACTAGGGTTTCTTTATGCAGAAAACAGCTATACGGACGCAACTATATGGCCGAATCGCAATGATCCCGCCGTATAGTTGGTCGTTAAACCGTCTGTCCCTCGAGATAAATTTCTAAAACTAGCATCGATATCTATACGACCGGAGATATACGGCCGGAATTTTTATCCCCGTCGTATAGTTGGTCGTTAAACTCTCAGTACCTTTGGGATAAATTTCTAAGAGAAGCATTGATATCTATACGACCGTAACTATACGGCCGAAAATTTTATTCCCGCCATATAGTTGGTCGTTAAATTCTCAGTACTTTTCAGAAAATTTTGTACGAAGGCATCGATAGCTATACGACCGAAGCTATACGGCCGGAATTTTTATTCCTGCCGTGTAGTTGGTCATTAAATTCTCTTTGTCTTCGAAGAAAATTTGTTGATGGCAAAGATATCTATACGACTGGAACTATACTGCTGGAATTTATATTCCCGCGGTTTAGTTGGTTGTTAAACCATCAGTAGTCATCAAAAAATTTCTATTTCTTTGAGAATACCTTCTTATCCCAAAACTTAGCGAAATACCTTATTTTTGACAGAAAATTGATAGTAGAAACTGTTGAGCAACAGTAGCGTATTAAGAGCAAAATTTTAGCTTCTGTAGATGGAAAACTCAAACTTTATTTTTATTATTATTCTATACTCATTCAATCGATGTTTCTACTACTATTTGACAGTTGCATCTTCACAGGCGTGCTTCTGCAAGAATGTTTGTGAAAAAGTGGTAGGAATGCGATGAACTTTTTATTCTCTAATCTATTTTATTGACGAGATGGGTTGACTCCCATTAAGCATTTTATTAAGAATGGTTGAGTACCTCAACCTCTTTTCTGTTCTCGAATTCTTACCTTGGGTTGCCCCTTATCAAAGGCACTTACCACATGAACACGTTTTGTCGGTGGAATAAATCTTTCTCCTGCTTCAAGCTTCTTTGGAAAATACCGGATGATTTCAGCATCATAAACATTGAAGATTATCTTTCCTTCAGCACAATCAACTGATACCCCTATAGTACTAAGGAAAGGTCTTCCAAGTATTATAGATAATTTTTCATCTTCAGGCATCTCAAGAATAATAAAATCAGTGGGAATAACATGCTCATCTATTCTAACTAGAACATCCTCAATCATACCAACGGGTTGTTTAGTGGACTTGTTAGCCCTCTATAAAGTGATAGTAGTAGGAGAATACTCCCCTAATCCTAACCTTTTATATAGGGAGTATGGCATTACACTAACTCATGCTCCTAGATCACACAAGGCATTGTGAAAATCATTTTACCTATTGAGCATGAACCGGCATCTCCAGACTTAGACAAAAGCTTCCCATTAGCAGGATAACTGGTTACCATGTCAACCGTTTCAGTTATTTCTTTCTTTCTACTAAGAATATCACGGAGGAATTTAGTATAAGTAGGAACTTTGATTGCATCCGCAAACGGAATTTCCAGATGAAGGTCACTAAGTGCCTTTGTAAAAGAATTATAAATTATCTGATCTGGTGCTTTATTTTTCGATCTGGATAAGGAATATTTTTCTCACGTGACATACTATTCTCTTTTACCTTTTGTGGGGGTTAGGCTCTTTTGTTGCTTTGTTTTGTTTTTGCTTATCGCTTTTCTTCATTTCTACTACAACAACTTCATCTTCCTTGCTTATCTCTTTTTCTTCTCTTGGATCAACCGTCTCCACATCAGAGTCATAATGGTTATCCTATGCATCATTTTGGTCCTCCTTGGTTTGATCTTGTGTTTCAGTTTCAACCCAAGGATCCACCAATGTATCATCTTCTTGGCTTGCTTCGAGCAAGGATTTTTCCTTTCGCTCTTTTTCAGCTTCATATTCTGGTGGTCCCTAAGGTCCTGTAACAAATGAACCCCTTCTTGTGACAACATTAGTAGAAATAGGAATATCTTTATCACCGCGAAGAAAAATTTGATAACCAAATGCTATTTGTTCACACTGGGTTTCAATCATACTAAGATACTTGTGAAATAATTTTATTTCTTGGCCAATCTAATCATAATTTTTCGTGAGTTCCACAAAACTCTTTTTGTGTTTTTGAAAATGCTTATGCAAGTTATTATGAGATTTTACTTGTCGATGTTTTAATTCTTGAAAAACTTTTCTAGTTTCATCTTCTTTAGTTAAAACTTGTAACAAATCTACTTTGTTTTCCTTAACAAGTTCATAAGGTATACCTTTTTCTTTCATTGTTTTGCATACCTCAGGCATAAGATCAGGAGTTATCTGAAGTATCCATTTTTCCAGCTTAGTGCCAAAATCAGGATTATATAAAGAATCATTCTTAGCCCTAGTAGACATCAATTCCAAACATTCCTTAATAGTTAGAGTATTTTAGACCCTCCTGCTGAGAAGTCAAGCAATTCTCTCCATTGAGTATTAAGACCGTGGTAAAATAAATGGCAAATAGTTGATTTAGAAAATCTATGATTAGGAATATTATTGATCATTCCAAAGAATCTTTCCCAGGCTTGTGGGTAGTTTTCTCCCACACTGACTAAAGTTGCCTATATTCTTTCTTAGTTCAGTTACCTTTTTAAAAGGATTAAACCTGTTTATGAATTTGACAATGCAGTTTTCCCAACATTTAATGTAATGGCGAGGGAGAGAATATAACCAGTCTAGAGCTTTACTTTAAGAGACCATCAAAATAATTTAAGATGAGAGAAGTCTCTTGGCAAACCTTTTGGTCCAAGCAATGTTATCACATCGTTGAACTCTATAATATGTCTTCCTGGGTCTTCATCTTCCCTTCCATTGAAAGTTTTTTCCTGCAAAATTTTAATAATTCCACCACAAATCGATATTCTCTAAATCCAGCATTAGGGAATTCTATTGGTTGTTTAAGAAATTCAAAACTTGGAGCACTATATTCTCTGAGAGTTTTCTCAGGTTTCATGGGAGTTACCCTGTAAATATGCATGATTTCCATAATATCACTCAGGTTTTCAACTTCATCTTTATTTGATCTTAAAAGTTTTTCAATAATCTCTTCGCGCCTTTAAGCAGGCACGCGCTCAATATAATCGGGTAGATAGGTCCTACCAGAGTGTGTGGACCCTTTGACTCCTAGCGAGAACATTTTTTAGTAGCAACACCTAAAATGTCAAAAGACAAACACTTAGCGCTTAGCTTCCCGGCAACGGCGCCAGAAAATAGCTTGATGTCTGCAAGTGCACAAATCATTTGTAGCTAGTTTTGAAGTATAGATATCGATCCCATGGGGAGCCCAAAGGTAAGTATTTATGGGTGAAGTCTTTGTCACACCCGAACTTTTCATAGGTCTTCGAGTGAATTGACTACAAGTGTTGAAATAATAATGGGGTTTTCATTAAATAAGATGTATTTAAATAGAACTAAAATGTAAATTTCAGAAATATAAAGCATAAAAGTAAAGAACGACTTGGTTGTTTGTTGTTTCCTGTAGATGGCAAAAGAATGCGCGGGGAAATTCCGTTCATGGTTCATAGTGACTATGCTAGGTGGACGAATGATAAATGTAACAATTATAATCTTATAAATATATGTGTAGGCGAGCGACCCATAATTAGCCGGAGATCCTCTTGGTAGATTTCATCCCAACTTCAATAATCCTACTAGCCTGTTACCAAAACCATGGACAGACACTAGACGATTAAGACCCTTCAGGTCGCTTAGCGATTAAGCTCCTTGGATCGGACTAATGCAATAAGCACAGTGGTTCCTCGTTATCCTCGAGTCTACTAGTTTTCCATTGATATCCCCGTGTCACCCGGGGGTCGCCGGTCCACTAGCGAACAAGATCTTATCTATGTAGAACAAAGTATCATATTGTTTGGGCCCTTAATTGGACAACAAGCATTAGGCATCCCACAGATAGTCAAGCACACATAATATAGTAATTAGAATCAATCACAAACTAATGGAAAGTATATGAAGGCACATCACATCTCACCAATCCCCTACATCTCCCACGCCCAAGGGAATTACTCACACATGACAAAAGAACGGATCATCGATATAATCAAATAAAGGGAATTCGTCTTTATATTACCGTGGAGATCCACAATAAGAATAGAAAAATATCCAACACAATTCAAGATGGGGAGAAACAATCTCAAACCCTAGTCTTGCAAGGTGGATATCGCTCTCTCAAGTACAAGTAGTGGCTATGGGGGTGTATTGGCTAGGAGGTCAAAGATCGTGGAGCGAGACGAAGAACCTCTTCCTCTTCTTCTCCGGATCTCTTCTTTCTCCCTTTTGGATGGTATGACGGCTGCTGTGTTATGTTTTTGTCCCTGGTCCCTTCACGGAAGTTGTCCCTTTTGACAAGACAGAGGTGGCGGCAACTATACGGCCGGAAAAATATTCCTGCCGTATAGTTGCTCGTTAAAGCTTCTGTATGCTCCCCTCAAGTGCTTCCAAACAGAGACTTGCTTATTTTCTCTAGAATATTGTGTTTCTCTAGTTAAAACCTTCTATTGACATTCAGAACTTGAAACACATATTAAAAACCAAGTTTTGTTTGCTACCGAAGTATTAGTGTTAGGTAAAGCTAGAAAACAATCAAATCCAGGAGAAAACCATCAATAAAAGCCATCAAAAATGTGTTGAATCTCACAGCTATCATGAGTCCGAGCGACCGCCATGAGCATCGCCCACGTGTTTGGATCACACCTAGGCATGGTGGTTTAGTGTGCCGCTACTCCGCGATCTCAACCCCTTTTATAGTAGGTGAGCCGCTTCGGCAGGAAAGCTCACGCGAAGCAGCGGGAAATCACTGTGAATAGGTGTGAAAAAGCAGGTTCAGTGGGAAAGGGTGGCTCTGACGCTATTATTCCGTCATCAGGAGACGAGCCATCAAGGGCGGACATTTTTGTGTGGTGTTGTCGGCAGCTCCACCCTAACCCCTTGTTGCTAGGGGCAGCTAGGGGGTTCTAGATAGTTTGGTGGGTAGCTCAAACTTCCAGCATCGGTTGGGGGCCTCTGGTGTGGGACTTTTTTGTCCTCCATCGCAACTCGGCTGGGGGTCAGGTTAGGGGGCACCGGTGGATATTCTCTTACATGTGAACCCTTCTGGTTCAAGTTCCATGATGTATTTAACTCTCTGTTGTGGATGAGCTCGAATGAAAGATATTTCTGGTATTTGACTGTTATTTCTTACTATCAAATGTTACATTACGCCTGCTGCTAATGATGCATTAGTCTGAAGCTTAATATTATAAGAACAATTACTAATTGTTGGTCCCTGTTCAATACTCAGTGATGATATTGGCATAACACTTCTATGCCAATCTAGAGTAAAACTAACCAACTAATCTTTTTTTATTTTTCCCTTTTTTTGTTTTGCAGGGATCATGAATATGAAGAAATGAAGATGAAAAAGATAAAGTATTAGATATGAATTAGTTTTAGATATTTCTTTTCCATAATTGTAATTTCCTTTTAATTTATGGATATTGAATGAAATAAAGATATTGTGTTTCCTTTATTATTTCTTGTATTACACTTTCTTATTATGATTTGTTATTTATTTTTATTTTTATTAAAATCATATTTACTAATAAAGATTAATCTTATATACACTATTGTTTATTCCATGCTTGAATTTCAAATTTTATAAGTTCGAATTCCAATATTAAAACATGAATATTTAAAATTTCAATTTGATTCTCCCAAAATGAAAGAAATCCACAAAGATCATATCAAAACCTATAACACTCCAGTTTTACAATTAGTCTAAACCCTAAATCATCAAATTGAAATAAATTATGATCTTTCTGAGTTTAAATTTAAGTGCAAAAATTGTTCCCCACTTTTTAGATACATGCATGCAGATTCACAACAATCCTATTTCTACCCCTCGTTTAGTCGTAAACGCAAGGATGTTAAAGTCGCCAGGCTGCCATGGAAGCACCACCACCAGGAGAAACACACGCGCACCACCAGGTCCCCGATCTCACCTCTGCCACCAAATATCCACCCAGGTCGACGATCCCCGCAACACAAGGCCTTAGAAGAGAAGGGTGTTAGAAATATGCCCTAGAGACAAATAGTAGTAAGGACTATTATCATATTTCATATAGTTTATGATTAAGTTTTATATCATGCTATAACTGTATTGAGTGGAAACATCAATACACGTGTGATATACAAACAACCAGGGGTTCCCAGTGAAACTCTAGTCACTAGTTCATTGGTCAACAAATGATCATGTTTCCTGATCATGTGGCATTTATGCCAGTTCTAAATGAGGTCATCTCATTCTGTGAATGAGATGATGAACCAATACCAAACCTAAACATCGTATCCCGATCATGTCACGAAGTTCAAGTTACGATGATTAGAAATGGATCCTCGTAGACTATTCCTTAGACCGTGAGGCTATATCAATCACTGTCCCCCGAGAGTGCTTAGATAGCATCAAACGCCATCTGGTAATACGGTGGTTATAAAAGTGTGTTCAGGTACTCGGAGGAAACCGTAGAGGCAATATATGTCAAGAGCGGGATTTGTCCGTCCATGTGACGGGAAGATACTCAAGGGCCCACTCGGAGAGGTTATATCCAATAGCTACGTAGCGTGTGATTTGATCACGGGGATATTGCTTGTCGGAACGAGTCAAGTAGCATTGTTCAGTAACGAGATTGAACACGACATGGTTATGTCATTGATCAGATCTCGGGCAATGCAAGTATCGAGTGACAAAGGGAATAAGACACGACTGTCCCGGTTCAAACGACGAAAGATCTTCGTGGAACGCACAGGGGTCACATGGCCATCCAGGTCCCTCTATCGATCATTGGTGTGGGAGTGTCCCGACCATGTCTGGAGTGTTCACGAACCGTGGGGTATCATGCTTAAGGGCTTGATGATGATTAGAGAGTGTTTATAGGATCGGTGGAATCACCGAAGAATAGTAGAGAGAAAACCGGAAGGGTTTCGGTAAGTCCAGAGGAGATCCAGAGTGCAGGTGGAAGGTGTTCCATAGCCACGGAGATTGAATAATATGTGAATGAATGATAAATGTTGATTTAATCATTTATTCATAATTATTTAATAAATAGAAAAATCAAATAAATAGTCAAAGGCATAATGGGCCAATTTCCGGAGGGAGAGGGCCCATTAGGGGAAAGGAGAGAGGGAGAAGGGGAAAGGGGGCTGGCTGGCTGGGCCTAGCCCCCCGCGCGGGGCCCACTGGGGTGGCCGGCGGCCACCCCTCCCCCCTCCTCTCCTTTAGTCCCACCTCGGGACTTTGAGGGAGGTAGTACCTCCCCTCCCCCTATATATAGTGGGGGTATTTGGCCAATTTAAATACACCAATAATCAATAAAGGTCTTCTCACTTTTGGGAGGACCTCCAGTTGATATTTTCTCTCTCCCCATCTCTCTCGTGACCGTGGTCCCAAGTCTGGACTGCGTGAGCGAGAGACATCTTCACCGGCGAGCCGTCGCTTCAAGGGATTCGGATCCGGGAGCTCTACTTCCGCAACTGCTGCTGGATCAGGGAAGCGGGAGTCATCGTCAGGCACCGGACGTGTGTAACTCCCCGTGAGGTGTCGCACTTGAGGCACTCAAGTCGTTGGAGCCAAGGAGTGCAAGGACTTCATCACGACCTTGAGGTTGGCTTCGGCTCGTCTACATCAACCACGCTCTCCTGAGCGTTGACAACGCTTTTTGGTATTCAAGGGTAAGTTCACGAAAATCCCCTCCCGTTACTATATTACTAATAGATAGGTCCTGGCAGCTTCAGGGGTTCAGGGGCGTAGAGTACAATTTTATTGTTTTCATACGCGGAACCCCTACAGTGGTATCAGAGCTAGATCTTTGTGTAGTAATGCTAGTACGGGTAGAACACACGAGATGTAGTGTGTGGGCATTGATGTTTTAGTTGTTACCCTCCCACGTGTACTTGTGTATACTACAGTAATGCTTGATGAAGCGGCCCCTAACCGACTTTACGCGTTCATTCGCGAGACTAGTCCACGCTTGACATATGGCTTGTACCGTATAAAGTGGCTTAGGGGGTGTCTGTCTCTCTCGCATTTGTTGGTATGCCATTTGCAACGGAGGGCCCCAAAAGGGGTGTAGTAGAGACAACTACTTGATTAGCGTTGTGCTGAAAGTTCGTAGGTAAGAACGGTTCTTGTGCGAAAGCCCATTCAGCCACATAAAACATGCAAAGATAAAGTAGAGGCGTCTAACTTTGTTTTGCAGGGGTGACTTTCTTTGTGATATGGTTGTGGCAAAGGTAAAGTGATTACCTTTTGTTACATAGTAGTAGATAGTGACGGAGGTGACGAACAACCACACCGGAAAGACACCGGTACCCTGGTGTCTACGGCGCCGGTACCCTGGCGCCAGAACCCGGTGATGACGGATGGAGATCACAACATGAAGGACCATATCACACAGCATTTACATTCAATGTTATTGTTTGTATATCTTATTGTGTGCTAGTATTAGATACTCGACGGTAGCCTAATAAGATGATCCCTGTTAAAATTACCAACGATTGTGTTCCCCCTTAGTGTGCACCACCAAGAAAGTTCTTCGGTATGAGGCGATCCAGGGTTACAGGCCTGGGTGTCAGACATATCTATGTTCGCATACAGTGGGTGTAAGCCATGTTGCACAACAAATACACTAAGGTTGAGTTGGCGAGCCTAGCATGTGCAGACATGGCCTCAGAACGCGGATGATCGAAAGATCGAGCACGAGTCGCATGAATGATGTGACCGATGTTTAGCGTCCACCCTTGAACCCACATTGATGGCCGTGATGATCGGGAGAGATGTGGCTGATAGGGGTCGTGTTATCACTAGGAACCCTTTTGGGGATAGGTGTTTCTGAGTGGAGTTATTATTAACTCGTTTAATTATAAACTTAGTCTAAATTCTTTTTGCAATTATAAATGTAGATGGCTCACCGTGAAGCTTACTTTGTCATTGAGGATTGGGTAAAGGGTGAGAAACTTAGACTTGATGGATCCAACTTCCCTAGTTGGATTGTGCGCCTGAATGATCTCCTTACTAGGAATCATGTGGTAGACTACATATGCCGCACAATGGATTTGACTGAGCCAGATTACTATGAGACCCCACAAGAGCTGGCAGACCGCTACTATCGTCAAGAGATGTCCACCTACATTCAGATAATAATGCGTTACGGGATGGTCGATGAACTACATCCGCTCATGGGTGATCTTGATCCATATTCGATGGTGGATCATATGAGAGCAAAGTTCATAGGCCATGTGCGCATGTGGAAGCACGAGTTGCTTGGAGAGTTCCTTTCCATACAGATGGAGGAGCATACATGTCTGAAGGGTCACTTGGAGCGCATGCTTGATGCACACATGAGACTGGTGAAGGGAATATGCCCGAGAGGCAATAATAAAGTGGTTATTATCTTACCCATGTTTATGATAAATGTTTATTTTACATGCTAGAATTGTATTGATCGGAAACATCAATACATGTGTGTTTAATAAACAAAAAGGGTTCCTAGTTATGCCTCTCTTATAGACTAGCTTGTTGATTAACAAGATGATCAAGGTTTCCTGATCATGGACATTGGATGTTGTTAATAACAAGGTCACACCATTGGTGGAATGATGTGATGAACATTCATCCGAAGTATAGCATTACGATCAAAGTCATTATGTTTATATTGCTATAATATCATACGAAGTAATCTTTATCCTTAGACCATGAGATCATGTTAATTGCTAACACCGGTAGAGTATCTTGATAACATCAAACCTCACACCGTAACAGGTGACTATAAAGGTGGGTTCGATTACGAAGGTGTTATGTTGAGGCTCATGGATCAAGAGTGGGATTTGTCCATCCCGATGACGGATAGATATACTCTGGGCCCTCTCGATGATATCACATTGAAATAGCTTGCAAGCAAGTGATGTGATCACTAGAATGTTATATCACGGAACGAGAAAGAGTGCATGTCGAACTAGATCAAACTAGGTATGGAGATACCGATGATCGAATCTCGGACATGTAATATATCGCGGGACAAAGGGATTTAGTTACTAGCGTTAAAGGTTCTCACGATCACGAAGTCATCGTTGAATGTGTAGGAGTCAAGATGGATCTCTAGGTCCCTGCTGATTATTGATCGGAGGGGTCTCGATCATGTCTGCATTATTCGCGAACCGTAGGGTGACACACTTAAGGGATCTGACACCATTTGGAGCAAATATGTTTTAGATAAAGATTTAAGAAAGCGCTGAAATTATTTCAATGAGACAAAGCTTTGGTGAAATTGCTGAAATTGGTTCTGCATGTAATATTGAAATGTTGCAGGGGGTTTTATGTGAATTTTTGTTAATTAAACTAATTAACAAAATTCTGAATAAAAATAATAAAAGAGTTTTATTAAATGAGAGAGCATTAAATTTGGAGAAATTTAATGCATTTAAAGTGGAGACTTTAAAAGAGAATGTGAAGGGGCCTTTTAATGTGGAGGGTTACCACCACATGAATGGAGGAGGTGAAGGGTCACCCCTCCATGCGCCGCCATGAAGGAGGGGCACCCCCCCTCCTCCTATAAAAGGCCACCCCCTCCTCACTTCTCACACACACCTCCTTGTGAAGGATCTCTCTCCCCCTCTAGTATTATTCCCCCATGGTCTCGGATTAGCGAGATACATGTTCCCGGTGGCTTTATCTGGAAAGGAGTTGCTTCTTCCGCTGCTTTGCTGGAGCGAGGGAGGTTGTCGAGTCTTGGGCGTGTGTGCGATCACGGATGCACCGCTGCTTTGCGGTGCTGGACTTGGTGGTGCTGGAGCTGGATCTGATGGACGTGTTGGAGCTGGACCTGTTGGACTTCATCACGATCTTGAGATCGGCAAGTGTAAGACTACATCAACCACGAGTTCCTACTCGTTAACAAAGCTCGTTGTCTACGAGGGTAAGTTCTCGTTGGATGTATGTCCACCCGTTGCTTTGTACCTAGTAGATAGATCTTGGCGTGTAGTTCACACCGTAGGAAAAAATTTGTTTTCTATGTTGTGGACCCAACAGTGGCATCAGAGCCTGATCTATGCATAGGTGCTTAGCACGGGTAGTACACATATGTTGATATGTGGGCGATGATGATCATGTTATTTCATCTTCTATGTATTTTGGATATTGGTGGCATAGTGGGATGAAGCGGCCCAGACCAACCTTACATGTCATCGTACATAAGACCGGTTCCACGACTGACATGCAACTTGTTTTGCATAAGTGGCTGGCGGGTGTCTGTCTCTCCTACTATAGTCAATATCTGATTTACAACTAGTTGCTAATAACTTAGTTATCCTCGTTGTGGTTCATGTTCGTAGGTAAGAACGGTTCTATCTCTGAAAGCCCTAAGCCACATAAAACTTGCAATTGATAAATTAGAGGCGTCTAGTTTAGATCGTTGCTGGGCTAGTGTATTGATATGGTATTGTTGTAAGTAGATGTATGATAGATACTCTTACAACACACTCAACGTGTAAGTTCCATAGACCTTGGCCTTACACACAAAGGAATGATAGAGATCATACCACGATGCAAGTGATAGAGATCAAATGCATGGACCATATCATCTCACTTTACACATTAGATGTTAGCATCTTATACTGCTAGTTTGGCGCTTTCTGTAGCATTGTAAGATGATCCCTCTTTTAGATATCAAGATAAAAATGTGTTCTTCCTTAAGTATGCACCGTTTTGTGGATCGTATTTCGAGACATCACGTGATGATCGGGTGTACTCGACTCTACGCTTTCATACAAACGGGTGTAAGACAGTTTTACACATGCGAGTACTAAGGTTCTTACTTGGCGAGCCTAGCATGTACAGACATGGCCTCGGAACACGGACCAAAAGGTTAAGCATGAGTCATATAGTTGATATTATGCCCATATAGATGCTCGCCTTTGAAGGTACATCAACTCACGTGATGATCGGACTTGGTGTAGTGGATTTGGTTCATGTAATCACCAAAAAGGCACGAGGGATGTCGTTTTTGAGTGGGAGTTCATTTCTAATTTGGATTAGTCGAACCAAATTTGTCATAAATTAAATCAAAGTGAATTTGCATAATTTTTTGTAGTCATTGGCATTCATTTTCTACCTTATGCTTAGTTTTTATTTGAGATAATAGAACTATAGAATTCTGGATATTTACTTTACGAACTGGTATCGTATTGTTTTGAATGTCAATTTAAAGTTTATAAGTCCTATTGCAAACTTTCAGAAAACTCTATTTACTCCATGAAGTTTAATAAGTAGTATTAAATCAAGAGTAAGAATTCCAATGTTAGTATCTAAAGTATAATGTTTGCCTCCATGATTATTGATATTCAAAAAGTTGTTTTAATATCAAGATTATATTGGAGCTGGAAATTGTTTCAGAAACCATCATGTGTGAAAGATATTGTGATATCTGAAACAATGTTTTTGGTTGCATTATGATAGAGTATAATTTAGCAAAATACATGTTCTCATATTGTATGAGAATTTGTGAAGGATGGAGATGCTAGGCATCCGAATCTACCAAAAAGGTTTTGGGAACTGATATTATACTCGTGATTCTTCCTTATAAGCTATAGTAGCTTGATCATGAAAGTTGTCATGATAAGGATGAATAGAAGATGTAAGTAAAATGTTTACTACACTAATAGATTACTAAAGAATGGATTTTTGAAAGAATGCCAAACATTTGATGATGGTGATCCACTTCAAAGTGCAAGTCCAAAGGTATTAGTATTTGACTATATACGCTTTGTACTATGTGTCATGTGAATGACACCACTATTGATGTTGATAGATTCTTTTAAAAGAAAAAGGAATTGCTGAAAGAGAATCTATAAAATATTTGGCAGAAAATATAAGGTTGGAGATGTCCAACTTGGGTATATAGAAGATATACATGTTATGGTTGTATTCCTTGCTTGTTAAAAAATGTGGTTCTTAGGTATTGGATACCGGTATTGGATACCGAATTGGTTGGTATGAAGTGTCATACAGGACAACGCAATTCATGAACTACAATGGCCTAAGTAAACCAGCAAGAGAATGAGTGATGATGTTCATCGAAAACAAATAAAGTGTTATTATGTTTTTCGTTGTCATCAAACCAAGCCTTTAAGATTCGTTTAAATAATTGTTATTTTGTTCCGGTATCATGAGAACAATGGCTGTTCAAATAATTACCGTATTCCATAAAGGATGGATGAACTTTTACAAGTCTAGTTGGAGAAATCACATCCATAAACACTATTGCTAAAATGTCGCAAGACAAATGATTGAAAGATCACTTATGAAGTGACATCGCTGTTTAAATTATATTTGAAAGAAAACATGAAGAAACTCCATGTTGATGGATTTTTGGAGTCTTTGATTTTGATCAATTGACGCATGTGAGACTTTCCTCGAGATAATTGAAACTCTGTCCATAGGCCAGAGAGGAATTGATGACTAGCTTATTGGAAATTGTGCATGCTGATGTGCATAGTTCATTATGTGTAGCCATATGCGATGGATCTTTTTGCTTCATATGCTTTCTCCGAAAATTTGAGTGAATATATCTGTATATTTACTTAACAAGGAAGAAGTATGAAACATTTGAAAATTGTTCAAATACTTTCAAGATGAAGTAGAAAATCATTGTAACAAGAAAATAAAGAATTTATGGTTCGATCATAAAGGAAGATATTTGAGTTACATGTTTAGCAAAAACACCTAAGACTTGAGGAATTGTTCCATGATTTGTGTTTCCCGATAAACCATAGGAGTATGGCATATTCGAGAGATAAAATCAAACCATGTTTGACATGGTAAGATCAAGGGTGTCATTTATAAAACTGCCATTATGTTTTAAGGATTGAAGCTTTAGAGACTACTGCTTTTACACTGAAAAGAGCACCATCGTGATCCATTGAAATGACACCATATGAGTTATGGTTTGGGATAAAACCTGAATTGTCTTTTCTTAAATTTTGGTATGCTATGCATAAGTAAAATGTTTACAACCAAAGTCGGATAAGCACGTCTTTGTAGGTTATCCCAAAGAATTTGTTGGGAATTTCTCCATAACACCGAGGACAAAAGAGTTTGTTACTTGGAACGTCAAGTTTCTTGAGAAGGAATTTTTCGTGAAAAGTTAAGTGGGAGGACAATAGAACTTTGATAAGGTTGTTGAACCTTAGCTATATGTGCTAAGTAGCGCAGCGCCGGAAAGTGTCCCGGTGGCGGCCACAATGCTCATGGCTCTTGTGATTACAAAAGGTGTGATCTCGGCGATTAGAGTTCCTATAGAACCGTGTGGCTCGGTAAGAATCAAATAGTAAGATTTGATAAGCAAGTCGTTATTGTTTTGACAATGATGAACCGACTACATGCAAAGAAGCGATGATGGGCCCTGACTCCATAAAATGACTAGAAGTCATAGAATCCGTGATAGTATCCATACACGAGAAAATAAGTTTCTGAACTTGGAAGACCCTCCGGAAAGGCGTGAAGCCTATCGGTCATGTTTGGATCTATAAAGAAATAAGACATGGATGTTTAACATCTATGAAATAGTCGACATGTCGGAAAGAAGTTTACAACAATGTTTAAGGAGTTGACTATGACAAGGTTTGATCTTTCATAGCGATATACAGTCTTGAAGGATTAATGTAGCAACCACTACATATAATTTGGTATATGGTAGTTGAATAAACAAAACAAGGTTCTTCTAATAGAATGGTAACCTAGGACATGTACATGACATTGTCGGAAGGGTTTTGTTAATTCAAAGGGTGCTAAAAGGGCATGTAAACTTCAATAGTTGAAGTAAGCATAGCCGAGTTGGAATCTTCACCATGATGAAACTGTTAAAAGAGTTTAAATTCATCGGAGATGATGAAGATGCATTTGCAAGAAATTAAGTGGGAGCGCTGAGACATTTTTCTAATACATTATGAAGAGGACATATTGTTGATTGGAAATGATGTATCTTGTATTGACACAAGTTAAGAATTTCATTAAAATAAGATTTTGATGAAAGACTTGGGCAAACCCAGAATATTAGGCATCAATATCTATATGGATAGATTAAGGTGCTAATATGGTTGTGCCAGACATACATATATGAGATATTGAAAGGGTTCAATATGGAAACAACAAGAAAGGTTCTTGCTGCATGGAAAGGATTGTATCAAAATTCAAGTGTTTCGACACTTGGTGAGTAAAATCACATGAAGTTTTTGATCGATTATACCATGATATGTATATATCCAGAATGTCCTATGCTCTAAATGTTATGAGCATATACCAGAATGATTCATAAGATGATCATTGGACAATAGTAATGTCACATCCCAAGATTTTCCAAATCTTGTAATGTGAAAAATAAATGAATAAAATAAAACTTTATTGATTTTCAGGGCTAGAAGAAACTTTTTGAATTCCAATAGGAATTTTCAAACCTGTTTTGAACAATTAAATCCTAAAGGGATTTATAAAGATAAACATTTAATAAAGGAAAATAAAATATTTTGGAAACACTATTTTGGATCTTTTAATAAAAGACTTTGTTTTCAAATGAAAAGGTGGATTTATAAATAAAGATTATATTTTAAAGAGCCAAATTAATTTTGGCCAATCTTTTATAATAAAATATGTTGTTTTGATAAAATGAGTAAAGGTTTATTTAAATAAAATAATAAGGATTTAAATATCCAAGTTTTATTAATAAAGGTTTTACTATTTCTAAAACATCAAAACTTATTTATTCTTTTAAAGTAAGTTTTCCAAGTATTTTGTTTTCTCAAATAAAACCTACTGAAGTGTTTTGGTTTATTTTAGATTTCAAAATAAAGTTTTTAAATAAACAAATCCTATTTGAATTATTAACTAAGGTCCATTATATTTAATTATTAATGGAACCTAAAATAAAAGGTTATTTTGTTTTAAACAAGTTTTCCAAATATCTTTTATTTTCAAACAAAACCTACTGTTTTGGTTTTGAAAATATTTGGATTTCAAATGGAAATTTTATTAATTAAATCAAACCCTATTTTATTAAATAACTAAAGATCCATTTTATTTAAATATTGAATGGATCCTAAAATGAATGAAAATATTATTTCATTTTGGACTTTGGTTGATGTCTTAAACAGAACCAAATTCAAATGAAAAGTTTGATGTTTGTTTGAATCAATTTGAATGTTGTTTGATTGTTTGAATAATTGATTGAAATTCAAAACAGAAAAATAGAAATAAAAAAGGAAAAATGTTTCAGACAGAAAAATAGAACAGCCCAACTAGCCCAACAGCAGCCCACCTAGCCCACCTGTTCTCTTCCCCGAAGCATTCTTTTCTCACTCAGAAACTTACCCGCACAGAGAGTGACAACTGGACCCCACCCCCACTCCCTTTCTTTCACTGCCAAGCGGACCCACTCACCTGTTCATCGTTATCACCCTCCCCCGAACCATTTTCTTCACCGCAGAAAGAACCCGTTAAGCAACTGACTGGTGGACCTCCCCCTCACTCATTTTCCCACTGACGCAACGGTCCCACTTCTCTAGCCATCGTCTTCACCGCGACTCGTTCTTCCTCAGACAGCGTTGCCGTTCTCTGTTAATCAATCCCTGATTTAATTCGCCTTAATGCCGCGAGTAAAACCTGCAGTGATCACGCAGATTGTAACGCCCATGTCTCCTCTATATTTCCCCTCTGACACCCCGCGCTGGCACGCCTTAGACCGCCCCCAATTCCTCCCCGAGCACCCTCTGCTCCGACGAGGTCCAGTGCCGATTCTGGCCAAGCCACACCACCCCGTGCCTCCCCGAGCACCCTAGAAGCTTCCCCACTCCCAGACGCATCTCCCTGTACCCACCGTTCAACCGCGGGCGCCCCAGAGCATCGTCTTTGACAAGCTCTGACAGCGCCGCCGTCTGTCTCGTCTCCGGCGACTTCCCTGGTAATGTTCTGACCGCCCCTCTTCTTTTCGATGATGCGCCTAAGACCAGTGACTTCTTCCGCAACTAATGCCATCGTTTTCGTGTCCTGGCTCACACCGTAGCGTCGCCTCCGTCGTCGACTGTGAGCAACCGCCGTCTGTCTCGTCTCCGACGAACAATTTCCGCAACACCAACGCGCCCCTCGACAAGCAGAAGGCACGTTGAGCTTCCCCACGCCACGGCGAACTCGGTGAGCATCTCCTTTCCCTCTCTTGCTTCCTGCATCACTCAGCGCCAGCCGCTTCCGCCACGGTCGCGCCGCCACCGGCTGTAGTGGTCAAACGCGTAGCGACCGTAGGATCCTAATCGTAGCGTTGTGATAGAACATGAACGAAAGGGTATCTTTTGATCTGCATCGTGCGTAGCCACTTAGATCTGACGGTCCAGGAAGGTTGATCCGTGCGAACCGGTACGGGTGAATAAGAATATGACGCGTGTCTCTGCTGGTTTGATTTAAAACAGAATTGATCTAATTGATGTTCAATTTTGTAAAATCCATAACTTTTGATCCACACGTCCAAAAATTCCAAATTTTATGCCGTTGGATTCAGGAGAGAAAGCCCTAGCCAACCATGCCTTTGGTTTAGCAAATAGTATCTGTTTGTTTGCTTGTTTTTGCAGATTTATTTGTGTGCTTATTTAGATTAGAAAAATTGTTTAAAAATGTTTTTAAGGTTAAGGCCTTTGCAAAATGGTTTGTTGTGACCTTACTGACCCTAGGAACCAACCTATGTTTTGGAAAATGAATTTGGAAAAGTTTAGAATGGATTAATTGGTTTAGTTCATTTCTAGCTAAATAAAACTATTGTTTTGTTTATGAAAATATTTTTGAGTTAAAAAACTTTGGGAAAATGGTTTAGACCAAACCTACTGACCCAAAACACCAAGTTTTGCAATAGAAACTCATTTGGTGAAACAAAATAAGGATTCCTTGATTTAAAACCTTTTCTAGTCAAATAGAAATGTGGTTTATTTATTAAAAATGATTTTGGAAGAAAACCTTTGGAAAATGTTTTGTTTTAAACTCTCTGACCCCAAAAGCCAAGTTTTGTGATTTGAAAACATATTTGGTGAACCCTATAGGTTAATGCCTTCGTAAAAATATTTCTTCACCACATAAAATGATACTTTGTTTTGAAAATGGTTTTTAAAGTGAAACCTTTTGCAAATGACTTTGCCACTTTACAAAATGACCATTATGTGCTTTCAAATGTCTATGACCCACTAGGAACCACTTTTTAAAACAAAACAAAGCTTAGCATACTTGCATTCATTACTTTGACTTTGTTATTTTATGTGTGTTGTTTTGCTTGATTGGTAGATTGAAATATTGTTTGCTTGATTGAATTGTAGTGACTTGAAGTGAGTGAACATTGCAAAGATCAAGGAGTGAACCTATACCCTCTACCAAAAAGGCAAGTGATGCTTCATATCTTTTGTCCCATTACTTTCACTATGCATTAGTGTTTTTGCTAAGTAAAACTTGCATGGATTTTGCTAAAGTCTAGACCTTGCTATAATAACACCTAGTAGATGAAACCTTAGTGGAAATCTTCCTAAGTTAAGATTCCTATTACTATCAAGCTTAGCCTAGCTAATAGAAAACATGGGTGGAATATATATTCACACTATGGAAAAATATTCTAAGTCTGAGGACTTGTGTTTTGTTTAATAAAACAACTAAGTTAATGAATCACCTGGGTGGAATGGGACTTGCTTGGTGGTTTTTGGTTGAGTGATTCACAAGGCCCATGTTTATGGTTTACCTTGTGTATCTCACTTGTGGATGGCCACCCAGGAACAAAGAGATTTGAGATGTCAAATGTTGAGAAGCTTCAAGTGCAACCGCTTGGCAATATGGGCTCTGCCATGATCATATAGGTTGCAAAAACTTAGCCATATGGACAGTTGGTGGTAGTGTTTGATAGGTTGGAGCGCGTCCATTTTGGTCTAAGGGGAGGCTTCTGAAAGATCTTGTCTTGGGAAACCAAGTCTTGTGGGGAAAGTGCACCACCTCTGCAGAGTGTAAAACCTAAGTACTTAGCCATGTCCCTGGTAAAGGACAATTTGAGCATCAAGACATGGAAGCAATCAAGAATCTCATCACTCCAACTTCTAAGTAAAAATTGTGGTTTGAACAAGGGTTGTTTGAAATCTTCAATCTTTGATGGAGAGATGCCTTGGTACAAGGATCTTCAAATCTTTGATTGGGGAAAAGATTTTGTCAAAACAAAACTTAGTATTTTCAAAATGTTAAGGAAAATCTATTTTGAGCAATGCAAGCCTCAACTCCACTTTGCCAAATGCATATAGATGATAGACTCCACTATACTACCATAGTATCACTTGCCAATACAATTCAAATGTATTGACCCTTGTGGCTGTAACTTGTAATGTTGCAGGTTTGATTGATTTTAGTGAAGATTGATTGATTAGGATTACAAAGTCTACAACCAACATCTGCCTGTGGCACTTTGAAGGTGAAGGACCCATACTTATAGTTATTCCGCTGCAATGTAATGTAATAGCCAAATGAGCTATGTAAAGATGTAATAAAATTATGTTATTCCTGGTTATAAAGTTATATTATGACCTTTGTTTCT
This sequence comes from Avena insularis, assembly GCA_023614405.1. Lineage (NCBI taxonomy): Eukaryota > Viridiplantae > Streptophyta > Magnoliopsida > Poales > Poaceae > Avena > Avena insularis. The sequence goes on from CM042692.1 coordinate 108,992,028, forward strand.
TGATATTACATCTTAACTGTGGATGCTAGCTATTGATCCAGGGACTAGCATTGTAAACACAGGGGATTCTACCTACCTTATATTTTAACAAGGTTGGTAACCCTACAAGATGGTATCAGAGCCAGGTTGCCTGTAGGATTTGTAACCCTAGGAATGGACAAAACCCTTAGAAAATAGGAGTTGTATTTGTTCCAAAACTTATTTACAAACAATCTTGTAAACTCTTTCCTCAACCATTTTGGTTTCAACTCTACATCTCATCTATATTCAAACTTGATGGAAAAACCTACCCATGACCAAAGACTACACCATGTGCAAAGGACTTCTTCAACTTCTTCAACTCTAATGACTTCAACTTCTTCAACTCTAATGACCTCAACATCTTCAGCACATTCACCAAGGACTTCCAACTTGGATATCACTAAGGACTACAAGTGAGACAAGAAATATTGCTCAAATACTTGAAGACTAAGGAAACACAACTTAGAAGAAGCCATCATCACCATTGAAGTTTTTGTGACCAAGAGTTTTTCCCAAGGAAGCCATGATCACATGCAAGAAGAATCAACCAAGAAGGATGGAAAGATCTCAAGTGAACCATATAGATGGACCACCATATTTAGTTAAGTCTAACACACCAACTTAAGTGGTGTAACAAAAATTATTTTGTTGCCTAAGTATGTGCTTGAACTTTGTTGTTTGAATGGAATGTTTGATTGAGATTGCTTGCACATTGCTTGTGTGATTTGTGATGTGTGTGATTAGAATTGATTCCTTAGAAAATCTTTTGCCTATTCTAATCCCTACCCAACCCAAACAGATGACTTCTCCAAGAAACTCCAACATCAAGGATGGTGACAACAACAACAACCAAGAGGACAGCATGAAAGAGCTCATAGCAACCCAACACCAGCTGAACCAACTAACAGCTTAGTTCATAGCCAGCACTAGTGATAAAGATCCAGCACTGCAAAGGTTTTTGGAAGAACAATCCCAACTGATGCTTAAGGTGACTAATCAAATGATCAACATGGAAGAAAGCTATCCCAAAAGAGTCTTTGACAACAAGGATGACAGGAATGTTATTCTAGATGGAGCCCCAGCTTGCATTATTTGTGGAGACAAGGATCATACTTCCAAGGAGCATGAAGATCAATGCCCCAATTGTGAAGAGAAACATCCAACAAATCAATGCCCCACATCTCAAGCTACTTGTTTCCTATGTGAAGGAAATAATCATGTCCCTATCCAATGCCCCATCTATTCCATTGTTGAACAAAGGAAACAACAAGGATCCAAGTCTACCAAAGGAAAAGGACCACTTATACCTCTTAACAAGACAACCCAATTCAAAGGATCAAAGAAACCCAAGAAACCAAGACCAAACATGCACCTTGTGCAATGTCGTAAATGTAAGGAAATGGGACACTATTCCAGTGAGTGCCCAGAGAACAAGAAAAATAAGGGAATTGACCAAGTGATGTGCAACAATTGCAAAGAGCTAGGCCACTATGTAGCAACTTGTCCACTGAAGATACGTGATGAACTCAATCTTATCACATGTTACAATTGTGGTAGCCAAGGACATTATGCAAGCAATTGTCCAGAAAATATGAAGAATAAGTTGAACAAGCCTATGGAGAAACTCAACCTTGGCCCATGAGTCAAGCATGGAAACTAAGGACACAAATGCCACTGTTGCTTAGAGAAAGTTTTTCCAGGATCCCAAGAAGGACAATGTGTAGTTTAGTTGGAAAAATTTTAAGGGTAGTAGTACCCTAGTTGTTTTGAACCTGCTTGTAACCCCTAGCCTCCCCAAATCTCGGGCCGAGATTTATTTTAAGGGTGGTAGTCTTGTCACATCCCAAGATTTTCCAAATCTTGTAATGTGAAAAATAAATGAATAAAATAAAACTTTATTGATTTTCAGGGCTAGAAGAAACTTTTTGAATTCCAATAGGAATCTTCAAACCTATTTTGAACAATTAAATCCTAAAGGGATTTATAAAGATAAACATTTAATAAAGGAAAATAAAATATTTTGGAAACACTATTTTGGATCTTTTAATAAAAGACTTTGTTTTCAAATGAAAAGGTGGATTTATAAATAAAGATTATATTTTAAAGAGCCAAATTAATTTTGGCCAATCTTTTATAATAAAATATGTTGTTTTGATAAAATGAGTAAAGGTTTATTTAAATAAAATAATAAGGATTTAAATATCCAAGTTTTATTAATAAAGGTTTTACTATTTCTAAAACATCAAAACTTATTTATTCTTTTAAAGTAAGTTTTCCAAGTATTTTGTTTTCTCAAATAAAACCTACTGAAGTGTTTTGGTTTATTTTAGATTTCAAAATAAAGTTTTTAAATAAACAAATCCTATTTGAATTATTAACTAAGGTCCATTATATTTAATTATTAATGGAACCTAAAATAAAAGGTTATTTTGTTTTAAACAAGTTTTCCAAATATCTTTTATTTTCAAACAAAACCTACTGTTTTGGTTTTGAAAATATTTGGATTTCAAATGGAAATTTTATTAATTAAATCAAACCCTATTTTATTAAATAACTAAAGATCCATTTTATTTAAATATTGAATGGATCCTAAAATGAATGAAAATATTATTTCATTTTGGACTTTGGTTGATGTCTTAAACAGAACCAAATTCAAATGAAAAGTTTGATGTTTGTTTGAATCAATTTGAATGTTGTTTGATTGTTTGAATAATTGATTGAAATTCAAAACAGAAAAATAGAAATAGAAAAGGAAAAATGTTTCAGACAGAAAAAAATAGAACAGCCCACCCTCTGGCCCAACTAGCCCAACAGCAGCCCACCTAGCCCACCTGTTCTCTTCCCCGAAGCATTCTTTTCTCACTCAGAAACTTACCCGCACAGAGAGTGACAACTGGACCCCACCCCCACTCCCTTTCTTTCACTGCCAAGCGTACCCACTCGCCTGTTCATCGTTATCACCCTCCCCCGAACCGTTTTCTTCACCGCAGAAAGAACCCGTTAAGCAACTGACTGGTGGACCTCCCCCTCACTCTTTTTCCCACTAACGCAACGGTCCCACTTCTCTAGCCATCGTCTTCACCGTGACTTGTTCTTCCTCAGACAGCGTCGCCGTTCTCTGTTAATCAATCCCCGATTTAATTCGCCTTAATGCCGCGAGTAAAACCTGCAGTGATCACGCAGATTGTAACGCCCATGTCTCCTCTATATTTCCTCGACACACATGTGCACGCCTTAGACCGCCCCCAATTCCTCCCCGAGCACCCTCTGCTCCGACGAGGTCCAGTGCCGATTCTGGCCAAGCCACACAACCCCGTGCCTCCCCGAGCACCCTAGAAGCTTCCCCACTCCCAGACGCATCTCCCTGTACCCACCGTTCAACCGCGGGCGCCCCAGAGCATCGTCTTTGACAAGCTCTGACAGCACCGCCGTCTGTCTCGTCTCCGGCGACATCCCTGGTAATGTTCTGACCGCCCCTCTTCTTTTCGATGATGCGCCTAAGACCAGTGACTTCTTCCGCAACTAATGCCATTGTTTTCGTGTCCTAGCTCACACCGTAGCGTCGTCTCCGTCGTCGACTGTGAGCAACCGCCGTCTGTCTCGTCTCCGATGAACAATTTCCGCAACACCAACGCGCCCCTCGACAAGCAGAAGGAACGTTGAGCTTCCCCACGCCACGGCGAACTCGGTGAGCATCTCCTTTCCCTCTCTTGCTTCCTGCATCACCGGCAACGCCACCGCCAGTTGCTCCGCCGCCAGTTGCCGCCGCCAGCGCCGCTGCTTAGTGGTCAAACGCGTAGTGACCGTAGGACCCTAATCGTAGCGTTGTGATAGAACGTGAACGAAAGGGTATCTTTTGATCTGCACCATGCGTAGCCACTTAGATCTGACGGTCCAGGAAGGTTGATCCGTGCGAACCGGTACGGGCGAATAAGAATATGACGCGTGTCTCTGCTGGTTTGATTTAAAACAGAATTGATCTAATTGATGTTCAATTTTGTAAAATCCATAACTTTTGATCCACACGTCCAAAAATTCCAAATTTTATGTCGTTGGATTCAGGAGAGCAAGCCCTAGCCAACCATGTCTTTGGTTTAGCAAATAGTATCTGTTTGTTTGCTTGTTTTTGCAGATTCATTTGTGTGCTTATTTAGATTAGAAAAATTGTTTAAAAATGTTTTTAAGGTTAAGGCCTTTGAAAAATGGTTTGTTGTGACCTTACTGACCCTAGGAACCAACCTATGTTTTGGAAAATGAATTTGGAAAAGTTTAGAATGGATTAATTGGTTTAGTTCATTTCTAGCTAAATAAAACTATTATTTTGTTTATGAAAATATTTTTGAGTTAAAAACTTTGGGAAAATGGTTTAGACCAAACCTACTGACCCAAAACACCAAGTTTTGCAATAGCAACTCATTTGGTGAAACAAAATAAGGATTCCTTGATTTAAAACCATTTCTAGTCAAATAGAAATGTGGTTTATTTATTAAAAATGATTTTGGAAGAAAACCTTTGGAAAATGTTTTGTTTTAAACTCTCTGACCCATAAAACCAAGTTTTGTGATTTGAAAACATATTTGGTGAACCCTATAGGTTAATGCCATAGTAAAAATATTTCTTCACCACATAAAATGATACTTTGTTTTGAAAATGGTTTTTAAAGTGAAACCTTTTGCAAATGACTTTTCCACTTTACAAAATGACCATTAGGTGCTTTCAAATGTCTATGACCCACTAGGAACCACTTTTTCAAACAAAACAAAGCTTAGCATGCTTGCATGCATTACTTTGACTTTGTTATTTTATGTGTGTTGTTTTGCTTGATTGGTAGATTGAAATATTGTTTGCTTGATTGAATTGTAGTGACTTGAAGTGAGTGATCATTGCAAAGATCAAGGAGTGAACCTATACCCTCTACCAAAAAGGCAAGTGATGCTTCATATCTTTTGTCCCATTACTTTCACTATGCATTAGTGTTTTTGCTAAGTAAAACTTGCATGGATTTTGCTAAAGTCTAGACCTTGCTATAATAACACCTAGTAGATGAAACCTTAGTGGAAATCTTCCTAAGTTAAGATTCCTATTACTATCAAGCTTAGCCTAGCTAATAGAAAACATGGGTGGAATATATATTCACACTATGGAAAAATATTCTAAGTCTGAGGACTTGTGTTTTGTTTAATAAAACAACTAAGTTAATGAATCACCTGGGTGGAATGGGACTTGCTTGGTGGTTTTTGGTTGAGTGGTTCACAAGGCCCATGTTTATGGTTTACCTTGTGTATCTCACTTGTGGATGGCCACCCAGGAACAAAGAGATTTGAGATGTCAAATGTTGAGAAGCTTCAAGTGCAACCACTTGGCAATATGGGCTCTGCCATGATCATATAGGTTGCAAAAACTTAGCCATATGGGCAGTTGGTGGTAGTGTTTGATAGGTTGGAGCGCGTCCATTTTGGTCTAAGGGAAGGCTTCTGAAAGATCTTGTCTTGGGAAACCAAGTCTTGTGGGGAAAGTGCACCACCTCTGCAGATTGTAAAACCTAAGTACTTAGCCATGTCCCTGGTAAAGGACAATTTGAGCATCAAGACATGGAAGCAATCAAGAATCTCATCACTCCAACTTCTAAGTAAAAATTGTGGTTTGAACAAGGGTTGTTTGAAATCTTCAATCTTTGATGGAGAGATGCCTTGGTACAAGGATCTTCAAATCTTTGATTGGGGAAAAGATTTTGTCAAAACAAAACTTAATATTTTCAAAATGTTAAGGAAAATCTATTTTGAGCAATGCAAGCCTCAACTCCACTTTGCCAAATGCATATAGATGATAGACTCCACTATACTACCATAGTATCACTTGCCAATACAATTCAAATGTATTGACCCTTGTGGCTGTAACTTGTAATGTTGCAGGTTTGATTGATTTTAGTGAAGATTGATTGATTAGGATTACAAAGTCTACAACCAACATCTGCCTGTGGCACTTTGAAGATGAAGGACCCATACTTATAGTTATTCCGCTGCAATGTAATGTAATAGCCAAATGAGCTATGTAAAGATGTAATAAAATTATGTTATTCCTGGTTATAAAGTTATATTATGACCTTTGTTTCTTGATATTACATCTTAATTGTGGATGCTAGCTATTGATCCAGGGACTAGCATTGTAAACACAGGGGATTCTACCTACCTTATATTTTAACAAGGTTGGTAACCCTACAAGTAAATATATTCTTATGAGCTTTGGAAGAACTAAGAATATATAATGTATAAGTGACAAATAGTTAAAGGTAGTTCATTATAAAGTGTTACATTGATACTAGTTTTATCACAAGATACAAATTAAATTTATCTCAATTTAGACTATGGGTGGCACAATGTAATGGAAAGGATGTTCCATGATGGATTTGGATGAGTTCCAAAGTTGAGACATTGTGACGGATACTACAACAAAAGGCTAAGTATATGACTGCTATAGTAGCAGCAAAGGAGGGCATTTGTGTTAAGTAGTTTGTTATCAAACTAGGTGTGGTTCAAAGTGGGCTAATACTATGAAGATATATTGTGTGACAATAATATCAACATATTTTGAGCCGAACGAACTAAAGGTCTCACCAAAGGACCAAATCTATACAATGCCATCTCATTTGAGAATGAGTGATGCGTAGAGACACAGAGACATGCAAATACACACGGACCTGAAACTGTCAGATCCAGAGATTATGTTAACCACTAGCAATAGCGTATATGAAACACCAGAAAGCCATAAGTGTTCAATACGCAAAGTTTTTCAAACTAGATTATTGACTCTAGTGCAAGTGGGAGACTGAAGGGAATATGCCCGAGAGGCAATAATAAAGTGGTTATTATCTTATTCCATGTTTATGATAAATGTTTATTTTACATGCTAGAATTGTATTGATCGGAAACATCAATACATGTGTGTTCAATAAACAAAAAGGGTTCCTAGTTATACCTCTCTTATAGACTAGCTTGTTGATTAACAAGATGATCAAGGTTTCCTGATCATGGACATTGGATGTTGTTAATAACAAGGTCACACCATTGGTGGAATGATGTGATGAACATTCATCCGAAGTATAGCATTACGATCAAAGTCATTATTTTTATATTGCTATAATATCATACGAAGTAATCTTTATCCTTAGACCATGAGATCATGTTAATTGCTAACACCGGAAGAGTATCTTGATAACATCAAACGTCACACCGTAACAGGGTGACTATAAAGGTGGGTTCGTATACGAAGGTGTTATGTTGACGCTCATGGATCAAGAGTGGGATTTGTCCATCCCGATGATGGATAGATATACTCTGGGCCCTCTCGGTGATATCACATTGAAATAGCTTGCAAGCAAGTGATGTGATCACTAGAATGTTATATCACGGGAACAAGAAAAGAGTGCATGTCGGTAACGAGATCAAACTAGGTATGGAGATACCGATGATCGAATCTCGGACATGTAATATATCGCGGGACAAAGGGATTTAGTTACTAGCGTTAAAGGTTCTCACGATCACAGAAGTCATCGTTGAATGTGTAGGAGTCGATGGATCTCCGTGTCCCGGGTGATTATTGATCGAGAGGGTCTCGATCATGTCTGCATTATTCGTGAACCGTAGGGTGACACACTTAAGGGATACTGACACCATTTGGAGCAAATATGTTTCAGATAAAGATTTAAGAAAGCGCTAGAATTATTTCAATAGACACTGAAACTGTTTCGGGTGAAATTGTTGAAATTGGTTATGCATGTAATATTGAAATGTTGCAGGGGGTTTTATGTGAATGTTTGTTAATTAAAGTAATTAACGAAATTCTGAATAAAAATAATAAAAGAGTTTATTAAATGAGAGAGCATTAAATTTGGAGAAATTTAATGCATTTAAAGTGGAGACTTTAAAAGAGAATGTGAAGGGGCATTTTAATGTGGAGGGGTTACCACCACATGAATGGAGGAGGTGAAGGGTCACCCCCTCCATGCGTCGGCCATGAAGGAGCGGCACCCCCCCTCCTCCTATAAAAGGCCACCCCCTCCTCACTTCTCACACACACCTCCTTGTGAAGGATCTCTCTCCCCCTCTAGTATTATTCCCCCACGGTCTCGGATTAGTGAGATACATGTTCCCGGTGGCTTTATCTGGAAAGGAGTTGTTGCGTACACTTCTTTGCTGGAGCGAGGGACGGAGGTTGTCGGGGTACCGGACGTGTGTGCGATCACGGATGCACCGCTGCTTTGCGATGCTGGACTTGGTGGTGCTAGAGCTGGATCTGGTGGACGTGCTGGAGCCGGACCTGCTGGACTTCATCACGATCTTGAGATCGGCAAGTGTACGACTACATCAACCACGAGTTCCTACTCGTTAACAAAGCTCGTTGTCTACGAGGGTAAGTTCTCGTTGGATGTATGTCCACCCGTTGCTTTGTACCTAGTAGATAGATCTTGGCGTGTAGTTCACACCGTAGGAAATTTTTTGTTTTCTATGTTGTGGAACCAACAACTGGTTCACTTCATGGATTACTGGATGGCAGATCCATTTGTGATAGACGTACTGCTTCGATCATTGCCTCCTAGCTACAAAGGACATGTCCGGAATAGCATTATGAGTGGTGATACGGAAACATTGGATTTCCATGAGTTCATGTTACGTTTTAGGAATGTAAAGGTTGAACCAATCACCGGAGAGGTCGTCAATGACAAAGGTATATATTTGATATACAGTTTTATAAATGTTATAATCTTGCAAAACATTTGCATTGTTAAGTATATTTGATACTTGTTCTGTTTTGCTGAAAACAGGTCCTTCTGCATGAGAGGTGTTTGCTAGAGAGGAGGTGACGTTGTGTGTTGATGGCGAGCATGATGATGATGGCCGACGACACTCTCCCTCGACATTGATCATTTAGTTTGTGTTTTAGGATGATTATTGTAATCAATGGATTGTGAACTTCTTTAGTGTGTCTCAGACTTTGTGAGACAGTTATTCATATGAGTTTGTAACAAATAGTTGTTCTGCTTTTATGAATGATTTCTACTCGTGTTCATATCTTGTGTGATTATGTGTGAATGATCCTTGTTGTTTGAAACTAATTGATAATGCATGAACATTTGTAAAATATTAAAATGCCTTGTTTAAAATACCCAACTTAATGATATATTCATTAATGAATGAAAAACCATCATTTAAATTCAAAGATATGTTGATAATATGTGAAAGACATTCGATTTCTAGTCACATATAAATCATGCCTAAGTTCGGCAAAATAACTTGAACACCGTGTATTACTTGAATACAAAGTGTTTAATGAATTGTTAAAAGTAAATACATATTCGATGTATTGTGTTTTAACGAAAATAGTAATTATCATTAAATGATTGTTTAAACGTGTAAAGAAGTTTACCAAAGGAAACATGAATATGAAACTATTTGATTTGATCAAAGTGTTTCATCAACAAAGGGTGTAAATATAAAAGAGAATCTAATTACTATGATTTGATCAATAGTGATGAAGTTCGAATTCATAAGAATGGCATAGAAGTAATTGTGAAATGCAAAGAGTTTTTCAAAATGTCAAAATGCAAAGCATCACAATGTGATATTAGATATCAAAGGGGGTGAATAGAAGGCAGCAAATAAATCATTGTAGTGTAGATGTAGAGACCATTAGTTAGAAATAGTTAGCACTCAATTAGAATGTAGTGAACCATTTGAATTCATGAAAGTTTTGGGGTTCTTCGATATAACCAAAACAATAGCGAATAAGTCCTTGTAGAGTATTCATTGGAAACTTTGAATACGAAATCCATAGCTGAAACCAAAAGGAAAGCAAAACTTGTATTGCTTGGATTTTGGTACATTTTTAAGAAAGCTCACTTTTAGTGATATTTCTCAATTATGGAGCAAATGGACGATAGTGAAAAACACGATGAGGATTCAAAACCCTGCATCAGAGTGTTGAGAAGCGCAACGGACAACGTTCCTGAACGATCTCTGCACAGAAGGAAAGTATCGATGGTATTGATCATTGTGTTTTCCCCACTGGTGTTTTCACTACATGAAGTAGGATTCAAAATGTAATCCATATCTAGTATGGAGACAGTTGTGAATCAGTTGTCATGATTCTTGGAATATGACATGCCTACGAACTACTAAGGAAATAATGGTAAACTAAATTATGAGAAATCCTAGAAACAAAATTCACTTGAGATTAGAAAGCAATTCATTGCTGAATCTCACAAGTAAAAGGGGTTACTTGAATTTTCCCAAATGACTGCAAAGCCATAGTGGAAAAGGGGGTGAATGACAAAAGCATAATTTGTCAAATATTGGACAAATTCAAATAAATTTGATTCAAGTGTGCTGAATGTCTAGAGGATTTAAAACTAGTAACAATACTAGTATCTCATAGTAAATCTCCAAGTTTTATATTTGATCAAAGAATTTTGAAGATATTCAAAATAGTGAGTAGATATGAAATTTGCATAAAATTGAGTGGGAGCTATGAAAGCCTTCCTCAAACAATATGGGATTGACATATTTTTGAGTGGGAGCTTATAGAGTAATTCTTAAGTATGTTAAGAATGAAAGAACAAATACTTATAAATAATGATTTATAAGATGTATAAGTTGATAATAGGTGTATTATGATATTATGTATTATTCCTTAAAGGATTCTGAAAGGGTTTCAGAATAGAAGTTAATTAAGGAACCGGTCCTTAATAACTCGAATTAGGAATAGCATTAAGTTTAACATCAATGGTTAAAAGAAAGAAAAGGATAATCGTCATCCACTATGTTGAGACATTGGTTCTGTCTTAGTAAACCATGATGATAACTTAGCATAATATGAGATCCAATAAGGAACGTTTAAAAGTGATTAAGTTTGAATCACGGAACGTTGAGCTAAGTTTGTCCGTAGCATCTAGTAGAGAACTATGGATATATTTTCCAAATCCATAAAAGGATGACATATCTTAAAACATAAGGGGTTATGTTATAAGGGAATATGTTGGAATCTCCCGTAATACCGATTAAAGTCAAGTAGGAAGCGAGGTGAGCAAAGACATCGAAAGTTGCACAGAGTGCACTGGTGTTTTGATGAATACATTTATAACAATAGATAAGTGTACCATCTAAAGTGTTGTATAATGTTATGGCGGAGCTCGTTCGCTTTTAACATAGAATGATGTGTCCCAGGGCATAGTGCCCATGAGAAAGCTCTCGAGGATGATCTAACGTCACTATAGGCTCCTGGAATCACGCCTCGTTCTGCTGCCATAACGACGATGCATATACACAGATGCTATCATGTGATGATAAAGTATTAATGTCAATCAAGGTGACATTAGTAAGTTGCGAAGGATTTGGGACTGTAAAGTACAGACCCAAGACTCAACCTCTTCCATGAGCAAGCATGTTCAGGGTACCGGGTATATGGTGCCAATGATTGAGAACAAATGCAGCTAGTGTATTTATACACTAGTGCAAGTGGGAGACTGTTGGAAATATGCCCTAGAGGCAAATAGTAGTAAGGACTATTATCATATTTCATATAGTGTATGATTAAGTTTTATATCATGCTATAACTGTATTGAGTGGAAACATCAATACACATGTGATATACAAACAACCAGGGGTTCCCAGTGAAACTCTAGTCACTGGTTCATTGGTCAACAGATGATCATGTTTCCTGATCATGTGGCATTTATGCCAGTTGGAAATGAGGTCATCTCATTCTGAGAATGAGATGATGAACCGATACCCAACCTAAATATCGTGACATGATCATGTCATGAAGTTCAAGTTATGATGATTAGAAATGGATCCTCGTAGACTATTCCTTAGACCGTGAGGCTATATCAATCACTGTCTCTCGAGAGTGCTTAGATAGCATCAAACGCCATCTGGTAATACAGTGGTTATAAAAGTGTGTTCAGGTACTCGGAGGAAACCGTAGAGGCAATATATGTCAAGAGCGGATTTGTCCGTCCATGTGACGGGAAGATACTCAAGGGCCCACTTGGAGAGGTTATATCCAATAGCTGCGCAGCGTGTGATTTGATCACGGGTATATCGCTTGTCGAAACGAGTCAAGTAGCATTGTTCAGTAACGAGATTGAACACGACATGGTGATGTCATTGATCAGATCTCGGGCAATGCAAGTATTGAGTGACAAAGGGAATAAGACACGACTGTCCCGATTCAAATGACGAAAGATCTTCGTGGAACGCACAGGGGTCACATGGCCATCCAGGTCCCTCTGTCGATCATTAGTGCGGGAGTGTCCCGACCATGTCTAGAGTGTTCCCGAACGGTGGGGTATCATGCTTAAGGGCTTGATTATGCTTAGAGAGTGTTTATAGGATCCGTGGAATCACCAAAGAATAGTAGAGAGAAAACCGAAACGGTTTCGGTAAGTCCGAAGGATGTCTGGAGGGAGGTGGAAGGTGTTCCATAGCCACGGAGATTGAATAATATGTGAGTGAATGATAAATGTTGATTTAATCATTTATTCATAATTATTTAATAAAGAGAAAAATCAAATAAATGGTCAATGGCTTAATGGGCCAATTTCTGGAGGGAGAGGGCCCATTAGGGGAAGGAGAGAGGGAGAAGGGGCAAGGGGCTGGCCGGGTAGGCCTAGCCCCCCGCGCGGGGCCCACTAGGGTGGCCGGTGGCCACCCCTCCCCCCTCCTCTCCTTTAGTCCCACCCCGGGACTTTAAGCGAGGTAGTACCTACCCTCCCCCTATATATAGTGGGGGTATAATTTAAATACACCAATAATCAATAAAGGTCTTCTCACTTTTGGGAGGACCTCCAGTTGATATTTTATCTCTCCCTCTCTCTCTCTCTCTTGTGACCGTGGTCCCAAGTCTGGACTGTGTGAGCGAGAGACATCATCACCACGGAGCACCGTCGCGCTGCGGGATTCGGACCCGGGAGCTCTACTTCCGCAACTGTTGCTGGATCGGGGAAGCGGGAGTCATCATCAGGCACCGGACGTGTGTAACTCCCCGCGAGGTGTCGCACTTGAGGCACTCAAGTTGTTCGAGCCAAGGAGCGCAAGGACTTCATCATGACGTTGAGGTCGGCTTCGGCTCGTCTACATCAACCACGCTCTCCTGAGCGTTGACAACGCTTTTTGGTCTTCAAGGGTAAGTTCGCGAAAAGCCCCTCCCATTACTGTATTACTAATATATAGGTCCTGGCAGCTTCAGGGGTTCAAAGGCGTAGAGTAAAATTTTATTGTTTTCATACGCGGAACCCCTACAAAGGGTCCCGCCTATGTCAGCGGCGGCTTTGTGTAACACCCCAAATCTTCTAATCAAGATTATCAAGTTCTAATCACCCAATTTAGGGTTAACAAAAAACTTTTATTAAGAAAAAGAATAATGAATGCATGTGTGTTTGCATTAGTGTAGAATTGATTGAAAATACCATCCTTGATTGTTCTAAATGTTGTGAAATGGTTTAAAGATGAATGCTACATCATCTAGACCAATTACAAACAAAATCAAAAGAAAAAGAAATCAAAAATGAATTAAATAAGCAAATGGTCATTATGACCAAAATCCACCACTAGGCCATTTTCTGTGTTCCTAGAAGAAAATTTCTAACATAAACTATTCTATTTCTTTTCACCCCTTGCTAGACCAAGTAAAAGTGTATCAAGCCCACTTTAGAAACTTGTAGAAACACCTTTCAAATTAATTTAATGGACAGTTGAAAATTGAATCTAGTTCATATGTTAAGATCCCACTTTTTCAAAAAACTATCAAATCATTTCCCCTTGACCTCTCCAAGCAAATATAGACTCTCAAGCTTAAGTTAAAATCACTCAAAAAAATTGAATAAAAAATTCCAAAGAAAGTTTCTTGCGGCCATTTCATCAAACACCCTCTGCCTAACTTCACTGTTGTGCACAGTAATCCTCGACCAATTGGTCTCCACTTCACTCTCCTGTCTCCCCTGAGTCTAACCCAGCCTCCGACCAGCTCCCCCTTTTCCGTTTGCATAGTGGAGTGTCGCCTGATTGTGGTCATCGCTGGCCGACCACGGCCAGCTCGCAGCAGACCACCCCGCGCCCTTCCAGGATGTCCAGGAGGTGCACCACAGTCCACCACCACCCCCTGTCCAGGACACGACCCTAGACGAGCCATGGACCACCCGAGCATCCCGCGCCCAAACCTCTCTGCGCCATGCCGAGAGCGCGCCAGTGCACCACGCCCGACCAACTCGCACAGCTCGCGCCTTGCCCTGACAGTGCACGTGCAGCCTCGCCATGATCACAGCAGCCCAGCAGACACCCCCGTTCGCCGCGCACGACCCGTAGCCGCCGCACGCCACCGCAAACACCTCTGCCTCCACGCGGAGCGCCGCACACTCCCGACCAAACCACACCGCCCGCTCCATGCCATTAAACCCATGAGAACCGCCAGGGGACACCACACCGTCCACCTACCTCCGCCACTACAATAGCCGCATATAGCAACGCCACCGTCGAGCTCACGCCGCACCGCTCGGTCCCCTCGCTGTGCTATAAAAGGAGGCCACCCCTGCCTCCATTCTCCACACCACTCCACTCCCCAATCCTCACAGACACTCCCACACTTCTTCCCAGAGCAAGGAGAGCCCTCCCTCGCCGGAATTTGACCGGAGCCCACCGCTGCTGGAGGAGAAGGGCACCACGATTCCAACCACCCCAAGCCCTACCGTGACCGCGCCTCGCCTCACTGTTGTCTACCACATCGATTGCCCCCGTCGCCAACCCTAGCAGGAGCCTAGGTGAGCCCCGCGAGACCCTCACCGCCGCGTTAGGGTTGATTCCTCGCCGGAGCTGTTCGTCGTTGACGATGAACCACCGATGTTGGATTAGAATTAGATCGTAGGGCTCTGGTTGAAAGATACCGTTTCGTTTAGTTAGTCTCCTATTCTAGTTACACCCCTATTCAAATAATTGTTTTTCCAATTTAGTTACACCCCTATTCTGTCCACATATTAAAAAATCAATTAAGAGAGTTTCACTAAACCAAATTGCATCATTCAAATTTTGTTAGAAAGATATTTAAATTATCTATCCAATCCCGTTGGATTTAAATCAATTGGAGTTAGAGATATTCTATAGAAAAAATAATAAGACAGAGACTTTTGCAACTTCAAACATTTTTCAAAAATCAACCATAATAGCTTTTGAGTTGATTCTAACTCTCAAAAATCACATTTGATAGTATATATCTAAATATGTAAAAATATCTAGGTATGCATGTAGTGACATTGTACTAGTACGAAAAGAATGCTATTAGGGCATTTATAGTCACTTTAAATCTATTAAATAATAATTTTAAACTTTATAAAATGTGACCAACCCTTTTAATAACATTCCCATGTATTATAATACGTGGTGATGACATGTGTCCACATGATCCCATATTTTAATTGGAGAATATTAAATCTTAATTAATTGCAATGCGTAGAAATTACTTTTCTCAAGTAAACTAAATAAAACTAATTCTTTAATTCATGTGGTGATTGTGATGATGCTAGATCATCAAGTTTGAGCCTTAGTGTGCTGAATAAACTTAGTTAAGTATTGTTTGGTGATTGTGTACCCCGTATTTATTTATAGACGATAGTACCGACCCAAGCTACGAGGAGGAGGAGTTCTACCAAGAAGAAGACGAAGAAAACTTCAATCACTGCACCAATCAAGGCAAGCTATTTTTTGGCAAGCTAGATCTATGCAAGCTATTATTGGCAAGCTAATACTTGCAAGTCATCACTAATTGCAAGATAACCCAAGCAAAATGCATTAGGCATGCTTTGGTTATATACTTTGATGTATACCCATCCCAAGTTTTACTTGTAAGCTTTACTCTTTACTTTACCAAAGTTCTTTAGTTTTAGTTAATGCTTTGTGAGGATTTGGAAAGATAGTATAGATAGCATAAAGAGTATAAAACTACTCCTAGACTAGATGTCATTCTATGGCATGAGATTGAGATTAGCATCCCTCATTATTGAACACTCTTAACTTAGTGGCTAGTGCTAAGCATAAAACTTGATCACTTTAGATGGGAATACTTGGTGAAAATGATTATGAAAACCTTGGAATGATGAGTCATTCTATTGAAATGTTTTGACATGTGTTATGGACACAAAAGGATTTGATGATGAAAATGTTGAGGCATGAGTCTTAGCCCTTTATAAAAGCGGATGGTTGGGTTCGGATGCGATACCATTCCAATTTTACCGTACATCCACAATACCTGAATTGGGTAAGGCTTAGTCGGAAGTTTATATGCATTAGTATGGATTCCCTCGCGGAAGAGGTTTGAGCTGAGGCTACCTCGTGAGTGTGAATTGTCCCCCTATGTAGTGCCCAGGATGGCAGATGGCCATGGCAAGGAGGCCAAGCTCATAGGGGAGGTGCCTATACTAGAGTGTGTAATTGAAAGGTTATGATTGATTATCCGCATACTAAGTATGATGATTCAGGGTTATCCCTGACGGATGTATCGAATTTTGTGGTGAAAGTGTACCACCTCTGCAGAGTGTCAAACTATTCGAACAGCCGTGTCTGCAGTCATGGACAGTTGGATTGGCCATACTGTTCCGTCGTCAGATGTTTTCAAAATGACTTGTGAAGTGAACTATGATCTTGACTTGACCACAATAGGTTTGTGGATATGAAAACTAGGTTCCCACTTAAAGTGATTTAGAACATTAACTTATTTTTCTTTACTTCTAAACTCAATTTAGATAAATCTGACTTTTTGCAAATAAACCTAGAGCTTAAGTTTCCTACTAGAACTACCTTACTTGTTAGTGATAGTTTGCGAGTACTTAAAGAGTACTCATGGCTTTGTCCCTGGCTATTCCCGTGGCTAGACTATGAGGAGGACTATCAGGATGATGGACAGCAGGATGTCTATGACAACTAGGATCATCTCCCATCGTCAGCATTGCCTGTGACCCTGAAGATGGAGCCCACTGCTATGCTTATTATTTTGCTGCTTGTTTGTATTAAGACTGCATCATGAGATCACCTATTTATGTAGGACCTTATTATGGTTTGTAATGGATGATGTACTGTGATATCCAATCAGTTATGTCTCGCAAAAATGGTAATCCTGGGATTGCGATGTATGGCATAACAGGCATCTGAGATTAAAAATTTGGGTGTTGAGAAGTAACCTTCCCTCCTTAAACAAAATCTTGTCCCGAGATTTAAGAAAAACTATAAACTAAAGAGATCTGGAAACTCGGTCCTAATGTAATCTTCTCGCTCCAAGGTAGCTTCTTCTTCGGTATGGTTGCTCCATTGGATCTTGAGAAACTTGATATTCCGGGTCCTGGTGGTTCTGAAAGCTTCTTCCAAGATACGAATGGGCACTTCTCGATATGTCAAATCCTAGTTGATATCAATGGCTTGGTGATCGATGTTCTTGAAAACTTCGGTCTTCTCTGAAACTTCTAAGCATTTGCAAAGTAACGAGATATAGAACACATCATGGATGGCTGACATCTCCTCTGGCAGTTCCAGTTGATATGATACTTCTCCTCGGCGATTCAGAATCTTGAAGGGTCCAATATATCTAGGGGCTAAATTTCCTTTTAGCTGAAAATGCTGCATTCCCTTCAAAGGCGACACTTTGAGATACACAAAATATCCGACATTGAAGGTCAGGTCTCTATGTCTTTTGTCAGCATAACTCTTATGTCTGGATTGGGCGGTCTTGAGGTGTTCATGGACTTTGTGAACCTTCTCTTAGGCTTCTCTTAGGATGTTGGGTCCAAAAATCTAACTCTCTCCTACTTGCGACCAATTCAAAGGGGTATGGCACTTTCTTCCATATAGAAATTCAAATGGGGTCATCTGCAAACTGGCTTGATAACTGTTGTTGTATGAGAATTCTGCGAAAGGCAGACAATCTTCCCATTTTGATCCATACTCTATCACACAAGGTCTCAACATATCTTCTAAGATTTGGTTGATTCTTTCAGTCTGTCCATCGGTTTGCGGGTGATAAGTTGTGCTGAAATTCAACTTGGTTCCTAATCCTTCTTGGACTTTCTGCCAAAATCTTGAGGTAAACGGGGTTCCTTGATCCGACACTATGGTCTTGGGGGTTCCATGCAAACTGACAATCCTAGCAATGTACAGCTCTGCTAGCTTCGAACTCTGGTAGGTTGTCTTTACAGGTATAAAATGGGCTACCTTGGACAGTCTATCAACTATGACCTAAATTGAGTCATTTCCCCTACTAGAAGTAGGCAAACCAGTGATAAAGTCCATTCCGACGGAATCCCATTTCTGTTCCGGAATTTGCAATGGTTGCAACAGTCATGCGGGTCTCTGATGTTCTGCTTTGACTCGCTGACAGATATCACACTTAGCTATGTAGCTTCCGATTTCTCTCTTCATCTTGTGCTACCAAAATTGCTCCTTCAAATCCTGATACATCTTCGTTCCTCCGGGGTGGATAGAATAAATAGTATCATGAGCTTCCTGCATGATAACTTGCTTCAGCTCCGAAGCTGCTGGCACACAGATACATCCTTTGTACCACAAAACTCCTCCTTTATCTTCTGTGAATCTAGGTACCTTTCCTGTACCAATACGACGTTTGATTCCGTCGATACTTGCATTTCCTTTCTGGCTTCCTTGATCTGACTGATCAACGTGGGTTGAAGTTCAATGCTAGCTAAAAATCCTTTGCTAACTAGCTCTATTCTAAACTGCTCCAACTCTTCATGCAAACTTGGTTTGGCTTCTTTGATCATGGTGTTTAACCTACATGGCAATCCGCTAAGAGCATCCGCTACCACATTGGCTTTGCCGAGGTGATAGTGAATGTCAAGGTCATAATCCTTGATTAACTCTATCCATCTCCTTTGCCTCATATTCAAATCCTTCTGGGTGAAAATATACTTCAAGATCTTGTGATCCGAATAAATCTCACAGCGGTTACCCATAGAATAATGACGCCATGTCTTCAAAGCTAAAACTACAGCTTCTAGTTCAAGATCATGGGTAGGCTAGTTTTACTCATGCTGCTTCAGTTGTCTTGACAAATATGCTATGACTTTGCCTTCTTGCATCAACACACACCCTAGACCAATCTTGGATGCATCACAATACACATCAAAGGGCTTCTTGATATCCGGCATAATCAGAATTAGGGCGGAAATCAATCTCTTCTTCAGCTCTTGAAAACTTGCTTCACATTTGTCGGTCCATTCAAACTTTTTATCTTTCTTCAACAATTGGGTCATCGGTCTTGCGATGCTCGAAAATCCTTCAACAAACTTGCGGTAATATCCCGCTAATCCGAGAAATGCACGAACTTGGGTTTGAGTGGTTGGGGCTTTCCATTCTTCAACATCTTTGATCTTGGCGGGATCAACAGCAACTCCTCGTGCCGACACAATATGTCCGAGGAATCCTACTTCCTTCAACCAGAATTCACATTTGCTGAACTTGGCATACAACTGATGCTCTCTAAGGGTTTCAAGGATGGTTCTCAGATGTAGCTCATGGTCTTCTTCTGACTTGGAATAGATCAGAATATCGTCAATAAAAACAACGACAAACTTATCCAGAAAGTTCATAAAAATCTTATTCATGAGGTTCATGAAATAAGCAGGGGCATTGGTTAATCCAAAAGACATGACCGTATACTCATACAATCCATATCTGGTGGTAAAGGCGGTCTTTGGAATATTTGTTGCACGAATCTTGAGCTGATAATAACCCGTTCTAAGATCAATCTTAGAAAACACTCTGGCACCAGTCAACTGATCAAACAGATCCTCTATCTTGGGCAGTGGGTACTTGTTCTTGATGGTGACATCATTCAGCTTCCGGTAATCCATGCATAAACGGTTACCTCCATCTTTCTTATCCACAAACAGAACAGGCGATCTCCATGGCGATGCGCTTGGTTGAATCAGACCTTTCTCCAGCATAGCATCAAGTTGCTTCATCAGCTCCACTAATTCAGATGGGTTCATACTATAAGGTCTCTGAGCTATGGGTCTAGTTCCAGGAATTAGTTCAATAATGAACTCGATATCCCGATCTGGGGGCATATCAGGCAATTCATCCAGGAATACGTCGGGGTATTCACACACTACTGTAACTTGGTCTATGGTTGGTTGGGCTAGACTCTTGTTTCATTAGAACTGACAAGGCAAGGTTTCAAATACATGCTCTACTGATACTCCAGAGCTACTGGTCATGGTTATGGCTTTCTTGGCACAGTCAATCAATCCTTTATGTTTCGACATCCAATCCATTCCTAGTACTACTTCCAAACCTTTGGTTTCAAGTACTAATAGATTGGCATAAAAATCTATCCCATGGATTCTGATAGGTACAGCCTTGCAAATTTTTCTAGCTTTGGTGGTTGAACTAGGTATTTGAACTATCATAACATGCTTCAATTTTGTTGGTTGAATCTTACTAGTGCATGTAAATTCTTCTATAACAAACGAGTGCAATGCTCCAGAATCAAACAACACTCTTGCAAGTACTAAGTTAACAGAAAACATACCCATCACGACATCTGGCTCTTCCTGAGCTTCTTCCGCATTCATGTGGAACAGACGTCCGTTGCGGTTGAGCGAATTCCCTGGGGCAAATCTCCTTCCAGGCTGAACACGGCGGTGCTGCTAAGCCAGGGCATTCACATTGAGGGTTGTTGTAAGCTTCTTGGGACACTCGTTGGAGTAGTGACCCTTGACTCCACATTCAAAGCAAGTAATCTGGGACTTGTCTTTGGCTGCAACAGGCACAGCATTGCTTCTAGTCCTTAGGGCAATATTGTTGTTGTTGTTGTTGGACTTGGGCGGTGCACGGTTGAAGGTTTTTGAGTTGTCGGGGTTGTTGTTATGGTTTCCTCCGGACTTCAAGTTTCCTCCGCTATGATTGGGGTAGCTTGGACGGGGCATCGAGGCCTGTTGTTTCTTGGGGCATATCCTGCAGACCGTTGGGGCGATACTTTTGGGTATTGTGGGGCCCAGTCTGGTGCATCATCATGCGCTTGCGGTTGTCATTGGCTTGGTTTATCTTCCCTTCCATCTGGATGGTAGAGTCGACTGGCTCTTCTAGATCTTCGAAATGGATGTTGACTAAAACCGTCCGCATCTCATCCTGCAATCCATTCAGGAACCTTTCTTTCTTCTTGGCTTCAGTGTTGATCTCATCAGGGGCATACCTAGCGAGGGACAGAAATTTTTCGCGGTATTCAACTACCGTCATCCTTCCTTGCTTTAGTTCCCTGAATTCATCTCTCATTCTGGTGACCAAACCTTGGGGCACATGGGTGCGGCTAAACTTGACCTTTAATGCCTCCCAAGTCATGCTTGACCGTTGTTCATGGTATAGGTGCTATTACACCAGGCTCTTGCATCTCCTGCTAGATAATGGGTTGCAAACAGTACCTTCTCATTGGCATCAACTCCTGCGACCTCCAGATTATTCTCCATGGTTTGTAGCCAGTCATCAACATCTAAGGGATCCTCAGATTTGTTAAAGATAGGGGGATTGGTATTCTAAAAGTTCTTAAGCTTGGATCCATGATGATCCTGATTTCCATGGCCTAGATTATTATGGGCCATCTGAGCTATCTGTTGCAAAGTGGCTAGATTGGCTTGGTGTTCGGCTCTACTAGCTTCACGGTCGGAAACTAGCATCTGCAGAATCTACAGCATCAGGTCCTGCGATGAGCTGCTTCCTCCTTGATTTCCACGAGGCATCTTAAGATTGAGATAGATAATGAGATAAGAGGGAAATTCTAAGGTTCATGGTTTTGTTTTCAAAAGGTTTAAACTTTGAGTTTGACTCAGGTTTTGCAAACTAACTCCTTCTCATTCATTCATTCATTCAAGCACACAATACAACACACAACACAAATGGAAAACAGATGGTTTTAAGAACCATTCTATGAACTAATATACAGTGGGACCGATACAACTCATTCCTATGGTAGTGATCAAGTGCATCTACTCATCATCAATGAAGTCGGAGTCATCATCATCGGTGTAGAAATCCATGGCATCATCTTCCAGGTAGTCGTTGTCATCACTGAGGTACGAGTGAAGATCTCCCTAGATGTATTCACCTTCTTCCTCTTCCTTTGCTTCAAGCTGGACTTCTTGCTCATGGATGGTCTTCTCGAGAGCGGCCACTTTCTTGCGAAGACGAGCGATGGTGTGATCCTTCTTCTCGTGTTGACGACGAAGTGATTGGCGATCCTTGACGAGCATGGTGAGAGTCGGGTCCTTCTTGGCGGCAATGGGAAGGTTGTGGTTGGCGTGGGCTCGAGCATTGTCCAATTCCTTCTGCCTATAATACAACAGGAAGTCAAGATTTTCCACCTAGGGCTTAAACTCCGGGTGAGTTGGCATCTCCAATGGCATTCCCATATAATCACACCTTGCATAGTGCGCAAAGCGAGTTCCCTGGATCAAGTTGATGTTTTCCCACACAGACGGGCAAGAGCTTCATGCATAGCCCTGGCTAATCCATCTAGCTAGTTGTTCTCTTGCAAGGTGAATTGAATATTCTCGGAAAGGGGTGCTTCCATCTTGCCTCTGAGGTCTGCAACTATCAGCCATTGTAGATCTCCTCCTGGGTGATCCTTGAGTTGAGCTCCGAAGAATTCTGGATGCGGGCACTCAAGGTACTCAGACAGTGCATCTAGATCCCTCTCAAAGATCAGTTGGCCTCCGTTGCCCAACTGGTAGAACTTGCAATACTGAACTTCCATCTATAATAATTTAGGATGAGTAAGTTAGTGAGGTGATCAAGTGTATAAAATTTTATGTAGGAATGTAAGAATTTTTGAGGAACATGACTTTTTTTGAAAGAATCAAGGATAAGAGTGGGAATATGTTTTCATAAATACTTACTTCATTTGTTTTGAAACTAAGTTTTTGTTTGGACGTCCATTCTAACTAGGGTCTCCTATGGTCAGGATGGCTCTGATACCAACTTGTCAACACCCGGATTTTTAATCCCAGATGCCTATTATGCCATACATCACAATATCGAGATTACCATTTTTGCGAGACATAACAGATTGGATATCACAGTACATCATCCATTACAAACCATAATAAGGTCCTACACAAATAGGTGATCTCATGATCTAGTATTAATACAAACAAGCAGCGGAATAATAAGCGTAGCGGTGGGCTCCATCTTCAGGGTCACAGGCAATACTGACGATGGGAGATGATCCTAGTTGTTGTAGATGTCCTGATAGTCCTCCTCATAGTCTGGCCACGGGAATAGCCAGGGACAAATCCATGAGTACTCTTTAAGTACTTGCAAACTATCACTAACAAGTAAGGTGGTTCTAGTAGGAAACTTAAGCTCTAGGTTTATTTGCAAAAAGGCAGATTTATCTAAACTGAGTTTAGAAGTAAAGAAAACTAAGTTAATGTTCTAAATCACTTTAAGTGGGAACCTAGTTTTCATATCCACAACCCTGTTATGGTCAAGTCAAAATCATAGTTCATGTCACAAGTCATTTTCAAAACATCTGATGACGGAATAGTATGGCCACTCCAACTATCCATGGCTGCGGACGCGGCTATTCGAATAGTTTGACACTCTACAGAGGTGGTACACTTTCACCACAAAATTCGATACATCCGTCAGGGATAACCCTGAATCATCATACTTAGTATGCGGATAATCAATCATAACCTTTCAAT
This sequence comes from Avena insularis, assembly GCA_023614405.1. NCBI lineage: Eukaryota > Viridiplantae > Streptophyta > Magnoliopsida > Poales > Poaceae > Avena > Avena insularis. The sequence goes on from CM042692.1 coordinate 109,015,798, forward strand.
TACACACTCTAGTATAGGCACCTCCCCTATGAGCTTGGCCTCCCAGCCATGGCCATCTACCATCCTGGGCACTGCATAGGTGGACAATCACACTCACGAGATAGCCTCAGCTCAAACCTCTTCCGTGAGGGAACCCATACTAATGCATATAAACTTCCAGCTAGGCCTTACCCAATTCAGGTATTGTGGTTGTACGGTAAAATTGGAATGGTATCGCATCTGAACCCAACCATCAGTTTTTATAAAGGTCTAAGGCTCATGCCTCAACATTTTCATCATCAAATCCATTTGTGTTTCTCAACACATGTCAAAAAATTTCAATAGAATGACTCATCATTCCAAGGTTTTCATAATCATTTTCACCAAGTATTCCCATCTAAAGTGACCAAGTTTTATGCTTAGCACTAGCCACTAAGTTAAGAGTGTTCACTAATGAGGGATGCTAATCTCAATCTCATGCCATAGAATGACATCTAGTCTAGGCCTAGTTTTATACTCTTTATGCTATCTATACTATCTTTCCAAATCCTCACAAAACATTAACTAAAATTAAAGAACTTTGGTAAAGTAAAGAGTAAAGCTTGCAAGTAAAACTTGGGATGGGTATACATCAAAGTATATAACCAAAGCATGCCTAATGCATTTTGCTTGGGTTATCTTGCAATTAGTGATGGCTTGCAAGTATTAGCTTGCCAATAATAGCTTGCATAGATCTAGCTTTCTAATAATAGCTTGCCTTGATTGGTGCAGTGATTGAAGTTTTTTTCATCTTCTGCTTGGTAGAACTCCTCCTCCTCGTAGCTTGGGTCGGTACTATCGTCTATAAATAAATGCGAGGTACACAATCACCAAACAATACTTAACTAAGTCTGTCCAGCACACTAAGGCTCAAACTTGATGATCTAGCATCATCACAATCACCACATGAATTAAAGAATTAGTTTTATTTAGTTTACTTGAGAAAAATAATTTCTACTCATTGAAATTAATTAAGATTTAATATTCTCCAATGAAAATATAGGATCATGTCGACACATGTCATCACCACATATTATAATACATGGGAATGTGATTTAAAGGGTTGGTCACATTTTATAAAGTTTAAGATTATTATTTAATAGATTTAAAGTGACTAGAAATGCCTTAATAGCATTCTTTTGGTACTAGTCCAATGTCAGTGCATGCAAACCTAGATATTTTTACATATTCAGATAGATACTATCAAATGTGATTTTTGAGAGTTGGAATCAACTCAAAAGCTATTATGGTTGATTTTTGAAAAATGTTTGAAGTTCAAAAGTCTTTGTCTTAATATTTTTGCTATAGGATATCTCTAACTCCAATTGATTTAAATCCAACGGGCTTGGATAGATAATTTAAATATCTTTCTAACAAAATTTGAATCATGCAATTTGGTTTAGTAAAACTCTCTTAATTGATTTTTGAATATGTGGACAGATTAGGGTTTTAACTAAAATGGAAAAACAATTATTTGAATTTCCAGGCCAGCGCGAGAAGTTAAACGGGCCAGCCCAGCTGCACTGCACAGCGCAGCGGGCTACTGACAGATAGGGTCCACCAGGTAGTGAGACTAACTAAACAAAGCGGTATCTTTCAACCAGAGCCCTATGATCTAATTCTAATCCAACGGCCGTGGTTCATCGTCGACGACGAACAGCTCCGGCAAGGAATCAACCCTAACGCGGAAGTGGGGGTCTCGCGGGCTCACATGGGCTCCATCTAGGGTCGGCGACAGGGGAATCGATGTGGTAGACGACGGCAAGGCGAGGCGCGGTCATGGCAGGGCTTGGGGTGGTCAGAATCGCTAGCGCCCTTCTCCTCCAGCAGCGGCGGGCTCTGGCCAAATTCCGGCGAGGGAGGGCTCGCCTTGCTCCGGGAAGAAGTGTGGGACCGTTTGTGAGGAGTGGGGAGTGGAGTGGTGTGGAGAATGGGGGCGGGGGTGGCCTCCTTTTATAGTGCGGCGAGGGGACCGAGCGGTGCGGCGTGAGCTTGACGGTGGCGTTGCTACAGGCAGCTATTGTAGTGGCGGAGGTAGGTGGACGGTGTGGTGTCCCCTGGCGGTTCTCATAGGTTTAATGGCATAGCGCGGGGCGGTGTGGTTCGGTCAGGAGCGTGCGGTGCTTCGCGTGGAGGCAGAGGTGTTTGCGGCAGCGTGCGGCAGCTGTGGGTCGCGCGGTGGCAAATGGGGGTTTCTGCTGGGGTGTTGTGATCATGGCGAGGTTGGCCTGGACAGGGGGTGGCGGTGGACTGTGGCACACCTCCTGGACATCCTCGATGGCGCAGGGTGGTCTGCTGCGAGCTGGTCGTGGTCGGCCGGCGATGACCACAATCGGGCGGCGCTCCACTGTGCAAACGGTAAAGGGGGAGCTGGTCTGGGGCTAGGTTAGACTCAGGGGAGATAGGAGAGTGAAGTGGAGACCAATTGGTCGAGGATTACTGTGCACAACAGTGAACTTAGGCAGAGGGTTAATTAGTGTAGCTCAGGTGTTTGATGAAATGGCCGTAAGAAACTTTCTTTGGAATTTTTGATTCAAATTTTTTGAGTGATTTTAACTTAAGCTTGAGAGTCTATGTTTGCTTGGAGAGGTCAAGGGGAAATGATTTGATAGGTTTTTGAAAAAGTGGGATCTTAACATATGAACTAGATTCAATTTTCAACTGTCCATACAATTAATTTGAAAGGTGTTTTTCAAGTTTGTAAAGTGGGCATTGATACACTTTTACTTGGTCTAGCAATGTAGCAATGGGTGAAAAGAAATAGAATTATTTCTGTTAGAAATTTTCTTCTAGGAACACACAAAGTGGCCTATTGGTGGATTTTGGTCAAAATGACCATTTGCTTATTTAATTCATTTTTTATTTCTTTTTCTTTTAATTTTGTTTGTAGTTGGTCTAGATGATGTAGCATTCACCTTTAAACCATTTCACATCATTTAGAACAATCAAGCATGGTATTTTCAATCAATTCTACACTAATGCAAACACACCTGCATTCGTTATTCTTTTTCTTAATAAAAGTTTTTTTGTTAACCCTAAATTGGGTGATTAGAACGTGATAATCTTGATTAGAAGATTTGGGATGTTACACTTTGGCTTTTCCGACCGCGTCCACCGTTTGGGGCACTTTAATAAAATGTGTGCATGCCTTAGTTTGTTTCTATAGAGTTCAACATGCCATGATGCAACTGAAATAATAATTTGCGCCCCCTCCCGTGTCAAACCTAAGACTGATCCTTGACGGATTGATTTTTTTTGGAAAGGAGTATATATTAATATCGCAAGATGCCAATTACACCTAGACTCTACAACAATGCATTACCCTATTAGCATTAGAGATGCACACAGCCAAAGAAAGAAAGAAGAATTACAGAAAAGAAAAAAACCCCGCTACAGCGATCTATACCTTGCAACAACAGATCAAACACCACCGAGACAGTACAAGAAATCTATCATCTCCAAAAGCGATGCCTCCAAGAAGGGAACAATGCACAAGTGCCATCATCACCCTGATCAATGATCATGGGTTTTCACCCCGGAGAAAGTCCACACTTACAAAACAATGCCTTCAACCAGGCCATTGCCAGGCACAACCAATTAAGACTAGGCCTTAGATTTTCACCCTGCAAGTTTGAACTTTGGAATCCTCCTATAATGTCGCCCCCACTTTTTGGTATCGCTGCTCCAAGACCCAGATCACCAAGCCAAAACCTCATCGTCACCTGGATTCAAACCACTATTACCAGTCCTTGGACCTCGGCTTCCATGTCATTCTCCGCGACTGACTTCAACATGGGACTAATGGCATGTCCTTGATGGCGACAGACAGCAAAGCTTAGCATCGCTCCCTTCGAAACTAAACGGTCATATAAAAACATGGTTGCGCCCGAAACCCATCCAATCCAAAGAACTCCAGTATGTCGTCCATTGGAGTTCACCAGCGGAGTCTTCCGAAACTCGACACCCCATCTAGAGGAAGGAAGACCAGCATCAAGTAGATACTTGTCTTGGCGCCAGAGGGATCCTAGGACCAAACAAGCCACCTTTTTTCGGAGCGCTGGCACCGCACCGCACGCTCTCTAGAGCCACCGCCCGAGGCTCGGCACCCGCCTAGCCTACCGTAGGAAGCACCACCATGGTACCACGCCGTGCACGTAGCCTGGCACCACCATGCCGCTCACCTCCGCCGACCTAGACCCATAGACCCGACCATGGAGCGGATCAGGATCAGAAGGCCACGGTCATGGGGCACAACCTCTAGGATGGAACCCCACCTCTACCGTCAGATCGTCACAAGGAGAACCACGGCACCACGCCGCCACCGTCATGCGAAGGCGTCACCACCACCGACGGTGATTGCTGACCCTGCCTGACGAGAAAACATCCCGCCACCGCCGGCAAAAGCACGAGCTTTGCCCTGCCATGACGGTGGTTGCCCTCGTGCCGCCTAGGGTTAGGGCGACGCGGGGGCACTGGTTTGTTTTTTAGAGGGCCAGATTGATGTACAACCATTGCATGAATCACAAAAGAAATGCTCGGTTCTCTCAACGACGTAGTACTAGTTAATTAGTTAGTAGTTAGTACCAGGATCTACTTCCTCTATTCTAAATTATAAGATGTTTTAGCCTTTTAGTAAAATACATGTATCTAGAAGTTTTTTAGTGTGTATGTTTACTCATTTTGCTCCGAATATACATGATACATGCGTTCCAAAATAAACTAAAACATCATATTTCCTCCGTCTCAAAATAAATGATTTGGATTTGTCTAAATTTATATGCAGCTAGCCATGTTTTAGTGTGTAGATTCATAAAAATCTCGAAGTCAATTATTTTAGGACGGAGAAAGTATAATTTGAAACAGAGGAGTATATATCTAGTGGCCTATGTGACCATTCAGCAGACTTGTTGGTAACTCCTATCCTGAATCCGATTGTTGGACAACCGTGCTGATCACGCGTTACCACTCGCACCAAAAATAGAAGATAATCAAGTTGATGATCGAGTGATACGTAGCATGGAGTAGGTGCAGTACCCTACCACAGAAGATTTTGCAAGATCATTGTGTGTCCAGATGTCATTCACATTTTCTGACACACTGATGCCGTTTCCAACTCAGAACACGCGTGTTGTCGTCGGAGTCACATTTCCTCTTCTGTACTGTGCGCGAATTTTATTGGAATTTTCGACGGGTAGAGGCTCCATGTGTGACGTTTCTTCTTCTGTGCTGTGTAGGAATTTATTGGAATTTCCGACGTGTGAAGATTCACCTCTTGGGGTCTGGGATACTGACATTCCGTTGTCGTTGCGGGGATTTGGGAAAGAAAGATGGGCATATACTACTCCCTCCGATTAAAAAAAAATCTTAAGTTTATTTGAATTTAGATGTATCTATATACTAAATAGTGTCTAGATACATTAAAGTTTAGCCAAACTTGAGACATCCTTTCTAGAATGGGATAAAGTGAACAACACCGATCAAGCAAACCACAAACACGATATGGAGTATCGTGCGATTCTTGGTAATAATTTAGTACTCCCTCCTTTTTAATATATAACGTTTTAGCTTTATAAAAAAAATGTATCTAGATTTTTTTCAGTGTGTAGCTTCACTCTAAACCTACATAGATTTGCACATTAAAAAGGATATAGATACACTTTTTTAAAAAGCTAACACATCTTATATTTTAAAACGGAGGAGTACTAGTATTTTGATTGATTGATTGCTGTTGGCTAAGGAAAAGGCATGCAAACGAAATCATCGAGCATTAACGCAATCCTTGTGAGGATGACATGGGTCCTTGTACAGATAGGTAGGCATATATGCACGAACCTGCAAGGCGTTCTCGTGTGTTCTTCTCGACATGAGCATGTAATCTTCTAGACAGGCCTACGTGGGGGATCACCTCCATCCAAGGCTCCAAGTACTTCCTACTATAGTAGCATGTTTGAAACTGTCTGCATTTATTTTAAGTCGTTGATGTTCCAAGGAGTAAGAGCCTGAAACACGACACAATAACTCGAAGGAAACTCTGAACCTGTGAGCACCGTACCGGTACTAGAAGATCAGCCGCCAAGTCTGTGTAGTTCATCAGACTAGCACGTTTTTCTTTCCTTTGTGGCGGCCGCGAACTGACACACGACGGACTGTCGGTTCTGCTGGCTGCAGAGTGGGGTGTGTGCTACTCCCGTGGTCCGTCTTTGGCGACCAGACCTGGCATGCTAATCATCATATCCGGCTGGACATTTAAAGCCATGCATGCATTGGTGAATAGTATGTGGAGCCAGACCATGCGTTTTACGACCGATTTTCCACCGGCCCAAGGAAAGGGGCCCCATATTTTCAACCGTGGTGGTAGAAAATACGTGTTGAGAGATTCTCACGCAGAAAAAGCATTGGCCACGGATCTTCCATATCAACTTGGAATTCCAGTAACGTCTTACTCGAAAGGGGAAAATGGACTCTAGAAACGAAGAGTAAAAAAAATCTTTCATGTTTGCTAGCGCTGGCATGGACCCGGCGTTGATCGGAAATGACTGGTTACGGAAAGAAGTCTGAATTGCGCAGACGACCGAAGCAGAGTATGGTGGCATCACTGAGAATGGCGAAGTGCCTAGCTCCCTTCCTTCTTTATCAATGAAAATAGCAAGTCTTGTGCCTTGTTTCAAAAAAAAAATTGGCTAGCTCCAGAGGTTTAACTGCCGAGATGTGAGAAGAGTAAACTAGCGAAGCCGAGCCATAGACGACGTCGACGCTCCACTCTCTGAGACTCTGACGGTACTGACACGACCTCCAACAACTCCCACCCCACGGCACCACCCGGCCCGCGCGCACGTGTGGACCGGAACGACCGGCGACGTGGGCGATCGAGCAACGGCAACCGCGGCCCACCGAGCGTTTCCCCGGCGCGGGACTGACCGACCACTAGCTAGCTTGCTGGCTGGAAGCCAGGGCCGCGGGCGGAAAGTACCCGCACCGTCCGGAGCGCCGCTGATGAGCCGCACGCACACGCACCCAGCGCCGGCCTTGCGCGCGCGCACCCACCCACCCATGACCCACCCCACAGCGCACTACACGCGCCTTGATGCGGGCTGGCTTCAACTGACAGATAGTAGCAGGACAGGCGTCAGTGCTCGCTCACGCGCCACAGCACGCATTGGCCATGCTTATTATTGCCCTCACGATCCGACCTAAATGGCGGGGCCTCGGGTAGTCGGGTTTGTCCCTTGGCCTTTTGCATAGCCCCTTTATTCCGCCCATTGCGCTTCTGTCTGTGTGTGATCGATGATGATCCAGGATCCACGGACGTGTTGGCACCACAGCAAACGGTCGGCCTCCAAATCGTACCATCGACCCATGCTTGCACCCGGCTCATGGGGACAGCTGATCCGGAATGCACCATCTGTGGTCATCATGCCTTGTTGCCAAAGCTTCTTTTGCATACCCCTTGCTAAATGGGTGGGTCTTGCACGCTTTCTTGCTGCCCTGCATTGTCCTAGTCCTACACACTTGCTTACCTCCTCACTTAATCATACTTGTGCTGATGAGAACTTGCTAGATTATGATGTAAAGTAGCTAAATATCGCCCGCTAAAAAATATGATGTAAAGTAGCTAAATATCGCCCCGCTAAATATGATGTAAAGTAGCTAAATATTGCCCACTAATTATGATGTAATGTATCATACCATATTCTTCTCTTCAACTCTATGATATTGATGCCAATACTCAATATATTTGAGATTTCTATTTTCGTGCCCTCGGTTCGTTAGTTCTACTCAGTTTTTTCCTGTCGTTTAGTTTTTCCTCACTTTTGCTTATCTTCTTGTACGCAAACTCTCACATGGTCTAAAACTCGTCGTCCGTCAGCCTTGCCGTTACGTGCTGACAAGTGAGACCATGTTCAGTCGGGTCCTGTAGTGGACCCTCGCCGTTACGTGCTGACGAGTAGGGTCGTGTTCTGTTGAGTCCCGTAGTGTACCCTTGCCGTTACATGCTGACAAGTGGGGCCGCTTTCTATTGATTCCCGTAGTGGACACCTCTCTTAACTTATTCAGATCAGCATCGGACCCATAGCTTATCCACGTGAGCGTCGGACCCACAGCTTACCCAGGTTGGCGTTGCAAGATGGGACCCGGAGCCAGCCCCGCGCCCGCGCCGTTTGGCTAGCTTCATTTTCATATAGTAAAATGTAATGCATATACGAAAATTATACAGGTTTGAACTCTTTTAAATCGCACTTAGGACATGATGTTGTGCTAATAAAATCCTGATCATTTATCATTTCCATAGAGTGAAATATAATGCATAAACTTACATATACAAAAATTATAAACCTTTGAACTCTTTGAAATCGCACTTAATATGTGATAATGTCGTGCTAAGAAAATCTTGAGAGATTATTATTTTCATAGAGTGAAATGTAATGTACAAACTTGCATATACGGAAATTATACACATTTGAAACTCTTTGAAATCGCACTTAATACGTGATAATATTGTGGTAAGAAAATCTTGAGACATTATCATTTTCATAAAGTGGAATGTAATGCACAAATTATACACCTTCGAACACGTTCCCTTCAAATTATATTCAAGATCATTTGTTTATGGATTTAAAGTACCGGTGGCAAACTCGTTATTTTGCATGGATAGAGGGGTGCCTCCTGATAGATATAGGGTTATCCTGTCCGCTTGATCACAGAGGATCAACGGCTGGTGGGCACGATCCGCGTGACAACTGTCTCAACCAATCAAAACATAGCAGCGAAGATGAGCACAGGTACGAGAGATTGATACTAAGAGAGGGGAAAACTGAGTAGCACTTAAGAACCAAGGGCAAAACTGAGTAGAACTTAAAAACCAAGGGTAAGACTGACAAATGGATTCAAATAAAAAATAGAAAAAGATTTAAAATGGAAAATGCATATTTTATATAATAAAATACATCTTGGCATATATGAAACTATTTGCAATTCAAATATACATCAGTTTGACAATTATTGTCTCATTCAGACAAACTATGTTTTGGGGAGGGACGTTTTGGGAAGAAGCTTGAGTAGAAAGCCATGAACCTTCATATATAGTAGGTGATTTGAGAAGTGGTGATTTAGGTTAAAACTTGGTTTATATACATTTCTTATGGTGGCAGGTCACATAATAAAACTCCCTGGGTAGATGCCACTATGTTTTGCTCTTTTTGAATTTGTTGTGCATAAAATGACTCAATTAGCTAGCTAAAACCTATTCGTTGACTCTCTGTTGACCAGCCACCGGAGGGTAAAACTGAGTATATTGCACACGACAATGTTAGTATTGGAGGGCAAAAACTACAACCAAACTGCTAGTGTGATACTCGAGGGCAAAACTGAGCACAACTAAGTCGCTAGGGTTAGACACGAGGGAAAAACGTGACTCATGGCCGTGCACGGTGCAGTAGCATACGCGGTTATGCGGTGCACGGTGGTGCAACGAAACTTCGCTTCCCTTCGCCTTTAATAGAGGCCTCCTCACTCTCACTCATCACACACTCGCTCACTCAACTGTCTCCATTATTCCATCACCTTCTACAAACCCCCAAGAAAACCAAAACCACGCCAGCGATGGAGAAGAACGGTGCGGTGGCCATCGGTGCCTCCAAGGACGTCGGCGAGGAGGCCCCCGTCCCCGTATAGGCCCCCATCCAGGCATCGAAGGCAGCCGTCGTCCCCGTCCCCGTATCCGCTGTAGCCACCAGCGAGGAGGCCCCCGCCAGTCTTGGGCAGATCCCGCTCGGCTGGGACCCCTACGAGGAGGTTGATTACATAAGGCCGGAGAACCCCTACAACACCAGCATCGCCGACCCATGGTCAGAGGTAACCAGGGTGAAATGGATCGTATGGGCACCTAGAGGAGGGTGAATAGGTGCTACACCAATTTTTAATTCTTTTTCAATTTTAGGCTTAGCACAAAGGTAAATTCTCTAGATAAACTAATGTGTGGAATTTCCCTATATGCAAACCTATCTACTAGCGAGTAAGGAGCGAGTGGAAGAGGAACGAGTGAACCGAAGTGAGGCACGCGGAGACACAAGATTTGTTTGACCGCAGTTCCTTCCTTGTTAAGGGAAGTACGTCTACGTTGGAGGGGTGGGCGGTACTAAGACCACCACGCCACAAAAGGCCTCACCCTGTTCTCCGATGGATCTCGCCACAACAGGCCTGATCCACCTTCCACTATAGGTACCCTTTGAGGCGGGCACCTGCGCCTTTACACAACTAGCGGGGTAACAACTCCACAACAACTTGGAGGCTCCCGAAGTGACAACAAGCTGCCACAAGAACAAAGTTGTCAAATACAATAACACGGTCTAGGTATTAACGAGAATACTAGATCAGGGATTTCTCCAAGTGAATGGAGAGGAGTTGGAGCGCTTGATTCTTGATGTTGATGATGAACTTCTCCTCCTTCAATTCCACCAAAGATCAAGACCTTAGGGTGGTTGAAGTGGGAGATCGAGATTTAGAGCTCTTGCACAGGGTCTGGTCAAATTCGAATGAATCAAGAGTTCTGGACGTTGGGGAAGAAGGGGTACTTATACCCCCTTCCAAAAACCAGCCGTTGCACACTTTGGGGGCCGGATTATCCGGCCCAAGTGAGGGCCGGATTATCCGGTCTGAGGAAACTCCGCCCCAGACTCGGAATATCCGGCAGAAAAACCGCCCCCTATCTGAGCGTCGCGCCGAGCTTGCCCTTGATCAACTTCTGGGGGCCGGATTATCCGGCCCTATGCGAAGGCCGGATTATCCGGCCTAGGGAAGAAAAACCGCCCCAGTTCGGATTTTCCGGTAGAAAATCCGACCGGATACCGAGCGACGCGCCTTGGCTCCTTTTGCTCGAAAACTGGGGGCCGGATTATCCGGCCCTTGCGAAACCCGGATTATCCGGCCTGGGGAGGAAAAACCGCCCCAGTTCGGATTTTCCGGGAGAAAATCCGACTGGACACAGAGTGACGCGCCTTGGCTTCCTTGAGAGATGAGGTAGGCCGGATTATCCGGCCCTTGGAGGGGCGGATTATCCGGCCCCCCTCAAAACTTCCTGCACACTTAGCACACATGAAAAGTCTCCATAGTATTGTTATCTAACACGCAAAACATAGGGAAACATGAAATGTTCTTTCAATCTCCCCCTTTTTGGTGTTAGATGACAATACCAGGATTTGCAGGAGAAAGACACAAGACACACAGAGATAACTATGAAAGGGACTCCCCCTCAATGTGTGCATAAAAGAGTTTTGCATTGGAATACAAATGCACACAAATAGGTGAATCTATTCCATAGACAAACGGGCAAAAACACATACCACCGAAGTAGAGAATAGGCATCCTTGACATAAATCACAATTATTATTGGATAACCATTATGAGCGCGTGCCTTTCGTGATAAACTTCCAGCAACAGGATATGAATAGATATAACCATGAGCATAATCCATGATATGAAGTCCATAGGTATCATCCAGACAACCACATAAAGTCTCAACCACAAATCACAAACCACGAATATAAAAGTTCAATGCTAAATGGGCATAAGCAAGAAATAACGAATAAAAGTGCAAGTGCTTATGCCCGACCCATGCAAATCCACGGACAACCTAATAGAACTACTTCTCCCTCTTTGGCATCGAGACACCAAAAAGGGAGAAGAGCGATGCTAGCGCCCCAGGGGATCACTCATCATAGCTCTCGTCCTCGTCCTCGTCCTCATGATCTTCCTCATCCTCATCTTCAAGCTCCTCAGTGTCACCTTCCTCAAAATCTGGGATTCTGTTATACACAGAACCAGGCCCGCGCGTCCCCAAACAACACCCCCACAAGGTGTACAAGGGACTTGTGTGCAAGAATAGATGTCTTAGGGGTAGGGAAGGCTTAGGATTGAGAATGCCAAGCTGAGATGCTACTAGACACTCAAAATTGCAAAATCCAAATCAAATAAAAGACAAGATTGAGTGTGATTCCCATAAGAACATGAGAGAGCAAATAACATCCAAAAAGATCCAATTCTCCAGAAGGGAGAGGGCGGTGGCCGAAGCCACCTTACTGGAGTGTATGGTGTGACACCACGAAGATATATCTTGGGTTTACGACCAATACTCATCAATAAGCTCACATATCACAACATGATATTAAGAGACATGATATACTTGCTATTGGCATTATGGGAGGAGGGTTAGCCCAATAAGTTAGGACCACACTCCCCCTATATCCATGCCCACACCTAGACCAAACAAGGATTGAGACGTACGAGTGAGTGCATGGGTAATCAAGACAAACTCCCGGAATCAATGATATTTAGCTCATTCCTCAAATAGCAGAATCTTGCTTCATCAAGTGGCTTTGTAAAGATATCCGCCAGTTGGTTCTTCGTGCTCACAAAAGATAGATCAATATCGCCTCGAGCAACATGGTCACGAATAAAATGATTCTGAATCTCAATATGCTTCGTCCTTGTGTGCTGAACTGGATTGTACGCAATTTTGATAGCACTTCCATTATCACATAAAAGAGGCACTCTGTCACAATTGACACCGTATTCCTTTAAAGTTTGCCTCATCCACAATAATTGAGTACAAGCGCTGGCCGCAGCAACATATTCAGCTTCGGCGGTGGAGAGAGATATACAATTCTGCTTTTTGGAGGACCAACATACAAGAGATCTTCCCAATAATTGACAAGCTCCAGAAGTTGACTTCCGATCATCCTTATCACCAGCCCAATCTGAGTCAGTATAACCACATAAAGCGAAATTGGAGCCCTTGGGATACCAGAGACCAAAGTTGGGGGAATGAACTAAATATCGAAAGATCCTCTTGACCGCCACTAAGTGGCTTTATTTAGGAGCTGCTTGATACCTTGCACACACTCCCACACTCAACACAATATCGGGTCTAGATGCGCAGATGTAAAGAAGAGAGCCGATCATGGACCGGTATACCTTTTGGTCCACATCTTTACCATGAGGGTTGAGTTCGAGATGACACTTTGTTTGCATCGGAGTAGCGACACCATTTAGATCCGTCATCTTGAATCTCTTGAGCATGTCTTGGATGTACTTTGCTTGATTAATAAAAGTTACTTCTCTTAGTTGCTTGATCTCGAACCCAAGAAAGAACCGTAATTCCCCCATCATAGACATCTCAAACCTGTCAGTCATAAGCTTTGAGAATTCATCGTTAAAAGCTTTGTTAGTAGAACCAAAAATGATATCGTCTACATATAGTTGGCATACGAAGAGCTCCCCCTTAACCTTCTTAGTAAAAAGAGTGGGGTTGATTTGCCCAACTTCGAAGCCACGATCTAACAAAAGCTCTTTAAGGTGCTCATACCACGCACGTGGGGCTTGTTTAAGGCCATAGAGTGCCTTATCGAGTTTGTAGACATGGTTCGGGAAGTTAGGATCCTCAAACCCCGGGGGTTGCTTTACGTATACCAATTCATGTAGAGGACCATTAAGGAAGGCACTCTTGACGTCCATTTGCTGCAACTTAAAATTGTTATGAGCAACATAAGCAAGTAGGATACGGATGGACTCAAGGCGAGCCACAGGAGCATAAGTCTCGCCGAAGTCGATGCCCTCAACTTGTGAGTAACCTTGTGCCACAATTCTTGCCTTGTTCCTCACAACACTGTCATTCTCATCCTGCTTGTTCTTGAAAATCCACTTGGTGCCGATAACATTGCGGCACTCTTTGGGTTTCTCCACTAGTTTCTAGACTTTGTTGCGCTCGAAATTATTCAATTCTTCATGCATAGCAACAACCCAGTCTGGGTCTTCAAGAGCTTCAAAGACCTTCTTAGGTTCCACCATGGAGATATGAGCTTGATGCTCACCAAAACTAGCCAATTCTCTTCTAGTAGACACCCTTCGTCAAAGATCACCAACAACCTTGTCGAGAGTGTGACCCCTCAACTCAAGGTTACGATCAGCCCGAGCCTTGCGACGAAGTTCAATAAGTTTTTTGTCTCTTGGTGGAGGAGATTCATCACTTGAGTTTTCATTGGAGGCATTTTCTCCGCCTTGATCAGTAGCTGGAACATCAGTAGCAGGTGGTGGAGATGCATGCCCTTGAGGTGAGTCCGTAGCCATAACAGGAGGCTGTAGAACTGGAGAGTTAGGGCCGGATAATCCGGCCGATGAAGTGACCGGATAATCTGGCCTGGGAGGACTTGCAAGAGCATCATCAGGAAGCCTGGGACTTGCTTGACCTGGCGAGGATCCGGATAATCCGGGATCAGCCGGAAAATCCGGCCTAGAGCTTGTGTTGATATCTTCACCACCAGGAGTTGCATGGACAGCTGGAGCAGGGTGGCCGGATAATCCGGTGTCCACCGGAAAATCCGGCCTGGAGCTTTCTGGAGCATCTTGACCTTCAGCAGTTGATGGAGATGGTGTAGAAGTTGCCCCCGTGGTTGGAGCATTTTGCGTATGTGTAGATGAGGGCTCTATATGAGTAGAGCATTGTCCTTCCCGGTCCGCCACAAGGGGTTCCTCAATGGGGCGGAAGAATCCCACGCCCATTCTTCTTATGGCATCTTGGGGTATTTCAACATCTGCATCACAAACACCAACTTGCTCCGCACGGGAACCGTCATTTTCCTCGAACACCACACTACAAGATTCTACAACAGTTCCGGAGAGCTTATTGTAGACTCTATAAGTGTGGGATTCGGCACCATACCCTACAAAAATACCTTCTAGAGCCTTAGATTCAAACTTAGATAAACGAACTCCTTTAATAAGAAAGAAACACTTACACCCGAATACCCAAAAGTATGAGATGTCTGGCTTGTTACCGATAAGTATTTCATACGGAGTCTTGTCCAAAATCTTGCGGAGGTATAACCGGTTGGATGAATGACAAGCAGTAGAGATTTCTTTAGCCTAGAAGTTATATGGAGATTTGAATTCGGCCAACATTGATCTTGCCATGTCCATTAGAGTCCGATTCTTCCTCTCGGCTACACCATTTTATTGAGGGCTGTATGCAGCGGAATATTGATGTCTTATCCCCTCTTCACTTAGGAACTCATTTAAGGTGTAGTTCTTGAACTCCGAGCCGTTATCACTCCTAATAGCCAGAATGGGGACGTTGTGTTGACGTTGAACCTCGTTGGCGAAGTCGATGATAGTTTGTTGAGTTTCACTCTTCAACTTGAAGAAATAAACCCAAGTGTATCTGGAGTAATCATCAACAATCACTAGACAATACTTCTTCCCACCGAGGCTTGCATGAGATGGAGGTTCGAAGAGGTCCACATGAAGGAGCTCCAAGATCCTTTTTGAAGAGATAATGGTTTTCCTTCGATGAGGTGAATCATGCATTTTCCCTTCAACACACGCCCTGCAAACACGATCTTTGGCAAAAGAGACATTTTCTTTTAGTCCAAGAATGTGACCATCCTTGTGGAGACTTTGCAAAGTTCTCATATTGACGTGGGCTAGTCGGCGATGCCATAGCCAACCCGCGTCAGCCTTTCTGAAAAGACACATCGGACCTGTAGTGGTTTTCCCCAAAAAGTCTACCACGTACAGGTCGTTTTTGACATATCCCACGAAAGCGACTTTTAGAGACTTGCTCCACAAGAGTACCACCAAATCAGCATCAATGTAAACTGCAAAGCCCATCTTACCAAGGGCACGAACAGAAAGTAAGTTATACCCGAGGGTCTCAACAAGCATGACGTCCACGAGAGAGATATCGTGAGCCACCACAACTTTGCCGAGACCCAGTACCTCAGATTTTGACTTGTCACCATAGGAGACGGTAATGCGATCAAGGTTCGGCCGCATCTCCATGATGATCTCCTTGCTTCCGGTCATATGACTCGTACAACCGCTATCGAGTACCCATTTAGAACCACCGGAAGCATAGCCCTACAAGAAAATTACTTCTTGGTTTTAGGTACCCATTTTTCAATGGGTCCTCTCATGTTAGTAACAAGGGTCTTGGGAACCCAAATAGACCAAGCAATGTAACAATCATAAGGCCCTACATAACTAGCATAAACATCACCATAAGAATCACAATATAGTTCGAAGTTAGGATTGTTGATCCCTACAAAACCATCATAATTAGTCTTGTCATTGGTAATGTTGCTAGTCTTTGATTGAGCAATCTTCTTCTTCTTGTTGTTGTTTTTCTTGCTCTTTATCTTGGGTATGTAACCAAGACCTTCTTTACTGTTGTTTGTCCTTTGCCTGCTCAGTATCTCATCAATAACCCCTTTACCTTTGTGTTGAGAACTCCTTGCAAGATCTTCTTTTCCAAAGGATGAAGATGAGGTACTTGGTACATTATACCGTTTCAATTGAGTTTGGAGCTGGTCATGAGACTCATTTAGAGTAGAATGATCACTCTTCAATGCCTTGTGAGCGCTTTCAAGATCATCAAACTTCTCCAAAAGTCTAGCATGAACAGCCCCAAAATCAATCTTTTCTTTCTTTAGTTTCTTTACCTTGGCAAGGGCATGGTCACGTTCTTTAATGAGATGAGCTACAGCTTCTTCTTGTGAATCCTCTAGGGATTTGAGTCTTTCTTCCAAAGAAACTCGAGTTTCCTCTTCCTCTTCCAAGGCATTCTTCAAAGAGGCTATCTCCAAAGCATCTTCTCTTTCAATTCTGCCCTTTTCTTCAATGAGATCTTCGGCTCGAGCAAGTTGACTCATAAGAGTATCAAAATGGAGTTTGTGCTCACCTTGTAGGTTAGTGAAAAAAGTATCCAAGGCAATAACTTCTTCTTTCATTTCAAGACTGTCATGATCATCCATATCCAAAATTATGTTAGTCTTAGAAAATGAGGAGTTAGAAGTCGATACCTCGGATCCTCTTGCCATTAGGCAAGTGGCGTTGTTGTTGATGGCGTTCTCGTTCGGCGAGTCGAAGAGAGAGGAGGGAGTCGATGTGGTGGCTATAGCAGCCACTTCACGGGAACTATCATCATCCTCTTCATCTTCACTTGCGGAGGAGTATTCCTCTTGAGCTACAAGGACCATCTTGGGTTGCTTCTTGAAAGGACCATTCTTCTTAGCAAATGGCTTCTTCTTAGGAACTTTGGATTTCTCTTTGAGAATGAGCCTGCCACCATTGCCTTCTCTATTTTCATAAGGACACTCGGCTACAAAGTGCAGTCTATCTCCACAGTTGAAGCAAGTTCTCAATCTTGGGCCACTTTCTCTTCTTCCATTTGACCCGTTCTTGCGCTCAAGTTCAGACTTGGCTTTGGCAGGGTCCTTCCAAAAGTTCCTTGCATAGAATGCCATGTACTCACCATGAGCACGTTTGACCTCATCGGGGCAGTCCATGGATATCCTCTCAAATGCTCCTTCATCATCCTCTTGCTCAACAACATTGGCTTTGAGAGCCACATTGACACCCTTTTGCATTCCAATGGCCCGAGCACGAGCATCTTCAGCATTCTTTTCCGCCACTTTGAATGACGCCATTTCTTGCATGACTTCATTGGATGTCATTTGATGATAGTTGTGTCTACCTTGCAAGCTCTTCAAATCTGTCGGTTCGAAAGGCATTAAGGCACTCACATACTTCCTTTTTATCCATGCATCATCAATGTGAGTGGCCCCATGCTTCCGAAATGTTGTTGCGATGCCCTTGAGTCTTCTATACATGTCCTCATGGTTTTCACCATCCAACATGTAGAATACCTCAGCTTCGTTACTAAGGACATCATACCAGTTTCTTCTCATGCTTTCATTTCCAACAAAAAGGTCCGTAAGAGCATCCCACGCCTCTTTAGCCATGTTGAGATGTTCAATGTGTGGCATGTCCTTTGGACCCACACCCAGCTGTATCATGTGGAGAGCAGTGGCATTCAACTGGCTATCCACAACTTCCCTTCTTGTTAGATTGGTTTGATCTCCAACATGAAGACCTTCTTCAATTATCCTCCACAATTCAATAGAGGAGCTGCAAACATGAGATTTCATTAGAAATTGCCATTGGTTAAAAGAAGATGCAGTGAGCTTGGGTGGATCACCCCTATTGTTTATATGAGGATGAGGGATAGGTGGGTCGGGGGAATATACGTGGCGAACCTCACTATATTCCCCCTTGCCACTTCCCTTTTTGGAGGTGGAACCATTTAGTTTTTCACCTTCCACATCATCATCCTTAGATCTGGTGTTACCCTTTTCCTTAGATGATGGTGAGGGAGCCTCAGAGGAGGATGGAGATGGGGCTATGGATGATGTAAGGCGAGCAATCATTTGATTCATCTCCTCCATCTTGGCCTCAAAGGATTTCAACAAGGTTGTTTCCAACAACTTGAGATCATCCATTGTGACCTTATCCACAGCCTCATTTCCATCATCCCTGGTACCCATACTACTCTTAGGCGGTTAAGCCCTAATTAAGAGCCCGGGCTCTGATACCAATTGAAATGGATTGTATGGGCACCTAGAGGGGGGGTGAATAGGTGCTACACCAATTTGTAATTCTTTTTCAATTTTAGGCTTAGCACAAAGGTAAATTCTCTAGATAAACTAATGTGTGGAATTTCCCTATATGCAAACCTATCTACTAGCGAGTAAGGAGCGAGTGGAAGAGGAACGAGTGAACCGAAGTGAAGCATGCGGAGACACAGGATTTGACAGTTCCTTCCTTGTTAAGGGAAGTACGTCTACGTTGGAGGGGTGGGCGGTACTAAGACCACCACGCCACAAAAGGCCTCACCCTGTTCTCCGATGGATCTCGCCACAACAGGCCTGATCCACCTTCCACTATAGGTACCCTTTGAGGCGGGCACCGGCGCCTTTACACAACTAGCGGGGTAACAACTCCACAACAACTTGGAGGCTCCCGAAGTGACAACAAGCTGCCACAAGAACAAAGTTGTCAAATACAATAACACGGTCTAGGTATTAACGGGAATACTAGATCAGGGATTTCTCCAAGTGAATGGAGAGGAGTTGGAGCGCTTGATTCTTGATGTTGATGATGAACTTCTCCTCCTTCAATTCCACCAAAGATCAAGACCTTAGGGTGGTTGGAGTGGGAGATCGAGATTTAGAGCTCTTGCACAGGGTCTGGTCAAATTCGAATGAATCAAGAGTTCTGGACGTTGGGGAAGAAGGGGTACTTATACTCCCTTCCAAAAACCAGCCGTTGCACACTTTGGGGGCCAGATTATCCGGCCCAAGTGAGGGCCGAATTATCCGGTCTGAGGAAACTCCGCCCCAGGCTCGGAATATCCGACAGAAAAACCGCCCCCTATCTGAGCGTCGCGCCGAGCTTGCCCATGATCAACTTCTGGGGGCCGGATTATCCGGCCCTATGCGAAGGCCGGATTATACGACCTGGGGAAGAAAAACCGCCCTAGTTCAGATTTTCTGGTAGAAAATCCGACCGGATACCGAGCGACGCGCCTTGGCTCCTTTTGCTCGAAAACTGGGGGCCAGATTATCCGGCCCTTGCGAAACCCGGATTATCCGACCTGGGGAGGAAAAACCACCCTAGTTCGGATTTTCCAGGAGAAAATCCGACTGGACACAGAGTGACGCGCCTTGGCTCCCTTGAGAGATGAGGTAGGACGGATTATCCGGCCCTTGGAGGGGCGGATTATCCGGCCCCCCTTAAAACTTCCTGCACACTTAGCACACATGAAAAGTCTCCATAGTATTGTTATCTAACACGCAAAACATAGGGAAACATGAAATGTTCTTTCACAGGGTTTTCTCCCCTTCCCTTGTTCTTACCTCGTTCCCATTGTTGGATGCTAGATCGTATGTTATTAGGCTCGGCTGTTTGTATTTTTACAGTAGGTAATTGACGAGGGGTAACCTCGGCAATGTCCATGGTGAAGGACTTAGGGTTTCACGGAAAAGAGAACGTTGGGGATTTCATCGGATGTCAGGAAAACAATGGAGTCAAAGTCGCCTGAATATTTGGCACTGTTACAAGTTGCCTGGGAGTTTTTCGGTACCCTCGCTTGGGCTTCTCCCGTCCTATATATAATAGGCCGGGTCTCAAAGCTGTATGCGGATAGGTTTTACATACGTGTGATTACAATACCAACACATTGTCGGTTCAGAGACTCTTTCCTAATACAATCAAAGTCTTTGTCGGTTGCTTCCTTGGGCTATCATCTGAAATCTTCATGGGCCGGAAGCCTTTTATCCAGTATAGGATAGAGAATCATAAGCATCTGAGTAATCATACCTATGTCAGTAATCCTCTTGTGTTAGATCTCATATTTCGATGAATCCCCTTGTTCATATTTGAACCTCCCTATTCATAGTTGGGATCAGTATTCGATTTGGTTTGAGATTTGGGGAATAATCAGGAAATCTCAATTGGTTAATTTATGCAAACAATAAATCTCGATAATCAAACTATCTCAATCATGTCCTTATTGCACTCTAATGTTTTTTCCAACAGGAGGATAGCAAGGACGTCCGCAGCGACGACGAGTCCAAGGACACCAAGACTCCTCATGTGCCGAGGAGCAACAAATTCTTCATCGGCGACGTGTACAGGTGCCCCTTCTGCCCCACCAGGAGGCTCCGCGCCACGAACTTCAACTCCCTCATGAAGCATGCCGAGGACATGAGGACCTGCAATGAGTCCGTGAATGTTCATAACTTCATAGCCAAGCACCAAGCGCTCGGTCTTCACCTCCGCAACCTCCAGAAGGTGGCTATCGAGGAGAGTCGCATGCCCCTGATCAAGCCCAAGGAGCCCAAGGTTAAGGGACTGGGCAGCAAGAAGTGGAGGAGGCCCCAGAGGGAGGAGGCGCAGGCCCTCCTAGCAGAGGCCATGAGGGGCCACTGATCTGCTGCTACTGCTGTAAAGCAGCTTCTTTTGTCCTGTCTGTGTTGAACTTGTCCGATGCTGCTGCTGAGCAGCCTAATTGTCGAACCTCGTTAAGTACCATACTATATAACCTATATTAGATGCTTTATCTACATCTGCTCTGTTTACTGATTTTATTTATGGTGCTGGTTAGATTTGTTGCTCTAGATTTTCTACCGGATTGGGGAAAATGAGGGCAAAAGGAACAATGAATAAAGAGAGAAGCTGCTCTAGATTCGCTACCTTTTTGGGCATAAAAAACACAACTGTTAGCAAGAGAGAGGGGGAAATGCACTCTTAAAAAGGCTAATCATAAAAATAACAAAAAAGAAAACTTCCAATTTAGGCGACAGGGCGCACGTAACCACCAAACGCGCCCCACATGGTCCCACACCACGTCCCCCATAATCAGTGAGAGATGGATGGCTGGTCCACTGTGTATCCTGGCTCCACCTATCAGCATGTAATGGTTGAGACGACGTAACGTAACGCTCAACGCACGACCCGCCCCAATGCGGTCCCACCGGTCAGCATGTCACGGTCAATCCTTTAACCTGATGGCATCCCCCCGTCCGAGCGTATGTGAGGGTTTCGGAATAGAGGGAGGGCAAAAGTGAGGAAAAACTAAGCGGCTGAGGAAAACTAAGTACAACTAACAAACCAGGGAAATGAAAATAGAAATCCCTATATTTTTCTATCTTCATGACATCCATTCTCGATTTCAACACAAGGACTACAAGCATGACCTATTGTAGTACCCCGGGTAAAACCACTACTAGAAAATCGCTTGGTGTTTTGTTTTGTGCATCATCATGATCGCATGCTCATGTCATCATTCCACATTGCATTTGAACATCATCATGAAGACATGCATATGTTTACCAAAAACTATTTTGCTAAAAGCACTAGTTTGTTTTCTAAATTAATACCCTCTCTCTTTATTCAAATCAAAACCCCGGTGTTTCCAGCTATCCCTATTTGTTTAAAACTATATTCAAACGTTTTGTTTTATAAAACTACTAATAAATAGTTTTGCCCCGGGAAGGCAGTCCAGCCGATCAGGCCAGAGGCCCAACCGGGCCAGACTACCTACTACCTAGCCCAAAAGAAACCCTAGCAAACCCTAGATCTAACTACCCTAGACCTAACCCTAAACACCACCCCACCTGCTCCCCACAACCGCTGCCACACCCCACCCCTACACGCTAACCGCCAGGCGACCACGTCGCCTTCACCCGCCTGCACCCCTGGCCCATCCCACCCCTGCGTCACCTACCCACGTGCAAGCCCGACGCTTCCCTGATCCATCCCGCTCGCTTGCTGCTTTGACCCAGCCCCACCCCTCTATGCGACAACCTAGCCCCACCCCGACCCGCTCTTCCTCAACCCCGTGACCCCGCACGCTCCCCATCCCCGTGGTCGCCTCCTCCTTCCTTCCTCCTGTGATCCTTCTTCCTCCCTCGACCAAAGCCCCCGCTGCCGTGTCGCCCTGCTGCCTAGGACCAAGCTTCATCGGTCGCCACCTCAGGAGCTCCTCCTCTGCCCCGCTCCTCTCGATCCAGTCCATGCAGACGATTCCCATCCTGCTACAAGCTCGCCTTTGCCGAGATCGCCGCCGTGACCGCCTCAAGCTCCTGCGTCGTCTCGTTCCACGTGTCGCCCATAGGTGGGCCCTTGCAGCGCCGCCCTTTCCCGAGCGGACGAGTCTCGGGTCGCCGTCGTCTTCTAGTGCACCATCGCTAGAGCCTCAACCACCCTCGGCCTCGGACCCCGTGCGCCTCCGGCCTCCTAGGTCAAGCTCTCCCCGCTGTTGTCGCTCGCTCCCTACAAGCACGTGCTCGTCGCCCTCCTCCACCATCCGCGCGCCCCACCGCCTCGCAGTGCCTCGCCACTGATCGTTCTCCGACCATGCATTTACTGGCCCAAGGCACAACCGTGACCAGTTTTGCTGAGCACGTGCGCTGTAGATTCATGTCAGTTTGAGGGAACACCGAAAACATACCCAAATGGTACATGGCCCGTGTCCCACTGCTCAATACCGCGGACATGGAGATAATGGTGCGATATACAGAAGTTGTGATAAGGATGGTGTGTGGCGATGTCGATGATGCTACTGTTCTGGTACCTCGTAGCCACGCCATTCACATCTACTCGTGCCAACATCGAGAGCTCCGCATAGACAAGACCGCCGAATTCTGAGAACCCTGTCTTGGGACACCAAGATCTTCCATGGACCGACAAGACAAGTTGATCCGGACATGGTGCCATTCGAAGATCCTCGACGCTTGAAGAAGTACCAAGGGATTCCGAGAAGCCATGCAAGACCTTCCTCATGGCCATCAAACTATTCACGGATCCGATGTTCGAGACCCCAAACCAAGATCCCAAGACCGATCTCGTCGACCTGAACCCCGTCAAACCCCCTCCGACCCCCAAGATCTTCGGACCTTGATGTGTGACCCTTCCCGAGCCCCTATTTTATAAATTGCCATCTATTCAACGCGTTGCATATAAATTGTTCATGCTCGCATACATATTCATTTGTTTGGGGGTATTTTGTCGACTCGTCTAATAATTAAATATGGACACTATATGCGGGGTATTCTAGGCTTATCTCAACTCCATTTAAATTTGTGTAGCAAACGGATGCCATATTTTGCCTTGTTAAGCCAACATTTAAATTGCGGGGTATCTAAACAACGTGAACCATCTAATTAATTGTGGGGACCCTGGTTTCTCTTAATATTGCCTAGTTGCATCGCATCTTTGCCTTGTCATGCATAATACATGCATCATGCCCGATCTTCTACCGTAGTATTAAATAGTGCATCTGGTGTTTATTTTAGTGCTTTGCTTCTTCACGGGTTAGGACATTGAGTCAATGTGAGCTTTGACCCGTTCTTTGGATGAATCTTAGGCTATGTTTCCCATGCGAGCATTCTTCCCCCTTCTACCTATTTTTCATTTATAGTCTTTACTTTCTCCTATTGATCTATTGCTATCTGTGTTGTGATCCTTTAGTTTCCATAACACTGATATCTCCTGTGGCCTATATTGCCTTGGACACCTCCTATTACCTGATGTTTGGTAGATAGTCGGCCTTGCGAGTTGTAGTTGCTTGCTCAGGTACTTCTTCGCGTCGTCGATGTTCCACTGACACTGGGGGTTGGCACATGCTTAATGGTGGAGATGGTCATGGATTTAATTACAGTTTGTTAATTAAATATTGAAAGTAGATAAAATTAATGCAGAGGCACAAGTGGACAATAGTTGAGATCTGGTTATTATCCCACCCACCTGTGTCTACCAAGGACCCGATTTATTGACACATATTCTGAGACTGAGCGCGCAAACCACATGTGGGGTGTCTGGGCGCCCCTATCGACTTATTATCTTATTTCAAAGTACTGTTCTGGGGGCCACAAACTAGTTCAGGCTTTATACATTACCTACTGTACCTATGCCATGTATGAGATGTTTATTACCTGTTGCTTGATGAGCATTTATTACTGTTGCGTAGGTGCGGCACTCTGTCACATAAATATATTGTTTATGGCATCTATTCACGTGACAAGTCCATGCAACCTTTGGGTTCGTACGAGGATTAGCTATACCTTGTACGGGTAGCTCTTTTGGGTGGCCCCCATGTACTTTCTTTGGGTCTAGGAACACGTCGTGTCCGAAGCCCCACCGACATACCGATGGGTGTATGTTAATTGATCTGGCAAAAGGGTAGAAGTGCGTGTGGAAACTTTGGTGCACCCCAGTAGGGTTAAATCTTTTCGAAAAGTCGTGTCCGCGGTTATGGATGACTTGGAGCATAGTTTCTCGATCATAGACAACTTACACTAAAGAATTACTGTTATAATTTTACTTGGATATGACATGACTAGTAAGTTGGATAACCACCATGGAATGAATGAATAAAACTGTCAACTATGTGAGCTTCCTCGGAAGGACTTCCTCGTTTGGTCTCGAGGGGGGAAGTACCAGGATGGGTATGTTTGGTGTTAGTATCAGGTTGGTTCCGAATATGTATTTCTTATCTCTCTTTGATAGTTGACGGTTGTATTGAGTCTCTATAGAAGGTTCAGTGTATGCTTTGCTGCCGCTTCAGTTAACCATACCTATGTAGGCGAGAGCCGCCGAATTCTAGACTCGCCGTGTACTAGCCTCAGTACTGACCGCTCCCTTTTTCCTTTGCCCTTTGCTGGCACCCCTTTTGTTTTAACAGGTATGCGTTCGACGGTGTTAGCAAGGTTACCCTTCCGGCTTGGCTTGGGCAGGGATATGGACACCATTGGTTATTCTTCAGGGCGCTTTTAGCCCCATTTGCATCTTATCCGTACATGGATGTTATATCATTTTCAAGGTGATTTGGATTTTTGTACTATATATCTGTATTCTTGACTCATTGACTTTTTGTTGTATATATATGTTCTGTGGGTTCTATTATGGACTATTGTGTAATGATATTACTTTGTTTTCCACCCGCACGCAAGTGCCTGGTGGGCATCTTTGAATCGTTTCTATGCGGGTTTGGCGGGAATCGCTAAAACCTGCATAGGGCCGATTCGAGGGTGTTACACCTATGGAATATTCCTACATATAAAACTCAATAAAAATATTAGACCGTAGGGGTTGTCATTAATTACCAAAACCACACATAGGGAAAATTACCCTTACAACCACACAACTATAGCTAAATCTAACCAGGACATAAGAAACTAGCAATGACCAGACAGGTTTCCTCTCGGGTCATCAGATTTACAAAAACATCGTCTATGATGCTGACATAATTAGGTGCTGGCACCTGCGTAAGGCTCCAACTCTTGTCTTCAAGATCGACTTCAAAAAGCTTTTGATTCGGTTAATTGGGCTAGCCTGCTGACCATCCTTAGGGATCAGGGTTTTGACGAGCACTGGTGCAGCTGGATGGACTGTATCCTTAAAACTGGGCACACTGCTGTTCTCCTCAACAATGTGCCAGGTGACTGGATCCAGTGTAAGAGAATGGTCTTTGGTGGGGGGACCTGTTGTTCCCTTACCTCTTCATCATTGTGGCAGATGTCCTCCAACTTCTGATTCGTGAGGCTTTCACCCGTGGTGAACTGTCGCACCCCCTTCTCCCACCACCCCGTGCCCGTTCTGCAATATGCCAATGATACCCTTATCATCTACAAAGCATACCCCGCTGCCGTGTCTTCCCTCAAACTTGTGCTTGACAACTTCACTGCTGCTACTGGGTTAGCCATCAACTTCCACAAATCCTATTTAGTCCCGATGCATGTCCCTTCAAATGATGCGGTTCTGATGGCCTCTTCCCCAGGGTGTCCTATCTCTTCTTTCCCTCAGCCCTATCTCGGTATCCTGCTCTCTCCCACCAAGATCCCTATCTCCGCATATGCTCCGCTTATTCTCTCTTTCGACTATCGCCTTTCTGGTTGGCATGCTCTCCTTCTGTCCTCGGGTGGGCGGGCATGTTTGCCCCCATGTGTGGTTTTGGTAATTAATTACAATACCTATGGACTAATGTGCAAATTGAGTCTCACTTGTAGGTTTGTCCATTGGCATCGCTTGGACCATGTGTTGGTTTCAAGGATGAAAAGGAAGAAGCATTGTCCAAGGGCTTTGTGCCTATTGGAATCAAGTAGAAGAAGAAGATCAAGTATGTCTTGAAGAAGAAGAAGATGGAGTTCCTCATGGCTTTCTTCAAGACATCCTCATCAAGAATTTATGTGCAAGATCACGGTGCACCATCTCTAGAAGATCTCATGCTTGGAACTTGCCATCCTCGGCAATCATGGAATGATGAAGACACGTTCGAAGAAGAGACTTCCCCATGGAGTATGGGGGAGCATTTCTCCAGTCTTCATCAAGCAAATGCAAGAAAGTGCAATCAAGAAAGGTGTTCCATCTTGAAGGTGACAAGATCGTCTACATCAATCTCAAGTGGGATGCTCAAGGCAAAGGTATGTTCTTGTTAGGGTTTCTATTTTACCGGTCTCTTGTAGTGTTGGGAGACCGGGTTTAGGATAGATAGCCGTACTATCAAGAGGGGCTCTCGAGTGCATGTCTCGTTCGTATCTTTCGGAGAGAGCTCAAACCTTTGCATACATAGCATCATTTTTCTTGGTTGTTGTTTGGTTCTTGTCCATGTGAGGATCTAGAGCTTGTGGTTATCTTCATAACAAGCTCTAGTTCATCAAAAACGTATTTCCCTTGCATATCTTATTGCGTTTTTTGATCTTGCGGGTTTTCTGGTTCCACACCTTGGGAGGTATCTCACATATATATTCATGGTATTTTATCCCTTAGTGATACCCAATATTTCGTTGGATTCTACTTGTTGTTATCTTTCCAACAAAATTGGTTTCATCTCGTTTGGAGTTTGGATGCAAAAGTTGTGGCAGTTCTGGTTCCGAAGTTTTTGCCTGGCCGGTAGTTCCGGTGGGCCACCGGTAGTACCGCTAGGGCAGTTTGCCGCCGGTAGTACCGGTGTTAATTCTGGCCCAACTTCCGGTAAACCCGATTTTGGTTCAGTACTCTCTCTGCCTGGTTTGCGCTATTTGTCGGTACTTCAGTCGGAATCTTGGGCGGTAGTACCGGTGACCACCAGTAGTACCGATCGTCCTTGGTTTTGTGTTCATTTGCTTTGTCGTTTTTGTACCGTTGGTTGAGTGCCACTGGTAGTACCGGCCACCCACCGGTACTATCGGCCGTGCGCGAAACTGTGAGTAATGGGCAGATCGGGGAGCCCTTTAAAAGGAGCTCCCCTTTCCCCTTCGGGTCCAACTTGCTCTTTCTTGGTTTTTTGGCTTTCTCTCTCCTCCATTGTTGACCTTGAAGAGCATGCTCTCTCCCCTTCCCACTCCTATGATTCTTGCATCTTTTTGAGGGATTTGAGAGAGGAGATCTAGATCTACAAGCCCCACCAAACCAAATCCCTTCTTTGTGAAGGAATCCTTGGGATCTAGATCTTGGAGAGATTTGTGTTCTCCTCTTGTGTTCTTCCTCCCTTATTCCCCTAATAGCTTTTGTAGCTTTGGTGGAATTTGAGAGTGAAGTACTTGCCTCTTGCATTTGGTGCATAGGTTTGAGTTCTCCTTAGAGATTCGGCGAGTTCAAGCCCTTGGGCTTGTTTCTCTTGGGTTCTTGGAACCCTAGACGGTTGTGTGGTTGGATTGTTGACCTTTTGTGGTCTTGTAGCCTTTTGTGGCTTTGTTGCCTTTTGTGGCTTTGTAGCCTTTATGGCATTGTTGTTGGGAGCCTCCAATTGAGTTGTGGAGATTGCCCCAACCTTGTATGGGTTCGGTGACCGCCCTCAAGTGTCCCATAGTGGAACGTGAGCAGGCCTTTGTGGTGAGCTCACGGGAGAATAGGGTGAGCCTTTTGTGGCGTCGGTAGGTTGCGTGCCTTCGCATCTTGGGGTGAGGCCTTGTGTGGCGTTGGGTGAGCATCGAGCCACCACACCTCGAGGTGAGCCACTTGTGGCGTTCAAAGTACATTGCGCCCCCGCACCTCTCCAACAGAGACGTAGCTTCTTTGAAAGTGAACTTCGGGAAACAAATCATCGTCTTCGCATTCATCGGTTATCTCTCAACCGAGCCCTTTACTTATGCAATTACATTGTGATAGCCATCGTGCTTGAAGTATATTATCTTGCTATCACCTCGTTGCTTGTCTTGCTTAGCATAGGTTATTGGTGCACTTAGTGAACCTAGTGAGTATAGGTTTTGGCTTGATAAATTAACGTTAAGTTTTATTCCGCATTTATTAGAGCCTAAACCATAATAATTTTAAAACACCTATTGACCCACCCCCTCTAGACGACGTCCATTTCCCTTTCAAATGTATTGACAAGAGGCGACGCGCTTTCTTTTGGACTGGCAAGGATTCTTGCTCTGGTGCTTATTGTCTAATTACTTGGAATAAATTTGTGTTGTCTAAACAAGAGGGCAGCTTCAGCATCAAGGATCTCCATCGGTAGAACAGGTGTTTGCTTCTCAACTTTGTCCACAAACTCCACCAAAATGACTCTCTTCCCTCGAAAGATTGGTTCCGGTAGCACTCAGAACGCAACCTCGGTGATGTGACTTCTACTCCCTCCTTCCTCGACAAATTTGTGTAGGAGTGTCTCCAGCTCTACTGTGCCATCACTCGCGTGGGTGTACTGAGTGGCAGCTAGCTTCCAAGTAGGACGCTCGCCGAGTCGTACGTTGCACTCTTATTTCATGTCACCAGGCCTCATGCGACTATGGATGCGGTGGACCCTTTCGGCTTCACACTGTAGCCTTGTCTTTCTGCTGCGGAGGAACAGGAGCTCCGCTTCATCTAGGGCTATGTTGACGATGTCTCCCTCCTTGACGAGCAGGAACTGCACTTCATAGACTATCCCTCAACCCCCCATTTAGCTCTAGGGAGGCATACCGTGTGCTCTCCCTGCGACGCGTCGTGGTCGCTTCCATGTTCTAGGCTTAGGAGCTGAAGTTCCCCTCCAAGATCCGCATCTTTGCGCACCTCGCCGACATTGACAGGCTCAGCACCAGGGCCAAACTCTTATTCAAGAGTTGCGCCCCTACTCACTCCTGGGCTGCATGCCCATCTCCTGAGACTGGGTGGCACCTCTTCTTCGTCTGCACCATTATCGTGGAGGTCTGGGGAGACTGGGTGTGCTTATTCCCAGTGGCATCTTCTTCCACTGGGACCTTCACCCCTCTGCACGGTTTGCACTTCTACATCTAGTACGCCAGCATCACGGTGGTTCTCTGGTCACTCTGGAACGCAAGGAACAACCTTGTCTTCAATGCCAAGACCTCCATAGCACGTCTTGTGCTCCGTAGGGCTGGAGATGACCTCTCGATTTTGAGGTGGCGATACAAGACTCATGACCGCGGCCAGTTGGACCATCTCCATGCTACCATTCTCACTGCTGCTATGTAACTGCTTGTATCTCTTGCTATGACTCCCCTTGTATCCCCTAGTCTCGCTTTTTGTATGGATGGTATGACTGCCAAGTCACTTTGGTTATATACAAAGCAATGGGGTGTTAAACCCCGCCCCCCAAATTCTCGAAAAAATAGCAATTTCTTATTAGATGGACTAAATTTGGAAACTAATCAAATGAACATCACCACAATCTAATAGAGACCACCACTAGATCCCATCAGTACCATTTACACATGACATGTGAACAAAAACCATACCCTCATGTTCATCAATCAAACTATGATGAACAAGATATCTACAACCTAATCTAAGAACCCTAAAACACTATTAGATCATCAATAGAAGATCCCTAACATCACAACCACACAATCGGTACAATTCCAACACCTAAGAACCTGAATCCTAGAGCATAGCACCAACTCGAAGGTTGTTCATAGAAGAAAACATACTGGAATTGTTGTAGCCAATGTTGTCATGGTCGTAGTAGAGGCAGGGCAGCCGTAGCCTACCACCTCGTCCTGGTGGGGGAGGCCATGACCACCCCATGTAGGCGGTAGCATTAGCCGGGGGATCGAGATGGGGCTTGAGCAGGGGTTGCGGTTGACATAGGGTAGTCGAGGATGAAGTGTAGGAGGCAAGGGGAATCACCTAAGGGCGTAGTGGTGCTGGAACCACGGAAGTAGTCGAGCTAGGCTAGGGTTTCCACTAGGGGGCGATTGGAAAGCTGAGGAGGCTGGGAAAGGATGGAGATGATAGATATGATGCCCTAGGGCAAGGGGCGATGGTAGGATAGGTCTGAGGTGGTCAGAGCCGAGGATGGAGGCGGCACATCACTAGAGGGGGCGAGGGTGCACGTGCATTGTGGGGAACGAGAGAGGAGATGAATCGAGAGGGGTGAGCGAGAGGAGAGTTGAGTCAGGCTCGGGTCAAGCCTTGACCTGGTCTGGCTAGACCCTTTGGGTCGGCCCACTAGGGCCAATGGACCAGGCCCAATAAGCCAAAGTAGTTTCTCCTTTACTAATTTTTTCCAATTCAAGTGAACTGAATTTAAATTCAAG
This sequence comes from Avena insularis, assembly GCA_023614405.1. Classification (NCBI taxonomy): domain Eukaryota; kingdom Viridiplantae; phylum Streptophyta; class Magnoliopsida; order Poales; family Poaceae; genus Avena; species Avena insularis. The sequence goes on from CM042692.1 coordinate 109,046,664, forward strand.
ATAAATCCAAAAAATCAAATAAAATAATAGAACACAAAAATGGTATTATAAGTTATAAAAATAAAATAAACAAAAATCAAGAAACCTTTTATTTTGAAACTTTGAGAAAACAAAAACAACATAATAAAGGACGAAAGCTTTAAATTTAATTAAACACCTCTAAAAATCCCTAAAAATTATAAAACCCAATAAAATATTAAATTTGGAATCCTAAAATATTATAAATATTTCAAACATAAGAAATAAAAAGAAGTGAAATTATAATTTAAATACGTCTTAAAAACAAGAAAATTGAATCACATAACAAATAGTATAAAGAAATATGAAATAACTTAATATTCAATTGTAAATCATATAAAAAACCTATAAATTATTATAACAGCCATAAAACCATTTGAAAATATTTTATACTTACCATTACGAATTTTAATGAATTTTCATTTGACTTAGTCATATATATTTAATAATAAGGAATTTTCTAAAACCGTAAAAAACACTCTTTAAAATGGTTCTACCAGGTTATTAGTGGCGCACCCAACAATGGTGCAGCACCTATAACTGTCACCTATATGCAGATAGGTGCCCCCCACTTATAGGTGGTGCACTACACAATGATGCACCACTAGTATGATAAATACTAGTGGCACATCCTTGTGGGATGCACCAACTATAAGTGAGGCACCCTTGGACAGGCCATATCACCTATAAGTGGCGCATCCTGTATGCATGCGTCACTAGTATTTTAATCTAGGTATATACTAGTGGTGCATTCAGTCAGGGATGCGTCACCTATAGTTAATTTAGGTATAGGTTGTTTTCTAGTAGTGCTCCATAAATCCTGCCATTACCCCACTACCGTGACCGTGCTTGGGCATTATCGCGGCTCACGTGAACAACTTTGGGTGGGAAGGTTGATGTCTACGCACTTCTATTCTTGTACACAGTTGTTGGGCCTCCAAGTGTAGAAGTTTGTAGAACAGCAGCAAGTTTCCCTTAAGTGGATTATCCAAGGTTTATCGAACTCAAGGAGGAAGTGGTCAAAGGTATCCCTCTCAAGCAACCCTGCAATCAAGATACAAGAAGTCTCTTGTGTCCCCAACACACCCAATACACTTGTCAGGTATATAGGTGCACTAGTTCGGTAAAGAGATAGTGAAATACAAGGGGTATGGATATCAGACAACGGTGCCAGAAAAGAGCTTGATGGCGTGGAAGAGACTAAAGGCAAACTGAAATAAAGATGGCAGCAAGCAAACATGTAATAGATCTAGTTGCAAACAGTGTTTCAATGCTTAGAAACAAGGCCTAGGAATCATACTTTCACTAGTGAACACTCTCATATAAATATCTTCTCTTTATGATACTACTCTTAACTACTCTCCGGTTGGACACTTTAATCCATGGTAGGGCTATAACAGAACTCCTCAAAGTCCGCTTTCCCCATCTAGATAACACCACACTGTCACCTTAAGCTCTAGATGGTTCCAACAAACACCACAATTTCATAGAGACATCCAACTCCAAATATAACACATAACAAGTATTTATGTAACCTTAGCCAAAGTGCCACACGGTATGCACACTATCAACTTCACACACGTGGGGATAAGCAGAGATTCATTAAAGCACTTGAGTAGCAGAATAGATCTATAGATTACAAAGCTCATGATCACAATAAGATCATGCATAGAGAGAGAGATGAACACATAGCTACTAGTAGAACCCTTAGCCTCGAGGAAGAATTACTCCCTCATCATCATGGGAATCAGCAACAGTGATGGAGATGGTGGTGGAGATCGATGGAGATGGCTCCGGGGGCAATTCCCCGTCCCGGCAGGGTGCCGGAATAGAGACTTCTGTCGCCCGAATCTCCTCTTCGGTGGCGGCGGTGCTGCAGAACTTTTCATGGAATTATGATCTCGTACTTAGGGTTTTCGTCCCAGGAGGAATATATAGGCGAAGGGGAAGGTCGGTGGAGTCCTGAGGGGCCCACACCACCTGGTGGCATGGCCAGGGGGTACCTGTGCCACCATAGGGTGTGGCCAGCCCCGAGCCCTCCTTTGGCTGCCTTCCGGACTCCGTGTTCCTTCTAGTAAAATATTCACTTTGGCTTTTGTCACATCCAATTCCGAGAATATTTCCTTACTAGCTTTTCTAAAACCAAAAACAACAGAAAACAGGCAACTGGCACTGTGGCATCTTGTTAATAGGTTAGTCCAAGAAAGTGTATAAAAATACTCCAAAGTGTGGGCAAAACATAAGAAAGTAGATATAAACCAAGCATGGAACATCAAAAATTATAGATATGTTTGTAAAGTATCAACATCCCCAAGCTTAACTCATGCTCGTCCTCGAGTGGGTAAGTGATAAAAAGAAAGAATAATTTTTGAGGTGACCTGCACCATCATATATTTGATCAAAGTATTTGTAAAACATTGATAGCTGGGATCATAGTACTTAAACATAACATGAAAGATAAAGTTCTAACAATAAGACATAGCAACTATGTTGTAACATGAAAAGGTACAAACAAAAGATTCATGAATAACAATGATTTGCAAGGCGTTTGTTTGTTTCACATATAGAAAACATAATGAGAATGGTATTCAGCTTGTCCCTCATAGTGTAGAAAAACATAAATGCACAGGACACCTTCAAAGTACATAAGGGTGACTAGATACAAATAGTTTAAGAACAAGCAATATCAAAGTTATGAATCAATCAACAAGTCTTGGGACAATGCATATTAAACTAAGAATGGCCACTATGCTCTCTCAATAGGTGCATAAAGATAGAAGATGGAGACTCAACATAAAAGTAAAAGAAAGGACTTCATAGAAGGAAGCAGGGATTCAAGTCTCATAAAGAGCTTCCAAAAATTATGGTACTTATTAGCTTTTAGCTCTCATTGCCCTATCATAAGCATCTTGAAGTGATTAAGGTTAAAGTGAACAAACTATGGAGTATATGCTTGACAAATTATAAGTTGGCAATCCCATGTCCCTTGAATACGAGGGCCACTCCTCATGCTACTCAAGTTTAGTTACCGGTAAGTTCTTGTCATAATAAGTACATGTGTCTCATAGAGAACCGCCAATGGGGTACCCCTTGCACATGATACAGGAGCTATTCCATAATCAAAATGACAAGGCAAGCAGACAATGAGCATCTCAGCAATCTTCTTATTTACCATGGGAAAATGGTGCTTTTTTCTCTCTTTCCTCTTTCTCATCTTTTTTTTTGTTTTTCTCAATCTCTATCTCTTTTTTTATAAGAAGAATGCTTCATAGATTGCTCACTATGGTGATGCTGCAAGTTTCCACCATGATTAGGCATGTCTTAGGCTAGCGGCCCAGGCGTTTCTCTAACACACATATATAACTCCATGGACTTACAAGCTCCCCTTTCATTTCACACTGACGACATCCATAAACAAAAGAGCATGATATCAACTGGGTACAATGTACAAGTGCAATGTTGAAAGCGTTCCCCATGATAGCATGGTTCTGCTAATCCCAATGTATAAGTGCAAGCATATACAACATAGATGACACGATGGTTCAAGTTTATTAGGGGCAAGAAAAGTAAAGTGTGCCATCAAGTTCGTGAGAGCTTTAATCACTAATTTTCACAAAACAAGTTTAATTCGGAAGGTAGATAAAAACATGAATATACTTGGAATAGCAAATGCTAATAGGTAGGTATGGTGGACTCTTTGGAATAACTTGGTTTTATTTGGAGTTGGATGCATGAGTGGAAATCATACTTGGTATGGAGGCTAGCAAAAGACTGGCAGCGACCAACTAAGAGATCAATAATGGCCATGATCATGCAAAGCGACAAAACATCATTAATTAAATCATAAAGTGATATTACAAGTCGAAAACTAAATGATCATAGAGGCTATGGTGACTTGGTATAGTCTTAACATGGTGTGAGCATGCGCCAAGTCAACCCAAATAAAGCATTAAAGAAGAATACCACAATATTATGCTTTTATATGCTAAAACAACACATGGTTCTTTAAAGGCACATTAATCAATCTCAATTGTTTGGAACAATTCATGCTACAACAATAATCACTAAGCATAAAGTCAAAACAATATCAAGCATGACATGACAAAGTCTAAGTCACAGTCAAAAACAAGACTCCTTTTGTACCACTTATAAGCATGAACGTTCCTACTCTTTTCCAACACCAATTGAAAACTAAAGCTAAACATAGTGCTAGCAAAGGAGAACACTCGCACAACAATAAGAGTGAAAACTAGAGTGTTCTAGGCAATGAATAACGAGGTGTGTCTCTCTCCAAAAGAAGTGTGTTGGGATCCAACCAACTTATTCAAGCAAACTAAGCAAACAAAAACTAAGAACAAAAATGAAGACGCTCCAACAACAACACAATTGTGCATGAAACAATAAAAATGAAGTGTTTGGAAGAAACCTGAAATTTTTATTGATGAAGAAGGGGATTCCTTGGGCATCCCCAAGATTTGACGCTTGTACTTCTTGAATATTTATTGGGGTGACACGGGGGGCATCCCCAAGCTTGAGCTTTTGTCCATACTTCATCTCATCACATTATTCTTCCCTACACTTGAAAATTTCCTTCATACAAAACTTCACACAATCTTCATTATCAACATTAGTGTATTCAAGATAATAAGTCTTTTGGTTCAGTTTCAACACAATTAAAACTTCTGTTAAAACAAAACATACTGTAGCACTTCCTTTAAAAAGTTCAAGTGATCAAAGAGAACTCAAAAAGAAAGAGATTAAGAGGCAAATGCAAATAATGGCAGAAATCTGTCAAAACAGACCAGCAGGTAAAAACCAATTTTTTCGAAGACCTTCTGTTGCTCAAATCGAAAAGTGTTGAACTAAAGAAAGTTAGATAACAACCTGGGGAAGAAGCACAAAAAATCACAGCTCAACCCGACGTACAGAGATTTTCACGAATTTTTACAGCAAAACACAAAAATCTGTTTCAGGACAGCAACTTTCCCACGTCATATTTCTCTCTTATTAGAGGTTATTATTTGCACAAAAACCACACAAAAAGGATAAGGAGAGGTTATTACAGAGGCAATAACTTCCAAGACTCAACAAAAGAAAAATTTATTAACTAAAATTTTGGGTTATCTCCCGATAAGTGCTTTTCTTTAATGCCTTTGAGCTAGGCATGATAATTTCAATGATGCTCACATAACAAATATGAATTGAAGTAAAAGAGAGCATCAAGAAGAAAATATGGAACAAATTTAAGTCTAACCCACTTACTATGAAAAATAATCTTGTAAAGAAACATGTCATGAAAGCACAAAGCAACAAGCACGGGAAAGCAAAACAAGTGGAACTGCAAAAATTTCAACATAAAGAGGGGAAACTTAATATTGTTGAGATACATAAAACAATGTTTCCCTCTCTCATAATAACTTTCAGTAGCATCATCAAAAAAATTAACAATATAACTATCACATAAAACAATCTTATCATGATCCACATGCATATAATCATTATTACTCTCCACATAAGCATAGTTATTCTTATTAATTGTAGTGGGAGCAAATTCAACAAAATAGCTATCATTATTATTTTCATCACCATTATCATCAAATATAGGAGGCATATTGTAATCATAATTAATTTTCTCCTCAATAGTAGGTGGACTGAAAATATCATACTCATCATTGTAATCATCATATATCGGAGGTATAGTATCATCAAAGTAAATTTTCTCCTCCGTGCTTGGGGGACTAAAAATATCATGCTCATCAAAACCAGCTTCCCCAAGCTTAGACTTTTCCATAGCATTAGGAATAATGGTGTTCAAAGAATTCATACTAATAACATTACTATTAGAATGCAAATAAAGTTCCATAGGTTTTTTTAATTTTCTCTTCAAACACTTCATGTCCTAACTCTAGATAAATACTATAAAGCTCTCTAATTTTGTTGTTGTTTTCCATTAAGCCTAACTAGTGAAAATAAAAACAAGGAACAAAAAGATATAATTGCAGAGTCTAAAGGAAATAACTTCGAGCACTCACACACCAGCAATAGTACTAGAAGATAGTTTAGTAGCCAGAAGATGTGAGTACCTTTTACCTTACCTTCCTGGCAACGGCGCTAGAAAATAGCTTGATGTCTACGCACTTCTATTCTTGTAGACAGTTGTTTGGCCTCCAATTGCAGAGGTTTGTAGAATAGCAGCAAGTTTCCCTTAAGTGGATGACCCAAGGTTTATCGAACTCAGGGAGGAAGTGGTCAAAGGTATCCCTCTAAAGCAACCTTGCAATCAAGATGCAAGAAGTCTCTTGTGTCCCCAACATGCCCAATACACTTGTTAGGTGTATAGGTCCACTAGTTTGTCAAAGAGATAGTGAAATACAAGTGGTATGGATATAAGACAACGGTGCCAGAAAAGAGCTTGATGGCATGGAAGAGACTAAAGGCAAACTGAAATAAAGATGGCAGCAAGCAAACATGTAACAGATCTAGTTGCAAACAGTGTTTCAATGCTTAGAAACAAGGCCTAGGGATCATACTTTCACTAGTGAACACTCTCATATAAATATCTTCTCTTTATGATACTACTCTTAACTACTCTCCGGTTGGACACTCTAATCCATGGTAGGGTTATAACAGCACACCTCAAAGTCCGCTTTCCCCATCTAGATAACCCCACACTATCACCTTGAGCTCTAGATGGTTCCAGCAAACACCACAATTTCATAGAGACATCCAACTCCAAATATAACTCATAACAAGTATTTATGTAACCTTAGCCAAAGTGCCACACGGTGTGCACACTGTCAACTTCACACACGTGGGGATAAGCAGAGATTCATTAAAGCACTTGAGTAGCAGAATAGATCTATAGATTATAAAGCTCATGATCACAATAAGATCATGCATAGAGAGAGAGAGAGATGAACACATAGCTACTAGTAGAACCCTTAGCCTCGAGGAAGAACTACTCCCTCATCATCATGGGAATAAGCAATAGTGATGGAGATGGTGGTGGAGATCGATGGAGATGGCTCCAGGGGCAATTCCCTATCCCGGCAGGGTGCCGGAAAAGAGACTTCTGTCCCCCGAATCTCCACTTCGGTGGCGGCGATGTTGCGGAACTTTTCGTGCAATTCTGATCTCGTACTTAGGGTTTTTGTCCCAGGAGGAATATATAGGCGAAGGGGAAGGTCGGTGGAGGCCTGTGGGGCCCACACAACCTGGTGGCGTGGCCAGGGGTACCCGCGCCACCATAGGGTGTGGCCAGCCCCTAGACCTCCTTCAGCTGCCCTCCGGACTCCATGCTCCTTCTGGTAAAATATTTACTTTGGCTTTTGTCCCGTCCAATTCCAAGAATATTTCCTTACTAGCTTTTCTGAAACCAAAAACAACAAAAAACAGGCAACTGGCACTGTGGCATCTTATTAATAGGTTAGTTCCAGAAAATGTGTAAAAATACTCCAAAGTGTGGACAAAACATAAGAAAGTATATATAAAACAAGCATGGAACATCAAAAATTATGGATACGTTTGCAACATATCAACATCCCCAAGCTTAACTCCTGCTCGTCCTTGAGTAGGTAAGTGATAAAAAAGAAAGAATAATTTTTGAGGTGACATGCACCATCATAATCTTGATCAAAGTATTTGTAGAACATTGATAGCTGGGATCATAGTACTTTAACATAGCATGAAAGATATAGTTCTAACAATAAGACATAGCAACTTTGTTGTAACATGAAAAGATACAAACAAAAGATTCATGAATAACAATACTTTGCAAGACGTTTGTTTGTTTCACATATAGAAAACATAATGAGAATGGTATCCAGCTTGTCCCTCATAGTGTAGCAAAACATAAATGCATAGGACACCTTCAAAGTTCATAAGGGTGACTAGATACAAATAGTTTAAGAACAAGCAATATCAAAGTTATGAATCAATCAACAAGTCTTGGGACAATGCATATTAAACTAAGAATGGCCACTATGCTCTCTCAATAGGCGCATAAAGATAAAAGATGGAGACTCAACATAAAAGTAAAAGAAAGGCCTTCATAGAAGGAAGCATGGATTCAAGTCTCATAAAGAGCTTCCAAAAAGTATGGTACTTATTAGCTTTTAGCTCGCATTGCCCCTATCATAAGCATCTTGAAGTGATTAAGGTTAAAGTGAACAAACTATGGAGTATATGCTTGACAAATTATAAGTTGGCAATCTCATGTCCCTTGAATACGAGGGCTGCTCCTCATGCTACTCAAGTTTAGTTACCGGTAAGTTCTTGTCATAGTAAGTACATGTGTATTATAGAGAACCGCCAACGGGGTACCCCTTGCACATGATACATGAGCTATTCCATAATCAAAATGACAAGGCAGGTAGACAATGAGCATCATAGCAATCTTCTTATTTACCATGGGAAAATGGTGCTTTTTTCTCTCTTTTCTCATCTCTTTTGTTTTTCTCAACCTCTATCTCTTTTTTTATAAGAAGAATGCTTCATAGATTGCTCACTATGGTGATGCTGCAAGTTTCCACCATGATTAGGCATTGCTTAGGCTAGCGGCCCAAGCGTTTCTCTAGCACATATACATAACTCCATGGACTTACAAGCTCCCCTTTCATTTCACACCGACGACATCCATAAACAAAAGAGCATGATATCAACTGGGTACAATGTACAAGTGCAATGTTGAAAGCGTTCCCCATGACAACATGGTTCTGCTAATCCCAATGTATAAGTGCAAGCATATACAACATAGATGACACAATGGTTCAAGTTTATTAGGGGCAAGAAAAGTAAAGTGTGCCATCAAGTTCGTGAGAGCTTTAATCACTAATTTTCACAAAACAAGTTTAATTCAGAAGGTAGATAAAAACATGAATATACTTGGAATAGCAAATGCTAATAGGTAGGTATGGTGGACTCTTTGGAATAACTTGGTTTTATTTGGAGTTGGATGCATGAGTGGAACTCATACTTGGTATGGAGGCTAGCAAAAGACTGGCAGCGACCAACTAAGAGAGCAATAATGGCCATGATCATGCAAAGCGACAAAACATCATTAATTAAATCATAAAGTGATATTACAAGTCGAAAACTAAATGATCATAGAGGCTATGGTGACTTGGTATAGTCTTAACATGGTGTGAGCATGTGCCAAGTCAACCCAAATAAAGCATTAAAGAAGAATACCACAATATTATGCTTTTATATGCTAAAACAATGCATGGTTCTTCAAAGGCACATTAATCAATCTCAATTGTTTGGAACAAGTCATGCTACAACAATAATCACTAAGCATAAAGTCAAAACAATATCAAGCATGACATGACAAAGTCTAAGTCACAGTCAAAAACAAGACTCCTTTTGTACCACTTATAAGCATGAACATTCCTACTCTTTTCCAGCACCAATTGAAAACTAAAGCTAAACGTAGTGCTAGCAAAGGAGAACACTCGCAGAACAATAAGAGTGAAAACTAGAGTGTTCTAGGCAATGAATAACGAGGTATCTCTCTCTACAAAAGAAGTGTGTTGGGATCCAACCAACTTATTCAAGCAAACTAAGAAAACAAAAACTAAGAACAAAAACGAAGACGCTCCAAGAACAACACAATTGTGCATGAAACAATAAAAATGAAGTGTTTGGAAGAAACCTGAAATTTTTATTGATGAAGAAGGGGATTCCTTGGGCATCCCCAAGCTTTGACGCTTGTACTTCTTGAATATTTATTCGGGTGACACGGGGGCATCCCAAGCTTGAGATTTTGTCCATACTTTATCTCATCACATTATTCTTCCCTACACTTGAAAATTTCCTTCATACAAAACTTCACACAATCTTCATTAGCAACATTAGTGTATTCAAGATAATAAGTCTTTTGGTTCAGTTTCAACACAAGTAAAACTTCTATTAAAACAAAACATACTGTAGCACTTCCTTTAAAAATTTCAAGTGATCAAAGAGAACTCAAAGAGAAAGAGATTAAGAGGCAAATGCAAATAATGGCGGAAATCTGTCAAAACAGACCAGCAGGTAAAAACCAATTTTTTCGAATACCTTCTGTTGCTCAAATCGAAAAGTGTTGAACTAAGGAAAGTTAGATAACAACCTGGGGCAGAAGCACAAAAAAACACAGCTCAATTCGACGTGTAGAGATTTTTCACGAATTTTTACAGAGAAACACAAAAATCTGTTTCAGGACAGCAACTTTCCCACGTCTTATTTCTCTCTTATTAGAGGTTATTCTTTGCACAAAAACCACACAAATAGGATAAGGAGAGGTTATTACAGAGGAAATAACTTCCAAGACTCAACAAAAGAAAAATTTATTAACTAAAAATTTGGGTTATCTCCCAATAAGTGCTTTTCTTTAATGCCTTTGAGCTAGGCATGATAATTTCAATGATGCTCACATAAGAAATATGAATTGAAGTAAAAGAGAGAATCAAGAAGAAAATATGGAACAAATTTAAGTCTAACCCACTTCCTATGAAAAATAATCTTGTAAAGAAACATGTCATGAAAGCACAAAGCAACAAGCATGGGAAAGGAAAACAAGTGGAACTTCAAAAATTTCAACATAAAGAGGGGAAACTTAATATTGTTGAGATACATAAAACAATGTTTCCCTCTCTCATAATAACTTTCAGTAGCATCATGAACAAAATTAACAATATAACTATCACATAAAACATTCTTATCATGAGCCACATGCATATAATCATTATTACTCTCCACATAAGCATAGTTATTCTTATTAATTGTAGTGGGAGCAAATTCAACAAGATAGCTATCATTATTATTTTCATCACCATAATCATCAAATATAGGAGGCATATTGTAATCATAATTAATTTTCTCCTCAATAGTAGGTGGACTGAAAATATCATACTCATCATTGTAATCATCATATATCGGAGGTATAGTATCATCAAAGTAAATTTTCTCCTCCGTGCTTGGGGGACTAAAAATATCATGCTCATCAAAACCAGCTTCCCCAAGCTTAGACTTTTCCATAGCATTAGCAATAATGGTGTTCAAAGAATTCATACTAATAACATTACTATTAGCATGCAAATAAAGTTCCATAGGTTTTTTAATTTTCTCTTCAAACACTTCATGTCCTAACTCTAGATAAATACTATAAAGCTCTCTAATTTTGTTGTTGTTTTCCATTAAGCCTAACTAGAGAAAATAAAAACAAGGAACAAAAAGATATAATTGCAGAGTCTAAAGGAAATAACTTCGAGCACTCACACACCAGCAATAGTACTAGAAGATAGTTTAGTAGCCAGAAGATGTGAGTACCTTTTACCTTACCTCCCCGGCAACGGCGCCAGAAAATAGCTTGATGTCTACGCACTTCTATTCTTATAGACAGTTGTTGGGCCTCCAAGTGTAGAGGTTTGTAGAATAGCAGCAAGTTTCCCTTAAGTGGATTACCCAAGGTTTATCGAACTCAGGGAGGAAGTGGTCAAAGGTATCCCTCTCAAGCAACCCTGCAATCAAGATGCAAGAAGTCTCTTGTGTGCCCAACACACCCAATACACTTGTCAGGTGTATAGGTGCACTAGTTCGGCAAAGAGATAGTGAAATACAAGTGGTATGGATATAAGACAACGGTGCCAGAAAAGAGCTTGATGGCGTGGAAGAGACTAAAGGCAAACTGAAATAAAGATGGCAGCAAGCAAACATGTAACAGATCTAGTTGCAAACAGTGTTTCAATGCTTAGAAACAAGGCCTAGGGATCATACTTTCACTAGTGAACACTCTCATATAAATATCTTCTCTCTATGATGCTACTCTTAACTACTCTCCGGTTGGACACTCTAATCCATGGTAGGGCTATAACAGCACACCTCAAAGTCCGCTTTCCCCATCTAGATAACCCCTCACTGTCACCTTGAGCTCTAGATGGTTCCAACAAGCACCACAATTTCATAGAGACATCCAACTCCAAATATAACTCATAACAATTATTTATGTAACCTTAGCCAAAGTGCCACACGGTGTGCACACTATCAACTTTACACACGTGGGGATAAGCAGAGATTCATTAAAGCACTTGAGTAGCAGAATAGATCTATAGATTACAAAGCTCGTGATCACAATAAGATCATGCATAGAGAGAGAGATGAACACATAGCTACTAGTATAACCCTTAGCCTCGAGGAAGAACTACTCCCTCATCATCATTGGAATCAGCAACAGTGATGGAGATGGTGGTGGAGATCGATGGAGATGGATCCGGGCATTCTGCCGTCAGGTGCCGAACAGACTTTGTCCCCGAATCTCCTCTTCGGTGGCGACGGCGCTGCAGAACTTTTCATGGAATTCTGATCTCGTACTTAGGGTTTTCGTCCTGGGAGGAATATATAGGCGAAGGAGAAGGTCGGTGGAGGCCTGAGGGTCCCACACCACCTGGTAGCGTGGCCAGGGGGTACCCGCACCACCATAGGGTGTGGACAGCCCCTAGACCTCCTTCGGCTGCCCTCCGGACTCCGTGTTCCTTCTGGTAAAATATTGACTTTGGCTTTTGTCCTGTCCAATTCCGAGAATATTTCCTTACTAGCTTTTCTAAAACCAAAAACAGCAGAAAACAGGCAATTGGCACTATGGCATCTTGTTAATAGGTTAGTTCCAGAAAATATGTAAAAATACTCCAAAGTATGGACAAAACATAAGAAAGTAGATATAAAACAAGCATGGAATATCAAAAATTATAGATACATTTGCAACGTATCAAAGGTGCCTCACCGACTCTCCCTTTATCACCCAAATTTCCCACCATCTCCATAGATCTTGCACGCACATGTTTGTGATCTGGACCGAGGCCGTGATCGCAAAGAGGGTTTTCGAAGATGGCTCACAAATTAGAGAACTTCTCTGAATATTGTCCTCCCTTTAAAGGCATGCGATCCAATCTGTTCCTTGCTATGCTAGCATCTCCTAGACATAAGTTTTATGGACTCCGGACCTTGTCCGATCTGGACTCCTTTCTATCTTACAAGGCTCGAATACCACGAAGACTCATGGTGCTCCCATGCTCGAAAGGGTGGCGGCTCATGTTCGTTGTGGTCGCCAGAGCCCTAACTCTAACACGCAGCCATACATTTTTATGCACTTGTAATTATTAGCTCTGGTAAACCTATTTTTGAAGATATTGTTACCCTTAATTAAATTTTTTTGACTCAAACTTGTGTGGAAAACAACAACTTTCAAAGAAGCACATGAGTCACTACAGGAATGTGTCGCTACGCCGATGGCCAATTGTTGTTGGCAAAGGACCAATTGGCCATCAGCGTAGGCTATGCCAATGGCTGTCGTGGGCATATGGCTGTCGGCATAATCCCTCGAAGGCGCAGGCAAAATAGTCTTCGACGTATGCCTAGCTATCAAGTAGAAGTAAGCCTGACAGTCTAGACAAGTCGTCGATGTATATGCCATCGGCGTAGATAAAGTGGGGCCCATAAGACGTCTAATGGTCATTGGGAATAGTAGGAGGCTACGATGATGGCTTAGCGATCGGCCTACGCCTAGTCATTGGCCCAGGGGAGGCTACCACGTGGCAAGGCTTTGCCGACGGCTAAGCCATCGGCCCAGATATTACCTTATGTTGACGGCTAAGACGTCGGCATATACCCTGCAGTGTGCCAAATGGTAACCTCTACGCCAACGTCTAAGCCGTTGGCATAGAGGGTATCTGTTTTTTATTTTGTTTACAGAAAAATCAAAGAAAAATCACTGCAAAAAGATCATAATCATTCAAATAAAGATCAGCATCATCCAAACAAGATCATCATCATACATAGCAAGATCATCATACATAGAAAGATGATCATCATACAAAGTAGTATCATCATCAAGTGCATACAAATCCCTAGAGACCGACATGTAGCTCTAACCCAATAACCCTACACCTAGCTCTAGCCTGACAACCTGACATCTCCCGGCTCGAGAACAAGCAACATATATTGAGCTACCGTAGAATCACCAACGGAAGCAGGGCTAGGCGAGGCATGAGGAGAAGCACCAAGAGGAGGACCACCGATATGCAGCGGTGTGATCTCACACGATGAACACAATGTGGGAGAAGCATGATCAAAGTGTTGGTTCCCGGAACATCCTGTTCCCTACATGTTTGAGCAAGAGTTAGCAACATGCGAGGCACATTGGCCTAGAGAGGAGTAGGGTAACAAGTGGTTTGGCAAAAGAACTTACTGGGGTCCCAGTGTAGTAGGTCCGAGCGAATTCGTCCCTCGATGGCATCACTGGGTACGGCCCTGGCCTAGGTACTCGTGACGAGGTTTCAACTCGTCAATGCCCATTGTTATGGACTTGGGTTTTGGAGAAGATGGGGATGCTGGAGATCGTGGCACGGTTAACAGACAAGCAACCAGGGGACACGGATTTACCTGTGTTCAGCCGAGGGAAAACCCTACTCCTGCTTGTCTGCTCTTTTATTGCGGCGGAACCGAAAGTTACAGGGTGCACAGATTCGATCTGGCGTGGAGGTGTGTATGTCGTAATCGTAGGGTGTAATCGTTGTTGGGTCTGTCCTCCTCGTTGGACCCTCCTAGCCTTTATATATGGGGAGGCTAGGTCTCGGGTACCGATACGAGTAGGTTACAAGTTGTATTGAAACTCTAGTCTTGTTCTTCAAGGATCCGAAGGCGTCATGGGCCTGGGCCACCCGAAAATCTTCATGGGCTGGCGTATATTGGCCGTGGGCCTTCCTTGGGCTGGACCAGGTATGCTGAAGTTACGTACCCGTAGGGTATAACCATGTCAGTAGCCCCCGAGTGTTTAGTCGAATCGTAGATTCGGCTGAGGACTCTTCAATCCTTCGGGTGTAACTCTGTCTTTCAAGAGAATGTGTAGGGATTGTTGATGCGTGTGCCTGACTCACCCGACGGATTAGGGTCAGTTAATCGTCTTAGGACAAAACAACACGATCTTCTTCAGGTGCGAGTCCCTCGACTCGAACCCGGAACATATGCTGGAGTAATTCGACTCAGGCTGCGGAGGACTTACAGGAGTGGAATTCCAGTGTTTTTAAATGATGTACCCAACGCGTCCGTCGGGATTTTTCATCGCACTGCTGGTGCAGTTCATACTAGCAGAGCGCAGTCAGGTGCGTTGCCAGGCCATCAGATGATATCTGTAGGTCTTATCTTTGCGTCGCAGACGCAGCATCCGAATGTTTATCACCACGGAGGTGTTTCGGGTGGCCAAGGAGGATGTTACTCACTTAGCATTAATTGGGGCAGAGTTGCCGAAAAGTTTTTGCATGCGGATCCGGAAGATCGCAGTCGAAGATTTCATATGGTGCGCGACCAGCGCTCCCTATGGGAGTAGCCCCCGAGTGTCTGTTCGAGTCGTAGACTCGAGCAGAGACTTTTAGTGCAAGCATTGCTCAGTTGTTTAGTCTGTAGGACTCGAAAATTTTCGGATGCTGAAATCCTTCCTCCCTATGGGAGTAGCCCCCGAGTCTGTAGTGGAGTCGTGAACTCGACGTAGGACTCGAAGCTCTTGTGTGTGAATGGCTATCGCTCCATTTTGGAGTAGCCCCCGAGTGTCTGGCGGAGTAGTAGACTCGAGCAGAGACTCGAGTCTTGTATCATGCAACGGTAGTAGGAAAATCTCGTGGGCGTACCGCTGACCCGGAAGTACATCGGGTGCGCGACCAGCGCTCCTGATAGGAGTAGCCCCCAAGTATTTAGTCGAATCGTAGATTCGAGTGAGTACTTTTAGCTGTGGAGCCGAAGTTATTGCTAGTATAGCTGTTGATGACGTCAGTGCTGACGATCAATGACCTCAGGCGTCTGCTGCGCCAGAGATGACTTGACTGGACGATGCGTGGGTCCCACTTCCTGACTTTGAATTGACCGGTCACGCGCGGCGTGGAGATGATTACGGTGTTTCCTCGATTTCCGCGCGTAGTGGACGTCGTGGGAACGACGGTTCGTTTTGGTGCTGACGCGTGTACAGCCAGATCTGCCGTTGGCGTTAGGTCTTCTTGATGGACGGTCAGCGTGTGTCGTCTTTGCTATTATAATCCATGGTGAAAATCGTGGTTTGTTTTCACCGCACCTGTTCTTGCGTTTTACTGCCTCCTTGTGCTCGAGCGATTCTTGCTGCGTGCTGAGAGTTCCTTTCGCATTTCCTTTGTCTTCGTCGTTGGCAACGACACCACCGCCGTAGCGCCATGGGGAAGCCAAAGAAGTCTTCGCCTGCAGTGGGAACCAGCGCCGCCGGAGGCAAGAAGGGCGCCGCCGCTGCTCGTGTCACCGATGGTGGCTGGCGGCGATCAGAGACGCGGGAGAGCGATCTCTGCAAGCTGCGCGAGCGGAGCCTGATTCCGCAGGACACGACGGCCGTGAGACTCCCCGGTAGTAAGGTAATCCCCTGTCACCCATCTGGGTATCGGGTTATGTTTGTCGCCTTCGTTTTGCGTGGGTTTGCGTATCCAGTCCATGACTTCCTTCGTGGACTGCTCTTTTTCTATGGGGTTCAACTCCATCATCTGTCTCCCAACTCCCTTCTCCACATTGCGTGTTTTATCACGCTTTGCGAGTGTTGGCTTGGCATTGAGCCGCACTTTGGCCTCTTCCGGAAGCTGTATTCCGTGAGGAGGCAGTCTGGTTCAGATGGTGTGTATCCCATTGGGGGTTTCATCATCTCTCTTAGTCCCGATGTCCAATTCTTTTCCTTCTCCATGTCCGAATCTGTCCAGTACTGGCGGAGGAAATGGTTTTACATCCGTGACTCCGTGCTGCCTGGGCAAGATTTTGGTCTCGTTCCTTTTGACCCCTCCCAGTTAATTGTGAAGAAGAGGTCCTGGAAAAATAAGATCTTAGACGGTGAGGTGGCGGAGATAGAGGCCTTGTACCGTCGGGTGGAGGAGCTCCAATTGATTCCTGAGAAGGAGGTGAACGGTGTCGACATTATCCGGGTGTTTCTTGAGCGCCGGGTGCAGCCGCTCCAGGCTAGAGCGCACCCGATGTTCCTGTACTCTGGGCGCCGTGATCCGACGAGGGTTTCAAGTGAGAAGGTCTCCGAGGTGGACCTTGACAAGGATCTTCGCGTGCTGTTGAAGTTCAAGGCCGACGAAAAAATCCCGGGGAAGTCGCTGACTCCTCCCTTTTCGTCGACGCTGGTTGCGCTAAAGGTGTAGATTTGCGCACGTAGTGCTTCCCTTATGTTTTTGTCAGTTGTGTACTTGTGTCCTTTGTTTGCTAACAAAGTTTCTTCTCATCTTGTAGAGCTTCAAAGTGCCAGGCATGGCGCCACCATTGCCCGAAAGGTATCCGAATGCCCCGGATAATGAAGTGGTGGATTCCGTGTCCGAGCTTCCTTCGGCGCGATCTCTGGCGGAGGATGCCGACGAATCGAGTGAAGACCATTCGAGTAAGCGATCACGGAGCTCGAGCGAGTCTTCGGATGCCTCGACTCCTCCGACTCCCAGGAATCCTCGGGGTCTTGAGCGTCATGATGATGTTACTGGGGTTCGTCTTCTCCTATTCTCGCTGCCTCGGCGAGCTGTTGTTCGCACCCGCCAAAGAAAGCGGAAGAAGGAAGAGAAGAAGGAGGAGAAGAAGGAGGAGAAGAGGGCCCGGAGGGCTTCTCCTATCTTTGACCTGAGCGTGTTGGGCTCGTAAGTGTGCTTGTTGCCACTGTTGTCTTTTGCTCACTTGTTATTTTTGCGCCTGTGTTGATTGGTTCGTATGTAGGCAATCCTCCGACGGCTCTAGTGATGGAGCGCGCGAGATGATGGGGGAGTCGAACATTGCGTCGCCGCCTCCGCAGACGGTGGCGACGTCGGGTGGTGCTGCACCAGTTCCTCTTGTGCAGGAGAGGCTGGTGGTTGCGCCTCAGAATTTCGCAGGCGGGCCTGCGGGTTCGCCTTCGGAGCACGTAAGTTTTTC
This sequence comes from Avena insularis, assembly GCA_023614405.1. Lineage (NCBI taxonomy): Eukaryota > Viridiplantae > Streptophyta > Magnoliopsida > Poales > Poaceae > Avena > Avena insularis. The sequence goes on from CM042692.1 coordinate 109,064,610, forward strand.
TGCTTCATGTCACGGGGGGAGCCCCCGGGCGTCTTCGTGTGCTGATGTTGTGTTTGCTTCTTTGTTTTGGGCGGAGCCCCCAAGTCATGCTCTTACTGCTATTGCTTTTTCCTGCAGCCTTGTGTCCGAGAGGCCAAGCGGCTGGTGGAGGAGCACCTGACGCTGGAGGTGAAACTGCAGCAGCTGCAAGGTATTCGTCTGCCTTGTAGTACTTTTTTGTTTATCCTTGTCCTGTTTGTTGACACTGGCTTGTTGTGAATGCAGAGGAGCATAATGACTCTCTTCGTGAGGTTGATGCTCTGAAGAAGAGCCTTGGCCAATTGGAGCAGAAGGCCGAGGCGAAAGAGCGCCTTGAGCTGGAGCTGTCAAAGGCAGCCGAAGCGAAAGAGCGTCTGCAGCAGGAAGCCGCAGGTCGTGAGGTAGGAGTAGCGGAGAAGCTCATGGCGGCTGCCAAGGCTATTTCGGGTGAGTGCTAGCGTTTGTACTTGCTTCTTTTTCTTCGGGTGCTCTTCTATGTTGCTATTCTTCATGTTTTCTTCTGTTTTGTCTCAGATGCCGCAGGCATCGAGTTTGACCGTGGTGCTCTGGAGCACGGGAGTGCTCTGGATGATGCCACTGTGGCGGTCGAAGACCGCTGCAGCACCGTCGTCAACTCCCTTGCCAAGGCAAAGGAGGTCCTTGGTCGCTTCTACCAGGAGCTCTTCCCGAAGGGCGCAACCCTTGAAGATGTGGGTGCTCTGGCAGAGGCTCTATCAGCCGAAGCGCCTGCAGCGTACAAGCGCAAGCAGAAGGGCATCGGCGCGTCCGTCGGGCTGGCGATGGCCATGGCGGCTGGGGCGGAGCTGGACTTGCCCCAGATCACTTCTCGGATGCCGACGGCTGCGGATGGATCAGAGGTAGCCTTCGCTGCTTACTCCGCCGCTGCATTTATATGGGCCCAAGCTCATTGACTTGTTGTCCGAGTACGCGCGCAAGCAGCAGGCGAGGCCAAAGCTAGGCACAGCTCGAGGCGACTCGGTGTCCTACGCCTTAGGCATAGGAGATGTAGGGTAGTATGTAGTTTACTTTTGCTGTAAATATCTTTTGTAGCACCATTCTTGAGCCACGCAGTGGCCTTATTTAATGAATTCCTCCGAGTTGGGCTTTATCTTTGGCTGAGTGTCTGTGTGCCTTCTTTTTCTTCTGCTTTAGGTTCCTTCGGGTGTTGACCCAGTTGGTACTTCATCCGAAAGGCCCTTGCGAGCATCGTTGGATGATTCCTCGCAGCTCGCTTTTCTGAGGATCGCGGCGCAGCTTGGAGGGATTTGCTTGGGCTACGCGGTCGCGGCCGACGTTTGGAAGTCCAAAGCAGACCGTAGTGCAGCCAGAGAGGAATACTTGATGGCGGAGCTGGGTCGGCTGTCCGGGCAGCTGCAGTGTAAGTTGATCCTTCTTTCGGGCCGTAGCTTAGTTCTTCGGGTGAGCCTGCTGGCCTTACTCTTGTTCTGTGCTGTTGTCCGAGTCAATTGTTTGACTCAACAGGACATGGAAGTCGGTGGCTTCTTTTGGGTGGATCGCGATCGTGCCATGGTTCTGGCGACGGTGCAGGATCGCGTCTTCCAGGTTTCGCGGGTGCTCCGCCAGGTGCAGACATCGCTGTCCTCGGTGTTGCACGTCATGTTTCCGTTGGATGGCGCGCCGACGACCCTTGCAGGTCTTCTGGCGAAGTTTCGGAGTGCCAGCAATGTCAAGGAGCTGGTGCGGCAGCAGCTTGTCGCAGGGGTGAAGGCTGCCTTGTCTCTTGTGAGGGTGCATCGCCCTGATGTAGATTTGGCTGCTGTGGCGACTGGGCCACCTCCTCGTCCAGATGGTGGCGAGTGGAATATGCGTCCGCATTACGCGGCTGTAAGGCAGTATGCCGAACAGATTGTAGATTTGTTTGAGCAGCGTTCTCAGGCTATTCTACAGAATAGGTAGAACCTGAAAATAAACAGATAGATGTAAAATTTGTATATTGCGGCTGGGCGTGTATGTGCCCTTTGTTGTAAAGGTTTGCTTGTTAGCGAGCATGCAGTGCTTTGATTTAGTACGTGTCCTTTTCGTTAGCCTGACGTGGTCAGCTACTCAGGTGTACATGTGTTGTCCTCAGTCGATGAAATCGTGAGGTGGGGGGAGCCCCCAAGCGCGTTTTGTCCTCAGTCGATGAAATCATGAGGTGGGGGGAGCCCCCGAGCGCGTTTTGTCCTCAGTCGATGAAATCGTGAGGTGGGGGGAGCCCCCGAGTGCATTAGTAGCATGTAACAAAGTTGCAGAGAAAAAGTCAACCGAAGGTTGGGAGCGAGACACTTAGCTTTATTTGTAGCGTAATGGAGGAGGTACATGGTTCGGCTGAGTAGCCTTGGCCGTAAGCCTTATTGAAAGTAAGAGGGGTACATTGCCCATTGCTATGGGTAGAATCGTCGCAGGTGCGAGATGTTCCATGGGTTGGAGTTTGCGACTTCAGACTCCACGTGCTTGAGGCGATAGGCGCCACCTGGGATGACTTCGGTGATGACATAGGGTCCTTCCCATGGCGAATCGAGTTTGTTCGGTCGCTTTTGCTTGAGTCACAAGACGAGGTCTCCTTCGACGAAGGACCTGGGGCGCAGCCGGCGGCTGTGATAGTTGCGGAGCCTTTGCTGGTACACCGCGGATCTAGCTGCTGCTATATCCCGTGCTTCGTCGAGTGTGTCGACGGCGTCTTCGAGTGCAGCCATGGATTCGGCCTCGCTGTAAGCGACGACTCGTGGAGCCTGGTGACGTACTTCGGTTGGTAGCACAGCCTCAGCTCCGTGTACCATGAAGAACGGTGTGTAGCCGGTGGAGCTGTTTGGCGTAGTTCGTAAGCTCCACAGGACAGACGGTAGCTCTTTCGTCCAGTTGCCAGCTTTGTGCTCGAGTGAGCTCATGAGGCGTTTCTTGATGCCAGCGCCGATTAGGCCGTTGGCCTTTTCCACTTGACTGTTTGTTTGCGGGTGCGCCACTGAGGCGTACGTGATATTGATCCCGAGGCCTTCGCAGAAGTCCTGGAATTCTTCGGAGATGAAGTTTGATCCGTTGTCGGTGATGATGCTGTGCGGTACGCCGAACCTGTAGACTATGGATTCGAAGAACTTGACGGCGGTTTTGCCCTTCTGGTTGGTGACTGGCATGGCCTCGATCCACTTGGTGAATTTGTCGACTGCGACCAAGAGGAAGACGTGTCCTCCCTTCGAGGATTTTGGCAGTTTGCCGATCATGTCAAGGCCCCATTGAGCAAAAGGCCAAGCTATGGGTATGGGTCGGAGTTCGGACCCAGGTGCGTGTGGTTTGTCGGCGAACCGTTGGCACCCGTTGCATCTTCGGACGATGTCCTTTGCGTCGCTCATGGCCGTTGGCCAATAGAATCCTGCTCGTAGAGCTTTGGCGACAAGGGAGCGGCTGCCTGCGTGGTGGCCGCAGATGCCCTCGTGGATATCTTGGAGTATGGTCTTGCCATCGCTGATGGTGACACACCGTTGTAGGACGCCTGTAATGCTGCGTTTGTACAGTTCGCCGTTGATGATGGTGAAGGCTTTTGACCGACGAGATATGCGCCCGCATCGGGTTGTCCGTAAGTTTCCGCTAGCAGGAACTGGAGGTATGGACGTGTCCAGGTTTCTTCGACTGCCATGACCTGCATCAGGTTGACCATGGCGACTTCGGTATCCAACTTTTCGGGTCCTTCTTGGCCTTCGGGTAGCGTAGCCCCCGAGTGTTCTTTTTCTTCGGGTGATCCCTTGGGGAATTTCCGCTTGATGGATGGCACGCAGATCTGTTCGAGGAACACACCTGGTGGTACTTTTGCACAAGTGGAGCCGATGTTGGCGAGTCTATCGGCCTCCTCGTTGCTCTCTCTTCCGACATGCCGAAGTTCGCAGCCGTCGAATTCTCCTTCGAGTGCGTTGTATAGTGCGCGGTACGCGATCATGTTTTCGGCGTGCGTCGACTCATTCATCGTCTGGCGGGCGACAAGGTTGGAAGTCACCAGATGACCAGCGCTGCGCCGCATATTTTGCCATCCGCATGCCATGGATGAGGGCCTCAGATTCGCCTCGTTGTTGAGGCTCAATTTCATCCGGCGACGATTTCATCTTGTCACCTTGCGGGGAGGTCGATGACTCTCGCCTGCCCGGCTTCGTGTTTGGAGCCGTCAAAATGCATTGTCCAGATTGCGACATGTCCGGGTGTCGGCAGCTGCAGCTCCATCCGGCACCGTGACGTCCGGAAGGACTTGAGATTTGATTGCGTGTCGCTTCTCGTAGATGATGTCCAGTGGTGATAGTTCGATGCCCCACAGGGCCACGCGTCCTGTGGCCTCTGGATTGTTCAGGATGCTGTTTAGGGGTGCCTCGTTGACGACCATCACCTGATGCTCCTGGAAGTAGTGGCTCAGTCGTCGAGCCGTCATGAACACGCCGTAGGCCAGCTTCTGGTCGTGTGGGTACCGCTGATTTGTTGGTGTGATAACCTCGCTGAGGTAGTAATTGGGCGTTGTACCCCATGGGTCTTGCCTTCTTCGGTCGTTCGACCACGAGTATCTTGTCGACCACCTGTGTGGCTGCTATGTACAAGAACAGGGGCTCGCGCTCTTTTGGCGTGACCAAACGGGCGAGGTGGAGAGGAGCCGCTTGAGGTTTTCGAATGCGTCGTTGGCTTCTGGTGTCCACTCGAACTTGTCTGCTTTGCGCAGCAGTTGGTAAAATGGTAGGGCCTTCTCGCCCATGCGGCTGATGAACCTGCTTAGTGCCGCTACTCGCCCTGCGAGCTGCTGAACGCCCTTGAGGTTTTTCGGCTTCTCCATTGTCATGATAGCTTTGATTTTCTTCGGTTTCGCTTCGATCCCTCGTTGAGAGATGAAGTATCCGGCAGTGACCTGAGGGGACGCCAAGGCGACTTTTCTAGATTGAGCTTGATCCTGTGGCGATCAAGGTTGTCGAACGCCTCGCGGAGATCGCCGATAAGTGTTCTTGCCTCCTTGGTTTTGATGACTATGTCGCCGACATAGACTTGGACGCTACGACCGATCTGGTCCTTGAGGCAGGCTCATGCATCGCTGGTACGTGGCACCCGCGTTCTTTAGCCCGAAGGGCATTGTGTTGTAGCAGTATACTCCGAACGGTGTGATGAACGCCGTTTTCTCTTGATCTTCGACCTTGAGTCGAATCTGGTTATAGCCTGAGTAGGCGTCGAGGAAGGAGAGTTTCTCACAACCTGCAGTCGAATCGATGATCTGGTCGATCCGGGGGAGAGGTAAGTGGTCCTTAGGGTAGTGTTTGTTCAGTGACGTGAAGTCTACGCACATCCGCAGGATGTCCGTGTCCTTCGGGACCATCACTGTGTTTGCCAGCCACTCGCTTTCCTTGATTTCCCGGATGAAGTCTGCTGCGAGTAACTGTTGATCTCTTTGCCGATAGCTTCGCTCGGGTCTGGCTCCTTCGGATGGACTGTTTGATCGCTTGGTGTCCGGAAGACATTGAGTGCGGTTTCGGCGAATTCCACAGGAACTCTGTCATCCGCAGGACACCGCGAAGATTTCCTGCTCATGGAGGAATTCGACGAGCGCGCTTTCCTATGCGGTGTTGAGGTCGTTGGCGATCAGCGCCGTCTTGGAGGCATCCGTTGGATGGACCTGTACTTTTTTGGTGTTGATGGTGGAGTCGAAAGACATATCAGGTGCGTTCTGCTTGGTGACTGGGGGTAGCCCATTGTATGCCGCTTCACGGAGCCTTACAAGCTCGTCTTGCATGCCGAAGGACTGGGAGATTTTGTTGAAATCCTGTCGCATTGGTCCGATCGGGTGAAGCTCCGTGGACTGTGATGACGCCTTGGTCCTGGCATCTTGAGTAGTAGGTATGCGTAGTGTGGGGGCCAGAACCTGCGAATGCTACGCCCCAGATGGCGTGGTATTGACGGCCATCCACCACTTCAATTCTAGGCGCCTCGCCGAAAGTTGTCCGTGTCCGAAGATGACGTCGAGCCCTATTTTGCCCGGGGAAGATGCCTTCCTCGACAATGCCGTGGAACGTTGTGTCGATTGTTCCAGCTGCATTGCGGATCCGCATAGCTGCTAGAGTGCTTGCGAATATTAGGTTGATGCCGCCGCCGTCCATGAAGACGCGACTCATCTCAAGCCTCCGATCTGCGCCTCCAGCAAAGACGGGCAGCATGACCTGGGCGAGGATCCGGCAAGGGTGATCCGGGGTGAATGTGATGCAGACTCGATCCGCTGAGGTACTCGTGGATTGCAGCGGAGTTGTCACGGCCATGTTGATTTGTCGGGTGATTTTCTTCGCACCGCTTGTGGGACGCCCTTCGTATCATATTGAGTGCTCCTTTTGGTGGGGGTGCGACCCCGGCGTTGTTTTGCGCTGGTGCGACTGGTTGATGTGGGCCTCCAATAGGCGGCGGTGGAGGAGCTCCGTGTGCTATTTCGCCTGGCGCAAGTGCGTTTCCGAACGCAAGAATTGGACCTTGTTGCCTCATCTGTACCATACTTTCACTGAGTTTCTGGAACTCGCGGCAGTCCTTGAGCATGTGGCTAGCTTTCTTTTTGCCATCTTGTTTGTCGATGTAGAAGTGGATGGTGCATGGACCCGAAAGTTTGTCGAGTGCTGAAGGTCCGTTGTCGCGGTCGCGGCGTTGCCACGGTCGCGGCGTTGCCACGACTGCGTTGGTCGTCCGTTGTCGCGGAAGTTTCCGCTGCGATATCCTCCGCTGCTGCGGCTGTTGTCGTTACGGCGGTCGGCGTAGCCGGCTGCGACCATGTCGGGTCCGTCGCGGTCCTCGTAGACGCGCGGTCTCCTCTTGCTGCGGCGTTCGCGTCTTCGGCCGTAGTCGTCTTCTTCATCTGATTGCGCCCGCTGGATGCAATCTTCGCCATCCGCCTAACCGCTGGCGATTTCCATGAGCTGGTCGAGTGTCTTGGGCTTTACGCCCAAGTTTCTCCTTGAAGTTCTGGGCGTTTGACGCCCCCTCAAGGCGTCGATGGCCCGCTTCGGAGATGTGTCTGCGGAGTTCTTGGTCGAGACCAGCGTAGTATGTACGGAATAGATTCACCCATTCTCGAGTGCGGCTCGCAGCTCTTCGATTGAGCGGGCCTTTGCTGGTGCCTTTGAAGTTTCGGATGAAGCTATAAGCGAGCTCCTCCTAGCTTCGGATGGATCCTCGATGATAGGCTGAGCTGCACCGCTACCGCTTCACCGCAGCTGAAGGCATTGCATGGCGGTTTCTTTGTTGCCTCCGTGAAGCTTGACGGATGACAGATGGTCGCTGAGCCAGGACTTTGGATCTTGCGTGCCGTTGAACTTCGGAGTATCCGAAGGAAGCTTAAAGTTGCGTGGCATCTGTGTTCGCCGGACGGATCTGCTGAAGCATCGAGCCCCGCAGAGTTCTCCTTCGTCTTCATCCATCTCAGATTCGGATGAGCATGCGCGTTTGGCGCATGCTTTGTCGATCTTGCGCTGTGTAAGCTTGTCTCTGGCGTCGTAGTCGTGTTTGTGGCGGTGCGAGCTCTTCTTCCTTCGAGGAAGGTCATGTTCTTCTTCATCTTCGGATGAGGGAGTGGGGCTCGATCGGGCTGGCCGGAGCTTTCTTCTTCGGCTCCGTAGGAGCATCTTCGTGGAGCGCAGCTCCGATTAGTCCTAGTCCGGTGAGTGCGGACCTATGCATGGCCCTTTTCGGGTCCCCCTCCGGAGGTGGGTGAGCCGCAAGATACGCAGTGGCTGCCATGATCGCGGCTTGTGGCATCTTCGGGGTGATGTTGCCGTCGGCGTCCATATCCATGAACGATGTGTGGAGGGTTCGGGTCACGTCACGCCGCTCCTTCGGGTCCATGTTTTCCACCCGAGAGTGGTGCTTGTTTCCCTGATTTCCGTTTGTGCTGGATCCGGGTCCCATGGCGGAGAGCGCAGCTCATCGCGCACTGGACTCAGAGGCTGCTTTCTTGCGTTTATCGAGCGTCTCCTGCATCTTGATTTGCTTCTTGTGCTCCTCGATGAGGAGGTAGTGGTATGCCATCAGTAGGTCACGTGGGGAGTCCAGAGGTAGGACTATTTCGCCTGCGACGGCGCGGCGTGCTTCGGCCCATCCTTCTTTGCTAAGTTGGATGAGGTGGCCCCTGTTTTCGCCGTTTCCGCCCTGCGGGTTGGGGTTGGGCGGCGGGTTAGGCGTGTCTTCGTCGGTTTGGATGATTGCAGCGCACAGGTAGCGCCTGCAGATTGGTTGGCTGCTGCTTTTCGGATTCGGAACCGTAGGTCCCTTCATCCGAAGGTGGATCGCACAGATCGAAGTTGCAGCAGCTGCTGCTGTAGAACTCATCTGTTGATGGTGACGTGCGTAGCACGGGGTGTGGAGCCCACGAAGCGGGCCTGATCGGCGGTACGGGCATCCGCTCGGGGAGGCGGAGGGTGCCAGCTTGTCCCACCTGGAAGCAGAAGCTCCCGAACAGAATTTCGAGTCCGTCGCCTACGGGCTCGAAATCCTTCATGGTGGCCGGCGAGTGGGCGGTGAAGTCGAAAGCGCCGAAGAGGAGGTGATTCTCCGTCTCCGAGGAGTTGTAGATCGATCGGGTCAGAACCATCACGACCGCACAATCAGCAGCCCCAATTCCCACAGACGGCGCCAATTGACGAGGTTTCAACTCGTCAATGCCCATTGTTATGGACTTGGGTTTTGGAGAAGATGGGGATGCTGGAGATCGTGGCACGGTTAACAGACAAGCAACCAGGGGACACGGGATTTACCCAGACGGCGCCAATTGATGGGGATGCCGGAGGGCAAACCCTACTCCTGCTTGTCTGCTCTTTTATTGCGGCGGAACCGAAAGTTACAGGGTGCGCAGATTTGATCTGGCGTGGAGGTGTGTATGTCGTAATCGTAGGGTGTAATCGTTGTTGGGTCTGTCCTCCTCGTTGGACCCTCCTAGCCTTTATATATGGGGAGGCTAGGTCTCGGGTACCGATACGAGTAGGTTACAAGTTGTATTGAAACTCTAGTCTTGTTCTTCAAGGATCCGAAGGCGTCATGGGCCTGGGCCACCCGAAAATCTTCATGGGCTGGTGTATATTGGCCGTGGGCCTTCCTTGGGCTGGACCAGGTATGCTGAAGTTACGTACCCGTAGGGTATAACCATGTCAACTCGTTCTGGTACCGAATCCCACTCTCTAGTGGCCATAAACCTCTTGAACGACTGCAAGATGGTTTAGATGTCAGGCGTTGCAGAAATAAAGGTTCAAACTAGCTAGGGGAGTGGTACTTGTCATCTTTTGCAAAAATAAAGGTTGAAACTTACCTCATTCATGTAATATCGGTACTCGTCGTATGCATCACTCCTCTGCTGCCACTCCTGAATGGCCACATGATATTCCACATGAGCGAAATCGTAGGCTGCATCCAACTCAGGCTACAATTTCAAAAATAATGAATCTCGTCAACTTAGCCATTTAGGAACGAATGTCGGAAAGAGGATGAAAATGATAAAAACTTACATCGGTGGATTGACGCGATCGTCAAGGAGGCGGGATAGAGGGGTCGTTAGTGGTGAGGGTAGCCTTGATACGCGTAAGGTTCATGGTAGACCTGGTCACCGCATTAAGAATGCAGAGATGGCCATGCTGCCTGCCGTGCCCCGCCACGATAAACGAAACCTCGTCGGTCTCCTCCTGAATAGGGTCATCCACTTCTGGATGAATATCCTGGACCATCAAGCAGTATTGCCTCAAGCCATCTTCGGTAGTGCCAAAGTACTTGGGAAGCGAGGGTTGAGTCTCGTTTAGATCGACCTTCTTTGGGTGCATCTTTTGCCACGCTGAAATGTCGGAAACAGGCCCCCCTAGATTAGCCTCCTGCATCGCAAAAGAAATGTTATGTATATCAAGTAGGAATATGAGGCAAAATAAATGCACGTTGTTCCATGTATATATATATACCTGCCACACACTTTGTGTTCCCTTGCTGCCGTGGTTTTCCTTGTTCCGCTCGCTCACGATCTTGAACTTGGTGTGTTCCCTGAGCCACCTCATAGCCAGCGCCTCCCATCCTTCTTATTTATCATCGGACCACTAGGGCATAAACTGCAAAATCAATACTCATTTGAAAAATAGATAATGCAATTACAACTTAGTAGCAACATAGAATCTCATTGACAATTTACTTACTGACATGTAATTGGCCAATGTCATCTTAGGCGGCTTGTTGACATTGTCTTCCTTCTTGGCCCTCTCGTCCCGCTCAGAAATGAAGTGATTCATGGACGTATGATTTTCATTGTACCACTGCTGCCATATCAACTTGTGGCAAGCCGCGAGCAAAGTCGTGTCCATCGTGGCCTCATCCTCCGGAAGCAACCTGGGCCTTCAGTCATGCATAAAAAAATTGTGAGATTCATGAGTTAGCACGATGGGGTCATCAACTATGAACAAAACTCGAGAAGTGTGCCTTGCCCAAAACTTGGTGATCACAATGTTAGAAGCTTTCCTGAAGCCTAGGTATTCGATGGCCTCATAGTCCGCCCAACGGAGGGATAGCTTCTTCTTGCCACTAGGGACCACAGTGTATAAGCCCGGCCAAAACTTCCAAATCAGAGCTCCAACCAAGCTGTTAGGCATATAGGTCCCCTTTGGATATGTCCAATTGCTGCACAATAATCAAATATTAGTACATACAAAATTGTTATGACCAAAAATGAAATTACATGTAAAAAATTAGTATAGCCACTTGCTCAATGTTGTTAGGCTTAATGAGGGTTTTCCCCTCCTTGGTAGTAGGTTCCTTTGCCTAAGGAGGGACAACCGCTTCCCCACGAATCTGCAACGACTTCTCCGCTGCCTCCCTCTATGTCTCCTAGTCCCTAGACTCCATTTCCAAGTCTCTAGACTCCACCTCCCCTCCACCTCAGTAGACTCTGACCGAGCAAATTTGGAAGCCACGGTGCTAGAAGTGGAGGGTATGTCAGACAGAAAAGCTATACGTTGTGGGGGAGGTGAGCCTATATCCTCCAAACCTCGTCCTCATCCTCCCCCTACACCTCGTCCTCATCCTTGTCCTTCCTACGAGAGAGGTGCATCCTCCAATCCCTCTCCTCCCTCACCGTCGTCACCCTAGTAAAACGTTGGGGGACAAGGTGCTCTGTGCCTTCTCCTAACCTTCGCTTGACGCATCGTGTTAAGAAAGGAGGCCGATGATTCCTTGCCTTGGCTCATATTGGTTAATCACCAGCATTGAGAAAGAGTAAACAGTTAAGCATAAAGACATAATAAAATGTAGACACTGAGCACAAAGACATAATGCAATTAAGAAGCAAAAAGACCAAAGTAAACAAAAAAGACCAAAGTAAAGATAAATGCTAAGCATAAAGACATAAAAGACCCTCACCTTGAATCATCACTCTTGTAATTAAGTATTGGGTTCTCATTATCACTATTGAAGGTGATATTCCCTAGAGGACAATAAATAAAGTTGTTTTATTGATATATCTCTCAGGTTCATAATCGTTTTGTATCATGCTATAACTATATTAAGCGGAAATATTAATACATGTGTGGTATATAAAGAACCTGGTCCCTAGTATTCTGTAGTACTAGTTCGTTGGGCAGATGATGATCGAGGTTTCCCAATCATGGACTTGACTAAAACGTCAACTGACAACAAGGTCACTTAATGAAGTGATGGACACACCTGACCGTATAAATGCAATGTGTTCCAGTCACAAAGTTCAACATTGTGATATCTAGCAGAGTGTAGTAACTTAATCCTTCGACCATGAGATCATGTTTAATCACTATCTCTCGCGGATGCTTCGATCACATCAACCATCATGATCATAATTGGGTGTCTAGGTATTTCAGAGGAATAGTTGAGGTGTATGGATCAAGATCGGGATTTTCCTGTCCAAGTGACGGATAGATACTCTACGCCCACTTGGTGAGATTACATTAATGAACTTGCAAGCATGTGACTAGGTCACGGAGATGTAATATCACAAGAACGAGTAAACGTATTTGTTAGTAACAAGATTGAACATTATATGGATACATGAGATCAGGTCTTGGACAATCTAGTTATCGTTGTGCATCAGGAATAAGACTCTATGTCTGAAGGTTCAAGCGAACAACCAAATTCGTGGAATATGAAGGGACCATAATGTGTTTGTAGATACCACTGTTGGTCATTGATTCGAGAGGCTTCTCGATCATGTTTGAATATCCCGAACCATAAGGGTGTCACACTTAAGGGTAAGGATGTTACGGGTTGATCTGCTACCGATAGAGAAATAGGAAGAGAGAAAACCAAAAGCGTTCCGGAGAGATACCAAAGTGTTCGGTGATTATTCAAAAGGAGTTTTGAATAAGGAGGAATTAAATAAAGTGTATTTAATATTTAATTTCTAAACTAATATTAAACATAATTATTTGAATAAAATAAAAGGAAAAAACCCTACATGGGCCCTCCCTAGAAGGGAGGAGGCCCAAGAAGGGGAGGCGGCTAGGGCCAGGAGGGCCCATGCGCCAAGGTAGGGGCTCCCACCCCGCTGGCCACCCTTGGTGGGCTTGGCAAGCGGGTGGGGCCACCCCAGGCTAGTGGTAAGCCCCCTCCCACCTCCTCCAAGGTTTAGTCCCACCCTGGGACTTGGAGGGTGGGAGTGCCTAGATTTTTCCTATATATAGGGGTGTCATTCCTCCTCAATTCTCATCAAACAATTGGCCTTTGCCATTCTCTCTCTCCCTCTCGTGCGTGTTCCCAAGTTTGGAACATGCTCCACGAGGCAGATATTTTTCCACTCAGCACACGCCATCGTGCTGCTAGAATCGGTCCAGATCTTCTTCTTCCGCTGCCTTGCAGGACCGGGGCCCGGGAGACATCATGTAAACTGGACGTGTGTAAAACTCGATGAGGCACTGCCAATAGTGGTGCTGGATGCTTGGAGCCTTCTAGACCTCGAGGTCTGCTTTGCTCGGCTTCATCACCAATGTTTGTGTGGGAAAGTAATCCCGCGACCGGTCTTCAAAGGTAATAATATCGTATCCCGCTCATTACTTTACTTCTCCATAGATAGATCTTTGGTTAGTGTGCTCTTGTAGTAGGAAATTTTTTGTTTTCTTCCATGGAACCCCTTTAGTAGTATCAAAGTGATCTATGTGTAGATGTACCCATATGAGTATAACACACGTGGATTGTGTGGGCATTGATTTTCTAATTGCTACCCTCCTACGTGTGCTTTCTAATATCACGACAATGTCGGATGAAGCGGCCCGGACCAACCTTACACAATACCGATTCCATGACTAACATATTGCTTGTACCATATAAGTGGCTGAGGGTGTTTGTCTCTCCAAAATTAGTAGATATGGCATTTACAAAGGACGACCCTGAAAAGGGATTAAAAGTGGTAACTAGTTAATCCTTATTGTGGTTGGATTCGCAGGTAAGAGACGGTTCTTGTGCGAAAGCCAAAACAACAACGTAAAACCTGCAAAGATAAAGTACAGGTGTCTAACTTTATGTTGCTAGAGGGCAAAAGTGATATGTGTAGTTTAGGTAAGTGTTTATGGGATGAACAGCCGAAGGCAAGGTGGCACCATGCACCTGGTACAAGTGCCACCGTTCTCGATGGAGATCAAGACGCAACAACCACTACATATCACATATAAACTGTTTTCATTAGATGTTAACTATTGTGTGAATCTCATTGTGCTAGTATTAGACTACGACGGTAGCATAATAAGATAATCCCTCTACTATAATTCTAATATTCGTGTTCTCCCACAAGTGTGCACCACCAAGAAAGTTCGTCGTTATGAAGCAGGTCGTGGCGATCAGGCACAAGACATCTCGACATTCGCATATGGTGGGTGCAAGCCATGTATGCACTACAATACACTATGGTTAAATTTGGTGAGCCTAGCATGTACAAACATGGCCTCGGAACACAGGTGACCAAAAGGTTAAGCATGAGTCACATGGTGATGTGCTGTAAAGGGATCGTGTAGTCATTGAACGAATGTTAAGGGATATTCGTTTGAGTGGGAGTTCTGGTATTTTAGTTCGACTAAATAAGAACCCATATTATAAACATTAAGATTAATTACTTTGCAAATACTATTGTAGATGTCTCGTCCTACCTTCAACCTTGGCCTTTTCCTTGAGAAAGAAAATCTCAAAACTGGCATGACAAACTTCACCGCTTGGTCCTTCAATCTGAGGATTCTCCTCGTTCCCCAGAAACTCTCCTACATACTTGATGCTGCGATAGGTGACCAACCCGCTGCCAACACCTCTCAGGCTGATAAAAATGTTTATCAGCAGAAGGCTGACGATAACGCATGTGTCCAGAGTGGCATGCTCTACGCCATGGAGTGTGACATACATAAACACTTTGAGAACAAGAGCACCTTTGGTATCATCATCGACCTCAAGGCCATCTTTGCACCTCGGGCGGGTCTAAGAGGTATGAGGTTTTGAACCTCTTCTTCTCTGTCAATGGAAGAGCACGGCGGCTTGAGCGATCATATGGTCAAAATGTTTGGCTATGTTCAACGCCTGAATGATCTTGATTACAAAATCAATGACGAGCTGGCGGTTGATAGGGTGCTGCAGTCTCTGCCCCCTAGCTATAAGAGTTTTGTGCTGAACTAAAACATGCAGGGTATAGACAAAACCCTGTCTGAGTTGTTCGCCATGCTCAAGCGTGCTGAGGTGCATATCAGGAAGGAGCACAATGTCTTGATGGTCAACGAGACTGTTGACTTTAAGAAATCCGCCAAGAAGGGAAAAGGCAAGAGGGGCAAACCCAAGAAGGAAGGAAAACTTGTTGCCACTTCTTCTAGGGAACCCAAGGTCAAGCCCAGTGCCACATGCTTCTACTACAAGGGTGAGGGTCACTGGAAGCGCAACTAGATGATAAGAAGGCTGACAAGATCGTTGCCAAAGAGAAAGGTATATATGATATACACGTTATTGATGTTTTTCTTACTAGTGCCAGGAAAAACACCTAGGTATTTGATACTGATTCTATTACTCGTATATGTAACTCTCAATAGGAGTTGCGTAATAAGCGGAGCCTGGTGAAGGACGAGGTGATGATGCACGTCGACAACGGCAACATAGTTGAAGTACTTGCTGTCGGCACTCTCCTTAAGCCGACGGCCTACCTAAGCCGACAGCCTGTTTGTTCATCTGCCCGGCTCGGGGCTATTAACCGTTGGCGTAGCCTCTAGCCGTGGCACCTTGAGCTGTTGTTCCTGTAGTGGGTACTTGTGTTGAGCCCGATTTGCTGAGGTCATTGTGACGTATGAAAGTGTGAGCACTTGATGCAAAGCACGTGCAGAGTTTGCTCGCCCGCCGATCACCATATCCTCTCAGCGTGCAGGATATGGGAAATGAATGACCCATCTTAGGGTGCATCTAGCAGTCCCACCAAAGGAAAATGTGAGCTCACCATATCCTTTCTGTGTCTCCCGATTCGAGCATGGAAACAGAAGAAGAACACTTGCGATATTTGGACGTAGAAACCATGTTTCCCCCTCCTATCCTGTGCCTATGCGGTCCAAGATCTTAAACTGCTAACAACTGTACGGTTGCTGCCTTCCGTTTGCAGGAACCTACTGATTGGCTGGCTGCAAGCCCTAGCTGAAGAATTGCTCCCCATACTGGCGTCGTCCCGATAGAGCTATGGAGTAAAGTAGCAATCGCGCGCGGTGAAGGACACGACACTGTCGCGTCGATGATCAAGCTAACACGGCTAGCAAGCAGAACGTCGCGCGGTGGATGGTTTCACCGGCCTACGCTACGCGTGCAGTTGGCCCAGTTGTAGGTAAGTCGAATTCGAGCGAGGTTTACCCCGCCTCACCTACCTCGCGGTCGTGGTCGCGCCGAGAGAGAGAGAGGGGGGCCACTCGCCCACACGGTGCCTCAGCTCACTTCTTCTCCTGACTCCTCCCTCCCACTTCGCCATCGATCCATTGCTCTTTTCCTTGCTTTATAAATTCCGCACCACTCGAACCAACACCGGCCAGGAGCGCAGAAGGATCCTACCAAACCTAGCTACCATATCGTTCTACTAATTGGGCTTCGCCGCCTGTCCCTGCTTCACCGCCGGTCCTCTGCTTTGGGCGACGTTCACAGCTCCCATCCAACATAGTATCAACATGACTGTCGTCGAGGTCGACGCTGCCGCGGCACAGCCCGCCGGGAACGGGCAGACCGTGTGCGTGACCGGCGCGGCTGGGTACATCGCGTCGTGGCTTGTCAAGCTGCTGCTGGAGAAGGGCTATACTGTCAAGGGCACCGTCAGGAACCCAGGCACGTAGTACTGTCATTTTCGTAGTTTATGTATGTTGAGACGGCCAGCTACGGGAAGTGTATTAATTATTGCCGAGTGCACATGCAGATGACCCGAAGAACGCGCACCTCAAGGCGCTCGACGGCGCCGCCGAGCGGCTGATCCTCTGCAAGGCCGACCTCCTCGACTACGACGCCATCTGCCGCGCCGTCCACGGCTGCCAAGGCGTCTTCCACACCGCCTCCCCCGTCACCGACGACCCCGTACGTACTCGCTCAGCACCACCGCTAGCTTCTCTGTCGCCGGCCGTCATGGCAGCACGTACACATGCGCACTAGCGCAGCGCCAGACGCTGATCGACGCATTACGTACGTACGCAGGAGCAAATGGTGGAGCCGGCTTTGAGGGGCACGGAGTACGTGATCAACGCGGTGGTGGAGGCCGGCACGGTGCGCCGGATGGTGCTCACCTCCTCCATCGGCGCCGTCACCATGGACCCCAACCGGGGGCCAGACGTGGTCGTCGACGAGTCCTGCTGGAGTGACCTAGACTTCTGCAAGAAAACCAGGGTGAGTGGCGCGTGCTCAATTTTTTAATTTACTTCCCTTCCTCGTCCCTAGAACCTTTTTCTGCGCCATGCTAGTAAATCCCTTTCCAAAAAAAAACTTGAAAGATAGTATGTTGTATGATGAGTTTCTCTATAGGTGAATCATTACAACTACCACCCTAAATAAAAGTGTTCGACTTTTGATGCAACCTTAGGGATGTAAAGTAGGACAAATGGGACAAGTGGGTTCATAGTTTTAGACCTCTAGAGTAACTCTAAACTAAGTGGGAGAAGTAGGACAAGTAGGATTTAAAAATCTCACTTATCCCATTTATCCCACTTAGTTTAGAGTTAGTCTAGATGTTTAAAAGTGAAATCCCACATGTCCCAATTGTCGTATACAGGAGCGATCGTCTACGTGTGCTCTGCTTGTCGTGACCATTAGGTTTGCAGCTAGCTATAGTTTTCACCAATCTAGCGACGAACTTGAGCACGGCAGTAGCTCGGATAAATGGACAATTCCAAAAGGTAGCGGAAGTCTGGTACAGTTTCGGTTTACCTACGAGGGGATGCCGAAAATGGACGCACACATGTGTGACATGCGCAGCAACCGATCACGAGTTATCCGCCGAAACGGGCATGTCGGAATCTTCAGTCTTTTAGTTAAAAGCACATACGACTGATCTAGATAGTACCACCAAAATATATATATGTAGTAGTATGAGCAAATAGCAATTAGAAAGCATTTCTTTTTTAGATGGGAGTGCAAAGTCGTTTCTGCCATTGTTCAAGGGCCAAACTGACCTTTAATTTACCGCCCTTTCTTTCCTGTCAAAAACTATATTACCCCAAAGTTTGTTTCGTCAAATGAACAGATAGTTCGGTGCTATCTCAGTGCCATTTACCCACTAGCTTTCGAGCAAACCAATGCCATCCTATTTGAATCGGGGTGTCCAAGTAGCCAATATTACCTCCGCACAAAACAAAAGCCAATATCACCTACACAAAAGTTAGTACTAACTAATCCAGAACCGTTGGTAATTCTAGACCTTCTTAGAGAGGGGGGAAAATGCATGGGCAAAAGCAAAATCATGCATATGGGCAGTAACAATTTATTTGTTTTCCACTGAAAGTATAGCACTAAACGATCTAACCTGGACAGTACCAGAAGCTAGTAGAACGCAACGTACGACGTACGTGGCGCGCGATCTACGACGCGACACTAGTAGACAGTCTCCGCGTGCCCACGACCATGCTTGGAATTTTTAGCTAGCTCGCCAGAGCCGCCGACTGCAGGCATGACTCGCGAAGGAAATAATTGGTTGTGTCTAGTCTAGGTGGACTCTGATTTTTGGATGACTAAGCTGGTAGTGCTAGCTACTCCTATTATTCCATTTCGAAAAAAAGCTACTACTCCCTCGGTCTTAAAATTAATGTCGCAGGTTTATTAAAATTTAGATAAATCTAGCCTATAAATTCATCCAAATTTTGAAAACCTGAAACACTTTTAAATAAATCTAGCATGTAGATTCATCCAAATTTTAAAAACCTGCTACATCTATTTTGATACGGGCACGAAACTGAATTCGGAGTATCTTTATCTTCTATTCTTGATTCCACTTGTTAGCACGAAACTTGAATTAGTTCGGAGATAACATATCCCTAGAGTTAGACATAAAATCTCATAGTAGTACTATGTTAGTTTCATTTAACAAAACCAAAAAATTGGAACAAAATTGATCACACCTCGAGAGGACGATCTCCATGGACTGAGCGGCACGTTTGCTCATGTTTTGTTTGTGCAAAAATTCAGAACTGGTACTGCTACGGGAAGGCGGTGGCGGAGCAGGCGGCGTGGGAGGCAGCGCGGCAGCGCGGCGTGGACCTGGTGGTGGTGAACCCGGTGCTGGTGATCGGTCCCCTGCTTCAGCCGACGGTGAACGCCAGCATCGCCCACATCCTCAAGTACCTGGACGGGTCCGCCAGCAAGTTCGCCAATGCCGTCCAGGCGTACGTGGACGTCCGCGACGTGGCCGACGCCCACCTCCGCGTCTTCGAGTTCCCCGCCGCCTCCGGCCGCTACCTCTGCGCCGAGCGCGTCCTCCACCGCGAGGACGTCGTCCGCATCCTCGGCAAGCTCTTCCCGGAGTATCCCGTCCCCACCAGGTACGTACACGCGTTAATCCGATCGATCACGTGCTTGCCATTCTTTACCATAATCCCATTGCTTCAATTAGTAACTAATTCCCCCTTGTTCATGATGCTTCATTGCTTCTCCTGATGATTTACATACTCACTTGCTAGTAACTAACTGCGTTTATAGTACAATCTACCAACCGTAGAGAGAGAAACTAACAGCAGTATGTCGGGTGTCCCGGTCGAGTGCTGCAGTTAACTCGCACAGCACAGAGTATATCGATCACTGGATGCAGGTGATCTGCAGCTTCCATCCATGCATGTGGTTCTGTAGTGCAAAGACGCATTAGGGAAAGCTGACATCACTAGGAGTAGGTAGCCAGTAGTGAGCTGAGCTCCCGTACTGAAGTGGGTGGATCCCATCGTTGGTAGGTAAGGATGGATGGTAGATCGATGAGCTCCTTGTTGTAAGCGAGTGACCACCAGTTCGTTCACCATCCACCTGCTAGCTAGTGGCCTCAGCCGGTTCAGGTGAACCAACCACCTCCCTGCCTGCATCACTCTGCTCCGAGCCTTCAGCTAACTACAGAAGCGATGCGAACACAGACACTAGGCTAGCAGGTAGCTTCAAACCAAATGTTGGTGAACAGCAACACAAGTCATGTGCTAGTTCGGAGTTTTTTTTTTGTTTGGACCTAAAATGGCCCTTTTCATAGCCTAATCTGCCTCGTGACCCGTCACAAAACTTATTTCTTCTCCCGCCGCTTTGGGCTAGCGTGATCGAAACCCACGAAACGCCAGTCGGGTTGGCTGCACAAAAATGACCTAGCAGACTTTGGCCCAAACCTGATAGGTGACGCCATTCTGCTTGGCTAGTTCGAGATTGTGTTCAGTGTTCCCGAGGCAACACAAAAATGGCAAAGGGTACATAGCTGACATTCGCAGCAGTTGTGCGCGTAGCTGTCCACGGAAGTAGTAGGTGAGTTGAGAGATTAGTAGTAGATAGATAAAACCTCGCACAACCAGCTCTGTCTGTGCTATAGGATTTATCACGGGTACCTATCCACACGGTAGAAATGCGTCGCGTCAGGGTAGAAAGCAGCGTGCGCGACATCGAAACCCAAATGGTATTTCCCCTGTTCTTTCTAGCTGGTGTCGCTAACCAATTCGCGTGCATGTGATGACTGCTCCAAGTCTCATTGCAGTTGGAAGTATTGTTGGGCAAAACACCACTTCTCTATTGCCAAGAAGTGGCGCTGACCTCTAAACGAGTGAGTTGCTAGTAGATAAGAAAGATGTACTGTAGTACTTATAAAGTAGGCAGTCTGATTGAAAGGTATCTCTAGATAATTTTCCTGCAGACTTCTGAATCATTCATTATTAATGTCGACAAGCAACTCAAACATGGGGAATGAATATTCAACCTTCTGTGCTCGCCAAACTGTCGTTATAGTGGCTGGACTAAATGATCTGCCGGTCATGCCTTTCGTCTGAGTATCCTGCGAACCATGCCCAAATTCTTTCGTCAACATTAATGTGAGTTTCATGTGATACTCTTGCTTCAAAGATACTACCTGTTGGACTCCAGTATGGGGGATGCTCAACTTTCAGTCGGAGTATCCTGCAAACCGTGCCAAAATTGTGTCTTGTGTTTAGTCAAGATTAATGTGAGATTCATGTGACACTCTTGCTTCAAAGATACCTCGTGGGCAATTGACGCGCATTGTCCTTCTGATGTCGTAATCTTTACCAAACCTGCCCTTACAGTACGTCGCGAGATGGTGTCATCACTATGCCTTGTTTGTGTCAATGTGATGGAGGAATCTCAGCTTCGCACAAGTCACGCATCATGTTCACACTTTGAATTGGTCAACGTTTCTCTAGCAAGAGACCACCGAATAATGAAAGATTCCTTCAAGTATATACTACTTCGGTTTAGCACGGTTGATGATTGCAGTGATGTCAACATGTACAATCTGAATTTTTCTCCTTTTCAAAGAATGGGAATTGTCACTGATTTAGTGTGATGCTTGTGACAGGTGCTCTGACGAGGGAAACCCGAGGAAGCAGCCATACAAGATGTCGAACCAGAAGCTCCAGGACCTCGGGCTCGAGTTCAGGCCGGTGAGCCAGTCCCTGTACGAGACGGTAAAGAGACTCCAGGAGAAGGGCCACCTTCCGGTGCTCAGCGAGCAGACGGAGGCGGACAAGGAAACCCTCGCTGCAGAGCTGCAGACAGGGGTTACCATACGAGCGTGACGAACAAGATATATCACAAAGAAAACAGCAAGCAATGTCCATACTGTTACTGTCCTGTAAACCAGCTAGTGTTTGTTCAATGTCTAATCTAAGTTCTTGTAATACCATGTCGTTTCAATTGAACTAGAGTGGCCGAATAAATATCTCTACAAAAGGTTGCTAATTTTAAGAAGTGGATTTTGTGTATGCAAACCAGAAACTAGGTTTTTAGTACCATATATATATATATACACACCATACGGCTGGAGTTTGGCTTAGGTATTACAACATGCTCATCCCCTAACACAAAAGAATCACTATGTTCTACTTATGCTGATGCAGAAGCAACTCTACAAAACACCCGGTCTGCAATCCTTACTTGATCATGACAGTAGAACATCAATGCATGACAAGGTAAAATAGTAAATCGAAGGGGGAAAGGATGCAACCAATGACACTTGATAAAGATGCTGCAACTATTAAACAAAATAGTTGGTAAAAAGAATGAAGAGTTGGTGATGAGGCAATGCAACTAGAGTGCAACAGAAGTTACAGAAATCCACCCTCAACTTCTTCAAAGTTAAGAAATGAGGTCAGTGAGAAACAAGGAATCTTCAGTACTCGATTGGAATCAACAGTGATAGTACTGAATATAGTGGTGGCACCTCTTTATCATCAAGAGAGGGAATCTTAAATCTTACACAACCTAACCCAACACTATAAATGGCAACATGACAAGAACGTATATTCATCAAAGCTGGTCCAGGAAAGACAGAACAGATCAAATAAGATAAACATGCATACAAGATGCCATCCTCTTAAAGATGAAGTTATTTTAGATAGGAAGTGAAACAGGAACAAAAGTAATACTGTACCAAAAGTAAGGAATGCCAATCCATTACAAAGCAAAATGAAGACGTTATTCACCTTGACATACTAGCCACAAGCATGCTCAAGATTAGATTATCCCACAAAAACCAACAGTTTTTACTACCTCGAACCAGAAGTCTTGTATACTCATGTACTACTCAAGGAATTTTGAATAAATTTTCATAGCGATCCAGATGACAAAATTGACCATGTAATACTAGCTCCATTACTTGGTTTTGGGGAATGTAATGAGTTGGAAATAAAATAAGGAGTTTCAAGGATGATGCCATGATGGATGAGGGATTCTGAAGGATGAAGCCATGATGGATGAGGCGATCTTTCTAACCAAAGTGTCCCAAAAATATACCAGGACCACTGCCATCCCCACCAATTGGGAGTGTAAACCATGGTACATTTAACTGAAGACATAAAAAATCTCTAAATAGCCCAGGAATGAACCAAGGATCTTCTATCAAGGCCCAACGAAGCTATGATAGAATTTGGATGGTCTTAAAATGGTCCATTACTCCATTCAAACTTCTCAAAATCTGCTTAGAAGCTTAGTATTCTCTTTTGATAGTTAGATGCACGTAAAGTCCATGCCGAGAACTTCATTTTAGCATTGTGAAATCACATGTAATACACCAGAGCCAATGACATAGAAAGAGGTACTGCTTTCTAACAGGTTACAAGTAACATGCCTTATGTTAGTGAATGTGTTGAATGAACTTTCCAGAATTCATCTTTGTTGTGTCAAAAGTTCATCTTTGTTTCTGATGCTATAGCAGCTTTACCTTGCAATCCTTGATCACAACAGTATAATAACAATACTGTACAGATCATAGCATCATCACACATAAAAGGAACAGGCAAGGCAATGACTGCTTTAAAAATATGCTAAACTGTGGAATAAGAAAAAGGAGAAGAGTAAAAGGAAAGGAATCTGAAATGAGAACAATTACAATCAAGTGTGATACTAAACAGAGTGGTGTAACATCGTTATCAGGAGAAACCAAAAAACCTTATCCAACCTAACCCAACACAAGAAATGGTAACATGTCGCCATCAAGTCTGGTCCAGTGTTAAGCCAGAACAGACTGTAAGAGTAACACATAACATAGCATAGAAGATGCCAATCTC
The DNA here is from genome assembly GCA_023614405.1 of Avena insularis. NCBI lineage: Eukaryota > Viridiplantae > Streptophyta > Magnoliopsida > Poales > Poaceae > Avena > Avena insularis. The sequence goes on from CM042692.1 coordinate 109,087,856, forward strand.
TAAGGATGAATATAAGATCATGTGCAGTTAATTTCAGTCCCAAATATGATATAAAATGGCACAAAACTGAGACAAAGTTGAAATGGGTACGTGCATTTTTTTTTCTGGGAGACTATTTGGAAATAGAGCATTGATCTGATCACTGCAAGGACAGCTTAACAATTTATGGCCGGATTGAAATTCAAGCTCAATCCCCTCAAAACAGAACTATCACAGGCCAAAACTCTAATTATTTACTCGATTTTTTTTTTATTAAATGTACATTGAAAATAACTCTCTACCAAAGCTACTGGTTTGCAGCTCATATTATTTGTTGTTTCACTGAACTATTTAAAAACCCTTTTAGTTAGTCCATCCCCATTTTCTTATCTTTTAAATATTAAATATATCAGCACCCCTGCATCCCCAAATTTCCAGGCGAATATAACTTTAAAAATAGTGAAACTACTTTGAAGGCATTACAAATTTATAATGGATCAACTAACCGTACAATCATTATTATAACCAACCAAAAAAACACTTCATGCAGAAAACCAGAAACCTATTCACATATAAAGAACTGTTTATTCTCTGGTTTATTCATAACATTCTAGATTTTCCATATTATGCTTTATGTTCCCCACATAAGACATACTTATGTGGGAATTACCCCATCCGCATTTTCTTGCAAATTAACACATAAGGTCTTATTTATACCATATCAAAAGATGGTTATCAATGGTGCAATAAATTAGTTCTGAAAAATCTGCATGGAGGACTAAACTACAGAACGGTTCAATGAAGGCTAAAAATTAACAGAAGGCCATAAGGAGCCCCAACATGCTCAAATGATTTCATAACATGGTCCAATGAGGCTAAGATAGAACATTCATTGGCCACAAAGTGGTTTATTTCTAAATAAGTAAAAAGTGTTCACATAATCTGAGAAAACCCCCAAAAGTGTTCACATAATCTGAGAAAAACCCCAAAGGAATAGCCATGCAAGCTCATCAGAAAGATTATTCAAATCGATATGGATCCAATGATGCTGAAACATGGATTAAGCAACAGTGCAATTCATACAGTAAGAACAGGGAGGTCATGGATAAACTGAGAACATTTATACCAAAGCACGCACTTGGTCGTCACCTAGCACCTAGGCTGCTAGGCATCGTCTTTTTGAACCATAATAATAAAAAGAGGGATAAAGCGCATTAAAATTTACTGCAAATAGATCTACCATCCCAAGGTAGTACTAATTGGAAAATAAAATCGTTTGTCCATCACACATTTCGTGGTACTTTTAATTCATTATCTATATGATGGTGCTAAGCAGTACTCTAGACAATCTAACTGGAGAAAACCTCCCTCAATGATATTATTTCACATATCAAGTTTCATCCATGGAAACAAAGCATCAAAGGACAGAATGTCATAAGGATTACAGACCATACTGCAAGTCTGCAATAAGGATAAAGACAGCACTACAACAAACAATCCTGATTGCTATAAAGTCACAGACAAGTTCATTCCACCCATTCACAATTTCTTGAACATACTACGCTACACAAGACATAAGCATCCATCTGAACGATACTGACTCTGAAACAAATACCATGTCGGCCAGATTCCAAAGTGACGATCCAGTTCAATTCGGTGCCAAGAATAGAATCACCGGCGAGCTACCTATTGCTTGAACGTGTAGGGCTGGGGCAGCGATATGGGGCCTCGTTGGTCCTCATCGGCGTCGAGCAGCCTCTGTACCCGCTTCTTGGCGCAGTGCTGCCGGTCGAAGTGCCTCACCTGGCAAAGAAGTCGAAACCAAGTGTTAGGAGAATCAAGCAAAGACGCGAATCACGGAGGGGACAATCGACGGGCGGCTGGATGCGAGGTGGACGGGGGAAAATTACCCAGGAGGGGCGGCAGCTGTTGACGTACTGGGCGCGGGACTTCTTGCAGTCGGCGGGGTAGAGGAGCCCCACGTTGGCGATCTCGGTGGGCTTCTTGTCGGCGTGGTTCTCCAAGCAGGCGTAGAAGGCATCTCGGGCCTTGGAGGATCGAAGCGCTTGAGTCAGCAACGGAGAGGAACGGGGTTAGCTGGTGCAGGGATAGGGTTCGGAAGTACCTTGTAGCAGGATTCGCGGCCCTTGGAGAGGACGTCGGCCATGACGGTTCCGTCCTGGTGGTGGTCGGAGTCGGAGCCGAGGGCGGTGGGCATCGGCCGTGGTGAGGGGTTGGGGATTTTGTTTTGCGACGTTCCCTTGGGGCAGGGGAAAGGCAGCGGGTGGGCCGGCGCAGGCTAGGTGCGTCGTCCTGGGCAAGCATGGGACCTCGAAATAAGGCCTGGTCAGCGTGGACCAGGGGAGGTGCTATATACCGACCTGGTCGGTATGTACCAGGCGTGGCACACCCCTGGCTGGTTTTGGGCCGGCCCAAATGCTTTTTTTTCGTTTTTTCTGTTGTTTCTGTTCAGTTTTTTGTGTGTTTTCTATTTTTATTTTTTAAAATCTGAACATTTTCAAAAATATGAACACATTCCAAATTTTAAAGTTTTTAGAACATGATATTTTGAATGTAAACATTTTTTGAATATAAATATTTTTGAAATTTGATTTTTTTGAAACAGTCAATTTTAAAATTTGAAACATTTTTGAATCTAAATAAGAAACAAAAAAACAACCAGGAAGAATCTGAACAGAATAAACCAAACGGGAAATCGATTGCTATATGGGCCTGGCCCAAAACACGGACCACAAGTGTGTGGTGTGTGGTAGGGCACCCACATGGTCGACAAATAGGATTTTCCTAGACCACTGCGTGGAGCCAAAGAAAAAAAGGACAACGCTAGGCGTCTCCCGGGGATAGGGAGCACGTATCCCCACCTCCCCATGTTCGACACGTGTATTTCGAGCCACCCACGTATGGGGAGAATTTCACCACTCCTCCCGACAAAAAAAGCAAGCCCCAACCTTGTTGTCCCCGACCCCGGCGCCACACTCATGTTGTTCCTGACCCCGGCGCCATGGGGGCTTTGACTGCCATCCAGCTCCAGCCCGCCTCGTTGTCCAGTTTCGGCGAGGTCTAGCCACGACTACGCCATCCACCCGCCATAGCATCGCCCTACAACCATTGTAGCAGCGCCAACAGCGGTCGTAGGAACACCGCACATCTTTTGTAGTAGCCATGCCATGCCAGCACCGGCGAGGGCCACTCGTAGGTCGTAGCAACGCCGCATACCCATGGTAGGAAAAGTAGTCGTTGCCTCTAGCAGAGCACCGCCGCCCTTGTAGCAGAGCGCCACCGCCCATGTAGTAGAGCGTTGTCGCCCATGTCGCTGCTTGTACCAGTGCGCCTCCTCCCATGTAGCAGAGCACCGCCGCCCATGTCGCTGCTTGTAGCAGAGTTATCGTCGGCCTTGTAGCAGAGCGTCATCACCCCATGTAGCAGGGCCCCGCTTGTAGCAAGCTGCGCCATCGGAGAGGTGTTGTTATCCCCTTGTAGTAGCGACGGTGACCGGTTGTAGCACCGCTGTTATCCCCTTGTAGCAGTGTCGATATCGGATGACGCAAGAAGCATCCACCGGTGCCCTGTGTAGCAACGGCGTGCGCCGCGTGTAGCATCAGCGGGTCGCCGGATATAGCAATGGTGGGTGCCTCAAGTAGACTATTCTCTCGTCGTAGGTAGCATCGTCGGCTACCCTTTGCAGCAGCAGTGCCCCGGTTTGGGAGCAACTCCTCCCGCGGCTGGAAGCACCGTAGGTTGCCGATGGGAAGCATCTCCAGTGGCCGGCGCAGCGGGGGAGAGCAGGGGCGGCGTAGCAGGGAGGAGCAAGGCAGGAGCGCCACGGATTTAGTCTAGGAGAGAACGAGTGGAAGAAGACTCGCGGGTGTGTGGGGATAAGATAGTCATGGTGGACCTCAACATGGTCATGTCTCACGCAAGCAAGGACACGCGTCACTAGGAACCGGGGGACGTGAGTCGCGCGATCCCCCGCGTGAACCATATCATTTACCAAAAAAAAAGGAGGCCTTATACATACACTACATCTTCCGGTTGCGACATTTCCTATTTGTTGCTCATTGCGGGGCGCTCGTAGCGCTTTCGCAAAATGAGCTAGCCTAGACTCCTTTCCCAATCGATCTGCTTTCTTCCAGGGATTTAGGTTTCGACTTTGGTTCATTTTTTCTTCGTTTTGGTTCGTTTTTTCGTTCAGACTTGAGAATGTTTAGATTTTGAATTCAGAACTTAATAAATTTTAAAATTGAAAAAAATAGATTTTGAAAATAATCAAATTTGAAAATGTTCAGATTTTAAAAATGTTTATACTTAAATAATATTCAGACTAATTTTTTTAAAAAATACAACAATATTTATGTATTAGGCTGCATTCTGACCAGCCCATGAAGAAGTGGTTGTCAACGGGACCGAAAGATAGCGTGTCTCGCGCTGAGCGGTGCATATGAGCACCCGCGCGGCGCCAACAAAAGGACCATGAGTGGGCCGACCCGCTAGCACAATTTTTCTCCTTTTTACATTTTGCCCTTTTTCTATATTTTTTCTCTTTGTTTTCCTTTTTCTTTATTTTCTATTTTTGTATACTATAAAAACTATTTTGTAAAAATGAACATTTTTTACATATAAAAATGTTTTCAAAACAACATGAACAATTTGAAAACCAAATTATCTTTCTCAAAAAAAAAATTATCCATGAACAATTTTTCTTCAACCTCGTGAACATTTTTTTGAACTCATTAGCCTACTGTTTGAAATCATGAGTAATTTTGTTAAGGCTTGCGAATCTTTTTCGAATTTGTTCACCTACTTTTGGAAAAGGAATTTTATAATATTCTGAACTTTTTTGAATTTGTTAACCTATTTTTTGAATCCATGCACAATTTAATTCAAGCTCGTGAACATTTCTCAAATTCAATAAACTAATTATGAAATACATGAACAATTTAATTAAGCCTTGTGAATAATTTTCCAATTTGTTAAATTATTTTTGGAATTCATAAATAATAAATTAAGCCTCGTGAACATTTGTTTCGACTCATTAAACTATTTTTTGGATACATGAAAATCTAATTAAGCCTCATGAACATTTGTTCGAATAAGTTAACCTAAATGTACAATCAACAAAAAATCTTTTAAACATCGTGAACTTTTTATCAATACTTTAACCTATTTTTGGAACCCATGAACATTTTTTGAATAAGTTAACCTAATTTTAGAACCTATGAACAATTTTTCTAAGCTTGGTGGCCATTTTAAGCTATGTGAACAATTTTAATATGAAATAAACATGAAAAATAAAAAGCGTGAGCATTCTTAATAAGAAGGTAAATATAAAAATGAAAAACAAACAAAAACTATTTAAAATGAACATAAATAAGATTGAAAACGAGAAAAAGAATAGAAAACCTGCAAAACCTGAAAACCAAAACAAAATAGCAAAAACGAAGCTAAAAACAAACAAAACTGAAGAAAATAAGAAGAGCAACGTCGGGGAGCTGGTCGAGGCCCAAAACGCCCGCTACAACACAAAAGGGATGTGCGGGATGAGCACTCCACTCCGCACCGAGCGTTGTATAGGATTAGCGGAAACTTGGATTCGCAGTCACAAACTCCCACCGAGATACTTCTTCCCCTAAAAAGCAAGATACCGAATGAATCTCCTATTAAATAAAGAAACCAAGATACTAGAGGAATCTCTAATAAAAAATATCTCCTATTGAATAAAATGTTTGATTCGGGAAAACCAGGATATCCCTTACCCACTGACTATGGCCCCCTGCGCGCCGTACCAGAGGAGGCAGTATGGGTGGGGCCGTGATGGCTCGCAGTTGCTTGGAAGGAAACATCATCCATGACGTCGTCCTTGATGGCCTACATCAATCATGACCCGACCACAACTGCTTTGCACCAGGCCCGATGGTGCTAGTGGAAGACAAGGGTTCCATGTGCACCAGGCCCGATGGTGCTAGTGGAAGACAAGGGTTCCATGTGTGGTCGCCATTAGCATAGCCTCCAACATACTACATTTCCGTGGCGGGGCAAGTGGCTCTCCCAAGGGTGAAATAAATCATACTTGTAATATAGAACGACCAGAAAAGGCCTAGACCCGTACAGGGTGGCAAGTGGAGGGGTTTTGATTCTCGGCAAACAGATTTATAGGTGTAGGGGCTTGTGATTGTATCACCCTCAAATCGGCCCTATACACATGTTAGCAATTCCCGCCAAACTCACATAGAAATGATTCAAAGATACCCACCAGGCACTTGCATACGGGTGAAAACCGAAGTAATATCATTACATAATAGTTCATGATGGAACCCACCGAAACATATATATATATATATATATATATATATATATATACAACAATGACTAAACGAGTCAAGTTTACAGATATACTATACAAAGATCCAAACCGCTTTGAAAACAATACAACATTCAAGTACGGATAAGATAAAAATTGAGCTAAGAGCCCTAAAGAATAACTAATGACGTCCATAACCCTTCCCAGGACAAGCCGGAAGGGTAACCCTGCTAACAACGTCGAATTTATACCTGTTAAACAAAAGAGGTACCGACAAAGTGCAAGTAAAAAAGTGAGCGGTCAGTACTGAGGCCAGTATACGGTGAGTCTTAGAATTTCGCGGCTCTCACCTACATAGGTATGGTGGACTGAAGAGGTAGCAAAGTATGCACTAATCAACCAATAGAGACTCGATACAACTGTCGACTACCAGAGAGGGGTAAGAAGGACCTATTCGGAACCAACCTGATACTAACACCAAACATACTCTTCCTGATATTTCCCCCTCGAGACCAAACGAGAAAGTCATGCCGAGAAAAATCAAACAGTTGGCAGTTTTATTAATCATTCCATTGTAGTTGCAACACTTACTATCAGATATAGATGGTATAAAATATTCCAATATCACAAGCTATTGTCACTTTTAATTAACCATTCCATTATAGTTGTAATACTTACTAGGCAGGTATACATAGCATGAGACACCCCAATTCTATCAGTTGTTGGCACTTTTATTTATCCATTCCATTATAGTGGAGTTGATTACTAGTCATGCCAAACTCAAATTTATAACACTACTTTAGTTATAGTTGTCTATGGTCGAGACACTGTATTCCAAGTAGTCCATAGCAGCAGACGTGGATTTTCGAAAAGATTTACCCTATAGGGGTGCACAAATAGCAACACACGCACGATCAACCTCGGAAAAACCAAATAAAACGCAACGAAGCCTCACGACAAAGCATTCACAGGATTCAAAATTATTTCGGGGGGTCATCCCACTAAACTACCCGCAACGAAGTTCACGGACTCCGAGACAAACCCAGGGTTTGTGTCAATGGCTATAAACGACTGGGAACCTGAAAGTGTGACTGGACTTGTCGATACCGCAAAAACACTCCGCAATCTTAAACAGTACAAGCGCTCCACGCACAATAGTAAATAAAGCAGTAAAATATGACATAAGTACATGATAGTAATAAATATCCAAACTAGTTTGTGACCCCCAAAAATAAGATGTGAATCAAGCTCGGGCTAAGGGGAGCGGCGAGGAGGCATGCAGGAGTCGGTGGGAGAGCGGCGACGCTCCGGTGGTGGGGATGGCGAGGTATGCTGCGGCGAGGAGGCAGCAAGGCGTCAAGGTGAGATGTGGAGAGGAGGGCAGAGGTGGCGCGACACTGTGGAGGCGGGTGCACAACGCGACGAGGCTTGGTGGAATCTCATGGGGAAAGGAGAGAGGGACGCGTAGAGGAAAGGGTGGTGGGTCCGTAGAGTTAGCATGGCTGGAATGCGAGATGAGCATCGGGGCGAGGTGTCAGGCTCGTTTGTCGAAAGCGGGGTGGGTTCGGACACGCTGCAGGGTGGCCGGGGCAACATGTGCGGGTGTAGTGAAAGCGTGATTGCCAAGTGCGGGCGGGGTTGCATCGAAGTGGGTGCACCGTAGGGGTTGCGTGTGCTACCTGCCTTAGGTCAAATCTGTATGCGTCTGGCAGCGGCGAAGGCGTGTCGTGTGTGTAGTGTGTGCGTGTGGTAGGTTAGGTGGCTGCATGTGTGTTTAATTTAGGTGTGGGGGTTGGGTTAGGGCTAGGGGATTTAGGGTTATGGTTTGGTTTTGTTGGGCCTACCAGGGTGGTAGGTAGCGTAGCCTACGGGCTGGGCTGCCTCCCCGGTACAAAAATATTTTAAATATTTATTTTATTTTCAAAAGACTTTGCAAATGGTTTTTAGTCAAATAAAATATCTAAGTAGAACCGGGGTTTTGATTTGAAATAAACGGAAGGGAATTAATGTAGAAAAAATAGGGCCTTTAGCAAAATAGTTTTAGGTAAATATGCATGCAGTCATGATGATACTCAAATGCAATGTGGCATGATGATATGAGCATGTTATCATGATGATGTACAAAATAAAAATAACAAGCGATTTTCTAGTAGTAGTTTTACCCGGGGTGCTATAGTGCTCACGATACGATGGGCTAATAACCTCAAGACACACAAGATTTATACAGGCTCAGGCCCCGGGTTGATGATCCGGTAAAGAACCTACTTTCTATGTGGGATATCTTTATATATAGAGCGTGTGAGGTGGTCATATATTATAAGGGTGCTCTAGCTAGCAGGAATGCTTGGCTAACCGAGAACTATATGAAGGAGATATGCCCTAGAGGCAAATAATAAATAGGTTTTTATTGTCATATCTCAGTTAGTTCGTAATAGTTTCATACTGTGCTATAACTGTATTAATACGAAACGTTAATACATATGTGGTATGTAAACAAACCAAGTCTCTAGTTACCTCTAGCGAACTAGTTCATTGGTCATGAGGATGATCTAGGGTTTCGAGATCATGGGCATTTATGCCAATTGACAATAAGGTCACTTCATTAGTTGAATGATGTGATAGACAAACAACCCAACCAGTTGTATCTTAATGATATCTAGTTACAAAGTTTATCATTAATGATAAACTAAGAAAACCTCGCAACCTGATCCTTAGACTGTGAGGTAATACAAATCACCGTTCTGGAGGGAGCTTAGATGGTTATCAAGTATCACTCCATGACTGGGTGATCGAAAAGGTGCCACTCAGGTTTCTCAAAGGGGCATGCAGAGGCTTACATATCAAGACCAGGATTTTCCCATCCATGTAACGAACATATACATTAGTGGCCATCTCGGTGACGTTGCATTAACGAAGCTTGCAAGCGTGTGACTGGGTCACAGAATGCAACGACACGGAAACGAGAAAACAAGTTCATCGGTAGCGAGATCGAACAAAGGTATGGAGATACCGTAGATCAAATCTCGGCTGTACTAGGTATCAAGTGGCAAAGGGAATGGGAAATGACTGTTTACGGTTCAAACGACATTATCATCGTGGAATGCACAAGGGTCATTATGGGCATCCCGGTCCCGCTATTGATCATTGATGGAGATCATGTCTATTCCATTCCCGAGCCGTGGGGAAATACACTTAAGGGTACGATGAGCTAGAGATCCTCTATAAGTTGGAATAACCATATGAAAGAGAAAAGGAAACCAGAAAAGTTCCGTGAGAGAACCGGAATCGTTCTGAGAAAGATCCGAAGTCGTTCGGAGGGGTTGACTTTCTCCTTCCCTCTCTCTCTCTCTCATCTCCATGCGTTGGCACGGTCCCAAGTAAGGACTATCCATGCAAGAGACACCGCACCTGCAACACGTCGTTGCGCTGCAGGGATTCCAAGCTAGAGATCTATTTCCGCACTCCCGACAGGGATCAAGGAGTCAGAGGTCGTCGTCGTACACCGTATGTGTATGAAACTATGAGGGGCCTCACTTGAGGCACCTTGGATGTTGTGAGCCGGAGCTGCTGCACGATGAAGAAGGAGCAAGGGGTGACCTGTGAGGATCTTCACAACCTTGAGATCGACTACGAGTTCGACTACTTCAACCACGTTCCCCTCGGAACGTTAAACGCGTATGGTCTACAAGGGTATGTATTCTTTATGCTCCGGTCATTACCACATTACTACATAGATAGATCTTGGCAGTATTAGGCGGTTCCAACGTAGGACTTTTTTTCTTTTCTGCTGCGGAACCCTTTAGTGGTATCAGAGCCGATCTATGCGTAGGAGTGCTGTACGGCCAGTACACACAAGTTTTGTGCGGGCATTGATCCCTTAGTTGTTACCCTCTAACGTGTACTTGTTTATATCGCAGCATTGTTTGATGAAGCGGCCCGGACCGACCTTATGCGTATTCGTACGCGAGACTGGATCCATGCTCGACATACGGCTTGTTCCGTATAAGTGGCTCGCGGGTGTCTGTCTCTCATTCAATAGTTAATATAGCATTTACAATAGAGGTCCCCGGAAGGGGTGTAGTAGAGACAACTGTTGGATCCATGTTGTGGTTGGAAAGTTCGTAGATTAGAAACAGTTCTATTGCGAAAGACCTAACAACCACGTAAAACTTGCAAAAGATAAAGTAGAGGCGTCTAACTTTATTTTGCAGGAGGGCATGTGTTTTGATATGGTATTGGTCGTTACGAAGGTAAAGTAGTTTACTTTTATGTTACTAAGTTAAGTAGTAATAGCCATCATTCTGATGGACGACCAGGTGGTGGCGTCGTGGACTTGGCGTCAAACCAGGGGCAAGATGGAGATCATGCCAGAGCGCTCGATGGAGATCAAGGCGCAAGGAGAAGGACCATATCATATCACAAATTTACATGTGATGTTGATACCTCCTTTATATCTTATTATATGCTAGTATTAGATACTCGACGGTAGAAAATAAGATAATCCCTATATAATTCCAATGATAGTGATCCCCTTGTGTGTGCACCACCAAGAAAGTTTGCCGTTATGAAGCCAGCCGTGAAGATCGGGGGCTAGACATATCTACATTCGCATATAATGGGTGTAAGCCATGTTGCACAGCGAATACACACAAGTTAGATTTGGCAAGCCTAGCATGTGTAGACATGGCCTCGGAACACAAGAGACCGAAAGGTCGAGCATGAGTCACATGGTTGATGTGATTGATATTGGGGAATGTCTACCTTTGATGCTGCACTGATGGCCGTGATGATCAGGGGAGGTGCAGAGGATTGGGATCATGTGATCACTAAAATCGTCCAGGGGATGACAATTTTAGTGGGAGCTCAATTAGGATTGAACTCATATTATGAACTTAGTCTAGATATCTATTTGCAAATATCTTAGTAGATCATGGCCTATCCCATTGAGGTCCTTTGTGACCATGGGAAATATATTGCTTGATATGGAACTTAGCAAAAGGGTCCAACTTCATAGATTAATACCCACGCCCGAGGGATATCCTCGTAAAAGGTGATCTTCTCTTCTTGATACAATGACCATTAGGAGATATTCCGATGACTCCGCAATATATGTGTGTTCTCCGTAATCATCCAATAGACCATTCTCCATTCGATGGAGAATTGGATTACAATCTTGTATTCTGCAAGATCAGGCACATAAAGTATGAGTCGTTGGATGAGTTTTCTTCCATGATGCATGAAAAAGGGAATATTTGGAGAAACACTTAGCAATCTTGCATTAGAGTTATGAACTCTCAAAAGGGCTTGATTGCAATGGAGGTCATGAATGAAAAAAGGGTATATGTTAGATATACAAAATTATAAATGTGGTTCTTGCAAAACTCGTTGCAGTTTGTAAAGTATTTGATACTTTTCCCGTTTTGTTAAAACAAGATGGTCTACTTGAGAATTGCTAGAATTGAGGCAATGTGGCATCATGACGACAAGCAAAATAGTTTATGGCTGACACCACCCCTTGATACATTGCAAATGTATCTATAATTTTTTATGTTCCATGCTTGGTTTTATCTACTTTCTTGTGTTTTGTTCCAACTTTGGAGTACTTTTCATATGATTTCTTGGACTAACCTATTAACAAGATGCCAAAGTGCCAGTTGCCTGTTTTCTGCTATTTTTGGTTCCACGAAAGTCAGAAAATCAATATTCTCAGAATTGGACCGGACAAAAGCCAAAGTTGATATTTTCCTGGAAGATTCACGGAGAGAGAAGGAGACACGAAGGGGGGCCACAGGGTGGCCACCCCACCTTATGGCGCGCAGGCCACCCAGCCGGCCATCGACCTTGCCTCCTTCACCTATATATTCCTACCGAGGCAAAAACCCTAGATAGTCAATCAGAAATCCACGAAAAGTTCCGCAGCGCCGCCGCCACCGAAAGGGAGATTCATGGGACAGAAAGTCTCTATTCCGGCACCCTGCCGGGACGGGGAAGTGCCCTCGGAGCCATCTCCATCGATCTCCACCACCATCTCCATCACCATTGCTGATTCCCATGATGAGGAGGGAGTAGTTCTCTCTCGAGGCTAAGGGTTCTACCGGTAGCTATGTGTTCATCTCTATCTCTATGCATGATCTTATTGAGATCATGAGCTTGTAATCTATAGATCTACCTTTCTACTCAAGTGCTTTAATAGATCTCTGCTCTCCCCATGTGTGTGAAAGTGACAGTGTGCACACCATGGTGGCACTTAGGCTAGAGATTACAAATACTTGTTATGAGTTATATTTGGAGTTGGATGTCTCTATGAAATTGTGGTGTTTGTTTGAACCATCTAGTGCTCAAGGTGACAGTGTGGGGTTATCTAGATGTGGAAAGCAAACTTTGAGGTGTGCTGTTATAGCCCTACCATCGATTAGAGTGTTCAACCGGAGAGTAGTTCAGCGTAGTATCATAAAGAAGAATATATTTATATGAGAGTGTTCACTAGTGAAAGTATGATCCCTAGGCCTTGTTTCTAAGCTTTGAAACACCGTTTGCAACTAGATCTGTTACATGTTTGCTTGCTTCCATCTTTATTTCAGATTGCCTTTAGTCTTTTCCCACGTCAACCACACGCTAGCAAGCTATTTTCTGGCACCGTTACCACTTATAATTATCTACACCACTTGTATTTCACTATCTCTTTGCTGAACTAGTGCACCTATACACCTGACAAGTGTATTGGGTGTGTTGGGGACACAAGAGACTTCTTGTATCTTGATTGCAGGGTTGCTTGAGAGGGATACCTTTTACCACTTCCTCCCTGAGTTCGATAAACCTTGGGTGATCCACTTAAGGGAAAACTTGCTGCTGTTCTACAAACCTTTTCACTTGGAGGCCCAACAACTGTCTACAAGAATAGAAATGCGTAGACATCAAGCTATTTTCTGGCGCCGTTGCCGGGGAGGTAAGGTAAAAGGTACTCACATCCTCCGGTGTGAGTGCTCGAAGTTATTTCCTTTAGATTCTGCAATTTTGTCTTTTTGTTTCTTGTTTTCACTAGTTAGGCTTAATGGAAAACAAAAAAAAATTAGAGAGCTTTATAGTATTTATCTTGAGTTAGGACATGAAGTGTTTGAAGAGAAAATTAAAAAACCTATGGAACTTTATTTGCATGCTAATAGAAATGTTGTTAGTATGAATTCTTTGGACACCATTATTGCTAATGCTATGGAAAAGTCTAAGCTTGGGGAAGCTAGTTTTTATGAAAATGATCTTTTTAGTTCCCCAGCTTTGGAAGATAGCTATTCTATTTCTTATGATGATACCAAACCTCCAATATATGATGATTACAATGATGAATATGATATTTTTAGTCCACCTACTATTGAGGAGGAAATTAATTACGATTACAATATGCCTCCTATATTTGATGATTATGGTGATGAGAATAATAATGATAGCTATTTTGTTGAATTTGCTCCCACCACAATTAATAAGAATGACTATGCTTATGTGGAGAGTAATAATCATTTTATGCATGTGGCTCATGATAAGAATGTTTTATGCGATAGTTATATTGTTAATTTTATTCATGTTGCTACTGAAAGTTATTATGAGAGAGGGAAATATGGTTTTATGTATCTCAACAATATTAAATTTCCCCTCTTTCACTACTAGAGAAAGGCTTATGGATAGATTTATTATCAGTAGAGCATTGTTTTGAATATGGCGCATTTAAAAATATGCTCCACTGATATTATTTATAACCAATGGCGCATATCACAAATAATGCGCCCCTGATAATGTGGGCCCGGCACTCTGGAGGCCTGTGGACCAAATATCAATGGCGCATATGGATATATGCGTCATTGCTATAGTATTATCAGTGGCGCATATGCCATATGCGCCATTGATATTCATCTACCAATGGCGCATGTAGATGTAAATGCGCCACCGGTAACTAAGTGGGCCCCACCATCCTGAAAGGTGGCAGAAATATCAATGACACATTTGCTATATGCGGCACTGATACTTGGTCCACCAATGGCGCATATAGTGTTAAATGCGCCACTGATAAGTCTTAGGCCCACCACCTGAAAAGGTGGCAGACTTATCAATGGAGAATTTAGTGTAATATGCGCCACTGATAATTTCGTCCAGATCTACAAGTTGGCATCCACCCCCACCCACCACCACCATTCCATTCTTCTCCACCCACCACCCCAAACTAGATCTAGCTCGTCCTCCTCCTCCCCACCACCTCAATTTCTCCATTCTTTTCTCCATTCTTGGTTGTTGAACCTACCTTGCTTCATAGTTTTGTGAGAGGAAGCCTCCTCCAACATCCATCTTGTTCTCCAACAACAACCACACTATCTCGTCGCGGACTTGGCTCGGTAACGATTCTACTAGGTGAGTTGTTGGAGGACATGCATGTGGATGTTTTGTGTGGAGTGTGGACGTCGGTGCGGTGTGTATATGTGTGCATGCTTATGTTTGTGAAGCCTTCTTATTAATTGCGAGAGGGATGGTGTGTTTGCATGGATGTGGTGCATGAATGTTTGTAGGTGACGAAGAAGAAAGCATGTTGCTTGCTCTGGTGGTGCATGGATGTTTGCAGAAATGTCGATTAATTTCCGTTTCGGCAAATTTTTGCACTATCCATATGTCCCATTTTTAGGAGATGTCATGCCGAATTTTTCCGGCGGCCATGCATGCATGTGTGTGTGTGCATGATGGTGCTGTGGTTCTATGATACTCTCTCTTTTTGCTCTATACCGCGCAGGAAACCATGGTTAGACACATGAGCGAAGGTCGAGCAGCTAGATACAAGAAACGCGTGGTGGCCAACATGATTCTGAACAAGAGGACCTACATAAGATGTCCGTGTCGAACATGCAATCTCGGGAGCTTGGTTGACCCTGATTCCGGAGACCTGGAGAATCACCTGCTCACGCGTGGTTTCATGCGCGGCTATGATTCTGAAGATGACGAGGACGTCAACGATCCTAAAGACGAGGGCGGGCATGATGATCATCACAAAGGAGATGCCGGCGGCGGACATGATCATGATCATGAAGGAGATGTCGGCAGTGTCGGACATGATGATCAACACGAAGGAGATGATGGCAGTGACGGACATGATGATCATCACGAAGGAGGTGTCGGTGGAGAAGACATAGACACACAAACGACGCGGCTAACCTCGGCCTTGCAGGACCCTCATGTTCAGGAACTGCTTCTCAGGGAGACGAGCAACACCAAAGCTGCTGCCAGGGAGAAAGCCAAGCTAGCACAGATGGAGATAGACAGGAAAACTCTATTGTATCCAGGTGCGGCCGAGGATACCCGCTTGAACGTAACGCTCAAGGCTCTAGAGATGAAGGCAGAAAGCAAATGGACCGACGTAAGCTTCAACAAAAACATGAGATTCTGGCAAGAACGTCTTCCCAAGGGGAACACGTGTCCAACTAGTATCGAGGAGGCCAAGAAAATCGTATGTCCTCTTGACCTACCGTATGTTAAATACCACGCCTGCATTAATGACTGCGCACTTTATCGGGACGAGTACAAGGATAGAACCACATGTCCGGTGTGTGGCCAAGGACGATACAAGAGAGGGAACAAGAAAGTTCCTCGGAAAGTGGTATGGTACTTTCCTATCACTCCCCGTCTGCAGCGGTATTTCGGGGACCCTAAGGAAGCAAAGCTCATGCAATGGCACGCAGAAAGGAAGAAGCCGACCGAAGATAATCCACATAAGGGCAAGATCCTCACACACCCTTCGGACGCTAGCCAGTGGAAAGCACTAGACATTGACTTTCCAGACTTTGGGGGCGATCCAAGGAACGTCAGGCTTGGTATGAGCACCGATGGACTCAATCCGTTTGGCAACCAGAGTAGCACACATAGCACCTGGCCCGTGTTTGTATGGCCGTACAACCTCCCTCCCTGGTTGTGCACCAAGCAGAGATACGTACACATGTGTATTCTGATTCAGGGGCCTAAACAACCAGGTATCGACATGCATCTGTATCTCGGGCTATTGAAAGAAGAGTTAGCCACGCTGTGGGAGACGCCAGCCCATACGTGGGACACATAAACAGGAGATTATTTCCCTATGAGAGCCGCGCTGCTCACGACAGTGCAGGACTATCCAGGTTACGCATACGTGTCTGCCCAGGTGAACCACGGACACAAAGCATGTGTCAAGTGCATGGATAAGACTCCGCACGCCAAGGGATCCTGGGTCATCGAAGACCGTGTTCCAACGGACTCGAATGTGGCTTCCAAAGGATCATGCGTGGAGAAAGCATAGAGATCTGTTCGATGGCAAAGTAGAGCTCGAAAAATCCCATGTCCGAGGAGCGGAGAAGTGATCCAAGATATGTTGGACAACTGGGAAGAGTGCCCTTTGCCGGGAAAGAAGCGTCCGAGGACGAAACCGCTGCATGGTGTGTGGAAAGCTAGGCCTGTTTTCTGGGACCCGCCATACTGGAAATACCTCCACACGCCCCATAGCCTTGATGTCATGCACATCACAAAGAACGTGTGCGAGAGTCTGCTTTCCACTATCATGAACATGCCGGATAGGACCAAAGACGGGCCGAAAGCAAGGAACGACCTGATGGAACTTGGCATCAAGGAAGAACTTCATGAGATGCCGTCGCCCGATAATGATGATGATGATGAGACGGCGCCTGAAGATACTCAAGGTCGCCGCAAAAGGGTAAAGAGGGGAATTGCAGTGTTTCCGGCTGCCTACTTCACTCTAAGTGAGAAGGAGCTTGAGCAGTTTTTCAACTGCCTCCTAGGAGTCAAAGTTTCTTACGGTTACTCGGGGAACATAGGCAGATATCTGGACAAAACGAAGAAGAGGTTTAGCGGGATGAAGTCTCATGACTGTCACGTGCTGATGACGCAGATACTTCCCGTTGTGATTCGAGGGATAATGGATGAGCATGTCCGTGAGACGCTATTTGGCCTCTGCAACTTCTTCGACGTCATCTCGAGGAAGTAGATTGGCTTGAAGCAGCTCGATACACTACAAGATGAGATCGTCGTGATACTATGCGAGCTCGAGATTTACTTCCTGCCCGCATTCTTCAACATCATGGTCCATCTACTCGTCCATGTCGTGGATGACATCATTCATCTCGGGCCGACATTCCTACACAACATGATGCCGTTTGAAAGGC
Organism: Avena insularis; assembly: GCA_023614405.1. NCBI lineage: Eukaryota > Viridiplantae > Streptophyta > Magnoliopsida > Poales > Poaceae > Avena > Avena insularis. The sequence goes on from CM042692.1 coordinate 109,105,334, forward strand.
TTAATGGTGTTATCAAAGGATTCATACGCAACAGGTCCCGTCTAGATGGAAGCATTGCCAAGGGCTTTCTGACCTACGAGTGCATCTCTTTCTGCCAGAATTATCTACGCACCGACCAGGACGACGAGGATGACCCTGTTGGGCTGCCCAAAAGGATGCACCTCGACAGGCTCGCTGGATATGTCCACCGCGAGGGATTTTGCACCATGCATTTCGGCGCGAAGGGTCGACGTGATGACTTTGACAGGGCACACCGAGTCGTGCTACAACACATCGAATTGGTCGATCCTTGGGTGGAAGAGCACAAAAGCTTAATCGAGTAGAAGTTCATTGACCTTGGTCGACCTAGGAGGAAGGGAGACCTAACAAGAGAGCACAACTCTAGCTTCACGGCTTGGTTCAAGAAGAAGCTTCAAGACAATCCCCCCGCAGACCCGCAAACGCCTTCTACGGAGGATGAAAAACTAATTTTCGCCTTGTCAAATGGCCCCGGGCACAACGTGAGGACATATCAGGCATACGACATCAACGGGTATAGATTCTACATCGAGAAAAGGGACATGAGCAGCGACTATCAGAACTCAGGAGTAACGATGCTATCCTATGCCGATGATGAAGCCACAATCAAGGAAGGATTTTTCAGAAGGATCGAGGAGATCTGGGAGCTCGACTACGCCAGAGAGAAGGTGCCGATATTCCGTGTCAGATGGGCCAAGAGCATCCAAAAAGAGGGTTGGTATTTCACCACCATGGTTATACCTGATGCCTCTGTGAAGAACGCCTCCGCAAAAAATGAGCCATGGGTACTCGAGAGCCAAGTTGACCAATGTTTCTTCATCACTGACCCGTCAAAGCCAAGCCGTGTTGTCGTGAGGAGGGGCAAGAGGAGCATCATCGAAATGGACGGACCCGCCAACGAGCAAGACTTAGAAAAGAACGGCGATCCGAAGATCGAAGAGGAATTTGACAAGTACTTCGACAAGCCGACTGCTGCAGGAAAAAGGAAGACCACCCTACCTACTAAAGGTTGTCCGTTCACGAGAAGACACCTTAACCTTTCCGGGCTAACGTATTCAACCACGAGGAAGAAGGGCAAGAAGATTGCAAAGAGACGCTAGCTCGAAATCGAGATCATGCACACATGACATGACATTTTTATGGAGAATATTGGTGTGTATGGATATTGAATAAGATGTCCTTGTTTTAAATAGATTTGTGAATGTTAAACTTAATTACTATTTGTTACAAAATATTAAAATATACTAGATATTATTTATATACTAGATATGCGCCATTGGTATTTTGTTTTAAATAGATTTGTGAATGTTAAACTTAATTACTATTTGTTACAAAATATTAAAATATACTAGATATTATTTATATACTAGATATGCACCATTGGTATTTTGTAAGATATTAAAAATTGAAAAAAAATTGTGAGAGAGCCTAGGAATCGAACCTGAGAGCTCCCAGCCCAGGTTTTGCCCCATGAGTCGAACCACTGCGGTATGCCTATGTTACTGTCACATAAGAGGGCGTCGTTTTATTTGACTAAGTGTAGAATATCAATGACGCATATCGGAAAATATGCGCCACGGATGTTTTACACTTAGCCAAAAAACCGATCGGCCCTTTCTTCTCACTCTCACTGTCTCTCATATCTAATCCCCTTTCGATCGTGTCTCACGCGAACCCTAGCATGCCACCGGAGTCGCCCTGCCGCCACCGGAGCAGTCTTCGCCGGTGAGCGCCACCCCGTCCCCTCCTCTCCCCCTCCCCTCCCCCTCCTCCCCCTTCCCCTAATCTTGACCCCATCCCCTTGCTAGGAGCGCCACCCCGTCCCCTTGGAGCAATCAGGAGGAGGAGGAGCACTAGGAGCACCGCTGATGAGGAGAAGGGCCACGCGCGCCACCGACGAGGAGGAGAAGGGCAGCGCCACCAACAAGGAGGAGAAGGGCCACGCGTGCGCCACCAACGAGGAGGAGAAGGGCAGCATCGCACACACCACCAACAAGGAGCGCGGTCACCGTCGCCAAGAGCTCGCCGCGGTCACCGTCACCGCCTCCCTCGATTGCTCGCCATCAAGCCACCATCAATGAGCTCCTCTCGGTGAGCCCTCTCTTTCCCCTCTCTCCCTCTGGCAGTAGCTAGGTCCATGCCTCAGTAATGGGTTCTAGGGTTTCTAGAAAATGGACATATTGTGACTGAGCTGCCATTGTGACTAACCTATTTACAAAACAGTATTCATAACTACATGTTTGACTAATCTATTTTCTAAGTCAGTCATGATCCATTGACACAGACTACATATATGATACTGTGATTGAAAACTAAGATTGCAAAAAGTAGGGTCAGTAAATGAAATTTAAGGAAAACTGAGAAATAAAACTAACCTATAATATGCCCATTAACCATATGATTCAAGTAGGAATGCATGAGTTGTTTCTAGACACAATTAAACTTTGGAAGCTTAGAAAGATCACAAAAAAATATACAGTTAAATAGAGGTGGCTACCACTTCAAGGGAGTAAACCCTTGAGATCAATGGTGCTACTGAGCTCATATCTCAAGCCGCCATCTCTCCAACATCCAAATGAATGACTTCTAAAAAAAAGGCAGCATGTTTCGTCAGGCAGACATCAGCTAATGACCATAGAGAAAATATGCACATTACAAACATTAATGGCCTTGGAAGTTGGAATTGCTTCTCACTGTCATGGTAAACTAAGATGGCATAGTGCAGAAATCAGTTCACAATGCTCCAGGCGACACCTTTGTAGATGCCTATATAAAGATAATCAAAACAAGGTCATTTAATTCTTTTTCTCTAACCACAAACACCAATAGCAGCAGCATGAGTATATAACAACTTAAAGGATTCAGTTCCCAATTTCTCATGTGTAAATATCCCGACGATAATTCCCAGTCACAACGCCCATTCCATTTTAAATTTATTTAGAAGAAAAGGCTAGAGGCCATTCTATTATGTAAAATATGCATAGAAAAAGTAAGTTCTATGATGTGGCTGGTTCTGCTTCTAGGAGCTGATCTGGACTAGTTTAAAGTTGGTTGCTTTTTTGTGATTCAACACAGTGCTCGCTGCCTTTAAAAGATGTGTTATGCAGCCTTATCGATGCTTTTGTTGCTAATTGAAAGGTGGAAAATGTTGCTATTTCTTGTGTTAATAAGAAAGAATATTGGAACCAGAGCAGTTCCTGCTTGCTTTAACTTGAGCTCGAAAATGCTCACTGGACGTACCTTGCATGCTTGACACTTGCACAATATTGCTGTTGTATAATCGATGCTATGTAGTTGGCTGTCAGGATGATGTTTATGTTTGGTAGGTCCAAACATGGCTCAGGGAAGATAGATTTCCATTTACATTGATTGTAAGTTTAGGCCAATTGCTATTGGTGCGGATAGCCATCTGTGTCTATTGGGTTGCAATAGGTCTACCCAGTTTTATGTGAAGCTCCCTAGTTGCCTTTTGAAGTAACTGAAAAAGCTTGGTGCTGATAGCCACATGTGTCTGTTGAATAGCATGATTATACACATAAATTGAGGACCTGGAATGTCCAGGAGCATTTGGTCTCCATTTTAATCATCTCTAGCTAGCTATGTACACAGAATGAACTAGCTACCTGTCTGTACCTACTATATTGGTGTTCCTAATCATAGATGAGATTGCTGAACTCACATTTTATTTGAGAATTGACAGTCTGAATGCTTGTCATGGAGAATTTTTAAGCTGGAAAATTAAGTACTACACACCAGTAGAGGATCCTAAATAAAGAAGTATCAATTTCTCAGGCTAGCTATACTCTGCAACCTGAACAAGTCTGAAATAAAAGAAGATTGATAACCGGAGCACATTATTTTGCTCTTTGTATATGTGTGATTGGATGGCTGTCATCAATTTAAAAACTAGAGCACATTATTTTGTATGAAAACTGTTGCAGGGAATTCATTTGAGTTACCCGTTTCTCCTGAAGTGTTGATCCACTTCCGTTTCAGTTGAGAAATGGGCACTCCTAGGTCAAAAAAACAGCAAAGGTCATGCCGAATTTTTCGGTCGAATCTAGCTTGTACTAATTACATTGTTGCATTTTTTCTTTGAAGAGCAAACATGTCGAGCAGAGACAAAGACGTCAGGGCTAGCCCTTCTCAGCCCATGAGCATCGAAGAACGAGCAAGAAGAGCCAACCTCAAGTTTTTGGCGGTTTGGCGATGACTTAAGCGGGTCCGACGAGGAGGGCGAAGCTACGGATCACGATGAAGTTGACAAGGAGGCCCAAGCTGCGGACCAAGAAGATGACGAGGAGTCTGAATATGAGGAGGAGACCAAAGATGGCGACAACGACGGAAGCAGTAATGGTGATGAGGAGGCCGAAGCAAGTCATGGCGGTGAACGCGTGGACGGCGATGGCGCCTCCCTACCCGCTAGGAAGAAGAAGAATAAGGCGGAAAGGCAGGAGCGGACGCTGCCGAAACTCGGCACCAACCGCGAAGAGTTCACCCTTGTGAAACCGGGTGGCCAACCCTTCGAGCCTGCGAAGCTTGCCGCTGGGTATGTCCTACAACTCGGGTGCATCGTGCGGGAGAGCATGAGCATCAACCAGAAGGTCGAGCCGATGCTCGACGAAGACGAATTCATCAAGTTCAAGGCGAACTGCACTTCACCGGAAGGTCAGGAATGGACCGAGTGGGGGAGGCATATGCAGGAGCTGAACATAGGTAACCAATGTTGCGGAAGCGGCAGTTACCGAGGAAAAAAGGCCATTTGGGCAAAGGAGGATGCCGAGTATGCCCGTCTAGGGAAAGATAACCCGTGTCACAAATTCACAGACGAGCAGGTGATGTAGTTTGTCCGCACCCGCTACTATCTCCACCCCGAACTCAAGGAATTCGTTACCGACGACGACGATGTGAGGAAGTTCCAGAAAAGGCTGGTAAGGAATTTATCTTGGAGTACATTTGTGTTTCTAATTAAGTAATGAAGCGAATTTCTAAATGGGATCACTTTCCTTCTCTTCAGAGATCCGAAGAAAAGTCTTGTGCGTCAAGTGCGAGCTCGTCCCAGGGGTCGACGGCGGACCCGCGGTGGGACACGCCCTTCAAGAGGGCGACAAACGTGTTCAAGGGGAGGGCCAAGTCCGTGCCGCCGACTTCATTTGGTCGCGTGTCCGGCTATGGTACGTACAAAAAGGTTGGCGACTTTAGGAAAGAGGACCCAAAGGCGAAGAAAGAGAGGAAGGCCGTGGCGGCAGCAGCAAAGGAAAAACGCGAGTTGAAGTCCTCCGGGAGCAGATGCAATAGATGCCGAGGATGATCGACGAGAAAGTGCAAGAGAAGATCCGCGAGATGTTTCCCAATGAGCTGTGGGAGGGGCTCGCTGCTTGGAATGCCGCAGGTCGATGAGGGCCGCTCGTGGTGCCCAGCCTCTCCGGCAGCAACTCGATCCAGCACGTGTCGCCGAACGTGGTGACGCTCGAGTCCACCAACATCGAGATGCACTCGGTCGCTCCGGTGCCCCCTCCCGCTGGCGCCAACACCAATGCGCAGCCGGAGGTCGCTCTGGTGACACCTCCCGCCGGCGCCAACACAGAGCCGCAGGTCACACCGATGCCCCCTCCCGCCAAAACTAAGGCGCAACCGACGGTTCTTCGTAAGGCATCTCAGCGGGAGGATGATACCGGTGTCTCGACATTAGCCGAGCTCAATGCCATCTCCAAGGTAATGATGCCGGCCAACACATGCATGTTGATAACATTTCATCTCATTTTCCTTTGATGACTAGCTAGCACCATCTCACGATGCTTGTTCTTCCGCAGGACACTCCTTGCACGCTCTTGCATTACGTGGATGGCGATCTAAAGGATGTTGGAAAGGGCTCAATTATTCAACCAAATAGCCACACGATGCACCACAAGTCGATGGAGGATGACGTGTTCAAGGTCTGGCTGGCTTGGGTGTTGCCGGGGTGCGAAGACATGGACCCCCCAGCCAACCTCGAGGCGCTGATGATCATAAGAACCTTCAAGATTGCTGTGGCTGGGTCTTGACATGGCCAAAGACCCAGATTCGGCTTGTGAAGGAACAACAAGTAACTCAGCGGCCAAAAGTGCCCTTGCCGCGGCAGCCACAACAACCAGTCACCGCCACCACCTCTCGTCACCAGCAATTGTTGGCCGCCGCTGCACCGTTGCCTCCACATGGCAAGGCCGCCACTGCGCCGCCGCCTCCACATGGCAAGGCTGTCGCCGCACTGCCGCCTCCACATGGCAAGGCCACCATTGCGCCGCCACCGCCCAAGGATGCACCTGGGGACAACATTAACGATGATGATAATGACAACCCAGATAACTGGATCAACACTGGCATCACTGACTCTTTGTTCATGCCAAACATGGACGAGCCCTACCGCGTTGCCGACGACCCAAATGCTCGTACCAGAACATGCATGCGTCTAGACTTCCATGGTAACCTAGAGGAGACGCCTCCGGATGCTGGTGCCGCTGGTCCTTACAAAGGCACCCAGGGAATCATTTTCAGCCCCACCACACTCCATAAGGCGGCGGATGAGCAGACGGCTGCTAATGTCGAGACGAAGAAGCATCGCAAGAGAACCAAGAAGAATAATAAGCAGTCTTTGAGCTAGCCGGGTCCGAAAAGGCCCCGGGCTCAGGACGACCCGTTAACACAGCCCCCTGAGGGCACCTTGACCAGGGTTCACATAGCTGGTCAACCGATTCTGAGTGAGGAGCTGATCAAAAATGCAAGTGGAGCGATGGCTAACCTACAGCATGGTATTCTATATCTAGAGGAGTGCCTTCTTAAAGAAGCAAATCCATCGTACCCTGTTTTCACGGTCAATGTTCCAACGGGCGCGGGCTTCGTCGATAATGCCCCCGCGAATATCTTCTTCATATCGTATGAGGACATCTTCAAGCTTTTCCATGGCAAGCGGATGAACTATAACTTGGTCCGCCTATACGCGCTCCATCGGGTGATGAAGGTCAACAGAGAGAAGACCCCTGGCGTCGCGATAGTGGACCCCTACTTCATGCGTGATAGCTAGTTGGTGAATCTAGTGACCCGAACCATGATGGCTCAATGCATGGCGCCTAGAAAAATGCTTGTTGGCGGTGTTGATGTAGAGCTCGTTGGGAACCCCAAGAGGAAGGTATGATGAGCACAGCAGCAAGTTTCCCTCAGTTATGAAACCAAGGTTTAATCGAACCAGTAGGAGCAAGGAAACACCTCAAAGGTATTACTAGCTGAGCCTTGGCAGGGCGCACTACCGGTGCTAGTAGCAACGTGGAGACCTGCACAACACAACCACAGAACTTTGTCCCCAACTTGCGATGAGGTTGTCAATCTCACCGTGTTTTGCGGAAAACAAAGGATTAAATGTATCGAATGGAAAGAAGTAAAAGTTTGCAGAAAGTAAACACAAAGCAGTAAAATATTGTAGATTGTATGTAAAAGACAAGGACCGGGATCCATAGTTCACTAGAGGTGGCTCTCCTTAAGATAGATAACATGCTGGGTGAACAAATTACAGCGGGGCAATTGACAAACACCGAGAAAGCAATACATGCATATACTAATCATCTTGACTCCTTTGAGACTTGATTGGGCATTACAACATAATACATAGACCGCCATCCAACTGCATATATGACTAATAATCCACCTTCAGGTTATCATCCGAACCCCCTCTAGTATTAAGTTGCAAGCAACAGATTATTGCTTTACGAATTGCGTGTAAAATAAATAATACGATTGTTCTATGAACAAAGGATTGTTGTTTTCTCCCTAGTAGCAATAGCACATCTAGTACCTTAGAGATTTCTGTCACTTCCCCAGATTACCAGAGGCATGAACCCACTATCGAGCATAAATACTAACTCTTGGAGTTGCTAGCATCTACTTGGCCAAGATAGCTACTAACAACGGAAAGCATGCACGATCTCAAATAACAAAGACATGATAGAATTAATAATCAATCTGAAATAGCATCTCAATATCCATCGGATCCCCGCAAACACAACATGTATGGATTACAAAAAGATGATCTTGATCATGAACGAAGCTCACAAGATCTAAACATGAAAGCACAAAGGAGGAGAAACCAGCCATCTAGCTACTACATGGATCCGTAGTCCAAGGATGAACTACTCACGCATCACACCGGAGACTTGCATGGTGATGAAGAAGGCCTCCAGGGTGAATTCCCCTCTCCGGCAGGGTGCCGGGAAGAGCTTCAGATCCCTCCCGATCTAGGGATGGAGATGACGGCGGCTACAGATTCTTTCGTGGATTTTTGATTGGGTACTTAGGGTTTTCGTCCCGAGGGCAATATATAGGCGGAAGGAGAGGCCGAGGGGTGCCGGGAGCCACCACACCACCCACTGGTGCGGGCCAGGCCTGGCCACAGGGCCAGGTGGTGTGGCCGGCCCCTGGCCCCTCTCCGTCTCGTATTCTGGCACTTGATCCCTTCCGGAAAAATAGACACTTTGGCTTTTGTCCCATCCAATTCCGAGAATATTCATTTTCTGACTTTCCTTGAACCAAAAATAGCAGAAAACAGGCAGCTGGCACTGTGGCTCTTGTTAATAGGTTAGTCCAAGAAATCATATGAAAAGTACTCCAAAGTTGGAACAAAACACAAGAAAGTGGATAAAACCAAGCATGGAACATCAAAAATTATAGATACATTTGCAATGTATCAACATCCCCAAGCTTAACTCCTGCTCGTCATCGAGTAGGTAAGTGATAAAGTTATAGATACATTTTTGAGGTGACATGCACCATCAAAGACTTGGTCAAAGTATTTGCAAAACACTCAAAGCTGGGATCATAGTACTTCAATCATAACATGAAAGAAAAAGTTCTAGCAATAAGCAAAGAAACTATGATGCAACATGAAAAGGAACAAACAAAGGAATCATGAATAACATGCTTTGTAAGACGTTTGTTTGTTTCACATAAAGAAAACATAGCATAATAGTATTCAGCTTGTCCCTCAATAGAGTAGCAAATATAAATGCATAACACACCTTCAAAGTTCATAAGAGTGACTAGATACAATAGTTTCAAACAAGCAATAACAAGTTATGCATCAATACCCTAGTCTTGGGACAATGCACATAGAACTAAGAATGGCCACTATGCTCTCAAAGTAGGTGCATAAAGATAGAAGGTGGAGACTTAATGTAATGGTGGAAGAAAGGCCTTTTGTAAAAGGAAGTAGCGATTCAAGTCTCATAAAGAGCTTCCAAAAATTATGGTACTTATAGCTTTCAGCTCTCATTGCCCCTATCATAAGCATCTTGAAGTGATTAAGGTTAAAGTAACATAACTAAGAGGATATGCTTGACAAGTTATAAACCGAAATCTCATGCCCCTTACTTACGAAGACCGATCCTCATGCTACTCAACTTCAGTCATGAGTAAGCTCTTGTCATTGTAAGTACATGTGTATCATTACGAACCGCCAACGGGGTACCCTTTGCACATGATACGGGAGCTTTCCCATAATCAAAATGACAAGGCAAGCAGACAATGAGCATCTCAACAATCTTTTTATTTGCTATTTGCATAGGTTTTTATTGAGGATGCTTCATAGAGTGCTCATTATGGTGATGCTGCAAGTTTCCACCATGATTAGGCATGGATTAGGCTAGCGGCCCAGGTGTTTCTCTAACAGACATACAAACTCCATGATCTTACAAGTTCCACTTTTATTTCACACCGCCGGGATCCGTAAGCAAAAGAACATGATATCAATGGGGTACAAAGTACAAGTGCAATGATGAAAGCGTTCCCCATGGTACATGGTTCTACTAATTTCAACTTATAAAGCGCAAGCATATACGCAACAAAGAAGTACCCAATGGTTCAAGTTTATTAGAGGCAAAAAGTAAAGTGTGCCATCAAGTTTGTGAGAGCTTTAATCACTAGTTTTCTCATAACAAGTGGAAGGTAAACAAAAGCATGAATATACCTGGAATAGCATAAGCTAGTAGGTAGGTATGGTGGATTATTTGGAATAACTTGGTTTAGGGAGTTGGATGCATGAGTAGAACTCATACCTTGTCGTGGAGGCTAGCAAAAGACTGGGAGCGACAAACTAAGAGAGCAATAATGGCCATAATCATGCAGAGCGACAAAACATCATTGATCAAAGCATAAAGTGATACTACAAGTTGAAAACTAAAGGATCATAAAGGCTATGGTGACTTGTGACAGTCATAACATGGTGTGAGCATGTGCCAAGTCAACCCAAATAAAGCATCAAAGGAGAATACCACTATACTATGCTTTAATATGCTAAAATAACACATGATTCATCCAAGGCACATTAAGCAATATCAATTGTTTATAACAAGTCATGCTACAACAAAGAATACTAAGCATAAAGCCAAAACAATATCAAGCATGGCATGACAAAGCATAGCCACAGTCAAGAACGAGCTCTTTTTACCACATAAGCATGAACTTTCCTACTCTTTTCCAAACCAAACCAAACTATTTGCAAACCAATGTATGAAAGAGGGGTCCAACCAACTTATTCAGAAAACTAAGAAAACCAAGCAAACTAAAACCAAAACTAAAATGAAAAAGAAGACGCTCCAAGAAAAACACAACTGTGCATGAAACAATAAAAATGAAGCGTTTGGAAGAAAACTGGAATTTTTATTGATGAAGAAGGGGGTGCCTTGGGCATCCCCAAGCTTTGACGCTTGTACTTCTTGGATATTTCTTGGGGTGAAACGCGTGGCATCCCCAAGCTTGAGCTTTAGTCCATCCTTCATCTCATTACTCATTCCTTCCATACACCTGAAAATTTTGCTTCATACAAAACTTCACACAATCTCATTAGCAACATTAGTGCACTTAAGATAAATAAGTCTCAAGGTTAAGTTCTAACACCAAATAAACTTCCATTAGAACACTAGCTACTGTAGCACTTCCCTCAAAAAGCTCAATTCCCCAAAAGAACTCAAGAAGGAACCAACAAGAAGCAAATGCAGAAAATGGCAGAAATCTATCAAAACAGACTAGCAGGTAAAGACAAAATTTTTCGAAGACCTTTTGTTACTCAAATCAAAAAGTGTTGAACTAACGAAAGTTAGATAACAACCTAGGTCAGATGCATAAAAAATTACATCTCAATCCGACATACAGATATCTCTCAGGAATTTTTACGGTGAAGCACAAAAATCTGTTTCGGGACAGCAACATTCCCAATCATTACTTCACTCTCATTAGATGTTACTCTTGGCACAAAAAGCAAAAAAAAAGGATAAGGAGCAGTTATTACTGAGGTAATAACTTCTAAGACTCATCTAAAACTCTTGGGTTATCTCCCAACAAGTACTTTTCTTTAACGCCTTTAAGTTAGGCATAAGAAGCAAAGAAAGAATCAAGTGTTCTCAAATGAAGAAGCATTAAGATCAAATTTTGTTTTCATAGGAGAAGCAAAAGAAATCGTTTCTCTCTTTTTTGGGAAGTGTTCTATACCTTACTTGAGTGGGAGTTGATATTTAATGGTGCCTTCTTTCATATCAATGATGGCACCAACAGTTCTAAGAAAAGGTCTTCCCAAAGTAATAGGACAATAAGCATTGTATTCAACATCCAAAACATAGAAATCAACGGGGACATAGGAATCGTTAACCATAATAAGAACATCATTAAGACTCCCCATGAGTTTCTTTTTAGCATTATCATCAAGTAGGACATTCAAATTACAATCTTCAAGAGGAGGCAAATCAAGCATATCATAAATCCTTCTAGGCATAATAGAAACACTACTACCAAGATCACACAAAGATTTGAAATCAAAGTCATTCACTTTCATACTAATGATGGGTTCCCAACCATCTTCTTGTTTTATAGGAATAGAAGCTTTATGTTTCATCTTTTCTTCTTTAATCTTTATGAGAGCATCAGTAATGTGTTTTGTAAAGGCCATGTTCATAGCACTAGCATTAGGACTTTTAGCAAGCTTTTGTAGGAACTTAATAACTTCAGAGATGTTGCAACCATCAAGATCAAAATCAAATTTATCATCTAAAGTAGTAGAACTATTGCTAGCCTCAACACTAGTGGTGGTAATAGTGGAAACACTAATGTTTCTAGCAATTTCATCTTCTCTTTCCCACTTAGCATGTAATTCAGCTAATAGTCTAACATTTTCATCAATTCTTACTTGTATAGCATTAGTAGATGCAAAGGGATTCTCATTAGTTTCAGGTTTAGCAGCCATTGTATTCAAAGAAGATTGAGCTTCAGCCAAAGATGCTATATTTCTTTCTGCATTAGAGAGTTTTTCCTCAATAGTTTTATTGAAAGCAGTTTGTTTACTAATAAACTCTTTAAGCATAACTTCAAGTTCAGAGGGAGCACTCTTATTATTGTTGTAGGAATTTCGATAAGCATTACCATTGTTGGGAGGATATGGCTTATAATTGTTGTTACCAAAATTGTTCCTATAAGCATTATTACCATAAGCATTGTTGCCAAAGTTGTTATTTCTTATGAAGTTCACATCAACTTGCTCTTCTTGAGCAACCAAATAGGCTAAAGGAACATTATTTGGATCAATATGGGCTTTCCCATTAACAAGCATAGACATAATAATATCAATCTTATCACTCAAGGAGGAGGTTTCCTCAACAGATTTTACCTTCTTACCTTCTGGAGCTCTCTCAGTATGCCATTCAGAATAATTAACCATCATATTGTCCAGAAGTTTTGTTGCAGCACCCAAAGTGATGGTCATAAAGGTACCTCCAGCAGCAGAATCCAATAGGTTCCTTGAAGAATAGTTCAATCCTGCATAAAAAGTTTGGATGATCATCCAAGCAGTCAGTCCATGAGTGGGACAATTCTTGACCAAAGATTTCATTCTTTCCCAAGCTTGAGCAACATGCTCATTATCAAGTTGTTTAAACTTCATTATTTCACTTCTGATGGATATAATCTTAGCAGGAGGATAGTATTTTCCAATAAAAGCATCTTTGCACTTAGTCCAAGAATCAATACTATTCCTAGTTAAGGAATTCAAGCATTCTTTAGCTTTTCCTCTCAAAGAGAAAGGAAACAATTTCAGCTTAATAATATCACCATCTATATCCATATGCTTTTGCATCTCACAAAGTTCAACAAAGTTATTTAGATGGGAAGCAACATCTTCATTACCAATACTAGAAAATTGCTCTCTCATAACAAGATTGAGCAAAGCAGATTTTATCTCAAAGAAAGTATTTTTAGCCACCGGTGGAGCAATAGGTGTGCTCATAAAATCATTGTTGTTGGTGCTAGTGAAGTCACACAACTTAGTGTTTTCAAGAGTAGTCATTTTTTTGGGGTTTCAAATAAGAAAGCAGACAATTAAAACTATTTTTTTGTGTTTTTGAAGAACAAAACAAGCAAACAAAGCAAAAAGAAAACTAAGCAAAACAAAAACAACAAAGTAAAGACATTGGTTATGAGGGACTCCCCTTGTGAAGATGTCCTTGACTCCCCGGTAGCAGCACCAGAAAATCGCTTGATGGCTCAATACACGGCGCCCAGAAAAGTGTTGATGGCTCGTGGTTGATGTAGAGCTCGTTGGGAACCCCAAGAGGAAGGTATGATGAGCACAGCAGCAAGTTTCCCTCAGTTATGAAACCAAGGTTTAATTGAACCAGTAGGAGCAAGGAAACACCTCAAAGGTGTTACTAGCTGAGCTTTGGCAGGGCGCACTACCGGTGCTAGTAGCAACGTGGAGACCAGCACAACACAACCACATAACTTTGTCCCCAACTTGCGGACTAAACATATTGAATGGAAAGAAGTAATAGTTTGCAGAAATTAAACACAAAGCAGTAAAAGATTGTAGATTGTATGTAAAAGACAAGGACCGGGATCCATAGTTCACTAGAGGTGTCTCTCCTTAAGATAGATAACATGCTGGGTGAACAAATTACAGCAGGGCAATTGACAAACACCGAGAAAGCAATACATGCATATACTAATCATCTTGACTCCTTTGAGACTTGATTGGACATTACAACATAATACATAGACCGCCATCCAACTGCATCTATGACTAATAATCCACCTTCAGGTTATCATCTGAACCCCCTCCAGTATTAAGTTGCAAGCAATAGATTATTGCTTTACGAACTGCGTGTAAAGTAAACAATACGATTGTTCTATGAACAAAGGATTGATGTTTTCTCCCTAGTAGCAACAGCACATCTAGTACCTTAGAGATTTCATCACTTCCCAGATTACCAGAGGCATGAACCCACTATCGAGCATAAATACTAACTCTTGGAGTTGCTAGCATCTACTTGGCCAAGATAGCTACTAACAACGAAAAGCATGCAAAATCTCAAATAACAAAGACATGATAGAATCAATAATCAATCTGAAATAGCATCTCAATATCCACCAGATCCCTGCAAACACAACATGTATGGATTACAAAAAGATGATCTTGATCATGAACGGAGCTCAAAAGATCTAAACATGAAAGCACAAAGGAGGAGAAACCAGCCATCTAGCTACTACATGGATCCGTAGTCCAAGGATGAACTACTCACGCATCACACTGGAGGCTTGCATGGTGATGAAGAAGGCCTCCAGGGTGAATTCCCCTCTCCGGCAGGGTGCCGGGAAGAGCTTCAGATCCCTCCCGATCTAGGGATGGAGATGACGGTGGCTACAGACTCTTTCGTGGATTTTTGATCAGGTACTTAGGATTTTCGTCCCGAGGGCAATATATAGGTGGAAGGTGAGGCCGAGGGGGTGCCGGGAGCCACCACACCATCCCCTGGCGCCGGCCAGGCCTGGCCGCGCGGCCAGGTGGTTTGGCCGGCCCCTGGCCCCTCTCCGTCTCGTATTCTGGCACTTGATCCCTTCCGGAAAAATAGGCACTTTGGCTTTTGTCCCGTCCAATTCCGAGAATATTCATTTTCTGAATTTCCTGGAACCAAAAACAGCAGAAAACAGGCAGCTAGCACTGTGGCTCTTGTTAATAGGTTAGTCCAAGAAATCATATGAAAAGTACTCCAAAGATGGACCAAAACACAAGAAAGTGGATAAAACCAAGCATGGAACATCAAAAATTATTGATACATTTGCAATGTATCAGGCCAGCGCAAGGAAGTACCTCCAAAATTTCATGGTGGACAACAAGAGTGGAAAAGAGCTTATTTTGCCTTTCTTTCCTGAGTAAGTTCACACACTCGCTCGTCGCCGTAACTTGTCCTTTCTTAGTTTTCGGTTGCTCTTTTTCCAACATTGTTTTGTTTCAATTGTTTTGCACAGAGACAAATACTGCACACTGATCCTCATTCACCCGAGTTATTCGCTAGCCACGTACTTGGACTCGGGGAGCGAGCAAAAGAATAAAGACTACACCAACATAAGGAGTCTTCTAGATGATGCTCTCGAGGTATACACCGAAAATGGAGGCGAATTCAAGAAGGGGGCGGAAAATTTCAGGGATGGCAGACACGTGTTCAAACACGTAATGAAGTTCGCTTGCGTCAAGCAGCCGGATAACAGTGTCAAGAAGGCCTACTATGCCCTCCATCACCTGCGGGCGATCGTCCGGGATGCACACATCATTACGTTGCCATCTAGTCTCCGATCATGGGCCGAAGCTGAGGCAAGAATGGACAATGATGAACTTAAGGACGAGTTCTTATGCATCTAGACTCATATTGCGACCATCGTGCAAGAAGATGTCATCACAAGGGGGAGGCCTTATCCTGCAAAAGAGCGTTCAGTAAGCGCGAGATCGAAGCATGGCTCGAGGCGCAGGGTGACCGTAGGACATGGACAACGAAAGACGGCTACAAACCGTTCCCGGTGTCGTGTAAAACAAAGTCTTCATGATGTAGTGTTCCTAGCTAGCTAGCGCTCAGCCGGTTTGTGTATCTCGTGTGTGTGTCATAAACTTTAACTTGCCTTAGCTCGAAACGGTCGTTGTTGGACTTCGTTTACTTATTACCATATGTATGAAACTTAATAGCTTGCCTTAGATCGAAACCTTCTTTTTTGTGGAGATGCATGTGATGAACCTTTTAATTCTTTCTGTTGCATGATATAGTACTTATATGCCTTGTGTATAGAGATGTTGTGCTACGTGGTGTTCAGAGGGAGGGTCCTAGGAGTCTACGACGAGTGGGAGGATTGTCATAAGCAAGTGAACAAGTCAAGTGGCAACAGATACAAAGGGTACCCGATGAGAGAGCAAGCGGAAGCTAGGTGGAGGAACCACCTCCTTGGAGAGCAGAGAGACAGGAACCAGATGAAGACCTTGATGATCGTGCTCCCCGTCTTGCTCATCACTGCCATTGCGATTGTACTCTATTCGGTCCTTTAGTAGTTTAGGACTTGGCTAATGATCATGATGATCAACTTGTTGTAATGTGTAATGTATGAGAAGATGAGATCAATTTGTTCTAGGCTTGTATAATATTCGAGCACTTGTCACTTTGTCGG
Source organism: Avena insularis (assembly GCA_023614405.1). Taxonomy (NCBI): domain Eukaryota; kingdom Viridiplantae; phylum Streptophyta; class Magnoliopsida; order Poales; family Poaceae; genus Avena; species Avena insularis. Next base: position 109,121,846 of record CM042692.1, read on the forward strand.
GTTCTAATTGATGTGATGATGTATAATTCTAGTGGTATTATTATCTTTGTTTTTACACTATTGTGTATCTGTATAAATACCTGTATATGTACCTATATATGTACCTGTATAAATACCTATATAAATACCAGTATAAATACCTGAGATCCCTATATTGTGTATACCTGTACGAAACATCAGTGGCGCATATTTTATTCATCCAGTGGCGCATATAGTATCAGTGGCGCATTTGGCTATATGCACCACTGGTAAAATATCAATGGCGCATATATTAGGTACGCCACTGGTGGGCCTCTTATCAACGGCGCATATTGTATATGCGCCATTGATATCTAATTATCAGTGGCGCAACACTAGTGGCGCATTCCATATGCGCCATTGATAGCAAAAAATATGCTCCACTGATAAGCAATTTTCCACTAGTGTTTATGTTGAAAGTCTTGAAGTTGCACTTGTTTTGCTTTACTATGCTTGTTGCTTTGTGCTTTCATGACTTGTTTATTTACAAGATTCCTATGCATAGGAAGTGGGTTAGACTTAAATGTGCTTTGAATTTGCTTATTGATGTTCTCTTTTACTTCAATTCATATGTCTTATGTGAGCATCTTCTCAAACTATCATGCCTAACTTAAAGGCGTTAAAGAAAAGTACTTATTGGGAGATAACCCAAAAGTTTTAGATGAGTCTTGGAAGTTATTACCTCTGTAATAACCGCTCCTTATCCTTTTTATTTGCTTTTTGTGCCAAGAGTAACCTCTAATGAGAGAGAAGTAATGCTCGAGAAAGTTGCTGTTCCAAAACAGATCTTTGTGCTTCACTGTAAACATTAGTGTAAAATCTCCGTACGTCGGTTTGAGATGTAATTTTTTGTGCTTCTGCCCCAGATTGTTATCTAACTTTTGTTAGTTCAACACTTTTCTATTTGAGCAACAGAAGGTCTTCGAAAAAATTGGTTTTTACCTGCTGGTATGTTTTGACAGATTTCTGCCATTATTTGGATTTGCTTCTTGTTGGTTCCTTTTTGAGTTCTTTTGGGAAATTGAGCTGTTTGAGGGAAGTGCTACAGTAGCTTGTGTTTTAATGGAAGTTTTATTGGTGTTGAACCTGAACCTAAAGACTTATTATCTTGAGTGCACTGATGTTGCTAATAAATATTGTGTGAAGTTTTGTCTGAAGGAAAAATTTCAGGTGTATGGAGAGAATGATGTAATGAGATGAAGAATGGACTAAAGATCAAGCTTGGAGATGCCACCCCGTATCACCCCAATAATTATCCAAGAAGTACAAGCGTCAAAGCTTGGGGATGCCCAAGGCATCCCCTTCTTCATCAGTAAAAATCCCAGGTTTCTTCCAAAAACTTCATTTTTATTGTTTCATGCACAGTTGTGTTTTTCTTGGAGCGTCTTTGTTTTTGTTTGGTTTTCGTTTGCTTAGTTTTCTTAGTTTGTTTGAATAAATTGGTTGGACCCCCTCTTTCATACATTGGTTTTCAAATAGTTTGGTTTGGTTTGGAAAAAGAGTAGGAAAGTTCATGCTTAAGTGGTAAAGAGAGCTTGTTTTTGACTGTGGCCTATGCTTTGTCATGCCATGCTTGATATTGTTTCGCTTTTATGCTTAGTATTCTTTGCTGTAGCATGACTTGTTATAAACAATTGAGATTGCTTAATGTGCCTTGGATGAATCATGCGTTGTTTTAGCATATTAAAGCATAGTATTGTGGTATTCTCCTTTGATGCTTTATTTGGGTTGACTTGGCACATGTTCACACCATGTTATGACTATCCCATGTCACCATAGCCTTTATGATCCTTTAGTTTTCAACTTGTAGTATCACTTTATGCTTTGATCAATGATGTTTTGTCACTCTGCATGATTATGGCCAGTATTTCTCTCTTAGTTTGTCGCTCCCAGTCTTTTGCTAGCCTCCGCAACCAAGTATGAGTTCCACTCATGCATCCAACTCCCTAAACCAAGTTATTCCAAAGAGTCCACCATACCTACATACTATCTTATGCTATTCCAAGTATATTCATGCTTTTGTTTACCTTCCACTTGTTATGAGAAAACTAGTGATTAAAGCTCTCACGAACATGATGGCACACTTTACTTTTCTTGCCCTTAATAAACTTGAACCATTGTGTCGTCTATGTTGTATATGCTTGCACTTATTTGTTGGGGATTAGCAGAACCATGTTGTCATGGGGAACGCTTTCAACATTGCATGGGTACTTTGTACCTAGTTGATATCATGCTCTTTTGTCTATGGATGTCGTCGGTGTGAAATGAAAGGGGAGCTTGTAAGTCCATGGAGTTATGTATATGTGTTAGAGAAACGCCTGGGCCGCTAGTCTAATCCATGCTGACATGGTGGAAACCTGCAGCATAACCATAATGAGCTGTCTATGAAGCATTTTCTTATAAAAAAGAGTCCTATATTGAGAAAAAAAAGAGAAAAAGAAAAAAATGAGATTATGAAAAGAGGAAAGAGAGAAAAAAGCACCATTTTCCCATGGTAAATAAGAAGATTGCTGAGATGCTCGTTGTCTGCTTGCCTTGTCATTTTGATATGGGGATTCTTCCGTATCATCGGGCAAGGGGTACCCCGTTGGCGGTTCTCTATGATACACATGTACTTACGATGACAAGAACTTACCGGTGACTAAACTTGAGTAGCATGAGGAGCGGACCTCGTATTCAAGGGACATGAGATATCTAACTTATACTTCGTCAAGCATATACACCATAGTTTGTTCACTTTAACCTTAATCACTTCAAGATGCTTATGATAGGGGTAATGAGAGCTGAAAGCTATAAGTACCATAATTTTTGGAAGCTCTTTATGAAACTTGAATCTCTGCTTCCTTCTATGAAGGCCTTTCTTCCACTTATATATTGAGTCTCCACCTTCTATCTTTATGCACCTACTTTGAGAGCATAGTGGCCATTCTTAGTTCTATGTGCATTGTCCCAAGACTTGTTGATTGATGCATAACTTTGTTATTACTTGTTTTAAACTATTTGTATCTAGTCACTCTTATGAACTTTGAAGGTGTCCTATGCATTTATATTTGCTACTCTATGAGGGACAAGCTGAATACTATTATGCTATGTTTTCTTTATGTGAAACAAACAAACGTCTTGCAAATCATTGTTATTCACGAATCTTTTGTTTGTGCCTTTTCATGTTGCATCTTAGTTTCTTTGTCTTATGGCTAGAACTTTGTCTTTCATGTTATGATTGAAGTACTATGATCCCATCTTTGAATGTTTTACAAATACTTTGATCAAGTTTATGATGGTGCATGTCACCTCAAAAATTAGTCTTTCTTTTTATCACTTACCTACTCGAGGACGAGTAGGAGTTAAGCTTGGGGATGTTGATACATTGCAAATGTATCTATAATTTTTGATGTTCCATGCTTGGTTTTATCTACTTTCTTGTGTTTTGTTCCAACTTTGGAGTACTTTTCATATGATTTCTTGGACTAACCTATTAAAAAGATGCCACAGTGCCAGTTGCCTGTTTTCTCCTGTTTTTGGTTCCAGGAAAGTCAGAAAATCAATATTCTCGAAATTGGACTGGACAAAAGCCAAAGTTGATATTTTCCCGGAAGATTCACGGAGCCAGAAGGAGACACGATGGGGGGGGCACAGGGTGGCCACACCACCCCTTGGCGCGGGCCAGCCCAGGCCGCGCCAGGGCATGGTGTGGGCCCCCTGGCCAGCCACCAACCTTGCCTCCTTCACCTATATATTCCTCCTGAGGCAAAAACCCTAGATAGTCAATCAGAAATCCACGAAAAGTTCCACAGCGCCGCCGCCACCGAAGTGGAGATTCGGGGGACAGAAAGTCTTTGTTCCGGCATCCTGCCGGGATGGGGACGTGCCCCCGGAGCCATCTCCATCGATCTCCACCACCATCTCCATCACCAATGCTGATTCCCATGATGAGGAGGGAGTAGTTCTCTCTCGAGGCTAAGGGTTCTACCGGTAGCTATGTGTTCATCTCTATCTCTATGCATGATCTTATTGAGATCATGAGCTTGTAATCTATAGATCTACCTTGCTACTCAAGTGCTTTAATAGATCTCTGCTCTCCCCATGTGTGTGAAAGTGACAGTGTGCACACCATGGTGGCACTTAGGCTAGAGATTACAAATACTTGTTATGAGTTATATTTGGAGTTGGATGTCTCTATGAAATTGTGGTGTTTGTTTGAACCATCTAGTGCTCAAGGTGACAGTGTGGGGTTATCTAGATGTGGAAAGCAAACTTTGAGGTGTGCTGTTATAGCCCTACCATCGATTAGAGTGTTCAACCGGAGAGTAGTTCAGCGTAGTATCATAAAGAAGAATATATTTATATGAGAGTGTTCACTAGTGAAAGTATGATCCCTAGGCCTTGTTTCTAAGCTTTGAAACACCGTTTGCAACTAGATCTGTTACATGTTTGCTTGCTTCCATCTTTATTTCAGATTGCCTTTAGTCTTTTCCCACGTCAACCACACGCTAGCAAGCTATTTTCTGGCACCGTTACCACTTATAATTATCTACACCACTTGTATTTCACTATCTCTTCGCTGAACTAGTGCACCTATACACCTGACAAGTGTATTGGGTGTGTTGGGGACACAAGAGACTTCTTGTATCTTGATTGCAGGGTTGCTTGAGAAGGATACCTTTTACCACTTCCTCCCTGAGTTCGATAAACCTTGGGTGATCCACTTAAGGGAAAACTTGCTGCTGTTCTACAAACCTCTACACTTGGAGGCCCAACAACTGTCTACAAGAATAGAAGTGCGTAGACATCAAGCTATTTTCTGGCGCCGTTGCCGGGGAGGTAAGGTAAAAGATACTCACATCCTCCAGTGTGAGTGCTCGAAGTTATTTCCTTTAGATTCTGCAATTTTGTCTTTTTGTTTTCACTAGTTAGGCTTAATGGAAAACAATAACAAAATTAGAGAGCTTTATAGTATTTATCTTGAGTTAGGACATGAAGTGTTTGAAGAGAAAATTAAAAAACCTATGGAACTTTATTTGCATGCTAATAGCAATGTTGTTAGTATGAATTCTTTGGACACCATTATTGCTAACATGAGTATTTACTTAATGAAACATGAATCTTGAAGAGAATATGAGTATTTACTTAATGAAACATGAGTTTGAAACTGTTTTGAATTGTTCAAAAGTTTTCAAAGTGAAGGAGGATATTGAATTAACAAGAATACAAAATCTTTGATTTGATCAACATGACTAAAGTATTTAATTTAATTTTGGCGTAAAAGGACATGTGAAAGAGGTTTCACAAATTGTGATAATAGGGCAAATTCAAAGTGTATTGAAATGTCTAAATATCATAATGATTATGTATTAGATACATATGGTATAATATTATCTCTTATCAGGGTTATAGTTATCATTTAGAGTTAGAGATCGAAATGAGCAAACACTTGTTTGAAATACAAAGGAACATCTAAAGATTCGTGGAAACAACACCATAAGAGTTATGGCATGTTCGAGTTTCTAGAGGTTTCGATAAGTTGAAATCATGACGAATAAACAAGTCTTTGTAGCGTATTCTTAGGCAACTATGAATACATCTTCCAAAAAGGGGCAAACCTGTTGTTGTCCAAAGTTGACGTGTCTTGATGAAGATACAGGTGGAAGAAAGTAAAAGATCAAAATAAGGTATTTGACCTTGCCTCCGAATTGTTGAGTGGCGCAGCGGAATTTGTTTCGTGAAACCAAACTGTACAAATAGAGGAGAAACAAATGATAATGATCATAAAGTTTCAGTGAATACTTTTACTAAAGAAAATAGGATTCAACAATATATACTTTGCAAGTTCGTGGAAATTTATTATTGATTCACTTGTCATGTTTAAGAACAAGACATGCCTACGAATTACAAAGAAGCGTGATGGACCTAAGTGCGAGAAATGACCAAGAGTCATAAAATCCTTAAGTTACATTTAAGATTGCAAAGTAATATGTTACTTGATCTTATTGAGTAAAGAAGTTTACTTGATATTTCTAAATGACTTCAAAGTCATAAGATGGAAATGAAACTTAATGGAGACGTAAAGATCGATTTGTCACAAAGTATGGACAGATTCAAGGAGTTGACTACAATGTAGCGATGCTTGAGTCTATTGGATTTACTCCAGGAATATATGGATATTGGAATCTCGTAGCTGGAATTCTCAATTTGATGATGATCAAAGAATTTTGGAATGTCCAAGATTATCGAGAGGACCTGCATTTGAGTGGGAGCTAATTAGCTTGCCCAAATCTTAATATGTAAGAGACATATTTTGAGTGGGAGCTAAGTAGCTTGGCCAAATCTTAATATGTAGTAGACATATTTTGAGTGGGAGCTAAGTGAAATCCCTAGATCTCAAATATGGATGCAATATTTGAGTGGGAGTGTGAAATCATTCTAGGATATGTGGACAACATATGTGAATGATGTTATTGGTGTTAATAACATTTAAGTAGATAAATTGGGATGAAGTTGAAGTTATTAAACAATGAGATCTATCGAGATAGATTGGTGAGTTTAATAAACATTGAATGTCGAATGCTTCTTGGACTTGATTCTGAAGATGTTCAGAATGTCCTAATCAAGATTCTGAAGAAGTTCAGAATGGAACAAGGTAAGAAATAAGTTCTTACTATATGAAGCATTGTCTTAGTATTACAACGATGGTTAAAAGGAAGAAAGAGATGCGTTTCATCTCCTATGCCTCAGTCATAGGTTCTTCCATACAACCATACTACATACTCGACGTAATGTGACCCGAAGTTTTGGTTGAAAGGACAAGATCTTAAATGTAAGAACATGTCCTGAAGTGATTCTTGAGTTAATCACTGAACTAGAATTAATTTTGTACTTAAATGGTAAGAAGCAAAGTAAGTGACATAGATGCATTTCATGCACTAGGATCTACATAGATATAGAAGTATAAAGGCTCCATATGCTGTGATGTATATTGTTATGGCAAGGCTAGTTCGCTTTTAATGTCGAATGATGTGTCCTAGGGCACAGTGCCCATGGGAAAGCCCTCGAGGTTAATCTAAAGTCACTGTAGGCTCCTGGAAATCGGCCTCGTTCTACTTCCATAACTGCCGTATATACACAAAGGATTGCAAAGTGTCTTTCGAAGTTTAGATGACAATAGTGAAAACGACCGTCATTATAAACACTAGAAACAAAGTCTCACTTTGTCGCCAAATGAATACTTCAACCCATTATGAGATAATGGTATGAATGTCAAAGTTAGGAAGACATTAACAATTTCCAAAGACATAATGATCTGGTTAAACAGAACATGGACATGACGTTTTCCATAAGCATGCATGATCAATAAACGCATATGTGATATGGTTTATGATGAGTAAAATGCGAGCTAGATTATTTGTACTCTAGTGCAAGTGGGAGACTGAAGGAGATATGCCCTAGAGGTAAATAATAAATAGGTTTTTATTTTCATATCTCAATTAGTTCGTAATAGTTTCATACTGTGCTATAACTGTATTAATACGAAACGTTAATACATGTGTGGTATGTAAACAAACCAAGTCTCTAGTTACCTCTAGCAAACTAGTTCATTGCTCATGAGGATGATCTAGGGTTTCGAGATCATGGGCATTTATGCCAATTGACAATGAGGTCACGTCATTAGTTGAATGGTGTGATAGACAAACAACCCAACCAGTTGTATCTTAATGAGATCTAGTTACAAAGTTCATCATTAATGATAAACTAAGGAAACCTTGCAACCTGATCCTTAGACTATGAGGTAATGCAAATCACCGTTCTAGAGGGAGCTTAGATGGTTATCAAGTATCACTCCGTGACTGGGTGATCGAAAAGGTGCCACTCAGGTTTCCCAAAGGGGCATGTAGAGGAGTACATATCAAGACCAGGATTTGCCCATCCATGTAACAGACAGATACATTAGTGGCCATCTCGGTGACATTGCATTAATGAAGCTTGCAAGCGTGTTACTGGGTCATGGAATGCAACGACACGGAAACGAGAAAACAAGTTCATCAGTAACGAGATCGAACAAAGGTATGGAGATACCGTAGATCAAATCTCGGCTGAACTAGGTATCAAGTGGCAAAGGGAATGGGAAACGACTGTTTACGGTTCAAACGACATTATCATCGTGGAATGCACAGGGGTCATTATGGTCATCCTGGTCCTGCTATTGATCATTGATGGAGATCATGTCTGTGCCATTCCTGAGCCGTGGAGAAATACACTTAAGGGTACGATGAGCTAGAGATCCTCTGTAAGTTGGAATCACCATATGAAAGAGAAAAGGAAACCGGAAAAGTTCCATGAGAGAACCAAAATCGTTCTGGGAAAGATCCGAAGTCGTTCGGAGGAAATCAAAAGGGAACCGAAAGGTGTTTCGGGTCAAATCAGGTTTTGTAATATGTATTTACATATTAATTAATGTAATTAATATTAAATATAATATTAAAATCTAATTTGAAGGGGTATTCCACTAATGGGCCAAACTTCCTAGGGAAAAAGGGCCTATGAGGGAAAACCGAAGGAGGGAAGGGCCAAGGGCCAAAGGGCCAAGGCCCAGGCGCCTCAAGGGGCCCCACCCGGCCAGCCTAGGGCTATGCGTGGGGTGGGCCCACCCCTGGCCGGCTGGCGCATGAGGCCCATGCGCCTCCTCCCTCTCTCCCTTGTTTAGTCCCACATGGGAAACCCAAAGGGGAGGGCACACCCCCTTCCCCTATATAAAGGGGTGCCCATGGGTGGGAATAGACACACCAATATTTCAAGAAGTCCTTTGGTTGACTTTCTCCTTCCCTTTCTCTCTCTCGTCTCTATGTGTTGGCATGGTCCCAATTAAGGACTGTCCATGGAAGAGACACCGCACCTGCAGCACGCCATTGCGCTCCAGGGATTCCAAGCCGGAGATCTACTTCCGCACTCCCGGCAGGGATCAAGGAGTCGGAGGTCATCTTCGTATATCGTATGTGTACGAAACTACGAGGGGCCTCACTTGAGGCACCTTGGATTTCGTGAGACGGAGCTGCTACATGATGAAGAAGGAGCAAGGGGTGACCTGCGAGGAGCTTCGCGACCTTGAGGCCGGCTACGAGTTCGACTACTTCAACCACATTCCCTCGGAACATAAGGGTATGTATTCTTTACGCTCCGGCCGTTGCCGCATTACTACATAGATAGATCTTGGCAGTGTTAGGCGGTTCCAACATAGGAATTTTTTTGTTTTCTGCTGCGGAACCCTTCACTATAGTGGACAGTAGCTAGGGAATCTAAGAGTAATAGATGACTCCGGGTAGAGTCTAATTGACGGGGGTGCTCTAATAGTCTAACTACCGAACCTATCAACTACTACAACTCAGATGGGCTTCTCATCAGAGTTCTTCCTATTCTATGGTGGTGGTGTGTGTATGAATGTGGGTGGATCTCCTGAATGAATGCCTGGATGAGTTTCCTTGTGAATTGACCCTTATCTCTATGATTGTTCCTCTCCTTATACAACCTCCTCAATGGCTATGGCAGTATGGCCATGGAGTTACCGCCAATATCGATGGGACAGGGCGGTTCTCCATGCCTTGGTCCTCCCGTTTCCTCCTCTATTGACCGATCTTGTGGAACCACCTTGCGGTGCTAACATCGTGGTAACTTCTGAGCCTTCAGGGTCGATTCCACCAGCCGGAGAGTAGGGATGTGACCAACATAGGGTGATATCATCTTTGCTACCTACGAGCCTATCTTGATGGCGGGTCATGGGGTCTTATCGCTCGTACATCATGCTTATGGCGTAGGTGTGGACTTCGGTCTTGTGGGCCCTCGTAGCTTCAAAGCCGGCTAGCATCCTACTCCCGGCTAATCTAAAAAGGAGACGGGAGAAGAAGCAGACAGGTGTAATACGTTGCAAACGTATCTATAATTTTTGATGTTCAATGCTTGGTTTATATCTACTTTCTTATGTTTTGCCAACACTTTGGAGTATTTTTATACACTTTCTTGGACTAACCTATTAACAAGATGCCATAGTGCTAGCTGCCTGTTTTATGCTGTTTTTGGTTCCAGGAAAGTCAGAAAATGAATATTCTCGGAATTGGACGGGACAAAAGCCAAAGTCAATATTTCACCGAGGGGGACACGGAGCCAGAATACGAGACGGAGAGGGGCCAGGGGCTGCCCACACCACCTGGTCGCACGGCCAGGCCTAGCCAATGCCAGGGTGGTGTGGCCTCCTAGGGCACCCCCTCGTCCTCCCCTTTCGCCTATAAGATGCCTCCAATACAGAAACTCTAAGTACCCGATAAAAATTCCACAAAAGTGTCTGTAGCCGCCGTCATCTCCATCCCTAGATCGGGAGGGATATGAAGCTCTTCCCGGCACCCTACCAGAGGGGATAATTCACCCTGGAGGCCTTCTTCATCACCATGCAAGCCTCCGGTGTGATGCATGAGTAGTTCACCCTTGGACTACGGGTCCATGTAGTAGATAGATGGTTGGTTCTTCTCCTTTGTGCTACCATGTCTAGATCTTGTGAGCTCCGTTCATGATCAAGATCATCTATTTGTAATCATACATGTTGTGTTTATGGTATCCGATGGATATTGAGATGCTATTTCAGATTGATTATTGATTCTATCATGTCTTTGTTATTTGTGATCTTGCATGCTCTCCGTTGTTAGTAGCTATCTTGGCCGAGTAGATGCTAGCAACTCCAAGAGGGAGTATTTATGCTCGATAGTGGGTTCATGCCTCTAGTAATCTGGAGAAGTGACAGAAATATCTAAGGTACTAGATGTGTTGTTGCTACTAGGGAGAAAACAACAATCCTTTGTTCATAGAACAATCGTATTCTTTACTTTACACGCAATGCGTAATGCAATTATCTGTTGCTTGCAACTTAATACTGGAGGGGGTTTAGATTGATAACCTGAAGGTGGATTATTAGTCATAGATGCAGTTGGATTACGGTCTATGTATAATGTTGTAATGCCCAATCAAATCTCATAGGAGTCAAGATGATTAGTATATGTATGTATGCTTTCTCGATGTTTGTCAATTTCCCCGCTGTAATTTGTTCACCCAACATGTCATCTATCTTAAGGAGAACCACCACTAGTGAACTATGGATCCCGGTCCTTTCTTTTACCATCAATCTACAACTGTTTACTGTTTTCCGTTTACTTTCTGCAAGCTTTTACTTTCTTCCACACAATACGTTTAATCTTTCTTTTCAGCAAAACCGGTGAGATTGACAACCTCACTGTAAGTTGGGGGCAAAGTTATGTGGTTGTGTTGTGCAGGATTCCAAGTTGGAAACAACACCTTGGAGGTGTTTCCTTGCTCCTACTGGTTCGATAACCTTGGTTTCATAACTGATGGAAAACTTGCTTCTGTGCTCATCATACCTTCCTCTTGGGGTTCCCCAACGAGCTCGATATATTTTGGGCCATCAAACACTTTTTTTGGCGCCGTTGCCGGGGAGTCAAGGACATCTTCACAAGGGGAGTCCCTCATAACCAATCTCTTTACTTTGTTATTTTTGTTTTGCTTAGTTTATTTTTGCTTTGTTTGCTTGTTTCTTTATCAAAAACACAAAAAATTAGTTGTACTAAGTTTGATTTCTTTATTAAAAACACAAAAAAATTAAGTCTTTCTATAGTTGCTATCTCTTTCTTAGCTCACCATGTTGATCCCTAAGTTCAGCCTGAAAGACCTTTCAATAGGTAGTGGCTCTATAATTGGAAAAGATAATATTGAAGAATTCTTTAATCATGTTAGTAAGCAGGAGGATATTGAGAATAGATCCCTTGCAGAACTTGCTCCAAATTATGAAATTGTTGCAGCTTCTTTAGTTCACATGTTGGAAGGTAGGTTTCTTAACCTTAACCCCTTAATTCAATTAATGTTTCTTAAACTTAAAGAAATCGAGGACCCTGAAAAGAGAGATTTTATTCTGGAAACCTTGCTTAAAGAATTCTATGATGTTGCTAAGGAAGCTATAAAAGTCTTTGATCATTTTAATATGCTAGGCTCATGTGTAGATGTTATTGTTACACGAGAAAAGATGAACAAAACCGAACGTAATGGGGAGGAAATTAAGATACCAATACCTTTCAAACTTGTAGCAATGCATGAAGCCATAGAAAAGAATCTTGATTGGATTGTTCCTGAAAACCCGTTTGATGAAAGTAGTAAACCCAAGAGCATTGAGAGAGGATCCTCTAGAACTTAGTTGGATGAGGTACCTTGCCTTGTTGAAGATATTTCTGGTATTAATCTTAATGCTTCTTTATTTGAGAACACTTGATGCTTTTCTTGCTTCTTATGCCTAACTTAAAGGCGTTAAAGAAAAGTACTTATTGGGAGATAACCCAAAAGTTTTAGATGAGTCTTGGAAGTTATTACCTCTGTAATAACCTCTCCCTATACTTTTTATTTGCTTTTTGTGCCAAGAGTAACCTCTAATGAGAGAGAAGTAATGCTTGGGAAAGTTGCTGTCCCAAAACAGATTTTTGTGCTTCGCTATAAAAATTCATGTAAAATCTCTGTACATAGTTTTGAGGCGTGAATTTTTGTGCTTATGACCCAGGTTGTTATCTAACTTTCGTTAGTTCAACACTTTTCGATTTGAGCAACAGAAGGTCATAGAAAAAATTGGTTTTTACCTGCTGGTCTATTTTGACAGATTTCTGCCATTATTTGCATTTGCTTCTTGTTGGTTCCTTTTTGGGTTCTCTTTGGGGAATTGAGATTTTCAAGGGAAGTGCTACAGTAGCTTGTATTTTAATGGACGTTTTATTGGTGTTAAAACTGAACCTAAAGACTTATTATCTTGAGTGCACTAATGTTGCTAATAAAGATTATGTGAAGTTTTGTATGAAGGAAGAATTTCCGGTATATGGAAAGAATGAGGTAATGAGATTAAGAATGGACTAAAGCTCAAGCTTGGGGATGCCACTCCGTGTCACCCCAAGAAATATCCAATAAGTACAAGAGTCAAAGCTTGGGGATGCCCAAGGCATCCCCTTCTTCATCAATAAAAAATCTCAGGTTCTTCCAAACACTTCATTTTTATTGTTTCGTGCACAATTGTGTTGTTCTTGGAGCATATTCATTTTTTGTTTTTGGTTTTCGTTTGCTTGGTTTGCTTAGTTTGCTTGAATAAATTGGTTGGACCCCCTCTTTCATACATTAGTTTTCAAATAGTTTGGTTTGGATTGGAAAAGAGTGGGAAAGTTCATGCTTAAGTGGTAAAGAGAGCTTATTTTTGACTGTGGCCTATTCTTTGTCATGTCATGCCTGATATTGTTTTGGATTTATGCTTAGTGATCTTTGCTGTAGCATGACATGTTATAAACAATTGAGATTGTTTAATGTGCCTTGAAAGAATCATGCGTTGTTTTAGCATATTAAAGCATAGTATTGTGGTATTCTCCTTTGATGCTTTATTTGGGTTGACTTGGCGCATGCTCACACCATGTTAAGACTATACCAAGTTACCATAGCCTTTATGATCCTTTAGTTTTTGACTTGTAATATCACTTTATGCTTTAATTAATAATGTTTTGTCGCTTTGCATGATTATGGCCATTATTGCCCTCTTAGTTGGTCGCTCCTAGTCTTTTGATAGCCTCCATAACCAAGTATGAGTTCCACTCATGCATCCAAATCCAAATAAAACCAAGTTATTTCAAAGAGTCCACCATACCTACCTATTATCATTTGCTATTCCAAGTATATTCATGTTTTATCTACCTTCCGAATTAAACTTGTTATGAGAAAACTAGTGATTAAAGCTCTCACGAACTTTATGGCACACTTTACTTTTCTTGCCCTAATAAACTTGAACCATTGTGTCGTCTATGTTGTATATGCTTGCACTTATATGTTGGGGATTAGCAGAACCATGCTGTCATGGGGAACACTTTCAACATTGCACTTGTACTTTGTACCTAGTTGATATCATGCTCTTTTGTCTATGGATGTCGTCAGTGTGAAATGAAAGGGGAGCTTGTAAGTCCATGGAGTTATGTATGTGTGTTAGAGAAACGCCTGTGCCGCCGGTCTAATCCATGCCTAATCATGGTGGAAACCTGTAGCGTAACCATAATGAGCAATCTATAAAGCATTCTTCTTATAAAAAATAGATAGAGATTGAGAGAAAGAGATAAAGAAAAAAGAGATATGAGAAAAGAGGAAAGAGAGAAAAAAGCACCATTTTCCCATGGTAAATAAGAAGATTGCTGAGATGCTCATTGTCTGCTTGCCTTGTCATTTTGATATGGGGATTCTTCCAAATCATCGGGCAAGGGGTACCCCGTTGGCGGTTGATGGCTCTGTGTATGGCGCCCAAAAAAGTGCTGGTGCGGTGTTGATGTAGAGCTTGTTGGGAACCCCAAGAGGAAGGTATGATGAGCACAGCAGCAAGTTTTCCCTTAGTAAGAAACCAAGGTTTAATCAAACCAGCAGGAGCAAGGAAACACCCCAAAGGTGTTACTAGCTGAGCCTTGGCAGGGCGCACTACCGGTGTTAGTAGCAACGTGGAGACCTGCACAACACAACCACAAAACTTTGTCCCCAACTTGCGATGAGGTTGTCAATCTCACCGTGTTTTGCAGAAAACAAAGGATAAACGTATCAAATGGAAATAAGTAATAGTTTGCAGAAAGTAAACACAAAGAAGTAAACAGTTTGTAGATTGAATGTAAAAGACAAGGACCGGGATCCATAGTTCACTAGAGGTGGCTCTCCTTAGATAGATAACATGCTGGGTGAACAAATTACAGCGGGGCAATTGACAAACATCGAGAAAGCAATACATATACTAATCATCTTGACTCCTTTGAGACTTGATTGGGCATTACAACATTATACATAGACCACCATCCAACTGCATCTATGATTAATAATCCACCTTCAGGTTATCATCCGAACCCCCTCCAGTATTAAGTTGCAAGCAACAGATATTTGCTTTATGAAGTGCGTGTAAAGTAAACAATACGATTGTTCTATGAACAAAGGATCGTTGTTTTCTCCCTAGTAGCAACATCACATCTAGTACCTTAGAGATTTCTGTCACTTCCCCAGATTACCACAGGCATGAACCCACTATCGAGCATAAATACTAACTCTTGGAGTTGCTAGCATCTACCTTTCCAAGATAGCTACTAACAACAGAAAGCATGCAAGATCACAAATAAAAAAGACATGATAGAATCAATAATCAATCTGAAATAGCATCTCAATATCCATCGGATCCCCGCAAACGCAACATGCGAAATTACAAATAGATGATCTTGATCATGAACGGAGCTCACAAGATCTAAACATGAAAGCACAAAGGAGGAGAACCAGTCATCTAGCTAGTACATGGATCCGTAGTCCAAGGATGAACTACTCACGCATCACACCGGAGGCTTGCCTGGTGATGAAGAAGGCCTCCAGGGTGAATTCCCCTCTCTGGCAGGGTGCCGGGAAGAGCTTCAGATCCCTCCCGATCTAGGGATGGAGATGACTCTGAGACTCTTTCATGGATTTTTGATCGGGTACTTAGGGTTTACGTCCTGAGGGCATCTTATAGTCGGAAGGGGAGGCCGAGGGGGTGCCAGGGGCCACCACACCACCCCCTGCCGTGCGGCTAGGTGGTGTGGCCGGCCTCTGCCCCTCTCCGTCTCGTATTCTGGCATCTGATGACTTCCGGAAAAATAGGCACTTTGGCTTTTGTCCCGTCCAATTCCGAGAATATTCATTTTCTGACTTTCCTGGAACCAAAAACAGCAGAAAACAGGCAGCTGGCACTGTGGCTCTTGTTAATAGGTTAGTCCAAGAAATCATATGAAAATTACTCCAAAGTTGGAACAAAACACAAGAAAGTGGATAAACCAAGCATGGAACATCAAAAATTATAGATACATTTGCAATGTATCAACATCCCCAAGCTTAACTCCTGCTCGTCCTCGAGTAGGTAAGTGATAAAAAGAAAGAATAATTTTTGAGGTGACATGCACCATCAAAGACTTGATCAAAGTATTTGTAAAACATTCAAAGCTGGGATCATAGTACTTCAATCATAACATGAAAGACAAAGTTCTAGCAATAAGACAAAGAAAGTATGAAGCACCATGAAAAGGCACAAACAAAAGATTCATGAATAACAATGCTTTGCAAGACATTTGTTTGTTTCACATAAAGAAAACATAGCATAAAAGTATTCAGTTTGTGCCTCATAGAGTAGCAAATATATATGCATAGGACACCTTCGAAGTTCAAAAGAGTGACTAGATACAATAGTTTAAAACAAGCAATAACAAGTTATGCATCAATCAACTAGTCTTGGGACAATGCACATAGAACTAAGAACGGCCACTATGCTCTCAAAGTAGGTGCATAAAGATAGAAGGTGGAGACTCAATATAATGGTGGAAGAAAGGCCTTTTTATAAAAGGAAGTAGGGATTCAAGTCTCATAAAGAGCTTCCAAAAATTATGGTACCTATAGCTTTCAGCTCTCATTGCCCCTATCATAAGCATCTTGAAGTGATTAAGGTTAAAGTGAAAAAACTATGGTGTACATGATTGACGAAGTATAAGTCAGAAATCTCATGTCCCTTGTATACGAGGGCCGCTCCTCATGCTACTCAAGTTTAGTCACCGGTAAGTTCTTGTCATTGTAAGTACATGTGTATCATAGAGAACCGCCAACGGGGTACCCCTTACCCGATGATACGAAAGAATCCCCATATCAAAATGACAAGGCAAGAGACAACGAGCATCTCATCATTCTTCTTATTTACGATGGGAATATGGTGCTTTTTTCTCTCTTTCCTCTTTTCATAGTATCTCTTTTTTTTTCTCTTTTCTCTTTTTTATCAATATAGGACTCTTTTTTTATAAGAAGAATGCTTCATAGACAACTCATTATGGTTACGCTGCAGGTTTCCACCATGTCAGCATGGATTAGACCAGCGGCCTAGGCATTTCTCTAACACATATACATAACTCCATGTACTTACAAGCTCCCCTTTCATTTCACACCGACGACATCCATAGACAAAAGAGCATGATATCAACTAGGTACAAAGTACCAGTGCAATGTTGAAAGCGTTCGCCATGAAAGCATGGTTCTGCTAATTCCCAACAAATAAGTGCAAGCATATACAACATAGACGACACAATGGTTCACATTTATTAAGGGCAAGAAAAGTAAAGTGTGCCATCAAGTTCGTGGGAGCTTTAATCACTAGTTTTCTCGTAACAAGTTTAATTTGGAAGGTAAACAAAAACATGAATATACTTGGAATAGCATATGCTAGTAGGTAGGTATGGTGGACTCTTTGGAATAACTTGGTTTAGGGAGTTGGATACATGAGTGGAACTCATACTTGGTTCATGGAGGCTAGCAAAAGACTGGGAGCGACAAACTAGGAGAGCAAAAATAGCCATAATCATGCAGAGCGACAAAACATCATTGATCAAAGCATAAAGTGATACTATAAGTTGAAAAATAAAGGATCATAAAGGCTTATGGTGACTTGGGATAGTCATAACATGGTGTGAGCATGCGCCAAGTCAACCCAAATAAAGCATCAAAGGAGAATACCACTATAATATGCTTTAATATGCTAAAACAACGCATGATTCATCCAAGGCATATTAAGCAATCTCAATTGTTTATAACAAGTCATGCTACAGCAAATAATACTAAGCATAAAGCCAAAACAATATCAAGTATGGCATGACAAAGCATAGGCCACAGTCAAAAACGAGCTCTTTTTACCACATAAGTATGAACTTTCCTACCCTTTTCCGAAGCAAACCAAACTATTTGCAAACCAATGTATGAAAGAGGGGGTCCAACCAATTTATTCAGAAAACTAAGCAAACAAAAGCAAACGAAAAACCAAAACAAAAACAAAAAAGAAGACGCTCCAAGAACAACACAACTGTGCATGAAACAATAAAAATGAAGCGTTTGGAAGAAACCTGGAATTTTTATTGATGAAGAAGGGGATGCCTTGGGCATCCCGAAGCTTTGACGCTTGTACTTCTTGGATATTTCTTGGGGTGACACGCGTGGAATCCCGAAGCTTGAGCTTTAGTCAATCCATCATCTCATTACTCATTCCTTCCATACACCTGAAATTTTTCCTTCATACAAAACTTCACACAATCTTTATTAGCAACATTAGTGGACTCAAGATAAATAAATCTTAAGGTTCAGTTCTAACACCAAATAAACTTCCATTATAACACTAGATACTGTGGCACTTCCCTCAAAAAGCTCAATTCCCCAAAAGAACTCAAGAAGGAACCAACAAGAAGCAAATGCAGAAAATGGCAGAATTCTGTCAAAATAGACAAGCAGGTAAAGACGAATTGTTTCGAAGACCTTCTGTTGCTCAAATCAAAAAGTGTTGAACTAAAGAAAGTTAGATAACAACCTGGTCCAGAAGCAAAAATTTCACGCCTCAAAAAGACATTCAGAGATTTCACACGAATTTTTACGGTGAAGCACAGAAATCTGTTTCGGGACAACAACTTTCCCAATCATTACTTCTCTCTCATTAGAGGTTACTCTTGGCAAAAAAAGCAAATAAAAAGGATAAGGAGAGGTTATTACTGAAGTAATAACTTCCAAGACTCATCTAAAACTTTTGGTTATCTCCCAATAAGTACTTTTCTTTAACGCCTTTAAGTTAGGTATAAGAAGCAAAGAAAGAATCAAGTGTTCTCAAATGAAGAAGCATTAAAACCAAATTTCTTGCCCTTACATCTCTTACTTTTATTCTTAACCTTGGGGAAATATGATTGTTTGGTGGAGAAGAAAGGTGCATGGTCCCCTTTCCCACATCTATTATTGCTCCAAGGAGTTCTAGTAGGGACCTCCCAAGTGTAATTTGTCCTTTTCCTGCACATTCAATAACAAGATAATCAGTAGAAATCATTTTCCCAAGGATCTTTGTAAACACTCCTTCATCTATTCCAAGAGGTAATATGGTAGTATTATTAGCAAGAGATATTTCTTTTCCTCCTTCAGTAAGCCCCCAAGTATTCAGAGATTCATAAATATCCTTGGGCATAAGATAAAATTCAGACATGATATCACATCGGGCTTGAAAAGTTTTAGTGTTTATCTCAATCTTTACTGTAGGGAGCCACTTTGATGGTTCAGAATTTATTGGAACATAATTGTGATACTTTCTAGCGTATTATAGCAATCTTTTAAGCTAGTAGTGCTAGTCTCAAGAGTGTTCAACCTAGCAAATATTTTTGCGAAAGAAATATCAGTTTGGCTAGGCACGTTGTAAGTGAGGATCAACTTCTTTATAGCATTAATAGCATCATCCTCATTACATTGGAGGAAATCTCCTCCCACAACAGCATCTAAAGCATATCTATAGCAAAGAGCAATCCCAAGGTAAAAACTGATAAGGAACAAGCTTTGAGTCATTTTAAGCTCAGTTTTTTCATATAGATCGGAGATTCTAGACCAAGCTTCCTTAAAACTTTCCTCAATTCCTTATTTAAAAGTGAAAATCATTTCCTCGGGTGACATAGTGACTAGAGCAAGGCTAGACATAGTGGCAACTCAAGATAGGAACTAATTTTTTTGTGTTTTTGAAATAAGAAAGCAAACTAGTAAAACTAATATTTTGTGTTTTTTTGAGTAACAAAACAAGCAAACAAAGCAAAAAGAAACTAAGAAAAACAAAAATAACAAAGTAAAGAGATTGGTTATGAGGGACTCCCCTTGTGAAGATGTCCTTGACTCCCCTGCAACGACGCCAGAAAAATGCTTGATGGCTCTGTGTATGGCGCCCAAAAAAGTGCTGGTGCGGTGTTGATGTAGAGATCGTTGGGAACCCCAAGAGGAAGGTATGATGAGCACAACAGCAAGTTCCCCTCAGTTATGAAACCAAGGTTTAATCGAACCAGTAGGAGCAAGGAAACACCCTAAAGGTGTTACTAGCTGATCTTTGGCAGGGCGCACTACCGGTACTAGTAGCAACGTGGAGACCTGCACAACACAACCACAGAACTTTGTCCCCAACTTGCGATGAGGTTGTCAATCTCACCGTGTTTTGCGGAAAACAAAGGATTAAACGTATCAAATGGAAAGAAGTAATAGTTTGCAGAAAGTAAACACAAAGAAGTAAACAATTTGTAGATTGAATGTAAAAGACAAGGACCGGGACCCATAGTTCACTAGAGGTGACTCTCCTTAGATAGATAACATGCTGGGTCAACAAATTACAGCGGGGCAATTGACAAACATCGAGAAAGCAATACATGCATATACTAATCATCTTGACTCCTTTGAGACTTGATTGGGCATTACAACATTATACATAGACCGCCATCCAACTGCATCTATGACTAATAATCCACCTTCAGGTTATCATCCGAACCCCCTCCAGTATTAAGTTGCAAGCAACAGATTATTGCTTTACGAACTGCGTGTAAAGTAAACAATACGATTGTTCTATGAACAAAGGATTGTTGTTTTCTCCCTAGTAGCAACAGCACATCTAGTACCTTAGATATTTCTGTCACTTCCCTAGATTACCAGAGGCATGAACCCACTATCGAGCATAAATACTAACTCTTGGAGTTGCTAGCATCTACTTGGCCAAGATAGCTACTAACAACAGAAAGCATGCAAGATCACAAATAACAAAGACATGATAGAATCAATAATCAATCTGAAATAGCATCTCAATATCCATCGGATCCCCGCAAACACAACATGCAGAATTACAAATAGATGATCTTGATCATGAACGGAGCTCACAAGATCTAAACATGAAAGCACAAAGGAGGAGAACCAGCCATCTAGCTACTACATGAATCCGTAGTCCAAGGATGAACTACTCACGCATCACACCAGAGGCTTGCATGGTGATGAAGAAGGCCTCCAGGGTGAATTCCCCTCTCCGGCAGGGTGTCGGGAAGAGCTTCAGATCCCTCCCGATCTAGGGATGGAGATGATGGTGGCTACAGACTCTTTCGTGGATTTTTGATCGGGTACTTAGGGTTTACGTCTCGAGGGCATCTTATAGTCGGAAGGGGAGGCCGAGGGGGTGCTAGGGGCCACCACACCACCCCCTGGCGCGGGCCAAGCCTGGCCCCGCGGCCAGGTGGTGTGGCCGGCCTCTGGCCCCTCTCCATCTCGTATTCTGGCATCTGATGACTTCCGGAAAAATAGGCACTTTGGCTTTTGTCCCGTCCAATTCTGAGAATATTCATTTTCTGACTTTCCTAGAACCAAAAACAGCAGAAAACAGGCAGCTAGCACCGTGGCTCTTGTTAATAGGTTAGTCCAAGAAATCATATGAAAAGTACTCCAAAGTTGGAACAAAACACAAGAAAGTGGATAAAACCAAGCATGGAACATCAAAAATTATAGATACATTTGCAATGTATCATCGGTTCTCTATGATACACATGTACTTACTATGACAAGAACTTACCAGTAACTAAACTTGAGTAGCACGAGGAGCGACCCTCGTATTCAAGCGACATGAGATTTCCAACTTATACTTTGTCAAGCATATACTCCATAGTTTGTTCAATTTAACCTTAATCACTTCAAGATGCTTATGATAGGGGCAATGAGAGCTGAAATCTAATAAGTACCATAATTTTTGGGAGCTCTTTAGGAAACTTGAATCCCTACTTCCTCTATGAAGGACTTTCTTTTACTTTTATGTTGAGTCTCCATCTTCTATCTTTATGCACCTATCGAGAGAGCTTAGTGGCCATTCTTAGTTTAATGTGCATTGTCCCAAGACTTGTTGATTGATGCATAACTTTGATATTGCTTGTTCTTAAACTATTTGTATCTAGTCACCCTTATAAACTTTGAAGGTGTCCTATGCAATTATGATTTGCTACATTATGAGGGACAAGCTGAATGCCACTGTGATATGTTTTCTTTATGTGAAACAAACAAACATCTTGCAAAGCATTGTTATTCATGAATCTTTTGTTTGTGCCTTTTCATGTTACAACATAGTTGATATGTTTTATTGTTAGAACTTTCTCTTTCATGCTATGTTGAAGTACAATGATCCCAGCTATCAATGTTTTACAAATACTTTGATCAAGTTTATAATGGTGCAGGTCACCTAAAAAATTATTCTTTGTTTTTATCACTTACCTACACGAGGACGAGCATGAGTTAAGCTTGGGGATGTTGATACGTTGCAAACATATCTATAATTTTTGATGTTCCATGCTTGGTTTATATCTACTTTCTTATGTTTTGCCCACACTTTGGAGTATTTTTATACACTTTCTTGGACTAACCTATTAACAATATGCCACAGTGCCAGCTTCATGTTTTCTCAATTTTTGGTTCCATGAAAGTCAGAAAATGAATATTCTCGGAATTGGACGGGACAAAAGCCAAAGTCAATATTTCACCGAGGGGGACACGGAGCCAGAATACGAGACATAGAGGGGCCAGGGGCCGCCCACACCACCTAGCCGCGCGGCCAGGCCTGGCCCGCGCCAGGGGGTGGTGTGGCCGCCTAGGGCACCCCCTCGGCCTCCCCTTTCGCCTATAAGATTCCTCCGATACAAAAACTCTAAGTACCCGATCAAAATTCCACGAAAGAGTCTGTATCCGCCGTCATCTCCATCCCTAGATCAGGAGGGATCTGAAGCTCTTCCCGACACCCTGTCGGAGGGGAGAATTTACCCTGGAGGCCTGCTTCATCACCATGCAAGCCTCCGGTGTGATGCGTGAGTAGTTCATCCTTGGACTACGAGTCCATGTAGTAGCTAGATGGTTGGTTCTTCTCCTTTGTGCTACCATGTCTAGATCTTGTGAGCTCCGTTCACGATCAAGATCATCTATTTGTAATCATACATGTTGTGTTTGCGGGGATCTGATGGATTTTGAGATGCTATTTCAGATTGATTATTGATTCTATCATGTCTTTGTTATTTGTGATCTTGCATGCTCTCCGTTGTTAGTAGCTATCTTGGCCGAGTAGATGCTAGCAACTCCAAGAGGGAGTATTTATGCTCGATAGTGGGTTCATGCCTCTAGTAATCTGGGGAAGTGACAGAAATCTCTAAGGTACTAGATGTGTTTTTGCTACTAGGGAGAAAACAACAATCCTTTGTTCATAGAACAATCGTATTGTTTACTTTACACGCAATGCATAATGCAATTATCTATCGCTTGCTACTTAATACTGGAGGGGGTTCGGATTGATAACCTGAAGGTGGATTATTAGTCATAGATGCAGTTGGATTACGGTCTATGTATAATGTTGTAATGCCCAATCAAATCTTATAGGAGTCAAGATGATTAGTATATGTATGTATGCTTTCTCGATGTTTGTCAATTGCCCCGCTGTAATTTGTTCACCCAACATGTCATCTCTCTTAAGGAGAACCACCACTAGTGAACTATGGACCCCGGTCCTTTCTTTTACCATCAATCTACAACTGTTTACTGTTTTCTATTTATTTTCTCCAAGCTTTTACTTTCTTCCACACAATACGTTTAATCTTTCTTTTCAGCAAAACCGGTGAGATTGACAACCTCACTGTAAGTTGGGGGCAAAGTTATGTGGTTGTGTTGTGCATGATTCCAAGTTGGAAACAACACCTTGGAGGTGTTTCCTTGCTCCTACTGGTTCGATAACCTTGGTTTCATAACTGATGGAAAACTTGCTGCTGTGCTCATCATACCTTCCTCTTGGGGTTCCCAACGAGCTAGCCCCTGAGCACGCACTACAAGAAATGTTTCCTTCCTCAACGACTTGGCCCGGCGGTCATTGTAGAAGGTGCGTCTTCCGCGATGAATTTCTCGGCTCGACCGTGGTCGATGGAATTTTTTTCCAGTTTCACGGCCCTCTACTACGACAAAACCGCTAAAAACATGGAGGAAGCTCGGCCGACAAGTGGCAGAAGCAAGATTTTCGGTTCCTCACTCGATGTTGACTCGCCGAAGTCGTTTGAGGAATGTGGGTCCCGGACGTCAGTGTCTCTAGCGGACCATACTTTTCGGTCACGCCTCTCTGATTTGAACTCAATAATGTTGCTCGATACGTTTGTCGTTTAGTCAGGCTGATGGGTCCCACATATCAGCCTCTCATTAGAAGAATCGTGTGTATGATGGAACTTTTTTTCCTTCACTTGCGCTACCCTGTTCTGAACTTGATAGCGTTGGTTGATGCATTTGTCGTTTAATCATGTTGCTGGGTCCCATATGTCATCCTCTCAATAGAATAGACATGTGCATGGTGGAATTTTCCCCCTAGCTATTGCCTCCCTGATTTCAACTTGATAACGTTGCTCAATCTATCTGCCGTTTAGTCACGCTGCTGGGTCCCCCATGTCAGCCTCACATTACAAGAATCGTGTATATGATGGAATTTTTTCTTCGCTCGAGCTACTCTGTTCCAAACTTGATAATGCTGCTCGATGACCCCACATGTTATCCTCTCATTAGAAGAAACGTGTGTATGATAGAATTTTTTCCCTCGATCGCTGACATGGGCATAACCCTTCGGGTGCCTATTATTGGTATATATAGTGCGGCCCAATGGAAGCCTCTCCTAAAGATTTGTCAAGATCCATGAAGCCCACGATGGTTTGGCTGATACAAAGTATACAAGGATAGAGACTCCTGGCGATATAAGACAAGAAAAGTACAAGACTAGATTAGATACAAACTCTAGCTTGTAACCTACTCGTATTGGTACCCGAGACCTAGCCTCCCCATATATAAAGGCTAGGAGGGGCCAACAAGGAGGACACACACAATACAATAGACAACACCGAAATCTAGTATACAACTTGTAATAGAGTGTTTCCCCAATATTCAGGCGACTTTGTCTTCATTGTTTTCCTGACATCCGACGAAATTCCTAGTGTTCTCTTTTTCGCGAAACCCCAAGTCCATCATCATGGGCATTGCCGATGTTACCCCTCGTCAATTGGCGCCGTCTGTGGAAAACTTGAACACTAGAAGCACGGATTCGGCGGAACGCTCTCTACCAAGCATCAACTCGACGAAAGCAGATCCACACCCGCCCACCCCTGTATTGGTACACGCCGATTTTAACGGCGGATCCGATCTAATCATCGAAAGTCTCCACTTTCAAAGAGAAGACTCGCAAGAATCACACCTTTTGGTCTTGATCACATCAGAACCGTCGGTGAAAAAAACTACGCCTACAGAGATATACCAGTATCTTCTGTCGGATTCTCCATGGACGTCACAACACAGATTGAAGCAGACGAAGGAAACGAGCAAATCGAGATTGGACTACATGCCCATGGGCTCGACCTCGACACCGGCCTTCGGGTGTTGCTGCCATACAGGGGGCTGTGCTAAACTAGCAGTCCAAATTGCGTTTTGCCGTATGTTCGTTGAGTCCTACACATAGTCACAGATTCCAACTCAATTAAAACTCTCACACGTCAGCCGCAGATTCCTACTTGATTCAAAGAGAAAAAAAAAGAGATCACGTCGGGTCGGGTCAATCAGTGAAGCTCAAGCAAAAGGAGAAAACGAAGGAAAATTCCATCAGGATCGAACAGTGGAGAGGTCACATCGCATGTAGTCTAAAAGAAAGCTAGTCACGTGTGTAGCAATCTGGAATAACGACAAAGCTTCTTTAGATGAGCTGCACCTTCACGAGAAGCAATCAACAAATTTAGGGAAAAGTTCAAAACAAACTTTGAACTCGTAGATGAAAGCTAACAAAACCCTAGAACTTTGAATCCAGGAACTCCAAACTTTATAATCCCGGTTTATTTTGAACCCTATACTTGTTTTCCATGCAAGAAAAATAGCACCCCAAAACCAGATAATTTGCTACTCTCGCTGACTAACTTGGCCCGCGTGTCAGGTGTATCTTCTACCTCCAGTCTCTTCCCAATCTCTCTCATCTGGGCGATCTAGCAAAATCAAATAGGAGTGGCGTGTGGGCATAGCAGTAGGATGGATAAGCAACGACACCGAGTGCACAATAGAGCACCTTCTCTGGACATCCATCCCGGCTCCTGGCAGTCAAATTGTGGGGAATTAAAAGACGAGCTCGCTCTGGATGGCTCAAATCTGGATGGCTCAAATCGATGTCGAAGTGACCCAAATCCCCGCATATGCTCCCGGCCTCCTACGCCGCCACCTGGAGACCCGCATCCCCTGGCCTCCTCCATGCAGACTAGACCGCTACAGCTTCCTGCTCGATCTGCGGCTCCCCGTGCCGTGCAGCTAGGAGCGCTGCCGCGATAGGCGCAAGGTTCCCCTGGTCCTCTCGCATTCTTTATGGACCGACGCGAGCTGGCCTCCCGCCGTCCTAGTCCTCCTCCGCTTCCATGGCTATGCAGTAGCCCAAGATTCACTGCCCCGATGCCAGCCGGCCGGCCATGACGGGCGAGAAATGGGACATGAAAAAAGTGAATGGTTTTGGATTTTTTTTTTGCTGAACATGACATGTGGGCCCTAGTGTCTGTGACACTAGTGTGTAATCCTGGTTGGGATCGTCGCTTTCCCGGTGTGCCAAACGGGTCTAGGGTTCGAAATAGACCGGGATTATAAAGTTTGGAGTGCCAATTTCCGGGATTCAAAGTTCAGGGTTCTGTTTAGCTTTCATCTACGAGTTCAAGGTTTGTTTTGGACTTTTCCCGCAAATTTATATCGGGTTGTGTACATGACCTGCTAGCCAAGGAGGGATGGTCACCGATCAAATTAATACAGACCGACTCGATCTCTGCTGGTCTAACAATTTTTTTTTGAGAATAACACTGCGAATTTATTCAAACTCCAACACAGTCTGTGCCCAAGGCACTTACAATAACTCCCGGGGAACCCCAAACCAGGTCTTAGTTACCTTATTTTCGCAGCTATATTTTGCTAACCCGTGCACCACCCCATTACCAGAACGCCGCACATGCTTGATCGCATGGTCCTCAAAGCCCTCCGGCAGCACCTTGATTCCTCGACCAAAGGTCCATATATCGATCGATCCAGAACATTACTCTGTAGAACGCCGCACATGCTTGATCGCATGGTCCCCAAAGCCCTCCAGCAGCACCTTGATTTCCTCGACCAAAGGTCCATATATCGATCGATCCAGAACATTACTCTGTAGCTTTGACACATCACCCAAATTATCCGACTCCAGGATCAACCGTGAGACTCCCACTTCCTTTGCAAGCTGAGCTGCACGACAACACGCCAACAGTTCCGTTCCTTCCGCATCAGACATCGAGGGCAAAACATGGCCTGCTCCCGCCAGGAAGCTACCATGGTGATCCTTTAGAACCACACTTGCACCCCCATAGTCTGAATTCATAGGAAAAGCCCCATCGGCATTAGCTTTGTGCCATGCCTCTACCGGAGGGAGCCAGTGCTCAGCTCCAGCAAGGCAAGACCCAGAAGAAGGTATAACACCCCTCGTCGTCTCCTTCCATTCCTCCACAAGAAACTTAATTCGCCGAGACGTCTGCTGAGGGTCCTCAATCATTGTCGTATCCCTTGCTTAGTTCCTGGCCAGCCATAGTTGGTAAAGTGTCGTCAGACTCAGCTGAATTTCCCGGTCATCAGCTCGTCCTAGCCAGTCCAAGAGAAAACCTTGGAGATCACCATGGCTGCGCAGCTGAGTAGGGGTGCCAAGTAACGGCAGACCTGTACTGTCCCGGAGGAGTTTCCACGTAATGAAAACATGTGGGCAGTCCCAAAATCTGTGCTTTACCGATTCCTCCCTGCTACAGACAATACACTGAACCCCCTTTTTAATTTTCCTCCTATTTAGTTCCAAGCCCACTGTTAGTCCATTTTTAATTAGTCTCCGGGCATGTATCTTAACCTTGTTGGGTACATCCGCAGACCAAAGTGCATGATTGTTATATGTTGAAGATGAGCTCGGCCTACCTTCTTGGATGGAATTCAGCTGCATTTTTAGGTGGTATGCCGAACGAACACTAAACACCCCGTTTTTGGTGTAGTTCCATGCGAAATAATCCTCTATTCTAGCACGACCTACGGGGATTTTAAGTATGTCCTTGGCATCCACCTCAAAAAGGATCTCCTTTACTTTCCTCTCATCCCAACCTCTGCCCTCCGAGAGCAACAACTCTTTCACCTTGCTAACCTCCTTCTCCGGCTGGTGACCAAGTGGGCGTTTTACTGAAGCACGTGGGATCCAATTATCTCGCCACACTTCCACCTTTTCTCCATCGCCAATGCGCCAAATCAGCCCCTCCTTAAGCATGTCCCTTCCATGAATGATGCTACGCCAAGTATATGACGCCCCCTTTGGACATGTTGCCTCTAGAAACCTGCCCTCCTTAAAATATCTGGCTTGCAGAACTCTGGCGCACAACGAGTTTGAGTTCGTTACCATTCTCCAAGCCTGCTTCACAGGGAGAGCTTGGTTGAACACCTGATAGTTGCGGAAACCCATCCCACCATTCCTCTTCGCTACACACATGCGGTCCCAACTGATCCAATGGACCTTGCGTCCCCCCTCGGCTGCTCCCCACCAGAAGCGAGAACCAATGGTCGTGCGCCCCTTCGATAACTGAAAACAACCCATTGCGTAGGTGGATGCAGCCTGCAAAACTGATTTGATCAGAACCTCACGTCCAACTTTAGATAACCCCTGTCGCTTCCAGCCACCGACCTTGCCACGCGATCGATCACCGAGATTTTTGAAAGCCCCGCGCTTTGATTGGCCCACCACCGTTTGTTGGCCGAGATACTTTTCATACAAGGCTTCACATGAGATATTTATCGCCGTTTTGAGCCCAGCCCGTGCCGACTCATTGCATCCCTTACCAAAAAATATGGATGATTTTTGGTAGTTCACCTTCTGACCCGAACTGATATCATACTTCTGCAGAATCGACTTAAGCGCCAACATACGATCAGTACTTGCTTCAAGAAACACCACACTATCGTCTGCAAAAAGGAGGTGTGTGATTGTCGGGCCTTCCCTACCAAAACTTACTCCTACCACTTCTCTGTCTTGCTGCGCCTTTTTGAGTAAAGCTGAGAACCTTCTACACAGAACAAGAACAAATATAAGGACAAAGGGTCTCCTTGACGAAGACCCCTGGACGATAGAAAGGAATTTGACCGGACTCCATTCAGCTTTACCGAAAACCTCACAGTCTGGACACAGCTCATCACCATGTCCACCCAACTTTGAGCGAACCCCATCTTCAACAACATCCGCTCCAAAAAACTCCACTCCACCCTATCATAGGCTTTTATCATATCCAACTTCACTGCACAAAGAGGCTTCTTTCTCTTCCGCTTCCTGATCGCATGCACACACTCGTACGCAACAAACACAGTATCGGTGATAAGCCGGCCCGGTACGAATGCACTTTGTTCCTCCGAAATCAAGATAGGAAGCAACCTTTTCAGTCTATTTGCGATTGCCTTAGATGCTATCTTGTAGAGCACATTACAAAGACTGATCGGGCGAAACTGCAACTCCGGTGAGTTTAACTTCGGAATCAGGACTAAGATAGTATCATTAAACTCCTCCGGACACGCCACCCCGGCCACAAACTCCCGAACAGCCTTAGAGACATGCTCCTTTACCAACGACAAGTGCCGTTGATAAAAAAGGGCTGGTAGACCATCCGGGCCGGGCGCCTTAGTTGGCCCCATTTGAAACAAAGCCTCTTCTATTTCTTTGTCTGAAAGTACTGCTGTCAGTACTTTATTCATATCCTATGTTACAGAAGTATCGATGAGATTTAAAATTGAGTCACAATTGCTTGACTGTTCAGATGCATACAAAGTCTGATAAAAAGTCAGGGCCTTATCCACCATACCCTCGTTAGTCTTACACAGAGAACCATCTGCTCGTTTCAGCCCTCTCACCGTATTTTTCCGCCTTCGATGTGATGTCCGGTTCTGAAAAAATCTAGTGTTACGGTCTCCAGCCTTTAGCTAGTCTTGCCGAGAACGCTGTCTATACATAATCTCTTCTTTTTCAAAAACCTCATGCAGTTTCAGTTCGAGGTGCCTGACCTCCTGTGAGGAACCAGTACCCTGAGCTGTCACTTTTGCCTCCTCCAATTTAGCCTTCAGAAATTTGATTTATGCACGTACTGAGCCAAAGGTCTGAAGACTCCACTGCTTCATTTCCCTGGAAACATCACGTAATTTGTCCCACAGCCCATTTAAACCTTGTGTCACGTTCCCACCACTTGTCCACGCACTCTTCACCATGTCCTCATACCCCTCATGTTTACACCACATCTCTTCAAACATAAAGCCCCGAGCAGATGCAGGTAATCGGCTTGGTAGTTCACTTTGTACGTGAATCAACAGAGCAATGTGGTCTGACTCCTCCGTGATTAAATGCTCAACTTGGGACAGAGGGAACAAGGACAAGAACGACGCTGTCGCCGTACCTCGATCCAATCTACACTGAATATTATCAGACCCCTCCCTTCTGTTGTCCTAGGTGAAATCATATCCCTTGTAGCCCAGGTCAGTGAGTTCACAAGCCGTCAAACATTCCCGGAAAGCCTCCATCTGACGCTCGCTACGCTGATTACCGTCGAGTTGCTCAGATTGTGATGTAATTTCATTGAAATCCCAGGCACACAGCCAGGGAAGATCATCTTGCCTTCGCAGGTAAGTCAGAGCCTCCCACGTTTTATGACGCAATTCCGTTCGAGACTCTCCATAAATACCACTAAACCTCCACGTTTTCCCTTCAAAGATGATCTGAGCGTCAATATAATATTGACACCATGATCTCACCAAAACGTCGATATCATTCCTCCACCACAAAGCCAGGCCACCACTACGTCCAACATAGTCCACCACAACACCATTTGAGAACCCTAAACTCTACTTCAACTTGTTCATCTCCTTTGCTCTCTTTTTTGTTTCACTTAGAAAGACCACCGCTGGGTTGTGTGACCTACATAGGTCTCGGAGCTCGCGCACCGCCGCGTCCAACCCCAGTCCGCGACAGTTTAGGGCCAAGACATTCATTGATTTCGGCGGCCCTGCTCCGCAGGGTCTACCGCTGGTACATGTAGCCTGTTAAACACCGAGTTCGAGCGTTGCCCCCCACCTTCGACATCATCCCCCTGCTCTAATCTGTTAAACACTGAGGTCGCATGCTGCCCTATGCTGTCAGCCTCATGACCTTCCTCCAGCCGGCAGAAAACTGAGCTCGTACGCTGCCTCTTCCCCGACGACTCCGAACCTTCCTCTCTCGTCTCTTGCGCCTAAACCGGCTTCAAGACCATCTTAGACCCACGTTTCTTATTTGGAGTACCCAGTGGTACGTTTGAAGTGACCTGGTTCGCAGGCACATTAGCAGCTCTTGGTCTCCGAACATAAGTGCCACCCTTAAATTTCTTCGACTCACCATCTGGCTGAAAATTACTACCATGCATTCGAGCCCCCACCCTGTGGCATTTTTCCGGGCTAGTCACATCCTCCGGCCCCCTCCTTAGATCCCTCCCGCCAGTGCGAGAGGAACTAGAGTAAGAAAAATCTTTGGCCAGATTTCTGCGCGGAGGAATATCACGAACAATCACACCTCCCCCATCCCTCCCCCTGGACTGGAGTTCCTGTCACTGTAGCTTCTACCAGAGTAGCTTGCAGACGAGACAGACGGACGAACAGTAGGGGGTGGCCATTGATTCCTCCTGGGCGACGCCCTAAGCCACTCTCCCCATTGCTTCGACTTATCCTTCTCCGCACTGCATCCATCAGCCCTATGCACCAAATACCCACAGTCAAAGCAGAAATGTGGTACCTTCTCATACTTTAGGTCAAACCAGCTTCCCTAGGTCTCATCATCCTTCTCCCTGAGTGTTACACCTCGTAGAAGAGGTTGATCAACATTTACCACCACCCTGATCCTCAGATCCTTGCCCCAAGCTATACCTTCTTCATCTACCTCCACTGATATGAACTTTCCAATCCACCCTCCGATGAGTTCACCATAAATCTTATTCATCATATCCATCGGTAAGTCCAGAACCCTAACCCAAATATCCAATGAATCAAATGTCATATCAGACGGCCTGACTGAGCCATCGTAATCCTTCAGCAGAACCGCATGGAAATAAAATTGCCACGGTCCATTCTTCAGCACATGTTTCCAATCCCCCTCTGAACCGAACCTTATCACGAATCTACTATCTCCCAGATCACGGAACTGAGCCGGCTGGTGAAGACCCCAGGCCTGATGCATAGCTTTCTCAAGAGCATGGAACACCAACCTGCGCGGCGAGCACACCTTGCCAACCACCGCCCATATGGGTTTTGGAACCTGGGATGAATTAGCACCGGCGATCACCAGACCCGTGGCCTCCTTATCAGTCAGTAGCAGATCGCCCATCATTGCAGATAAACCAACAGCCAGCTCCTCTGCTCCCGCCTTGATCGGAGACCGCCTCGGGAGATTAGACGAACCACCGCCCCGCACCCTAGAACGAGAAGGGGAGGCCATCCCGTCTTCGCCTGTACTCTCCACGGGCACCGGGATGAGGAGATCCCTTTCCACCGACGCACGGGACGAACCTCGCCGTCGAGATCCTCCCCACCACCGAGAAAACCCACCCTCGAGGAGAAACCGTAGCCCCGTCGCCATCGCCCCCCGATCGCCTCTAAGGAACTTCCGCTCTTGGTGGACCCATTATCTTGTAGTTGGTTTGATCTAACTTAGGGACGCACCAGGATTTCCGATCGGACAAGGTTTGAACAGCCAAGAAAAAAAAGAGAAGCTACGTTGCAAGAAATCAAGACAAGACGGAGGCATCAATACCTCGTGGATGGGCAAACTCCGCCAAGCTCGACTACTCGCCGACGCATCGACACGTTTGCTGCATCGGCTCTAATCTCGATGACCCGTTCTAAGTCTTCGGCTATGCCAGCCAGCCAAAATCCTCGGCTGCGGCAAACCCGTTACAAATCTTTGGATAAGGCGACCCACTACCATCATTAGGTCCGGCATCCACGATCGCATCGACTTCGTCCACGGCAACTACCAACAAAGATAAGTTTCTCTTTATTTAGAGTTGATTTCTTTCTTATTTTAATCACACTCGAAACAATCGGGGGCTTCACCCTCTTCGAGTAACCTACGTGTCATCGACTCCGTGCACTCAAACATCTCATATGCGATCTCTTGAATAGCTGACTCTGCCTGAGCGTCGAATCCTTAAACTCCGACCTAGTTGCAGCCCAACTGATAGGTCGGCATGGTACTGAGACTAAGGGCGTCAGAATAACAAAAATGTATCGTGTTACAGTGCAAAAGTATCGGGTCCGATGACACCAGAAAATGTTATGACAAATCGAAAAGCAATATTCTTTACAAGATGCAAGTTCTTCATAATTCTCTATGTTCTTTTTGTAAGGATGTCAACTATATCGAGCTATTTTGTCGGATCCTTCCATGGAATTGACTAAACACCGCTCGCGTCAACTGGTGGCGCACCCGATAAAAATCAAGACCCGAGTCGAGAAATTCCTCGGATGAACATCAACTTCGTGCGCCCAATATCAATAAAGCTAAGTTCTCTTAACCGAGTCTACTTTTCAATACTCTATTACACCCGATACTCGGGGGCTCAGTCAAATAGATTATTACAGGATCATACTCTGATACTCGGGGGCTTTGCTACTCAACACAAATTAAAAATTCTTCGGCTCTGCCATGAAATACGTCAAAAATGCGCTTTGACCCGAGTAGCTGATCTAGCCCAAAGGGCATCAGGCTAACGAAAAGGTCTCGCGATGGACGCAAATGCCATAGCCATCGGCAAAAATATATATAAAGTTTCAAATATATCAAGTTCCAAATTCACACATCCGAAAGAAATTACAACAAGCTATATTTTCAGCTGATTTTACATAATCTACATGTCTTTTTCCAGGGTCCCTATTTTATTTACACGGAGAAATTCTCGGATGAAGAAGATATCTGAGCCTATGCTCTGGTGCAAACACCAGAACATAGCCTCGGGGGCTACTCCCATCCGGAGCACTGGTCGCGCACCCGATAGAAAAAACAGAAATCCTCCAAATAGGAGTTGACGGAAGAATATCTGCAATGAAGAAGCATAACTTTGAGTCTACCCGAGTGTAGCCTCAAAGGTTACTCCCATCAGGAGCACCCGATGAAAATGCTAACATCACTTCAAGAACAAGACAATGTCATCCATTGCATCAGCCAAACAAGACATCGACAAGTTCATGCATCCGAAGAAATCTTCGAGTTCAGCTTCCAAGCATATTAAAAAGGACTTTGAGCCTATGCTCGGATGCAAGCATCCGAACAAAGCCTCGGGAGCTACTGACATGGGCATAACCCTTCGGGTGCCTATCATTAGTATATATGGTGCGGCTTAACGGAAGCCTCACCTGAAGATTTGCCAAGATCCATGAAGCCCACGACAGTTTGGCTGATACAAAGTATAGAAGGACACAGACTCCTGGCGATATAAGACAAGGAAAGTACAAAACTAGATTAGATACAAACTCTAACTTGTAACCTACTCGTATTGGCACCCGAGACCTAGCCTCCCCATATATAAAGGCTAGGAGGGGCCAACGAGGAGGACACACACAATACAATACACAACACCAAAATCTAGTAGACAACTTGTAATAGAGTGTTTCCCTAATATTCAAGCGACTTTGTCTTTATTGTTTTCCTGACATCCGACAAAATCCCCAGCATTCTCTTTTCCGCGAAACCCCAAGTCTATCATCATCGGTATTGCCGAGGTTACCCCTCGTCAGTCGCGCCTCCGTGTTCTGTACTTGATAGTGTTGCTCACTGCATCTATCGTTTAATCATGCTGCTGGGCCCCACATGTCATCTACTCATTAGAAGAAACGTGTGTATGATGAAATTTTTGCCCTCGGTCGCGCCTCCGTGTTTCGAACTTGATAGCGTTGCTCGATACATTAGCCATTTTTCAGGCTGCTGGGTCCCCCATGTGAGCCTCTCATTAGAAGAAACGTGTGCATGCTGGACTTTTTTTTATCGCTCACGCCTCCTTATTTCAAACTTGACAATGTTTCTCGAGGCAGAACCTGTATAAGTCCACGCTATTGGGTCCCACACGTCGGTCTCTCTGTAAATGAAATCTACAAATGATGGACTTTGTTTCGTCCGTGTTCGTTGTTTTGATCTTGGCAACGTTGCTCGATGTGGAAGCTGTGTATGGTCTTGTTGCTGAGGCCCCCATATCAGCCTCTCTGGTATGTTCTAGCTTGTGGGTCCCAGATGCAGCCTCGTATGTGATGGCGGGTGGGTCCCTGATGCTAGCCTCTCTGTATAAGTATTTAACTTTTTTTTCAAACCTGACCATTAAACTCGAGGGATGCTGCAGGCTGGTGGGTCTGCGATGTCAGCCTCTTCATAAAGCAAAATTTCTAGATGAAAAAATATAAACCCAAGATAATTTTATGTCAAGCACAGAGAATCGAACTCAAGACTTCAAAACCCGTATAAACTGTGTGCGTTGCCACTACGACAAACAAATAAGATGAACATTATCATTAAAAGCTTTATAGTACCTATAACTTATATACTAGCCATCTTAAAAAGATTTGTGTCCATGTTATCTCTCTTGAAATAAAAGGGAAGTGATCCTGGCATCTCAATTTATTAAATGCCAGATAATGGAGTAGTTTCTAAAAAACATGGGTAGGCGGATTTTTTTTGTTTTAAAGGGCAATTCTAAAACACCAAATTAAAGATTCTGGGCTATTCTACATATACTATACTCAATGGGCTATACTCCATGTGCTATTCTCCATGGGATCCTTGATAAAAAATTAAATGGGCCATGGTCAGCAAGTCCACTGACCCCTAAAAGGCCGAATTAAATTGTTCTGGGCTAAAGAGGGACCGAATGGGCTAGATTTTACCTCCTTGTTAGTACAATTTGCATTGTGCTGTGGCTCGGACGGATTCAGAACACATAACTCACTACCAGAGGAAAAAAGCGATAATTATTTTGACAGATATTCATGTAAAAATATCTAAAGAACAAGGGACACAGACTGCATGCGTTAAAACTGGACTAGTGTCCAATGACTTCACTTGGTACCCTCTCATATCTGTCCAAAACACATCCAACGGTTCCGATGACACAGAGGAAAAACTCTAGTGCAAGAAGCCCAACAACAGTGATAGAACTTTTTTACAAATTTAGTAGCATTTGAAAGATCCAGTAGTATAGAATAAGACAGAAAAATATCGACAGATTCCTAGTTCATATTCAATAGCACTTGACCAATTTTGTAGCATTCCAAAGTGACTGTTTTAGCAATACAAACACTAAAACTCAATAGCAGTACATATAGAACCCGTTTTTGTTCCAGCTCTAAAAACCTTGTCGCACGACCAGTTTGCCCTTTTCTCCAAACACACTCGATCATTGGAGTAAGCAAAACTGACGATCAAGTATGCTTTTGTATGCATACCTCCTATTCACATCAATACCAGTGTGACCCCCAGATATGCATCCCGACATGCCCAAGCCTCATCTAGATTGTGATAAGGCCAAGTTTAAAAAGAAAAGCAAGACCATCTACTTCACTTGATCTAAACAAGTACCAGTACAACAGTATTAGTTCTAGAAAATATGTTAGTAATAGTAATGATATAACACTTGACAAATTGAGTAGCATTTGAAGATTGAGCAGTACAGAATTAGACAGAAAAAATATCTACAGATTCCCAGTTCGTATTCATCACCATTTTCAACAGCATTTCAAAGTGACCGATTCAGTAGTACAGATAATGGCCAAATGAAATGATAGATTCAACAATGCATACATTGAAATTCAATAGCTGTAGCAATGCAATGACTCAAAAGGAAAGAGAGTCCATATTCAGCACTCGAGCGGTCGATCTGAATAAGTACTAGTACATATGTATTATTACAAAATAGATTAGCAGTAGCTGACGTCCATACAAAATACTCGGCATACCACAACAATGTGTCCAAGTGCTGGCCGGGTAGCGCTTTCTTTCCTGCCTGTTATGCTTCCCTTGTCACACTGTCGCCTCTGGGCCCACTATGTCAATTGCGTACATTGGAAATAGGTATACATTGCCGCAATCTTGTTCCACCTCTCCCATACAAATCGAATCTGTCACCAACATAAAGTAGTAACTAATTGGTATGAAGTTACATATCTTAACATTGGGATCATCACAAGAAGATTTAGATGTTTTATCTCACTTTTGAAACTTGTCGATGCAATACTCCTAATCCACATGGAATTCTGACAAATGGTTCAGAAGCTTCCAGGTAAAGCCACGACTATGACAGTACGACCTGAGCCCTTCCAGGGCGACTTCGGCCGACAACGACATGATTTTCATCTCAGATGGCGCCACCATTTCGATCGCATGGAGCTCATGGCACAGAGACAGTGACCAAAACTTCACCTTGTACTGTGACGATTCGCATGCCCTTGAACTAATGAACCTGGGGGATATGACGATGGCTGTGGTATGGCTGTCAATTTGGGAAACAAACACGGTGCTGTCTTTCCCGATGCCGATGATATCCGCTCTCCGCGACCCTCTTGTGGGCATCAACTTAGATGGCTCCTAGTGTATGTGGCTGTAGGGAATTATGGCCACAATCCTCGAGTGGGCAACTCTGAGGTGGTGTACGAGCTCTACCATAGGTGTTATCTCTATCAACAAGGTGATGAACTCGCATGCCCTTGAACTAATGAACCTGGGGGATATGACGATGGCTGTGGTATGGCTGTCAATTTGGGAAACAAACACGGTGCTGTCTTTCCCGATGCCGATGATATCCGCTCTCCGCGACCCTCTTGTGGGCATCAACTTAGATGGCTCCTAGTGTATGTGGCTGTAGGGAATTATGGCCACAATCCTCGAGTGGGCAACTCTGAGGTGGTGTACGAGCTCTACCATAGGTGTTATCTCTATCAACAAGGTGATGAACTCGCATGCAGGCTCCATGCAGACTTGCTGGTTATGAAAGCACCAGATTATGTGGTCGTAGACATCGTTGTAGGGTACGAATGTCCCATAGTGGTTGTTGGGGGCATCTGCTACCTTTTCCGCCCGCAACTTGGTGGTATAGCTCCTTGGAGCATGCGGCCAGCCGCGTGGCGTTGGTAGTGTCTAGATGCATAGCGATTTCATTGAAAATGTCGTCGCTGACCTTGCTCCAGATGCCGTGCAGAGGGTTGTTTATCGATTGCGACATCAGGATGGATTGGGGGAAGAGGTCGGACCAGAGTATGACTGTCGGGGGACTTTTGAAGAGGGGTGGCACGGCCTGCAAGATCCGATGTAGCAAGCGAGATGGCGAGGAAAATGTACAAAGCGCACACTAGAGACAATCCCAAATACGGCCAAGCGGCGTTGGTGAGTGGGGATAAAAACAACCGAGATGGGGAAGATGAGATGGCTCTTTGAACGAGTTTTTTTTGCAAGACCTCTGGAGCTGCATCCAGGATGCCAACTAGCTTGGCTGGCACGATGTAGTGCACTAAATTAACCATCTTAAATACTGGCGCATTTTATAGATAGGTTGGCACGCTGCCATGCACTAAATTAACCATGTCACATCCTGAGCCATTACAGCTAGTCTGGCACGCTGCCGTGTACGCCGACTAGAGTTACTACTACTATCATGTTTGACCAGATGATGTTTATTTACATCTTTATTTTTCTAAAAAATAGTACTCCTATCTAGTAGTAATGCACTTGTACTAGTACAATACTACTACTAGTAGTAGAGTACAATGAACAATCATCTCGTTAGTTCCACGGCATACAGGAGTTGTACTACACCTACCCACTTGATTGTTAGGTACACACACATGGAACAACTCTTGTATGCGGCAGAACTAACAAGATGATTGTTTAGTTTGCTAAAAAGGATTATACTGTGGAATAGAGGTAGTACAATACTAGCAGTAGTACACTAGATGTTTTTTTGCAGTTTTGCTGCAAACATAGTACATTAAATACCCCCACATTGGAGCCTAGCACGATCAAGTACCACGGTGTTTCAACATGATGCATGATAATAGAAGGTGTTCAAGCACCTCTTTACAGAATAGTTATAATTAGAAGAGACCAGTCACTACATTAATACACGTACGATATAGTAAATTGTCCATCAAATGATGGGTGATAACCTGCACAACTGATCACCTTCTCGAAGTTATCATGATCAAATACTATCACCTTAAAGGAAGTGGTGGCAATCTTCTTGAATACCAGAAAACATCCTACCTTCAAGTCATGTGCTTTGACAAAATCTAGCCATCCTTCGTCAAGGATTACCTTGCCATCTTACTTCTTCAGGTCCACGTCCCAGTTGCAGGCTTTGCATATCTTTAGCTTTATGGCCTCTGGATACTCATCGCCAAACATTGGAAAAAAGGAGTTGGGCATGCTCCACACGTCTAACCCTACCGGTATTAACCACATCTTGCAGAACTCGTCACATGTGTTGTCCACGTGGGTGTTCCTGGCTTGCCCCTCCATCTAGACTATACAGGGTTGTCTTGTATTCTTCGATGATGAGTCTCTCCAAGCTTGAGCTTCTTTCCTGAACACTACAAAAAAATCTCGTGGACAGATAATGTCTCTACTAGCTGTCAATAATTGTGAAATAGTACAATATTAGCTGATAGAGTATAATACAAGATCAGGTAAGAAAGTAAAGTGGAGCAATTTTCTTATCGAAGTATACAAAGTCTTAACTCTAGCTAGCATGAATGCTAGTTATATTAGTACTACTTCCAAGGTCTAGGCATCACATTAGTGCAGTTCATTATTGAGAAGTACAGATATCGAACACCCAGAAATAGACGAACGGACGAACAGGATAAGCTCTATCTGCTGCCAATGCTAGAGATGCATACATATACTTGAAATTTTGGCAAAAATCGGGGTAGGCCAGCTGCTGCTCTAACTTGCCCAAATTAAAGGGACTGATGCGCTCAACTTTCGACGTAGAGCTCGTTGGGAACCCCAAGAGGAAGGTATGATGAGCACAACAGTAAGTTTTCCCTCAGTTATGAAACCAAGGTTTAATCGAACCAGTAGGAGCAAGGAAACACCCCAAAGGTGTTGCTAGCTGAGCTTTGGCAGGGCGCACTACCGGTGCTAGTAGCAACGTGGAGACCTGCACAACACAACCACAGAACTTTGTCCCCAACTTGCGATGAGGTTGTCAATCTCACCGTGTTTTGCGGAAAACAAAGGATTAAACGTATCGAATGGAAAGAAGTAAAAGTTTGCAGAAAGTAAACACAAAGCAGTAAAAGATTGTAGATTGTATGTAAAAGACAAAGACCGGGATCCATAGTTCACTAGAGGTGGCTCTCCTTAAGATAGATAACATGCTGGGTGAACAAATTACAGCGGGGCAATTGACAAACACCGAGAAAACAATACATGCATATACTAATCATCTTGACTCCTCTAAGACTTGATTGGGCATTACAACATAATACATAGACCGCCATCCAACTGCATCTATGACTAATAATCCACCTTCACTTTATCATCCGAACCCCCTCCAGTATTAAGTTGCAAGCAACAGATTATTGCTTACTTAATCATGCGTAAAGTAAACAATACAATTGTTCTATGAACAAAGGATTGATGTTTTATCCCTAGTAGCAACAACACATCTAGTACCTTAGAGATTTCTATCACTTCCCCAGATTACCAGAGGCATGAACCCACTATCGAGCATAAATACTAACTCTTGGAGTTGCTAGCATCTACTTGGCCAAGATAGCTACTAACAACGGAAAGCATGCAAGATCTCAAATAACAAAGACATGATAAAATCAATAATCAATCTCAAATAGCATCTCAATATCCATCGGATCCCCGCAAACACAACATGTATGAATTACAAATAGATGATCTTGATCATGAACGGAGCTCACAAGATCTAAACATGAAAGCACAAAGGAGGAGAAACCAGCCATCTAGCTACTACATGTATCCGTAGTCCAAGGATGAACTACTCACGCATCACACCGGAGGCTTGCATGGTGATGAAGAAGGCCTCTAGGGTGAATTCCCCTCTCTGGCAGGGTGCCGGGAAGAGCTTTAGATCCCTCCCGATCTAGGGATGGAGATGACGGCGGCTACAAACTCTTTCGTGGATTTTTGATCGGGTACTTAGGGTTTACATCCCGAGGGCATCTTATAGTCGGAAGGGGAGGCCGAGGGGGTGCCAGGGGCCACCACACCACCCCCTGGCGCAGACCAAGCCTGGCCGCGTGGCCAGGTGGTGTGGCCACCTCGGCCCTCTCCTCTCGTGATACGGCATCTGATGACTTCCGGAAAAATAGACACTTTGGCTTTTGTCCCGTCCAATTCCGAGAATATTCATTTTCTGACTTATAGTTGATAAAGTATGCATCAATATCAAGCAATATCAAAGTATGCATCAATCAACTAGTCTTGGGACAATGCACATAGAACTAAGAATGGCCACTATGCTCTCAAAGTAAGTGCATAAAGATAGAAGGTGGAGACTCAATATAATGGTGGAAGAAAGGCCTTTTGTAAAAGGAAGTAGGGATTCAAGTCTCATAAAGAGCTTCCAAAAATTATGGTACATATAGTTTTCAGCTCTCATTGCCCCTATCATAAGCATCTTGAAGTGATTAAGGTTAAAGTGAACAAACTATGGTGTACATGCTTGAAGAAGTATAAGTCAGAAATCTCATGTCCTTTGTATACGAGCGCCACTCCTCATGCTACTCAAGTTTAGTCACCGGTAAGTTCTTGTCATTGTAAGTACATGTGTATCATTGAGAACCGCCAACGGGGTACCCCTTGCCCGATGATACGGAAGAATCCCCATATCAAAATGATAAGGCAAGCAGTCAACGAGCATCTCAGCATTGTTCTTATTTACCATGGGAATATGGTGCTTTTTTCTCTCTTTCCTCTTTTCATAGTATCTCTTTTTTTCTTTTCTCTTTTTTTCAATATAGGACTCTTTTTTTTATAAGAAGAATGCTTCATAGACAGCTCATTATGGTTACGCTGCAGGTTTCCACCATGTCAGCATGGATTAGACCAGCGGCCCAGGCGTTTCTCTAACACATATACATAACACCATGGACTTACAAGCTCCCCTTTCATTTCACACCGACGACATCCATATACAAAAGAGCATGATATCAACTAGGTACAAGTACCAAGTGCAATGTTGAAAGCGTTCCCCATGAAAGCATGGTTCTGCTAATTTCCAACAAATAAGTGCAAGCATATACGACATAGAAGACACAATGGTTCAAGTTTATTAAGGGCAAGTAAAGTAAAGTGTGCCATCAAGTTCGTGAGAGCTTTAATCACTAGTTTTCTCATAACAAGTGGAAGGTAAACAAAAGCATGAATATACTTGGAATAGCATAAGCTAGTAGGTAGGTATGGTGAACTCTTTGGAATAACTTGGTTTAGGGAGTTGGATGCATGAGTGGAACTCATACTTGGTGGTGGAGGCTAGCAAAAGACTGGGAGCGACAAACTAAGAGAGCAATAATGGCCATAATCATGCAGAGCAACAAAACATCATTGATCAAAGCATAAAGTGATACTACAAGTTGAAAACTAAAGGATCATAAAGGCTATGGTGACTTGAGATAGTCATAACATGGTGTGAGCATGTGCCAAGTCAACCCAAATAAAGCATCAAAGGAGAATACCACTATACTATGCTTTAATATGCTAAAACAACGCATGATTCATCCAAGGCACATTAAGCAATCTCAATTGTTTATAACAAGTCATGCTACAACAAAGAATACTAAGCATAAAGCCAAAACAATATCAAGCATGGCATGACCAAGCATAGCCACAGTCAAGAACGAGCTCTTTTTACCACATAAGCATGAACTTTCCTACTCTTTTCCAAACCAAACCAAACTAATTGCAAACCAATGTATGAAAGAGGGGGTCCAACCAATTTATTCAGAAAACTAAGCAAACCAAAGCAAACGAAAACCAAAACAAAAATGATAAAGAAGACGCTCCAAGAAAAACACAACTGTGCATGAAACAATAAAAATGAAGCGTTTGGAAGAAACCTAGAATTTTTATTGATGAAGAAGGGGATGCCTTGGGCATCCCGAAGCTTTGACGCTTGTACTTCATGGATATTTCTTGGGGTGACACGCATGGCATCCCCAAGCTTGAGAGTTAGTCCATCCTTCATCTCATTACTCATTCCTTCCATACACCTGAAATTTTTCCTTCATACAAAACTTCACACAATCTCATTAGCAACATTAGTGCACTTAAGATAAATAAGTCTCAAGGTTCAGTTATAACACCAAATAAACTTCCATTAGAACAATAGCTACTGTAGCACTTCCCTCAAAAATCTCAATTCCCCAAAAGAACTCAAGAAGGAACCAACAAGAAGCAAATGCAGAAAATGGCAGAAATCTGTCAAAACAGACCAGCAGCTAAAGACGAATTTTTTCCAAGACCTTCTGTTGCTCAAATTAAAAAGTGTTCAACTAACGAACGTTAGATAACAACCTGGGGCAGAAGCACAAAAAATTACAGCTCAATCCGACATACATAGCTCTCTCAGGAATTTTTACGGTGAAGCACAAAAATCTGTTTCGGGACAACAACTTTCCCAATCATTACTTCACTCTCATTAGAGGTTACTCTTGGCACAAAAAGCAAATAAAAAGGATAAGGAGAGGTTATTACAGAGGTAATAACTTCCAAGACTCAACTAAAACTTTTGGGTTATCTCCCAATAAGTACTTTTCTTTAACGCATTTAAGTTAGGCATA
This sequence comes from Avena insularis, assembly GCA_023614405.1. Lineage (NCBI taxonomy): Eukaryota > Viridiplantae > Streptophyta > Magnoliopsida > Poales > Poaceae > Avena > Avena insularis. Next base: position 109,165,691 of record CM042692.1, read on the forward strand.
AGAAGCAAAGAAAGAATCAAGTGTTCTCAAATGAAGAAGCATTAAGATCAATAACAGAAATATTTTAAACAAGGCAAGGTATATCATCCAAATAAGTTCGAGAGGATCCTCTCTCAATGCTCTTGGGTTCACTATCCTCATCAAAAGGGTTTGCAGGAACAATCCAATCAAGATTCTTTTCTATGGCATCATGTATTGCTACTAGTTTAAAGGGTATTGGTATCTTAGGTTCCTCCCCATTAGGTTCGGTTTATTCATGTTTTCTCGTGTACCAACAACATCTACACATGAGCCTAGCATATTGAAACGTTCAAAAACTTTTCTAGCTTCCTTGGCAACATCATAGTACTCCTTAAACAAAGTTTCTAGAATAAAATCCCTCTTTTCAGGGTCTTCAATTTCTTTAAGCTTAAGAAACATTACTTGCATTAAGGGGTTGAGGTTAACAAACCTAGCTTCTAACATGTGAATTAAAGAAGCTGCATCAATCTCATAGTTTGGAGCAAGTTCTACAAGGGATATATCCTCAGTATCTTCATGCTTACTAACATGATTAAAGAATTCTTCAATGTTATCTTTCCCAATTATAGAACCACTACCAATTGGAAGGTCTTTCAGGATGAATGTAGGGATCAACATGATGAGCTAAGGAAGAGGTGACTATTAAAGGAGACTTAATTTTTGTGTGTTTTTGAATAAGAAAGCAAACAAGTAAAACTATTTTTTTTGTGTTTTTTATTTGAAGAACAAAACAAGCAAACAAAGCAAAAAGAAAACTATGCAAAACAAAAACAACAAAGTAAAGAGATTGGTTATGAGGGACTCCCCTTGTGAAGATGTCCTTGACTCCCCGGCAACGGTGCTAGAAAATGTCTTGATGCGCTTGACTTTCGACGTAGAGCTCGTTGGGAACTCCAAGAGGAAGGTATGATGAGCACAACAGTAAGTTTTCCCTTAGTTATGAAACCAAGGTTTAATCGAACCAGTAGGAGCAAGGAAACAGCCCAAAGGTGTTGCTAGCTGAGCTTTGGCAGGGCGCACTACCGGTGCTAGTAGCAACGTGGAGACCTGCATAACACAACCACAAAACTTTGTCCCCAACTTGCGATGAGGTTGTCAATCTCACCGTGTTTTGCGGAAAACAAAGGATTAAATGTATCGAATGGAAAGAAGTAAAAGTTTGCAGAAAGTATACACAAAGCAGTAAAAGATTATAGATTGTATGTAAAAGACAAAGACCGGGATCCATAGTTCACTAGAGGTGGCTCTCCTTAAGATAGATAACATGCTGGGTGAACAAATTACAGCGGGGCAATTGACAAACACCGAGAAAGCAATTACAGTGAAAACTTGGAACGTGCGAAGGGAACGTAAATCCATATAATCTGAGATAAGGAGCTAACCCGGAATTGAACGTCTGAGGCTCGGACATAAATGAACCTGATGTGGCCTTAGCGGCCGAGGCAGCTAAGACCGCACCAGCTTCGGGGACTAATGTTGGGGGGATACCCCCGGGTAGGGTCACTCCGGGGTATAAGGGCCGAGTTAGCCGAGGGTCGGCAAGGTCAAAGCGGATGCTGGCCGAGTCACCTCGAGGCAGGCCGGATCACGGAGTAACCCGGACCAGGGGGGGGGGTCGCCTAACGTTGTCTCGTCCGACTTAAGGAGTAAGTCGGAAATGGTTGTCTAACTTATATGCAGGAACAGGTGTGGCCGGATCTACTGTGATCCGGATCCTCGCTTAGCTTCTAGGAGAAGGAAGGAATCTCTCTGGTAAAAAAAGAAGGTCCGGTACATACTGGATGAGCGAATAAAGCAAGGGCAGGACCACTGGATCGTGGTCGACAAGGGTGACGACGCTCACGTCGGCTTACGTCGCTAAAGCAAGTGTGACGCGGGGGAAAAGCACCCCTGTCGGGTTACTCCTTTGGGAGGGGGCATATTCTTAGGAATATGCCTCCACGTATGCCCTAGGCCAGGACCGAACCACCTCTATATAAGAGGGGTTAGGGTTCTAGTAGAGGGGGTTGGCAGAATTCTAGTTGGTTGAGCACTAGTAGATCTCGGGTTCTTGGGCTAGATAGTAGGCAAGAGTAAGAGAGCCCCTTCTTCCTCCTCTCGCCAATACAGCTCAAGGAGCACTTGTAATCTTGGAGATATTGCAATACAAACTTCTGTGTAGAGAATCACTCTACTATCGCTCCCTGGATTCCCCTAGCGCATATTAGTCCCCACCTTTAGCCTATCCATGGCATCTGCCGTGACCCCACCACGACAGTTGGTGCCCACCGTGGGGCTAGCGGCGCTAGCAGGGGTGAAGATCCGGACGGGAAACTTCATCGTCTCCGGGCTCGTTCAGCACTTTGGAGCGTTGGATTTTGTCAGCGACAACGCTGGTTGCTTCGGCACGCGCCCGCTTCCGTGCAACGGCCTCTTCGTCAAGCTCGGCGCGCACAAGGTTTACGTTGCGGTGGACGTCTCATGCATTCATCCGCGTCGTGTCGTCGATGCGGGGGAACCACCCCTCACTGTGGCTCGCGGGGCGCGTATCGCTCGCTCCCCGGACCATGTGGAGGTGATGATGACTGCGCCAGGTGCATGCGCAAGAAAGGATCCGGCACCAGACCCGGAGGTAACACCTAAGGCACCGAGGAAAGGTAGAGGACCTCCACTAGAGAGGCCTGAGAACGTACTGAGGGAAGCTATGGATAGCCTGGCTAACCCGGTAGCAGTGGTGGTAGATCCGGCTCAGGCACAGGCCGAGCTAGAGGAAACTCGGCAAAAGATACTGGAGGGCGCCAAGAAAATAGCCGCGGCTCAGTAGTCACTGAACATGACGCTGCGTGAGTACGCAAAGGAAAACAAGGTTGATGCTGTAAGGGTAAAAGGGAAAAATCTCATAAGTGAGATGAACAGAGAAGGTGATGATGGAGCAGAAGGATCGGAAAACTATCTGTCTGTGGGGTTGCCGAGGTATAGTACACCGGTGAAGAACCTAAGAGCAGCAGATGCCGCTGCATCTGAGCTAGAGGGTCTGACGGGTGAGGCCGTCAAAGACAGCAAGACCGGGTTAACGAGCTGGTTCGGATTGCGAACAGGCAGAACGAGGAGCTGCTGAGAGCTAACCCGGAGAGAGCTGGGGCTTCCAAGATCGTCCATTCGGTGGTGGGTAACCCGGAGAAATCCGTTGGATCCGCATCATCTCCTCATGGCAGTCCAAGGAGAGAAGAGGTAGTAACCTTGGCCAGACGGAACAAACAGACCGTCCCGTACGACCCAACGCGTGCGGGAAAAGAAAAAGAGATGCGGAAAGGTGATGATCGACGGAGTGTGAGCCGAGGTGAAGCTGGCCGAGGTAATCGCGACCAAGGCAATGCCGGTCAAGGGGACGCTGCCAACGGCAATGCCGGACAACGCAACTCCGCAGGAGCAGGACAACCGCAGCAGCGGAATATACCGAAGCAAGAGCAAAGCGCCGGCCGAGGTATGCAGCAGAAAGGTGTGCAACGAGAGCAAAACCGATACAATGACGGTGATTCAGAGATGGTGAACGCAGGGTACCCCAGACCGGACTATCATGTGATAGGGTCTAGGTTGGGGAGCAGGGATTTGATGCCAGATGACGCCAGGTTAAAACTAGATCGCCTGTATAGGTCGGAACAGATCGAATGTCAAGGTCCTCTGGGTCCAGCATGCTTTGGACCCCGGATCATGAAGGAACCACCAGTACCCAACTTCCAATTACCCAGGGGCACGAAGACCGGACTATCATGTGATAGGGTCTAGGTTGGGGAGCAGTACCAAGCCGGAAGATTGGTTGATAAACTATGCTACGGCGGTGAAAATTGCAACTGGCAACTTGAGATGGGCTGTGCGTTACGTGCCCTAGATGTTGGAAGGCCCGACCAGAGTATGGCTGAATAACTTGCCGCCCGGAAGCATCAACTGCTGGATAGATTTTGAAGAAATGTTTATCAGCAACTTCTCGAGTATGTACCAGAGGCCGAATAGACCGCAGACCCTGGCAATGTGCAAGCAAATACCCAACGAGATAGATCGTGAATTCTTAACCCGGTGGTGTAACGTAAGAAACTCGTGTGTGGGCGTCATAGAGTCACAGGCCATAGCGTGGTTTGCGCAAGGGTGCGAATCTGGCGAGCTATGGATGAAAGCGCAAGGAAAATGCCGATTCTGTTGGCAGAGATGATCCGGATTGCTGATTCGTATGCTTTGGGCAATCCGACTCAACCTAGGCTCCCGTCAAATGACTCAAGCGAGGAATACTATCAGAGGGACAGAGCTGGGTCATCCTGGAGGAATGATTGCAGAGGAAAAAGGAGAGATGATAGACCGGACCATCGCTATGGCTCGCAACAAGTTGCGGCAGTGAATCAAGATCAATCCGGAGGAGGGAGTAACCAACGCCAGAGAACTGGAGGGCAGTGGACACCAAGAAATGATGGCAAGAAAACATGGACTCCGGAGCAGAAGAAACAGTGGCAGGAAAAGAAAGACCGTCCGAGGTATACCTATGAGTCGATGCTGGACCAACCGTGTAAGTTTCACACGCCAAATCCGAATAGCCCGGCGGGTCACACGACGAGGCAATGTGAGTGGATGCGAAAGATAGAGCAAGGTGGCTCGGGGAATGCTCAGGCACCCCGGAATGATCAACCTCGGCAGGAGTTACCCCGGCAGCAATTGCTTTCCGGAGCGAACACGCAGCAGCTAATGTTGCCTCCGCCGAGGTATGACAACAATGAAAGAAGGGATGCGATGCATCGGTGGAAAATCAGCAACAACCGGATCAGAGGTACCCCGGAAACGAGGGAAGGAATGAGTATAGGGAACATCACCAGAGTTATTGTGTGTTCACGACCGAGGAAACTGATAGAAAAAGCTTGCAGCGCCGACATATGGAGGTCAATGCGGTCATGCCAGCGGTGACGAGGTACATGCCTTGGTCGGACCAGGAAATCACCTGGAACATCAAAGATCATCCTAAACTTATGCCGAGCCTAGGTTCGTACGTGCTAGTGCTAGATCCGACATTCATTAGACCAAACATCAACGTGAGGTTCTCCAAGGTTTTGATTGATAATGGCAGTAGCATTAACATCATGTATGCGGATACGATGCGCAAGTTAGGCATCTCGGAGAACATGCTCCAGGCTACGAGACAACTTTCCATGGCATTGTACCAGGCATTTCGTGCGAGCCTATAGGCAAAGTCCGGGTCGACGTGCTATTCGTAACGAGGGATAACTGCCGAACTGAAAATCTGGAGTTTGAAGTGGTGAACTTGGAAAGTGCGTATCACGCGTTACTCGGAAGACCAGCATTGAACAAATTCATGGCAAGATGCCACATAAGTTATCTGAAGATGAATTTGCCCGGGCCAAATGGAGTAATTACCATTGCTGGAGATTTCCGACGTTCCATGGAGTGTGCTTCAGCCAGGTCTAACCTAGCCGAGTCACTCGTGATTGCGCAAGAGAAAAGAAAAATCCAAGAGGTGGCAGCGTTAGCTCAGTCCGCACAGCAATATATGCCGGCATTAAGTAACCCGCATGGCAGCGTTTCATTTCCAGCCGCAAAGGACACCAAGAAGATTTGTAACTACCTCGGTGAATTACGCTCCTAGTTACAAGCCTGGATGAGCGGAAATGGTTAAAATAGTACGGTGGGGCCCAAATGCCACTCACAGGTAGACCTTTCGGCCGTCCTAACCATTTCCAAACATCGGGACAAGAACGGGCGGCGTAATCGGCAGGCGAAGGGATCAACTACATACACAAATGAGTATGTATGCAAGCCACCATACAACAGTCCTCAGAGCCATTCCATCTAAAATAAATAAAAATATTGCAACGCCATACGACAAGATCCAAATATCCTAGATAGATATAATAGTTTAGGATATCTCCTCATACATCAAACATCAGAGTATCAGGCGGAAGAGGAAGACATGATCCGAGTACGGATAAGAAGCAAATCGGCATAAGATGCCCCATAAATAAACACATCCCGCCCACAGATCTCACGGATCCCCGTTCCCGGAATCTCTACACCGAATGATCGTTGCCCACATCGTCCGTCTCCTCCACCCAGTATCCATCTTGCGGGTTTACCTGTTCATCTGAATCAAACAATTTATCGTGTGAGACCCTAGGGGTACTCAGCAAGACTTTATGCCTCTAAAGGGGACACAACCTGGGGTGACGCAATTGCAGCAAAAGATAATACCTACAATTCTATAGATACTCGCTAACCATCCGCCTAACCACAGATAGACGGATGTCCGTGAAATAATAACAACAGTTATAACGGTAATATTAACAGATCCATCCTCCTCCTCGCATACCGACGAGGAAGCGGACGAACAACCCTCCCATCCGTTGGCAGTTTTATTATCCATTCCGTGAGTGTTGCACTATTTACTAGTCAGGTACTTAGTCAAATTAAAAGCGGTACTTTAGTTATACTTGTCTATGATCGAGAAACTGTGCTCCAAGTCGTCCATAACCGCGGACACGGCTTTCAGAAAGTTTTACCCTGCAGGGGTGCACAAATAGCAACACACACTCGATCAACCTCGGAAAACCAAATCAAAAACCAACGAGGCAGTCACGACAAAGCGATCACAGGATTCAGAAATATTTCAGGGGGCCACCCCATTAAGCTACCCGCGACGAAGTTGGCCGACTCTGAGACAAACTCAAGGTTTGTGTGGACGGCTGTAAACGACTGGGAACCCGAAAGTGTGACTGGGCTTGTCGATACAGCGAAAACGTGTCACGGACCTAAACAGTACAGGTGCTCCACGTACAATCATAAATAAAGCAGTAAAGCATGGCATAAGTACAGGATAGTAATAAAGCCCCAAACTAATTGTGGCCCCAAGAAATAAGAATGAATCAAGCTCTGGCTCAGGGGGGTTCATAAGCCTCCCGGATGTGGATAGCGAATATTCAAGGAACAGGAATCAAGTACTCGGGGTCCTACGGGACACAAGTGAGCATGAAAAACCAAATAGCAGATATTGCTCACCAGTGCCACTTTCATTAGTTATCCCATTACTACTCAGGTTAAGTTGTTTAGGTACCTCGTTCTCCATCAGACACTCACATACCCTACACATGCTGTTCTACGACTCGCATGGCTCAAACAACTCCTGTAGTAATGGCTCATGGGATGGAGGAACAAGCTTCGGTGGGGTTTAAAAGTAAAGGCTATGCAGTACTTGGGATTCAGTTTAATGCAATCGCGACTCAATGATGCAAGAATAAGATAGGGGCAATAGGTACTAAATGTATGCAAGCATGTGGTAGTGCTTGCCTGGCAGCTCAGTTGAAGCGAGAGAAGGATCTGGGTAATGCTCCTGGGTTTCTTGATATATCCCCTGCTCAGCGTCTATTCGAAGAAGAACCAAACAAATAAGGGCCAACATAAATAAAGTGCACAAGCATATGAATAAAATACGATAAGCAAACAATCATGCCATGATGAATGATGCACAATTTGCATGACAATAAAGTAGCATGTCATGGGTGAGGCGTGGAATACAAGAATAAAGCCTTTTATTGAGTTTTAGTCACTTTTTATACTCAAATAAGTTGCTGTATACTTTATATTTATATGATGCATGCTGCAATTCAGAACATGGACTGCATAAACAGAAAGGTCTCGTCGAGTTGATCATTTTAGACATATCATTTGTCAAATTTGGAGTTATAAAACAAAAGTTATTAATTAATTAAGAAAGAGGGCGTTTTATTGTAATTTTAATCAACTTGAAATTTAAAGTGTTCAAAATATATTTTGGAGGGCATATTTGAATTACTCACATTTTTCTGATTTCAAAACATATATTACATGTTTAATTTGGAATTGTATTTTAAAAGATATTTAAAACAGATTTAAATTTGAATTTAAATTAATTTGAAAAAGGTTTAAATTAAAATAGAAACAGAAATCCTTTTCTCACACAGACAGACTTAGCCGCAGACATTGACAAATGGGGCCAGGGCTGACTGGGACACACGCGCACAGAAAGGGTTTTCTCACCGCGGCTTTACCTAGCCTCTGCGAATGACAGGTGGGGCTTACGGCCCACGTGCATACCAGCACAGCCTTGAGGACTGCCAGGCGGGACCGAGCTGGAGCGCGGGTTAAGGGTTCGAAACTGCTAGTACGTTTTTGCAAAAACGCCACAGACACGGACAGGTGGGGTCTCGAGGAGTGCGGGTTGAGCGGGAGATAAGAGAGGGGGCTAAGAGTAAAGTGGCAACGACCCTGTAGATCTTCTCCACCGCTCGACCGATCGGTGACCGGCCAAGCGCTTGCGCCACGGGATCGGCTGGGGGTGAGTGCTTGTGAGAGGCGGTGACCGCTGCGGTGGCCTGGCGTTGTTGTAGGAAGGGGATAGGCGGCTAAGAAGAGACTACTGCCTGGCAAGCGTCTGAGCCTTGCCAGCACACCTGCTGCAGAGACCGTTCGGCGAAAAGACCGGCGGGGCTAGGGCGGTACAGCGAGGCGGACCATGTCAGGGGGGAAGAGAGGCTCACCGCGGGGCTCTCGGTGGCGTTGGATCGGCTTGGGGAGCAGCGGATCGACGACAAGGCTGGCGGTCCGACGATCTAGGGTTTCGGCGAGCGGTGATGGTTCTGGTGGCTCTGGTCCTCCTCCTCCTCGCTGGTACGTACAGGGCGAAGCAGGGACAGGTCCTCGGTCTTCCTCGACACCCAGAGCACCTCGCCACGGACTGCAAGAGGGGGAACGGTGGAGACCGATGGTGGCCGGCGATGGGGTAGGTGGTTGTAGGGGAAGGCAGGGAGAAAGGGGAGCGGCCTGGGGAGATCTGGGAGAGGCAGAGGTGCCATGTGGGGGAGGGAAAAGCGGGAGAGGGAGGCGATCAGCTGTGGCAGGGAGTAGATAGGGTGGCTCGGTGCCACCTTTTCCCTCCTCGAGCACGTGATCGGGCTGGCCGACAGGAGCAGGAGTTGGGGTAGATGGAGGCTGTCAGGTGGGACGGCAGGGTCGGTGGGGAGGCTCGGGCTGGGGGGCCCTCATGGTAGGGAGAGAAGAAAGGGAGAGAGAAAGGGGAGGCTCGGTTAGAAGCTAGGTTAGGTATGGGCTCGGTTAGGGTTTTGCTAGGGATGGGGTAGGGTAGCTCGGGTTGGTGAGAGGAGAGGTGAGGTGATAGGTGTTTTGGGTTAGCTAGGTAGGGCTCGGTTTAGGGTTTGATTTAGGGTTGGGGTAGATCATGGTGGTATGGTTTAGAGATAGAAAAGAGAGAGGGGTAAAAGGAGATTAGGGTTTAGAAGAACTAGGCTAGGAGAGAAAAGAGAGAAAGAAAAGAATAAGCCTCATATGATCATGCATAAGAGTTTTAATTAAAAGAAAAAGATATGGGTGAGATAATGGGGTGATGGAATGGATGGAGATGGGTGTAGGGTTTTTAGCAAGAACCAACAAGATCAAGCATGAAGAGAGGTAGAGAGAGAGATGGGAGATGATCCACTCAAAGATTCAAATAAAAACCCAAAAGACTAGAATGTGGTGGTACTTGCATGGCCCATGCAAACTAATTAATGCCATGTTTATTCTTGTGAAAACAATAATATTATCATGGCATTATTCTTATGCATTTCCACAAGTGGAATAAAAGCCAAGCAAAGAATTTGTAGAATTAGATCCATCCTATCTCCTATGGGCTAGATTAAATACCAAAAGAAAATCAAATACAAGCTCATGGATAATGGGATGGTGGAATTATAAGGTGGTGAAAGAAAGGTTGGTGGAGTGGAATAAAAGATATGCCCCCAACTCAACTTGGGCATTTAAACAATATATCAATAACCAAATACAATATCAAGAGGCAAATACAATTTACAATGCATAAGAGAAGAACCAAAACAAAAAGGGTTTTATATGATGCTCAAATGCAAGGTGGCATGATGACATGAGCATGATATAATTATGATGCAACAATTATATATATGAGGTAGCCATTATATTACTAGACCAAGTAGCATTACAATTGTTAGACAATTGGGATGCTACAAGATTCCAATTGATAACATGTTTCCGGAGCGCACCGTAACGATTGGTGCCGGGTTAACTGACAAATAGGAAAGCGAGCTCGTCAACTTCCTCCGTGAGAATCGGGATATTTTTGCTTGGTCTACACAGGACTTGCAAGGTGTTCCGAGGGAGTTGGCCGAGCACTCTTTGAACGTAAGACCCGGAGCAAGGCCGGTGAAGCAACCTCTCCGCCGCTTCGCCGAGGATAGGAGAAAGGTCAATGGAGACGAGATAGCTCGGTTACTAGCAGCAAGATTTATCATGGAGGTACTATATCCGGATTGGCTCTCTAATCCGGTGCTGGTAGGAAATAAGAAGGATGATCCGAACGTGGCAGTGGTCTGGCGTATGTGTATCGATTACACGAACCTGAACAAGGCGTGTCCAAAAGACCCATTTCCACTTCCGAGGATAGATCAGGTCATAGACTCGACCGCGGGATGCAAACTGTTGTCATTCATTGATGCATATTCTGGCTTCCACCAGATACCTCTGAACCCGGATGATCAAATAAAAACGGTGTTTATTACCCCGTACGGGGCTTACTGCTATCGCACTATGCCGTTTGGTTTACGTAACGCAGGTGCAACGTACCAAAGATGTATACAAAAGTGTTTGCACGACCAAATAGGTCAAAACATACAAGTATACATGGATGATGTGGTTATCAAGACCAAGGAAAGCACAACGCTCCTTGACAACATAAGACAAACATTCGCGAACTTGAGAAGGTTCCGGATGAAGCTTAACCCGAAAAAATGTACCTTCGTTGTCCCGGCTGGGAAGTTACTCGGATTTCTCGTCTCCAGCCGAGGTATCGAGGTTAATCCAACTAAGATCCAAGCCATCGAACGGATGGAGCTGCCGAAGTGTCTTAACGATGTCCAGAAGTTCACTGGATGCCTGGCGTCGTTGAGTCGGTTTGTATGTCGGTTAGGAGAAAAGGCACTGCCTCTCAACAACCTCATGAAAAAGTCAGATAAATTCGTTTGGACGCCACAGGCCGATGAAGCTTTTGCCCACTTGAAAAAGATGTTGGCCACTGCGCCAGTGTTAGCCTCTCCACTATCAAAGGAACCAATATTGCTCTACGTAGCCGCAACCAACCGAGTTGTAAATGCAGTAATCATAGTGGAACGCAATGAAGAGGGTAAGTCGGTGCAGAGGCCAGTGTATTACCTGAGCGAGGTATTGTCTGCCTCAAAACAGAACTACCCGCACTTTCAAAAGGTGGCATACGGTGTCTATATGGCGGCGAAGAAGTTAAAGCATTACTTTGAGGAGCACCCCATCAAAGTAATATGTGAAGCTCCCATATCCGAGATAATTGGTAACAAGGATGCGAGCGGAAGAATCGCAAAATGGGCAATTGAGCTAGCCCCTTATGCGCCCCAATACGACAGAAGAGAAGCGATCAAATCTCAGGCTGTGGCAGACTTTTTCGTGGATTGGGCCGAGGTACAATACGAACCACCGCCACCAGATACGAATTACTAGAGGATGCACTTTGACGGGTCGAAAACCAAAACCGGATTAGGTGCCGGGGTTGTGCTTACCTCGCCAAAGAAGGATCAGCTAAAGTACGTATTGCAGATTCATTTCGCAGCATCGAACAATGTCACCGAGTATGAGGCTCTTGTGCATGGGCTCAAAGTGGCAAAGGAGATTGGCATACATCGGGTAATATGCTTTGGCGACTCAGACCTAGTGGCGCAGCAGGTGTACGGAGTGTGGGACGCCCTGGATCCAAACATGGCACTATACAAATTTCACGTGCAGAAGATATCTGGTTACTTCGAGGGGTGTGAATTTCACCATGTACCCCGGGTGGAAAACGAGGCTGCCGACATGTTGTCGAAGCTCGGATCGACCAGACAGGCAATTCAACTGGGTGTAGCATTGGAACACCTCAGAAAACCATCTATCAGGCCGTCCCCAGGAACCGACTCGATCTATGTCCCGGAAAATACGGAATCCGAAGCCGAGCCCATGGACATTGACATGGGAGGAGGTACGCGAGACCCGGGGACTGCGTTAGCAAACCCGGGGACTCCCTCAGCGAACCCGGGAACTACCTCGCTAGACCCGAGGACTGCTCAGCGTGATCCGGTGGAAGTTATGCCGGTGGATCAGATGGAAATTGATGAGGAGATATTCCCCCCACGAGCCATACCAGCTTGGGCACTGCCTATATTCCAATTCCTGAAAGATGGAACGCTACCCGCTGAGGAGGTGTTAGCCAGGCAAACTCAGAGGAGAGCAAAAGCATACACAATCATCAATTCCGAGTTATACAAACACAGTGTAACTAATGTCCTCCAATGATGCGTTGACCCGGAAGAAGGGCTTGACATCCTGCGAGATATCCACCAAGGGGAATGTGGGCATCATGCCTCATCCCGAGCCTTGGTGGCAAAGGCGTTCCGGCATGGATTCTACTGGCCAAGTGCCTTGGAACAAGCAGAAGATCTGGTGACAAAATGCAATGGTTGTCAGAGGTACGCCACCAAGACACATACGCCTATGTCAGAACTCAAGACCATACCAATTTATGTGGCCATTTGCTGTATGGTGCTTGGATATGGTTGGCCCGTTCAAACCTGCGAGAGGAAACATGACACATATTTTGGTCATGGTGGACAAGTTCACAAAATGGATTGAGGTGAAGCCTATAAGAAAATGTGATGGAGCTACGGCCGTGACATTTCTCAAAGACATCATCTTGAGATACGGATATCCACATAGTATTATAACTGATAATGGAACAAATTTTGCGGAAGGAGCATTTGCGTGCTTCTGCCGAGATAAGAAGATCCGACTCGATGTTGCCTCGGTAGCCCACCCCGCGTCGAACGGACAAGTGGAAAGATCCAACGGATTAGTATTATCCAGGATAAAACCCCGGCTCATTGAGCCGTTGCAAAGATCAACGGGGTGCTGGATAGAAGAACTACCAGCAGTACTGTGGAGTTTAAGAACAACTCCGAATCGATCAACAGGCTATACGCCATTTTTTCTGGTATATGGGGCAGAAGCTGTATTACCAGCCGACATAGAGCATGATTCGCCTAGGGTCACCCAATACACAGAGGCCGAAGTGCAAGAAGCCCAGCAAAATAATGTTGATCTGCTGGAAGAAGCGAGAGAACTGGCACTGTCCAGATCCGCCATATATCAGCAAAACCTCCGATGCTATCATAGCCGGAAAGTGTGCCCCCGAGTCTTCCGGGAAGGCGATCTGGTGCTCCAGTTGGTACAATGTACTACTGATATGCATAAATTATCCCCCCCATGGGAAGGGCCGTTCATTGTGAGCAAAGCATTGCACAATGATTCCTACTATCTCATAGATGCAAAGCCACAGGAAAAAAACAAGGCGGACAGGTCCGGAGAGGAATCCAAGCGACCGTGGAATGTAGCACTACTTCGTCCCTTCTACACTTAGCTAAGAAGTGTATGTATCCGAGTCATCTCATATGTCGGTATGTATGTCGGCAATGAGCTTATCAGTGAAATAGCAGCGCCTCGAGCAGTAACTCGGGGACTGCCTTAATAATGTTTGTCGTAATTTCTTATGCGATAGCTAGAATGAGTCGTTTTACTTAACCCGGATTAGTAATGTGTGAGCACCAAAAACCCAACCCTTCGACTTGCTGCTGTCCAACAAGAATTGGCTTCATGGCAAGCAAGGGAACAAGTTTGGAATTGCGTAGCACATGAAAAACGGCTAAGGAAATGAAGTTATTCGAGTTAACGTTTGTTTTTTCGGACTAACCCTGTTTTTATTTTCAAGTTATTATGCTGAATTATTTTGAGCCAAGCCCCAAAAGTTTTTAAGTATTGTTAAGACAATTTTTGAAGTTCGGATTCGTAAGTCGTAAAACCGAATCAACGTAGACACGGACCGAGCCAAGGAATTGGACGAACAAGAAAATGAAACTCGGGGGCTGCGCCCAAGCTAATCCGGCATAAAAACGTAGTAGCAAAATATCACTTATCCAGCATACAATTGCACCCGGCATACCGAGGATCTGATAAATTTTCAAGTTTATTTAGAACTAAGGAGCAGGAGGAGGAGCAGGTTCGGCGTCGTCATCGATGTCTTCAATATCTGAAGCATCATCTTCCCCGTCCTCATCCGACCCATCTTCAACATTCTCATTCTGCTCGTCCCCAGCGGACTCCAGGAAGCTCGGCCCTTTAATCCAGTCATGGATAGGAGAATATTCGACGAGGCTGTAGGCGCAAGCCTGGCGCCGAGCTACCCACTCTGGATCATCGGTCCATTTGGATCCGGTGCATCGGCGTGTGAGGAGGATCAGGTCGATCTTCTCGTACCATGTAAGAATATGATGAAGGAGGGTATGTGCTGCAGCACGCCCAACGGACTCTCTCTAGAGGTCAAGCTGGGTCTCAATTTCCAACAGCTTTTCGGCAAGGAGTGTGATCCTCTTTGGAGCGCTCTCGCTTGGCCAGAAGGTGTTGTAGATCCGGACCGCAATGTCAAGGAGATCTTTCCCATAGTTCTTAATGGTTTCCACACGAGCTGACACGCTGACCAATAGGTCCTCCATGTCTAAGGGGATGCTCTCACCATCAGGAGCGACGGGAGTACCCCTTTCTCGGCAGAATTTCGTAACAGCAGCACTGGCAATGGGAGTACCCTCGGGAAAGTGGTCTGGAAACAAGGAAAAGGAAGATGCTGAAGCAAACACATATGGGCCAAGCCAGAAAATTATGTCGGATAAGGGAAAGAAACTTACGTGAGATATGGCCGTGGATCCGGGTCAACTCCTTGATGCAATTGTCGCGTCTCTGGCGAAGTTGTTCAAGTTCAGCGATCGCTGACCCAAGCTGGACCTCAGATTCTTTAAGCAGGTCCTGGTCCTTGGAGATCTGGAGAGTAAGGCGCTCACGCTCTTCGGTGAAGTTCTGGCCAACTTTTTGGAGCTCGGTTTTGTGTTGGGCCTTCATCTTCTCCATTTCAGCCTTGAGCTTGGCTATCTCGTCGTCCTTGGTCCGGAGGAGGGCAAGCTCATCATTCTTCTTCTTCAGCTCAGCTTGATGCTGCCCTTCTTGTTCGAGAAAATGCAACATCATATCAGGCACGGGCACACTATCCTCAAGCGATGCTGAAATGATATGTTGACCTGGCAGAGCCGAGGAGTGAATGTTTGCCGAGCCAAGGAGAAGAAGAAATGGAAAACACTGAAAGGACGAACAAAGAAGGACATACCCCAGATTTCCTCCAAATTCTTCCGCATAATTTTTTTCTCAGCCTCCACCCTAGCTACGAAAACTGAATGAGGAGATTAGTCCGGCGGAAACAAGCGAAGAAAAACGGAGAGGTGCTGAGGGAGAAAATTACCCCTCTTTTCATGCTCTGCGCCATGTGCATCATGTTTCGCGCGCAGGATCTTGTGGGTATCAAGCAGGCGTTGAAATTCGGTGCTCTGGCGATTGGTAGTTACCTGAAATGAGCACAGAAGTGTGAAATTAACTTGATGAATATTCGAATTGTACAAGATCTGGGCCAAGTGGAACTTAACCCGGCTCTAGGTGCGTGCATATTTGAAGTGTACAAGATCCGGGCCAAGTGGAACTTAACCCGGCTCTAGGTGTGTGCATATTTGAAGTGTACAAGATCCTGGCCAAGTGGAACTTAACCCGGCTCTAGGTGTGTGCATATTCGAAGTGTGCAAGATCCGGGCCAAGTGGAACTTAACCCGGATCTAGGTGTGTGCATATTCGAAGTGTGCAAGATCCGGGCCAAGTGGAACTTAACCCGGCTCTAGGTGTGTGCATATTCGAAGTGTGGAGGATCCGGGCCAAGTGGAACTTAACCCGGCTCTAGGTGTGTGCATATTCGAAGTGTGGAGGATCCGGGCCAAGTGGAACTTAACCCGGCTCTAGGTGTGTGCATATTTGAAGTTTACATGCAGCTATGTTAGTTTTCTAAGGAGCATCCGGCCGAGTAACAAGCTACTCCACCGGAGGCTCGGGGACTAATGGTTATAATCTACAACATGTAAAGGAGAAACGACATACCTCCATCATTCGCCTTGCGAGGTTAATTGCCTTGGCGGCAGTGTTCATCTAGGCAGAAAATTCTGTGGGGCCGAACTTTTCCGGGAGATCGTCGTTGTAGACAAACTCCGCCTTATTCCAGTTCATGACGAACTCGATAAGGCTCAGAGGGTACCGTTCGCCAGTGGGCATTTGGGGTGCCACCAAGCCCTCTGCATGAGCTTCCTTCCTCTCAATTAGGGCAAGAGCTGGGCTAGTGTGAAGAACCATCTGCTGTGCATCGGTTGGCTCGGCAGGAGGATCCGTCGCTGCTGGTGATTTCTTCAGAAGCATTGACGACAAGGTTCGCTGCCCAGCCTCGACGGATGTAGACTTGGCAGCATCCGGAGCTTTCTTGCCTTTAGCTTGCTGAGAAGAAGTAACCACGACGGATTTCCCTTTGGAAGCTGCTGGAATGGTTCCTCACCGGGGCTGAGATGACTCGGAAGAGGCAGAGGAACTTGGTACTGGAGCTGCTGTGGGTTTCCTGGCTGCCGGGACAGGTGCTGGTTCGGAAGCTGGTACTGGAGCTGCTGCTGGTGCTGGGGTTGCGGTAGACTTGGTGGTTGCTGGTTGCGGCAATGCCGAAGTGGCGGACGCCGTTGCCTCGGCCGGACCGACTCCCGATCCGAGGTCGCGTTCCTCTTGATGAGGTACTGCAGAACCCGGAGTAGCCGTAGAGCCCTCCAGAATAGGGCTCAGCGGGCGTGACTCATTGTCACGAGGAGGGGAAGGACCAGACCGAAGGGGAGAAGAGATGACCGATCCGCTTTGAGGGACCTCCACAGGAGGCCTGCAAAATAAAATGATGTCAGGAGTGAAATTACCCCGATGCAAGGAGAAGTGTGTTGCGCAGTGAAAAATGACTTACGCATCCGAGGTCTCGGCCTCCTTGGGTTTCCGGGCCCTCCGTGCCGGGGCTTTGCCTGCCCGCTTGGAGGCAGTCTTGTCTCCGGCCTTCTTTTGCCTTTTGGTGGGCTGAGAAGGTTCGGAGGAAGAACTTGATGCGGATCCGTGCTTCTTCTTCGACGCCACCGGAACCGGTTCGCCCGTGGCAAGTGGAGGATCCTCGTGGATATGCCCACCGGGGTTAGCTGATGCCGGAAAGGCAAAAGAAAGAGGGACAGCCTCAACGGGTTCAATCACGTCGATATCCGAGTCATCCTCATCATCGGGCCAATCTCTAAGAGAAGAGAATTAACGCTGGGACGTTTGGTGGCGTCGGTCATAGGGAGGAACATCTCCTGGTCCGGCTCCTCCTCATCCGGGATCTCTCGGTCCGGCGCCCGCTTAAGGGTCGGATCTGTGCCATCCTCGAGAGTTTGCTGGAGAAACAGCTGAGAAAAAGCACAAACAGCAGAGTCAAAAATATGACAAAAACCGACACATAGTTGATCCGAAATAAGTTTACCCCGTGAAGCTTACCGCGGGAGGGAGCCTGTCACGGCAGTAATGCTCGATTCCCCACGTCCATTCGGTGGAGAAATCTTTGTGAGTGGTGAACAGAGCCTTGACCCGGCGGAAGATCTCTGTGTTGCTCAATTCGAAGGAGGAGGTTCGGTTGGGGTCACGACCGAAGCTCATGTGGCACAACTTGTGGGTGCGCCTCTAGAGGGGAGAGATTCGGTTGCGCATGAACGTGATCATAGCTTCCTCGTTGCGCAATCAGAGCTTCTTCAGCTCCACGAATCTTTTGTTAACTTGATTGGCCAGAGAAGTAGGTTTCTTGGCGACCTCCTCCCAGAAATCCGTGTCAGGGGGACCCGGAGCATAGGGCAACAACCGAATCAAGTCTTCGGTACCCTCGTTCCGGACGTAGAAGAAGGTACGGGCCCATCCTTTGCAGGAGTCAAGCCCGGTGACCCGGGGAAAGATTGAAAATCTCCGGGGCGAGATCGAGGCAGCTCCGAACTGGGTGAGCTGCTTGTCCTCCGACTCGACGTGGATGTTGGGGACGACATTGCGACGAAGACCGAAGAACCGGATCCACAGCTCCTTCGTGGGCCATAGTCCGGTATAACCTTCAATCATAGAGACAAAGGTAGAAAGGGAGGTGATTGTGTTCGCTGCGAGATTGTGCGGCTGCAGGTGGTACGTCCTGACCCAGTCCCGGAAGAAGTCGCTCACCGGGAGACCAAATCCCCGTTGGAAATGGGATAGGAATATGACAAACTCACCCGGATTGGGTGAGGGGGCCAGTTCGGAGGAGAGGATACAAGCGGCAACACCGGCAGGAATACGCCTGGTCTGGTAGAGCCAGTCGATGTCGTCTTGGCAGACCCACGAACCAGCCCACGCGCCGCGGTCCGCTGCGCCGGCGTCCTCCTCCATCTCCTGCTCGGCGACGACGAGCTCCTCCTCAGTCATCTCGTATCTGCTGTCCTCGCTGGAGCTAGCGGCGGCGGGGGTCTGTGGTCTAGATTGACGAGGACCCATGGCTAAGCAGTTGCGTAGCGGTGGCTGCGGTGCAGAGGCACGGGGAGGTGCGGCGCCGGCGTTGCTGATGGAAAGCACCGGCGGCGGCGCGGTCGCGAGGAAGACGAAGGAGAAGAAGAGGAACGGGCAGAGGGGCGCAGAGGCAAAAAATGCTAAGGGACGCGCCTCTCCGCTACTTAATCACCCCCAGAGATGGGTGAGTGGGATCGCGCTGTGTGCACGAGCCACACGATGTGGCCGTGTATTACTTGTATCGGCCAATCACAGAAAAGCCACACAGGGGGCCACCGAGTAGACAAGATCCCATGATGCGATGTGCTGTTGCGGTAAACGAGGAGACAGGCATGACGTAACCCGCGCACAGTAAAACTGACAATTACTGCGGCAGTTACTATGCAGGCCCTTAAAATAAGACAAGGTGATGATTAGCCTCCACGTGGGTTGGCGTATGAGAGAAGGAAAAGGGGCCCGGATCGAACCATGGTAACCATGGGATCCGAGCCAAAGTGGTGACCCGACCGGCAAGTGAAAACTTGGAACGTGCGAAGGGAACGTAAATCCATATAATCCGAGATAAGGAGCTAACCCGGAATTGAACGTCTGAGGCTCGAACATAAATGAACCTGATGTGGCCTTAGCGGCCGAGGCAGCTAAGACCGCACCAGCTTCGGGGACTAATGTTGGGGGGATACCCCGGGTAGGGTCACTCCGGGGTATAAGGGCCAAGTTAGCCGAGGGTCGGCAAGGTCAAAGCGGATGCTGGCCGAGTCACCTCGAGGCAGGCCGGATCATGGAGTAACCCGGACCAGGGGGGGGGGGGGTCGCCTAACGTTGTCTCGTCCGACTTAAGGAGTAAGTCGGAAATGCTTGTCTAACTTATATGCAGGAACAGGTGTGGCCGGATCTACTGTGATCCGGATCCTCGCTTAGCTTCTAGGAGAAGGAAGGAATCTCTCTGGTCAAAAAAGAAGGTCCAGTACGTACTGGATGAGCGAATAAAGCAAGGGCAGGACCACCGGATCATGGCCGACAAGGGTGATGACGCTCACGTCGGCTAACGTCGCTAAAGCAAGTGTGACGCGGGGGAAAAGCACCCCTGTCGGGTTACTCCTTTGGGAGGGGGCATATTCTTAGGAATATGCCTCCACGTATGCCCTAGGCCAGGACCGAACCACCTCTATATAAGGGGGTTAGGGTTCTGGTAGAGGGGGTTGGCAGAATTCTAGTTGGTTGAGCACTAGTAGATCTAGGGTTCTTGGGCTAGATAGTAGGCAAGAGTAAGAGAGCCCCTTCTTCCTCCTCTCACCAATACAGCTCAAGGAGCACTTGTAATCTTGGAGATATTGCAATACAAACTTCTGTGTAGAGAATCACTCTACTATCCCTCCCTGGATTCCCCTAGCGCATATTAGTCCCCACCTTTAGCCTATCCATGGCATCTGCCGTGACACCACCACGACAATCTTGATCATGAACGGAGCTCACAAGATCTAAACATGAAAGCACAAAGGAGGAGAAACCAGCCATCTAGCTACTACATGGATCTGTAGTCCAAGGATGAACTACTCACGCATCACACTGGAGGCTTGCATGGTGATGAAGAAGGCCTCCATGGTGAATTCCCCTCTCCGGCAGGGTGCCGGGAAGAGCTTCAGATCCCTCCTGATCTAGGGATGGAGATGACGATGGCTACAGACTCTTTCGTGGATTTTTGATCGGGTACTTAGGGTTTTCGTCCCGAGGGAAATATATAGGCAGAAGGAGAGGCCGAGGGGGTGCCGGGAGCGGCCACACCACCCCCTGGCACGGGCTACACCTGGCCGCGCGGCCAGGTGGTGTGGTGGCTCCCTGGCCCCTCTCCGTCTCGTATTCTGGCATCTGATGACTTTCAGAAAAATAGGCACTTTGGCTTTTGTCCCGTCCAATTCCGAGAATATTCATTTTCTGACTTTCCTGGAACCAAAAACAGCAGAAAACAGGCAGGTGGCACTGTGGCTCTTGTTAATAGGTTAGTCCAAGACATCAGATGAAAAATACTACAAAGTTGGAACAAAACACAAGAAAGTGGATAAAACCAAGCATGGAACATCAAAAATTATAGATACATTTGCAATGTATCAGGGACCTTCGCCCCTGAGACCAACCAAGCAAAACATGCCGAGTGGCCTCCCAAATCATCATCAGTCGTGATCGATCAATACAAAATTGGAACTTATTATTATAGTTCACCGTAGATCTAGCTCCGGAACTAGCTTGCATATATAAAACTATACTGTAGTATACAAACGGGTTAAATGCACTAGATGAGAACTATACTCAACACCAACCCAATGTTAATGAAGCGCTAATAAAAGCTTAACCGCATCTCATCATCAAGATCAAGGGTTTCTGGGATTATGTACATACGTCACTGCCACCGTGATGTCTGAGGGATGTGACAACTCTATAGATGAGATTGCAGGGCCCGCCGCCCGCCGCCGACCCGCCTAAGACAAGTAAGTTGTGGCGGTGTTGCTCATTAATGTAGGGGGGCACAATGACAATTAAGGTGTGCCGTGTGAGAGAGAGCTGGGGCTGGGGCTGTTGAGGGAATAAATGTGGCGAGGTCAGACGTATGTGTGGACAAAGAAAACCTTGCCTTTCATGTTAGTTTCTACGCAATATCCACCGTATCGCAAATCCAATGGCCACCAATATAGTACTACTAATTGTCATGCTAAAATTTATAGCCTAGAAAATTGGGCACGGAAGCTTGAGTGCTTGAATAGGGAAACATCAAACACATACTATGAAAGTATATTATTACGTACATGGTGCCTAGTAAAAGCAGTAGTGGAAATTATGTTGCAAGTGCTGAAACTACAATACAGTATGAAAGTACTACGTACATAGTATTGTACATTACATGGTGACAACTACTAGCTATAGAAATGATGTTGCGAGTATTGGTAATCAGCTTTTATGCATTTTGGTTAAACTTCAAATAGTTCTAACGAGGCAGGATCGGCACAAACCACATTGACGCCTCAAACATTTGCTCCCTATGTTCCGCTCCAGCGTAGTTAACTGATGAACCTATGCCAGCCCCCCATTGACGTGCATGCGGCTCCAGTATGGAACTGGCTGTGGGCAATATTGTCAGTGCACGTGTGTAGCAAACACACAGTCTGCTCTGAACACTGGCAGAGCTTCATCAACATCGGCAGCACCAGGTTCGGGGTTTGTAGGGGGCTCGAGGATGAATGGATGGCTGATTCCCACAAACACTAACCTCCCTTCAAGATTATCCCTTATGATACAGTCTGGTGCTACATGGTCATCCAAATTAAGGGCCCTCTAGAAAACGTGGCAGCGGAGCGAGGGATAAGAGAGCAGCTCTCTACCAATGTATGATACATGATCATCATGGCTGCTGGTTCGTGCACCCCTGGTGTGAATCCACAGGATATCCCAGTCAAGCTCTGCCAAGTACTAACTGCATAATGCAATATCTTCATCCTCGGCATCGTCACCCACTTGGACGTTTGCCGGCTCTTCAATTACTAGACCATGTATGACACGCGGGCTTGCAAGTATACCTGTGTGTGCATTTCAGTTAGCAAAAGTATCACGAAAGCAGTTGTAAGTAATTTGTAAATTTTACTTTTAAATAACAGGACTCACTCCACTTGTTTGATTCCTAGACAAGAACATCTCCTCGTGGTTCTGTCATCGCGTATATGTGATCAATAGAACCACTGATTAGACTCATGACAATGGCATTGACATATCTGAAGGAGTTATGCCCTAGAGGCAAATAATAAAGTGTATTATTTGATATATCTCCTATATATTCATAATACATTTCATACTGTGCTATAAGCGTATTGTCTGAAACGTTAATACACGTGTGGTACGTAAACAAACCGTGTCTCTAGTTACCTCTAGTGAACTAGTTCATTAGTCATGAGGATGGTCTATGTTTCAAGATCATGGGCATTTATGCCAACTAACAATGAGGTCATGTTATTGGTTGAATAACATGATAGACAAACATCCGACGTTATATCTTAATGAGATCTAGTTACAAAGTTCACCATTGATGATAAAACACAGAGAACCTCGCAACCTGATCCTTTGACTGAGAGGTAATAAAAATCACCATTCCAGAAGAAGCTTAGATGGTTATCAAGAGTCATCTCGTAACAGGGTGATCAAAAAGGTGCCACTTAGGTTTTCCGAAGGGATGCGTAGAGGAGTACATATCAAGACCAGGATTTGTCTAGTCCATGTAACGGACAGATACATGTGGCCATCTCGGTGACGTTGCATTGATGAAGCTTGCAAGCATGTGACTAGGTCACGGAATGCAACAACATGAGAATGAGAAAACAAGTTCATCGGTAACGAGATCGAACTAAGGTATGGAGATACCGAAGATCAAGTCTCAGATGAATTAGGTATCCAATGACAAAGGGAATGGGGAACGACTATCTCATGGTTCAAGCGGTTGTATTCGTGAAACGCACGGGGGTCACATGGCCATCCAGGTCCCTCTGTTGATCATTGATATGAGAGTGGTCTCTATCATGTCCGGAGTGTTTCCGAACCAAAGGATGTCACGCTTAAGGGAAGGGACGCTTAGGGTAGATGAGGTATCGTATGAGAAATAGAGAGAGAGAGAAACCGGAATAAGTTTCGGTAACGTCCGATGGAGATCGGGAGGGGGTCCGAAAGTTATTCCAGAGTGAAGAGATAATATAATATGTGTATTTGAATGTTAATTGGAGAATTAATATTAAATACATATTTTATTTTTAAAGGATACATATTGCTAATGGGCCTCACCCGAAGGGAGGCCCAAGAGGGCAAGGCACCTAGGGAGTGGGGGCTGGCCGGCCTAGGGCTGGTGGGCCGCCCTAGTGGGGCCCACCTAGGGTCGGCGGCTGCCCCAAGGTGACCGGCGGGTGTGGGGATTAGTCCCACCCTGCCTGGCCCCTGGGTGGTGCCCTCCTCCCACTATATAAAGGGGTCCCCCCTCTCCCTTCGGAATCACCCATTCCTCTCATATTCTCTCTCTCATCTGCTGAGGACTTCCCCGTAATATTGGGGGGACCTCGTAGTTGAGTTCTCCACCTTCGCACTACCGTCGTGTGATCAGGCGATCCGGCATCTACTTCTTCCGCTGCTCGGCTGGATCGGAGTCCGGTTGACGTCTCCTACACCGGACGTGTGACGGACTTCGGAGGCACCACACTTGGGGTGCTGCTTGTCTTCATCAATATATGCCTTCCTGCATAAGGCGTGCCTCTTTCTGCAAAGGTATGAATACTGTATTCCTTCTCCGTTACTCATGTCTACATAGTATAGATCCTGGTTTTAGTGTTCGAGTAGATAGAATTTTTTTGTTTTCTGCTACGGAACCCAACAGTGGTATCAGAGAGGGTCTATGGGTAGACATGTCGTACGGATGGAACACATAGCAATATGTGGGCATTGATTCTCTAGTTGCTACCCTCTTTAGTGTTATTGTTCATATCGCAGCACTGTTTGATGAAGCGGCCCCCAACCGACCTCACGTGGTGATTCACGAGACTAGTCCACAAATCAAAGTGGCTTAGGGGGGTGTTTGTCTCTCTACAATAGTTGATCTGGCATTGATACTGGAGGGCCCTGAAAACGGAAGAAAAACGGCAATCATTGAATCCATGTTGTGGCTCGACGTTCGTAGGTGGGAAGGGGTTCTACTACGAAAGCCCTAAAGCCGCGTAAAACTTGCAATAGTTAATATAGAGGCGTCTATCTTTATTTTTGCATAGGGGCAAGTATTATAACATGGCATTGAAAAGTTTGTGAAACTTCAAGGCTATTGATGATGATCATAAAGCTATAACCATGTCATAACACTTTACTTTTGAAGTATTACTTATTGTGCTAGTATACTTACTAGACGGTAGCATAATAAGATAATCCCTCATAGTATTCCAGTTATCATATTCCCCTTGTGTGTGCACCACCTAGAAAGTTCTTCGTTATGAGGTGATCAAGGGTTACAGGCCTGGGTGTGATGGCTCAATGCACGGCGCGCAGAAAAGTGTTGATGGCTCGTGGTTGATATAGAGCTCGTTGGGAACCCCAAGAGGAAGGTATGATGAGCACAGCAGCAAGTTTCCCTCAGTTATGAAACCAATGTTTAATCGAACCAGTAGGAGCAAGGAAACACCCCAAAGGGGTTACTAGCTAAGCTTTGGCAGGGCGCAGTACCGGTGCTAGTAGGAACATGGAGACCTGCACAACACAACCACAGAACTTTGTCCCCAACTTGCGATGAGGTTGTCAATCTCACCGTGTTTTGCGGAAAACAAAGGATTAAACGTATCGAATGGAAATAAGTAAAAATTTGCAGAAAGTAAACACAAAGCAGTAAAAGATTGTAGATTGTATGTAAAGACAAAGACCGGGATCCATAGTTCACTAGAGGTGGCTCTCCTTAGATAGATAACATGCTGGGTGAACAAATTACAGCGAGGCAATTGACAAACACCGAGAAAGCAATACATGCATATACTAATCATCTTGACTCCTTTGAGACTTGATTGGGCATTACAACATAATACATAGACCGCCATCCAACTGTATCTATGACTAATAATCCACCTTCAGGTTATCATCCGACCCCCCTCCAGTATTAAGTTGCAAGCAACAGATTATTGCTTTACAAACTGCGTGTAACGTAAACAATACGATTGTTCTATGAACAAAGGATTATTGTTTTCTCCCTAGTAGCAACAACACATCTAGTACCTTAGAGATTTCTGTCACTTCCCCAGATTACTAGAGGCATGAACCCACTATCGAGCATAAATAGTAACTCCTGGAGTTGCTAGCATCTACTTGGCCAAGATAGCTACTAACAACGGAAAGCATGCAAGATCTCAAATAACAAAGACATTATAGAATCAATAATCAATCTGAAATAGCATCTCAATATCCATCGGATCCGCGCAAACACAACATGTATGAATTACACATAGATGATCTTGATCATGAACGGAGCTCACAAGATCTAAACATGAAAGCACAAAGGAGGAGAAACCAGCCATCTAGCTACTACATGGATCCGTAGTCCAAGGATGAACTACTCACGCATCACACTGGAGGCTTGCATGGTGATGAAGATGGCCTCCAGGGTGAATTCCCCTCTCCGGCAGAGTGCCAGGAAGAGCTTCAGATCCCTCCTGAACTAGGGATGGAGATGACGGCGGCTACAGACTCTTTCGTGGATTTTTGATCGGGTACTTAGGGTTTTCGTCCCGAGGGCAATATATAGGCGGAATGAGAGGCCGAGGGGGTGCCTGGGCTGGCCACACCACCCCTGGCGCGGGCCAGGCCTGGCCGCGCGACCAGGTGGTGTGGCCGCCCTATGGCCCTTCTCCGTCTCGTATTCTAGCACTTGATCCCTTCCGGAAAAATAGGCACTTTGGTTTTGTCCCGTCCAATTCCGAGAATATTCATTTTCTGACTTTCCTGGAACCAAAAACAGCAGAAAACAGGCAGCTGGCACTGTGGCTCTTGTTAATAGGTTAGTCCAAGAAATCATATGAAAAGTACTCCAAAGTTGGAACAAAACACAAGAAAGTGGATAAAACCAAGCATGCAACATCAAAAATTATAGATACATTTGCAATGTATCAACATCCCCAAGATTAACTCCTGCTCGTCCTCGAGTAGGTAAGTGATAAAAAGAAAGAATAATTTTTGAGGTGACATGCACCATCAAAGACTTGATCAAAGTATTTGCAAAACATTCAAAGCTGGGATCATAGTACTTCAATCATAACATGAAAGACAAAGTTCTAGCAATAATCAAAGAAACTATGATGCAACATGAAAAGGCACAAACAAAAGATTCATGAATAACAATGCTTTGCAAGACGTTTGTTTGTTTCACATAAAGAAAACATAGAATAAAAGTATTCAGCTTGTCCCTCAATAGAGTAGCAAATATAAATGCATAGGACACCTTCAAAGTTCTTAAGAGTGACTAGATACAATAGTTTAAAACAAGAAATATCAAAGTATGCATCAATCAACTAGTCTTGGGACAATGCACATAGAACTAAGAATGGCCACTATACTCTCAAAGTAGGTGCATAAAGATAGAAGGTGGAGACTCAATATAATGGTGGAAGAAAGGCCTTTTGTAAAAGGAAGAAGGGATTCAAGTCTCATAAAGAGCTTCCAAAAATTATGGTACTTATAGCTTTCAGCTCTCATTGCCCCTATCATAAGCATCTTGAAGTGATTAAGGTTAAAGTGAACAAACTATGGTGTACATGCTTGACGAAGTATAAGTCAGAAATCTCATGTCCCTTGTATACGAGGGCCGCTCCTCATGCTACTCAAGTTTAGTCACCGGTAAGTTCTTGTCATTGTAAGTACATGTGTATCATAGACAACCGCCAACGGAGTACCCCTTGCCCGATGATACGGAAGAATCCCCATATCAAAATGACAAGGCAATCAGTCAACGAGCATCTCAGCATTCTTCTTATTTACCATGGGAATATGGTGCTTTTTTCTCTCTTTCCTCTTTTCATAGTATCTCTTTTTTTTCTCTTTTTTTCTCTTTTTTTCTCAATATGACTCTTTTGTTATAAGAAGAATGCTTCATAGACAGCTCATTATGGTTACGCTGCAGGTTTCCACCATGTCAGCATGGATTAGACCAGCGGCCCAGGCGTTTCTCTAACACATATACATAACTCCATGGACTTACAAGCTCCCCTTTCATTTCACACCGACGACATCCATATACAAAAGAGCATGATATCATCTAGGTACAAGTACCAAGTGCAATGTTGAAAGCGTTCCGCATGAAAGCATGGTTCTGCTAATTCCCAACAAATAAGTGCAAGCATATACAACATAGACGACACAATGGTTCAAGTTTATTAAGGGCAAGTAAAGTAAAGTGTGCCATCAAGTTCGTGAGAGCTTTAATCACTAGTTTTCTCATAACAAGTGGAAGGTAAACAAAAGCATGAATATACTTGGAATAGCATAAGATAGTAGGTAGGTATGGTGGACTCTTTGGAATAACTTGGTTTAGGGAGTTGGATGCATGAGTGGAACTCATACTTTGTTGTGGAGGCTAGCAAAAGACTGGGAGCGATAAACTAAGAGAGCAATAATGGCATTAATCATGCAAAGCGACAAAACATCATTGATCAAAGCATAAAGTGATACTACAAGTTGAAAACTAAAGGATCATAAAGGCTATGGTGACTTGAGATAGTCATAACATGGTGTGAGCATGTGCCAAGTCAACCCAAATAAAGCATCAAAGGAGAATACCACTATACTATGCTTTAATATGCTAAAACAACGCATGATTCATTCAAGGCACATTAAGCAATCTCAATTGTTTATAACAAGTCATGCTATAGCAAAGAATACTAAGCATAAAGCCAAAACAATATCAAGCATGGCATGATAATGCATAGCCACAGTCAAAAACGAGCTCTTTTTACCACATAGGCATGAAATTTCCTACTCTTTTCCAAACCAAACCAAACTATTTGAAAACCAATGGATGAAAGAGGGGGTCCAGACAATTTTATTCAGAAAACTAAGAAAACCAAGCAAACTAAAAACCAAAACGAAAACGAAAAAGAAGACGCTCCAAGAACAACACAACTGTGCATGAAACAATAAAAATGAAGCGTTTGGAAGGAACCTAGAATTTTTATTGATGAAGAAGGGGATGCCTTGGGCATCCCCAAGCTTTGACGCTTGTAGTTGTTGGATATTTTTTGGGGTGACACGCGTGGCTTACCCAAGCTTGAGCTTTAGTACATCCTTCATCTCAGTATTCATTCCTTCCATACACCTGAAATTTTTTCCTTCATACGAAACTTCACACAATCTTTATTAGCAACATTAGTGCACTCAAAATAAAAGGTCTTAAGGTTCAGTTATAACACCAAATAAACTTCCATTAGAACACTAGCTACTGTAGTACTTCCCCCAAAAAGCTCAATTCCCCAAAAGAACTCAAGAAGGAACCCACAAAAAGCAAATGCAGAAAATGGCACAAATCTGTCAAAACAGACCAACAGATAAAGACAAATTTTTTCGAAGACCTTCTGTTGCTCAAATAAAAAAGTGTTGAACTAAAGAAAGTTATCTAACAACCTGGGGCAGAAGCACAAACAATTACAGCTCAATCCGACATACAGAGCTCTCTCAGGAATTTTTATGGTGAAGCACAATCTATTTCGGGACAGCAACTTTCCCAATCATTACTTCTCTCTCATTAGAGGTTACTCTTGGCACAAAAAGCAAATAAAAAGTATAAGGAGCGGTTATTACTGAAGTAATAACTTCCAAGACTCATCTAAAACTTTTGGGTTATCTCCAATAAGTACTTTTCTTTAACGCCTTTAAGTTAGGCATAAGAAGCAAAGAAAGAATCAAGTGTTCTCAAATGAAGAAGCATTAAGACCAAATTTTGTTTTCATAGGAGAAGGAAAATAAATCTTTTCTCTCTTTTTAGGGAAGTGTTCTATACCTTTCTTGAGTGGGAGTTGATATTTAATGGTGCCTTCTTTCATAGCAATGATGGCACCAACAGTTCTAAGAAAAGGTCTTCCCAAAGTAATAGGACAAGAAGCATTGTATTCAACATCCAAAACATAGAAATCAACGGGGACATAGGAATCATTAACCATAATAAGAACATCATTAAGACTCCCCATGAGTTTCTTTTTAGCATTATCATCAAGTGGGACATTCAGATAGCAATCTTCAAGAGGAGGCAAATCAAGCATATCATAAATCCTTCTAGGCATAATAGAAACACTACTATCAAGATCACATAAAGCTTTGAAATCAAAGTCATTCACTTTCATATTAATGATGGGTTCCCAACCATCCTCTTGTTTTATAGGAATAGAAGCTTTATGTTTCATCTTTTCTTCTTTAATCTTTATGAGAGCATCAGTAATGTGTTTTGTAAACGCCATGTTCATAGCACTAGCATTAGGACTTTTAGCAAGCTTTTGTAGGAACTTAATAACTTCAGAGATATTGCAACCATCAAGATCAAAATCAAATTTATCATCTAAAGTAGTAAAACTATTGCTAGCCCCAACACCAGTGGTGGTGATAGTAGAAACACTAATGTTTCTAGCAATTTCATCTTCTCATTCCCACTTAGCATGTAATTCAGCTAATAGTCTAACATTTTCATCAATTCTTACTTGTATAGCATTAGTAACTGCAAAGGGATTATCATTAGTTTCAGGTTTAGTAGCCATCTTATTCAAAGTAGATTGAGCTTCAGCTAAATATGCTATATTTCTTTCAACATTAGAGAGTTTTTCCTCAATAGTATTATTGAAAGCAGTTTGTTTACTAATAAAATCTTTAAGCATAACTTCAAGTTCAGAGGGAGCACTCTTATTATTGTTGTAAGAATTTCCATAAGCATTACCATTGTTGGGAGGATGTGGCTTATAATTGTTGTTACCAAAATTGTTCCTATAAGCATTATTACCATAAGCATTGTTGCCAAAGTTGTTATTTCTTATGAAGTTCACATCAACTTGCTCTTCTTGAGCAACCAAAGAAGCTAGAGGAACATTATTTGGATCAATATGGACTTTCCCATTAACAAGCATAGACATAATTATATCAATGTTATCACTCAAGGAGGAGGTTTCCTCAACATAATTTACCTTCCTACCTTGTGGAGCTCTCTCGGTATGCCATTCAGAATAATTAACCATCATATTGTCCAGAAGTTTTGTTGCAGCACCCAAAGTGATGGTCATAAAGGTACCTCCAGCAGCAGAATCCAATAGGTTCCTTGAAGAATAGTTCAATCCTGCATAAAAAGTTTGGATGATCATCCAAGCAGTCAGTCCATGAGTGGGACAATTCTTTACCAAAGATTTCATTCTTTCCCAAGCTTGAGCAGTCAGTCCATGAGCTGGCCACACCACCCCCTGGCGCGGGCCAGGCCTGGACGCGCGTCCAGGTGGTGTGGATGCCCTCTGGCCCTTCTCCGTCTTATATTCTGGCATTTGATCCCTTCAGGAAAAATAGGCACTTTGGCTTTTGTCTCGTCCAATTCCGAGAATATTCATTTTCTGACTTTCCTGGAACCAAAAACAGCAGAAAACAGGCAGCTGGCACAGTGTCTCTTGTTAATAGGTTAGTCCAAGAAATCATATGAAAAGTACTCCAAAGTTGGAACAAAACACAAGAAAGTGGATAAAGCCAAGCATGGAACATCAAAAATTATAGATACATTTGCAATGTATCAGGGTGTCAGACATATCTACGTACGCATACAGTGGGTGTAAGCCATGTTGCACTGCGAATACACACGAGTTAGAACTGGCGAGCCTAGCACGTTACAGAGACGTGGCCTCAGAATACAAGAGACCGAAAGGTCGAGCATGAATCACATAGTTGATGTGATCGACATTAGGGAATGTCCACCCTTGATACTGCACTGATGGCTGTGTTTAACCGGGGGAGGTGCAGGGGATTGGGATCATGTGATCACTAAATGAGTAGAGGGTTTTTCATTTAAGTGGGAGTTATTTTAGTTAAAGCTTGAAATCATTATTATGAACATAGTCTAAATACTTTGCAAATCCTTTGTAGATGTCTCGCCCACCCACGTTCAACCTTAGCACTTTCCTTGAGAAGTACAAGCTGAAAACTGATGGAACAAACTTCACCGCATGGTTCCGCAATCTTAGGATCCTCCTAGTCCCCTACAAGTTGACTTATGTCATCGAGGCTGAGCTTCCGGCTAAGCCTGAAGATTCCGCCTCCCAGGATGAAAAGAATGTCTAGCAGTCCAAGGCGGACGATTTCTCCCTCATCCAGAGTGGAATGCTCTATGCCATGGAGCCGGAGCTTCAAAAGCGTTTTGAGAAGATGAATGCTTTTGAGATCATTGAGGATCTCAAGGCTGTCTTTGCTCCACAGGCTCGTGCAGAGAGGTATGATGCTTCCGAGCTCTTCTTCTTTGCTAAAATGGAAGAGCACATCAGTATTAGTGAGCATGTGGTCAAAATGTCTGGCTACGTTAAGCGCTTAAACGCCCTGGATTGCAAAATCCTAGAGGAGCTCGCTAAGATAGGGTGCTACACTCGCTGCCCCTAGCTACAAGAGTTTTGTGATGAACTACAACATGCAAGGGATGACTAAGACCCTTGCTGAGGTGTTCGCCATGCTCAAAACTGCTGAGGTTAAAATCAAGAAGGAGCACACGGTGCTGATGGTCAACAAGACCACCAACTTTAATAAACCGGGGCAAAAAGGGAAATACAAGGGTAAGAAGTCTAAGACGGATGGCAGGTTTGTTCCTAGCACCTCAAAGACTGCCAAGCCTGGCCCTAAGCCCGGCACTTCGTGCTTCTATTACAAAGGGGATGTGAAATGGAAACGCAACTGCCCTAAGTACCTTGAAGACAAGCGAGTTGGCAAGATAGCCATCCCGGACAAAGGTATATATGATATACATGTTATTGATGTATTCCTTACGAGCGCCAGGAGTAACACATGGGTATTTGATACCGGATCCGTTGCTCACATTTGTAACTCTCAGTAGGATCTGCAGAGTAGGAGGCACCTGAGGAAGGATGAGGTGACGATGCGCATCGGCAATGGTTCGAGAGTCAAAGTGATGGCCGTCGGCACCCTGCATCTCCGTCTGCCGTCAGGATTATTGTTGGTTTTGAATAAATGCTATTATGTACCCGCACTGAGTATGAATATTGTGAGTGGGTCTTGCTTGTTGCAAGACCGATATTCGTTTAAATCAGGAACAAATGGTTGTTCAATTTATATGAATGATGTTTTCTATGTTCATGCTCCTGTATGTGATGGTTTATTCTTACTTGATCTTGACTGTGATACACACATCCATAGTGTTGATGCTAAACGCTATAAGCATAGTGACGATAATTCCATGTTCATGTGGCATTGCCATCTTGGTCATATTGGCGTAAAGCGCATGAAGAAGCTTCATTCAGAAGGGCTTCTTGGATCATTGGATTTCGAATCGCTTGATACATGTGACCCTTGCCTCATGGGCAAGATGACTAGGACACCATTCTCTAGTATAGTGGAGAGAGTTGTAGACCTACTTGGGATCATACATACGGATGTATGTGGACCAATGAGTGTCTCAACATGCAATGGTTATCATTACTTTGTTACCTTTACTGACGACTTAAGCAGATATGGATATATCTACTTGATGAAGCACAAGTCTAAAACCTTTGAAAAGCTCAAGGAATTTCAGAAAGAGGTAGATAATCAACTTAACAAGAAAATCAAGCACCTTCGATCGGATAGGGGAGCGAGTATTTGAGTTATGAGTTTAACATGCACTTGAAGGAATGTGGGATTATCCCACAACTTACACCATCCGGAACACCACAGCGTAATGGTGTGTCAGAACACCGTAACCGAACCCTATTGGATAGTGTACGGTCCATGATGTCTTTAACTGATTTGTCTGTGTCTTTTTTGGGGATACACGTTAGAAATCGCCGCTTTTATTTTAAACCGAGCAGCATCCAAATCCGTGGAGACAACCCCATATGAGATATGGTATGGGAAGAAGCCCAAGTTGTCATTTCTGAAAGTTTGGGGTTGTGAGGCTTAAGTTAAGAAACTGCAGCCTGACAAACTCTAATCCAAATCGGAAAAATGTATCTTTGTGGGATATCCAAGGGAAACCGCTAGGTATACTTTCTACAACCAAGCCAAAGGCAAAACATTTGTCACAAGAAACGACACCTTTCTCGAGAAATAGTTTCTTGCAAAAGGAGTAAGTGGAAGGAAATTAAGTTAGATGAAATTGTTGACCCTTCTCTCCAAATTCTGAGTAGTGCAATGGAAGCTGTTCCGAAATCGCTCTCCAACATGGAGGAAGAGCCAAATGATGATGATCAAAACAATGACATCGAGACTCCTGAGGTTCGCAGGTCTACAAGGGTTCGTGCCACTCCTGATTGGTATAGTAGCCTTGTGATGTCTGTCATACTAGATGAATAGGAAGAACCTGCAAACTACAAAGATGCTATGGATAGTGCTGACTGCGAGAAATGGCTAGAAGCCATGAAATCCGAAATAGGATCCATGCATGAAAACCAAGTTTGGACCTTGGTGGATCTTCTAGAAGGCCGCAAGGCCGTGGAAAATAAATGGATCTTTAAGAAGAAGACAAATGCGAATGGTAACATGACAATTCACAAAGCTCGACTTGTCGCAAAGGGGTTTCGACAAATTTAAGGAGTTGACTACAACGAGACTTAATCTCCCATAGTGATGCTTAAGGCTGTCAGGATTTTAATAGCAATTGCTGCACATTTCGACTATGAAATTTGGTAGATGGATGTCAAGACCGCATTCCTCGATGGTCACATTGATGAAGAGTTGTATATGATGCAACCAGAAGGTTTTGTTGATCCTAAGGATGCTGGAAAGGTATGCAATCTTCAATGCTCCATTTATGGATTGAAGCAAGCATCTCGGATCTGGAACCAACGTTTTGATCAAGTGATCAAAAGTTTTGGATTTGTCCAAAACCAACAAGTGTTCTGTGTTTACAAGAAAGCGAGTGGGAGCTCGATTGTTTTCTTAGTAGTATATGTGGATGACATAATACTCATGGGAAACGATGTGGATCTTATGAAAAGCATGAAAGCATATTTGAGCAACCAATTTTCCATGAAGGATCTAGGTGAAGCTGCATATATATTAGGAATCAAGATCTATAGAGATAGATCAAGGCACCTAATAGCACTGAGTCAGAGTACTTACATAGATAAGATTTTGAAGAGGTTCAAAATGGAAAACACCAAGAGGGGTTTTACACCTATGATGAAGAATTGCAAAACGAGTATGACTCAATGTCCTGTAACGGACAATGATAGAGAGGACATGTCTTACATGCCCTATGCTTCAGCCATAGGATCTATCATCTATGCAATGCTTAGTACACGACCTGATGTGGCATTGGCTCTTAGTTTGACGAGCCGATATCAGAGTAATCCAGGACCGGATCACTGGACAGCTGTGAAAAATATCCTAAAGTATCTGAGAAGAACAAAGGATATGTTCCTAATCTATGGAGGAAATGATGAAGCTCTGAACGTAACAGGTTACGTAGATGCAAGCTGGAATTCAGATCATGATGACTCGAAGTCTCAAACAGGATTTGTTTTCTTGGTGAATGGTGGGGCGGTAAGCTGGAAGAGCAAGAAGCAGCCAGTGGTGGCACAATCTTCAATGGAGTCTGAATACATTGCTGCAGCTGATGCGGCAAATGAAGCTGTTTGGCTAAGGAATTTCGTCATCAAACTGGGAGTTTTTCCCAATGCGCAAGACCCTGTGATGATCTATTGTGATAACACAGGTGCTATTGCAAATGCAAGGGAACCAAGAACTTATTCCATAGCCAAACACATTAAGCTTCGATTTCACGTCATCCGGCAGAACGTTGATGAAGGTGAAGTCAAAATTTGCAAAGTAGATATGGAACTGAATGTGGCAGATCCTTTGACGAAAGCTCTCCATCTAGAAAAGTACGAACAACACCGAGATTCCATTGGTGTTAGGTTCCTGCCTATTGTAAACTAGTTTCGTTTATACTCTAGTGCAAGTGGGAGATTGAAGGAGTTATGCCCTAGAGGCAAATAATAAAGTGTATTATTTGATATATCTCCTATATGTTCATAATACGTTTCATACTGTGTTAATACGAAACATCAATACACGTGTGGTATGTAAACAAACCGTGTCTCTAGTTACCTCTAGTGAACTAGTTCATCGGTCACGAGGATGGTCTATGTTTCAAGATCATGGGCATTTATGCCAACTGACAATGAGGTCATGTTATTGGTTGAATAACATGATAGACAAACATCCGACCGTTATATCTTAATGAGATATAGTTACAAAGTTCACCATTGATGATAAAACACAGAGAACCTCGCAACCTGATTGACATGGGTATACCCTACAAGTACTCGAGCTTGGTATATACGGCCTGAATACATAGAAGCCCACGGTGTCGCCAAGGCCCAAATGAAGAGCTTGAGTAACTTACGGACTCTCGATTGCTTGAAGAACAAGAAGAAGCTAAAGATAGAAAGTTCAAAGGGGAAAACCCTAACTTGTAACCGAATCGACCTGCTACCCGAGACCTAGCCTATCTATATAAAGGCTAGGAGGGGGCAGCGAGGAGGACACACGCAACCTTAGTTTCCACAACCCTCGCCAGATTGCATCTGCGCACCATTGTAATCTTCGATTCCCTTGATAATTCCATGAGCAGACAAGCAGGAGTAGGGACCTCTACGAGGCTTGAACCTGTGTAAATCTTCAAGTTCCCTGTGTGCTTGTTTGCTAGCTGATAGATGTCTCTAGCGCTCCCTCCTTCTCCAAAACCCAAGTCCATAACAATGGGCATTGATGAGTTAAACCCTCGTCAATTGGCGCCGTTTGTGGGAACTAGGAGTACTGATATTGCGGCTTCTTTGGCCCCATCAACCGCGATCTACAACTCCGCAACAGCGGAGATTCGCCAGCTCTTCGGCGTGTTCGACTACACAGTCCACACTCCGGCCACTCGCCCGGCTTTCGAGTCCGTGGGCGACGGAATCAGCCTGGCAATCGGGAGATTCCGCTTCCAAGTTGGTCAGATGGGCACGCTCCGCATGCTTGACCAGCTGACGATGCAGTCGATTGCCCCAGCATCGTGGTTCCCTCCATTGATCGGCACCCTCAGTGAGCTCAATGCCCCGACAATAGTCGAGAACACAGTTAGTGACAGCAGTCGTGACTCCGATCTGAGCAATCTGGCAACTGAAGATGGAGCCTAC
Source organism: Avena insularis (assembly GCA_023614405.1). Lineage (NCBI taxonomy): Eukaryota > Viridiplantae > Streptophyta > Magnoliopsida > Poales > Poaceae > Avena > Avena insularis. The sequence continues at coordinate 109,202,176 of CM042692.1, forward strand.
GGCTCCGGATCTAAGAGCTCCGGGAGCAGCAGCTTCCCTAATCACTTCATGTGCGCCGTCATCAACGCAGGCGACACCTCCACCAACCGCGACAACACGGGCAATCGCGGTAACGAAACTAACCCGCCTCTCGGTGGCAACAACGGCAATGGTGGCAACGGCGGCAACGGTGGCAATCGCATCCCCGTCAACAATGGGGCCGAGCCGAGCCTCCGACCATAACAAACAAGCAACCGACAAATGTGTCGCGATCAAGCTCAATGAGCAGGAGTGGGCTCGCTGCCACGAGGCCTTACGAGGCACCCCTCTACCCTTCGGATCTCCACAAGAACTACTAATGTGCTACCACTGGCTCCTGAAGGAAGAATTTAAGTGCCAAGTGCAAACTATCGCGCAACTCGAGGCGCGTAAAAAGGCGGCGGACGAGTCGAGCCTTCGACGTGCTGGGCTCTCCTCTCATGGAGGATCCTCTTCAAAGGGCAACGAGTACCTCGCAAACAAGAGGCGGTCTCGGATGGCCCATCTCACTGAGCAAGAACGCATAGAAGCTGCAAAGGTCCTCGACTTCAGCTCTATGACAGTCGATACACGCGGCAATGTGGTCCCAAAGACGCCACAGGCCGCGGTGATAGCAGCCACCATGTACCTCCTCAACAACCAGCCACCAGCTGGAGATCCCCGAGCCGCCATGCACCAATCTACGATCACGGGCTTGGGACTAATCGAGGTTGCTCTTGATAAGGAGCCAACACCAGAGCCGAAAAAAGGCAAAATGATAGCAAAGCGCTACTCCTCGCCCTCATCCAGCGACGACAGTCACGACCTGTCTCGATGCCGCCACTCACGGTGATATGATCACGACTATGATGTACGTGATGACCTTACGCAGCGCAAGATTGACAAATCAAGGGCGCGACGTGCCCGGTCGACTGACTCGGAAGAGGAAGATGTGGAGCTCTGCGGCGCCAGATGCTTCAGCAGGTCCATCAAGCAAAAGCGAATACCTAAAGGGTTCAAACTCCCGTCGAAGAACCCAAAGTTTGACGGCCTACAGGACCCGAAGATCTGGCTGGAGGACCACATCTCCTCCATCAGGCTCCACAGCGACAGTCGAAGCACAGCCATGCAATGCTTATAGCTACAGCTGCAAGGCGCCGCCCGAGCATGGCTCAACAACCTCCCACGCGGATCCATTCACAGTTGGGATGAGCTGGTTTACAGCTTCATGCGCAACTTCAAAGGCACATACAAGCGACCTGCATCAATCGAAGAGTTGAGATGCTACCAGCAAAGATCGAGCGAATCGCTACGCTCCTACATCCAAAGGTGGTCCATCATCAAGAACTCCACAGAAAACATCTCGGAGGATCACGCGATTGACGCATTCAACGGCGACATCCGCCGCATAGAGCTCAGGGAGGAGCTAGGACACTCAAAGCCCAAGACCATCGACCACTTGATGGAAATCATGAATCGGTGGGCCGATGGAGAAGATTCGGTGAAAAATCGCGCTCACTCCGACGAGGAGGCAGAACTCGAGTGCAGACGCGACCGCCGAGGAAAACGTCGCATGCGCATCTATGATGATCGCGACGACGTCAACATGGTCGCAGCTGGCTACGCCGACAGACGTGATGACAACCGCAACAGCGGATACCGCAGCGTTGGATACCGCGACTCTGGGAAGACCACGCAAGTGTGGCAACGCCGCAATCGTGATGAGGCACCCGCGACATCCATCGAAGACAAATTGTCTGGACCATGCACGGTGCACTTCTACATCGACAAGCATGACGAAAAGAAGAAATCTAGCCACCTCCTCAAGGATTGCCGTGAGTTCCTCAAACTACATGAGGGATTGGTTCGGATGAATCGCAACACAGTCGAAAGAGGCTACAGAGCGGCTCCAGGTGCTATAGAACATGGCTCTCCACCACCGCCACCCGAAATGCCCCCAAACGCAGCTGCGCCGGACCAGCACCAGGGAGGCGAACCCTACCCACGGTCCATGGGTACCATGATGATCCAAAAGGGATGCCCCTCCAACAGGGTGTAGAAGGCCATCACTCGCCAAGTCAACTTGGCCACAAACTCGCCACCATCTACCACTGAGTACCTCGGTGGAAGCGAGTCCTGCATCACCTTTGACAAACGAGATCATCCGCCCCAAGTACCTCGTCCAGGCCATTGCCCCCTCGTACTCGAGGCGCAAATCAGAGGCTTCATGGACGGCGGAAGCGGCATCAACCTTATATTCGCGAGTACCTTGCGAGCGATGAGGATCCCTCTGACTTGCCTAGAGGCCTCGGACACAACATTCCATGGCATCGTCCCAGGAAAAGGCGTATATCCCCTGAGCAAAATCAACCTCGACGTCATCTTCGGCACGCCGAAAAACTTTCGGCGCGAGCGCATCGACTTTGAGGTTGTCGATTGGCCCTCATAGTACCACTGCATCCTCGGACGTGTCGCATTCGCTAGGTTCATGGCGGTGCCACACTACGCCTACCTGCAGATGAAAATGCCAGGTCCCAATGGCGTCATCACAATCAACGGGAGCTTCGAGAGGTCCGACATTTGCGACAGGGAATTCAACAGAATTTCTCAGTCTTTTGGCATGCAGGAAGAGCTCGCGAGACTAAAGGAGTCGACAGACAACAGTGTGCCTCCCCTAAGCTGGCCAAGCTCGCCTGATCTATCTTTCAGCTCATTAGTGCACACAAAGAAAGTGCAGGTCCACCCATCGGATCCCGCCAAAACGGCCCTCATCGCCAACAACTTGAGTCCCGCATAGGAACTCGCGCTCGTCGAATTCCTCCGTGAGCACTAGGAAATCTTCGCCTGGTGTCCAGCGGACATGCCAGGAGTTCCCAGGGAATTCGCCGAGCACGCACTCAACGTCAACCCAGACGCAAGGCTAGTCAAGCAAACAATCGGGCGATTATCTGAGCCACGGGCAAAGGCAGTCAGAATGGAGATCAACAGACTCCTCGATGCCAAATTCATACGCGAGATCAAGGAAAGCACTTGGCTCACCAACACGGTGCTGGTACCAAAAAAGGACATGGATATCCTGCGGATGTGCGTGGACTTCACCTCTCTGAATAAGCACTGCCCAAAGGATCACTTCCCGTTGCCGCGCATTGACCAGATCATCGACTCCACCGCGGGATGCGAGCGCCTCTACTTCCTCGACGCCTACTCAGGCTATAACCAGATTTGAATGAAGGAGGAAGATCAAGAGAAAACAGCGTTTACAACTCCCTTCGGTGTGTTCTGCTACAACACAATGCCCTTCGGGCTAAAGAACGCGGGAGCCACCTACCAGCGGTGCATGCAGGCTTGCCTCAAGGAACAACTTGGTCGCAACATTCAAGTCTATGTCGACGACATAGTAATCAAGACCAAGGAGGAGGCCTCCCTAATCGACGACTTACGTGAAACCTTTGCCAACCTAGACCGCTACTGGATCAAGCTCAATCCGGACAAATGCGCCTTTGGCGTACCATCTGGGCAATTACTCGGGTATCTCATCTCCACGAGAGGTATCGAGGCAAACCCGAAGAAAATAAAAGCCATACTGGCCATGGAGAAGCCGAAAAACATAAGGGGCGTCCTGCAGCTGGCTAGACGAATCGCGGCCCTCAGTCGATTCATCAGTCGGATGGGTGAAAAGGCACTGCCCTTCTACCAACTCCTCCGCAAAGATGAAAAGTTTGAATGGACCAATGAAGCGCAGGAAGCATTCGAAGACCTCAAGCGCCTGCTATCCACCTCGCCAGTACTAGTGACCCCACAAGAAAGGGAACCGCTGCGGCTATATATCTCCGCCACCAACCAGGTGGTCAACACAGTGCTTGTCGTCGAGCGAGCCGAGGAAAACAAGGTCCACGGGGTACAACACCCAGTATACTACCTCAGCGAGGTCCTCACGCCAACAAAATAGCAATACCCGCACTACCAGAAGCTGGCGTATGGCGTCTTCATGACCGCCCGGTGACTGCGCCATTACTTCCAGGAACACCCAATCGTGGTAGTCAACGACGCCCCATTGGGGCATATCCTCAATAACCCCGATGCCACGGGACGAGTCGCGCTTTGGGGAATAGAATTGTCTCCACGAGACATTACATACGAAAAGCGCGACGCAATCAAGTCGCAAGTTCTTCCTGATTTCCTTGTGCACTAGATGGAGAACCAGCTCCCTGACAAACCAGATATGTCCTACCTCTGGACAATGCACTTCGATGGATCTAAGCGGAAGGACGGAGCAGGTGTAGGTGTCATACTGACATCGCCTCAAGGGGACAAGCTGAAGTACATCCTGCGAATCTAGTTCACCGCCTCCAACAACGAAGCTGAATATGAGGCCCTGCTACACGGGATGAGGATGGCAAAAGCCTGCGGCGCCAAAAGGCTCATTATATACGACGACTCCAAGTTGGTCGTCAACCAAACAATGCATGATTGCGATGCACTGAACGACAACATGATCACCTACCGCGACCTCTACGACACACTCGAAGGGGACTTTGACGGCTGCGAGCTACGACACGTAGGCCACGAAAGCAATGAAGAGGCGGACGCACTCGCCAACATCGGCTCTACCTGCGCCCCCATACCACCCGGGGTATTTCTCGAGCGCATCTGCGAACGCTCTATCAAGCCAAAGGCAGCAGAGAAGAAAACAAGCGCAGCAACGGACTTGGGGGCTACGCCACCCAATGAGTCAATGGCACTCGACAACCTGAAGCTGGATACCGGACTCGAAGGAACAATGAGCGTCATGATGATCAAATCATCCTGGAGTTAGCCGTACATCACGTACCTCCTCAGCAAAAGGCTACCGGACAATCCGATTGATGCACGGAACATCGCGCGACGATCCAAGGCATTCGCTGTTATCAACAGCGAACTATACAAGCGTAGCATCACATGAGTGCTCCAGCGATGCGTCTCCAGAGATGATGGAAGAGCTGTTCTCCTCGACATCCATGAGGGAACTTGCGGACACCATGCTGGCAGTCGCGCCCTCGTGGCTAAAGCTCTACGGGATGGGTTCTACTGGCCTACAGCCATGCGCGACGCCAAGGACATCGTCCAGAAATGCAACGCGTGTCAACGATTCGCGGACCAACCGCACGCACCTGGCGCAGAGCTCCGGCCAATCCCATTGGCCTGGCCCTTCGCGCAATGGGGACTCGACATGGTCGGCAAGCTCCCCAAGTCCTCACGAGGAGGTTACGTCTACCTCCTGGTGGCAGTCAACAAGTTCACCAAGTGGATAGAGGCCATGCCAGTGACCAACCAATCAGGGCACAACGCAGTCAAGTTCTTCGAGTCCATCGTCTTCCGCTTCGGAGTGCCACACAGCATCATCACACACAATGGAATGAACTTCACATCCAAGGAGTTCCAAGAATTCTGTGAGAATCCGGGAATCAACATCAGCTACGCCTCGGCAGCACATCCACAGACCAACGGTCAGGTTGAAAAGGCGAACGGGCTCGTCTGCTGCGGCATCAAGAAGCCACTCCTCCAGCCACTCGAACAAGCCACGGGTTGCTGGCCAGACGAACTGCAATCAGTACTTGGGAGACTACGCACAACTCCAAACAGTGCTACGGGCTACACCCCGTTCTTTATGGTGCACGGGGCCGAAGGGGTGTTACCCGCCGAGGTACGGTACAATGCGCCGCGCATGGTCGCTTACAGTGAACAGGAGTCACCCCTTGCACTCGAAGACTCCGTCGACCTCCTTGACGAGGCAAGGGAAATCACCGCTGAAAGATCAACGATCTACCAGCAGAACCTGCGCAACTACCACAGTAGGAGGCTACGCCCTAGATCCTTCGTCGAAGGTGACCTGGTCCCGCGACTGAAGCAGCAAGGACACCTCAAACTCGAATCCCCCTGGGAGGGACCATACGTGATTACAGAAGTAATCCCAGGTGGCGCCTATCGCCTTCAAGATTTAGAGATATGAGTCGCATACTCCAACCCCTGGAATGTCGCGCAGTTGCGATGCTTCTACCCTTAGTCGTTTTTACTTTTACATTGCAAAATAAGGCACTCAGCCAAGGCTACTTAGCCACACATTGTACTTCGTACTGTCTCGCGAATAAATAAAGCTAAGTGCCCCAAAACTCGGTGTTCTCCTTTACTCTTTCACAACTTATCCACTCGGGGGCTGCGCCACCCTATACACATCTGTTCTACAAACTAAAACGCGATATCCTAAGTAGCTGGCACATCAATCGAAACCCTTGACACACATCAACCCAGTTGCAATGCACCTGACAGGTTGACAAGGGACCGAGATAAGCGCATGGCCAGGCTAACGAAAAGGAGTCGCATAGTGCAACGCACTCACACGCTAACAAGCTCTTTATACATAATCGATAGTCAATTATACACAATGTATATACGAACTTTACAACATTGGTACACTTATGTGCAGGATACAAACTAAGCTACTACTGCAACAAAAGAACGTTCGTCTGCTCCTCGAAGAAATCAATGATATCCTCTGCTGGGTGATCCACTGCCTGATAGTGCGGCACCATATTCCAAGCAGAACCTGCTGGTGGCACAGGTGGCCCATCCACAATTGCCGCAACGTCTACGTCAGGCCTATGTAGTCGCACCAGCAACAGAGCGGCCTTGGCACTAGCCACCAACTGTTGCCTTACACACTCGCGAACCGCAGCCAGGTCTTGGAACTTGGCAAGAAGGGCCAGCATGCTTGATGGAGCAAAATCCAGTGGAAACATCGTCCAATAAATGTTGTTCAAGCATGACTATGACTTCTTCAGAAAATGCAGCACTCGTGACGCACGATCCTGCAGGGTCGCTAGCGCAATCGCACGATCATGATCCACCCAGAAGTATCCACTCTCCTGAAGTTTCTCTTGGGTCAGATCATGCATGCGAATAGCAATCCTATCCTTCTCATCCTGCGGATGGCGCGTGCTGCCAACTACACAAAAACAACAACGGAAGCATAAGGACAACACACCACTACGAGTGACTACAAGGAAAAGATAAGAGTAAGCAAACTAACACTTAAATTGGTCGCCCAGCTGTGTCATCTCCCCCAGCAGATACTGCTCTCGGGCGGTGGCCTTCTCTGCCTTTGACTTCCATACATCCGTGTTACCGCGGAGCACGGGGAATTCACGCTCCAACTACTTCACGCGATCACGCAGTCGCGAAAGCAGCGACAACTCATCCACCCTGGAGCGCGGTGGTGCCAAAGTATCATCAAGAGGCGGCAAATCCTGAGGTTCCCTCAAAGGATCACTTGATGTACCCTATCACAAGCCAAGCAAGAAGCAAATAAGAAGATCAAATTGACACACAGACAAAAGATTCGAGTGCATTCAAGATTGGCAAAAGTATCAGCAGATACACTCGCCAAAGGCATGTTCTTGACAAAAGGCATAAACTAATCAACTATTACAAAGCTACTGAGGAGCGATTGGCTTCTTTGACTTAGACAGCTTTGGGGGCCTCATCGAGTCCGTGGCGGTATCAGATGCCACTGACTTCCCGCCAGCCCCTGATGTCGCAGCCTTTGCCGCCTTCTTGGCTCGCTGCAGCTCCTAAGAGTACTTCGCAACTGTGTTAATCAGCTGCGGCCCATATTTGCCACAGGCAGTCGCAAAGGGAGCAAAGACTACCTGCTGGCCTTCCGCGCTAACGGGCATCGCCCTCGAAACCGCTGCAGGATCAACTTTGACTCCGTGGGCCTGCACCATGCCGAGTGACTTTGACGCGCCAGCCGCATGGTGCGAGTTCTTGAAGCTTGCAGGAACACTCCCGGCGAGAGACTCTACCAGCTCGTTCATGTTCTCGATTAGCTCAGCCTTGGGCATCAACTCCTCCCGGAGGTGACTGAGCACGCCCTTGGCCTTGGAGAGCATATCTTGAACGGCGGCGCTGCGGTCCTCGACTGCTGAAAGCGCACCCGCCAAGGCATCGTCATGACGGAGGGCCTGGGGGTCGAAGCTCAAATCGCCAGCATCTATACATAAACCCACACATGGACATGAAAATCAGCGCCAACGGCAAAAATCGAATAGAGAACGATAATGATATGCAAGCAAGATACTTGAGAGGGTCTTGGCAATCGAGAAAAGCTATTCTTCGAACAACTTCTCCCTGGCTGCAATGGAGGCACGCTGATCCTCTTCGCGCCTTTGTGCCTCGTCACACGCTGCGATTGCCTCATCGTGGCCCTTCACAGCCGAGGCGAGTGTCTTCTCCATGGTGGCGGCGTTGGGCAGAAGAGCATTATGTTCAGCTACAAAACAAAAGGGACTGACTATAAGTCGACCACATAAAAACAATGCAGAAGAGGAGAAGTAAAGAGCACTTACTTTCTACCACGCGATGGCGCGTCTTCAGCATTTCATGCTGGCGGCCCATCACAAGCACTTGCTCTGCCAAGTGAGCAGCTTCCTTCACAAGGAGCTATCGCAAAAGGAAAAACAACAAAGGATCAGCAGAAGCCATAGATAACATCGTCTGCAACATCAAAAGAAGAAATCCTACACTTACATGATCCTCCAATGACTCCAAAGTCGATTGGTGTGCAGTCATCCGGGCAACCATTCGATGCTCCCCTTCGTGCAGAGAGCTAGAAGAGTTGTGCCCGGAGTGGGCCGCCAATGGAGGGGAAGGAGCACGTTCGACCTCTTTCTTGGCCCTTGAGGTTGCGACTCCTGATTCTTTCAAAAATTGGACGTCGCCAGAAGATGATGATGCCTCCTGACTACAAGACAAAACCAACATCAAGGACAAGGCAAATCCAAAAGAATCAAAAAGGACAAATCGAATACTTACCAATCAAACTTATCAAAGTCAAAGGTTGGCTCCCCTGACTCGGACGAGGACTCCTTTGGCAGTCGCATCTTCTTGCAAGAAGATGGCGCCACGACGCTCATAGGAATGGCAGGGATTGGCGACTCCGCACCAACGCCTGCACCTTCCGGAGTCGAGGGAGATGACGCATCGGAATCCTTGCTGCGCGAACGCTTGCGAGTATCCGGACTACCCGACTCGGGGGCTTCCTCCTCCACATCAGATGGGACGATCGACTCTGACTCATCCTCTTCCAAGGCTTCACGAGGGATAACCCCCTCAGGAAGAGGAGGCATACAGGGTGACACCACCCAATCCTGCCTATAGACCATAATTCAGCACAAAGCAAAGAAACAGCAAAAAAGCAATCAAAAAACTAAGCTAATACGTAGCACAACTGTACCTCAGGAGGAGGGTTAGAAGCGTCGAATGAAGGAACGACCGGTTCACTGGGGAGCACATCCTTGACGGTGTAGTTGGTCACCAGTCGAACCCTCTTATCTACTTCACTGGCGGACATGCCATCGGCAGACACACGAGTGACATCGTCAGCGCCAGCCCACTGAAACATGGGGTGGACTCTGGCCTGCAAGGGCCGGACGCGACAGTGCAGCCATGTGCGAATGAGGGCGCATCCTCCTTACTCTTTGCCTATGCGACTCTCGAGGTCGCAGACATGCTCGTACAACACATCTGTCTCTGCGGACTCGCCAGGCATAACCACATTCTTCCAGGAGTGCCTCCTCTTGCATGGCATCGAGGGGTCGAAGGGCGCGAGTCCGAAGTGGTCTCCGTCGGCCTTCTGGTCGCGAACGTAGAACCACTTGTCCCTCTACCCTTGGACGGACATCATCAGCTTGATGTCGAAGTATGTGGCGGATGGATCGACATGGATTCCACAGCCGCCTACATCATAGACTATGGAACCAGATGCCGATTGGCGTTTCAATTTGAAGAGGCGCTCGAAGAGACCGAAATGCGGCTCGATCCCAAGCCAGCACTCGCAGAGGGTGATGTAGCAAGCTAGATGGAGGATGGAATTGGGGGACAGCTGATGGAGCTGGAGCCCGTAAAAACAAAGAAGACCCCTGAAGAAAGGATGCAGGGGCAAAGAGAGGCCGCGAATGATGAACGCTAGGAACATCACTCGAAAACCGGCAGGAGGAGAGGGGATTACCTCGCTGCCGGGGACGCGCGCGTCGGCGATTATGGCAGGCAACACTTCGTCTTGGCGAAGAAGACGAAGATTAGAGGACTTGATGACGTATGGACGCCACGCGCCATTCGTGATGCGGGTGCCCGTGCCTTTGTTCTTCCCACTGGCGGCGGTGCTAGTGCCCGCAGCGGTGGAGCCGCCTTTCTTCTTCACCGCAACAGCGGTAGCCGCGGAATCGGCCGTAGCACCTCCTTTCTTCTTCTCCATTGCGCAGCAGCGATGCGACCGGAGGAAGTAGCTAGGAAACGTGCGGAGCTGGTCCAGCGCCACGGAGGAAAAAGAGAGCAGAGAAAGCAGAGGAGCAGTGGCAATGGCGATGAAGGGAAAGGATGAATGAAAGCAGATGAGAAAATTACCGTCGCAACGTCACTACTTAACCCCTGGAAGATGCAATCCAACGGCTCAGAAAAACCCTACTAGACGCGTGGCGTTCATCGTGCTCGACACGTGGAGGAGATAAAATGCGAACCGTTCCCCCACTACTCCCATTACGCGCGGAAATAGAGGAGGCACGGTTAAAATAAAGATTACACACGCCTAGTCAAATCAGAGTCAGGGAGTGGGACCCACCGCTCATCACGTCCCGTCAAACTCGCTCATGCGGGAAACTGAGGTCATGAAATCGTCAGCACTAACATCATCAACAACTATGCAGCAGAAGACTTCGACTACTTTAGTCCTTGCTCGAGTCTTCGACTCCACCAAGCACTCGGGGGGCTACTCCCATAGGGAGCGCTGGTCGCGCACCCTACGATTTTTCTCTTTTACAGGAACATGAACAATCAAGGAAAAACCCAATCACTCGAAGAATGGTTCGACTATGGACATGGGTTACTCCCATAGGGAGCGCTGGAAGCAAATTCGACTGAAACAAGCAAGTAAAAAACAACAGCAGTCGCAAAAGTTCTTTAGTCCCTGCTTGAGTCTTCGACTCAATCAGGTACTCGGGGGCTACTCCCATAGGGAGCGCTGGTCGTGCACCCTATGATTATTTGTACAAAGTACTGTGTGTTGATAACATCCACACTCGAAGTTTATAGCGACACGGCCTCATAATTTTTCCCTACAAAGAGATCACGTCTCCTGGGTCACCCGAATCGTCTCCGCGATGATAAATTTCGGATGCCGCGCTTACAACGTGAAGATAAGACCTGAATAAGGTCTGGCAACGCATTAAGCTGCGCATTACTAGAAATATATCTGTGCCTGCAGGTACGATGAACATGCCTTGACGGACGCGTCGAGTGCTCACACCCATATACTGGAATTCGACTCCTGTAAGACCCTCGCGGCTTGAGTCGAATTACACCAGCACTTTTCCGGATTCGAGTCCAGTGACTCGAGTTCGAGTAGGCGGCGTTGTTTTAGCCTAAGGTAGTTAACTGATACCGATACATCGGTTAAAATCAGGCACGCACATCAACAATCCCTATGACATAAATAGAGCAATCGAAAAATGTACTTAGTCAAGCACTCGAAAGGCTTCATAAAGTCTCCAGTTGAATCTGCGATTCCACTGGACACTCGGGGGCTACTGACATGGGTATACCCTACAGGTACTCGAGCTTCGTATATACGGCCTGAATACATAGAAGCCCACGGTGTCGCCAAGGCCCAAATGAAGAGCTCGAGTAACTTACGGACTCTCGATTGCTTGAAGAACAAGAAGAAGCTAAAGATAGAAAGTTCAAAGGGGAAACCCTAACTTGTAACCGACTCAACCTGCTACCCAAGACCTAGCCTATCTATATAAAGGCTAGGAGGGGCGGCAAGGAGGACACACGCAACCCTAGTTTCCACAACCCTCGCCAGATTGCATCTGCGCACCATTGTAATCTTCGATTCCCTTGATAATTCCACGAGCAGACAAGCATGAGTAGGGACCTCTATGAGGCCTGAACCAGGGTAAATCTTCGATTCCCCTATGTGCTTGTTTTCTAGCCGATAGATGTCTCCAGCGCTCCCTCCTTCTCCAAAACCCAAGTCCATAACAATGGGCATTGATGAGTTAAACCCTCGTCACGGATCCTTTGACTGTGAGGTAATACAAATCACCATTCCAGAAGAAGCTTAGATGGTTATCAAGAGTCATCTCGTAACAGGGTGATCAAAAAGGTGCCACTCAGGTTTTCCGAAGGGATGCGTAGAGCAGTACATATCAAGACCAGGATTTGTCTAGTCCATGTAACGGACAGATACATGTGGCCATCTCGGTGACATTGCATTGATGAAGCTTGCAAGCATGTGACTAGGTCACGGAATGCAACAACATGAGAATGAGAAAACAAGTTCATAGGTAACGAGATCGAATTAAGGTATGGAGATACCGAAGATCAAATCTTGGATGAATTAGGTATCGAATGACAAAGGGAATGGTGAACGACTATCTCATGGTTCGAGCGATTGTATTCGTGAAACGCACGGGAGTCAGATGGCCATCCAGGTCCCTCTTTTGATCATTGATATGAGAGTGGTCTCTATCATGTCTGGAGTGTTTCCGAACCGAAGCATGTCACGCTTAAGGGTAGGGACGCTTAGCGTAGATGAGGTATCGTATGAGAAATAGAGAGAGAAACCGGAATAAGTTTCGGTAACATCCGATGGAGATCGGAAGGGGGTCCAGAAGTTATTCCGGAGTGAAGAGATAATATAATATGTGTATTTGAATGTTAATTGGAGAATTAATAATAAATACATATTTTATTTTATTTTTAAAGGCTCCATATTGCTAATGGGCCTCACCCGAAGGGAGGCCCAAGAGGGCAAGGCGCCTAGGGAGTGGCGGCCGGCCGGCCTAGGGCTGGTGGGCCACCCCAGTGGGGCCCACCTAGGGCCGGCGGCTGCCCCAAGGTGGCCGGCGGGTGTGGGGATTAGTCCCACACCGCCTGGCCCCTGGGTGGTGCCCCCCTCCCACTATATAAAGGGGTCCCCCTCTCCCTTTGGAATCACCCATTCCTCTCATTCTCTCTCTCTCATCTGCTTAGGACTTCCCCGTAATATTGGGGGGGGGGGACCTCGTAGTTAAGTTCTCCACCTTCACACTACCGTCGTGTGATCAGGCGACCTGGCATCTACTTCTTCCGCTGCTCGGCTGGATCGGAGTCCGGTTGACGTCTCCTACACCGGACGTGTGACGAACTTTGGAGGCACCACACTTGGGGTGCTGCTCGTCTTCATCAATATACGCCTTCCTGCGTAAGGTGTGCCTCTTTCTGCAAAGGTATGAATACTGTATTCCTTCTCCGTTACTCATGTCTACATAGTATAGATCCTGGTTTTAGTGTTCGAGTAGATAGAAATTTTTTGTTTTCTGCTACGGAACCCAACAATATGTTGCTGGTGCAAGATAGTCGTTTTGAAGGATAATCCAGTCACTATGACTAGAAAAATCTATAGTAGCAATGAATTTGTCAAATACTGCCATCACACTGTAGTGCCATTGGTTGTCAAATCTGTACGTTTTTTTTGCTATTTGTATCTTCAGCAACTCGATACTCACATGCTTGTAGCTGTTGTCAGCAGAGCTAAATAGGTTAGATGACCAAGTAGTGTAAATTGCAACAGATCAGACCAATAGCTGGTGAAAACTACAAAAAAACTGTCCAAGTGGTGGTTTGTGCATCACAGGGAGCAGGACATGGTGAAATCTGCGATGTCCTCTTCCTATATATGCACACCAAGGTAGCTGACTAACACGCCAGAGTCTCTTTTTTAAAATAAAAAAACACGCCAGAGACACACACACACACATCGAGAGAGAAGCTGATCGAGCCATACTCTTCATTCTACTTCGTGTGGGTATGGTGATGAGGCAGTGAAGGAGAGAGAAAACACAATTTGTTTTGTGTGCATACAATATATAGTAAAGATCCTGAAATTTACTACTAGTTCCGTACTACTAGTACTACTAGGTGACTGTACCTCGTGTCAGGAAGCCATCACAACTTTGCTCTGATATCGCACCGACTTCAACTCCTCTTCTTTGCTCTCTCGAGATGCTTCCTCTATGCTCATAGTTTCTCTTCTTTCTCTTTGTTTCTTTTCTACAGAAAATACATATTCTTCCTACTTGCTTTATAGAAAATACACTCCTGTCACTTGGAAAATTGATTTTTTCCCTTTCCTAATGGTTGGAAACTCCGAGTGGCAACATTGCTACCATGCCATGATTCACGCATTTACTCCCAAACATGGGAACATCACGGACGGTGGGAGTACAATTTACATCAAGGACCTAAAAATGGAGAAAGTTACATAGAGGTCCTTACATTTAGCACGAAGCACCCTAAAATTAAGCAAGGAAAGTTACAAAGTTCCTAATGGCATTCCAATTCTTGGACATGGGATCATCACTAGCATAAAGTATGATGCACATATGGCCATAACCTTGGTAGTTCGGCTTAAAATCCAAGAATGTTCATACTCATCGACAACTAATAATCTTAAATATGTTTAAATTTTACCACTTTCTTTTAGGTTCGAATTTTAAACGTATGGACGGTGGGAGTACATTTTACATCAAGGACCTAAAAAGGTAAAATTACATCAAGGTCCATACATTTAGCTTGAAGAACCCTAAAATTAAGCAGGGAAAATAGTCATATTTTGCTCCTTCTTGAGAGAAAAGCTGATCGAGCCATACTATTCATACTACTTCCTCTTCGTTTGTTATCAAAATATGCCCAATTTGGGCGACATGGAAATTCTTGGATATGGGATCATGAATCATTAGCATAAAGTATGATGTATATATGGCCATGACCTTGGTCATTCGTCTTGAAATCCAAGAATGTTCATAGTCATCGATAACTAATAATCTTAAATACATTTAAATTTTACCACTTGGTTCGAATTTTACACGAAGGTGGGAGTACATTTTACATCAAGGACCTAAAAATGTAAATTACATCGAGGTCCATACATTTAGCATGAAGCACCCTAAAATTAAGTAGGGAAAACAGTCATTATTTGCTCCTTATTGTGAGAGAAGCTGATAGAGCCATAATCTTCATACTACTTCCTCTTTGTTTGTTTTCAAAATATGGCCAAATTTGGCAGCATGCAAATTCTTGGATATGGGATCACAAATCATCAACATAAAGTATGATGTAGATATGGCCATGACCTTGGTCGTTCGGCTTGATATCCAATAAAGTTCATACTCATTCACAACTAGGCTTAAATACATTTAAAATTTATCACTTGTGTTTAGGTTCGAATTTTACAAGGATGGTGGGAGTACACTTTACATCAAGGACCTAAAAAGGGGGGAAATTACATCGAGGTCCTTACATTTTGCATGAAGTTCCCTAAAATTAAGCAAGGAAAACTGTCAGGTTCGGCTCCTTCTTAAGAGAGCAGCTGATCGAGCCATACTCTTGATACTGCTACTTCCTCTTTGTTTGTTTTCAAAATATATGGCCAAATTTGGTGGCATGCAAATTCTTGG
This sequence comes from Avena insularis, assembly GCA_023614405.1. Taxonomy (NCBI): domain Eukaryota; kingdom Viridiplantae; phylum Streptophyta; class Magnoliopsida; order Poales; family Poaceae; genus Avena; species Avena insularis. The sequence goes on from CM042692.1 coordinate 109,217,706, forward strand.
ATATGGGATCATCAACATAAAGTCTGATGTAGATATGGCCATGACCTTGGTCGTTCGGCTTGAAACTCCAATAATATTCATAGTCATTGACAACTAATAATCTTAAATACTTTAAATTTTACCAGTTGCTTCTAGGTTCGAATTTTACACGGATGGTGGGAGTATATTTTACATCAAGGACCTAATAAAGGTAAAAGTACATCGACATCCATACATTTAGCACGAAGCACCCTAAAATTAAGCTAGGAAAACAGCTGGCCGGGAAGCTTTAGAACTCATAAAACTTGGTAAGCAATCGTAAGTGTATCAAGGTCCACGATTTGTCTGAAAACTAGGGTTGTTGTTGTGGTACTCTGAGCCATTTTTCTTCGTACTTGCTTACAGAAAAAATCTTGTTGCTTCGAAAACTGTGGGCCATATATTATGTAACTAATTTTTTATAATTTATGATGAATCACGATTATTTATTATTTTTCAGTGAAACTAGTAGTACCCGCAAGAGGACGCCATGAAGAAGGCTTCATTTTTAGGGTTTTCATTATTTTCGTTCATAGCTAGTGAGGATCAAATTGTCAACATCCATATTCGTAGCAAGAACTTTAATCCTACATAACTCTCGTTGGTTTTTGAAGTATTGACCGCCTCGGTACCATAAAGACTCAAAAGGATGTTTGTAACTTTTTAAGAGCATTTTACCATGTTTACTTGTAGTTCAAATTTTAAAATGATTTTTTATTCCTAAATTTTGGAAACTCCCAGTACTGGTAGCATTATTGTTCACCATGCCAAGATGCACTCATCTACCAAAATTGGGAACATTACCATAAAGTATGTTGTACATATATAAGGCCATTTAGCTTGTCTTTCGGCCTGAAGCCTGAGGATATGTTCATACATGGTAGGCCATATTTTCAATTAGTTTGTTTTCTATATGTGAACTCTCTTGATAATAATCATATTTCACGGCAAGTAGTACAAGTCAGAGGTCATCGTGCAATGTTTTTTATTATTTTCAAATAAAAGTCAAATTTTCTACATGCAAATTCTTAGCAAGAAGTTGAATTCAACAAATTCATTGGTTTCAGATATATTGACATTCTAGGTGGGTACCTTCAAAAGATACTTGTATAACTTTAAGAGCAATCTACTACTTACTCATGGTTAAAATTTTATCTAACATTGATAAATCAGATTAAATTAGTTTAGTTTGCTAGGAAACCTTGAGAACTCAAAAAAAAATCGTAATCGTAAGTGAAACATGAATAAACTTTGTCTGGAAACTAGGCTTGTGGCATTCCGAGGCATATTCACCATGCTTGCTCTCAAGAAAATAAATCCCGGGAAAATAATTATCTGCTTAAAGTTTATGATAAATCAGGGTGCTTTTTGTGTGAGGTGTAATAAACAGAAATATATCATTCGTCAGACACTTTAAAAGAAAATCTTCGATGGACATTTGGTTATGCGAATGAAACATCAAATCTTATGTACAAACAAGTTATGTTCAAAAACAAGTTTATTACGACCAAATAAAGCCTTCACAAATTCAATGTGCGACGGACAAATATTTTGGGACCTTTGTGTAAACATTGATATTTCATACGAAATAATTCTCTTACATCCCAGCTACATGCATCCAAAAAGTATTGTGGGTGATAAATATCATTAGTATCCAGTTTTTAGCACCATTCAATCTTTGTGTGTGAATAGGAGCAATGACATTCGAGGACCACTTGTCAGTATTGCTACCAATGAGGTTAAATTGGTCATTACAGGACTAACTGGCCAAATTTGTACATATTAGGCCAAAACTATTAAAATGTGCAAAAATGACGTCCACCAAGTGTTTTGTGCAAAAGTGCGATGAAAATATGGTGGATCGTGTAATTTCCTCTATCTAAATAATGTTTTATACTACCATGGAGGGTAATATAAAGTATTGTACTGTACTTACTACTAGAAAAATAGGTACCAGATGGAAGTTTGAAACCTAAAGGGTACCCACTATTTTAGTCGGTTCAAAGAAATGAACTAGTTCGTCAAAAAATGATGATATGTGAAATGTAGTTCTTTTTTTGTAGTAAGGTACTACTAAAGCGGATAGAGGGTTACCCACTCCCATTCTCTAACTCCTCCCCCACCATTCCCTCTCTCACTATCACTTTCCCACACTCACCTCTCAACTCTAAGTCATTAACCCAGCCGTTGCTTCGATGAAACCAATGCTACTACTGCTACTGCTGCTGCTACTACTGCCACTACTTCCACTACTACCACTGCCACCGCTCTGCTACTGCTGCTGCCACTGCTTCCCTTGCTACCTACTTCTACTGCTACTACTACTGCTACTACTACTACTGCTACTACTACTGCTACTACTACTACTACTACTGCTGCTACTACTACTGCTACTACTACTACTACTACTGCTACTACTACTACTGCTGCTACTACTACTACTACTACTACTACTACTACTACTACTACTACTACTACTACTACTACTACTAACCACAGCGTGATCCGTTACTAGAGGTGGCTAAGAAATGTACGTACTAGACTTTTTTTTCTCGAATCTACTAGAAATTTAATAGACTGGACGACAAAAACCAATCCTAAAGATGGGACCCACTTAGTACAGCATAAGACAATTGATTGCACCACTATGTATCTAGCCAAATTTATCCATAAGCTAGGACCCAGCTATCATCTCACACATTATTGTGATTGGAATTTGTTTCTATTGCTATTTGTACATAATAATAATATTTTAATGCTTATGGACTATCCTTAAGGGTCACCTTTAAGTTTTTGAGATTATGGATAGGCTCCACTATGTATGTGAAACTCCTTATCTAGTAGCGGACCCAAGATGGTTTTGAAGCCCAGACAAACTATAAATTTGAAGGCTAAATAAACAATTTTTAGACAAATTTCAACCAAAATAGCTTGTCCTTATCCATTTTTGCTTATGGATAGCTTGTGGCCAATATAGTGGATGCACTAAGAAAATAAATTTACTCTAGCGTTTAGACTAGGTAGGGGACCCACTCATCTGTGTAAAAGAAACAACAAAGAAAAACTTTTTATGAGTTACTCCGTCGCGCGTAGTGGCTGAACAAGCAAATAAAAACATATCTCTCGGATGGAATCTTGTCCACTCCTTTAACAAGACATTACTACTACTAGTACAAAAGTTTGGGTGGGTCGTAAATATTTACAGCTAGTAGCTCGATCGCTTAGTATGATGGCCTACCCATAGTCTACTCCGGTACACCTAGGTTTTCCTTGCTACTGCAGTAGATCCTTGATCATGCCCACTGGGTATTGGATGGACTAACGAGATTGCTCGAAGGCCGACGACAAGACCTAGACCTTGACATTTGCTTCCACTATTCATTCTCCTCTCTCGTCCTACTAGTACTACCTCGCTCCGCCTACGCAGAAACATTTTCTTCCACTGCTCCTCCCTTGCTTCTCTACTTTTTCATCTAGCGATGTCACAAAATATCATGTCTCGTGAGAAGAACAACAAGATGTCTCGTGGAGAAATCCCACTGGCAGGGTGACCTGCAGGCTCGGACCAAGAAAGGAGACCAGTCATGGGGCGAGGGCTCGTCTTCGCACATGTATCCGAAGAGGACCAAGTGTCCGGGTAGGTTTTTACTTCCGTTGATTCCTGGGATATCTGCTCCTACTATTGAACCATATATGTACATCTTCTAGGGCAGGAGGCTCGAGCGTCGAATTTTCCACCCCATGGGTCGATAGCACGATAGATATCTCTGACGCGTACGATACTGTCATGCCTGCTCTCGGTCGAAGAAGAGAGGTACTTTAGTCACTATACATGTATAGGCATTTTATGTTCTTCTCTACATGCAATCCACCCTCTCTTACTGATGATGCGTTTTCCATGCAGGAAGTGAGGGCGAGAATCTCGGCCAAAGTAGATGAAATCAACAATCATAACATCAACATTCTGCAGAAAAACTTCGATCTTAACCTAGAGTGTGATCGCCTGCAAGCCAATTTGGCTTTTCAAATGATGCTCGCACGATCTTATGAGTGTGACTCCTCGATGCTTCGCGCTAAGTGCAAAAATTTGAATAAGGAAGCCACGGAGCTCCGGAGCCAGCAGCTATCATTGCGGAGATTGTCTAGGTCACGCCCCGCTAAGTAGGAAGAGAGAAGCCATCTCATGTTGGCCGTCGAGGTCGTGACCATTGCGGAGGTCATCGAGGTCGTGCCTCCGCAGGGTGGCCATAGTGTTGCAACTGCTGAATATTGGAGTAGGAACTAGGAAGGGAGAAGACTTCCCGTGGCCCTCTTTTTTCTTTCTTTTGGGTTCATGGATCTTTTTTTCTCATTCGTCTTCGCATAATTATGTTGCACTCTTAACAAGTGAATGCGCTCTATGGAGCTTTTGTAACGATATACTTGCTGCATAGTAGTCACTGTTTAGTCAAATATGTGACATCCTTTTTAATTAGGTTGGTGGGCATTTTCAGAAAAATTAGGATGGACGGAGAGTATGTCTGATAAATAAAAATAACTAAATAGTCAATCAGTGATCTTTAAATTTGGTCATACTTTCTACTTTGTCAGATGTGTAGGGATCCAGTGTCTAGTATACTTATCAACTATTCTGTCTCCCCTATATGTGGCCCCTATGTCGATGAGTGAGTTATTGGTGATTTTTTGCTCTTCCCTATTAAAATATTGCGATTATGATATAGGGGGACAATATAGGATTGTTGCTGGAGATAAGCAAAATTTAGGGGAAGAATCTTTTTAGGCTAGTCATAGTGCGAATAACTTCATGAGTAACCAAGGGTCCAACTGAGTAAAATTGCTTATGTGGCAGTGAGTTATTCACACATACCAAGGTGAAATGAGTCTATTACCTAATAAATGAACTACTCCTCTATTAACATAGACTAATAACTTATGCATGTTATAGTGTATGTTACTCTCCACTATGACTAGCCTTTAGGGGAGGCCCCTACATATACACACATAGGGGACAAAATGTAGGCGTGCTGCTAGACTTTCTCTTAACTTACAAGTTTTTTTCAACCTTGTTCTCTTCTCTTGTTCCTTTTTCATTTCTTTATTGCAGTAGACATTGTGTATAATAGTACTAGACTCACCTCTGGGAATATTTTTCTTACTTAACTGCTCCACCGTTTAGACATATACTATTAGGAGGCGATGTCTATCTAGAAAATAAAATGCACAGTCAGTGACAGGGACACCTAGCTACTGTCTGGAGTACTTTGGGTCACAAGCACAGCTACCCCTATAGTCTACCAGGGACACCCAACGATTCTTTGCACATTCGCGCTAGAGCCTTCGTAGGGAAGGTATCCACTTTGACCCGTTGATTTTAGATTGGACGGACAAGATTGCTAGACGCTGAACTCTGTCTCCCTAGATGATGTTCCTACTACTACTACGTAAAATACACTTCTAAAACAACGAATGTAATTGTGCTTATTAGTTACTAGTCTGATTTCATTAGAAGTCTGGTTATGACTGCAAACTATAGATGTGTGAGCTACGTTGATTAGCGAGAGTCATCAGCAGACGGAGGCCTCGACTGCACAAAAAAAGGTTTGTCACTTAATAAAAGAGATGTAGCTTGTGCACACATCCATGAAACTCAGTAACTAGACTGTTATCAATGTATATACGGAGAGAGAATACGAGCAATACTATGATCAACCCAATAGAATCCACTCATTACTACACAATGCATGCAACTCAGTATCCTAATAATATCATGCACATAATCACGTAAGTACCTTTCTTTGAGCTGCATGCATTCACTCCTAAACACCATACACTACAAGGAATCTAGCTATATATGACCCTCTATTTTCATCACAGAATCGTCATAGTAGTCCATTCATGACGATTCTATGACGATTTTGAGATCGTCGAAAGTTGGGCATCACAAATGAACTATAACGACGATTTTTGTGAAATCGTCATAACTGTCTATGATGATCTCGCAACGTGATAACCTCTATGACGATCCAATATCATCATGGGACATCTAGCCTGGCCACGTCGGATCCTACATGGCAGATCCTACGTGGCAAGAATTCAGCCCGGTCCACTTCACCCATTTATATGGGCCAAGCCCAACAATTCAGTCAATTTATTCTTAATAATTCTTGTCTCAGGTACGCGGGCCAAATTCAACAGTTTCACCTGTTTTTTTATATCTTAGCCTCTTTACGATCCATTTAATTTCCAATTTCGGCCTTTTTGTCAAATGGGTCCCAATTGTCAGATTGTTCTACTGTGAGGTTGTTCTAGACATTGGGTCCCAATTGTCATTTCTCATTTGTGATATTTGAATTTTTTTTCTCATCAAATTAATAACCAATATACCAATCACAAAGGAGAATGAAAACACATGAAAATCTTTAAATAACAGCCAAAATCGGTTTTTATTATAGTATGACAGTCGGAACAGTTAGAACACATATTACAACAATCACATCACACCGAATTCAGCCATCAAATCTTCCATACCCTGGAATATACAAACTAAACTCTCAGCAAGTACTAAAGCTAGCTACTCTGGAACTTCATCAGCATGTAGCTCTTGTAAAGACGATTTTAATGGTGTACTCAGGCTTGGGCTTCTGGGCCTTCTGCATTTAAAACAGAAAAGTACCATTAGCACAACATTACATCGCATAGATTTCACTCAGTTCTTATACTACTATAGGATAGAATCACCTCTAAAAACTTAGCTGGCATAATCATCTGTATATGAACAGATGAACTACCACTTGATAATAGAAGCTGGCAACAATATTACTAGCAAGAACTAGGAAAGTTGAGAACATGTACAACAAATCACGTAACTTCTATTTGAAACACAACAAAATGCATACTTGCACCTGATATGAAAAACATAAAGGAACTAGTTGCATTAATAAAGAAAACTGGCTGGTAGTATCATGAGCAATGCCTAGCATTTATTAAAAACTGAAGTACAGGGTTTTCCTATATAGATCATTATCACTTCTCACTTACACCATGACTCGGAAGAAACACGTACAGTAGTAACGAAATTAACATCATAGACTCGACCAGATCCTAGTACAAAGCTAATCAGACAATAGCTTCCTTATCACATAGGGACTTTACAAAAAAATAATGCATGGCATCATGATCCATCAACCAAGTAACAAAGAGGAGAATGGGATAGACCAAAAACTTATCTAATTTGTAGAAGACAGTGTTGCTCTGGTTGTAGCACTCCATTGGGCTTGCAAGAACAACCAGCATGAATACAAGTTAATAGTAGCATCAAGCATCAAATCTCAGGTAAAGCTAGAAGTACACGAGTTTGCTACGAACAGAGAAAATCTAGCAATTCCCAAATATCATGTGTATATATGCTATACTAGGTGAAATATCATGTATGCATTTAGCTACTGTATAAGAAGAGGCAATGGCCAACAATCTGGTAGGCCCCTATTGCTCTACAAATTATGGATACTATTTAATGGCAGGATGGAGAAAATTTTATGGTCTATTATACTTGAAAGAATGTGAGCGGTCTAGCAACTTGACTAGGAAAATTAGGGGAAAGTGCTTATTCTCTGGTGTTGTTTTAGAGAGTATACAACACACTATACCAAACTTGCACAGAATATCCATACACAATGCAAGATAGGAAACCTGCGGCAGGTTTGGAGAGAGTGAGGTTACCCCGTCGCCATACTGTCCATCATCATGCTGGAGGAGGAGTCCTTGTCGTGGATGGCCTAGCAGCATGACGCCAACATCCTCTTTGGCAATATCAGGTTGGTGTGAGATCCCAGCTTGGTGAGGGTGGTAGTAGCTACTGTAGAGGGCACGATTAAAGAATGCAAGTGTTGACCTGCAAAACACAGACAAGAAGAAGATGTAAGTAAGTGAAATGTCAGATGTGCATTTAGCGGTTGTAAAAGAAGAGGATGCAATAATGATGAAGAATATGGCAGGCCTCTATATAATTTGTGGTTAGCAGTCTCATGACAATATTATTGTTCATAGATTGAATAATGTAAGTAGTCTAGCTACTTGACTAGTGTGATTCCTCAAACCAAAATACCAGATAGTGTAGCTGTCATGAAGGAAACACTAGACGGTTACGTGATAGGTTGGATATAAAACAGAACATCTCACAAACAGACAGACCATATGTATACTACAACAATGTACCAAAACTTGCCCAAAATATTTGTTCCTAGCTAGAAGATTTCTTGCATTTATTGGCACGAACACAAACAGTGCACACACACAGCAGGCATAGATAGGAAACCTACATCAACATTTGAGAAAGCTGTATCAATAGCACATAGATATCAACTCCTAGACATACAACTAGCCAAACATGTACTTATCCAAGAAATTCATAACATCGACATTGCATTAATAAAAATATATAACCAACTAATGTAATTGTACTTGATCTAGTTGATGAATACATGCAAAATAAGCTCCTGGTACAACCACCTCTACCCTTTCACCATTAGCTATTGAAAGAATAAAATGCTTCATATAGTGAAAAATGCATATACTCGCTTAACGATATAGAACTACTGTCTTTCATCAGAATAACCTAATGAGCTGAGCCAACTATAATTTATTGAGTGCACAAATACTTTTTGTTCAAGTGTATCTCACTAATTGTATACCCATCTCTCACATAGAGAGTAGAAGATAAAGGGAAAGCCAGGGACCTACCTGCACCATAGAGATCATGAAGAAGAGGGGCAGCAGGGGTGAGGTCATGAACATCTGAAAACCTGGCTGGTGGATCTGTTGTTGTCGGGCACGAGGTGATGCAACAGTGGAGGTGCCATGGGCCGTCGGGCGCGGCCTTGGTGTCTACGAACTGCGGTGGTGTGCAGAGCTCCTGAATTCTCTCCGAAGCTCGCCGTCCACAAACCAAATCCAAGTCAGAATGCAACACGAATCCATCGCAACGACTGACACGAGAAATAGAGGAGAGAGGGGAAACAGGGGCGCTTACCACGGAGAACTGCTTTTGGCGCATCGGTTCCAGATCTTGATAACGCATGCAAAAAACAACAACCGCCTATGCCGTTCCCTCCTCTCTGAGGTGACGTGCGGAGGTTGACAAAGATTCATGGCTTGCGTCGTGATGCCAGGCATCCGGGGTGGCCGGCGAGGTGGCGCCCGGGAAGGAGGAGATCATACGGGGGCGGGGGCTAAGATCCACCTCGATCTAGATGGGATCAGACATAGGAAGAAATCCGGTGAGGGGATATATGGTCGAGGGTGAGGGGACGGAGGTGGTTCAGATGGGAGGAGAGGCACCGAAGGTGTGGGGTGGCCGGCGATGTGGCGCTGGGGAAAGATTAGTTCATACGGGGAGGAGGCGGCGCGCGTGGGTGGATGAGAGGAGACGAGGGAGGGTGAATGGGGGTGGGGGTATGGAGGCGAGGGATGTGGCCTGACCTAGGTCAGACCAAATTTTGGTCTCCGTCCCAAAATTGGAACCTCCGGCGCCAAATTTGGCAATGTGCCCAGCAACAAATTTTTGGTGGGTGAAAGCCTGAGGGGTGATTTAGGGAGCGTTGGATCGAGATGTTGCCTACGACTAGGATACTTCGGCAAGGTGATCTATGGGTAGCCCCTTCCTCAATTCTAATTGGCTCGACAAGAGTGTGCATGGATTTCATGGCTTTGAGGCCAAACGAACCAATGGCATGGCGAGATTCGCGGTATAGTTTGTGACAATATGTATATATTGTGCATACATGTGCATCTTGAGATGGCGAACAATGTTGCAGGAGGAGTTTTACTTTTCGTCACACCAAAAAGACATTTTTCATTTTTCGCGTGCCAAAAAATGGGGAATTTTGTGCAGCAACCACTAAATGAATTTTGCAAAATGCTACCATCCCATTTTTCAAAAATACTAGACCACCTTATACATGGATAATGACCCAACCGGGAAATCTCAAACATTTCCGTCCATCCCTGGTGAAAAAGGCAAATTCCTGCTGAATCAGTAGGAAGTGGATTCGATTTGAACTACATGTACATTATCTGATGCTCATAATTTTTTGAAAAAAATCATTTTTAGCCTCACAATATGTTGTTTTATCAGAGATACAATGCAAGTTTATTGAGGCTCATCCCCTAGCTAAGAACCTTCATGCCGCCGTTTTAACCATAGTTTGAAACAGGCATAAGAAATTCAAAATCGGTCTGAGCAATGTAGATTCTTCGCGTACTGTCATATTATGTGACATATTTGCAAGGAAAAATACCAAACTTGGTATATCGGTTTCATGGCTTTCAAGCCAAACAACCAATATTATGGTCAGAATCACAACATAGTTTGTGATAATATGCCCATATTGTGCACGCATGTGCATCTTGGGACGGCGAACAATGTTGCAGGAGGAAGTTTTTCTTTTTCTCGCCTGGAAAATCCATTTTCCATTTCCCGAGTGCCAAAACCGGGGCGTTTTGTGAAGCAACACTAAATGTTCAATTAAAAAATGCTATCACACCATTTTTCAAAAATACTAGACCGCCTTACATGAACAATGTCCCAACCGGGGATTTTAAAACCTTTTCGTCCATCCTTGGTGAAAAAGACAAATGTCTGCCGAATCGGTATGAAGTAGGTCTGATTTGAACTACAAATACATGATCTAATGCTCGTGCCTTTTTTTTCAAAAATCATTTTTAGTCTCATAATATGATGTTTCTTCATAGATCCAATACAAGTTTAGCGAGGCTCATCTCCTATCTTCATGCGCGTCGTTCTGACCATAGTTTGAAACCATTTTTTTTGAAACAGACATAAGAAATTAAAAACGGTATGAACAATGTAAATCCTTCATGTGGTGACATATTATGTAACATAGTTGCAATAAAAAATACCAAACTTGTTATGTTAATTGCATCTCCAAAAAACCTTCACAGAATTGACCTATCATGTTCGAGGTTTGATGACTTTCAAGCCAAACGACGAATGTTATGACCAGAATAACGACATAGTTTGTGATAATGTGCCCATATTGTGCACGCATGTGCATCTTGAGACGGAGAACAATGTTGCAGGAGGAAGTTTTCCTTTTCGTCGCATGGAAAAGCCATTTTCTATTTCCTGAGTGCCAAAATCGAGGCGTTTTGTGAAGCAACACCAAACGTTCAATTAAAAAATGCTATCACCCCATTTTTTAAAAATACTAGACCACCTAACATGAACAATGTCCCAACCGGAGATTTTAAAACATTTTCATCCATCCCTGGTGAAAAAGACAAATGTCTACCGAATCAATAGGAAGTGGGATAGGTTTGAACTACGGGTACATGATCTAATGCTCGTGATTTTTTGCAAAAATCATTTTTAGGTTCACAATGTGATGTTTCTTCAGAGATCCAATGCAAGTCTAGTGAGGCTTATCCCCTATCTTCATGCGTGTTGTTCTGACCAAAGTTTGAAATAGATTTTTTTTTAAAACGGGCATCAGAAATTCAAAAACAGCCTGAACCAAGTAAATCCTTTGCGTGGTGTCATATTATGTGACATATTTGCAAGGAAAAATACCAAACTTACTATATTGATTGCATCTCGAAAAAACCTTAACAAAATTGACCTATCATGTTCGAGGTTTTATGGCTTTCAAGTCAAACAACCAATGTTATGACCAGAATCACGACATAGTTTGTGATAATGTGCCCATATTGTGCATGCATGTGTATCTTGGGACGGAAAACATTGTTTTAGGAGGAGTTTTCCTTTTCTTCGCACGGAAAAGCCATCTTCCATTTTCCGAGTGACAAAATCTAGGCTTTTTGTGAAGCAATACCAAATGTTTAATTCAAAAATGCTATCACCTCATTTTGCAAAAAATACTAGACCACCTTACATGAACAATATCCCAAATGGAGATTTTAAAACCTTTTCGTCCACCCCTGATGAAAAAGACAAATGTTTGCCCAATCGGTACGAAGTGGGTGAGATTTGAACTATAGGTACATGATCTAATGCTCGTGATTTTTTGCAAAAATCATTTTTAGACTCACAATATGCTGTTTTATCAGAGATCCACTGCAAGTATAGCGAGACTCATCCCCTAACTAAGAACCTTTGTCCTCGTAGTTTTGACCATAGTTTGAAACGAGCATAAAAAAATTAAAAATGATCCGAACAATGAAACCTTCGCGTGGTGTCATATTATGTGAAATAGTTGCTAAAAATAAAAGTACTTATAATTAACAAACTAAGAGGATATACTGAATTTTATAAAAATTTAGAGACAAAAATAAATTTATTTGGACTTCTTATAAAAAAGATACAAAAGAATTAAAAAATAGAAAAAGAAAAAAATCTAAATGGACTAGCCAAACTGGACCGGACCTTATCTAAGGGGCTCTAAGGCCCAGGCTGCCAAGGGAAAAAAGAAAATAAGGAAGGGTACAGGGAGTCCGTCCAGCAAGGCCGAGGCCCAACCAAAGCTGGCAACATTCATAAAGTCGAAGCACGGTATTACAACCGATTAGTATTAGTAGTGGGATGGTTAGAGTGTGTTGTTTCCCGTAGGAGGTCTCTGGTTTGATCCTTGCCTTTACTCCTATTTTTGGGCCATTTATTCGACTATTTACTAAAGCCAATGTACCAACGTTATTTTAATATAATAACTATGCGGAATTATAATTGAAACAGTGGTGTATCATGGTGGTTCAGCTAGCTAAAAAGTTGGTGAGTTCATGGGTTCGATCCCCCTTACTCCTCTTTTTTCCGATTATTTCCTGAAGAGTTCATGGTGTCAGTCTGGTGGGCCTACATGTCAATTAGACATATATTAATACATGGACACACACATATACAAAAATTGACATATAGACATGTCACGTAGGTATAATTGCTTATGTGGTGCGATTATTTCCTCAAGAGTTCATGGTGTCAGTCTGGTGGGCCTACATGTCAATTAGACATATATTGACACATAGACATACACATATACAAAAATTGGCATATAGACATGCCACGTAGGTATAATTGCTTATGTGGCCAACCAGTCAATTCTATGTATCATATTTTAGATGATATGATGATTTAAATTGGTCATAATGGACTATAAGTAGGGCTCTAAGCTGTATTGTGGAGGTTATGACAATTTCATATTCTGAAATTACGACGATTTTGACACAAATCATCGTAATTCTATAGGATTTTGACTCTCCAAATAGCCTATGACCATCTTGTGCGAAATCATCATAGATCTATGACCATTTCATTTCCCGTCACTATGAGAACGTCACAAGTTAACAATTTTTTTGTAGTGGTAAGTAAAAGTTTGAACTTGTGGAGCGCCAAAATGACATGCACCCTAGCTAGCCCAATTAATGGTTTGCTACTACAGTAACCTACACATGTACCCCTATAGTCTACTTTGGGACACCCAGCGATTGCTTGCATAGGCGTCCGCGCCAGAGCCTTCGGAGGGAAGGTATCCCCTCTTCCCATTGATTTGCGATGGACGGACAAGATTATTAGACGGAAAAAAATCACGTGGTCCCCACTCCCTCGCGCCCCTCCATTTAAAAAACTGCGAAATTTTCGGGCCCTTCCGTTTCAAACAATACCAAAATCACGTGGTCCCCACTCCCTCGCGCCCCTCCATTTCAAACACTGCGAAATTTCTCGCGCCCTTCCATTTCAAACAATACCAAAATCATGTGGTCCCCACTCCCTTGCGCCCCTACATTTCAAACACTGCAAAATTTCTTGCGCCCAGAACCTCCTGTAGCACTTCTTCGGCTGGCTTTGCCCATCAGAACTCGACACCATCCACTCCTTACCCAATAGTATAACAGAGCTGCATCAGCTACGGTATCATCCAAAGCACCAATACTGCTTCACCGATGTCCACTGCACCCAATCTTTCTCACCGAGCCTATCATCGTCCACCGCATCTGAGTTCCTTTTCCCACTTTTCTGACCACGGCACCGAATCCGTCAACGACTACCCAAGATCTACATCAACGCCTCCGGCATCCTTCCCACTCGTACCGTATCGGAGCCGCCATGTAGTGCACTGATTCTCCCTCGTCCACCGCGCTCAAGCCGACATCGAGCGCCCAAGATCTGCTTCCCTGATGCAAACAGCCGGCACAACCGCAACACCCACACTGACAAAGGATGTCACCCACGCCGGTACATATGATGCTTAGAAGCCTATCCGACCATGGTAACCAAATATCCAACTCTTTTTTTGTTTTGTCAACAGTACAATAGGTTGAAGCCTATCACAGTGAACTGCATTTTTATAATCATGCTGTACACCAAGTTAAAGCACGCACCTGTTCTTCGTGCTACATACTACAAAGTAGGTCACTAGACATGTTGGTTTGCATTCGCTGCGCTACAAATTTAAAATGCATGGACATGTTCTTAGCTACTCTGAACAACTGAATTGCCTGCTATCATGTAGTTCTTGCAAAATGTAAAATCAGTGGAAAATATTAGTGTGGATTCCCTGCTCCATAGTTACTGAATCTATCTGGTTCGTTCTGAGAAAAGTTCCTATTATTATTTCCTCCTTAGAATCGTTCTGCTATCCTGTAGTACCCGTTTAGACTCTTTATACTAATTCTATTATAATTTTGTTGTTGCCATGTGGTTCTTCAAAAGCTGCAACACTAACTATTTTCTTTTTCTTGCATAGAGCCCAGAATGGAACAATGAACATGATGGTTTGCATAGTGATGGCCCAAAATATATCGAGCTTGTTGGGGAACCCCAAGAGAAGGTATGATGAGCACAACAGCAAGTTTTCCCTCAGTACAAAACCAAGGTTATCAATCTAGTAGGACCAAGGAAACACCCCAAAGGTGTTGCTAGCTGAGCCTTGGCAGGGCGCACTACCGGTGCTAGTAGCAACATGGAGACCTGCACAACACAACCACAGAACTTTGCCCCATCTTACTATGAGGTTATCAATCTCACCAGTTTTGCTAAAAACAAAGGATTAAACGTATCGAATGAAAGGAAGTAATAGTTTGCAGAAAGTAAACACAAAGCAGTAAACAGTTTGATTGTAGATTGAATGTAAAAGAAAAGACCGGGGTCCATAGTTCACTAGAGGTGGCTCTCCTTAAGATAGATAACATGCTGGGTGAACAAATTACAGCGGGGAAATTGAAAAACATTGAGAAATCATACAAGCATATACTAATCATCTTGACTCTTTTGAGATTTGATTGGGCATTACAACATTAGACATAGACCGCCATCCAACTGCATCTATGACTAATAATCCACCTTCAGGTTATTGCTTAATAATCCAACATTAGACATAGACCCCCTCCAGTATTAAGTTGCAAGCAACAGATTATTGCTTTACGAATTGCGTGTAAAGTAAACAATACGATTGTTCTATGAACAAAGGATTGTTGTTTTCTCCCTAGTAGCAACAGCACATCTAGTACCTTAGAGCTTTCTATCACTTCCCCAGATTACTAGAGGCATGAACCCACTATCGAGCATAAATACTAACTCTTGGAGCTGCTAGCATCCACTTAGCCAAGTTAGCTACTAACACCGGAAAGCATGCAAGATTACAAATAACAAAGAAATGATAGAATCAATAATCAATCTGAAATAGCATCTCAATATCCATCGGATCCCCGCAAACACAACATGTAGAATTACAAATAGATGATCTTGATCATGAACGGAGCTCACAAGATCTAAACATGAAAGCACAAAGGAGGAGAACCAGCCATCTAGCTACTACATGGACCCGTAGTCCAGGGATGAACTATTCACGCATCACACCGGAGGCTTGCATGATGATGAAGAAGGCCTCTAGGGTGAATTACCCTCTCCGACAGGGTGCCGGGAAGAGCTTCAGATCCCACCCGATCTAGGGATGGAGACGACGACGGCTACAAACTCTTTCATGGAATTTTGATCGGGTACTTAGAGTTTCCATATCAGATACAATATAGGCGGAAGGAGAGGCCGAGGGGTTCCATGGGGAGGCCAGACCACCCCATGGCGCAGGCCAGGCCTGGCCGCGCGGCCAGGTGGTGTGGTCGGGCCCCAGCCCCTCTCCGTCTCGTATTCTGGCTCTAAGTGACCCCCGGTAAAATAATAACTTTGGCTTTTGTCTCGTCCAATTCCGAGAATATTCATTTTCTGACTTCCTGGCACCAAAAACAGCAGAAAACATGCAGCTGGCACTATGGCTCTTGTTAATAGGTTAGTCCAAGAAATCATATGAAAAGTACTCCAAAGTGTGGACAAAGCATAAGAAAGTAGATAAAACCAAGCATGGAACATCAAAAATTATAGATACATTTGCAATATATCAACATCCCCAAGCTTAACTCCTGCTCGTCCTCGAGTAGGTAAGTGATAAAAAGAAAGAATAATTTTTTAGGTGACATGCACCATCATAAACTTGATCAAATTATTTGTAAAACATTGATAGCTCGGATCATAGTACTTCAATCATAACATGAAAGACAAAGTTCTAGCAATAAGACAAAGAAACTACGTTGCAACATGAAAAGGCACAAATACAAGATTCATGAATAACAATGCTTTGCAAGACGTTTGTTTGTTTCGCATAAAGAAAACATAGCATAGTAGTATTCAGCTTGTCCCTCATAGAGTAGCAAATATAAATGCATAGGACACCTTCAAAGTTCATAAGAGTGACTAGATACAAATAGTTTAAAACAAGCAATATCAAGGTATGCATCAATCAACTAGTCTTGGGACAATGCACATAGAACTAAGAATGGCCACTATGCTCTCAAAGTAGGTGCATAAAGGTAGAAGGTGGAGACTCAATATAATGGTGCAAGAAAGGCCTTCATAGAAGGAAGTAGGGATTCAAGTCTCATAAAGAGCTTCCAAAAATTATGGTACTTTTTAGCTTTCATCTCTCATTGCCCCTATCATAAGCATCTTGAAGTGATTAAGGTTAAAGTGAACAAACTATGGTGTATATGTTTGACAAAGTATAAGTTGGAAATCTCATGTCCCTTGAATACGATGGCCGCTCCTCATGCTACTCAAGTTTAGTCACCGGTAAGTTCTTGTCATCGCAAGTACATGTGTATCATAGAGAACCGCCAACGGGGTACCCCTTGCCCGATGATACGGAAGAATCCCCATATCAAAATGACAAGGCAAGCAGACAACAAGCATCTCAGCAATCTTCTTATTTACCATGGGAATATGGTGCTTTTTCCTCTCTTTCCTCTTTTCTCATATCTTTTTTTTCTTTTTCTCTTTTTTCTCAATATAGGACTCTTTTTTTATCAGAAGAATGCTTCATAGACAGCTCATTATGGTTACGCTGTAGGTTTCCACCATGTCAGCATGGATTAGACCAGCGGCCCAAGCGTTTCTCTAACAGATATACATAACTCCATGGACTTACAAGCTCCCCTTTCATTTCACATCGACGACATCCATAGACAAAAGAGCATGATATCAACTAAGTACAAAGTACAAGTGCAATGTTGAAAGCGTTCCCCATGACAGCATGGTTCTGCTAATCCCCAACAAATAAGTGCAAGCATATACAACATAGACGACACAATGGTTCAAGTTTATTAAGGGCAATAAAAGTAAAGTGTGCCATCAAGTTCATGAGAGCTTTAATCACTAGTTTTCTCTTTACAAGTTTAATTCGGAAGGTAGATAAAAACATGAATATACTTGGAATAGCATATGCTAGTAGGTAGGTATGGTGGACTCTTTGGAATAACTTGGTTTTAGGAGTTGGATGCATGAGTGGAACTCATACTTGGTTGTGGAGGCTAGCAAAAGACTGGGAGCGACTAACTAAGAGAGCAATAATGGCCATAATCATGCAGAGCGACAAAACATCATTGATCAAAGCATAAAGTGGTACTACAAGTTGAAAACTAAAGGATCATAAAGGCTATGGTGACTTGGGATAGTCATAACATGGTGTGAGCATGTGCCAAGTCAACCCAAATAATGCATCAAAGGAGAATACCACAATACTATGCTTTAATATGCTAAAACAACGCATGATTCTTCCAAGGCACATTAAGCAATCTCAATTGTTTATAACATGTCATGCTACAGCAAAGATCACTAAGCATAAAGCCAAAACAATATCAAGCATGGCATGACAAAGCATAGGCCACAGTCAAAAACAAGCTCTCTTTACCACTTAAGCATGAACTTTCCTACTCTTTTCCAATCCAACCCAAACTATTTGAAAACCAATGCATGAAAGAGGGGGTCCAACCAATTTATTCAGAAAACTAAGAAAACCAAGCAAACGAAAACCAAAATGGAAAACGAAAAAGAAGACGTTCCAAGAACAACACAACTATGCATGAAACAATAAAAATGAAGTGTTTGGAAGAAACCTGGGATTTTTTTATTGATGAAGAAGGGGATGCCTTGGGCATCCCCAAGATTTGACGCTTGTACTTCTTTGATATTTCTTGGGGTGACACGCGTGGCATCCCCAAGCTTGAGCTTTAGTCCATCCTTCATCTCATTACTCATTCCTTCCATACACCTAAATTATTTCCTTCATACAAAACTTCACACAATCTCTATTAGCAACATTAGTGTACTCAAGATAATAGGTCTTTAGATTCAGTTCCAACAGCAATAAAACTTCCATTAAAACACAAGATACTGTAGCACTTCCCTAAAAAATCTCAATTCCCCAAAAGAACTCAAAAAGGAACCAACAAGAAGCAAATGCAAATAATGGCAGAAATCTGTCCAAACAGACCAGCAGGTAAAGACGAATTTTTTCGAAGACCTTCTGTTGCTCAAATAGAAACGTGTTGAACTAACGTAAGTTATATAACAGCCTGGGGCAGAAGCACAAAAATTCATGCCTCAAAAGGACCTACAGAGATTTTAGACGAATTTTTACCGTGAAGCATAGAAATCTGTTTCGGGACAACAACTTTCCCAATCATTACTTCTCTCTCATTAGAGGTTACTCTTGGCACAAAAAGCAAATAAAAAGGATAAGGAGCGGTTATTACTGAAGTAATAACTTCCAAGACTCATCTAAAACTTTTGGGCTATCTCCCAATAATTACTTTTCTTTAACGCCTTTAAGTTAGGCATAAGAAGCAAAAAGAATCAAGTGTTCTCAAATGAAGAAGCATTAAGAGCAAATTTTGTTTTCATAGGAGAGGCAAAAGAAATCTTCTCTATCTTCTTAGGGAAGTGTTCTATACCTTTCTTGAGTGGGAGTTGATATTTAATGGTGCCTTCTTTCATATCAATAATGGCACCAACAGTTCTAAGAAAAGGTCTTCCCAAAGTAATAGGACAAGAAGCATTGCATTCAACATCCACAACATAGAAATCAATGGGGACATAGGCATTGTTAACCATAATAAGAACATCATTAAGACTCCTGATTAGTTTCTTTTTGGTATTATCATCAAGTGGGACATTCAAATAACAATCTTCAAGTGGTGGCAAATCAAGCATATCATAAATCCTTCTAGGCATAATAGAAACACTACTATGAAGATCACATAAAGCTTTGAAATCAAAATCAATCATTTTCATATTAATGATGGATTCCCAACCGTCTTCTTGTTTTATAGGAATAGAAGCTTTATGTTTAATCTTTTCTTCTTTAATCTATATGAGAGCATCAGTAATGTGTTTTGTAAAGGCCATGTTCTTAGCACTAGCATTAGGACTTTTAGCAAGTTTTGTAGGAACTTAATAACTTCAGAGATGTTGCAACCATCAAGATCAAAATCATAATTAT
Organism: Avena insularis; assembly: GCA_023614405.1. Lineage (NCBI taxonomy): Eukaryota > Viridiplantae > Streptophyta > Magnoliopsida > Poales > Poaceae > Avena > Avena insularis. The sequence goes on from CM042692.1 coordinate 109,237,517, forward strand.
CATCTAGAGTAGTGGTCGTGATAGTAGAAACACTAATGTTTCTAGCAATTTCATCTTCTCTTTCCCACTTATAGCATGTAATTCAGCTAATAGTCTAACATTTTCATCAATTCTTACTTTTATAGCAGCAAAGGGATTATCAATAGTTTCAGGTTTAGCAGCCATTTTATTCAAAGAAGATTGAGCTTCAGCCAAAGATGCTATATTTCTTTCAGCATTAGAGAGTTTTTCCTCAATAGTTTTGTTGAAAGCAGTTTGTTTACTAATAAAGTCTTTAAGCATACTTCAAGTTCAGAGGGTACACTCCTATTATTGTTGTAGGAATTTCCATAAGCATTACCATTGTTAGGAGGATATGGCTTATAATTGTTGTTACCAAAATTGTTCCTGTAGGCATTGTTGCTAAAATTGTTATTTCTTATAAAGTTCACATCAACTTGCTCTTCTTGAGCAACCAAAGAGGCTAAGGGAACATTATTTGGATCAATATGGGCTTTCTCATTAACAAGCATAGACATAATAATATCAATCTTATCACTCAAGGAGGAGTTTTCTTCAACAGAATTTACCTTCTTACCTTGTGGAGCTCTTTCAGTATGCCATTCGGAATAGTTAACCATCATATTATCCAGAAGCTTAGTTGCAACACCCAAAGTAATGGTCATAAAGGTACCTCTAGCAGCAGAGTCCAATAGGTCCCTTGAAGAATAGTTCAATCATGCATAAAAGGTTTGGATGATCATCCAAGCAGTCAGTCCATGAGTGGGACAATTCTTTACCAAAGATTTCATTCTTTCCCAAGCTTGAGCAACATGTTCATTATCAAATTGTTTAAACTTCATTATTTCACTTCTCATAGATATAATCTTAGCAGGAGGATAGTATTTTCCAATGAAAGCATCTTTGCATTTAGTCCAAGAATCAATACTATTCCTAGTTAAGGAATTCAACCATTCTTTAGCTTTTCCTCTCAAAGAGAAAGGAAACAATTTAAGCTTAATAATATCTCCATCTATATCCCTATGCTTTTGCATCTCACAAAGTTCAACAAAGTTATTTAAATGAGCAGCAGCATCTTCATTACCAATACCAGAAAATTGTTCTCTCATAACAAGATTGAGTAAAGCAGGTTTAATCTCAAAGAAAGTAGCTTCAGGAACATGTGGAGCAATAGGTGTGCTCATAAAATCATTGTTGTTGGTGCTAGTGAAGTCACACAACTTAGTGTTTTCAAGGGTAGTCATTTTTTTTATTTTTAATAAAGAAAGCAAACTAGCAAAACTAATTTTTTGTGTTTTTGATAAAGAAACAAGCAAACAAAGCAAAAGTAAAATAAGCAAAACAAAAATAACAAAGTAAAGAGATTGGTTATGAGGGACTCCCCTTGTGAAGATGTCCTTGACTCCCTGGCAATGGCGCCAAAAAAAGAGCTTGATGGCCCAAAATATATCAAGCTCATTGGGGAACCCCAAGAGGAAGGTATGATGAGCACAGAAGCAAATTTTCCCTCAGTACGAAACCAAGGTTATCAATCCAGTAGGAGTAAGGAAACACCCCAAAGGTGTTGCTAGCTAAGCCTTGGCAGGGCGCACTACCGGTGCTAGTAGTAACATGGAGACCTGCACAACACAACCATAGAACTTTTCCCCCAACTTACGATGAGGTTGTCAATCTCACCGGTTTTGCTGAAAACAAAGGATTAAACGTATCGAATGGAAGGAAGTAATAGTTTGTAGAAAGTAAACACAAAGCAGTAAACAGTTTGATTGTAGATTGAATGTAAAAGAAAAAACCGAGGTCCATAGTTCACTAGAGGTGGCTCTCCTTAAGATAGATAACATGCTGGGTGAACAAATTACAGCAGGGCAATTGAAAAACATCGAGAAAGCATACAAGCTTATACTAATCATCTTGACTCCTTTGAGATTCGATTGGGAATTACAACATTATACATAGAACGCCATCCAACTGCATCTATGACTAATAATCCACCTTCAGGTTATTGATACATTGCAAATGTATCTATAATTTTTGATGTTCCATGCTTGGTTTTATCTACTTTCTTATGCTTTGTCCACACTTTGGAGTACTTTTCGTATGATTTCTTGGACTAACCTATTAACAAGAACCATAGTGATAGCTGCCTGTTTTCTGCTGTTTTTGTTTCCAGCAAGTCAGAAAATGAATATTCTCGGATTAGACGGGACAAAAGCCAAAGTTATTATTTTACCGGGGGACACTTGGAGCCAGAATACAAGACAGAGAAGGGCCAGAGGGTGGCCACACCACCTGGTGGCGCGAGCCAGGCCAGGCCGTGCCAGGGGATGGTGTGGGCCCCTCCGGAACCCCCTCGGTCTCCCCTCTTGCCTATAAGAGCCTCCTAATGCATAAACCCTAAATCGTCAATCAGAAATTAACCAAAAGTTCTGCAGCACCACCGCCACAGAAGGGGAAATTCGGGGGACAGAAAGTCTTTGTTCCAGCACCCTGCCCGGATGGGGAAGTGCCCCCGAAGCCATCTCCATCAATCTCCACCACCATCTCCATCACCATTGCTGATTCCCATGATGAGGAGGGAGTAGTTCTCTCTCAAGGCTAAGGGTTCTACCGGTAGCTATGTGTTCATCTCTCCCGCTATGCATGATCTTATTGAGATCATGAGCTTGTAATCTATAGATCTACCTTGCTACTCAAGTGCTTTAATAGATCTCTGCTCTCCCCATGTGTGTGAAGTTGACATTGTGCACACCATGGTGGCACTTAGGCTAGAGATTGCGAATAATGGTTATGAGTTATATTTGGAGTTGGATGTCTCTATGAAATTGTGGAGTTTGTTGGAACCATCTAGTGATCAAGGTGATAGTGTGGGGTTATCTAGATGGGGAAAGTGAACTTTGAGGAGAGTTATTATAGCCCTACTATGGATTAGAGTGTCCAACCAGAGAGTAGTTAAGAGTAGTATCATAAAGATAAGATATTTATATGAGAGTGTTCACTAGTGAAAGTATGATCCCTAGGCCTTATTTCTAAGCACTGAAACACCATTTGCTATTAGATCTATTACATGTTTGCTTGCTTCTATCTTTATTTAAGTTTTACTTTAGTCTTTTCCACGCCATCAAGCTATTTTCTAGCACGTTGTCTTATATCCATACCACTTGTATTTCACTATCTCTTCACCAAACTAGTGCACCTATACACCTGACAAGTGTATTGGGTGTGTTTGGGACACAAGAGACTTCTTGTATCTTGATTGCAGGGTTGCTTGAGAGGGGATACCTTTGACCACTTCCTCCCTGAGTTCGATAAACCTTGGGTGATCTACTTAAGGGAAAACTTGCTGTTCTTCTACAAACCTCTGCACTTGGAGGCCCAACAACTGTCTACAAGAATAGAAGTGCGTAGACATCAAGCTATTTTCCTGGCATTTGCCGGGGAGGTAAGGTAAAAGGTACTCACATCCTCTGGTGTGAGTGCTCGAAGTTATTTCCTTTAGATTCTGCAATTTTGTCTTTTTGTTTCTTGTTTTCACTAGTTAGGCTTAATGGAAAACAACAAAAAAATAGAGAGCTTTATAGTATTTTTCCTAAGTTAGAACATGAATTGTCTAAAACGAAAATTAAAAAACCCATGGAACTTTATTTGCATGCTAATAGCAATGTTATTAGTATGAATCTTTTGAACACCTTTGTTACCAATGCTATGGAAACGTCTAAGATTGGGGAAGTTGGTTTTTATGAAAATGATCTTTTTAGTTCCCCAGCTTTAAAGAAGAAAATTTGCTCTGATGATACTTTATCTCCCATATGTGGTAATTCTAATGATACTTGTGATATTTTAAATCCACATACTGAAATCATCCCTTTTAAAATACCTATAAAAATTATTGAACGTGTTATGAATAACTGCTATTTTGGAGATGGAACTGTCCATCCTGGTGATCATTTACTCTTTATACATGAATTATGTGAGTTGTTCAAGTGTGTAGGTATTTCAATGAACCAAGTTAAGAGGAAGCTATTCCATTTTTCACTTAAGGGAAAAGAAAGGGAGTGGTATGAGCTACTAGATGATCCTCACCATTTAGAGTGGAAGGAACTTGAATCTCTCTTTTACTCTAAATTTTATCCTCCTCATGAAATTCATAAAGATAGGAGTTATATTTATAATTTTCACCCTCATGATGGAGAAAGTATTACCCAAGCATGGGGGAGATTGAAGTCACTAATGCTCAAATGTCCCATTCATGAGCTCCCCAGTAATATTGTTATTAATAATTTCTATGCAAGGCTTTCAAGACATTACAAGGAATATCTAGATACTTGTTTAGAGGGATCCTTCACAAGTAAGGAGGTCAAAGATAAGTGGGATCTCCTTGAAATAATTCAAAGCAATACCGAATATTGGGATAACAACAAAGGTAAAGAACCAGGTATAAACTATGAGTATGTTTGCATTAAGTCTTTCGCTGAAACTGCTTATTTTCAAGAGCTTAGTGCTAAGTATGGTCTTCATCCTCAAATTCTTATTGATTGTTTTATAATCTTTGCTTCTCATATTAATGCTCCTAAAGAAAAATGGGACATGTATCATGAGCCTTTTAAAGACACTTTCGTGGAAAATGAAATTGTTATTAATGATAGCAATAAACATGCTCAAACCTCTGAAAGTAATATTTATTATAAGCATGTTAAATTTTGTGGAATACATAGACCTTGTGAGAATAATCAAATTGAAGAAGAATACTGTATCACCCACAGGAATGAAAAAACTAGAATGTGGTATAGGTCTCTAAATGATCTTGGTAAAAAAGTTTGTGCCCTGTATCCTTTTATTTGTGAACTTTGCTTTGAAGTGGGTCATTTCAATTTTCAATGCTCAGGCCATAATAATAGCCCTTCTAATCTAATGAGGATTGGAAGTTTGTATTGTGATGACATGATCACTCCAAATCAGCATGATGAACTTACATTATTTTTGGGGTGTGAAGAATTATCAAGAAAAACTTCTTTGGTAGATATGAGTGCTTTTGGTATGAATAGCGTCATGCATGGTTGCCATCTTTATTGTGTTGATAATTTCCACACAAATACTTATATACAAAATATTATAAATGATGAGATTTTACCAAAATATGACAGGACTAATATGTGTTTTGGCCTTATTAATGAAAAGGAGGAATCCTCCAAAGTTTCTTCTATTGTCTCTAACAATGAAGCAGGGTATATGGAGAAGCTTCCTTTCAAGCCTCTCCTTCCTAAAGATAAGAAGAAAAATAAGAAGAGGAGGAGTAAAAGGAGAGAGGAAATGGTATTTTCCCCTAAGCATGTTGCTCCTATTATAGTTTTTGATGAGTCTGAACTCGATGATGTTCCTATGCCTTTTACCTATAGTAGTGATCATGATTGGGAAAAGCACACTACTTTTGATATTGATAATCTCTTCGGTACCAATTTTGAAAACGATGATATTAATAATTGCTATACTATTAGTGATATCCATGATCCTTCCAATGATGATATGTTTACAAATGAACACACTTTGGAGGATAACTATTCTATTGCTTATGATGATACTATACCTCCAATATATGATGATTGCAATGATGAATATGATATTTTTAGTCCACCTACTATTGAGGAGGAAATTAATTATGATTACAATATGCCTCCTATATTTGACGATTATGGTGATGAAAATAATAATAATAGCTATTTTGTTGAATTTGCTCCCACTACAATCAATAAGAATGACTATGTTTATGTGGGGAGTATTAATTCTTTTATGCATGTGTCTCACGATAAGAATGTTTTGTGTGATAGTTATATTTTTAATTTTATTCATGATGGTACCGAAAGTTATTATGAGAGAGGGAAACATGGTTTTATGTATCTCAACAATATTAAGTTTCCCCTCTTTATATTGAAAGTCTTGACGTTGCACTTGTTTTGCTTTCCTATGCTTGTTGCTTTGTGCTTTCATGACTTGTTTCTTTACAAGATTCCTATGGATAGGAAGTGGGTTAGACTTAAATTTTTCTTTGAATTTGCTTCTTGATGCTCTATTTTACTTCAATTCATATTTCTTATGAGGCGTTAAAGAAAAGTACTTATTGACCCAAAAGTTTTAGATGAGTCTTGGAAGCTATTACCTCTGTAATAACCGCTCCTTATCCTTTTTATTTGCTTTTTGTGCCAAGAGTAACCTCTAATGAAAGAGAAGTAATGCTTGGGAAAGTTGCTGTCCCGAAACAGATTTCTATTCTTCACCGTAAAAATTCATGTAAAATCTCTGTATGTCCTTTTGAGGCGTGATTTTTTGTGCTTCTGCCCCAGGTTGTTATATAACTTTCGTTAGTTCAACACTTTTATATTTGAGCAACATAAGGTCTTCGAAAAAATTCGTATTTACCTGCTGGTCTGTTTTCAAAGATTTCTGCCATTATTTGCATTTGCTTCTTGTTGGTTCCTTTTTGAGTTCTTTTGGGGAATTGAGATTTTTGAGGGAAGTGCTACAATAGCTAGTGTTCTAATGGAAGTTTTATTGGTATTGGAACTGAATCTAAAGACTTATTATCTTGAGTGCACTAATGTTGCTAATGAAGATTGTCTGAAGTTTTGTATGAAGGAAAAATTTCAGGTGTATGGAAGGGATGAGTAATGAGATGAAGGATGGACTAAAGCTCAAGCTTGGGGATGCCACACGTGTCACCCCAAGAAATATTCAAGAGGTACAAGCGTTAAAGCTTGGGGATGCCCAAGGCATCCCCTTCTTCATCAATAAAATCTCAGGTTTCTTCCAAACACTTCATTTTTATTGTTTCATGCATAGTTGTGTTGTTCTTGGAGCGTCTTCTTTTTCGTTTTCGTTTTGGTTTTTCATTTCCTTGTTTTTCTTAGTTTGCTGAATAAATTGGTTGTACCCCCTCTTTCATACATTGGTTTTCAAATAGTTTAGTTTGGATTGGAAAAGAGTAGGAACGTTCATGCTTAAGTGGTAAAGAGAGCTTGTTTTTAATTGTGGCCTATGTTTTGTCATGCCATGCTTGATATTGATTTGTCTTTATGCTTAGTATTCTTTGTTGTAGCATGACTTGTTATAAACAATTGAGATTGCTTAATGTACCTTGGAGGAATCATGCGTTGTTTTAGCATATTAAAGCATAGTATAGTGGTATTCTCCTTTGATGCTTTATTTGGGTTGACTTGGCGCATGCTCACACCATGTTATGACTATCCCAAGTCACCATAGCCTTTATGATCCTTTAGTTTTCAACTTGTAGTATCACTTTATGCTTTGATCAATGATGTTTTGTCGCTCTGCATGATTATAGCCATTATTGCTCTCTTAGTTTGTCGCTCCCAGTCTTTTGCTAGCCTCCGCAACCAAGTATGAGTTCCACTCATGCATCCAACTCCCTAAACCAAGTTATTCCAAAGTGTCCACCATACCTACCTACTAGCATATGTTATTCCAAGTATATTCATGTTTTTATCTACCTTCCGAATTAAACTTGTTATGAGAAAACTAGTGATTAAAGCTCTCACGAACTTGATGGCACACTTTACTTTTCTTGCCCTTAATAAACTTGAACCATTGTGTCGTATATGTTGTATATGCTTGCAATTATTTATTGGGGATTAGCAGAACCATGCTGTCATGGGGAACGCTTTCAACATTGCACTTGTACTTAGTACCTAGTTGATATCATGCTCTTTTGTCTATGGATGTCGTCCGTGTAAAATGAAAGGGGAGCTTGTAAGTCCATGGAGTTATGTATATGTGTTAGAGAAATGCCTGGGTCGCTGGTCTAATCCATGCTGTCATGGTGGAAACCTGCAGCGTAACCATAATGAGCTATCTATGAAGCATTCTTCTTATAAAAAAAAGATTCAGATATTGAGAAAAAAAGAGAAAAAGAAAAAATATGAGAAAAGAGGAAAGAGAGAAAAAAGCACCATATTCCCATGGTAAATAAGAAGATTGCTGAGATGCTTGTTGTCTGCTTTCCTTGTCATTTTGATATGGGGATTCTTCCGTATCATCGGGCAAGGGGTACCCCATTGGCGGTTCTCTATGATACACATGTACTTACGATGACAAGAACTTACCGGTGACTAAACTTGAGTAGCATGAGGAGCGACCCTCGTATTCAAGGGACATGAGATTTCCAACTTATACTTTGTCAAGCATATACTCCATAGTTTTGTCACTTTAACCTTAATCACTTCAAGATGCTTATGATAGGGGCAATGAGAGCTGAAAGCTATTAAGTACCATAATTTTTGGAAGCTCTTTATGAAACTTGAATCTCTGCTTCCTTCTATGAAGGCCTTTCTTCCACTTATATATTGAGTCTCCACCTTCTACCTTTATGCACCTACTTTGAGAGCATAGTGGCCATTCTTAGTTCTCTGTGCATTGTCCCAAGACTAGTTGATTGATGCATACTTTGATATTGCTTGTTTTAAACTATTTGTATCTAGTCACTCTTATGAACTTTGAAGGTGTCCTATGCATTTATGTTTGCTACTCTATGAGGGACAAGATGAATGCCATTATGCTATGTTTTCTTTATCTGAAACAAACAAACGTCTTGCAAAGCATTGTTATTCATGAATCTTTTGTTTGTGCCTTTTCATGTTGCAACATAGTTTCTTTGTCTTATTGCTAGAACTTTGTCTTTCATGTTATGATTGAAGTACTATGATCCGAGCTATCAATGTTTTACAAATAATTTGATCAAGTTTATGATGGTGCATGTCACCTAAAAAATTATTCTTTCTTTTTATCACTTACCTACTCGAGGACGAGTAGGAGTTAAGCTTGGGGATGTTGATATATTGCAAATGTATCTATAATTTTTGATGTTCCATGCTTGGTTTTATCTACTTTCTTATGCTTTGTCCACACTTTGGAGTACTTTCCATATGATTTCTTGGACTAACCTATTAACAAGAGCCATAGTGCCAGCTGCCTGTTTTCTGCTGTTTTTGGTTCCAGGAAGTCAGAAAATGAATATTCTTGGAATTGGACGGGACAAAAGCCAAAGTTATTATTTTACCAGGGGTCACTTGGAGCCAGAATACGAGACAGAGAAGGGCCAGAGGGTGGCCACACCACCTGGTGGCACGGGCTAGGCCAGGCTGCACCAGGGGGTGGTGTGGGCCCCTCCGGCACCCGCTCGGTCTCCGGTCTCGCCTATAAGAGCCTCTCGATGCATAAACCATAAATCGTCAATCAGAAATCCACGAAAAGTTCTACAGCGTCGCCGCCACCGAAGGAGAGATTCGGGGGACAGAAAGTCTCTGATCCGGCACCCTGCCGGGACGGGGAAGTGCCCCCGGAGCCATCTCCACTTATCTCCACCACCATCTCCATCACCATTGCTGATTCGCATGATGAGGATGGAGTAGTTCTCTCTCGAGGCTAAGGGTTCTACCGGTAGCTATGTGTTCATCTCTCCCTCTATGCATGATCTTATTGAGATCATGAGCTTGTAATCTATAGATCTACCTTGCTACTCAAGTGCTTTAATAGATCTCTGCTCTCCCCATGTGTGTGAAGTTGACATTGTGCACACCATGGTGGCACTTAGGCTAGAGATTTAAATACTTTTTATGAGTTATATTTGGAGTTGGATGTCTCTATGAAATTGTGGTGTTTGTTGGAACCATCTAGTGCTCAAGGTGACAGTGTGGGGTTATCTAGATGGGGAAAGCGAACTTTGAGGAGTGCTATTATAGCCCTACCATGGATTAGAGTGTCCAACCGGAGAGTAGTTAAGAGTAGTATCATAAAGAGAAGATATTTATATGAGAGTGTTCACTAGTGAAAGTATGATCCCTAGGCCTTGTTTTTAAGCACTGAAACACCGTTTGCTATTAGATCTATTACATGTTTGCTTGCTTCTATCTTTATTTCAGTTTTACTTTAGTCTTTTCCACGCCATCAAGCTATTTTCTAGCACCGTTGTATTATATCCATACCACTTGTATTTCACTATCTCTTCGCCGAACTAGTGCACCTATACACCTGACAAGTGTATTGGGTGTGTTGGGGACACAAGAGACTTCTTGTATCTTGAGAGGGGATACCTCTGACCACTTCCTCCCTGAGTTCGATAAACCTTGGGTGCTCCACTTAAGGGAAAACTTGTTGTTGTTCTACAAACCTCTGCACTTGGAGGCCCAACAACTGTCTACAAGAATAGAAGTGCGTAGACATCAGTTATCATCCGAACCCCCTCTAGTATTAAGTTGCAAGCAACAGATTATTTATTTACAAATTGCGTGTAAAGTAAACAATACGTTTGTTCTATAAACAAAGGATTGTTGTTTTCTCCATAGTAGCAATAGCACATCTAGTACCTTAGAGATTTCTGGCACTTCCCCAGATTACCACAGGCATGAACCCACTATCAAGCATAAATACTAACTCTTGGAGTTGCTAGCATCTACTTGGCCAAGATAGCTACTAACAATGGAAAGCATGCAAGATCACAAATAACAAAGGCATGATAGAATCAATAATCAATTTTAAATAGCATCTCAATATCCATCGGATCCCCGCAAACACAACATGCAGAATTACAAATCGATGATCTTGATCATGAACAGAGCTCACAAGATCTAAACATGAAAGCACAAAGGAGGAGAACCAGCCATCTAGCTACTACATGGACCCGTAGTCAAGTGAAGAACTACTCACGCATCACACTAGAGGCTTGCATGATGATGAAGAAGGCCTCCAGGGTGAATTCCCCTCTCCGGCAGGGTGCTGGGAAGAGCTTCAGATCCCTCCTGATCTAGGGATGGAGATGATGGAGGCTACAGACTCTTTCGTGGAATTTTGATCGGGTACTTAGGGTTTCCGTATCAGAGGCAATATATTGGCGAAAGGAGAGGCCGAGGGGGTGCCTGGGGCGGCCAGACCACCCCCTGGCATGGGCCAGGCCTGGCCTCGTGGCCAGGTGGTGTGGCCGGGCCCCAACCCCTCTCTATCTCGTATTCTGGCTCCAAGTGTCCCCTGGTAAAATAATAACTTTGGCTATTGTCCTGTCCAATTCTGAGAATATTCATTTTTTGACTTCCTGGAACCAAAAATAGCTAAAAACAGGCAGCTGGCACTGTGGCTCTTATTAATAGGTTAGTCCAAGAAATCATATGAAAAGTACTCCAAAGTGTGGACAAAACATAAGAAAGTAGATAAAACCAAGCATGGAACATCAAAAATTATAGATACATTTGCAATGTATCACATAGCCTTTTCTATAGGTTCACAAGCGGCGCCATTATTTCCTTATATGGTGCTGGTTCGTCCTAAGAAATGGCATAGTTGTCCTCTACTATGTAGTTCACTCGTGGTTTGCAATCCTGCTCTAGAAGTTCTCTTATTATCCCATTATATTTCTATCTGGTTCATTCTTAGATATGATAGTAACTACATGCCATTGTGTAGCTCACCACAAATTCCGAGTCACCCAACGTCTCTTCCATTCTAGGAAATACCACTACTTCCATATATATTTGCTTATATGACCTGGCTAGTTTATATTTGCTGAAATTCTAAAAAACACTTTGTTTGATTGCTAATTTCATTGTAGGCACACTTATCAAATGATTGTTTATTTTGTTCTACAGGTTCATATGCAATGCTACTATATCTCGCATCTGGTTCTGGTTTGTCCTAAGCAATGCCATAATTATCCTCTACTATATATAGTTCATTCGTGGTTTGCATTCCTGCTCTACAAGTTCTCGTATGATGCGATTATAATTTCTATCTGGTTCATTCTTAGCTATGACAGTAACTGCATGCCATTGTGTAGCTCAGCACAAATTCCGAGTCACCCAACATCTCGTGTATTCTAGGGTATACAACTACTTCCATATATATTTTTTGAAATGACCTGGCTAGTTTATATTTGCTGAAATTCTAAGCCACACACACATCATTTGATTGCTCGTTTTTCATGATGGGCACACATGTTTAATATGTGCTTGCTTGTCCTGTTTGTTTGACGTGTTGGTCAACAATTGAACCATTGACCAGTTGTAAACTCCAGTTCATAGCTCCTGTCATATCAGTCAAATGAGTATTTTGTCTTGTTTGATGTATTAACTTGTCATTACTTAGTTTCAGACTGCAATTATTGCTATCACCACCAACGAGAGGGCTGGAAGATTATGTCTCCTCCAATGTAGCTCTCATACTCAAAGTAAGATGCGGGTGATAGATTGAGAAAGAAAATTGAAGACTCTGCTATCAACTCGATTGTCAACTAAAATGCCGAATTTTATGTCCCTTGAGTTGATAATATATAATAATTTTAAGAAGTTTGCAGCTAATGTAATATCTAGATAACTCGCATAAACCATGTAGGCATTTAGTTGACTCGGTGCACACATGGCGGTAGGCGGTACCATAATTACGCCAGCCAGGTCGATTAGGGTACACTATCGGGCTTTGTTTTTGGCCCGTCTTGTATTCAGCCATCGATGAACAGTAAATGATGCTTGCTAATTGTACATCTTTTATGATATTAGCATGGGATTCAGAAAGGCCGAAACTATAAAAGACAGTAAACATAATGGGCCGACCCACATGTGGGAACTAATAATAGTAATAGGCCGCAACATTAATAGGCCAGTGCAATAATATGCCAGAATAGTAGCAGGCCAAGCAACAGGGTGTCAGAATAGTAACATGCCAGAATAGAAACATGCCTCAGTAGTAAAAGACAAGAAACAGTAAAAGGCCAGAACAGTAACAGGCCTAAACATTAGGAGGCCGCAATAGTAAAGGGACACAACTGTGAAAGGCCAGAATAGTTGAAGGCCAGAACAGTAATAGACGGTGGAAATACCAGACAAGAATAGTAAGAGGGCAACAAATTTATCAGGCTAGAATAGTAATAGGCCACTTGTGGGCCTAAACAGTTAATGGTCGGAACAGTAAAAGGCCAGAACAGTAATGGACAATATGAAAGAAGGGCCGTTAGTAGGCAGCCCACAACGGGCTGTGATAACAATGATGGGCCGATCATAGACCCTAACAATACCGGACCGACTTGGCGCTGGCTTCTAATGGGCCACACGGTGTTGGGCCATCTTGGGCCTTCTGTAGGCCAAAACAGTACCGGGCCAGAAAGCTCGCGGGCCGCTGTAGGCTGCATTATTGGGCCCATTTGAAGCTGTGTAGGACAAAATAGTAACGAACTGTCTTCTTATTGGGCTCCCCTCATGGGCCGTCCTAGTTAGTATTTAGTAGGCCTTGGCTGGGCCTGGCTTCTACCATAGTTTATGTGATCATTAATACATTGTAAACGTATCTATAATTTTTGATGTTCCATGCTTGTTTTATATCTACTTTCTTATGTTTTGTCCACACTTTGGAGTATTTTTACACATTTTCCGGAACTAACCTATTAACAAGATGCCATAGTGCCAGTTGCCTCTTTTCTATTGTTTTTGGTTTCAGAAAAGCTGGAAAAGAAATATTCTCGGAATTAGACCAGACAAAAGCCAAAGTCAATATTTTAGCGGAAGACTCACGGAGCCAGAAGACGAGATGGAGAAGGGACACAAGGTGGCCCCACCACCTGGTGGTACGGGCCAGCCCAGGCCACGCCAAGGCGTGGTGTGGGCCCCTCGAGCCTCCATCGACCTTGCCCCTTCGCCTATAAAAGTCTCCCAAGACGATAACCCTAACTACCCGATCAAAAGTCCATGAAAGAGTCTGTAGCCGCCGCCATATCCAACGCTAGATCAGGAAGGATCTGAAGCTCTTCCTGGCACCCTGCTAGAGGGGAGAGATCACCCCGGAGGCCATCTTCATCACCATGACTGCCTCTGGTGTGATTCGTGAGTAGTTCATCCCTGGACTACGGGTCCATGTAGTAGCTAGCTGGTTAGTTCTCCTTTGTGCTACCATGTTTAGATCTTGCGAGCTCCGTTCATGATCAAGATCATCTATTTGTAATCTTACATGTTGTGTTTGCGAGATCAATGAATATTGAGATGTTATTTCAGATTGATTATTGATTCTATCATGTCTATGTTATTTGTGATCTTGCATTCTTTCCGTTGTTAGTAGCTATCTTGGCCGAGTAGATGCTAGCAACTCCAAGAGGGAGTATTTATGCTCGATAGTGGGTTCATGCCTCTAGGAATCTGGGGAAGTGACAGAAATCTCTAAGGTACTAGATGTGCTGTTGCTACTAGGGAGAAAACAACAATCCTTTGTTCATGGAGCAATCGTATTGTTTAATTTACACACTTTGCTTAATGCAATTATCTATTGCTTGCAACTTAATACTGGAGGGGGTTCGGATGATAACCTGAAGGTGGATTATTAGTCATAGATGTAGTTGGATTACGATCTATGTATAATGTTGTAATGCCCAATCAAATCTCATAGGAGTCAAGATGATTAGTATATGCATGTATGCTTTCTCGGTGTCTAATACGTTGTAAACGTATCTATAACTTTTGATGTTCCATGCTTGTTTTATATCAACTTTCTTATTTTTTGTCCACACTTTGGAGTATTTTTACACATTTTTTGGAACTAACCTATTAAGAAGATGCCACAGTGCCAGTTGCCTATTTTCTGCTATTTTTGGTTTCAGAAAAGCTAGTAAGGTAATATTCTCGGAATTGGACCGGACAGAATCAAAAATCAATATTTTACCGGAAGACTCACGGAGCCAGAAGACGAGACGGAGAAGGGCCACGAGGTGGCCACACCACCTGGTGGCGTGGGCCAGCCCAGGACACACCAGGGGGTGGTGCCCCTCGGGCGCCCACCGACCTTGCCTCTTCGCCTATATATTGCCTCTGGGACAAAAACCCTAAGTACCCAATCAAAATTCCACGAAAGTCTGTAGCCGCTGCCATCTCCATACCTAGATCGGGAGGGATTTGAAGATCTTCCCGGCACCCTGTCGGAGGGGAGAGATCACCCTAGAGGCCTTCTTCATCACCATGACTGCCTCCTGTGTGATGTGTGAGTAGTTCATCCCTGGACTACGGGTCCATGTAGTAGCTAGCTCCTCCTTTGTGCTACCATGTTTAGATCTTGTGAGCTCTATTCATGATCAAGATCATCTATTTGTAATCCTACATGTTGTGTTTGCGAGGATCCGATGGATATTGAGATGCTATTTCAGATTCATTATTGATTCTATCATGTCTATGTTATTTGTGATCTTGCATGCTTTCCGTTATTAGTAGCTATCTGGGCCGAGTAGATGCTAGCAACTCCAAGAGGGAGCATTTATGCTCGATAGTGGGTTCATGCCTCTAGGAATCTGGGGAAGTGACAGAAATCTCTAAGGTACTAGATGTGTTGTTGCTACTAGGGAGAAAACAACAATCCTTTGTTCATAAAACAATCGTATTGTTTACTTTACACAGTTTGCTTAATGCAATTATCTGTTGCTTGCAACTTAATACTGGAGGGGGTTCGAATGATAACCTGAAGTTGGATTATTAGTTATAGATACAGTTGGATTATGGTCTATGTATAATGTTGTAATGCCCAATCAAATCTCGTAGGAGTCAAGATGATTAGTATATGCATGTATGCTTTCTCGGTGTCTGTCAATTGCCCCGCTGTAATTTGTTCACCCAACATGTGATCTATCTTAAGGAGAATCACCTCTAGTGAACTATGGACCCCGGTCCATTCTTTTACCATTAGTCTACAAGATATTTACTATTTATTGTTTACTTTCTGCAAGCAATTACAATCTTCCACATAATATGTTTAATCCTTTGTTTTCAGCGAAACCGGTGAGATTGACAACCTCACTATAAGTTGGGGGCAAAGTTTAGTGGTTGTGTTGCGCAGGATTCCAAGTTGGAAACAACACCTTGGAGGTGTTTCCTTGCTCCTACTGGTTCAATAACCTTGGTTTTATAACTAAGGGAAAACTTGCTACTGTGCTCATTATACCTTCGTCTTGGGGTTCCCCAACGAGCTCGATATATTTTGAGCCATCAGTGTCTGTCAATTGCCCCGCTGTAATTTGTTCACCCAACATTTCATCTATCTTAAGGAGAATCACCTCTAGTGAACTATGGACCCCGGTCCATTATTTTACCATCAATCTACAATCTATTTACTATTTTCTATTTACTTTCTGCAAGCAATCACTATCTTCCACACAATACATTTAATCCTTTGTTTTCCGCAAAGCCGGTGAGATTGATAACCTCACTGTAATTTGGGGGCAAAGTTCTGTAGTTGTGTCGTGCAGGATTCCAAGTTGGAAACAACACCTTGGAGGTGTTTCCTTGCTCCTACTGGTTCGATAACCTTGGTTTCATAACTGAGGGAAAACTTGTTGCTGTGCTAATCATGCCTTGCTCTAGGGGTTCCCCAACGATCTCGATACATTTTGAGCCATCAAGCACTTTTTCTGGCGCTATTGCCGGGGAGTCAAGGACATCTTCACAAGGGGAGTCCCTCAGAACCAATCTCTTTACTTTGTTTTTTTGTTTTTCTTAGTTTATTTCTGCTTTGTTTGCTTGTTTCTTTTATAAAAAAACACAAAAAATTAGTTGTACTAGTTTGCTTTCTTTATCAAAAACACACAAAAAATTAGTTTCTATCTCCAGTTGCTATTATGTCTAACACTGCTCCAATCACTATGTCGCCCGAGGAAATGATTTTTACTTTCAAACAAGGAATTGAAGAGAGTTTCAAAGAAGCTTGGTCTAGAATCTCTGATTTACATGCAAAAACTGAACCTAAAATGACTCTAAGCTTGTTTCTTAGCAGTTTTTAATTTGGAACTGCCCTTTGCTATAAATATGCTTTGGATGCTTTAGTAGGAGGAGATTTCCTCCAATGCAATGAGGGTGAAGCTTTTAATGCCATAAAAAAGTTGGTTGCAACATATGACTTGCCTAGCAAATCTGATTCCTCCATTATAAACATTATGGCTAGATTGAACACTCTTCAGACCCACACAACTAGTTTAAAAGAATGCTATAACATGCTTAGAGAGCATCATGAATATGTTCCAATAAATTCTGAATCTTCAAAATGGCTTCCTATAGTAAAATTTGTTATAAATTATGAAACTTTTTATGCTCGTTCTGATATCATGTCTGAATTCTTTCTTATGCCTAAAGATATCTATGAATCTTTGGGGACTTTCTGAAGGGGGAGAAGAAATATATCTTACTAATAATGCCACAATATTACCCATTGGAATAGCTGAAGGAGTGTTTACAAAGATTCTAGGAAAGTGGTGTCTACTGATTATCTTGTTATTGAATGTGTAGGAAAAGGACAAATTACACTTGGAAGATCCATACTAAAACTCCTTGGAGCAATAATAGATGTGAAAAAGGGCATCATGCATTTTGCTTCTCCACCAAACAATCAAACGTTCCCCAAGGATAAGAATAAAGGTAAGAGAGGTAAGGGAAAGAGATTTGGTTTTAATGCTTCTTCATTTGAGAATACTTGGTTCTTGCTTCTAATGCCTAGCTCAAAGGCATTAAAAGAGCACTTATTGGGAGATAACCCCAATTTCTTTAGGAATATTTTGTTGAGTCTTGGAAGTTATTGCTTCAGTAATAACCTCTCCTTATCCTTTTTGTGTGGTTTTTGTGCCAAGAGTAACCTCTAATGAGAGAGAAGTAAGACTTGGGAAAGTTGCTGTCCCGAAACAGATTTTTGTGCTTCGCTGTAAAAATTCGTGAAAAATGTCTGTACATCGATTTGAGCTATAATTGTTTGTGCTTCTGCCCCAGGTTGTTATCTAAATTTCGTTAGTTCAACACTAATGTTGCTATAATTGGTTTTTACCTGCTGGTCTATTTTGATAGATTTCTGCCATCATTTGCATTTGCCCCTTAATCTCTTTCTATTTGAGTTCTCTTTGATCACTTGAACTTTTTAAAGGAAATGTTACAGTAGCTTGTGTTTTAATGGAAGTTTTACTTGTGTTGAAACTGAACCAAAAGACTTATTATCTTGAGTGCACTAATGTTGCTAATGAAGATTGTGTGAAGTTTTGTATGAAGGAAATTTTAAAGTGTAGGGAAGAGTAATGTGATAAGATGAAGTATGGACAAAAGCTCAAGCTTGGGTATCCCACCCGTGTCACTGATGACCCAGAAGAATAAGGGGTGTATCGTAGTATTTTCGAGGGAAGTGAAACCCAATTTATTGATTCGACACAAGGGGAGCCAAAGAATATTTATAAGTCTTAACAACTGAGTTTTCAATTCAGCTGCACCTGGAAACAATCTTGCTCACAACAGTTTATCAGTAGCAACAGTTTTGTAGTAGGAATAGTAAAGTAACATCAACAGTAAAGTAAAGATGAGTAACAATGCAAGAGATGAGGATTCGAAAAGCGGTAGGCATAGGGATGGATGGACGGGCGTTGCATGGACAAGACAATTCACATAGCAATCAGAACATAGGGCAATTGAAGATAAATAAGATAAAGCCTCCAAGTACTAGATAATCCTAGGCATGTGTTCCATCTATAGTCATACGTGCTCGCAATGAGAACTTGCACAACATCTTTTGTCCTGCCAACCTGTTTGCAGCAGGGCCTCAAGGGAACTACTGGCAATTAAGGTGCTCCTTTTAATAAAGCGCCGGAGCAAAGCATTAACACTCCGTAAACACATGTGATCCTCACATCAAAGCCATTCCCTCCGGTTATCCCGATTCTGTCACTTCGGGGCCATTGGTTCTGGATAACAACGTGTGTATAAAACTTGCAGATAAGACCAAAAACAATACTATCATAATGAATCAATAACATGTTCAGATCTGAAATCATGGCACTCAGGCCCTAGTGACAAGCATTAAGCATAACAAGTCGCAACAAAGTCATAAAGCACTAATAGAAGATACTAGGCATCATGCCCTATGCCATTACATGACCGATCTCATCCAATCCCTACCATCCCCATAGCCTACAGCGGGGGATTACTCACTCATAGATGGGGGAAACATGGATAGTCGATGGAGAAGCGATGGTGATGATGATGGCGATGATCTCCTCCAATTCCCAGTCCTGGCAGGGTGCCAGAACGGAGTTTCTGGTGCTGTTTCGTGGAATCTGGTGGTGGCGGCGGAGCGGAAATCCTTCTGGAAAAAACGTCGAACCCCCCCAGAGTTTTTAGGTTAGAAGGCTTCTTATAGGCGAAGAGGGAGACCGAGGGGGTGTCTAGGGTGGCGGACCACCCTCGGCTGGCCTGGCTAGTGCGGCCAGGTGGTGTGGCCTGGGCCTAGCCCCCCTCCGTCTTGTATTCTGGCTTTGGGAGTCTTCTGGTGAAATAGGATTTTTGGCATATTTTCCGGGATTTTTCCTGATAGTTGATTTTGTACACAAAAACTAGACACCAAGGCAATTCTGCTGAAAACAGTGTTAGTCTGTGTTAGTTGCATCCAAATCACACAAGTTTAGAGGAGAAACAATAGCAAAAGTGTTCGGGAAAGTGGATACATTTTGGACGTCTCAACTCCCCCCAAGCTTAGCTTATTTCTTGTCCTCAAGAAATTCAGTTGAAAACTGAGTGCGATAAAAGAACTTTTACGAACACATTTGCTTCATATGATGTATATATTCTCAGCATGTGATCAACTACTTAGACAATTCATAATAAAGAGTATGCAACTAAGTTTACTTAATAGGCAATGCAAGCTATGAACAGATTCCAACTTAAAAATAATAAGTAGCAAGAAACATAAACATAAGCAACATTACAATGCTCATAACAAGGTATGATAGAGTGGTATCTCGCTTGCCTTTGATTATGAATGCCAAGGCACCTCTGAAGTTCAGGTGAAGACTAGAAGTAAATATGTTAAAGATACAAGCATCAAAGTCATAACACAAATAATCAAGTTTTGAGGCAAGCACATTACACTAAGAATGACAACTATGCTCTCAAGAAAGTGCTCATATAATAAGTGGAGACTCAATCATGGAAATGAAAAAGGTTTTGAATAGTTTGAAAGGCTTCCAAATGCTGAAAGTATGGTACTTGTTAGCTTTGAGCTCTCATTGCCCCTATCATAAGGATCTTTAAATGGTTAAGGTTAAAGTGACACAACTAAGAGGATATGCTTGACAAGTTATAAGCTAAAGTCTCATTCCCCTTACTTACGAGTACCGGACCTCATGCTACTCAACTTCAGTCACAAGTAATCTCTTGTCATTGTAAGTACATATGTATCATAGAGAACCACCAACGGGGTACCCCTTGCACATGATACAGGAGCTATCCCATAATCAAAATGACAAGGCAAGCAGACAATGAGCATCTCAGCGATTTTTTTATTTACTATGTGCATAGATTTTTATTAAGGATGCTTCATAGAATGCTCATTATGGTTATGCTGCAAGTTTCCACCATGATTAGGCATGGCTTAGGCTAGCGGCCTAGGTGTTTCCCTAACACATATACAAACTCCATGATCTTACAAGTTCCACTTTTATTTCACACCGCTGGGATCCATAAGCAAAAGAATCATGATATCAACGAGGTACTAAGTACCAGTGCAATGTTGAAAGCGTTCCCCATGATACATGGTTCTGCTAACTTCAACTTATAAAGTGCAAGCATACACACAACAAAGATGGACGCAATGGTTCAGGTTTATCAAATGCAAGAAAATAAAGTGTGCCATCAAGTTCGTGAGAGCTTTACTAACTAACTTTCCCAAAACAAACAAATATTTTATTCGGAAGAAAACAAGGCATATTGAATATGCACGGAATAGCAAATCATGCTAATAGGTAGGTATGGTGGACACTTTACCAATATTTGGTTTTAGGGAGTTGGAAACATGAGTAAAATATTCAGTGAAAATGAAGGCTAGCAATAGTAAGGGAGCGACAAACGAGAGAGCAATAGCTATCATAATCATGCTTGCAACAAAACAGGACTAATCATGGCACAAAAGTGATTCAAGATCCTCAAGGCAAAATAATTCATCGAGGCTTAACTGATTATTTTAGTCATATGCATGCATGAGCATGTGCCAAGTCAATTCAAATGAAACATTCAGAGGAGGATACCACGGTGTCATACCAAGTTATGAATAGAGTAATGTAGGCAAACATTCATAGGACATGCTACAAACTTATTAGCAAGCTGGAACTAATCATATGGAAGCAAGAACTACTAAGCATCCATAAATAACATACACCCTATGTAGTATCCCAATTGTCTAACAATTGTAATGCTACTTGGTCTAGTAATATAATGGCTACTTCAAATATATAATTGTTGCATCATAATTATATCATGCTCATGTCATCATGCCACCTTGCATTTGAGCATCATATAAAACCCTTTTCCATTTGGTTCTTATCTCATCTGCATTATTAATTGTATTTGCCTCTTGATATTGTATTTGGTTATTGATATATTGTTTAAATGCCCAAGTTGAGTTGGGGGCATATCTTTTATTTAACTCCACCACCCTTTCTTTTCACCACCTTATATTCCACCATCCAACTAAATATGAGCTTTGCACTTTATTGGGTTTTACCTCTAGCTCATGTGGGTTGGGATGGATCCAATTCTTTTTTTCCACATGCTCTCATCTTAGCATCATGTTGTTTTCACATTATTGATATATGAGAGCCACATGGCCACCTTTGCATGCCTTGTGAGTGGAACCCTTTTCCTAGCTTCCATATGGATTAATATGGGTTTATGATCATGTGGGGATATTTTTGGGGACTATTAAGCATCTAGTGGAATATACACACTAGCAAGTCAATGTGATCATCTCCATCTACTCCACTTGGAACTTCCTTTTAAATTCTTTTGCTTAGGCCTTACTCCACATTTTGGAATGCATAGGAATAATGCCATGTAAATAATCTTGTTTTCACAAAAATAAGCATGGTATTAATTATTTATGCATGGGCCATGCAAGTACCACCACAATTAAGTCTTTTGGATTTTTATTTGAATTCTTGGGTGGTTCATCTCTCTCTATCTCCCTCTCCTTTCTTTTGGCTTGATCTTGTTTGAGTTTGCTAGACCCTACACCTTTTCCACATGTTCTTGTTGGATCTATGTTGGTGCATGCAAGCATCTAAAATTCTAACTCTAATCCTACACCTACCTCACCCTCTTCTTTTCACCTATGCCGAGCCCTCTCTCTCTAGCAAACCCTAAAACCCCTTTCTCTCTAGCTCCTCTCTCTCCAAACCTCTACCCTAACCACCTGCCAAGGCTACCCCACCTAGCTACCTAACCACAGGCCGAAGCCTAACCTAACCCTAAAGCCCTAACCCGAGCCACCCTCTTCCCTCTAACCTAGCTCCAACCCGAGCTTCCCCTCTAGCTCTCTCTCTCTGCCACCCTAGCCCCACCAGCCCGAGCCTCCCCCTGCCTGCCTGGCCTCGCCCTGACCCCACCTGCCAGCTCCCTACCCCGCCTCCCGCCTGCCGAGCTAAGCGTGCAGGAGGAGGGAAAAAGGTGGCCGAGCCACCTTTAACCTACCCACTCCCCCACGGCACCCCTCTCCCTCTCTCTCGCCTGCTGCCTCCCCAGATCTACCCCAGGGCGCCTGCCGCTCCTTTCCTCTTCTCCACCGCCTCCGTCTACCCCATCGCCGGCAAAACCTCGGCCTCCACCGCTCTTTCTCTTCCAGCCGGTGGCGTGGCGCTCTCTGGCGTCGAGGAAGACCGCACGGTACTTCACAACCTGGACCACGCTGGCCGAGGAGGAGAAGGGCTGGAACCGCCAGACCGACGCCATTCGACAAAACCCTAGTTCGCTCCGCCTCGTCGCCGTCGATCGACCGCTCCATAGCCGATCCAGCTACACCAACATCTCTCGGTGAGCCCCTAAACCCCTGGACATGTCCCGCCGCCAGATCGCCCTAGATCCGCTGCCCTTCCGTGAAAGCACCCTCGGTGCACCGACGAAGCGTCTGCCGCTTCCCACGTCAAGAAACCCTACTTAGGCCACGCCTACCTCCCTGACACCAACCCTAGCCCACCGCGCTGGTTCGCACCCCCAGTGCGCACCCGCAACGTCCCTGGATCGATCCCCGCCCGCGCCGCGCACCAATCCGTCGCTCGGTGCAGAGAGAGAAGAAGCACAGTGCATCGCGATGTCGTTTTGCGTTAAACCCCCCATAGCTTTTTACTCCTAAACCCGCGGTCCAGCCTGCCCCACCGTCAGCCTCTCTGCACGTTTTACAGAACACCCCCTAGCCTTTTTAAAACTCAACCCGCAGTACCCCTGGATCGCCCACGTGTCGCGTCACCGCTGGCTCGCCTGGCGTGTGTCGAGATGCTGTGGCCCCACCTCATTCATTTGGGCTAGAACATTTCATGGTGATAAAAGCTTTTCATGTCTTGAGTCGCTGGACCCACTGGTCAGTGTCTGTGGCTAGGTTCGAGCGAGTAACAAAAGTATTTTCTGTATTCTGTTTTAACTCAAATTTTTCTAATTAATTCAAATTCAAAAATTCAAATCTGTTTTATAATAACTTTTAAAATACAATTCCAAATAATACAAATAATATATGTTTTGAAATCAGAAAAATGTGAGGAATTCAAATATGCCATCCAAAATATATTTTGAACACTTTATTTTCCAAGTTGATTAAAATTACAATAAAATGCCTTTTACCTTAATTAATTAATAACTTTTGTTTTATAACTCCAAATTTAACAAATAATATGTCTAAAATGATTAGCTCGACGAGAACTTTCTGTTTATGCATTCCATGCTTTGAATTGCAGCATGCATCATATAAATATAAAGTATACAGCAACTAAAATGAGGATAAAATGGGGCCAAAACTCAATAAAATGATTTATTCTTGTATTCCACACCTCACCCATGCCATGCTACTTTATTGCCATGCAATTTGTGCATCATTCATCATGGCATGACTGTTTGCTTGTCGCATTTTATTCATATGCTTGTGCACTTTATTTATGTTGGCCCTTGTTTGTTTGGTTCTTCTTCGAATAGACGCTGAGCAGGGGATATATCAAGAGAACCAGGAGCACTACCCAGATCCATCCCTTGCTTCAATCGAGCTGCAGTGCAAGCACTACCACATGCTTGCATACATATAGTACCTATTGCCTCTATCTTATTCTTGCATCATTGAGTCGCGATTGCATTAAACTGAATCCCAAGTATTGCATAGCCTTTACTTTTAAACCCCACCGAAGCTTGTTCCTCCATCCCATGAGCCATTACTACAGGAGTTGTTTGAGCCATGCGAGTCGTAGAACAGCATGTGTAGGGTATGTGAGTGTCTGATGGATAACGAGGTACCTAAACAACTTAACCTGAGTAGTAATGGGATAACTAATGAAAGTGGCATCGGTGAGCCATATTCGCTATTTGGTTTTTCAGCTCACTTGTGTCCGTAGGACCCAGTACTTGATTCCTGCTCTTGAATATTCGAGCTATCCACATCCGGGAGGCTTATGAACCCCCCTGAGCCAGAGCTTGATTCATTCTTATTTCTTGGGGCCACAAACTAGTTTGAGGTTTTATTTACTATCCTATACTTATGCCATGCTTTACCGCTTTATTTAAATTGTGCGAGGTAACGCACTTTATCGCTTAGGAAAGGAGAGTGTTTTCGCCAGATCGACAAGCCTACCACATTTTCGGTTCCCAGCTTACAGCCATTGGCGCAAACCTTGAGTCCGTCTCGAGTCGGCCAACTTCGTCATGGGTAGCTTAATGGGGTGGCCCCTGAAATATTTCTGAATCTGTGATCGCTTTGTCGTGATCGCCTCGTTGGGTTTTGATTTGGTTTTTCGAGGTTGATCGAGTGTGTGTTGCTATTTGTGCACCTCAGAGGGTAAAACTTTCAAAGCCGTGTCATGGTTATGGACGACTTGGAGCACAGTTTCTCGATCATAGATAAGAATAACTAAAGTACCGCTTTTAATTTGACTAAGTATCGGACTAGTAAATAGTGCAACCCTCATGGAATGGATAATAAAACTGCCAACGGATGGGGGGTTGTTCCGCTTCCTCGTCGGTGGCGAGGAGGATGGATGATCTGACATTACCATTATAAGTTGTTATTAATTCACGGACATCCGTCTATCTCTGGTTAGGCGGATGGTTAGCGGTATCTATAGAATTGTTAGGGTTTATCTTTTGCTGCAATTCGTCACCCAGGTTGTATCCCCTTTAGAGGCATAAAGACTTGCTGAGTACCGTAGGGTCTCACACGATAAATTGTTTGATTCGGATGAGCATGTAAACTCAAGATGGATCTGGGTGGAGGAGACGGACGATGTGGGCAACGATCATTGGTGTAGAGATTCGAGAACGGGATCCGTGAGATCTAGGCGGGATGTGCTTATTTATGGGGCATCTTATGCCGATTTGCTTCTTATCCGTACTCGGATTTTGTCTTCCGCTTCACGATACTCGATGTTTGATGTATGAGGAGATATCCTAAACTATTATATCTATCTAGGATATTTGGATCTTGCCGTATGGCGTTGCAATATTTCCTTTCTTTTTAGATGGAATGGCTCGATGTCTTTGTTGTATGGTGGCTTGCATACATACTCATTTGTGTATAGTTGATCCCTTCGCCCGACACGCCGCCGTTCTTGTCCGATGTTTGGAAATGGTTAGACGGCCGAAAAGGTCTACTGTGAGTGGCATTTGGGCCCCACCGTTATTTTAACCATTTCCGCTCATCCGCTTGTAACTAGGGCGTAATTCACGAGGTAGTTACAATTGGTATCGAGCCATCCGCCCTTGTGGTCTCAGCCAAATGGTCGTTGTCTGTCTAGCAATTATTTTTGGTAGTTATGTATACTAGGGAAAAACAAAACGCGAGAGTAGGACTGCTTCCACTTTTCTTCTTACCCACCCACCCACCCTTTTTCTGGTAAGGAAGTGTACGTTTTCTATCCTCTTCTTAAAATTCAAACTAGGATTCACGTGTTCTGGGTTTCCGTAGTACCATAGGTTGTGTATCTGTGTGTGTGTGTGTAACTCTTTGTCTATCTGTTGCATCCAACTTGTTATCACAATCTGCCTGTTGTTATCAACTGTTGGTACATTCCATACCGACAGGCTTTTGCAAACTGACGCGATCTATCTGATTCGTTGTATACCGACGCGATCTGTCTTACTCTTTGTTATCCGATGTCATCTTGTTTGGGGTGTTCGTTTCTGTAGTTACTAATCTTTAGGTTCATCTTGCGAAGAAGGTGTTGGGATATGTGTTCTACTTGTTCATGTGCGGAGTAATGATTTGAGTGCGGGATGGAGTCGCGACCATACCACTACTCTTATCATTCGCTCTTGTATATTGAATTGGTAGAGTCACTAATCTTGATTCGTTAAGTGTTTTTGCGCATCTATTGGTATTTTAATGCCGAAATTTGTGGAATTTTTTTTCTTTGATATATTTGTGTACCACACTACTTTTTAGTCGTGTGCGATATGATTAATATCTTCTAGGTGCTTGGAACTTTGTTGATATTTTAATATCATCTTAGTAAGTTGTATCCTTTAATCTTGATTAATTCCATCTTGGTACTATTTTGGATTATTATTATTCTCCATCATAGTACTGACTTGTGTTTTATATCAATCACAGGATGGCACCACCACGCCGTTCTGAGGAGGACATACAACCTGAACTGGGGGCAGCGTTGTCAAGCATCGCCAATGCCTTGGCAGCAATGCAGCAGAACCAGCAGCGTTTTGAAGAAAGTGTCAGGAGGAATGAGTTTGTTCCGCTACCTCCACCTCCCAAGCGAGGAGACATCAAAAGCTTTCTGAAGTTCAACCCACGCCAATTTGATGTTTCTGATCAACCACTGATGCTGATGATTGGTTGCGTGAGATGTCAAGGCTGCTGATGACTGCTGATGTTTCTGAGCAAGAATGGGTAAAGTGTGCTACTCACCTTCTGAAGGGAGATGCAGCTCTCTGGTGGGAGAATTACCTGAAGGCAAACTGCACTGGTTTTTAGCCTACTTGGGGACAGTTCACTGGAGCTTTCAAAGAGCGATGTCATCGAGAAATTTTCATGGAGAGGATGAAGGAAGTGTTTCTCAACCTCAAGCAGGGCAATGATAATGTCAATACCTACATCAGAAACTTCATGAACCTTTCTCGTTATGGTGGCGATGAGATCTCTGATGACAAGAAGAAGCAAAAGAGGTTCAGGCAAGGGCTCAATGCATCGATTAAGTATGCAATCACACATGCAAGGCCGGCGTCTTTTCTGGAACTTCAGCATACAGCTCTGCAGGAAGAGGCAAGTAGGCAAGCGTTTGAGGAGTCAAAGAAACACAACCGTGATGCAGCAAGCTCTTCAGCTATGTCAACTCCTTCTAAGCATCGTGTCTGGGTTCCTAACACCCCACCGTCGCTCCCGGCTTCACCAAGACCTTCAAGCTTCGCGGCAAGGCCACCAAACTTCCTCACTGCTGCTCCCAGGGGCTACAACCACCACTACCCTGGAGCGCCTGGCGGAGTCCCTGGCTACGTTGCTCCACGTCCAGCTGGTGCTTGTTACACGTGTGGAAACACTGGGCATCAATACTGGAACTGTCCGATGAAAAACAAGGCCCTCCCTCCACCACCTCCAAGATCTGCGGCAAGCTCTCCTATGGTTCGTGCACCACCACCTCGGGCTCTCAACATCAACACCAAGCCAGGTCTCGTTGCTCGTGCCAACTGTGTCAACGCCGCTCAAGCTGAGCATGCACCTGGAGTTGTGATGGGTATGCTATCCATTAACTCAGTCCCTGCACGAGTTTTGTTTGATTCTGGTGCATCGCATTCTTTTGTTTCTCACAAGTTTGCAGATGGGAATGGGTTAGCTATGGATCCTCTCCTTAAGCGGTTAATGGTCCTTTCTCCTGGAGCAACAATGGCAGCTTCTAAAATCAGCCATGGCAATCAAATTGAGATTGGTGGCTCTTCGTTCTCGGCTTCCTTAATCATTCTGGGAAATTCTGACATTGATATCATCTTGGGCATGGATTGGTTGACAACAAATGCAGCTGTGATTGATTATGCTGAACGCTCGGTTTCTCTGAAGATTCCTGATGGCCATATAGTCTATTCTCCAAGTCTGACTCCTGCTATCCAGCTTTTCTCTTTGGAGGCTCTGAATGATGATGCTATGGAAGCTATTCAGAGTGTTCTGGTGGTCTATGAGTTCCCAGATGTCTTTCCTGAAGAGTTGCCAGGTATGCCTCCGGATCGTGAGGTTGAGTTTGTAATTGAGCTTGAACCTGGTACCGCTCCTATCTCCAAGCGGCCTTATAAGATGGGTCCTGCTGAGTTGGCTGAACTCAAACGTCAGCTTGATGAACAAGAGAAGTTGGGTTTCATTCAGCACAGTACTTCTTCTTGGGGTAGCCCAACAATCTTTGTGAAGAAGCGAGACAAGACAGACAGACTTTGTGTTGACTATCGGGCTCTCAATGCTAAAACCATCAAGAATAAATATCCCCTTCCGCGGATTAATGATCTCTTCGATCAGCTAGCTGGAGCTGTGGTATTCTCTAAGCTTGAGAAGTGGTTATCACCAAATCAAGATCCGCAAGGAAGATGTTCCTAAAACAGCTTTCACCACCCGCTATGGCCTGTATGAGTACACGGTCATGTCTTTCGGTCTCACCTGCTTTTGCCACCTTCTCAAGGCTCATGAACTCGGTTTTCATGGAGTATCTTGACAAGTTCGTTGTGGTCTATCTGGATGACATCCTAGTCTATTCTAAGTCACAAGAAGAGCATGAAGAACACCTTCGGTGTGTCCTAAACAAGCTTCGTGAGAACCGCTTGTATGCAAAGTTATCCAAGTGTGAGTTTTGGCTGCCTCAAGTGACCTATCTTGGTCATGTCATCTCTGCCAAGGGCATTGCAGTCAATCCGGAAACTGTGAAGACGATTGTTGAATGGCTTCCTCCTGTAAATGTCAAAGAAGTGCGGAGTTTCCTCGGTTTGGCTAGTTATTGCCGTCGCTTCGTTCAGAACTTTTCGAAGATAGCGAAGCCTCTTACCGATCTCCTCAAGAAAGGCAAGAAATACCTTTGGACTCCTGCATGTCAAGCAAGCTTTGAGACACTCAAAGAGAAGCTCACTTCCACACCAGTCTTGGTTCCTCCGGATACATCCAAGCCGTTCGGATATTCAGCGCCTCTTTGCAAGGATTGGGTGCGGTCCTTATGCAAGAAAAACAAGTTGTTGCTTATGCCTCTCACCAGTTGAAGACGCATGAGATCAACTATCCTACAGATGACCTCGAGCTCGCAGCAGTTGTCTTTGCTTTGAAGGTATGGAGGCACTAGTTGCTTGGCAACCGTTGTGAAATCTTTTCTGATCACAAGAGTCTGAAGTATATCTTCACTCAGCCTGATCTCAACCTTCGGCAGAGGAGATGGATTGAAGCAATCAATGATTTTGATTTGACCATCAACTACACTCCAGGCAAAGCTAATGTCATGGCAGATGCTCTCAGCCGCAAAGCTTATGTCGGCAACCTCATGATGGAAGAACAACAGCCTCTCTTGTGCGAGGAATTCCGTCAGCTCAACCTTGAAATTGTGGAACAAGGGTATCTCCTGAACCTTCTAGCAACTCCTCTCTTGGAAGAAAAGGTTCGCTCCTTTCAGCTTGGTGATCCGTACACAAGAAAGGTCATCTCCAACATCCAGCTTACGAAGTATGAGTCCTTCCGCCTCGATGATCAAGGCACGCTTTTCTTTGAACACCGGATGTTTGTTCCGAACTACCCGGGTTTGAGAGAGCAAGTTCTCAAGGAGGGGCATGATTCTGTTCTTTCTATCCACCCTGGCAGCACAAAGATGTACATGGACTTGAAAACACAATATTGGTGGCCGGATTTGAAACGATATTGTGCCAAGTATGTCTCGGAGTGTGATGTCTGCCGCAGAGTTAAAGTTGTCCATCAGAAACCTTCCGGTCTTCTACAGCCATTGAAACCCCCGGAATGGAAATGGGAGAAAGTGGAGATGGACTTCATCACTGGTTTTCCAAGGTCGCAGAAGGGCAACAATGCAATCTTTGTTGTCATTGACAGGCTTTCTAAAGTGGCTCACTTCTTCCCCATCAAGGAAACAATTTCTGCAATTCAGTTGGCTGAGCTCTATATCAACAGAATTGTCTCTCTGTATGGGGTTCCGCTTGAGGTCAGTTCAGACCGTGGAAGAATCTTCACTTCCAAGTTCTGGGAAAGTTTCCAAAATGCTTTGGGAACAAAGTTGAACTTCAGCACAGCTTACCACCCTCAGTCGCAAGGACAAGTTGAAAGGATCAATCAGATTCTGGAGGATATGCTTCGTGCTTGCGTCATCTCTTTTGGCATGAAGTGGGAAGAATGTCTTCCTTACGCTGAATTCTCTTACAACAACAGCTTCCAGAAAAGTCTGAAGATGGCACCATTTGAGGCTCTCTATGGTCGCAAATGCAGAACTCCGATTGGTTGGTCGGGTGCAGGAGAAAGAATATTGTTTGGCCCTGACATTGTAACTCAAGCGGAGGAGAAAGTGCACATCATTCTTGAAAATCTGAGGATTCCGCAAAGTCGCCAGAAGAGCAATTATGACAGGAAGCACACGGACATGGAGTATGTCCCTGGTGATCTCGTTTACCTTCGTGTCACTCCCATGAGAGGCACGCACCGCTTTGGTATCAAAGGAAAGCTGGCTCCTAGATACATCGGTCCTTTCAAAATTCGTGGAAGGAGAGGAGAAGTTGCTTATGCTCTTGAGCTCCCGGAAAAACTCAAAGTCCATGATGTTTTCCACATCTCTCAGCTCAAGAAGTGCTTCAAGGATCCCGGTAGGACCGTGGACCATGAGCTTATCAATCTCCAAGAAGACCTGTCTTATCAAGAACACCCCACAAAAATCCTTGAAGTCCCAGAAAGAAGGACTCGCAACAAGTCCATCAAGTTCTGCAAGGTGTAGTGGTCGCACCATTCTGTTGATGAAGCCACTTGGGAACGTGAAGATGAGTTCCGTGCCAAGTATCCTACACTCTTTGAGTCTTCTTCTTCCTAGAATCTCGGGGCGAGCTTCCTGTTTAGTGGGGGAGAGTTGTAGCATCCCAATTGTCTAACAATTGTAATGCTACTTGGTCTAGTAATATAATGGCTACTTCAAATATATAATTGTTGCATCATAATTATATCATGCTCATGTCATCATGCCACCTTGCATTTGAGCATCATATAAAACCCTTTTCCATTTGGTTCTTATCTCATCTGCGTTATTAATTGTATTTGCCTCTTGATATTGTAATTGGTTATTGATATATTGTTTAAATGCCCAAGTTGAGTTGGGGGCATATCTTTTATTTAACTCCACCACCCTTTCTTTTCACCACCTTATATTCCACCATCCAACTAAATATGAGCTTTGCACTTTATTGGGTTTTACCTCTAGCTCATGTGGGTTGGGATGGATCCAATTCTTTTTTTCCACATGCTCTCATCTTAGCATCATGTTGTTTTCACATTATTGATATATGAGAGCCACATGGCCACCTTTGCATGCCTTGTGAGTGGAACCCTTTTCCTAGCTTCCATATGGATTAATATGGGTTTATGATCATGTGGGGATATTTTTGGGGACTATTAAGCATCTAGTGGAATATACACACTAGCAAGTCCCAATTATAATCAAATGTGATCATCTCCATCTACTCCACTTGGAACTTCCTTTTAAATTCTTTTGCTTAGGCCTTACTCCACATTTTGGAATGCATAGGAATAATGCCATGTAAATAATCTTGTTTTCACAAAAATAAGCATGGTATTAATTATTTATGCATGGGCCATGCAAGTACCACCACAATTAAGTCTTTTGGATTTTTATTTGAATTCTTGGGTGGTTCATCTCTCTCTCTCCCTCTCCTTTCTTTTGGCTTGATCTTGTTTGAGTTTGCTAAACCCTACACCTTTTCCACATGTTCTTGTTGGATCTATTTTGGTGCATGCAAGTATCTAAAATTCTAACTCTAATCCTAGACCTACCTCACCCTCTTCTTTTCACCTATGCCGAGCCCTCTCTCTCTAGCAAACCCTAAAACCCCTTTCTCTCTAGCTCCTCTCTCTCCAAACCTCTACCCTAACCACCTGCCAAGGCTACCCCACCTAGCTACCTAACCCCAGGCCGAAGCCTAACCTCACCCTAAAGCCCTAACCTGAGCCACCCTCTTCCCTCTAACCTAGCTCTAACCCGAGCTTCCCCTCTAGCTCTCTCTCTCTCTCTCGCACCTAGCCCAGCCCGAGCCTCCCACCTTTGGCCTCGCCACGACACCACACCGGCTCCGGCCCGCTCCTGCCCGAGCCGAGCTAAGACGTGAAGGAGGAGGGAAAAAGGTGGCCGAGCCACCTTTAACCTACCCACTCCCCCACGGCACCCCTCTCCCTCTCTGCTTTACTCCCCTCCCTCTCTCTCGCCTGCTGCCTCCCCAGATCTACCCCAGGGCGCCTGCCGGTCCTTTCCTCTTCTCCACCGCCTCCGTCTACCCCATCGCCGGCAAAACCTCGGCCTCCACCGCTCTTTCTCTTCCAGCCGGTGGCGTGGCGCTCTCTGGCGTCGAGGAAGACCGCACGGTACCCCTGCGTCACCTGGACCACGCCGTCGAGGAGGAGAAGGGCTGGAACCGCCAGGACCGACGCCGCTCCGACAAAACCCTAGCTCCGCCCGGCGTGCCGCTGTCACGATCGGCCCCTCCGCCGCCGATCCAGCTACACCAACATCTCCTCGGTGAGCCCCTAAACCCCCTGGACATGTCCCGCCTCGCCGTACCGCCCTAGATCCGCCGGCCCTTCCGTCGAGCACCCTCGGTGCACCGACGAGCGTGCGCGTCTGCTCGCTCCCACGTCGCGCAAAACCCTACCTAGGCCACGCCTACCTCCCTGACACCAACCCCAGCCCACCGCGCTGGTTCGCACTTCTGCGCACCGAACGCCCCGGATCGATCCCCGCGCCACAATCCGTCGGTGCAGAGAGAGAAGAAGCACAGTGCATCGCGATGTCGTTTTGCGTTAAACCCCCCATAGCTTTTTACTCCTAAACCCGCGGTCCAGCCTGCCCCACCGTCAGCCTCTCTGCACGTTTTACAGAACACCCCCTAGCCTTTTTAAAACTCAACCCGCAGTACCCCTGGATCGCCCACGTGTCGCGTCACCGCTGGCTCGCCCGCGTGTGGCCCTGGAGATGCTGTGGCCCCACCTGTCATTCGCTGGGGCTAGAACAGCTCGCGGTGATAAAAGCTTTTCCGCGCGCTGTGCTGCTGAGTCAGCGCTGGACCCACTGGTCAGTGTCTGTGGCTAGGTTCGAGCGAGTAACAAAAGTATTTTCTGTATTCTGTTTTAACTCAAATTTTTCTAATTAATTCAAATTCAAAAATTCAAATCTGTTTTATAATAACTTTTAAAATACAATTCCAAATAATACAAATAATATATGTTTTGAAATCAGAAAAATGTGAGGAATTCAAATATGCCATCCAAAATATATTTTGAATACTTTATTTTCCAAGTTGATTAAAATTACAATAAAATGCCTTTTACCTTAATTAATTAATAACTTTTGTTTTATAACTCCAAATTTAACAAATAATATGTCTAAAATGATTAGCTCGACGAGAACTTTCTGTTTATGCATTCCATGCTTTGAATTGCAGCATGCATCATATAAATATAAAGTATACAGCAACTAAAATGAGGATAAAATGGGGCCAAAACTCAATAAAATGATTTATTCTTGTATTCCACACCTCACCCATGCCATGCTACTTTATTGCCATGCAATTTGTGCATCATTCATCATGGCATGACTGTTTGCTTGTCGCATTTTATTCATATGCTTGTGCACTTTATTTATGTTGGCCCTTGTTTGTTTGGTTCTTCTTCGAATAGACGCTGAGCAGGGGATATATCAAGAGAACCAGGAGCACTACCCAGATCCATCCCTTGCTTCAACTGAGGCCGCAGCAAGCACTACCACATGCTTGCATACATATAGTACCTATTGCCTCTATCTTATTCTTGCATCATTGAGTCGCGATTGCATTAAACTGAATCCCAAGTATTGCATAGCCTTTACTTTTAAACCCACCAAGCTTGTTCCTCCATCCCATGAGCCATTACTAGGAGTTGTTTGAGCCATGCGAGTCGTAGAAACAGCATGTGTAGGGTATGTGAGTGTCGATGGATAACGAGGTACCTAAACAACTTAACCCTGAGTAGTAATGGGATAACTAATGAAAGTGGCATCGGTGAGCCATATTCGCTATTTGGTTTTTCAGGCTCACTTGTGTCCCGTAGGACCCCGAGTACTTGATTCCTGTTCCTTGAATATTCGCGCTATCCACATCCGGGAGTCTTATGAACCCCCCTTAGCCTGTTCTTGATTCATTCTTATTTCTTGGGGCCACAAACTAGTTTGAGGTTTTAATTACTATCCTGTACTTATGCCATGCTTTCACGCTTTATTTAAATTGTGCGGTAACTTTGCATAATCTTATTTAGGAAAGCGGAGTGTTTTCGCTGTATCAACAAGCCAGTCACATTTTCGGTTCCCGATCGTTTTGACCATTGGCGCAAACCTTGAGTCCGTCTCGAGTCGGCCAACTTCGTCATGGGTAGCTTAATGGGTGCCCCCTAAAATATTTCTGAATCCTGTGATCGCTTTGTCGGATCGCCTCGTTGGGTTTTGATTTGGTTTTCGAGGTTGATCGAGTGTGTGTTGTTATTTGTGCACCCTGCAGTATAAAACTTCAAAGCCGTGTCCGCGGTTATGGACGACTTGGAGCACAGTTTCTCGATCATAGACAAGAATAACTAAAGTACCGCTTTTAATTTGACTAAGTATCGGACTAGTAAATAGTGCAACCCTCATGGAATGGATAATAAAACTGCCAACGGATGGGGGGTTGTTCGTCCGCTTCCTCGTCGGTAAGCGAGGAGGAGGATGGATCTGCGGACATTACCATTATAACTGTTGTTATTAATTCACGGACATCCGTCTATCTCTGGTTAGGCGGATGGTTAGCGAGTATCTATAGAATTGTTAGGGTTTATCTTTTGCTGCAATTGCGTCACCCCAGGTTGTGTCCCCTTTAGAGGCATAAAGACTTGCTGAGTACCCCTAGGGTCTCACACGATAAATTGTTTGATTCAGATGAACAGGTAAACTCGCAAGATGGATACTGGGTGGAGGAGACGGACGATGTGGGCAACGATCATTCGGTGTAGAGATTCCGGGAACGGGGATCCGTGAGATCTGTGGGCGGGATGTGCTTATTTATGGGGCATCTTATGCCGATTTGCTTCTTATCCGTACTCGGATTTTGTCTTCCGCTTCCGCGTGATACTCTGATGTTTGATGTATGAGGAGATATCCTAAACTATTATATCTATCTAGGATATTTGGATCTTGCCGTATGGCGTTGCAATATTTCCTTTCTTTTTAGATGGAACGGCTCTGATGTACTGTTGTATGGTGGCTTGCATACATACTCATTTGTGTATGTAGTTGATCCCTTCGCCTGCTGATTACGCCGCCCGTTCTTGTCCCGATGTTTGGAAATGGTTAGGACGGCCGAAAGGTCTACCTGTGAGTGGCATTTGGGCCCCACCGTACTATTTTAACCATTTCCGCTCATCCAGGCTTGTAAATAGGAGCGTAATTCACCAAGGTAGTTACACCCTACATGAACAGACTGAGCATGCCCACAATGATGAGTATATGTACAAAAATGAAAA
Organism: Avena insularis; assembly: GCA_023614405.1. NCBI lineage: Eukaryota > Viridiplantae > Streptophyta > Magnoliopsida > Poales > Poaceae > Avena > Avena insularis. Next base: position 109,273,292 of record CM042692.1, read on the forward strand.
CAAATAGAGTTCATTACCAGCCTCTTACCACACCTCAAGTTGTCATTAATCCTCATTATTGCCCTTCACTTGTGTGGCTTGAATAATAATATGAAACCAAATCCCACTGAGGACTGCTGAACCCTGCAACAAACTCACAAAACTAAAGAATAACAACAAATATTTTTGGTGTTTTCGATTTTTAAAAACAAGAACCAAAAAGGAAGAACAAGCAAAGCAGAATCTTTTTGGGTTTTTCGGATAGTTCAAACAAAGGAAAAAGGGAAAGACAAACTAAGGCAAAAAGAAGAAGAAGCAAACAAAGTGAAACAACGGAAATATTTTTGGTCTTTTTGTGTTTTAGGAAGCAAAAGCAAAGAAAGAACAAAAACTAAAAAGAGAACGAAACATGAATATACAAAGTTCCGATGCAACATGATATGGAGATGAGTGCGATGTTGGCGTACCTCCCCCCAAGCTTAGGATTTTGGCCTAAGTGCGTATCAATCCATGTACGAATAAGGGTTCCAAGCAGGTGGGTCATGATAAGAATGATCATAGTTGGGCCCGTGGGAAGAAAAAGCTCCCCAATCATAAGCAGGCTGCTGATATGAAGACTCCCCCTCATTCGAGGGCTGGACCGAATCATCCGTGACCTCCCTTCTAGTATCCTGCTCCTGCTGGGAGAGCTCTCCCAAATACGTATCAAACTCCTCCTCCGTGAGAGACCATCCTACCCTGTTATCAAGGTTAAACGAAGCAGGTGCAGGCAACAGAACAACACACTCGGACTTGCTCCTTCTCCAACCAGCTTTGAGAAAGGTTATTTCATAAGACAACTCACTCAAACTAGCCCACGAGGAAACAAATTTATGCTGTATCATGGAATTAAGATCACGCCTTTCTATAGGAAACTGTAGGTCTAGATGATGAGGCACAAAACCATGCAATGCGAGTAAACAAGAAGCAATGAGCCCCCCACAAATTCCACCTTTCTCGCGGTTAGCAGCAAGACGGAAAGCTATCAAAGCACCCAAGTTGTAAGACCTATCTCGTTTAAAAGAAGCAGAGATGAATGATAGATCATAAGAGGATAACTTATTGGCAGTTTTCCTAGCAAGAACACACTTGGCAATAAAGTAGGCAAAGTAGCGAATGGAGGGGAGATGAATGTTACGAATTTTGCCACTCTCCTTCGAGAAGCTGCTTCCTTGGCAAATTTCTGCGTATAGATCCATGAGTGGTGTAGGTCGCTCTTTAATCCTTCTACATGATCCGCATTGAGGTACCTTAATAGCTGTACAAAAGTCATTGAGAGAAAGGTCAACAAAAATATTGTAAATTTTGTAGTGGACCATGGGGTTAGGCAAAGAGTAACTAAATTGAAAATCCAGCACCACAGACATGGTTAGCTTCACAAATTGACAAGGTTCATCTTCCAAAAAGTGCTCCAACCCTGCATTAGAAACAAAAGTGTGGAAATCCTGGAGAATTCCTGCAGCTCTCATGAATTCAGAGCATGGGTAAATGGAAGGAAAAACTTCCTCCTCCCGGTGAACCTTCATGAGCTCAGGCACCCATAGTTCATGTTGGTTTAGTTGATGCTCCTTCATCTTCTATTCTGAAATTTAAACACCTATTAAACAAGTGATTGCAAAGTGAATATAATGAAGGGCACTACTCATAGGGACTTTTAAGAGGCCTAAACATGCATCAAAACTATATCTATAAGCATCAAACAAGCTTATAAGCTCTCAAAACCTGTCACCTACAGCAGCAAAATACTCAAGATATAATCCACTAAACACAAATATACTTGGACAAGGCGAGGAGTCACATACCGGAGAACAAATGCTCCAAATTTCTGCAACAAAGATGGGCTGAGCAAGGAGATTGAAAAAATCGAGAGCAAGCATAGCAAGAACACGATTTTGAGCAATGAACTAGAGCTTACTCAGGAGAGAGAAGAAAGTGGCAAGTGAGAGAGTGAGTGCAGGGCCAGGTGTGGCCCACACCATGGCATGGCGCCACCTGTGCCACGCCACTGTGTGGTGTGCCTGCCTGGTGGGTCCCCCTGGTACCTTCTAGGCACTCATCTGCCCCTTTTTCACGTAAAAATTTAATATGAAATTTCTGGAATTTTTCGAGACACTTTATTTTTGGGCAATTTTCAGGCATAGATGAATGATTTTCTAATAGAATTTTTTTTTTGGAAATGATGCAATGCAAAACAAAACAACAGCTACAGAAGTTCTAAGACACTCTAAAATGCAAGCAACTAGCACAAGAAAGGAAAAATAAATGAAAGCAAAAACAAAAATGGATAGAATAGAAGTATGCGGAGATAATCATGGTGAAAACATTGTTTTGTTCAATGAAATCCTTTTGTTAACAAGGTTGATCAGGTCTTGTTACCAAAACAATTTCATATGAGACAAAACTTTGTATTCCACTAATGATTATGTTACCTCAACCTTGATAGCAATGGTCACAATCATAATAGTTTCAAAATTTTCTCTTAGTATGGGACAATATGTTTCTCCAACTTGAATGCCCTCAACATGTTCAATTGAATTCAAACCATAAGTCCTTTCAATCTTCTTGGGGAAATAGACAGTGTGTTCCTTGTCATTAACATTGAAGGTCACCTTTCCTTGATTACAATTAATAACAGCTCCTGCAGTATTAAGAAAAGGTCTCCCAAGAATAATAGACATATTATCATCTTCAGGCATTTCAAGCACACCAAAATCAGTTAATATCAAGCAATTATGAGCCACTTGAACATGTACATCCTCACATATACCAACAGGAATAGTGGTAGATTTATCATCCATTTGCAAAGATATATCAGTTGGTATCAGTTTTTCAAGTTGAAGTCTCTTATAGAGAGAAAAAGGCATAACACTAACTCCAGCTCCCAAATCACACAAAGCAGTTCTAATATAACTATTCTTAATAGAGCAAGGGATAGTTGGATCCCCTCGGTCTCCAAGTTTCTTAGGAACCTTACCATTAAAGGAATAATTAGCAAGCAAAGTAGAAATTTCTTCATTAGGGATCTTCCTTTTATTCGAGAAAATATCCTTCATATACTTTGAGTAAGGAGGCAATTTAATAGCATTAGTCAAAGGAATTTGCAGGAATAAAGGTTTCATCCACTCACAAAACTTATTATAGTGTTCATCTTCCTTTGACTTGTGTTTCTTATCAGGGAAAGGCATAGGTTTTTGGACCCAAGGCTCTCTTTCACTACCATGTTTCTTAGCAATAAAATCTTCTTTAGTGTATTTAGTATTCTTAATGTGCTTTTTAGGTTCTTCTTCAAGTTTTTCTTCATTAGGAACTTCATTTTCTTCATTATCACTTTCAGTTTCAGCATCAGAGAGAGATATACTATTAGGATCTATAGCAGGTACAGAGGGTTCTACAACAGTTTTATGTTTCTTTTTCCTTTTCTTACGAGTAGAGCCACTATTTTCAGCTTGTTGAGAATCCTGCTCAATTCTTTTGGGATGCCCCTCAGGATATAGAGGATCCTGGGTAGCAGCACCACTTCTAGTTCTAATTTCATAAGCATGTTTTTCTTTAGTAGCATTAACTAGCAAGTCTTTTTGCACTTTAATGAGTTGATCTATTTGAGTCTGAACCATTTGAAAGTGTTCAACAATCATTTTAACATCATTAGAGGTTCTTTCCACAATATCTTTCAATTCAAGAATAGCTCTAGTGTTTTCCATTAGATGATTTTGCACCCTTTTATTAAAATTATGTTGCTTAACAATAAAGATATCGAATTCTTCTAAGCATTGATCAGGAGGTTTGGAGTAAGGGATATCACCTTCATCAAAGTGTTGGAGAGAGTGTACCTCAATAGTGGATGAGTGGGGAATTGGCTTACATAATTCTTCTATAGGAGGTAAATTATTGACATCTGCAGCTTTAATTCCCTTCTCCTTAAGACATTTCTTAGCTTCCTTCATCACTTCATCATTTAATTCAATAATTCCCCTCTTCTTAGATAATGGTATAGGCACTGGAATAGTTGGTTCAGGTATGATTACTTCAGGTATAGGCACTGGAATAGTTGGTCCTATTCCTAAAAACACAATCAGCACAACTATCTAGGTATATCCTAGATTCTTCAGTTAGTCCATTATAAAATATATCAAGAAGCTCATTCTTTGGTAATGGACTTCTAGCATGTGCATGAATCAAAGCACAAAACCTTGCCCATGAATCAAAGCACAAAATCAAAGCTCATTCTTTGGTAATGGACTTCTTTGGTAATGGACTTCTAGCATGTGCATGAATCAAAGCACAAAATCAAAGCACAAAACAAAACCCACAAGTATAGGGGGTGTATCGCAGTATTTTCGAGGGAAGTGAAACCCAATTTATTGATTCGACACAAGGGGAGCCAAAGAATATTTATAAGCCTTAACAATTGAGTTGTCAATTCAGTTCCCCTAGAAACAATCTTGCTCACAGCAGTTTATCATTAGCAACAGTTTTGTAGTAGGAATAGTAAAGTAACAGCAATATTAAAGTAAAGATAGTAGTAACAACAATAGCAAACAGTAGGATTCGAGTGCAGTAGGCATAGGGATGGATAGACGGGCGTTGCATTGACAAGACAATTCACATAGCAATCAGAACATAGGGCAATTGCAGATAAATAAGATAAAGCATCTAAGTACTAGATAATCCTAGGCATGTGTTCCATATATAGTCATACGTGCTCACAATGAGAACTTGCACAACATCTTTTTTCCTGCCAGCCCGTTTGCAACGGGGCCTCAAGGGAACTACTGGCAATTAAGGTGCTCCTTTTAATAGAGTGTCGGAGCAAAGCATTAACACTCCATGAACACATGTGATCCTCACATCAAAGCCATTCCCTCCGGTTATCCCGATTTTAGTCACTTCGGGGCCATTGGTTCCGGATAACAGCATGTGTATACAACTTGCAGATAAGACCAAAACCAATTCTATCATAATGTATCAATAACATGTTCAGATCTGAAATCATGGCACTCGGGCCCTAGTGACAAGCATTAAGCATAACAAGTCTCAACAAAGTCATAAAGCACTAATAGAAGATACTAGGCACCATGCCCTAACAATCTGATGCCATTACATGAACGATCTCATCCAATCCCTACCATCCCCATAGCCTACAACGGGATTACTCACTCATAGATGGGGGAAACAAGGATGGTCCATGGAGAAGCGATGGTGAGGATGATGGCGATGATCTCCTCCAATTCCCCGTCCTGGCAGGGTGCCAGAACGGAGTTTCTGGTGCTATTTCATGGAATCTGGTGGTGGCGGCGGAGCGGAACTCCTTCTGAAAAACGTTGAACCCCCTAGAGTTTTTAGGTCAGAAGGCAATTCTGCTGAAAACAGCGTCAGTCCGTGTTAGTTGCATCCAAATCACACAAGTTTAGAGGAGAAACAATAGCAAAAGTGTTCGGGAAAGTGGATACGTTTGGGACGTATCAGTCACCCCAAGAAATATTCAAGGCATCCCCTTCTTCATCAATAAAAATCTCAGGTTTTCTTCCCAACACTTCATTTTTATTGTTTCATGCATAATTGTGTTGTTCTTGGAGTGTCTTCATTTTCGTTCTTCGTTTTTGTTTTCTTGGTTTTCTTAAATAAATTGGTTGGACCCCTGCATTCATACATAGTTTCAAATAGGTTGATTTGGATTGGAAAAGATTAGGAAAGTTCATGCTTATAAGTGGTATAAAAGGAGCTTGTTTTTGACTGTGACTTAGACTTTATCATGTGATGCTTGATTATTTTTTGGCTTTATGCTTTGTAATTATTGCTGTAGTATGACTTGTTACAAACAATTGAGATTGCTTAATGTGCCTTGAAAGAATCATGCATTGTTTTAGCATACAAAAGCATAATATTGTGGTATTCTCCTTTGATGCTTTATTTGGGTTAACTTGGCGCATGCTCACACCATGTTAAGACTACACCAAGTCACCATAGCCTCGATGATCATTTAGTTTTGACTTGTAATATCACTTTATGCTTTAATTAATAATTTTTTGTCTCTTTGCATGATTATGGACATTATTGCTCTCTTAGTTGGTCGCTCCTAGTCTTTTGCTAGCCTCCACATGTACCAAGTATGAGTTCCACTCATGCATCCAACTCCAAATAAAACCAAGTTATTCCAAAGAGTCCACCATACCTACCTATTAGCATTTTCTATTCCAAGTATATTCATGTTTTTATCTACCTTCCAAATTAAACTAGTTATGTGAAAACTAGTGATTAAAGCTCTCACGAACTTGATGGCACACTTTACTTCTCTTGCACTTAATAAACTTGAACCATTGTGCCCACCTATGTTGCGTATGTGCTTGCGTTTTGTAAGTTGTGAATTAGGAGAACCATGTTATCATGGGGAATGCTTTCAACATTGCACATTATTTAGTTGATATCATGTTCCTTTACTTATGGATCTAGGCAGCGTGAAATGAAAGGGGAGCTTGTAAGGCTCATGGAGTTTGTATTTGTGTTAGATAAACGCCTGTGCGGCTGGTCTAAGCCATCCCTAATTATGGTGGAAACCTGCAGCATAACCATAGTGAGCAATCTATGAAGCATCCTCTATAAAAAAACCCTATGCAAATAGGAAATAAAAAAAGAAAAAGAAGAGTCCTATGCAAATAGGACATAAAAGGATTGCAGAGATGCTCATTGTATGCTTGCCTTGTCATTTGATATGGGGAATCTTCCGTATCATCGGGCAAGGGGTACCCTGTTGGCGGTTCTCTATGATACACAGGTACTTACAATGACAAGAACTTACATGTGACTAAACTTGAGTACCATGAGGAACGGTACTCGTAAATAAGGGGCATGAGATTTTCAGCTTATAACTTCTCAAGCATATCCTCATATTTGTTCACTTTAACCTTAATCGCCTAAATATGCTTATGATAGGGGCAATGAGAGCTAAAAGCTAATAAGTACCATAATTTTTGGAAGCTCTTTATGACACTTGAATCCCTAGTTCCTTCTATGAAGGGCCTTTCTTTTACTTTTTATGTTGAGTCTCCACCTTCTATCTTTATGCACCTATTGAGAGAGAATAGTGGCCATTCTTAGTTTAATGTGCATTGTCCCAAGACTTGTTGATTGATTCATAACTTTGATATTCCTTGTTCTTAAACTATTTGTATCTAGTCACCCTTATGAACTTTGAAGGTTTTCTATGCATTTATGTTTTACTACACTATGTGGGACAAGCTAACTACCATTCTCATTATGTTTTATATATGACGTATTTCAAAGCATTGTTATTCATAAATCTTTTGTTTGCACCTTTTCATGTTATAACATAGTTGCTATGTGTTATTGTTAGAACTATATCTTTTATGTCTATGTTAAAGTACTATGATCCCAACTATCAATGTTTTACAAATACCTTCATCAAGATTATGATGGTGCATGTCACCTCAAAAATTATTCTTTTTTATCACTTACCTACTCGAGGACGAGCAGGAGTTAAGCTTAGGGATGTTGATACATTGTAAACGTATCTATAATTTTTGATGTTCCATGCTTGTTTTGTATCTACTTTCTTATGTTTTGTCCACACTTTGGAGTATTTTTACACATTTTCTAGAACTAACCTATTAACAAGATGCCATAGTGCCAGTTGCCTGTTTTCTGCAGTTTTTGGTTTTAGAAAAGCTGGAAAAGAAATATTCTCGGAATTAGACCGGACAAAAGCCAAAGTCAATATTTTACCGCAAGACTCACAGAGCCAGAAAACGAGGCGGAGAAGGGCCACGAGGCGGCCACACCACCTAGTGGCGCATGCCAGCCCAGACCGCGCCAGGGGGTGGTGTGGGCCCCTCGAGCCTCCACCTACCTTGCCCCTTCACCTATAAAAGTCTCCCGGGACGAAAACCCTATGTACCCGATCAAAATTCCACGAAATAGTCTATAGCCGCCGCCATCTCCATCCCTAGATCGGGAGGGATCTGAAGCTCTTCCCGGCACCCTGCCACAGGGGAGAGATCACCCTGGAGGCCTTCTTCATCACCATGACTGCCTCTGGTGTGATGCGTGAGTAGTTCATCCCTAGACTACGAGTCCATGTAGTAGCTAAATGGTTGGTTCTCCTCCTTTGTGCTACCATGTTTAGATCTTGTGAGCTCTGTTCATGATCAAGATCATCTATTTGTAATCTTACATGTTGTGTTTGCGGGGTCCGATGGATATTGAGATGCTATTTTAGATTGATTATTGATTCTATCATGTCTATGTTATTCGTGATCTTGCATGCTTTCGGTTGTTAGTAGCTATCTTGGCCGAGTAGATGCTAGTAACTCCAAGAGGGAGTATTTATGCTCGATAGTGGGTTCATGCCTCTAGTAATCTAGGGAAGTGACAGAAATCTCTAAGGTACTAGATGTGCTATTGCTACTAGGGATAAAACAACAATCCTTTGTTCATGGAGCAATTGTATTGTTTACTTTACACACTTTGCTTAATGCAATTATCTGTTGCTTGCAACTTAATACTAGAGAGGGTTTGGATGATAACCTGAAGGTGGATTATTAGTCATAGATGCAGTTGAATTACGGTCTATGTATAATGTGGTAATGCCCAATCAAATCTCGTAGGAGTCAATATGATTAGTATAAGCATGTATGGTTTCTCGGTGTCTGTCAATTGCCAAACTGTAATTTGTTCACCCAACATGTCATCTATCTTAAGGAGAATCACCTCTAGTGAACTATGGACCCCAATCCATTCTTATACCATCAATCTAAAATCTATTTATTGTTTTCTGTTTACTTTCTATAAGCAATTACTATCTTCCACACAATACATTTAATCCTTTGTTTTCAGCAAAACTGGTGAGATTGACAACCTCACTGTAAGTTGGGGGCAAAGTTCTATGGTGGTGTTGTGTAGGATTCCAAGTTGGAAACAACACCTTGGAGGTGTTTCTTTGCTCCTACTGGTTCGATAACCTTGGTTTCATAACTGAGGGAAAACTTGCTACTTTGCTCATCATACCTTCCTCTTGGGGTTCCCCAATGAGCTGGATACATATTGAGCCATCAATCGTTAACGACGGTAACCAACCATTAACGGCGGCTGCCACGTGGCAGTTTGCATGATGCCAGCAGTCAACGCGGCTAGCGAACATATCTATGACGGAACAAGTTTTCTTGGCTGAAGGGTGCGATCCGCCATGGTCAAAAAAACCGTGGTTGATTCATTTGTGACGGGGCTTTTACCACGAAGGTCATCCATCACGGAAGACTTTTGGCCACGAAAAATAGGCCTGCAACCATGAAAATCATCCGTTGTAAAAGCCTTCTTTTAGTGCACCATGTCATAGTGTTGGCGGAGTTCCAGAGGAACCCCTACTTTTGCTGTCGAGCTGGAGAGAGGGACAAAAGTTGTCGGCACACTACACGTATGACCGATTACGGAGGCGATGCATGTGTGGCGTTGTCATCACGTCCTTGAGGACGGTGGTGTACACTCTAAAACATCCATGTTTTTTTGCGGGAACATTATCCCGCCTTACGGTCTTCGAGGGTGAGTCCATCTAAAACCGTTACATGTATGGTGGTTGGAACCATAGGAATTTGTTTTCCATGCAACGGACCCGATCAGTGGTATCAGAGCTGTGTCTATGCATAGATACTTTGTATGGTTATAACACATATGAATATGTGGGCACTGATATTCATGTTATTACATCCTTCATGTATTTTGGATATTGGCGGCATAGTGGGATGAAGCAGCCCAGACAAACTTTACATGCCATCGCACATGAGATCTGTTCAATGCTTGACATGCAACTAGTTTTGCATAAGTGGCTAGCGGGTGTCTATCTCTCCCACTATAGTTCATATCTAATTTACAATGGGTTGCTAATCATTTGATTATCGTTGTTGTGGTTCTTTGTTCGTAGGTAATATCGATTCTATCTTCGAAAGCCCAAAACCATATAAAATATGCAAAAGATAAATTAGAAGAGTCTAGTTTTATTTTTGCTGGGCATGTATCATGATATGGTAAATGTTATAATTTTAGTATGGTGAGATACTCTCGGGAATTATAACAAAGTGGGAGCACCATAGACCTTGGCACTACACAAATGGAATGATAAACATCATACCATGATGCACAAGATAGTGATCAAGTGCAAGAACCATATCATATCACTTTTACATATGATGTTTGTTTGCATATTATTTATGCTAATGTCTTGTTTAGATCTTGGCAGTAGAATTATAAGATGATCCCTCTTACTAATATCAAGATAATAATATGTTCTTCCTTAGTATGCACCGTTAAGAAAGTTTGTCGTTTCAAAGCACCACGTGATGATCTGGTGTGATAGAATCTATGTTTGCATACAACAGGTGTAAGACAGTTTTACACACGCATGTACTATGGTTCTTACTTGGCGATCCTAGCATATACAGACATGGCCTCGGAACATTAACGGAAAGGGAAATCACAAGTCATATGAATGATATGATGTCCATATGATGCTCGCTGTTGGAGCTACACCACCGCTCATGATGATTGGTCGTGGTGTAGGGAATTTGGTTCGTGTAATCACCAAAACAACTCGAGTGAGAGTTCAATTTAGTAATTTGGGTTAATTTGAACTCAACTTATCATAAACTAAATCAAAGTGAATTTATATAATTTGTTGTAGTCATTGGCATTCATTTACTACCTTGTACTTAGCTATAATTGAGATGAATTTTACTTTACGAGCTAGTATCGTATTCTTTTATGAGTGTCAATCTAAAGTTTACAGTACTATTGCAAACTTTCAGCAAAATCTCACTTACTCCGTGAAATCCAATAAGTTGTATTAGATCAAGAGTAACAAATTCCAGTGTTAGTATCTAAGTATCATGCTTGCCTCCATGATTCTTGATATTGAAAATTGTTTTAATATCAACATTATCTAGGAGCTGAAAATTGTTTGAGTAACCATGATTTGTAGAAGATATTATGATATCAGAAACAATGCTTGGTTGCAATATGATGGAGTATAATTAAATAAAATACATATTCTTGTATTGTATGAGAATTTGTAAATGGTTAGAGACGCTAGGTGTCCTGATCACCCAAAAGGTTTTGGGAATTAACATTATATTCGCGATTCGTCTTTATGAGCTATAGTAGCTTGATCATGAAAGTTGTCATGATAAGGATCGATAGAAGATGTAGGTAAAATTTTTAATACATTGAAAGGATTAATAAAAGGAATGAAATTTTGAAAGAACACCAATCAATTGATGATGATGATCTGCTTCAAAAGTGCAAGTACAAAGGTATTAGGATTTGACTATACACGCTTTGAACTATGTATCATATGTATGGCACCACTATTGATGTTGATAGTTTCTTTTAGAAGAGAAAAAGAAATGCCGAAAGACAATCTTGGAAATATTTGGCAGAAAAGAAAAGTCTAGAAATGTCCATCTTAGGTATATGAATGATATACACGTTATGGGTGTATTCTTTGCTTGTTAAACAATGTGGTTCTCGGGTATTCGATACTGAATTGGTTGGTGTGAAATGTCACACAGAGCAACTCAATTCATGAACTACAGTGGCCTAATTAAGAGCAAGAGAATATGTGATGATGTTCATCGAAAACAAATAAAGTGTTATTGTGTTTCTCATTGACATCAAAGCTTTCCTTCAAGTTTTTTATTTCAATAATTGTAATTTTGTTCTGGTATTATGATAACAGTGGTTGTTCAAATAATTACCATATTCCATTGAAGATGGATGAATTCTTACAAATCTAGTTGGATAAATCACGTCCATAAACACTAATGCTAAAGTGTCGTAAGCCGAATGATTAGAAGATCACTTATGAGTAACACTGTAGTTTAAATCATATTGGAAAGAAAACATGAAGAAACTCCATGTTGATGGAATTTTCGAGTGTGTTTGATTTTGAATCAATTGACGCTTGTGAGAATTTCCTAGAAATGAATCAAATTTCATTCATAGGCCCACGAGGAACGAACGACTAACTTATTGGACATAATGCATATTTTTGTATATAGTCCATTATGTGTAGCCATATGTGGTGGATCATTCAAACTTCATAGACTTTAACCAAAGATTTGAGTGAATATATTTATATTTACTTAATCAAGGAGAAGTATGGAACGTTTGAAAATGTTCAAATGATTTCAAGATGAACTAGAAAATCATTGTAACTAGAAAATAAAGAATTTATGATTGGATCATAAAAGAATTTTTTTTACAAGTTTAGCAAAAATGCCTAAGATTGAAGGAATTGTTCCATGGATTTATGTTTTCCGATAAACCATAGAAGTATGGAGTATTCGAGAGATGTAATCAAACCTTGTTTGACAAGGTAGGATGAATGGTGTTATTTATAAAATTTCCATTATATTTTGAAGATTAAGCTTTTAGTGACTATCACCTTTACACTGAAAAGAGCTTCATCGTGATCCGTTGAAATGACACCATATGAGTTATGGATTGGGATAAAACCCAAGTTGTATTTTATTAAAATTTGATATGCTATGCATAAGTAAAATGTTTACAACCAAAGTTAGATAAGCACATCTTTTTAGGTTATCCCAAATAACCATTTGGTATTCCTCCATAACACCAAAGACAAAACTGTTTGTTACTTAGAATGATAATTTTCTTGAGAAGGACTTTTTCATGAAAAGTTAAGTGGGAGGACAATAGAACTTTGATAAGGTTATTGAACTTTAGCTATTTGTGCAGAGTTGCACGACACCAGAAAGTGTTCCAGAGGCAGCCATTATGCGCATGGCTCCTGTGCCTCAAAGGTTGTGGTCATAGAGATCTAAGTTTCTATTTAACCGCGTAGGCCGGGTAAACAATCAAATACCAAGATTTGAGATTAAATCATTATTGTTTGACAATGATGAACCGGCTACATGCAAAGAAGCGATGATGGGCCCTAACTCCATCAAATATCTTGAAGCCATAAAATCCGTGATAGTTCCATACACGAGAAACCAAGTTACTGAACTTGGAAGACCCTCTCAAAGGCATAGTCTACTAGTCATATTTGGATCTATAAAGAAACAAACATGGATGTTTCACATCTATGAAATAGTCAGACATGTTAGTAATGATTTTACGACATTGTTCAAAGAGTTGAATACAACAAGATTTGATCTTTCATAGCAATATTTAGTCTAGACGGATTAGTGTAGCAACCACTACATATGTCAGTTATTGTATATGCTAGTTGAACAAACAAAACAATGTTCTTCTAATAGAATGGTTACCTAGGATGTGTACGTGACATGGTCCGAATGGTTTTGTTAAATTAAAGGATGCTAAAAAGGAATGAAAACTTCAATAGTTGATGTAAGCATATCGGAGTTAGAATATTCACCGAGATGAAAATGTTAAAATGTTTAATTTCATCAGGGGATGATGAATATGCTCGCATTTGCAAGAAATTAAGTGGGAGAGCTAAGACATATTCCTAATACATTGTGTATAAGACATATTGTTGATTGGAAATGATATATCTTTTATTGACTCGAGTTAAGGATTTCACTAAAATTAGATTTAAATGAAAGTTTTGGGCAAAACTAGAATATTTGGCATCATAGTCTATTTGGATAGATTGAGATGCTAATATCGTTATGCCAAATGTACATGGATGAAATATTGAATGAGTTCAATATGGAAAATAAGATAAAGGTTCTTGCCACATGGAAAAGGTAGAATCAAGATTCAAGTGTTTTGACACTTAGTGAGTAAAATCACATGAATATCTTGATAAACGAGATTCAAGTGTTTTGACACTTTGTGAGTAAAATCACATGAATATCTTAATCAATCATACCGTGATATGTACATGTCTAGATATGTCCTATGCTCTAAATGTTAAGAGCATATACTAGGGTGACTCATAAGATGATCATTGGACAATAGTAAGGATATTCTTTTGATCTTTGGAAGAACTAAGAATATATTATGTATGTAGAAGTGACAAATAGTTCATTGTAGAAAGTGTTACATTGATGCTAGAATGATAGTTCATTATAAAATGTTACATTGGCACTATACAAATAATTCATTGTAAATGTTACATTGGAACTAAACAGATAGTTCATTATAATTATTACATTGATACTAGTTTTGTCACTAGATACAAGCTCAGTTTATCTCATTTTAGGCTATAGATTAAGGTGGCACAATGTAATGGAAGGAAGTTCCATGATGGATTTGCATAAGTTCCAAAAGGTTAAGGAAATTGTGACGGATACTACAACGAAATGCTAAGTATAACACTGCTATAGTAGTAGAAAAGGAACTAGGTGTGGTTCTCCATGGGCTAGTAATATGAATATCTATTGTATGATAATAGTGTCAACATGTTTTTTAGCTCAAGGAACTAAGGTCTCACCAAAGAACCAAATTCATACAATGACATCTCATTTCAGAATGTGTGATGTGTAGAGACACAAAGACATGCAAATACACATAGACCTAAAAGCGTCAGATCCGGAGATTATGTTTGCCACTAGCAAACGCGTATATACAACACCAAAAAGCCATAGGTGTTGAATGCGCAAGTTTTTCAAACTAGATTATTGACTCTAGTGCAAGTGGGAGACTGAAAGGAATATGCTCGAGGCAATAAAAATGGTTATTATATTATATTCCATGTTTATGATAAATATTTATTCATAATGCTATAATTGTGTTAACCGGAAATGTTAATACATGTGTGTTTAATAAACAAAGAAAAGGTTCCTAGTAATGCCTCTCATTTCATTAGCTTGTTGATTAACACATGATCAAGGTTTCCTAATCATGACATCGGATGTTGTTAATAACATGGTCACAACATTGGTAGAATGATGTGATGAACATTCTCCCAAAGTATAGTAACATGATCATGCTAGTATGTTTACACTACTATAACATCGTTCAAAGTACCTCTAATCCTTAGACCATTAGATCACGTCAATCACTGACTCCGGAAGAGTAGCTTAATTACATCAAACATAACACCATAAGAGGGTGATTATAAAGGTGTCGTCAGATACTTGGAAAGTGTGAGTTGAGGCTCATGGATCAAGAGTGGGATTTGTCCATTCTGGTGATGGAGAGATATACTCGGGGTCCTCTCGGTGATATCACATTAACATAGCTTCCAAGTAAGTGATAACAATCACTAAGAATGTTATATCATAGGAACCAGAAAAGAGTACTTGTCAGTAACGGGATCGAACTAGGTATGGATGATACTAAATGATCAGATCTCGGACAAGTAAAATATTGCGAGACAAAAGGAATTGGTTACTGTGAATAAAGGTCACGTGATCACTAAGTCATCGCTTGAGCTAGTGGGAGTCATTATGGATCTCTAGGTCCCGCTAATGATTATTGATCGAAGAATGTCTCGATCATGTCCGCTTAGTGCACGACCCGTAGGGAGACACACTTAAGGGTAGTCGACAAATTTGAGTTGATAGGGAACACCGGAGGAAATACTGGACATCACAAGAATGTGTTCTGATAAATATGCTGGAATAGTTTCAGTGTATCGGAATATTACCGAGAATTGAATTGTTAATGTGTTCATTAAATGAAGTGTTTATTAAATGAATGACATTAAATCAAGTGAATTAAAAGTGGTTTTAATGAAGATACTCTTGATTTTTGAGTGGAGAATAAATGGAAGAAAGTGGAGAGTGAATTTTTGTGAGTGGAGAGTCCACCGACATAATTTGGAGAGAGGTGGGGGCAGCACCATGGCTGTGTGTCATGCCCCCTTGGGCTGCCCACCTCACCTATAAAAGGCCCCTCCTCCTCTTTCTTCCACACACACTCACCTCTCCACTCATATGCCCTTTGGTTGGCATCTTCCTCCCATTCTAGCCTTGTCCATTGCCACAAGCGAGGTGCTTAGGCAAAGCACTGCTCAAGATCTTATCCACCACCATCACCATCATGTCGTAGTGTTGGCGAAGTTCCCGAGGATCCCCTATTTCCGCTGCCGAGCTAGAGCGAGGGACAGAAGTCGTCAGCACACCGTACGTGTGACCGATTACGGAGCCGTTGCACGTGTGGCATTGTCATCGCATCATTGAGGACGGTCGTGTACACTCTACAAAAGCCACATTTGTTTGTGAGAATATTATCCCGTCTTATGGTCTTCAAGGGTGAGTCCATCTGAAGCTGTTACATGTATCTCCTATATATGATCTTGGTGGTTGCAACCGTAGGATTTTTTTTTCCATGCAGTGAACCCCATCAGGGTCACACATGCATTGACATGAGGAGGACGTATTCACATAGAAGAAGACTTGATCATCAGGTTTTTCTTACTCTTATGACCGAGTCTATTCGGAGAACAAGGCAAACTGATCCTGCGCCAAGGTTTTTTGCGCCGGAATAAGAACTGATTCTCTCTATACTGGTCTTGAATTTCAAGCAGGAAAGCTACTGAATATCTCAAATATTCTACCGCTGCTATTACTAAAGCCTTTAGTGGAACTAATACTGATGTACTGGTACTTGTTTAAATCAAGGGGAGTAGATAGTCTTTCTTTTCTTTTGAAACATGGCCTTGTCACAATCTAGATGAGACTTTGGCATTTTGGGGTTGCATATATATAGGGGTCACACAGTCATTGATGTGATAAGAAGGTACTCAAAGAAGACTTGATCGTCACTTTTGCTTTCTCCAATGGTTGACTGTGTTTGGAGAAGAGGGAAAGCTGATTGCGCGACAAGGTTTTTTGAGCTGAAACAAGAATTGGCTCTCTCTATACTACTATTGTAATTTAGTGTATGTATTGCTGAATCAATCACTTTGAAATGCTGCTGAATTGGTCAAGTTCTTCTGAATATGAACTATGAATCTGTCGATAATTTTTCTATCTTCACTACAAGAAAAGTTTCCATCCACAACGACTTGGCCCGACGATCATCGTAGAAGGCGCGTCTTCCGCAACGAAATTCTCGGCTCGGCCGTGGCCGATGGAAAACTTTTTTTCCGGTTTCACGGCCCTCTACTATGATGGATCTGCTAAAAACATGGAGGAAGCTCGGCCAGCGTGTGGTAGAAGCAATATTTCCGTTTCCTCGCACAATGTTGACTCGCCGAAGCCTTTTGAGGCGTGTGGGTCCCGGACGTCAGTGTCTCTAGCAGACCATACTTTTTGGTTGCGCCTCCCTTAGTTGAACTCGAAAACATTGCTTGATGTGTCCACCGTTTAGTCAGGATGCTAGGGCCCACATGTCAGCCTCTCATTAGAAGGATTGTGTGTAAGATGGAATTTTTTCCTTCGCTCTTGCTACCCTATTCCGAAGTTGATAGCGCTGCTCGATGCATCTACCGTTTAATCAATCTCCTGGGACCCACATGTCATCCTCTCATTAGAAGAAACGTGTGTATGATGGAATTTTTTCCTTCACTGGCGCTATCCTGTTCTGAAGTTGATAGCGCTGCTCGATCCATCTACCGCTTAACCAACCTCCTGAGCCCCACATGTCATCCTCTCATTAGAAGAAACGTGTGTATGATGGATTTTTTTCATTCACTTGCGCTACCCTATTCTGAACTTGATAGAGTTGTTCGATGCATCTATCGTTTAATCACGCTGCTGGGCCCCATATGTCATCCTCTCATTAGAAGAAACGTGTGTATGATGGATTTTTTACCCTCTATCGTGCCTTCATGTTCCGAACTTGATAGCGTTGCTCGCTGCAACAGTCGTTTATTTAGGCTGGTGGGTCCCTTATATTAGCCTCACATTAGAAGAATCGTGGGTATGATGATTTTTTTCTTCTCTAGTGCTACCCTATTCTGAACTAGATAGTGTTCCTCGACGAATCTGCCGTTTGCTCACGCCGCTGGGTCCCCCATTTTAGCCTCTCATTACAAGAAACGTGTACATGCTGAACTTTTTTCTCACTCGCACCTCCCTATTTCGATCTGGCTATGTTGCTCAATGTAGCATCTGTATAAGGTCACGCTGCTGGGTCCCACATATCAGCCTCTCTGTAAATGAAACGTGCGTATGATGGAATTTTCTAGCCATGTCCGCTGTTTTGACCTTGGCAACTTGCTGGGTCCCAGATGTCAACCACCTCTGTGCAGGAAACATGTCTATGCTGGGTCCCAGCTGACAGCCTCTATTTGAAAGAAACGTGTGTATGTTGGACTGTTTTTCGGGTCCCAGATGTCAGCCTCAGAGTACAAAAATGCTCATAAAGGCCTAATTAAAAAGATTCTGGGCTAACTCGGGGCGGATGCGTTATTCGTCATGGCTTTTACTCCATGGGCTCACTCCTAAATTGAATGGGCTATGGTTGGTGGCCACATGACAACAAAAAGGCCGAATTAGAAGGTATTGAGCTATGCTTCAGGCTGATAGGCTAATTTCATGGGCTATGCTTGGGCCTGCTGGGTCCGACATGTCAACTTCTCTATAAGTGCAATGTGTGTATGATGGACTTTTTTCTCGGCCGCGTCCGCTGTTTTCACCGTGACAGTCGTGTATGATCTTACTGTTGGGGCCCTTATGTCAGCCTCTCTGGCATGTTCTGGCTTGTGGGTCCCCGATGCAGCCTTGTATGTTCTGTCTGGTGGGTCCCTGATGCAAGCCTCTCTGTACAAGTATTTAAACTTTTTTTCGAACCCACCTTCAAAAAAAACTCCTGGGACGCTACATGCTTGTGGGTCTATGATGTCAGCCTATCTGTAATGCGATATTGCTAGAAGAAAAAAAATATAAACCCAAGATACGATTTGAACAAAAGACCTTCAAATCAAATAAATGTAAACTGAGTGTGTTGCCACTACAACAAAGATATTTATAGAATAAATATCATTAAACTTTTATTAGTACTATAATTTATGTATTAGTCTTCTTAGAAAAAATTGTGTGTCTATGTTTATCTCTTTTAAAATATAAAAGGGCGGCGCTCCTAGCATCTCAATTTATAAAATGCCACATAATGGAGTATTTTCTTAAAAACATGGGTAGGCAGAGTTTTTTATTTTGAGAGGTGGGGCAATGCCCAAAAGGTCGAATTAAAAAGAGTTTGGCTATTCTACATAGGCTGCTCTACGTGGGTTATACTCCATAGGCTATGCTCCATGGGCTTTATTCTCAAATTTTAGTGGGCTATGCTCAGCAATCCCCTAACCCTAAAAGTTCGAATTAATATGATCTCAGCTATGCTCCATGGGTTCCTATCTCAAATTTCACTGGGCTGTGGTCAGCAGTCCCCTGACCCCGAAAAGACGAAATAAAAATGTTCTGGGCTATAGAGGGGCCAAATGAGCTACTAGACTTCTTCTCCTGGTTAATAAAAATTGCATGGTGATGTGCTCGGCCAGATTCGAAACAAAGACCTCAGAGAGGGAGGGGAAAAGCGATAATTCTTTTTGGCAGCTATTCATGTCAAAATTCAGCAGTACAGAATAAGGTAGAAAAATTATCAACAGATTCGAAGTTCATATTCAGGAGCACTTGACCAATTCAGCAGCATTTCAAAAGTGACCAATTCAGCAATAGATACAATGAAATACAATAGCAGTACAAAGAGAACTATTTTTTGTTTCATCTCTAAAAACCTTGTCGCGCGATCAGTTTGTCCTTTTTACCAAACACACTCGACCATTGGAGTACAAAATTGACGATCAAGTCTTCTTTGAGTACCTTCTTCTCACATCAATGCCTGTGTGACCCCCGTATGCAACCCAAAATGGCCAAGTCTCATCTACATTATGACAGGCCATGTTTCAAAAGAAAAGCAAGACTATCTACTTCCCTTGATTTAAACAGTACCAGTACATCAGTATTAGTTCGACAAAATGCTTTAGTAATAATAACGATAGAACATTTGAGAGATTAAGTAGCTTTCCTGCTTGAAATTCAATAGCAATATAGAGATAATAAGTTCTTGTTCCATCTCAAAAAACCTTGGCGCACGATCAGTTTGCCCTGTTCTCAGAATATGCTCAATCATAGGAGCAAGCAAAACTGATGATCATGTATGCTTCTGTGCATAGGACACTAAAATCAACTGCTTTAAAAGTTTGGTAACATGGTCTATAGAAACTAGGGGGAAGATTCTAGAATGATGGAGAAGTGTGTTTTGAGGTTTGTGCATAGTATTTCATTCTGATGAAGATTATCAATAGAATCTTCTGGATGCTAGAATGGAAAATAAGATCCAACGGCTGGAAATGTTGGGATTCTTGAGTCTTGATCCAACAATTAATATTCAAATTTTTTTGTACACCATATAGTGTTAAGATAGTGGTAATGGTAAGACTAGTACTTGCTGAACAAAAGAAAACAACGCACTTCTCACTTTCAGCAGATCTTGTTGAAGAAGATGCACGAATCTACTAGATGTAGGGACTGTATCATAAGCTATATATGATGTCAATATGTCCATGACCTTGGCTATTCGGGTCGAAACCAGGAATGTCCATACACCGTAGGCCAATACACATTGTGAAGCAGTGAGAGCATTTTTTTGTATTCAAAGGTGTCCAAACACATGTTTCACATTTTTTTCTTAGCACTATATAGTGTACGAATAACTTTGAATATTGACCGTTGGATCAATACATGAATCCCAATATTGTCAGACATTCGATCTTCATTATTTCCATTGTAGCATCGAGAAGATACTATTGATAGTCTTTCTTTTCTTATCTTACCACTAGTAGTAAAAGGCACGTGCCACACACATATATACTGTATGAAATGTGATTTAACAAACATTAAGTTGTTATTAACCAATAGCCTTGTTAGAGAAAAAATGGATACATTAAGTCTATTAATAATATATCTACACATATTGAGAATACAACCTACTGTGCTATGAAATTTTGGGGGTGGTAACATGATGGTTCTAGAACATGGTAGAGTTTGCTCTAGGTACTATTCAACACGAATCTAGCTGCTCTGAACCATTGTATCTAACAACCCAATGGTCACGATTGGTGTTATGGATCCAATTCAAAACTGCTCCATTATAATGAAGCAGTTTTGAATTGTGCTATGGATCCAATTCAAAACTGCTCCATTATAATACATAGTTCCAATCCTGACCATTGGGATATAAGATCTAATGGTTCAGAGCAACTGGATTCGTGTTGAACAGTACCTAGAGAAAACTCCACCATGTTCTAGAACCATCATAATTTAAGTCTTGTTAGAGAACTAATGCATACATTAATAAGTCTATTAATAATAACTATCTACACATATTGAGAATACAACCTACTGTGCTATGAAATTTTGGGGGTGGTTACATGATGGTTCTAGAACATGCATGGTGGAGTTTGCTCTAGATACTATTCAACACAAATCTAGCTACTTTGAACCATTGGATCTAACAGCCCCACGGTCAGGATTGGTGTTATGGATCCTATTCAAAACTGCTCCATTATAGTAGTAGAGATAGAGATATAGTGTACAAATAACTTTGAATATTGACCATTGGATCAAGACTCGCGAATCCCAATATTTCTAACCATTGGATCTTCTTTTCCATTCTAGCATCTAGAAGATTCTATTGATAGTCTTCATCACAATGAATGCTATGCACAACACTCAAAACACACTTCTTCATCTTTCTAGAATCTTCTCCCTCGTTTCTCTAGACCATGTTACCAAAATTTTGAAGTTTTATATAACTAATAATTGTTGGCTTCTACATGATACACAAAGTACAAGAACGAAATATACACCCATACTTTATAGATGTTGATCAAATTTACAATTTTTTCTGCTTTACCTATTAGAGTTTTCTATACTCTTAACCTAGTCATTGTCATTGATATTTGCCACACACATCGGCTTCATCAGCGACATTGATTGTCCCCTCGCTTCGATAATCTGCCTCATTAATCTCGGATCAACTCCTTCCTATTTAATCTCTCCCCTTCCCCGCACCAAACCATCTCTAATCCCTCGCTTCTAGCAACCATCTCCGTCCTCGTCTGTCATCCATGGCCACCTTCCAGCTGCCGCCCGCCGTACCGGAGCGCAAAGACCCCGACATAGCCGCACAGGAGGAATATGCCGTGCGCATGTGGGATTGCACCCCACGGAGAAGAAAGTGGCAGCTGGCGTGCGCCTTCCTCGATGTTGGGTACGGTTACCGTAAGTACAAGATGTATAGCCTCTACGATAATCCAGACGAGATGTTGAAGGTCAAGTTCGTCAACTCCAGGGATGCCCGTCTCCTGTATGGCCAGGCCTTCCACTGTGGCTACGAGATGGTGGTGTTCACTAGCGCCAAAATTTTCACCAACTACTGGAACCAGTTCCCAAATAACAGCAACTTCATCCACAGTGTTCTCCTAGAGCTACTGATGGATCCGAAGGTGCTGCCTCGTTATCCGACGGTGTTGTTGATGGCTTAGGAGGTTCCACCGCCTTATCCAGAGGTGCCGATGATCTAGGAGACGGCTCTGTCATTGGAGCTGTCGTTGCTACCGATGTCACGAGTTGCCGCTGGCAGCACGGACTAGGTGCTAGGAGGCGCCGAACCTGCACTAGTTCAGCAACGAGTCCTATATATGTAAACTCGTGCTGTTATGTTAATGGTTGAATGAAGTTTCTTCTGGTACTACTCATCAAAACAAAGTTTCTTTTGGTACTACTCACTATACCCTATAGTACTAGTAGTACTGTGAATGACGATCTATTGAATATCCTTCCCCACAGATGTTTGTGAAGGAAGTGAAAATTTCTAAACCGGGAAAGTTTGAATTGCTACTCTATTGTAAGGACCAAAATGGTTCCCACCAACGCAGCTGACAAACACGCCAGACGAAGAAACGGAGTCGCCGATAGAAGGCAGCGCCACGTTGGTCGATGCACATGCGCAGCGCCACGTTGTGGACGAGGGAGAGATCAGCCGACCGGGGTGTGGGGGTGGTGATGACGGAGTGAAGGAGAGAGAAAACACATTTTGTTTTGCGTGCATATATATTGTGGTCCTGAAATTTACTCTACTCACTATACCATGTACCTCGTGTCAGGAACCCATCCCAGCTTTGCTCTGACATTGCACCACCTTCAAAGCCTCCTCTTCGCAGCTCTCTCGCTGCCTCCTCTGTGCTCATAGTCTCTTCTCGCTCATTATTTTTTTAAAGAAAAAAGGAAATAAATTCTTCTGACTTGCTTTTCGGAAAATAAATTCCTGTCACTTGGAAAATTGAAATTTATTTTTTTTGCTTTTAATATCTTCGATTGTTCTCAAAAGATGGCCAAATTTGTCGGCATGCAAATTGTTGGATATGGGATCATAAGCATAAATTCTGATGTAGATATGTGGCCTTGACATCATGGTCGGTCGCCTTGAAATCCAAGATTTTTCATACACGTTAAGAACTATGCTTAAATTCGTTGAAATTTCACCATTACTTTCAGGTTAGCATTTTACATGGTGGGTGGGAGTACATTCTATATCAAGGACCTAAAAAAGTGAAAATTACATCGAGCTCCACACATTTAGCACAAAGGACCCTCAAATTGAGCAAAGAAAACAGTCGGGTTTGGCTCCTTCTCGAGAGAGTAGCTGATCGAGCCACACTCTTCATACTACGTCATCTTCGATTGTTTTCGAAATGTGGCAAAATTTGTCGGCATGCAAATCCTTGGATATGGGATCATCACCATAAAATCTGATGTAGAGATATGGCCTTCACATTGTGGTTGTTCTCCTTGAAATCAAAGATTTTTTCATACTCGTTGATAACTATGTTGTTGAAATTTCACCACTTACTTTTAGATTAGCATTTTACACGGTCGGTGGGAGTACATTCTACATCAAGGACCTAAAAAAAGGGACAATTACATCGAGGTCCACACATTTAGCACAAAGGACCCTAAAATTGAGCAAAGAAAACAATCGGGTTCGGCTCCTTCTCGAGAGAGTAGCTGATCGAGCCATGCTCTTCATACTACTTCATCTTCGATTGTTTTCAAAATTTGGCCAAATTTTTCGGCATGCAAATTCTTGGATATGGGATCATCAGCATAAAGTCTGATGTAGAGATATTGTCTCGACCTTTTGGTCATTTGGCTTGAAATCCAAGGATGTTCATACTCGTTGAGAACTATAAGCTGAAATTCGTTTAAATTTCACCACTTACTTTTAGGTTAGAATTTTAAACGGTCGGTGGGAGTACATTTTACGACAAGGACCTAAAAAGGGGAAAATTTACATCGAGGTCCATACATTTAGCACAAAGGACCCTAAAATTAAGCAAGAAAAACAGTCGGGTTCATCTCCTTCTCGAGAGAGTAGCTGATCGAGCTATAGTCTTCATACCACTTCATTTTCGATTATTTTCAAAATATGGCCAAATTTGTTGGCATGCAAATTCTTGGATATGGGATGATCAACATAAAGTATGATGTAGATTGGACTTGACCTTGGTTGTTCGTCTTGAAATACAAGAATGGTTCACACTCGTTGATAACTAAGCTTAAATTCGTTTAAATTTCACCACTTACTTTTAGGTTAGAACTTTACACGGTCGATCGGAGTACAGTTTACATCAGGGACCTCAAAAAACCAAAAATTACATCGAGGTCCATACATTTAGCATAAAGGACCCTAAAAGGAAAAATTTCCGGTTCGGCTCCTTCTCGAGAGATCAGCTGATCTAAGCCAAACTCTTGATACTACTTCATCTTCGATTGTTTTCAAAACATGGCCAGATCTGTTGCCATGCAAATTCTCTGACATGGGATCATCATCATCATATAAATTATGATGTTGATATGGCCTTGACCTTGGTCGTATGGCTTGAAATCCAAGAATGTTCATACTCATTAACAAGTAAGCTTAAAATCATCTAAATTTCACCACTTACACTTTTAAACCTAAAAGGGGGGAAATTACATCGAGGTCCATACATTTAGCACAAAGGACCCTAAAATTAAGCAAGGAAATTAGTCAGGTTCGTCTCCTTCTCGAGAGAGTAACTGATCGAGCCATACTCTTCATACTACTTCATCTTCGATTGTGTTCAAAATATGGCCAAATTTGTCAGCATGAAAATTCTTGGATATGGGATCATCAGCATAAAGTATGATGTAGATATGGCCTTGACCTTGGTGGTTCGTCTTGAAATACAAGAATGCTTCATACTCGTTGACAACTAAGCTTAAATCCGTTTAAATTTCACCACAATACTTTTAGGTTAGAACTTTACACGGTCGATCGAAGTACATTTTACATCACAAACCTCAAAAAAGCAAAAATTACATCGAGGTCCATATACATTTAGCATAAAGGACCCTAAAATAAAAAATCAGGTTTGGCTCATTCTCGAGAGATCAGCCGATCTGAGCCAAACTCTTAATACTACTTCCTCTTCAATTGTTTTCAAAACATGGCCAAATCTGTATGATGTTGATATGGCCTTGACCTTTGTGATTCGGCTTGAAATCCAAGAATGCTCATACTCATTGACAAGTAAGCTTAAAATCATCTAAATTTCACCACTTACACTTTTAGACCTAACAAAATGGGGAAATTACATCGAGGTCCATACATTTAGCACAAAGGACCCTAAAATTAAGCATGGAAAACAGTCGGGTTCAGCTCCTTCTATAGAGAGTAGCTGATCGAGCCATACTCTTCATACCACTTCATCTTCCATTGTTTTCAAAATATGGCCAAATTTGTCGGCATGCAAATTCTTGGATATGGGATCAGCAGCATAAAGTATGATGTAGATTTTTCCTTGACCTTGGTCATTCGTCTTGAAATACAAGAATGGTTAATACTCGTTGACAACAAAGCTTAAATTCGTTTAAATTTCACCATTTACTTTTAGATTAACATTTTACATGGTCAGTGGGAGTACATTTTACATAAAGGACCTAAAAAAGGAAAATTATTACATCGAGGTCCATACATTTAACACAAAGGACCCTAAAAGGAAAACTTTCTAGTTTGGCTCCTTCTCGAGAGATCAGCTGATCTGAATCAAACTCTTCATACTACTTCTTCTTTGATTGTTTCAAAATATCGCTAAATATGTTGCCATGCAAATTCGCTGATATGGGGTCATCAACATAAAGTATGATGTTGATATGGCCTTGACCTTGGTTGTTTGGCTTGAAATCCAAGATTGTTCTTACTCGTTGACAAGCAAGCTTAATTTCGTTTAAATTTCACCACTTACACTTTTTGGTTAGAATTTAAATGGATGGTGGGAGTACTACATTTTACACCAAGGACATAAAAAGGGGAAAATTACATCGAGGTCCATACGTTTAGCACAACGGACCCTAAAACCAAGAAGGGAAAAAGTCGGGTACGGCTCCCTCTCGAGAGGGCAGCTCATTGAGCCATACTTTTCATACTAGTTTTGACTAAGGTATATGTCCCGAGGGAGCAAGATTCTTCAATTAATTAACACAGTAAGTGGATGTGTACACATGTTACACCAAGGACCTCAAAAAAATAAAAAATACATCCAAGTCCATACATTTAGCACAAAGGACCCTAAAGTCAAATACTTGAAAATTTTGGTAACATGGTCTATAGAAATGAGGGGGAAGATTCTAGAATGGTGGAGAAGTGTGTTTTGAGGTTTGTGCATATAGCATTTCATTGTTATGAAGACTATCAATAGAATCTTCTAGATGCTAGAATGGAAAAGAAGATCCAATAGCTGGAAATGTTGGGATTCGTGAGTCTTGATCCAACAATTAATATTCAAAGTTTTTTGTACACCATATAGTATTAAGATAGTGGTAATGATAAGACTAGTATACATGCTTAACAAAAGAAAACAACACACATCTCACTTTCAGCATATCTTTTTGAATAAGATGCACGAATCTACCAGATCCGGGAACTATATCATAAACTATATATGATGTCAATGTGGTCATGACCTTGGCTATTCAGGTCAAAACCATGAATGTTCATACACCATAGGCAAATACACATTATGAAGAAGCCAGAGCATTTTTTGTAATCAAAGGTGTCAAAACACATGTTTCTCATTTTTTTCTTAGCATTGTATAGTGTACAAATAACTTTGAATATTGACCGTTGGATCAAGACCCAAATCCCAACATTGTTAGACGTTGGATCTTCATTTCCATTTTAGCATCGAGAAGATACTATTGATAGTCTTTCTTTTCTTATCTTACCACTATTATATATAGTGTGCGGACAAAAGTTTGAAAATTAATTTATGAAAATTCGTTAAAATTATATGTCTGTATTTTTTTAATAAATATATGCATGTATTTGAACTATTAATGACTGACAAAATGTTTTTATTGTCTAGTGTCTAAATAATTAAACATAGTTGAAATTTGGGGCTTAAGTGTGAGATGTTTTCTTTTCTACGTTGCTTTGGATCAGAATGAATATTGGGTGGTAGATACAGGGGCATGTTGATCCGAGAAGCCTAGTAGTGGGCACGTGGAGTAGTAGTTGAACAATTTCAGAAAACACTTAAAATCCAAAATATAAACATTAGTAGGAAAGATAGTTTATAGCCAAAATACACCCTTCCTAGTGCCAAAAGAGACCTTACCTCCGACTACTATTACATTAACTAGTAAACTAGTGGTACTTATCTACAACTAAATTAACTAGTAATTCATCATTACCATCGCATTAGGATCACTTAGCCGAAGATTAAGACCAATTCATCTGTTGATGCAAATGCAAAAAGACAACACCTTGATCATTCAGTACTATCCATCAGCCGCGATAATGTACCACGGCGGCACCGTGAGGAACATCAGATCTTCGAGGCCAACACTGTTGGGCGACGCGCAGCTTGTTGGCTCAATGACCCCATTAAGGGTGTTCGTCGAGAAGTCCGTCGGCGACTGCGGGCCAGTCACGCACAGCTTCACCCTGTACCGGGGCCACGAGCATGAGGCCGCCCTAACGCACACCAAGGAAATAGTGGCGGCCTAGCCGAGCTTGCCGATAATGAGGATGAACATGGTAGCGTCATCACCGTAGAAGATGACGATGGATGGTGGAAAGGAGGATAACGACATCATTACTATACACTCCATGGGCTGGCCATACGATGGCCTATGCACTTGTACCTTGTGGACATTGTTGAGGTGCAAAAGGAGATCGACCGGCGAGGTGGTGAATATGCAGCCAATCTCCATGCAGCCGCACAGGTTGTACAGGCACGTGACCTTGTGGTCGTCGAGCTCATGGTAGGCGACCATGGCGAGGCAGCCGTCGTGGGGGCATAGAATAGTTATCGGTGCTAGCTCGTCTTTGTCCATCGTCGGCTAGCTCTTGGTGGAATCCGCCGACGCACCCAGCGTTGGAGTGGTTCCCTGGAAGCTCGGCTCGCTGATGTAGTGCCCGCAGTCCAGAATTTTTATGCAGCATTGAGGTTTTTTTGAACGAAGGTCGTAGAAAGTTGACAGGTGAGAGTAAATCAGGCACTTATTACCCTGTACAGTACTATACCAGAAAAACGGATCCTACCCGTGTGAGTGCTAAGAAGGTCTACACCTTTTTTGGAAATGGAGAAGGTCTACACCTAGAGAGAGACAGAGAAACCTGGGGCCTGGTACAAAGTGTACAGTGCTGCGGGGGAGAGAACGAGGACTGCATGCATGTCTTCAACACTATATGCCTTTTATTCTATCTGCTTGTTTCTTCTGGCTCTTTCTTTCTCGGCATGGTAGACTCGTTTCTATTTTCCATTTCTTTCGTGTGGTTAAAGCTTGTCTAGATACAGAGTACTACTTCTAGTACATTTGAACTAGTACTCCAGTAATACAGAGTATATGTACTTTTATACTCGAGTTGTACTATCAGTACTCCAATAGTAATACATATGTCTTCTTTTTACTATACTACTACTCCAGTAGGTAGGAATCTATGGTGGTGGGTGGCGGGTGGCGGTGGCTATTTGCGGCTTTTTACTACTCCTAGGGCGGCGGGCAGCAGTGGCAGTAGGGTTCTAGTAGTACGGAGTAGTACTCGAGTACTCCTACTCACTGATTCATTAAGTAAGACTTCAGTAGTGTACTACAGTCCTGTACTGCTCAGATGCAGTTGTCATCATACCACGGTTCCTAGGGAGATGCCAGAGACATAGGTGCTCAAATGCACATCCCAGGTGGTCCTCAATGCCTAGAGATTGGATAAAGCCTTGCTTCCTGACCACACAGCCAAGGCAATTCATTTTGCTACTCTCTACTACTATTTCTCGGTGTGTTCCGAAATTAACTTCACACCTTGCGATAATCTGTTCCATGGATCCACTAGGCAATTAATGTATCGAGAACGAGTGAGAATTGTTTGGCAAGATTAAACTTCTTGCTAAGAATATGCATGCCTAGAAATTTGACCATGTTTTGAAAACAATCAAAGAGGCTATGATTCACCGTGTTTTGAAATTTTGTTGTGTTTCAAAATTAACTTCACACCTTGCGATAATCTGTTAAGTGGACCCACCATCAGGCAGTCAACGTATCGAGAATGACTGAGAGTTATTTGGAAAGATTCAACTCCTTGCTAAGAATATGCATGCCTCGAATGACCGTGTTTTGAAAACAATCAAAGAGACTATGACTCACCGTGTTTTGAAATTTTGGTAGTGTTTCGAAATTAACTTCACACCATGCGATAATTTGTTTAGTGGACCCACCACCGGGTAGTTAATGTATCGAGAATGAGTGAGAGTTTGGAAAGATTCAACTTCTTGCTAAGAATATGCATGCCTAGAAATTTGTCCGTGTTTTGAAAATTATCAAAGAGACTATGACTCACCGTGTTTTGAAATTTTGCCCATGTTTCGAAATTAACTTCACAACTTGGGAAAATCTGTTTAGTGGACCGACCACCAGGCAGTCAATGTATCGAGACGAGCGAGAGTTTGGAAAGATTCAACTTCTTGCTAAGAATATGCATGCCTAGAAATTTGACCGTGTTTTGAAAACAACCAAAGATACTATGACTCACCATGTTTTGAAATTTTGCCCTTGTTTCGAAATTAACTTTACACCTTGCGAATATCTGTTCAGTGGACCCACCACTAGGCAGTCAATGTATCGAGACGAGTGAGAGTTTGGAAAGATTCAACTTCTTGCTAAGAATATGCATGCCTAGAAATTTGACCGTGTTTTCAAAACAACCAAAGAGACTATGACTCACCGTGTTTTGAAATTCGTGTTTTGAAATTTTGGCCGTGTATCGAAATTAACTTCACACCTTGCGAAAATCTGTTCAGTGGACCTACTACCGGGAAGTAAATGTATCGAGATGAGTGACAGGTTGGGAAGATTCAACTTGTTGCTAAGAATATGCATGCCTAGAAATTTGACCATATTTTGAAAACAACCAAAGAGACTATGACTCACCGTGATTTGAAATTTTGGCTGTGTTCTGAAATTAACTTCACACTTTGCGATAATCTATTTAGTGGACCCACCAGGCAGTCAATGTATCAAGAACGAGTGAGAGTTGTTTGGCAAGATTCAACTTCTTGATAAGAATATGCATGCCTCAAAATTTGAATGTGTATTAAAAATAATCGAAGAGACTATCACTCACCGTGTTTTGAAATTTTGGCTGTGTTTCAAAATTAACTTCACACCTTGCAATAATATATTCACTGGACCCACCACAATGCAGTTAATGTATCGAGAACGAGTGAGAGTTTGGAAAGATTCAACTTCTTGCTAAGAATATGCATGCCTAGAAATTTGACCGTGTTTTGAAAATAATCTAAGAAACTATGACCTACCGTGTTTTGAAATTTTGCCCTTGTTTCGAAATTAACTTTACACCTTGCGAATATCTGTTCAGTGGACCCACCACTAGGCAGTCAATGTATCGAGACGAGTGAGAGTTTGGAAAGATTCAACTTCTTGCTAAGAATATGCATGCCTAGAAATTTGACCGTGTTTTCAAAACAACCAAAGAGACTATGACTCACCGTGTTTTGAAATTTTGGCTGTGTTTCTAAATTAACTTCACACCTTGTGATAATCTATTCACTAGACCCACCACCAGGCAGTCAATGTATCGAGACGAGTGAGAGTTTGGAAAGATTCAACTTCTTGCTAAGAATATGCATTCCTAGAAATTTGATCGTGTTTTGAAAACAACCAAAGATACTATGACTCGCCGTGTTTTGAAATTTTGGCTGTGTTTCGAAATTAACTTCACACCCTTCCCATAATCTGTTCAACGCACGCACCAGTCAGTCAATGTATCGAGAACGAGTGATAGTTGTTTGGCAAGATTGAACTTATTGCTAAGAATATGCATGCCTCGAAATTTGACCATGTTTTGGAAACAACCAGAGAGACTATGACCCACCGTGTTTTGAAATTTTGGATGTGTTTCAAAATTAACTTCACATCTTGAGATAATCTATTTTGTGGACCCACCAGGAAGTCAATGTATCGAGAACGAGTGAGAGTTGTTTGGCAAGATTCAACTTCTTGATAAGAATATGCATTCCTCGAAATTTGACCGTGTTTTGGAAACAATCAAAGTTATTATGACTCACCGTGTTTTGAAAATTTGGCTGTGTTTCGAAATTAACTTCACACCTTGCAAAAATCTGTTCAATGGACCCACAGCAGGCCGCAGTCAATGTATCGAGAACGAGTGAGAGTTTGAAAAGATTCAACTTCTTGCTAAGAATATGCATGCCTAGAAATTTTGACCGTGTTTTGAAAACAATCAAAGAGACTATGACTCACCGTGTTTTGAAATTTTGCCCGTGTTTCGAAATTAACTTCACAACTTGCGAAAATCTATTTAGTGGACCCATTACCAGGAAGTCAATGTATCGAGACGAGTGACAATTTGGAAAGATTCAAGTTCTTGCTAAGAATATGCATGCCTATAAATTTGACTGTATTTCGAAAACAACCAAGGAGACTATGACTCACCATGTTTTGAAATTTTGGTTGTGTTTCAAAATTAACTTCACACTTTGTGATAATCTGTTCAGTGGACCCACCAGGAAGTCAAACTATTGAGAACGAGTGAGAGTTGTTTGGCAAGATTCAACTTCTTGCTAAGAATATGCATGCCTAGACATTTGACCATGTTTTGAAAACAATCAAAGAGGCTATGACTCACCATGTTTTGAAATTTGGTTGTGTTTTGAAATTAACTTCACACCTTGCGATAATCTGTTAAGTGGACCCACCATCAGGCAGTCAATGTATCGAGAATGAGTGAGAGTTATTTGGCAAGATTCAACTCCTTGCTAAGAATATGCATGCCTCGAATGACTGTGTCATGAAAACAATCAAAGAGACTATGACTCACCGTGTTTTAAAATTTTGGTAGTGTTTCGAAATTAACTTCACACCTTGCGATAATTTGTTTAGTGGACCCACCACCAGGTTGTTAATGTATCGAGAACGAGTGAGAGTTTGGAAAGATTCAACTTCTTGCTAAGACTATGCATTCCTAGAAATTTGATCGTGTTTTGAAAATAATCAAAGAGACTATGACTCACCGTGTTTTGAAATTTTGCCCATGCTTCGAAATTAACTTCACACCTTGCAAAAATTTGTTCAGTGGACCTACCACCAGGCAGTCAATGTATCGAGACGAGTGAGATTTTGGAAATATTCAACTTCTTGCTAAGAATATGCATGCCTAGAAATTTGACCGTGTTTTGAAAACAATCAAAGAGACTATGACTCACCATGTTTTGAAATTTTCTTTGAGTTTCAAAATTAACTTCACACCTTGTGATAATCTATTCACTAGAGCCACCAACAGGCAGTTAATGTATCGAGAACGAGTGAGAGTTTGGAAAGATTCAACTTCTTGCTAAGAATATGCATGCCTAGAAATTTGACCGTGTTTTGAAAATAATCCAAGAGACTATGACTCACCGTGTTTTGAAATTCTGCCCTTGTTTCGAAATTAACTTTACACCTTGTGAAAATCTGTTCAGTGGATCCACCACCAGGCAGTCAATGTATCGAGACGAGTGAGAGTTTGGAAAGATTCAACTTCTTGCTAAAAATATGCATTCCTCGAAATTTGACCGTGTTTTGGAAACAATCAAAGAGACTATGACCCACCTTGTTTTGAAATTTTGGCTGTGTTTCGAAATTAAGTTCACACCTTACAATAATCTGTTCAATGGACCCACAGCAGGCCGCAGTCAATGTATCAAGAACGAGTGAGAGTTTGGATAGATTCAACTTCTTGCTAAGAATATGCATGCCTAGAAATTTTGACCGGGTTTTGAAAATAATCAAAGAGACTATGACTCACCGTGTTTTGAAATTTTGCCCGTGTTTTGAAAATAACTTCACAACTTGCGAAAATCTATTTAGTGGACCCACTACCAGGAACTCAATGTATCGAAACGAGTGAAAATTTGGAAAGATTCAAGTTCTTGCTAAGAATATGCATGCCTAGAGATTTGACCATGTTTTGAAAACAATCAAAGAGACTATGACTCACCATGTTTTGAAATTTTCGTTGAGTTTCAAAAATAACTTCACACCTTATGATAATCTATTCACTAGAGCCACCAATAGGCAGTTAATGTATCGAGAACGAGTGAAAATTTGGAAAGATTCAAGTTCTTGCTAAGAATATGCATGCCTACAAATTTGACTGTATTTCGAAAACAACCAAAGAGACTATGACTCACGGTATTTTGGAATTTTGGTTGTGTTTCGAAATTAACTTCACACTTTGTGATAATATGTTCAGTGGACCCACCAGGAAGTCAATGTATTGAGAACGAGTGAGAGTTGTTTGGCAAGATTCAACTTCTTGTTGAGAATATGCATGCCTCGAAATTTGACCGTGTTTTGAAAACAATCGAAGAGAGTATGACTCAGCGTGTTTTGAAATTTTAGTTGTGTTTCGATCACACCTTGCGATAATATGCTCAGTGGACCCACCACCAGGGAGTTAATGTATCGAGAATGAGTGAGAGTTTGGAAAGATTCAACTTCTTGCTAAGAATATGCATGCCTAGAAAATTTGACCGTGTTTTGAAAACAACCAAAGATACTATGACTCACCGTGTTTTGAAATTTTTGCTGTGTTTTTATATTAACTTCACACCTTTCCATAATCTGTTCAGTGGACCCACCAGGCAGTCAATGTATCGAGAATGAGTGAGAGTTGTTTGGCAAGATTCAACTTTTTGCTAAGAATATACGTGCCTCGAAATTTGACCATGTTTTGGAAACAACCAAAGTGACCGTGACTCGCTGTGTTTTGAAGTTTTGGCTCTGTTTTGAAATTAACTTCACACCCGCGATAATCTGTTTAGTGGACCCACCAGGCAGTCAATGTATCGAGAACAAGTGAGAGTTGTTTGGCAAGCTTCAACTTCTTACTAAGAATATGCATGCTATGAAATTTGACCGTGTTTTGGAAACAATCAATGAGACTATGACTCACCGTTTTTTGTAATTTTGGATGTGTTTCGAAATTAACTTCACACCTTAAGATAATTTGTTCAGTGGACCCACCACAAGGCCGCAGTCAATGTATCGAGACTGAGTGAGAGTTTGGAAAGATTCAATTTCTTTCTGAGAATATGCATGCCTAGAAATTTTGACCGTGTTTTGAAAACAAACAAAGAGACTATGACTCACCGTGTTTTGAAATTCGTGTTTTGAAATTTTGGCCGTGTATCGAAATTAACTTCACACCTTGCGAAAATCTGTTCAGTGGACCTACTACCGGGAAGTAAATGTATCGAGATGAGTGACAGGTTGGGAAGATTCAACTTGTTGCTAAGAATATGCATGCCTAGAAATTTGACCATATTTTGAAAACAACCAAAGAGACTATGACTCACCGTGATTTGAAATTTTGGCTGTGTTCTGAAATTAACTTCACACTTTGCGATAATCTATTTAGTGGACCCACCAGGCAGTCAATGTATCAAGAACGAGTGAGAGTTGTTTGGCAAGATTCAACTTCTTGATAAGAATATGCATGCCTCAAAATTTGAATGTGTATTAAAAATAATCGAAGAGACTATCACTCACCGTGTTTTGAAATTTTGGCTGTGTTTCGAAATTAACTTCACACCTTGCAATAATTTGTTCAGTGGAGCCACCACCAAGTAGTTAATGTATCGAGAACGAGTGAGAGTTTGGAAAGATTCAACTTCTTGCTAAGCATATGCATACCTAGAAAGTTGATCGTGTTTTGAAAATAATCAAAGATACTATGACTCACCGTGTTTTGAAATTTTGCCCGTGTTTTGAAATTAGCTTTACACTTTGCGATAATCTGTTTAGTGGACCCACCAAGCAGTCAATGTATCGAGAATGAGTGAGAGTTGTTTGGCAAGATTCAATTTCTTGATAAGAATATACATGCCTCGAAATTTGACCGTGTTTTGAAAACAATCAAAGAGACTATGACTCACTGTGTTTCGAAATTTTGGTTGTGTTTTTGAAATTAACTTCACACCCTGCGATAATCTGTTTAGTGGACCCACCACTAGGCAGTCAATGTATCGAGAACGAGTGAGAGTTTGGAAAGATTCAACTTCTTGCTAAGAATAGGAATGCCTAGAAAATTGACCGTGTTTTGAAAATAATCAAAGAGACTATGACTCACCATGTTTTGAAATTTTTCCCGTGTTTCGAAATTAATTTCACACCTTGTGAAAATCTGTTCAGTGGACCCACCACTAGGCAGTCAATTTATGGAGACAAGTTAGAGTTTGGAAAGATTCAACTTCTTGCTAAGAATATGCATGACTAGAAATTTGACCGTGTTTTGAACACAAACAAAGAGGACTCACCGTGTTTTGAAATTTTGGTTGTGCTTCGAAATTAACTTCACCCCTTGAGATAATCTTTTCAGTGGACCCACCAGACAATCAATGTATCGAGAGCGAGTGAGTGTTGTTTGGCAAGATTCAACTCTTGCTAAGAATATGCATGCCTTGAAAGTTTCACTGTGTTTTGAAAACAATCAAAGGCACTATGACTCACCGTGTTTTGAAAGTTTGGCTGCGTTTTGAAATTAACTTCACACCTTGTAATAGTCTGTTCAGTGGACCTACTAGGCAGTCAATGTATCGTGAGTGAGAGTTTGGAATGATTCAACTTATTGCTAAGAATATGCATGCCTAGAACATTGACTCTGTTTTAAAAACAATCAAAGTGGCTATGGCTCACCGTGTTTTGAAATTTTGCGTGTGTTTCAAAATTAACTTTGCACCTTGTGAAAATCTGTGCACTGGACCCACCAAGAAGTCAATGTACCGAGAATGAGTGAGAGTTTGGAATGATTCAACTTATTGCTAAGAATATGCATGCCTAGAAATTTGACCGTGTTTTGAAAACAATCAAATAGGCTATGACTCACCGTGTTTCGAAATTTTGGCTATGTTTTGAAATTAACTTCACACCTTGCAAAAATCTGTTCAGTGGACCCACCAGGCTGTCAATGTATCAAGAAGGAGTGAGAGTTTGGCAAGATTCAACTTCTTTCTAAGAATATGCATGCCTCGAAATTTGACCGTGTCTTGAAAACAATTCTAGAAAGCAAAACAGATTCATAAACAACCTCAAAAATTTCAAATTATAGAAAGCAACACAAAGAGCCTCACAATTTTCAAAATATAAAAGGGTCATATATTTATAAACGTCCTCACAAATTTCAACTTATAAAAGGGATAAAAAAATCGTCACAAAATTGAAACTATAAAAGGGATCATGTATTTGTAAACATCTCATAAATCTTAGCTTATAAAAAGGATCACAAGATGACTCACGGATTTGAAATTATAAAAAAGCATCATAAAATCCTCACAAATTTTCAAATTACAAATGGAACGATTCCCAAAAAGCCACACAAATTTCAAATTATAAAAAACATCATTAGAAAAATCCTTCGGTTTTTCAAAGAACTTTTTTATGGCTTCGGTGTCAAACTAGTGATCTAGTGCCAAATTTGAACGAAAAGGGAGATAGCATGGAGATATCAAGCTCGTTGGATCGTAGAGGATCCTAAAGTGGGTGGCCATGATCCGTGTGAGGTAGATCTCGACCAATTAGGGCGCGAACCTACAACAGATACAAGAACACCTTGTGCACCCAAAAAGGTGTTTCGTGAATCTTTTTTTGGAAATTTTGATGAAATGACATATTGTGGAGCTACCAATGTTAAAAAATACATGAGAAAAACTATGCGACACCTATAGTGCAAACGGAGGACGTTTCCAATGAAAATCAGCATGAACTCAGAAAATGGAAGAGAGAGGAGAGGGGGAAAATCAATTTTCTATTTCTTGTGGGCAACCCACAAGCTTGAGGTGCACCTTAATGCTGATGTAGTCACAGGTGCCTTGCTGGTGAGCATCAATGGGAGCGAGGCTAGCTAGGGCTATGATTATGATGTTTGTGTGTCTGCTGGATTCTTCTAGCGTATGTAGACCGATGTTTCGTGCTTGCTTGATTTTCCAGGCAACGCAGCCTTTTTGACGTGTTGTGGTGACGGCCAGGGCATAGGGGAGAGCATGTGGCACGTTGGGCACAGTTGAGTTTTCAAATCAATGTGACATTAAATAATTTCAAATCAATGTCGCGCAAGGAGATGATTTACGTGGACTATACATAGGTTATTTTTTATCCATGGACTTTGTTATACTACTAATCCGTATTTCACTTATAATGATTGATATTAGTAATTAAAAAATACATGCGGGTTCCCAGGCTTCTTCCTTTTAGTATCAATTACCTGAATTCATGTGAGTAATTAATGTGGGTTTCTATGTATTGGCACCCTTCTTTCCTCGAACGCATGCAGAAATTAAGGGGAGGAAGTAATTTCACCTTCCTCGGTAATACAAGAGGTTTTATTGCGTCGCAGTGGAAGATGAAATGACAAACGAAGTACTTTTGCTAGTACTAGATCGCAAACACCGTTCCAATTTGCACTTGATAATACTAATATGCAATCTCCAAACATTATTATAGAAAGGAAGTAGAGGTGAAATTAAACAAAATTAATCCTAATACTTCTTCGTCTTCTTGGACATGGATCTTTACGCTGTCACCTTCATGCTAGCATCGTCCTTCCGCTTCCCGTGTCATCCCCTAGCTCTCGCCGTCTTCTTCTTCTTCTTCAAGCCTCCCACCTGCTTCTCCTTCCTCTTCTCATTGCCGTTGAAGGCGGGATCGAGTGCACTCTTCTTGGAGAAGAAGTCAAGAAATGGCCATAAATCTTCTGACCCCTCATCCTCCTGCTCATGCTCCCTCTTCTTCTTGCTGATGGAGGATGGATCGAGTGACCTCTTCTTGAAGACGGTGTCTCCTTCATAGATGAAAGACCAAGGATCCTCCTTCCCCTCCTCATCCTTCTCCTCTTTGATCTCTGTCGGCGGCGTCCCCTCCATCAGATGACGGTAAGCAGGGTCCTCATCAAAGAAATTACCTTCCCGTGTGTCGGAATAGTACGGGCCGTCAATAGACTCCTCGCTATCACCATGGTAGGGGCTGATATCCCTGTTTGCTCGTGCGTTGGACTCTTCAATGGAGGTGCACTGATCGGAGCAGCTGCGCGGCATTTTTGTGTGTGTGGTGGCTTGGCCGGCCTAAAGGGACAAGGAGAGACAGAGAGAGTTCTTCGCTATGTGCGTCCTGCCTAGATGGGAGAGGTGGTTGTTGTTGATGGCCCCTTAAAAAGGCTTGCTCGGGAAATCCAGGAGTTGCCACGTGCCATAAGAGCAGCCTGGCAGTTCCCTTCCATCATTTTTTATACTCCCTTCCATCGTTTTTTACAGAAGTTCCCTTCCATTGTTGAAACAAGATCGAACAGTTGGTACTCCTTTGCCCTGAGAGCATCAGCAGCGAGGATATTGCAAGTACCACCACATGTTGGGGAGGTTTTTGCACATAACAACAACCATAGACCTTTTCTGTGCAAAATACAGACATTTTCTGTAATCGTTGCACATAATACATAACCAGTCATTGAATGTTTCTTAGTTTTTTGGGTAACATTTCATAGTTAATTATATAATATAGTACTAAAATATATTTTTTATCTAAATTGACAATAGGTAAAGCTCAAAAAATAATTATAATTTTGATCCACATCCATAAAGTATCTGGTGTATTTTTGGTTCTTGTAAGTTGTATCATTTAGAAATCAACCTATTAGTAGGTACATAATTCCCGACATGCTCTAGATAAATGATATATAGATTCTATAATGATGGAAAGTGTGTTTTGAGGTTTATGCATAGCGTTCATTTTGCTAAAGACTATATCAATAGAATCTTCTATAATGTTAGAGTGGAAGTAAAATCCATCGGTAAGCATTGTTGGGGTTTCCAATCTTCATCCAACGGTTAAAGTTCAAAGTTATTCCTACACTGGGTATGCTAAGATAATTAAATGTATAACATGCCATTAGAATCTTTGTGGTTTTTGTATAGCGTTCATTGTGCTAAGGACTATCGATGGAATCTTCTATGTGCTAGAATGGAAAAATAGATCCAAGAGTTAACATTGTTGGGATTTTCCAGTCTTGATTCAATTTTCATTGTTCAAAGTTACTCGTACATTATATAGTGGAAAGATTTGCAAGAAGTCACATGCTACTTGTTGGGGATCGCAGCAGAAAGCAAAAAAATTCCTATGATGTAACCCCAAAAACTGCCTAGAATCTATCTATGTAGTAATGCGGTAACGGCCAATGTGTAGAGAATACATACCCTTGTAGACCGTACGCGGTTAACGTTCCACGGGGAACATGGTTGAAGTAGTCATACTCGTAGCCGACCTCAAGGTCGCGAATCTCCTCGCAGGTCACCCCTTGCTCCTTCTTGATCTTCATCGTGTAACAGCTCCGGCTCACGACATTTAAGCACCCCAAGTGTTGCGCGTCGTGTCTTCGTACACATCCGGTGCACGATGAGACTTCAGGCTCCCTCATCCCACCGGGAGTGCGGAAGTTGATATCTGGCTAGGAATCCCTGCAGCGCAACGGCATACTGCAGGTGTGCCTTGATCGCACAGCCCAGACTTGGGGCCATGGTCACAAGGTATAGAGAGAGGGAGGGAGAAAGTCAACCAAAAGACTTCTCTAATTATGTGTTTTAATCCCACCCATGGGCACCCCTTTATATAGGTGGAGGGGGTGTGCCCTCCCCATTGGGTTATCCATGTGGGACTATTCATAAAGGAAAAATACAGGAATAAATTCGTACAGCCGGATGGGCCAGCGGTGGCCCCATCGGCCAGCAAGCAAGACTGGCGCTGCTAAGCGGGCGCCCTCGCAGACCCAAGGCAGCGGCATGACAACACCAGCAGCGCCAAAGTGGGCTGGCCTGCACGCGAGGCCTATCAGCGGCGGCGGGAGCTGGAACCCGGGTGGGCCAGCTCTCTGCTGTGACAACCCGGCTTGCCGCCATGACTTGCACCGCCTTTGGCAGCAGACGGTGGGCTGCCTACTACTGCCCGGCTGGCTGGCTGGCTCCCCCGAGCCCCGCATGGGCCGGGGTCGAGCCAGGCCGGACGCCGCGACTGGTAACTGGCGCCCACCCCCCGTGAGGCGGCAACTATCTGCCGCCCACGTGGGCTGTTTCTTTTCTTTTTCCTTTTTATTTTTCTACAGCTTTTATTCTAGGCCTTTTCCCTCTAGGATTTTGCCTAATATAAAAGTTGCCTTTATAAATTTTAATCTAAATATTATTTAGAATATATTAATTCACAATTAACATATAATAAATATATATTTAAATTCCCATTTATCCGGAAACACTTTTCTAGTCTTTTCCTTTATTCTTTCTCCGAACAACTTCGGATCTCTCCGCGGAACGATTCTGGCTTTCTCTCTTTCTCAACTGCGATTCCATTTTACGAATGATCGCTCTCATCGTACCCTTAAGTGTATCCTCTCACGGCTCGGGAATGCTCTAGACATGATATGTATCAATGATCAACAAAGGGACCAGGGATACCCTTGTGACCCCTATGCATTCCTGATGACAATGTCATTTGAACCGCTAAATGTATCATCCTCTTCCTTTTGTTTCTTGATACAACTTGTCCGAGATCCGATCATTGGTATCCCATACCTTGTTCAATCTTGTTCACAACAAGTTCTGTTTTCTTGTTACCGTGATATTACGTCCCCGTGACCTAGTCACATTTTGCAACATTTATGGATGCAATCTCACCAAGCCGGCCGTATCTATCTTTACCCATCAAGTGGGTGAACAAATCCCAGTCTTGCAGTCACATGTCATCAACTGTTCCTTTGGAATAACCCAACATACACCTTTATGGCCACTATATTACCAGATGATGGTTGATGTAGTCAAAGCAGCCCCGGGAAACAGTGAGTAATATGAGCTCACGGTCTAAGGAGAAGGAGTCTAGGTATAGTTGTTGCAACAATGAACTATATGACTTGATCGTGTTGCAATCCTTCGAGGAATGTCCAATCACATCATTCTCCAATGATATGATCTCATTGTTAGTCGGCATAAATGCCCATGATCTTGAAACCCATATCATCTTCATGACCAACGAACTAGTATAAATAGAGGCTGCTAGGGACTTGGTTGTTTCATACTACACCTGTACCAATGTTTCTACTTGGCATAGTTCTAGCACAATATGAAACTATTATAAACTAATTGAGATATGACAATAAAAACCTATTTATTATTTGCCTCTAGGGCATATCTCCTTCAGTCTCCCACTTGCACTAGAGTACACATAATCCATCTCACATTTTACTCATATAAACCATATACCATATGCGTTTACAGATCATGCATGCTCATGGGAAACGTCATGTCCATGTTCTGTTCTACCAGATCATTATGTCTTTTGCAAATCGGTAATGGCTTCCTAATTTTGACATTCACTCCATTATCTTATAATGGGTCGAAGTATTTGTTTGGCGACAAAGTGAGACTTTTGTTTCTAGTGTTTATGATGACGGTCATTTTCACTGTTGTCATCTAAACTTCAAAACACACTTCGCTATCCTTTGTGTGTATACTGTAGTCAGGGCAGCAGAACGAGGCCAGATTCCAGGAGCTTACAATGACTTTAGATCAACCTCAACACTACTAGAAAATGGCCTATAGATAGACAAGATGTGTTCAGATGCATTGAAAGCATGCGCTATCGATGGCGCGCAGAAAGCATGCGCCACAGAAGATTGGAAGTTCTGTGGCGCATTCTCCAAAACATGCGCCACAGAACAT
Source organism: Avena insularis (assembly GCA_023614405.1). Classification (NCBI taxonomy): domain Eukaryota; kingdom Viridiplantae; phylum Streptophyta; class Magnoliopsida; order Poales; family Poaceae; genus Avena; species Avena insularis. The sequence continues at coordinate 109,315,545 of CM042692.1, forward strand.
GGAGGGGGCCCCACCATGGAATCTAATTCACCCAAGTTCTGTGGCGCATGTTGTCATATGCGCCACAGATGTGTGTCACTTCTATGGCACATAAGTCCGACATGCGCCACAAAACTTGGAGGTGGGCCCCACACAGCGAATCTTATTCACCCACTTCTGTGGCGCATATGGACTTATGCGCCACAGAAGTTTCACATCTGTGGTGCATTTCCTCCTTATGCGCCACAGATGAGCGCGTCCAGATCCATGTTAAAAAGATGACAAGATCTAGCTTTCTTATCTATCTATCCAGCACCAACCATTTCACATCTCTACCTCCTCCCAACTCGTCTTCCTCCTCCCTCACACCCCATCTTACCCATAGTTTCTCCATTTTCTTATAACTAAACCTACTTTAATCCATAGATTGGTAAGTGGAAGCTTCGCTCCAACTTCTAGATCTAAAAGTTCCTTACTTTTCTCTCTCACATCTCTCTATTTGTTTTACTAATTTCCTCTCCACCAACTTGCATTGTAGATCTATTTGTCCACACTCTCTCATCGCGCGGTCTCGTCTCGCTATTATTGTGTCTACTATAGGTGAGTTCTTGGCCATCATGAACATGTAGGTGAAGCTTGGCGCGCGCGCGGTGTGTGTGTGCGATCCATGGCGAGACGATTCTTGTGTGGTGCATGAATGTTTGCAATGGGAGGAAGTTCCTTGTTGGTTGCTTGTTATTGTCGGGCCCGACCGGTGTGGTTGCATGGATGTTTGCCGAAATGTTGATTCATTTCCATTTCGGCAAATTTTTGCACTACCCATATGTCCTAATTTTAGGAAAGGTCATGCCGAATTTTTTCCGGCTAGCATTCATGCATGTGTGTTTTCATATGGTGTGGTTCTCACCTATACTCTCTGTTTTGACCGCTCAGGCAACCATGGTCCTCAAGATGAGCGAAGGTCGAATTGCTAGGTACAAGAAAGGCGCGAAGGAGGACATGATTCTGAACAACAAGACCATGATAAGATGTCCATGTCGAACATGCAAACTGCAGCGCTAGATCGACCCTGAATCTAGAAAATTGGAGGGTCACCTGCTCAGGCGCGGTTTCATGCGCGACCTCAATGAGGCGCCGGCAGGACATGGTGGTGGTCACGAAGACGTGGGCGGGTGAGAATACGAAGAGTCTACCTGGCATGATCATCATGATGAAGGAGATGCCAGCGGGCATGATCAGCATGGAGAAGGAGATGGCGACGGGCATGATCATGAAGAAGGAGAAGACGCGAACACACGGACGCTGCTAACTTCGGTCTTGTAGGACCCTCATGTTCAAGAACTGCTCCTTAAGGAGACGAGCAACGACAAAGCTGCAGCCAGAGAGAAAGCCAAGCTAGCCCAAATGGAGGTAGATAGGATGACTCCATTGTATCCTGGGTGTCGTCCCGAGGATACACGTTTGAGTGTAACGCTCAAGGCTCTAGATATGAAGGCCGAACACAAATGGACCAATGTGAGCTTCAACGCAAACATGGAATACTGGCACGACCGACTTCCTAAGGGGAACACATTGCCAACAAGTATCGAGGAGGCCAAGAAAATCGTGTGCCCTCTCAACCTACCACACATTAAATACCACACATGCATCAATGATTGCGCACTTTATCAGAACGAGTACACGGATAGAACCACATGTCCGGTGTGTGGCCAAGGATGGTACAAGATAGGGAACAAGAAAGTTCCTCGAAAAGTCGTATGGTACTTTCCTATCACCCCTCGTCTGTAGTGATATTTCGTAGATCCTAAGGAAGCAAAGCTCATGCAATGGCACACGAAAAGAGAGAAACCCGAAGATGATCCAGAGAAGGGCAAGATCCTGACACACCCTTCAGACGCTAGCCAGTGGAACACATTAGACATCAAGTTCGAAGAGTTCGAGCACCGATGGACTCAATCCTTTTGGAAACTAGAGTAGCACGCATAGCACCTGGCCCGTGTTTGTATGGCCATACAACCTCCCCCCGTGGCTATGCACGAAGCAAAGGTATGTACACATGAGCATTCTTATTCAGGGGCCAAAACAAGCAGGTATCGATATGCATCTGTATCTCGGGCTATTGAGAGAGGAGTTAGCCAGCTTATGGGAGACGCCGGCCATACGTGGGATGCCTACACTAATGAATATTTCCATCTGAGAGCCACGTTGCTCACGACCATGCAGGACTATCCTGGTTACACATATGTATCGGCCCAGGTGAACCACGGACACAATGCATGTGTCAAGTGCATGGATGAGACACCGCATCTCCAGCTACCAAGGGATCCCGGGTCTTCGAAAACCGTGTTCCAAGGTACTCGAAAGTGGCTCCGCATGGATCACCCGTGGAGAAAACGTGGTGACCTATTCAATGGTAAGGACGAGCTCGAAAGAGCCCCGCGTCCGAGGAGCGGCGAAGAAATCGAGGAGCTTTTGAATAATTGGGTAGATTGCCATGCGCCTGGAAAAAAACGATCGAGGACAAAGCCGCTGCTAGGTGTATGGAAAGCAAGGTCTGTTTTCTGGGACCTGCCGTATTGGAAGGTCCTTCACACTCCCCATAGCCTCGATGTAATGCACATTACGAAGAACGTTACGGAGAGTATGCTTGGCACTCTACTGAACATGCCGGAGAGGACCAAGGATGGACCAAAAGCAAGAAAGGACCTTAAATTGCTTGGCATAAAGAAAGATCTTCAGTACCCTGATAGTGATGATAATGATGATCATCAGGAAGGGACTCAAGGTCACCGCAAAAGAGTTTAGAAGAATGAGGTGGTGCTTCGCGCTGCCTGCTTCACTCTGAGTCTGGAGGAGCTCGAGCAGTTTTTTAGGTGCCTCTTAGGAGTGAAAGTTCCTCACGGTTACTCGGGCAAGATAAGCAGATATCTGGACGTGGCGAAGAAGAGGTTCAGCGGTATGAAGTCTCATGACTGTCATGTGCTGATGACGCAGATACTCCTCGTTGCGATCCGTGGGATAATGGACGAGCATGTCCATGAGACTTCTACGGAAGATCAAAAACTCATATTCTCCTTGTCGCAGGGCCCAGGGCACAACCTAAGGACCTATCAGTCATACGACATAAACGGTTACAGATTCTACACCGAGGAAGAGGACAAGAATAGTGAATATCAAAACTCAGGAGTAACTATGTTATCCTTTACTGATGACGAGACTACTGTGATGGAAAATTCTACGGAAGGATCGAGGAGATAGGGGAGCTCGACTACTATGGAGAGATCGTACCGATATTCCGTATTAGATGGGCCAAGAACATGGAAAAAGAAGGCCGCTATTTCACCACAATGGTTATACCAGATGCCAAATCAACAAAGAACGCCTCCGCAAAAAATGAGCCTTGGGTACTCGCTAACCAAGTTGATCAATGCTTTTTTATTACCAACCCATCAAAGCCCAACCGTGTTGTATTTAGGAGGGGCAAGAGGAGCATCATCGGAATGGAAGGAGCCGCCAACGAGCAAAACTTCGACAAAAACAGCGACCCGAAGATCGAAGAGGAATTCGACAAGTACTTCGACATGCCTACTACTACTAAAGTAAGAAGGAAGACCACACTGCCTACTAAAGGTTGTCCATTCACAAGAAGAAATCTCAAAGTTCACGGGCTAAAGTATTCAACCACGGCAAAAAAGGGCAAGAAGATTGTGAAGAGACACTAGCAATTATGTGACCTTTTGGTGTATTAATTCGTGTGGGTATAATGTGATATTAGTGTGACTTTTTTGTGTATTAATTCACATGTGTGCTCGCAAATATATATTAGTTATAGACTAAAACATACACGTGATATTCGTGTGGGTATACAAATTCACATTTGTGTGTGACAAGCACATATATATATATGATTCAGGAGTTTTTTTATAACTATGCATGTGTATATGTTCTTGATTTTTTGAATAAATATGCATATGTGTGTATAGGTTCTTGATTTTTTTGATAAATAAAATATTTTTTTAAAAGGAAAAAAGTCTGAGACAGCCAGGATTCGAACCTGGCTGCCCCAGGATGAAAGCTTGCGAGCAAGACCACTAGGACATGTAGCTGATCTTGTCAAACTACGATGCCGCTTTTGTTTTGGACTATGCCCAAAAGTTTTGTGGCGCATATCATAGTAATGCACCACAGAAGTTGTAAATTCAGTGGCGCAGTTTAGAGGAATGCGCCACAGAACTTTTACACTTAGCCAAATAAACGGTTTGGCCTCCCCTGCTACCTTCTCCATTTCTTTCCCTCATCTCGCCCGCCCGCAAACCCTAGCTAATTTCCCTCGCTGTCGAAGCCGCTGTGGAGGAGAGCCCGTGGAGGAGAGCCCCATCACCGCCGCGCCGGAGCCCGTGGAGGAGGAGGCCCACCCCGCCCCGCCCCGCCTGTGACCTAGGAGGAGGAGGCCCGCCAGTGCCGCTCCAGAGCCCGTGGAGGAGGAGGCTCGCCCCGCCTCGCCTACAGCCTAGGAGGAGGTGGCCTGCAACGTCCGCAGCAGGTGCACTGCCGCCACCCTCATCGACAACCACCTCCCCATCCGTAGGTACACTTCCCGCTCTCTTCTTTTCCCCCTCTCTGCAAGAATGCTCTAGTCAATTTTCAGATTGCAAGAATACTTCTATGAATTTTAGTTTAATACTAGGAAGTTGCAAGAATGATCTAGGGCTTGCATCAGAGCTTAGTTTAGTACGACGCGGCCTAGGTTACTTGTAGTGCTAACATCTGTGAGCTACTACTACTACTACTGCTAGCACAAGAGAGAGATGGCACTCACTCACTGGGGCTACCTTGGCTAGGGTACTGAATGATAGGTAGTGCTACTGTCATTAGTCTGCAGGAGATGTACATACACTGTACCTGTTGTTGGTCCATGCATGCATGAAAACTAGAAAAAATAGCCTTGTGGTACAATCAAATTCTCAAGAACCAACGAGCAGCATGAATAGTGGAGAGAACAAACAGGGTTATTTGGAGAATCTCTTTCTGCGTGCGCAGCAACCTTTAGTAGTACTACTGTGCTAAGAAAAAATCAAGTGAGAAATAGAAAATGGTGGGAAAAAACCTGGCCAGTTATTTTTATTCCATTCTTTATACGTATTCCAAGTCACAAAAGACTGGCTGCTATCACTCTGATTATTCGCACTGCCTTGTGGAATAATATCGTGAGAATTTTTTCTGAGCAATGTGCATTGGCATTAGAACAACAACACAGAAGGAGAGAGCTTACATAGTTGGATTACGTGATGATGCACTGCATGCATGCTAAACATAAGAACCAGCATCTCTAACATGAGAAAAATAGTTCATTTATTTGAACTAGACTAAAATAGATGGTACCCTAAAGGTTTCAGACATGCATCTCTAACTGTAACTACTGGGGTCCCCTTTTCAGCATACCAAGCTTTCTAGTTTACTCTAACATATTTTGTTTATCCTTTTAGACTTTTAGTTAGGTACCTTCTTCACTTCTATTACACTATATATTTCATTCAAATGTTATTTTTTACTGTTCCATATATTGTGTGAATCTGGTCTATGTTATTTAGCATTTTAAGGAATGTCTTGGATACTTTGCAGACTGCTTTTATTTCCTTTGCACTATCCATAGAGAATTCGTGCTTCCCTTTCCAGTGCTCCCAAGAACATCTATGTATGTTTGTTTCTATGCCCCTAGTTTCCCGATGATTATTGCTACGACACTTGTGATGTTCAGCTTTTTTCTGCAACTGTTGTACTATTCTCTGTCTCTGTGCAAGAAGAAGAGAGAATGTGCAAGGTAAAGTGTGTGTAAAGTGAACTATACAAGGTAAAGTGTGTGTACTATAACTTGATAGCCTGTGTGTGTGCAAGAAGAAGAGAGAATGTGTGTGTCTCTATGTACTATAACTGCTACTCAGTTTTCATTCAGTAGAAGCACATGTCTGGTATATATTTGTTATACTGTATCTGTTATATATCTGTTATACTGTATCTGCTACTCAGTTTTCATTCAGTTTTCATTCAGTAGAAGTTCTTCTTATACATGTATCTGTTATACTGTTGCGTGAATGATGGATGGGGCTGCATGGATGATGATGCTGGGGTCAATGCATGGGGCTGTCAATATGGGGATGGGGTGTTTTTTCTTGCAGGGATTTCATTTGATTTTCCTATTTCTACCGAAGTGTCGATTCACTTCCGTTTCGGTTGAGAAATGGGCACTCCTAGATCAAAAAATTAGCAAAGGTCATGCCGAGTTTTTCGGCCAAGATTTGTGCTAACTTTTTGCCTCTTTTAAATAGAGTAGTGCAAACATGTCGGGCAACAAGGAGTCTGGCCCTTCTAAGCACATGATCAGCGTCGAAGAACAAGCTAGATAGGCCAACCAGTCATTCTGGCAGGGGTCCCAGCAGCAGGAGGAGGAGGAGGCGATAAGGATGACACCACTACCGGAGGAGGAGGCGACCGTCGCCAGAGCTGCTGGGGCCAATGAGGGCGGAGATCCTGATTACGAGGGGGATGAAGACGACTACGATGGAACTAGTGAAGGCGGCGGCAAAGAGGATGACAACACTGATGGCGGCGCCCGCACCGATGGCGGCGAGCGCATGGATGGCGGTAGCGGTAACCCGGCCGCTTCTCAGAAGAAGAAGAAGAAGAATGAACAGAAGGAGCAGAAGGTGCCAGTGCTCGCGACCGTCTGCAATGAGTTCACTGAGGTCATAGAAAGTGGCCTACCCATTGCGCCTGAGGTGATTGCTAAAGGGTACGGCCTGCAACTCAGGTGCATCGTCTGGGAAAGCATATCGATTAACACGAAGTACATCAGACATGCTGACCATGCAACTTTGGTCGATAACCTCCTTAAGAAGCTTCACAAGTGATACGGATTCCCAGAGCAGTTTAGAAACCTCGAGAGAAGTAAGAACCCGGTGAACAAACTAGCCCTCACAAAGATGAGCAATGCCTTGAGCAGCTGGAAAACCCGGGTGAAGAATAGCATTGACAAAGGTGAAAGCTGGGAGGTTATTAGTAAGAAAAATCCGATGCTCGACGAAGAGGAGTTTAGGATATTCAAGGTGGATATAGCTACCGCTGATGCTATAAAATGGACTCAATGGGGAAGGAGTATGCGGGAACAGAACATAGGTAACCACCGCCTTGGAAGCGGCGGTTATAGGGGGAAACAAGCCATTTGGGACAAGTAGGACGCCGAGCTTGAACTCCTTGGTAAAGACAACCCTTGGCTTAAAATCATGGACTTGCAGCTTAGGCAATTTGTTCGGGCCCGCTACTACCTGGACAAGGAAATAGGGGAGTTCATCACCGACGATCTGGAGGTGAAGGACTTCGATAAGAATATGGTAAGGAATTTATCGCCCATATCAAGTCTATTGTGTTCTAATTAAGATAATTAAGCCAAGAATCTAAATGGGTTCACCTTTCCTTGTCTCTGCAGGAGGAGGAACTGAACGCTACTGCCATAGAGTCGTCCCAGGATTCGACAGAGCCGTGGGACACGGTTTTCAACCGGGCGACCAATGCTTACAAGAAGAGGGTCAAGGGGTTGCCGCCGTCCTCAGTTGGCCGTGTGTCCGGCTTCGGTACGAGCATGAAGTTCAAGGAGTTCTACAAAGAGGACGCCAAGAAAAGAAGGGAGAGGAAGAACCAGGATAAAGCCTCTGTTGCAGAGCTGAAGATGAAGGTGCAGACACTGGAGGAGAAGGCGGTGGACCAAAAAACGGTGGACAAGTTAGTGGAAGAGAAGCTCCGCTCGATGATCCCCCCTGAGTTTTTCGAGGGGCTTACTGCCTGGAATGCGGGAGCTCAATAGGGGCCGATACATCTGCCCAGCTTAAGCGGCAGCAAATCGGGCATCAATGTTACCGTGTCGCTGGACCTAGTGACCCCGCCGGCCGTCAACGTCGGGACGCAGCCCCTCGTTTTGGTCACACCGACGCCCCCTCCCACCAAAGATACCAATAAGGCGCAGCCGACGGCGGTGGTGCTTCGTGAGGCACCCGAGCGGGAGATTGCAGATGATGATAGGCCGGCCACCGGCATCGGCCGTGTCTCTACATTAGCCGAGATCCATGCCATCACCAAGGTAACTAATTAGTTAGTGCACGTCATCTCCTTTATGCCTTTGATGTATGACTGTTGCCATCTCATGACGCCCAACAACATGTTTTTGCCTCAGGACACTTCTTGCGTACTCCTGCTTAAAGATGTCGACGGTGAGTTGAAGGATGTTGCCAAGGGTACTCTTATACAACCGGCGATCCGCACGATGCACAACAATCCAATGGATGATGACGTGATGAGGGTCAGGTTGGCTCGGGTGTTGCCAGGGTGCGATGACATGGACCCCCCCTTTCAACCTCAGGGAGCCGACGAACACAAGACCCTTGGGGAATGCTACAACTGGCCCTTGACATGGCCGAAGACCTAGATTTGTCTTGCAGGGGGAGCACCAGCGCCACCTCTCGACCGATCATCGCTCGGCTACCACCTCGAAAGCCAGTAGCCGCCGTTGTCGCCACCACCAGCCGTCACCATCAACTCTTGGCAGCGAGTGCACCGCCACATGGCAAAGACGTTGTGCCGCAACCGCCGTCGCCCCCGCTACCACCACCACATGATGGCACCCATGAAGATGATGATGAATTGTTCAATGTTGACGACTTCATCAACACCAGCGCCGCCAAAGGATTGTATATGCCTTCTGTGGATGAAGAACCCTTTGCAGCTCGCGACGACCATCAAGCTGGTCGGCCCAATACATGCACGCAGCGCCTGGTCTTCCATGGTCTTTCTCAAGAGACGCCTCCGGCCGCCGATCCACCACAAGAGAAACCGGGATTGGTTTTTAGCCCTAACACACTCCAAAAGGCGACTGATGAGCAGATGGCAGTGGCTGACACTGTTGTGAAGAAGAAGCACTATAGGAAGAGAGGTAATAATAATAATAAGGGTGCGAGCCAGCCTCTTCCGAAGAGGATCTGGGGTCAGGACGCCGTCGTCGTACCATCCACACAATTTGGCTTGCCCCGAGTGCATGTATCTGGTGATCCGATATTGACTCCGGATATGATCCACATTGCGGTTCGAGCCATGTTAACTTTGCACGAGGGTGTTAAGACACTAGAGGCCCTCCTTCTTAAAGACGAAGATCCAAATTACCCGGTTTTCACGGCCAAGGTGCCATTGGACGTGGGCTTCGTCGATGAACCCCCCGCGAATATATTCTTCATAGCGTTCGAGGACATATTCAAGCTCTTTCTCACGCAACGGCTGGACTATAACTTGGTCCGCCTATACGCGCTCAATTTGGCGCTCACGATAAAGAGACAAAGTACCCCGGAAATTGCGATAGTGGATCCCTACTACATGCAGGACAGCCAGTTGGTCGAAGGATCAGAGACACGGACCAAGGCGATAGCGTACCTCGAGAAGTTCATGGTGGACAACAAGAGGAAGGGCACACTTCTTTTTCCTTTCTTTCCCGAGTAAGTACACACACTCGCTCATCGCCACCGTAACTTATGCATTTCTTATAGATTTCTTTCCTTTGCTCTTTTTCCAACATTCCATTCCAATTGTGTTGCGTAGAGACAAATACTGCACACTCATCGTCCTTGCCCCGAGGTATTCTCTAGCCACGTATTTCGACTCGGGGAGTTTGACGAAGAAGAAAGACTACACCAGAATAAGGGGTGTTCTCAATGAGGCTCTCGAGGGCTACACCAAGAAGGGATGCACCTTCATAGATAAGGGAGAATGTATCAAGGATCGCAAACACATGTTTAAGCACGTGCTCGACTTCCCCTGCGTAAAGCAGTCGACTACTGGTGCCAAGGAGGCCTTCTACGTCCTCCATCACCTTAAAGGCTATGTTCGGGATTGCCATAACCTAACGCTGACATCTAGTCTCCGAGGATGGGCCGAAACTTTGGCGAAAATCGACGATGCTGATCTTAGTGAAGACTTCCATCGCATTCAAATGAAGTTGTCGCAAATCATCATTGAAGATGTCAACACAAGGGGCGGTGCCCTACAACAAGCCAGAGGGTTGAGTAAGAGGGAGATCAAAGAACGCCTCCGTAAGCAGGGTGACACAAGGACGTGGATGACGAAAGAGGGCTATCTACCGTTCCCAAAGCCGAGAGAGAAGAGGAAGTCTTCATCATGATCGATGTGTGCCTCTAGCATGATCCAGTGTGTGTATATTCTTGATGGACGCCTACTGTATTAGTGTGTGTGTGTCATAAACTTTACTATCTCGTGGTCGAAATGGTCATTGTTGTTAGACTTAAACTACCTTGTGGTCATGTTGTCGTTGAACTTATTTCTTCTATGATGATCTAACTTTTAGGTTTATGGATCCTTTGTTTTATATTCTATGAACATATATATATATGGATGTGAACCCTTTATTCATTCTTTTCGTTGTATTTTTACTAATATGCCTTGTCGTCTATAGAGATGGCGATGAGGTGGTATGTGGTGTACATGGGTAGGGTTCCAGGAGTCTACGAGGAGTGGGAGGATTGCCACAAACAAGTGAACAAGTTCCGCGGCAACATCTACAAAGGATACGCGACTAGAGAGGAGGCGATAGCCAAGTGGAGGAACCACTTGTGGAAGAAGAACCGGATGAAGATATTGGTCGGGCTAATGCTCTTGCTCACCATTATCACAACTGTATTCTATTTGATCTTAGTGTAGGCGGCGGTGGCCACTTCATATTTGTAATGTGAGATGATATGATCTTTGTATTCGGTGCTTGTGTAAAAATTTGGCACTTGACACTATATATGTATCTCGATCGGGCTCTAAGTGTTTGTATTATATATATGTCGGTTTTCATGCATCTACTACTTGTGCAATGTATTTTATACTCATCTGGATAAATACTGTATAAATCCTGTATAAATACCTGATTATACACCAGGAAAGTATTTTACTTTGAATATGTGTTACGCAATCAGTGGCGCATATAATTATATAGTCAGTGGCGTATGGAATTTCTGTGGTGCATACACGTAAATGCGCCACAGAAGTTCTTCCTGTGGCGCATATGAAGAAATGCGCCACAGAAGTCTCGAACTTCTGTGGCGCATATCCATATGCGCCACGGGAAGAAGATATCAGTGGAGAGATACTAGTGGCAACTAGGATATGCGCCACAGAAGATGTATTTTCATGCACCACAGAAGAGCTGTTGCCTAGTAGTGCGAGGGCTTTCTCATGGGCACTGGGCCCTGGGACACATCATTCTACATTAAAAGCAAACTATCCCTGCCATAACATTATACATCACATCAGATGTAGCCTTTATACTTCTATATCTATGTAGATCCTAGTGCATGAAATGCATCTATGTCACTTTCATTGCTTCTTGCCATTTATGTACAAACTTAATTCTAGTTCAGTGATCAACTCAGGAATCACTTAAACACACGTTCTTACCGTTAAGAATTTTTCCTATCAACCAGAACTTCGGGTCACTTTATGTCGAGTATAGAACATGGTCATATGGAAGAACCTATGACTGAGGCATAGGAGATGCAACGCATCTCTTTCTTTCAACCATGGTTGCAATACTCAATGCTTCATATAGTAAGAACTACTTTCTCACATTGTTCCACTCTGAGCTTCTTCAGAATCCTGTCTTAGGACATTCTGAACATCTTTTAGAATCAAGTCCAGGAAGCATTCGACATTCAGTGTTTATTAAACTCACCAATCTATCTCGATAGATATTATTGTTTAATAACTTCAACTTCATCCTTATTTACCTATTTAAATGTTATTAACACCAATCACATCATTCACATATGTCGTCCACATATCCCATAATGATTTCACGCTCCCACTCAAATATGACATTCATGTTTGAGATCTAGGGATTTCACTTAGCTCCCACTCAAAACTAGGTCCTCTCAATAATCTTGGACATTCCAAAAATCTTTGATCATCATCAAATCAAGAATTCCACTAATGAGATTTCAATGACCATTCATTTCTCGTACTTAGGTCCATCACGCTTCTTTGTATTTTCTAGGTATGTCTTGCTCAAAACATGACAAGTGAATCAATAATATAATTCCACAAACTTGTAGAATATATAGTTGAATCCTACTTTCTTTAGTAAAAGTATTCCCTGAAACTTTATGATCACTATCATTGGTTTATCCTCTATATGTAGAGTTTGGTTTCACGAAACAATTCCGTTGCGCCACTCAACAATTCGGAGGTAAGGTCAAATACCTTGTTTTGATCTTTTACTTTCTTCCACCTGTATCTTTCATCAAGACACGTCAACTTTGGACAACAACAGGTTTGCCCCTTTTGTGGACTTATCGAAATCTCCAGAAACTCGAACTTGACATAACACTTATGGTGTTGTTTCCACGAATCTTTTGGATGTTCCTTTGTATTTCAAATGAGTGTTTGCTTATTTCGATCTTTAACTCTAAACGACAACTATAACCCTATAAGAGATGATATTATACCATATGTATCTTAATACATAATGATTATGATGTTTAGACATTTCAACATAGTTTGAATTCATCCAGTTATCATAATTTGTGAAACATCTTTCACAAGTCCTTTTTATGCTAAACTTAACTTGAATACCTTAGTCATGTCGATCAAATCGAAGAGACTTGTTAATTCAGTTAATTCAATATCCCATTTAGTTATGAAATCATTTGAACAATTCAAATCATTTCAAACTTCATGTTTCATTAAGTAAATACACTTATTCACTTAAGTCCACAATAAATGATTTCCACTACTTGTTGAAAATATGATACATCCTTATGTATAAGTTTCAACATTTCTTCGCATATCACTGTTTTACCAGTATGCGGATTTTTAGTCATTCTGCCCAAGAGGCATGGTTTTGCAAAGTTTCTAGATTAATCATCTAGGACCCCGATCTTTCATAAAGAACCTGCAATAACCAAAATGACTTAAACTGTAGTGTCATTTCATTATTAAACTTTGGATATTTTTTTAGCATTCTAATCCTTTATAAATGTTTAAACTATTATGATTAACATAGTGATGAGAATAACTTATTCGTAATCATAATGTGACCACAACGGTATTGTTCATAAGAGTAGTACAAACTGGCTTGTAACTTATTCATATGAATAATCGTCTCGCCAAAAGCAAGACACACATACAAGGATTACAAATTTATATTCAAGTCCACTAATCCAAATGACAAACTATGAGGGAAGAGGTGATGTCGGCCATCAACTATTTTGCTTGCCGTCATCAAGTCAAGTTGCCTCAAAACCAGCAATTCTCAAGCAGATCCTCATGTTTTCACAAAACGGGACAAGTATCAAATCTTTGCAAACTGCAACGAGTTTTGCAAGAAACACATTTATAATTTTGTATATCTAACATATACCTTTTTCATCCATGACCTCCATTTGCAATCAAGCCCTTCTAAGAGTTCTCAACTCTAATGCAAGATCATTAAGTGTTTTTGCAAACATTCTGGAGTCATCGAATTATCTCCTAATGGTTTTTGTATCAAGAAGAGAAGATCACCTTTTACGAGGATACCCCTCAGGCGTGGGTATTAATCTATGAAGTTGGACCCTTTTGCTAAGTTCCAAATTAGGCAATATATTCCCATGGTCACAAAGGACCTCACTGGGATAGGCCAAGGTCTACTAAGATATTTGCAAACAAACATCTAGACTAAGTTTATAATAAGAGATCAATTTATAATTGGTCTCCACTAAAATTTTCATACCCTAGATGATTTTAGTGATCGCATGATCCCTATCCTCTACACCTCCCCCGTGTTACACAACCATCAGTGCATTATCAAAGGTAGACATTCACTAATGCCAATCACATCATCCATGTGACTCATTCTCGATCTTTCGATCTCTTGTGTTCCGAGGCCATGCTTCTATGGCGTGTGCTGGCTTGTGGCTAATGTAGAGCTCGTTGGGAACCCCAAGAGGAAGGTGTGATGAGCACAGCAGCAAGTTTTCCCTCAGTTATGAGACCAAGGTTTAATCGAACCAGTAGGAGCAAGGAAACACCCCAAAGGTGTTACTAGCTGAGCTTTGGTAGGGCGCACTACCGGTGCTAGTAGCAACGTGAAGACCTACACAACACAACCACAGAACTTTGTCCCCAACTTGCGATGAGGTTGTCAATCTCACCATGTTTTGCGAAAAACAAAGGATTAAACGTATCGAATGGAAAGAAGTAAAAGTTTGCAGAAAGTAAACACAAAGCAGAAAAAGATTGTAGATTGAATTTAAAAGACAAGGACCGGGATCCATAGTTCACTAGAGGTGGCTCTCCTTAGATAGATAACATGCCAGGTGAACAAATTACAGGGTGGCAATTGACAAACACCGAGAAAGCAATACATGCATATACTAATCATCTTGACTCCTCTGAGACTTGATTGGGCATTACAACATAATACATAGACCGCCATCCAACTGCATCTATGACTAATAATCCACCTTCAGGTTATCATCCGAACCCCTCCAAGATTAAGTTGCAAGCAACAGATTATTGCTTTCTTAATGCGTGTAAAGTAAACAATACAATTGTTCTATGAACAAAGGATCGTTGTTTTCTCCCTAGTAGCAACAACACATCTAGTACCTTAGAGATTTCTCACTTCCCAGATTACCAGAGGCATGAACCCACTATCGAGCATAAATACTAACTCTTGGAGTTGCTAGCATATACTTGGCCAAGATAGCTACTAACAACGGAAAGCATGCAAGATCTCAAATAACAAAGACATGATAGAATCAATAATCAATCTGAAATAGCATCTCAATATCCATCGGATCCCTGCAAACACAATATGTATGGATTACAAATAGATGATCTTGATCATGAACGGAGCTCACAAGATCTAAACATGAAAGCACAAAGGAGGAGAAACCAGCCATCTAGCTACTACATGGATCCGTAGTCCAAGGATGAACTACTCACACATCACACCGGAGGCTTGCATGGTGATGAAGAAGGCCTCTAGGGGGAATTCCCCTCTCCGGCAGGGTGCCGGGAAGAGCTTCAGATCCCTCCCGATCTAGGGATGGAGATGCCGGCGGCTATAGACTCTTTCGTTGGTTTATGATCGGGTCCTTAGGGTTTTCGTCCCGAGGGCAACTTATAGGCAGAAGGAGAGGCCGAGGGGGTGCCGGGAGCGACCACACCACCCCCTGGCGTGGGCTAGGCCTGGCCACCCGGCCAGGTGGTGTGGCCGGCTCCTAGCCCCTCTCCATCTCGTATTCTGGCACTTGATCCCTTTCGGAAAAATAGGCACTTTGGCATTTGTCCCATCCAATTCCGAGAATATTCATTTCCTGACTTTCCTAGAACCAAAAACAGCAGAAAACAGGCAGCTGGCACTATGGCTCTTGTTAATAGGTTAGTCCAAGAAAACATATGAAAAGTACTCCAAAGTTGGAACAAAACACAAGAAAGTGGATAAAACCATGCATGGAACATCAAAAATTATAGATACATTTGCAATGTATCAACATCCCCAAGCTTAACTCCTACTCGTCCTCGAGTAGGTAAGTGATAAAAAGAAATAATTTTTGAGGTGACATGCACCATCAAAGATTTGATCAAAGTATTTGCAAAACATTCAAAGCTGGGATCATAGTACTTCAATCATAACATGAAAGACAAAGTTCTAGCAATAAGCAAAGAAACTATGATGCAACATGAAAAGGCACAAACAAAAGATTCATGAATAACAATGCTTTGCAAGACGTTTGTTTGTTTCAGATAAAGAAAACATAGCATAAAAGTATTCATCTTGTCCCTCAATAGAGTAGCAAATATAAATGCATAGGACACATTCAAAGTCCATAAGAGTGACTAGATACAATAGTTTCAAACAAGCAATAACAAGTTATGCATCAATCAACTAGTCTTGGGACAATGCACATAGAACTAAGAATGGCCACTATGCTCTCAAAGTAGGTTCATAAAGATAGAAGGTGGAGACTCAATATAATGGTGGAAGAAAGGCCTTTTGTAAAAATGAAGTAGGGATTCAAGTCTCATAAAGAGCTTCCAAAAATTATGATACTTAAAGCTTTCAGCTCTCATTGCCCCTATCATAAGCATCTTGAAGTGATTAAGGTTAAAGAGGACAAACTATGGTGTACATGCTTGACGAAGTATAAGTCAGAAATCTCATGTCCCTTGTATACGAGGGCCGCTCGTCATGCTACTCAAGTTTAGTCACCGGTAAGTTCTTGTCATTGTAAGTACATGTGTATCATTGAGAACCGCCAACGGGGTACCCCTTGCCCGATGATACGGAAGAATCCCCATATCAAAATGACAAGGCAAGCAGACAATGAGCATCTCAACATTCTTCTTATTTACCATGGGAATATGGTGCTTTTTTCTCTCTTTCCTCTTTTCATAGTATCTAGTATATTTTTTTTTTCTTTTTCTCTTTTCTCAATATAGGACTCTTTTTTTATAAGAAGAATGCTTCATAGACAACTCATTATGGTTACGCTATAGGTTTCCACCATGTCAGCATGGATTAGACTAGCGGCCCTGGCATTTCTCTAACACATATACATAACTCCATGGACTTACAAGCTCCCCTTTCATTTCACACCGACGACATCCATATACAAAAGAGCATGATATGAACTAGGTACAAGTACCAAGTGCAATGTTGAAAGCGTTCCCCATGAAAGCATGGTTCTGCTAAATCCCAACAAATAATTGCAAGCATATACAACATAGAAGACACAATGGTTGAAGTTTATTAAGGGCAAGTAAAGTAAAGTGTGCCATCAAGTTCGTGAGAGCTTTAATCACTAGTTTTCTCATAACAAGTAGAAGGTAAACAAAAGCATGAATATACTTGGAATAGCATAAGCTAGTAGGTAGGTATGGTGGACTCTTTGAAATAACTTGGTTTAGGGAGTTGGATGCATGAGTGGAACTCATACTTGGTGGTGGAGGCTAGCAAAAGACTGGAGTGACAAACTAAGAGAGCAATAATGGCCATAATCATGCAGAGCGACAAAACATAATTGATCAAAGCATAAAGTCATACTACAAGTTGAAAACTAAAGGATCATAAAGGCTTATGGTGACTTGAGATAGTCATAACATGCTGTGAGCATGCGCCAAGTCAACCCAAATAAAGCATCAAAGGAGAATACCACTATACTATGCTTTAATATGCTAAAACAACACATGATTCATCCAAGGCACATTAAGCAATCTCAATTGTATATAACAAGTCATGCTACAGCAAAGAATACTAAGCATAAAGCCAAAACAATATCAAGCATGGCATGACTAAGCGTAGGCCACAGTCAAAAACGAGCTCTTTTTACCACATAAGCATGAACTTTCCTACTCTTTTCCAAACCAAACCAAACTAAATGCAAACCAAAGTGTGAAAGAGGGGGTCCAACCAACTTATTCAGAAAACTAAGCAAACCAAAATAAATGAAAACCAAAACAAAAACGAAAAAGAAGACGCTCCAAGAAAAACACAACTGTGCATGAAACAATAAAAATGAAGTGTTTCGAAGAAACCTGGAATTTTTATTGATGAAGAAGGGGATGCCTTGGGCATCCCCAAGCTTTGACGCTTGTACTTCTTGGATATTTCTTGGGGTGACACGCGTGGCATCTCCAAGCTTGAGCTTTAGTCCATCCTTCATCTCATTACTCATTCCTTCCATACACCTGAAATTTTCCTTCATAGAAAACTTCACACAATCTCATTAGCAACATTAGTGCACTTAAGATAAATAGGTCTCAAGGTTCAGTTCTAACACCAAATAAACTTCCATTAGAACACTAGCTACTGTAGCACTTCCCTCAAAAAGCTCAATTCCCCAAAATAACTCAAGAAGGAACCAACAAGAAGCAAATGCAGAAAATGGCAGAAATCTGTCAAAACAGACCAGCAGGTAAAGACGAATTTTTTCGAAGACCTTATGTTGCTCAAATAAAAAATTGTTGAACTAACAAAAGTTAGATAACAATCTGGGGCATAAGCACAAACAATTACAGCTCAATCCGACGTACAGAGCTCTCTCAGGAATTTGTACGGTGAAGCCCAGAAATCTGTTTCGGGACAGCAAGTTTCCCAATCATTACTTCACTCTCATTAGAGGTTACTCTTGGTACAAAAATCAAATAAAAAGGATAAGGAGAGGTTATTACAGAGGTAATAACTTCCAAGACTCATCTAAAACTCTTAGGTTATCTCCCAACAAGTACTTTTTTTAACGCCTTTAAGTTAGGCATAAGAAGTAAAGAAAGAATCAAGTGTTCTCAAATGAAGAAGCATTAAGACCAAATTTTGTTTTCATAGGAGAAGCAAAAAAAATCTTTTCTCTATTTTTGGGGAAGTGTTCTATACCTTTATTGAGTGGTAGTTGATATTTAATGGTGCCTTCTTTCACATCAATGATGGCACCATCAGTTCTAAGAAAAGGTCTTCCCAAAGTAATAGGACAAGAAGCATTGTATTCAACATCCAAACCATAGAAATCGACGGGGACATAGGAATCATTAACCATAATAAGAACATCATTAAGACTCCCCATGAGTTTATTTTTAGCATTAGCATCAAGTGGGACATTCAAATAGCAATCTTCAAGAGGAGGCAAATCAAGCATATCATAAATCCTTCTAGGCATAATAGAAACATTACTATCAAGATCACACAAAGCTTTGAAATCAAAGTCATTCACTTTCATATTAATGATGGGTTCCCAACCATCTTCTTGCTTTATAGGAATAGAAGCTTTATGTTTCATCTTTTCTTCTTTAATCTTTATGAGAGCATCAGTAATGTGTTTTGTAAAAGCCATGTTCATAGCACTAGCATTAGGACTTTTAGCAAGCTTTTGTACGAACTTAATAACTTCAGAGATGTTGCAACCATCAAGATCAAAATCAACTTTATCATCTAAAGTAGTAGCACTATTACTAGCATCAACACTAGTGGTGGTGATAGTAGAAACACTAATGTTTCTAGCACTTTCATCTTGTCTTTCCCACTTAGCCTGTAATTCAGCTAATAGTCTAACATTTTCATCAATTCTTACTTGTATGGCATTAGTAGCTGCAAAGGGATTGTCATTAGTTTCAGGTTTAGCAGCCATTTTATTCAAAGAAGATTGAGCTTCAGCCAAAGATGCTATATTTCTTTCAGCATTAGAGATTTTTCCTCAATAGTTTTATTGAAAGCAGTTTGTTTACTAATAAACTCTTTAAGCATAACTTCAAGTTCAGAGGGAGAACTCTTATTATTGTTGTAAGAATTTCCATAAGCATTACCATTATTGGGAGGATATGGCTTATAATTGTTGTTACCAAAATTGTTCCTATAAGCATTATTACCATAAGCATTGTTGCCAAAATTATTATTTCGTATGAAGTTCACATCAACTTGCTCTTCTTGAGCAACCAAAGAGGCTAAAGGAACATTATTTGGATCAATATGGGCTTTCCCATTAACAAGCATGGACATAATAATATCAATCTTATCACTCAAGGAGGAGGTTTCTTCAATAGAATTTACCTTCTTACCTTGTGGAGCTCTCTCAATATGCCATTCAGAATAATTAACCATCATATTATCCAATAGTTTTGTTGCAACACCTAGAGTGATGGTCATAAAGGTACCTCCAGCAGCTGAATCCAATAGGTTCCTTAAAGAATAGTTCAATCCTGCATAAAAAGTTTGGATGATCATCCAAGCAGTCAGTCCATGAGTGGGACAATTCTTAACCAAAGACTTCATTCTTTCCCAAGCTTGAGCAACATGCTCATTATCAAGTTGTTTAAACTTCATTATTTCACTTCTCATGGATATAATCTTAGCAGGAGGATAGTATTTTTCCAATAAAAGCATCTTTGCACTTAGTCCAAGAATCAATACTATTCTTAGTTAAGGAATTCAACCATTCTTTAGCTTTTCCTCTCAAAGAGAAAGGAAACAATTTCAGTTTAATAATATCACCATCTATATCCCTATGCTTTTGCATCTCACAAAGTTCAACAAAGTTATTTAGATGGTAAGCAGCATCTTCATTACCAATACCAAAAAATTGTTCTCTCATCACAAGATTGAGCAAAGTAGGTTTTATCTCAAAGAAAGTATTTTCAGCCACAGGTGGAGTAATAGGTGTGCTCATAAAATCATTGTTGTTGGTGCTAGTGAAGTCACACAACTTAGTGTTCTCAAGAGTAGTCATTTTTTTGGATTTTCAAATAAGAAAGCAAACTAGTAAAACTATTTTTTTGTGTTTTTTGAAGAACAAAACAAGCAAACAAAGCAAAAAGAAACTAAGCAAAACAAAAACAACAAAGTAAATAGATTGGTTATGAGGGACTCACCTTGTGAAGATGTCCTTGACTCCCCGGCAATGGCGCCAGAAAAATCTTTGCTGGCTTATGGTTGATGTAGAGCTCGTTGGGAACCCCAAGAGGAAGGTATGATGAGCACAGCAGCAAGTTTTCCCTCAGTTATGAGACCAAGGTTTAATCGAACCAGTAGGAGCAAGGAAACACCCCAAAGGTGTTACTAGCTGAGCTTTGGCAGGGCGCACTACCGGTGCTAGTACCAACGTGGAGACCTGCACAACACAACCATAGAACATTGTCCCCAACTTGCGATGAGGTTTTCAATCTCACCTTGTTTTGCGGAAAACAAAGGATGAAACATATCGAATGGAAAGAAGTAAAAGTTTGCAGAAAGTAAACACAAAGCAGTAAAAGATTGTAGATTGTATGTAAAGTAAAGGACCGGGATCCATAGTTCACTAGAGGTGGCTCTCCTTAGATAGATAGCATTCTGGGTGAACAAATTACAGCGGGGCAATTGACAAACACCGAGAAAGCAATACATGCATATTCTAATCATCTTGACTCCTTTGAGACTTGATTGGGCATTACAACATAATACATAGACCGCCATCCAACTGCATCTATGACTAATAATTGAAGGAAATATGCCCTGAGAGGTAATAATAAAGTTGTTATTATGTATTCCTTGTATATGATAGATGTTTATTTTACATGCTATAATTGTATTGATAGGAAACATCAATACATGTGTGTTTAATAAACAAAAAGGGTTCCTAGTCATGCCTCTGTTATAGACTAGCTTGTTGATTAACAAGATGATCAAGGTTTCCTGATCATGGACATTAGATGTTGTTAATAACAAGGTCACACCATTGGTGGAATGATGTGATGAACATTCATCCGAAGAATAGCATTACGATCAAGTCATTGTGTTTATATTGCTATAACATCATACGAAGTAATCTTTATCCTTAGACCATGAGATCATGTTAATTGCTAACACCGGAAGAGTATCTTGATAACATCAAACGTCACACCGTAACAGGGTGACTATAAAGATGGGTTCAGTACTACGAAGGTGTTATGTTGAGGCTCATGGATCAAGAGTGGAATTTTTCAATCCAGATGACGGATAGATATACTCTGGGCCCTCTCGGTGATATCTCATTAGGATAGCTTGCAAGCAGGTGATGTGATCACTAGAATGTTATATCACGAGAACGAGAAAAGAGAGCATGTCGGTTATGAGATCAAACTAGGTATTGAGATACCGATGATCGAATCTCGGACATGTAATATATCGAGAGACAAAGGGATTTAGTTACAAGCGTTAAAGGTTCTCACAATCACAGGAGTCATCGTTGAATGTGTAGAAGTCAGTACGGATCTCCAGGTCCCGCTGCTAATTATTGATCAAAGATGGGTCTCGATCATGTCTGCATTATTCGCGAACCGTAGGGTGGCACACTTAAGAGTTACCGGACACCATTTTGGAGCACATATGTTTCAGACGAAAGAATTGCAAAGCGCAGGAATTGTTTCAATAGAAACCGGAAATTGTTTCGGGTGAAATTGCAGAAGGTGGTTCTGCATGTGATATTAAAATATTGCAAGGGGCTATATGTGAATGTT
Source organism: Avena insularis (assembly GCA_023614405.1). Taxonomy (NCBI): domain Eukaryota; kingdom Viridiplantae; phylum Streptophyta; class Magnoliopsida; order Poales; family Poaceae; genus Avena; species Avena insularis. The sequence goes on from CM042692.1 coordinate 109,337,565, forward strand.
TGTTAATTAAAGTAATTAACAAAATTCTGAATAAATTTCATAAAAGAGTTTTATTAAATGAGAGAGCATTAAATTTGGAGAAACTTAATGCATTTAAAGTGGAGACTTTAAAAGGGAATGTGAAGAGGCATTTTAATGTGGAGGAGTTACCACCACATGAATGGGGGAGGTGAGGGGTCACCCCCCCATGTGCCGGCCATGGAGAGAGGGGGAACCCCCCTCCTCTTATAAAAGGCCACCCATTACCTCATTCATCCTCACACCTCCTTGTGAAGGATCTCTCTCCCCCTCTAGAATTATTCCCCCATGGTCTCGGAATAGAGAGATACATGTTCCCGGTGGCATTTCGTCTGGCAGGAGTTGCTGCTTCTGCTGGATCGCTAGAGCGAGGAGGTGGAGGTTGTCCAGTGGCTTGAACGTGTGTGCGAGTGCGGATGCGCTGCTGTTCTTGGCGCCGGACTTCCTCACGATCTTGAGATCGGCAAGTGTACGACTACATCAACCACGATTTCCTACTCGTTAACAAAGCTCGTTGTCTTCGAGGGTAAGTTCTCTATGGATGTATGTCCACCCGTTTGCTTTGTACCTAGTAGATAGATCTTGGCGTGTAGTTCCCACCGTAGGAAATTTTTTGTTTTCTATGTTGCGGACCCAACAGTGGTATCAGAGCCTGATCTATGCGTAGGTGCTTTGCACGGGTAGTACACATATGTTTATATGTGGGCGATGATGATCATGTTATTGCATCTTCTATGTACTTTGGATATTGGTTGCATGGTGGGATGAAGCGGCCCGGACCAACCTTACATGTCATCGTACATGAGACCGGTTCCACGACTGACATGCAACTTGTTTTGCATAAGTGGCTGGCGGGTGTCTATGTCTCCTACTATAGTCAATATCTGATTTACAACGAGTTGCTAATAACTTGGTTATCCTCATTGTGGTTCATGTTCGTAGGTTAGACAGGTGATATCTCCGAAAGCCCTAAGCCACGTAAAACTTGCAATTGATAAATTAGAGGCGTCTAGTTTAGATCGTTGCTGGGCTAGTGTTTTGATATGGTATTGTTGTAAGTAGATGTATAATAGATACTCTTACAACTCACTTAACGTGTAAGTTCCATAGACCTTGGACTTACACACAAAGGAATGATAGAGATCATACCACGATGCAAATGATAGAGATCAAATGCATGGACCATATCACCTCACTTCACACATTAGATGTTAGCATCTTATATTGCTAGTTTGGCGCGTTTGGTAGCATTATAAGATGATCCCTCATTTAGATATCAAGATAAAATGTGCTCTTCCTTAAGTATGCACCGTTTTGTGGATCGTGTTTTGAGGCATCACGTGATGATCGGGTGTTTTCAACTCTACGCTTTCATACAACGGGTGTAAGACAGTTTTACACACGCAAATACTAAGGTTCTTACTTGACGAGCCTAGCATGTACAGACATGGCCTCGGAACACGGTCCGAAAGGTTAAGCATGAGTCATATAGTTGATATGATGCCCATATAGATGCTCGCCTTGGAAGCTACACCGACTCACGTGATGATCAGACTTGGTGTAGTGGATTTGGTTCACGTAATCACCAAAAGGACACGAGGGATGTCGTTTTTGAGTGGGAGTTCATTAGTAATTTGGATTAGTTGAACTCAATCTATCATAAAATTAATCTAAATATATTTTACAAATTCTGTTGTAGATGGCACCACCTGCTTTTAATTTCAATGTGTTCATGGAGAAAGAGAAACTTGCTGCGAATGGTAGCAACTTCACCAACTTGGGTATGAATTTGAGGATTCTCCTCACTGCTGCACAAAAGCAATATGTGCTAGATGCGCCGCTAGGCCCCCCACCAGCTCCTGATGCCCCTGACAAGGAAAAGAATGTCTATATAACTCGTCAGGAGGACCACAACTTAGTTCATTGCGGCATACTGTATGGGATAGAGCCAGAACTTCGAAAGCGTTTCGAAAATGGCAATGCCTTTGATACCATGGGAGAATTGAAAATGATTTTCGATACCCATGCTGCCATAGAGAGTTATAATGCTATAGAAAAGTTCTTTAGCTGCATGATGGAGGAAAACAGCTCCGTTAGTGAGCACGTACTCAAAATGTGTGGGTACGCCGATAAGCTTGTGTCCTTGGGAATAACGATTCCCATTGACTTAGGCATACATCATGTTCTCCAATCTCTGCCACCTAGATACAAGAGCTTCGTGATGAAATATAATATGTAGGGCATGAAGAAGTCTCTTCCCGAGCTTCTGTCAATGCTTAAGACTGCAGAAGTGGAGATTAGGAAAGAACATCAAGTGTTGATGATCAATAGGACCACCAGTTTCAAGAAGGACAAGAAAGGCAAGCACAAGGGAAAGAAGGGTGGCAAGTCTGTTGCCATGCCTGAAAAGAAACCCCGAGCTATCCCTAAGTCTGACACCGAGTGCTACTATTGCAAGGGGACTGGCCATTGGAAGCACAACTGCCCCAAGTATTTGGCGGACAAGAAGTCCGGCAAGGCAAACAAAGGTATATGTGATATACATGTTATTGATGTGTACTTGACTAGTACTCGCAGTAGCACCTGGGTATTTGATACGAGATCGGTTGCTAATATATGTAACTCGGTTCAGGGGCTGCGAAACAAGCGACAAATAGTAAGGGATGAGGTCACGATGCGGGTCAGCAATGGATCAAGAGTTGATGTGATCGCCGTCGGAACGCTGCCTCTCCATATGCCATCGGGATTAGTTATAAACCTAAATAATTGTTATTTGGTGCCTGCACTGAGCATGAATATTGTATCTGGATCGTGTTTGATGCAAAGTGGTTATTCATTTAAGTCTAAAAACAATGGTTGTTCGATTTATATGAATAATATCTTTTATGGTCATGCACCTATGTTGAATGGTTTATTTTCTGTTGGATCTCGAAAGTAGTATTACGCATATTCATAATGTTGATGCTAAAAGGATTAAACTTGATAATGATATATCTACATATATGTGGCACTGCCGTCTAGGTCATATTGGCGTTAAACGCATGAAGAAACTCCATTCTGATGGACTTTTGGAATCACTTGATTTTGAATCATTTGATACATGTGAGCCATGCCTTATGGGCAAGATGACTAGAACGCCGTTTTCCAGTTCAATGGAACGGGCGACAGATCTATTGGAAATCATACATACTGATGTGTGTGGACCAATGAGTGTGTCGGCGCGAGGTGGATATCGTTATTTTGTTACTTCCACGGATGATTTGAGTAGATATGGGTATATCTATTTGATGAAACACAAGTCTGAAACTTTTGAGAAGTTCAAAGAATTTCAAAATGAAGTGGAAAATCATCATAACAGAAAGATCAAATTTCTGCGGTCCGACCGTGGAGGAGAGTATCTTAGTTACGAGTTTAGCACACATATGAAAAGGCGTGGAATAGTTTCACAACTCACGCCGGAACACCACAACGTAATGGTGTGTCGAACGTAATCGTACTTTATTGGATATGGTTCGATCTATGATGTCTCTGACTGACTTGCCACTGTCATTTTGGGGTTATGCACTGGAAACCGCTACATTCACTTTAAATAGGGCACCATCTAAATTCGTTGAAAAGACACCGTATGAATTATTGTTTGGAAACAAACCTAAGCTGTCATTTCTTAAAGTTTGGGGATGCGATGTTTATGTGAAGAAACTTCAACCGGATAAACTCGAAGCCAAAGCGGAAAAATGCGTCTTCATAGGATACCCTAAGGAAACGATTGGGTATACCTTCTATCACAGATCCGAGGGCAAGGTCTTTGTTGCCAAGAATGGATCCTTTCTTGAGAAGGAGTTTCTCGTGAAAGGTGTGAGTAGTCGGAAGGTAGAACTCGAAGAGTTTATTGAACCTTCTCTTCATGAAATGGCGAGTAGCACAGCTCCAGAAGTTGTTTCAGAGTTGACTTCACCTAATGAAGAGAGAGCTAATGATATTGATCATGAAACTCCGAAAGAGGACACTACCGAACCTCGTAGGTCAAGCAGGACACGTGCAGCTCCTGAACTGTACGGCAATCCTGTTATGAATTTCATGATTGATGAAATGGATGACCCTGCGACGTATGAAGAAGCGATGATGAGCCCGGATTCCAACAAATGGCTAGAAGCCATGAAATCCGACATGGAATCCATGTACGAGAACCAAGTTTGGAACTTGGTGGACTTACCTCACGACCGAAAGGCCGTTGAGAATAAATGGATTTTCGAAAGAAAAACTGATGTTGATGGTAATGTGACCATCTATAAGGCTCGACTTGTCGCAAAGGGGTTTTGACAAATTCAAGGAGTTGACTACGATGAGACATTCTCTCCCGTAGCGATGCTTAAGTCGGTTAGGATTATGTTAGCAATTGCTGGATATTTTGATTATGAAATATGGCAGATGGATGTCAAAACTACATTCCTCAATGGTAAGATTGAAGAAGAGTTGTATATGATACAACCTAAGGGTTTTGTCGATCCTAAGGATGCTAATAAGGTGTGCAAACTTCAGCGATCCATCTATGGACTGAAGCAAGCATCACGAAGTTAGAATCTCCGCTTTGATGAGGTGATCAAAGAGTTTGGATTTGTCCAAACTTATGGAGAGGCTTGTATTTACAAGAAAGTGAGTGGGAGCAATGTGGCATTTCTGATATTATATGTGGATGACATATTATTGATTGGAAATGATTTAGATCTTTTAAACAGTGTTAAAAGTTATCTAAACAGCAAATTTTCGATGAAGGACCTTGGTGAAGCTTCATATATATTAGGCATTAAAATCTATAGAGATAGATCAAGACGCCTAATTGGGCTATTGCAGAGTACATACCTTGATAAGATATTAAAGAAGTTTAATATGGACGGAAGTAAGAAGGGGTTCTTACCTATGTTGCAAGGCAAGACATTCAGTAAGACTCAAAGTCCATTCTGCGGAAGAAAGAGAGATAATGGATAGGATCCCCTATGCCTCAGCCATAGGCTCTATAATGTATGCCATGCTATGTACAAGACCGGATGTGGCACATGCTATTAGTTTGACTAGTAGGTACCAATCTGATCCAGGTTCGGAACACTGGATAGCGGTCAAGAATATCCTTAAGTACTTGAGAAGAACTAAGGATATGTTTCTTATATACGGAGGTGAAGAAGAGCTAGTCGCTAAGTGTTATGTCGATGCTATCTTTGACACTGATCTGGATGACTCTAAGTCTCAATCCGGATACGTATTTCTCTTAAACGGAGAAGTAGTTAGTTGGAGGAGCTCCAAACAACCTGTGGTGGCTGGATCAACAATGGAGGCGGAATATGTTGCTGCTTCAGAAGCGGCGCAGGAAGCAGTTTGGATGAAAGAGTTCATTACGGAACTGGGTGTGGTTCCCAGTGCGTTGGACCCGATGGTGATCTATTGTGACAACAATGGAGCCATAGCCAACGCCAAGGAACCAAGGTCTCACAATAATTCCAAGCATATTAAGCGCCGTTTTCACTCCATCCGCGAGCATGCCAAGGATGGAGGTATAAAGATTTGTAAAGTGCACACGGACCTGAATGTAGCAGATCCGTTGACTAAAGTACTCCCTAGGGCAAAACATGATCAACACCAGAACTCCATGGGTATTAGATTTATCACTATGTGAACTAGATTATTGTCTCTAGTGCAAGTGGGAGACTGAAGGAAATATGCCCTGAGAGGCAATAATAAAGTTGTTATTATGTATTCCTTGTATATGATAGATGTTTATTTTACATGCTATAATTGTATTGATAGGAAACATCAATACATGTGTGTTTAATAAACAAAAAGGGTTCCTAGTCATGCCTCTCTTATAGACTAGCTTGTTGATTAACAAGATGATCAAGGTTTCCTGATCATGGACATTGGATGTTGTTAATAACATGGTCACACCATTGGTGGAATGATGTGATGAACATTCATCCGAAGAATAGAATTATGATCAAGTCATTGTGTTTATATTGCTATAACATCATACGAAGTAATCTTTATCCTTAGACCCTGAGATCATGTTAATTGCTAACACCGGAAGAGTATCTTGATAACATCAAACGTCACACCGTAACAGGGTGACTATAAAGATGGGTTCAGTGCTACGAAGGTGTTATGTTGAGGCTCATGGATCAAGAGTGGAATTTGTCAATCCAGATGACGGATAGATATACTCTGGGCCCTCTCTGTGATATCACATTAGGATAGCTTGCAAGCAAGTGATGTGATCACTAGAATGTTATATCACGGGAATGAGAAAAGAGTGCATGTCGGTAACGAGATCAAACTAGGTATGGAGATACCGATGATCGAATCTCGGACATGTAATATATCGAGAGACAAAGGGATTTAGTTACAAGCGTTAAAGGTTCTCATGATCACAGGAGTCACCGTTGAATGTGTAGGAGTCGATGCGGATCTCCGTGTCCCTGCTGATTATTGATCGGAGAAGGGTCTCGATCATGTCTGCATTATTCGCGAACCATAGGGTGGCACACTTAAGAGTTACCGGACACCATTTTGGAGCACATATGTTTTAGACGAAAGAATTGCAAAGTTCGGGAATTGTTTCAATAGAAACCGGAAATTGTTTCGGGTGAAATTGCAGAAGGTGGTTCTGCATGTGATATTGAAATATTGCAAGGGGCTATATGTGAATGTTTGTTAATTAAAGTAATTAAAAAAATTCTGAATAAATTTAATAAAAGAGTTTTATTAAATGAGAGAGCATTAAATTTGGAGAAACTTAATACATTTAAAGTGGAGACTTTAAAAGGGAATGTGAAGAGGCATTTTAATGTGGAGGAGTTACCACCACATGAATGGGGGAGGTGAGGGGTCACCCCCCCATGCGCCGGCCATGGAGAGAGGGGGCACCCCCCTCCTCCTATAAAAGGCCACCCATTCCCTCCTTCATCCTCACACCTCCTTGTGAAGCATCTCTCTCCCCCTCTAGAATTATTCCCCCATGGTCTCGGATTAGCGAGATACATGTTCCCGGTGGCATTTCGTCTGGAAGGAGTTGCTGCTTCCGCTGGATCGCTGGAGCGAGGAGGTGGAGGTTGTTCGGTGGCTTGAACGTGTGTGCGTGTGCGGATGCGCTGCTGAGTTGCAGCGCTCGGACTTCCTCACGATCTTGAGATCGACAAGTGTACGACTATATCAACCACGGGTTCCTACTCGTTAACAAAGCTCGTTGTCTTCGAGGGTAAGTTCTCTATGGATGTATGTCCATAGATGGCTTGATCATCATGACACCCATTGGTCCTTCGACTCCTGTATCGAGCTCCAGGTCGTCGAGTGCCATTGGCTCGTTAGGTGGCGTAGCCCCCAAGTCTATTGGCGTGCTTGCTTTCTTCTCTAGAGCCTTGGGCTTGATGGAGCGCTTGCAGGTGTGCTCGAGAAATACCCCAGGTGGTATGGGGTGCAGGTGGAGCCAATATTGGCGAGTAGATCTGCCTCTTCATTGCATTCGCGGCCCACGTGTCATAGCTCACAGCCATCAAAGTCGCCTTCGAGTGTGTCGTAGAGGTCGCGATAGGCGATCATGTTGTCACTCAGTGCGTCACACTCGTGCATCGTTTGGTTGACCACTAGTTCGGAGTCACCGTAGATGATGAGCCTTTTAGTGCCGCAGGCTTTCGCCATCTGCATCCCATGGATTAGGGCTTCATACTCAGCTTCATTATTGGAGGCGGTGAATTGCATTCGCAGAATGTATTTCATCTTGTCTCCTTGGGGCGATGTCAGTATGACACTTGCACCATCTCTGTCCTTTCGCTTGGACCCATCGAAGTGCATTGTCCAGAGGTAGGACATATCTGGCTTGTCAGGGAGCTAGTTCTCCATCCAGTGCACGAGGAAATCCGGGAGAACTTATGACTTGATTGCATCACGCTTTTCATATTTGATGTCTCGTGGAGATAATTCGATTCCCCAGAGCATGACTCGTCCTGTGGCGTCAGGGTTATTGAGTATATGCCCGAGTGGGGCGTTGTTTACCACCACGATTGGGTGCTCCTGAAAGTAGTGGCGCAGTTGCCTAGCTGTCATGAAGACGCCATACGCCAGCTTCTGGTAGTGTGGGTACCGCTTTTTTTTGGCGTGAGCACCTTGTTGAGGTAGTATACTGGGCGCTGGACCCGGTGGACTTTATTTTCTTCAGCTCATTCCACCACGAGCACCGTGCTGACCACCTAGTTGGTGGTGGAGATGTAGAGCGGTAGTGGTTCCTTTTCGCGAGGCGTCACCAGTACTGGAGAGGTGGATAGTAGGCGCATGAGATCTGTGAATGCTTCTTGCACCTCGTCTGTCCACTCGAAGTTGTCAGTTTTGCGGAGAAGTTGGTAGAAGGGTAGTGCCTTTTCGCCCATTCGACTGATGAATCAACTAAGCGCCATGATTCGCCCAGCCAGCTGTTGGACGCCTTTTACGTTCTTCGGCTTCTCCATGGCCAGTATGGCTTTTATTTTCTTCGAGTTTGCTTCGATCCCTCTCGCAGAGATGAGATACCCGAGTAACTGCCCAGATGGTACGCCGAAGGCGCATTTGTCCGGATTGAGCTTGATCCGGTAGCGGTCGAGGTTGGTGAAGGTCTCGTATAGAACATCAATTAGCGAGGCTTCCCCTTTGGTTTTGATGACAATGTCATCAACATAGACTTGGATGTTGCGACCAAGTTGGTTCTTGAGGCAAGCCTGCATGCACCGTTGATAGGTGGCTCCTGCATTTTTTAGCCCGAAGGGCATCGTGTTGTAGCAGAACACACCAAAGGGTGTCGTGAACGCCATTTTCTCCTGATCCTCCTCCTTGATTCGAATCTGATTGTAGCCTGAATAGGCGTCGAGGAAGCCGAGGCGCTCACATCCCGCGGTGGAGTCGGTAATTTGGTTAATTCGTGGCAGCAGGAAGTGATCCTTTGGGCAGTGCTTATTCAAGGAGGTGAAGTCCACGCACATCCGTAGGATATCCGTGTCTTTTTTAGGCACAAGCACTGTGTTAGAGAGCTAGGTGATCTCCTTGATCTCGCGTATGAATTTTGCGTCGAGGAGTCTGTTGATCTCCATCCCGACTGATTTTGCTCTTGGTTCAGACAGTCGCTGAATTGTCTGCTTGACCGGCCTTGTGTCCGGATTCACGTTGAGTGAGTGCTCGGCGAATTACCGGGGAACTCCTAGCATGTCCGCTGGACACCAGACGAAAATCTCCCAGTGCTCATGGAGGAATTCGACGAGGGTGAGTTCCTATGTGGAACTCAAGTTGTTGGCGATGAGGGCCGTCTTGGTCGGGTTCATTGGGTGGACCTAGACTTTCCTCGTGTGCACCGACGAGTCGATGGACAGGTCGGGTGAACTTGGCCTACTCAGGGGAGGTAGACTGTTGTCTTTCGAGTCCTTCAATCTTGCAAGTTCCTCCTGCATGCCGAAGGACTGGGAGATGCTGTTGAATTCCCTGTCACAGCTATCAGACCTCTCGAAGTTTCCATTGATTGTGATTACGCCGTTTGAACCTAGCATTTTCATATGCAGGTAGGCGTAGTGCAGCAACACCATGAACCTAGCGACCGTGACACGTCCGAGGATGCAGTGGTATTGCAAGGGTCAATCAACGACCTCAAAGTCGATGCGCTCTCGCCGAAAGTTTTGTGGCGTGCCGAAGATGACGTCGAGGTTGATTTTGCCTAGGGGATATATGCCCTTCCCTGGGATGATGCCATGGAACGTCGTGTCTGAAACTTCCAGAAAATTCAGAGGGATCCTCAGCGCTCGCAAGGTACTCGCGAACATGAGGTTAATGCCGCTGCCGCCATCCATGAAGACGCGACTCATATCGAAGCCCCCGATATGCGCCTCGAGTACAAGGGGACAGTGGCCTAGATGAGGAACTTGGCACGGGTGGTCGCGCCTATCGAAGGTGATGTAGGAGTCGCTTCCGCTGAGGTACTCAGTGGTGGAGGGTGGAGAGTTTTATCTCTAGATTGACTTGGCGAGTGATGGCCTTCTGCACTCAATTTGAGGGACACCCTTTTTGGATCATCCCCATGTTGCCCACGGCTCGTAGGTATGGCTCGCCTCTGTGATGCTGGACCGGTGCGGTTGTGGGTGGTGGTGGTCTGGGTTGTGGTGGAGGAGCTCCGTGTGCCACATCGCCTAGGGCGGCTCCATAGCCCCTGTTGATCGCGTCACGATTCATCTGAGCCAGGCCCTCATGGAGTTTGAGGAATTCGTGGAAGTCCTTGAGAAGGTGGCTGGATTTCTTCTTGCCATTTTCTGGTCGACGTAGAAGTCCACGTTGCATGGGCCGGGCAGTTTGTCCTTGATAGATATTGCGGGTGCTTCTTCGCGAGTGCGGTGCTGCCACACCTGCGTGGTTTTTCTGCTGTCGCAGTATCCACCACTACGATATCCGTTGTTGCGGTTGTTGTTGCATTTGTCGATGTAGCCCGCTGCGACCATATTGACCTCGTCGCAGTCATCATAGACGCGCATCCGATGTTTTCCTCGACGGTCGTGTCTGTGCCCGAGGTCATCATCATCATCGGAGTAGGTACGGTGTTTCACCGAGTGTTCTCCATCAGCCCACCGATTCACGATTTCCATTAGGTGGTCGATCATTTTGGGCTTCGAGCGGCCCAAATTCTCCCTGAGCTCTATACGGCGGACGCCGCCATTGAATGCGTCGATTGCGTAGTCCTCCGAGATGTTTTCTATGGAGTCCTTGATGATGGACCACCTCTGGATGTACGAGCGCAGCAATTCGCCAATCTTCGCTGGCAGCTTCTCAGTTCTTCGATTGATGCAGGCCTTTTATAAGTGCCCTTGAAGTTGCGCACAAAGCTGTAGACCAGCTCTTCCCAGCTGCGAACAGATCCACGCGGGAGGTTGTTGAGCTATGCACAAGCGGTGCCCTGCAGCTGAGGCTGCAGGCATTGCATGGCTATGCTTCGACTCCTGCCATGTAGCCTAACGGAGGAGATGTGCTCCTCCAACTAGATTTTCGGGTCCTGCGTGCCGTCAAATTTTGGGTTCTTCGATGGGAGCTTGAACCCCTTAGGCATTCTCTTCTGCCTAATGGCTCTGCTGAAGCATCTGGCGCCGCAGAGTTCAGTCTCGTCTTCTTCCTAGTCAGTCGAACGAGCACGTCTTGCCCTCATCTTGTCGACTTTGCGCTATGTGAGGTCATGGCACGTGTCGTAGTCGCGGTCATGCCATCGTGAGCGATGTTGTCATGACAGATCGTGACTGTCGTCACTGGAGGAGTACGAGTAGTACTTGTCCATGGCCTTGATTTTCTTTGGCTCTGGGGTTGGCTCCTTGTCGAGGGCGGCCTCGGTTAGCCCTAGGCCTGCGATTTTAGATCAATGCATGGCAGCTCGCGGATCTCCAGCCGGTGGCTAGTTATTGAGGAGGTACATTGTAGACGCCGTCACCACGGCTTGCGGCGTTTTCGAGAGCATGTTGCCTCGCATGTCCACCGTCATAGAGCTGAAGTCGAGGACTTTCGCAACTTCTCTTGCTCGGTGAGGTGGGCCATTCGAGATCACCTCTTGTTGGCCACGTACTCGTTGCCTTTGGAGGAGGATCCTCCACGGGAGGAGAGCCCAGCTCGTCGAAGGCTCGACTCGTCCGCCGCTTTTTATAATTGGACATTTTTGAGGATGTTCTAAAATTGATGATGCTTTTTGTAATTTGAAATATGGGTGCTTGCGTCGAAAAACATTATTTATAGACTTTTCTCTTTGTTTTGATTGGTCTAGGGCCAGAGTTTGGGTCAACTAATTCAAAAAATATCAGAAAAATTGGAAATCATCTCGTGGTGGCATTTTATGTGTCCTACCACCTAACAATAGTAACAAACATAGGGAACGTGAGTTTGTCACAAAAACCCTTCTTAGAATTGAGAAACAAGGTATGAAGAATATGCATGGCTAGCTTTCAACTCGCATGAGCTAGGTCATAGCCTTAACAATGACATGCTTTATCGGAATGTGGCCATACTTGGCACTCTCGTGTATCTTGGTTGATAGACAATATCGATGACGGGTTTTTTCGAATTCCTGCCGGTTTTGCTTAAGTGGACCTATGTTTGCACTACAAGGGTCACATAGCTTGCTCGTGCTTTTCGAATAATTTGTAGGTCCAAATTTTGTCATTTCATCAGAGTTCGATCTTGCAAACAATTGCCAAAAAATTATTTCCGCAAAACCTTTTTTTGGGTGCACAAGATGTTCAATTATGTGTTTCTGGGCCCTAATTGTTCGAGTCCTACCTCACATTGATCAAGACCAACCCTATTGGATCTTATATGATCCAATGGCCTTGATATCTCCACGCGCTCTCTCTCCATAGATTTGTTCAAGTTTGGTGCCGGAGCACCAGTTTGCCACCACGGCATAATAAATTACAAGTTTGCCACAACGATCATTAAAAAACTACTGTGGGGTCCCTCGGATTTATCGTCTGAGAATCCGTATTATGCATATATCCATGTTCCCATGATCCATGAGCTATGGAACATAACTGACAAGTATCAAAGTAAGCATCCAATACATAGTGAGCACAAGAATTACATTGTTGCCACTATGGCTATATCATCATTAGAAGCGGATCTGCATCGAACACAGAGCCTAATCTTGCCTTAACCTATAGGCAACTGACTGGGAAGATGGCCTAGCTCGCACAGACGTCAGCAACTCCAATATCCTTTGTGCTTCTGAAAGTCTGGCCAAGTAAATAACCAGGAACAATGCCAGTGAGTCATTTGAATGTACTCCCAAACCACTAGGATAAGGTGCACAAGATAATGCAGTTTTCCTATGGCGAGATAGCTCTAGCTATTGTTGTTTTTGAAAAGCCTAGTTTTTTCTTAGATTTGGCATCTCTATATCTTTGTTGAAAAAGAGCTTTGAAAACATGTCTTCGTTTTGAAAGCTAGATATCTCTATATCATTGTTAATAAAATTGAGTGATTTCACTTCCTTCCTTACTCCTAAGTCATACCATCTGCGGGAGACCCAATTGTTGTACCAGCCCTTCTCCAAGACATATGATGGATCTAAAAATAGCCATCTTTTCCTGCATTTAAACATTGTTATTAGTCAAGCAACTGACAAGAATCTCTCTAGCCTTGCAACTAATTATTGATTATTGCAAAGATATGCAAACCATTGCTTTGAATTGTGTTGTGTAAGAAATCAGGCTTTTTAATGCAAAATGAGGAGTCATAAATGAAGATTTTGAGGAATTCCACATGACCAAGTAATCCTAGAGAAATTACCAGCGTCAGTACCATGTGGCAGTGTCTTCGTCTCATCAAACCCTACAACTTTCATGGACACACCTATATATTTCGAGGTCCCAGCCACCGCGCAGAGGTCCGCCATTCTCGGATTGCATCACAACACCACCAAAGTAGATCCAAACCATAGTTCATACCCTCCATATTCCATCCTCTCCATTATCCATAGCCATTACTTTGTACTTGAGATCTCCTTGTGATTCGGAAACCATTGTAAGACTATTTGGCTTCAATCTAAGTATTTTGCACGATATTTTCTATGTATGATCTTATTGTTATGAGTGAGTAGTCCTCATGGGCTACGGGTTGGGGAGAAACCTCACAGCAATTATGTGCATCTAATCTATGGGAGTATTGTGTCTTGTTTGAATAAGGGATTTGTATCTTTTGTTTCTTTGTCTCTTGCCTTGATCTTTCGACTTGTAGGTACCCAAGACCCCCAAGATCGATAAAGGATTGAGGTGAGATACTTGGCTAGCGGCGATCTCATAGGAAACCTAGTGACATAAAAAGTTGTACGGTTTTCACTTAGCGACCCATTCAGGATCAACAACAACATCTCTTATTAAGGCTTTGATATATGTTTTTCACTTAATATTTGTTTGTAGCCCGGTGCTTTGTGGTGCATTTGGTTGGATCAAAAGACTATTTTTAAGCTTGTAGCTCGCATGTGCTTTAGTATATTAGGATGTGCTGCCCACAAAATATTATCTATATTCAAACATTACACATGATTGTGCCTATTATTATCTTTTATCCCATATGACGTGCAGTTGCAGGTGATCTTCAACCTTGGCTTATCTCCATCCATTGAATCAACCCATGGTATAAAGTAAACTAGATTGGTCTGGTAAACGAAGTAAAACAAAAAAACAAAGCCTTGCACACATGGCCTTTTTAAATTCCTTTTAGCACTGTTTCCCAAGGTTCGATTAAACCTAGATCTACTATGGAAAAAACTATTATACTACATCCATGAATCCGGATCGAAGGTATCAACATCCACCACCTCTAGATCCTTAGACCTTTATAGGGGATGGTCTGGAGTTTGGGGATTTCTCCCCTATAGCACGTGTAGGGGCTGCCCATGCTAAAGAAAGAAAACTTCGAGTTAAGCCCCAACTCTTGGGGTAATGTGGTTGCACGGATAAGTTGTTCCAGTAAAGGCGTAGACCATCCCTTCTCTTTCTCACGTCCATCATAATCCCTTCTCAACTTCACCTTTTCTTCCTTTAAATCATCCACTTGGAAATGATGCCCTTCCCAAGGGTTTTACAAAACATTTTCGTAACTTCTGCTAGTAGGGAAATCCTCCAAACAGTTTTGTTTCCCAAAATACGACGTTTTCAAGGAGGTAGGTTGTAAAAAGGGAAGTGTCCTACTGACACCATGTCGTAACTTGGAGGAGCCAAGTTACTAGTGTACTAGTAAATAAAAGATGCATGTAATAATACAATTTATAAAGGAGATACAAAACCAGTAAATGAAAGGAGTGGGATAGTATTAGAATTTAGGAATGGTGGCTTGCATTTGGTCAACAATAAGTCCCTAGACTTCTTCTTAGAAAACCAACAATAATAATAATAAGATCTCTTCTTCTCGACATCACCATAATTCGCAACTATCGTCATCAAAGAGCATACATGCAAACAAGCAAGAGTCCACAATCAATACAAGGAAACATGCACCTATGCAATAGAGCATAAAAAAATACAATACACCACTAACTTCAGTAGATTTTGATAAGTTGAGTTCATAGCATCTGGAAATACTTTACTTGCATCTGTGGAATTTCTTTTATGACTTAATGGCCAAAAGCTACTTAATTAAGAGGGTTTCCAACCAAGATTTGGTTATGTATGATACCAATGTACAAAAAATATATTATCAGATAGTATTTTGATATAACAAAGCCACCAAAAGTGGTTTCATTATATTATCAATTTTCTTTGATTAGTTATGGATTTTCTAGCGAGAAAACCATAGTTTAGGTGAATAATTTACCAGAAAAGATATATGAGATAAAAAGTTATTTCCTCTTAGGGTTAGGAGGGACTTTGGGTTCTGGTTCACTGAGAGTTGGTCTCACCTCAAAATAATTATTAGCATGCCCTTGGGAAAATCCCAAAGTTAATTCTACAAGATTTTTTTCGTTTTCACCTGATTTAAACTACATGTCCTTTTGATATGAAACCAAGTACAAAAGGTATGAATTTAAATACCTTTCTCTAGAAATTGGATTCATCATTTTTAGAGTTTTAGAACTCCTGAGATGATTTTCTTAGTAAAACACCCACATATAGTAGGTCTTTACAAGGGGGAATTTATAGGCCTTCTTAGTAAAAATTCTTGAACTCCTGGGATTTTATAGGCCTTCTAGTGCATGTGTGCTATGAGTTGTAATTAGGTAGAAATAATGTATATCTTTACAAGGGGGAATTTCTAAAGGGAGAACTGAGTCGGTTTTGTTATTTTTGGCAGGGTAAATCCATAGGGGTTTTTGTCATGGGACAAGGGTGGCATGAGAGGTATCACAATTTACACACGATACAAGGTGGTTTGATGTCATTTGGATTTACTAAACTCCCTGAAGGATCTATTTAGCCAAAATTGAACTTCTTTGTATATTATTTACCAGAAAAGATACAGGTTTTGGGTATCTTTTTTAGCTGCATGCTGAAGAAAACAAGTCAAGACCTAGGAAATTTTAGATCTAGGCATTCGGTGTTATTTTGCATTTTCTAAATGATTTAAACCAAAAGGATATTGACTAGATCTGGGACAAAAATATAAAAGAGGGAGGGAACAAGGGTTGTTGGGTCGGATCTGAGCCAAACGGGCCTCACATAGGCGGGCTGGCCCATACCGGCGTCATAGCACGCAGGCGACGAGATTCAAAACTTGCACGGCTGGTCCCGCCAGTTAGTAAGGAAAGAGGGCAGAGCAGTACGCGACATCATGAACAGTCCGATCAAGTGACAATCGATGAGCATGAGTCGTCGTTTCCCATGACCCACGCTCGATGGTGCCAAAACCCTAGGTCAAGTAGGGAGGAGCGGGGTGCTCCCCTAAGGCTCCGGGAGGCGATGGGGAGTGGCAGAGATGAAGCGTTCGACAACGACGACCCCTAAAAGGTGTGTAAACGGGGGACTTGGCGAGAGAAGTTGACCTGTGCACCTGCGCTGGTGACGGAATCCGTAGATGCTCCCCGAAGGCGGCTCCCTAGTGTACCTAAACAGGAGAAGGGAGCAAGGTTAATTCCCTGTATGAATAAGAGGGGGAGTCAGGGACAAGAGTGCATGGTGGAGGTGCTGCAAATGCCCGAACCTACTCTCTCCTTCTCCCAGGCATGGCAGACCAAGGAGGAGCCCTGGTGCTCGGGGTGGTGCTCTGATGTATAGGGAGGAAGTAGGGAAGATATGAGGGGAGGAGGTGGACTATGGGATTTTATATGGGTAAGGAGGGTCTATGGTGGACATGGTTCACCATATGCTATGGTTTGGCATCTAGCCTCCCCATTGGGTAGGTTGGGTTGTGGACGATCATGCTGAAGGGTCAAGGAGAGAGCAAGGTGGCAAGGGTGGCTGGTGCTACAAGTTTCTCCCTCTTATTTTCTATGAGTTCACGGGAGCAAGGACACGAGGGGGTGTGTGCTAGGGCACACCCATTAGCCATGGAGGGTGCTGCTACAGGGGGTGTGGGACCTATGCATGAACAGGGAGTGGGAGGGTGGCCTGCTGCAGCTGCTAAGTAGTAAATGGTCAAGATTTTGCTAGGATAGTTCTTGTTTCTATCTCTCTCATAATCCAAGCACTCTGGACAAAGAGGAGGGAAGTAATACACTAGCTTAGCTACAGTACATGGCTAGAGGTGCTTAGTGGTGGCTGAGGTGATTAAAAGGTGAGGAGGGGTAGGGGATGGTTGTGACATCATTCATAGTGACTAAGAGGTTTATCAGGATAACTAGTTGGTTGTGGAGAAGGAATCAAAAATGAGAAGAATAGATTTTAGTAGTTTTCGTGATCTTGTGTTTTAATAATTTCATACAAGGTTTGGCAAGCTCTGGGAGATGATCCAATGGTCCAATTGGTTCATGGGGCATATGGTTGGATATATCAAGTGATGTATATCAACATGGTTCATAAGATTGGGGTTGATAATGATGGGGACTTCCTAGGATTTATGCCAAAGTTTGCTGAAAGTAAGGTGGTTAGGACCGAATATTATTTAGCCTCAAGAACCATGTGTGTATAAGAAGCACAAGGCTCCAATGGATACAAGTGGAACATGGATGGATATTCACTCCTGGTTAGAGTACAGTCATGCAAAGAGTTGGTCACAATAAGATAGAATGGAGATGGGAGCTTTTGCCAAAATAGGCATGTTTTGATAATATCTGCAGAAAACATTATTTTCTTGCTTGAAAAGCCATCAAGAACAAGTGGGTCAAGGGATCATATAGCCAATGGAAAGAGTGTTATTTGGAAGTACTTAAGATTGTTTACAAGATGGTTCAAGTGCATCTCCAAAAATGCACCAGGTTTAAAAAGGGGGAGACTCAAAGAAGTCATGTTGTTAACAGTTCCAGACTTGGTCAAATTTTGGCAGATTTTGGGTTTGTGACTAGGATACAAGAGTTGATGTTTTTGAGGTTATGCCATGTTCCAGACTCATCACAAAGTGCGTCATGTTGAAGAGTGGGTTAAGTAGAGGGGAGCCATGGCTTGAGTTGGTCCTTTCTACTATGAAAGCTATAAAAAAGGGATTAACTCCAAATCAAGTCTGATAAAGAAAAACAGATGGTCACTTTAGTGACTAAGGAACAAGACAAGCTTGGAAGAGTTGGTGAATGGATCCATTTATCAAGAGAGAGTGTAAGGGATGGTAAGGCACTTCCCACAAAAGATTGTAGATGTTTCACTAGGCCTTGGATTTGGAGTTAGGGGTTGCCTTGTTTGGGTAGTTTGTTGCGAAAGGATGCTCCTAGGTTAGCTCACCAAACTTCCTATTCAAGCAAGTCAAAAAGTAGATCAAGGTAATTCATATTACAAACATATTAATTCTAATACTAAGGGTACCATCAAGCTTCGATTGATATAAGGATGGGTATTTTGAAAAGGTTAGGTTTTTGAATTAGGTAAGAGTCCTTGGTACTTCTACCAAGATTGGGCTTCAAAAAGTTTTATAAAATCTTTTGGAAAAACTAGAGGTAAGAGTATTTGGAAGTTCTATCTTGAAAATATAAGGAGATGATAACTTATAGATCTGCATAGTTTTGTCAATAGAGTTACCAAAATATTTGTAGTGGAAAGGCATCTTGGCTTTTGTTTTTTAAATGCTAGAACATTTGATAATTTTTAAGATAAGCCATGACATTTCTTTAGTTAAATAACTTTTGTCAACTCAGGGGGAAGGTAGAGAATTATATCTTCTACTGCACATATAGATGCATAAGCACAAACAAGCAAACAATCACTACATCACTAAACAAGAAAAGAGTTTTTATTCCCCCCTAATTTTTGCATTCTAAACAACTAATCAAGGTTGTTGAAACTGGGGATGTTACAAACCAAAGAATATTGTCCCGAGATTCAGTAGAGTAAGGTTATTATAAATACGTCGAGGAGTTGTACTAGGTTTATGGTAACTTGGAGGTGCTAGGATTATGGCAAGACTACTATGCCAATACTGAGTATGTGTTTGTTTACTTCTTCTCCTTGATTGGTTGATAGTCTGGTTTAGGGTATGCTGGAGGAATCACTAGGGTAGCTTCGTCTTGAACTTCGCAGATGCAGGCGGAGCCCTTATGTAGCTCGAGGAGGCAGGATTCCCATCTAGTTGGCGAAGGTGGGACTTCTTCTCTTGCTTTTGTAGCTTGGTCAGCTGGTCGAGTCGAGGGTTCAAGGGGTGTCTTCGATCAGGCGTTTATTCTACTATAGTGGGAAAGACACAATCTTTCCTCTTAGAGTAACACTACAGAAGTCCCGAGTTTCCATGGTCTTTCCTTCTTATGGTGGGGTGACGAGTTGTGATTAGGGCCGATTTGCAGTTGACGAAGATTCGATAGTCTTGAGATACTTCTTCCTAGTAGCTCCTAAGTTAGTTTTGGGTGGTAAGAATTAGAAACACCCATATCACGCACACATGGAGATGGAAGTTGGGGATTCCTGAAGGTAACATAAGGATGACACATTCACTAGCGACCTTGCATAGTTTCGCTCACAACGCCAAAGTTTTAGTCAACATGAAACTAACATGCACGACTCAAGGAATTCCTAGTTTATGACTAGAGATCCTAGATATCGGGTCTTGGTTGACGATGGTGAGGTAAATCAGGGGCACTACTTGTTTTCTTGAACTTGAGTTGCGGGGTGGATGTGAGCCAGTTGGCCTTCTTCCTTTTTGTGAATAGCTTGGCGCCTACAGGCTTTAATCGCATCTAGGAAAGATAGTGGTTCCTTCCTTCTTGTTGTACTCGAGTACGTCCTTGATTTCGTCACGCAGCCCTAAGCTTCCTAGGTACGTATCCCATAGCGGGGGAATACCGGGAGAAATGGCTACATTTCCCGCAGGAGAGACAAAGCATTCTTCTTCTTGGGCTTGGTCAACAAGGGCTTGGGACGAACTTTGATGATGCTATCGAGATGGCATTTTGTTGGGAGATGATCTTGACCTTCACATGGACAATAGGTGATAAACTGGGTTGGACAATCTGGTACGGGGTGCACGTCTCCGCGGTTTGGGATGTTTCCTAGACAACCAGTCGCCTGATGTCCTTCTTCTCCGCATCGACTACAAGCCTTCTTCGGACCTTTGGTCTTCATGGCCATCTTGGTTGATCTTATCACTATTGGGATTGATCCTTCAGGCTAAGTGAATAGTTATGTTAGTTGGTTAGCCTTCTGATATGATCTCAGGGGATGGTATTTAAGGTCTATGGTTAGTAGAGCCTATTTCTTTCACACAAGTAAATCATGTAAGGGTCTCGTGTTGCTATAAGTAAAGGGGTTATCCACGGACTTCTAGCATCTAGGATCGACGTTAGGCGATTGGGAGGTGCGGTCCTCCAGAATAAGGTCGTTCAGGGTTGCATCTGATGCAATGCCGTGGGTAAAACACGTAAGAGAGAACTTCTAACAAGCATAGCCATTCAAACTAGTTTCATACAGAACTAGCGAGTCAATGGTACTAAGGTGGTAATATTACTAAGTCATTACAAAACGCGTTTAGGGATGATACATTACTCTACCCTATACTTAAGCAGGTGAGTGCGGAGTGCAAGTGGCTACTCAGAAAGAGCATCTTCAACGTATTCGTTGGCCTCTGGTGGAGCAGTCGAGGTTTCCTGCACATCCTAGATAGGATTGAACCTTTGGAGATACCGACAGGTGGCACTTCCTTACTCTTTTGGTAGTTCCTTCTCCTGAGGTTCCTTCAATGGCTCCAACTCGTTCGTGATTCCTTTGTTGGACTTCTATAGCTCCCTTGCGAGTTAGAACAGTTTACAAGCGGTGGATCTCCATATGAGAGTGGTGGTATTCGTCGTCTACTTCGGTTTACACTTCATTGTCAGCGTAGCTGAAACGAGTCTAGAAGAAAAGAGTAGGGTCTACCATGAAGGGGTCTTGATATCCTCCAGTACAGTTGACACCTCCCTTAAGCAGGAGATAGAAGGTTGTGGGTTGTCTCGTTTATGGAAAAAGATCACCAATGCGCATTAGGGCCTCTCTAGATACCATGGCAATAGCAAGGACAGGACTAGGCGTCTGAGGTCCGGTGGAATAGATAGGGCTTCCTTCTGGTCTGGGCTTGACTAGTATGGTAACTTTGTCCCACATATTATCCCGATTCCGGTCCCTTGTGGAGGGTGTAGATTGGTTGTTGCTCGTATCCACAAAGCTACAGAGAGTCCCAGAGGAGTCAGGGAAATCCATCATTCAGACACTCTTCTTCGACTGGTTCCATCTACCATAGTTTTTAGGGTAGGGTTGCGTTAGTGAAAAGTATGCAAAGTTTTAAGATTTGAAACTCATCTTAGTGCAGGTAGTTTTCAAAACATATGGGGTAGAGATGTAAGTACTTTTGCAAATAGTCATCACTTTACCCGTGTCTTTTAGAATATAGTTTTTCGAGTCCTGTCTAACATCCATGCTAATTAAGGTCTCCTACAGTCAGGATGGCTCTGATACCAAGTCTACGGGGTCCCCTAGATTTATCATCCGGAATCCCTATTATCGATATATCCATGTTCCCATGATTAGTGAGCCATGGAACATAACCAATTCAAAGTAAACATCCAATACATAGCAAGAACAAGACTTACATTGTTGCCACTATGGCTATATCATCACTAGCAGATCTTCATCGAACACAGAGCCCAATCATGCCTTAACCTTCAGGCAACTGACTAGGAAGATGGCCTAGCTCGCACAGAAATCAACGACTCCAATATCATTCGTGCTTATGAAATTCTGGCCAAGTAAATATCTAGGGATAATACCAGTGAGTACTTATGTATTCGCAAACCACTAGGACAAGGTGCACAAGATAATTCAGTTTTGATGTGGAGAGATAACTCTAGCTATAGTTGTTTTTGAAAACCCTAGTGTTCTCTTGTAGATTTGGCATCTCTATATCTTTGTTGAAAAAGAGTTTTGAAAACATGTCTCCATTTTAGAAGCTGGATATCTCTATATCCTTGTTAATAACATTGTTGAAAACATTTTTGGAGGAAAAAACCCTTTTAGAACATCTTCGACCATATGTGGTCAAAACAAACCTTAAACTCATGCTTTCTTGTGACCCATTCACTTTGTTTTTATCCTTCTGAAAACCATCACTTGGGTACTCATAGGAATCACCTTTCCAACCGTCCTTGACCGTGGACATAGCTATTTGAATAGATTATACTATGCAGAGTTTAAGCACTTTCCCCACAAGAATCAATACATCCAACGGGATTCAACCACGGCCAGTTACCCATGGTACACGAGGGTATAGATAACTGAACATAACCTTTAATTTGTCGACCCTAGAAAAGGCACCATTCCCTTTTGGGTTTATTCTCCCCGGAAACACGTATGTGGCACCCGGTACCATAATCCTCCCTTCCGTACATGCCTATATCCAAACCCTAGGCTTGAGATATATCATAATTTAGTGATTTCACTTCCTTCCTTACTCCAAAGTCATATCGTCTGTGGGATACCTAATTGTTGCATTGGCCCTTGTCCAAGAGATCTGATATGTCCATTTTGCATCACTATTCTATGTCTTAATTCACTATTATTCATTGATATATTTCATATTGAGAGGTGATACTTATGTTATTTCATCTGTTTTTGCATGGTTGATGACTTTTGGAGCATGGACTGCTGCAGTCAGGATTCTGATGGAAAAGGTGTTGTTTGGAGGCAAAATTCGCGAAGATCAGAAAATCCGGGAAAATATACGGAGAATCCTATTTTTCCAGAAGACTAAGGATGCCAGAAGACGGAGTGGAGATGGGCCACAGGGGGCCCAGACCACCCCATGGGGCGGGCAGCCCTAGGCCGCGCCTGGAGGTGGTGTGGCCACCCTGGCCCACTCCAGCCTCTCCCCTCTAGCGTATATCATCCGCCCGAAACCCTAAGACTCGGGGAGCGACCACAGAAAGATTCCGCCACCTCTGCGGGGCGGAAAACATCGAGAGAGAAAGATCTCTCTGGCAGACAGATTTCTGCCGGGGAATTCCTTCCCGGAGAGGGGAGATCGTCGCCATCAACACCACCATCAAGCTGGACTTCATCGGGATCATCATCATCATCATCACCACCATCATCAGCAGCAGCACCCTCATCACCATCTCCATATTGCTGTACCAATTGGGTTGAATCTTGCATAGTTCATAGGGGAAACTTTCTCGGTGTTGATTACTCTTTGTAGTTGATGCAATTGAGTGAACTATTGAATTATTATTTATGTTCAGATTGTTATATATCATTTTTCCATCTCTGATCATGATCCATATGATGTCTTGTGAGTAGTTCATCTTGTTCTTGAGGACATGGGAGAAGTCTTGTTGTTAGTAGTGGAGTTGTGTTGAGAAAGGTTCAATAGTTTGATATTTAAGTTGTGGTGTACTTCTTCTAGTAGTGTCATGTGAACTTCGACTACATGACACTTCACCTATATGGGCCTAGGGGAATGCATTGTGTATTTGGCTACTAATCGTAGGGGTTGCCGGAGTGACAGAAACCTGAACCCCCGTTAGGAAACCATTGCACAAGGGATGTAAGGGTCTTAGAGTTTAAAGTTGTGGTTAGGTTTCTACCTTAATTAATTTCTTGTACTTACAGATGTTTGCAAGGGGTATAATCACATGTATGTATTAGTCTTGGAATGGACGGTACATTAGCACAGGTTCACCCACACAACACTTAGCAAGCTAAAGAAGATTAATCAACTATATGAAGCGAAAGCACTTGACAGTCTTCCCATGTGTCCTCGAGAATGTTTGGTCATCTTAAGTAATCCAACCGGCTTGTCCTTTGCTGCATAAAGGATTGGGCCACTTGCTGCATTTATTCCTACTGTATTTTATTTGCTTGTACTTTGTTTACTTGCTTTATCGAAAACACCTAAAAATCCGTTTGCTAAGTATTTGCAGAGAATTCCTGATCCATACCACTAGCCAGCACCTTCTGCTCCTCGTTGGGTTTGACACTCTTACTTATCAAAAATACTGCGATACACCCCCTATACTTGTGGGTCATCAAGACTATTTTCTGGCGCCATTGCCGGGGAGTGAAGCGCTATTGGAGAGTGGAACTGGTAAAGGAAACTTCTACTGTGAGTATTGTTTATACATTAGTTGCTTTATTTTTGTTATGGATAATTCGCTGAGTTTCTTATTTGGTAATGGTACTACCACTGCTAAGGTAGTAGATAAGCCACCACCTGCTGAGAATGATGTTTTCAAAATACCTACAAGAATTATTGATCGTGTTATGGATAACTACTATGTTGGAGATGGAACTGTCCATCCCGGTGATCATTTTCTCTTTATACACGAATTATGCGGGTTGTTCAAGTGTGCAGGTAGTACTACAGATCAAGTTAAGAAGAAGTTATTCTCATTATCACTAAAAGGAAGAGCTGAGGAATGGTATAAGCTGCTGAAGAATGGTCAAGCTCTGGAATGGGAGGAAATAGTGCCTCTCTTTTATTCAAAGTTTTATCCTCCTAGTGAGATTCATAAAGATCGGAATCAAATATACAACTTTTGGCTCCTTGATGGAGAGAGTACAGCTCAAGCTTGGGGGAGACTGAAGTTACTAATGCTCAAATGTCTCATTCATGAGCTCCCCAACAATATTATTATCAATAACTTTTATGCAAGGCTTTCTCTTCATGACAAGGATTTATTGGATGCTTCTTGTGCTGGATCATTCACTCGCATGGAAGAAGAAGCTAAATGGGATCTTCTGGACCGTATTCAAGACAATGCTGAAGCTTGGGGGAATGAAAAAGGTAGAAAGTCAGGTATAAATTATGATTATGAATGCATTGAATCTTTTATGGGAACTGATGACTTTCAAAATATTAAAAATGTTTATGGTCTTGATTTGCAAGTTATTACGAATTGCTTTAGAGCTTTTGCTTCCGATATCAAAATTCCAAAAGGGGGATGGAATAAATACCATGCACCTTACAAAAATATTGTTGACTATGTTCCTATTGGGAGTGTTGAGTATTGCATTATTGATCCCATCTTACCCGAACCTTATATCGAGAAGATTCCCTTCCCAGAAAAGGTAAAGGGCCATCCTATGATAACTAATGTAATCACCAAAAGTGAAAAGAGAACTGTAAAACCTGATGAAAAAATAAACGTTGAACCTGTGGTAGCAATTGTGAAAGACCTGGTCACTAAAAGCATAGAAAATGGACACATAGTCTTTTGTGAGGATGCTTCTAATATTGTTTCACATCCTAATAGAACTAAAAAAGCTAGTGTTCCTGTGCTTTCTGTTAGAATTGGTGATCATTGCTATTATGGTTTATGTGACATTGGTGCAAGTTCCACGCTATTCCTTATGAGCTTTACAGAGAAATTATGCATGAAATCAGTCCCTGTGAATTGGAAGAGATTGATGTGGTTATTCACCTTGCTAATACAGAGAACATCTCTCCAATTGGTATTGTACGAGACGTGGAAGTTCTTTGTGGTAAGATTAAGTATCCTACTGATTTTCTAGTACTTGGTTCAGCTGCTAGTAAAACTTATCTTATCATTTTTGGTAGACCTTTCTTGAGTACTTGTGGTGCTATTATTGATTGCAAGAAGGAGAAAATCTTGACTAAGTTTGATGGGGAATCTTATGAGTTTAATTTTTCGAAATTTGATAAAGAACCTTGCGAAGACGAAACTCATAATGAGGATTTTAGAGTTGAACAACTTGCTTATATCTCTCTTGCTCCTAACAATGCTTTGTAGCAATTTATGGAAGATCATGAAAGTGAAATCTTCATGGAAGAAAGGAATGAGATTGACAGGATTCTCCGTGATCAACCTAAGATGCTTAAGCATAACTTGCCTGTAGAAGACTTGGGTACCACGATGCCACCTAAAAAGGATCCGGTTTTAGATCTAAAACCTCTCCGTGATGATCTTAAATATGCTTATATTGATGATAAAAAGATATATCCTGTTATTATTAGCACTAAACTTTCAGGGAAGGAAGAAGAAAGGTTATTGGAGGTTTTGAGGGAACACCGAGGAGCTATGGGCTATACTCTGGATGATTTAAAAGGGATTTCACCTACTATATGTCAGCATTCTATCAACATAGAACCAGATGCAAAGCCAGTAGTAGAGCAACAACAACGTTTAAATCCTAGGATGAAGGAAGTGGTAAGGAATGAGGTATTAAAACTCCTTGATGTTGGTATTATTTACCCTATTGTTGACAGTGAATGGGTTATTCCTGTTCATTGTGTTCCTAAAAAAGGAGGTATTACCGTTGTTCCTAATGATAATGATGAGCTTATTCCTCAAAGAATAGTAGTAGGCTATAGGATGTGCACTGATTTTAGAAAAGTCAATAAAGTTACTAAGAACGATCATTACCCGCTTCCTTTTATTGATCAAATGTTGGAAAGGTTGTCTAAAAAGACCCATTTTTGTTTTCTTGATGGTTATTCTGGTTTCTCTCAAATTGCTATTAAATAACAAGATCAAGAAAAAACTACTTTTACTTGCCCTTATGGAACTTATGCTTATAGACGTATGCCTTTTGGTTTATGTAATGCTCCTGCTACTTTTCAAAGGTGCATGTGTGCTATGTTTCATGGTTTTTGTGAGGACATTGTAGAAGTGTTCATGGATGACTTTTCTGTCTATGGAACTTCTTTTGATAATTATCTGCACAACCTTGATAAAGTTTTGCAGATATGTGAAGAAACTAATCTTGTTCTTAATTGGGAAAAATGCCACTTCATGGTTAATGAAGGGATTGTTCTTGGGCATAAAGTTTCTGAAAGAGGCATAGAAGTTAATAGAGCTAAGGTTGAGGCAACTGAGAAGACACCATGCCCAAGAGACATCAAAGGTATTCGTAGTATCCTTGGTCATACTGGTTTCTATAGAAGGTTTATTAAAGACTTTTCTAGGATATCAAAACCCCTTACTAATCTTCTTCAAAAAGATGTACCGTTCATTTTTGATGATGACTGTAAGGAAGCTTTTGAAACCCTTAAGAAGGCTTTAACTACAACCCCGATTGTTCAACCACCTGATTGGAGTTTACCCTTTGAAATAATGTGTGATGCTAGTGATTTTGCTGTAGGTGCTGTCCTTGGCAACGTATCGATAAAAAGTTAAACGCTATCCATTATGCTAGTAAGACTCTAGGCGCTGCTCAAAGGAATTACACCACTACTGATAAGGAATTTCTAGCTGTTTTTTTTGCTTGTGATAAGTTTAGGCCCTACATTGTAGACTCAAAAGTCACCATTCATACTGATCATGCTGCTATTAAATATCTTATGACGAAGAAGGATGCTAAGCCTAGGCTTATTAGATGGGTGTTGCTTTTAGAAGAGTTTGATCTACATATAGTAGATAGGAAGGGCGCTGAAAACCCGGTAGCTGATAATTTATCTCGATTGGAAAACACCTCTTTTGACCCTATGCCTGTTAATGATAGTTTCCCAAATGAAGAGTTAGCTGCAGTAGGGGTAAGCTCACGAGGGAGCCCTTGGTACGTTGATTATGCTAACTTTATTGTCTCCAAGTATTTGCCTCCAACTTTTACAGCTCAGCAAAGAAGGAAGTTCTTCTATGATTTGAGGCATTATTTTTGGGATGACCCACACTTATACAAAGAAGGAGTGGATGGTATTATGCGAAGATGTGTTCTAGAATATGAACAAAAGGAGATATTGCGTAAATGTCATGGTAGTGCTTATGGAGGACATCATGCAGGAGATAGAACTGCACCAAAGGTGCTACAATCAGGTTTCTACTCGCCTACCCTTTTTAAAGATGCGAGAAAATTTGTTTTATCTTGTGATGAATTTCAGTGTGTTGGTAATATTTCTAGACGCAATGAAATGCCTATGAACTACTCTCTAGTTATTGAACCTTTTGATTGCTAGGGATTCGACTTTATGGGTCCTTTCCCTCCTTCGAAAGGTTACACTCATATTCTTGTTGCCGTTGATTATGTTACTAAGTAGGTAGAAGCCATTCCTACAAAGTGTGCAGATGGGGAGACCTCTCTAAAAATTCTTAAGGATGTTATCTTTCCTAGGTTTGGAGTTCCTAGGTATCTCATGACTGATGGGGGTTCTCATTTCATTCACGGTGGTTTTAGAAAGACCCTTGCTAAATATGATGTTAATCATAGAATTGCTTCAGCCTATCACCCCCAAACTAGCGGGCAAGTAGAGTTATCAAATAGAGAAATTAAATCCATCTTGCAAAAGACTGTTAATAGGTCTAGAAAAAACTGGGCTAAGAAGTTGAATGATGCTTTATGGGCTTATAGAACTGCTTACAAAAATCCTATGGGGATGTCTCCTTATAAAATGGTTTATGGGAAAGCTTGTCACCTACCTTTAGAATTAGAACACAAAGCTTACTGGGCAGTTAAAGAACTAAATAGAGATTGTAAGCTTGCTGGTGAGAAAAGATTATTTGACTTAAGTTCTTTAGATGAATGGAGGAGTGAAGCCTATGAAAATGCTAGGCTCTTTAAGGAAAAACTTAAAAGATGGCATGACAAGTGAATACTTAAGAGGGAATTTCATGTGGGTGAGAAAGTTCTATTGTATAGGTCTCGTCTCAGATTTTTTGCAGGAAAGCTACTGTCAAAATGGGAAGGACCTTTCATTATAGAAGAAGTATACCGTTCGGGAGCAATAAAAATTTCTTCTTTAAAGATAATACTACAGAAGTAGTGAATTGACAGCGACTCAAACACTATATTGCTGGAGATTCTTACAATGAAGATGTTCATGCCTTTCAATTTATAACTCCGGAGAAATTCATCGAGGACTAAATTCAGAGACCTGCAGAGTCTGTTTTCGAATAGGTAACAGTTCTGGTAAGAAAAGTTCTGCAAAAATACAATCCAACTATATTTTTGCAGTTTTCAATCAATAAGGAAAGTTACGAAGTGAAAAAGGGATTTAAACCGAGCTGGGTGGCCCACACCACCTCGGCGCAGCCCACCTGTCACGCCACCGGTGGTGAGTCCACCCCAGACTCCGCCTCTGACCCTTTTTCTCCCAGTACCTTCCTTTTGATATGAAACTTCGTAATATATAACCCCCCGGATCTTCCGAGGTTTGTGCATCGTGTTTTCATCGTGTTTTTGTTTTGATCTGTTTTTGCCAGGTAGAATCCCAGATTTGGAGCCACAATGTCTCCCACTGGATCAGCCGGGGGAGATTCCTTAGAAGATATCATCAACCCATACATGAGAGAGTTGAACAGTCATCCCAAGGAGTTGTTGCTTGAAGATGGGGTGGTCCAGATTAAAGAGGTTCAAGGCCCCAAAGGTAGAGGAAGTCTAGAGGACAGGATGGAAGCACTAAAGCAAGAAGTCTTTAGGTATAAGAAGATGGAGGAGCGCTAAGTGGATATCATCCATAAGATCTGTTCCAAACTCATCACCGAGCACCAAAAGGAGACTGCTGAACTCAAAGACGAAGTCCTCTCACTCTGCCAAACAACTAACAAACTGCAAGCACAGTTCTGTGACGTTCAAAATCAAAATTCTGAGTATGAGGCTAGGTTTAAACGCATAAGTGCTACGCAAGTTTCAGGATGTTGGAAAACACGATGTCCTTTGTTGATGGGAAGCCCTTACCCTGGAAGTCGGATGAAGATGAGAATATACCACCACCATCGAAGGAGTAATTCGTCATCAGGTTTGGCATCCCCTTGGTTTGTTCCAAGCTTGGGGGAGTGCCGCGGTATCATTTTTACCTTATTAGTAGAGTCATATCATGAATAGAGGAGTTATTATGTAGTATGGTTTGCATTATGGAAGTGTCCCCTCTCTCGTTAGATATGTATCCCTTGGTGTGAGTTGCCGATATGAAATATTAATGAGAAGTTCTATCATTCACTCTTTTGCATAGCTTATATTAGTTTTCAATTCGTGGTTATATGATTGATCTTGTTGTTAGTATTGGTATCACATTGGGATCATTGAGTTAATTTAGTTGGTTTTGGCAAACCTGGCTCAGTCAGTAGCAACACTATTTTTGAGAGTTGAATGAAAAAGATAAAAGTACTCTAAAGGAAAATAATTTCATCCTCTTTCTTTCTTGATTTGCTCATAAGTCTAGTATTCTCTAGTTAAGATCTTTTGCGCTTCCAAGGAAGATTGCATGTTTGTCTTTATAACTTGTATGTTTGTTTGTTTCCTTCAACTCTTATACTTGCTACCCAGCCTTGCTAGCCAAAAACCTGTACTGAGAGGGTACTCTTCTCGTGCATCCACCTCCTTTAAACCAAAACCTTTGCCATTTGTGTCCACCATACCTACCTAGTAGCATTATTGCTATTCCAAGTAAATTCTTTTTTTATCTACCTCCCAAATTAAACTTGTTATGTGAAAATTGGTGATTAAAGCTCCCACGAACTTGATGGCACACTTTACTTTCTTGCACTTAATAAACTTGAACCATTGTGCTCACCTATGTTGTGTATATGCTTGTGCTTTGTAAGTTGTAAATTAGCAGAACCATGCTGTCATGTTGAATGCTTTCAACATTGCACTGGTACTTTGTACCTAGTTGATATCATGTTCTTTTGTCTATGGATGTCGTCGGTGTGAAATGAAAGGGGAGCTTGTAAGTCCATGGAGTTATGCATGTGTGTTAGAGAAACGCTGGTCATGGTCTAATCCATGCTGACATGGTGGAAACCTGCAGCGTAACCATAACGAGTATCTATGAAGTATTCTTCTTATAAAAAAAGAGATAGAGATTGAGAAAAAGAGAAAAGAAAAAAAGAGATATTATGAAAAGAGGAAAGACAGAAAAAAGCACCATATTCCCATGGTAAATAAGAAGATTGCTGAGATACTTGTTGTCTGCTTGCCTTGTCATTTTGATATGGGGATTCTTCCGTATCATTGGGCAAGGGGTACCCCATTGGCGATTCTCAATGATACACATATGCTTACGATGACAAGAACTTACCGGTCTTGAGTAGCATGAGGAGCGGCCCTCGTATTCAAGGGACATGAGATTCTCAACTTACAACTTGTCAATGCATATACTCATATTTGATCACTTTAACCTTAATCACCTAAATATGCCTATGATAGGGGAAATGAGAGATGAAATCTAGTAAGTATCATAATTTTTGGGAGCTCTTTATGAGACTTGCAATCCCTACTTCCCTCTTTGAAGGGCCTTTCTTTTACCTTGTAGTTGAGTCAGTAAACCTACTCTCTTCTACCTGAGCAAGTATTTTGAGTTGTTGTGTTTCATTCATTCATATGATGATTTATTCAATCATGTTTCTTATGTTCCTTGTTTTGCACATTGCTCTTATCTTGATGTTTACTACTTTGAAAGCTATCATTGAAAAACCAGCTATTTGTGAACTCCAGCAAATTATCAACTACTCTTCGACCAAGAGCTAAGTTTTCCATTACCAATTATGATTCACTTTATGTATCTTTATTGTGTTTCCTTTACTCATTGCAAGTTGAGTTATATAATAGTGAGTTGTCCTCTATTATGATCTATGTATTTGATGGATGTGATGCTTCTTGTCCGTATTCTTTTATCGACTCTTCACTCCATAAACCTGAGGCCATGTTTATTGAGCTCAGTTTCGCTTGAGGACAAGCGAAGTCTAAGCTTGGGGAGGGTTGATACGTCCATTTTGCATCACTAATCTATGTATTAATTCACTATTATTCATTGATATATTTCGTACTAAGAGGTGATACTTATGTTATTTCATCTGTTTTTGCATGGTTGATGACTTTTGGAGCATGGACCGCTGCAATCAGGATTCTGATGGAAAAGGTGCTGTTTGGAGGCAAAATTCACGAAGATCAGAAAATCCGGGAAAATATATGGAAAATCCTATTTTTCAGAAGACTAAGGATGCCAGAAGACGGAGTGGAGATGGGCCACAGGGGGCCAAAACCACCCCCTGGCGCGGGTAGCCCTAGGCCGCTCCTGGAGGTGGTGTGGCCACCCTGGCCCATCCAGCCTCTCCCCTCTGGCATATATCATCCTCCCGAAACCCTAAGACTCGGGGAGCAACCACAGAAAGATTCCTCCGCCTCTACGGGGCGGAAAACACCGAGAGATAAAGATCTCTCCGGCAGACAGATTTCTGTCGGGGGAATTCCTTCCCAGAGAGGGGAGATCGTCGCCATCAACACCACCATCAAGCTGGACTTCATCGGGATCATCATCATCATCACCACCATCATCATCAGCAGCACCCTCATCACCATCTCCATATTGCTGTAACAATTGGGTTGAATCTTGCATAGTTCATAGGGGAAACTTTCCCGGTGTTGATTACTCTTTGTAGTTGATGCTATTGAGTGAACCGTTGAATTATTGTTTATGTTCAGATTGTTATACATCATTATTCCATCTCTGATCATGATCCATATGATGTCTTGTGAGTAGTTTGTTTTGTTCTTGAGGACATGGGAGAAGTCATGTTGTTAGTAGTGGAATTGTGTTGAGAAAGATTCAATAGTTTGATATTTATGTTGTGGTGTACTTCTTCTAATGGTGTCATGTGAACGTCGACTACATGACACTTCACCTATATGGGCCTAGGGGAATGCATTGTGTATTTTGCTACTAATCGTAGGGGTTGCCGGAGTGACAGAAACCTGAACCCCCGTTAGGAAACCATTGCACAAGGGATGTAAGGGTCTTAGAGTTTAAAGCTGTGCTTAGGTTTCTACCTTAATTACTTTCTTGTACTTACGGATGTTTGCAAGGGGTATAATCAAAAGTATGTATTAGTCTTGGATGGGCGGTACATTAGCACAGGTTCACCCACACAACACTTAGCAAGCTAAAGAAGATTAATCAACTAAATGAAGCGAAAGCACTTGCCAGTCTTCCCATGTGTCCTCGAGAACGTTTGGTCATCTTAAGTAAAACAACCGGCTTGTCCTTTGCTGCATAAAGGATTGGTCCACTTGCTGCATTTATTCCTACTGTCTTTTATTTGCTCGTACTTTGTTTACTTGCTTTATCGAAAACCCCTAAAAATCCGTTTGCTAAGTATTTGCAGAGAATTCCTGATCCATACCACTAGCCAGCACCTTCTGCTCCTCGTTGGGTTCGACACTCTTACTTATCGAAAATACTGCGATACACCCCCTATACTTGTGGGTCATCAAGACTATTTTCTGGTGCCGTTACCAGGGAGTGAAGCGCTATTGGAGAGTGGAACTGCTAAAGGAAACTTCTACTATGAGTATTGTCTACTTCTGCTAGTTGCATTATTTTCGTTATGGATAATTCGCTGAGTTTCTTATTTGGTAATGCTACTACCACTGCTAACGTAGTAGACGAACCACCACCTGCTGAGAATGATGCTTTTAAAATACCTACAAGAATTATTGATCGTGCTATGGATAACTACTATGTTGGGGATGGAACTGTCCATCCCGGTGATCATTTGCTCTTTATACACGAATTATGCGGGTTGTTCAAGTGTGCAGGTAGTACTACAGATCAAGTTAAGAAGAAGTTATTCTCATTATCACTAAAAGGAAGAGCTGAGGAATGGTATAAGCTGTTGAAGAATGGTCAAGCTCTGGAATGGGAGGAAATAGTGCCTCTCCTTTATTCAAAGTTTTATCCTCCTAGTGAGATTCATAAAGATCGGAATCAAATATACAACTTTTGGCCCCTTGATGGAGAGAGTATAGCTCAAGCTTGGGGGAGACTGAAGTTACTAATGCTGAAATGTCTCATTCATGATCTCCCCAACAATATTATTATCAATAACTTTTATGCAAGGCTTCCTCTTCATGATAAGGATTTATTGTATGCTTCTTGTGCTGGATCATTCACTCGCATGGAAGAACAAGCTAAATGGGATCTTCTGGACCGTATTCAAGATAATGCTAAAGCTTGGGAGAATGACAAAGGTAGAAAGTCAGGTATAAATTATGATTACGAATGCATTGAATCTTTGATGGGAACTGATGACTTTCAAAATATTAAAAATGCTTATGGTCTAGACTCTCAAGCTATTGCTTCTTATTTTAAGGCTTTTGCTTCCTACATTGAAGTGCCTAAAAAGAAGTGGAATAAGTATCATGAACCTTATAAAGATGTTTCTAAGAGTGTTCCTGCAAGAAATACTGAAGTTTATACTGCTAATCATGTTTTACCTAAACCTTATATTGAGAAAATGCCTTTCCCAGTTAAGATAAAGGAACATTCTATGATAGCTAGTATGGTTAATGAAAGTACGAATGAAGCTGTTGAACCTGATAAACAAATGGTTAATGAACCTATAATAGCAAATGTGAAAGACTTTGTTACTAAATATGAAGAAGAGGGACACAGTATCCTTTGTAAGGACACCTCTAATATTGTTTCACAAAGTAGTGTTATGAGAGCTAGTATTCCTGTGTTTTCTGTTAAGATAAGTGATCACTATTACGATGGCCCTTGTGATAGTTATATTGTTAAGTTTATGCATGATACTGAAAGTTACTATGAGAGAGGGAAAAGTGTTCTTATGCATCTCAATAATATCAAGTTTCCTCGTTTTATGCTAAAAGTTTTTATGTTGCACTTCTTTTGCCTTCCTATGCTAGTAGCCTCTGGTTTCAACAACCTGTTTGTTTACAAAATTCCCTTGCATAGGAAGTGGGTTAGACTTAAATGTGTGTATTTTTTCTTCTTAATGCTCGTTTTCACTTCAATTCATATTCTTATGTGAGGATCTTCAAAATTATCATGCCTATCTTAATGGCTATAAAGAAAGAGCTTTTTGGGAGACAACTCAATTTTTTTTTTGCTTTCAGTTTTTTTTGTTTGTTTGAGTCTTGGAAGTTATTACTTCGGTAATAACCTCTCCTTATCCTTTTTGTTTGGTTTTTGTGTCAAGGTCAACCTCTAATGAGAGAGAAGTAATATTTGGGGAACTTCCTGTCCCGAAACAGATTTTTGTGCTTCACCATAAAAATTCATGACAGATCTCTGTATGTCGGATTGAGCTGTAATTTTTTGTGCTTCTGCCCCAGGTTATTCTTTAACTTTCGTTAGTTTCGAACTTTTTGATTTGAGCAACAGAAGAGTTTCAAAAAATTGATCTTTACCTGCTGGTCTGTTTTGACAGATTTTGCCACTCTTGCATTTGCTTCTTTATTCGATTTCCTTTTTGAATTATTTTTGGGTCTTCGGAAGGAGATGCTACAGTAGCTTATGTTTTGATGGTTTTCAATTGAAGTTGAACTCAAAAGGTTTTATCACTTCACTTATACTAATGTTGCTAATGAGAACTGTGTGAAGTTTTGTGTGAAAGAAATATTCCAGGTAGTGGAGAAAATGGTGTAATGAGGAAGTGAAAGGTTTTATGACTCAAGTATTAAGTGTATGAAGGTGAATATATTGATGTTATTCAAGTGGTGACTCCAGAAGAATCCACTAAATACCAAATTCAGAGACTTGCAGAGTCCGTTTTCGAATAGGTAACAGTTCTGGTAAGAAAAGATCCGCCAAAATACTATCCAATTATATTTTTTGCAGTTTTCAGTCAATAAGGAAATCTACGAAGCAAAAGAGGGACAGAAACGGAGCCAGGGTGTCTCACACCACCCTGTGGCGTGAGTCCACCCCTAGTCGCGCCACCAGGTGGTGTGGCCACTCCGGACTCCGCCACCGACCCGTTTTCTCCTAGTACCTTCCTTTTGTTATGAAACTTCGTAATATATAATCCCCCGGATCCCCCGAGGTTCGTATATTGTTTTTTCGTCGTGTTTTCGTTTTGATCTGTTTCTTCCATGAACTATCTTTGAAAGCTTAGAAGCACAATGGTGTCCGCCAAGGATAAAGGAAAGGAGCCTATGGAGGAAGATCTCCAAGACCCCGGGCAGGAGAAGGAGACCAACAGTGAAGGTGAAGAGGAGACAAGGCAAGGCCAACATCCTCACACCGGCACTACCATTGCAAGCATTGGAGTGTTGGCAAGATCTGGCAGGGTCAAGAGGACTGCACGGATGTCAACTGGAGGGAAAACTCCGCGTCACTGCTTACATCCACGGTGACTTCCTCCACGCACCAAGAATCCTTTCCATAACCATATCCATAAGCATCAACACCAGAATATGCCCAAGGAGAAATTACCCTCCAATTGGGGATTGCGTCGTTCTAGCCATGCAGGGAAAGAAGACTTCAAGGAGGAAAAGTAGGAAAAGAATCGCAAGAGCTGGGATCCACAATCTGATATGATCATGCACCGTATCGAGCACAACTCGGAGTTGATACGTACTCTCACCTTAGAGGTTGAGTACTTGGGGAAACTGATCAAAGAGTACATTGAGATATTACCACCACCACCGAAGGAGTAATTCATCATCAGGTTTGGCATTCCCTTGGTTTGTTCCAAGCTTGGGGGAGTGCCGTGGTATCACTATCTTCTATCTTTTTACCTTTTTAGTAGAGTCATATCATGAAAAGATAAGTTATCATGTAGGATGGTTTGCATTATGGAAGTGTCCCTCTCTCGTTAGATATGTATCCCTTGGTATGAGTTGCCGTTATGAAAAAATAATGAGAAGTTATATCATTTACTCTTTTGCATAGCTTATATTAGTTTTCAATTCGTGATTATATGATTGATCTTGTTGTTAGTATTGGTATCACTTTGGGATCATCGAGTTAATTTAGTTGGTTTTGGCAAACCTAGCTTGGTCAGTAGCAACACTATTTTTGAGAGTTGAATGAAAAAGGATAAAATTACTCTAAAGAAAAATAATTTCATCATCTTTCTTTCTTGATTTGCTCATAAGTTTAGTATTCTCTAGTTAAGATATTTTGTGCTTCCAAGGAAGATTGCATGTTTGTCTTTATCACTTGTATGTTTGTTTGTTTCCTTCAACTCTTATACTTGCTACCCAGCCTTCCTAGCCAAAAACCTGTACTGAGAGGGAATTCTTCTCGTGCATCCACTTCCTTTAAACCAAACCTTTTCCATTTGTGTCCACCATACCTACCTATTAGCACTATTGCTATTCCAAGTAAATTCATGCTTTTATCTACCTTCCAAAAACTTGTTGTGTGAAAATTAGTGATTAAAGCTCTCACGAACTTGATGACACACTTTACTTTCTTTCACTTAATAAACTTGAACCATTGTGCCCATCTATGTTGCGTATATGCTTGCGCTTTGTATGTTGTGAATTAGCAGAACCATGTTGTCATGGGGAATGCTTTCAACATTGCACTGGTACTTTGTACCTAGTTGATATCATGTTCTTTTGTCTATGGATGTCGTCAGTGTGAAATGAAAGGGGAGCTTGTAAGTCCATGGAGTTATGCATGTGTGTTAGAGAAATGCCTGGGCTGCTAGTCTAATCCATGGTGACATGGTGGCAACCTGCAGCGTAACCATACCGAGTATCTATGAAGCATTCTTCTTATAAAAAAAGAGTCCGATATTGAGAAAAAAAAGAGAAAAGGAAAAAAAGATATATTATGAAAATAGGAAGAGAGAAAAAAGCACCATATTCCCATGGTAAATAAGAAGATTGCTGAGATACTTGTTGTCTGCTTGCGTTGTCATTTTGATATGGGGATTCTTCCGTATCATCGGGCAAGGGGTACCCCGTTGGCAGTTCTTTATGATATACATGTGCTTACAATGACATGAACTTACCGGTGACTAAACTTGAGTAGCATGAGGAGCGACCCTCATATTCAAGGGACATGAGATTCTCAATTTACAACTTGTCAATGCATATCCTCATATTTGATCACTTTAACCTTAACTACCGAAAGATGCCTATGATAGGGGCAATGAGAGCTCAAAGCTAGTAAGTACCATAATTTTTGGAAGCTCTTTATGAAACTTGAAATCCCTATTTCCCTCTGTGAAGGGCCTTTCTTTTACCTTTTTGTTGAGTCAGTAAACATATTCCCTTCTATCTCAGCAAGTATTTTGAGTTGTTGTGTTTCATTCATTCATATGATGATTTATTCAATCATGTTTCTTATGTTCGTTGTTTTGCACATTGCTCTTATCTTGGTGATTACTACTCTGAAAGCTATCATTGAAAACCAGTTATTTGTAAACTCCAACAAATTATCATCTATTCTTCGACCAAGAGCTAAGTTTGCCATTACCAATTATGATTTACTTTATGTATCTTTATTGTGTTTCCTTTACTTATTGCAAGTAAGTTATATAATAGTGAGTTGTCTTCTGTTATGATGTTTGTGTTGATGAATGTGATGCTTCTTGTCCGTATTCTTTTATTGACTCTTCACTCCATAAACCCGAGGTCATGTTTATTGAGCTCAGTTTTCGCTTGGGGACAAGCGAAGTCTAAGCTTAGGGGGAGTTGATACGTCCATTTTGCATCACTATTTTATATCATAATTCACTGTTATTCATTGATATATTTCATATTATGAGATGATACTTATGTTATTTCATCTATTTTTGCATGGTTGATGACTTTTGGAGCATGGACCACTGTAGTCAGGATTCTGATGGAAAAGGTGCTGTTTGGAGGCAAAATTCGTGAAGATCAGAAAATCCGGGAAAATATATCGACAATCCTATTTTTCTAGAAGACGAAGGCTGCTAGAAGAGGGAGTGGAGATGGGTCGCAGGGGGCCCACACCACCCCCTGGCGAGGGCCACCCTAGGCCACGCCACCAGGTGGTGTGGCCGCCCTAGCCCACCTCTGGGTCTCCCCTCTGGCGTATATATTCCTCCTGAAACCCTAAGACTCGGGGAGCGACCATAGAAAGATTCTGCCGCCTCTACGGTGCGGAAAACACCGAGAGAGAAAGATCTCTCCAGCAGACAGATTTCTGCCGGGGGAATTCCTTCCCAGAGAGGGGAGATCGTCGCCATCAACACCACCATCAAGATGGACTTCATTAGGATGATCATCATCATCACCACCATCATCACCATCAGCACCCTCATCACCATCCCCATATTTCTGTAACAATTGCGTTGAATCTTGCATAGTTCATAGGGGAAACTTTCCCAGTGTTGATTACTCTTTGTAGTTGATGCTATTGAGTGAACCATTGAATTATTGTTTATGTTCAGATTGTTATACATCATTATTCCATCTCTGATCATGATCCATATGATGTCTTGTGAGTAGTTCGTTTTGTTCTTGAGGACATGGGAGAAGTCATGTTGTTAGTAGTGGAATGTGTTGAGAAAGATTCAATAGTTTGATATTTAATTTGTGGTGTACTTCTTCTAGTGGTGTCATCTAAACGTCGACTACATGACACTTCATCTATATGGGCCCAGGGGAATGCATTATGTATTTGGCTACTAATCGTAGGGGTTGCCGGAGTGACAGAAACGTGAACCCCCGTTAGGAAACCATTGCACAAGGGACATAAGGGTCTTAGAGTTTAAAGTTGTGGTTAGGTTTCTACCTTAATTACTTTCTTGTACTTACGGATGTTTGCAAGGGGTATAATCACAAGTATGTATTAGTCCTAGGAATGTCAGTACATTAGCACAGGTTCACCCACACAACAATTAGTAAGCTAAAGAAGATTAATCAACTATATGAAGCGAAAGCATTTGACAGTCTTTCCATGTGTCCTCGAGAACGTTTGGTCATC
Organism: Avena insularis; assembly: GCA_023614405.1. Lineage (NCBI taxonomy): Eukaryota > Viridiplantae > Streptophyta > Magnoliopsida > Poales > Poaceae > Avena > Avena insularis. The sequence continues at coordinate 109,377,249 of CM042692.1, forward strand.
TTAAGTAATACAACCGGCTTGTCCTTTGCTGCATAAAGGATTGGGCCACTTGCTGCATTTATTCCTACTGTCTTTTATTTACTCGTACTTTATTTACTTGCTTTATCAAAAACCCTGTTGGGGGGATAACCCCGGGTAGGGTCACTCTAGGGTATAAGGGCCGAGTTAGCCGAGGTTCGGCATGGTCAAAGCGGTTGCTGGCCGAGTCACCACAAGACAGGCCGGATCACGGAGTAACCCGGACCAGGGGGGTCACCTAACATTGTCTCGTCCGACTCAAGGAGTAAGTCGGAGATACTTGTCTAGCTTATATGCAGGAACAGGTGTGGCCGGATCAACTGTGATCTGGATCCTCGTTTGGCTTCTAGGAGAAGGAAGGAATCTCTCTGGTCAAAAAAGAAGGCCCGGTGAGTATTGGATGAGCGAATAAAGCAAGGGCAGGACCACCGGATCATGGCCGACAAGGGTGACGACGCTCACGTCGGCTGACGTGGGCGCCGCAGAGGCTACGTCGCTAAAGCAAGTGTGACGCGGGGGAAAAGCACCCCTGTCGGGTTACTACTTTGGTAGGGGGCATATTCTTAGGAATATGCCTCCACGTATGCCCTAGACCAGGACCGAACCACCTCTATATAAAGGGGGGTTGGGGTTCTGGTAAGGGGGTTGGGTCTTTTCAGAGACATAGCAAGGAGAATTCTAGTGGATCTAGGGTTCTTGGGCTAGTTGGTAGGCAAGAGTAAGAGAGTTTCTTCTTCCTCCTCTTGTCAATACAGCTCGAGGAGCACCTGTAATCTTGGAGATCAAACATCAATACAAAGCTTCTGCGTAGAGAATCACTCTACTATCCCTCCCTGGATTCCCCTAGCGCATATTAGTCCCCACCTTTAGCCTATCCATGGCATCTGCCGTGACACCACCACGACAAACCCCTAAAAATCCGTTTGCTAAGTATTTGCAGAGAATCCTTGATCCATACCACTAGCCAGCACCTTCTGCTCCTCGTTGGGTTCGACACTCTTACTTATCGAAAATACTGCGATACACCCCCTATACTTGTGGGTCATCATATGATACCTACTAGAACTATTGTTGGGCATAGGATGTGCATAGACTTCAGAAAATTAAATAAAGAGACTAGGACAGACCACTATCCATTACCGTTCATAGATCAAACTTTAGAAAGGTTAGCAAACCATACTCATTTTTGCTTCTTGGACGAATACTCTGGTTTTCCTCAAATAGTTATTCATCTTGATGACCAACTTAAAACAAATTCATTAGTTCTTATGGTTTACATGCTTTCCGAGTATGCCTTTTGGTTTATGTAATGCTCTAGCTACTTTTCAATGATGTATGACTGTTATCTTTGTGGATTTTATAGAACTTATAATGGAAGTATTTATGTATGACTTTTCTGTCTATGGAACTTCATTTACTAGTTGCTTGGATAATCTCAAAAGAGTTTTGCAGCATTGTGAAGAAACTAATCTTGTTCTAAACCGGGAGAAATTCCATTTTATGGTCAAAGAAGGTATAGTCCTTGGACACCAGGTATCAGGTAAGGGAATTGAAGTTGATAGAGCTAAGGTTGAGGCAATAGATAGAATTCCACAACCTAGGGATATTAAAGGTATAGGAAGTTTCCTTGGTCATGTGGGTTTTTATAGAAGGCTCATTAGAAATTTCTCTGGAATATCTAAACCTTTGACAAACCTCTTTCAAAAGGGAATGACATTTAATTTTGATGATAAGTGTCTTGAAGCCTTTGATAGACTAAAAAATGCTTTATCTCGTGCTCCCATTATTAAAGCACCTATCTGGGATACAACCTTTGATTTAATATATGCAGCTAGTGATGATGTTGTAGGAGTAACTCTAGGACAACATATTGCTCGTAGATTTAATATTATACATCATGCTAGTAGAACTCTCAATGGTGGTCAAAAGAACTACACTAAGGAAGAAAAGGAACTCTCAATGATTTAATATTATACTTTTCTCTTGTGATAAATTTCGTTCCTATATAGTTGATGCAAAGGTAAGAGTTCACATGGATTGTGATGGCTTAAAAGAACTACTTGAAAGGAAAGACCATAAGCCAAGACTGTTCCGTTGGATTCTTTGACTTCAAGAATTTGAGTTGCAGATTATGCAGAGGCAAGAAATAAATATGTTAGATGCAATATCCATGTTTGCCCAGGAAGACACCAATCTTATTGAGAGGAACTTTAGTCCTGGTGATTTTCGTTTACGGGAATTATTCAATAAACTAAGGTCAATTCCTCCAAAAGAGAAGAAGTCTTTGTTGTGGGAGGAACTTTTCATCCCCAAATAAGCGAACGGTAAGTGCAAGGTAAGTGTTCTACCCAAATAAGTGTTTTGTTTTGACAATTTTTACTTTTGAAAATCCTGCCTTTGAATTCCTTGTGTTTCTCTGAAGATTTAGAGGGGTTTTACCAACTATACGACCGGAGAGGAAGCTCCCGCCATATAGTTGGTCGTGAACTTAGTGAAATTGTTTTCGCTATCTGAGCCTATACGGCCGCAACTATACGACTGGAGCCAAAAATTCCGGCTGTGTAGTTGGTCGTTAAACTCTCAAATGGGTTTGCTTTAGGTGTCTGTATCTATACGGTCGCAACTATATGACCGGAGCAAAAATTTCGGCCGTATAGTTGGTCATTAAACTCTTAGACACTTTTAATTTTTGGTGTTTGTATCTATACGGTCGCAACTATACAACCAGAACCAAAAATTTCGGTCGTATAGTTGGTCGTTAAACTCTTAGACACTTTTTCGTTTGATCTTTTGTTTATTATTCATCTAAAAAAATTAATGTTATTGTCGGTTACGAGTTGTGATTTAATCGACCTGAACTCGAGATATTTGGAAATATCTACCTAGAACCAACTATACGACCGGAGCTATACGAGCCGCGCCCGTATAGTTGGTCGTTACGCGGCAGGGAATTTCCAAATCTGTCATTTCTTTCCCTGTTTTGTTTAGATTCTTTTTTGGATGACAATTTGGTGTTTCTCTCGAGTTTTACCGACATCTGACCCCCCTTATATACTGCCATTGTGTGTCTCTAATCATAATCTCCAGAAACCAATCTACCTCTTATTCACATGCGAGGACTCTCAACCAAGGGATAGAGGTCAAGAAGAAAAGCTCCTATGGAGATCGGGAGCAATAGAGAACAAGGCAAGGAGATCAAGACCATCCCTATAGAGTTCCTCGAGGCCGACCATGGGTATCGGAAGAGGGATAAGGCCCTCGAACTGAAGATTGAAGAGTTGGACAAGGAGAAGCCAGGGACACCCAAACACCTTTGATTGCTGCGACTTTATATTGATAAACTAGATGAAGATATCAAGCGGACAACCGAAGCAGGTTTTTCTATGAGTCTTAAGGCGCTACAAACACTTCAGGATAACAATGAGTTTATTAAAGAACAAGTGGAGGTGCTGGAGAGGAACAATCTTTTCTACAAACTGCGTGTTAAAGAATTGGAAGCTATCAATCAATTCCTTTGCCTCAGGCTGGCCCGTGAGGAGAAGATACCGCGTGCCATGGCGCCACAGTGATCTACAACAATCACGGTATAAAATAATCGCAAGGGATTATTTGATCCCGTCTGGTAGGATTCCAAGCTTGGGGAGATCTTTAAGACCTTGTAATATATCCTATATGTTTTTCTTACTATTTTCGTATTAGTTCAAACTAGCAATAAAGTCTGCATCATTAGAATTCCCGTCAAGAATAGTCGATCCCTTTTATGAAATTCCGAGTTTATTATTATATATGGAGCAATATTGAGTTTGTGTTTGCCTTATTGATATATGAATGGCTTGAGTATAATTTTACTTGCACTTGATGATAGCAATAGGAGTCTTCCACACCATTGGTATTAATGGAACACCTAAAGATAATTTAGTCAATATGTTGTAAGTCTATGGTTTGATTTACAAAGAAAAATCATCTATACAATTAAGTTGAGAAAGAAACCGTGAACAAAGGAAAATGAAAGTGCTATCAAAATAGAATGAGAACAAGTCGAGGTAGAATCTTCAAGTCATAAGAATGCTTCGTATACAATTGGAATTTGACAATTGAGATCGTTAGACTTTAAATTCCTACATGAAGTGGAATGTATGGCTAGCTTCTTTGCACAACACTTAAACAAAAGTGTGAGCATATATATAAAAGAAAAGAAAAGGAAGAAGAAAAAGAATGAGTGTGCAAAGAGCAAGTAGGCATATACCACAATATTGTAGTATGACAAAGATACACTTTTGAGATTTTGAATCCCAAGTGAATACGTGAATCCTATAACACTTGGGACTACCTCGCTAACTCATTCAGTTAAACAAGATACTTTGACATTATGTTGAAATTCATCTTTTATGAATTGTTGATCACTAAGGTGTGAAAGCCTGCTAATACTATTCAGATGGTTCGAGTAATGTACTATTCATGAACTTATTCCTATGTATCGTACATGATAAACACATGCTGCAATTGCCTCATTTATTTTATCGACTCAGCTTCATGAATATGAGGATCACATCCATTAAGCTACAACTTCCTCGGGACGAGCATGAGTCTAAACTTGGGGAAGTTGATGAGTGCATATTTGCACCATGTTTTACATTATTATTTTGCATTTCAGATGTAGGATCTTGGTATTTTATGGTGCTGACGCACACATTTTATGTCTCTTTTCACCAGGATCAGGACAGATGATGGATCCAATTCTTGGAGCTGTTGTACTTGGAGAAAAGGAGTCAAAAACAACGTCAATCGCTTATTTGGGAAATATTAATAATACCAGAAGAAAACCAAACGCGGACAAGGGAGGCAGAGAGTCCAACGACCAACTATACGACTGGAGAAATTTTTCTGGCCGTATAGCTCTGGCTGTATAGTTGGCGCCGCCTACGCCTCGTCAAATAGTTTCACCCCGTGAAATTGGTTTGAGGAGACGACATACAGAACACCCAGAAATCGCAGAAAAGTCACCTCCAGAAGGCATCTAGAGGGGGAACTCATCCACAAGGGATCCATCTTCGCCCTGGATAGATCCGGTAGGCTAAGACATCGATCTTCATCATCCACCGCTGCATCACCACCATCTCCATCCATCCCATCTACATCTTGTCTAGATCTTGTTGTAATTCTTGTACTCGTTGTGGATTTATACAAGTACTATTCATCTATGACTGTTTCCATTACTATTGCTATGATGTTGATTGCCTCCATGTCTGATTAGATCGTTAGTTCTTGGGGAGATGGAGAAACCCTAGTATGAGACTGAAATAAGATAAAGTCTATTATGTCCAAGGAAGCCATAAGCAGTCAAATACTTGACGTCCATAAGTTTGGAGCCGTCAAAAGGTTCCATGACAGGTAGTACAACGTTAAATGCATAGGCAAGGTGGGTTACCAATCCACCAATGTGAATATCACCTTTGGTCTTGTTGCTCTGGTGGCGGAAGTGTTGGATGAGTAGTGCCGCAGGACAGGGGCTTTGTGTGGAAGTGGGGAAGAGAGCCTTGGTGATCATCGCCATGTCCGTGTTGGCCATGGAGCCTGTATCACCTCTCCCTAGTATTGTGTTGGCGAGGAACAAAGCAAAGTAGCGAATGGTTGGGTTCTGAATGGTGGACATCTTCTTATGATATAAGTGACTACCACCATTGATAGAAATAGCCTCCCAAGTCTCTCCACTTGTGGCGCTGTAGAGGTTAGTAATATTGGGCTCCCTAGTACGAGGGAGGCTAAAGGCATCGTAGAATTGTTTGAAGCTTATATCATAGTGCTGCTGGTTCATGTTGAACTGATAGTGCATGTGTTACCTTTCTCCTTGTGGTCGTCGTAGAAGGAGGCGAGAACTCGTGGGTGAGCTCAGCATAGGTGTCGTGGCTTGCGAAGCTGATCACCACTAGCCCCGACCTGCTGCACATGAGGCCGAAGTCCTCCTTCAACCCCGCCGTGGTGAGAAAGTTGTGGTTGGCCCAATGCGTGGGCATCACCCTCCTCTATAGAACAATGTCCATCATGGGGTTGCGTGGAGCTCAGGCCCCTGAACTTGAGCCCTCTCCGCGTTGGTGCTTGCTCGAACGAAAGAGGCTATCGATCTTTTTCGTCGTGATGCACTGAAAAATTTCACCATAAAACCTTAGGCATATTGTTTCTATATGATATATGAATGATTCTACATGGAAAAAATCAATCCTAACATGAGAAATTAATAGGAAAAACAATATAATCTTAAGTTCATCCACTAGATCAATGTGAGAGTTTCAACCATGGAAATCTGAAAATAAAGCATGGATAGGGAGAGAAACATATCGATCAACAAATGAAATCCGTGAAGAATCGAGAGTTCGAGGTGGATTTTGAGAGGTTTGGAGAGAGAATATGAGAGAAATAATGAGGAGAGGAGGAAGAACCCGCTGCCCTGGTGTGATTAAGGGGTCACGCCGACCTATACGTCCAGAACTATATGGGCGGATGATGTTGCTCCACTTGTATAGTTGCGGTGGCACTGACAATTAGGGTTTCTTTAATCAGAAATCAGCTACACGGGCACAACTATACAGTCATATCAAAATGATCCCGCCATATAGTTGGTCATTAAACCATCTGTCCCTTGAGATAAATTTCTAAAACTAGCATCAATATCTATACGACCAGAACTATACGGCCGGAATTTTTATTCCTGCCATATAGTTGGTCGTTAAACTCCTAGTACCTTTTCAGTGAAATTCTATGAAGGCATCGATATCTATACAACCGCAACTATACGGCTAGAAATTTTTATGCTCGCCGTATAGTTGGTCGTTAAACTCCCAGTACCTTTTGAGAAATTTTGTACGGAGGCATCGATATCTATACGGCCAGAATTTTTATTCCCGCCATATAGTTGGTCATTAAACTCTCTGTGTCTTTGAGGAAAATTTGGTGATGCAAAGATAACTATACGATCGGAGCTATATGGTCGAAACTTTTTTATTCCCGCTGTATAGTTGGTCGTTAAACCATCAGTAAACATAAAAAAAAATTATTTCTTCAAGCATACCTTCTTATTCCATAACTTAGCAAAATACCTAGTTTCTAACAGAAAGATGGCAGTAGAAACTATCGACCAACATGAGCATATTAAAAGAAAAAATTTAGCTTCTACAAGTGGAAAACTCAAACTTTAATTCTTATTATTATCTACTCATTCAATAGATGTTTCTACAACTTTTTGACAGCTGCATCTTCACGGGCGCGCTTCCGCAAGAATGTCTGTGAAAAAATGGTAGGAATTGCGATGAACTTTTTATTCTTTATCCAGTACCAGCCCGTGCAGCTAGCACCGCTCACTCTCTCCACTGACCAGTGCCAGCCTGTACCCGAGTGTGCCATATCGGTCAAGAATTGACACGACGCCACAAGCCGCGCCGCCCTCACCCACAATGTCTAGGAGGTAGGCGTGACCTCACCGCACCCCCCAGTCCACGCGTCAACCAACGACAAGCAGGGGAGAAGCCAGCGCAGCCTCGCCCCTTTACTCTGTCCGTCATGCCGAGCGCATGCCAAAGCACCGAGCCGCCTCGCGCAGCCACACCGTGCCTTGATCTATCCTTGCGCAAATGCACTCGCCGTGTCACCAGCAACCTCCCAGACACGACTGTTCGCCGCCGTGCACCCCATGACCACCATACGCCATGACAAACATGGCGGTACTCGAGTAGAGCATGGACGTCCCCCGTCTAATTAAGACTGTGCCTCGTCATGCCACTATGCGCATGACGATCGCTGTAGAGCACCGCGTCGACCTATGCCCCCAGCCATGCTGATAGCTCCCGATAGCAACGTCGCCAACGATCCCGAGCCATGCCGTGCTGCTCCTCTTGCCGGTCTATAAATAGGACCCTCGCCTAGCCTCCAAGGGCACACCATTCGACTCACCTCTCCCCCAGAAACCTCCCTGACTGATACGTCCATTTTGCATCACTATTCTACATTATAATTTAGTGTTATTCATTGATATATTTCATATTAAGAGATGATACTTATATTATTTCACCTATTTTTGCATGGTTGATGACTTTTGGAGGATGGACCGCTGCAGTCAGGATTCTGATGGAAAAGGCACTATTTGGAGGCGAAATTCGCGAAGATCATAAAATCCCGGAAAATACATGGAAAATCCTATTATTACAGAAGACGAAGGATGCCAGAAGGGGGAGCGAAGTTGGGCTACAGGGGGCCCACACCACCCCCTGGCACGTGCCACCCTTGGTCGTGCCACCAGGTGGTGTGGCCACCCTGGCCCACTCCTGGCTCTCCCCTTTGGAGTATATTATCCCCACCAAACCCTAAGACTCGGGGAGGGACCAGAGAAAGATTCCGTCGCCTCTGCAGGGTGGAAAACTACAGAGAGAGAAAGAGCTCTTTGAAAGGCAGAAATCTGCCAGGGAAATTCCTTCCCGGAGAGGGGAGATCATCACCATCAACACCACCATCAAGCTAGACTTCATTGGGATCATCACCATCATCTCCATCATCATCTCCACCAGCACCATCATGACCACTCCATACCGCTATAACAATTGGGTTGAATCTTACATAGTTCCTAGGGGAAACTTTCCCGGTGTTGATTACTTGTTATAGTTGATGCCGTTGAGTGGAACCATTGAATTATTGTTATGTTCAGATTGTTACTTATCATTATATCATCTCTGATCTTGATCCATATGATGTCTTGTTAGTAGTTCGTTTAGTTCTTGAGGACATGGGATAAGTCATGTTGTTAGTAGTGGAATTGTGTTGAGAAAGATTCAATAGTTTGTTATTTAAGTTGTGGTGTTATTCTTCTAGTGGTGTCATGTGAACATCGACTACATGCCACTTCACCTTTATGGGCCTAGGGGAATGCATTGTGTATTTGGCTACTAATCATATTGGTTACCAGAGTGACAGAAACCTGAACCCCCGTTAGGAAACCTTTGCACAAGGGATGTAGGATCTCAGAGTTTAAAGTTGTGGTTAGGTTTTTAGCTTAATTACTTTCTTGTACTTGTAGATGCTTGCAAGGGGTATAATCACCAGTATGTATTAGTCCTGGGAAGGTCGGTACATTAGCACAGGTTCACCCAAACAACACTTATCAAACTAAAGAAGATTAATCAACTATATGAAGTGAAAGAACTTGACAATATTCCCGTGTGTCCTCGAGAACGTTTGGTCATCTTAAGTAATACAACCAGCTTGTCCTTTGCTAAAGAAAGGATTGGGCCACTTTTTGCATCTATTATTATTGTCTTTTATTTACTCATACTTTATTTATCTGCATGATCAAAAACCCTTAAAATCCGTTTGCTAAGTATTTATAGAGAATTCCTGCTCCAAGCCACTCGTCAACACCTTCTGCTCCTTGTTGGGTTCGACACCCTTACTTATTGAAAATACTGCGATACACCCCCTATACTTGTGGGTCATCAAGACTATTTTCTGGCGCCGTTGCCGGGGAGTGAAGCGCTATTGGAGAGTGGAACTGGTAAAGGAAACTTCTACTATGAGTATTGTTTATTTATGTTAGTTACTTTATTTCAATATGGATAATTCACTTAGTTTCTTATTTTGTAATGTTACTACCACTGCTCAGGTAATAGATGAACCTACACCTGCTGAAAATGGTACTTTTAAGATACCCACAAGAATTATTGGTCGTGTTATGGATAACTACTATTTTGGAGATGGAACTGTCCATCCCGGTGATCATTTGCTCTTTATACACTAATTATGTGTGTTGTTCAAGTGTGCAGGTATTACTATAGATCAAGTCAAGAAGAAGTTATTCTCATTATCACTTAAAGGAAGAGCTGGAGAATGGTACAAGCTGTTGAAGAACGGTCAAGCTCTTGAATGGGAGGAAGTAGTACCTCTCTTTTATTCAAAATTTTATCCTCCTAGTGAGATTCATAAAGATTAGAATCAAATATACAACTTTTGGCCTCTTGATGGAGAGAGTACAACTCAATCTTGGGGGAGATTGAAGTTACTAATGCTCAAATATCCTATTCATGAGCTCCCCAACAATATTATTATCTATAACTTCTATGCAAGGCTTTATCTTCATGATAAGGATCTATTGGATGCTTCTTGTGCTGGAGCATTTACACTCATGGAAGAAGGACCTAAATGGGATCTTCTAGACCGTATTCAAGATAATGCTGAAGCATGGGAGAATGATAAAGGAAGAAAGTCAGGTATAAATTATGATTATATCTTTTATGGGAACTGATGATTTTCGAAATATTAGTAATGTTTGTGGTTTATACTCTCAAGCTATTGCAATTTATTTTAAGGCTTTTGCTTCCTATATTGAAATTACTAAAAAGAAATGGAATAAGTATCATGAGCCATATAAAGATATTGTTAATAGTGTTCCTGCATGAAATACTGAAGTTTATACTGCTAATCATGTTTTACCTGAACCTTACATTGAGAAAATGCCTTTCCTAGTTAAGATAAAGGAACATTCTATGATAGCTAGTATGGTTAATGAAAGTACAAATAAAGTTGTTGAACCTGATGAACAAATAGCTGCTGAACTTGTAGTAGAAAATGTGAAACACTTTGTCACTAAATATGTAGAAGATGGACACACTATCCTCTGTAAGGATACTTCTAATATTGTTTCACAAAGTAGTGTTATGAGAGATTGTGTCCCTGTGTTTTCTGTTAGGATAAGTGATCATTGCTACAATGGTTCATGTTATAGTTATATTGTTAAATTTATTCATGATACTAAAAGTTGTTATGAGAGAGGGAAGATTGTTCTAATGCATCTCAATAATATTAAGTTTCCTCGTTTTATGCTGAAAGTCTTTATGTTGCACCTGTTTTGCCTCTGGTTTCAACAATTTATTTTCTTACAAAATTCCCTTGCATAGGAAGTGGGTTAGACCTAAACATGTGTATTTTTGCTTGATGCTCTCTTTTACTTCAAGTCATATTCTTCAGTGAGCATCATTGAAATTATCATGCCCATCTTAATGGCTATAAAGAAAGAGCTTTTTGGGAGACAACCCAATATATTTCTTTTTCTTTCAATATTTGTTTATTTGAGTCTTGGAAGTTATTGTTTCGGCAATAACCTCTCCTTATACTTTTTGTTTGTTTTTTGTGTTAAGGTCAACCTCTAATGAGAGAGAAGTAAGATTTGGGGAAGTTGCTGTCCCGAAACAGATTTTTGGGCTTTACTTTAAAAAATCATTAGAATGTCGTACTTATCTGTAATTTTTTGTGTGCATGCCCCAGGTTATTATTTAACTTTCGTTAGTTTTGCATTTTTTGATATGAGCAACAGAAGATTTTCGAAAAAAATGATCTTTACCTGCTGGTCTATTTTGGCAGATTTTTGCTACTCTTGCATTTGCTTCTTATATCGATTTACTTTTTGAATTCCTTTTTGGGATTTCGGAAGGAGTTGCTACAGTAGCTCCTGTTTTGATGGATTTCAGTTGAAATTAAACTTAAAGGTTTATTATCTTGCATGCACGAATGTTGCTAATGAGAATTGTGTGAAGTTTTGTGTGAAAGAAATTTCCAGGTTATTGGAGAAAAATAGTGTAATAAGATGGTGAATGGTTAATTGACTCAAACAATATGTGTATAAAGATTAAGATATTGATGTTATTCAAGCGGTGACTCAGGAAGAATTTATTAAATGTCAAGCTTAGAGACCTGCAGAGTCTGTTTTCGAATAGGTAATAGTTCTGGTAAGAAAAGGTTCGTGAAAAATCTGTCAATTTATATTTTTGCAGTTTTTATCTATCATGGAAAGTAATGAGTCGAAAAAGGGACGGAAACGGATCCCAGGTGGCTCACACCACCTCGTGGCGCGGGCCCACCTGGTCGCGACACCAGGGGGTGTGGCCACCCCGGAGCCCATTTTCGACCCATTTTCTCCCAGTACCTTCCTTTTGTTGTAAAAAATCATAATATATAATCCCCCGAGGTTCGTATACATGTTCTTGTTGTGTTTTCATTTTGATCTATTTCTGCCAAAAACTATGCTTAAAGTTTAGAAGCACAATGGTCTCCGCCAACGATAAGGGCAAGGAGCCTATGGAGGAGGATCTCTAAGACTCTGAGAAGGAGGAGGAGATCAATAGTGAAATTGAAGAGGAGGCAAAGGAAGACCAGCATCCCGCACGCCAGCACCACCATTGCAAGAATTGGAGTGGTGGCAAACCGTGCTAGGTTCAAAAGGACCGCATGGATGTCCACTGGAGGGAAGACTCCACGTCATTGCTTGGCTTCACGGTCACCTCCTCCACGCACCAAGAATCCGTTCCATACCCTTATCCATGAGCAGCAATTCCAGAATATGCCCCAGGAGAAACTAACCTCCAATTGGGATATGCCTCGTTCTAACCATGCAGGAAAAGAAGACTTCAAGGAGGAAGAGTGGGGAAAGAATCGCAAGAGTTGGGATTCATAGCCCGACATGATCATGAACCGCATCGAGCACAATTCGGAGTTGATTTGTACTCTCACCTTCGAGATTGAGGACTTGAGGGAATTGATTGAAAAGATCATCGAGAGAACACCACCACCAACGTAGGAGTAATTCGTCAATAGGTTTTGGCATCCCCTTGGTTTGTTCCAAGCTTGGGGGAGTGCCGCAGTATCACATCACTATCTTTTATCTTTTTACCTTTCAAGTAGAATCATATCATGAATAGAGAAGTTATCATGTAGGATGGTTTGCATTATGGAAGTGCCCCCCCTCTCGTTAGATATCTATGTATCCCTTGGTGTGAGTTGCCGTTATGGAATATTAATGAGAAGTTATATCATTTACTCTTTTGCACGTCTTATATTAGTTTTCAATTTCTATTATATGATTGATCTTGTTGTTAGTATTGGTGTCACTTTGGGATCATTAAGTAAATTTAGTTGGTTTTGGCAAACCTGGCTCGGTCAGTAGCAACACTATTATGAGAATTGAATGAAAAAAGATAAAAGTACTCTTAAAGAATATAATTTCATCATCTTTCTTCCTTGATTGGCTCATAAGCTTAGTATTCTCTAGTTAAGATCTTTTGTGCTTCCAAGGAAGATTGCATGTTTGTTTTTATCACTTGTATGTTTGTTTGTTTCCTTCAACTCTTATGCTTGCTACCCAGCCTTGCTAGCCTAAAACTTGTACTCAGAGGGAATGCTTCTCGTGCATCCAATCCTTAAACCAAATCCTAGGCCATTTGTGTCCACCATACCTACCTATTAGCACTATTGCTATTCCAAGTAAATTCATGTTTTTATCTACCTTCGGAATTAAACTTGTTATGTGAAAATTAGTGATTACAACTCTCATGAACTTGATGGCACACTTTTCTTGCCCCTAATAAACTTGAACCATTGTGTCATCTATGTTGTATATGCTTGCACTTATACGTTGGGATTAGCAGAACCATGCTATCATGGGGAACGCTTTCGACATTGCACTTGTACATTGTACCCAGTTGATATCATGCTCTTTTGTTTATGGATGTCATTGGTGTGAAATGAAAGGGGAGATTGTAAGTCCATGGAGTTATGTATGTGTGTTAGAGAAACGCCTGGGCCACTAGCCTAAGCCATGCCTAATCATGGTGGAAACTTGTAGCATCACCATAGTGAGCAATCTATGAAGCATTCTTCTTATAAAAAAGGAAATAGAGATTGAGAAAAAGCAAAAAAAGATGAGAAAAGAGGAAAGAGAGAAAAAAGCACCATTTTCCCATGGTAAATAAGAAGATTGCTGAGATGCTCATTATCTACTTGCCTTATCATTTTGATTATGGGATAGCTCCTGTATCTTGTGCAAGGGGTACCCCGTTGACGGTTCTCTATGATACACATGTACTTACTATGACAAGAACTTACCGGTAACTAAACTTGAGTAGCATGAGGACCGGCCCTCGTATTCAAGGGACATGAGATTGCTAACTTATACTTTGTCAAGCATATACTCCATAGTTTGTTCACTTTAACCTTAATCACCTAAAGATGCTTATGATAGGGGCAATGAGAGCTAAAAGCTAATAAGTACCATAATTTTTCGAAGCTCTTTATGAAACGTGAGATCCCGGCTTCCCTCTGTGAAGGGCCTATCTTTTACTTTTTAGTTGAGTCAGTAAACCTATTCCTTTCTATCTCAGCAAGTATTTTGAGCTGTTGTGTTTCATTCATTCATATGATGATTTATTCAATCATGTTTCTTATGTTCCTTGTTTTGCACATTGCTCTTATCTTAGTGAATATTACTTTGAAAGCTATCATTGAAAACCCCTTTATGATTGAACTACTGCAAATTGTTAACTATTCTTTGACCAAGAGGAAAGTTTGCCATTACCAATTATGATTTACTTTATGTATCTTTATTGTGTTTCCTTTACTTATTACAAGTTAAGTTATATAATAGTGAGTTGTCTACTATTATGATTTGTGTATTGATGAATGTGATGCTTCTTGTCCATATTCTTTTATCGACTCTTCACTCCATAAACCTCAGGTCATGTTTATTAAGCTCAGTTTTCGCTTGGGGACAAGCGAAGTCTAAGCTTGGGGGAGTTGATACGTCCATTTAGCATCACTATTCTATATCATAATTTACTATTATTCATTGATATATTTCATATTAAGAGATGATACTTATGTTATTTCATTTGTTTTTGCATGGTTGATGACTTTTGGAGGATGGACCGCTACAGTCAGGATTCTGATGGAAAAGGCACTGGTTGGAGGCGAAATTCGTGAAGATCAGAAATTCTATTAAATCCCAGAAAATACTTGGAAAATCCTATTTTTCCAGGAGACAAAGGATGCCAGAATGGGGAGCGGAGTTGGGCCACAGGGGGCCCACACCACCCCCTGGCGCGGGCCACCCTTGGCCGCACCACCAGGTGGTGTGGCCACCCTGGCCCACTCCTGGCTCTCCCCTTTGGCATATATTATCCCCACGATACCCTAAGACTAGGGGAGGGACCACAAAAAGATTATGTTGCCTCTGCGGGGCAGAAAACTACAGAGAGAGAAAGAGCTCTCCGGTAGGCAGAAATCTCCTGGGGAATTCCTTCCTGGAGAGGGGAGATCGTCGCCATCAACACCACCATCAAGCTGGACTTCATCGGGATCATCATCATCATCTCCATCATCATCTCCACCAGCACCATCATCACCATTCCATACCGCTGTAACAATTGGGTTGACCCTTGAATAGTTCTTAGGGGAAACTTTCCCGGTGTTGATTACTTGTTGTAGTTGATGCCATTGTGTGGAACCATTGAATTATTGTTATGTTTAGATTGTTACTTATCATTATGTCATCTCTAATATTGATCCATATGATGTCTTGTGAGTAGTTCGTTTAGTTCTTGAGGACATGGGAGAAGTCATGTTGTTAGTAGTGAAATTGTGTTGAGAAAGATTTAATAGTTTGTTATTTAAGTTGTGGTGTTATTCTTCTAGTGGTGTCATGTGAACATCGACTACATGACACTTCACCTTTATGGCCCTAGAGGAATGCATTGTGTATTTGGCTACTAATCATAGGGGTTGCCGGAGTGACAGAAACCTGAATCCCCGTTAGGAAACCTTTGCACAAGGGATGTAGGATCTCAGAGTTAAAAGCTGTGGTTAGATTTTTATCTTAACTACTTTCTTGTACTTGATGATGCTTGCAAGGGGTATAATCACAAGTATGTATTAGTCCTAGGAAGGTCGGTACATTAGCACAGGTTCACCCACACAACACTTATCAAACTAAAGAAGATTAATCAACTATATGAAGCGAAAACACTTGACGATATTCCCGTGTGTCCTCGAGAACGTTTGGTCATGTTAAGTAATACAACCGGCTTGTCCTTTGCTAAAGAAAGGATTGGGGCACTTGCTGCATCTATTATTATTGTCTTTTATTTACTCGCACTTTATTTATCTACATTATCAAAAACCCTTCAAAATCTGTTTGCTAAGTATTTACAAAGAATTCCTGCTCCAAGCCACTCGTCAACATCTTCTGCTCCTCGTTGGGTTCGACACCCTTACTTATCGAAAATATTGTGATACACCCCCTATACTTGTGGGTCATCACTGACCCTTCCATAGAGCAAGGCGAGCACCACATCGCCTGAATTTCACCAGAGCCCGCTGCTGCTGTGGAGGACCGGAGCCGTTGATTGGAGCCCCCCCAGGAGCTGCCGCAACCACCATTCGAGTCGTCGTTATATACTAGCCCATTCACCCCATCGTCGGACTTAGCTTGAGCCCTGGTAAGCCCACAAAGACCCCCATCGTAGCGCTAGGGTTAGAATCTCACGCGCTCAGTATGCCGGAGACAACAACGCTCAGCCGTCGATCTCGTTCTAATCGCGTGGCCTAGATTCACCGATACCGTTTCGCTTAGACACAGCCGCTGACGCATGGGACCAGCCTGAGTGCAGCCCGCTGCGCGCGCGCCGTTTAGTAGGGCCGGCCCATGTTAGTTCCTGCGTGTAGCCCAGGGATTCAAATTTAGATTTTCCATTTAAATCAAAACTCTATTCTGTCAGTGATTTCAAAATTGAATTCAAAGAGATTTATTGAACCAAATTGCATGATTCAAATTTTGTTAGAAAGGTAATCAAAATATCTAACCACTCCCAACCATTTGAATATATAGATCACCTAGAATAAAAAATAACAAGACAAAGACTTTTAGAACTTCAAACATTTTAATAAAATCAACCATAAATGCTTTTGAGTTGATTCCAACTCTCAAAAATCACATCTGCCATGCTCTATCTGAATATGTAAAAATATTTAGTTTTACATGAAGTAACGATGGACTAGTATTAAAAGAATGTTATATAGTCATTTCTATCCCTTTTAATTATATTAAATAGTAATACTCAACTTTGTAATATATGCCAACCACTTTAAATCACATTCCCAAGTATTAGAATATATGGTGATGACATGGTCAACATGATCCCATATTTTATAATTGGAGAAGATTAAATATTAAATACTTTTTCAATGAGTAGAAATTTCTTTTTGATACGTCCAAAACGCATCTACTTTCCCGAACACTTTTGCTATTGTTTTTCCTCTAAACTTGTGCGATTTGGATACAACTAACACGGACTGACGCTGTTTTCAGCAGAATTATCTTGGTGTCTAGTTTTTGTGCAGAACATCAACTATCAGGAAAAATCCTGGAAAATATGCCAAAAATCCTATTTAACTAGAAGAATCACGGAGCCAGAAGACGAGACGGAGGAGGGCCACGAGGGGCCCACACCACCTGGCCGAACGGGCCAGGCCAGGCCGCACCTGGGGGTGGTGTGGCCGCCTCGGTCACCCCCTCGGCCTCCCTCTTTGCCTATAAGTTGCCTCTTGACCTAAAAACCAAGGGGGTTTCGATGTTTTTTCAAAAAGAGTTCCGCTGCACCGCCACCACCAGATTTCGCGATTCGGAACCAGAAACTACGTTCTAGCACCCTGCTGGGACGGTGAATTGGAGGAGATCATCGCCATAATGATCACCATCGCTTCTCCATCGACCATCCATGTTTTCCCCATCTATGAGTGAGTAATCCCTCGCTGTAGGCTATGGGGATGGTAGGGGTTGGATGAGATCGTTCATGTAATGGCATTAGATTGTTAGGGCATGGTGCCTAGTATCTATTATTAGTGCTTTTTGACTTTGGTGCAATTTGTTATGCTTAATGCTTGTCACTAGGGCCCGAGTGCCATGATTTCAGATCTGAACATGTTATTGATTCATTATGGTAGTATCGTTTATGATCTTACCTGCAAGTTATATACACATATTGTTGTCCGGAACCAAAGGCCCCGAAGTGACAGCAATCGGGATAACCGGAGGGGATGGCTTTGATGTGAGGATCACATGTGTTCATGGAGTGTTAATGCTTTGCTCCGGTGCTCTATTAAAAGGAGCACCTTAATTGCAAGTGGTTCCCTTGAGGCCCCGCTGCAAACGGGCTGGCAGGACAAAAGATATTGTGCAAGTTCTCATTGCGAGCACGTATGACTATATATGGAACACATGCCTAGGATTATTTAGTACTTGGATGCTTTATCTTATTTATCTGCAAATGCCCTATGTTCTGATTGCCATGTGAATTGTCTTGTCCATGCAACGCCCATCCATCCATCTCTGTGCCTACCGCGCTTGAATCCTACTGTTTGCTGCAACCGTTACTAATGTCTTTACTTTTACTACTCTTATTACTTTACTATTCCTACTACAAAACTGTTGCTACTGATAAACTACTGTTAGCAAGATTGTTTCCAGATGCAGCTGAATTGACAACTTAGTTGTTAAGGCTTATAAATATTCTTTGGCTCCCCTTGCGTCGAATCAATAAATTGGGTTTCACTTCCCTCGAAAATACTGCGATACACCCCCTATACTTGTGGGTCATCAAGACTATTTTTTGGCACCGTTGTCGGGGAGCCTAGCTTTATTTATCAAGTTCACTTGGAATCACTATTGTTCACTACCCTCCATTCATCATGGGTAAGTCTCGTGATGGAAAAGTTCCTATATTACCATCCACTACAAGAAGAGGTACGGTTCTGAACACCTCTGTTGCTCTTGATTCACCATCTATTATGAGTAAACTCCTTACACCATGTAACATCCCAAAACTTCAATCCAAGTTATCAAAGATCAAATCACCCAACTTTAGGGTTAACAAAAACTTTTCCAAATTTAAAATGAAATCATTCATATGTGTGTGCATTTAAAATAGGAGTTGTTTGAATTGCCATGATTGATTGATCCAATGCTTTTAAAATGGTTCTTAGGTGATTCAAACATCATCTACATCATTCCCAAACTTTTCCTAAAGAAAATCAAATCAAAAAGAATTAAAATGAAGGAATGGTCATTTTGACAAATTTAACTCTCATACCTACTTTGGCTATTCCTAGTACTCAATTCTTAATAGAAACAATTCTTGATCTTTACACCCCTTGCTAGTACACATAATGAGGTACCAAGGACCACCTTTTGATCTACTAAAAACCTTCTGTTAAATATTTTAAATGACAGTTTAAAATTGAATCTAATGCATATGCATAGATCACCCCTATTTCAAAAACCAACTATTTGAGCTCCATTTTCAAATACCTTGCAACCAGAGACTACCTAGCACTAGTGGAGATCACCCAAAATTTTTGAACTCAAAATTCAAAACTTTTTCTCTTGCGGCCATTTCATCAAACACTTGGCATGCAGATTGCAAACTAAACAAATTTCACTATTTTAAATAGTGTTCTGGCCAAACTTGTTCCCCAAATTGCCACCAAAAACCTCTCCACTACTCCCCCTAACCCTCTCTAGCCCAGCCCCACACTGTGCCACGACCAAATGGTCATGGCCATTAAGGCCGAACCCCCACATGGGCACCCCACCGGCGACAACAAGCCACAGCCGCCGCCAGCGCCATCCACTGTGTCCTGGAGATAGCCCGTGGTCCACCTCCACCGCCCAACCAGTCCTAGCCCAAGGACAACGACCAGAACGACCAGGAACAGCCGCGCCCCGAGCCTGTCGACCATGCCGACCATGCAGAGCGCGCACTGTCCCCGCGTGCACAAGTCGCCGCTCGACACCAGCCCGCGCCCACCGCTCCGCCTCGACCTGGAGAACACCCCAGACACCCCCGTTCGCCGCCCAAAGCTCCACAGCCACCGCTCGCCGTGGACACAGCCGCTTCAGCCGCGCAGAGCACCACCTCACCCCGACCGCATGCCACCGCCCCTACGGCCGCATTGAAGCACTAGAGCACCACCAGGGGACCGCCCATCGATCGCCATCCCCAGCCATGCCGCTAGCTCATCGTAGCCATGTCGCCACCGTCGACCTCCCATCCTGCTCGGTCTCACCGTCGAGCCTATAAAAGGAGCCCTCCCCAGCACCAAAGACTCACACCATTCCACTCCCCTCACCTCTCTGAACCTCACCCACCTCTCCCCGCAGCAAGTGGAGCAGCAGTTCGCCGGAATTGGAGCCGGAGCCGCCGCCTCTGGAGAATAAGGGTGCCGTGGATTCCGGCCACCCCAAGCTCCGCCGCAACCACGCCTCGCCTCACCGTCGTCTTCCACTTCGTTCGCCCGCATCACCGACCCCGCTGGATCCCTGGTACGCCCCCAGCAGACCCCCACCGAGCCGCTAGGGTTCGAGCTCGCCGGTGACCCGTCCGTCGTCGACAACGACCCTCAGCCGTAGATCTAGCCTCTAATCGCACGGCCTACAGCGCGCATACCGTTTCGCGTTTTAAAGAGCCGCTGACAAGTGGACCCCCCTGTCAGCTGAGCCCCGTGCCATGTAGCGCCACTGGGCCAGCCCATTTCCTTTCCTGCGCAAGCCTGTAGATTCAAATCTAGATTTTTCTTTTTAGTTAGAATATAGTTTCTGTCCAGTGTTTCAAAATTCAATTCTGTGAGTTTGACAAATCCAAATTACATGAAACTAATTTTGTCTGAAAGGTATTGAAATTCTCTATCCAAGCCCGTTGGATTTAATTCATTTAGAGTTATAGATTTCTCCTAAAAAAATAAGAAGACAGAAGCTTTTGCAACTTGAAACATTTTTGTAAAATCAACCAAGTTAGCTTTTGAGTTGATTCCAACTCTCAAAAATCACATTTCATCATATCTATCCAAATATAATATTAAGGTTTGCAGGCAGTGACTTTGGACTAGTACCAAAATAATGCTATATAGGCATTTCTAGTCACTTTAAATCATTAAATAATGAACTTAAACCAAAGTAATATTGATCCAACCTTTAAATCTCATTCCCACATGTTAGAATAAGTGGTAGGGAAATGTGTCCACATGATCCCATATTTTGGTGGTGAATATTAAATTGTAGTTAATTTTTCAATGAGTAGAAATTACTTTTCCAAAATAAAAAGGTTGAAACTATTGAATTCAGAACTTGTGATGTTTGGGATGATAATAGATCATCAATTGTGTGGTTTAGAATACTACTGAGCCTAATTTAAGTATTGTTTGGTGATTGTGCACTCCCTATGTATTTCTAGATGATAGTACCGACCAAGCCTTCGAGGAGGAGGAGTTCTACCAAGAAGAAGAAGAAGAAGAAAACTTCAACCACTGCACCAACCAAGGCAAGCTATTAGTGGCAAGCTAACCCTTGCAAACATGCTTTAGTAAGCTATTGTAGCAAGCTAGAATAAAACTAGATAGTTTAGTAAAGATGCCTTAAGCATACTTTGATCACACCCCCTTTTACTATTAGTACTCCAAGTCTTATTAACAAGTTTTACCCCCCTTAGTTTACACAAACTTCTTTAATTAATTTTGAAGGTAGCATAAAGAGTATAAAACTTGACCTACATAGAAACCTTTAGATGTCATTCTATGGCATGAGATTGATCCCACCTTTCCACCTTAGTGAACACTCTTAACCTAGTGTTTTAGAATAGATCAAAACTTGAGTCACTTTAGATGGGAACACTTGGTGAAAATGAGTTGTGAAAACCTTGGAATGATGAGTCATTCTATTGAGATGTTTTGACATGTGTCGAGAAACACAATTGATTTATGATGATGAAAATGATGAGGCATGAGCCTTAACCCTTTTATAAAACTGATGGTTGGATTCGGATGCGATACCATTCCAAATTTACCGTACAACCACAATACCTGAATTGTGTAAGGCTTAGCTGGAAATTTATATGCATTACTATTAGTTCCCTCACGGGAGAGGTTTGAGCTGAGGCTACCTCTCAATGATGTCCACCTATGTAGTGCCCAAGATGACTGATGGTCATGGTTGGGAGGCCATGCTCATAGGAGAGGTGCTTGTACTAGGGTGTGTAAAAGGGAAGGTTATGTTTGATTATCTGCATACTAAGTATGATGATTCAAGGTTATCCCTGACAGATGTATCGAAACTTGTGGTGAAAGTGTACCACCTCTGCAGAGTGTCAAACTATTCGAATAGCCGCGTCCGCGGTTATGGACAGTTGGAATGGCCATACTGTTTCGTTGTCAGATGTTTTCTAAATAACTTGAAATGAATGATGAACTTTGACTTGACCACAACAGGGTTGTGTAGATGATAATAGCTTCCCAACTTAAGTGATTCTAGAACTTTAATTTATCTTTTCTTGCTTCAGAACTCAGCTTAGGTTTCAAACTTAACTGGATAGTGGTTCTTTAATTTCAGTACTTTAACTTAGTATTATAACCCTTGCTAGTAGTAGTTTGCGAGTACTTAAAGAGTACTCATGGCTTTTGTCCCTGGCTATTATCATGGCCAGACTATGAAGGAGATTATCAAGATGATGGTCAGCAGGACGGCTATGATAACTAGGACTATCTGCCTTCGTCAGCATTGCCTGTGCCCCTGAAGATGGACCCCACCGCTGCGCTATCGTTTATTTCCGCTGCTTGTTGTATTAAAGACTGGATCATGAGATCCTTATTTGTGTAAAACCTTATGTATGGTTTGTAATGGATGATGTAATGTGATATCCAATCCATTATGTCTTGCAAAAATCGTAATCCTGGGATTGCGAGGTATGGCATAATGGGCATCTGGGATTAAAAATCCGGGTGTTGACACACCACCACATACACATGCTACACACGATGCTACTACTGCTGAATCTGGAACTTCTGATACTTATGATGCTGCTTCTACTGTGCTTTATAAAAGTGGTTCATTAGGTCCTTTCCTAGATGCTACGATTGCTAGAACTATAGCTGGAAATACTGAAACTCCTAATAAAGACACTACTACACCTATCAGTTCACCTGAGTCTAGAGAGAGTTATGATATTGAAGACGGTTATATAGAGATGACCGATGAATTTATTAAAGAATGTCAAAACAACCATGATAGGAGTGCTATTAAGAGTCTCCTTGAGAGGCGTACTATAAAACCCAAATTGTCCCCTAATGCTAAGTTTGCCATCTCCCATAAATATTAAAGATAAGGATTATGATTTCTCTCTTGATTTATCTTACATAACTATTGTTGAGAAAGAACCTTATTGTGGGACTAAGAATGAAAGTGCGGTAGCACATATGACTGAGCTTTCTACCATGAGTGGCCTGTTTTCTGATGATATTAAGATGTTCACTTACTTTGTTGCTAAATTTTTCCCTTTTTCACTGAAAGGAGAAGCTAAAACTTGGTTTAATAATTTACCTCTTGGATCTATTGATATCCCTGATTGCTTGATTAGTACCTTCCTTCAGAAATATTTTCCTCCTAGTGCTAGACAGGCTATTTCGTAGGAACTTTTTGATTTTAAACAGGGAGAAAAATAGATATTGCCTGAATCATGGGCAAGGTTTTGTGCTTTGATTCATGCACAGGCTGGATGTCCATTACCTAAGAATGAGCTTCTGGACATATTTTATAATGGACTAACTGAAGAATCTAGGACATACCTCGATAGTTGTGCTAATTGTGTTTTCAGGAATAGGACTCCCAAGGAAGCTAAGGAATTAATGGCTAAAATAAGCAAGAATTATGAAGACTTGACTCCTCCTGAACCAGCTATACCTGA
This sequence comes from Avena insularis, assembly GCA_023614405.1. NCBI lineage: Eukaryota > Viridiplantae > Streptophyta > Magnoliopsida > Poales > Poaceae > Avena > Avena insularis. The sequence goes on from CM042692.1 coordinate 109,400,858, forward strand.
GACAACTATACCTGAACCAACTATTCCTGCGCCTATACCAACATCAAAGACGAGGGGAGTTATTGAACTAAATGATGAAGTGATGAAGGAAGCCAAGAAATGTCTTAAGGAGAAGGGAATTAAAGCTGCAGATGTGAAGAATTTACCTCCTATGGAAGAATTATGTAAGCCAATCCCCCCACTCATCCACTATTGAGGTACACTCTCTCCAACATTTTGATGAAGGTGATATCCCTTACTCTAAACCTCCTGATCAATGCTTAGAAGAATTTGATATTTTTATTGTTAAGCAAGATAATTTTAATAAAAGGGTGCACAATCATCTACTTGAAAATTCTAGAGCTATTGTTGAGTTAAAAGATATTGTGGAAAGAACCTCTAATGATGTTAAAATGCTTGTTAAACATTTTCAAATGGTTCAAACTCAAATTGATCAGCTTATTAAGGTACAAAAAGACTTGCTAGTTAATGCTGCTAAAGAAAAACATGCTTATGAAATTAGAACTAGAAGTGGTGCTGCTACCCAGGATCCTCTATATCTTGAGGGGCATCCTACAAGAATTGAGCAAGATTCTCAAGAAATTGAAAATAGTGGTACTTCTCCTAAGAAAAGGAAAAAAGAAACATAAAACTATTGTAGAATCCTCTGAACCTGCTAAAGATCCTAATAGTATATCTGTCTCTGTTGCTGAAACTGAAAGTGGTAATGAGGAAAATGATGCTGAAACTAAAAGTGGTAATGAGGAAAATGATGCTGAAACTGAAAGATCCTAATAGTATAAATAAAAAGTTGAAGAAGACCTTGAAAGGCACACTAAGAATACTAAATACACTAAAGAAGATTTTGTTGCTAAGAAACATGGTAGTGAAAGAGAGCCTTGGGTCCAAAAACCTATGCCTTTCCCTGATAAGAAACAAAAGTCAAAGGAAGATGAACACTATAACAAGTTTTGTGAGTGGATGAAACCTTTATTCTTGCAAATTCCTTTGACTGATGCTATTAAATTGCCTCCTTATTCAAAGTATATGAAGGATATTTTTTCGAATAAAAGGAAGATCCCTAATGAAGAAATTTCTACTTTGTTTGCTAATTATTCCTTTAATGGTAAGGTTCCTAAGAAACATGGAGATCCAGGGATTCCAACTATTCCTTGCTCTATTAAAAATAGTTATGTTAGAACTGCTTTGTGTGATTTGGCAGCAGGAGTTAGTGTTATGCCTTTTTCTCTCTATAAGAGACTTCAATTGGAAAAACTAATACCAACTGATATATCTTTGCAAATGGCTGATAAATCTACTACTATTCCTGTTGGTATATGTGAGGATGTACCTGTTCAAGTGGATCATAATTGCTTGATATTAACTGACTTTGTTGTGCTTGAAATGCCTGAAGATGATAATATGTCTATTATTCTTGGGAGACCGTTTCTTAATACTGCAGGAGCTGTTATTAATTGTAATCAAGGAAAGGTGACTTTTAATGTTAATGACAAGGAGCATACTGTCTATTTCCCCAAGAAGATTGATAAGGCTTATGGCTTAAATTCAATTGAACATGTTGAAGGCATTCAAGTTGGGGAAATATATTGTCCCATACCAAGAGAAAAATATGAAACTATTATGATTGGGACCATTGCTATCAAGGTTGAGGTAACATAATCATTAGTGAAATACAAAGTTTTGTTTCATATAAAATTGTTTTGGTAACAGGACCTGATCAACCTGGTTAACAAAGAGATTTTAATGAACAAAACAATGTTTTCACCATGATTATCTTTGCTTACTTTTATTTTATCCATTTTAGTTTTTGTTTTTGTTTAGTTTACTTTTCTATTGTTAGTGGCTTGCATATTAGAGTGTCTTAGAACATCGAAATCTTTAGCTTTGTTTTGTCATTGCATCATTCCAGAAACTTTTTTCTGTCAGAAAATCATTCATCTATACCTGAAAATTGCTCAAAAATGAAGTGTCTCAAAAAATTCTAGAAAATTCATATTAAATTTTTACATGGAAAAAGGGGCAGAGAAGTGCCTAGAGAGTACTAGGGGGCCCACCAGGAAGGCACACCACCTGATGGCGCGGCCAGCCCAGGGGCGTGCCTGGCCATGGTGTGGGCCACCCCTGGCCCTCGACTCACTCTCTCACTTCCCACTACTCTCTCTCTCCCGATAAAACACCAGTTCATTGCTCTAAACCGCGTTCTTGCTATGCTTGTTGATGACCCACAAGTATAGGGGGTGTATCGCAGTATTTTCGATAAGTAAGAGTGTCGAACGCAACGAGGAGCAGAAGGTGCTAGCTAGTGGTATGGATCAGGAATTCTCTGCAAATACTTAGCAAACGGATTTTTAGGGTTTTTTGATAAATCAAGTAAACAAAGTACGAGTAAACAAAAGATAATAACAATAAATGCAGCAAGTGGCCCAATCCTTTATGCAGCAAAGGACAAGCCAGTTGTATTACTTAAGATGACCAAACGTTCTCGAGGACACACAGGAAGACTGTCAAGTGCTCTCGCTTCATATAGTTGACTAATCTACTTTAGCTTGCTAAGTGTTGTGTGGGTGAACCTATGCTAATGTACCGACCTTCCTAGGACTAATACATAATTGTGATTATACCACTTGCAAACATCCGTAAATACAAGAAAGTAATTAAGGTAGAAACCTAACCACAACTTTAAACTCTAAGACCCTAACGTCCCTTGTGCAATGGTTTCCTAACGGGGGTTTAGGTTTCTATCACTCCGGCAACCCTTACGATTAGTAGCTAAATACACAATTCATTCCCCTAGGCCGATATAGGTGAAGTGTCATGTACTCGACGTTCACATGACACCACTAGAAGAAGTACACCACAACTTAAATATCAAACTATTGAATCTTTCTCAACACAACTCCACTACTAACAACATGACTTCTCCCATGTCCTCAAGAACAAAACGAACTACTCACAAGACATCATATGGATCATGATCAGAGATGGAATAATGATGTATAACAATCTGAACATAAACAATAATTCATTGGTTCACTCAATAGCATCAACTACAAAGAGTAATCAACACCGGGAAAGTTTCCCCTATGAACTATGCAAGATTCAACGCAATTCTTACAGCAATATGGAGATGGTGATGAGGGTGCTGATGGTGATGATGGTGGTGATGATGATGATGATCCCGGTGAAGTCCAGCTTGATGGTGGTGTTGATGGCGACGATCTCCCCTCTCCGGGAAGGAATTCCCCCGGTAGAAATCTGTCTGCCGGAGAGATCTTTCTCTCTCGGTGTTTTCCGCCCCGCAGAGGCGGCATAATTGGTCGCTCCGCCAGACTTAGGGTTTCAGGAGGATAATATACGCCAGAGGGGAGTGTCAGGGGTGGACCAGGGCGGCCACACCAGTAGCGCTGCCAGGTGGCCCGCCAGTGGTGTGGGCCCCCCGGCCCATCTCCCTTCCGCTTCCTTCGTCTTCTGGAAAAATAGGATTTTTCGTATATTTTCCCGGATTTTCTGATCTTCGCGAATTTTTCCTCCAAACAGCACCTTTTCCATCAGAATCCTGACTGCAGTGGTCCATTCTCCAAAAGTCATTAACCATGCAAAAATAGATGAAATAACATAAGTATCACCTATCAATACGAAATATATCAATGAATAACAGTGAATTATGACATGGAATAGTGATGCAAAATGGACGTATCAACTCCCCCCAAGCTTAGACTTTGCTTGTCCCCAAGCTAAACTGAGCTCAATAAACATGACCTTAGCTTTATGGAGTGAAGAGTCGATAAAAGAATACGGACAAGAAGCATCACATTCATCAATACATAGATCATAATAGAAGACAACTCACTATTATATAACTCAACTTGCAATGAGTAAAGTAAATCGTAATTGGTAATGGCAAACTTAGCTCTTGGTCGAAGAATAGTTGATAATTTGCTGGAGTTCACAAATAATTGGTTTTTCAATGATAGCTTTCAAAGTAGTAAACATCAAGATAAGAGCAATGTGCAAAACAAGGAACATAAGAAACATGATTGAATAAATCATCATATGAATGAATGAAACACAACAACTCAAAATACTTGCTGAGATAGAAGGGAGTAGGTTTACTGAGTAAAAGAAAGGCCCTTCGCAGAGGGAAGTAGGGATTGCAAGTCTCATAAAGAGCTCCCAAAAATTATGATACTTATTAGCTTTTAGCTCTCATTGCCCCTATCATAGGCATATTTTGGTGATTAAGGTTAAAGTGACAACTAAGAGGATATGCTTGACAAGTTATAAGTTGAAACCTCATTCCCCTCACTAACGAGTACCGAACCTCATGCTACTCAACTTCAGTCACAAGTAAGCTCTTGTCATTGTAAATACATGTGTATCACTAAGAACCGCCAACGGGGTACCCCTTGCACATGACATAGGAGCTATGCCATAATCAAGATGACAAGGCAAGCAGACAGTTAGCATCTCAGCGATCTTTTTATTTGCTATTTTCATAGGTTTTTATTGAGGATGCTTCATAGAATGCTCACTATAGTTATGCTGCAAGTTTCGACCATGATTAGGCATGGCTTAGGCTAGCGGCCTAGTCATTTCTCTAACACACATATAAACTCCATGATCTTACAAGTTCCACTTTTATTTCACACCGTCGGGATCCATAAGCAAAAGAACATGATATCAACTGGGTACAAAGTACCAATGCAGTGTTGAAAGCATTCCCCATGATACATGGTTCTGCTTACTTCAACTCATAAAGTGCAAGCATATACGCAACAAAGAAGGACCCAATGGTTTAGGTTATTAAATGCAAGAAAATTAAAGTGTGCTATCAAGTTCGTGAGAGCTTTAATCACTAATTTTCACATAACAAGTTTAATTTGGAAGGTACATAAAACAAGAATTTACTTGGAATAGCAATAGTGCTATTGGGTAGGTATGGTGGACGCAAATGGCATAGGTTTTGGTTTAAGGCGGTGGATGCATGAGAAGAATTCCCTCTCAGTACAGGTTTTTGGCTAGCAAGGTTGGGTAGCAAGTATAAGATTTGAAGGAAACAAACAAACATACAAGTGATAAAAACAAACATGTAATCTTCCTTGGAAGCACAAAAGATCTTAGCTAGAGAATACTAAACTTATGAGCTAATCAAGAAAGAAAGATGATGAAATTATTTTTCTTTAGAGTACTTTTATCTTTTCATTCAACTCTCAAAAATAGTGTTGCTACTGACCGGGCCAGGTTTGCCAAAACCAATTAAATTAACTCAATGATCCCAAAGTGATACCAATACTAACAACAAGATCAATCATATAACCATGAATTGAAAACTAATATAAGCTATGCAAAAGAGTAGATGATAGAACTTCTCATTAATATTCCATAACGGCAACTCACACCAAGGAATACATATCTAACGAGAGAGGGGACACTTCCATAATGCAAACCATCCTACGTAATAACTTCTCTATTCATGATATGACTCTACTAATAAGGTAAAAAAAGATAGATGATAATGATGTGATACCGTGGCACTCCCACAAGCTTGGAACAAACCAAGGGGATGCAAACCTGATGACGAATTACTTCTTCTGTGGTGGTGGTATTCTCTTGATGAGCTCTTTGATCAGTTTCCCCAAGTCCTCGATCTCAAAGGTGAGATTGCGAATAAGCTGCGAGTTTTGCTCAATGCGGCTCATGATCATGTCGGGTTACGAATTCCAGCTCTTGTGATTCTTTCCCCACTCTTCCTCCTTGAACTCTTCTTTTCCTGCATGGCTAGAACGAGGCAAATCCCAATTGGAGGGTAATTTCTCCTTGGGCATATTCTGGTATTGATGCTCATGGATAAGAGTATGGAAAGGATTCTTGGTGCATGGAGTTAGTGACAAGGGATCTGAACGGTGATGAGGAGGCTTCCCTCCAATTGACATCGTCTTAGCAGGGTTTGCCACCACTCCAATGCTTGCAATGGTAGTGCCGGTGTGCTTTGCCTCCTCTTCACCTTCACTCTTGATCACCTTCTCCTGCCCGGGGTCTTGGAGGTCTTGCTCCATAGGCTCCTTCCCTTTATCCTTGGCGGACACCATTGTGCTTCTAAGCTTTCAAAAATAGTTCTTGGCAGAAATAGATCGAAATAAAAACACGACGAAAACACGATATACGAACCTCGGGGGATCTGGGGGATTATATATTACGAAGTTTCATATCAAAAGGAAGGTACAGGGAGAAAATGAGTCGGAGGCGGAGTCTGAGGTGGACTCACCACCTGGTGGCGCGGCCAGGGGTGGGCCCGTGCCACAGGGTGGTGTGAGCCACCCTGGCTCCGTTTCCGTCCCTTTTTCGCTTCGTAGCTTTCCTTATTGACTAAAAACTGCAAAAATATAGTTGGATAGTATTTTTGCGGAACTTTTCTTACCAGAACTGTTACCTATTTGAAAGCGGACTCTGCAGGTCTCTGAATTTGGTCCTTGATAAATTTTTCCGGAGTTATAACTTGAAATGCATCAACATCTTCATCTTCATACACTTATTACTTGAGTCATAAAACCCTTCTCTTCCTTATTACACCATTATCTCCACTTCCTGGAAATTTCTTTCACACAAAACTTCACACAGTTCTCATTAGCAACATTAGTATAAGTGAAGTGATAAAACCTTTTTGATTCCAACTTCAACTGAAAACCATCAAAAAATAAGCTACTATATAAAATCCTTCCGAAGAGCCAAAAAGAATTCAAAAAGGAAATCGAATAAAGAAGCAAATGCAAGAGTGGCAAAATCTGTCAAAACAGACCAGCAGGTAAAGATCAATTTTTTCAAAAATCTTATGTTGCTCAAATCAAAAAGTGCAAAACCAACGAAAGTTAAATAACACCCTGGGGCAGAAGCAAAAAAAATTACAGCTCAACCCGAGATACAGAGATCTCTCACGAATTTTTACGGTGAAGCACAAAAATCTGTTTTGGGACAACAACTTCCCCAAATCTTACTTCTCTCTCATTAGAGGTTGATCTTGACACGAAACCAAACAAAAAGGATAAGGAGAGGTTATTACCGAAGTAATAACTTCGAAGACTCAAAGAAACAAAAAACTAACTGAAAGCAAAAATAAATTGGGTTGTCTCCCCAAAAGCTCTTTCTTTATAGCCATTAAGATGGTCATGATAATTTTCATGATGCTCACATAAGAATATGAATTGAAGTGAAAGAGAGCATTAAGAAGCAAAAATACACAGATTTAAGTCTAACCCAGTTCCTATGCAAGGGAATTTTGTAAACAAACAAGTTGTTGAAACCAGAAACTGCGAGCATAGGAAGGCAAAATAAGTGCAACATAAAAACTTTCAGCATAAAACGAGGAAACTTGATATTATTGAGATGCATAAGAACACTTTTCCCTCTCTCATAGTAACTTTCAGTATCATGCATAAACTTAACAATATAACTATCACAAGGACCATCGTAACATTGATAAATTATTCTAACAGAAAACACAGGAATACTAGCTCTCATAACACTACTTTGTGAAACAACATTAGAGGTATCCTTACAAAGGATAGTGTGTCCCTCTTCTACATATTTCGTAACAAAGTGTTTCACATTTTCTATTATAGGTTCATCAACCATTTGTTTATCAGGTTCAACAACTTTATTTGTACTTTCATTAAACATACTAGCTATCATAGAATGTTCCTTTATCTTAACTAGGAAGGGCATTTTCTCAATGTATGGTTCAGGTAAAACATGATTAGCAGTATAAACTTCAATATTTCTTGTAGGAACACTCTTAGCAACATCTTTATAAGGTTCATGATACTTATTCCACTTCTTTTTAGGCACTTCAATGTAGGAAGCAAAAGCCTTAAAATAAGAACCAATAGCTTGAGAGTCTAGACCATAAGAATTTTTAATATTTTGAAAGTCATTAGTTCCCATAAAAGATTCAATGCATTCATAGTCATAATTTATACCTGACTTTCTACCTTTTTCATTCTCCCAAGCTTCAGCATTATCTTGAATACGGTCCAGAAGATCCCATTTAGCTTCTTCTTCCATACGAGTGAATGATCCAGCACAAGAAGCATCCAATAAATCCTTATCATGTAGAGGGAGCCTTGCATAAAAGTTATTGATAATAATATTGTTGGGGAGCTCATGAATGGGACATTTGAGCATTAGTAACTTCAATCTCCCCCAAGCTTGAGTTGTACTCTCTCCATCAAGAGGCCAAAAGTTATATATTTTATTTTGATCTTTATGAATCTCACTAGGAGGATAAAACTTTGAATAAAAGAGAGGCACTATTTCCTCCCATTCCAGAGCTTGACCATTCTTCAGCAGCTTATACCATTCCTCAGCTCTTCCTTTTAGTGACAATGAGAATAACTTCTTCTTAACTTGATTTGTAGTAATACCTGCACACTTGAACAACCCGCATAATTCGTGTATAAAGAGTAAATGATCACCGGGATGGACAGTTCCATATCCAACATAGTAGTTATCCATAACACGATCAATAATTCTTGTAGGTATTTTAAAAACATCATTCTTAGCAGGTGGTGGTTCATCTAATACCTTAGCAGTGGTAGTAGCATTACCAAATAAGAAACTCAGCGAATTATCCATAACAAAAATAAAACAACTAACAGAAGTAAACAATACTCACAGTAGAAGTTTCCTTTACCAGTTCCACTCTCGAATAGTGCTTCACTCCCCGGCAACAGCGCTAGAAAATAGTCTTGATGACCCACAAGTATAGGGGTGTATCGCAGTATTTTCGATAAGTAAGAGTGTCGAACCCAACGAGGAGCAGAAGCTGCTGGCTAGTGGTATGGATCAGGAATTCTCTGCAAATACTTAGCAAATGGATTTTTAGGGGGTTTTGATAAAGCAAGTACACAAAGTATGAGTAAACAAAAGACAATAAGAATAAATGCAGCAAGTGGCCCAATCCTTTATGCAGCAAAGGACAAGCCAGTTGTATTACTTAAGATGACCAAACGTTCTCGAGGACACACAGGAAGACTGTCAAGTGCTTTCGCTTCATATAGTTGATTAATCTTATTTAGCTTGCTAAGTGTTGTGTGGGTGAACCTGTGCTAATGTACCGACCTTTCTAGGACTAATACATACTTGTGATTATACCCCTCGCAAACATCCGTAAGTACAAGAAAGTAATTAAGGTAGAAACCTAACCATAGCTTTAAACTCTAAGACCCTTACATCCCTTGTGCAATGGTTTCCTAATGGGGGTTCAGGTTTCTGTCACTCCGGCAACCCCTACGATTAGTATCCAAATACACAATGCATTCCCCTAGGCCCATATAGGTGAAGTGTCATGTAGTCGACATTCACATGACACCACTAGAAGAAGTACACAACAACTTAAATATCAAACTATTGAATCTTTCTCAACACAACTCTACTACTAATAACATGACTTCTCCCATGTCCTCAAGAACAAAACGAACTACTCACAAGACATCATATGGATCATGATCAGAGATGGAATAATTATGTATAACAATCTGAACATAAACAATAATTCAATGGTTCACTCAGTAGCATCAACTACAAAGAGTAATCAACACCGGGAAAGATTACCCTATGAACTATGCAAGATTCAACGCAATTGTGACAGCAATATGGAGACGGTGATGAGGGTGCTGATGGTGATGATGGTGGTGATGATGATGGTGATGATGATCCCGATGAACTCCAGCTTGATGGTGGTGTTGATGGCGACGATCTCCCCTCTCCGGAAAGGAATTCCCCCGACAGAAATCTATCTGCCAGAGAGATCTTTCTCTCTCGGTGTTTTCCACCCTGCAGAGGCAACAGAATCTTTCTGTGGTTGCTCCTCCAGTCTTAGGGTTTCGGGAGGATAATATACGCCAAAGGGGAGTGACAGGGGTGGACCAGGGTGGCCACACCACCTGGTGGCATGGCCTAGGGTGGCCCGCACCAGGGGGTGGTGTGGTCCCCCTATGGCCCATCTCTAGCCCCCCTTCTGGCTTCCTTCGTCTTCTGGAAAAATAGGATTTTCCGTATATTTTCCCGGATTTTCTGATCTTCACGAATTTTGCCTCCAAACAACACCTTTTCCATTAGAATCCTGACTGCAGCGGTCCATGCTCCAAAAGTCATCAACCATGCAAAAGCAGATGAAATAACATAAGTATCACCTCTCAATACGAAATATATCAATGAATAACAGTGAATTATGACATAGAATAGTGATGCAAAATGGACGTATCAGTTGTCCATGATTTTTTCGATCTCCTTGCTCATCCCATCTTTGCTGCTGAAATTTGGAGCATTTGTTCTCCGGCATGTGACTCCTCCGCTTGTCCAAGTAGATTTGTGTTTAGTGATTTATATCTTGAGTATTTTGCTGCTGTAGGTGACAGGTTATGAGAGCTTGTAAGCTTGTTCAATTCCTAGAGATATTGTTTTGATGCATGATTAGGCCTCTTACAAGTCCCTATGAGTAGTTCCCTTCATTATGTATTCACTTTGCAATCACTTGTATAATGGATGTTTAAATTTCAGAATATCAAATATGAACAACCACACATTTGGAGAGATATTTGAGAGGGACACACCTAGAAGGTAAAGGTCCTCAACATCGGCATCTCAGTTTAGGCCTTCATATAATGAAGATCTTATCGCACCACACTTTGGCAATGAAGGAGATGAGGGGGATGCTCACCCATCTACTTTCCCTTGTTTTACCTTTTTGCAAGCTGCAAGGATCCTCGATGATTTCTTACTATTGGTTCAGAGGGTCGGTTTGACCACTTACATGCAGGATGAGAGTGAGCAATATGCCGTGCTCACCAAAACTTTCGTTGAGAGTTTCGTTTTCACTAACACCCCTTATCAGTCAACTGTTTCGTTCAGAATTTATAATCATCCTGTTACCATGTCATTGGAGAGATTTTGCAGCATTATAGGTATAGGCATGACGAGGACAGTGAAGAAGATCCAAGGTCGACCCGTTGATTTGCTGGAGCTCTATCTAAGTGTTACAAATGATGATGACCACGTAGCTCAGCGTGGGAAGATAAGGAATATTCAACTCCCAGCTCTTAGATATTTTGCTTATTATCTTGCCACTAGCATTCTTGGTAGGGAGAATGTAACATCCCAATTTCAGCAATCCTGATTAGATGTCCAGAATGCAAAAATTAGGGGGAACAAAAACTTTTTCTTGTTTAATGCTGAAGTGTTTGCTTGTTGTTTGGATATGCTTATGCATATGAATGTGTACTAGATGATATACTTCTTACCTTAACACCAGTTGACAAAAGCTACTTCCCAAAACTGTCTTGGCTTAATTTCCGTATTCTCAAATGTTCTGTCATTTCAAAACATGAGCCAAGAATCCTTTGCAAACCAACTATTTTAGTAGCTCCTATTGATCCAACTATGGAGAGCTATATAACATAATCTCCTTATCTTTCCAAGACAGAACCTTCTACTACTCTTATCTCTAGATTTAACAAAACCTTGTTATGAAGCATTTGAATTCTACCCTTGGTAGAGATACCAAGAGACCCTCATCTTATTCCAAACTACAACCTTTTCGAAATACCCAACCTTAGCTCAAGCCAAGCTTGATGGTAACCCCCAGTAGTAGGTTTGCTTAGTTTATAAGATGAGTTGCCTTGATCTGCTGTCTGATGAATTACCTTGTTCTCCTGTTTGACTTGTTTGCTTAGGAAGTAGTATGAGATACTCTAGGAACTCATCACTAGGATAAAGGTTTCCAAATCACCAAACCCTAAGAAAGAATACAATCTGGATCTAATCTCTAGCTACTAGGTGATCATCTAAAACCCTTAACCAGATCAATTCTGCAGTGATCCATTCTAGAAGTTCCAAGTCAATGAAGACCAATATCAAGCATGGATACTTTATACTCAATCTACACTTCAACATCATCCACTTGATGGTGCTTGGGTACCTTGCAACCCATCAAAAACATCCCCTCTCATGCTCTAGTCAAAAACCCTAAATCGCTTAAATTTGGTCAGTCGAAAACTATTTCCGACATCACCTTTTTGAATGCCTCCCTTTCTCAACCCTTGTGCATTTTTGAAAATGCATCTGAACCATCTTGTTAACCATCCTAAGGAATACCAAGGCCCACAATTTCCCTTGGTTAGATCACCCTCCAACCTACTTGTTCTTGATGATTTTGCAGGCAAGAAAATAACTATTCCTGCAAATCTAGTCAACATGGCTACTTTGACAGAAGCTCACAGCATCATTCAACATTCTATCGACCAAATCTTTACATGGTTGTGTTCTACTCATTTAGGTCTATCAACATCTACTTCAGTTTTTCCAAGTGGATCTTTGTGCTTCTTAAACCCACATGGTTTCAACAAAGTTTGCCATCACTTCCAGACCACCTCGGATGTAACCAATCCAAAATCCTTCGTCCATGATAATCTATATGACTTGGTCTAACTATCCATCTACCCCTTGCATCAAGGTGAGCTCTGAGTTCCAAGATCCAACAAGGTTTTGGTGGTATAAAAATAACATCACCCTAGATCCACAACTCCTTGTTTTCCATTTAATTCAAGTAGGATTTCCAATTCCCAAGGTTGCAAATCCTTTCTACACCTTTTCTACATCATCTACCTTGATCATAAAGATTTATAAAGTATTATCCATATTTATTATGGCTCCAAATCTAACAAATCTCTTTAATAGTCAAAATCTCCAAAACTCCTTTCCCAAAGGAAAGTTGGCATTTTGCCAAAACACTTCCCCAACTCTAAGAACTTCTGAGGCCCATATATCATACCCTATCTTCCCACTTCAAAAAATAAATATTTTTGAAGAACTTTATTATTTCTTTTTGCCCATTTTCTTAAATGGCTGAAATGGAATAATAATAGTTTTAAATACTTTTAAACCTCCATAAATCTTGGGAAAATTCCCCTAAGTGTGTATTCACATTTGGGACCATATCACATCAAAAACTCCAACTATCCAATTCAAAAATATCAAATCCCACCCTAAAAACCACTTCTGCACTATTTGAATACTTGATATAAAGTGGACCAAAATTCATCCAATAAATCTCAAATAATTCATGGAGCTATACCTTGTCCATACCTATCTACTAGCAGCATTGGATCATCCAGAACTAGTGCAAATCTAAGAAGTTATTCATAAGCAACCAAATGACCAAGACTTGATATAAATCAAGCTCATAATCTAAACTCTCTACAACTCTCATCACAACTTGCTCAGTACATCTCCTCATCACCAGGACACACCCCAGGTCGACACCACTGTAGCAACCTCTCTCCCTTGTCCCATGTGCCTGAAAGAGAGAGAGAGAAACAAGTGGGACCAATTAATTGCAGAAGCCTCCACCACTCCCTCCATATCTCTCTGCCCGACCAAATCCCACTCTCACCCCTCTCCACCGCTCTCTAGGCCAATCACCTGCCAGCACTACCCCTCCTCCATGTCCAGAGGCCACCCTAGCATGCCCCTGCCACTCATTTGCCCCTCTCCCCCTTACTCACCACCCCTAGCTCCACTTCCCCTCCCTCGCTCTGTACTGACCAGGAGGAGAGAAGAAAGGCCGACTTGGCCATCGGCAAGATCTAAGCCCTGAGCTCTCTCCTAGCCTCTTATCTTCTGCATGTCATTATACCGCAACCCCTTCGTCCTCTGGCATCTAACCCACCTATGTTTTTGCCCAGGAACCGCTGCTCCGGATGGCACCGTCGAGCTCCGGCGAAGCCCGCCTCGGACGCCATCGCACGAGCGAGATCCCGGTGTCAAACCCTGCCTTCCCGCCCCTCTCCGGACTCGGCGCGATGCACCACATCGCCTCCATGCCTCCCCCATCGTCGGCACGGCCTCATGTGAGCCCCCTGAGTCGCCCCTGTCGCCCTAGGGTCCCTGCAGTGCCGCCTCTGTCTCAGCAGAGACGACGACCTCGAGCCATCGATCTCGCCTAAAACAGACGGCCCTGGAGCCTCCATACCCCTTTGCCCCTCACCGCCACTAACAAGCGGGCCTTGTTGCCAGGGATTCAAACCCCGTCCCGCGCGCCTCGTGCCTGGTTGGGCCGCCTTCTTGCCGCCCGGCTCAATTGCTCCCAGATCCCAGCCCAGTAGCCCCTGCCCTTTTTCCTTTTCTTTTTCTAGATCTATTAAATACCTGACCAGTTTAAATCCATATGAAAATGGAAAATGGGGTATTTCGTCAAAATAATTTTTTTATCATGATCATGTGGGTTTTGTGCAACATGCAGAACTGGTCTGTTGCCAAAAATAATTTTTATTATTCATTGGCAATTAATCCACTAAAAGATGTCTTTGGCACTAAATGAATTCCCAGGGAGTTGTACATACCCATTTGGGATAAATCAAAGTTCTCCTGGAAGGTAATTGCTATACCGATCAATCAGCATAGGCCTCATGCCAAGGGGAGCATTTGTTCTCCTATAGTGAAAATAACAAAAACTGAGAATATCTGCCTTGGGTAAATTCTCTAGGTCAAACCAAATGAGGTATTGACCTGATTCCACCTCCCAGTACGCCCTAGTATCAGCATCTATCAAACCCCAGCAGCTCAGATTTTATTGAGCTCTGGATGAATTGTAGTGAATTAAATACTTCTATAAGTGGTATTATCACTAGATAAATCACTCCAGGAGTTTCACAACTCCAAAAAGAGTGAATACAATTCCTACAGAAAGATAGTATAAATGCCTACCATGTTCCCTTGGAATCAAATCAAAATCTACTATAGATTTAATCTGGTGAAAAAGACAAGTTGTCTGCATAACTGCCTTTGGGAATTTCATGAGGGCATTCTGGTAATTATTTTGGAGTGATTCAAAATCTCAGTGAACAAGTACATCAAGACCTACCTAACCACCCAAGGAAATAATTTTTGGAGCTCCAGAACTTTTCTGGTGAATTATCTCCTAAAACTAAGGTCTTTTTCACTATAAATCTTTGGTAAGTGATAAAATAGTGAAATCACTTTTGTTGGTTTCATTTGATCAACTCCTATCTATTGGTATCATTTTTACACAATGGTGTCATATAGAAAATGTCCTTGGTCCAAAACCCTCTCTTAGGTAGTCCCTCGACAATAAACCCCAAGGGATGTTCATCCCCTTCTCCAAGGCCATCTCAACCTCCTAAATCCCATCCTCTCTAAAACTACTGAACCTTAATTGAAGATTATTCAGTTGCTTGTTTGCTGAGTGGTATTGGTGATTGTATGCCTTGTATTGATTGTGCCCTTTTGTTTGTTTGCATGTGTTCCCTTTCGTCGATAGTTACGATTATATCAGAGAGTAGAAGAAGATGGTTATTATTGTATATTGGGTATTCTATAGAAGAAGTCCAGGGACATATTGCCATATTGCTGTTCATCAGGCAAGCCACCTTCTTGCTTATAAGCCTTGTCCTACTGTTTTACTTATGCGTGTTTTAATTACTGCTTTATGAAAACTGCATTGTTTTACTATATGATGTTGTATATATGGTAGTGGTTTGGCTCCTCCGAACTATTACACTTTTGTACTATTAAGTACAACCCCTTGATGACACCCACTTGTCCCTAGTATGGTAGATGGTGTAATACACCATACCTTTTTTTGAGACCCTGAGTTAGCCAAAGCAAAGCTAGAGGATGGGAAGACCCCGGAAAAAGTTTTACCAAATGTTTTATGATAAAACCTTGGCGAGGTGGGACCTCCCAAGAGATGTTGAGAAAGATAAAGGTTTTGTTTTACAAAATGCTGAAGGAAAGACGGAGGAAAAAGGTTTACAAAAACACACCCAGTTCTTTGCAGTTTTGCTAGAACAATTAACCCTGTGCAACCACATTACTCTGGAATGGGACAGGGCTGGACTTGATGTTTGTCTATTCTGGTATAAGCTGCCTCGCAACTACTACAGGGGATGAAACTCCCTAGAGGGTGGGCCTTCTCTGGACAAACGGTCCATGTGGGACATCGACCGGGAGAAGGAATGAAGGGTCTACGGCCTCCACGCGTTACTATGAGCTCCTCATTGAAAGCGCCCAGTGTGTAAAGTGTAAAATGTGCTCCGGTTGGTCATCGGTACCTGACATCCCGGTTTTGAGGGGAATAACACTCATAGGGTAGGCACTTGTATTGGAGTGGGCATCCGGAGAGTCTTGATCGGTTACTCGACCCACGATCGGTGAATATCAGGGTAGTGTACCCGGATGGTGTGGGTAAAGTGTACAACCTCTGCAGGGTGTAAATCTATTCGAATAGCCGTGTCCATGGTCATGGACGGTTGGGAAGGTTGCTGTAGAGCGGTGCTGGTTTTGTTTTCAAAAGTGATTTCGGAAAGGAAATGGCTTTGGAAATGTTTTGACCATGGGATGGTCATAAAGGAGAAAGGTTTTGACCATGGGATGGTCGGAAAGGAATGAAAGGAGTTTGGTCGTGGGACAACCGGAAGAAAGGCACAAATGGGTGACCCAGTCCTAAGGTTTTCCAAAACTTTTCAAAATGGTTTCCAAAATGTTTTACGAAAGTTTTTCAATAAAGATATGTAGATGCTATATCTACAAGAGAAACTAATTGAGAAAAGAACCTCTCTTGGAGCCCTCATACTACCACAGCCATAATGCATATCCTCTTGTTATTATCTCTTAATTTAAGGTGGTTTGCGAGTACATTCAAAGTACTCATTGGCATTGTCCCTGGCTATTAACTTGGTCAGATATCGAGAAGAAGTTTAAGTGGACGACTATGCGAGCTAGGACATTCTCCCAGTCAGTTGCCTCTAGGTTACAGCATGGATTGGGCTCTATGCTTGATGATGTTCCGCTGCTGATTATTGATGTAGCCATAATGGGATCTATGTAAGTCTTGTAATTCGGTATGTTTCGGATGTTGTAATGATACTTGTCGGTTATGTTCCATGGCTCACTGATCATGGTAACATGTTGTATGCATAATAGGGATTTCTCGGATGATTAATCCAGGGGCCTCCTCAGAGAACACGAGTAATATCTCTAATTATCATTTAGCCTTCCTCGCTGCTGCACTTAATAATGATACCAGGTACAATCTTGTCTCTCTCATTGCTCGCCGCCTAGCTGCTAGGGGACCTATTTATGGGGGAATTATTGCTTCACGTATGGTTGTTGCATTAGAACTTTCTGTGGATCCTAATGACACTGTGTTGGCACCACAAAGGCTTGATCTTGCTGGTATGAAAACACATCACTTCATCACTTCTGACTCTAGTACGGAGGGTTTAGTATACAGGATGTTGTTTAATGACGGGGACGAGAGGGAGATTCCTTTGCCACAATCTACTTTGTTCAGTATTCATAGGAGGCCATGGTCGCGTTCCAAGGAGGAGGTGGACAAGCAGCTTCGCTTGCTTGGTTTCCATAGGCAGCACCAGGAGGATGTGCCTTCTTATGACTACTCTGCGCACTACGGTGGGGCATCCTCGAGCTTGTACCAGGACAAGGGTACCTCCTCGCCGTACTACGGAGGCACTCCATCTTGGCTAGCTTGGGATTGATACCCACTTAGGCCAAAAGCCTAAGCTTGGGGGGAGGTAGACCGACATCACACTCATCTCCATATCATGTTTAGTCGGTACTTTGTATATCCATGCTCCATTCTCTTTTTAGTTTTTGTTCTTACTTTACTTTCGTTTTCTAAAACACAAAAAGACCAAAAATATTTCCGTTGTTTCTCTTTGTTTGCTTTTTCTTCTTTTTGCCCTGGTTTTCTTTTTTCCTTTTTGCTTTGTTTGAACTATTCGAAAAACCCAAAAAGATTTTGCTTTGCTTGTTTTCCCTTTTTGTTCTTGCCTTTAAAAATTAAAAACACCAAAAATATTTGGTGTTCTTCTTTTGTTTTGTGAAGTTTGTTGCAGGGTTCAGCAGTCCTCAGTGGAATTTTGTTTCATGTTATTATTCAAGCCACACAAGTGAAGGGCAATAATTAGGACTAATGACAACTTGAGGTGTGGTAAGAGGCTGGTAACGAACTCTATTTGTTTTCATTTTTGTACATATACTCATCATTGTGGGCATGCTAAGTTTGTTCATGTAGGGTGTATGTTATTTATGGATGCTTAGTAGTTTTTGCTTTATTATGATTAGCTCCAACTCGCTAATAGTTTGTAGCATGTCATATGAATGTTTGCTTGCATTGCTCTATTCATAACTTTGTATGACACTGTGGTATCCTCCTCTGAATGTTTCACTTGAATTGACTTGGCACATGCTCATGCATGCATATGACTGAAACAATAATCAGTTAAGCCTCGATGAATTATTTTTCCTTAGGGGTCTTGAATCACTTTCATGCCATGATTAGTCCAGTTTTGTTGCAAGCATGATTATGACAGTTATTGCTCTCTCGTTTGTCGCTCCCTTACTATTGCTAGCCTTCACTTGCACTGAGTATGAGCTCTACTCGTGTTTCTAATTCCCCAAAACCAATAGTGCCAAAAGTGTCCACCATACCTACCTATCAGCATCATTTCCTATTCCGTGCATATTCAATATGCTTTGTTTTCTTACGAATAAAATGTTTCCTTGTTATGAGAAAGTTAGTTAGTAAAGCTCTCACGAACTTGATGGCATACTTTATTTTTTGCATTTAATAAACCTGAACCATTGTGATTGTCCATGAAGGTTATATGCTTGCAAATTATAGGCTGGGGATTAGCAGAACCGTGTTGTCATGGGGAACGCTTTCAACACCTGTAAATATATACCTAGTTGATATCATGCTCTTTTGTTTGCGGATGTCGTCGGTGTGAAATAAAAGGGGAGCTTGTAAGTCCATCGAGTTATGTATGTGTGTTAGAGAAACGCCTGGGCCGCCGGTCTAATCCATGCCTAATCATGGTGGAAACCTACAGCGTAACCATAATGAGTATCTATGAAGCATTCTTCTTATAGAAAAAAGAGAGATAACTACTGAGAAAAAGAAAAAAAAGAGATATGAGAAAAGAGGAAAGAGAGAAAAAAGCACCATTTTCCCATGGTAAATAAGAAGATTGCTGAGATGCTCGTTGTCTGCTTGCCTTGTCATTTTGATATGGATATTCTTCCGTATGATCGGGCAAGGGGTACCCCATGGGAGGTTCTCTATGATACGCATGTATTTACTATGACAAGAACTTACCGGTAACTAAAGTTGAGTAGCATGAGGAGCGGCCCTCGTACTCAAGGGACATGAGATTTCCAGTTTATAGTCTATCAAGCATATAACTCAGATTGGACCTCACTTTCACCTTAACCATTTAAAGATGCTTATGATAGGGACAATGAGAGCTCAAAGCTAATGAGTACCATACTTTCAGCATTTGGAAGCCTTTCAAACTTTTCAAAACCTTTTCATTTCCTTGAGTGACCACATATTATATGAGCACTTTGTTGAGAGCATAGTTGTCATTCTTAGTGTAATGTTCTTGTCTCAAAATTTCATTAATTGTGTTATGACTTTGATGCATGTATCTTTGATATCTTTACTTCTATGTCTCCACTTGATCTTTAGGGGTGCCTTGACATTTATCTTTGCTCTACAATCAAAGGCAAGCGATATACCACTCTATCATACCTTGTTATGAGCATTACAATGTTGCTTATGTTTATGTTTCATGCTACTTATTATTTTTTAGTTGGAATCTCTTCATAGCTTGCAATGACTATTAAGTAAACTTAGGTGCATACTCTTTATTATGAATTGCCTGAGTAGTTGACCATATGCTGAGAATATACATCTTATGAAGCAAATGTGTTCGTGAAAGTTTCTTTTATCGCACTCAGTTTTCAACTGAATTGCTTGAGGACAAGCAATAAGCTAAGCTAGGGGGGAGTTGATATGTCCAAAATGTATCTACTTTCCCGAACACTTTTTCTATTGTTTTTCCTCTAAACTTGTGTGATTTGGATACAACTAACACGGAATGATGCTGTTTTCAGTAGAATTACCTTGGTGTCTAGTTTTTGTGCAGAAAATCAACTATCAGGAAAAATCCCGGAAAATATGCCAAAAATCCTATTTCACCAAAAGACTCGCGGAGCCAGAAGACGAGACAGAGGAGGGCCATGAGGGGCCCCCACCACCTGGCCGCGTGGGCCAGGAAAAGCCACGCCTGGGGGTGGTGTGGCCGCCTCGGTCACCCCCTCGGCCTCCCACTTCGCCTATAAGTTGCCTCTTGACCTAAAAACCAAGGGGGGTTCGACGTTTTTACAGAAAGAGTTCCGCTGCGCCGTCACCACCAGATTCCGCAATACGGAACCAGAAACTCCGTTCAGACACCCTGCCAGGACGGGGAATTGGAGATCATCGCCATCATCATCACCATCGCTTCTCCATCGACCATCCATGTTTCCCCCATATATGAGTGAGTAATCCCCCGCTGTAGGCAAATGGGGATGGTAGGGATTGGATGAGATCATTCATGTAATGGCATCAGATTGTTAGGGCATGGTGCCTAGTATCTATTATTAGTGCTTTTTGACTTTGTTGCAACTTGTTATGCTTAATGCTTGTCACTAGGGCCCGAGTGCCATGATTTCAGATCTGAACATGTTATTGATTCATTATGATAGTATCGTTTATGATCTTACCTTCAAGTTGTATACACATATTGTTGTCTGGAACCAAAGGCCCCGAAGTGACAGCAATCGGGATAACCAGAGGGGATGGCTTTGATGTGAGGATCACATGTGTTCACGGAGTGTTAATGCTTTGCTCCGGTGCTCTATTAAAAGGAACACCTTAATTTCCAGTAGTTCCCTTGCGGCCCCGCTGCAAACGGGCTGGCAGGAAAAAAAGATGATGTGCAAGTTCTCATTGTGAGCACATATGACTATATATGGAACACATGCCTATGATTATTTAGTACTTGGATGCTTTATCTTATTTATCTGCAAATGCCCTATGTCTTGATTGCCATATAAATTGTCTTGTACATGCAACGCCCATCCATCCATCCCTATGCCTACCGCACTTTAATCCTACTGTTTACTACATTTGTTACTACTGTCTTTACTTTACTACTGCTATTACTTTGTTATTTCTACTACAAAACTATTGCTACTGATAAACTGTTGTGAGCAAGATTGTTTCCAGGTGCAGCTGAATTGACAACTCAGTTGTTAAGGCTTATAAATATTCTTTGGCTCCCCTTGTGTCGAATCAATAAATTGGGTTTCACTTCCCTCGAAAATACTGTGATACACCCCCTATACTTGTGGGTCATCACTTATATAAAATAAGATAAAGAATATTATGTCACGATTGCATGTAGTGATTGTGATGACGCTAGATCATCTAGTGTGAGCTCGTGGGTGCTAAATATAAGTAGTTAAGTATTGTTTGGTTATTGTGTACCTTGTATTTATTTATAGATGCTAGTACCGACCGGGGGTACGAAGAAGATGAGTTCTACAACGACAAAGAAGAGAACTTCGACAACTGCACCAACCAAGGCAAGCTAAACTATGCAAGCCATCCTATGCAAGTTGACTTGTGCAGATACCCTATACATACTATGGAGATGCAACTTTACCTATTCCCAGTTTTACCTACAAGCTTTACTTCTCCCTTTACTAAAGTTTCTTAAATAGTACTTATTGATGATTAGTGGAAAATGAACTAGATGCCCTCAAGATCATAGAGCTATGCTTGGGTAGTTACACTTGATTAGCACCCCATCAATAGTGATACCCTCATTGGTAGTTGCTAGTGCTAAAATAATAGTGATCACTTTAGATGGGAACACTTGGAGAAAATGAATATGAAACCCTTTGAATGATGAGTCATTCTATTGAAATATTTTGACATGTGTTATGAAACACAATGATTTGTAGATGATACTGAATTACACATGTGCCTTGACTTTGATAAAAACGGATGGTTAGGTTCGGATGCGATACCATTCCAACTTTACCATATAGCCACAATAACTGAGTTGGGTAGGGCTTAAATGGAAGTTTATATGTCTTAGTATGGGTTCCCCCGCAGAAAAAGGTTGAGCTGAGGCTACCTCGTGAATATGAATGTCCACATGTGCAGTTCCCGGGATGGCATAGGGCCATGGCTGGGAGGCCAAGCTCACAGGGGAGGTGCCTATACTAGGGTGTGTAATTGAAAGGTTAGGATTGATTATCCGCATACCAAGTATGATGATTCAGGGTTATCCCTGATGGATGTATCGAATTTTGTGGTGAAAGTGTACCACCTCTCCAGAGTGTCAAACTATTAGAATAGCCACGTCCGCAATCATGGACAGTTGGATGGCCATACTGTTCTGTTGTCATATGTTTTCAAAATGACTCGTGACTTGAAACATGAACTTGACTTAACCACAACAAGGTTGTGGACATGAAAATAGGTTCCCACTTGAGTAATCTAGAGAAATAAATTAGGCTTTACTACTCAGTACTTCTGAAATAAAACTAGCGTGTTGCAAATAAGCCTAGAGCTTAAGATTCCCACTAGAATTGTCTTACTTACATTAGTGATAGTTTGTGAGTACTTTAAGAGTACTCATGGCTTTGTCCCTGGCTATTCGCATGGCCAGACTATGAAGAGGACTATCCGGAGGAGGGACAGCATGATGTCTATGATAACTAGGATCATCTCCCATCGTCAGCATTGCCTATGACAATGAAGATGGAGTCTACTAGATTTATTTTCGTTGCTTTGATATGTATTTAGACTTGATCATGAGATCAACTATTTGTAAGGCTATTATGGTTTGTAATGGATGATGTACTGTGGTACCAATTCTGTTATGTCTCGCAAAAATGGTAAACCTAGGATTGCGATGTACAACATAATAGGCATCTGGACTTAAAAATCTAGGTGTTCACAAGTTGGTATCAGAGCCATCCTGACAATAGGAGACCCTAGTTAGAATGGGCGTCTGAAAAATCTAGTTTCAAAACAAAGGAAGTGAGTATTTACGAAAACCTATTCTCACTCTTATCCTTGAGATTCTTTCAAAAAGAGTTCACTTGTTCCTCAAAATTATTGCAATTTTACATAAAAATTGACACACTTGATCACCCCACTAACTTACTATCCTAATTAGTTATAGATGGAAGTGAAATACAATGAGTTCTACCAGTTGGGCAATGGAGGGGAGCTCATCTTTGAGAGGGATTTGGGATAGCTCGCGGAGTTTCTTGGACGCCTGCACCCGGAGTTCTTTGGAACAAAGCTCAATGACCAACCCAGAGGGGAACTGCAGTGGTTTATCGTTGTCGATGTGAGAGGAAAAATGGAGCCACCCCTTTCGGAGAAGATCCAGTTCAGCTTGAGGGAGAACAACTGGCTGGATGGGCTCGCTAGGGCAATATAGGAGGCACTTGCGCGTCTGTGTGCGCAGAACATCAACCAGGACTCACTATGCAAGACGTGACTCCATGGGACAACCCTTGGCCATGCCAGGACATCCGGAGCTGAAGCACCATGTGGATCACCTTGACTTCATGTTGCACGAGACTCAGAAGGAGTTGGACAATGCCCGTGCCTACGCCAACCAGAATCATCTTGTTGCAGCTGAGAGGAAACAAACCCTCGCCCTCCTAGCTAAAGAGCGCAAGTTACTTCATCGACAAGGTGACAAGAAGGACCGCATCGTCGCTCGTCTCCACCAGAAGTTGGCCACTCTCGAAGAAACCATCAATGACCAGGAGATCCAGATTGAGGAGAAGGAAGAAGAGGGTGAAGATATTCGTGGGGATATCCACTCTTACCTCAGTGATGATGACGACTACCTGGAGGACATCAACATGGAGTTCCACACTGACGAGGATGACGCCGACTTCTTGGATGACAAGGATCCCGCCAATTTTGATGATGAGTAGTCGCACCTGAGCACTATCGTAGGTGTGAGTTTGTATCTGGTCCCGATCGTAGCTTGCCAGAATGGTTCTTAAAACCATCTGCTTAGTATTTGCGGTGTGTGGTTTGTATGTGTTGTTTGGAATGAATGAATGAATGAAAAGGAGTTGTTAGTTTTCAAACCTTACAAATACTCAAAGTTTAAAGCTTTTGAACCATACCCATAGAACCATAGAAATTTCCCTATTATCTTATGATCTATCTCAATCTTCAGATGACTTGTGGCAACCCTGATGGAAGCAGCTCATCCTAGGATCCGATGCTTCAGATCTACAAATGTTAGTATCTGATCGAGAAGCCGGTAGAGCCGAGCACCAAGCCAATCTCGCCACTATTCAGCAGATAGCCCAGATGGCCCACAACAATCAAGGCCATGGAAACATGGATCACCATGGATCTAAGCTCAAGAACTTCCAAAACACCAATCCTCCTATGTTTAGCAAATCGGAAGAGCCCTTAGATGCTGATGACTGGCTACAGTCAGTGTAAAACAACTTAGAAGTTGTAGGAGTAGATGCCACCGAGAAACTACTGTTTGCCACCCACTATCTGACAGGTTATACAAGATCATGGTGGAATATCACCCGTACAATGAACAGAGGACAGATGATGACTTGGGAAGAATTCAATATCATGTTCAGCAGGACTCATGTTCCCCCAGGTTTGATCAAGAGGATGAGGGATGAATTCAGCGAGCTGAAGCAAGGAAGAATGACTGTGGTAGAATATCGTGACAAATTTCTGTCTCTCTCTAGGTATGCCCTGGATGAGATCGACACTAAAGCGAAGAAGGAGAGATTCTGGAATGGCCTCCATGATGAGATGCAGACAATGTTAGTCAACATTCCCTTTGATGAGCTAGAAGCTCTAGTGGATTCTGCTATCCAGATGGAAGGAAAGATCAACCAAGCCAGTGAGAACCGCAAGTGTCATATGATGCACCAAACTGGACCCCACCATACCCCGAAGTACCGCCCCAACCCGTCTGCAGGATTTGCACCCAGAAACAACAGGCCACCTATGTCCCATCCAAACTTTCCCAATCGTGGTGAGGAAACCCGAGGCCCAGAGGCCACAACAACCACAACAACATCACATGTAACTTCAACCATGCACCGCCAATGTCCAACAACAACAACAACAATACTGCCCCAAGGACTGGAAGCAATGTTGTGCCTATTGCCGGGAAGGACAAGTCAATGATCACATGCTTTGAATGTGGAATCATGGGTCACTACTCCAATGAGTGTCCCAAGAAGCTTGGTGTAGCCACCAATGTCACTGCACCTGCCCAGCAGCAGCACCGTATTCAGACCGGAAAGAGGTTTACCCCTAGAAACCCGCACAACTGTACCAACTGTCTGTTCCACATGAATGCGGAAGAAGCCCAAGAAGCGCCAGATGTCGTGCTGGGTATGTTATCTGTTAACTTAGTACTTGCAAGAGTGTTGTTTGATTCCGGAGCATCGCACTCGTTTTTTACAGAAGAATTTGCATGCACTAGTAAGATTCAACCAACAAATTTGAAGCATGTTATGATAGTTCAAATACCCGGGTCAACCACCAAAGCTAGAAAAAGTTGCATGGCCGTACCTATCAGAATACATGGAATAGATTTTTATGCCAATCTAATAGTACTTGGAACAAAAGGTTTGGAAGTAGTACTAAGAATGGATTGGATGTCGAAACATCAAGGATTAATAGACTGTGCCAAGAAATCCATAACCATGACTAGTAGCACCGGAGTATCAGTAGAGCATGTGTCTGAGATGTTGCCCCGTCAATTCAAGTGCAACAAGAGTTTAGTCCAATCAACCCTAGACCAAGTCAGAGTAGTCTGTGAATACCCTGATGTGTTCCCAAATGAATTACCCGGTATGCCCCCAGATCGGGATATCGAGTTTATCATTCAATTAGTTCCTGGAACTAGACGCATAGCTCAAAGACCCTATAGTATGAACCCCGCTGAATTAGTGGAGCTCAAGAAGCAACTTGATGACATGTTGGGGAAACGTCTGATTAAACCAAGTGCATCACCATGGAGATCACCTCTTTTATTCGTGGATAAGAAAGATGGTGCCACCCATTTGTGTACGGATTACCAGAAGCTGAATGATGTCACCATTAAGAACAAGTACCCACTTCCGAAGATACAAGATCTGTTTGACCAGCTGACTGGTGCCAGAGTGTTTTCTAAGATTGATCTTAGAACTGGTTATCATCAACTAAAGATCCGCGCAACGGATATCCCAAAGGCTGCTTTCACAACCCGATATGGCTTGTATGAGTACAATGTCATGTCATTTGGATTAACCAATGCCCCTGCTTATTTCATCAATCTTATGAATAAGATTTTTATGAACTTCTTGGATAAGTTTGTCGTTGTTTATCGATGACATTATGATCTACTCCAAGTCGGAAGAATACCATGAACATCACCTAAGAACCATCCTTGAAACCCTTAGAGAGCATCAGTTGTATGCCAACTTTAGAAAATGTGAGTTATGGTTAAAGGAAGTAGGATTCCTAGGACATATCTTGTCGGCATGAGGAGTTGCCGTCGATCTCGTAAATATTAAGGATGTTGAAGAATGGAAAGCCCCAACCAACCAAACCAAAGTCCGTGCATTTCTAGGATTAGCTGGATATTACCGCAAGTTTGTTGAAGAATTTTCAAGCATCACAAGGCCGATGACCCAGCTATTGAAGAAAGACAAGAAGTTTGAATGGACGGAAAAATGTGAAGCAAGTTTTCAAGATCTCAAGAAGAGATTGATTTCACCCCCAATTTTGAAAATGCTGGATATCAAGAGGCCTTTTGATGTATATTGTGATGCATCCAAGAATTGTCTCGGATGTGTGTTGATGCAGGAAGGAAAAGTAATATCATATTTGTCCCGACAACTGAAGCAACATGAGCAGAATTACCCCACCCATGACTTAGAATTGGCAGCCATAGTTTTAGCCTTGAAGACATGGTGTCATTACCTCATGGGTAACCGCTATGAGATTTATTCGGATCACAAGAGTTTGAAGTATATTTTCACCCAGAAGGAGCTGAATATGAGGCAAAGGAGATGGATAGAGTTAATCAAGGATTATGACCTTGACATTCACTACCACCCCGGCAAGGCCAATGTGGTAGCAGATGCTCTTAGTAGATTGCCGTGTAGATTAAACACCATGATTTAGGAAGCACAGCCAAGTTTGCATGTGGAGATGGAGAATTTTAGAATGGAGATAGTTAGCGAAGGATTTGTAGCCAGTATTGATGAAGAAGGAGTTTTGTGGTATAAAGGACACATTTGTGTGCCAACAGATTCGGAGTTGAAGAAGGTCATTTTGCGGGAAGCCCATTATACTATGTATTCTATTCATCCGGGAGGAACGAAGATGTATCAAGATTTGAAGGAGGAATTTTGGTGGCACAAAATGAAGAGAGAAGTCAGAAGCTATATCGCCAAGTGTGATATCTGTCAGAGAGTCAAAGTGGAACACCAGCGACCCGCGAAACATTTGCAACCACTGCAAATTCGTAAATGGAAATGGGATTCAGTTGGAATGGATTTCATCACCGATTTACCTACATCTAGTAGAGGAAATGATTCTATTTGGGTCATAGTAGATAGACTGTCCAAAGTAGCCCATTTCATACCCGTCAAGACCACTTATCAGAGCTCGAAGCTAGCAGAATTGTACATTGCTAGAATAGTCAGTCTGCACGGAACCCCCAAGACAATTGTTTTAGATCGAGGAACCTAGTTTACCTCAAGATTTTGGAAGAAAGTCCAAGAAGGATTAGGAACCAAACTGAACTTTAGCACATGTTATCACCCACAGACCGATAGACTGACAGAAAGAGTAAAACGGATCTAAGAAGATATGCTGAGAGCCTATGTGTTAGAGTATGGATCTAAATGGGAAGACTATCGGCCTTTCACAGAATTCTCATAGAACAAAAGTTATCAAGCTAGTTTGCAGATGGCCCCGTTTGAGTTTTTGTATGGAAGGAAGTGACGTACCCCCCTGAATTGGTCACAAGTAGGAGAGAGTCAGATATTCGGACCCGACATCCTATGAGAAGCCGAAGAGAAGGTTCACAAGATCCATGAACACCTCAAGACCGCTCAATCCAGACAGAAGATTTACGTTGACAAAAGACGTCGAGACCTGACCTTCAATATTGGCGATTTTGTGTATCTCAAAGTATCACCCTTGAAAGGAATGCAGCGTTTTAAGTCACCGAGGAGAAGTATCCTATCAGCTAGAACTGCCCGAAGAGATGTCAGCCATGCATAATGTGTTTCATCTCTCGTTACTTAGGAAATGCTTAGAAGTTCCATAGAAGACCGAAGTTTTCAAGAAAAATGATCACAGAGCCGTGGATATCAGCAAGGATTTAACCTATCATGAAGTACCCATTCGTATTTTGGAAGAAGCCTTCAGAACCACCCGGACTAGGAGTATGAAGTTTCTAAAAATCCAGTGGAGCAACCATACTGAAGAAGAAGCTACCTGGGAGCGAGAAGATTATATTAGGACTGAGTTTCCAAATCTCTTTAGTTCCTAGTTTTTCCTGAATCTCGGGACGAGATTCTGTTTAAGGGGGGAGGTTTATAACATCTCAAAAATATTACAATGAGAATATCAATTTCAGGACTAGTGTTCACCATTGTGCTCACCATTGTACTCAATTCAGCCTCAATTACTCGCCCACGATCACCCCCAATACCAGCCCGTCCAGCTAGCACCTCTCACTCGACCAACTGACTAGTGCCATCCCGTACCCGAGCATGCCATGCCGGTCGAGCATGGACACGACGCCACAAGCCGCGCCTCCCTAGCCCATGATGTCTAGGAAGAAGGCGTGACCTCACCGCACCCCCTAGTCCATGCCTCAACCAATCACAAGCAGGGGAGAAGCCAGCATAGCCTCACCCGTTTACTCTGTCCGCCATGCCGAGCACAGGCCAGAGCACCGAGCCGCCTCATGCATCCACGTCGTGCCTTGATCTCTCCTTACGTAATTGCACTCTTCGCGTCACCAGCAACCTCCTAGACACGACCGTTCGCCGCTGCACACCCCGTGACCACCGTACGCCATGACGAATGCCGCGATACCCGAGCAGAGCATGGACGTCCCCCGTCTAATTAAGACCACGCCTCGCCGTGCCACTATGCGCATGATCGTACCTAGCTAAAGCCCTGGTAAGCCCAAGACGACCCCCGTCGTAGCACTAGGGTTAGAATCTCGTGCGCTTAGTATGCCGGAGACGATGACGCTCAGCCGTCGATCTCGTTCTAATCGCGTGGCCCAGATTCGCCGATACCGTTTTGCTTAGACACAGCCGCTGCCACGTGGGACCAGTCTGAGTGTAGCCCGCTGCGCGCGCTGTGTAGTTGGGCTGGCCCATGTTCGTTCCCGCGCGTAGCCCAGGGATTCAAATTTAGATTTTCCATTTAAATCAAAGCTCTATTCTGTCAGTGATTTGAAAATTGAATTCAAAGAGATTTACTAAACCAATTTGCACGAATCAAATTTTGTTAGAAAGGTAATGAAAATATCTAACCACTCCTATTGGATTCAAACCATTTGAATGTATAGATCACCCAAAGTAAAAATAAAAAGACAGAGACTTTTCAACTTCAAACATTTTTATAAAATCAACCATAAATGCTTTTGAGTTGATTCCAACTCTCAAAAATCACATTTGACATGCTCTATCTGAATATGTAAAAATATTTAGTTTTACATGAAGTAACCATGGACTAGCATTAATAGAATGCTATATAGTCATTTCTAGACCTTTTAATTATGTTAAATAGTAATATTCAACTTTGTAATATATGCCAACCACTTTAAATCACATTCCCAAGTATTAGAATATGTGGTGATGACATGGTCAACATGATCCCACATTTTATAATTGGAGAATATTAAATCTTAAATAGTTTTTAATGAGTAGTAATTGCTTTTCTAAAATAAGATAAAGAAGATTATGTCACCATTGCATGTAGTGATTGTGATGATGCTAGATCATCTAGTGTGAGCCCTTGCATGCTAAATAGAAGTAGTTAAGTATTGTTTGGTGATTGTGTACCTCGTATTTATTTATAGACGCTAGTACCTACCCGGGGTATAAAGAAGAGGAGATCTATGAAGACGAAGAACAAAACTTCGACAACTGCACCAACCAAGGCAAGCTAACTATGCAAGCCATCCTATGAAAGTTGACTTGTGCAGATACCCTATGCATACTATCGAGATGCAACTTTACCGATTCCTAGTTTTACCTGCAAGCTTTACTTATCCCTTTACTAAAGTTTCTTAAATAGTACTTATTGATGATTAGTGGAAAATGAACTAGATTCCCTCAAGAGTATAGAGCTAAGCTTGGGTAGTTACACTTGATTAGCACCCCATCAATAGTGATACCCTCATTGGTAGTTGCTAGTGCTAAACTAACAATGATCACTTTAGATGGGAATACATGGAGAAAATGATTATGAATACCTTGGAATGATGAGTCATTCTATTGAAATGTTTTGACATGCGTTATGAAACACAATGATTTGAAGATGATACTGAATGAAACATGTGCCTTGACTTTGATAAAAACTGATGGTTGGGTCCGGATGCGATACCATTCCAACTTTACCGTATAGCCATAATACCTGAGTTGGGTAGGGATTAACTAGAAGTTTATATGTCTTAGTATGGGTTCCCTCATGGAAATAGGTTGAGCTTAGGCTACCTCGTGAATATGAATGTCCACCTATGCAGTTCTCAGGATGGAAGAGGGCCATGGCTGGGAGGCCAAGCTCATAGGGGAGGTGCCTATACTAGGGTGTGTAATTGAAAGGTTAGGATTTATTATTTCCATACTAAGTATGATGATTCAGGGTTATCCCTGACGGATGTATCAAATTTTGTGGTGAAAGTGTACCACCTCTCCAGAGTGTCAAACTATTCGAATAGTCGTGTCCGCGGTCATGGACAGTTGGATGGCCATATTGTTCCGTTGTCAGATGCTTTCAAAATGACTTGTGACTTGAAACATGAACTTGACTTGACCACAACGAGGTTGTGGACATGAAAATAGGTTCCCACTTGAGTAATCTAGAGAATTATATAAGGCTTTACTACTAAGTACTTCCGAAATAAAAGTAGTTTGTTGCAAATAAGCCTAGAGCTTAGGATTCCCACTAAAATTGTCTTACTTACATTAGTGATAGTTTGCGAGTACTTTAAGAGTACTCATGGCTTTATCCCTAGCTATTTCCATCGCCAGACTAAGAAGAGGACTATCCGGAGGACGGACAGCAGGATGCCTATGATAACTAGGATCATCTCCAATCGTCAGCATTGCCTGTGACAATGCAGATGGAGTCTACTACGTTTATTTCAGCTGCTTTGATATGTATTCAGACTTGATCATGAGATCAACTATTTCTAAGACTATTATGGTTTTTAAAGGATGATGTATTGTGGTACTAATTTTGTTATGTCTCGCAAAAATGGTAATCCTGGGATTGCGATGTACGGCATAACAGGCATCTAGACTTAAAAATCCGGGTGTTTACAAATAATACAGTTGTTTTTATCGTATTCCAAGTATATGATAGATGTTTATTTTGCATGCTATAATTGTGTTAATTGGAAACGTTAATACATGTGTGTTTAATAAACAAATAAAGGGTTCCTAGTTGTGCCTCTCATATAAACTAGCTCGTTCATTAACAAGATGATCAAGATTTCCTTATCATGGACATTGGATGTTGTTAATAATGAGGTCACAACATTAGTGTAAAGATGTGATGAACATTCATCCGAAGTATAGCAATACGATCAAAGTCATTGCATTTAAATTGCTATAACATCATACGAAGTAACTTTAGTCCTTAGACCATGAGATCATGTCAATCGCTAACACCGGAAGAGTAAGTTGATAACATCAAATGTCACATGGTAACAAGGTGACAATAAAGGTGGGTTCAGATACTCCGAAAGTGTTATATAGAGGCTCATCGATAAAGAGTGGGATTTGTCCATCCCGATGATGGAGAGATATGCTCTGGTCCCGGTCGTTGATATCACATTGATGTAGCTTGCAAGCAAGTGATAAGATCACTAGAATGTCATATCACAGGATTGAGAAAAGAGTACTTGTTGGTAACAAGATCAAACTAGGTATGGGGATACTGATGATCGAATGTTGGAAATGTAAAATATCGCGAGACAAAGGGATTTAGTTACAACCATTAAAGGTTCTCATGATCACCGGAGTCATCATTGAATGTGTGGGAGTTAGTATGGATCTCTAGGTCTCACTTCTAATTATTGATCGAAGAGGGGTCTCGATCATGTCTGCATTATTCGCGAACCATAGGATGGTACACTTAAGGGATATTCACACCATTTGGAGCAATTATGTTTCAGAGAATGATTATGAAACCGCTGGAATCATTTCGATGGACACCGAAATTTTTTCGGGTGAAATTGTTGAAATTGGTTTTGCATGTGATATTGAAATGTTATAGGGGGTGTATGTGAATGTTTGTTAATTAAAGTAATTAACAAAATTCTGAATAAAATAAGTAAAACATTTTTATTAAATGAGATTTGCATTAAATTTGGTGGAAATTTAATGCATGTGAGTGGAAGTGTGAGTGGAGGGGTGTTTATGTGAGTGGATGCTCCACCCAAAAGAATGAAGGGAGAGGTAGGGGCACCACCTTGGCCGCCAGACAAGGGAGGGGTTGCCCCCTCGTCTATAAAAGGCCCCCTCCTCCTCCTCCTCTCACTTCACACTTCCTCGTGAAGGATCTCTCTCCCCCTCTAGTTTATTCCCCATGGCCTCGGATTAGCGAGGTACATGTTCCCGATGGCTTTGTCTGAAAGGAGTTGCTACTTTTGCTGCATCGCTGAATAGAGGATGCGAATATTGTCGGAGGACCGGATGTGTGTGTGACCACAGATGCATCGCTGAGTTGCGGTGATGGACTTCCTGACTATCTTGAGATTGGCAAGCGAACAACTACATCATCAATGAGTCCAACTTCATAACACTTTGTCGCTCTACAAGGGTATGTTTTCTATGGATGTATATCCACCCATTGATTGTATCTAGGTAGATAGATCTTGGTGCTTAGTTGTTCACTTAATAGGAATTTTATTGTTTTCTATGTTGTGAACCCAACACTAATGTGAATAGATGTAGTACTAATTACTTACTTTATGTTGGGAACATACCCAATTGGTATGGACATTCGTGGATAAAGGATGGCGTGAAGTCTCATTTCTAATCCTCGTTGTTGTAGTCCCGTGCAACCGCGTGGAGCCTGGCTGCAAGTTCACCGCCACTCAGGCAGTGCTCCATCCAGCTTAGAGAAGCCCACTCCACGAGAGTGTGCATTTTCTGCTAGGGTTGGAAAGCCAGGTACATCTCTAAGCCAGTGTCGGCACTAAGCTCACATAATGTAGATATCGTGGGAAATGGGAACGATGGTATGGTGTTTGGCTATTTGACATGTGGGACAATGCCATCTTAATATATGTCATGTGCGTTAGGCCATTGATGTACTTGTTTCCATGGTACAAGGTGGAGGTGACCTGTGCGCAGCCAAATGGCTTCGAGAAGGAGGTATTCTTTATGAAGATTAGTGCATGGCTTGGAAGTGGCATGCACATGACTGAAGAGACTCTCTCTTTGTTGGTTTATTGGTCTAATCTTCTCGCTCCTCAACCGAATCAATCATCGGAGTTCACCGTGAAATACAAGCTTCACATCGACAGGATTGGCTAAAGAATAATAACACATATTAATCTTCTTATGATGATCGTAAGGTGAATCCATGTACTTTTCAACAATATTTTTCTCATCATTTTGGGACATGTGCTTCCTAGCTTAAGGTAGTTCTGAGTATTTTATACAGAGTTCTGCTACTGCTAATCTATTTTGTAGTGTCATTGGATAGAAGTACAGTTTTTCTGCATGCGATATGTGTGTCCCTGGATATTTAGATTTTTTACATGAATATTTGTCAACAACGTTATCTTTTTCCCTCCCATGGTGAGGTATTTGTTTCCAATCCGGCTAAGCCACAGAACAATGCAATTTTTATTAGCATGCAGCCTTTTTTGAGAATTTACTAACGAGCATTTTTTTGAGAATTTACTAACAAGCAGTTTTTTGAGAAGAACTACCGATCGGATGAAAGCTAGCACATTTGACCCCTCTTTAGCTGAAAACCATCTAATTATAATTTTAGAAATGATCCCATGGAGCATACCACATGGTGCATAGCCCATGGGCAAGATCCTATGGTGAAGAGGCCATGGAGCATAGCCAATGGAGTATAGCCCATGTGGAATAGGCCATGCAGAATAGTCGAGAATATTTTTAAATTCGGATTTTTTGGGCATTGCCCTGCTAACCATAGCCCAATAAAATTTGAAAAAGGAGACCATCTAGAAGATCCCATGGTGCATAGACCATGATGGGTAAGATCCCATGGATGGAGTGTAACCCATAATATATTTAAGAAGACTAATCCATAAGTTATAGTTACTATAGCTGGTTAATGTAATTTTTACATAAACTTTGTTTTCTATAGTGGCAACGCGCTTAGTTGAAATGTAGTGAAGTCTCTAGTTCGAACCTTCTATGCGTAAATATCTTATTTTAGTTTTTTACCT
This sequence comes from Avena insularis, assembly GCA_023614405.1. NCBI lineage: Eukaryota > Viridiplantae > Streptophyta > Magnoliopsida > Poales > Poaceae > Avena > Avena insularis. The sequence goes on from CM042692.1 coordinate 109,435,486, forward strand.
TTTTCTTGTAGCGAAATTGCTTAGGGAGAGGCTGATATCGCGGACCTACCTGCCTGCAGCGTCCCTCGATTTCAAATGGCTGGTTTTGAACAAAAACAGTTAATAGCCAACAATCAGATTAAAAAATTATCCAACATACTTGTACAGGGAGGCTGGCATCAGGGACCCAGTAGCCAGACCATACACGGTTGCAACAAGAAACATTGGGAAGGTTAACACAACGGATGTGAACGCAAAAATTCCAACATACATATGGCTTCTATATAGAGGCGGCTGACATGTGGGACCCAGATAAATGGCTACCACATCAAAAACAGTTGCCAAGGTCAAAATGGCAGAGTTGATCAGAAAAAACAGTCCAACATACACATGTTTCATTGAAAGAGAGTCTGACATATGGGACCGAGCAGCAACATTAAATGGCTGCTGCATCAAGCAACATTTCCAATGTGTCAAAACAGCAGACACGATAGAAAAAATAAGTTCATCATACACACGCTTCATTTAAATAGAGATTGACATGTGGGACCCAGTAGCATGACCAAACGGCTGATGCAGCGAGCAACATTATCAAGTCTACAGCAGGGAAGCGCGGAAAAAGAAAAAAGTCTATCATACACACGTTTCTTCTAATGAGAGGCTGACATGGGGACCAACCAGCCTGAACAAACGGCAGATGCATTGAGCAATGTTATCGAGGTCAAATCAGGGAGGCACGAGCCAAGGAAAAAATTCAAGCATGCACATGTTTATTCTAATGACAAGCTGACATGTGGGACCCATCAGCCTGACTAAACGCAGATGCATCGAGCAACGCTATCAAGTTGGGAACAGGTTAGCATGAGCGAAGGAAAAAATTCCATCATACACACCATTCCTATAATGAAAGGCTGACATAGGGGACCCAGCAGCCTGACTGAACGACAGATGCATCGAGCCACGTTATTGAGTTCAAATCAGATAGGTGCGACCGAAAAGTATGGTCTGCTACAGACACTGACATTTGGGACCCGCACTCCTCAAAATATTTTGCCCAGTCAACACCATGCGAGGAACCAAGAATCATACTTCTACCATGTGTCGGCCGAGCTTCATCCATGTTTTTAGCGGTTTCGTCGTAGTAGAGGGGCGTGAACCGGAAAAAAAAGTTTTCCATCATACACGGTCGAGCAAAGAAATTCTTCGTAGAAGATGTGCCTTGTACGATGACCGACGGGCCAAATTGTTGCAGATGGGTAGTGCTTCATGAGCCAAACTCGTCATATCTCTAGTAACTATTCCAATATCTATGTATATCCTTTTCTAAAAATCCACTTATTACTGGTCAGTGATTTCATGAACCACCTCAAAACCTATTCTGTTAGGAACCAAGGGTCACATCCTAGACTAGTATAGAAAATGTTGATTTCTGGAAGTGACACATGACATGTTCATATGGGATGATCTTCATCTCCTTTTCTTCCATCAACATCTGTTTACACCAATGTTTTCTCCTCGTTCAATAGGAAAAACATCTTTGCTTGCTCTTATTCTAAACTTACTTCAGAATCCAAACTAGGTTATTCTGAACTATCTTCAGAACCTAAATGAAACTTTCCAGCTATGACACTTTATTGAATATACCAATCTATCATGATAAATTTCAACATTCAATACTTTATTCAACTTCATTCACAAACTATTTAACCTCTAAATATTACCAATATCATTTACATCATCGAATATGCGCCAACCACATATATTCAGATGATCGTCACGCTCCCACTCAAATATATCATCATATATGAGTCCTTTTCCGATATTCCTATAGCTCCCACTCAAATACTTCACAAGTATGGGCTTTCTTGATATTTTGGTAATCCCCAAAATCATTTGATCTAATCAAATCAAGATTTTTCATTACAAGATGTTTTAGCATCCATGCGATTTAACAGACTTTTGCATGTTATACTAATTACAACCTTTCTTCAATTTCAAATTGGAGAATTTGCAGTTTTTGTTAAGTCGACTAGGAATTCATAATTGCATTTTAATTGCTAATCAAATCCACCAGACTTTAAGCATCTCTATATTTTTGTAGTTAACCATTAAATTTGTCAAGACATTCTATACGACAAATTGAGCTTTCAAGCCTTTCCTTAAAGTTGCATTTATTCCTTATAACTCCAAGATATTTGGGAATTTATCAAGTAACCACTTACTTTGACAAAGTCAAGTAACCACATTACTATGCAATATTCAAATGCAAATTGCCTTAGATTTCATGATTCTTAAATCATCTCTCGCACTTAGGTCCATCATCGCTTCTTTGCAATTCATAGGTATGACATGTTCGATTAACATATCAAGTAAATCAATGTGTTTCCATAAATTTGGAAATGTACCATTGAATCCTACTTTTCGTAAATAAAGTATTTAACCGAAACACTATGATCATAATCATTAGTTTCACCCTTTTCTTGTAGAGTTTTGTTTCATGGAACACATTTCGTTTCACGACTCTAATTGGGTAAGATTGAATATCTTGATTTAAACTTTTACCTTCTTCCATTTTCATTCTTATTTAGAAACCTTTTCTTGTAAGAATTCTTTGGACAACAACAAGTTTATCTTTCCATTATGGAAGGTTTGTATTCATAACTTCTTATGAGTACATGCACAAAGACTTATTCACAACGACTATATCGAAGTCTCTAGAAAACTCGAACATGCCATAACTTTTATGGTGTTGTTTCCGTGAATCTGGATGATTTCCTAATTTCATGAGCGTTTGCTAATTCTATGGCTTATAGTTCTAACTTTATACGATAACCTATTCAGGGATTCTCTTTGGACCACGTGTGTCTATTGCACTTATGATTGTGATGCTTGGAGTATGTCAACACACTTTGATATATCTAATCAACATAAATTGTGAAACGGTTTTCACAAGTCTTTCATGCGCTAATATTTTAACTCAAATGCCTTTCTCTTTTGATAAAATCATAGAGACCTACATTTTATGTTAATATTATATCCAATTTTGATCAAAATCATTTGAAGATTTCAAACTGTTTCCAACTCATGCTTTATCAAGTGAACACTATTATACACTTCATTCTGCAATTGTTTCTACGAAATAATGATTTCATCATATTGATGAATAATACATCACTATGTACAATATTCAACAATTTACATATTCTATTTTACCTGAACGTATTAGTTTTAGTCATCTTTCCCTAGATGGCCTGGTATTTTAATATCAGAGTTATGAATCCCGTGACTTCATGTTTTTATGAACACGAATGCTTACAATACTATTATGACTTAAAATATAGTGTTTATTCATTATTAAGTTTTGGATATTTTTTAGCTTTTTATTTTATAAATGGATATGGCATTATCATTAGGACTATAATGAGAATAACATTTTCATAATCGAACAATGTGATCATAATAGAAATCATTCATAATAATCAAACAACTGATTTGTTACAGATCCATTGTGAATAACCGTCTCGCGAGAAGAAAGACACACTAGTAGGTTCACACTCTCAAATCATTTACAAATCTATTCTAATCTCAAATAATGTAGATGATAAATGCAGAAGTAGAAATGACATCGGCCATCAACATCTTGTATGCCATTAATACGCCTTCTCTCCTCGTCTTCTCCACGCAACACCCGTGCAGATGGTCATGTTTCATTAAAACAAGAACCAGTATCATTATACTTGGTAAAACTGCAACTGTGTTATGTGAGGAACACATTTATAAGTTGTATTTCACATATACCTGATCAGTCGATAATTTCCCCATCGATGGGTTCTACCTTCACAGTTCTTAGCTATGACAAGAATTTATGAAAGACAAAATGGTCCTCTTTCATAATGTATCCTTTGATTACATTCTCATAGCTGGTGAAAGAACATTTCATGTTTTCCTGTGTTTTATGTGTTAGATAACAATACTGTGGAGATTTCTCATGTGCGCTATGTGTGCAAAAAGTTTTGGGGGGGCGGATTATCCGCCCCACCAAGAGCCGGATAATCCGGCCTACCCCATTGTTCAAAGACTACAAAGGCGCGTCACCCAGAGAGGGGGCGGATTATCACCCGGAAAATCAGGACTTGGGGCGGTTTTTCTTCCCCAGGCCGAATAATCCGGCTAACACATGGGCCGGATAATCCGGCCCCCAGTTTTTGAGCAAAGCAGGCCAAGGCGCATCGCTCGGAGTCTGGTCAGTTTTTCTCCCAGAAAATCCGAACTGGGGCGGTTTTTCCTCCCCAGGCCGGATAATCCGGCTTTCACATGGGTCCGGATAATCCACCCCCCAGAAGATGATCAAGTGAAAGCTCTATGCGACACTCGGAGAGGGGGCAGACTTTCTGCTGGATACTCCGAGTCTGGGGCGGAGTTTTCCCTAGGCCGGATAATCCGGCCCTCACTTGGGCCGGATAATCTGGCCCCCAAAGTCTCCAACGGCTGGTTTTGGAAGGGGTATAAATATCCCTTCTTCCCCAACATTCAGAACTCTTGATTCATTCGAAATTGTTCAGACATAGTCTCCCATTCTAGATCTCCCACTTCAACCACCCGAAGGCTTCGATCTTTGGGGAATTGAAGGAGGAGAGGATCATCATCGTCATCAAGAGTCAAGCGCATCAACTCCTCTCCATTCATTTGGAGAAATCCTTGATCTAGTATTCTTGTCAATATCTAGATCTTGTTCTTTGTTTTTCTAACATTGTTCTTGTGGCAGCTTGTTGTCATTACGGGAGCCTCCAAGTTGATTGTGGAGTTGTGCCCCGCTAGTTGTGTAAAGGTGCCGGTACCCACCTCGAAGGGTCCCTATAGTGGAAAGGTGGATCAGGCCTTTGGTGGCGGGATCCATCAGAGAACAGGGTGAGGCCTATTGTGGCGTGGTGGTCTTAGTACCGCCCACCCCTCCAACGCAGACGTACTTCCCTTAACAAGGAAGGAACTGCGGTCAAACAAATCCTATGTCTCCGCGTGCTTCATTACGGTTTACCCGTTCCTCTTCCGCTCGCTCTTTACTCACTAGTAGATAGGTTTGCATATAGGGAATTTCCACCTAATAGTATATCTAGATAATTTACCCTTTGTGCTAAGCCTAAAATTGAAAAGCATTAAAATTTGAAGTAGAACCTATTCACCCCCCCTCTAGGTGCCCATACGATCCATTTCAATTGGTATCAGAGCCCCAGCTCTTATTTCGGGCTTAACCGCCTAAGAGTAGTATGGGTATCAAGGATGATGGGAATGAGGTTGTGGATAAGGTCACAATGGATGACCTCAAGAAGTTGGAAACAACCTTGTTGAAATCCTTTGAGGCCAAGATGGAGGAGATGAATCAAATGGTTGCTCGCCTCACATCATCCATAGCCCTAGCTCCATCCTCCTCTGAGGCAGCCACACCATCGTCCAAGGAAAAGGCTAACACCGGATCGAAGGATGATGATGCGGAAGGTGAAAAACTTAATGGTTACACCTCCAAGAAGGGAAGTGGTAAGGAGGAATATAGTGAGGTTCGTCACGTATATTCCCTTGATCCACCTATCCCTCATCCTCGTATAAACAATAGGGGTGATCCACCCAAGCTCACTGCATCCTCTTTTAATCAATGGCAATTCTTAATGAAGTCTCATGTTTGCAGCTCCTCAACTGAACTTTGGAGGATTATTGAAGAGGGTCTTCATATTGGAGATCATTCCAATCTGACAAGAAGAGAAGTTGTGGACAGCCAATTGAACGCTATAGCTCTCCACATGATACAACTCGGTGTGGGTCCCAAGGACATGGCCCACATTGAACATCTTAACACAGCAAAAGAAGCTTGGGATGCCCTCACCAATCTCTTTATTGGGAATGAAAGCATGAGAACGAATAGGTCACAATTAGTAATGAAGCTGAGGGATTTTACATGTCGGATGGTGAAAACCATGAAGACATGTATAGAAGACTCAAGGGCATTGCAACAACATTTAGAAAGCATGGAGCCACTCACATTGATGATGCATGGATAAAAAGAAAATATGTGAGTGCCTTAATGCCTTTCGAGCCAACTGACTTGAAGAGTGTGCAAGGTAGAAACAACTACCATCAAATGACATCCAATGAAGTAATGCAAGAAATGGCATCATTCAAAGTTGTCGCGAAGAACGCTGAAGATGCCCGGGCTCGTGCTATTGGAATGCAAAAAGGTGTAAATGTTGCTCTAAAAGTTAATGTTGTTGAGCAAGAGGAGGATGAAAGCGTATTTGAGGGGGCGTCCATGGACTTCCCCGATGAAGTCAAACGTGCTCATGGTGAGTACATGGCGATTTATGCAAGGAACTTTTGGAAGGATCCTGCCAAGGCCAAGTTGGAACTCGAGCGCAAGAATGGGTCAAGTGGAAGAAGAGAAAGTGGCCCAAAACTGAGAACATGTTACAACTGTGGAGATAGGATCCACTTTGTAGCCGAGTGTCCTTAACAAAATAGAGAAGACAATGGTGGCAGGCTCATTGTTAAAGAAAAATCCAAGGCACAAAAGAAGAATCCATTCATTAAAAAGAATGGCCCCTACAAGAAACAACCCAAGATCGTCTTAGTGGCACAAGAAGAATACTCCTCGGCAAGTGAAGATGAAGAGGATGAAGGTAGTTCTCGCGAGGTGGCTTCTATAGACACCACATCGACTCCATCATCTATCTTCGACTCGCCAAACGAGAATGTCATCAACAACAACATCACTTGCCTTATGGCAAGAGGGTCCGAGGTATCAAGTTCTAGCTCTTCAATTTCTAAGACTAACATAATTTTGGATTCGGATGATCATGATAGTCTTAAAATGAAAGAAGAACTTACTGCTTTGGACAACTTTTTCACTAACCTGCAAGGTGAGCACAAACTCCATTTTGATACTCTTATGAGTCAACATGCTCAAGCCGAAGATCTCCTAGAAGAAAAGGGCAGAATTGAAAGAGAAGATACCTTGGAGATAGCTTCTTTGAAGAATGCTTTGGAAGAAGAAGAGGAAGCTCGAGTATCTATGGAAGAGAGACTCGAATCTATTGAGGAATCACATGAAGAAGTTATGACACAGCTCATGAAAGAACGTGACAATGCTCTTACCAAAGTAAAGAAACTAAAGAAAGAAAAGATTGAATTTGGGGCTGCCCATGCTAGAATTTTGGAGAAGTTTGACAAACTTGACAGTGCTCACAAGGCATTGAAGAGTGTTCACTCTACTCTAAATGAGTCTCATGATCAGCTCCAAACTCAATTGAAGCTGCATAATGTGCCAAGTACCTCCACATCATCTCATGGTAAAGAAGATCTTGCAAGAGGCTCTCAACACAAAGGTAAAGAGGTTCTTGATGAGATACTGAGCAAGCAAAGGACAAACAATAGAAAAGAAGGTCTTCGTTACATTCCCAAGACAAAGAACAAGAAAAACAAGAAGAAGAAGAAGAAGAGCAAGACTTCTCAACCAAAGACTAGCAACATCACCAATGACAAGTCTAATTATGATGGTTTTGCAGGGGCTAACAATCCTAACTTTGAATTATATTACAATTATTATGGTGATGTTTATGCTAGTTATGTTGGCTCATATGATTGTTACATTCCTTGGTCTATTTGGGTTCCCAAGACCCTTGTCACTAACATGAGAGGACCCATTGAAAAATGGGTACCTAAAACCAAGAAGTAACTTTCTTGCAGGGTTATGCTTTCGCTGGTTCTAAATGGGTACTCGATAGTGGATGCACGAGTCATATGACCGGAAGCAAGGAGATCATCATGGAGATGCGACCAAATCATGATCATATAACCGTCTCCTATGGTGACAAGTCAAAATATGTGGTATTGGGTCTCGGCAAAGTTGTGGTGGCTCACGATATCTCTCTCGTGGACGTCATGCTTGTTGAGACCCTCGGGTACAACTTACTTTCAGTTCGCGAACCTTGGTAAGATGGGCTTTGCAGTTTATATTGATGCTGATTTGGTGGTACTCTTGTCGAGCAAGTCTCTAAAAGTCGCTTTCGTGGGATATGTCGAAAATGACCTGTACGTGGTGTACTTTTTGGGGAAAACCACTACAAGCCCGATGTGTCTTTTCGGAAAGGCTGACACAGGTTGGCTATGGCATCTCCGACTAGCCCACGTCAATATGAGAACTTTGCAAAGTCTCCACAAGGGTGGCCACATCCTTGGCCTAAAAGAAAATATCTCCTTTGCCAAAGGTCGTGTTTGCAGGGCTTGTGTTGAAGGGAAAATGCATGACTCTCCTCATCGTAGGAAGACTATTATCTCGTCAAAAAGGATCTTAGAGCTCCTACATGTGGATAGCTTCGGACCTCCATCTCATGCAAGCCTCGGTGGGAAGAAGTACTGTCTTGTGATCGTTGATGATTACTCAAGATACACTTGGGTTTATTTCTTCAAGTTGAATAGTGAAACTCAACAAACAGTCATCGACTTCGCCAACGAGGTTCAACATCAACACAACGTCCCTATTCTGGCTATAAGAAGTGATAACGGCTCTGAGTTCAAGAACTACACCTTAATTGAGTTTCTAAGTGAAGAGGGGATTAGACATCAATATTCCGTTGCGTACACCCCTCAACAAAATGGTGTAGCCGAGAGGAGGAATCAGACTCTAATGGACATGGCAAGGTCAATGCTAGCCGAATTCAAGTCTCCATATAACTTCTGGGCTGAAGCAATCTCTACCGCTTGTCATTCATCCAACCGGATATACCTCCGTAAGATCTTGGACAAGACTCCATATGAAATACTTACCAGTAACAAGCCAAACATCTCATACTTTCGGGTATTCGGGTGTAAGTGTTTCTTTCTCATAAAGGGAGTTCGTTTATCTAAGTTTGAATCTAAGGCTCTAGAAGGTATTTTTTGTTGGTTATGGTGCGGCGCCCACACTTATAGAGTCTACAATAAGCTCTCTGGAACTGTTGTAGAATCTTGTAGTGTGGTGTTCGAGGAAAATGACGGTTCCCGTGTGGAGCAAGTTGGTGTTTGTGATGCAGATGATGAAATACCCCAAGATGCCATAAGAAGAATGGGCGTGGGATTTTTCCGCCCCATTGAGCAACCCCTTGTGGCGGATCAGGAAGGACAATGCTCTACTCATGTAGAGCCCTCATCTACACATACTCAACATGTTCCCACCATGGGAGCAACTTCTACACCATCTCCATCAACTACTGAAGGTCAAGATGTTCCAGGCTGGATTATCCGGTGGACACTGGATTATCCAGCCACCTCGCTCCTAATGACCATATTGCTCCTGGTGCTGAAGATATCGATGCAAGCTCCAGGACGGATTTTCCGGCTAACCCCGGATTATTCGGCCCCTCGCCAGTTCAAGCAAGCCCCAGGCAGCCTGATGAAGCTGCTACAAGTACTCCTAGGCCAGATTATCCGGCCTCTCCATCCGCCGGATTATCCGGCCCTGACTCACCTGTTGTTCAGCAGTCTCCTATTACGGCTGCTGACTCATCTCAAGGGCACGCTTCATCACCGCCTACTACTGTTATCCCAGATTCTAATCAAGGTCGAGCAAATGATTCCAATGAAGATTCAAGTGATGACACTACTCCACCAAGAGACAACAAACTTATTGAACTTCGTCGCAAGGCTCGGGCTGAATGGAACCTTGAGTTAAGGGGTCACACCCTCGACAAGGTTGTTGGTGATCTTCGACGAAGGGTTTCTACAAGAAGGGAATTAGCCAGTTTTGGTGAGCATCAAGCTCACATCTCAATGGTAGAACCCAAGAAGGTCTTTGAAGCTCTTGAAGATCTGTACTGGGTTGTTGCTATGCATGAAGAATTGAATAATTTCGAGTGCAACAAGGTCTAGAAAGTCGTGGAGAAACCCAATGATTGCCGCAATGTTATCGGCACCAAATGGATAATTAAAAACAAGCAAGATGAGAATGGCATTGTTGTGAGGAACAAGGCAAGACTAGTGGCACAAGTCTACTCTCAAGTTGAGGGCATTGACTTCGGCGAGACCTATGCTCATGTGGCTCGCCTTGAGTCCATCTGTATCCTTCTTACTTATGCTGCCCATAACAATTTTAAATTGCAGTAAATGGACGTCAAGAGTGCTTTCCTTAATGGTCCTCTACATGAGTTGGTATATGTAAAGCAACCCCCGGGCTTTGAGGATCCTAACTTCCCGAACCATGTCTACAAACTCGATAAGGCACTCTATGGCCTTAAACAAGCCCCACGTGCGTGGTATGAGCACCTTAAAGAGCTTTTGCTAGACCGTGGCTTCGACGTTGGGCAAATCGATCCCACTCTTTTTACTAAGAAGGTTAAGGGGGAGCTCTTCGTATGCCAACTATATGTAGACGATATCATCTTTGGTTCTACTAATAAAGTGTTTGATGATGAATTTTCAAAGCTTATGACTGACAAGTTTGCGATGTCTATGATGGGGGAATTACGGTTCTTTCTTGGATTCGAGATCAAGCAACATAGAGAAGGAACCTTCATCAATCAAGGAAAGTACATACAAGACATGCTCAAGAGATTCAAGATGATGGATCTTAATGGTGTCGCCACTCCGATGCAAACAAAATGCCATCTTGAACTTAACCCACATGGTAAAGATGTGGACCAAAAGGTATACCGGTCCATGATTGGCTCTCTTCTTTACCTCTGCGCATCTAGACTCGATATTGTGTTGAGTGTGGGGGTGTGTGCAAGGTATCAAGCAGCTCCTAAAGAAAGCCACTTAGTGGCAGTCAAGAGGATCTTTCGATATTTGGTTCATTCCCCTAACTTTGGTCTCTGGTATCCCAAGGGCTCCAATTTCTCTCTATGTGGTTATACTGATTCAGATTGGGCTGGTGATAAGGATGATCGGAAATCCACTTCTGGAGCTTGTCAATTCTTAGGAAGATCTCTTGTGTGTTGGTCTTCTAAAAAGGAGAATTGTATCTCTCTATCCACCGCCGAAGCTGAATATGTTGCTACTGCTAGTGCTTGCACTCAGTTATTGTGGATGAGGCAAACTTTAAAGGAATACGGTGTCAATTGCGACAAAGTGCCTCTTTTATGTGATAATGAAAGTGCAATCAAAATTGCGTACAATCCGGTACAGCACACAAGGACAAAGCATATTCAGATTTGGAATCATTTTATTCGAGAACATGTTGCTCGAGGCGATATTGATCTATCTTTTGTGAGCACGAAGAACCAACTTGCTGACATTTTTACGAAACCACTTGATGAAGCAAGATTCTGCTACTTGAGGAATGAGTTAAATATCATTGATTCCAGGAGTTTGTCTTGATTACCCATGCACTCACTCGTACATCTCAGTCTTATTTGGTCTAGGTGTGGGCATGGATATAGGTGGAGTGTGGTCCTAATTCATTGGGCTAACCCTCCCCCATAATGCCAAAAGCAAGATACATCATTTCTCCTAATATCATTTTGTGATATGTGAGCTTATTGATGAGTATTGGTCGTGAACCCAAGATATATCTTCGCGGTGTCACACCATACACTCCAACAAGGTGGCTTCGGCCACCGCCCTCTCCCTTGAGGAGAATTGGATCTTTTTGGTTGTTTTTGCTCTCTCATGTTCTTATGGGAATCACACTCAATCTTGGCTCTTATTTGATTTGGATCTTTCAATTTTGAGTGTCTAGTACCATCTCAGTTTGGTTCTCTTAATCCTAAGCCTTTCCCTACCCCTAAGCCATCTATTCTTGCACACAAGTCCCTTTTACACCTTGTGAGGGTGTTGTTTGGGGACACGCAGGCCTGAATCTGTGTTCCCCTTGGGGCCACTTTTGATGATGAGGATGATGACACCGAGGAGCTTGATGATGAGGACGAGTATGGGAATGAAGACGAGGACGAGGACTAGGATGAGGACTACGAGTGATCCCTTGGGGCGCTAGCATCGCTCTTCTTCCTTTTTGGCGTCTCGATGCCAAAGGAGGAGAAGTAGTTCTATTAGGATCTTCGAGGATTTGCATGGGTCGGGCATAAGCACTTGCATTTTTCTATTCGTCATTTTCTCGCTTATGCTCATTTAGGGTTGAACTTTAAATTTGTGATTTGTGGTTTGTTTGAGACTCTATGACGGTGATTGTCTGAATTTATCTCATGGATTATGCTTATGGATTCATCTAGTCATATCATATTATGCTGGAAATCTTTATCAAGGAAGGTGCTTATATTGGTTATCGCTGGGTCCGCAGTCGCTCGCCGCTCGCCGGTCGACCAGAGTACTGGATCGAACAGCAGCAGCTAGCCAGCAGGTATAAATCTCGAACGGTCAAACCCATCTCCATAATTTGTGCCCACCAATTTGAGCAATAGAAGAGGCAACTTGCCCACAAAATCCTCAATATTGTTCATACGTATACTGCACATGGCATTACACGAGTACTATAAGTTCATGTAAATTTCCGAAATTCTCTCTAACTATAAGTTCAAGATTTGAGCTATTTGCATTGAATTTTTTTTTATTTTTTTGCGGGTATTTGCATTGAAATTATACACATTTAAAACATATATATGTATTGAAGTACAATGTTGTGAATCAAATTAGTTATGTAGTATATTTCTCATTTGGCAAACTTGTATCGCGCATGCGCACGCAAAAAAAAGGAGTGTGCACACCCTCCAATTCTTTCCTGGGTTCGCCACTGGCTGGTATGATTATGTTGTTCATATGTCTATGGAATAGATTCACCTATTTGTGTGCATTTCTATTCCAATGCAAAATTCTAATATGCACACATAGAGGGGGAGTCTCTTCCATGTTTTTGCTGGTAGTCTTGTGATCATTTCCTACAAATCCTAGTATTGTCATCTAACACCAAAAAGGGGAAGATTGAAAGAACATTTCATGTTTTCCTGTGTTTTGCGTGTTAGATAATAATACGGTGGAGATTTCTCATATGCGCTAAGTGTGCAGAAAGTTTTGGGGGCCGGATTATCCGCCCCACCAAGGGCCGGATAATCCGGCCTACCCCATTGTTCAAAGACTGCCAAGGCGCGTCACCCAGAGAGGGGGCGGATTATCGCCCGGAAAATCCGGACTTGGGGCGGTTTTTCTGCCCTAGGCCAAATAATCTGGCTATCACATGAGCCGGATAATCCAACCCCCGGTTTTTGAGCAAAGCAGGCCAAGGTGCTTCGCTCGGAGTCCGGTCGGTTTTTCTCCCGGAAAATACGAACTAGGGCAATTTTTCCTCCCCTAGCCGGATAATCCGGCCTTCACATGGAGCCAGATAATCCGGCCCCCAGAAGATGATCAAGTGCAAGCTCTGCGCGACACTCAGAGAGGGGGCGCACTTTCTGCCGGATATTCCGAGTCTGGGGCAGAGTTTTCCCTAGGCCGGATAATCCGGCCCCCAAAGTCTCCAACGGCTAGTTTTGGAAGGGGGTATAAATATCCCTTCTTTCCCAACATTCAGAACTCTTGATTCATTTGAAATTGTTCATACACAGTGCAAGAGCTCCCATTCTAGATATCCCACTTCAACAACCCGAAGACTTCGATCTTTGGGGAATTGAAGGAGCAGAGGATCATCATCGTCATCACGAATCAATCACATCAACTCCTCTCCATTCATTTGGAGAAATCCTTGATCTAGTATTCTTGTCAATATCTAGATCTTGTTCTTTGTTTTTGATAACATTGTTCTTGTGGCAGCTTGTTGTCATTACGGGAGCCTCCAAGTTGATTGTGGAGTTGTGCCCCGCTAGTTGTGTAAAGGTGCCGGTACCCACCTTGAAGGGTCCCTATAGTGGAAAGGTGGATCAGGCCTTTGGTGGCGGGATCCATCGGAGAACAGGGTGAGGCCTATTGTGGCATGGTGGTCTTAGTACCGCCCACCCCTCCAACACAGACGTACTTACCTTAACAAGGAAGGAACTACGGTCAAACAAATCCTGTGTCTCCGCGTGCTTCATTACGGTTTACCCGTTCCTCTACCACTCGCTCTTTACTCGCTGGTAGATAGGTTTGCATATAGGGAATTTCCACCTAATAGTATATCTAGAGAATTTACCCTTTGTGCTAAGCCTCAAATTGAAAAAGCATTAAAATTTGAAGTAGCACTTATTCACCCCCCCCCCTCTAAGTGCCCATACGATCCATTTCAATTGGTATCAGAGCCCCAACTCTTATTTCGGGCTTAACCGCCTAAGAGTAGTATGGGTACCAAGGATGATGGGAATGATGCTGTAGATAAGGTCACAATGGATGACCTCAAGAAGTTGGAAACAACCTTGTTGAAATCCTTTGAGGCCAAGATGGAGGAGATGAATCAAATGATTGCTGGCCTCACATCATCCATAGCCCCATCTCCATCCTCCTCTGAGGCAGCCACACCATCGTCCAAGGAAAAGGCTAACACTGGATCCAAGGATGATGATGCGGAAGGTGAAAAACCTAATGGTTCCACCTCCAAGAAGGGAAGTTGTAAGGAGGAATATAGTGAGGTTCGTCACGTATATTCCCCCGATCCACCTATCCCTCATCCTCATATAAACAATAGGGGTGATACACCCAAGCTCACTACATCCTCTTTTAATCAATGGAATTCTTAATGAAGTCTCATGTTTGCAGCTCCTCAACTGAACTTTGGAGGATTATTGAAGAGTGTCTTCATATTGGAGATCATTCCATTCTGACAAGAAGAGAAGTTGTGGACAGCCAATTGAACGCTACAGCTCTCCACATGATACAATTCGGTGTGGGTCCAAAGGACATGCCCCACATTGAACATCTCAACACAGCTAAAGAAGCTTGGGATGCCCTCACCGATCTCTTTATTGGGAATGAAAGCATGAGAACGAATCGGTATGATGCCCTTAGTAATGAAGCTGAGGGATTTTACATGTTGGACGGTGAAAACCATGAAGACATGTATAGAAGACTCAAGGGCATTGCAACAACATTTAGAAAGCATGGAGCCACTCACATTGATGATGCATGGATAAAAAGAAAATATGTGAGTGCCTTAATGCCTTTCGAGCCAACTGACTTGAAGAGTTTGCAAGGTAGACACAACTACCATCAAATGACATCCAATGATGTCATGCAAGAAATGGCATCATTCAAAGTTGCCGCGAAGAACGTTGAAGATGCTCGGGCTCGTGCTATTGGAATGCAAAAAGGTGTAAATGTTGCTCTAGAAGTTAATGTTGTTGAGCAAGAGGCGGACGAAAGAGTTTTTGAGGGGGCGTCCATGGACTGCCCCGATGAAGTCAAACATGCTCATGGTGAGTACATGGCGATTTATGCAAGGAACTTTTGGAAGGATCCTGCCAAGGCCAAGTCAGAACTCGAGCGCAAGAATGGGTCAAGTGTAAGAAGAGAATGTGGCCCAAAACTGAGAACATGTTACAACTGTGGAGGTAGGATGCACTTTGTAGCCGAGTGTCCTTATCAAAATAGAGAAGACAATGGTGGTAGGCTCATTGTTAAAGAAAAATCCAAGGCACCAAAGAAGAAGCCCTTCATTAAAAAGAATGGCCCCTACAAGAAACAACCCAAGATCGTCTTAGTGGCACAAGAAGAATACTCCTCGGCAAGTGAAGATGAAGAGGACGAAGATAGTTCTCGCGAGGTGGCTTCTATAGCCACCACATCGACTCCATCATCTCTCTTTGACTCACCAAACGAGAACGTCATCAACAACAACATCACTTGCCTTATGGCAAGAGGTTCCGAGGTATCAAGTTCTCTCTCTTCAATTTCTAAGACTAACATAATTTTGGATTTGGATGATCATGATAGTCTTAAAATGAAAGAAGAAGTTATTGCTTTGGACAACTTTGTCACTAACCTGCAAGGTGAGCACAAACTCCATTTTGATACTCTTATGAGTCAACTTGCTCAAGCCGAAGATCTCCTAGAAGAAAAGGCGGAATTGAAAGAGAAGATGCCTTGGAGATAGCTTCTTTGAAGAATGCTTTGGAAGAATAAGAGGAAGCTCTAGTATCTCTGGAAGAGAGACTCGAATCCATTGAGGAATCACATGAAGAAGTTATGGCACAGCTCATCAAAGAATGTGACAATGCTCTTACCAAAGTAAAGAAACTAAAGAAAGAAAAGATTGAATTTGGGGCTGCTCATGCTAGACTTTTGGAGAAGTTTGACAAACTTGACAGTGCTCACAAGGCATTGAAGAGTGTTCACTCTACTCTAAATGAGTCTCATGATCAGCTCCAAACTCAATTGAAGCTGCATGATGTGCCAAGTACCTCCACATCATCTCATGGTAAAGAAGATCTTGCAAGAGGCTCTCAACACAAAGGTAAAGAGGTTCTTGATGAGATACTGAGCAAGCAAAGGACAAAGAACAAGAAAAACAAGAACTGGGGCGGTTTTTCCTCCCCTGGCCAGATAATCCGGCCTTCACATGGGGCCGGATAATCCGGCCCCCAGAAGATGATCAAGTGCAAGCTCTGCGCAACACTCAGAGAGGGGGCGGGCTTTCTGCCGGATATTTCGAGTCTGGGGCGGAGTTTTCCCTAGGCCGGATAATTCGGCCCTCACTTGGAAGGGGGTATAAATATCCCTTCTTCCCAAAGTCTCCAACGGCTGGTTTTGGAAGGGGGTATAAATATCCCTTCTTCCCCAACGTTCAGAACTCTTGATTCATTCGAAATTGTTCAGACACAGTGCAAGAGCTCCCATTCTAGATCTCCCACTTCAACCACCCGAAGGCTTTGATCTTTGGGGAATTGAAGTAGGAGAGGATCATCATCGTCATCACGAATCAAGTGCATCAACTCTTATCCATTCATTTTGAGAAATCCTTGATCTAGTATTCTTGTCAATATCTAGATCTTGTTCTTTGTTTTTGATAACATTGTTCTTGTGACAGCTTGTTGTCATTACGGGAGCCTCCAAGTTGATTATGGAGTTGTGCCCTGCTAGTTGTGTAAAGGTATTGGTACCCACCTCGAAGGGTCCCTATAGTGGAAAGGTGGATCAGGCCTTTGGTGGCGGGATCCATCGGAGAACAGGGTGAGGCCTATTGTGGCGTGGTGGTCTTAGTACCGCCCACCCCTCCAACACAGACGTACTTCCCTTAACAAGGAATGAACTGCGGTCAAACAAATCCTATGTCTCCACGTGCTTCATTTCGGTTTACCCGTTCCTCTTCCACTCCCTCTTTACTCGCTAGTAGATAGGTTTGCATATAGGGAATTTCCACCTAATAGTATATCTAGAGAATTTACCCTTTGTGCTAAGCCTAAAATTGAAAAAGCATTAAAATTTGAAGTAGCACCTATTCACCCCCCCCCCCTCTAGGTGCCCATACGATCCATTTCAGCTGGAGGAAGCGAACGTAGCACCCCATGTATTGCGAGCTTGTCGTCCATCCAGTAGTCCACATCAAATGCGAGCGACTCATACAAGTCATACATATTCTCCAAGTGAGTGTCCAGACATGTGTTTTCTTCCATCTTTTGGGAAAGAAACTTTTCAAGGAGCTCAAACTTCATAAGCCCGACCTGTCTTTCGAACATCACCTTCAACTCGACCATTATTTCATACGATTGAGTGTGCATAAAATGCATGCCCAATTCAAGCACTAGGGTGAACTAAATAGCGTTGCTAGCACATATGTACGTGCCATGATGATCGCGATATTCATCATGATCCGCTTGACTTGCGCTAGCTTTGGGAGGATCTCCTAGTGGGTCTTGTATAGTGTAGATTGCGCCATTGTCCATGAGGACATCCTTTAAGCACTAATACTAGTCTATGAAGTTGGACACGTCTCCTCTAAGCAACTCATCACGAAATAGATCTAGGGTTGACTGCAAGAATTCTATTTACCATGATCTACAAGGACATTTGCAAAGACATAGGACTCAGTTCATAATTATGGGTTCTAGTTTATAATAAAATGAACATAAGAACTCCGACTACAATCATCATCCCTAAAATGATTCTAGTGATCACACGATCCCTTTACACCACATCATCCCCGATCATCGTGGCCTTTGATGCAGCTACCAGGGTGGACTATATCCATCGATCACATCGTTCATGTGACTCGTGCTTGATTTTTTGATCTATTGAGTTCTGAGGCCATGTCTGTACATGCTAGGCTCACCAATTCAACCATAGTGTATTCGTAGTGCATACATGGCTTGTATACACCGTATGTGAAAGCAGAGATGTCTAGCACCCGCTTGCCATGACCTGCTTCATAACTGCGAACTTTCTTGGTGGTGCACACTAATGGGAGAAAACTGAAGTTGATATTATTTAGGGATTATCCGTGTCTACTATCGTCTCTTATCTAATACAACCAAGCAAAGCAAGATGCACAAAATAACATCACATGCAATCTTATAACTTTTACATGACCTGGTACTTCATGTCATGTGACATGATCACCATCATACCCCACCAGTATGACACAATTTTTGTGGCGCTACCAGTTGGTCGTTCTACATGAAGTTTTATGACCGAATCATATTACAATCCCTTCCCCTCAACATAAAGATCCTACTTTATTAATTGTATATTTTACATGACTATTAGGGCTACGAGATAATATCGTTCATACCTACGAATACCAACCACAACTATTATCTGGTAGTTTTCTTATTACTCCCCTCTCGGCTCCTTCCGTTTTAAATGCCATATTTACTATTGTGAGAGAGATAGACATCCGCTGGCCACTTATACGGTACACGCCGTATGTCGTGCATGGAACCAATCTCATGTAAGATTACACTTAAGGTCGGTCCGGCCGCTTCATCTCACAATGCCGCAATATGATCAAGTAAATGTAGGAAGGTGACAACTATGCGATCAATTCCCCCACAACATGTGGTATACCCGTACTAGCATAACTATGCATTAATCGGCTCTGATACCACTAAAGGTTATGCACAATAGAAAACAAAAAATCTATGGTAGAACTACCTAAACGCCTAGATCTATCTATGATTTAATGTAGTAACATGAATAGAGGTTAGGTGACATACCTTTGTAGACCAAACACGGTTAACATCCTGCGGGGAATGTGGCTGAAGTAGTCGAACTTGTCGCCAACCTCAAGGTCGCGAAGCTCCTTGCTCATCACCTACTGGTCCTTACATGACAGCGCTGGCACTACTAGTGGTAGCGCTATCTGAGGACTCGCACATGTACGGTGTCCAACGCTGACTCCTGTTCTCTAGAACTAGGATCTAGTAGCGCGACGGCGTGCCAGTGTTGTTAACCCACTCATGCATAGTTCTTCGTGGAACCGCACTCGTGAGAGTCAATAGAGAAAGAGGATGGAAAATTCCTTAAGAAAATAGTCCTTAGGAAATCCTATTTTATTTTTGTGTGTCTTTTTCTCACCAATATGGACCCCTTTATATAGGCAAGAAAGTAGTACTCCCTTCCCTCAAGTCCCCATATGGTACTACAAAAAAGAATAGGATGGGCAACCGCCGGTGGCCGGTTGGGCTGCCCACACGCAGTAGCCCGCCCGCGTCCTTGCAACTTGCGGGGCTGAGGCGGTGATCGGGTGGGTCTGGCCCCGTGTCCTGCTAGTGCGCGGCTGTCGGGTGGTGGCTTCGGGCACCTGGGCCGGCTTGCGCCCCGTGGCCCGCAAACGCCCGAGCAGAAGTAGCAGTGCACCACGCATGTGTGTGCGCCAGCGCTTGCCTGTGTGCCCGCGTGGGAAGGCTGGCGGCACACCATCGGCGGATTGTGGTGGTTGCTTGTCCACCGGGTTTGGCCTCCCTCTTGGGTTGTTTTCCATCCGGGAATTCGGCCCTTTAGCAGACGTTCCCCTTAATAATTGATATAAATATTTTATTTATTATATATTAATTCATAATTAATACATATAAATGTATATTGAAATCCCTATTAATCTGAAATACCTTTCGGCTTATCTTCTTCTACACATCTTCGGATCCTCTTTGGAACTATTCTGGCAATGTTTTATTGGAATGATTCCCATCATCTTCTTTCTCATTTGTGATCCCTTCTTTGCATATCGATCTCA
Organism: Avena insularis; assembly: GCA_023614405.1. Taxonomy (NCBI): domain Eukaryota; kingdom Viridiplantae; phylum Streptophyta; class Magnoliopsida; order Poales; family Poaceae; genus Avena; species Avena insularis. Next base: position 109,455,509 of record CM042692.1, read on the forward strand.
GAACATTGTCAGACCCTTAAGTGTGTTACCATATGGTTCAGGAATAACATAGACATGATCGAGATCTCTCTCTCTCTATCAATGATCAATAGCGGGACCAGGATGTCCATAATGACCCCCATGCATTCCACGAGACTCTGTCATGTTTGGACCATAAACTCTATGTCTTTATCCCTTTGTTTCTTCGATGCATGGCTTATCCAAGATTCGATCTATGGTATCAACATACCAATCTCGTTACCGATAAGTCAACTTAACTCGTTATCGTGATATTGTATCTCTTGACCTAGTCAATGGTTTTAACCTATTGGATACAGTCTCACCGAGTGGACCCAGTCCATCTTCCCGTCATGTGGGTGAACAAATCTTGATCTTGATTAATAGGCCTTAAATGTTCCTCTAGAATACCTGATGCACACCTTTATGGACACCTATTTACAGACGTGATGATTGATGTCATCAAAGCAGCCATAGGAGACAGTGATTAATATTATCTCATGATCTAAGGAGAAGGTCACCTAGTTTCTAATCATTGCAATGACAAACCATGTGACATGATCTCATTGAAATACATAAAGTGGGTAATGTCCATCATATCATTTTCTAATGATATGACTATGTTGTCAACTGGCATAAATGCTCCATGATTAGGAAACCTTGATCATCGGTTGCATAACGAACTACTTAAATAGAGGATACTAGGAACCTGGTTTGTTTACGTACCACACATGTATCAATGTTTCAGCTTGATACAGTTATAGCACAGTATGAAACTATTATGAACTAATTCGAGATATGATAACTAACCCATTTATTATTTGCGTCTAGTGCATATCCCTTTCAGCTATAACTGTATCAATCTGAAACATTGGAACATGTGTGGTATGTAAACAAACCAAAGTCCCTAGTATCCTCTAGAAGACTAGCTCGTTGGGATTTCGATGATCGAGGATTCCCGATCATGGTACATTTATGTCAATTAACAAAGAGGCCACTTCATTAGAGGAATGAAGTGATGGACACACAACTAACCCTAGTATTGCAATATGATACAGTCACAAAGTTCAACATTGTGATATCTAGCAAAACATAGTAACTTATCACCTAAGGCTGATTTGATCACATCAACTGTCACACCGTAGCAGGGTGGCCATATAGGTGTGTATTGGGTATTCCAGAGGGGTATGTTGGGGCGTATGCATCAAGATTGATATTTGCACATCCAAGTGACGGATAGATACCCTGGGCCCACTCGGTGAGATTACATCTACAAGTTTGCAAACATGTGACTAGGTCATGGGGATGTAATATCATAGGAATGAGTAAATATTTTTGTCGGTAACAAGATTGAACTAGGTATGTGTATACCAAATATTAGGTCTTGGACAAACTAGGTATCATAGAGCAAAGGGAATGAGACGCGATGTTGAAGGTTCAAGCAATCAAGTTATTCGTGGAATGCATGAGGGCCATCATGAGGTTCCATACATCGATGTTGGTCATTGATCCGAGAGGTGTCTCGATCATGTCTGTGTATTCTTGAACCATAGGGTGCCACGCTTAAGGGTATATGATGCTTAGGGATTGATCCGAGATCGTAGGAGAAAAGAGAGAACTCTAGAATAGTTCTAGGGTAATACCGAAATGGTTCTGGAGATATCCGATGATGATCGAAGGGATCCGAAAGGTATTTTGAAGTGATAGGAATTAATATTAAAAATATATTTTAACTGATTTAACGGTGCATCCCACCTAAATCGGCCTCTAGAGAGGCCCAAGAGGGGGCGCGCGCCCTAGGAAGGGCCAAAGCGGGCAGCGACCCTTATGGGCTTTTTCCATGTGGGGCCCATGTGGGAGGGTTTGGATAGCGGTGGGATTAGTCCCACCCCACCTCCTCCCATGTGGTGGCACCCCTCCTCCACCTATATAAAGAGGGGAGCCCCTCCCCTCAATCCCACTTCGTCAAACTTTTCCTATTCTCTCTCTCTCCCTCTCCCTCATATGTGGTTCCCATGAAGGAACATGCATACGGGGATAGGGGTTTCTCCACCATACACACTCCGTCGTGTTGCTATAATCTTGGTCCTGATCAATCTTCTCATGCTGCTTTGCTGGACCGGAGCCCGGGAGATGTCACTGCACTGGATGCGTGTAAAGCCACGTGGCACCGCCATTTGTGGTGCTAGTCTCTTGGAGCTTGGACATCTACACTACCTTGAGGTCAGATACATCATTTGACTATATCATCCACATTTCTCATGAAACGTTAACCGCTTTAGGTATTCGAAGGTATGAACACTAAATCCCTATCATTACTTTACATCTGCATCGATAGATCTTGTCTATGATGTCCTCATTGTTAGGAATTTTTCTGCTATAGAACCCTTCACTTTCATACATCTTGTGATCATCTTGTACTCCATTTGAGTACATATATAAGGATACATCTATTATTCCATCTATTTTTTGAGGGAAAACAGTAGGGGAAAACCCCACTACAGCTTTTTTCATTTATATGGTATAGTATTTACATAGTTATAGAGAGATCTAAATACATAGTCCACCTCAAAGAGGGAAAAAACTCTGAAAAGTTATCTCTGATCTAATTAATAGTTTAACCATTCTTTAAAGCTCTCATGGTGCTTTCTTTTTATTCTGTACTGAACCCATCTCATTGCTTGAAGGAATATTGCCTTCCATCCTTCCAAGGTTGGTCTTTGATCATTAAAAATCTTGTTGTTTCTGCATATCCAGATACCCCATACAGCCAAGATGATTATATCCATTGCGAATGGTAATTTCATTTTATTTATGATGTCTACAAAAGCTTCAAATACCGAGAGGTCTGCTATTCTGTTTGGACAAATGTAATTCCAGCATAGTGTTGCAAATGGACAATCCCAAAATAAGTGTACTAGAGTTTCTTTCGAAGAGCAATTAAGAGTTGCACAGTTATAGGTGGGCAATGAGAATTGTTTCCTTCCCAGCAAGTACCTTCTGTTTAGTCTGTCCAGAAGTAGGAGCCAGAAGAAGAAGTTATGTTTGGGTTGACATAAACATGCCCAAATCCATGTGAATTGTGGTGGGGTAGGAATATAGCCAACCATAGTAGAATAAGCCTTTTTGACAGAGAAATTGTCAGATCCCCAAATATAACTCCATCTATCATGTTGTTCTTGTTAGATAGTTGGTAAAATTCCTTGGCAGATTTCTTCCAAATTTACAAATTCAGAGTAGGATTGCGAAGATAGAGGTAGATAAAAATGATCCTCTAAGTATTCTGTCTAGACAAACTCCTATACATTCATGCTTGAAGATTTTGCAAAAGACAGAAGGTGTGGGTATTTGTTTTGTAAGCATTCATCTTGCCAGAGATCAGCCGAGAAATATATAGTTTTCCTAGACCCCAAATTGCATCTAGCCATGGCCTTAAAAGTGTCAATTAATTTTAAGTGGGTCTTCCACCAAAAGGATCCTTCCATGCTTCTTCTAGGTAGCTTTCCATTATGGTAATATGTGCCTCAAATGAGATGGACCCAAGGGATACAATGATGATTGAAAAATTTGTCCAAGTTTTTTAGTAGGAGAGCAGTGTTTTGGATGTTAAGATCAAGCACTCCTAGACCTCCTTGGTCTTCTGGCCTGCAAATTTTTTCCATGCCACAAGAGCTTGTCCTTTTGCCTCGACATCATCAGTCTTCTTTCTATAGAGGCAATGTCTCATGTATTTGATAATTTGATCTTTAATGGCAACATGCACATGCAAACAACTCATAAAGATTAGAGGTAGAGAAGACATGACTGATTTAACCAGCTGTAATTTTCCACCATAATTAAGAAAATCTGCAATGCCATAGAGTCTTCTCTCAACTCTTTGAAAAATAGGTAGAAAATTCTCCATAGGCGGCTTAGTCAAACTGAGTGGTAACCCAATATAAGTGAAAGGAAGGTTCTTAGTTTGACACAGATGGTTTTTGCAAAATGTGTAAGTCTTTCATGGTTTAAGTTTATTGGCATCATGATTGATTTCATGTAGTTCACTTTCAGACCAGTAGATAGAGCAAAAGTGTGAAAAAGAGCTTAATGATAGGTTTTGAAAAAGATTTTTCATGTCATTCCCATTTAGGTTTGATTCGGATCCCTCTGTTGTTTCTCTTTCCTCCCGAACCTTTTCCTCGAAATGATAAAGAATCTGGTACACTCGAATTGTATTATTTAAGTGCTTATTGCTTGCCAAAAATCCTACTTCTACAATTGGTAGGTCACCGGGTTATTCAAATAAGTCTGTATCCAGTACTGGCATCATCTTATTAGCCATCGGCTTTCAGAGAGGATCCTGGCTGTCATCCTAGTCTCAGCTTCATTCACTCGGGGGGAACACACGAGTTGGGATTTGGGATTGGTTTGGATTGGACGGCGCACACGGCGAAAGGGAGGGAGAGAGAGAGCCAAATCAATTGAGATTTGGGAGTCGGTTGAGGTCGAGGGATTAGCTTATATAGATAGACGCGGCAGGGGCGTGGTGTTTATCCGGTCTCGTGTTAGATCCTATGATTTGGTTAGTTAGCCTACAAGAACAAGTCACAAGTTTTGAGTTTTACTATGCATCCAGTTCGTTGCTATCTCTATCTTTATCTACATGGATATTAACACGCACTATTCTTGAGAGTCAACACACCGTTTTTCTTTAAAGAGCAAAAGAAATCCTAGATAATTACTCGAAATGAAAAAGTTCTATCTCCCTTGTCCATAGATTTCAGGATAGCGAGGCATACCAACGCCATGCCAACAAGAGGAACCATCCAGACTTAAAATAGCCGACCTACCCCCTGCCACTTCTTCCTCTAAGTAAAGTTGATAGATTTCTGTACGAGTTTTCAAGTGCCATCTCTAGGATGAAAACCAGATCACCAATAAGCCAAGGTCCGCCTTTGAGCACTTTGGAGCCACCCAGCAGGAATTGAAAGAGGAAAAAGCCATTCATTTATGAAATGATCTCAAGATCCCCTCTGGGTTCCCAGATCTTAGGGAGGTCTTTATTGAGATATTCGAAAGGCGGGCCTCTCCGAATAAATAGTATACCTTTAGAGGGTCTTCTTCCAACTTTTTTCGTTCTCCACGAGCTCTGGCAGACGGCCACGATCTTATCAGCCCTAGTTTAAGGTAAAAAGTAGTCGAGTTTTCTCGCAATGTCGCCCATAGCTCCATTACCAATTCGACGAAATATGAATCGGAGACTTAATCTTGATATACCTCAGAACAATACATTTTTGTTACCACGAGATGTATTGGCCACTACGGATCATTTGATTGGAATGAAATTTGGAACGGGTATACCTGACGATGACGATATGAATCACTTGAAAAATAAACGTATTCGATCGGTTGATCAATTTGGACTGCCTCTTGGTCGTTTACAACATGCAGTTCAGAAAACTATTCGTATAGTATTCATACGTCAATCGAAACCGACTCCCCAAACTTTGGTGGCTAGTTCCTATTTGGAAAGTTGTAATTTCTTAACCGCAGTAGTTTCTACCCCTACCAATAGGTTAGCATACTCTTTGTTGCTACTATGTGGGCCGGAAGCACAAGGAGATTTTACTCGTTGGTGTCAATTAGGCGGTCTATGGACTTTTGTAGCTCAGATTTTGATGAAATTCGATTTTTTGTGGTACTTTAGTTGATTTTACTCTGTTTATCCTGTAGTTTGATTCAGTTTTAATTTCGATGTATTCTGTAATGTAAATACAATGAAATTTATTATGTAAAATGAAATTTCAATAAAATAAAAAAGGAGTCTCATGTCCCGTTATCGAGGACCTTGTTTAAAAAAAATACGCCGTCTGGGAGCTTTACCAGGACTCACTAGAAAAACACCTAAATCCGGAAGTAATCTGAAAAAAATTCCTTTCTGGTAAAAAGGAGCAATATCGTATTCGTCTTCAAGAAAAACAGAAATTGCGTTTTCATTACGGTCTGACAAAACGACAATTACTTAGATATGTACATATCGCTGGAAAAGCAAAAAGGTCAACAGTGCGGATTTCACAACTACACCAAGGAATAATAAAAAAGCACACAAAGTAGTAAGTAAAGAATTAATTCCATTATTAGGAATCCAGTTATTAGCTATTAGCTATTTTGAACAAATCCCTAAACACTAAACTACCTGTTATCCAAAACAAACCTAAAATTCCTAATAATAGACCAAAATCCCCTACACGATTAGTTACAAAAGCTTTTTGACAAGCACTCGCTGCGATTGGTCGTGTAAACCAAAAACCTATCAATAAATAGGAACACATTCCTACGAGTTCCCAAAAAAAATTTAGAAGGCTTAGTATCAAACTTGATCCAATAGAGTCAGAACATACAATAGATCCAGATTCCACACCTTGCTATGGACTGGGGAGAGAGCAGCTCTGCGAAGCTGGGTGTTCTGTGTGATTATGGAGGAATTGTAGTACTCGCCCCAAAATGCAAGCTAGAAGTGGTTCCGGAGTTACCGGATCCAATTGGTTGGCACTTAAAGACTCCAGTTGTAGCCATAAATCCCCTGCAGTTCTGAAGGCTTCGCGCAATAGTTCTCCCTATCGTCTTGATCCACCTTTGGGTGTTTCTCCACAGAGCCGTGGTTATGTGCCTGAGAGGAGTGGTTCATTGGTGGAAATACCGTCTTCTAAACCGAAGAGTTATGTATCAGATTTCAAATGGTGCGTTTGCTGGCTGTGCGGCAGTAATATTGTTGCCAACTGTTGCCAAATCTGGCAGTGGAAGCTCAGGATTTTCTTCCTAATCTGCCACTTTAGGAGTTTTCTTTTCTGTAAGCCAATATCGGCCTAGAAGATCGCACAATCAGTGGGGTAACAAAAGATCGAACCTGGGCTGCCATTCCAGTACAAGTTTTTACCGTTAGAATAGGAAAAGCCGGGTCAAGTGGGAAAAGGAACCGTGGCACTTCACATAAAAAGAAGGTTTGTCTGAGCTGAGAAACGCTCTGGCTAAACACCTTCTTCCGAGAAAACGCAGACCTATGAATTTGCGTGGCTTAAGAAACAGTCTTTTTTCTTGTATGTAGGAAATGAGATTTTTCTTTTTACTACAAATTTATAAGGTGTTTTGTTTCACTCATATAGCTATCTAGTTTAATTTTCCAACCCGGGAATAATAAAAAGAAGATAAATAGTTAATGGATTTTATAGGAAAAAGACCCTATTTTAATGAATCACTCCTTTGAAAATAGAGGTCATTCCGAAGAAGTTCCCCGTTTCCTATAGGGAATGAATCCGCGAGATTTGTTCAATTTGCACAGTTTGAGTCTTCCTCGCATCCGTTTCTGCAGTAGTTTCACCTAGAATCAGATATTCCACTAATACAATTATGCTGTTGTCAGGGGGATGATCCCCGGATACCCCATCCGGATAAGAAACAGGCGATCCCGGATCGGACGGTGACCAGGAGTAGCATGGACCGGCTACCACCCGGTAGCCGGACCATGAAGAGGTAGCCGGATACAACAACGTAGCCGGATCCAATCAGAGGGACATGACGACGTGCGTATCAGTGCACGGTATGCCCTGTACGATGACAAGATGGGCAACCACCCGCCCATACCGAAGACTTGGCGTGGCTGACGGGGGAATAGTGGCCTGTGCGGACGACGGGCTCGCATGGCGTCCACTGTGCCTACGACAGCCATACCGCTTATATACCGATGTGACATACCATGCCGGGTACTGTAGATGACTAGTCGGCTAGGACCCGCCTGTGGGGCCCTCCAGTTGGACTAGCCAGTGAGACCCTCGCCTCTCTTGCTATATAAGGAGAGGGAGGGCCTCAGTAGAAAGGGTTGGTCTCAGTTCATTTAAGGCAGTAGCTAAAGGATATAGCTCGAGGAGCACCTGTAGCTCGTATATTCCACATAGTCAGATCAGGCAGGAGTAGGGGTTTTACCTCACCACGAGGGCCCCGAACCTGGGTACTTCTTACGTCCCGCTACGCTCGCTCGTATCCAATCTCGCCTGCGGACGTCGTCGATAGCTTTCCTGCTAGTCCCCACACCTCTATCTAACCTTTTTAGGTACTATCGTTCCTAATACAACAACAGTTGGCGCCCACCGTGGGGCTAATGGCTTCGACTGGAGTCACGTTCCGCACGGGACCCCGCACTTCAGCCGGTGAGAGCGTGGCCTTCGGCCTGGTGCTCACGCTCGGCAAGTTCGACTGCGTCATCGACAACGCCTCCTGCTTCGCCGGGACTTCCTTCCCAGCAAACAGCACCTTCCTGCTATTCGGCGATCTCCCCGTCTACATCGCCATCGTCCCGGAGCGTTTCCCTAGGGAAATCATCTCTGTCGCGGGGCCGCCATGCTCAAGCGGCGGCACCTCCGCCGCACCTTGCGGCGTGGAGGTCATGATGGCCGGATCCAGCTCGCAGCCCGGTCGGCCGCGGGAGCGAGGCGTGGACGAGGTCGGAACTTCCGCTCCCTCGCAGCCTCGGAACCCGGTCGAGGATGCCATTGATCGGCTCCTGACGCCGGTTACCCTCGGGGACAACCCGGAGGAGAAGGAGGCCAACTTCACCATGGAGAGACAGATCCTCCTCCAGGAGGTCATGGAGCTGGCAGCAGCCCGCAAGAAGCTGGAGATCGCCAGGCGCGAGTATGACCGCACGCACGGTCTCACCCCGGCTACCGTGGAGCCGAGCCAGCGCGGCCAGGTACGACGTCGGGGCGGTGAGCTGGGCGGCAGGATGGAGAAGGACGGAGAACCGGATCACGTGCCTGCCCCTACACGGCCCACCTACAGCACGCCCATCAAGAACTTGCGCGCGGGGCGAGCCGCAGCAGAAGAACTACCCAGCCTGGAGGGCGAGGAGCGAGCCCGCCAGCACGCCGCGTCTAGGAGCTCCTCCGCGTCGCGGACGAGCAGGCCGACGCCAACCGGCAGACGCAGGAGGACCTTAGCTACTCCACAGGAATCATGCTACCCGCCAACAGCAGGGGCGCACCACGTGACACGCAGCAGGCGTCCTCCCCTCAGCTGGCTAGGGACCACAGCAGGCGTCGCAGCTCCGGCAACAGGGGCCAGCCACGCCAGGAGCAGACGGTCAACAGCAACCCGCCGCCTCCACCCCCACCAGCCGGAGCACCCAGACCAGCCGGTTCCTGCCTCTCGGGCCGGGTGGGTGCGCCCAACCCGGATTGTCTGGATGCCCGCGACCGCATCGAGCTGCTCGCTCAAGCACGCGTCACGGAGGAGGAAGATTCTACCGGACCAGTTTGTTTCGGACCCCGCATCCGGAACGAGCCGTTTCCGGATAAATTCTCCCTGCCCAGGGACACCCCCAAGTACGACAGCAGCATGAAGCCGGAAGACTGGTTGACCGACTACGCCACGGCAGTCCGCATCGCCCACAGGAATAAGCGCACAGCCGTGCGTTACGTCCCTCTCATGCTAACCGGGTCGGCAAGGACCTGGCTCAATAGCCTCGCGCCCAACAGCATCAACGCCTGGCCCGATTTCGAGAAGGTTTTCGTGCGCAACTTCAACGGCACATACAAGCGCCCAGGGCACCCGCGCGACCTGGCCTTGTGCGTCCAGGATGACCACGAGACCGACCGCGAGTACCTCGCCAAGTGGACGGAGCTCCACAACACTTGCGAGGGCATCCTGGAGAGCCAAGCCATCAGTTTCTTCATCGAAGGATGCCGAGAGGGCACCATGCTTCGCCACCGGCTACTGTGTGATGAGCCGAAAACCATGGCGGAGCTCATGACGGTTGCCGACCAGTACGCCATGGCAGATGCCGCCATGAAGAAGCCCCTCCGAGTAAACGCGGAAGGCCGTCCAACTCCCACGGATCCGGCTCGCGACCGTTCGAGCAATCCGGCTGGTGAAGCCGGATCCTCCAGGCGCCACGGCAACGACAACCGGTTCCACGGGGACCGCCAGGACAGGCAACAGAAGCCTCGCTACCACGCGCGGCAGGTCAATGCCGTAGAGGGTGCGCCCGACGCACCGGCTAACGACACAAGAAGACAGAAGCCCCGGCTCACCTTTGACCAGATGATTGACGGCCCGTGCAAGTGGCATAGTGGTCCCTTCAAACCGGCTACGCACACCACGCGGAACTGCAGCTGGACTCGCCAGCTAAAGGACCAGGGCAACCAGCCTCCGCCTCCCCACGGGTGGACCCCCACCACCGGCTAGGGAGCGGTAATGATGGTAACGGTGGCAGCGGCAACAACAACAATGGCTACCCCCAAACGCCGCCTACCACATCTTCGAGACGGAGGGGCAAGCACAAGCACAGCCGCAGACGACGCTCCAAGGAGGTCAACGCCATCGTTTCTCCGGTCCCCCAATACCTGAACTGGTCGGAAACCCCCATCACCTGGAGCCGGGCAGATCAACCTGAGCATCTGCCGACTCCCGGGGGCTACGCCATGGTGCTCGACCCCCTCATCGTCTCGAACGCGCGCACCTGCCGATTTTCACGCGTCCTCATCAACGGAGGCAGCAGCCTCAACCTCCTCTACCAGTCCTCGCTGGAGAAGCTGGGCATTCGCGAAAGCGACCTGCGCCTGACTACGACGGCATACTGTCGGGGCCAGCCTGCGCTCCACTGGGAAAAATCCAGCTGGACGTCATCTTCGGGACCGAGGAGAACTTCCGCCACGAACCAATCTGGTTCGAGGTGGTAAATTTGACGAGCTCCGACCATGCTCTTCTCGGGCGCCCCGCCCTTGCCAAGTTCATGGCCATCCCCCACTATGCATACCTCAAGACAAAGATGCCAGGACCCCACAGCGTGATCACCATCGCCGGCTGCTTCAGGCGATCGATGGAGTGCGCCTCAGCCGGTTCTAAACTAGCAGAGGCCCTCATCATAGCCAAAGAAAAGCGCGCGATCATGCGCAATGTGGCCATGGCCCAGCAGGACATTCCGGCTAGCAGCAAACCGGCTGGAGAAGGAGCTTTCCAGCCGGCAAAGGAGACGAAGAGGATCCTGCTCGACCCCTCCGACCCGACTAAATTCGTCACCATTGGTGCCGGCTTAGACAGCAAAAAGGAAGGCGCGCTCGTCGACTTCCTCCGTGAGAATCGGGACATCTTCGCATGGTCTCCCAAAGATATGTCGGGTGTGCCGAGGGAGTTCGCCGAGCACTCACTTCATTTGCGTCCGGATGCCAAGCCGGTCAAGCAACCTCTGTGCCGGTTCGCAGAAGAGAAGAGAAAGATAATTGGTGACGAGATCACCCGACTCCTCGCAGCCGGGTTCATCATGGAAGTATACCACCCGGACTGGCTGGCGAACCCAGTCCTGGTGTTGAAAAAGAACAAGACCTGGCGCATGTGTATCGACTACACCAGCCTAAACAAGGCGTTCCTGAAAGACCCCTTCGCCTTGCCCCGTATCGATCAGGTCATCGATTCCACGGCCGGCTGTGATTTGTTGTCTTTTCTAGATTGTTATTCCGGATACAATCAGATCCGGCTAAACCCGGCTGATCAGATTAAGACATCATTTATCATCCCCTACGGGGATTTCTGCTATGTAACCATGCCTTTTGGCCTAAATAACACAGGCGCCTCCTATCAGCGATGTATGCAGAAATGCTTGCACTCGCAGATAGGCCGAAACGTGCACGCTTACGTGGATGACATGGTCATCAAGACCAAGGAAAAGCACACCCTCGTCGAGGACCTGTGAGAAACATTTGGCAACCTCCGCCAGTACCAGATGAAGCTGAACCCGGAAAAAAGCGTCTTCGGAGTACCATCCGGCCAGCTACTTGGTTTCCTCGTATCTCAGCGAGGCATCGAGGCAAATCCGGAGAAGATCGCGGCCATCGAAAGGATGCAACCGCCCAAGAACCTGCTTGGAGTCCAGAAGTTCACCGGATGCCTGGCTTCCCTCAGTCGTTTCGTCAGCCGGCTGGGGGAGAAGGCACTTCCGTTGTACCAGCTGATGAAAAAGACGGACAAGTTCTCCTGGACTTCGCAGGCCGACACCGCGTTTCACGACCTCAAGCGCATGCTGTCCACAGCGCCGGTTCTAGCCACACCGGCTAGCAAGGAGCCGATGTTGCTCTATATAGCAGCCACCAGCCGGGTCGTCAGCGTCGTCCTGGTGGTGGAGCGCCCCGAGGAAGGCAAGGCTCAGCAAGTTCAGAGACCCGTCTACTACCTCAGCGAGGTTCTCTCCCTCTCCAAGCAGAACTACCCCCACTACCAAAAGATGTGCTACGGCGTGTACCTAGCATGCAAGAAGCTCAAGCACTACTTCCAGGAGCACCCGATCAAGGTCGTGTGCACTGCACCCCTTTCGGAAATCATCGGCAACAAGGACGCCACCGGCCGGGTCGCCAAATGGGCCATTGAGCTCGCTGCCTACTCCATCCAGTACGAGCCCCGGCTCACGATCAAGTCACAGGCGATGGCGGACTTCCTCGTTGACTGGGCCGAGACCCAGTATCTCCCACTGGTTCCGGATTCGGACCACTGGAGGATGCACTTCGACAGGTCGAAGATGCTCGGGGGCTTGGGAGCTGGCATCGTGCTCACCTCGCCCAAGGGAGACCGGCTGGAGTATGTGTTGCAGATCCACTTCAAGGCCTCCAACAATGTAGCCGCAATCTGAAACCTTTGGCGCACGGGCTCCGGCTGGCCAAAGAAATCGGCGTCAACCGGATCCTGTGCTTCGGCGATTCGGACTTGGTGGTACAACAGGTATCCGGGGAATGGGACGCCAGAGATGTCAACATGGCCCTCTACCGGTTCCACATCCAGAAGCTCAACTCCTCCTTCGACGGGTGTGAATTTCATCATGTCCCCCGCACCAACAACGAGGCAGCCGACGCGCTCTCCAAGATAGGGTCCACCAGGCAGGCCATCCCACCAGGGGTCTCCCTGGAGCACCTACGCAAGCCATCCATCAACCCGTCGCCGGAATAATATTCCATCATCTGGGCGGGGAGCGTCCCGGCGGTCGGGGCAGCGGAAGCAGAGCCGGCGGAGCCACCAAAGAAGAAAACTCGTGCCAACTCCGGCCAGGCGGTGCCCTCCGGCTCGCAGGACCCGGGGGCTACCGGCTCGCCCAGTGGCTCAGGGGCTGCCGCCCCAGACATCCCACCCGGACGGCCCACCGACACCCGACAGCCGGAGGACAGGAGCATCCTCGTCATCCGGGAAGTGCCATCCTGGGCACAGCCCTTCATGAACTACATCGCCAACAACGAACTTCCGGATGACGAGGTGGAGGCCAGACAAATCCGACGCCGCGCGCATACATACACCATCATAAACGGCGAGCTATACAAGCGCAGTGTATCCGGTATCTTCCAAAGATGTGTCGACGTAGACACAGGCTACCGGCTACTCAAGGACATCCACCAGGGCAAGTGTGGGCACCACGCTTCGTCAAGGGCGATAGTCGCCAAGGCGTTTCGCCACGGCTTCTATTGGCCCACCGCCCTCGAGGATGCCGAGTAGCTGGTCCGCGTGCAATGGGTGCCAACGCTTCGGGCACCTCAGGCACATGCCAACCTCGGTGCTCAAGACCATACCGATCACCTGGCCCTTCGCGGTTTGGGGCCTCGACATGGTCGGGCCCTTCAAGCGAGCTCACGCGGGAATGACCCACCTGCTGGTAACGGTGGACAAGTTCACAAAGTGGATCGAGGCCAAGCCTATCCGGAAGCTGGATGGGGCTACGTGGTTACCTTCTTCACCGACATCATCAACCGCTTCGGCTACCCCAATAGCATCATCACCGACAACGGCACGAACTTCGCCAAGGGGGCCTTCGCCCGGTTCTGTAGAAACAAGGGCATCCGGCTAGACCTCGCCTCCGTCTCACATCCACAGTCCAACGGGCAGGTCAAACAAGCAAACGGCTTGGTGCTAGCCGGCATCAAACCACGTCTCATCGAGCCATTGGAGCGGTCACCCGGATGCTGGATCGAAGAACTTCCGGCTGTGCTGTGGAGCCTCCGCACCACACTGAATAGGTCAACCGGCTACACGCCATTCTTCCTGGTCTACGGATCGGAAGACGTCCTCTCCGCCGACATCGAATTCGACTCCCCCCGCAAGCTCCTCTATGACGAGCAGGCCAACAAGGAGGCGCGAGAGGACGGGGTAGATCTCCTGGAGGAGGCTCGCGAGCTGGCCCTGTCCAGATCCACCCTGTACCAGCAGCAACTACGCCGCTACCATTCTAGCCGGATCCGCCCAGTCGCATTCCGCGAGGGTGACCTGGTTCTCCAGTTGGGGCAAGACACGAAGGGCAGGCACAAGCTATCACCACCCTGGGAGGGCCCCTTCATCATCAGTTGGGCGCTGCCCAACGACTCTTACTACCTCATTGACGCACAGCAGCCGCGCAAGAACATGATGGACAAATCGGACGAGGAGACCGAACGTCCTTGGAACGCGGTGCTGCTGCGCCCGTTTGACACCTAGTCGCCAAACAGTGTATGTATCCCGAAAACCTCATAAATGAAAATGCGGACTCCCACGAGAATCTCGGGGGCTCCTTCTGGAAATGTGTGCGTATCTATTCTCCGATTAAAAAAATTCCGGCTCCGGCTACCCCTACCCGGGGGCTCGCCGGCTGGCCCGGCCTGTTAAAGCCAACTAACCGGCTGAGTAGTGTGCGATGATGTCAGAGGCCCACTCTTCGTCTCAGCTATAGACCGCAACCCGGCTGTCCGGCTAGCAAGAGCAAAAGCCCGAGGCGTCCCACATGAAAAACGGGGAAGAGGCGTGACAGATCGGGCGTCCCGGCCCCGCAACTAGCTCAAACCAATCCAGCCGCTAAGCCGCTAGTACCGTGCGTAATGTACTGTCAGCTCCCTTTGATTCCGGCTGCAGACCGCAACCCGGCTGTCCGGCAAGGATGCAGCGAAAACAGCAGAACACACGAGAAAGCGACTAAGTGCCTAGAAAGGAGCAAGCCAATTTTTGAAAAAAATAAGCCGTTTCCCGGCTACGATTTGACGGACTAACCTATTAACCTATGAAGATGTATGTGTATGCATATGTGCGTTCTTGTCCGACTACTTCGAGTCGGAATTCAGGAGAAGGAAAGAAGATTCGAAGCCCTTGCCTTCATCAAGCGCACCGAATCTCGGGGGCTACACCCACTGGGTGCCCTCGTGCACCCCCAGTGGAATCTTGTAGTTCCTGGCCGACTAAGGCGTTTAAGCGCAGTTGAGCCAGGTGAGGGCAAGGGCGGGAGCAATAAAAGACAAGAAAGATTCGAAGCACCCGGCTATGCCAGCTACTTCGAATCTCGGGGGCTACACCCAGTGGGTGCGCTCGCGTGCCCCCACTGGAATGTTGGTTCCCCCGGCTGAAGGCGTCCAGCCGACGAAAGCTGCCGACTGGGGCGAGGCCAGTCGGATAAATTTAGAAGAGCAGGGAAGAACAAGGAAGATTCGAAGCACCTGGCTACGCCAGCTACTCCGAATATCGGGGGCTACACCGATGGAGTGCTTGGCGCCCACTGGAGGTGTAGTTCGTCCGGCTAAAAGTGCGTAGCCGGGCTAGGTCAGCCAGGCGAAGTGAGCCGGCAAAGATATCAAAAGAAAATTCAAGACACAAATAAAGGAAGACTCAAGAATTCAATATTAACAAGCAAAAGGGAGACTAAGCTCCCGAGAGTTACCCGGCATCAAAGATAGCCGGTACAGACAGACAAGTTTTACGATAATCCAAAGCAAGACAAATACACCCGGCATCCCGGGGCAACAGCTAATCGGCAGGGCCTTTGCCGTGGGGGCGCTCCTGGCTGGCAGATGCTGGAGGCGGGGGCGGAGCCGCAGTGCTCGTTCCGGCTCCAGCGCTGGCAGACGGCGGCACCGAGGACTCCGCATCCGGAGCGTCGGGGGACTCCGAGTCGGTGAGCACCTCGTCCGGATCCACGTAGTCGGCGATCTTGATGGCAGACCTGCGAAGCTCCGGATGGGCTTGGCGGATGGCGGCAAGATCGCCTCCGGCGCGGAAGCCCCCGTCGATCTTCTCGACGCGAGCATCCTTGTACCAGGAAAGCATCAGCGCCAGGGCCATCTCCGCTCCACCCCGTGCCGCCAGATCCCGTAGCCGGTCCACCGCAGCCGGCACCTCTCCCACCTTCCCCGCCAGCTGCTCCATCATCTCCGGAACCGGAGCCTCCGGCCACATAAAGGAGAAGATGTCCCGCGCCGCCTGACGAAGCTTCGCGGCCTCCTCGCCAAGAAGAACGATTTGCTCCTGAGCCGTCAGCTGCGCTCCCAGCCAGTTCTCCTGCAGCCGGTTGTAGGCCAGCAGGTCTATGCCGGGGTAAAAGGCTGTTAGAAAAGAGGAGTCAAATCCGGCTACCGGATCCGGAAAGAAAAGAAGACGGAAGAAAGAAAAGAGGAGTCAAATCCGGCTACCGGATCCGGCTACTTGCATCAGCTCGTCCACCAGTGCCTTCTCCTTCACCGCTAGTCGTTTTATCTCCTTCTCTTGGTCCTTGTTCTGGGCCTCGAGAAGGGAGAAAGCTTCGGCCCGGCTAGCAAGCGAGGCATCGCGCTCCTTGACGGTAGCCCCCAAGCCGTCTACTCGCGCGTGCCAGTCCTTGTTCTGCAAGCGCAGCGTGGAGTTGGACCTGCTCAGCCGGTCGTTCGCTTTCTTCAAGCGATCGATCTCGTGCTGGGCGCACACGAGGACAGCTACAACGAAGCCGACTATTAAAAAAAAGAGCCAGACGGATGAGGCGGACTTACTCTGGGAGGTCCCGTTGGCTGCAGCAAGCTTCTGCTCCAGCGTCCGGTTCCCACCAGCTGTGGCCTCAAGCAGCCGGATCTCCTTCACCGCCAGCTCGAGCGTGGCGGCAAGATCCGACAGCGAAGCGGCGGAAGAGGCGTCATCATCCACGGCGTTGACGGCCAAGGACTCCTTCGCCGCGAGCACCGCCGTCTTCCACTCCTTCCTGAGCGCCTCATCGGAGTCGTCGTCGCCAACCACGACAAGCTCCTTGCCAGTAGCCCCCGCGTGCCGACGGAGGAACCTTCCCGTTGGGAGCGAGTCGCTTCTGGCTGGGGACCCTCCGGCTGGGAGGGGGCAGCCGGCTCGGCCCGAGGAGGAGAAGGAGGCTGCGCCTCGAAGGAAGAAGCGGCGCCCGGTTGGATCGGTCGAGGCCAGCGACCGGCTGGCGTCAAGGCGGCTCAAAAGAAACCAGTGCGCTAAAGGGAAAGAGGAACAGACAAGAGCAAAACAGGCTAAAGTCAGAAAAACAAGGACAAGGAAAAAACAAACAGAACGCACCGAGGAGGGAGGGAAAGCGTGCAACCGGCTGGCAGGCGGCCCTTTCTTCCGGCCAAGGCGGCTTGGCGGCAGGCGCTAGTCCGGCCCCTCTTGAAGCCGGCTCCTCGCCCGCAGGCGGGAGCCGGAATGGCGGAAGCCGCTCCGCCGCCGCCCGCCAGCGGTCGGCCCGGCATCCTCCTCCTCGTGCACCTCCGCGTGCGGGTCGGCGATCGGCTCGTCGTTCCGGTTGGGGAAGGCATCGCCGTCCCCATCCGAGTCCTCGCCGGATCGCCGAGCGCGTGGCTCGGGCAAGTCCGGCGCGAACACCTCGAGAGGAGCGTCGCCCTCCTCGCGAAGGATGCAGGGGAAGATCTGGCGAATGCAAAAGGTCAGTCAGACAGAACAAGGAGATAACAGAGGGAATAAGCAAAAATTCCGGCTACAAGAACTTATCCGGGGGGCGCGGTTTCCCGGCTTTAGGGCGCCAGGCTGAACTTCCAGTTCTCCGGCAACTGCTCCCTGCTGATCGTCCACAACCACTCCTTCAAGTTGTGGTAGCGGGGATCGTGGCGTGACAGCCAGGTCGGGTCCAGCCGGCCGGAGTAGAAGCACATCTTGTGTGCCTGCTGCTGGAGCGGCATCATCAGTCGGGACATCCAGCTAAGGGTGATGTCCCGACCGGTTAGCTGGCAGGTGACAAGGGAGCACATGCGTGCTAGCATCGCGTCCGTCTCCGCCTTGTCGCTGTAGACCTTCAGGTCCCAGTTTTGCCGGCTGGACTCGACGTCTTGGAAGGCCGGCAGGTTTATCCGGTCGACGCCGGTGACGTTCTTGACATAAAAGTACGACTGCTGCCACAGCCGTACCGTGTCCTGGAGGAAGAACTTCGGGTAGCCGGATTGGGAGCGGGAGTATATGGAGGCACCGCCGCAGACGACTAGTGGGTCCTTCGTGTACTGGACCTGCGGCCGAACTCGGAAGAGCCGGCAGAAGAGCCCGAGATCCAGCTGGATCCCGAGGTAGCTCTCGCAGAACGCCATGAAGTGCGCCAGCGTTTCGATGGCGTTGGTGCCGAGGTGGTGGAGGCGGAGGTCGAAGAAGGCCAGAAAAGATAGAAAGGAGGGGTGGAGCGGCAGCGCAAACCCGCGCGCCAGGTGCGAGAGGAAGATAACGCGCTCCCCTCCGCGGATCTGGCGACACTTCCCCACGGTGCCAACCGCACCGCCACCTCCTCGCCGGGAGGAGGCGCAGTCGCGATACTTCGCGATCTGATCCTCGGTGATGGAGGAGCCGCACCAGGCTCCGCGGTCAGTGGACATTTCCGGCTGAGGGGAAGGAGCGGCAACGGAGGAGTGGCGGTGGCCCGTAGCGTCAACGGCGGCGAGCAGGCAGCGCAGAAGGCAAGAGCACAGGAGCAGCGGCCCGCGAGAAGGAGGAAAAGATTGCAGCGGGGGAGCGAAGGAAAAGAACTGCCTCCCCTGCGGCATCCCTTTAAAGGATCGGAAGGGCAACCGTCGACAGGGCCACATGGCGTGCATCCGGGTGACCCACATCCCAACTGCCGCCTAGATCCCGTGTGCCGGGACGGGATGCGCAGAAGATCCTGGGACGGGAATCGAAGCGCCGGACAAGCAGTTCCCCGAGGCGACGCGCGACGGGACGTTACGCTACCCGCCGTAGAGCAATGATGGCGCGTGCGCGCGTGGCCGGCGTCAGCACTGACATCACGGGTAGTGCAACCGCCAGGCTCCGCCGGATCAAAATTCGAAAAGCAAAAGGGAGCGCGCGCGCATTTCGCCCAAGGGCGGAATCCACACGCGCTCGGGGGCTAGTGTCAGAGGGATGATCCCCGGATAACCCACCCGGATAAGAAACAGGACAGTCGGATCCCGGCCGGCTGACCAGATGCAGCCGCACAGGGTAGCATGGACCGGCTACCACTCGGTAGCCGGACCATGAAGAGGTAGCCGGATACAACAACGTAGCCGGATCCAATCAGAGGGACAGGACGACGTATGACAATGCGCCTGCATACAACGACAAGATGGGCAACCACCCGCCCATACCGAAGACTTGGCGTTCTTGGCAGAAACGATGGCCTGTCTTGACGGCAGGCTCGCCGACGTCCCTTGCAGCCTCTGACAGCCATACCGCTCATACACGATGTGACATACCATGCGATGCATGTAGATGACTAGTCGGCTGGGACCCGCCTGTGGGGCCCGCCAGTTGGACTAGCCAGTGAGACCCTCGCCTCTCTTCCTATATAAGGAGAGGGAGGGCCTCAGTAGAAAGGGTTGGTCTCAGTTCATTTAAGGCAGTAGCTAAAGGATACAGCTCGAGGAGCACCTGTAGCTTGTATATTCCACATAGTCAGATCATGCAGGAGTAGGGGCTTTACCTCACAACGAGGGCCCCGAACCTGGGTACTTCTTGCGTCCCGTTACGCTCGCTCGTATCCAATCTCGCCTGCGGATGCCGTCGATAGCTTTCCTGCTAGTCCCCACACCTCTATCTAACCTTTTTAGGTACTGCCGTTCCCAATACAACGACAGTTGTTCAAGCTTAATAAAAGTATGTGATCCATGGTCTTTTTTATGAAATAAAAAAACCGATCCACTTCTTTCTGGTATTTTAGACTAAATTCTTTTGTTCCTCGATGCTCAATAAAATCCTCTTTTTCTAAGATAGAATCTTCCTCTGGACTATCGTATTCGTTGTGATTGATTCCCTTGATTGCTAACTTACTGATACGTCTTGCCTATCTGAATACCATACGTATAGGTATAGATGAGGACAGATTTCCTTTCTTTTCTGAGTAGGCCAACGAGCAATCTTCTCGGAACTCGACCTAGGACCACATAAGCTCAGCTAAATGAGCCTGTTTTGCATGAATGAGTAGTTTTTGACAATTTACATGTACCGATTTGCTCTCCGCTCATCAATCCTAAACTCTGAACCTACTCGAACAAACCTCCCAATGTCAGCCTTATAAAAGTAGATCCGATTTCTTGACCAAGAAAATAACAAGAATTCTACCTACCTCAGTCAAGATGGACACCATGTTCTAGAGCTGGAAAGAGTTGTCTAAGGGTTGGTTCGATTGGATCCAAGGTAAGCAGAATCATAGTTTTCATTCCGATCAACGATTCCAGGAATAGAGTAGCATTCTCAAGCATTACCCTCAGTTGCAGCCTCAGTCCATATAAAACAGTCAATCTAGCGGCAGCAGAGGCTCCAGATACATGTCCGCCACCTGTTTATGTACTACCATAAGCGGGAGCAGTTGCAGGTAAAGAGTGTTGTGAGGGCTTTCATTTGCGCGTTAAGGCGGTTTCATTATACTTTTCGAAATCTGTCCCGTTAGTCTCAGCTAGAACAGAGGTTTAGCATCGACTAAATTCCGTATTTTGTATGTTAGGAAGGCGATCTGCACTTTCATCATAGCCTTGAACCGAAGAGAGCAATGCGAACAGTTCAGGAGGTCGCAAATCAAACCCTTAGTTCAGTGCCGGGTTTCATAAGTACTATAGGTCAATTCCAGAAATCCATACAAATACGAAAGGGTATTTTATCCTTACCAACTGGATCTTGTTGCACCCGGTAACAAACATTCATAAACCATTTCTCGAAGTACATTCCCGGATAGCCCAAAGTCTCGGTAGTTAGCTCTAGATCTTCCGGTTAAAAAACACCTAGACCTTACAAAATTAGGTGAGCACCCAAAATTTTAGTCATTTTATTTCTATCTTTCCATACATAACCAAAAAATGGAAAAGATTCTTCAAGAGACTTGGGTCCCAGAAGCGCGTGATAAATGCCACCGAAACCTAAGACTACGGAGGTGTATCACAGGGAAATCTATGCAAGAGGGACATCTTAATGGTGGGGTCAGAAGCTGAAGGTGCATTACCTTATTCAGAACAGATTGCAAAAGGTCAGCAGCTAGGACAAACAAGAGTGGAGACAAAGGGTCTCCCTGTCTAACCCCTCTTCTGTAGTAGAATATTTTTCCAGGGAGCCCATTCAGAAGAACTTCAAAAGTACCAGACTCAAAGATCATCTCTATAGATTTAATCTATTTCTCCCCAAAACCTCTTGCCCTTAGAATCTTTAATATGGTGGAATGTTCAATTGTATCAAATGCCTTTTCAAAGTCCTGTTTTAGGATGACAATTTCTTCCTTGGATTTGTGACATTGAAATAGGTATTCAAATGCCCAACCTAGACAATCCTGAATAGATCTTTTTTTGAGAAAACCATATTGGTTCTTGTGTACAAGATTTAAAATAATTTCTTACAGTCTGTTGGCTAGAAGTTTTGTAATAATCTTGAGATCACTTTTGAGAAGGGAAATAGAACTAAAATCTGTAGGTGTGGTAGAATTTTCAACTTTTGGGATGAGGGTTATAAAAGAGGATTTAATAATCTCAAGAGAAATGTGCCTCTCATAGAAATCAGAGATAAGTTTCTTAATATCACTTCCAATTATAGGCCAACAACTTTTGATGAATTCATTGTTAAAACCATCTAGACCAGGTGATTTGTCATTGGGTAGTTCTCTAATCAGATCCTCAATTTCCTTATCCAAGAAAGGCATCTCAAGAGAGTTTCTTGTGTCCTCAGACATGCCATTACCATAGAAATCCTCTAGGTTGAAATGCATCTCAGTCTTCTTAGTTGTACCCATTCTTGCTTTGAAAGCTTCCTAGAGAAGATCAGCTTTATCAGAGTGCTCAGAAACTTCCTGATTACTTTCATTTTTAGCATTGAGATATAGTTATGCCTATAACTGATAATAGCCTTTGAATGGAAGAATTTTGTATTTTCATCTCCTAACTTCACCCATTTGATCTTTCCTATTTGTTTCCAATATGCATTTTGGTTCTGAAGTAAAGAAATGACATGTGATTTCAATAGGTCTCATAGATTCCACTCATTGATAGTTAATGTTCTAGTTTGCTCTAGCACATCCAAAAGGTTAATTGTTTTATTGACCTTTTTGATTTGATATTTGAGACAAGGAAGCTATTTAGCCCAAATCTTAAGCCCTCTTCTTACATTTTTTAACCTGGCATTAATTTTTTTAGCACTGTCACTATGTCCAGCTGGGATATTCTAGGCATTCTGCACAATTTGTTTGAAGTCACTATGTTCTAACTAGAAATTTTCAGATCTGAAGATTAGTGCCTTTGGTATTCTGGTGCCAATAGAGATGACACAAGGGAGATGATCAGAGGTGGGCTTGGAAATAGGGTACACAAAGGTAGAGGGATAACTGTGTGTGCAAGACCTAGATGTAAAAAAACAGTCCAGTCTT
The DNA here is from genome assembly GCA_023614405.1 of Avena insularis. Lineage (NCBI taxonomy): Eukaryota > Viridiplantae > Streptophyta > Magnoliopsida > Poales > Poaceae > Avena > Avena insularis. Next base: position 109,478,109 of record CM042692.1, read on the forward strand.
TCTAGCAGAGGATCTTTTGGATGTTGCTCCATGCGAATTTTCTTCCTTTAAGTGGCAACTCAATTAGTCCCAAATTACTAATAGCTTCATTAAATAACAGTATATCATTTACATCCCCTCCACTCTTGTTTCTTTCAGATAGCCTTCTGATGAAATAAAATTCACCCAAAACTAACCAATCCATATCATCAGGCATAACAATATTAGTAAACCAATCCAAAAAGTCATCTTTCCTTTCTGTTTGGCAAGGACCATAAATGTTGGTGAGAGTCCATGAGTCATTGGAGATAAGAGAAGTGAAAGTGATAGAGATAGAAAATTCATTTTGGAAGGCTCTGTGTCCACTAAAGAGAGAGTTGTTCCAAATAATTATATTTCCACTAGAGGCACCAATAGAAGCTAGAAAATCAAAGCTATCAAACTTCCTGGGCAGAAATTCTTTAAATATTTTAGGTCAAAATTTTCCGTTTTGGTTTCCTAAAGGCATATGATATCACAATCAAACTCATCAATTTTGTTTCTTAAGGCCATCCACTTTTCTCATAGTTAATACCTCTAAGATTCCTATTAAGGATCTTTTGTTGTCCATAGGAAACCTGATTGCAAGATTTTTTTGGTGGTACAAGATATGTGATCACCCAGAGTAAACAAACCATATCATAACACCATCATAGCTTAACAGATAATAGATCCACATAGAGCAAAGTGGGCTCATTACATGTCCAAAGAGCAAATTACCCAGACACAAAATATCTCATGCTGTAATACATCTTAACACTTATTTTGGGGTCTTCTTCTTAGTCTGTTGCCCATAGATTTCAGCAACCACATTTTTCTTTTTGCCACTCTAAGGTGTGTCAGTGCCATTCTTCTTTGGTCTGGTCTTGTTGGGTGGCTTGATGGAAATTTCTGTGATCCTGCTCCTTTTCAACATCTTTTTCTCTAGTTCTCCCTCCTTAACCTTACAAAAAGAATCTGCAAGATTCTTAAAAACTTTATTACTAAGACAAGGTGGATCAGCATTGCAAGTAAGACAATTCATATCAGAAGAATTGACATGGCTTAAAAAAACCCCATTTAATACCACAATCCTAGGACTCATTCTCACCTCAGTATCCACAAGAGGCTCTTTTCCCCTTCTTTTCTTGGAAGGAGCATTGGGGGCCTGTAGAGTTGGAGAAGAGCCAATATTCAGGAAGGAAGGAGCCATCTATCCAACACACTCATTAGGGATGATGAAAGTAATAGTATTTTCCTCAGCAATAGGTTCTTTAATAATTTCCCATAGAGATGAAGCAAGGAAATTTTTTGCCCAACTGAATTTCTCTAGAGTAAGGAGCATGAGAGTAATAAAGTTGAACCAACTTACAGGAATGTTACACTTAAAGTTGTCTTTTCTAGAGGATGGATTGTTGATGTGTGGGGCAAAAAACCTATCCCAAAGGTCCAGGCCTTGCTTGGTGAAAGTTTGCTTAGCAGCAAGCACATCTGGAAGATGTACAAAAGGTGTGTTGACCATTCCCACTTGCGAATAGGCCGCATTTGCTGACAGCAAATTAACATCTTCTAACATCCAATCCTCCTGATCATTGGATTCATTGCCAAGATGACCTTCATCCTCATTCTCCTGATAGTTCTGAAGAATATTCATAAGACCTTCTCCCATTCAAACATCTTGAAGATTTCCAACAGCCTGCTGCTCCACTTCTTGTTCATCCCCAGCATGGATAGAGTTATTGTCAGAGGAAATGTTTGCAATTTGAGCAGATCTAGTGACAACACTGTTGGCTTCCCGAGGAGGAAAATTGAGGTTATCAATAGGCATATCAACCCCAGCAGCAAAAATAGGTCCTTGCAGAGGTGCAGCATTCCATTGGCCCCATCCTATAGCATCTCCCCCAGGCTTTGGTGCAGCGGTGTTTTTAGCAACCCAATGATCCCAACCACTAGCATCACCAACAGGCTAGGGGTGGTGGTGGACATGGAGGACCAAACTGTTGACCCAGGTCAGGCAAGGGATGAGGGTCCTCATTATCATCTGGTAGAGGGTCTTCATCAGGTGGGCCCCGATCGAGGAGATTTCTGTTTAGAAGTTCCACAGAGAAAGTCCATGACTCAGACTCAACAAGGTAACCAATGGTAAACCTGACACTTTTTGGCACATCCACCAGGTCAGTAACTCTTAGCTTTGCTATGATTCTTTCTTTGTGTTTAGGGTCCCATTCCCAAAGGAGAACTTCGCCAATGCCAGAGAAAACAACATTTAGATCCTCAGTATGCCAGTGGTCAAGTGGTGGACCAACTAGCATGACCGAGCACTCATTATTGAAATATGTCATGCGCCAATTGATTCCTACATTATGCCTGACGAAAGAGATAATAACATCTTGGAAGGGGATGAGACTAGCATTGATCAGATGCTCTATGTCACTGACATTGCTAAACTGAACATATGTAGATCCAAAAGGGCAATTATGTATGGCACGAAAATCCACTCTAGCAACATTGTTAAGTCGAGGAGCACATCTCTTACATTCTCAAAAGGAACTGGGCCAGGAGGAAGAGGATGAATGTTGGCAATGGCATACTGCTCATGTGCACGAGGGTGATGTGGAACCACCACCCACTTGACACGGTTCCTCCCTTCCACCTGCAAAATCTGGAACCCTGGGGGAAGGAATGGCTGGGGATTAATCGGAATATTTGCTAGGTTGCCGACGGTGATGAGCAGAGCGGGGTGGTTGGGGTTTCTACAGGTGTGGGAGTTGACGAGGCAGAGTCTTCTAATTTTTCTTTTTGTTGGAAAAGAGAAAAATCTTTTAGACAGGAGAACACACTGGGCCGCGTATTTTGCGCCGTAACATGGGCTCTGAACCAATCAAGATAGGATTTGTTGGTCCAAGAGCGAGTAGGGAAAGATGGAAATTTCAAAAAGGGTGATAGACCGGGAAGTTTAATTGCTGCGGGATTGTTGCACGGAATTGTCGTCTCGTCCTCTTTAATTCCACTATTAATCAAGAATTTCCGTGAAAGTCATGCCAGTTTTATTCTCATAACTGCCGCCATTAACTTGTCTACCTTTGCATGGAGAGGGATCCGTTGATTCAGCTGGGAAACAAAGACGATCAAAAACAGTCGAGATTTTTTTTGGACTGGTATTTTTCCTTTTGAACGTGGCGTATTTCTAGTTCTTGTCAATTTTCTTGTAATATTCCTTTTCCTCAAATCTCCAATTTGGACCTCCTTCACCCCACAGGTTGATGGTCAAGACAAAATACTCATTTGAAATTTTTGAAATGTTATAGATTTCAAAACCCATAGCCCTAGAAGCAACTGAGAACCGATAAGTTCTATCTTGCAATAATATGACATGAAATTTTGAAGCAGAACCACTAAAACAGGATTACGAAGCAACGCCAACAGTATGGATATCAAGTTTGAAATTTGCACGACCAAAGAGCAAACCAGAAAAATAGTCTTCTTGTAAAACCTCCATTGAAATTAACATGGTGGCCAAACTTCTTGTAAATTTTACCTCAAAATCTTTGCCTTTAGGGAAATCCAATGTGGTGGCCTTGGAGATTATTTTTGGCTTAGCATGCTTGTCATATTTTCCATGGCCAGTTTGAATTTTCACCCCCACAAGCACTCTCTTGACATTTAAATCAATAGACATACCCAATGCAATCTTTTCATCTTCTAACAGATATCTAGCATCAATAACCACATTATTGTGATTGAGAAGGATCAATCTCTTAGCACGAGAATGAAGAATTAAAAATCCTGGAGATTGACCCAGATCATCCATAGGTAACTAAGAGCATATCGCATGCCATTTAAGACCAATATCTTCTTCAGATTTAAACTCAGAAATAGATCTACCAAGAAATCTAGAAGGCGAGATCAAAAGATCATTGACTCTAGAGAGGTGAGAGGGGAACCTCACAACAGATCCAATGGATATCACCTTCCAATTTTAAAGACATTTCCTTCAAGTGGAGATCCTTTGGCATTGAGAAGAACCAACCAACGATCTGCCAAGACAATCAAAGTGCCTTCAAGAAACTTACCACTAGTAGAGACCCTAGGGTACGTGATCTTCCAACTACCACTAGAGAAATCCAACGAAGATGAACCCATGGCTAGAGAAAGGTGTGCGCCTGCGCCGGAATGACGTAGGTGAAGGCCGGTGGCCGAAAACTCAGACCACCTGAGAGAGAGAGCATGCCTCGGAAATCGTGCCTATAACTAATGTGATTAGATAATATGCATGATTTTGTATGATCAACCTGTTGTGGTTGTTATAACTGGATGCTGGTGGTTGATCTTGATACTTTGATCTACTACCTACTCCTCCTAGTATTTGCCTTCTCCTTCTTGAGTTGATCCTAGATGATGCTTGTTCTCCTCCTCCTAGTGCTAGCTTTTCTTCAGGTGATCATGTTAACTTTCTGGTTTATGTAGATGATCTACGTGGTGGTGTTCTTGTATTGTTGGTGAAAATGAATATAACTGTGTGGTGTGCAAGATGGTTGTGGTTTTTCTCTAAGTTTTCTCTTGCTAGTCCTCTTCTTACGGTGGTGAAAGCACAATACCATACAGTCGGTCTCTGTGATGCTTGCAGGTGGCCTTGGTCATGTGCAAGTTTCTATGTTTATTTGGCTAGAACTAAGGATTAGATCAAGTACATTATTGATATTTTCTGGTCGTTTTGACCTCTTTCCTTTTTACTGGACTTTCTGAAACTTTCCCCTATTGCCCATGATGTTGTACTAAGGCTAATTCTTAATAAGAAAGATTAACATATGTCCCTTAATTAACTTTCTCAATAATGAGGTTAAACAATGCATCGCATTATCATAACATGAGAGCAACTCAAACACTAACTCTTGTTTTTTGTTATTTGTATTCCTTTTCTTTCTGCAAGAAATGTAAATCAAGATCAAGGAAAAAAGGAAATTAGTATAGGCTTAGTGTTAGTATTTTTATTTTTTCAACTTTGTAATTTATTTTTTATTCTTTTATTTTAAAGAATAATGTAATATTATATTATTCAATAAATATATTATTTATTATTTTATTCTAATCATTTCTTAATCTTTTGTTTTTAATTCCTTGTACAAAGAAATGGCCTTATGTAATAAACTCCTCTTTTATTCTTTTATTTAATTATTTCACTTTACTTACTTGTTATATCATTGTAATGTCATATTACTTATCCAATAATCCAATTTTATTTCTTTTTATTCTTATAATATTATTTTATTCAATTTTTGAATTTCTTTAAATTCATTTGAATTCAAATTTGAAATCATAAAACAAATTTGAATTATTTTCCCCAATACACGGAGAAACAATAGAGGTCATGTCAAAATTCTTAACACTCACCTCAGATGACCTAAACCTTAACTCATCAAAGTGAGAGAACTCTGGTCCCTCTAGCCTTTTAGTTTTGTGAAAAATTTACCCTTGTTTGCAGATGCACAAACTCATTTCTACACTTTGATTGGTCTAAATGCTGGGGTGCTACAAATCCTTAGATGCTTTCCTTGCACGGGAAACCTATACATTAAAGTGCCATTTTTTTTGTTAAATTTTAAGCACTCTAGCAAAATGTGTAGAGGAGATGGATTTAACCAATGCGGTAGGATCAATGGAATAATAGTTTGTGGAATAACATCATTTTTGGTAACTTATTCCCAAGTTTATAATTAAAAATTAAGTGGTCAAAACTGCATCTATGAGACTTTGAAGGTCATATAATTAGGGCATTATGTTCTTCAATAGTCCTCACTTCACACATGATCCAACTCACCTAATGTTGATTACATGCCATCTGTCTAGCTATGGATATTATTTTTTTGTGGTAGCGGTTATTTTGCTCTAGGGTGCATATGCTCCCTTTATTTGAGTTTAATTTTCAAGAAATTTTGAAATGTCAATTTTTTTTGAAAGAATATGTATGCATAAATCTCCACATTTTAGGTGCTCAAAAGGTCATTTCACAAAAAATAGACATTTTGTGTGGCTTCTATAAAAAATACAAATTTAGGTGCTAAAATAAGTCTCTCTATGAGATATGTTTATGTCATTTTTATACAACCCACAAAACATATCGGTTTTTCATGAAATCACGTGTGTGCCAATAGAATATGCGGATACATACATATATATCTTTTTGGAATTTTTAACATTTTTAAATATGTGTTTTTAATAAAGGGAGCATATGCACATGGGATCAAATGTGCATTTCCATCTTATACAATACTATTTCTCATCGTCATATTGAAGGCAAGTACGCCATGAGGGATCCTCGGGGCATGGAAAGATGTGGGGGTGTGAAACGTACGGTTATCCGGAACGGTGAGCGCACAAGCTTACCCAGGATCGAATCCGCCTGCGATGGACGGATCCTACTCCTGCTAGCAATCCAGTAATATGACAAAGCTGGAAGTACATATTACAAGAGAGGTTTTGCCTGTGCGAGTTGAGGTTGATTATCGATTTCCCTAAAGGCTGGTCCCTAGGATGACTTATATAGTAATATGGTCCTAGGGTTACAGGAGAGTCTTATCCGACTACGATACATGGTTGTTTACATAGTACATCTTGGATTATAAGTATTCCTACAGGCCTAAGTCGGTAAGTCTTCTGGGCCTTCCTTTAGCCGGATGGGCTCGTAAGTTCTTTACCTAACTGGGTCACCCGTGAAGCATAGCTCTAACCCGAAGTGGGTCACCCTGGTCAGCAAGTCATAGTGGGTATACCTGGAAAGTATATCCCCAACAGTATCCCCCAGAAGCCTTCAAGATCCAAAGTTAGATTTCATCATCTAGCTTGATTCTTCTTTGAATATAGAATCTTGATGGGTTCCTAAAACTCTAAAACAAAAAGTAGGATCCAAGTCTCAAAATAAGTTGGACCTGTTAATAACTCATCATTGTTTCCCTACTCGATTTCATACTTAGTCGGAACTTGGTCGGTGAGACAACCTGACAACTTTTAAGGTCTTGTCTTGTCACTGAAAATTCTGTCAGTGTGACCGTTGGTGCATCTGCATCGTGCGGAACCGAGGCACCATTTCAGTGCGTGCGCAGAAATCGGGGCGGCATATCCTTCACGAGCAATTTGTCATGCCCATTCCGTGGCATGTGGCATTAATAACGCATTTTCACACTAATCTTGGTGCAAATGTGGTTATAAGGGGTAAAATCTCCTCGAGTCCTTCCACTGGTTCCCTCATTCTTCCTTCTCCCGAGAAAACTCCTGCACTCCTCATCTCCCTCTCTCTCTGCTGCCAACTTCTCCAGCGCCACCTATCTAAAGTTACTCATGTGGCAAGATGGTTGTTGCATCAATCTCCAGTAGTGCGGCATCTTCGGTTGTGGCGAAGGATAAGTGGTACCGTGGAATTTTGATCCCATGCATGTTGGATGATGAGAAACTTAAGGCCATGGAGGATGAGGGACTTCTCCGCACCGACCAGTGGCGGAGCGTCTTCGGCAGGCCTCTTCCCGCTCCCCACAACGACGAGCGGATTCACTTTGGGACCCATCTGGATCGTGGGCTGAGCTTTCCGCCATCGGAGTTATTCTCCGAGGTAATCACTTACTACAACGTGCAAATCCATAATCTACCCCCAAATTCCATCCTTGAACTTAGCTCTCATGTCTCTCTTTGTGAGGGATATCTCAAAATCAAACCAACTCTTCTTCTGTTGTAGTACTACTTCGGTACCTGCAAAATTCTGTCACTACCGGTGTTCCATACAATAGCGGAATTCTTAGCCTAGTCCTTAGGACAGACCCGAGTCTACCCCAAGGTCATACATAGTGAGTCAGTGAAGAGATGGCCAACCACTTTCTTCTACCATAAGGATAAGATGGCTCTCGGCAAGCCAGAAAGATTGCTGGTTTTTGTTGATGGTATCGTCGCCCACCAAGAGTCTTGTGATGCGGAGGCGCCGACTCTGACTGAATACTTGATCCGTGCCAAGAGGCGGATTGACATTTTTATGAAGCATCGAGGACTGAAGGGATTTGTCTTAGTCCACTACTGGCTAATGCGTTGGATTCAACCCCTACAACATCATGGAGACCGACTGATGCACATGGTCACCACTAACAAGAAGGACAACTTGAGAGTGAGTTGGACATCAATTCCTTCCAAGGAATATGATTCCCGAGTCAAGTGGCTGATCAAGGAGTGAGTAAACTAGAAAGATCCAGTGATCTCCATGCCTATGTTTATAGCAGAGAACCCCTTGACTCCAATAAGTTTTTTGACTAACCTATCCATTGTTTTATCTATATATGTTTTCATTATATTGCAATGCTGAGATAATTGCCGACTTTCAGCTTGCTGACCTCCCTGAGTTGGAGCTTGCTCCTGTCGAGGGATACGCTCTAGAGGATCCAGTTCCTCTGGAGGATAAAGAAATTGAAGAATTGCCTAAAGCACTTACCCGAAAGCGTAAAGCTCTGGTTGTTTTTGCTGGCATGCAAGTAATGCCAATCGTTAAGAAGTAAGTTATTCCACTAGATCTCGTATTTTTTGCTTGTATTCTTCCAGGTTCATAAATATTATAATCTATTATTGTCCTGAGATAAGCCATTGATTAAAGGAAAGGGAAAGCCAGGAAAGATTCTGCGCTAGTATAAGTTAACCCTGGTTTCACCCGCTGATGCACCTCTGACACCCAACCCAAAGTCATCATCAGTGCCGGAGAACATTCCGTCTTCACACACTGGGGATGTTGAGGCTCAACCTGAAGAGACAATGAACCAACATTCACAAACCGATGTCACCATGGGTGACTTAGGAACTAATAAGGGTGAACCCTGTAAGGGTAATGATCCCTCAGATAAAACCTTCTTCGAAGATCCTCTTTAGATCCCTGGTGGCCTCACTAGAAAAAGTGCAGAATAACTTTAGAAGCTTGCCCTGAACTTCCTAGAGACTAGGAATATAAGTACTTAGGAAGAGGCCCAGGAAGCGGAATATGTAAAACGTGCTAATCTGCTGGATCAAGCTCATCTCCGCGACAAGAAGTTAAAGGTTGGTGCTGTCCGGCCTCCACCTATCATTCCTTTAAGTTAGGCCGAGGAGGTTTCTACTGAGATCAACAATAGCCTCAACAAATTGCAACATGAGCATTTTGTAAGTGATTTTTCGAATCTTTTACTGGATTTATATCATATCCTCTAGCCCCCAAGAATTAATTTGGATAGAACTAGAAATCCGAGTTTATGCTTTTAAATGGTGCTAAAGAACGAAGTGGTATAGACCCCAAGTCTGGTCCTAAAATTGAAGCTAATTAAAATAGCAGCCCGAGTATTAGTAGCCTTCTGACTCTGGTTACCATTCTGACTTATAGAAAGTTAATGTTTACAACCAGGAGTTATTGTAGAACATCTGTAACAAGCGGAGAGAGGTCAAGGCTCTCCAGCTTGAAAATTCTCAGCTTAAAGTTGAGAAGGATGAAGCCGAAAGTAAGTTTTCCGACTACCTCTTCTCGGATTTTTATGTTTTAGCCAAATTATGAATTCGACTAACTTTGTCCTCCTTACTCCAAGATTGTTGACTCAATCTTGCAAACTTGTGGAGCAAGCTAAAAACTTCAAAGCCTTAGAGTTTGAGAATGCTGGCTTGCGTGAGCAAATATCCTTGAATCCAGCAACATGGGCACTGAAGAGTGTGACCAAACTATCGCTCACCAAGATAAGGCAATCTCATATTTGAAAGTAGAGATGGACAGGCAGAAGAATACCACTCAAGCCCTTCGGGATGAAATCCGGAGTCTGTGAGAGGAAAAAATCAAAGCAGATGGAGCTATATTTGGTATGTTTGCAGCCATTCAGTCTCCTTTTGGTTTTTCCGATTGTTTCTATTACATATTGTTAATACTGCTCCCTTTTATAGTACATCTCAACCTCCTGGATTAGTCTTTGTCTAAATCACGCACCGTCCAAATTTTCGCAGTCAGAGATTTGCTTTATGATTTCCACCAATCTCTCAAAGAGATTGGTGAAACCATTAATCTCTCCGACTTAAACAAGTTATCCGCCTTTGAGGTGTGGGATAAAGCAAAGGATATCCCTCAGCTTGTCAAGTATTGAAAAATGTCTTACACCCGCATAGCGGCGCAGAATGACCTCACCATAGTAATGAGCCACCATGGGAACCTGGAAATTTGGCAAGTTAACAAGGGTTATTCGACTATTGATGAAGATGGCAAGCTTCAGAATGTTGGCGGGATATGCTTGCGTGGATGATGCGACCAATTACGAGAAGCCATTTTCCTAATCCGTCGAAGTGCCTCCAAGCCTCCAGCCGAAGATGATGAAGTCCTCGACAACGAAGACCTATACAATAGAAATTTCTCACCAACATGGAACTCTCTCTTAAGAATTCGCCTGTCATGCCATCTTTTAACTTTTTCCTTAAAGAGTCTAGCATTCTCATATGCTTCACTCCTCCATTCATCCAACGAACTTAAGTCAAATAATCCTTTTTCACCAGCAAGCTTGCAGTCTCTATTAAGTTCTTTAACTGTCCAATAAGCTTTGTGTTCTCATTCTAAAGGCAGGTGGCAAGCTTTCCCATAAACCATTTTGTATGGAGACATCCCCATAGGATTTTTATAGGCAGTCCTATAATCCAATAAAGCATCGTTCAATTTTTTAGCCCAATTTTTTCTAGATCTATTAACAGTATTTTCCAAGATGGATTTAATTTCTCTATTTGATAACTCTACTTGTCCACTAGTTTGGGGATGATAAGTTGAAGCAATTCTATGATTAACATCATATTTAGCAAGGGTCTTTCTAAAACCACCATGAATAAAGTGAGAACCTCCATCAGTCATAAGATACCTCGGCAATCCAAACCTAGGAAAGATAATATCCTTAAGCATTTTTAAAGAGGTTTCCCCATCAGCACTTTTTGTAGGTATGGATTCTACCCACTTAGTAACATAGTTAATAGCAACAAGAATATGGGTATAACCTTTTGAAGGGGGAAAAGGACCCATAAAGTCGAATCCCCAATAGCCAAATGGTTCAATAACTAGAGAATAATTCATAGGCATTTCATCGCGTCTAGAAATATTACCAACACATTGAAACTCATCACAGGATAAGACAAATTTTCTTGCATCTTTAAAAAGGGTAGGCTAGTAAAAACCTGATTGTAGCAACTTTTGCGCAGTTCTATTTCCTGCATGATGTCCTCCATAGGCACTACCATGACATTTCCACAATATCTCCTTTTGTTCATATTCTGGAACACATCTTCCCATAATACTTGTAACATCCCAAATCTTTAAGCAAGGTTATTAAGATCTAATCACCCAATTTAGGGTTAACAAAAACTTTTTATTATTAAAATAATTACTAATGCATGTGTTTGTTGCATTAGTATAGAATTGTGTGTAAATGCCATGTTTGATTGTTCTAAATGATATGAAATGGTTTAAAGGTGAATGCCACATCATCTAGATCATTTACAAACAAAATCCAAAGAAAAAGAAATCAAATAAGATTAAATAATGCAAATGGTCATTTTGACAATTTTAATTCACTAGGACAATTTAGGTGTTCCTAGAAGTCAATTTCAAACAGAAACTTTCTCAACCCTTTTCACCCCTTGCTAGACCAAGTAAAGATGTACCAAGGCCCACTTTACACACTTACAAAAACATCTAGCAAAGCAATTTAAATGGCATTTGAAAATGGAATCCAATGCATATGAGAAGATCCTACTTTCCCAAAAACCGACCAAACCAACTCCACTTGACAATCCAAAGCAAGCATAGATCACCAAGCATAAGTTTAGATCACACACCAAAAATCTTTTCAAAATTCGAATTTAAATTTCTTGCGGCCATTTGATCGAGCACCTAGCAGACAAAATAAATCTGGCCTAACAATTACTGTTTTAGAGCAGTTATCAAGCGCCACTAAGGCCTCAATCCATGTTCTTGGTCTCCCGCAGTCCAACCATGCCATCAAAGAGCTACCCCTTAGCCGCTTGTAGCAGTGCCGAGCCACCCGAGCGCCATGCCCGCTGGTCGAGCATGGACCACTCCCGCTTGATCCCACCATGCCTAAGAGGATCGCCGCACCCTACCGCCCCTCTCTGTCCCTTCCCCAAGCGTTGCCAGGCCATGGACCACCGCAGAATAGCCGCGCCCCGCGCGTCTGTACCATGCCAAGCACACGCCAGAGCACCGCGCTCGACCAACCAGCACAGACTGCGCCTCGACCACAGGTCACACGCACTACCTCGCGACAACCCCAGGAAGCGCCCAGACATGCCCATGCGTCGCCGCTTGACCCGCAACCACCATGCGCTGCGTCGAACGCCGCTTCTGCTGCGTAGAGCATCAGACGCTCCCGACCAAATGCCACCGCCCCTAGCCACGCTTTTTAGCCGTAGAGGACCGCCAGGGAGCACTACATCGACTGTCGCTCGCAGCCATGCCGATAGCAGCCTGTAGATGCGTCGCTGACGAGCCGCGCCCATGCCGCTCGGTCCCTTCGTCGAGCCTATAAAAGGAGGCCTCCCCCAGCCTCAATCCTCACACCATCTCACACCCCTCTTGCCACTGACCATCCCACAATTCTCCCCGGAGCCAATCGAGCCCTAGTTTGCCGGAATTTCATCTGAGCTTGCCGCAGCAGAGGAGAAGAGGCGTCGTTGATTGCGACTGCCCTAGGAGCCACCGCGACCATGCCCAGAACCGTCGTCATCTACCAGCCCAAACGCTCCCGTCTCCAAGCCTAGCTGGAGCCCTGGTAAGCCCACACATATCCCCACCGTGCCGTGTTAGGGTTTTCTCTCGCCGGAGCTGTTAACCGGAAACAATGAACCATGGTCGTACATCTCGTTCTAATCGTAGTGCTAAGATTGCCCCGTACTGCTTCACGTTAGATGTTCTGCTGACGTGCGGGGCCCTCCTGTTCGCCCTCTGCACCGCGGAGCGCCACTGGGCCGGCCCGTTAGTTTCCCGCGCTAGCCCATAGATTCAAATATATGTTTTTCCATTTAGGTTTAAACTAGATTCTATGCCTAGATTCAAAAATCCATTCAGAGAGTTTCAGTTAACCAAATTGCATGATTCAAATGTTGCTAGAAAGATAATTAAAATATCTATCCAAGCCCGTTGGATTTAAATCAATTGGAGTTAGAGATCACATATAGAAAAACAACAAGACAAAGTCTTTTCTACATCCAAACATTTTTTAAAAATCAACCATAATAGCTTTTGAGTTGATTCCAACTCTCAAAAATCCCATTTGACAATACCTATCGGAATTTGTAATAATATTTAGGTTTGCATGCATTGACTTTGGACTAGTACAAAAATAATGCTATTAGGGCATTTCTAGTGACTTTAAATCTATTAAAGAATAATCTTAAACTTTGTAAAATGTGACCAACCCTTTAAATCACATTCCCATGTATTAGAATATGTGGTGATGACATGTGTCCACATGATCCCATATTTTAATTGGAGAATCTTAAATCTTAAATATTTTCAATGAGTAGAAATTACTTTTCTCAAATAAAATAAATGAAACTAGTTCTTTAAATCTTGTGATGAGTGTAATGATGCTAGATCATCAAGTGTGTGCATTAGTGTGCTAAATAGACTTAGTTAAGTATTGTTTGGTGATTGTGTATCACATATTTTATTTATAGACGATAGTACCGACCAAGTCTACGAGGAGGAGGAGTTCTACCCCGAAGAAGACGAGGAGAATTTCAACCACTACACCAATCAAGGCAAGCCATCACTTGATACAAGTTAACCTAAGCAAGATGCATTAGGCATGCTTGGTTATACATTTTGATGTATACCCATCTCAAGTTTTACTTTCCAGTTTTACTTTTGCTTTACTAAAGTTTCTTTCCTTGTAGTAATGCTTTGTGAGATTTTTTGAAAGTAGTATAGATATCATAAAGAGTATAAAACTTGGCCTATACTAGATGTCATTCTATGGCATGAGATTGAGATTAGCATCCCACCTTAGTGAACATTCTTAACCTTAGTGGCTAGTGCTAAGCAGAAAATTGGATCACTTTACATGGGAATACTTGGTGAAAATGCTTATGAAAACCTTGGAATGATGAGTCATTCTACTGAGATGTTTTGACATGTGTTGAGAAACACAAATGGTTTATGATGATGAAAATGTTGAGGCATGAGCCTTAGTCCTTTATAAAAACTGATGGTTGGGTACAGATGCGATACCATTCCAATTTTACTGTACAACCACAATACCTGAATTGGGTAAGGCTTGGCCGAAAGTTTATATGCATTAGTATGGGTTCCCTCGTGGAAGAGATTTGAGCTAAGGCTACCTCTTGATGATGTCCACCTATGTAGTGCCCAGGATGGCAGATGGCCATGGCTGGGAGGCCAAGCTCATAGGAGAGGTGCTTATACTAGAGTGTGTAAAGGAAAGGTTATGATTGATTATCCGCATACTAAGTATGATGATTCAGGGTTATCCCTGGCGGATGTATCAAATTTTGTGGTGAAAGTGTACCACCTCTGCAGAGTGTCAAACTATTCGAATAGCCGCGTCCGCGGTCATGGACAGTTGGAGTGGCCATACTTTTCTGTCATTAGATGTTTTCAAAATGACTTATGAAATGAATTGTGACTTGACTTGGCCACAACAGGGTTGTGACTATGAAAACTAAGTTCCCAACTTAAGTGATTTAGAACTTTATTTTACCTTTCCTTGTTTCTGAATTCAGCTTAGGTTTCAAATTTAGCTTTGCAAATAAACTTAGAGCTTAGCATTCCTACTAGAACTACCTTACTTGTTAGTGATAGTTTGCGAGTACTTAAAGAGTACTCATGGCTTTGTCCCTGGTTATTCCTGTAGCCAGACTATCAGGAGGAAGGACAGAAGGACGGCTGCGACAACTAGGATCATCTCCCATCGTCAGCATTGCTTGTGACACTGAAGATGGAGCCCACCGCTACGCTTATTATTCCGCTACTTGTTTGTATTAAGACTGGATCATGAGATCCTTTATTTGTATAGGACCTCATTATGGTTTGTAATGGATGATGTACTGTGATATCCAATATGTTATGTCTCGCAAAAATGGTAATCCTGGGATTGCGATGTATGGCATAACGGGAATCTAGGATTAAAAATCCGAGTGTTGACAAGTTGGTATCAGAGCCATCCTGACCATAGGAGACCCTAGTTAGAATCCGGGTGTTGACAAGTTGGTATCAGAGCCATCCGAGTGTTAGAATGGACGTCCGAACAAAAACTTAGTTTCAAAACCAAAGAAGTGAGTATTTATGAAAACCTATTTCCATTCTTATCCTCAAGATTCTTTCAAAAAAAATCATGTTCTTCAAAAATTCTTAAATTACTACATAAAATTTGACACACTTGATCACCTCACTAACTTACTCATCCTAAATTCTTATAGATGGAAGTTCAGTATTGCAAGTTCTACCAATGGGGAAACGGAGGCCAATTGATCTTCGAGAGGGATCTTGATGCACTGTCTGAGTACCTTGAGCGCCCGCATCCGGAATTTTTCGGAGCTCAACTCAAGGATTTTCCAGGAGGAGATTTACAATGGCTGGTAGTTGCAGATCTTCGACGCAAGATGGAGGCACCCCTTTCCGAGAAGATTCCATTCACCATGAGAGAGAACAACTGGCTAGATGGATTAGCCAGGGCTATGCATGAAGATCTTGCCCGTCTTTGCAGAAAAAACATCAACTTGATCTAGGGAACTCGCTTTGCTCACTATGCAAGGCGTGATTCTATGGGAATGCCATTAGAGATGCCAAGTCACCTGGAGATGAAGCGCCAAGTGGAGAACCTTGACTTCCTGCTATATGATAGACAGAAGGAATTGGACAATGCTAGAGCCTACGCTAAGCACAAACTTGCTATCGATGCCCAGAAAGACCAGACTTTTGCCCTGCTCATCAAGGATCATCAATCACTTCGCCGGCAACGCGAGAAGAAGGATCGCACCATCGCTCATCATTGCAAGAAGGTGGCTGACCTCGAGAAGACCATCTAGGAACAAGAAGCTCAGCTTGTAGCAAAAGAAGAAGAAGAGGAAGAAGGTGAAGACATCCAGGGAGATATTCACTCATACCTCAGTGATGACAACGACTACCTGGAGGATGATGCCATGGATTTCTACACTGATGATGACGTCTCCGACTTCATCGATGATGAGTATATGCACTTGATCACTATCATAGGAGTCAGATGTATCGGTCCCACTGTATCTTAGCTTACAGAATGATTCTTAAAACCATCTGTTTTCCTTTCATGTTGTGGTGTGTGTGTTTGTATCGTGTGCTTTGATTAAATGAATGCATGAGAAGGAGTTAGTTTGCAAAACCTGAGTTCAAACTCAAAGTTTTAGCTTTGAAAACAAAACCATGAACCTTAGAACTTTCCCTCTTACCCATTTATCTATCTCAATCTTCAGATGCCTCGTGGAAACCAAGGAGGAAGCAGCTTATCATAGGACCCGATGTTGCAGATTGTACAGATGCTAGTTTTGAACCGTGAAGCTAGTAGAGTAGAGCGCCAAGCCAATCTAGCCACCCTACAACAGATCGCTTAGATGGCCCACAATAATCAAGGCCATGGAAATCAGGATCATCATGGATCCAAACTCAAGAACTTTCAGAATACCAATCCCCCTATCTTCAACAAGTCTGAAGACCTGTTGGATGCTAATGATTGGTTGCATACCATGGAGAATAACCTAGAAGTCGTACGAGTTGACGCCAACGAGAAGGTACTGTTTGCCACCCACTATCTGGCCAGAGATGCAAGAGCCTGGTGGAACAGCACCCGCACAATGAACCACGGTCAAGTGATGACGTGGGAAGCTTTCAAGACCAAGTTCAGCCGCACCCATGTGCCACAAGGTTTAGTCACTCGGATGAGAGATGAGTTCAGAGAATTGAAGCAAGGCAGGATGATGGTAGTGGAGTACCGTGACAGATTTTTGTCCTTAGCAAGATATGCCCCTGATGAGATCAACACTAAAGCCAAGAAGAAGGAGAGATCCTGAACGGACTGCATGATGAGATGCACACGGTGTTAGTCAACATCCATTTTGATGATCTCGAAGAGCTAGTCGACTCTACCATCTAGATGGAAGGGAAGATCAACCAATCAAATGACAACCGCAAGCGCAGAATGATGCATCAGACTGGGTCCCACAATACCCAGAAGTATCGCCCCAATTCTTTTGCAGGGTATGCCCCAAGAAACAATAGACCCCCAATGTCTCGTCCAAGCTACCCCAATCGTAGCGGAGGAAACGTGAAGTCCGGAGTAAACCACAACAACAACGTCGGCAAGTCCAACAACTTCAACCGTGCACCGCCCAAGTCCAACAATAACAACAACAACAATACTGCCCCAACGACTGGAAGCAATACCGTGCCTGTTGCAGCCAAAGACAAGTCTCAGATTACTTGTTTTGAGTGTGGAGTGAAGGTTCACTACTCCAATGAGTGTCCCAAGAAGCTTGCAGTCACCGCCAATGTGAATGCCCCAGCTCAGCGACAACGCCGTGTTCAGCCTGGAAGAAGATTTGCCCCAGGGAATTTTCTCAACCACAACGGCCATCTGTTCCACATGAATGCTGAAGAATCCCAAGAGGCGCCAGATGTCATGTTGGGTATGTTTTCTGTTAACTCAGTATTAGCAAGAGTGTTGTTTGATTCTGGAGCATCGCAGTCGTTCATTACCGAAGAATTTTCATGCACTAGTAAGATTCACCCAACCAAATTGAAGCATGTTATGAGAGTTCAAATACCTGGTTCAACCACCTAAGCTAGAAAAATTTGCAAGGTTGTACCTATCAGAATACATGGGATAGATTTTTATGCCAATCTAATAGTACTTGGAACCAAAGGTTTGGAAGTAGTACTAGGAATGGATTGGATGTCGAAACATAAAGGATTGATCGACTGTGCCAAGAAAGCCATCACCATGACCAGTAGCTCTAGAGTACCAGTAGAGCATGTATCTGAAACCTTGCCCCACCAGTTCAAATGCAACAAGAGTCTAGCCCTACCCACCATAGACCAAGTCAGAGTAGTCTGTGAATACCCCGACATATTCCCAGATGAATTGCCCGGTATGCCCCGAGATCGGGATATCGAGTTCATTATTGAACTAATTCCTGGAACTGGACCCATAGCTTAGAGACCTTATAGCATGAACCCATCAGAGTTATTGGAGCTGAAGAAGCAACTTGATGCTATGCTAGAGAAAGACTTGATTCAACCAAGCGCATCGCCATGGAGATCGCCTGTTTTGTTTGTCGACAAGTAAAATGGAGGCAACCGTTTGTGCACAGATTACCGGAAGCTAAATGATGTAACCATCAAGACAAGTACCCACTGCCAAAGATAGAGGATCTGTTTGATCAGTTGACTGGTGCTAGAGTGTTCTCTAAGATTGATCTTAGAACTAGTTATCATCAACTCAAGATTCGTGCAACGGATATTCCAAAGACTGCCTTTACCACTAGATATGGATTGTATGAGTATATGGTCAGTTTTTGGGATTAACCAATGCCCCCACTTATTTCATGAATCTCATGAATAAGATTTTTATGAACTTTTTAGATATGTTTGTCGTTGTGTTTATCGATGATATTCTTATCTATTCCAAGTCATAAGAAGACCATGAGCAACATCTGAGAATCATCCTTAAAACCGTTAGAGAGCATCAGTTGTATGCCAAGTTCAACAAATGTGAGTTTTGGCTGAAAGAAGTAGGATTCCTCGGACATATTGTGTCTGCAGGAGGAGTCATTGTTGATCCCGCCAAGATAAAAGATGTTGAAGAATGGGAAGCCCCAACCACGCAAACCCAAGTCCGTGCATTTGTCGTATTAGCGGGATATTACCGCAAGTTCGTAGAAGGATTTTCGAGCATTGCAAGACCGATGACCCAATTGTTGAAGAAAGACAAGAAGTTTGATTGGACCGACAAATGTGAAGCAAGTTTCCAAGAGCTCAAGAAGAGATTGATTTCAGCCCCAATGATCATGCCAGATATCAAGAAGCCTTTTGATGTGTATTGTGATGCATCTAAGATTGGTCTCGGATGTGTGTTGATGCAAGAAGGCAAAGTCATAGCATATCTGTCTCGACAACTGAAGAAACATGAGCAAAACTACCCTACCCATGATCTTGAACTAGCAGATGTAGTTTTAGCTTTGAAGACATGGCGTCCTTACCTTATGCGTAATCATTGTGAGATTTATTCAGATCACAAGAGCTTAAAGTATATTTTCACTCAGAAGGAGCTGAATATGAGGCAAAGGAGATGGATAGAGTTAATCAAGTATTATGACCTTGACATTCACTATCACCCCGGCAAATCCAATGTGGTAGCGGATGCTCTTACGAGATTGCCATGTAGGTTAAACACCATGATCAAAGAGAACCAGCCAAGTTTGCATGAAGAATTGGAGCAGTTTAGAACGGAGCTTTTTAGCAAAGGATATTTAGCGAGTATTGAACTTCAACCCACTTTGATTAGCAAAATCAATGAGGCCCAGAAGGGAAATGCAAGTATCGACGGAATCAAGCGATGTATCGGTACAGGAAAGGTACCTGGATTCACCAAAGATGAAGAAGGAGTTTTGTGGTACAAAGGACGTATCTGTGTGCCAGCAGATTCGGAGCTGAAGCAAGTTATCATGCAAGAAGCTCATGATACTCTTTATTCTATCCACCCCGAAGGAACAAATATGTATCAGGATTTGAAGGAGCAATTTTGGTGGCATAAGATGAAGAGAGAAATCGGAAGCTACATCGCCAAGTGTGATATCTATCAGAGAGTCAAAGCGAAACATCAGAGACCCACAGGACTGTTGCAACCATTGTAGATTCCGGAATGGAAATGGGATTCCGTCGGAATGGACTTTATCACCGGTTTGCCTACATCTAGTAGGGGAAATGACTCAATCTGGGTCATAGTTGATAGACTGTCCAAGGTAGCCCATTTTATACCGGTAAAGACAACCTACCAGAGTTCGAAGCTAGCAGAGTTGTACATTGCTAGAATTGTTAGTTTGCATGGAACCCCCAAGACTATAGTGTCAGATCGAGGAACCCAATTTACCTCGAGATTTTGGCAGAAAGTCTAAGAAGGATTAGGGACCAAGTTGAATTTCTGCATAGCTTATCACCCATAGACCGATGGACAGACTGAAAGAGTCAACCAAATCTTAGAAGATATGTTGAGAGCTTGTGTGTTACAGTATGGATCAAAATGGGAAGATTGCCTGCATTTCGTAGAATTCTCATACAACAACAGTTATCAAGCCAGTTTGCAAATGGCCCCATTTGAGTTGTTATATGGAAGGAAGTGCCGTACCCCCTTGAATTGGTCGCAAGTAGGAGAGAGTCAGATTTTCGGACCCGACATCCTACGATAAGCCGAACAGAAGGTTCACAAAGTCTGTGAGCACCTCAATACCGCCCAATCCAGACAAAAGAGTTATGTTGACAAGACACATAGAGACCTGACTTTCAATGTCAGAGATTTTGTGTATCTCAAAGTTTCGTTGTTGAAAGGAATGCAGCATTTTCAGCTGAAAGTAAAATTACCCCTAGGTATATTGGACCCTTCAAGATTCTGAATCATCGAGGAGAAGTATCATATCAACTGGAACTGCCAGAGGAGATGTCAGCCATCCATAATGTGTTCCATATCTCGTTACTTCGCAAATGCTTAGAAGTGTTGGAGAAGACCGAAGTGTTCAAGAACATCGATCACTGAGCCATTGATATCAAATAGGATTTGACGTACCGTGAAGTGCCCATCCGTATCTTGGAAGAAGCCTTCAGAACCACCAGGACTCGGAGTATCAAATTTCTCAAGATCCAATGGAGAAACCATACCGAAGAAGAAGCTACTTGCGAGCGAGAAGATTACATTAGGACTGAGTTTCCAGATCTCTTTAGTTCCTAGTTTTTCTTAAATCTCGGGACGAGATTTTGTTTAAGGGGGGAAGGTTTGTAACATCACAAATCTTTAAGTAAGGTTATTAAGATCTAATCACCCAATTTAGGGTTAACAAAAACTTTTTATTATTAAAATAATTACTAATGCATGTGTTTGTTGCATTAGTATAGTATTGTGTGTAAATGCCATGTTTGATTGTTCTAAATGATATGAAATGGTTTAAAGGTGAATGCCACATCATCTAGATCATTTACAAACAAAATCCAAAGAAAAAGAAATCAAATAAGATTAAATAATGCAAATGGTCATTTTGACAATTTTAATCCACTAGGCCACTTTAGGTGTTTCTAGTAGTCAATTTCAAACAGAAACTTTCTCAACTATTTCCACCCCTTGTAGAGCAAGTAAATATGTACCAAGGCCCACTTTACACACTTACGAAAACATCTAGCAAAGCAATTTAAATGGCATTTGAAATGGAATCCAATGCATATGAGAAGATCCCACTTTCTCAAAAACCCACCAAACCAACTCCACTTGACAATCCCAAGCAAGCATAGATCACCAAGCATAAGTTTAGATCACACACCAAAATTCTTTTCAAAATTCGAAATTAAATTTCTTGCGGCCATTTGATCGAACACCTAGTAGACAAAATAAATATGGCCTAACAATTACTGTTTTAGAGTAGTGATTAAGCACCACTAAGGCCTCAATCCACGCCCCTGGCCTCCCCCAGTTCGAACCATGCCATCAAAGAGCTAGCCCTTAGCCGATTGCAGCAGTGCCGAGCCACCCGAGCGCCATGCCTGCCGGTCGAGGATGGACCGCTCCCAGCAGACCGCCCTGCTCTCTCCCGTGATGCCTAGGACGATCGCCGCACCCTACCGCCCCTCTCTGTCCCTTCTCC
This sequence comes from Avena insularis, assembly GCA_023614405.1. Taxonomy (NCBI): domain Eukaryota; kingdom Viridiplantae; phylum Streptophyta; class Magnoliopsida; order Poales; family Poaceae; genus Avena; species Avena insularis. Next base: position 109,500,030 of record CM042692.1, read on the forward strand.
GAGCGCTGCCATGCCATGGACCACCACAGAACAGCCGCGCCCCATGCGTCTGTGCCATGTCGAGCACGCGCCAGAGTGCTGCACCCGACCAACCAGCACAGACCGCAGCTCGCGTGCACTGCCTCGCCACGACCCCAGGAAGCGCCCAGACATGCCCATGCGCCGCCGCTTGACCCACAGCCATCATGTGCCGCGTCGAACACCGCTTCTGCCATGCAGAGCATCGGACGCTCCCGACCAAATCCCACTGCCCCTAGCTGCACTTTTAAGCCATAGAGGACCGCTAGGGAGCAATACGTCCACCGCAGCTCGTAGCCATGCCTATAGCGACCAGACGAGGCGATATTCTTGCCGCAGTCCCTATCAGAGGCCTCCCCCAGCCTCAGTCCTCACACCATCTCACTCCCCTCTCGCCACTGACCATCCCACACTTCTCCCCGGAGCCAATCGAGACCTAGTTCGCTGGAATTTCGCGGGAGCTTCCCACAGCAGAGGAGAAGAGACGCCATTGATTGCGACTACCCTAGGAGCCGTCGCGACCACGCCTAGAACCGCCGTCATCTACCATCCTGAACACCCCTGTCGCTAAGCCTAGCTAGAGCCCTGGTAAGCCCCCACGTACCGCCACCATGCCGTGTTAGGGTTTTCACTCGCCGGAGCTATTCACCGAAAAGGATGCACCACGACGGTAGATCTCGTTCTCATCGTAGCGCTGAGATTGCCCCGTATCGCTTCGTGTTAGATGAGCCGCTGACGTGCGGGACCCCCTGTTAGTCGCCCTCTACGCCGCAGAGCGCCACTGGGTCATCCCGTTAGTTTTCCTGCGCCTGTCCACAGATTCAAATAAATATTTTTCCATTTCGGTTTAAACTAGATTCTATGCCTAGATTCAAAAATCCATTCAGAGAGTTTCACTTAACCAAATTGCATGATTCAAATTTTGCTAGAAATATAATTAAAATATCTATCCAAGCCCGTTGGATTTTAATCAAATGGAGTAAGAGATCACATATAGCAAAAATAACAAGACAGAGACATTTCTACATTCAAACATTTTTCAAAAATCAACCATAATAGCTTTTGAGTTGATTCCCACTCTCAAAAATCCCATTTGACAATACCTAACTGAATATGTAATAATATTTAGGTTTGCATGCAGTGACTTTGGACTAGTACCAAAATAATGCTATTAGGGCATTTCTAGTCACTTTAAATCTATTAAAGAATAATCTTAAACTTTGTAAAATGTGACCAACCCTTTAAATCTCATTCCCATGTATTAGAATATGTGGTGATGACATGTGTCCACATGATCCCATATTTTAATTGGAGAATATTAAATCTTAAATATTTTCAATGAGTAGAAATTACTTTTCTCAAATAAAATAAATGAAACTAGTTCTTTAAATCTTGTGATGAGTGTAATGATTCTAGATCATCAAGTGTGTGCATTAGTGTGCTAAATAGACTTAGTTAAGTATTTTTTTGTGATTGTGTATCTCGTATTTTATTTATAGACGATAGTACTGACCAAGTCTACGAGGAGGAGGAGTTCTACCCCGAAGAACACGAGGAGAATTTCAACCACTACACCAATCAAGGCAAGCCATCACTATATGCAAGTTAACCTAAGCAAGATGCATTAGTCATGCTTGGTTATACATTTTGATGTATACCCATCTCAAGTTTTACTTGCCAGCTTTACTTTTGCTTTACTAAAGTTTCTTTACCTGTAGTAATGCTTTGTGAGATTTTTGGAAAGTAGTATAGATAGCATAAAGAGTATAAAACTTGGCCTATACTAGATGTCATTCTATGGCATGAGATTGAGATTAGCATCCCACCTTACTGAACACTCTTAACCTTAGTTTCTAGTGCTAAGAAGAAAACTGGATCACTTTAGATAGGAATACTTGGTGAAAATGCTTATGAAAACCTTGGAATGATGAGTCATTCTATTGAGATGTTTTGACATGTGTTGATAAACACAAATGGTTTATGATGATGAAAATGTTGAGGCATGAGCCTTAGCCCTTCATAAAAATTGATGTTTGGGTTCGGATGCGATACCATTCCAATTTTACCGTACAACTGAATTGGGTAAGGCTTAGCCGGAAGTTTATATGCATTAGTATGGGTTCCCTCACGGAAGAGGTTTGAGCTGAGGCTACCTCTTGATGATGTCCACCTATGTAGTGCCCAGGATGGCAGATGGCCATGGCTGGGAGGCCAAGCTCATAGGAGAGGTGCTTATACTAGAGTGTGTAAAGGAAAGGTTATGATTGATTATCCGCATACTAAGTATGATGATTCAGGGTTATCCCTGATGGATGTATCGAATTTTGTGGTGAAATTGTACCACCTCTGTAGAGTATTAAACTATTCGAATAGCCGCGTCCATAGTCATGGATAGTTGGAGTGGCCATACTGTTCCGGCGTCAGATGTTTTCAAAATGACTTGTGAAATGAATTGTGACTTGACTTGACCACAACAGGGTTGTGACTATGAAAACTATGTTCCCAACTTAAGTGATTTAGAACTTTATTTTACCTTTCTTTGTTTCTGAATTCAGCTTAGGTTTCAAATTTAGCTTTGCAAATAAACTTAGAGCTTAGCATTCCTACTAGAACTACCTTACTGGTTAGTGATAGTTTGCGAGTACTTAAAGAGGACTCATGGCTTTGTCCCTGGCTATTCCCGTGGCTAGACTATGAGGAGGACTATCAGGAGGAAGGACAGCAGGACGGCTATGACAACTAGGATCATCTCCCATCGTTAGCATTGCCTGTGACACTAAAGATGGAGCCCACCGCTATGCTTATTATTCCACTACTTGTTTGTATTAAGACTAGATCATGAGATCCTTTATTTGTGTAAGACCTTATTATAGTTTGTAATGGATGATGTACTGTGATATCCAATCTGTTATGTCTCACAAAAATGGTAATCTTGGGATTGCAATGTATGGCATAACAGGCATCTGGGATTAAAAATCCGGGTGTTGACAATACCATCCGCTCCTTCTTTATATAAATGTGGGTCATCCCAAAAATAATGCCTCAAATCGTCAAAGTACTTCCTTCTTTGCTGAGCTGGAAAAGTTGGAGGCAAGTACTTGGAGACAATAAAGTTAGCATAATCAACATACCAAGGGCTCCCTCGCGAGCTTACCCCTACTACAGCGAACTATTCATTTGGGAAACTATCATTAACAGGCATAGGATCAAAAGAGATGTTTTCCAATCGAGATAATTTATCAGCAACAGGATTTTTAGCACCTTTCCTATCTACAATATGTAGGTCAAACTCCTGTAAGAGCAGCACCCATCTAATAAGCCTAGGCTTAGCATCTTTCTTCGTCATAAGGTACTTAATAGCAGCATCATCAGAATGAATGGTAACTTTTGAGTCAACAATATAAGGTCTAAACTTATCACAAGCAAAGACAACAGCTAAGAATTCTTTTTTAGTAGTAGCATAATTCTTTTGAGCAGCGTCAAGAGTCTTACTAGCATAATGGATAACATTTAACTTTTTATCTATTCGTTGCCCAAGGATAGCACCTACAGCAAAATCACTAGCGTCACACATTATTTCAAAGGGTAAGCTTCAATCAGGTGGTTGAATAATAGGAGCAGTAGTTAAAGCCTTCTTAGAGTTTCAAAATCTTCCTTACAATCATCATCAAAAACAAAGGGTACATCCTTTTGAAAAAGATTAGTGAGGGGTTTTCATATCTTAGAGAAATATTTAATAAACCTCCTATAGAAACTAGCATGACCAAGGATACTACGAATACCTTTGACATCTCTTGGACAGGGCATTTTCTCAATTGCCTCAACTTTAGCTCTATCAACTTCTATGCCTCTTTCAGAAATCTTATGTCCAAGGACAATCCCTTCATTCACCATGAAGTGGCATTTCTCCCAATTCAGAACAAGATTAGTTTCTTCACATCTCTGCAAAACTTTATCAAGGTTGTGCAGGCAAATATCAAAAGAAGTTCCATAGATGGAAAAGTCATCCATGAACACTTCCACAATTTCCTCACAAAAACCATGAAAGATAGCAGACATGCATCTTTGAAAAGTGGCAAGAGCATTACACAGTCCAAAAGGCATACGTCTATAAGCATAGGTTCCATAAGGGCATGTAAAACTAGTTTTTTCTTGATCTTGTTGTTTAACAACAATTTGAGAGAAACCAGAGTATCCATCAAGAAAACAAAAATGGGTCTTTTTAGGCAACCTTTCTAACATTTGATCAATAAAAGGTAATGGGTAATGATATTTCTTAGTAACTTTGTTATCTTTTCTGAAATCAATGCACATCCTATAACCTACTACTATTCTTTGGGGAATAAGCTCATCATTATCATTAGGCACAACGGTAATTCCCCCTTTTTAAGGACACAATGAACAGGACTAAGCCATTCACTATCAACAATAGGGTAAATAATACCAGCATCAAGGAGTTTTAATACCTCGTTTCTTACCACTTCCTTCATCTTAGGATTTAAACGACATTGGTGCTCTACCACTGGCTTTGCATCTGGTTCTATATTAATAGCATGCTAACATATAGTGGTAGAAATCCCCTTTAAATCATCCAGAGTATAGCCCATAGCCCCTCGGTGTTTCTTCAATACCTCCAATAATCTTTCCTCTTCCTTCCCTAAAAGTTTAGAACTAATAATAACAGGATATATTTTATTATCATCAATGTAAGCATACTTAAGATCGTTAGGTAAGGGTTTTAAATCAAAGACCGAATCCTTTTTAGGTGGCAACGTGGTACCCAAATCTACCACAGGCAAGTTATGCTTAAGCATCTTAGGTTGACGACGGAGAATCTCGTCAATCTCATTTCTTTCTTCCATGAAGATTTCACTTTCATGGTCTTCCATAAATTGCTGCAAAGCATTGTTAGGAGTAAGAGAAATAGAAGCAAGTTGTTCAACTCTAAAATCCTCATTATGGGTTTCATTTTCACAAGGTTCTTTAGTAAATTTCAAAAAATTAAACTCATAAGATTCCCCGTCAAATTTAGTTAAATTTTTCTCCCTTTTGCAGTCAATAATGGCTCCACAAGTACTCAAGAAAGGTCTACCAAAAATCATAGGATATGTTTTACTAGCAGCTGAACAAAGTACTAGAAAATCAGCAGGATATTTAGTCTTACCACAAAGAACTTCCATGTCTCGTACAATACCAATTGGAGAGATGGTCTCTCTATTAGCAAGGTGAATAACCACATCAATCTCTTCTAGTTCACAAGGACTGATTTCATGCATAATTTCTTTGTAAAGGTTGTAAGGAATAACACTTGAACTTGCATCAATATCACATAAACCGTAATAGCAATGATCACCAATTCTAACATAAAGCATAGGGACACTAGCCTTTTTAGTTCTATTAGGATGTGAGACAATATTAGAAGCATCCTCACAGAAGACTATGTGTCCATCTTCTACACTTTTAGTGACAAGGTCTTTCACAATTGCTATAGCAGGTTCAATGTTTATTTGTTCATCAGGTTTTATAGTTCTCTTTGCACTTTTATTGATTACACTAATTATCATAGGATGATCCTTTACCTTATCTGGGAAGGGTATTTTCTCGATATAAGGTTCAGGTAGGATGTGATCAACAGTGCAAAATTCAGTACTCCTAACAGGAACACAATCAACAATATCTTTATATGGTGCATGATACTTGTTCCACCCTTTTTCGGAATTTCAATATAGGAAGCAAAAGCCTTAAAACAATTTGTAATAACTTGAGAATCAAGACCATAAGCATTACTAATATTTTGAAAGTCATTAGTTCCGATAAAAGATTCAATGCATTCATAATCATAATTTATACCTGGCTTCCTTCCTTCGTCATTCTCCCATGCTTCAGCATTGTCTTGAATACGGTCTAGAAGATCCCATTTAGCTTCTTCTTCCATGCGAGTGAATGATACAGCACAAGAGGCATCGAATAAATCCTTATCATGAAGAGAAAGCCTTGTATAAAAGTTATTGATAATAATATTGTTAGGGAGCTCATGAATGGGACATTTGAGCATTAGTAACTTCAATCTCCCCCAAGCTTGAGCTGTACTCTCTCCATCAAGAGGCCAAAAGTTGTATATTTGATTTTGATCTTTATGAATCTCACTAGGAGGATAAAACTTTGAATAAAAGAGAGGCACTATTTCCTCCCATTCAAGAGCTTGACCATTCTTCAGCAGCTTATACTATTCCTTAGCTCTTCCTTTTTGTGATAATGAGAATAACTTCTTCTTGACTTGATCTGTTGTAATACTTGCACACTTGAACAACCCGCATAATTCGTGTATAAAGAGCAAATGATCACCTGGATGGCAGTTCCATCTCCAACATAATAGTTATCCATAACACGATCAATAATTCTTGTAGGTATTTTAAAAGTATCATTCTCAGCAGGTGGTGGTTCATCTTCTACCTTAACTATGGTAGTAGCATTACGAAATAAGAAACTTAGCGAATTATCCATATTGAAAATAAAGCAACTAACAGAAGTAAAAAATACTCATAGTAGAAGTTTCCTTTACTAGTTCCACTCTCCAATAGCGCTTCACTCCCGGCAACGGCGCCAGAAAATAGTCTTGATGACCCACAAGTATAGGGGGTGTATTGCAGTATTTTCGATAAGTAAGAGTGTCGAACCCAATGAGGAGCAGAAGGTGTTGGAGAACGGCTTGGAGCAAGAATTCTCTGTAAATACTTAGCAAACGGATTTTTAGGGGGTTTTGATAATGAGGTAAATAAAGTGCAAGTAAATAAAAGACAATAAGAATAAATGCAACAAGGGGCCCAATCCTTTCTTTAGCAAAGGACAAGCCGGTTGTATTACTTAGGATGACCAAATGTTCTCGAGGACACATGGGAATATCGTCAAGTGCTTTCGCTTCATATAGTTGATTAATCTTCTTTAGTTTCCTAAGTGTTGTGTGGGTGAACCTGTGCTAATGTACCGACCTTCCTTGGACTAATACATACTTATGATTATACCCCTTGCAAGTCCACAAGTATAAGAAAGTAATTAAGGTAGAAACCTAACCACAACTTTAAACTCTAAGACTCTGATGTCCCTTGTGCAAAGGTTTCCTAACGAGGGTTCAGGTTTCTGTCACTCTGGCAACCCCTACGATTAGTAGCCAAATACACAATGCATTCCCCTAGGCCCATAAAGGTGAAATGTCATGTAGTCGACATTCACATGACACCACTAGAAGAAATACACCACAACTTAAATATCAAACCATTGAATCTTTCTCAACACAACTCCACTAATAACAACATGACTTCTCCCATGTCCTCAAGAACTAAACAAACTACTCAAAAGAGATCATATGGATCAAGATCAGAGATGATATAATGGTATGTAACAATTTGAACATAAACAATAATTCAATGGTTCACTCAATAGCATCAACTACAAGGAGTAATCAATACCTGGAAAGTTTCCCCTAAGAACTATGCAAGATTCAACCCAATTGTTACAGCGGTATGGAGTGGTGATGATGGTGGTGATGGAGATGATGGTGGTGATGATGATTATGATGATCCCGATGAAGTCCAGCTTGATGGTGGTGTTGATGGCGACGATCTCCCCTCTCCAGGAAGGAATTCCCCTAGCAGAATTCTGTCTGCTGGAGAGATCTTTCTCTCTCTGTAGTTTTCCGCCCTATAGAGGCGGCAGAATATTTCTGTGGTCGCTCCTTTAGTCTTAGGGTTTTGGGAGGATAATATACGCCAGAGGGGAGAGCCTGGAGTGGGCCAGGGCAGCCACACCACCTGCTGGCGTGGCCTAGGGTTGCCCGCGCCAGGGGGTGGTGTGGGCCCCCTATGGCCCATATCCGCTTCCCCTTCTAGCAATCTTTTTCTTCTAGAAAAATAGAATTTTCCATGTATTTTCCCGGATTTTCTGATCTTCGCGAATTTTGCCTCCAAACAACACCTTTTCCATCAGAATCCTGACTACAGTGGTCCATGCTCCAAAAGTCATCAACCATGTAAAAACAGATGAAATAACATAAGTATCATCTCTTAATATGAAATATATAAATGAATAATAGTAAATTATGATACAGAATAGTGATGCAAAATGGACGTATCACTCACCACTGATTACTATATAGAATTTCGCTCGTCGGACGATGTTCGGCTCAAAACTTTGTCTTCGGGTAATTTTATTTCTACCAAGAATTCGCGGTAGAGTTTTGTTCAGCTAGGAATTATAGCCAAAACTGCTATGAGCGGTGAGTCAGATTTGGACGGATACTCCTCATCAACTCCTGTGATAGAGAGAACTTGAGGTGCTCTAGAAAAGAGCCATCCAGGATCTTTTTCTGTGCAAAGCCTATTATTGATAGTGCATCTGCTTCCTCGTTATCTGTTTAGGGAATGTGTTGAGCTTCAAACCCTTTGAATGATTTTGCTAATTCATCCATGATAGCTCGATATGCTGCCATGTGCTTACTTACCCTACAGTGATTGGATACTTGCTAAGCAACTAAATCCGAGTCTCCGTAGCACATGAGTCGGTGAATGCCGATGTCTTTTGCAATTTGAATTCCATGTAGCAGGGCTTTATATTCGGCAATTTTATTGGCCGCCGTGAAGTGAATATGCAACACATAGAATAGTTTCTCTCCTTGGGGTGACTTGAGTACCACGCCAGCTCCTGAGCCCTCGAGAGCTTTCGACCCGTCAAAGTGCAAGGTCCAATATTCTAAATCTGGGACACTAATATTTTCGACCGTGTCCATCCAATCAGCGATGAAATCGGAAAGTAGTTTGGACTTAATCATTGTGCGCAGTTTATACTCAATGTCAAAAGTAGCTCAATTCCCCACTTATCAACACGTCATGTGGAATCGCTATTATTGATTATGTCTCTCATGGGAGCTGTGCTCACCATGGTAATCTTGTGCTCTTGAAAATAGTGTCATGTCTTTCTGGATGCGAAGAATACACCATATGCTAACTTTTTGTAATGAGGATACCATTGTTTTGATTCTGTCAGAACCTCGTTGAGGTAGTAAGTCGGACACTGCACCAATTGTTCATTTTTTCCTCCGATCGTTCCACCACCGTTACAATGCTGACGACTCTGTTTTTTGTAGAAATGTAGAGCAACATGGGTTCCTGAGGTTCCGGTGCTGCAAGGATAAGGCGGATGAAAGTACGACTTTCAGGTCTTGGAGTGCAGCCATAGCTTCGTCGCTCCAGACGGATTTCTTGGTCTTCTTCAAGAGCTTGTATAATAGTGTGGCTCTTTCATCGAGTCGGCTTACGAACCTACTAACCATAGCAATGCAACCAGTAAGATGTTGTACGTCCTTCAGGCGAGTTGGCCTGGTAATGTTGAGTATAGCCTTTATCTTGTCCCGATTCACCTCTATGCCTCTCTGAGATACGATGAAACCTAACAATTTTCTGGGCGGACTTCTGAAGGAGCACTTCTTCGAGTTAAGCATTATGTTATATTTTTGCAGATTTGTGAACGTTTCCTCCAAGTTGGAAATTAGAGTTTCCTTGTTTTTGGACATCACAGCTATATCATCCACATATGCATCTACACTGCATATGATTTGATCATGGATGCAATGCTGCATAGTGCGCCGGTACGTAGCTCATGCGTTTTTAGCCCGAAAGGCATAGTTACATAGGAGAAGGTTCCAAAGGGGCTGATGAACGAAGTCTTTAATTTTTTGACTCCTTCATGCGTATTTTGTGATAACTGGAATATGCACCAAGAAAGCATAGGAGTTCATAGCCTTCTGGGGAGTCGATAACTTCTTCGATTCTTGGCGGAGTGTAACATCCCATCTTTTGCACCCATGTTTGTATAGTTAGAAGTCTAGAAAAATTAGGGGGTAATAAAACTTTTAGGACTTGTTAGCATATGTTGCTTGCTTAGTATGTATGCATGATCATGTGTGCTTCCCATGTCATCTTGATGTTTTTCCATGCTAGTTATGTCCTTGAGTGTTTACATGCTTAGAATTGCTATATTAATATTTGGTCACATCTAGGAACACTCCTTGCTTGAATCTTGGAAGCTAGAGCAAAACCCCTCAAAATTTTCCTAAGTCATAAATAGCTTAACAAGTTCCATTTTTGGATGAAGAATGTGAGCTAACCATAAATCCTTTTCGCGATACAAATACATGGAATTGTACCTTGTCATGATCACTTCAAAGCCCACTCCTAACCTTGGTCAAACTAGAACCTGAGACCACTTGCATGCAAGCTTTTCTTCACTAGTTGAATAACATGATTTGGTCACCTTATTTTTGTGCCAACTTTGGAGATTTCTTGCAAGCCCTTGGGATGGTTTCAGGAAGCAAACCATACCTGCAGATGTTTACCTAACCACCCTCTTCGAACCCCAACCTCTCCCCTAGCAATTGGTGACTCGAGCCTGATGATATCATCAACCAAAGTAGCCACCCGAGCCAACCTGCTCTAGATCACACAACCTCATGTCTCTACGTCCCCACACATGCAGCGACCCAGCACCTTGATTTGGCACGATTCAAATGTGCCATCGTGCACCACACCAAAACCCCAAGTCATCCCTGCACATCACCTAGACCGCGAGAGAGAGAAGGCAGCAAGATTGCCTCTATCTAGCTCGACCGATGAACCAGCCGGCACGCAGCTCGTCTACCGCACCTAGGCCCACGCTGCAGCGCATCAACTCCCCAGGCATCGTCCCTCACCTCCCCCTGCTCTCCCACAACCCCCGCTACCCCAAACATATCCGGCCACGTCAGTCTGGCCACGTCGCGTGCCCTGCCTCACTGTGTCTCCCCGGTGCCAAACGACACCGTCCCGTGCTGGAGATGTTTCTTCTCGCCTCCCCAGCAGTCCTGCGTAGAACCCCGTGTAATGCCCCGACCAGCCCAGACCCTAGATGGATGTGACCATTCGGTCGAGCACTTGGCGTGCACATCACCATCTTTGCACCTTGCGCCCGCTCGAGGCCACACACCAAAAACCCGGGACCCAGCGGCTCTCTCTTCATGCAGAGCCACACCCCACCGCCACGGTGAGCCAATCCCCGCCCTACAAACCCACGCCGCGATCCACCTACACCATGTGCACCGTGGGCGCCCTCACTCGAATTTAAAACACCCGAACCGCCCCAGATCACTCCAACCGCATCCATTCGTCCCCCATCCTCCACCACACCACCCCAAGAGCAAAGGCGATCTCGCTTGGCCTCTGTAGTACCACCCGCTCGTTTCACCACCGCGATACCGAAGGAGGAATGTGAAGTTTGCCATCACAGTGCTCTCCCTCTCCCCTAGCCCGTCTCACCACCATGTTGTCTCGCTCCCTCCTTGATAATGCCACCATCCCCTTTTGCAGGAACCGCTCGAGGCTGCTGGATTGGAAACATGAGCACCTAAGCCTAAGAGCACATCCCCGGTCACACCTAGAGCCAAATCCACCCTCGCCACCCCTCGACCAAGTCTCCGCCGTGTGCCGCTTCGAACCAGACAACCCCTACCCCTCTCCTCCCCTGGGTAAGCCGCCTCGACCCCTCTCTGCAGTAGCTAGGGTTACCACCGCCGGTGTCCCTTTCCCACGAGGAAGACGAAACCGATCCATCAGATCTAAATGAGATCTAATTGCCCAGAGTTCCCCATACCCCTTCACGTTGCCCATCCACTAACACGCGGGGCCCTAGTAGGGATTTTAAATCCTTGACTCCCGTGCAGGCCACCATGAAAACGGGACGGCCTAGCCCTGTATGGGTCACAACCCTTACCACCACCAGCCCCTTGTCTTTTTATTTTTGGCCATTTAATTTCCTAGAAAGAATGATGTAGCTTTAAATTCATCAAATATTCCCTATTCAACCTTTCAGCTTTATTCAATTTTTTCCTGATAGCTTATGTTTTTGTCTAACACCTTGCACTAGAATCTTAGTGGCCAAATAGTACTGTTTACACTATTAAATGCTTAGTTTTGTCTCTGTAAATCATAAAAGTGTGAAACAACTTCTTATGCCTTGTAAATGATCATACATGTCCAACAAAATTGGATTTACACAATTTAGACTTGTTTAGCTCTTGTACTAATTTCCCAAGTTTGGAACAAAAGATTGTTAGATAAATTCTATGACCTACTATAGACACCTTTTCAAGGTGGGACCAACTCCTGGAGTTTTTCCTCTATAAGTAGTACCCATCCTAGAAGGGTTTAATTTTTGGTGCATTATGTTTGTCCTGGGAATTATTTTTCTACTGCTAGTCTTGTTTTCAGTAATTTAATTGTTAAAAATCAACCATGATAGCTAAAAATGAGTTTCCAGTTCGATTGGAATGATATTGTCAACTCCTTTCCATAAATATAGAATTTGCTACCTGTTCATCTACACAATATGGTCGAGTCTCTTATTTAGGTGTTTAACTAGTGCTTGTTGAAAAAATCACCCTAAGTTCTTGGTATGAGCTTTTGAATTGATTCCAGTGGCATTAGTTTGATATGATCAATAGCTTCATGTGTGTAGATTGGTTTGCTATTTTGAGTACCTAAACTGTACTATTTGTTGTGTTTACCTTGTGGTTGATGTATGGTTGTTGTTGTTTGTTCTTTCTTCTTTTGCGACGATAGAAACAAACAAGGACGAGTATGAGGATGGTGATTGGGAGGATTTTGAAGAAGAAGAACAGAGGCAAGTTGCCAACCAAGGCAAGCCACCTGCATACTTATGAGACTTGTCCTATCTTTTACTTTATGCATATCTTGTTTTACCTATTTATGAAAATGCATAGTTTTGCTCTATATATTTCTATATCTTGTATTGGTTTGGCTCCTCCAAACCCATACTTATGGTACTATTTAGTACATCCTTGGACACACCTACTTACCCACTTGTATATTAAGGTGATGTTTTACGCCACGACCCTCCTTGGAGACCCCTTTTTAGCCTACATAAAACTCTAGGTTGGGAACCCGGAAAGAGAAAGGCTTTGTAAAGGTTTTGAATGAAAACCATGGCAAGTCCTCAGAGAGTCTTGCAAGAAAGGAAAGGTTTTATTTCACAAAATTCTGAAGGAAAGAGAAGGTAAAAATGTTTACAAAAACGCACCCGGTTCTATGTAGTTTTGCCCGAAAAATTATCCCATACAACCACACTACTCCTGAATGGGAAGGGGCTTGGCCTGAAGGTTGTCCGCTCTGATATAAGTTGCCTCACAACTACTACAATGGATCTCGATCCCAGAGGCTAGGCCTTCTCCTGTAAAGGTCCATGTGAGACATCGACCTGGAGAAGGAACGAACTGTCTATGGGCAGCCATGCATTAATATGAGCCCCTCATTGAAAGCGCCCACTTTGTGCAGTGTAAAATGCGCTCCGGTTGGTCCACGGTACCCAACGTCCCAGTCTTGAGGGGGATAACTCATAGGGTAGGCTCTTTTATTAGAGTAGACCTCCCAAAGGTCTTATTTGATTATCCGAACCCCACAGTCATAGCCGGTTGGGAAGGTTGCTGCTTAGCGGTGTGGGTTTGGCTTTCAAAACATTTTAGAAAGATGTTTTGACCATGGGATGGTTTGAAGGTATAAATGTATGTCCATGGGATGGTCAGAAATGAGGTAGGTGTTGGTCATGGGATGACCGGAAGGAAAGCAAATGGGTGACCCCCTCCTAGTAGTACAAGTTTATCAACTGCTTTCTAAAATGGTATATAAAAATTGTTCCATAAATTTGTGTAGTGATATATCTACAAGAGAAGTTATTCTCGAAAGAACCCCTTTTTGGAGCCATCCTATCCATAGCCATATTGCATGCTCTTTATTTATTCTCTTGTTATGGTGGTTTGCGAGTACATTCAAAAGTACTCAGTAGCAATGTCCCTGGCTATCTACTTGTCCAGACTATGAGAAGGATGATGGAGACAATGGAGGTTACAATGACGGCTTCCCGAACTAGGGCATTACTCCGAGTTAGGCACCTGTTGGGATATGGCTTGACTTGGGTCTTTCGCGTTTAGATGTTCCGCTATTACTATGCATTTGTGCCCATCGTGGCAATTATGTAAGACTATTTATGTAAGACTTGTTGTATTCCGTACTGTAACGGATGTGTACTTTGATACTATGTCGGTTATGCTCCATGATGCACTGATCATGGTATCATGGTGGTTTGCATAAATGGTAATCTCGGATGTTAATCCGGGGTCGCCACATAGAGCAAACGGATCCTTGGGGCAAGCCTTGTTCAAGGTAGTATAATCGACACACATTCTTAAATCAGTGGTGTCCCCTTTAGGGACCATTACAGGATTGGCCAACCACTCAGTGTGGATGAACTCTTCGATGAATCTGGCTAATTCTAACCGGGCTAGCTCCTTAGTTATAGCTTTCCACTTTTCATCGCCAAAACACCGTAAGGACTATTTGACGGGTTTAGCATTTAAAGAGTGCTTGGCAAGTTCCCTAGGTACTCTAGTCATGTCAGAAGGTTGCCATGCGATTATATCTTTATTAGCTTTGAGGAACTCGACGAGCATGCTTTCCTATGCGTGCTCCAAGCCTACGCCTATCCGTGTCACAATGGAGGGGTCGTCGTCCTTCAGCGGTGTTGTCTTCGTCTCTTCTGATGCCTTGAACTCCGGAGTCGGCTTTGTAGGGGTTCCATGTATGAAAACAATAAATTTTACCCTACGCCTCTGAACCCCTGATGCTACCAGGACCTATCTATTAGTAATACAGTAACGGGAGGGGCTTTTCACGAACTTACCCTTGAAGACCGAAAAGCGTTGTCAACGCTCAGGAGAGCGTGGTTGATGTAGACAAGCCGAAGCCGACCTCAAGGTCATGATGAAGTCCTTGCGCTCCTTTGGCTCCAACGACTTGAGTGCCGCAAGTGTGACACCTCGTGGGGAGTTACACACGTCCGGTGCTTGATGATGACTCCCGCTTCCCTGATCCAGCAGCAGTTGTGGAAGTAGAGCTCCTGGATCTGAATCCCGTAGCGCGACGGTGCTCCACGGTGAAGATGTCTCTCATTCTTGCAGTCCAAACATGGGACCATGGTCATGAGAGAGAGAGGGAGAGAGAAAATATCAATTAGAGGTCCTCCCAAAAGTGAGAAGACCTTTATTGATTATTGGGTGTATTTATCTGGCCAAATACCCCCACTATATATAGGGGGAGGGGAGGTACTACCTCCCTCAAAGTCCTGGGGTGGGACTAAAGGAGAGGAGGGGAGGCTCCACCAGCCCTAGTGGGCCCTCACAGTGTGGGGGGATAGGCCCAGCCGGCCACCCCTTGCCCCTTCTCCCTCTCTCCTTTCCCTAATGGGCCCTCTCCCCTCCGGGAATTGGCCCATTAAGCCTTTTAACCTTTTAAATTGATTTTCTATTTATTCAATAATTATGAATAAATGATTACATCAATATTTAACATTCATTCACATATTATTCAACCTCCGTGGTTATGGAACAGTTCCACCTCCACTCCGGACATCCTCTAGACTTACCGAAACCCTTCTGGTTTTCTCTCTACTATTCTTCGGTGGTTCTACTAATCCTATAAACACTCTCTAAGCATCATCAAGCCCTTAAGCATGATACCCCATGGTTCGGGAACACTCCAGACATGGTCAGGACACTCCCGCACCAATGATAGACAGAGGGACCTAGATGGCCATGTGACCCCTATGCGTTCCACGAAGATCTTTCATTGTTTGAACCCGGACATTCGTGTCTTATTCCCTTTGTCTCTCGATACTTGCATTGCCTGAGATCTGATCAATGACATCACCATGTCATGTTCAATCTCGTTACCGAATAATGCTACTTGACTCGTTCCGACAAGTGATATCGCCATGATCAAATCACACGTTGCGCAGCTATTGGATAGAACTTCTCTGAGTGGGCCCTTGAATATCTTCCCATCACATGGATGGACAAATCCCGCTCTTGACATATATTGCCTCAACGGTTTCCTCCGAGTACCTGAACACACCTTTATAACCACTGTTTTAGCAAGCGGCGCTTGATGCTATCAAAGCACTCTTGGCAGACAGTGATTGATATAGCCTCACGGTCTAAGGAACAGTCTACGAGGATCCATTTCTAATCATCGTAACTTGAACTTCATGACATGATCGGGTCATGATGTTTAGGTTGGGTATTGGTTCATCATCTCATTCTCTGAATGAATTGACTCCATTTCCAACTGGCATAAATGCCACATGATCAGGAAACATGATCATCTGTTGACCAATGAACCAGTGACAAGAGTTTCACTGGGAACCCCTAGTTGTTTATATATCACACGTGTATTGATGTTTCCACTCAATACAGTTATAGCATGATATAAAACTTAATCGTAAACTATATGAAATATGATAATAGTCCTTACTACTATCTGTCTCTAGGGAATATTTCCAACAGTCTTCCACTTGCACTAGAGTACAAATACACTAGCTACATTTGTTCTTAATCATTGGCACCATATATCCGGTACCCTGAACATGCTTGCTCATGGAAGAGGTTGAGTCTTGGGTCTGTACTTTACAGTCCCAAATCCTTTGCAACTTACTAATGTCACCTTGAATGACATTAATACCTTATCATCTCATGATAACATTTGTGTGTATGCATCGTCGCTATGGTAGCAGAACGAGGCCTGATTCCAGGAGCCTACAGTGACTTTAGATCAACCTCGAGGGCTTTCTCATGGGAACTGTGCCTTGGGACACACCATTCTACGTTAAAAGCGAACTAGCCCCGCCATTACATTATACAACACTTTAGATGGTACCCTTATCTATTATAAATGTATTCATCGAAACATGAGTGCACTCTGTGCAACTTTCGATGTTTTGTTCACCTAGCTTCCTACTTGACTTTAATTGGTATTCACAGGAGTTTCCAACATATTCCCTTATAACATAACCCTTTATGTTTTAAGATATGTCATCCTTAATGGATTTGGAAAATGTGTCTGCAGTTCTCTATTAGACACTGCGGACAAACTTAGCTCAACGTTTCGTGATTCAAACTTAATCACTTTCAAATGTTCTTTATTGGATCATATATTATGTTAAGTTATCACCATGGTTTTCTAAGATAGAACCTATGTCTCAACATAGTGGATGATGATCATCCTTTTTCTTTCTTTCAACCATTGATGTTTAAACTCAATATTATTCCTAACTTGAGTTATTAAGGACCAGTTCCGTAATTAACTTCTATTCTAAAACCCTTTTCAGAATCCCTTAAGGAATTCTACATAATATCATAATACACCTATTATCAACTTCTACACCTCATAAATCATTATTTATTGGTACTTGCCCTTTTATTCTTAATGTGTCGAATACACACTTAAGAATCACTCTATAAGCTCCCACTCAAAAATATGTTCCTATCATATTTGGGTATGAGTCAGTACTCTTACTCAAACTATGTTCCTACATATTTGAATTTGAGACTTATATTGTTGCCACTTAAAATATTTAATTCACATATTGTTTTAGGAAGACTTTCATAGCTCCCACTCAATTTCATGCAAATTTCATATCCACTATGTTGAACAACTTCAAAACTTTTGATCAAATATCAAAATGAGAGATTTACTATGAGACACTAGTACTTTTACTAGTTTTAAATCCACTAGACATTAAGCACACTTGAATCAAATTCATTTGAATTCGTCCAATACTTGACAAATTGTGCTTTTGTCATTCACCCCCTTTTCCACTGGCTTTGCAGTCATTTGGGAAAATTCCAAGTAACCCCTTTTACTTGTGAGATTCATCAACGAACTGTTTTCTAATCTCAAGTGAATTTTGCTTCTAGGATTTCTCATAATTCTAGTTTACCATTATTTCCTTAGTAGTTCGTAGGTATGTCATATTCCAAGAATCATGAAAAATGATTCACAAATGTCTCCATATAAGATATGGATTACATTTTGAATCCTACTTCATGTAGTGAAAACACTAGTGGGGAAAACACAATGATCATTATCATTGATTCTTTCCTTTGTGAAGAGAATCGTTCAGGAATGTTTTCCGTTGCGCTTCTCAACACTCTGATGCAGGGATTTGAATCATCATCGTGTTTTTCACTATCTTCCATTTGCTTCATAATCGAGAAATATCACTAAAAGTGAGCTTTCTCAAGAATGCACCAAAATCCAAGCAATACAAGTTTTGCTTCTCTTTTGGTTTCAGCTATGGATTTTGTATTCAAAGTTTCCAATGAATACTCTACAAGGACTTATTTGCTATTGTTTTGGTTACATCGAATAACCCCAAAACTTTTACTACGATCCATACTAGATATGGAGCCGCTTTCACGAATCCAGATGGTTCACTATATGTTCAAATTGAGTGCTAACTATTTCTAACTAAGGGTCTCTACATCTATACTACAATGATTTATTTGGTGCCATCTATTAACCCTTTTTGATATCTAATATCATATTGTGATGCTTTGCATTTCTACATTTCAAAACACTTTGCATTTCACAATTACTTTTATGCCATTCTTATAAAGTCGAATTTCATTGCTATTGATCAAATCATAGTAATTAGATTCTCTTTTATCTTTATACCCTTTGTTGATGAAACACTTTGATCAAATCAAATAGTTTCATATTCATGTTTCCTTTGGTAAACTTCTTTACACATTTAAACAATCATATAATGATAAGTACCATGTTGTTAAAACACAATACATCGAATATGTATTTACTTTTAACTATTCATTAGAACACTTTGGATTCAAGTAATACACGGTGTTCAAGTTATTTTTCCGAACTTAGGCATGATTTATATGTGATAAGAAATCGAATGACTTTCACATATTATCATTATAACTTTGAATTTAAACAATGGTTTCATTCATTAATGAACATATCATTAAGTTAGGTATTTCAAGGCATTTCAATATTTTACAAATGTTCATGCATTATCAATTAGTTTCAAACAACAAGCATAATTCACACATAATCAAACAAGATATGAACATGAATAGAAATCATTCATAAAAGTGGAACAACTGTTTGTTACAAGCTCATATGAATAACCGTCTCACAAAATGTGAGACACACTAAAGAAGTTCACAATCTCTTGATTACAATAATCATCCTAAAGCATAAACTAAGTGATAAATGTTGAGGGATAGCGTCGTTGGCCATCATCATCATGCTCGCCATCAGCACGCAACGTCACCTCCTCTCCAGCAAGCACCTCTCATGCAGAAGGACCTGTTTTCAGCAAAACAGAACAAGTATCAAATATACTTAACACTGCAAATGTGTTTGCAAGATTATTGCATTTATAAAATTGTATATCAAATATATACCTTTGTCACTGATGACCTGAGCGACATCTGGTTCAACCAACACATTCCTGAGATGTGTTACGAACCGGTGGAACTCCATTGATTCCGCGTCGCCTCTCATAATGCAAGTCCTGACTTGTGCTTGGTAGCTTGGTGGAAGCGACCGCAGCACAAAGCCATTTGCAAAAGAGCCCGTCATCCAGCTATCCAGGAAGTATGCAAGCCTCATGTACACATCATGCATGTGCTCCAAGTGGTCGTCTAGTGATGAGTTCTCCTCCATCTTAATGGAGAGGAAGTCTCCCATCAGCTCATGCCCCCATATGCGTGCTTGTTCCACGAAATGTGTCCTAAGCTGTAGCATTACGATACGAGAGTTTACATCACCCACAAAAGGCCACAACTCATCCACCATTCCGAAACGCATAGTAACTGAAATGAAGGAGGCCATCTCCCGACGGAGATAGCGGTCTTCCCGCTGCTCTGGGGTCTCTACGTCAATGGGCTAAACCAAATCCATCCCGTCGAGTATGTAGTCGACCACGTCATTCTCGCTAAGGAGAACGTGGAGACGCGCAACCCATATGGAGAAGTTTGATCCATATAATCTTAGCTTCTCTCCTTCTAACCAATCAATCGTCAACAGGAAAGGTGGCATCAGGGAGAACTTTTCTACATTTAGAATTGCAAAAAGAAATTTAAAATAAGTTTGTAATTAAATGAGTCAATAATGACTCCACTCAGAAACACCTATTCCCATAAGGGTTCCTAGTGATAACACGACCCCTATCAGCCACATCTACCCCGATCATCACGGCCATCAATGTGGGTTCAAGGGTGGACGCTAAACATCGGTCACATCATTCATGCGACTCGTGCTCGATCTTTCGACCATCCGTGTTTCGAGGCCATGTCTATACATGCTAGGCTCGCCAACTCAACCTTAGTGTATTAGTTGTGCAACATGGCTTACACCCACTGTATGTGAACGTAGATATGTCTGACACCCAATCATCACGGCCTGCCTCATACCGAAGAACTTTCTTGGTGGTGCACACTAAGGGGGAACACAATCATTGGTAATTTTAACAGGAATCATCTTATTAGGCTACCGTCAAGTATCTAATACTAGCACACAATAAGATATACAAACAATAACATTGAATGTAAATGCGATGTGATATGGTCCTTCATGTCGTGATCTCCATCCGTCGTCACTGGATTCCGGCGCCAGGGTTCCAGCGCCATAGACACTAGGGTACCGGTGTCATTTCGGCATGGTAGTCCATCACCTCCGTGACTATCTACTACTTCGTAACATAAGGTAATCACTTTACCTTTGCCACAACCATATCACAAACCAATGCCCCCCTGCAAAACAAAGTTAGACGCCTCTACTTTATCTTTACATGTTTTACGTGGCTGAATGGGCTTTCGCACAAGAACTGTTCTAACCAATGAACTTTCAACACAATGCTGATCAATTAGTCGTCTCTACTACACCCCTTTCGGGGCCCTCCGTTGAAAATGGCATACCAACTAATGCGAGAGAGACAGACACCCCCCTAAGCCACTTTATACGGTACACGCTGTATGTCAAGCGTGGACCAGTCTCGCGAATGAACGCGTAAAGTCGGTTGGGGGCCGCTTCATCAAGCATTAATGTAGTATACACAAGTACACGTGGGAGGGTAACAACGAAAATATCAACGCCCACACGCTACATCTCGTGTGTTCTACCCGTACTAGCATTACTACGCATAGATCTAGCTCTGATACCACTGTAGGGGCTCCGCCTATGAAAACAATAAATTT
This sequence comes from Avena insularis, assembly GCA_023614405.1. Taxonomy (NCBI): domain Eukaryota; kingdom Viridiplantae; phylum Streptophyta; class Magnoliopsida; order Poales; family Poaceae; genus Avena; species Avena insularis. The sequence goes on from CM042692.1 coordinate 109,521,202, forward strand.
TACCCTACGCCCCTGAACCCCTGATGCTGCCAGGACCTATCTATTAGTAATACAGTAATGTGAGGGGCTTTTCACGAACTTACCCTTAAAGAACGAAAAGCATTGTCAACGCTCAGGAGAGCGTGGTTGATGTAGACAAGCCGAAGCCGACCTCAAGATCATGATGAAGTCCTTGCGCTGTTTTGGCTCCAATGACTTGAGTGCCTCAAGTGCGACACCTCGCGGGGAGTTACACATGTCCGGTGCCTGACGATGACTCCCGCTTCCCCGATCCAGCAGCAGTTGCGGAAGTAGAGCTCCTGGATCCGAATCCGCAGCATGACGGCGCTCCGTGGTGAAGATGTCTCTCGTTCACGTAGTCCGAACTTGGGACCATGGTCACGAGAGAGTGAGGGAGAGAGAAAATATCAATTAGAGGTCCTCCCAAAAGTGAGAAGACCTTTATTGATAATTGGGTGTATTTATCTGGCCAAATACCGCCACTATATATAGGGGGAGGGGAGGTACTACCTCCCTCAAAGTCCCGGGGTGGGACTAAAGGAGAGGAGGGGGAGGGGAGGCTGCCAGCCAGCCCTAGTGGGCCCCACGCTGGGGGGGGGGATAGGCCCAGCTGGCCACCCCCTTGCCCCTTGTCCCTCTCTCCTTTCCCTAATGGGCCCTCTCCCCTCCAGGAATTGGCCCATTAAGCCTTTTGACCTTTTAAATTGATTATCTCTTTATTAAATAATTATGAATAAATGATTAAATCAATATTTAACATGCATTCACATATTATTCAACCTCCGTGGTTATGGAACACTTTCACCTCCACTCTGGACATCCTCTGGACTTACCAAAACCCTTCCGGTTTTCTCTCTACTATTCTTGGGCGATTCTACCGATCCTATAAACACTCTCTGAGCATCACCAAGCCCTTAAGCGTGATACCCCATGGTTCGAGAACACTCCATACATGGTCAAGACACTCTCGCACCAATGATCGACATAGGGACCTGGATGGCCATGTGACCCCTATGCGTTCCACGAAGATCTTTTGTCGTTTGAACCGGGACAATCCTGTCTTATTCCCTTTGTCTCTTGATACTTGCATCGCCCGAGATCTGATCAATGATATCACCATGTCGTGTTCAATCTCGTTACCAAACAATGCTACTTGACTCGTTCCGACAAGTGATATCCCCGTGATCAAATCACACGTTGAGCAGCTATTGGATTTAACTTCTCCGAGTGGGCCCTTGAGTATCTTCTTGTCACATGGACGGACAAATCCCGCTCTTGACATATATTGCCTCAACGGTTTCCTCCGAGTACCTGAACACACCTTTATAACCACTGTTTTAGCAAGCGGCGCTTGATGCTATCAAAGCACTCTTGGCAGACAGTGATTGATATAGCCTCACGGTCTAAGGAACAGTCTACGAGGATCCATTTCTAATCATCGTAACTTGAACTTCATGACATGATCGGCTCATGATGTTTAGGTTGGGTATTGGTTCATCATCTCATTCTCTGAATGAATTGACTCCATTTCCAACTGGCATAAATGCCACATGATCAGGAAACATGATCATCTGTTGACCAATGAACCAGTGACTAGAGTTTCACTGGGAACCCCTGGTTGTTTATATATCACACGTGTATTGATGTTTCCACTCAATACAGTTATAGCATGATATAAAACTTAATCATAAACTATATGAAATATGATAATAGTCCTTACTACTATTTGTCTCTAGGACATATTTCCAACAGGCTTTAGTACCTCCTTCTTTGTTGCGGGCATCTCAAATGGGTCAATGTTCTTGTTGATCTCCTGGTACTCCTCAACGTGTAGTACGACTTCAGTAAAGGCGGCAGCTCCATCCTCACATTCTTCTTCTTTCTTCAAGTTTCCTTGGTCTTTGATTACGCCATTGGGACCTGGAAGTTTCATCATGTTGTAGATATAGCAAGGACGAGCCATAAATTTCCAGTAGGCCAAACGCCCGAAGATAGTGTGGTATGCACTCTTGAACGACTCCACTTCAAAAGACAGTGGTTCAGTCTGATAATTATCCAGCGTTCTAAAAGTAACATCTAGAGTAATTTCTCCCAGAGAGTTCACTTGTCTTCTGGGGACAACTCCATGGAAAATCATGCTGCTGTAATTCAGCTGTGTTTCCGATATCTTCATACATTGCAGCGTTTCAACGTAGAGGATGCTGATGCTACTGCCACCGTCCATGAGAGTCTTAGAGAACTCATAGCCGTCGATCGGTGGATTAACAACTAAAGCAAACTTTCCTCGCATGTATGGTTTAGGTAGATGGTCGCGTCGGTCAAAGCTAATTGTTACTTCCGACCAGTCTAGATACTAGGGGACAGTCGGAACAGTTGTGTTGAGTTCGTGCATCATTTCCTTCTTGACCTTGGTGGGTTGAGATCCGAGGAAGCATACATAGGTTTCTTTCTTGGTTGGGTAAGCCTTCTTACCCTCCGACTTGTGATTTGGGGCATCTGCCTCCTCCATGTCGTAATCTTCCTTGGACTCCTTCTCTTTGTCGAAATTTTTATTTCCTTGTTGTCACTTGTACATGTAGCCAGCGGATTCGTATGCACTCAGCATTTATGTGGGAGGAGCCCCCGTTACCATCTGGGTGATGCACACACGGAATATTGGAAATGTCGGTGCAAGAGTAGGTTTTACCAGGTTGATGGTGTCCTCTACCTTGTACCCGGGAAGTTCTACGGCCTCGTCCCCGCCTGCCTCTGTGCCCTCCTCGTCCTCCCATTCCTAAAGTTGCATTGACACTTGCGGTTTTCGGGTTGGTTTTTCCTCCGGCGTGTTCTTGCACTATTGTGTTTGCTGCTTCTTCAGATGTTTAGCCAACTATGGTATGGCTAGGGCGTTCAGCATTCCCTCTGAATCATCATCGACATCTGCATATTTGTTTTCTGTTTCTATGATTTCTCCCACATCAGTAAATTTGTCGCACTTTAGCTAGTGATGATTTGTTTTCCATTTCTATGATTTCTCCCACATTAGTAACTTTCTCTCCCACATCATTGACATCTGCACTTTGTCGCACTTTGTAATCCGATTGGGAGCCCTGCGATAAAAGCTTCGACCGTGGTCTAGTCATTTACTCCCTCACATGAGATTTTTGTGTCGATCCATCATCCAAGGTAGTCCCAGCAAGTTTCTATGGCCTTCTTGGTGCAAAACTGCAGATCTGCGACCGTGCAGGGCTTCCTGTATATTCCTTTGAAATTCCGAAAGATCATACTTTGCATATGATATCAGTTGTGAATTGTGTTCTCTAGGAGTTCATTGAGCCATGATTGAGCCGAATTTCGTAGCATCAGTGGAAGATACCGGACTGCGACCAAGCTGTTTCCTCCTTTGGTGATGCAACAGGCCTAAAATAAATCCTGGAGCCAGGTGTTTGGCTGAGCCACACCTTCGTAGGGTTGAATGTGCCTTGATATAGCAAATCCCTCGAAAAATTTGTTTGCCGGAAGCGTGGCCCAAAGCACTTTGGACCCACGTAAATGATGTCCGACTCATAGCATTGTGCCTCTATGTTTGAGTTGATCTGATGCATGGCGTCATTTGGTGAAAGGGAGCACCGTCTCGGATGTTCGCTATGGCTACGGTGTCATGGAGCCGGGTCTCTGCTTCCTCTACCACCACCTCTGCCTCGGCGTCCTCCTTGGCTCCCATGGGAGTCGTTATGGGTGCTACTTGGTGGAGAGGGTGGTGCTGGGGGGTTATTTCCGGCTGATCGCCAGGATCTATCCGGGGCCTCGTTACGCCGGCTCCAGGGGAGGGTCTTCGTTGCGACGGCCACCTTGCCGGCTTGATCCAACATGGTTTTCATTCTTTCTTCATCCGTTGTTGTCACCGGTATGGCGAGGCTTAGACGGGCGGCTTGTGTGTCTAGGAGGTGGCATCCTTTGTCGATCCTATTCCCAACGTCGTGCTTCATCTTCTTCCCTATGGTGATTTGACTACCACCGGGGAGGTTGTTGTGGAACCAGTGTTGCTACGGTGTCTCGCTCTATGGCTGGGGAACATTGCTCCAATCGCATGCGGTTCTATGTCGTTGTCCTGAAGAGTCGGTTCTTGAATAAGTATCATCCTGAGGGTCGGATTGGTGATGCCGATCCGGTTCTCGATGGGGTATTGTGTCATGCTACCGAACCATGTCCGTGTGGCATTGGTCAGATTCCGAGACCAGTTTTCTGCTGAAAGACATTGCGGCTTTTTGTTGCTCTAGGCCCTTGCTGAGTAATGCTACACTCATCCGGACCTACTTCAGAGTTGGATTATTTGCTACAATCTCTCAGGCCGCAACAGTGTTTTCTACTAGCGTGTTATACACCTGGCTTCCTTTGCTATAGATCTAAGGTTGTCCCACGACTATGTTTGCTTTGTTTCCCTCAAAAAGGGATTTGTGCACTTCCGGATTTTTATCATCAGCTCAAGGTTGTTCTGGGTCTTCTGATGCTGCAGGGAGTTGTAATATCCTGCATCTGCAATGCGCTGCGTCTCGTCGATGAGGTGGGTGGACTCATCCAAGAGTACCTGGTGTTGTGCTTCCAGGGCTAAGGCCCTTTCCTCCAACTCGTCTGGTGTAAGATCCAAGGTGGTTGGGATCATCGTTGTAAGTGTTTCTCCGAGAATTTCACGGGCACCTGGGGTAACCGCGTGCCCATCCACTAGAGTATTTTTTGGTTCTTTGGGGATCAGAGCGCAAGAAGATCTTTAGCCGGAGTCTTGTTTTTCTTCTTATTCTTTGCCTTGTTGGCCTTACTGGTACCAGTGGCAAAGACGGGTTTTATTCCGATTCCTGGAGTCAAGCTTCTATCAGTACTTTCGGACATCTGGATGTCGGGATTTTCACCGAGGTCCATATCATCTTGCAGATTGGGAGAGTTTTCATCGTATCTCTCATCCATACTATTGTAGGGACTTATATCCACACCTTATCCTTGTTCCGCATCCTTGGAGGTGAACTCCTCTTCAATTTCTGCTTTAAACCCTCAGAATTCTGCTGACGTCATGGAATCCGCTAGGGAGGCTGGTGTATCGGTGTTTGTTCCGATTGCATCTCGCACGGAGTCCTTGTCGTCTATGGCACCGGTAGAGCCGACTCCAGAGCCAACGTAGCCGACAAAGTGCGATTTATGCATTTTGAGGTAGATGAGGCCTTTTTCTTTGGCTTCCTCGAAACATTTGATGGTCTTGAGAATAGTATCCATACTGGCATTGCCGTGAAACATCATCAACCTCCATGTGTGGCTCACAAGTGACTTCCCTGCTCTAGCATTCGCAGAGCCAGATTCAGAATTGTTGCAACTTTGATCTTCCTGAGAGTCGACCTCTTGAGGGAGATCTTCTGCCGATCTGATCTTCTCCATGATCTCCGCTTTAGGTGCCGGCTGAGTGGGATTAGAGTTTTCTGGGATCTGAAACTCTACCACTTCTGCGACAAAGCAGATCCAAAAGTTTCTTCTGCCTCTAGGGTGGGTTGGGCAGATTCAGCGAAACAGAGGTAAACATCAATCTCGCCAAAAGACTTGATTATGTAGCTAGTCATGATCCCCCTTGCCGGAATCTAGGTCCTATCGAGAAGGATGAGAGGGATGTCGCTGGCATAAAGGACCCAACCGACATTGGCTGTTTCACTAATTCTGATTCGCACGGATTCCTCCTGGAACGCTGATCCGATGGTCACCTGTCCCACGGTGGGCTCCCACTATCATCGGATTTAAGACAAGTATGCCATGAGGGGGTCCTCGGGGCGTGGAAAGATGTGGGGTGTGAATCGTACGCTTGTCCAGGACGGTGAGCGCACAAGCTTACCTAGGTTCAAATCCGCCTGCGGTGGACAGATCCTACTCGTGTTAGCAATCCAGTAATACGGCTAAGCCGAAACTACATATTATAACACAGGTTTCACCTATGCGAGTTGAGGTTGATTATCGATTGCCCTAAAGGCTTGTCCCTAGGACGTCTTATATAGTCATATGATCCTAAGGTTATAGGAGAGTCCTACTCGGCTATGATACAGAGTCGGTTACTTAGTACATCTTGGACTACAAGTATTCCTACAGGCCTAAGTCGGTAAGTGGCGAGGGGTAACCTGTGCAATGCCCATGATGATGGACTTAGGATTTCACGGAAAAGAGAATGCTGGGGATTTCGTCGGATGTCAGGAAAACAATGAAGTCAAAGTCGCCTGAATATTGGAAATCCCACTATTACAAGTTGTCTTCGAGATTTCGGTACCCTTGATTGGGCTTCTCCCGTCCTATAGATAATAGGCCGGGTCTCAAAGCTATATGCGGATAGGTTTCATACACGCGTGATTACAATACCATCACAATGTCGGTTCATAGTCTCTTTCCTAATACAATCAAAGCCTTTGGTGGTCACTTTCTTGGGCTGTCATCTAAAACCTTCATGGGTCGTAAGCCTTTTACCCAATACTGGGTAGCGAATCATAAGCATCTGAGTAATCATACCCATGTTAGTATCCCCCGAGACTCTACTTGAACCGTAGTTTTAGGTTGAGTCTCAAAGTTTCATTTTCCCTTCTTTTCTTTTATTTCTGTTCCTTGATTTTTATTTCTGTAGGGATTTTGGTACAACGAGTCTGATACTTCTAACATATCGGGAATCAGTTAATTGCTCCTAGGCAAAAACAGGGTTGTCCTACATCAAATTCAAGTCCCCAGGCTCGAATCCGGAATTTGCTACTGGCGTAATTCAGTTCGAGCTGCTGAGGTCTTACCGAATACTGAATTCCAGTTTCTATTTTTATCGGGTACCCAACACGTCCGTCAGGATTTTTCATCGTATCGTTGATACGGATATTTTACTGGCAGAGCACATTCTTTTGCGATTACCAGGCCACACAGGACGAATCCTGGGATCTTACCGTCATGTTTCTGAACACGACATTCGGATTTTTGTCGTGTCGGGTGCGATCTAAGAGTTTTTTGATTTATAGGAGCTGAAGAACTTTTTGTTTTTTAATCTGCTCCTAATAGGAGTATCTATCAATGAATTTTTCTTTTGTCTATCTTTATCAGGTGCGCGCCAGCTCTCCTAATAGGAGTAGCCCCCGAGGCTATGTTTGGATATATGTATCAGCACATAGGCTCGAAAACTTAGGCTTATGGCGCTAGTGCTTCTGTAGTTTTTGTCGGGTGCACGACCAGTGCTCCCGATAGGAGTAGCCCCCGAGGCTACAGTCGTAATACTGTATATTCGATTGTAGTCTGAGATCTTTTCCTGGAGGAATTTACATCGACTCTAGTTTTAATTTCTTCGGGTCATATTCCTTATAGTGAGCCGCAATCTCTGCGACATCTACATTGTGACGTCAGTGATGACGTATCTTATGCTGTTCATTTTCGGAAGAACACGCCGTGACGGGATGTGTCGAACATGGGGCCATGCGGCAGTAATGATGACGTGTGATAGCATATTCAGTGGAGATTTTTGACTGGACGTCCCTTCTCCGCGCGAAAATCGAGGCGTCACACGCTGTCCTCCGTTTTTACCGCGGCCATAACTTCTTTAGATTTTTCCTTTACGGAATCCTTGTGACACTTGTCGCCGTCGTGTGAGCTTCTGCCTATTCAATTTTGCATCGAACGGTTCGGATCTCACTCCTTTGCTCTTTTTAAGGAAAAGGAGATGTGTTTTACTATTTTACCTCACCTTCCTCTGCTCCATCTTCTTCCTTGCGCTCTTGCCCTCTTGCAAACTCCTGCTCTGCTCTTGTGTTCCTCTTTCGCTGCCATGGGCAAAAGCAAAGATGGGACTTCTGTTGCCGCCGTGAAGGCCACCAGGAAGAGGGCCGTTGGATGGGCTCCTGCCAAGTGCACGGCGCGGGAACTTCGTGAGGCGCGGATCTCCGTCCATCTGGCAGAGGGTGCCTTCAAGCTTCCTGGAGACGAGGCTGCTCCCATCCCCGAGCCTGGATGGAGGGTAATGTTCCTCTCTTTCCTCTTCCATGGTCTTTCTATTCCTGTCCACGAATTTCTTCGTGGTCTTTTGTTTGTTTATGGCGTACAGCTGTATCAGCTCATGCCTAACTCCATTCTCCATGTCGCTTGTTTCGTCACTCTCTGTGTGTGTTTTCTTGGCATTCATCCCCATTGGGGCCTTTGGAAGCATTTCTTTTATGTTCGTCACAACGCCACTGACACCATTGTCCATGATGTTGGTGGCGCCATTTTCTCTATCCGCTCCGATGTTGATTACTTTGACTTTAAAATCACGGATTCTGTCCAAGGCTGGAAGTCCAAGTGGTTTTATATCAAGGATCAACCACTTGAAGGACAATATTTCGGGTTAGCCCCCTTTGAACCTAAGAAATGGCGGAAATCCAGCCCTATGTTGAGCACATTTCAAAGTTGTGGCATGAAGTTGGCAAGGAATTGTCGGGTCTCCAGATCCTAGCATACTTTTTGCGGATCCGCGTCCAACCTCTTCAAGCCCGGCTTTCTGGCATGTGGGCGTACACCGGGAAGAAGGACACGATGAGGATTTCCTCGGAAGACCTTACCCTCAAGGTGTATGAGAAAAGGGTCAGGAGCTTCACCACTCTCACCAAGAAAAGCCCGGTTCCTTCAAGTTGTCTTCTGGAGCCTTTTGGCAAGAAAAACCGGCTCCCCGAGATAAATTTCCTTTGCATTCATCTTTCCTTCCTTGTATTTGCGGATAAATTTTGTCGATTGATTGGCGCTTCTTCCATGTCTTCTACTTGTGTAGGATTTTGATCACCTGAACTCACTTCCTCCTCTTCCTAGAAGCTGTGAGCCCCCTGTCCATCCTTCCACATCTGACGATCTCCTTGTGACTAGGACCGCCGCAGATGAGGATATAGATTTCTCTGCATCTGATTCTTCATCAAAGACGCAATCTCTTCCGTCGGCTCGCTCCAGAGATTTTCCCGTGGAACGTGCTGGTGAAAAGAGGAAGCGCCCCTATGTTGTGGAAAGGGTCGAAGAGTCAGATGACTCGACTGCTTCCAAGCCCTTCAATGTTGCTCTAGTCGCGGCTACTCCCGCCCAGATGAATTTGTTCTGCTTTGTGCAGGATGTGTCTTCGTAAATGTGTGACTACTTCTTTTACTGCTTTTTTGGGTAGTTCTACTGTTGATGCTTTTCCCGAATGTTTTGTTTTGTTCTTCTATAGTGATGATGCTGAAGATCCTCCCGCGTCCCCTCTTCGCACATCTATGGGTTGCTCTGCAAATAAATCTCCCCCGTTGTCGATGGAGCCAAGGGAAAAGCTCATGTCTTCTGTGGAGAAGATCATTCAAAAAGATGCTACCACTTCATCAAAGCCGCCGCTGCAAAAAAGGAAGAAAACGACGGGTAAAGGGGTGGTGATATCGGAAGAGCCTGTTAACACGGATATGAAAGATGTAAGTCACTCTGTATTTCAAAAAAAAATTGCCCGTAGCCTTTTGAGTTTGCCCTGATATCTTTTTTCTGTGATGTTCTTGTTTAGCCTTTGATGCGCGAGATGGTCGGTATGGCCTCTCGCTTTATAAAAATCCATGACGAAGCTGAAGAGCTGAAGGGTATGTTCTATTCATCTTCGAAATCTTTTTGTGAATTTTTCTTCTTCATTTTTTCATGATTTATTCACGCAGCCACTGCCAAGCAATCCGGAGTTATTCGGGATGAGGCGATGAAGCGTGCCGATGATCTTGAGGTTAAACTTCGAGCCACTAAGGAGGCTTTGGAGGAGGCCAAGCAGAAAGCAAAAACTGATGCCGAAGAAATGGCCAAGCAAGCCGCTGTTCGAGATGCAAATCTTTGACAGCGCTTGGAGGCCCTCAATGATTCGTTGACCCGTAAGTTTTTTGTCTTGTGCGTCTTTATTTTGTTTCTTTCCTCCGGTTATCAATCCTTTCCTCCATTTTTATTTTCAGAGCTGACTGGCCAGAACCTGACACTGAATGAAAATAAGAAGGTTGATCCTTTGTCGGAGGCTAACACCGTTCGTGGGTGCAACCTCCACGCCAAAATATTTGCAACCAAGGAGGTGCCAAACAATCTAAATGATCTTGTCACCGTATTTGGTGCTGATCCCAGCCCCCTTGTTGGTTATAGCTTGACGCAATCGAAGAGTGGTGCCGAAAGTTTAATGGCACTGGCGATGGCGCACAGCGAGAAGGTCGACTGGGCGAAGGTTATGTCCTCTGTCCCAGTCACCTCCAATGGCCAAGAAATTGACTTGAAGCCAAATATTAAGAGGGTCAGAAAGTACTCTCGGCTTCTTCTAGGCCTAATCTCAGGCTCGGAGAAGCCGGCTGCCCCTTCTTCAACTGTCAATCCTTCTTCGGTTGCTCCTGCCGCTCCCGTAGCTAGTGTCCCTTCTCCTAGTGCTACTCTGTCTTTGAAAGAGACGACTTCGTAGGATTTGTTTTGTAATTTTTATCATTTCTCCCTTTATTGTAATGAACCTTGAACTTATCCATCTTCACCTTGCTTCTTTTTACAAGAGAGCAAACTTTTGAATATATGCATGTGAGCTTGCCTCTGTATGTTGAACGTTTCATATATTTCTTGTCTTGCCAGATTTTGAATGAATCTTCGGCTCCTTATGGATCCACGCAATTGTCGGATGTTGTTCCATCCTCCTCTGTAGTAGGTGCAACTAGTACCGCCATCGTGCATATGGTGGACCCGCCGTTGTACGCTAAAAAGATAGAACAGGTTAAAAAACTTGAAGGAAAACTTCGGGTCGTTCAATCGATGGTGGATGTTTCCCAATCAAAGACACGCCAGGCCCTCAATCGCGAGGCTTTTTTCTTGTAGGAAATTTCTACGGCAAGTGAAAAGCTGTTGTGTAAGTCTTCTTTCTCTTTCTTCGGTTGCTTTTTTGTCTTGCTGGAGGTTAATATTTCCTCCCTAATTTGTACGCATTCGATTGTGCGAGAGGGAAGAAACCCAACATCTACGTGACCGAATGCAGGTTCTTGTATCTGCCTCCTGAATTTCTAAAACGTATTTTTGGATCAATCATCGCCGTGCCTATGCTGTGGCGTTACTTCAGGACCGGCTATCAGAGTTGGAGAAATTTGTCGAGTGCTGCAGCAGATCGCTTGCCCTTGTTTATAATACCATGTTTCCTCGAGATCATGAGCCTCAGACCTTGGAGGATTTGATTGCGAAGTTTCGTCAAGGTGAAAGGATTCATCATTTTGTGAAGCTTCAACTTGTGGCAGGTGCCAAGCTTGTGATTTCTTGGGTACATGTGCATCATCCGACCCTGGACTTGGATGATGTATCTTCATGGCTGCCCCCCCCCCTTCTGGTGGTGGCTTTGTTGATATGGCGTCTCATTATGCTACTGCTCGTAGTCCTGCTATTAGGATTGTTCGAAGATGCTTGGAGGCAGATGAAGAATTTTTTGTAAATTTTTCTATCTGATAGCTTGCTTGCGCAGCCTTTGTACTTCGTGGAAGAAATATTGTATAGAGCCATTTTATTCTTGTTAAAAAGGTCGAATGCTTCATACGAGATTTTGATTGTATATTGTATTCTATTGTTGAGGACCCAACGAACTAATGTTTGTTTTCCATAGAAATTCATGTCTTGTGAAATACTAAATTTATTCATTGATAAACATGGATGGAAGTACATTGCCAGGGCATGATCGCCTGGCCGTTGGCCTTTTATTGAATATAAAGTGTGTCTAATGAAGAATTTCTTTTGGAACTTCGACTTCTGTTCTTCAGGTTCTTCATCATGCTCCGTGTTGTGGTGCTCTCGTTTTGTCGAGGAATGGATCTTCTTAGCGGGAATTATAGTGGAGGTCACATATGTTGCCTTTGTGGGACCATCTTGCGCTTGCTCTTCCGATGTTTGCTTCTTGTGGGTGTGCCCTTCGTGTAATGAATCCTCATCCGCTATTTTTAGCTGTCCAAGTTCTGTCTCCATCCCGAAAGATTCTGAGATTTTGTTGAATTCCCGATCGCAACTGTCTGTGCGGCTGTAGCTTCCTCTGACTGTTATGACCCCATTGGGGGCTGGCATTTTTAGCACCAGATATGCGTAGTGAGATATCGCCATGAATCGTGCGAAAGCTGGTCCTCCCTGGATCACATGATATTGTGATGGCCAATCCATGAATTTGAATTCGAGTTTTTCTCACATGAAGTTATTCTTTGACCCGAAGACTACATCGAGGTGTACTTTGCCCAATGGAATTTCGGCTTTTCCTAAAAGTATCCCGTGAAAAGTTGTGTCTGTAGATACTAGATTCGTCATGGACCAATTCATGGCCCGTAGAGTTTTGGCGTAAATCAGGTTGATGTTGCTTCCTGCATCCAAGAAGCTCATGTCGAATCCGCCGATTTGCGCTTCTACTATTAGCGCTAACTGGCCAGGTCGAGGGACCTGTAGTTGATGATCGGCTCTGCTGAAGGTAATTTCTTATTCTGACCAATGGAGATACTCCAGTGTAGGAGGTGGCTTTGTTACTGCCATGTTTACTTGCCTAGTGATCAACTTCTGTGTTATGTTGGAGGGCGGTCCCTTCTGGATCATTGACACTGCTCCTTTTGACCTAGGATATTCGTCGTCTTGGTGTGTTGTGTTTTTCGGTTGCCCCGCTGGCGGATGCCCCTGTGGTGGTGGTGGCGTGCCGATAGCCAAAGCGCCGGGTGCGGTAGCGTAGCCTCTATTTGCTGCTTCAGTTGCCCTTGCGTTTCATAGTTCTTGCATTTTTCAGAATGTTTGGCGGTCCTTTAGGAGGTGATTTGATCGCCTTTTCCCTGTCGAGTCGACGTAGTAGTGCATATTGCAGGGTCCTTCCAACATTTTTCCTACTGACATAGGTGGGTCTCGATTCGTCGGCTGGTATCATTGTTGCGACTGGCTTCCACTGATGTTGTCCCTGTTGCCACGGTATCCGCTGTTGTAATCGTCGCTCCGTCAGTTTTCCCCTCCAGAGAAACTTGTTGCAACATAACTTAGTGTATGGTACCCATAATTGGTTTGTCGTCTCCGATCATTATTGTGCATGTCCCTATCGTCTTCAGGAGAATGGGCTCTTTTGTTTTGTACCGCGTCCTCTCCGTCAGCCAACGATTGGTTATGTCCATCAGCTGTGAAATTGTCTTTGGCTTGGTCCGTCCTAGTTCTTCAATGAACTCCTACCGACGAAGTCCATCGTTCAAGGCATCGATTTCTCTTTCGTCAGATATGGCCTCAGCCGAATTTTTTATGATGTTCCACTGTTGGACAAAAACCCGTATTGATTCTCCCAGCTTTTGCTTGCAGGCCCGGAATTGCTCCAAAGACGCGCGTCGCTTAAATATGGAATGGAAATTCCTGATAAACATATCCTCAAGACCGTTCTAGCTGCTGATAGAATCTTTGGGTAGTTGTTTTAGCCAGGAGCGTGTCGCACCAGTTAGGTGCAGCTGCAAGCTTTGCATTGTTGTAGCTTTGGATCCGCCTTGTAGTTTGACGGTTGCCAGATAATCTTTCAGCCAAGCTTCAGGTTCTTGGAGGCATCGTACTTTTGACGATCTTGAGGTAATTTAAAGTCTCTTGGTACCGGAGTCTTGCAAACCTGTCGGGTAAAGCAACTGGCTCCGCATAATTCTTGCTCTTCCTTGCTTTCGCCATCATGATATCTTCGGGTGCTACGCTCTTCTCTGGACCGATCGATCCTTCCTTGAGTGATGTCGTTTCTTGCATCATTTCGCGGCTCTGACTCTGAAAAATGCACCCATTGTGGCGATCAAGATCGTCGGGTGTGTCCCACTTGTCGAGGGCTGTTGCGACAATGTGGGGATCTATAGAACTATCGCATGGTTCCTTGCTCTTTTTGCGCGAGAGATTCTCGTACCATGCCGACATTTATTAATGCGGAGCGGTGGAGGGCCGCGCGAGGATCGTCCGGTGCGGGGTGAGTTGTGATCAGATATGTTTGCACGACCATGATAGCTTCCTAAGCCGTTTTTGCCTTGATGTTTCCTTCTTGATAGATCGACATGAACGATAGATCGAGATCCCGAATGAGCCCGGCTCTCTCTGCTTTAGGGATATTCTCCAATCAAGATGTTCCTCTCCTTGGTGATGCTCCTCCTGTTATGCTTCTTGTCCTCAAGTGGAGCTTAATTGTACTTGTTGTAGGCTAGATTCGTCGGCTACTCCTTTCCTTTCATCGAGTTGTCTCTGCATCCTGAGTAAGTCTCTCTTCTTGCGATGAAGAAGGTATTGGTATGCTAATAGGTCCTCGTGTGAAGCGTATGTTGTCATCGGGACTACTCCCAAAATTGCTTCCCTTGCTTTTTGCCTCGCCGCTGCTGGTAGCCGGAGAGTTTGACTCTCGCCTTCGCGTGGTTCTTCTTCTTCTCGATTTACGCGGTTGTTTTCTAGGTTCCCCCCGTTTCCTTGGCTTCCTTCGTTACCGTGATCTCCTGCTTTGTGGCTTGAGATAATATCATCGGGATTAAAAATTGGATTACCGTTGGAATCTTGTTGGGTTGAGGCGTCTCAAATGATCACGCATACTTGGTGCTGAGTGCCACATGGACTAGTGACTTCATCATCTGAACCAAGGGAGACACTGTCGGGTGAACCAGTGAAGTCCATGAGTTTTTGTTCTGGGTAGATTTCTGCCATCCTGATTCCAAAGTCGATGCTTTCGCTGCTTTCTTCGGATTAGGAGTTTGCCGGGCTTGCTTCATGTGGTGGGGTTAGCTGTTGGTCTGATCCGAAGGAGAGATCTTTGTAAAGACCATCAAGGTCTCCTAGATCCATCTCAATTTGCTCACTTCCTTTGCCTGCCTTGATCTGTGCTACAGCGTCCATGGAGGACCCGACGGAAGATGTTGGTACCGTCGCAGGTGTAAATTTTTCCACCAACGATTCTGATGTGATCAGGGCCGAAGGGTGCGATTCTTGCGGGTATTCTGTTCGAAAGTGGAAGCTTCCGACGATTAAATCGGATCCGCCTCTAAAATTGGCGGGTACCAATACAGGGGTGGGCGGGTGTGGAACTGCTTTCGTCGGTTTAATGCTTGGTGAAAAGCGGTCCGCCGAATCTGTGGCTCGAGCGTTCAGGTTTCCCACAGACGACGCCAATTGACGAGGTGTAACCTCAGCAATGCCCATGATGATGGATTTAGGGTTTCGCGGAAAAGAGAACGCTGGGGATTTCGTTGGATGTCAGGAAATCAATGAAGTCAAAGTCGCCTGAATATTGGAAATTGCACTATTACAAGTTGTCTTCTAGATTTCTGTACCCTCGCTTGGGCTTCTCCCGTCCTATATATAATAGGCCGGGTCTCAAAGCTGTATGCGGATAGGTTTCATACACGCGTGATTACAATACCAACACAATGTCGGTTCATAGTCTCTTTCCTAATATAGTTAAAGCCTTTGTCGGTCGCTTTCTTGGGCTATCATATGAAACCTTCATGGGCCGTAAGCCTTTTACTAAATACAGGGTATCTAATCATAAGCATCCGAGTAATCGTACCCATGTCAGTAAGTCTCCTGGGCCTTCATGTAGCCAGATGGGCTTCTAACTTGTCTCACTTACTAGGCCACCCGTGAAGCATAGCTCTAACCTGAAGTGCGCCACCCTGGTTAGCGTGTTATAGTGGGTATATAATAACCCCCAAGTGCAGGGGATCACCGTAGTACCTCTCAATTTGGAAGTAGGTTATCAATCCACAGGAGCAAGAAAGAAAAGCTATCTATTCTCTACAACTAAAGTGTCACATGTTTTAATTGATTATTCACTAAATACATATGTTGTCACTCAATACATATGTTGTTATCACTCGGCCACCCATTACCTACATACATCGTACTTCTTAATGGAAAACATTCTAAACACTAGTGCAATGATTCATATGTTGTGATATGTTGTTAGTATTATCACATCTCTCTCATCTACCCCCCCCCCCACTTGGTGGTGTCAATCACCTCATGATATGGATAAACAAGGCATTATGTATAGATTTAAACCATTACTTGCATCATAAAATATTCCCAAAGTATGACAAACCATACAAGATCCAACATAACAGTAAATGAATAACAAGTACTATCTCATAACACAATATCGACCACATGAATTACATAGATTGATCCATACTCATGGAAGGTACATCATATGGACTTCAACAATGCTCATACATATAGAGATTAGATTAGTTTACCACCATAAACCCAAAGTCCAGGGGGTGGATGATACATTGCAAATGTATCTATAATTTTTGATGTTCCAAGCTTGGTTTTATCCACTTTCTTGTGTTTTGTTCCAACTTTGGAGTACTTTTCATATGATTTCTTGGATTAAACTATTAACAAGAGCCACAGTGCCAGCTGCCTGTTTTCTGCTGTTTTTGGTTCCAGGAAAGTCAGAAAATGAATATTCTCGGAATTGGACGGGACAAAAGCCAAAGTGCCTATTTTTCCGGAAGGGATCAAGTGCCAGAATACGAGACAGAGAAGGGCCAGGGAGCCACCACACCACCTAGCCGCGCGGCCAGGCCTGGCCCGCGCCAGGGGGTGGTGTGGCCGCTCTCGGCACCCCCTCGGCCTCTCCTTCCGCCTATAAGTTGCCCTTGGGACGAAAACCCTAAGTACCTGATCAAAAATCCCCGAAAGAGTCTATAGCCGCCGTGATCTCCATCCCTAGATCGGGAGGGGTCTGAAGCTCTTCCCGGGACCTTGCCAGAGAGGGGAATTCACCCTGGAGGCCTTCTTCATCACCATGCAATCCTCCGGTCTGATGCGTGAGTAGTTCATCCTTGGACTACGGATCCATGTAGTAGCTAGATGGCTGGTTTCTCCTCCTTTGTGATTTCATGTTTAGATCTTGTGAGCTCCGTTCATGATCAAGATCATCTATTTGTAATCCATACATGTTGTGTTTGCGGGGATCCGATGGATATTGAGATGCTATTTCAGATTGATTATTGATTCTATCATGTCTTTGTTATTTGAGATCTTGCATGCTTTCCATTGTTAGTAGCTATCTTGGCCAAGTAGATGCTTGCAACTCCAAGAGTTAGTATTTATGCTCGATAGTGGGTTCATGCCTCTGGTAATCTCGGGAAGTGACAGAAATCTCTAAGGTACTAGATGTGTTGTTGCTACTAGGGAGAAAACAACAATCCTTTGTTCATAGAACAATCGTATTGTTTACTTTACACGCAGTTTGTAAAGAAATAATCTGTTGCTTGCAACTTAATACTGGAGGGGGTTCGGATGATAACCTGAAGGTGGATTATTAGTTATAGATGCAGTTGGATGGCGGTCTATGTATTATGTTGTAATGCCCAATCAAGTCTCAGAGGAGTCAAGATGATTAGTATATGCATGTATTGCTTTCTCGATGTTTGTCAATTGCCCCGCTGTAATTTGTTCACCCAGCATGTTACCTATCTAAGGAGAGCCGCCTCTAGTGAACTATGGATCCCGGTCCTTCTACTTTACATACAATCTACAATTTTTTACTGCTTTGTGTTTACTTTCTGCAAACTTTTGCTTCTTTCCATTCGATACGTTTAATCCTTTGTTTTCCACAAAACACGGTGAGATTGACAACCTCATCACAAGTTGGGGACAAAGTTTTGTGGTTCTGTTGTGCAGGTCTCCACGTTGCTACTAGCACCGGTAGTGCGCCCTGCCAAAGCTCAGCTAGTAACACCTTTGGGGTGTTTCCTTGCTCCTACTGGTTCGATTAAACCTTGGTATCATAACTGAGGGAAAACTTGCTGCTATATTCATCGTACCTTCCTCTTGGGGTTCCCAACAAGCTCTACGTCGAAAGTCGAGCGTATCAGTGGACTACTCCCCTCTCATCATGGAGAGTGATGAGGAGGCGTTGGTGAAGGAGGAGACACGGATGGAGGCGATTCCGGCAGTGGTTCCCCCTCCAATCTTCCTCTAGGCGGTGGCCTGCTGGCTCTCTATTACTTGGTTTTCGATCTCCCCTCCGTGCCTCTCGAGAAAGGCTGCCAGGGGGTATATATAGATGGTTTTAGGTCAAAACAAAGCGAATGGCAGTGGAATCGACAACATCGGAGTTCTGATGGCTGAGATAGTACAGGTGGCGCGCCCTCTAGTAAATGGGCTCCCATTTTCAGCTCGTTGGGCCCCTTGGGCTCTACTTTAGCTCGTTGGATTCATATGGAAATTATCTATTAGCTCCCGTTGACGTAGCTCCTAGAAAGTTAAAAAAACTAATAGAAGGTTTTTCTGCTGGAAAAAGTTAGAACCAAAAGAGAGGGGATTGTTTAGAAAATCCCCGAAATCAATGTAAAACAACGATCTAACATTATATGTGATGCAAATATGTGGGTAAACATTAACAAACTACAAAGTTTATGTATGCATTTTGCATGCATCAGTATACCTGAAAAGTTTATCCCAACAATTTCATTTTATTTTATTTTGTTTTTCTACTCATCCACTGGCTGGTAGCTTCATTCAGATGTGTAAGTAGAAAATGATGTAACCATTATACAAAGAATGTACCAAGATAGGGGTGGAGTACACAATTAAAAAAATGAAAACTAACTTTTTTCTAAATGACTATAGCAGTCATAGGCAAATGGAATAATATCCCCTTGAAGGTCCATGACGAGAGGATCATTTCCTGTTCAACTATTTCATGTGTATATATTGCATTCACACTATCCATATACATCAAGAAGGTAGGTAAGTGAACCTAGATCAACTGGTTAGGTGCATTGATGTAAAAACCCAACATCGGGGTTCAACTCCTCATGGATGCGAATTTAGCTTCCTATTTATACTTGAGGACCAGGCTATCCTAATACTCATGCAATTTATCCTAAGGACCAGGCTTGGTGTTTAAACAAGTTTAATAATTCTGGTACTCATGCTTAATGGATGTGTGCATCCCTAGTTACTGCAGAGGCCAGGAAGTGAAATTCTCCCACAATTTTAAGGAAGTGAGCTTAGCTCAACTAGTTGGGGGAAGTGAATGTACAAACCCAACACATGGGTTCAAATCCTCGTGGATGCGAATTTAGGTTCCTATTTATACTTGATGACCAGGTTATCCTGGTACTCATGCAATTTAACTTGAGGGCCATGTTTGGTGTTTAACTAAGTTTAAAAATCTTGGTACTCATGCTTAATGGTCGTGTGCATCCCTAGTTGTTGTAGAGGTCGGGAAATAAAATTCTCCCCCAATTAATAAAGTATTTGGCTAAACTCAATGGCAGACCATGTGGTTTGTCCGACTCATATAACCTTCATGCAAGGAAGAAGCATCCTTAATGGGGTGGGGAATCCTATATGAAACGGTTCATGAGTTACACCGGAAAAATCTTTACAGAGCAATATTTAAAATAGACTTTGAAAATCTTATGACAAGGTTAAATGGTCGTTTCTTTAACAAACTCTAAGGATGAAAGGCTTCTCAGATGAGTGGCATTCTTTAATTCATAAATTTGTTTATGGAGATAGTGTGGCTATTAAAGTCAATGACGACGTTGGCCATTACTTTAAAAAAAGATAAAACAAGGCAATCCATTATCATCAATTCTATTTAATATAGTGACAGATATGATAGCTGCCATGATAGATAGTGCAAAACTGGAAGGCCATGTTGCGGGAATAGTGCCTTCTGGTTGATGGAGGGATATCTATTGCCTAGTATGCGTATGATACAATTCTTTATATGGAACACAATATTGAAAAGGCTAAATAACTAAAACTAATTTTGGCAACATTCGATCAACTTTCGGGACTCAAAATTAACTTCCATAAGAGTGAATTGTTTTGCTTTGGGGAAGCTCAAGATGAGGCTGCTCAATATGCTAAATTATTTGGTTATGAGCAAGGCCATTTTCCTATTAGGTATTTGGGGATTCAGATCCATTAGCAGTGTCTCACTAATGCTGAATTGAAACATACTAAGGAACGCCTTCAAAAGAGACTGAGTAGCTAGAAAGGAAATTTACTATCACTGGGTGGAAGAATGGTTCTCATTAATTCAGTTCTAAGTAACTTAGTACTGTATATGCTATCTTTCTTCTAGCTACCAAAAAGAGTCCTACATAGATTGGATTATTTTCGATCGAGATTCTTTTGGCAAGGTGATAGTGAAAACAAAAAGTATCGACTGACTAAAATGAATGTTGTTTGCCCACCAACAGACGAGGGGGTCCAGGTGTTCAAGACCTACAGGTCAAAAACACGGCCTTGTGAGGGAAATGTCTTTTTAAGCTCCTTACCGAGGATGGGGTCTCGCAAACTATCCTGAAAATAGAAAATATATTTATTCAAAAGCATTGTCACAGGTTTGTGGGAAACCGGGTGATTCTCATTTTTTGGATGATCGTATGGCATCGAAGAAACATTTATTTCCCTTTGGATCTTTTTCTATTGAAGGATGGCTCCGAGATTAGGTTCTGAGAGGATATGTGGCTTGGAAACACCACTCTTCAAGATCAATATCCAGCTCTATATAATATTTTACATCATAAGGGCGATACTATCGCCATGGTGTTGGAGACATCCCCGCCTAATTTGATGCTCAGACGGGATCTCATTGGTCCAAGACTTGTGTCATGGAATGCTCTCTAGAGAGATTAGCAATAATTCAGCTGTTGCAAGGGACTGATGTATTCCACTGGAATTTACTTGAGAATGGAAAACTATCTATACACTCCATGTATAGAGTGTTGATCCATTCCGAAGTTCCAGTACATAATAACAAGAAAATTTGGAAGATAAAAATACCACTAAATATTAAAAACTTCGCGTGGTATCTACGCAAAGGGATAAATCTTTCTAAAGATAACCTATCAAAACGGAATTGGCATGGAAGTTTAAAGTGTGTCTTCTGTCACGATGATGAGACAACCAAACACTTAATATTTGAATGCAAGTTTGTCCTTTCTATATGACCGGATATCCAAGTAGCATCTAGGTTGTATCCACCATGCAATGTTGCAAATATATTTAGCAATTGGTTATGTGGAATTAATCACAAGTTCAGGATTCTCTTTAGGGTGGGAGAGCTTTCCATAATATGGTCGCTATGGGTATGTAGAAATGATATGGTGTTTAGCGATAAAATTTCTTCTCTTGTGCAGGTCATTTACCGGTGTACCCATTTGCTACATCCATGGTCATCTCTACATCATGTGGAACGATACCCGTTTATGGATGTGTGTACATGGTGGGAGGCGGCGGTGAGAGATATTTTTATTCCACATGGACGGCAGTGTAATTTGCGTATCAGCCCTCCACTATCTTAGACGTCATATGAGTTATATGTCTATGTTATTCTTATATTTCGTCTTTCTTTTTAGTCATGTGAATTTTTGTGGTTGTGTGCATCTTAGCTATGCATAAGCGGGATGTAAGCTCTTCACTTGTATCATCGTGATGTTACTTTTGGGTTTAATAAAGCGTCCTTTATCGGAAAAAAAAGAGATGAACTCCCGTTAAATAGCCATTGATGAAAAGGACAAAAATAAGCTTGAGGCAGTCAAAACTAGAACTATGAAGTAAGAACAAATGAACAATTTTATATCATGCAGCACTATACATATATGTTGAATAATGAGAATAACTTGCTATACCTAATTAACATGCAAATGAATCTATTGGAAATAATTACCAAAATACTGCATGTAATATCGATCAAAAGATGCAGTGTTCTTTACTTCACAAAATTACAACTTGCAATATATAGTTGACTGCAAATAATTACAGACCATAATAGTACATGTTCAGATTATCCCAGATAACTTACACACATGCACGTACATATCTAGGGACCAAGAAAAGGTGGAACCTGCATCAAGTTCATGCCTTCAGAATTTTATCTCCACGTGTCCAAACGGTGGCATCACGTGCCCACAAACATGTCCACAGAAATTGGTTGTCGGCTCACGTTGGGCATATGGATAATTGTTAACTGAGGAGGATCTACGCATGCATCCACATGGCGTTTCACTGCAGCACATTGGCAGCATGCATGTTCCTCTGTTCAAGAAACAACTGAGAAAATACATTTGGAATCTCATGCACCGTTTGACTCGCTTTAGCCGTCATTAATTTGGAAAAGGATAGGTTCTGGACAGCCATGCCAAGTGGACCAGTGTACAGTCAGGTTCAAGTCCAAGCATGAGTAATTCGTCCAAGCAGGAGTAAGTACTCAAGTCCAAGCAGGAGTATATGCCACATGGCTAGAAAATATGTTCATGAAATACATATTTTAGCTTATTTTGGAAGATGTGCTGAGTAATTCCTTCCAACAAAATAAGATCTTGAATGGCCACAGAACGGAGCATTTAGTGAGATTTAGGTTATTAAACAGCAGATTAATATGCAAAAATCCAATATATAAGTTCAGACCACAAGTCCAAAAACAGAAAGACTACAATAAGGCATTTGTGTTGGCGCATATACTTGATTCTTTTCAGTGTTCTCTGTAAAAAAGTTTACTGCGCATGCAGAAAATATAAACCATAAAATTACCAACTAAACCAAAACATGTCGTTGGTCCCTGGTGGTGGTTAGGTAAAAAAATATCATTGGTCCCTGGTGCTTTGTTAAGAAAAAATTGTCGTCTGTTAGCATAGATAACTGGAAAGAACAATATATTTACCTTTATTACCAACTTTAACTGTAATTAAACTAGTGTAAATAATGAATCAGGGCCAGACAAAATTTTAACTGGATTGGTATCAACACTTATTGTACTATATTTATACTAGGAGAAATAGGCTAATCATCAATGAAAAGATTGTGTGTTCTTAAAAGATGCAAATTATATCAAGATTTGATGCCATTAAAACTTGAAAGATATCCATGTATCTATACAGTTAATTTTGCAATTATAAGCATAGCCACATTGAGATTGATCACTACGCACCTCTAATATAAGATCATGTCCAACGAAAGGAACTAATAACCTCCAACTTTACAATATTCGACTTCCAAACTTTACTAATAAGGTATTTTCCACATAAGTAAAATATGGAGTACAAGATAAAATATGGTTCTCAATGATACAAAGTATATTTTGCATATTACTGCACCAGAGTAGGTTTAGATTGCATAGTATAGGTAAAAACGAATAATATAACTTTAATTAATAAAGTATATTTCGCATAAAATCTTCATCCGATTCTCAGTGATACAAAGTATATTTTGCATATTACTAAATTCAATTCCAAAGTCGATTTAGCATGCATAATATAGCTAAAAGCGAATAATCCTCTAATTTGCAAAGTATATTTTGCATAACATTTTCATTTGCTGATTTACACCATGAAATTAAGATAGTGAAAGCACAGCGCAAAGAAAAATTAAAAGCTCAAGGCTGGCATCTGCTATGCAACTCTGAACGATCATCAATTGTTTGCTAGGTTGTAAGAATTCCTAGGAACTGCAAAAATTTAGCAGTACATATATACACCAGTCAGTTAGGAATAGAACAGTTATTAGTTTGTAAAGGCTGGATCAAAGGAGTAAAAGAGATTAACTTGCAGCTAGAGAGAGAGAGAGAACAACATGAGATCTACAAGTACAAGCTAGCATACGTACAGCAGTTACCAGATCTGGAAAGGCATCGCGCTGATGCTGCTTTCCTCTTCCAGGCAGGCAGATCTTCCTCCTCGAAACAACGACACTGCCATGGCTGTCCCCCGTCCTAACTCAACACATGAGATCATAGTACCAAGAATTAACACGAAGCATACGTCACACAAGAAATTAAATCGAAGGAAGAAAGAAACGCAGATCTCGGGAGAAAGGGGATAGTAGATAGTAATTCAGTTTCCACATCTGGAGAGAAATTAACAGATACTACAGTATATAAATCTCCGGAGAAAGGAGAAATCAACAGATACGGTTCCCATGCATACTTGCAGTGCAAAGTCTTTGTTGAGAGAGAGAGAGAGTTAGAGAGCATCCATGGAAAGGCGCGAGGTGGATCGGCGGCTGTATTAATCAATTCATCACGCGCGCTAGTCTCTCCTTGCCCCGAGGCCCCCCCTCACCCTTGGAAAACTGAGACAATACCTGCAAAGGGAAAGAGCATAACAAGCATGCGTGCAGGTGCAGGAGTAGCTAGCTAGCCGGCCGGATAGATGGATGTACCTTACTCCAAAATAAGGGTCCAAACACCCTCTCCTCGATCCCTGCGCCCATGGAAGGCGGGCACGTAGGGCACCCCCTGCCAGGAAGAGTACAAGATAAGGACGAGGTCCTGCCCTTATCCCGCCACCACCGCGAGAGGTTTATCTCATCGATCGCTGAAACCGCAAAGTTATAAGCCTGCTATCTGCAGGAGAGAGAGTGGGAGAGGGGGGAGGTAATGGGCGAGTGTGCGTGTGGTAGCGGGGAGGCTGGGAGAAAGAGAGGTGACAGAGAGAGAAGTGAGCACGCAGCAGCAGCTGCACCATTCATATACGCCGTCGCGCGCCACCGCCGCGCCGATGGAATAGGTGCGGTCTCCCCGCTGTGTGCTCACTCTCTTCTGTCACCTGGCCACCGTCCACCACCACCGCACAACAAACCGATTACCTAAATATATACACAGTTACACACACAAACAGCAGCGGAAACTGCAAGGGAAACCAGCCGGGGGATCTGCCGGAGAGGAAGAAGAAGGGGGCGGTCTCCAGATCTATATGTTCCGGAGATCTGCTCCGTGGTGGAGAGCTATGGCCGGGTGCGTACCGCGTTATATAGACGGGGGGAGGGGTCTGGGGTATGGTCCTCTTGCCCTTGCCAGCCTATTTCTACTTTTCTCACCCTACCACGCATAAGGGCCGGATGCGCTAGGGTTTGCTTTTGGGCTGTTGTATCTTGAGGATAGATATCATGTTATCATGCTGTCAACTTTGACGGACTGGGGAATGAGATTCTTAGCGGAGCAAATATTTTTCGCATGAATCCGTCAAAAGACACCCGCGTTCAGATTGGTTGATATCACTAGGTCCACATTTCAATGTGCGGACAACTGTGGGTTTATCATATGGATAGGTTGCGCCGATCATGAGAGAGCGGCTAGATATTTATTTTATAGTGCGGTCCAATCAGTGATTAACAAGGATATGTAGTATGCCCTTGTAGCTTTTTTTTTTACGGTGTTCTTTTTTCGGTTGTTTTAGAAGCTAGTGACAATTCTATTTAGTGTATCTCGATTATTGGTATCTAGTTTCTACAAGTATTATATCAAGAAAAATGTGACATCATATCATCGTACCAATTTTGAAAGAAAATGGAATAGAATGTGTGGCAATAAAAATATTTTGTGGATAATACTCATCTCTGAAGCAAGAAATATTTTTGTGCATATTTGTAGCTGATATCCCTAGGTCCATGTTTCAATTTGTGGATGACCTGGTCTACCTACTGGAGAATGCGATTCTTCACAAAAGAAATATTTTTCGAATTAATCTGTTAGAAGACAGCCGCGTGCAAATTCATTGATATCACTAGGTCCATGTTTCAACGGGGGATGGTGGGTTTATCATAGGGATAGGTTGCGCCGATCATGAAACAAGCCGCTAGATATTGTATTTTATAGTGTGGTCCAATAAGTGATTGTCAACAATGGTATGTTCTTATAGCTTTTTTGTGTTGTTCTTTTCTTTGAGTTGTTGATAAGCTAAGTTGACAATCCCAGCATCTGGTATTGTACGAGTATTACCTCAAGATAAATATGACATGTCATTTTACTGGTTCGGCGAAATGGGTAATAGAATTTGTAGAAATAAAAACATTTGCATGGATAATCATGTGTCATACTCATATGTGAGGTAACAAATATTAATTTAATATCCGTGGGTTTACCGAATGGACATAGAGAGAAACGGCTATGTGCAAAAAAATGACATTTCCAAATATGTTTTCAAACAATAGGTTCATTTACATTTTTTTTTGGAAATGAGCATATATTAATATCAGGAGATATCAATTACACCCAGCCTCTGCAACGACGCATTATCCTATTGGCATTACGGTTGCACACAGCCAAAAAAAAAAGAATTATATAAAAGAAAAGTCCCGCTACAGTGATTAGTTCCTTGAGATCACGGATCAAACCCCACCAAAACAGCACCAGAAATCCAACAACTCCAAAAGTGGATTGGATGTCTGCTAGATATTACTACGTTCTTAGGGTCGATGAGTTGGGGATTAACACATAAACTATGTTCATTTACAATATTTTTTTGTGACGTTGTTTTTAGTATTTATTATTATGGTAATTTTACACATTTGTTATATATAATAATCAGAAATGGCATGTTTTTAAAGTATTATTACTCCTAGAATATGAGATATGATGGAGCAGCTTTGACATAACGGGGAATAGAATTTATAGCAAGTAAAAAGTTCACATAAACTTGCCACTTACCTACAAAATAAATGATATTACTCAATCCACCTTTCGGTGGGCCGAGATTGTGAGTCCATCCAATGGATATATCATACTATATATTTGGGCGAGGAAGGCTGAGATATTGTTTTCTAATAATGGTCCAATCAATGAGCAACACGATAGCATAAAGAATGTATGTTTATATGGAATGTGATCATCATTTTTTTATTGTTAGATGAGGATGCGTTTACGATGTGTTTGTATCGGTATTCAAACTTTTTGTCTTTGTTTCATTTAACGGCTTTAACCTTGTCGTTTTTAATGTGTACGTGGTTTTATTTGGTCGAGATGTCCGTGAAACCACTTTGTGCATGTATTATTTTTTAGCATATCAGGTCAATATTTTTCTAGTATTTATTAGGAGGAATATGTGTGTACTTTTTAACCATCAGACTTATAGGTAGTTTTTCATTTAACGAGGTGCCAACTCCTGCTGCAAATGAGGACATGCCCCCTCCTTCCAAAAATAATTTAAGAGATATTTGTTCGTGAGTAATATATTTTTAAGTTTGACCAAATTTATGGAAAACATAAATTAACATCTAGAATACAAAATAAATTCACTACATTGGCATTAATTTGTCTTCATGAGGATGGACTTGGAACAAAAGTTATATGCATCATCTTTTACGAAAGAGGGATAAGTACGTAATCGGTTCATGCATATGGGACCTGCCACCTAAAACTTAAGAGTGTCCAGTACAAAAAGAAGGCTAATTCATGCTTTAAAAATCTCCGCTACGACTGATATTAGTCATTAAACAAGACACTTGATCACCCTATGACCCTTCATGAAAGTTTATTTCCATGGGAACCATCACATCGGTCATTACCCTGTGTGTCAAGTGTTCGGTGGCTTCCAGTGGCAGCCTTGGCAAATAGGGGTGGCAACACAGGTGGATTGCATTCTTGGTGATGCTCCTCGAGTACCGAGCGACTTTTTAGGTGAAAACCAAAGGTCTAGACTTCACTTATTTGCACCTGGCAATGGCCTCGCTGAAAGCAGTATTTTGAAAACTCGAACTTTCTCTAAGGTAAAACCCAAGATCTTCGGCAGGGCGAGGATAATATTTGTGCATTGTTCATTCTTGGATGGAATGTGCTACACGTCCCCCGGGGGATCGGAAGTTTAGATCCCGGGTCCCTGTCATGACACGTGTCCATGAAAACAGGCAAAATTCTCGCTTTTGCTACGAACCTTCCGATTTTGCTATATATAGCAAAAAATGGCTCGCCTCATGAAACATTAAAATAGACCGCACGCTTCGGTGACCTCACCGGAGGATTCGCCGAAGACCTTGCCGGAGACTATGTAGAAAAAGAATGCGCTAATGTAGCAAAACTCAAATTCGCCGGAGACATTGATGGTGGTATTGCCGAAAATTCTCGTGGGAGAACTCGTAGAAAAAACTTTATATTATTGTAGCAAAACATCTGAAAGATTGTAGCAAAAAATTTCATCGGTTGTAGCAAAAATTTGTTCAAATTATGCAAGTCCAAAAAATGTATGTAGGAAAACAATTTCTTCCATGTCGCAAATCTGTAGAAGCATTGTAGCAAAAAATTCTATGCCCAAAAATACATAGACCATCATCAGCCGCACGTAGTAGAACTCGGCGCCACACGTAGTAACCTAGACTACCGCGTGTAACAAAACTCGATGCCGCTGGTAGCACCGCCGCTGGCCACACGTAGCAAAATTCTCGGCACCGTACGTCAAGCGCTACTGGTCGTCGGTACCACCGCTGTTGGCTGCATGTAGCAAAACCCATGGGGAGAGGGTCGTTGTCGTCGACAACAGCGACCTTGGGGACCGCATGCCGACCGGAGCTCGCATATGACAACACATCAGGATAGATCGAGGTGCGGCGGGGTGGAGGCAAAGTAGTGGGTGCGACTGGGGAGGCGGCAGGCAGGCGCTAGTATGGGCAGGAGGTGGAGCAGCGGGTCGGCCTCGGGAGGAGGGGATCTGACGGTGTACATTATCTGCGAAGGCGGTCGATCCGGCAGTAGGGCAAGGTTGGGCACATCGTCTGTTTTCATCTGTAATTTTCTAGAAAAGAGAACCGCATATGGTGGAGCCCTCAGGCGCAAAGAAGTAACCAGGGGATGAAAGAAAGTGGGTGGAATAATTTTTCTTCTCGGAGATGTTAGGCCAACTCAACGCCCCGCAAACGGACTCCGCGCGTCCGATCGCGTCCTTCCGGACCGAGACCAAGGCCCAACGCGCACCCACAAATCGAGATCCAGCCCCAGACCAGTCTGTTTTGGCGCATACCTGGCCGAAACCTGGGGCTGGTTTGCGGGGGCTCAGACTGCCTGCTCGTCCGTGAGGTTGCCGGGCGATGTCCTGCCCGGCCCCGCCAGCCAGAGACCGTAGCACCAGTCTCCACCGCTCGCACCAGCAATCCCTAGCACAACTGCCATGGACGCACAACCGTCACCCTCCCCGGCACCTGCACCGGCACCTACCCTCCCTGGTCGTGGGCCGTTCGTGCCTCCAGGAGCTGCTCCGTCCACCTATGCTTTGGCCGCCTCTGCTCAGGCCATGATCTGCCGCCGCAACCGGCCGTTGATCTGCCACAACCGGTCGTTGCTCGCCCGTCAACAGAAGTCGGCAAATCTTCTGCGGCAATCAAGGTGAAGAAGGAATTGACGAATGACCAGAGGAAGGAGGAGTCGAGGAAGAGGGCTGACCGTAGAGAGAAGGCCCAGCAGCGCCTTGTCGATGCCCAAGCCGCCGTGATAGGGATGCCGCCCTTGAGCACGCCGCTGCCATCTAGGCCAAGTTCACCGCCGAGGCCCTTGCTACGAATGCTACCACTTTGCTCATGATAAAGGAGCAGTAGCTAGCTTCCTTCGCCGCGGGAACAACAACCTTGGCCGCGTCCACGAACAAACTAGCTGTTGTCGCAGTGGTGGCCATCATGGGGGGCCCGGAGATCATCGACGGAGGCTCTTCATGCATCAACAAGACCGGGAGGAGCATCCCCAACGGCAGCATGCCCGCCCCCTGCAGGCTGTTTGATGAAACGCCGGCCCCAACTCCGACCCTAGCTCCGACGCGGGTAACTTGTCCTTTGTTCTCGCTCTCTCGGTGTACATGATCCAACCATAGGCCCTTGCAGGATCCTGACCATGGTACCCAGGAAGGCAGCCATGGTACCCAAGAAGATGGTATTTCTACCGACAACGAGCCTCTGGTTGTGGACGAACTAGTCCAGCAAACACAAGGTGGTAGCCAAAGGAGAGGATCATACTCATCCCTCGAGGACGAGATGCTTTGCGAGGCATGGATGGAAATTAGCCAAGATCCAATAACCGGTGTAGAACAAAAGGGAGGGGCATTTTGGAACCCAGTATGGAGATACTTTCATGAGCAGAAACATTTCGGTGAGCATCTGTTTGCGAACGATCGCAACAAGAACTCACTTATGATGAGGTGGGCATTCATCTCCGAACAATGCACGAAGTTTTGTGCCTCCTATGACCATGTTAAGTCAAGGCCCGTGAGCGGCATTGGAGTTGGAGACATGGTATGTTCCTACACATCTATATATTCTCATTCATAAGAGCTTTGCATCCAAACAAGAACTTAAACTTGTTGGTGTAGGTGTGGCAAGCACTGGAGCACTTCAAGATTTGCCATGAGAAGAAAGCTTGCTTGTTTGGCCATTGTTGGATGAAGCTCAAAGATTGCGAGAAGTGGAAAGAGCTCTATACGTGAAGTGCAAAGGGAGGCGACACCGGAATCATCATCAACGAGGAAGTGTCGGCAATAGCCAAAAGGCCGAGAGGAAGGAATAACCAGTAGTGGAGAATTGCTTATCAGTGGAGCATATTTTTCCTATCAATGGCGCATATGGAATGCGCCACTACTGTTGCGCCATTGGTAATTGAGTATCAATGGCGCATATCCAATATGCGCCATTGATAGTGGGACAACCAGTGGCGCATCCTCAATATGCGTCATTGATGTTTTACCAGTGAAGCATATATCCAAATGCGCCACTAATGTTAGATGCACCACTGGCTGAATAAAAGATGTGCCACTGATGTTTCGTATAGGTATACAGAATACAGGGCTATCAAGTATTTACACAAGTATTAATACAGGTATTAATATAGGTACATATACAGGTATTTATACAAGTACACATCATTATAGAAACATAGGTAATAGTACAAATAGAATTATACATCATCACATCAATTAGAACCCGACATAGTGACAAGTGCCCGAATATTATACAAGTCTTGGAAACAACAAGTTGATCATCATATCATACATTGGTCCGAGGGTCTCGGGGCTCGGAGGGGTTCGGGTTTGGTCTCGGACTCTGGGAGGAAGAGCTCGGCATTCCGTGAGGGGGTACTTGTCGTATCAGCGTCATCGCCTCCGGGTTCCATGATGGAGATCTTGTTGTCCGGCATCCTTTGGCTCCATGTTGGTGCGCTTAGCGGAGTAGCAAAGCCACAGCATGAATCTTGTCTGAGGCAACACCCCGGTACATGCGGAACCTCTCCTTGCAATCACATCGTACCACGGTCACACCATCTACAACAGAACCACCTCAACGCTCCATAGGCAAGAGCAAGGCGAGCTCGGCCATCTACATTAGCCGTATGCACGTTGACTAGCAGGAACAACAAGTAGAACATGAGCACATGAATGGTGCAAGGAGTTTGTTGTCCCGTTTGGACATTACCTCGAACACCTGGCTGTCCGGATGCAGAAGGAGGGCGTCAGGCTCGTTTCGGTGGCCCCCTAGGCGCAAGGAAAAGGAAGGCACATGGCTTGTCTACTCAACATAAGGGATGCCGGAGAGGTTGGTCGAAGCAGAGGGACTCGCTAGCGAGCTCGAGGTGAGGTGGGTGACATAGAGGACAGCGGGAACAAGAGCCACACGGGGAGGTCGACCGGAGGTTGCCAGCAAGCGCAGCACCATGGCATAGGAGTTCGGGCGCAACGTTGAGGAGGTGGGGCCACGACGGTAGTCGGAAGGACGTCCGGCGGCAGAGCACGCACGGGGTGGCGAGCTCGAGGCCGTGGGCACCGGCGTCGGGGACGAGCTAGGAGAGGCGACTCACGGGGTCGGCGGTTGATACGTTGCTAACGTATCCATAATTTTTGATGTTCCATGCTTGGTTTTATCTACTTTCATATGTTTTGTCCACACTTTGGAGTACTTTCTATACACTTTCTTGGACTAACCTAACAACAAGAGCCACAGTGCCAGCTGCCTGTTTTCTGCTGTAAGAAAATGAATATTCTCGGAATTGGATGGGACAAAAGCCAAAGTCAGTTTTTCACCGAGGGACACAAGGAGCCAGAATACGAGACGGTGAGGGGCCAGGGGGGCGCCACACCACCTGGCCATGCGGCCCAGCCTGGCCCACGCCAGTGGGTGGTCTGGCCGCCTCCGGCACCCCCTCGGCCTTCCCTTTCGCCTATAAGATGCTTCCGATACAGAAACCCTAAGGACCCGATCAAAAATTCCACGTAAGATTCTGTAGCCGCTGTCATTTCCATCCCTAGATCAGGAGGGATCTGAAGATCTTCCCGGCACCCTGCCAGAGAGGGGAATTCACCCTGAAGGCCTTCTTCATCACCATTTAAGCCTCCGATGTGATGCGTGAGTAGTTCATCCTTGGACTACGGGTCCATGTAGTAGCTAGATGGCTGGTTCTCCTCCTTTGTGCTATCATGTTTAGATCTTGTGAGATCCATTCATGATCAAGATCATCTATTTGTAATTCTGCATGTTGTGTTTGCGGGGATCCGATGGATATTGAGATGCTATTTCAGATTGATTATTGATTCTATCATGTCCTTGTTATTTGTGATCTTGCATGCTTTCCGTTGTTAGTAGCTATCTTGGACAAGTAGATGCTAGCAACTCCAAGAGTTAGTATTTATGCTCGATAGTGGGTTCATGCTTCTAGTAATCTGGGGAAGTGACAGAAATCTCTAAGGTACTAGATGTGATGTTGCTACTAGGGAGAAAACAACAATCCTTTGTTCATAGAACAATCGTATTGTTTAACTTACACGCAATGCATAATGAAATTATCTATTGCTTGCAACTTAATACTGGAGGGGGTTCGTATGATAACCTGAAGATGGATTATTAGTCATAGATGCAGTTGAATTACAGTCTATATATAATGTTGTAATGCCCAATCAAATCTCGAAGGAGTCAAGATGAGTAGTATATGCATGATTGCTTGCTCGATGTTTGTCAATTGCCCCGCTGTAATTTGTTCACCCAACATGTTATCTATCTTAAGGAGAGCCACCACTAGTGAACTATGGATCCCGGTCCTTTCTTTTACTATCAATCTACAATCAACTGTTTACTGCTTTCTATTTATTTTCTGCAAACTATTACTTCCTTCCACACAATATGTTTAATCCTTTGTTTTCAGCAAAACCGGTGAGATGGACAACCTCACTGTAAGTTGGGGGCAGAGTTCTGTGGTTGTGTTGTGCAGGTCTCCACGTTGATGCTGGCACTGGTAGTGCGCCCTGCCAAAGTTCAGCTAGCAACACATTTGGGGTGTTTCCTTGCTCCTACTAGTTGGATTAAACCTTGGTTTCATAACTAAGGGAAACTTGCTGTTGTGCTCATCATACCTTCCTATTAGGGTTCCCCAACGAGCTCGAGATATCTTGGGCCATCAGCGGTGCCTGCAGAGGGGAGACAGCGATGGCGCGGCTGGAGGGCAGCTCGAGTCGGTGCGGGAGGAAGACTGGCGGCGGGGCCACGGGGATTCGAGCGGGAAAGAGGAGGAAGGTGGCGGCGGACAAAGAGGGTGGCGAGGAGGCTCGAGCGGGCGGTGGCAGGAGGCGGCGGCGCCAGCGAGGGAGGACACGAGCGGGAAGAGAGAGGGGCGGGGGGGGGAGGGAGGCCGCGAGCGATATGGGGCACGTGGGCTCCGTGGTTGACCGGGTCAGGGGCAGGGGATTGCAGGGAGTGGGTGGGGCGGACCGCATGTGTTGCTGGTATGTGTGGTGTTAGGTGGTGGGTGTCGCGCCTTGCATGCTGTGTAGCATGCGTCCCGCGACAGGTAGAGGCGACTAGGTTGGTTCCTGGCAGCGGGGTGGTTTGGGGTAGTGGCGGCGGCTATTGGGTAGGGGTAGGTGGGGATTAGATATAGGGTAGATTTATCAGTGGAGAATTTTTTGCAATATGCGCCATTGGCAAAAAAAATAGTGGCACATCTTCAATATGCGCCATTGATAACCCTGCCATCATTCTTAGTGGTGGGGTTCAGGTGGGGCCCACAAATTATCAGTGACACATATTGAGGAAGATGCGCCAGTAGAATATCAATGGCGCATATTGCATGTGTGCCATTGATGAGCATATATCAATGGCGCATATGGACATATGCGCCATTGACAATTGGTCAACAGCCCTACAGGGTGTCGGGCCCACATTATCAGTGGCGCATTTTTTTAGATGTGCGTCATTGGTTAAACAAAATATCAGTGAGCATATTTTTAAATGCACCGCTGATAATTATTAGTGGAGCATATTCAAAAAATTCTCCACTGATAATAAATCTATCCATAAGACTTTCTCTACTAGTGAGCTCCAAGCTAAAGCTCAAGCATGAAGCTTCGTCAGTTGCCATGGAGGAGACACTGAAAGAGTTGATTGCTAATAAGGAGGTGTCCATCAACAAGAGGGAAGAGAGGAAACGCAAGGACAGAGAAGATGCGGTGAAGAGCTACTACGAGATCAAGTCAAAGAGTGTTGAGATAGAAAAGATGAACGTCCGTGCAAGAAAGGAGAAGGTAGAACTCCAGCGACTTGCCGAAGAAAAACAGATCATGATTGTGGATCTCAGCGAGATGAACCCAGTTCAACGGAGTTGGTTCGAGAAGGAGAGGGAGATGATCCTATAGTGATATGCATAGATTCATCCTCTATTTATGATTTCCGTGCATGTATGAACAATATGTCCTAATTTCGTACTCCGGGGGACCTTTAAATTTGTTTCAGTTTGGTACTCTGCTGGTCCTCTTTTAGTTTGATTCAGTTGCTCCTGGGAGGTCCTGGAAGAAAAGGCCGGACAGATGGGGCACCGTTGGGTGCACCGGCCATTTCAAGCCGGACGCATCCCCAGGGCCTCTCCACCCCACCCCGCAAACGGACCGAATCGGTCAAAACGCCTGTCCGAAATGCGGGGGACAGTTGGAGTTGGCCTTACATTTGAAGAATTTCGTTTGTAGTATGGGTGTTGTCTTTGGTGATTGTTAGAGTGATACTATTATGAGTGGTGTAGTGGTTTTTTCTTTTTCTTTTCTATTCTTTTCTCGGTTATGTGCATCCCTGTGTTTTTGGATAGAGGCTGCGTGCAATTTGGTATACATTGATTGGTTCCTGCTGTGTGTGTATGGATTCTTGTTCTGGCACGTGTGAACGCTGACGCCATATCACGGTTGGTTCACTAAATCGAGTATGAGTGGTGTACGACATGGATACACGATACAAAATCTGCTAGTGTCCGCCAGTTGCCCCATGCGCGGGCAGTTGAGGAAGGGAGGCAAAATCCCATGTGTCGCTATAAGGCCAACTTCAACGGCCCCCGCAAACGGACCCAGCGAGTCCGATCATGTCATCTCGGAACCGAACCCACGGTCCAATACACACCCGCAAAGCGAGAGCTAACTTTGGACCCGTCCGTTTCGGTGCAAACGGGTCGATAGTTGAGCTCGATTTGCGGAGTCTCGGATTACCCGCGCGTCCGGTGGTGTCCTGCACGGCCACACCCTAGCTCTCTCGTCAGGCACACACTCGCGTCGCACCCCCTACTTCCCCACCTTCCCTTCTCCCACTCCCCACCGCCACCGTGACACCCTCCCTCCCGGAAGGCCACCGCTAGAGTCCGTTGCCTCCTCCTGAAGGCCACCTTCCCTCTTCGTGGTCGTTAAAGCCTCTTTGCCGTTGAGAAGCCTCCAATACCTGAAGATCTCGTCATGCCCGGGCATCGAGATCGGCCTTCTCCTAGACCGCACTCCACTTGTTCAATCATTTGCCTCGATGTCCGGATTCGGCATTCTACCACTTCTGCCTCGTCCTTGTCCTTGTACTAGTCCTAGAGGTCATCCATATCATCATGCAGACCATGGACAACACTGGGACGAGTTCTTCAAGAAATATGCCATGCGGTCCATCGTACAAACTTGATTTGGACCATGTATTCTATTTGTTGTAAACTATCTATTTTAATTTAAATTGGAAAACTATTTTGGTTTATATAAATTTATCTATGTCTGAAAACACTTATGAGAGAAAATGGGGAAAAAGACACCATTGGGTGCACCGGCCTGCCAAGGCCGGACATTGCCCCAGGGCCTGTCTATCCCATCCCGCAAACGGATTGAAATGATCAAAAGGTTGTCTGTGTTGCAGGGGTTGTTGGAGTTGGCCTAAGAGGCGCAAGACAGACACACCGCATACCCCGTGCAAACCGGCCCATTATTTCGTTGCTTCACTACTTCTTTGCTCGCGTGCGGTTTGATCCACTGTGATCATCGTTCTGGACATTGTTTGTTAAACAGCTACTCCCTCTGTTCAGAAATATAAGACATTTTATCTTTGTTAAATGAATGTAACTAGACTCTTTTTCGTCTATAGGTTCACTACGAATCTCTACGAACCTATATACTAAAATATGTCTAAATACATTCGATTCACAAAGCTAAAACATCTTATATTTCTGAACAGAGGGAGTACTATCAGATGGTGAGACGGATTTCCAGGTTCTTTACTTTCATTTTGGTTCTCCTTTTATTATTTTCATCATTTTTTGTGCTATGTTTTTCCTTATTCACTTTTTTTGTTTCTTTCTTGGATTTTTTGTTGGTTTTTTCCTTAATGTTTTCTTATTCATTTGTTTTCCACTTTCTTATTTCTTTGAAGGAATTTCTATTTTCGTGCCCTTAGTTCTTTAGTTATACTTAGTTTTTCCCAGCCACTTAACTTTTCCTCCCTTTTGCCCATCTCCTTATACGAAACTCTCACATGGTCTGAAACTCACTGTCTGTCAGCCTTACTGTTACGTGCTGACAAGTGGGGCCGCGTTCAGTCGGGTCCCGTAGTGGATCCATGCCTTTATATGCAGACAAGTGGGGCCGTGTTTAGTCGGTTTCCATAGTGGACACATCTCTCCACATATCCAGATTAGCATCAGACCCACAACTTATCCACGTAAGCGCCAGACCCACAGTTTACTCAGGTTGGTGTTGCAAGATGGGACCACGAGCCAGCCCGCGCCTGCGCCCGTGTCGTTGCCTCCCGTTTCTTCTTCTTCTCCGGCGACGGTGGCCTTTTGTCTAGCTTCATTTTCATATAGTGAAATGTAATGCATAAACTTGCATATACGAAAATTATACACCTTTGAACTCTTTGAAATCGCACTTAGGACATAATAATGTTGTGCTAATAAAATCCTGATCATTTATCATTTTTATGGAGTGAAATATAATGCATACACTTGTGTATACGAAAATTATAAACCTTTGAACACTCTAAAATCGCACTTAATACGTGATAATGATGTGCTAACAAAATTTTGAGAGATTATCATTTTATCCCCCATTTTTATAGAGTGGAATGTAATGTATAAACTTGCATATATAAAAATTATACACATCTGAACTCTTTGAAATCGCACTTAATACGTGATAATGTTGTGCTAAGAAAATCCTGATCATTTATCATTTTCATAGAGTGGAATGTAATGCACAAACTTGTATGCGAAAATTATAAACCTTTGAACACTGTGAAATCGCCCTTAATACATGATAATGATATGCTAATAAAATTTTGAGAGATTATCATTTTCTCACACATTTTCATAGAGTGGAATGAAATGCATAAACTTGCATATACGGAAATTATACACATTAGAGCTCTTTGAAATCGCACTTAATACGTGATAATGTTGTGCTAAGAAAATCTTGAGAGATTATCATTTTCATATAGTGGAATATAATGCATAAACTTGCATATACGGAAATTATACACCTTTGAACTTATTGAAATCACACTTAGGACATGATAATGTTGTGCTAATAAAATCCTGATCATTTATTATTTCCATGGAGTAAAATATAATGCATAAACTTGCGTATACGAAAATTATAAACCTTTGAACACTGTGAAATCGCACTTAATACGTGGTAATAATGCGCTAGAAATTTTTTGAGAGATTATCATTTTCTCCCCCATTTTCATAGAGTGGAATGTAATGCATAAACTTGCATATACGAAAATTATACACATTTGAACTCTTTGAAATCGCACTTAATACGTGATAATATTATGCTAAGAAAATCTTTAGAGATTATCATTTTAATAGGGTGGAATGTAATGCACAAACTTCCATATACGAAAATTATACACCTTTGAACACTTTCCCTTCAAATTATATTCCATATCATTTGTTTATGGAGTTAAAGTACCGATGGAAAACTCATTATTTTGCATGGATAGAGGGGTGTGATGGCTTGGTGTTGATGTAGAGCTCGTTGGGGAACCCCAAGAGGAAGGTATGATGAGCACAGCAGCAAGTTTCCCTCAGTTGTGAAACCAAGGTTTAATCGAACCAGTAGGAGCAAGGAAACACCCCAAAGGTGTTGCTAGCTGAGCCTTGGCAGGGCGCACTACCGGTGCTAGTAGCAATGTGGAGACCTGCACAACACAACCACATAACTTTGTCCCCAACTTGCGATGAGGTTGTCAATCTCACCGGTTTTGCTGAAAACAAAGGATTAAACGTATCGAATGGAAGGAAGTAAAAGTTTGCAGAAAGTAAACACAAAGGAGTAAACAGTTTGTAGATTGTATGTAAAAGAAAGGACCGGGATCCATAGTTCACTAGAGGTGGCTCTCCTTAAGATAGATAACATGCTGGGTGAACAAATTATAGCGTGGCAATTGACAAACATCGAGAAAGCAATACATGCATATAGTAATCATCTTGACTCCTTTGGAACTTGATTGGGCATTACAACATTATACATAGACCGCCATCTAACTGCATCTATGACTAATAATCCACCTTCAGGTTATCATCCGAACCCCCTTGATGTCTATGCACTTCTATTCTTGTAGACAGTTGTTGGGCCTCCAAGTGCAGAGGTTTGTAGCACAGCAACAAGTTTTCCCTTAAGTGGATCACCCAAGGTTTATCGAACTCAGGGAGGAAGTGGTCAAAGGTATCCCCTCTCAAGCAACCCTGCAATCAAGATACAAGAAGTCTCTTGTGTCCCCAACACACCTAATTCACTTGTCAGGTGTATAGGTGCACTAGTTCGGCGAAGAGATAGTGAAATACAAGTGGTATGGATAATTATAAGTGGTAACAGTGATAGAAAATAGCTTGCTGGCGTGTGGTTGACGTGGGAAAAGACTAAAGGCAAACTGAAATAAAGATGGAAGCAAGCAAACATATAACAGATCTAATTGCAAACGGAGTTTCAATGCTTAGAACCAAGGCCTAGGGGTCATACTTTCACTAGTGAACACTCTCATATAAATATATTCTTCTTTATGATACTACTCTTAACTACTCTCCGGTTGGACACTCTAATCATTGGTAGGGCTATAACAACACACCTCGAAGTTCATCTTTCCCATCTAGAAAACCCCACAGTGTCACCTTGAGCACTAGATGGTTCCAACAAACACCACAATTTCATAAAGACATCCAACTCCAAATATAACTCATAACAAGTATTTGTAATATCTAGCCTAAGTGCCACCATGGTGTGCACGTTGTCACTTTCACACACATGGGGAGAGCAGAGATCTATTAAAGCACTTGAGTAGCAAGGTAGATCTATAGATTACAAGCTCATGATTACAATATGATCACGCATAGAGAGAGATGAACACATAGCTACCGGTAGAACCCTTATCCTCGAGAGAGAACTACTCCCTCCTCATCATGGGAATCAGCAATGGTGATGGAGATGGTGGTGGAGATCGATGTAGATGGCTCAAGGGCACTTCCGTCGGCGGTGCCTAACAGAGACTTTCTATCCCCCGAATCTCCCCTTCGGTGGCGGCGGTGCTGCGGAACTTTTCGTGGATTTCTGATTGACGATCTAGGGTTTTTGCCTCGGCGGAGATATATAGGCGAAAGAGGCAAGGTCGGTGGCTGGCCAAGGGCCCACACCATGCCCTGGCACGGCCAAGGGGGACCCGCTCCTAGGGGTGGTGTGGCCACCCTGTGGCCCCACTCCGACTATCCATCTGGCTTCGTGAGTCTTCCGGGAAAATAACAACTTTGGCTTTTGTCCGGTCTAATTCCGAGAATATTCATTTTCTAACTTTCCTGGAAGCAAAAACAGCAGAAAGTAGGCAACTGGCACTGTGGCATCTTGTTAATAGGTTAGTCCAAGAAATCATATGAAAAGTACTCCAAAGTGTGGACAAAACACAAGAAAGTAGATAAAACCAAGCATGGAACATCAAAAATTATAGATACATTTGCAATGTATCAACATCCCCAAGCTTAACTCCTGCTCGTCCTCGAGTAGCTAAGTGATAAAAAGAAAGAATAATTTTTGAGGTGACATGCACCATCATAAACTTGATCAAAGTATTTGTAAAACATTCAAAGATGGGATCATAGTACTTCAATCATAAAATGAAAGACAAAGTTCTAGCAATAAGACAAATAAACTATGATGCAGAATGAAAAGGTAGAAACAAAAGATTCATGAATAACAATGCTTTGCAAGATGTTTGTTTGTTTCACATAAAGAAAACATAGCATAATAGTATTCAGCTTGACCCTCATAGAGTAGCAAATATAAATGCATAGGACACCTTCAAAGTTCATAAGAGTGACTAGATACAAATAGTTTAAAACAAGCAATATCAAGGTATGCATCAATCAACTAGTCTTGGGACAATGCACATAGAACTAAGAATGGCCACTATGCTCTCAAAGTAGGTGCATAAAGGTCAAAGGTGGAGACTCAATATAATGGTGGAAGAAAGGCCTTCATAGAAGGAAGTAGAGATTCAAGTTTCATAAAGAGCTTCCAAAAATTATGGTACTTATAGCTTTCAGCTCTCATTGCCCCTATCATAAGCATCTTGAAGTGATTAAGGTTAAAGTGAACAACCTATGGTGTGCATGATTCTTTTTTAATTGAACTATGGTGTACATGCATGACGAAGTATAAGTTAGGAATCTCATGTCCCTTGAATACGAGGGCCGCTCCTCATGCTACTCAAGTTTAGTTACCGGTAAGTTCTTGTCATCGTAAGTACATGTGTATCATAGAGAACTGCCAATGGGGTACCTCTTGCACGATGATACGGAAGAATCCCCATATCAAAATGACAAGGAAAGCAGACAACGAGCATCTCAGCAATCTTCTTATTTACCATGGGAATATGGTGCTTTTTTCTCTCTTTCCTCTTTTCATAATCTCTTTTTTCCCCTTTTTCTCTTTTTTTCTCAATACATGACTCTTTTTTTATAAGAAGAATGCTTCATAGACAGCTCATTATGGTTACGCTGCAGGTTTCCACCATGTCAGCATGGATTAGACCAGCGGCCCAGGCGTTTCTCTAACACATATACATAACTCCATGGACTTACAAGCTCCCCTTTCATTTCACACCGACGACATCCATATACAAAAGAGCACGATATCAACTAGGTACAAGTACCAAGTGCAATGTTAAAAGCGTTCCCCATGACAGCATGGTTCTGCTAATTCCCAACAAATAAGTGCAAGCATATACAACATAGACGACACGATGGTTCAAGTTTATTAAGGGCAAGAAAAGTAAAGTGTGCCATCAAGTTCGTGAGAGATTTAATCACTAGTTTTCTCATAACAAGTTTAATTCGGAAGGTAAACAAAAGCATGAATATACTTGGAATAGCATAAGCTAGTAGGTAGGTATGGTGGACTCTTTGGAATAACTTGGTTTAGGGAGTTGGATGCATGAGTGGCACTCATACTTGGTTGTGGAGGCTAGCAAAAGACTGGGAGCGACAAACTAAAAGAGCAATAATGGCCATAATCATGCAGAGCGACAAAACATCATTGATCAATGCCTAAAGTGATACTACAAGTTGAAAACTAAAGGATCATAAAGGCTTATGGTGAGCATGTGCCAAGTCAACCCAAATAAAGCATCAAAGGAGAATACCACTATACTATGCTTTAATATGCTAAAACAACGCATGATTCATCCAAGGCACATTAAGCAATCTCAATTGTTTATAACAAGTCATGCTACAACAAAGAATACTAATATAAAGCCAAAACAATATCAAGCATGGCGGCATGGCAAAGCATAGGCCATAGTCAAAAACAAGCTCTTTTTACCACATAAGCATGAACTTTCCTACTCTTTTCCAAACCAAACCAAACTATTTGCAAACCAATGTATGAAAGAGGGGGTCCAACCAATTTATTCAGAAAACTAAGCAAACAAAAGCAAAGCGAAACGAAAAGAAGGCGCTCCAAGAACAACACAACTGTGCATGAAACAATAAAAATGAAGCGTTTGGAAGAAACACAGGATTTTTATAGATGAAGAAGGGATGCCTTGGTCATCCCCAAGCTTTGACTTACTTCTTGGATATTTCTTGGGTGACAGCGTGGCATCCCATAGCTTGAACTTTAGTCCATCCTTCATCTCATTACTCATTCCTTCCATACACCTGAAATTTTTCCTTCATACAAAACTTCACACAATCTTTATTAGCAACATTAGTGCACTCAAGATAAATAAGTCTTAAGTTTCAGTTCCAACACCAAATAAACTTCCATTAGAACACTAGCTACTCAAGCACCTTGTCAACACCCAGATTTTTAATCCTAGATGCCTGCTATGTCATACATCGCAATCCTAGGATTACCATTTTTGTGAGACATAACAGATTGGATATCACAGTACATCATCCATTACAAATCATAAATAAGGTCTTACACAAATAAGGATCTCATGATCTAGTCTTAATACAACAAACAGCGGAATAAATAATAAGCGTAGTAGTAGGGTCCATCTTCAGGGGCACAGGAAATGCTGACGAAGGCAGATAGTCCTAGTTATCATAGTCGTCCTGTTGTCCGTCATCTTGGTAGTCTCCTTCATAGTCTGGCCATGAGAATAGCCAGGGACAAAAGCCATGCGTACTCTTTAATTACCCGCAAACTACCACTAACAAGTAAGGTAGTACTAGTGGAAAAATGCT
Source organism: Avena insularis (assembly GCA_023614405.1). Lineage (NCBI taxonomy): Eukaryota > Viridiplantae > Streptophyta > Magnoliopsida > Poales > Poaceae > Avena > Avena insularis. The sequence continues at coordinate 109,563,878 of CM042692.1, forward strand.
AACTCTATGTTTATTTGTAAGGTTAAGTTTGAAACCTAAGCTGAGTTCAGAAACAAAGAAAGATAAAATAAAGTTCTGGAATCACTTAAGTTGGGAAGCTAGTGTCATAGTCACAACCCTGTTGTTGTCACGTCAAGATTCATCATTCATTTCATAAGTCATTTTGAAAATATCTGACAACGAAACAGTATGGCCACTCCATCGATCAATAGCGGACGTGGCTATTAGAATAGTTTGACACTCTGTAGAGGTGGTACACTTTCACCACAAGATTCGATACATCTGTCAGGGATAACCCTGAATCATCATACTTAGTATGCAGATAATCAAACATAACCTTTCCTTTACACACCCTAGTATCAGCACCTCTCCTATGAGTATGGCCTCCCAACCATGACCATCTGTCATCTTGGGTACTACATAGGTGGACAACATTGAGAGGTAGCCTCAGCTCAAACCTCTCCCGTGAGGGAACTAATACTAATGCATATAAACTTCCAGCTAAGCCTTACCCAATTCAGGTATTGTGGTTATACGGTAAATTTGGAATGGTATCGCATCCGAATCTAACCATCAGTTTTGTAAAAGGGTTAAGGCTCGTGCCTCAACATTTTCATCATCATAAACCATTTGTGTTTCTCAACACATGTCAAAACATCTCAATAGAATGACTCATCATTCCAAGGTTTTCATAATTCATTTTCACCAAGTATTCCCATCTAAAGTGACTCAAGTTTTAGTTTAGCTCTAAACTACTAAGTTAAGAGTGTTCACTAAAGTGGGATGCTAATATCAATCTCATGCCATAGAATGACATCTAAGGTTATCTAGATAGGTCAAGTTTTATACTCTTTATGCTACCTTCAAACAAGTAAGGTACTTTAATAAAGTAAAGAAGTAAAAGCTTGGAAATAAAACTTGGGGTAGGTAATAGTCAAAGTGGTATAACCAAAGCATGCCTAATGCCTTTGCTTAGGTTATCTAGATTGCAAGGGTTAGCTTGCAAGGGTTCACTGGTATAGTGCTAGATTGCGTTGGTTGGTGTAGTGGTTGAAGTTTTCTTCCTCCTCCTCTTGGTAGAACTCCTCCTCCTCGAAAGCTTGGTCGGTACTATCGTCTATAAATACATACGGAGTACAAAATCACCAAACAATACTTAACTAGTCTACTTAGCACTCTAAGGCACACATTGGATGATCTAATATCATCACAAGCATGACAAGGTTTTATTAACTAGCTTCATTCTTTTTAGTTAAGAAAAGTAATTTCTACTCATTGAAAATAACTAAGATTTAATATTCTCCACTTAGAATATGGGATCATGTGGACACATTTCATCACCACATATTGTAGCATATGGGAATGTGATTTAAATGTTGGATCACATTTAATTAAGTTTAAGTTTAATATTTAATGATTTAAAGTGACTAGAAATGCCTATATAGCATTATTTTGGTACTAGTCCAAAGTCACTGCATGCAAACCTTAATATTATTACATATTCAGATAGGTATGGTTAAATGTGATTTTTGAGAGTTGTAATCAACTCAAAAGATATTATGGTTGATTTTATAAAAATGTTTGAATGTGCAAAAGCTTCTGTCTTGTTATTTTTGCTAGAAGAGATCTCTAACTCTAAATGGATTAAATCCAATGGGCTTGGATACATCTTCTCCGTAGATTTCTAACAAAATTTGAATCACTCAATTTGGCTTAGTAGATCTTCTTGAATTGATTTTTGAACTAAGGGACAGAAGTGGGTTCAAACTAAAATAGAAAAACCTATATTTGAATTCATGGGCTAGCACGGGAAAACTTACGGGCCGGCCCAGTGGTAGGCTTGGTGCGGATGATATGGCCACAGGGGGTCTACAGGTCGACAACCAAACGGCAAAATGGGCACTCTCAGCGCTACGATTAAAAGATGGATCAACGGCTGAGGATCGTCATCCCCGGCGAACAGGTCACCGGCGAGAGCTAACCCTAGCGGCTCGGTGGGGGTACGTGGGGGCTTACCAGGGCTCCAGCTAGACGTGGCGATGGGGGCGATCATCTGGTGGATGACGGCGGTTCTAGGCGTGGTCGCGGTGGCTCCTGGGATAGACGAAATCGACGGCGCCTCTCCTCCTCTGCTGCAGCAAGATCTGGCAGAATTCCTGCAAACGGTGGCCCGCCTTGCTCCGGGGATGGGGTGGAAGGATTAGTGGAGAGAGGGGAGTGAGATGGTGTGAGGAGTTTGTGCTGGGGTAGCCTCCTTTTATAGGTCGACGAGGGGACCGAGCGGCATGACGGCGAGCTCGTCGGTGACGTTGATACAGGCTGCTAGAGGCATGTGTTGGGTAGGCAGATGGTGGGCTGCCTCCTGGCGGTCAGCTACGGCGCAATGGCGCGACTAGGGCGGTGGCATTTGGTCAGGAGCGTCCCGCGCTCTGGGAGACAGAGGCGGTGCTCGACGCTGCGCTCTACGACTGTGGGTCGCACGGCGGCGCACGGCCGTGTCTGGTGGGTTGCTGGGGTCGAGGCGGAGCGGCGTGCACGGTATTGGGTCGAGGGACGGTCTGTGTCGTGCTGGCCATGAGGGCGCTCTGGCGCGCTCTGGCTGTGCGCAAGAGAATGGGCGGCGAGGCTGGGGAGTGGTCCAGGGCCTGGATGGGCTTGGGGAAGAGGCAGGGAGGTGCGGTAGGGTTAGGCGGAGCTAGTGGTGGTGCTGGAACGGCGCGGCGCTGTCCGTGGCTCTTTACCCACGTTCGGCCGGCGGTGACCAAAATGTGGCAGCGCTCAACTGCTGCTGTGGCTTAGGGGTAGGCCGGTGAGAGTCTGGTTGGACTCAGGGGGACAAGAGTGATCAATGCAACTCAATTTGCTCGACAAGATTTGATCAAAAACAGTAATAGTTAGGCTAATTTGATTCTGCCTGCCAGGTGTTCGACACAATGGCCGCATGAATCAAATATTTGAATTTTGGGCTGAATTTTGGTGGAGTTGGTGATCACATGCTTGAGCATCTCTGGTTGCTTGGGATTTGAAAATGGAATTCATTTGAGTGGTTTTTGAATAAGTGTGATCTATACATATGTACTACATTCAATTTTCAAATGTCATTTAAGATCAGTGTTTGAAAGTTTTTGGTAGATCACAAAGTGGGCCTTGGTACATCACTACTTGTACTAGCAAGGGGTGCAAAGATCCATATTTGTTTCTGTTTGGTTTTGAGTTCTAGGAATAGCCAAAGTAGGCATGTTGATTAAAATGGCAGAAATGACCATTTGCTTCCTTTATTCATTTTGATTTGTTTTTCTTTGGGATTTGTGTGGGAATGATCTAGATGATGTTTAATTCACCTAAGAATCATTTTACAATCAATGGATCACTTAAACATGGCAATTCAAATCAACTCCTAAATTATATGCACACACATATGAATGCTTTAATATTTTTAAATGGAAAAGTTTTTGTTAACTCTAATTTTGATGATTTGGATCTTGATCACTTGGATTAAAGTTTTGGGATGTTACAAACCTTACCCCCTTAAACAAAATCTCGTCCCGAGATTTACGAAAGAAAACTAGGAACTAAAGAGATCTAGGAACTCTGTCCTAATGTAATCTTCTTGCTCCCAAGTGGCTTCTTCTTCGGTATGGTTGCTCCATTGAATCTTGAGAAACTTGATACTCCTAGTCCTGGTGGTTCTGTAAGCTTCTTCCAAGATACGGATGGGCACTTCATGATACGTCAGGTCCTTGTTGATATCCACAACTCTGTGATCAATGTTCTTGAAAACTTCAGTCTTCTCCGGCACTTCTAGGCATTTGCGAAGTAACGAGATATGGAACACGTTGTGGATGGATGACATCTCCTCTGGCATTTCCAGTTGATACGATACTTCTCCTTGATGGTTTAGAATCTTTAAGGGCCCGATATATCCAGGGGCTAACTTTCCTTTTAGACTGAAGCGTTCCGTTCCCTTCAATGGCGAAACCTTGAGATATACAAAATCTCCGACATTGAAAGTCAGGTCTCTCCTTCTCTTGTCAGCATAACTCTTCTGTTGGGATTGGGCGGTCTTGAGGTGCTCACGGACTTTGTGAACCTTCTCTTCAGCTTCTCGGAGAATGTCGGGTCCAAATATCTGACTCTCTCGTACTTGCGACCAATTCAACAGGGTGTGACACTTTCTTCCGTATAGGAACTCAAATGGTGCCATTTGCATACTAGCTTGATAACTGTTGTTATATGAGAATTCTGCGAAAGGAAGGCAGTCTTCCCATTTTGATCTGTACTCTAAAACACAAGCTCTCAACATATCCTCTAGAATTTGGTTGACTCTCTTAGTCTGTCCATCAGTTTGCAGGTGATAAGCGGTGCTGAAATTCAACTTGGTTCCTAATCCTTCCTGGACTTTCTGCCAAAATCTCAAGGTAAATTGGGTTCCTCGATCTAATACTATGGTCTTGGGGGTTCCATGGAGACTAACAATTCTAGCAATATACAGCTCTGCTAGCTTCGAACTCTGGTAGGTGGTCTTGACAGGTATAAAGTGAGCTACCTTGGACAGTCTATCAATGATGACCCAGATTGAGTCATTTCACCTACTAGAAGTAGGTAAACCGGTGATAAAGTCCATTCTGACGGAATCCTATTTCCATTCCAGAATCTGCAAAGGTTGCAATAGTCCTACGGGTCTCTGATGCTCTGCTTTGACTCTTTAACAGATGTCACACTTGGCGATGTAGCTACCGATTTCTCTCTTCATCTTGTGCCACCAAAATTGCTCTTTCAAATCTTGATACATATTTGTTCCTCCGGGGTGGATAGAATAAAGAGTATCATGAGATTCCTGTATGATAACTTTCTTCAGCTCTGAATCTGCTGGCACACAGATATGTCCTTTTTACCATATAACTCCTTCTTCTTCTTTAGTGAATCCAGGTACCTTTCCTGTACCAATACGGCGTTTGATTTTGTCGATACTTTCATTTCCCTTCCAGGCTTCCTTGATTTGGCTAATCAAAGTGGGTTGAAGTTCAATGCTAGCTAAGAATCCTTTGCTAACTAGCTCAGTTCTAAACCGCTCCAACTCCTCATACAAACTTGGCTGCTTCTCCTTGATCATGGTATTTAGCCTACACGGCAATCTGCTAAGGGCATCCGCTACCACATTGGCTTTGCTAGGGTGATAGTGAATGTCAAGGTCATAATCCTTGATTAACTCTACCCATCTCCTTTGCCTCATATTCAGCTCCTTCTGAGTGAAAATATACTTCAAGCTTTTGTGATCTGAGAAAATCTCACAACGATTACCCATCAGATAGTGACGCCATGTCTTTAATGCCAAAACTACGACTGCTAACTCCAAATCATGGGCCAGATAGTTCTGCTCATGCTGCTTCAGTTGTCGATACAGATACGCGATAACTTTGCCTTCTTGCATCAATACACATCCGAGACCAATCTTGGATGCATCACAATACACATCAAACGACTTCTTGATGTCTGGCGTGATCAATATTGGGGCTGAAATCAATCTCTTCTTTAGCTCTTGGAAGCTGGCTTCACATTTGTTAGTCCATTCAAACTTCTTGTCCTTCTTCAACAATTGGGTCATGGGTCTGGCGATGCTCGAGTATCCCTCTACGAACTTGCGGTAATATCCCGCTAATCCGAGAAATGCACGGACTTGGGTTTGAGTGGTTGGGGCTTCCCATTCTTCGACATCTTTGATCTTGGCGGGATCAACAGAGACTCCTCCGGCAGACACAATATGTCCTAGGAATCCGACTTCTTTCAGCCAAAACTCACACTTGCTGAACTTCGCATATAACCGATGCTCTCTCAGGGTTTCTAGGATGATTCTGAGATGTTGCTCATGCTCTTCTTCTGACTTGGTGTAGATAAGGATATCGTCGATAAACACAACGACAAACTTATCTAGGAAATTCATAAAGATCTTATTCATGAGATTGATGAAATAAGCAGGGGCATTGGTTAATCCAAAAGACATAACCGTATACTCGTATAAACCATAGCGAGTAGTAAAGAGGTCTTCGGAATATCCGTTGCACGAATCTTAAGTTGGTGATAACTAGTCCTAAGATCAATCTTTGAGAATACCTGGGCACCAATCAACTGATCAAATAGATCTTCTATCTTTGGTAAAGGGTACTTGTTTTTGATGGTGACGTCATTCAGCTTTCTATAATCGGTGCACAGACGGTTGCCTCCATCTTTCTTGTCGACGAATAACACTGGTGATCTCCATGGTGAAGCACTTGGTTGAATCAAGCATGTTGCTAACATGGCATCCAACTGCTTCTTCAATTCCACTAACTCTGAGGATTTCATGCTATAGGGTCTCTGGGCTATGGGTCCGGTTCAGGAGATTAGTTCGATAATGAACTCAATATCCCTATCCGGGGGCATACCTGGCAATTCATCTGGGAATACGTCGGGGTATTCACAGAGTACTCGGACTTGGTCTTTGGTGGGTAGGGTTAGACTCTTGTTGCACTTGAATTGGCGAGGTAAGGTTTTAGATATAAGTTCTACTGTTACTCCAGAGCTATTGGTCATGGTGATGGCTTTCTTAGCACAATCTATCAGTCCTTTATGCCTTGACATCCAGTCCATACCCAGTACTACTTCCAATCCTTTGGTTCCAAGTACTATAAGGTTGGCATAAAAATCTATCCCATATATTCTGATAGGCACAACTTTGCAAATTTTTCTAGCTTTTGTAGTTGATCTAGGAATTTGAACTATCATGACATGCTTCAAGTTGGTTGGGTGGATCTTACTAGTGCATGCAAATTCTTCGGTGACAAATGAATGTGATGCTCCCGAATCAAACAATACTCTTGCTAAAACTGAGTTGACAGAAAACATACCCAGCACTACATCTGGCGCTTCTTGGGCTTCTTCGGCGTTCATGTGGAAGAGACGACCGTTGCGGTTGTGAGGGTTCCCTGGGGCAAATCTTCTCCCTGGTTGAACACGACGTTGTTGTTGAGCTGGGGCATTCACATTGGCAGTGACGGCAGTCTTCTTGGGGAACTCATTGGAATAGTGACCCTTCACTCCACACTCGAAACAAGTGATCTGGGACTTGTCTTTTGCTGCCACGGGCACATCATTGCTTCCAGTTCTGGGTGCAGTGTTATTGTTGTTGTTGTTGTTGTTGTTGTTGTTGTTGTTGTTGTTATTGCTCTTGGGAGGGGCACGGTTGAAATTGCTGGTGTTACCAGAGTGATTGTTGTTTCCTCCGGACTTCACATTGCCTCCGCTACAGTTGGGGTAGCTTGGGCGAGACATTGGGGGTCGGTTGTTCCTTGGTGCATATCCTGGTGAGGGGTTGGGACGGCACTTCTGGTGACTGCTGGATCCAGTTTGCTGCATCATACGACGTTTGCAGTTGTCGTTTGCCTGGTTAATCTTTCCTTCCATCTGAATTGCAGAGTCGACTAGCTCTTCGAGATCCTGGAAACGGATGTTGACGAGGACAGACTGCATCTCATCATGCAGTCCATTCAGGAATCTCTCCTTCTTCTTGGCCTCCGTGTTGATCTCATCAGGTGCATATCTGGCAAGTGACAGGAATCTGTCATGGTACTCCACCATAGTCATTCTGGCTTGCTTCAACTCTCTGAATTCATCCCTCATTCTGGTGACTAAGCCCTGCGGCACGTGGGTGCGGCTGAACTTGATTTTGAAGGCTTCCCATGTCATCACTTGACCATGCTTCATCAGGCGGATGCTGTTCCACCATGCTCTTGCACCTCCTGCCAAGTAGTGGGTGGCAAAGAGAACCTTCTCGTTGTCATCAACTCTGGATACTTCTAGACTGTTCTCCATCGTCTGCAACCAGTCATCTGCATCTAATGGGTTCTCTGAAGTGCTAAAGATTGGGGGATTGGTATTTTGGAAGTTTTTCAGCTTGGATCCTTGATGATCCTGATTTCCATGGTTCTGGTTGTTGAGAGCCATCTGGGCAATCTGTTGCAGTGTTGCTAGGTTAGCTTGGCGCTCTGCCCTGCTTGCTTCCCTGTCTGCGATGAGATTCTGCAAGATCTGCAACATTGGGTCTTGCGATGAGCTGCTCCCTCCTTGGTTTCCACGAGTCATCTGAAGATTGAGATAGATAAAGGGGTAAGAGGGAAAGTTCTAGGGTTTATGGTTTTGATTTCAAAGCTAAAACTTTGAGTTTGACTCAGGTTTTGCAACTAACTTATTTTCATTCATTGAAGCATAGCACATGATACAAACACACACACACACACCACAACAACAAAGGAAAATAGATGGTTTTAAGAACCATTCTGTAAGCTATGATACAATGGGACCGATACATGTCATGCTATGACAGGGCTCTAGTACATCTACTCATCGTCGATGAAGTCGGAGTCCTCATTGTCAGTGTAGAAGTCCACGGCATCCTCCTCCAGAAAGTCATCATCATTGCTGAGGTAAGAATCCATATCTCCCTGGATGTCCTCACCCTCCTATTATTCCTCCTTTGCTGCAAGCTGAGCTTCTTGCTCCTTGACGGTCTTCTCGAGGTCGACCACCTTCTTGCAAAGACGGGCGATGGTGCGATCCTTCTTTTCGCGTTGGAGGCGAAGAGACTGACGATCCTTGACAAGCAGTCAGAAAGTCTGGGCCTTCTGGGCGGCAATGGCATGGTTGTGGTTGGCAAACTCCCTAGCATTGTCCAATTCCTTCTGGCGATCGTACAGGAGGAAGTCAAGGTTCTCCACTTGACACTTCAACTCCGGGTGACTTGGCATCTCCATCGGCATTCCCATGAAGTCACGCCTTGCATAGTGAGCAAAACGGGTTCCTTGGATTTGGTTGACACTAAGGGCACATAGACGTGCGAGAGCTTCATGCATTGCCCAGGATAATCCATCTAGCCAGTTGTTCTCTCTGACGGAGAACTGGATTCTCCCGGACGTTGGTGCTTCTATGCTTCCTCGAAGATCAGCGGTGACTAGCCACTGTAAATCTCCTCCTGGGGGTCTAGAAAGTTGAGCTCCAAGAAACTCCGGATGTGGGCGTCCCAATAACTCAGACAGTGAATCCAGATCCCTCTCGAAGATCAGTTGGCCTCCATTGCCCAGCTGGTAGAACTTGCTGAACTGAGTCTCCATCTACAAGACTTAAGGATGAGGAAATTAGTGAAGTGATCAAGTGTGTCAAATTTTATGTAGTAATGTAAGAATTTGAGGAACATGAATTTTTGATAAAGAATGAATTCCCAAGGGTAAGAGAGGAAATAGTTTTTCATAAATACTCACTATGGTTTTGAAATTAAGTTTTTGTTCGGACGTCCATTCTAACTAGGGTCTCCTACGGTTAGGATGTCTCTGATACCAACTTGTCAACACCCGGATTTTGAATCCCAGATGCCTGTTATGTCATACATCGTAATCCCAGGATTACCATTTTTGCGAGATATAACAGATTGGATATCACAGTACATCATCCATTACAAACCATAAATAAGGTCTTACACAAATAAGGATCTCATGATCCAGTCTTAATACAACAAACAGCGGAATAAATAATAAGCATAGCAGTGGGGTCCATCTTCAGGGGCACAGGCAATGCGGACGAAGGCCGATAGTCCTAGTTATCATAGTCGTCCTGCTGTTCGTCATCTTGGTAGTCTCCTTCATAGTCTGGCCATCAGAATAGCCAGGGACAAAAGCCATGAGTACTCTTTAAGTACCCGCAAACTACCACTAACAAGTAAGGCAGTACTAGTGGGAAAATGCTAACTCTATGTTTATTTGTAAGGTTAAGTTTGAAACCTAAGCCGAGTTCAGAAACAAAGAAAGATAAAATAAAGTTCTAGAATCACTTAAGTTGGGAAGCTAGTGTCATAGTCATAACCCTGTTGTGGTCAAGTCAAGATTCATCATTCATTTCATAAGTCATTTTGGAAATATCTGACAATGAAACAGTATGGCCACTCCAACTGTCCATAATCATGGACGCGGCTATTCGAATAGTTTGACACTCTGTAGAGGTGGTACACTTTCACCACAAGATTTGATACATCTATCAGGGATAACAATGAATCATCATACTTAGTATGCAGATAATCAAACATAACCTTTCCTTTACACACCCTAGTATAAGCACCTCTCCTATGAGCATGGCCTCCCAACCATGACCATCCGTCATCTTGGGCACTGCATAGGTGGAAAACATTGAGAGGTAGCCTCAGCTCAAACCTCTCCGTGAGGGAACTAATACTTATGCATATAAACTTCTGGCTAAGCCTTACCCAATTCAGGTATTGTGGTTGTATGGTAAATTTGGAATGGTATCGCATCCGAATCTAACCATCAGTTTTGTAAAAGGGTTAAGGCTCGTGCCTCAACATTTTCATCATCATAAACCATTTGTGTTTCTCAACACATGTCAAAACATCTCAATAGAATGACTCATCATTCCAAGGTTTTCATAATTCATTTTCACCAAGTATTCCCATCTAAAGTGACTCAAGTTTTAGTTTAGCTCTAAACTACTAAGTTAAGAGTGTTCACTAAAGTGGGATGCTAATATCAATCTCATGCCATAGAATGACATCTAAGGTTATCTAGATAGGTCAAGTTTTATACTCTTTATGCTACCTTCAAACAAGTAAGATACTTTAATAAAGTAAAGAAGTAAAAGCTTGGAAATAAAACTTGGGGTAGGTAATAGTCAAAGTGGTATAACCAAAGCATGCCTAATGCCTTTGCTTAGGTTATCTAGATTGCAAGGGTTAGCTTGCAAGGGTTCACTGGTACAGTGCTTGATTGCGTTGGTTGGTGTAGTGGTTGAAGTTTTCTTCCTCCTCCTCTTGGTAGAACTCCTCCTCCTCGAAAGCTTAGTCAGTACTATCGTCTATAAATACATACGGAGTACACAATCACCAAACAATACTTAACTAGTCTACTTAGCACTCTAAGGCACACATTGGTTGATCTAATATCATCACAAGGTTTTATTAACTAGCTTCATTCTTTTTATTTAAGAAAAGTAATTTCTACTTATTGAAAATAACTAAGATTTAATATTCTCCACTTAGAATATGGGATCATGTGGACACATGTCATCACCACATATTCTCGCATATGGTAATGTGATTTAAATGTTGGATCACATTTAATTAACTTTAAGTTTAATATTTAATGATTTAAAGTGACTAGAAATGCCTATATAGCACTATTTTGGTACTAGTCCAAAGTCACTGCATGAAAACCATAATATTATTACATATTCAGATAGGTATGGTTAAATATGATTTTTGAGAGTTGGAATCAACTCAAAAGCTATTATGGTTGATTTTATAAAAATGTTTGAATGTGCAAAACCTTCTGTCTTGTTATTTTTGCTAGAAGAGATCTCTAACTCAAATGGATTAAATCCAACGGGCTTGGATACATCTTCTCCGTAGATTTCTAACAAAATTTGAATCACTCAATTTGTCTTTGTAGATCTTCTTGAATTGATTTTTGAACTAAGGGACAGAAGTGGGTTCAAACTAAAATAGAAAAACCTATATTTGAATTCATGGGCTAGCGCGGGAAAACTTACGGTCCGGCCCAGTGGCGCTCCGTGGTGCGGATGACAACTGATAGGGGGGTCCCGCAGGTCAGCAACACGTCAACCGCGAAGCGGTACGAGGCACTCTCAGTGCTATGATTAAAAGATGGATCAACGGCTGAGGATCGTCGTCCCCGGCGAACAGGTCGTCTGCGAGAGCTAACCCTAGCGGGTCGGTGGGGGTATGTGGGGGCTTACCAGGGCTCCAGCTAGACGTGGTGATGGGGGCTATCAAGCTGGTGGATGACGGCGGTTCTAGGCGTGGTCGTGGTGGCTCCTGGGGTGGACGAAATCAACAGCGCCTCTCCTCCTCTGCCGCGGCAAGCTCCGGCAGAATTCCAGCGAACGACGGCCCGCCGTGCTCCGGGGATGGGGTGGAAGGATCAGTGGAGAGAGGGGAGTGAGATGGTGTGAGGAGTTTGTGCTGCGGTGGCCTCCTTTTATAGGTCGACGAGGGGACTGAGCGGCACGATGACGAGCTCATCGGTGACGTTGATACAGGCTGCTAGAGGCATGGGTTGGGTAGGCGGACGGTGGGCTGCCTCCTGGCGGTCAGCTACGGCGCAATGGCGTGGCTAGGGGCGGTGGCATTTGGTCGGGAGCGTCCCGCACTGGGAGATGAGGGGTGCTCGGCGCAGCGCTCTGACGTGGGTGGTGGCGGCAACACCGTGTCTGGCGGGTGATACGTCCAAAACCTATCTACTTTCTCGAAAACTTTTGCTATTGTTTCTCCTCTAAACTTGTGTGATTTGGATGCAACTAACGCGGACTGCCGCTATTTTCAGCAGAATTGCCCTGGTGTCTACTTTTTGTGTAGAAAATCAACTATGAGGGAAAATCCCGGAAAATATGCCGAAAATCCTATTTCACCAGAAGACTCCAGGAGCCAGAATACGAGACTGAGGGGGGCTGGGCCCAGGCCACACCATCTGGCCGCGCGGGCAAGCCCAGACTCCCCCTCGGTCTCCCTCTTCACCTATAAGTTGCCTTCTAACCTAAAAATTCTGGGGGGTTCGACGTTTTTCCAGAAGGAGTTCCGCTCCGCCGCCACCACCGGATTCCACGAAACAACACCAGAAACTCCGTTCTGGCACCCTGCCGGGATGGGGAATGGAGGAGATCATCGCCATCGCTTCCCCATCGACCATCCATGTTTCTCCCATCTATGAGTGAGTAATCCCCCGCTGTAGGCTATGGGGATAGTAGGGATTGGATGAGATCGTTCATATAATGGCATCAGATTGTTAGGGCATGGTGCCTAGTATCTTTTATTAGTGCTTTATGACTTTGTTGCGACTTGTTGTGCTTAATGCTTGTCACTAGGCCCCGAGTGCCATGATTTCAGATCTGAACATGTTATTGATTCATTATGATAGTATTGTTTTTGGTCTTATCTACAAGTTGTATACACACGTTGTTGTCCGGAACCTACGGCCCCGAAGTGACAGAAATCGGGATAACCATAAGGGAATGGCTTTGATGTGAGGATCACATGTGTTCATGGAGTGTTAATGCTTTGCCCCGGTGCTCTATTAAAAGGAGCACCTTAATTTCCAGTAGTTCCCTAGAGGCTCCGCTGCAAACGGGCTGGCAGGACAAAAGATGTTGTGCAAGTTCTCATTGCGAGCATGTATGACTATATACGGAACACATGCCTAGGATTGTCTAGTACTTGGATGCTTTATCTTATTTATCTGCAATTGCCCTATGTTCTGATTGTTATGTGAATTGTCGTGTCCATGCAACGCCCGTCCATCCATCCCTATTCCTACCGCACTCGAATCCCATTGTTTACTACTTTTGTTACTACTGTCGTTACTTTACTATTCCTAGTACAAAACTGTTGCTACTGATAAACTGTTGTGAGCAAGATTGTTTCCAGGTGCAGCTGAATTGACAACTCAATTGTTAAGGCTTATAAATATTCTTTGGATCCCCTTGTGTCGAATCAATAAATTGGGTTTCACTTCCCTCGAAAATACTGCGATACACCCCCTATACTTGTGGGCCATCAAGACTATTTTCTAGCGCCGTTGCCGGGGAGCATAGCTTTATTTATCAAGTTCACTTGGATTCTCTATTGTTTGCTGTTATCCATCCATCATGGGTAAGTCTCGTGATGGCAAGGTTCCTATTTTACCATCCACTACAAGAAGAGGTACGGTTCTGAACACCTCTGCTGCTCTTCATTCACCATCTGTTATGAGTAAGTTCCTTACACCACCACATACACATGCTACACACGCTGCTACTACTGCTGAATTTGAAACTTCTGATGCTTATGATGCTGCTTCTACTGTGCTTGATAAGAGTGGTTCATTAGGTCCTTTCCTAGATGCTACGATTGCTAGAACTATAGCTGGAAATACCAAAACTCCTAATGAATATACTACCACACCTGTTAGCTCACCTGAGTCTAGTGAGAGTTATGATATTGAAGATGGTTATGTTGAGATGACCGATGAGTTTATTAAATAATGTAACAAACACCCATGATAGGAGCGCTACTAAGAGTCTCCTTGAGAGGCGTACTATTAGACCCAAATTATCTCTTGCTGCTAAGTTTGCTGCTTCTCCCATAAACATTATAGATGAAGATTATGATTTCTCTCTCGATCTATCTTACATAGCTATTGTCGAGAAAGAACCTTTTTGTGGGACTAAGAATGAAAGTGCGGTAGCACATGAATAAACTTTCTACCATGAGTGGCTTGTTTTCTGATGATATTAAGATGCGTACTTACTTTGTTGCTAAGATTTTCCCTTTTTCACTGAAAGGAGAAGCTAAAACTTGATTTAGTAATTTACCTCCTGGATCTATTGATAGCCCTGAGTGCTTGATTAGTACTTTCTTGCAGAAATATTTTCCTCCCAGTGCTAGACATGCTATTTTGCAGGAACTTTTTGATTTTAAACAGGGAGAAAAAGAGGTATTGAATGAATCTTGGGCAAGGTTTTGTTCTTTGATTCATGCACAGACTGGAAGTCCATTACCTAAGAATGAGCTTCTTGATATATTTTATAATGGACTAACCGAAGAATCTAGAACATACCTAGATAGTTGTGCTCATTGTGTTTTCAGGAATAAGACTCCTAAGGAAGCTGTGGAATTAATGGCTAAAATAAGCAAGACTTATGAACATTGGACTCCTCCTAAACAAGCTATACCTGAAGTAATTGTACCTGAACCATCTATTCCCGTGCCTATTCCAACATCAAAGAAGAGGGGAGTTATTGAATTAAATGATGAAGTGAGGAAGGAAGCTAAGAAATGTCTTAAGGAGAAGGGAATTAAAGCTGCAGATGTCAAGAATTTACCTCCTATAGAAGAATTATGTAAGCCTATTCCCTACTCATCCACTATTGAGGTACACTCTCTCCAACACTTTGATGAAGGTGATATCCCTTACTCTAAACCTCCCGATCAATGCTTAGAAGAATTTGATATCTTTATTGTTAAGCAAGATAACTTTAATAAAAGGGTGCAAAATCATCTAATGAAAAACACTAGAGCTATTGTTGAGTTGAAAGATATTGTGGAAAGAACCTCTAATGATGTTAAAATGATTGTTAAACACTTTCAAATGGTTCAAACTCAAATAGATCAACTCGTTAATGTGCAAAACGACTTGCTAGTTAATGCTGCTAAAGAAAAACATGCTTATGAAATTAGAACTCGAAGTGGTGCTGCTACCCAGGATCCTCTATATCCTGAGGGGCATCCCAAAATAAATAAGCAGGATTCTCAACAAGCTGAAAATAGTGGTTCTACTCGTAAGAAAAGGAAAAAGAAACATAAAAATGTTATAGAACCCTATGAACCTGCTATAGATCCTAATAGTATATCTATCTCTGATGCTGAAACTGAAAGTGGTAATGAAGAAAATGTTGTTCCTAATGAAGAAAAAGTTGAAGAAGAACCTAAAAACCACACTAAGAATACTAAATACACCAAAGAAGATTTTATTGCTAAGAAACATGGTAGTGAAAGAGAACCTTGGGTCTAAAAAGCTATGCCTTTCCCTGATAAGAAACACAAGTCAAAGGAAGATGAACACTATAATAAGTTTTGTGAGTGGATGAAGCCTTTATTCTTGCAAATTCCTTTGACTGATGCTATTAAATTGCCTCCTTACTCAAATTATATGAAGGACGTTGTCTCGAATAAAAGGAAGATCCCTAATGAAGAAATTTCTACTTTGCTTGCTAATTATTCCTTCAATGGTAAGGTTCCCAAGAAACTTGGAGACCCAGGGATTCCAACTATCCCTTGCTCTATAAGAACAGTTATGTTAGAACTGCTTTGTGTGATTTGGGAGCTGGAGTTATTGTTATGCCTTTCTCTCTCTATAAGAGGCTTCAACTTCAAAAATTAATACCAACTGATATATCTTTGCAAATGGCTAATAAATCTACCACTATTCCTGTGGGTATATGTGAGGATGTACCTGTTTAGGTGGCTCACAATTACTTGATATTAACTAATTTTGTTGTGCTTGAAATGCCCGAAGATGATAATATGTCTATTATTCTTGGGAGACCTTTTCTTAATACTGCAGGAACTGTTATTAATTGTAATCAAGGAAATGTGACCTTCAATGTTAATGACAAGGAACATACTGTCTATTTCCCCAAGAAGATTGAAAGGACTTATGGTTTGAATTCAATTGAACATGTTGAAGGCATTCAAGTTGGAGAAATATATTGTCCCATACCAAGACAAAAATTTGAAACTATTATGATTGGGACCATTGCTATCAAGGTTGAGGTAACATAATCATTAGTGGAGTACAAAGTTTTGTCTCATATGCAATTTTTTTGGTAGCAAGACTTGATCAACCTTGTTAACAAAAGGATTCCATTGAACAAAACAATGTTTTCATTATGATTATCTCCGTTTATTTCTATCATTTGCATTTTAGTTTTTGCTTTCGTTTAGTTTTATTTTTGTTGTTAGTTGCTTGCATGTTAGAACTTCTGTAGTTCTAGCCTTGTTTTGTCCTTGCATCATGTTTCCAAAAGAAAAAAAAATCTGTCTGTCAAAAAAGTCATTCTTCTATTTCTGAAAAATGCCCAAAAATAAAGTGCCTCGAAAAATTCTAGGAAATTCATATTAAATTTTAACGTGAAAAAGGGGCAGAGGAGTACCTGGGAGGCACCAGGGGGGCCCACCAGGCAGGCAAACCACATGGTGGCACGGCCAGCCTTGGGTGGCGCCATGCCCTGGTGTGGGCCACCCCTGGCCCCCCACTAACTCTCTCACCTGCCACTTTCTTCTCTCTCCCGAGTAAGCTCCAGTTCATAGCTCAAAATCGCGTTCTTGCTGTGCTTGCTCTCGATTTTTTCGATCTCCTTGCTTAGCCCATCTTTCTTGCTGAAATTTGGAGCATTTGTTCTCTGGTATGTGACTCCTCCCCTTGTCCAAGTAGATTTGTGTTTAGTGGATTATATATTGAGTATTTTGCTGCTGTAGGTGACTAGTTATGAGAGCTTGTAAGCTTGTTTGATGCTAAGAGATATAGTTTTGATGCATGTTTAGGCCTCTTGCAAGTCCCTATGAGTACAATCCTTCATTATATTTACTTTGCAATCACTTGTTTAATAGGTGTTTAAATTTCAGAATACCAAGCATGAACAACCATACTTTTGGAGAGATATTTGAGAGTGATGCACCTAGGAGGTCGATGCCCTCGAGGATAACCTCTCAAGCTAGGCCATCATACAATGAAGATCTCATTGCAACTCGTATTGGTAGTGAAAGGGATGATGGGGATGCTCACCCATCCTCTTTTCCTTGTTTTACTTTCTTACAAGCTGCAGGTATTCTTGATGATTTGTTTGATACTGATTGAGAGGATTCGTTTGAACTCATATATGCAAGATGAGAGTGCGCAATACGCTATGCTCACCAAAACTTTTGTTGAGAGCTTCATGTTTACTAACACACCCTATCAGTCTACTGTCTCTTTAAAAATCTATAGTCTGCCCTTCACCATGCCTTTGGAGAGATTTTGCAGTATTGTAGGTGTGCGCATGACAGGAACCGTGAAGAAATTCAATGGCGACCCACTGATTTGTTGGAGCTTTACCGAGGGGTGACCAATGATGATGACCGCGTGGCGCAGCGCAGAAAGATAAGAAATATCCAACTCCCTACTCTCAGATACTTTGCATATTATCTTGCTATTAGTGTACTTGGTAGGGAGAACACAAGTAATATCTCCAACTATCATTTAGCATTCCATGCTGCTGCGCTTAACAATGATACTCGGTACAATCTTGGCTCGCTTATTGCTCGCCGCCTAGCTGCTAGGGGGCCTATCTATGGGGGCATCATTGCCTCGCGTATAGTCAATGCATTAGGTGTTTCAGTGGATCCCTATGATGCTATGCTGGCACCACAGAGGCTTGACCTTGTTGCCATGAAAACTCATCACTTTGTCACTGCTACCTCTGATTTGAACAATCTAGTATATAGGATGCTTTTCACTGACGAGGATGAAAGGGAGATCCTTTTGCCACAGCCTGCTTTGTTTAGTGTTCACAGGAGACCGTGGTCACGCTCCAAGGAGGAGGTGGACGAGCAGCTTCGCTTGCTGGGTTTCCATGAGCAGCACCAGGAGGATGTGCCCTCTTATGATTACTCCGCGCATTATGGAGGGACGTACTTGAGTTCACACCAGGATGAGGGGACCTCTTCGTCGTACCAGGGTGACACTTCATCCTGGCCAGCTTGGGATTGATACCGACTTAGGCCAAAAGCCTAAGCTTGGGGGGAGGTACGCCGACACCGCACTCATCTTCATATCATGTTGTGTCGGTACTTTGTATATTCATGTTTTCGTTCTCTTTTTAGTGTTCTTTCTTCTTTTCTTTTGCTTTCTAAAAACACAAAAAGACCAAAAATATTTCTGTTGTTTCTCTTTGGTTTGCTTCTTCTTTTTGCTTTGCTTGTTTTTCCCTTTTGGCTCTTGTTTAAAAATCGAAAACACCAAATATTTGTCGTTCTTCTTTGGTTTTGTGAGTTTGCTACAGGGTTCAGCAATCCTCGGTGGATATTGGTTTCATATTATTATTCAAGCCACACAAGTGAAGAGCAATAATGAGGATCAATGACAACTTGAGTCGTGGTAAGAGGCTGGTAACAAACTCTATTTGTTTTCATTTTGTACATATACTCATCACTGTGGGCTTGCTTAGTCCGTTCAAGTAGGGTGTATGTTATCTTTGGATGCTTAGTAGTTCGTGCTTTCTTATGATTAGCTCTAGCTCGCTAATATTTTGTAGCATGTCTTATGAATGTTTGCTTGCATTGCTCTATTCATAAATTGGTATGACACCGCGGTATCCTCCTCTGAATGTTTCATTTGAATTGCCTTGGCACATGCTCACGCATGCACATGACTGTGATAATCAGTTAAGCCTTGATGAATTATTTTGCCTTGAGGATCTTGAATCACTTTCATGCCTTGAGTAGTCCTGTTTTGTTGCAAGCATGATAATGACAGCTATTGCTCTCTCCTTTGTCGCTCCTTTACTATTGCTAGCCTTCACTTCCACTGAGTGTTTTACTCAAGTTTCCAACTCCCTAAACCAAATATTTCTAATGTGTCCACCATACCTACCCATTAGCATCATTTGCTACCTCCGTGCATATTCAATATGCCTTGTTTTCTTCCGAATAAAATGTTTTCTTGCACTTAATAAACCTGAACCATTGCGTCCTTCTTTGTTGCGCATATGCCTGCGCTTTATGAGTTGAAGTTAGTAGAACCATGTATCATGGGGACCGCTTTCAACGCTTTATAGGTACTTTGTACCTAGTTGATATCATGTTCTCTTGCTTATGGATCCCGACGATGTGAAATAAAAGTGGAACTTGTAAGATCATGGAGTTTGTATGTATGTTAGAGAAACGCCTGGGCCGCTAGCCTAAGCCATGCCTAATCATGGTGGAAACTTGCAGCATAACCATAATGAGCATTCTATGAAGCATCCTCAATAAAAATCTATGCACATAGTAAATAAAAAGATCGCCGAGATGCTCATTGTCTGCTTGCCTTGTTATTTTGATTATGGGACAACTCCCATGTCATGTGCAAGGGGTACCCCGTTGGCGGTTCTCTATGATACGTATATACTTACAATGACAAGAGCTTACTTGTGACTGAAGTTGAGTAGCATGAGGATCGGTCTTCGTAAATAAGGGGCATTAGACTTTGATTTATAACTTGTCAAGCATATCCTCTTAGTTGTGTCACTTTAACCATAACCATTTAAAGATGCTTATGATAGGGGCAATGAGAGCTCAAAGCTAATGAGTACCATACTTTCAGCATTTGGAATCTTTTCAAAATTATTGAAAACCTTTTTCTTTACTTGTTGAGTCTCCATTTATTCTTTGAGCACCTTCTTGAGAGCATAGTTGTCATTCTTTGTGTTTGTTCCATTACTTGATTATTTGTGTTATGACTTTGATGTTTGTATCCTTGATATCTTTACTTCTAGTCATCACTTGAACTTCAGAGGTGCCTTGATATTCACTATCAAAGGCAAGCGAGATACCACTCTATCATACCTTTCTATGAGCATTATAATGTTGCTTATGTTTGTGCCTCATGCTACTTATTATTCTTGAGTTGGAATCTCTTCATAGCTTGCAATGACTATTAAGTAGACTCAGTTGCATACTCTTTATTATGAACTGTTTAAGTAGTTGATCGCATTGCTGAGAATATTTACATCTTATGAAGAAAATGTGTTCGTGAAAGTTCTTTTATAGCACTCAGTTTTCAACTGAATTGCTTGAGGACAAGCAATAAGCTAATTGTCTAAGTAGTTGATCACATGCTGAGAATATATACATCATATGAAGCAATTGTTTTCGTGAAAGTTCTTTTATCGCACTCAGTTTTCAGCTGAATTTCTTGAGGACAAGCAATAAGCTAAGCTTGGGGGAGTTGATACGTCCAAAACCTATCTACTTTCCCGAACACTTTTGCTATTGTTTCTCCTCTAAACTTGTGTGATTTGGATGCAACTAACACGGATTGACGGTGTTTTCAGCAGAATTGCCCTGGTGTCTACTTTTTGTGCAGAAAATTAACTATTAGGAAAAATCCCAGAAAATATGCCGAAAATCCTATTTCATCAGAAGACTCTAGGAGCCAGAATACGAGACGGAGGGGGGCTGGGCCTAGGCCACACCATCTGGCCGCGTGGGCAAGCCCAGGCCACGCCAGGGGGTGGTCTGGCTGCCCCAGACTCCCCCTCGGTCTCCCTCTTCACCTATAAGTTGCCTTCTAACCTAAAAACTCTGGGGGCGTCGACGTTTTTCCAGAAGGAGTTCCGCTCTGCCGCCACCACCGGATTCCACGAAACAGCACCAGAAACTCCGTTCTGGCACCCTGCCGGGACGGGGAATTGGAGGAGATCATCGCCATCATCATCGCCATCGCTTCCCCATCGACCATCCATGTTTCTCCCATCTATGAGTGATTAATCCCCCGCTGTAGGCTATGGGGATGGTAGGGATTGGATGAGATCGTTCATATAATGGCATCAGATTGTTAGGGCATGGTGCCTAGTATCTTTTATTAGTGCTTTATGACTTTGTTGCAACTTGTTGTGCTTAATGCTTGTAACTAGGGCCCGAGTGCCATGATTTCAGATCTGAACATGTTATTGATTCATTATGATAGTATTGTTTTTGGTCTTATCTACAAGTTGTATACACACGTTGTTGTCCGGAACCTATGGCCCCAAAGTGACAGAAATCGGGATAACCGGAAGGGAATGGCTTTGATGTGAGGATCACATGTGTTCACGGAGTGTTAATGCTTTGCTCCGGTGCTCTATTAAAAGGAGCACCTTAATTGCCAGTAATTCGCTAGATGCCCCGCTGCAAACGGGCTGGCAGGACCATAGATGTTGTGCAAGTTCTCATTGCGAGCACGTATGACTATATACGGAACACATGCCTAGGATTGTCTAGTACTTGGATGCTTTATCTTATTTATCTGTAATTGCCCTATGTTCTAATTGTTATGTGAATTGTCTTGTCCATGCAACGCCCGTCCATCCATCCCTATGCCTACCGCACTTGAATCCCACTGTTTACTGCTTTTGTTACTATTGTCTTTGCTTTACTACTGCTGTTACTTTACTATTCCTACTACAAAACTGTTGCTACTGATAAACTGCTGTGAGAAAGATTGTTTCTAGGTGCAGCTGAATTGACAACTCAATTGTTAAGGCTTATAAATATTCTTTGGCTCCCCTTCTATCGAATCAATAAATTGGGTTTCACTTCCCTCGAAAATATTGCGATACACCCCCTATACTTGTGGGTCATCAGCGGGTTGCTGGGGTCGAGTCGGAGTGGCGTGCACGGTATTGGGTCGAGGGACGGTTTGTGGCGTGCTGGCGGTGAGGGCACTCAGGCGCGCTCTGGCTGCGCGTAGAGAGAATGGGCGGCGAGGCTGGGGAGTGGTCCAAGGCCTGGCTGGGTTTGGGGAAGGGGCAGGGAGGTGCGGTAGGGTTAGGCGGAGCTAGTGGTGGTGCTGGAACGGCGCGACACTGTCTGTGGCGCTTTGCCCATGTTCGGCCGGCGGTGAAAAAAATGTGGCGGTGCTCCACTGCTGCTGCGGCTTAGGGGTAGGCCAGTGAGGGTCTGGTTGGACACAGGGGGGACAAGAGTGATCAATGCAACTCAATTTTCTTGACAAGATTTGATCAAAAACAGTAATAGTTAGGCTAATTTGATTCTGCCTGCCAGGTGCTCGACACAATGGCCGCATGAATCAAATATTTGAATTTTGGGCTGAATTTTGGTGGAGTTGGTGATCACATGCTTGAGCATCTCTGGTTGCTTGGGATTTGAAAATGGAATTCATTTGAGTGGTTTTTGAATAAGTGTGATCTATACATATGAACTACATTCAATTTTGAAATGTCATTTAAATTTAGTGTTTGAAAGTTTTTGGTAGATCACAAAGTGGGCCTTGGTACGTCACTACTTTTACTAGCAAGGGGTGCAAAGATCCATATTTGTTTCTGTTAGGTTTTGAGTTCTAGGAATAGCCAAAGTAGGCATGTTGATTAAAATGGCAGAAATGACCATTTGCTTCCTTTATTCATTTTGATTTGTTTTTCTTTGGGATTTCTGTGGGAATGATCTAGATGATGTTTAATTCACCTAAGAATCTTTGTACAATCAATGGATCACTTAAACATGGCAATTCAAATCAACTCCTAAATTATATGCACACACATATGAATGCTTTAATATTTTTAAATGGAAAAGTTTTTCTTAACTCTAATTTTGATGATTTGGATCTTGATCACTTGGATTAAAGTTTTGGGATGTTACAAACTTCCCTCAAAAAGCTCAATTCCCCAAAAGAACTCAAAAAGGAACCAACAAGAAGCAAATGCAGAAAATGGCAGAAATCTGTCAAAACAGACTAGCAGGTAAAGATGAATTTTTTCGAAAACCTTCTGTCGCTCAAATCAAAAAAGTGTTGAACCAACGAAAGTTAGATAACAACCTGGGGCATAAGAACAAAATTCACGCCTCAAAAAGACGTACAGAGATTTTACACGAATTTTTACGGTGAAGCGCAGAAATCTCTTTCGGGACATCAACTTTCCCAATCAATACTTCTCTCTCATTAGAGGTTACTCTTGGCACAAAAAGCAAATAAAAAGGATAAGGAGCGGTTATTACTGAAGTAATAACTTCCAAGACTCATCTAAAACTTTTGGGTTATCTCCCAATAAGTACTTTTCTTTAATGCCTTTAAGTTAGGCATGATAGTTTGAAAAGATGCCCACATAGGAAATATGAATTGAAGTAAAAGAGAGCATCAAGAAGCAAATTCAAAACACATTTAAGTCTAAGCCACTTCCTATGCATAGGAATCTTGTAAATAAACAAGTCATGAAAGCACAAAGAAACAAGCATAGGAAAGCAAAACAAGTGCAACTTCAAGACTTTCAACATAAAGAGGGGAAATTTAATATTATTGAGATGCATAAAACAATGTTTCCCTCTCTCATAATAACTTTCAGTAGCATCATGAATAAAATTAACAATATAACTATCACATAAAACATCATTATCATGAGCCACATGCATAAAAGAATTAATACTCTCCACATGATCATAGTCATTCTTATTAATTGTAGTGGGAGCAAATTCAACAAAATAGCTATCATTATTATTCTCATCACCATAATCATCAAAGATAGGAGGCATATTGTAATCATAATTAATTTTCTCCTCAATAGTAGGTGGACTGAAAATATCATATTCATCATTATAATCATCATATATTGGAGGTTTGGTATCATCATAAGCAATAGAATAACTATCTTCCAAAGTTGGGGAACTAAAAGGATCATTTTCATAAAAACTGGCATCCCCGAGCTTAGACTTTTCCATAGCATTAGAAATAATGGTGTCCAAAGAATTCATACTAACAACATTGTTATTAGCACGCAAATAAAGTTCCATAGGTTTTTTAATTTTCTCTTCAAACACTTCATGTCCTAACTCAAGATAAATACTATAAAGCTCTCTAATTTTGCTGTTGTTTTCCATTAAGCCTAACTAGTGAAAATAAAAACAAGAAACAAAAAGACAAAATTGCAGAATCTAAAGGAAATAACTTTGAGCACTCACACCGCAGGATGTGAGTACCTTTTACCTTACCTCCCACGCAACAGCGCCAGAAAATAAGCATTTGCCGTGGGAGGTTCTTCTTCTTTAATCCTTCGGTGTGAATACCTTTTACCTTACCTCCCCGGCAACGGCGCCAGAAAATAGCTTGATGTCTACGCACTTCTATTCTTGTAGACAGTTGTTGGGCCTCCAAGTGTAGAGGTTTGTAGAACAGCAGCAAGTTTTCCCTTAAGTGGATCACCCAAGGTTTATCGAACTCAGGGAGGAAGTGGCCAAAGGTATCCCCTCTCAAGCAACCCTACAATCAAGATACAAGAAGTCTCCTGTGTCCCCAACACACCCAATACACTTGTCAGGTGTATAGGTGCACTAGTTCGGCGAAGAGATAGTGAAATACAAGTGGTATGGATAATTATAAGTGGTAAAGGTGATAGAAAATATCTTGTTGGCGTGTGGTTGACGTGGGAAAAGACTAAAGGCAAACTAAAATAAAGATGGAAGGAAGCAAACATGTAATAGATCTAATTGCAAACGGAGTTTCAATGCTTAGAAACAAGGCCTAGGGATCATACTTTCACTAATGAACACTCTCATATAAATATGTTCTTCTTTATGATACTATTCTTAACTACTCTCTGGTTGGACACTCTAATCATTGGTAGGGCTATAACAGCACACCTCAAAGTTCATCTTTCCCATCTAGAAAACCCCACACTGTCACCTTGAGCACTAGATGGTTCCAACAAACACCACAATTTCATAAAGACATCCAACTCCAAATATAACTCGTAACAAGTATTTGTAATCTCTAGCCTAAGTGCCACCATGGTGTGCACACTGTCAACTTCACACACATGGGGAGAGCAGAGATCTATTAAAGCACTTGAGTATGAAGGTAGATCTATAGATTACAAGCTCATGATCACAATATGATCACGCATAGAGAGAGAGATGAACACATAGCTACCGTTAGAACCCTTAGCCTCGAGAGAGAACTACTCCCTCCTCATCATGGGAATCAGCAATGGTGATGAAGATGGTGGTGGAGATCGATAGAGATGGCTCCCGGGGCACTTCCCCATCCCGGAAGGGTGCCGAAACAGAGACTTTCTATCCCCTGAATCTCCCCTTCGGTGGCGGCGGCGCTACGGATCTTTTCATGGATTTCTGATTGACGATCTAGGGTTTTTGCCTCAGGGGAGATATATAGGCGAAAGATGCAAGGTCGATGGCCGGCCAGGGGGCCCACACCATGCCTTGGTGCGACCAAGGGGGACCCGCGCCTAGGGGTGGTGTGTCCACCCTGTGGCCCCTCTCCGACTCTCCTTCTAGCTCCGCGAGTCTTCCGGGAAAATAACAACTTTGGCTTTTGTCCGGTCCAATTCCGAGAATATTCATTTTCTGACTTTCCTGGAACCAAAAACAGCAGAAAACAGGAAACTGGCACTGTGGCATCTTGTTAATAGGTTAGTCTAAGAAATCATATGAAAAGTACTCCAAAGTGTGGACAAAACACAAGAAAGTAGATAAAACCAAGCATGGAACATCAAAAATTATAGATGCATTTGCAATGTATCACCCTCTAGTATTAAGTTGCAAGCAACAGATTATAGCTTTACGAATTGCGTGTAAAGTAAACAATACGATTGTTCTATGAACAAAGGATTTTTGTTTTCTCCCTAGTAGCAACAACACATCTAGTACCTTAGAGATTTCTGTCACTTCCTAGATTACTAGAGGCATGAACCCACTATCGAGCATAAATGCTAACTCTTGGAGTTGCTAGCATCTACTTGGCCAAGATAGCTACTAACAACGGAAAGCATGCAAGATCACAAATAACAAAGACATGATAGAATCAATAATCAATCTGAAATAGCATCTCAATATCCATTGGATCCCCACAAACACAACATGCAGAATTACAAATAGATGATCTTGATCATGAACGGAGCTCACAAGATCTAAACATGAAAGCACAAAGGAGGAGAACCAGCCATCCAGCTACTACATGGACCGTAGTCCAAAGATGAACTACTCACGCATCACACCGGAGGCTTGCATGATGATGAAGAAGGCCTCCAGGGTGAATTCCGCTCTCCGGCAGGGTGCCAGGAAGAGCTTCAGATCCCTCCCGATCTATGGATGGAGATGACGGTGGCTACAGACTCTTTCGTGGATTTTTGATCGGGCACTTAGGGTTTTCATCCCGAGGGCAATATATAGGTGGAAGGAGAGGCCGAGGGGGTGCTGAGGTCGGCCAGACCACCCCATGGCGCGGGCCAGGCCTGGCCGCGCGGCCAGGTGGTGTGGCCGGCCGCCATCCCTTCTCCGTCTCGTATTCTGGCATCTGATGACTTCCGGAAAAATAGGCACTTTGGCTTTTGTCCCGTCCAATTCCAAGAATATTCATTTTCTGACTTTCCTGGAACCAAAAACAGCAGAAAATAGGCAGCTGGCACTGTGGCTCTTATTAATAGGTTAGTCCAAGAAATCATATGAAAAGTACTCCAAAGTGTGGACAAAACACAAGAAAGTGGATAAAACCAAGCATGGAACATCAAAAATTATAGATACATTTGCAATGTATCAACATCCCCAAGCTTAACTCCTGCTCGTCCTCGAGTAGGTAAGTGATAAAAAAGAATAATTTTTGAGGTGACATGCACCATCAAAGACTTGATCAAAGTATTTGTAAAACATTCAAAGCTGGGATCATAGTAATTCGATCATAACATGAAAGACAAAGTTCTAGCAATAAGACAAAGAAACTAAGATGCAACATGAAAAGGCACAAAGAAAAGATTCATGAATAACAATGCTTTGCAAGACGTTTGTTTGTTTCACATAAAGAAAACATAGCATAATAGTATTCAGCTTGTCCCTCATAGAGTAGCAACTATAAATGCACAGGACACCTTCAAAGTTTATAAGAGTGACTAGATACAAATAGTTTAAAAAAGCAATATCAAGTTATGCATCAATCAACTAGACTTGGGACAATGCCATAGAACTAAGAATGGCCACTATGCTCTCAAAGTAGGTGCATAAAGGTAGAAGGTGGAGACTCAATATAATGGTGGAAGAAAGGCCTTGATAGAAGGAAGTAGGTTCATAAAGAGCTTGATCAAGTCTCATAAAGAGCTTCCAAAAATTATGGTACTTATAACTTTCAGCTCTCATTTCCCTTATCATAAGCATCTTGAAGTGATTAAGGTTAAAGTGAACAAACTATGGTGTACATGCTTGACGAAGTATAAGTTAGAAATCTCATGTCCCTTGAATACGAGGGTCGCTCCTCATGCAACTCAAGTTTAGTCACTGGTAATTTCTTGTCATTGTAAGTACATGTGTATCATAGAGAACCGCCAACGGGGTACCCCTTGCCCGATGATATGGAAGAATCCCCATATCAAAATGACAAGGCAAGCAGACAACGAGCATCTCAACAATCTTCTTATTTACCAAGGGAATATGGTGCTTTTTTCTCTCTTTCCTCTTTTCATAATCTTTTTTTTCTTTTTCTCTTTTTTCTCAATATAGGACTCTTTTTTTTATAAGAAGAATGCTTCATAGACAGCTCATTATGGTTATGCTGCAGGTTTCCACCATGTTAGCATGGATTAGACCAGCGGTCCAGGCGTTTCTCTAACACATATCCATAACTCCATGGACTTACAAGCTCCCCTTTCATTTCACACCGACGACATCCATATACAAAAGAACATGATATCAACTAGGTACAAGTACCAAGTGCATTGTTGAAAGCGTTCCCCATGACAACATGGTTCTTCTAATTCCCAACAAATAAGTGCAAGCATATACAACATAGACGACACAATGTTTCAAGTTTATTAAGGGCAAGAAAAGTAAAGTGTGCCATCAAGTTCGTGAGAGCTTTAATCACTAGTTTCCTCATAAAAAGTTTAATTCGGAAGATAAACAAAAGCATGAATATACTTGGAATAGCATAAGCTAGTAGGTAGGTATGGTGGACTCTTTGGAATAACTTGGTTTAGGGAGTTTGATGCATGAGTGGAACTCATACTTGGTTGTGGAGGATAGCAAAAGACCGGGAGCGACAAACTAAGAGAGCAATAATGGCCATAATCATGCAGAGCGACAAAACATCATTGATCAAAGCATAAAGTGATACTACAAGTTGAAAACTAAAGGATCATAAAGGCTTATGGTGACTTGAGATAGTCATAAAATGGTGTGAGCATGCACCAAGTCAACCCAAACAAAGCATCAAAGGAGAATACCACTATACTATGCTTTAATATGCTAAAACAATGCATGATTCATACAAGGCACATTAAGCAATCTAAATTGTTTAAAACAAGTCATGCTATAGCAAAGAATACTAAGCATAAAGCCAAAAAAATATCAAGCATGGCATGACAGAGCATAGGCCACAGTAAAAAACGAGCTCTTTTTACCACATAAGAATGAACTTTCCTACTCTTTTCCAAACCAAACCAAATATTTGCAAACCAATGTATGAAAGAGGGGGTGCAACCAATTTATTAAGAAAATTAAGCAAAAAAAAGCAAACGAAAACCAAAACAAAAACGAAAAAGAAGACGCTCCAAGAACAACACAACTGTGCATGAAACAATAAAAATGAAGCGTTTGGAAGAACCTTGAGATTTTTATTGATGAAGAAGGGGAAGCCTTGGGCATCCCCAAGCTTTGACGCTTGTACTTCTTGGATATTTCTTGGGGTGACACGCATGGCATCTGTAAGCTTGAGCTTTAGTCCATCCTTCATCTCATTACTCATTCCTTCCATACACCTGAAATTTTTCCTTCATACAAAACTTCACACAATCTTTATTAGCAACATTAGTGCACTCAAGATAAATAAGTCTTAAGGTTCAGTTGCATCACCAAATAAACTTCCCTTAGAACACGAGCTACTGAAGCACTTCCCTCAAAAATCTCAATTCCCCAAAAGAACTCAAAAAGGAACCAACAAGAAGCAAATGCAGAAAATGGCAGAAATCTGTCAAAACAGAACAGCAGGTAAAGACGAATTTTTTCGAAGACCTTCTGTTGCTCAAATCAAAAAGTGTTGAACTAACGAAAGTTAGATAACAACCTGGGGAAGAAGCAAAAAACTTCACGCCTCAAAAAGACGTTCAGAGATTTTACACAAATTTTTACGGTGAAGCACAGAAATCTGTTTCGGGACAATAACTTTCCCAATCATTACTTCTCTCTCATTAGAGGTTACTCTTGGCACAAAAAGCAAATAAAAAGGATAAGGAGAGGTTATTACTAAAGTAATAACTTCCAAGACTCATTTAAAACTTTTGGGTTATCTCCCAATTGTTGGGTCCGCAGCATAGAAAACAAAAAATTTCCTACGGTGTGAACTACACGCCAAGATCTATCTACTAGGTACAAAGCAACGGGTGGACATACATCCAATGAGAACTTACCCTCATAGACAACGAGCTTTGTTAACGAGTAGGAACTCGTGGTTGATGTAGTCGTACACTTGCCGATCTCAAGATCGTGAGGAAGTCCGAGCGCCGCAACTCATCAGCACATCCACACTCGCACACACATTCAAGCCACCAGACAACCTCCACCTCCTCGCTCTAGCGATCCCGCGGAAGCAACAACTCCTTCCAGACGAAATGCCACCGGGAACATGTATCTCGCTAATCCGAGACCATGGGGGAATAATTCTAGAGGGGGAGAGAGATCCTTCACAAGGAGGTGTGAGGATGAAGGAGGAATGGGTGGCCTTTATAGGAGGAGGTGCCCCTCTCTCCATGGATGGCGCATGGGGTGACCTCACCTCCCCATTCATGTGGTGGTAACCTCCACATTAAAATGCCTCTTCACATTCCCTTTTAAAGTCTCCACTTTAAATGCATTAAATTTCTCCAAATTTAATGCTCTCTCATTTAATAAAACTCTTTTTATTAAATTTATTCAGAATTTTGTTAATTACTTTAATTAACAAACATTCACATATAGCCCCTTGCAATATTTCAATATCACATGCAGAACCACCTTCTGCAATTTCACCCGAAACAATTTCCGGTTTCTATTGAAACAATTCCTACGCTTTGCAATTCTTTCGACTGAAACATATGTGCTCCAAAATGGTGTCCGGTAACTCTTAAGTGTGCCACCCTACGGTTCGTGAATAATGCAGACATGATCGAGACCCTTCTCCGATCAATAATCAGCAATGGGACACGGAGATCCGTCGACTCCTACACATTCAACGATGACTTCTGTGATCGTGAGAACCTTTAACGCTTGTAACTAAATCCCTTTGTCTCTCGATATATTACATGTCCGAGATTCGATCATCGGTATCTCCATACCTAGTTTGATCTCGTTACCGACATGCACTCTTTTCTCGTTCCCGTGATATAACATTCTTGTGATCACATCACTTGCTTGCAAGCTATCCTAATGTGATATCACCGAGAGGGCCCAGAGTATATCTATCCATCATCTGGATTGACAAATTCCACTCTTGATCCATGAGCCTCAACATAACACCTTCATAGTACTGAACCCATCTTTATAGTCACCCTGTTACGGTGTGACGTTTGATGTTATCAAGATACTCTTCCGGTGTCAGCAATTAACATGATCTCATGGTCTAAGGATAAAGATTACTTCGTATGATGTTACAACAATATAAACATAATGACTTGATCGTAATGCTATACTTCGGATGAATGTTCATCACATCATTCCACCAATGGTGTGACCTTGTTATTAACAACATCCAATGTCCATGATCAGGAAACCTTGATCATCTTGTTAATCAACAAGCTAGTCTATAGGAGAGGCATGAATAGGAACCCTTTTTGTTTATTAAACACACTTGTATTGATGTTTCCGAATCAATACAATTCTAGCATGTAAAATAAACATCTATCATGTATAAGGAATATATAATAACAACTTTATTATTGCCTCTCAAGGCATATTTCCTTCACCAATAAGTACTTTTCTTTAACGCCTTTAAGTTAGGCATAAGAAGCAAGAAAAATAATCAAGTGTTCTCAAATGAAGAAGCATTAAGACCAAATTTCTTTCCCTTACCTCTTTTATCTTTATTCTTAACCTTGGGGAAAATATGATTGTTTGGTGGAGAAGAAAGGTGCATGTTCCCCTTTCCCACATCTATTATTTCTCCAAGGAGTTCTAATAGGGACCTTCCAAGTGTAATTTGTCCTTTTCCTGCACATTCAATAACAACATAATCAGTAGAAATCATTTTCCCAAGGATCTTTATAAACACTCCTTCAGTTATTCCAATAGGTAATATGGTAGCATTATTAGCAAGAGATGTTTCTTTTCCTCCTTCAGTAAGCCCCCAAAGATTCAAAGATTCATAAATATCTTTGGGCATAAGACAAAATTCAGACATGATATCACAATGAGCTTGAAAAGTTTCAGTATTTATATCAATCTTTACTGTGGGGATCCACTTTGATGGTTCAGAATTTATTAGAACATAATTATGATGCTCCCTCAGCGTATAATATCAATCTTTTAAGCTAGTAGTGCTAGTCTCAAGAGTGTTTAGTCTAGCAAATATTCTTGCGAAAGAAATATCAGTTTGACTAGGTAAGTTGTAAGTGAGGATAAATTTCTTTATAGCATTAATAGCATCATCCTCATTACATTGGAGGAAATCTCCTCCCACAACAGCATCTAAAGCATATCTATAGCAAAGAGCAATTCCAAGGTAAAAACTACTAAGGAACAAGCTTTGAGTCATTTTAGCCTCAGTTTTTTCATGTAGATTAGAGATTCTAGACCAAGCTTCCTTGAAGCTTTCCTCAATTCCTTGTTTAAAAGTGAAAATCATTTCCTCAGGTGACATAGTGATTGGAGCAAGGCTAGACATAGTGGCAACTTAAGAAAGGAACTAATTTTTTTGTGTTTTTCAAATAAGAAAGCAAACTAGTAAAACTAATTTTTTTATGTATTTTTGATAAAGAAACAAGCAAACAAAGAAAAAAGAAACTAAGCAAAACAAAAATAACAAAGTAAAGAGATTGGTTATGAGGGACTCCCCTTGTGAAGATGTCCTTGACTCCCTGGCAACGGCGCCAGAAAAATGCTTGATGACTTGGTGTTGATGTAGAGCTCGTTGGGGAACCCCAAGTGGAAGGTATGATGAGCACAACAGCAAGTTTCCCTCAGTTATGAAACCAAGGTTTAATCGAACCAGTAGGAGCAAGGAAACACCCCAAAGGTGTTGCTAGCTGAGCCTTGGCAGGGCGCACTACCGGTGCTAGTAGAAACATGGAGACCTACACAACACAACCATAGAACTTTGTCCCCAACTTGCGATGAGGTTGTCAATTTCACCGGTTTTACTGAAAACAAAGGATTAAACATATCAAATGGAAGGAAGTAAAAGTTTGTAGAAAGTAAACACAAAGTAGTAAACAGTTTGTAGATTGTATGTAAAAGAAAGGACCGGGATCCATAGTTCACTAGAGGTGGCTCTCCATAAGATAGATAACATGCTGGGTGAACAAATTACAGCGTGGCAATTGACAAACATCGAGAAAGCAATACATGCATATACTAATCATCTTGACTCCTTTGTAACTTGGTTGGGCATTACAACATTATACATAAACCGCCATCCAACTGCATCTATGACTAATAATCCACCTTCAGGTTATCATCCGAACCCAATCCAATATTAAGTTGCAAGCAACAGATTATTGCTTTACGAATTTCATGTAAAGTAAACAATATGATTGTTCTATGAACAAAGGATTGTTGTTTTCTCCCTAGTAGCAACAACACATCTAGTACCTTAGAGATTTCTGTCACTTCCCCAAATTACCAGAGGCATGAACCCACTATCGAGCATAAATACTAACTCTTGGAGTTGCTAGCATCTACTTGGCCAAGATAGCTACTAACAACAGAAAGCATGCAAGATCACAAATAACAAAGACATGATAGAATCAATAATCAATCTGAAATAGCATCGCAATATCCATCGGATCCCCACAAACACAACATGCAGAATTACAAATAGATGATCTTGATCATGAACGGAGCTCACAAGATCTAAACATGAAAGCACAAAGGAGGAGAACCAGCCATCTAGATACTACATGGACCCTTAGTCCAAAGATGAACTACTCACGCATCACACCGGAGGCTTGCATGATGATGAAGAAGGCCTCCAGGGTGAATTCCCCTCTCCGGCAGGTTGCCGGGAAGAGCTTCAGATCCCTCCCGATCTAGGTATGGAGATGACAGCAGCTACAGACTCTTTCATGGATTTTTGATCGAGAACTTAGGGTTTTCGTCCCTGAGGGCAATATATAGGCGGAAGGAGAGGCCGAGGGGGTGCTGGGGCGGCCAGACCATCCCCTTGCACAGGCCAGGCCTGGCCGCGCGGCCAGGTGGTGTGGCCGGCCCCTAGCCCTTCTCCGTCTCGTATTATGGCATCTGATGAGTTCCGGAAAAATAGGCACTTTGGCTTTTGTCCCGTACAATTCCGAGAATATTCATTTTCTGACTTTCCTGGAACCAAAAACAGCAGAAAACAGGCAGCTGGCACTGTGGCTCTTGTTAATAGGTTAGTCCAAGAAATCATATGAAAAGTACTCCAAAGTGAGGACAAAACGGCGCTCTCCGCCGCTGCTCCATGCCAACACCGCTGCTCCATGCCAGCACCGCTCTCCGCTGCTGCTACAGGACCGCGGCAGCTCTTTCCTCTCTCCCCCGAAGCAAGCACCACGTCGGAGGGAAGCGATACGAAGATGGCTCCAAAAGATGTTGTCGCCATCGATGAACATGAGGAGGAGGGACCGTTTCTGAGCGGGGATATTGGGAGCGGTCTAATGTCACTCAGGCAGAGATTGACTGGCTGGTGTGGACCCACCAGATTCCACCAGAAGTCAGCTATCGCCTCCCTGATGACGAGCAGATCACCGACGCCAAGGAGGGTGAGTTCGTCATCTTTGTTCCCCATTTTGCTCGCGGCTTTTGGTCTTCCTGTGAGTAATTTTGCCAAGGAGTTCTTTGAGAATTTTGGCCTCAAGCCTCACCATCTCCCGGAAAATTCCATAGCTTCCCTCTCTGCTTTTATTTCTGCCTCTGAAGGATATTTCGGCATATGGCCCAGCATCCAACTCCAGGACAAGTTTTTTCCACTCAGTGCCAATGTCGTCCCCAACAAAGACCTCCCTCCTGGTGAGAAATATTTGACCTAGTGTGGGCTTGGATCCATCTCACCCTAGAAAAGCTCCATATTTCCCTGGATTTAGGGCCTCGACTCATGCAAGAAGTTGCTGAGGTCCTTCTTCTACGTGAAGAACTACACCAACAATGACATGATTTGGCTCCCCGCATTTTCAGTCGGTGTTCCCACCAAACTTAACTGGGGCCTCGACCCGAAGAATAAGAACTCCCTTGTCAACTTGTTCGAGCAGCGCCTCAATGAGCTGAAGGAGGCTGGGTTATGTGGTGATGACTTGATGCCTACTTTCAGCAGTAGCCGAGTCTACCCCCTTCAGCTGCACAGTCACAAGATCTGTAATATGAGCAGCCGCCTTGATCCAAATCATGTTTCCGTGGTCGAGATATCCAATGCTCAGATCTGCAAGCCAGTTAATTCCATCTACAAGATGGACATGACCGAGACATGGGATTGGGGCATGGCTCCTTTCAGCCGAGATAATCTAGTACCCCACGTAATTTTCCCCGAGTCATACTTGCCAAACTAAGCGTTATGTCAACACACTTTCTTATTTTATCTCTCTCTCTATGTTCCCTTGTGCATAAATTCCTTCAGCAAACTATCGAGGATACCCCTAATATTGCACTCTCTTAGGGCAAGGATCACGAACCTCGGACCTGGAAGAGCCGGACTCCGAGGAGTTCATGCCTATCCCGGACACCAGTTGAAGCCGACCCTCTGATAAGACTTCTATCTTAAGGGACTAGCTGGATGATGATGATGAAGATGACTGTGAGATTCTTGAGGTATATGATCCAATGCCACTCTCATATGCCTATCCACCTGATGTTACCCTAGCTAACTCCGCTGGTCAGATGCATGACGTGGCTCCCGCTACCGTGGGAAGCCAAGGTCCGGTGAGGAAAAGCGCCATGACATATGATCCTTAGGCCAAACCTTTTAGGGTCGGGAAAAGATTTAAGAGGTCTGCAAAGAGGCCTCCACGTTGAAAGGAGCTGCCATCTGTTACCTCGTAAGTTTCCTCTTCCAAGTTATCTTTGTATTTCTTGTTTCTCTCCTTTTGTATTTCTCCTTTCCCTCTATCTTATCTGATCCATTTCATCTCATTGTTTATCTCGGCATGGCTCCTTTCAACATTCCCCAGAGCGGATCTAGCATGGCCTCTTTGATTCCCAGGCCACCATCACCTCCACCTTGCGATGATACTCGGGTTCCCAACCCAATTCGAGGTAATTCCCTCCTGCGCCGAATAATAGTCCATCTCGGCGGGAGGGATAAAACGCCAGCACAAGTGGAGGTGGCGCCTCAGAGGATATGGTCGTGCTCGATCAGCGGGGTGACTCCTCTGCCCCCAAGAGAGCGATAGAAGACCGTGGAAACAATAGTACTAGAGCTGGAATAATTTCGACCGACGTGCCACTAACTCCAGCACCAGCTGAACCCCAACCCCAGCAGCAAGCAAACCCTGCGAGTACCTCGATCCAGCAGCAGCAAACACAACCAACATCATTTGAGTATCCCAAGACTCGGCCACAAGACCAGCCTCGGCAGAGCCTGCAGGCCAAATCTCAACCAACTTCACAATCTCAACCTCCACCAACCTCGTCAATTGAATGTTGGCCAACCAAATCTCACCATGGGTCAATCCACCAAGCAAGCACTATAAAATAGGCGCGGTGACCAAGGTGACCCAGAAGAAAACTAGGGTTACACCGCCTGACGAGGGTTAAACTCATCAATGCCCATTGTTATGGACTTGGGTTTTGGAGAAGGATGGAGCGTTGGAGGCATCAATCGACTAGCAAACAAGCACACAGGGACGCAAGGTCTACCCAGGTTCAGGCCTTGTAGAGGTCCCTACTCCCGCTTGTCTGCTCTTGGAATTATCAAGGGAGTCGAAAGTTACAGGGGGTGCGCAGATGCAATCTAGCGAGGTTGTGGAAACTAGGGTTGTGATTGTCCTCCTCGCTGCCCCCTCCTAGCCTTTATATAGATAAGATAGGTCTCGGGTAGTAGGTCGAGTCAATTACAAGTTAGGGTTTGCCCCTTTAAACTTTCTATCTTAAGCTTTGCCTTGTGCTGCAAGCAGTCGGATTCTCCGTAGGTCACGCGAATCCTAGATTGGGCCCTGGTAACATCGTGGGCTTCTGCCAGATCAGGCCGTATATACCAAACTCGAGTACCTGTAAGGTATGCCCATGTTAGTAGCCCCGTGTGTTCGCTGGAATCATAAATTCAAGTGGAGACTTTATGAAGTCTTTCGAGTGCATAGCTGAGCATATTTGCGAGTGCTCTGTTTTGTATCATAGGGATTGTTGATATACGTGCTTGATTTAACCCATGTATCGGGATCAGTTAACTTCCTTAGGGCAAAACAACACAATCTACTCAAACTCGAGTCCTCGGACTCGAATTCGGAAAAGTGCTGGTGTGATTAGACTCAGGCCATGGAGGTCTTATAGAGTCGAATCCCAGTGTGTAAGTGTGAGCACCGACATGTCTGTCAAGGCTTATTCATCGTACCTATAGGTACGGATTATTTTTGGTAGAGCACATCAGATGCGTTGCATGGCCTTATTTAGGTCTTATCTTCACGCTGTAAGCGCGCCATCCGAATTTTGTCATTGCGGAGATGATTCGGGTGACCCAGGAGATGCAGTATCTTTGTAGGGAAAATATGAGGCGGAGTTTCCATACCATTCGAGTGTGGATGCTATCAACACACAGTGTAATGTATAAGGAAAAATCATAGGGTGTGCGGCAAGTGCTCCCTATGGGAGTAGCCCCTGAGTGCCTATTCGAGTCATAGACTCGAGTGGGGACTATAAGTATTTTGCGACTGCTGTCATCTTTTGCTTGTTTTAGTCGAATATGCTTTCAGTGCTACCTATGGGAGTAACCCGAAGTCCACGATCGAATCATAGATTCAAGTGAAGGGTTTTTCATGATGCTTGGATATCTTCACAAATTTCCTCGGGTGCGTGGCCATTTCTCATGTAAGGAGTATCCCCCGAGTGCTTGGTTGAGTCGAAGACTCAAGTAAGGACTAAAGTAGTCAAAATGTGCTCCTTCTGGAGTTGAGATGTCAGTGCTGATGATGAGATGACCTCAGTTTCCTGCATGAGCGGCTTTGACGGGATGTGACGAGTAGTGGGTCCTACTTTCTGACTTGGACTTCACCGGGCGTGCGTAATCTTCTGGTTTAACTGTGTCTCCTCGATTCTCGCGCATAATGGGAGGAGTGGGGCAACGGTTCGTACTTTACCCTGGCCACGCATCGATGTCGATGTGTGCCACGCATCTGATAGGTTTTCTCCTGGCCATTAGATTGCATCTGTGAAGAGGTTAAGTAGAAGCACGCCGTGCGGTAATTTCCCCACATCTCTCTTCTTGCTCGCGCGCCTCCGCCATTGTTGTTCTTGCTGTTCCATTGTCCGCATATCCCTTTGTGGCACTAGACCAACTCCGTACCTTCCCTAGCTACTTCCTACGCTCGCACCGCTAGTGCAAGATGGGCAAGAAAAAGGGAGCTTCCGCCGCTGGTTCTGCGGCTGCTGCTGTGGCGGCCAAGAAGAAGGGCACCGCCACCATGGGCACCAGCACCACCGGAGCTAGGAATAAGAAGGGCGCGTGGACTCGCATCACCAATGGGTCATGACGCCCATCCATCATCAAGCCATCTGAGATTTTCACCTAGTTCCAGGACGGGGCGCTCTCTGCCGTGGAGGATGACTCTCGCGTTCCTGGTGATGAGGTAATCCCCAGTCCTCCTGTGGGTTTTCGAGTGATGTTCCTTGCGTTCGTCATTCGCTGCCTTTCACTCCCCCTGCATCTATTTGTTAGGGATATTTTTGTTTCTATGGGCTCTAGCTGCACCAGCCGACCCCAAATTCTATCCTCCATATCGCCTGCTTCATCACTCTTTGCGAGTGCTGGCTCGGAATCGAGCCACACTTTGGTCTCTTCAAAAAACTCTTTAATATGAAACGTTAGTCGGCGTCAGGTTCGGTAGTATACGATATAGGAGGCTGCGGGATCCATGTTGACTCCAATGTCACCTACTTCGCCATCAAGCTCATTGCGTCCATCCAAGGACTTGGACATTAAACTCATCAATGCCCATTGTTATGGACTTGGGTTTTGGAGAAGGAGGGAGCGCTAGAGGCATCAATCGTCTAGCAAACAAGCACACAGGGACGCAAGGTTTACCCAGGTTCAGGCCTCGTAGAGGTCCCTACTCCTACTTGTCTGCTCTTGGAATTATTGAGGGATTCGAAAGTTACAGGGGGTGCGCAGATGTAATCTGGCGAGGTTGTGGAAACTAGGGTTGTGATTGTCCTCCTCGCCACCCCCTCCTAGCCTTTATATAGATAAGCTAGGTCATGGGTAGCAGGTCGAGTCGGTTACAAGTTAGGGTTTGCCCCTTTAAACTTTCTATTTTAAGCTTTGCCTTGTGCCGCAAGCAGTCGGAGTCTCCGTAGGTCACCTGAATCCTGGATTGGGCCCTGGTAACATCGTGGGCTTCTGCCAGAACAGGCCGTATATACCAAACTCGAGTACCTGTAAGGTATGCCCACGTCACCGCCACAATCATTAGTTGCCACGATGGTGCAGAGAAGTGCTGCCGCCTATGCCTTGGCTAAGGAGAAACATTTTACATCTCGACTCACTTGATGAATATGCTAACAATTGGAACAATGTTGACTATGGCGAGGTTAGATCTGGAAATCCTCTGCCCTAGAAGTTTGGTTCGGCCGATATAGGCGAGAGGATGTTCACTTCTAGTAGGGTTATTGCTGATGCTGGAAAAATGATGGAGGTAAATATCTTGACTACACCTTTGTACTTGCAATAGATAATATATAACCATTAGTCCCCGAGCCTCCGGGGGAGTAAGATATTACTCGGCCGGATGCTCCTCTAGGTTAAAATTTAGTAACTTAGTTTTTCGATTTAAGCATATCCAAGGTATTGAGCCAAGTCATTGTAACTTAATCTAAATTCCCTTTAGAATCAAATATCTAGCCACCTAGATTTGGATAGTCTTTACTTGGTTTGAATATTGAGTAGCATCAAATATCTAGCCACCTAGATTTGGATCAAGGTTACTCGGTTTGAATCTTGAGTGGCGTCAAATATCCAACCACCTAGATTCGGATTGAGTTTACTCGGTTCGAATCTTGAGTAGCATCATATATCCATCCACCTAGATTCAGATCGACTTTACTTGGTTCAAATCTTGAGTAGCATCAAATATCCATCTTTCTCAGTAACTAATAACTATCTCTTTATGATTGCCCACAACCGGCACAAGGCCGAGTTTTATAGACTCCTCTTTGCACACAGGGGCCTTTCTACCTAGCACAAGAAGTTGTTGCTTGAGTTGAAGAACAAAGGTATATCCTTTCCTTATTGCCACCAGTGCTCTTGTTGTTCTTGATTAGCTAAATTAACATATGACTCGCCTTTTTCTAGATGAGGTGGAGGCCTAGAACAAAGAGTTGCTGAAGTGTGTCACTGATTTGGAAGGTACTTTACCTCTTTGCACCTCATATTTCCTCTTTCCCCCTTATGACTCGCCTTGTAATTTTTACCTTGGCTTAGCCGGATCAAAATATCTTGCAGAGTCCCATCAGGATTGCATATCCATGCCTAAACTGATGATCTATTTTCTCTATCAAGCAGGAGAACATCAAGCCAAGCTGAAGGAGAAGGACGGTAAGATCTCTCGGCTCCGTGCTGAAAATGACAATCTGAAGAAACTCCAGAAGATTGAGCTTGATAAACTTGACCAGGAGTTCACCGAGGAAAAGATCTGGCTCACCCTCCAACTTGAAAAGGAGTAGAACCTACTCAAGGAGGCCGAGATCAAATTTGACTCAGTTTCCATTGAGTTGGAGAAGCTCAAGAAACAAACTATAGCATGGTTGGCCAAGCTCACCCGGATTAAAAATATTGTGACTCGTGAGTTTGTTGACCTTTTCCTTTTCTACTGAGGTTTGCCTTGTACCCATGTTGCTTTGCCTGGCTTGCTCGTTTGTGCCTACCTTTTTAGGCCATTTCCCCGAGGTCAAAGCTCGTGTTGCTGGTCCTATCCCGCCAGAGCATGATATTGATGATTCCTTGGTTGGTCTCTTGGCTAGCCTTGGGCCCATGAAAATTTTCAGACTGGACCTCCTCGATGCCGATATGTAGGTTTTCAGGGTCCTCTGGCTAGAAGAATCCACCCGAAGCACGTCAAGAAGTTATTCGAAAGATTGATGGAGTGTGAGGAATATGTGAGCTTGTGGCATGAGTCAACTATGTGGTCCGGTGACGATACCGCCCTATCCTTCGTGCTCTCATGGTATGATGAGGTCAACTTGGATGTTCTCCGAAATATGCGTACTGGATCCAGATGAACCACTAACCCGGCCTTCATCAAGAAATGCCAAGGTCGAGCCTATGACCTTATTTAGTATGCCCTTGTTCATGCTCAGAACAAGCGGTCAAGCTTTCTGGGCGAGGTTGATGATGAGTACGAGGAAGACCCCAAGTAGACAAGGAGAACCCGGAAGAAGATCTGGATCAGAATGAAGGAACTTCGGATGGTAACGCAGAAACTAAGGCTAACATAGAGGCTAATACCCCGGCTGCCACAACTCCTGCATCCACTGAAGCCTCTGACCGTGTTGTTCCTGAACGTGATTCGGCCACTGTTGCTGCCGAAAAATCTTCTGTCGTTCCTTAGGCATAAAAAAACTTGAAATTCCATTAAATTCTCGGTATGCCGGGAGCATAATGTAATATACAGTTTAAGTTGTTTTGCTACTACTATATTTTTTATGTCGGATCCTTTTGGGAGGAATCCCTTATAACCCCCAACTGTATGGGATCACCGTAGTACAATTCAATAAGTATTTGAGTGTCGAACCCACGAGGAGATGAAGGTAAATTATGTATTCTCTAAAGCCCTATAACCCTCCTATATGGCCTTCTATGCAAAGCTAGGATCTAAGTGTGTGTTTTGTTTTGGTACTAGGTAGAAAATAAATAAAGTATGTGTTAGTGGAAACTACAAGTAAACTAGTGCAAGTTAAATTGATCTAATTAAGTGGAGTGGAGTGGTGGAAAGGTTTCTGAAGTAGCAAGTTTCTCTAAGGGAGTAAATGTTTAGGAAATTGTTAATTCACTCATTTGTTTGGTTCTTTATTGTTTCTTCCAGGACAGAGCCTTAATTAGGTGTAGCCAAATAAATGTGCATACACAACTCTTATGATGGATCCTAAGGTCATATTACTGAGCAAACATAGGAATTATTAAGACATAATTGTCCCACCATAGCTATAAACTATAGGGTCCCGATATATGTCCCCCTAATGTAATTTTATGGATTGGCCACGGTTTTCTATCCTCCATGGTCCTCCCCACGCTATTACACTACGGTGATCACCTTACATGCATTCCCCAACATATGTGTGCACTCATATATTGTACAAGAAGACAACCATAAAAGATGACAACATTGTATGCAAACAATAAACGAACTATTTCACTTTTGCCATAACAATTCACTACTCAAACAAAGACATGGAGACACAATAGACCATGGGAAAATAATATATTGTTTCACACATCATGTTTGCCAAGTGATTATAGTAAAGATATGGAGAGGATCTTGCTGTAGGTGTTGATGATGAATACGCCAGAGGGGGGTGGAGCCCTCCGGAGGCGATTCCGGCGGTGTTTCCCCCTCCAATCTTCTCCGGTGACAGCCTCCCGACTCTCTGTTTCTATGTTTTCGATCTCCGCCTCCGTCTCTATCGAGGATCGCCAAAATGGGGTATATATAATAGGTTTTAGGTCAAGACAAGTCATTTGGCGAAAGAATCGACGGCATCCGAGGCTCGAGGAGGGAACGGGCATGCCACACGTGGCCTGGGGGTGGCCATGGTTTACCTTCCCATTGGAAGCCTGATGATCTCCTGGTCTCCCTCTTCATCCCACATCGCTCGTCTTAGAAATTCTGAACTGTGCTCTTTGACCTTCCCCTTTTTGGAGTCCCGAAGCTCCCAGAAAGTCCAAAACACTAAAAAAGACGGTTTTTGGCAAATAGAATTAGAACCAAAAGAGGAGGGATTGTTTAGAAAATCTCCCAAATCATTATAAAACATGAACATAGCATCATATAAGTTACAAATATGTTGAAATATCAAGTAATAAAGTAGTTCATGTATGCATTTTACATGCATCAACATCCCCAAGCTTAACCTATGCTCGTCCTCGAGCATGAAGGTTAAAAAACAAAGCATGGACTTTGCAGTTTGTTACTATGTTGGATATCAAAAGTGATTATAGCTTCTACACAAATTTAAATGATTCATTCTTAAAGGAGTAGGAATATTAAATATAGACTATAAAGTGATATCTCATATACAAATGAAAGGATGATCAACAGTAATTCACAAAGTGACACATAGAAGAAAGAGCTATGGACCAAATGTATGCAAAGTGCAATAACAAAAGTAAAAGTAAAAACATCCTATAGTGGTCATATAGTGTTCTTCTAAATTCTACACTTTGGAAAGATAGATAATAAGCAGAGATTTATCATAAATAAGATTCATATAGCATCCAAATGCTTTCGCTTATGATTATGTTGGAACTATGGTATTCATTAGCTTTGAGCTCTCATTGCCCCTATCATTAGCATCTTGAATGGTTAAGGATAATGTTATGGCAAGTATGAGGTATATGCTTGACAAAATATGAGTTGAATGCCTCATACCCCTTGAATACGAGTACCTAAATCACATGCTACTCAACTTAGGTCCCAAATAAGTTCTTGTCTTGTACGCATAAATGTATCATTGAGAAAGCCAACGATGTACCTCTTGTTCGATGATATAGGAGGTTTCCCATATAAAAACAATAAGACAAACAAACAATGAGCATATCAACAATTCTTTTTTATTTACTATGGCATAGCTTTTTATTGAATATGCTTCATAGAATGCTCACTATGGGTTGTTGTAAATTTCCACCATGAATGATGCATGGCTTGGGTTAGCAGCCCAGGCGTTTCTCTAACACATATACAAACTCCATGAGCTTACAAGTTTCCAACTTATTTCACACTAATAGGCATCCATAACAAAATAACATGATATCAACTAACTATAAATAACTGCAATGTTGAAAACTTGCCCCATGAAAACATGGTTGTGCTAACTCCCAACCCATAATTTGACGAGCACATAACCTCATAAGATAGTCAATGGTTCAAGTTTATTATGCACAGGAAAATAAAATGTGCCATCAAGTTCGTGAGAGCTTTACTAACTAACTTTCTCATAACAGTCACAATCATAATGATTTAAATTTGGAAGATATATAAAACAATAAAGCATGAGAAATATACTTCAATTATGCTAATAGGTAGGCATGGTGGACACTCTATAAAAACTTGGTTCAAAGGGAGTTGGATAAACAAGTTTTCACTTGTTAGATTTATTTTTGGGTTAGCTATAGGGAGAAAGTTGACCGTCTATATGCATTCGTAAGAGTCCATAGTTCTAATAAATCCATGTCAAACAATGTAAACTAATAGCACGCATCAAAGCATGAATAAAAGATACCTCTACATAACTCACTTGCAAATTAATATTCATTCAAAGCATATGAATC
Organism: Avena insularis; assembly: GCA_023614405.1. Lineage (NCBI taxonomy): Eukaryota > Viridiplantae > Streptophyta > Magnoliopsida > Poales > Poaceae > Avena > Avena insularis. The sequence continues at coordinate 109,608,043 of CM042692.1, forward strand.
ATGTAACTATACGTATCCTTTTTGAATCAACTTCAACATCCCTATTCCAACTCTTTTATAGCGTCCAACTTAATTCATTTCTACAGAACTTATATATTTATAATGGTCTCGGCAACATGAACAAAATGAAAACTAAAAATAAAGGAAGTAAGATACAAACGCTCCAAGTTTATGCGATAGTAATGTGTTGCTCGAAAAATAGAAAGTAGACGTGTGTAAACCAAGAGTGTGGTTGGTCCAGTGGGGTTGCCTTGGGCATCCCAAAGCTTACGGTTTTCACCATCCTTGGATATCTCTTGGTGCATCTCTTCGAATCCCTATGAAAAAACTTCAACACAAAATTTTCTCCCATCTCTTTTCTATGGGGTGACATTAGTGGGTACAAAAGGCATAATGTTTGCTGCAAGCAATTCTTAAACAAAAGTATATATGAAGTGTCCAGTAGGTATATAATGTTTTATGCTTTCTCATAAACTCAAATTTATCAAAAATATTCAACTTAAAAGCTGAAAGAATGCATCAAACAAAATGGGACAGAATCTGTCCAGAAAAACAGCAGCAGCAAAACACAGTTGGTTACCCTACTTAAACATGTCCAATTTTTTTGAAAAATTTACGAGAATACAGAGGATGAAAAGTTGTAAGTACAATTATAATTTGAGCTCAATCGGAGTTACATAGCAGAGATGAAAAATCATATGGTAAACAGATTCGTGCAGGAATATGCAACTCCATATATATGTTCAACTTTTTCAATCAAAAATGGGTAAAACTTGGTACATTATTGAAAATTCCAGAACAAAAACAAAAACTAATGTCTCTTGTTACAAAAAAGGACACAAAAAAAATAAAAAAAATTGGGTTACCTCCCGCAAAGTGCTTTCTTTATAGCCATATAGCTAGACTTACTTCATATCAAGATGGTTTGAGTGTATGAGGTAGCTTGGACATCCCCAGTCTTGAATGCTTGTATTACTTTGATACATGTGGGGTTCTACTAGGGGTAACATCCCCAAGATTGAGCGTTCGTCCCTCTTAATCTTCATTCATCACCCTCAACTCTTTCACTTGAAAACTCTTTCCACATAAAACTCATCATAAAACTTGATTAGAGTGGTTAGTGCCTCCATAAATTAAATCCTAATAGGTACAGAAAAGACATATCATGAAATAAACATTAGCTACTATTAGTATGGTTTCGTCTTGCTCTTTGATAAAAAGGACCGCACAAAACAAAGGTAACAAGACTAATGCATAATAGAAATAAAATCTATCAAAAACTAGACAGTCTATAAAGATCGAATTTTAGAGGCACTTACGTTGCTCAAATCAAAAAACTTTGAACTACAAAATGTGGGCAAAGAGCTGCATATTTCTGACATGAAATTTCAGCTCAAAATTCCTCTTATGTGATTTTGAGCATTTTTTGCAGTGAAGCTCAGGATCTATTTTCTGGACAGCATGTTACAATTGTTTGATCTTACCTCTCAAAAGAGGTTATTCTTGGCACAAAGATGAGAAAGTAAGATACAAAGGTGATGTTTCAGTAGTAATAAACACTCTTTTTATTTATTTTTTACAATGGGAGAAGTTTTAATGATAGAGATTTTGCAATGGTTCCATTGGCATGAACAAAACATGTTGAAGGTCGACCCCAACTTCTCCATTGCTCATCCATCTCATTTACTCTCCCAAAATTTATAAAAAGTGAAAATCTTACTAATTGCTAGAAATAAGTAGGTAAAGTTATTTTACATATTTATAAGATATAAAGGTGTGCTCGAACTGAATAGGAAATTAAAGCATGAGGAACACATCACAAAACATTAAACCATTTTATTTTAAGTCTAACTCTCTTCCTATGCATTGGAATTTTATATGAGAATAAATAGCATAAAGGTTGTGGTATCCAATGCATATAATTATCAGTACCTTGCATTTAAATAACATATAAATATAAAGAGGGCTCTTATCTCTTCCTCTCCCATAATAGTTGCAAGCACCAAAAGCAAACTTAGTCTCATAGGTTTGAATAGATTCACCATATAAAGACAAGTCATATAATGAGCATATTGGATAATCTAACTCAATTATATCACTTTCATTCCCCCATATATTAGTCATAATTGTTCCATATAGAGGACTACCAGACAATGAAAGATCATCATCATTAATAAGAATGTGTTCATTACCATTGTTGGTTGTAGGAGATGAGTAGCTACTCCATTCTTCCTCCACTTGTTCTTCCTTTTCCTCTTCTTCTTGGGGTGGCATGGACATCCCCAAGCTTAGGCTTTTGTCATCTTATTCTTTGACACTTTCAACATTATCTCTTGCATCCAAAAGGTTAGTGCCCAAAAGAATATATTTGACATAAAAATCATATATCTCATTGTTAATCTTGGGAAAAGGATCCATCTAATTTTTTTGGGTTTTAGTTTTAAAGAAAAGAAAAGGGTACTAAAAATAAACTAGGAATGCAAGCATGAATAGAAGCCTAGCGATATGCTCCCTAGCAACAGCGCCAAAAAAGTATCTTGATAACCCCCAAGTGCAGGGGATCACTATAGTACAATTCGATAAGTATTTGAGTGTCGAACCCATGAGGAGATGAAGGTAAACTATCTATTCTCTAAAGCCCTATAACCCTCTTATATGGCCTTCTACGCAAAGCTAGGATCTAAGTGTGTGTTTTGTTTTGGTACTAGGTAGAAAATAAATAAAGTATGTGTTAGTAGAAACTACAAGTAAACTAGTGCAAGTTAAATTGATCTAATGAAGTGGAGTGGAGTGGTGGAAAGTTTTCTCAAGGACCAAGTTTCTATAAGGGATTAAATGTTTAGGCAATTGTTATTTCATTCATTTGTTTGGTTGTTTATTGTTTCTTCCAGGATGGAGCCTTAATTAGGTACAACCAAATAAATGTGCATACACAACTCCTATGATGGATCCTAAGGCCATGTTACTGAGCAAACATAGGAATTATTAAGACATAATTGTCCCACCATAGCTATAAACTCTAGGGTCCCTGATATATGTCCCCCTAATGTAACTTTATGGACTGGACCACGGTTTTCTGTCCTCCACGGTCCTCCCCATGCCATTACACTATGGTGATCACCTTACATGCATTCCCCAACATATGCATGCACTCATATATTGTACAAGAATACAATTATAAAATATAATAACATTGTATGCAACCAATAAATGAACCATTTCACTTTTGCCATAACAATTCACTACTCAAACAAATACATGGAGACACAATAAATCAATGGAAAATAATATATTGCTTCACACATCATGACATGGGTATACCCTATAGGTACTCGAGTTTGGTATATACGGCCCGGATACGGCAGAAGCCCACGGCATTGCCAAGGCCCAACATTGAATTCGGGTCACCCACGGACTCTTCGATTGTTTGCAAGACAAGAAGAAGCTTAAGATAGAAAGTTTAAAAGGGCAAAACCATAATCTGTAATCGACTCGACCTGCTACCCGAGACCTAGCCTATCTATATAAAGGCTAGGAGGGGGCGGCGAGGACGACAATCACAACCCTAGTTTCCACAACTCTCGCCAGATTTCATCTACGCGTCCCTGTAATCTTCGATTCCTTTGTTAATTCCAAGAGCAGACAAGCAGGAGTAGGGACCTCTACGAGGCCTGAACCTGGGTGAAACTTGCGTCCCTGTGTGCTTGTTTGCTAGTCGATTGATGCCTCCAATGCTCCCTCCTTCTCCAAAACCCAATTCCATAACAATGGGCATTGATGAGTTAAACCCTCATCAATTGGCGTCGTCTGTAGAAATCGGGAGTGCTGATGTCGCGGATTCTTCAGCCCCGTCAACCGCGATCTACAACTCTGCAACAGCGGAGATTCACCAGCTCTTTGGCGTGTTTCACTTCATCGTCCACACGCCGGCCACTCTCCTGGCTTTTGAGTGCGTGGGTGATGGAATCAGCCTAGTGACTGGGAGCTTCCGCTTCCAGGTTGGTCAACTAGGCATGCTTCGCATGCCTGGCCAGCCAATGGCACCTGCTATTGCTCCAGCATCGTGGTTCCCGATGCCAATCGGCACACTAAGAGAGCTCAACACCTCAGCAGCAGCTAGGAGTATGGACATCGACAACAGTCGTGGATCTGGTCTGGGTGACCAAGCCACAGAAGATGGAGCCTACGGCTCTAGATCTGAAAGTTGCGGGAGCAACAGCTTCCCCAACCACTTCATGTGCGCCGTCATCAACGCGGGCGACACCGCCGCCAATCGCGAAAACACTGGCACCGGATCTAGCACTGGACCCGCCCAACGGGAGTAGACCCAATGGTGGCATACCAGTTGCAAATGGCGGCCCCACCAACGGTGGTAATGGCACGCCCGTTAACAATGGGACAAGGGTGGAACCGACACTCACGGCGAATGAGAACACCGGTGAGCGCATGCAGATCCACCTCAATGACGACGTGTGGGCCCGCTGTCGTGAAGCTCTGCGGGGCAATCCTCTAGCCCCCAACACATCGCAGGACATGTTGATGGGCTACCATTGGCTACTCAAGGAGGAATTCAAGCACCAGTAACAGGTGATCGCGCAACTCGAAGCGCATAGAAAGGCAACGGATGAGTCGAGTCTTTGACGAGCTGGGCTCTCCTCCCACGAAGGATCCTCCTCCAAGGGCAACGAGTAGTTTGCCAACAAGAGGCAATCTCGATTGGCCCACCTTACCGATCAAGAACGTATAGAGGCTGCAAAAGTCCTCGACTTCAGCTCTATGACGGTGGATACGCAGGGCACGTGCTCCCAAAAATGCCGCAAGCCACGGTAACGGCGTCTACCATGTACCTCCTCAACAACCAGCCTCCATCTAGAGATTCGCGAGCTGCCATGCACCAATCTAGGATCACGGGCCTAGGGCTAATCGAGGCTGCCCTCGACAAAGAGCCAACACCAGAGCCGAATAAAAGCAAGGCTCTGGAAAAGTACTACATGTACTCCTCTAGTGGCGACAGTCACGACCTGTCACGGTGACGTCGCTCACGGCGGCATGACCGCGATTATGATGCGCGCGATGACCTCATGCAACGCAAAGTCGACAAGATGTGGGCAAGACACGCTCGTTCGACTGACTTAGAAGAAGACGAGACTGAGCGCTGCGGTGCCAGATGCTTCAGCAGGGCCATCAGGCAGAAGCGAATGCCTAAGGGGTTCAAGCTCCTATCGGAGAACCCAAAATTTGACGGCCTGCAAGACCCAAAAATCTGGTTGGAGCACCACATCTCCTCCATCAGGCTACATGGAGGGAGTCAAAGCACGGCCATGCAATGCCTGCAGCTACAGCTACAGAGCGCCGCTCGCGCATGGCTCAACAACCTCCCGCGCGGATCCATTCGCAGCTGCGACGAGCTGGTCTACACCTTCGTGTGCAATTTCAAAGGCACTTACAAAAGGCCCGTATCAATCGAAGAACTGAGAAGCTGCCAGCAAAGATCTGGCGAATCGCTATGCTCGTACATCCAGAGGTGGTCCATCATCAAGAACTCCATAGAAAACATCTTGGAGGACCGCGCAATCAACGCGTCCAACAGCAGCGTTCGCCGTATAGAGCTTAGGGAGGAGCTGGGCCGCTCAAAGCTCAAAACGATCAACCACCTAATGGTAATCGTGAATCGGTGGGCTGACGGAGAAGACTCGGTGAAAAACCGTACCTATTCCGATGACAACGACGACCTCGGGCGCAGACACGACCACCGAGGCAAACATCGGATGCGCGTCTACAATGACCGCGATGAGGTCAATATGGTCAAAGCCGGCTACGCCGACAAACGCGACGACAACCACAACAGCGGATATCGCAGTGGTGGATACCGTGATAGCGGAAAAACCACGAAGGTGTGGCAGCGCCGCACTCGCGAAGAGGCACCCGCAACATCTATCGAGGACAAACTGTCCGGGCCATGCAACTTGCACTTCTATATCGACAAGCACGATGGCAAGAAGAAATCCAGCCACCTTCTCAAGTACTACCGCGAGTTCCTCAAACTCCACGAGAGCATGGCCCGGATGAATCGCGACTCGGTCAACAGGGGCTATGGAGCCGCCCCAAGCACTGTGGCACATGGAGCTCCTCCATCACCGCCCGGACCACCACCACCCACGGACGCGTCGGTCTAGCATCACGGAGGCGAGCCATACCCACGAGCCGTGGGCAACATGGGGATGATCCAAAAAGAGCGTCCCTCAAATCGAGTGCAGAAGGCCATCACTCGCCAAGTCAACTTCACGATAAACTCTCCACCTTCCACCACTGAGTACCTCAGTGGAAGCGACTCCTGCATCACCTTCGACAGGTGTGACCACCCATGCCAAGTTCCTCGTCCAGGCCATTGTCCCCTCGTACTCGAGGCGCAGATCGGGGGTTTCGATATGAGTCGCGTCTTCATGGACGGCGACAGCGGCATTAACCTCATGTTCACAAGTACCTTGCGTGCGATGAGGATACCTCTAACTTGTCTGGAAGTTTTGTACACGACGTTCCACAACATCATCCCAGGGAAAGGCATATATGCCCTGGGAAAATGAACCTCGACGTCATCTTCGGCACGCTGCAAAACTTTTGGCGAGAGCGTATCGACTTTGAAGTCGTCGACTGGCCTTCGCAATACCACTGCATCCTCGGACGTGTCACGTTCGCAAGGTTAATGGCAGTGCTGCACTACGCTTACCAGCAGATGAAAATGCCAGGACCAGACGGCGTAATCACAATCAATGGCAATTTCGAGAGGTCCGACAACTGTGATAGGGAATTCAGCAGAATCTCCCAGTCCTTTGGCATGCAGGAGGAACTCGCAAGATTAAAGGAGTCGATAGACAACAGTCTGCCTCCCTAGAGCAGGACAAGTTCACCCAACCTGTCCTTCGACTTGTCGGTGCACACGAAGAAAGTGTAGGTCCACCCAACGGACCCGACCAAGACATCCCTCATCGCCAACAACTTGAGTTCCGCATAGGAACTCGCGCTCGTCGAATTACTTCGTGAGAACTGGGAGATCTTCGCCTGGTGTCTAGTAGACATGTCAGGGGTTCCCAGGGAATTCGCTGAGCACTCACTCAAGGTGAATCCAGACGCAAGTCCAGCCAAGAAGACAATTCGGCGATTGTCTGAACCAAGAGCAAAAGCAGTCGGAATGGAGATCAACGGACTCCTCGATGCAAAATTTACACACAAGATCAAGGAAAGTAATTGTCTCGCTAACACAGTGCGTGTGCCTAAAAAAGACACGGATGTGCGTGGACTTCACCTCCTTGAATAAGCACTGCACAAAGGATCACTTCCCGTTGCCGCGAATCGACCAAATCATCGACTCCACCGCGGGATGTGTGCATCTTAGCTTCCTCGACGCCTACTCAGGCTACAATCAGATTCAAATGAAGGAGGAGGAGCAGGAGAAAATGGCGTTTACGACGCCCTTTTGTGTGTTGTGCTACAACATGATGCCCTTCGGGCTAAAAACGCAAGAGCCACCTATCAGAGGTGCATGCAGGCTTGCCTCAAGAACCAACTTGGTCGCAACATCCAAGTCTACATTGATGACATCGTCATCAAAACCAAATAGGATGCCTCACTAATCGACAATCTACGCGAGACATTCGCTAACCTCGACCGCTACCGGATCAAGCTCAATCCGGATAAATGCGCCTTCGGCGTGCCATCTGGGCAGTTACTCGGGTATCTCATCTTTGCGAGAGGGATCGAAGCAAACCCGAAGAAAATAAAAGCCATACTAGCCATGGAGAAGCCGAAGAACGTAAAAGGCGTCCAACAGGGCGAATCGCGGCGCTCAGTCGATTCATCAGTCGAATGGGGGAAAAGGCACTGCCCTTCTACCAACTTCTCCGCAAAGCTGACAAGTTCGAGTGGACAGACGAGGCGCAAGAAGCATTCGAAGACCTCAAACATCTACTATCCACCTCGCCAGTACTAGTGACTCCACGCGAAAAAGAGCCACTGTAACTCTACATCTCCGCCACCAACCAGGTGGTCAGCACAGTGCTTGTGGTGGAACGAGCCGATGAAAACAAGGTCCATGGGGTCCAGCGCCTAGTATATTACCTCAGCGAGGTACTCACGCCAACGAAAGAGCGGTACCCGCACTACCAGAACCTGGCGTATGGCGTCTTCATGATAGCTAGGCGACTGCTCCACTACCTCCAGGAGCACCAAATCGTGGTGGTAAACGAAACCCTGCTCGGGCACATACTCAATAATCCTGATGCCACCAGACGAGTCGCGCTCTGGGGAATCGAACTGTCTCCACGAGACATAACATACGAGAAGCGCGACACGATAAAGTAGCAAGTTCTCTCGGACTTTATCGTGCACTGGATGGAAAATCAGCTCCCCGACAAACCAGATATGTCCTACCTCTTGACAATGCACTTCGACGGGTCCAAGCGAAAGGACGGAGCCGGTGCAGGTGTCATACTGACATCGCCCCAAGGAGACAAGATGAAATACATTCTGTGAATGTAGTTCACCGCCTCCAATAATGAAGCTGAGTATGAAGCTCTAATCCATGGGATGTGGACGGCGAAAGCCTGCGGCGCCAAAAGGCTCATCATATACGGTGACTCCAAACTGGTGGTCAACCAAACAATGCACGAGTGTGACGCACTGAGCGTCAACATGATCGCCTATCGCGACCTCTATGACACACTCGAAGGAGACTTTGACGGCTGTGAGCTGCGACATGTGGGTCGTGAAAGCAATGAAGAGGCGGATCTCCTCGCCAATATTGGCTCCACCTGCGCCCGCATACCACCTGGGGTATTTCTCGAGCGCATCTGCGAATGCTCGATCAAGCCAAAGGCTCCAGAGAAGAAAGCAAGCGCGTCACCGGACTCGGGGGCTATGCCACCCAATGAGCCAATGACACTCGACGACCTGGAGCTTGATACAGGACTCGAAGGACCAATGAGCATCATGATAATCGAGCCATCTTGGACACAACCCTACATCACGTATCTACTCAGCAAGAGGCTGCCAGATGATCCGACTGACGCACGGCAGATAACATGACGATCCAAGGCATTTGTCCTCATTAATGGCGAGCTGTACAAGTGCAGCATCAGAGGAGTACTCCAACGGTGCGTCTCCAACAGGGACAGAAGGGCCATCCTTGTCGACATCCACGAAGGCACCTGCGGGCACCATGCTGGCAGTCGCGCCCTTGTTTCCAAAGCTCTACAAGCTGGATTCTACTATCCTACGGCCATGCGCGACGCCAAGGACATCGTCTAGTGCTGCAACGCTTGCTAGCGATTCACAGACAAACCTCATGCACCCTGCGCGGAACTCTGGCCAATACCATTGGCTTGGCCCTTCGCGCAATTGGGACTCGACATGGTCGGCAAGCTCCCGAAATCCTCGCCAGGAGGTTATGTCTACCTCTTGGTCCCAGTCGACAAATTCACCAACTGGATCGAGGCCATGCCAGTGACAAATCAATCAGGGGCCAGCGCTTTCAATTTCTTCGAGTCCATTGTCTAGCGCTTTGGAGTGCCACACATCATCATCACGTACAATGGGACAAACTTCACCTATAAAGAGTTCTAGGAATTCTGCGAAAACCTGGGAATCAACATAAGCTACTCCTCGGTGGCTCACCCGCAGACCAACAGTCAAGTCGAAAAGGCCAACGGCCTCGTCTATGGTGGAATCAAGAAGCGACTCCTCTGACCACTCGAACAAGCCACTAGATGCTGGCCGGACGAGCTGCAATCCGTACTTTGGAGCTTGCTCACAACTCCAAACAGTGCCACGGGATACACCCCATTCTTCATGGTGCATGGTGCTGAAGCAGTGCTACCCGCAGAAGTACGCTATAAAGCCCTCAGGTGGTTTCTTACAGCGAGCAAGAGTCAACTCTTGCACTCGAAGACTCTGTCGACCTCCTTGACGAGGCACGAGAAATCGCAGCGGAGAGATCAATGATCTACCAACAAAGCCTTTGCAACTACCATAGCAGAAGGCTACGCCCAAGATCCTTCGTCGAAGGAGACCTGGTCCTGCGACTGAAGCAACGCGGGCATATCAAGCTCGAGTCCCCTTGGGAAGAACTGTACGTGATTACAGAAGTAATCCCAGGTGGCGCCTATCGCCTTAAAGATTTCGAGACAGGAGTCGCATACTCCAACCACAGGAGCGTCAGCAAGCAAGCCGCTTCTACCCCTAGTCGTTTTTACATTTACAAATAAGGCTATTCAGCTAGGCTACTTAGCCACACATTGTACCTCGTACTTTTCCACGAACAAATAAAGCTAAGTGCCCCAAAACTCTGTGTTTTCCTTATTTTCTTGTAATTTTATCACTCCGGGGCTGCGCCACCCTTTATACTTCCGTTCTATGAACAAACTGCAGTATCCTGAGTAGCTGACACAACATCAATCGAACCCTTGATAAACAAAAACCCAGTGGCAATGCACCTGACAGGTTGGCAAGGTGTTGAGATAAACATAAGTCAAGCTAACAAAAAGGAACTGTAGAGTACAATTCACTCACAAAATATAAAAGCAGCAAGCTCTTCACATATCAATGAGTATTAATTACATCCAACAAATTCATACGAACTTTACAACACTTATACAATTATGTGCAGCATACAAAATATGCTACTGCTGCAAAAAAAGAACGTTCGTCTTCTCCTTGAAGAAATCGACAATGTCCTCAGCTGGCCGATTAACCGCTTGATAGTGCGAAACCATGTTCCAGGTCATAGCTTCTGGCGGAGGCGGCGGCCCAGCTAGAACAAACGCAACATCTATAGCTGGCCTATGAAGTCGCACCAGTGGCAACGCAGCCTTAGCACCAGCTACTAACTGCTGTCGCACGCACTCATGAACCTCACTCAAATCTTGGAACTTCGCCAAAAGAGCCAACAGGCTTGAAGGGACGGCGTCCAGTGATGTCTATGCACTTCTATTCTTGTCGACAATTGTTGGGCCTCCAAGTGCAGAGGTTTGTAGAACAACATCAAGTTTTCCCTTAAGGGGATCACCCAAGGTTTATCGAACTTAGGGAGGAAGTGGTCAAAGGTATTCCCTCTCGAGCAACCATGCAACCAAGATACAAGAAGTGTATAGGTGCACTAGTTCAGCGAAGAGATAGTGAAATACAAGTGGTATGGGTAATTATAAGGGTTAACGGTGCCAAAAAATAGCTTGATGGCGTGGAAGAGACTAAAGGCAAACTGAAACAAAGATGGCATCAAGCAAACATGTAACAGATCTACTTGCAAATGGTGTTTCAATGCTTAGAAATAAGGCCTAGGGATCATACTTTCACTAGTGAACACTCTCATATAAATATCTTCTCTTTATGATACTACTCTTAACTACTCTCCGGTTGGACACTCTAATCCATGGTAGGGCTATAACAGCACACCTCAAAGTTCGCTTTTCCCATCTAGGTAACGCCACACTGTCACCTTGAGCGCTAGATGGTTCCAACAAACACCACAATCTCATAGAGACATCCAACTCAAATTATACTCATGATAAGTATTTATGTAACCTTAGCCAAAGTGCCACACGGTGTGCACACTGTCAACTTCACACACGTGGGGATAAATAGAGATTCATTAAAGCACTTGACTAGAAGAATAGATCTGTTTGATTACACAACTCATGATCACAATATGATCATGCATAGAGAGAGATGAACACATAGTTACCGGTAGAACCCTTAGTTTCGAGAGAGAACTACTCCGTCATCATCATGGGAATCAGCAACGACGATGGAGATGGTGGTGGAGATCGATGGAGATGGCTCGAGGCACTTCCAGTCGGCCAGGTGCAGAGACTTTGTCCCCGAATCTCCCCTTCAGTGGCGGCGGCGCTGCGGAACTTCTCTTGGCTGGAGGCTGGATGATTTAAGGTTTTTGCATCGGGAGGCATCTTATAGGCGAGGAGGCAAGGTCGGTGGGCGGCCAGGGGGCCCACACCACCTGGTGGCGTGGCCAGGGATAGGCCGCGCCACCATATGGTGTGCCCACCCTGGTTCCCTACTCCGTCTCTGCTTCGTGTTTCCGTGTTGCTCCAAGAAAAATAGGCATATTAGCTTTTGTCCCGTCCAATTCCGAGAATATTCATCTTTTAGCTTTTCTGACACCAAAAACAGTAGAAAACAGGCAATTGGCACTGTGACATCTTGTTAATAGGTTAGTTCCAGAAAGTGTATAAAAATACCTCAAAGTGTGGACAAAACATAAGAAAGTAGATAGAAACCAAGCATGGAACATCAAAAATTATAGATACGTATGCAACATATCATCCAGCGGTAACATCGTTTCATAAATTGCCTAAGGCACGACTCCGCCTTCTTCAAAAAATGAAGTACTCGAGAAGCACGATACTGCAGGGTCACAAGCGCGATCGCACGATCATGGTCCACCTAAAAGTACCCACGCGCCTGCAGTTGCTCCTTGGTCAGGTCATTCATTCGAATGGCAACCCAGTCCTTCTCATCCTGCGGATGACGAGCACTGACAACTACACCAAGCAAAATGGCAAAGTGTGAATACAAGGCATCGCCACGACTGACTAAAAGAAAAGATGAGAGGGTAGAAAGCTAACATTTGAACTGCTCACTCAGCTGCGTCACTTCCTCCAAGAGATACTTCTCACGGGCAGTGGCCTGCTCCGCCTTCGACTTCCATACATCTGCACTACCACGGAGGATGGGCAACTCATGCTCCAATTTCTTAATGCAATCGCGTAGTCGCGAAATCAATGACAACTCCTCCACCTTTGAGCGTGGCTGCGCCAAGGTTTCATCGGTGGGCGGAGGATCACGAGGACCACTCGAAGGACCACTCGACGTAGCCTATCACAAATCAAGCAAGAGAAAATGAGGGGCCAAGAATACATCGATAAAGGCATAAATGCATTCAAGCACAACAAAGTCTCGATATGGACACTCCCACAAAAGCATTGTTCCAACAAAAAAGGCTAAACACTACAAATATTACACATGCAGACTAAGGAGCATTTTGATTCTTCGACTTAGACTTTGGCTTCGGTGGCTTCATCGCATCTGTGGCAGTCTCCGATGCCAAGGACTTGCCGGTGGTAGCCCCAGATGCCGCAGCCTTCACCGCCTTCGCTCGCCGCTGCTCCTCGGAATACTTGGCGACTGTCTCGATAAGTTGAGGACCATATTTTACGCAGCTACCAGCAAAGGGAGCAAACACTACCTGCTAGCCTCCAGCGTTGATAGGCATCGCCTCGGAAATAGTGGCAGGATCCACCTCAACGCCATGGGCTTGCACCATCCCAAGTGCCATGGTGGCGCCGATGGACCACTGCGAGTCCTTGAATTCCACGAGAATACCTCCAGCGAGGGATTCCACTAGGTCTTCAAGGTTATCAATCATCCCGGCCTTGGGAGTTAGATCCTCGCGGATGCGACCGAGCACACCCTTGGACTTCGTTAAGGTCCCCTGAAGAGAAGCGTTGTTGTCCTCATCTGCGGCCACGGCACCAGCCAACGCGTCTGCATGGCAAAGTGACTGGGTGTCGAAGCTCAAGCCACAGACATCTGCATAAAAATGGTGTTAGCAGAACAATATGACATCAAACAAGGAAGACTATAGCATCAAAACAGGCAATCACCTAAGAGGACCTTCGCAATCGAGAAAAGTTGTTCTCTGAACAATTGCTCCCTTTCAGCAGTGGAGGAGCGCAATTCCTCTTTGCTCTTCCACGACTCCTCCAGGGTCGCCACTGCTTCATCGTGACTCTTCGCCACCACGGCAAGCGCCTTCTCGAGGGAAGCAACATGACAAAGAAGTTCGTTGTGCTCAACTACAAAGCACAAGGTGAATCATCAATCAAATCTATAAATTTCATGAAGACAAAGACAAAGCCAATACTAACCTTCGACAACGCGATGGCGATTATCCAGCAGCGCATGATGTCGACCCATGACAAGGACTTGCTCTGCCAGGCGAGCAGCTTCCTTCATGATGATCTGCATCAGAAGAAAACCAAAGTTCAGCAACAACACCAAGTATAAATTCGACTACCAAAACAGCAAAAGAACGTTTACATGATCCTCTAGAGACTCTGAAGATGACTGTCATGCAGTCATCCGGGCAACCATCTGGTGTTCCCCAGTATGCGGGGAACTCGATGAATTATGCCTGGAGTGGGCCGTCAATGGAGGAGAAGGAGCATGTTCGGCCACTTCCTTGGCCTTGGAGTCTATGACTCCGGACTCCTTCACAAATTGGACATCGTCAGAAGATGACGATGCCGCTCGACTACAAAACACATCCAGCAAAAACTTCAGGGAAAAAGCAACTCCAAAAATAAACCAAAACGAGGTCGCTAATGCAGAACTCACCAGCTAAATTTATCAAGGTCGAAGGATTGCTCCTCCGACTCTGACGACTCCTTATGCAGTCGCAGCTTCTTCTGGGCAGGAGGAGCCATGGAGCGCACAGGAACAGCGGGGATTGGCTCCTCTACAACAGAAGGTCCTTCTGGCATCGTTGGCGACGAGGCATCTGAGTCCTCGCTACGAGAACGCTCACGAGTATCATGGCCGCTGGACTCGGGGGCTCCCTCTTCCTCTTTGATTGGGACGGTTGACTCTGACTCGTCCTCTTCCTCCACTCCGCGAGGGATAACCCCTTCAGGGAGAGGGGGCAAATTGGAAAACACCTTCCAATCCTACATTCAGAAGATACATTACTATATATCAAGTACCTGGTGGCAATCGATAAAAAACTACTTCGTAGTACAATTCTACCTTAGGAGGAGGGTTAGATGCGTCGAAAGGAGGCACGACTAGTTCGCCCGGGAGATCCTCCTTGGCGGTATATTTGGTCACCAATCGCAACCTCCTTTCTACCTCTCACCATCGGCGCGGTGACATACCGCCAGGGCCAATGTACATGGGCTGGACCCTGGCCTGCAGAGGCTGGACGCGGCAGCGCAACCACGTGCGAATGAGAGTGGTGCCTCCCTCTTCTTTTCCTATGCGACTTCCAGGATCGCAGACGCGCTTATACAGCACCTCCATTTACTCGGACTCGCCAGGCATCACGACATTCTTCCAGGAACGCCTCCTCTTGCACAGCGACACAGGATCGAAGGGCGCAAGTCCGTAGTGCTCCCCATCGGCCTTTTGGTCATGGATGTAGAACCACTTGTCTCTCCACCCTTGGACGGACGCGGTGAGCTTGATGTCAAAGTAGGTGACAGAGGAGTCGATGTGGATCCCGCGGCCTCCTACGTCGTAGACTACCGAACCGGACGCCGACTGACGTTTCAGCTTAAAAAGCCTCTTGAAGAGGCCAAAGTGTGGCTCGATTCCGAGCCAACACTCATAGAGAGTGATAAAGCAAGAGATGTGGAGAATGGAATTTGGGGACAGCTGGTGAAGCTGGAGCCTATAGAAACAAAGGAGACCACGGAAGAAAGGATGCAGAGGGAGAGAAATACCTCGGATGATGAACGCAAGGAACATCACCCAAAAACCCGGAGGAGCACAAGGGATTACCTCCTCACTGGGCACTCGCGAGTCGTCTTGCACGGGAGGAAGAACTCCATATCAACGATGATGATGCAGTTCGGGAGGCTTGATGATGGACACGCGCCAGGCGGCATTGGTGATGCGGGTGCCCACACTTTGGAGTACTTTTACCTACTCGAGGACGAGCAGGAGTTAAGCTTCGGGATGTTGATACATTGCAAATGTATCTATAATTTTTGATGTTCCATGCTTGGTTTTATCTACTTTCTTGTGTTTTGTCCACACTTTGGAGTACTTTTCATATGATTTCTTGGACTAACCTATTAACAAGAGCCATAGTGACAGCTGCCTATTTTCTACAGTTTTTGGTTCCAGGAAGTCAGAAAATGAATATTCTTGAAATTGGACGGGACAAAAACCAAAGTCACTATTTTACCGGGGGACACTTGGAGCCAGAATATGAGACGAAGAGGGGCTGGGTCCTGGCCACACCACCTGGCCGTGCGGCCAGGCCTGGCCCACGCCAGGGGGTGGTCTGGCCGCCCCAGGCACCCTCTCGGCCTCTCCTTCCACCTATATATTGCCTCTGATACGGAAACCCTAAGAACCCTACCGAGATCGAGAGGGATCTGAAGCTCTTCCCGGCACCCTACCGGAGAGGGGAATTCACCCTGGAGGCCTTCTTCATCATCATGCAAGCCTCCGGTGTGATGCGTGAGTAGTTCATCTCTGGACTATGGGTCCATGTAGTAGCTAGATGGCTAGTTCTCCAGCTTTGTGTTATCATGTCTAGATCTTGTGAGCTCCATTCATGACCAAGATCATCTATTTGTAATTCTGCATGTTGTGTTGCGGGGATCCGATGGATATTGAGATGCTATTTCAGATTGATTATTGATTATATCATGTATTTGTTATTTGTGATCTTGCATGCTTTCCATTGTTAGTAGCTATCTTTGCCAAGTAGATTCTAGCAACTCCAAGAGTTAGTATTTATGCTCGATAGTGGGTTCATGCCTCTGGTAATCTGGGGAAGTGATAGAAATCTCTAAGGAACTAGATGTGATGTTGCTACTAGGGAGAAAACAACAATCCTTTGTTCATAGAACAATCGTATTGTTTACTTTACACGCAATTGGTAATGCAATAATCTGTTGCTTGCAACTTAATACTGGAGGGGGTTCGGATGATAACCTGAAGGTGGATTATTAGTCATAGATGTAGATGGATGACGGTCTATGTATAATGTTGTGATTCCCAATCAAGTCTCAAAGGAGTCAAGATGATTAGTATATGCTTGTATGCTTTCTCGATGTTTGTCAATTGCCCCGCTGTAATTTGTTCACCCAGCATGTTATCTATCTTAAAGAGAGCCACCTCTAGTGAACTATGGACCACGGTCCTTTCTTTTACATTCAATCTACAAGTTGTTTACTGCTTTGTGTTTACTTTCTGTAAACTATTACTTCCTTCCATTCGATACATTTAAGCCTTTGTTTTCAGCAAAACCGGTGAGATTGACAACCTCATCGTAAGGTGGGAACAGAGTTCTGTGGTTGTGTTGTGCAGGTCTCCACGTTGCTACTAGCACCGGTAGTGCGCCCTGCCAAAGCTCAGCTAGCAACACCTTTGGGGTGTTTCCTTGCTCCTACTAGATTGATAACCTTGGTTTCGTACTAAGGGAAAACTTACTGCTGTGCTCATCATACCTTCCTCTTGGGGTTCCCTAACGAGCTTGATATATTTTCAGCCAGAAGTGGCGCACATCGCCATCGACATGTGGCGAAGCTGAACCACAAACCATCCCCCACTACTCGCATTACGCATAGAAATCGACGAGACGCAGTTAAAACAGAAGATTACGCACGCCCGGTCAAATCCAAGTCAGAAAGTGGGACCCACCGCTCGTCACGTCCCGTCAAAGCCGCTCACGCAGGCAACTGAGGTCATCTCATCGTCAGCACTGACGTCATCAACTCCAGCAGCAGAAGATTTCAACTACTTTAGTTCTTTGTCGAGTCTTCGACTCAACCAAGCACTCGGGGGCTACTCCTAACAGGAGCGCTGACCGCGCACCCGAAAGAATTTTTTATGCAGGTATATAAACATTCAAGACAAACCCTCCACTCGAATCATCGATTTGATTATGGACCACGGATTAGTCCCATAGGGAGCGTGGTATGTTGCTAACGTATCCATAATTTTTGATGTTCCATGCTTGGTTTTATCTACTTTCTTATGTTTTGTCCACACTTTGGAGTACTTTTCATATGATTTCTTGGACTAACCTATTAATAAGAGCCACAGTGCCAGCTGCCTGTTTTCTGCTAATTTTGGTTCTAGGAAAGTCAGAAAATGAATATTCTCGGAATTGGACGGGACAAAAGCCAAAGTCAGTTTTTCACCGAGGGACAGCAGGAGCCAAAATACGAGACGAAGAGGGGCTACGGCCCGGCCACACCACCTGGCCGTGCAGCCAGGCCTGGCCCGCGCCAGGGGGTGGTCTGGCCGCCCAGGCACCACCTCGGCCTGTCCTTTCTCCTATATATTGCCTCTGATACATAAACCCTAAGTACCCGATCAAAAATCCACTAAAGAGTCTATAGCCTCCGTCATCTCCATCCATAGATCAGGAGGGATCTGAAGATCTTCCCGGCACCCTGCCGGAGGGGATAATTCACCCTGAAGGCCTTCTTCATCACCATGCAAGCCTCCGGTGTGATGCGTGAGTAGTTCATCTCAGGACTACGGGTCCATGTAGTAGCTAGATGGCTGGTTCTTCTCCTTTGTGCTATCATGTTTAGATCTTGTGAGCTCTGTTCATGATCAAGATCATCTATTTGTAATTCATACATGTTGTATTTGCGGGGATCCGATGGATATTGAGATGCTCTTTCAGATTGATTCTATCATGTCTTTGTTATTTGTGAACTTGCATGATTTCCGTTGTTAGTAGCTATCTTGGCCAAGTAGATGCTAGCAACTCCAAGAGTTAGTATTTATGCTTGATAGTGGGTTCATGCCTTTAGTAATATGGGGAAGTGAGAGAAATCTCTAAGGTACTAGATGTGATTTTGCTACTAGGGAGAAAACAACAATCCTTTGTTCATAGAACAATCATATTTTTTACTTTACACGCAATGCGTAATGTAATTATCTGTTGCTTGCAACTTAATACTGGAGGGGGTTCGGATGATAACCTGAAGGCGGATTATTAGTCATAGATGAAGCTGGATGGCGGTATATGTATAATGTTGTAATGCCCAATCGAATCTCAAAGGAGTCAAGATGAGTAGTATATGCATATTGCTTTCTCGATGTTTGTCAATTGCCCCACTGTAATTTGTTCACCCAACATGTCATCTATCTTAAGGAGAGCCACCACTAGTGAACTATGGACCCCGGTCCTTTCTGTTACCATCAATCTACAATCAATTGTTTACTGCTTTGTGTTTACTTTCTACAAACTATTACTTTCTTCCACTCGATACGTTTAATCCTTTGTTTTTAGCAAAATCAGTGAGATTGACAACCTCGTCGCAAGTTGGGGGCAAAGTTCTGTGGTTGTGTTGTGCAGGTCTCCACGTTGCTGCTAGCACCGGTAGTGTGCACTGCCAAAGTTTATCTAGCAACACCTTTGGGGTGTTTCCTTGCTCCTACTGGATTGATAACCTTGGTTTCATAACTGAGGGAAAACTTGTTGTTGTGCTCACCATACCTTCCTCTTGGGGTTCCCCAACGAGCTCGATATCTTTTGGGCCATCAGAGCGCTGAAAGAACATTCGACTAAAACAAGCAACAACAGACGACAGCAGTCGCAAATGTTTTTTTAGTCCCCACTCGTGTCTATGACTCGAATAGGCACTCGGGGGCTACTCCCATAGGGAGCACTGGTCGCGCACCCTATGATTATTTATCCGTGTACATCGTACTATGTGTTGATAACATCCACACTCGAATGCCATGGCGACTCAGTCTCATATTTTCCCTACAAAGAGATTACATCTCCTGGGCCACCCGAATTATCTCTGCGATGACAAAAATTCAGATGCCGCACTTATAGCGTGAAGATAAAACTTGAATAAGGCCTGGCAACACATCTTCTACGCACTACCAGAAACATATTCATGCCTGCAGGTACGATGAACATGCCTTGACGGATGCGTCCAGTGCTCACACTTAGACACTGGAATTCGACACTTGTAAGACCTCCGTGGCCTGAGTCGAATTACGCTAGCACTTTTCCGAATTTGAGTCCGAGGATTCGAGTTTGAGTATATTGCGTTGTTTTGCCCTAAGGCAGTTCACTGATATAGATAAATCAGGTAAATCTGGCACGTATATCAACAATCCCTATGACACAAGCTAAACACTCGAAAATATACTTAGTCATGCACTCGAAAGGCTTCATAAAGTCCCTAATTGAATCTGCCATTCCATTGGACACTCGGGGGATACTGACATGGGTATATGCTACAGGTACTCGAGTTTGGTATATACGGCCCGGATATGGCATAAGCCCATGACATTGCCAAGGCCCAATATAGAATTCGGGTGACCCACGGACTCTTCGATTGTTTGCGAGACAAGAAGAAGCTTAAGATAGAAAGTTTAAAAGGGCAAAACCCTAATTTGTAACCGACTCGACCTGCTACCCAAGACCTAGCCTATCTATATAAAGGCTAGGAGGGGGCGGCGAGGAGGACAATAACAACCCTTGTTTGCACAACTCTCGCCAGATTGCATTTGCGCGTCCCTGTAATCTTCGATTCCTTCATTAATTCCAGGAGCAGACAAGGAGGAGTAGGGACCTCTACAAGGCCTAAACCTGGGTAAAACTTGCGTCCCTGTGTGCTTGTTTGCTAGCTGATTGATGCCTCCAGCGCTCCCTCCTTCTCCAAAACCCAAGTCCATAACAATGGGCATTGACGAGTTAAACCCTCGTCACATCATGTTTGCCAAGATATTACAGTAGGGAGATGGCAAGGATCTTGCTACAAGTGTTGATGATGAACATCTTTGGAGGGGTGGAGCCCCGAGGTGATTACAGTGGTGTTTCCCTCTCGATATTCTCCGTGATGACCTCCTGAATCTCTATTTCTGTGATTTCGATCTACACCTCCGTCTTTGACGAGGATCACCAAAAGGGGGTATATATATAGTAGGTTTTAGGTCAAGACAATTCGTTTGGCGAAAGAATCGACGACATCCGAGGCCTGAGGAGGGAATGGGCATGCCACACGCAGCCTGGGGGGTGGTCGTGGTTGCCCTTCCCATTGGCATCATGTTTGGCTCCTGGTCTCCCTCTTCACCCATAGCGTTCGTCTCAAAATTTCCGAACCTTGCTCTTTTTGGAGTCCCGAAGCTCCCGGAAAGTACAAAACACTAAAAAGATGTTTTCTGGCAAACAGAGTTAGAAATAAAAGAGGTGTGATTGTTTAGAAAATCTCAAAAATCATTATAAAACATGAACATGGCATCATGTAATTTGCAAATATGTTGTAATATCAAGTAATAAAGTTCAAAGTTCATGTATGCATTTTACATGCACCAGTCCCCGAGTTTCATTTTCTTGTTTGCTCAATTTTGTGATCCGGCTCATGTCTACCATTTTTCGGTGTTCGACTTATGAGCCCAAGATCAGAAAATAAAATTAACAATAGTTGAGACTTCAAGAATTAGATTTGGGTATTCGATATAATGTGTCGGCTCTCTTATCCTCCTTTCCTTAGTCGCTTTTCATGTGCCTAGCATCCGCCAGCTTTTTCTCTTGCTAGCCATGAATCCTATTTTTGGACAGCAGCAAGTCGAAGAGTGGGCCTTTATTGCCGACACATTACTGATCTGGCCTAAGGGGTAAGAATTTTAAGCCAGCCGACATATAGAATGTAAATACAGAAAAAGACAATTTCTACTAAGGTAGTCCCCGAGTCACTGCTCGAGGTGACGAGGTTTCATTAGTTAGCTCATTTCCGATATACAGACCGACATATGAGAGTTCGAGATACATACACTTCAGCTAAGTGTAAAATGGATGAAGGAGAGATACATTCCATGGCCTTTTTAACTCATCTCCTGACCCGTCCGCCTTATTCTTCTCCTGTGTTTGAGTATTTATGAGGTAATATACATCATTGTGGAGTGCCTTGCTCACAATAAATGGTCCATCCCATGGAGATGATAGTTTATGCATGCTAGTAGTGCGTTGCACTAGCCGAAGCACCAAATCCCCTTCCCGAAAAACTCGAGGGTTTACTTTTCAGCTATGATAGCATCGGAGATTCTACTGACATATGGCGGATCTGGACAATGCCAATTCTCTTGCCTCTTCTAGAAGATCAACAACATTTTGCCGGCCTTCTTGCACTTCGGCTTCTGTTTATTGGGTGACCCTAGGCGAATCATGCACTATGTCGGCTGATGATACAACTTCTGCCCCATATACCAGAAAGAATGGCGTATAGCGTGTTTGATCGATTCTGAGTTGTCCTTAGGCTCCATAGTACTACCGGGAGTTTGTCAATCCAACACCCCGTTGATATTTGCAGCGGCTCAATGATCCAGGGTTTAACCCCGGACAATACTAGCCCATTGGATCTCTCCACTTGCCTGTTCGATGAGGTATGTGCGGCTGATGCAAAATCAAGTCTTATCTGTTTATCTCAGACGAATCGAGCAAATGCTCCCTCGGAAAAGTTTGTGCCATTATCAGTTATTATGTTGTGTGGGTACCCATATCTCAAGATGATATCCTTGAGGAATGATATAGTCGTGGGACCATCACATTTTCTTATTGGCTTAACCTCAATCCACTTTGTAAATTCGTCATCCATGACCAAGATGTGAGTCATGTTGCCACGAGCTGGCTTAAACGGCCCAACCATATCTATGGCCAAGTGATAGGTATTGTTTTGAGTTCAGAGGTCGGAATATGAATCTTACTCGAATACCTCTAACACCCATTGCATTTTGTCACTAAGTCCTCAGCATCCTGCAAAGCACTGGGCCAATAAAACGCAGGACGGAAAGCTTTGGCAACCAAGGCTCTGGATGAGGCATGATGTACACATTCACCCTGGTAGATATCTCGAAGGATTTCCTGCCCCTCTGCCGGATCAACACATCATTGTAGGACACTGGTAACACTTCTTTTATATAACTCGCCATTTATTATGGTATAGGGCTTTGCCCTTCTTTGAACTTGTTTGGCGAGATCCTCATCACTTGGCAAAGTTTTATCTCTCAAAAAGAAAAAAATTGGTTGCATCCATGCTGGTACATCACGGGCCGGGAAAATCACCTCATCAACTTCCATCAGGTTTTCTGACATAACTTCTGTCGGACTTAGCTGAACAGTACCCAGGTTTTTCGAGATAGTCCTAGAGTTATTCGCAGCACTCCCCCAATCAATATCCATTGGGACAACCTCATACCCCGGATTGGCCAGGATATGGATTGACTCGAATTATGATGATGGGATAATGGATGGTTTTCTAAGATGCTCAAGAGCTATTTCTGGTGGGTTAGATTGACGAGATGAGCCAAGTTTAGATAACACATCAGCTACGTCATTTTCCGCTCGAGGTACATGATGGAATTCACATCCCTCAAAGTACCCACTGATTTTCTGCACGTGAAATCTATATAAGGCCATATTTGTATAAAGGGCATCCCAATGACCCTGACACTTGCTACACTACCAAATCCGAATCACAAAAGCATTGAATCTGATGTATCCTAATATCCTTTGCTACTTTCAAGCCATGCACAAGTGCCTCATACTCGGCCACATTTTTCGATGCGACAAAATGTATCTGCAACACATACCTCAACTGGTCCTTCTTGTGCAAAGTAAGCACTATCCCGACACCTAACCCGGTTTTCAGTTTTGACCCGTCAAAATGTATTCTCCAGTAATTTGAGTCAGGCAAGGGCAGCTCATACTGCATTTCATCCCAATCAACAAAAAAGTCGACCAGTGCATGAGACTTGATTGCATCCCACCTATCATATTGTAGGGAATATGGAGCTAACTCAATAGCCCATTTGGCAATTCGGCCACTTGCATCTCTATTACCCATTATCTCGGATATTTGTGCTTCACATATCACCTTTATAGGGTGTTCTTAAAAATAATGTTTAAGATTTTTGGCTGCCATATATATGCCATATGCCATTTTCTGATAATGTGGGTAGATTTGCTTTGAAGCAGAAAGTACTTCACTTAGGTAATAGACTGGCCTCTGCACTAACTTACCCTCCTCATCATGCTCCACCACTACCACGACACTTATGACTGGGCTGTTCACTGATATGTAGAGCAACATTGTCTCTTTGGATAGTGGTGAGGATAACACTGGTGTAGAGGCTAGCATCTTTTTTAATTCGTGAAAAGCATTGTTGGCCTGCGGTGTCCATATGAACTTGTCCGAATTTTTCATTAACTGGTACAAAGGCAATGCCTTTTCTCCTAGCCGACTAACGAAGCGACTCAATGATGCCAAGCAACCAGTGAACTTCTGAACATCACTGAGACACTTCGGCAATTCCATGCTCTCAATAGCTCGGATCTTAGTCGGATTAGCCTCTATAGCTCAGCTTGACACGAGGACTCCGAGTAATTTTCCGACCGGGACACCGAAGGGGCATTTTTCCGGGTTAAGCTTCATTCAGAATTTTCTCAAATTCGTGAATGTTTGCTGGAAATCACATAGGAGAGTATGACTGACGAGGGGAAATCTCGGCAATGTCCATGAAGAGGGACTTAGGGTTTTGCGGAAAAGAGAACGCTAGGGATTTCGTCGGAAGTTAGGAAACAATGAAATCAAAGTCACCTGAATATTAAGAGGAATCGCTCTGTTACAAAGCGCTTGGGGATTGTTCGGTCCCTCCTAGGCTTCTCCCGCCCTATATATAATAGGTCGAGCCTCAAAGCTATATGCGGATAGGTTACATGATTACAACACCAACTGAATGTCGGTCTTTTATTTCTTCCTTTCCTAATAGAGCTACAATCTCTATCAGTTGCTCCTTTGGATCTTTATCTTGATTCTTTATGGGCCGTAAGCCTTTCCGCAGGTCCTAGGTAGCAAATCATAAGGGCCCAAGTAATTATACCCATGTCAGTAGCCCCCGAGACTCTACCCGAACTGTAGATTCAGGTTGAGTCTCAAGAAAAATGTTTTGTTCATTTTCTTTCCTTTTACTATTTTTCTATTTTATAGGGATTTGGTACAACGAGCCTAATGCATCCGATGGATCGAGAATCAGTTAATTGCTCTTGGGAAAAATCAAGGTTGTCCTATAGCAAATTCAAGTCCCCAGGCCTGAACTCTGGATTTGTTACTGGCGTAAATCAGTTCGGGACGATGAGGTCTTACCGAATACTGAGTTCCAGTTTTATTTTATCGGGTACCCAACGCGTCCGTCGGGATTTTTCATCATATCATAGATACGGATGTAATACTGGCACATCACATTCTTGTGCGATTACCAGGGCACACAGGACGAATCCCGGGGTTGTACCTTCATGTTTCTGAAGACAGTATTCGGAGTTTTATCGCATTTAGCTACAATCCGAGATTTATATATTTTATGTCGATTATTTGATTGTTTGCTCCAGATAAACCCTCCCAATAGGAGGTATTTTGTCTTTCCTTTATTAGGTGCGTGTAAGCGCACCTGATAGGAGTAGCCCCCGAGGCTATGTTCAGATGTATGCATCCGGACATAGGATCAAAATTTATTTTTACTATAATATCCATGTGTCTTCAAATTTTTATCGGCTGCGTGACTAGCGCTCCCGGTAGGAGTAGCCCCGAGGCTACAGTCGAAATTTTCGTTTTTAACTGTAGTCTCAATCTTTTCTTGGAGGAATTTACTTTGGCTCCCTATTTCTCTCTGGGTGCATGTCCTTTCCACTGAACCATTTGTCATGACGTCATTGATGACGAATTTTGACACTTCTTTATTCTTGAAACATATGCTCATGACGAGACGTGTCAATCGTGGGCCCGTGCTATAGTAATGATGACGCGTGGTGGCATATTCAGTGTAGTTTCCTGACTACACATCCCCTTTCTTGCGCAAAGATCGAGGCGATGTGCGCTGTTCTCCAGGTTTTACCGCGGTAATAACTTCTTGAGATATTTTCTTTTGCGGAATCTGCAGACATGTGTCATCATCGTGTGCCCTTTGAACGTTTTGATTTTACATCGAATGGTCCAACTTGTGCAGATTTGTTCTTTATAAGGGGAAGGGGATTTCTTTTACCCCTTTTTACCTTGCTCTTGCTAACTTTGTCTTCCTCCTTGCGCCCTTGTCATCCGCCGCTCTTCTTACGAAACCTCGATCTGCGCTAGTGTCGCTCCTTCTCTACCATGGGGAAAAGCAAGGTGGGAACATCTTCCACGGCCGCCAAGGCCACCAGGAAGGGAACTGTCAGATGGGCTCCTTCCGATTGCACGACACGGGACCTACACGAGGCACGGAACACCGGCCACCTGACGGAGGGATCCTTCAAGCTTCCTGGGGCCGAAGCTCCTCCAATCCCCAAATCAGGCTGGAGGGTAATGTTCCTCTCTTTTCTTTTTTGCGGCCTTTCTCTTCCTGTCCACGAATTTCTTTGTGCCCTTCTTTTCGTCTATGGCATGCAGTTGTACCAGCTCACACCGAATTCTATCCTCCATGTCGCTTGTTTCATCACTCTCTGTGAATGATTCCTCGGGATCCATCCCCATTGGGGCCTATGGAAGTATTTCTTTCATGTTCACCGCAACGCCACCGACATAGATTTTCTCCGTTTGCTCCGACATAGATTGTTTTGATTTTAAGCCTGCTGATTTCGTCCAAGGATGGAAACCAAATGGTTTTATATCAAGGATCAAACCGTCGAGGGTCAATCTTTCGGGTTAGCCCCCTTTGAGCCGAAGAAAACATGCCGCCACCATGACTCCTGGGATCAGCATCCTTCTGCCGAAGAAATGGCGGAAAATCCGACCCCATCTTCATCATATTGCAAAACAACGGCATGAGGTTGTCAAAGAATTATCTAGTCTTCAGATTTTGGCGTACTTCTTGCGGATTCGCGTGCAGCCCCTGCAGTCTCGTCTCTCTGGTATGTGCACATATACCGGCAAGAAGGATCCCATGAGAATTTCTCTGGATGATTTGTCTCTCAAGGTTTACGAGAAGAGGGTTCATAACTTCATGACCCTTACAGCAAAAATGCGGTTCCATCAGAGCGTTTTGTTGAGCCCTTTGGCAAGAAGAACCATCGTCCTGAGGTAAATTTCCTTTTCCTTTTGCTCCTTGCTCATCTATCTTTTGTATTTGTTCTTTCTTGTAATTTCTAGTTTTCTTTGCTTATACAGGATCATGATCATCTTTCCTGCCTTCCTCCTCTTCCTGAGAGTGGTCAGCTTCCTGCCAACCCTTCTGCTCCTGATGATCTCCCTCTGATTGGGACTATCACTGGTGAAGAGATGGAGACATCTGTCGCAGAGTCTTTGTCAAGGATGCCATCGCTTCTGTCGGCTCGTTCCGAGGATTTTTGTGTTGTGCCTGTTGGCAAAAAACGGAAACGCCTGGACGCCACGGAAATCATTGAAGATTCAGATGATTCTAGAGCCTTGACACCTTCGAGTGTTGTACCATTACTGTCGGCTCCTTCCTAGAAGAATCTTTTCTGCTTTGCGCGGGATGTGTCTTCGTAAGTACTTATCTTCTCTTTGATGTTTTTGTTGGATGATTTGATTGCGGATGTTTCCTTATTCTTCTTTTTTGTTCTTCTTGTGGTGATGATGTGTAAGACCCACCTTTGTCTCCTCTTCCTACTTCGGTTGCTCCTTCTTCCAAGGAGCCAAAAGATTTTCTCGCGTCTTCTACGGATCCAATCATCCCGAAGGACGTTGCCGCCGTGTCGAAGCCCCCAGCGCCAAAAAGAAGAAAATCAGCTAGCAAACGCATGGTGGTATCTGAGAGCCCTGCCGAAGTGGACATGTAGGATGTAAGTGCATTCGTGACTTTTAATTTCATTGTTGATCCTTCTTTGTTTACATTTCCTAATCTCCTTCTTTGTAGCCTGTGATGCGTGAGATGGTTGATATAGCCACTCACTTCATCAAGATCCGTAATGAAGTCGATGGTCTGAAAGGTATATTATTATCTTTTTTGCAACTTCTGTACTTCTTCTCGTTTTTCTAGCTTCCTTACTTTCTCATTTTTGCAGCCATTGCCAAGGAGTACGAAGTCATTCAGGACGAGGCATTGAAATGTGCCGATGATCTAGAGGCCAAACTTCGGGTTGCTGAACAAGATCTGTATGAGGCTAAAAAGGCCAGCGCCGATGCCGAAGAAAAGTCCAAGCAAGTCGCCACCTAGGGTGAAAATCTTAGGAAATGCTTGGAGACCCTTAACGCTTCTTTGACTCGTAAGTGTTTCTCTTAATAGAGGGGAATTCCAGTTTTAGCCCCCTTTGTTTCTGTTTGCTGATTGTCCCCCTTTTTTGGTGTGTATAGAATTGGCGGGCCAGAATTTGCTACTTGACAAAGACAAGACGGTTGAGCCATTATCGGATGTTGTTAGCACCTTGGAGGCTAATAGTGTTCGTGTGCACAGCCTCCTTGTCCGATCGCACCACACCTTCAAGGGTTTGCATGCCGAAGTTTTCCTGTCGAAGGAAGTGTCTGCCGACCTCAACGATCTTGTCACCATTTTCAGCGCTGATCCAAGTCCGCTTGCAGGATATAGCGTGACCAAGTCGAAGAGTGGTGTAGAAACTGCAATAGCATTAGGAATGGCGCATGGCGAGAAGGTCAACTGGGAGAAGGTTAGCTCCTCTGTCCTAGTCAAATCTAAAGGCCTGCCTGTTGATATGAAGCCTTTTGCTAAGCGGGCCAAGAAATTTTCTTAGCTCATTCTGGGTATAAAATCAGACCCAAAGGGATCAACTTCCCCTTCGTTGGCTGGTTCTCCTTCTTCGGTTGCTGCTCCGACCATAGCTAGTGCCCCTTCTGCCAGCGCTACTTTATCTTTGGAGAAAACAACTCCGTAGCTTAGTTATGTAAATTTTCATATTTCTTCTGCTGCTCCTATAATGACTATTGGATTATCACTTCCACGATGTGCCTCCTTTTGTTGAGAAGAGAATATATGTATATGAGTAGCTCTTTTGCTAAAAAACTTTTCCTCTTTCGTGTGCTTTGCTAGATTTTGAATGATTCTGCAGTTTCCCCTATGATTGCGCAAACGTCGGATGCCACCCTATCCATATATGGGACAGGTGCAAACGAGACTGTTATTGTCCGTACAGTGGACCCGCCATTATTTGTTGAGAGAATTGAACAGGTGAAGAAACTCGAGGGGAAGGTCCGGGTTGTTCAATCAATGGTGGATGTTGCCCAGTCAAAAATGCGCCATGCTCTTGATCGTGAAGCATACTTCTTGGACGAGATTTCTGGTGCTAGTGAGAAGATGATGTGTAAGTCCTTAAGTTTTTGCTTCCTGCCGCTCTTCTTTTTACGGGATGCCAATTTATCTCTCTTTTCCTTTTCCTTTGTAGGCATTCAATTGTGCAAGAAAGAAGAAACACAACGTCTACATAACCGAATGCAAGCTCTTGTGGATGCTTCGCAAAATTTCGGGACGGATTTCTGGTTTGATCATCGTCACGCTTATTCCGTGGCTTTGCTTTAGGACCATGTATCCGAAGTGGAGCAACTTGTCGAATGCTTCCGTAGATCTCTGGCCATGGTTTACAACGCCATGTTTCCTCGGGATCCCCAGCCTCAGACTTTGGCAGATTTGATGGTGATGTTTCGACAAGGTGAGCAGATTCATCATTTTGTAAAGCTTCAACTTGTGGCGGGTGCCAAGCTTGCACTGTCTTGGGTGCATGTACATGACCCGATGCTGAATTTGGACAATGTATCGTTAGGGATGCCCTCACCTACTGGCGTGGTTTGATTGATATGGCGCCTCATTATGCTGCCACCCAAAGACCTACAATCAGAAATGTTTGAAGGTTCCTAGAGGCAGACAAAGAGTTTTAAGCAACTTTGCTATCTGACTATTTTTGCCTTTGTTGTGTAAATTTTTTACTAATATTGTATAGATGTTCTTTATACTTTGTCAAAAAGGTCGTATGTTTATACGAGATTTTGATTGTGTATTGTATTCCCTGGTTGATGACATGAAGAACTAGTGTCTGCTTGCATAACCATCTATATGCATTTGTAAGAAGTTTTTCATGTCGATAGGTACTTCATTTATCATTGATGATCGTAAATGGATACATTGCATGGGCGTAATCGTCTGGCCATTGGCCTTATTGTATATAAGAATGACTAATTTTTCTGAAAACGGTGGCTTCTGTCTTGAGGTTCTCCATCGTTCGTGTAACTTTTCGACTAGATGCGTCGTGTCTATACCGCAGACCAGAGAGAAAAGTAGTTGATTTTCCGGGTTGCTCTTTTTGTGTAAAAACTGATGGGTGCATCCTTCTATGCGCGAGCAGAGGTGGAGGCTGAATAGGTAGCTTTTGTGGGTGCGTGGTGCTCCTCTTTTTCTGGGTTTCACTCACTGCGTGCTTCATGTAGTAGTTCTTGATCCGCTATTTTTAGTTGATCAAATTGCGTCTCCATCCGAAAAGATTCTGATATTTTGTTGAACTCGTGATCATGCCTATCCGAGCGGATGAAGCTTCCTTTTAGTGTTATGACCCTAATGGGTGCGGGCATTTTTAGTACCAGATATGCATAGTGGTGTACTGCCATGAACCGAGCGAAAGTTGGTTGTCCTAGGATCGCGTGGTACTATGATGGCCAATCCATGACTTCGAACTCCAGTTTTTCGCGCCTGAAGTTGCTTCTTGACCCAAAGACTACATCGAGGTATACTTTTCCCAAAGGAGTTTCGGCTTTGCCTGGTACTATTCCATGGAAAGTTGTATCTAATGGTGCTAGATTCGTCAGGGACCAACTCATTACCCGTAGAGTTTTGGCCTATATTAGGTTGATGCTGGTTCCTGCATCCAAGAAAACTTTGCTCATGTCGAAACCGCCAATTTGTGCCTCCACTATTAGTGCTGATTGACCAGGTCACGAGACCCATAGAGGGTGGTCAGCTCTGTTGAAGGTTATTTCTGTTTCTAACCAATGAAGATACTCCGGTGTAGGGGGTGGTGCTATTTCCGCCATGTTTACTTGTCTAGTGATCAGCTTCTATGTTCTATTGGATGGTCGCCCCTTTTGGATCATCGACATATCTCTTTTTGACCTAGGGTACTGATCTATGAAAGGACATTTACTGTCATAATCACTTTTGGTGTTCGTTAACAACAAGTAGAGCTTTTTACAGTATGCTATTGTCTACATGTTGATACATTGCAAAGTGAAAACGACCTTTGGCCTGCGGAACATTCCCTGCATATGTGCTTGACTTCTGGGAATTCTAGACCGGAGTCTCCGGTCCGCCTGGACCGGAGTCTCCGGTGTGGTCTGAAGTTTCCCTAGGAGTCTCCGGAGGGGGTTCCTGTTTCCTACCTGGGTCAGCCAGAGAGGTGGTCCGGAGCTTGGGAATGTTCGTTTGCGGTACCAAAGTTAGTGGCTGAGCGCACCGCGGTACCCGAGTTGCCATCAATCGCGTGGAGGGGCCATAGTAGATTTGCCAATTGTCCAGAAGGGCCAAATGGGGGTGAATACAAATCTAACGGCCAAACGGTCGTTTGAACCAGACGAAAAATGGTTGAACTCAAATACCGCCGTTAGGTCAACTCTTCTTGGCCCGCCATGTCAGTATTCCCCGTTATCTTTTGCGGTCATGGACTAGCTTACCCCTGCGTAGACCAGATCCCTGAGTGGACGAGATCTACTTCTTTCCTCTGCTCTGGTCTTCTCCCCTGCTCCCCTCCCCATAACATTTGCTCAGCTCCGGCTACTCGTCTCAGATCGGAGCTCGCACTTGCTCTAATTTGTGTCTCCGCCATGTCCGGTCAACCTCCCACGCCTCTAATCGAGTCGTCGCTATTGCATCATCCGCCATATCGGAGCTTCGCGTCCCTGGACTAATATCTCGCCTCTGGCTAGTCCTTCTCGCACGGCGGAGCGCGTCCTGTCGGGCGATCTAGGCCGGCGACCGGCCTCGGGAAGTTGCGTGCTGCCGCGCACCCCAGGCATGGTAGCCCTGGCACAGCAGTTCGACGACCACGCTCTCATGGCCACCGTGCTGGGCGTCCGTCCCGCCGTGTCGCCGGCAGAGTTGCTATCGGCTTTCAGGTCTCGTTTTGGGATCAGACGAAATGAGGTCAACATTGAGGTATGCGCGCCGCCATTCGATTTTTTTGTCCAGTTTGAGCATAGCTCAGACACCGAGCGCGTCCTGCATTCTTCCCGTTCTTTCGAGTGTTGCGGGGAGAAAATGAGCTTCATGCGTTGGCATCGCGCCTGTGGGTGGGACGATCGCTTGGGGCAGCTTTGTTTCTTCTCCAAACTTGGCTTTGACGGCCTCCCATTGGATTCTTGGGAGCCGGAGGCCCTCAAGCAGGTCGTCAGTAGCCTTGGCGGCGAGCTGGTGGAAATCATGCCACCGAGCGACAGATGGGTCATCGAGGTAAAGCATGGCTGAAAGATCCTGACGTCGTTCCTAAGATGTATGAGGTGCAGATTCCAAGCAGGGCAGGGCGACAACTTTGCTGGAAGCACCCAGTCATCATCCACCTGGAGGAGGTTCTGGACTCGGTACATGGCATTCAGGGCCCCGAAGAGGCTGCTAGAAAGCACCCTCGTTGCCTGCAGTGTTGGCCTAGAAGGATCGATGGCACAGGACCACCACCGTTTCGCGACGGGGCACACCGTTTTGGTAGGGGGGCCGGGCTTGGATGAGCTGGTGGTTCTGATTTCCCTAGAGGGAAGACAGAGCTCTAGTGAATTGTCATGGTATGTGTGGCTAATGAATTTGTAGTATGGAGAGCGTAGCAGGAAGTTAGCATCGACTAAAAATGTGTAATAGTTTGAATCGATGTAGTACGTGTGTGTAATAGTTTGAAGTAGTATGTGTGTGTAATAGTTTGAATCGATGTAGTATGTGTGGGTAATGAATTTGATGTAGTTGCCGTGCGTGTAATAGTTTGAATCGATGTAGTTGAACACCGTGCTTTATAATTTCTGTGAATAACCAAAGACAACCTCATGAAAAGAGGGTGGTCTGGCAATGAGCAATGTCAATTCTGTGGATGCCAAGAAAATATAGTCCATCTCCTCTTCAAGTACTCCCTCCGTTTCAAAATATAAGATGTTTTAGCTTTGTGAATAGAGCGTATCTAGACATCTTTTAGTGATGGTGCTTTCTAAACCTAGATGAACCTACATACTAAAAGGGGACTAGATACACTTCATTCACAAAGCTAAAACATCTTATATTTTGAAACGGAGGGAGTACAAGGTAGCTACATTTGTAACACGTTGAACTGCAGGACCATTTTGCAGGCAACACAAGACAAAGGAAAAAATGGTTTACAACACAGACAGCAGACGCAAAATTTGTAGTCTGGGATAAAAATATGCCAGTTAACTGGATTGAACCACGACTAGTAATTAAAGAAAATAGGTACTTGATAGTATTTGCTTACAACCGTAGTACTTCCACACAAAAGGGTCTTATACCTGCACAAAAGTGGGCTAAACTTCCTACTAGTTTATAGAACAATTCGTCAGCATTTCATCTACAAAAGCCATACTTCAGTCTGAACTTAACTATTCTACACTGAAGAAACTACAGATCTCCACCAGAAAAGTTGGCTGGCCAATTGCCTTGAGAGGACATAAGTTCTTTGATCATTTAACCCAAATTGATCTATTGCCTTCCCACCAAACTACAAGAAATCTGCATCGTTCATGCACGAGCGATTTACATGTGCCAGTCCCGGTTCAGTTGGACCATCCGCGCCGCTGCAACGATTTCTTCGAAACTGAAATTTGACATCTCCTTCTCGGGATCGTAGGTCCGTGTGAACTCGAACCTGAATTCGGGGCTGGTGATGCCGCGCCGACTCCGGTGTCGAGCGATCCAGCATGCTGAGTGTAGGCGCAGTACGCCGCCACGACGGGCGGTCGGTGCGTAGGATGGAGCGTCTTTGCCGCAGACGGCGTGCTCCTAGCCTACCCCACTGAGGTAAGGTAGTCCGCGCCAAAGCATGGACGCGAGAGTTCCTAGACCTTGGCGCTGCCCTGTTCGAGGGTGTGTACCCTCGGCGGCGGCATGCTCTCATGAACGATTTGATACGTACCTTATTCCCATTGCCTAGAGCATGTCATAATGCCGCCGCGCGATTTCTCCACATCGCTCTCTCACTACTAGGAAAATGATTATAGGTAGATTTTAATTCTATGGCGCATATGCAAAAAATGCTCCACTAAAATTAATTTTGTGGCGCATGTAGCAAATGCGCCACAGAATTCCTGCAATTCTGTGGCGCATATGGATATATGCGCCACAGAAAGTGAGAATTCTGTGGCGCATATATGCTACATGCGCCACAGAATTCCTGTGGGCCCATGTGGGCCTGACCCCAGCATATGGGCAGGCCAGAATTCTGTGGCGCATATGGATATATGCACCACAGAATATCAAAATTCTGTGGCGCATATGGCTACATGCACCACAGAATGTCAACATTCTATGGCACATATAGCATATGCGCCACAGAATTCTCACTTTCTGTGGCGCATGTAGCTATATGCGCCACAGAATGATGACATTCTGTGGAGCATTTTCCATATGCGCCACGTAATATCTTAACAGATCTACAAAAGGTGGCAGCCCCCTTTCCCTTGTTCCCACCACCTCCAACTAGCTAGCTCGTCCCCCTCCTCCCTCCCAATCCATTTTGCTCATACTCACCTCCATTGTTGATAGCTAGACCTACTTTGGTTCATGTACTTGTGAGGGGAAGCTACTCCTACTTGTAAAGGTAGTAAACCACTCATACTTTCCTCCTCCACACATCCCAACATCCCCTCTTGCTACACTATATATATGCATATGGGGTTTGTAGATTTGTGAGGCATGTGTGCATGGGTACTTGTGTGATGCATGTTTTGTGTGGCCGGCGGGCCTCGGCGCGGTGTGTATGTATGGATCTTTTGTAGGTGAAGATGGTCCCGCGGGCGGTGTGCGATGGCGAGAGATGATGTTCCTTCGCTTTGTGTTGTGCTTGAATACATGTTGCTTGTGGAGTGAGGTTGTGTTGTGCTTTAATGCATGTTGCCGGCGCCGGGTGCATGGAGGTTTGTCGAAATGTTGATTCACGTCCATTTCGACAAATTTCTGCACTAGCCATACGTCCTATTTTTTGGATAGGTCATGCCGAAATTTCCCGGGCGATCATGCGCATGCATGTATGTGTGTGCGCGTCGTGTGTGTGCATGGTTCTAACATACTCTCTTTAATTTGGTCTATGTTTGTAGTGACGACCATGGTCATCCATATGAGCAAACGCTGGGTGGTTAGATACAAGGCTGACGCGGTAGCCGACATGGTTCGGAACAACATGACCAAGATAAGATGTCCGTGCCGAACGTGCAAACATCGGAAGTGGATCAACCCTGATTCCAGACAACTGGAGTCTCACCTGTTGACGCGCGGTTTCATGCCTAGCTTCTTAGTGAATGAGGAGCCGTTGGTACATGGCGGTGGCCATGATGAAGAAGAGGCCAGGGGCGGGGGAGAAGACGAAGGGTCTCCTAGACATGGTCATCATGACGAAGGAGATCATCATGAAGGAGACGATGCCGGAGCAGATGGTGGTGGTGGCGGTGGACACGCCGCTAACTTCGGCCTTGCGGGACCCTCATCTTCAAGAAATACTCCTCAAGCAGACGGCCAACACGAGAGCTGCAGCTAGAGAGAAAGCCAAGCTAACACAGATGGAGGTAGACTTGAGGACTCCATTGTATCCTGGGTGCCGGCCCGAGGATACACGCTTGAGTGTAACGCTGAAGGATCTGGAGATCAAGGCGGAGCACAAATGGACTGACACTAGCTTTAACGCTCACATGAAATTCTGGCATGCTCGTCTTCCCAAGGACAACACATTGCCAACAAGTATTGAGGAGGCGAGGAAAGTAGTTTGCCCACTAGACCTACCGTACGTGAAGTACCACGCATGCATCAACGACTGTGCACTTTACCGGAAGGAGTACAAGGATAAAACAATATGCCCGGTGTGCGGCCAGGGACGGTACAAGAGAGGGAACAAGAAAGTTCCTCGAAAAGTGGTGTGGTACTTTCCTATCACTTCCCGTCTGCAGCGGTATTTCGTAGACCCTAAGGAAGCGGAGCTTATGCAATGGCACGCGAAGAGGGAGAAGCCGGAAGATGATCCGGAGAAGGGCAAGATCCTGACACACCCCACGGACGCTAGCCAGTGAAATGCGCTGGACATCGAATTCCAAGATGAGTTTGGGCTTGATCCAAGGAACATTAGGCTGGGCATGAGCACCGACGGACTCAATCCCTTTGGCAACCAGAGTAGCACGCATAGCACCTGGCCCGTGTTTGTATGGCTGTACAGCCTCCCACCCTGGTTGTGCACGAAGCAGCGGTACGTACACATGAGTATCCTTATCCAGGGGCCAAAACAACCGGGTGTCGACATGCATCTATATCTCGGGCTCCTGAAAGAGGAGTTAGTGACGCTGTGGGAGACACCGGCACGTACGTGGGATGCCTACACTGGAGATTATTTCGACCTGAGAGCTGCATTGCTCACGACGGTGCAGGACTATCCTCGTTACGGATATGTAGCATGTCAGGTGAACCATGGATTCTGTGCATGTGTTAGGTGCATGGATAAGACCCCGCATCTGCAGCTGCCGAGGGATCCTGGGTCTTCAAAAACCGTGTTCCAAAGGACTCGAATGTGGCTCCGCAAGGATCACCCGTGGAGAAAACGCGGAGACCTGTTCAATGGAAAAGACAAGCTCGAAAATGCCCCACGTCGACCGTTAAGCGGCGAAGAAATCAAGGAGCTTCTGGACAATTGGGAAGAGTGCCCTGTGCCAGAAAAGAAGCGACCGAGGGAATAGCCATCACCGCTGCATGGAGTATGGAAGGCGAGGTCCATTTTCTGGGACCTTCCTTACTGGAAGGTCCTCCACACGCCCCATAGCCTCGATATGATGCACATCACGAAGAACGTTACCGAGAGCCTGCTCGGCACTCTGGTGAACATGCCGGATAGGACCAAGGATGGGCCGAAAGCAAGAAGCGACCTAAAATTGCTTGGCATTAAGAAGGAACTTCAGTACCCCGATAGTGATGATGCCGACAATGACGATGAACAGACGGAAGGGACCCAGGGTCGCCGCAAAAGGGCTAAGAAGAATGAGGTGGTGCTTAAAGCTGCATCCTTCACTCTAAGCGAGGAGGAGCTCGAGAGGTTTTTCCGTTGCCTCCTAGGAGTCAAGGTTCCGCACGGCTACTCTGGAAAGATAAGCAGATATCTAGACGTAGCGCAGAAGAGGTTCAGTGGGATGAAGTCTCACGACTGTCACGTGCTGATGATGCAGATACTCCCCGTTGCGATCCGAGGGATAATGGACGAGCATGTCCGTGAGACGCTATTTGGCCTCTGCAACTTCTTCGATGTCACATCTAGGAAGTCTATCGGCGTGAAGCAGCTTGGCAAGCTACATGAAGAGATCGTCGAGATACTATGCGAGCTTGAGATTTACTTCCCTCCTGCGTTCTTCGACATCATGGTGCATCTGCTTGTCCATGTCGTGGATGACATCATCCATCTCGGGCCGGCGTTCCTGCACAACATGATGCCGTTCGAAAGGCTAAACGGTGTCATCAAAGGATTCGTTCGCAACAGGTCCCGTCCAGATGGAAGCATATCCAAGGGCTTTCTGACCTACGAGTGCATCTCCTTTTGCCAGAACTACCTAAGCACCGAGAACCAGGATGTCGGTCTGCCCACCAGGAAGCACCTCGGGAGGCTCGCTGGATTTGGTCACCACGAGGGCTACCGCGCACTCCACGTCGGCATCGAACTCGAACCCGCTGACTTTGATAGGGCAAACCGAGTCGCGCTACAACACATACAGTTGGTCGGCCCCTGGGTGGATGAGCACAAAACCTTAATCGAGCAAAATCTCGCCAACCAGAGAGCACAACGCCAGCTTCATGGGGTGGTTCAAGAAAAGGCTACTAGAAAGTCCCATGCCGACACCTTATACTGAAGATCAGAAACTCATATTCTCACTCTCACAGGGACCCGGGTGCAATGTTAGGACCTATCAGATGTACGACATCAACGGCTACAGATTCTACACCGAGGAGAAGGACAAGAATAGCGAATACCAAAACTCAGGAGTAACTATGCTATCATACGCTGATGACGAGACTGATGTCAAGGAAAGATTCTACGAAAGGATCGAGGAGATATGGGAACTCGACTACTGCGGAGTGACGGTGCCGATGTTTCGTGTCAAATGGGCCAAGAGCGTCGAAAAAGATGGCCGGTTTTTCACCACCATGGTTATACCCGATGCCAAATCGAAGAACGCCTCCACGAAAAATGAGCCATGGGTGGTCGCTAGCCAAGTTGACCAATGCTTCTTCATTACTAACCTGGCAAAGCCAAGCCGTGTTGTCGTGAGTAGGGGCAAGAGGAGCATCATCGGAATGGAAGGACCCACCAACAAGCAAGACATCGACAAGAACGGCGATCCCAAGATCGAAGAGGAATTTGACAAGTACTTCGACAAGCCAACTACTTATGCTAAAGTAAGAAGGAAGACTACCCTACCGGCTAAAGGTTGCCCGTACACGAGAAGAAATCTCAAGGTGGCCGGCCTAAAGTATTCTACCGCGAACAAGAAGGGCAAGAAAGTTGTTGTGAAAAGACACTAGCTACCTCGAAGCCGACTTAGCAGTTTTTGACGCCTTTTTTTGTACTAATTAATGCACGTGTGTGCTCGCGCGCCTACATATATGTATTACATTGACAAACTAATGTATGCGGATATTGATGTGGGTGTGACAGAAGCATATATATAATATAATATCGAGGCAAATATATTAATTCTTGTTTTTAATAGGCAAATATATTAGTTCTTGCTTTTAATATATTATTACCATCCTAAAAATATTTTTTAAAAAGTCAAAAAAAAGATGTGGCAGCCAGCAATCGAACCTGGCCACCCCAGGTTCAGAACAAAGGAGCAAGCGCTGAACCACTGTGGTAAGCAAGTGTGTATGTCAAACAGCAGCGCAACGCGCCTATTATGTATCATCTCCAACAATTCTGTGGCGCATATCTGTATAGATACGCCACCGAATTCTTTGACTTAGGGTTTTCAATCTCACTGCCCCAAATCGAGTCAATCCCATAGATCAACCCTAGCCTCCGCTCTCGCCGCCGCGCCCGCCCCTTTTTCCCCCGCTCTTGCCCGTCCCACCGCGCCGCACCCGCCTTACCTCGCCGAGCGCCTCACGGTGGCCTCATCGTCCAGGAGGAGGAGGAGGCTCTGTCGTCCCCATCACCGGAGCCCGTGGAAGAGAGCCGCCCCCATCACCGGAGCCCGTGGAGGAGGAGCCTGTCCGCAGCACGCAGGAGGAGGAGCCCGTCCGCAGCGCGCAGGAGGAGCAGCCACCTTGCCATCCGCCGTCCACCAGATAGCATCCACCTCACCATCCGCCATCCGCCGTCCCTAGGTAATCGCCGATTCCCATGGATGCATCCTTCCCCTGGATCTCTGTATTCTAGGAACCCTAAAATTATGAGACTGAATCCGTCCTTCCCCATGTCCATCGCGTAGGCGTAGCGGCCGCCTCCTAGACTCGTGTCGTTGCATCCTGCACTCGTGTCACTGCCTCCCCGATGTCGCACCGCCGTCTCGCCGTAGTCAAGCCGCGTCCTGTCCCCCACTCGCGTCGCCTGCTCCCGGACTTGCGTTGCGCCGCTGCCGCCTCCCTCTGATTTCATCGACGCTAGACCCTGTCTGCATGACCGGTTCCACACCCGTCTGACAGAGCCGTCGCCAACGCCGACCCGCACGACACCCTTACCGCTGTTCTGTTTGCATCAGGTTAGTATATTGTTGGGGGGGTGCGAAGACATGGACCCTTCCATGCAACCTCCGGGAGCCGACGAGCACCTGACCCTGGAAGGTTGCCATGGATATCCCATGATTTGGCCAAAGACCCAGATTCGTATTGGGTCTCGCTCCACCGATGCCACCTCGGTCGTCCGGCTGCCAAGGATGAAGCCTCCTGCTGCACCGGTCGTCGTCGCCGCCACCACAAGCCGTCACTAGAGACTCTTGGGAGCGTCTGCACCGGCGCCACAAGCAGCCAAGGGCGTGGTGGCTCCTCGACCGCCATCGCCACCGCCTAAAGGCAAGGTCGTGGCACCGCAACAGCCATCGCCACCACCCTAGGATGACATGGACATGGTGGCCTTCGATGCCAACATCAAGGTGGATGATGATGATGACGCACCGGTTGACGTCAATGCCTTCGTCAACACCGGTGCCAGCAAAGGACCGTTCATGCCTCCTCTCGTTGAACAACCATCATTCCGCGATCAAGCTAGCCATCCCAAGAAGCGCCTGGTCTTCCGTGGGTTTTCTCAGGAGACGCCTCCGGCCGCCGAGACACAACCTCCATCGGCCGGAATCATTTTCATCCCTCACACACTCCGCAGGATGGCCGGTGACGGGTTAGCATCGCCAGTGGAGGCTGCTAATGCAAAGAGAAAGAGGGTGGGGAAGAGGCCGAACAGGAACAAGGACAAGGCTGCGAGCCAGCCCGCTCCGATCCGTTACTGGGACGATGTTGTACCACCCTGCGAGGATGGCTTGACCAGAGTGCATGAAGCTGGTCA
This sequence comes from Avena insularis, assembly GCA_023614405.1. NCBI lineage: Eukaryota > Viridiplantae > Streptophyta > Magnoliopsida > Poales > Poaceae > Avena > Avena insularis. Next base: position 109,648,472 of record CM042692.1, read on the forward strand.
GCCCATACTGCCACTGCGCCGCCTGGCTTCGGGAGCTATGATGAGTTTGCATGAAGGTGTCCTGACACTAGAGGGCCTCCTTCTCAAGGACAAGGACCCGAGTTACCCGGTGTTCACCGCTAAGGTGCCAGAGGATGTGGGATTCATCACCGATGCCCCCGTGGATGTGTTCTTCATAGCCTACGAGGACATCTTCAAGCCGTTCCACTCGAGATGGCTGGACTATAACTGGTCCGCCTATTCGCGCTCAATCTGGCGATGAAGGTCAAGAGAGAGGACACCCCGTTCGTCGCGATAGCGGATCCCTACTACATGCGGGATAGCCAGCTGGAAGAAGGAATAAGGACCAGGGCCCGGGCAAAGTCCTACCTTCAGAAGCTATTGATGGACAACAAGAGGAAGGACAACATCCTTGTGCCTTTCTTTCCCGAGTAAGTGTACACATCCTCCTACCGCCGTCGTAACACATAAGTATTTCTTTCCATTACTCTTTTCCAACATCCCGTTCCACATTGTGTGTTGCCAGAGATAAGTACTGCACGCTCATCGTCCTCTCCACGAGGTATTCTCTTGCCACCTACTTTGACTCGGGGAGTGCGAGGAGGAAGAACTACGCCAGAGTAAGGAGCATTCTGGATGATGCTATCGAGGGCTATGCCAATCAGGGAGGCCCCTTCAACTATAAGGGGGAGGCTTACAGGGACGATGGCCGACACAAGTTCAAGCATGTGTGCGAGTTCCCCTGTGTCAAGCAGCCATCTGACAGTGTGAAGGAGGCCTTCTAAGTTTGCCATCAACTCAAAGGGTTTGTCCGGGATTGCGAGATGCTAATGCTGCCATCTTCTCTCCAAGGATGGGCCCAAAAGTTGCATGGGATCAGTGACCCCAATCTCAGGGAAGACTTCCATGATACGCAGGTGAAGCTGTCACATATCATCATGGAACAGGTCAACACACATGGTGGGCTCTTACACCAGCCCAGGTCGTTCACCAAGAGGGAGATCGAAGCCCGCCTCAAGGCGCAGGGTGACTTCAGGACGTGGACGACGAAAGACATGTACAAGCCGTTCCCGGCGCCCTGCGAGGAGAAGGCTACTTGACCGAGAGAGCGTGTGTATCGGTGGACATGTAGTGTGTGTCAAAAAACTTAACTTGCCTAGCTTGAAACTGTCGTTGTTACTGTGTCGGACATGTTGTCGTGTTTCTTTCATTGTCATCGACGCATTGTTTTAAGTTTATGAATTCCTTGCTCTAATATTTGTCAACATATATATTTGCATGATGTACTAATATGCCTTGTCAATAGAGATGCCGACATACGTTGTGTACAAGGGTCGGGTTCCAGGTGTCTACGAGGAGTGGGTGGACTGCCACCAACAAGTGGACAAGTTCAGCGGTAACAGCTACAAGGGATACGTGACTAGAGAGGAGGCGGTGGCCAAGTGGAGGAGACACGTGTGGAAGAAGAACCGGACGAACATCTTGGTGCCGCTCCTCCTCACCGGCATCGCGGTTACGATGTACTACATTCTGTCCTAAGGTATAGGCGGTGACAACATTCGTGGTTGTAAGTTATGTGAGTGAGATGAACACTTGTGAAATATACTTGTACACTTATTCGGTTCTAAGTGATGTGATTGATGAACACTTGTGAACATTCGTGCTTGTTGATGTATTATATGTGAACTGGAACATTTGTACTGCTGTGTGCAGCTTTTCTGTGAATTTCTGTTAATTTTTGTGTATTTCCTGTAATATAACTGTTATATACTGTATTTGTACCAGATTCTGAAAATTTCAAAATTCTGAAAAAAAGATTCTGTGGCGCATATAGGTATATGCGCCACAGAATGTACCATATAATTCTATGGCGCATATGGCTATATGTGCCACAGAATCTGGGACATATGCGCATATAGCTATATGCATATGCGCCATAGAAATGTAATTTTAGTGGCAACAATTTAGTGCCGACTGCTAGATGCGCCACAGAAAGTTGTTTTCATGCGCCACTGATAACGTTTTTCCTAGTAGTGTCTTGGCCCTGCTTGCCGCATCTGGCGCAGTCGCCGCCGTGGCCGATTTGGCACATTCGGGGAAATCATCCGCCTGGCAGGGCAATGGGAGACCAGCCTTGAAGTAGAGCTTCATGGCCTGCCTTAGATGGGCTAAATACCCCAGTTTTGGTGGCTATCGCGGCGGTGGCGGCCGCGGCTTAGGCGGGGCCATGTTACCCTAGTTGGTGCGGCGTGGAGGAGCTGCGCAAGGTGAACTGTGGTTAGTCGGAGAAGGGGAGTGAAAGACTGACAGTAGGTTGGGACTACGGGCACGCGTGAAAATAACCATTTCCCATTTCCTTAGAGGGTAATAATTCGACACTCGTTGCATTAACAGCTCAATCTTTATTTCCCTGCTCAGCATAAGAGTGTGAACGTATTAAAAAGGTCGGTCGTGATTATCCACCTCATCGGGCAATGTACCAGGACAGGTAGGAGACGGGACCGGGTTTCATTTTAGAAATGTTGACGACTATGCCCTTATGTTTATACGATATTATTTATATGCCACCATGTACCGTCGAGTGTAGCAACACCATCAGAAACAGGGGATAATGACATGGCGTGATTTATATTTTAAAAGGGCATCTGAAACAGGGGATGTCGACGTGGCATGTTTTCTGACTGGTGGGCCCACCCCCTCCACCTTCGACGGCGCGCATCCCAGGTTCGAGGGGTGGTGCCGCCCACCAGCACATTATTGTGCAATTTTCCATGTGGGACCTGAATTCCGGCGCTGAGCTGATACCCGTGTCGAACACAGAGAATTCGAAAAGAAGCTACTAAAAATAAATACTTTGAATTCTGGAAGTACAAAATTTAAATACATTACAATTTTGTCTGAAAGATAATACGCATTCTAATCATCGAAATAATATAAATACAGTACAAATTTCTACTTCGAAAAATAGACCTGAAAATGCTAGCAAATAACCTAGGATGAATATATGATTCATTCTCCCCCATATATTTCGTTGTCGTCGGCTCCCGCGTGCTGCAACACATGTTCAGAGAACTCTCTCTGTCTGTAGTGTGCTGCCAGTATCTCGTACAGAGGGTAAGGCCTCGGTGTATGTTCCAGACTTAAACCATACATTACAATTGTTAGTTCCTCTTTCTAGGCTTGAACCTCATGATCGTACAGTCTAATGTAATTCCTGTAGTATATGCAACCGGGTTTGACTGTGGGGTGTAACCTGGTGTCAATGGAGATAGATCGATTGTAACCAATCAAGAGGGCACGACTTCCAATGTCGCTGATGGCCTCGAGAGAGCGGTTCTCCGTGTCCACCCGGTACAACACCGGTTGCCCTTTGGCGAAATCCCCGTTCAACACAAGAACCAGATCACCATCTGACTCCACAAGGTAAAAATTGTAGGTTCCGCGTACCTGTTCAAAGACTGGGGCCGAAATTATTTTGGCCATCAGGAAAGTGCTCGCGCGCTACTCTAACTGGATGTTGGTCGACAAGATGTCTCCATTCTCAAGTAATGCATATACTTCCCCTCGGAATGCCGTCATGCAGACCAGAAGCGTATCAGGAGGTGGCGAATACAATCCTTCTCCAAATGATCCATTGATTTGCCCCATTGGGGTGCTCTCATCGGCCCATGCAATATGATCTGGATAACCAGTGCAAACGAACACCATCATCGGGGACTTCGTCACGACGACAGATTGCAGAAGATCATATGGTATGTGTGCTTGAAACTCAGTGTTAGACTTATAAGTGATTGGGTTCAGAAGCCGAATCTTGTACGGCTCCACCCTCTGAGCAAGCACGATGACGCCACGAGCAACACCAACGAAGTAGAATCTTTTGGAAGAAGAGGGCATCAGTTAGCACTAAGATGTTTACAATGGAAAATACCAATAAATATCGGATGTGAATGTGAACCTGCGATGGACGTCCATTAGATTTTTCCTAAAGCAACGACCAGTGGCGAGGTTGAGGAAGGTGAAGTCGCATACGTCTAGAAGTGTGTTATCTATCATGATCCAGTTGTTGAGATGGAATTCGGGCACCTTTAAAGTCTGGCGCCAATCGGTGCAGACTTCCCGACAAGCAGCATAGGTGTCAACGTACTCCTTTTTCTCTAGCAAATAGTCGGCGATCTTGCGAAGTGGGTCGGCCGGGAGATCGGCCTAGGTCCTCTTCATCCGGCTACTAGCCATGGCTTACGTGCGGGAATGTTTTGATCGAGGGCGAAAGAAGAACTACCACTGTGAGGAGAAGAAGAAGAGGATAACAGACGAGGGAGACGAAGCGGAACTGCCACTTCGAGGAGATGATGAGACGGGAGAGAAGAAGCGGAACTGCCAATTCAAGTTTGGATCAACGGGATTTTTTTCGGAACTAGCGCGTGGACCAGCCATGCACTGCATGCAATTTTTGATCAAACAGACTGACATGTTGGACCTGCTAAAAATTCCGTGAAGTGCTCCCCGTGCATAGTGCGCTCACAGGTGGCATGTTTTCTGATAGGCGGGCCTGCCTCCTCCACCTACGACGGCCCGCGTCCCAGGTTCGAGGGCTGTTGCCGCCCACCAACACATTATTGTGCAATTTTCCATGCTTTGTCGCAACCCGATCTGCTCCGCTCCTCTCCTCTGCTCCTGCCGTCGCCACTCCGCTTAGTCGTGCACCACTCCTGTCGTCCCCTTGGGCCGTCGTCCTCCCTCCCTCTCCTCCCTGCCATCCCCACACGTCCCTCCCCCTCCTCCTGTCTCCTTGCCACGCCCACCCAGCGCTCTGAAACGAAAACCGAGAGTCGGCCGTTAGGTTAGGGTCCCAACGACGCTGGTGATACGGATCCCGCTCGGAGATGGATCCTACGAGGCTTGAGAGCACGGATATGGGTCCTGCGCGGCTAGAGAGCACGGAATCTCCTTCAAGTCTGGAGAGCACAGAGGACAACGAAACGAGGGGGACAGGTAGCGAGGTGCAGAGCTTTGGAGGTATGGAGCCCGGAGAAGGTGCCGTGCGTCCACATTGAAAGTTAAGAACTGTGATTCCTTATCTGCATACCCCAATTAGCATTTCTAGTCCCGTGGTGATGCCAAGGATATGGGTTGGTAACCGCAGGACGTCTATACAGCTTGTCCTTGAGCATGATGCTTTGTCAAGCGAGCATGAAGGCACTGAAACGTGTGGCGGTGCGGATGATGATGAGAAAGCATATCCAGACGTGGCTGCTGACCCTGATAGGATGGAGAGTAGGGAATATTTGGTTGATTCGAACTTTGAGCCTGACTATGGGACTGATGAGGAAGAGGAATGTGAAGATGTGGAAATGGGATGTAGGTACGATGACGAAGACGTGGATAGGCCAGCGATACAATTTGACAGGGACAATCCTACAATTGATGAGTGGACTGTCTTTGATAACGTGGAGGACTGCATATATGCAGTTGCAACCTATGCAATCAGAGTTGGGTTCGAATTTATCATTGAAAAGAGCGACCAAAAGAGATTTAGGGTGCACTGTAGGGAAAGTAATGTGTGTAAATGGAGATTACATGCATCTCCAATGCGGGGTGGACACCCATTTCAGGTTGCAATAACTACATTTAGTTTCAGTCTTTCTCATATTTATTCTGCTGATAACTAGCTCTGAATTATTTGGATTCTTATCGAATGCAGATCAAAGTAAACATGAAGTAACACAACTGCCATAATACTTCTTTAAGTGGTAAAATTAGACCGGCGACTACCAAGTGGATTGCTGCTACTATACTTGACTGGGTGAGGCAGGATCATAACATTGGACCAGCTGAACTCAGAGCAAACATTAGCAAAAAGTTTAACATTCTAATTCCTTATCACAGAGTCTTTGATGGGAAGGAGATGGCTCTAGACTTCATTCAAGGCAAGTGGAATGACAGTTTTTCATATGTTGTACAGTTTCAAAGCTTAGGTAGAGAAAACATCACCTGGTAGTGTTGTTGACATCGATTACAAGGTTGTGAAAGGGAGAGAAAAGGTGTCGAGGGGGGTCAGGTATAAGCAGGCAGATAAGATATGCTTCAGGAGATGTTTTGTCTGCCTGAAGGCATGCTAGAAGGGGTTCCTAGACGGCTGCAGGCCATACTTGGCAATAGGCGCAACTTCTTTAACAGGGAAGTTCAGGGGACATGTTGCTTCTGCTTGTGCTTTGGACGCGCATAATTGGCTTCTACCCGTAGCTTATGCTGTTCTTGAGGGTGAATCAAATGAGAGCTGGACATGGTTCATGCAGAGACTACGGGAAGTAATTGGTCACCCTGAAGGCTTGGTGATACACACCGGTGCATCCGAGGGTCTTGAGAATGCTGTTGATGCTGTGTTTCCTGGGGTTGAGCATAGGAAATGCATGCGGCACCTCGCTACTAACTTCACAAAGAAGTTCGAAGGAAATATCTTTGAAGAGGACTTGTGGCGATCAGCATACACATACATCCCAAACATGTATGTAGTTCCAAAGGTGAAAAAATACCTTGCGGAACATCACACCAAGCTATGGGCCAGAAGCAAGTTTGGTGAGTTAAGCAAGGTGGATTTTGTATGCAATAATTTGGCAGAGAGTCTCATTGATAAGATTTTGGGCATGAAGACACTTGGAATTGTTATTTTGTTGGATGCAATAAGACAGTGTATAATGGTGAAGATAGATTTAAGGCAAAGAATTTGTGCAACAAAATTTTTAGGCTATAAAATAGTTCCAAAGGTGGTTATGTTACTGAATGCAAGAACCAGGGAAATGAGAACGATAAAGATGAGGGTGGTCAGAAGTTCCAGAACATTGGCTGAGGTTTATGCAGAATACAAGCATGGAAGTGAACGTGGCTACACTGTAGACATTGGAAACAAGACTTGTTCATGCAGGCAGTGGCAGATTACTAGTCTGCCATGTCACCATGCAATTTACTTCATCTTAAAGCTTAGAGGTAACGGGGCTGAAATAGAGAACTATGTTGACAACTATTTCTCTGTGGACAAGTTTGCTGCAACTTATGCAGAAAACATACCACCTATGGCCGATGAAAATGATTGGGAGATTGTCGATCCAGGGTTCAAACTTCAACCACCAATTCTTAGGAGGCCACCTAGGAGGCCTAGAAAGCTAAGGATCGTAGCCTCCACCGATAAAGGTCCAAGGCTTGCTGCTAGGAAAAGGAAATGCGGACGTTGTGGCGGATTCGGCCATATCAAGAGGTTGTGCAAAAACCCAATTACACAAGCTATTGTCCCTGTTCACACCCCGGTGGCAGAAAATGAGGCTTCTCAGCCAGAACTGGCGGAAGAGTAGCGCGAAGACGGTGATGAGCACTCGGAGGAAAACGTACGTAAGAAGCCAATTTATGAAGAACTGGAGGTGCCGGTGAGAAAAGGGTGTGAAAAGAAACAAAAGGGTAAGCGGAACAGGGAGGAAAGGGAAAATAATGGAGGTGTATTAGAATATGAAGAAGTTGCAGGGGTGATTGAGGATATTCTTGAGGATCTTTCGGCTAACTGCAGGAGAAATAATAAATCCCTGCCAATTTCATCTTTGTACGATTCTCTGGATGAAAGGTAAGCTTAAAAATTGTTTTATTTTCCATTTTATCATTTTTTATCCTCATCAACTGATGCTTAATGCAGCGTGGGCTAGCAGACTAATAAGAGGAGCAGAAAGATGCGGGCATAGTAACGTCCTATGTTGAATTGTATCATTGAAACTAAACTAGCCGTGTCGTCTTTATTTATATCTGGCGCGTGCAACGTGTCTGTGATGGGGTCATGTGGACCAGATTACATTTTTTTTAAATATTATTACATTAATTTTTTACCTGCGTTTGGACGCGGCTACTAGTTCCCATCTCTCTTGCATTCCCATCTCCTCTGGCGCACTCCAGAATTATGGCTGTGCCATCAAGTAGCAGAGTCAGCGTATTGTCCCATCAGGTGTGAACGCAATGACTTTGTTTGTTGACAATTTGATGACTTTTGATTAGTTTGAAAGACAGAGAAACCTAAAACATGTATCTAGACATGTTTTGGGTATAGACACATTTATTAAATATATAAAAAAGCCAAGTCAGTTATATCTGGACAGGAGTAGTACACTATTACAACACGCTCGATCCCTTCTCCTTAGGCGCACTCCAAATTACGGCTGTGCCAACAAGTGCTGGGAGCAGAGTCAGCGTATTGTCCCATCAGATATGCCAGGGAACGCGCGAACTTTATTTTCAGGATCGGACGAGTTTCGATCGACTAGTTTCAAAGACAAAAACAACTAAAACATGGCCAACATATATAGATTATGACGATAATCGACCATGACTCAGGTGACCCAGATCGAAAGAGCGCATTAAGATACCATACATAGATTTAATTTGGGAAAATTTGCTACAAGACACCATTATTTTCTGGCATTTGCTAAAACACACCGCTCAATTGTAATGGTACCTGGCAAAGACACAATCGGACGGTGTGTTGCAGCAAATTGCAGAAAATAATGGTGCCTTGCAGCAAATTTTCCCATTTAATTTATGCTTAAGTGGCCCTAATCGACTATGACGCTCCCACAGTCTCCATCATTGACGACGTTGTCCACGTCGCCGCCAGCCTCCTCTGCGTCAGAATCGATGCCGATGTTCTCGGCAGCATTCCTCCTCCTCATGGATTCTCCACGGCGCGTTGCATCGATAACAGTGGAGGTCGTACACCAGGCACCTTGCCGAGCCGCCTCCTTCGGGTTACCAGATCCGGGTGGATCTCCCGCCGGTGGGTTTCGCACAGCGCAATCAACGCAGCCCGCTCCTTCTTGAACAGCTTTTGCCAGTACGCGCTCGTACGCGAGTACCGCACCATTGCCCTCTTCCGCTCCGACGGCTGGTGGCGGCGCTCCTCGATCTGCCTCGCCAACGCGTTGTCGCGCAATAGCGGCGCGACAGGAACCCCGGCGTAGGTGACCTCGAAACCGGCCGAAAGCCTCGCTAACGGGGGCGCGAGTATGTCGTAGTGGGCGAACATCTGAGCCTCGTGCAAGCTGAGTTTGGGCCTCTCCCTCTCCATGGCGATGAAGGAACACGATATGATTTTCCGCCCCCGAGGTTAAGGGGATAAAGGCAAGGACGCAGGCCCAGCGTAGTTGCCACGGCCAATCAGTTCGCAGAACAGACTTCTCGCGGATCGCCCTCGCGAAGGACATCACTATCGTCCACGCACCCCGATCCAATGGCGCCTAACAATCTGGGATCGGATCTTCTAGAAGCCCAGAGCAGTTGCTGGTTAGTTCTGCGTCCTGATTGTTTGTGGCCAATGGCGGTAGTTGGAAATAATACACATTTGAATGACAGTGGTGGATCCATGTGTGGTATCTAAACAGAACAAACATCTAATGACTCTGGTTGTTGTTAGTAAAAAGAACACACATGCAATGACACTGGTGGATCCATATGTGGTATGTGAAAAGAACACGCATGCAATGACTCTAGTTGTTGTTAGTGAAAAGAACATAAATGCAATGACACTGGTCGATCCATGGGTGGATTGTGAAAAGAACACACATGCAATGACACTGGTTGTTGTTACTAAAAATAGCACACATGCAATGACATTGGTGGATCCATGTGTGGATTCTGAAGAGAACACACATGCAATGACTCCAGTTGTTGTTAGTGAAAAGAACATACATGCAATGACACCGGTGGATCCATGTGTGGTCTCTATAGAGAACACACATTTCAATGACACTGGTGGATCCATATGTGGTATGTGAAAAGAACACACATGCAAAATGACTCTGGTTGTTGTTAGTGAAAAGAACACACATGCAATGACACTGGTGGATCCATAGGTGGTATGTGAAAAGAACACACATGCAAAATGACTCTGGTTGTTGTTACTAAAAAGAACACACATGCAATGACACTGGTGGATCCATGGGTGGATTGTGAAAAGAACACACATGCAATGACACCGGTGGATCCATAGGTGGTATGTGAAAAGAACACACATGCAAAATGACTCTGGTTGTTGTTACTAAAAAGAACACACATGCAATGACACTGGTGGATCCATGGGTGGATTGTGAAAAGAACACACATGCAATGACACTAGTGGATCCATAGGTGGTATGTGAAAAGAACACACATGCAAAATGACTGGTTGTTGTTACTAAAAAGAACACACATGCAATGACACTGGTGGATCCATCTGTGGTCTCTATAGATAACACCAATTTCAATGACACTGGGGGATCCATATGTGGTATGTGAAAAGAACACACATGCAATGACTCTGGTTGTTGTTAGTGAAAAGAACACACGTGCAATGACACTGGTGGATCCATAGGTGGTATGTGAGAATAACACACATGCAAAATGACTCTGGTTGTTGTTACTAAAAAGAACACACATGCAATGACACTGGTGGATCCATGGGTGGATTGTAAAAATAGCACACATGCAATGACACTAGTGGATCCATGTGTGGTCTCTAAAGAGAACACACATGCAAAATGACTCTGGTTGTTGTTACTAAAAAGAACACACATGCAATGACTCTGGTGGATCCATGGGTGGATTGTGAAAAGAACACACATGCAATGACACTGGTGGATCCATAGGTGGTATGTGAAAAGAACACACATGCAAAATGACTGGTTGTTGTTACTAAAAAGAACACACATGCAATGACACTGGTGGATCCATGTGTGGTCTCTATAGAGAACACACTTTTCAATGACACTAGTAGATCCATATGTGGTATGTGAAAAGAACACACATGCAATGACTCTGGTTGTTGTTAGTGAAAAGAACACACATGCAATAAAACTGGTGGATCCATAGGTGGTATGTGAGAAGAACACACATGCAAAATCACTCTAGTTGTTGTTACTAAAAAGAACACACATGCAATGACACTGGTGTATCCATAGGTGGATTATGAAATGACAACACATGCAATGACACTGGTGGATCCATAGGTGGTATGTGAGAAGAACACACATTTCAATGACTCTGATTGTTGTTACTAAAAAGAACACAGATGCAATGACACTGGTGGATCCGTAGGTGGTATGTGAAGAGAACACACATGCAAAATGACTCTGGTTGTTGTTACTAAAAAGAACACACATGCAATGACACTGGTGGATCCATGGGTGGATTGTGAAAAAAAAACACATGCAATGACACTGGTGGATCCATAGGTGGTATGTGAAAAGAACACACATGCAAAATGACTCTGGTTGTTGTTACTAAAAAGAACACACATGCAATGACTCTGGTGGATCCATGGGTGGATTGTGAAAAGAACACACATTTCATTGACACTGGTGGATCCATAGGTGGTATGTGAAAGTAACGCACATGCAAGATGATTCTGCTTGTTGTTACTAAAAAGAACACACATACAATGACACTGGTCGATCCATGGGTGGATTCTAAAAAGAGCACACATGCAATGACACTGGTGGATCCATGTGTGGTCTCTGAAGAGAACACACATGCAATCACACTGGTTGTTGTTACTAAAAAGAACACACATGCAATGACACTAGTGGATCCATGTGTGGATTGTGAAGAGAACACACATGCAATGACTCCAGTTGTTGTTAGTGAGAAGAACATACATGCAATGACAACGGTGGATCCATGTGTGGTCTCTGTAGAGAACACACATTTCAATGACACTGGTGGATCCATATGTGGTATGTGAAAAGAACACACATGCAAAATGACTCTGGTTGTTGTTAGTGAAAAGAACACACATGCAATGACATTGGTGGATCCATGGGTGGATTGTGAAAAGAACATACATGCAATGACATTGGTGGATCCATAGGTGGTATGTGAAAAGAACACACATGCAAAATGACTCTGGTTGTTGTTACTAAAAGGAATACATGCAATGACTCTGGTGGATCCATGGGTGGATTGTGAAAAGAACACACATGCAATGACACTGGTGGATCCATAGGTGGTATGTGAAAAGAACACAGATGCAAAATGACTCTGGTTGTTATTACTAAAAAGAACACACATGCAATGACACTGGTGGATCCATGTGTGGTCTCTATAGAGAACACACATTTCAATGAAACTGGTGGATCCATATGTGGTATGTGAAAAGAACACACATGCAATGACTCTGGTTGTTGTTAGTGAAAAGAACACACATGCAATGACTCTAGTGGATCCATGGGTGGATTGTGAAAAGAGCACACATGCAATGACACTGGTGGATCCATAGGTGGTATGTGAAAAGAACACACATGCAAAATGACTCTGGTTGTTGTTAGTAAAAAGAACACACATGCAATGACACTGGTGGATCCATGGGTAGATTGTGAAAAGAGCACACATGCAATGACACTGGTCAATCCATGTGTGGTCTCTGAAGAGAACACACATGCAAAATGACTCTGGTTGTTGTTACTAAAAAGAACACACATGCAATGACTCTAGTGGATCCATGGGTGGATTGTGAAAAGAACACACATGCAATGACACTGGTGGATCCATAGGTGGTATGTGAAAATAACACACATGCAAAATGACTGGTTGTTGTTACTAAAAAGAACACACATGCAATGACACTAGTGGATCCATGTGTGGTCTCTGTAGAGAACACACATTTCAATGACACCGGTGGATCCATATGTGGTATGTGAAAAGAACACACATGCAATGACTCTGGTTGTTGTTAGTGAAAAGAACACACGTGCAATGACACTGGTGGATCCATAGGTGGTATGTGAAAAGAACACACATGCAAAATGACTCTGGTTGTTGTTACTAAAAAGAACACACATGCAATGACACTGGTGGATCCATGTGTGGCTTCTGAAGAGAACACACATGCAAAATGAGTCTGGTTGTTGTTACTAAAAAGAACACACATGCAATGACTCTGGTGGATCCATGGGTGGATTGTGAAAAGAACACACATGCAATGACACTGGTGGATCCATAGGTGGTATGTGAAAAGAACACACATGCAAAATGACTGGTTGTTGTTTCTAAAAAGAACATACATGCAATGACACTAGTGCATCCATGTGTGGTCTCTGTAGAGAACACACATTTCAATGACACTGGTCGATCCATATGTGGTATCTGAAAAGAACACACATGCAATGACTCTGGTTGTTGTTAGTGAAAAGAACACACATGCAATGAAACTGGTGGATCCATAGGTGGTATGTGAGAAGAACACACATGCAAAATGACTCTAGTTGTTGTTACTAAAAAGAACACACATGCAATGACACTGGTGGATCCATAGGTGGATTATGAAATGAACACACATGCAATGACACTGGTGGATCCATAGGTGGTATGTGAGAAGGACACACATTTCAATGACTCTGGTTGTTGTTACGAAAAAGAACACACATGCAATGACACTGGTGGGTCCATAGGTGGTATGTGAAGAGAACACACATGCAAAATGACTCTGGTTGTTGTTACTAAAAAGAACACACATGCAATGACACTGGTGGATCCATGGGTGGATTGTGAATAAAACACACATGCAATGACACTGGTGGATCCATGGGTGGTATGTGAAAAGAACACATATGCAAAATGACTCTGGTTGTTGTTACTAAAAAGAACACACATGCAATGACACTGGTGGATCCATAGGTGGTATGTGAAGAGAACACACATTTCAATGACACTAGTGGATCCATAGGTGGTATGTGAAAGTAACACACATGCAAGATGACTCTGCTTGTTGTTACTAAAAAGACCACACATGCAATAACACTGGTGGATCCATGGGTGGATTGTGAAAGGAGCACACATGCAATGACACTGGTGGATCTATGTGTGGTCTCTGAAGAGAACACACATGCAAAGACACTGGTTATTGTTACAAAAAAAACACACATGCAATGACACTGGTGTATCCATGTGTGGATTGTGAAGACAACACACATGCAATGACTCTAGTTGTTGTTAGTGAAAAGAACATACATGCAATGACAACGGTGGATCCATGTGTGGTCTCTGTAGAGAACACACATTTCAATGACACTAGTGGATCCATATGTGGTATGTGAAAAGAACACACATGCAAAATGACTCTGGTTGTTGTTAGTGAAAAGAACACACATGCAATGACATTGGTGGATCCATGGGATGATTGTGAAAAGAACACACATGCAATGACATTGGTGGATCCATATGTGGTATGTGAAAAGAACACACATGCAAAATGACTCTGGTTGTTGTTACTAAAAAGAACACATGCAATGACTCTAATGGATCCATGGGTAGATTGTGAAAAGAACACACATGCAATGACACTGGTGGATCCATAGGTGGTATGTGAAAAGAACACACATGCAAAATGACTCTGGTTGTTGTTACTAAAAAGAACACACATGCAATGACTCTGGTGGATCCATGGGTGGATTCTGAAAAGAACACACATGCAATGACATTGGTGGATCCATAGGTGGGATGTGAAAAGAACACACATCCAAAATGACTCTGGTTGTTGTTACTAAAAAGAACACACATGCATTGACACTGGTGGATCCATAGGTGGATTATGAAATGAACACACCCGCAATGACACTGGTGGATCCATAGGTGGTATGAGAGAAGAACACACATTTCAATGACTCTGGTTGTTGTTACTAAAAAGAACACACATGTAATGACACTGGTGGATCCATAGGTGGTATGTGAAGAGAAAACACATGCAAAATGACTCTGGTTGTTGTTACTAAAAAGAACACACATGCAATGACACTAGTGGATCCATGGGTGGATTATGAAAAGAACGTACATGCAATGACACTGGTGGATCCATAGGTGGTATGTGAAAAGAACACACATTTAAAATGACTCTGGTTGTTGTTACTAAAAAGAACACACATGCAATGACACTGGTGGATCCATGTGTGGTCTTTGTAGAGAACACACATTTCAATGACACTGGTGGATCCAGATGTGGTATGTGAAAACAACACACATGCAATGACAATGGTTGTTGTTAGTGAAAAGAACGCACATGCAATGACACTGGTGGATCCATAGGTGGTATGTGAAGAGAAAACACATGCAATGACTCTGGTTGTTGTTACTAAAAAGAACACATGCAATGACTCTAATGGATCCATGGGTAGATTGTGAAAAGAACACACATGCAATGACACTGGTGGATCCATAGGTGGTATGTGAGAAGAACACACATGCAAAATGACTCTGGTTGTTGTTACTAAAAAGAACACACATGCAATGACACTGGTGGATCCATGTGGTCTGTAGAGAACACATTTCAATGACACTGGTGGATCCATATGAGGTATGTGAAAAGAACACACATGCAATGACTCTGGTTGTTGTTAGTGAAAAGAACACACATGCAATGACACTGGTGGATCCATAGGTGGTATATGAGAAGAACACACATTTCAATGACTCTTGTTGTTGTTACTAAAAAGAACACACATGCAATGACACTGGTGGATCCATGTGTAGTCTCTGTAGAGAACACACATTTCTATCACACTGGTGGATCCGTATGTGGTATGTGAAAAGAACACACATGCAATGACTCTGGTTGTTGTTAGTGAAAAGAACACACATGCAATGACACTAGTGGATCCATAGGTGGTATGTGAAAAGAACACACATGCAATGACTCTGGTTGTTGTTAGTGAAAAGAACACACATGCAATGACACTGGTGGATCCATAGGTGGTATGTGAGAAGAACACACATGCAAAATGACTCTGGTTGTTGTTACAAAAAAGAACACATATGCAATGACACTGGTGGATCCATGTGTGGTCTCTGTAGAGAACACACATTTCAATTACACCGGTGGATCCATATGTGGTATGTGGTATGTGAAAAGAACACACACACAATGACTCTGGTTGTTGTTAGTGAAAAGAACAAACATGCAATGACACTAGTGGATTCATAGGTGGTATGTGAAAATAACACACATGCAATGACTCTGGTTGTTGTTAGTGAAAAGAACACACATGCAATGACACTAGTGGATCCATATGTGGTATGTGAGAAGAACACACATGCAAAATGACTCTGGTTGTTGTTACTAAAAAGAACACACATGCAATGACACTGGTGGATCCATAGGTGGATTATGAAATGAAGACACATGCAATGACACTGGTGGATCCATAGGTGGATTATGAAATGAACACACATGCAATGACACTGGTGGATCCATAGGTGGTATGTGAGAAGAACACACATTTCAATGACTCTGGTTGTTGTTACTAAAAAGAACACACATGCAATGACACTGGTGGATCCATAGGTGGTATGTGAAGAGAACACACATGCAATGACACTGGTGGATCCATGGGTGGATTGTGAAAAGAACGCACATGCAATGACACTGGTGGATCCATAGGTGGTATGTGAAATGAACACACATGCAAAATGACTCTGGTTGTTGTTACTAAAAAGAACACACATGCAATGACACTGGTGGATCCATGTGTCGTCTTTATATACAACACACATTTCAATGACACTGGTGGATCCATATGTGGTATGTGAAAACAACACACTTGCAATGACAATGGTTGTTGTTAGTGAAAAGAACGCACATGCCATGACATTGGTGGATCCATAGATGGTGTGTGAGAAGAACACACATGCAAAATGACTCTGGTTGTTACTAAAAAGAACACACATGCAATGACACTGGTGGATCCATGTGTGGTCTCTGTAGAGAACACATATTTCAATGACACTGGTGGATCCATATGTGGTATGTGAAAAGAACACACATGCAATGACTCTGGTTGTTGTTAGTGAAAAGACCACACGTGCAATGACACTAGTGGATCCATAGGTGGTATGTGAGAAGAACACACATGCAAAATGACTCTGGTTATTGTTACTAAAAAGAACACACATGCAATGACACTGGTGGATCCATGGGTGGATTGTGAAAAGAGCACACATGCAATGACACTAGTGGATCCATGTGTGGTCTCTGAAGAGAACACACATGCAAAATGACTCTGGTTGTTGTTACTAAAAAGAGCACACATGCAATGACTCTGGTGGATCCATGGGTGGATTGTGAAAAGAACACACATGGAATGACACTGGTGGATCCATAGGTGGTATGTGAAGAGAACACACATGCAAAATGACTCTGGTTGTTGTTACTAAAAAGAACACACATGCAATGACACTGGTTGATCCATGTGTGGTCTCTGTAGAGAACACACATTTCAATGACACTGGTGGATCCATATGTGGTATGTGAAAAGAACACACATGCAATGACTCTGGTTGTTGTTAGTGAAAAGAACACACATGCAATGACACTAGTGTATCCATAGGTGGTATGTGAAAAGAACACACATGCAATGACTCTGGTTGTTGTTAGTGAAAAGAACACACATGCAATGACACTGGTGGATCCATAGGTGGTATGTGAGAAGAACACACATACAAAATGACTCTGGTTGTTGTTACTGAAAATAACACACATGCAATGACACTGGTGGATCCATAGGTGGATTATGAAATGAACACACCCGCAATGACACTGGTGGATCCATAGGTGGTATGTGAGAAGAACACACATTTCAATGACTCTGGTTGTTGTTACTAAAAAGAACACACATGCAATGACACTGGTGGATCCATAGGTGGTATGTGAAGAGAAAACACATGCAAAATGACTCTGGTTGTTGTTACTAAAAAGAACACACATGCAATGACACTAGTGGATCCATGGGTGGATTATGAAAAGAACGCACATGCAATGACACTCGTGGATCCATTGGTGGTATGTGAAAAGAACACACATTTCAATGACTCTGGTTGTTGTTACTAAAAAGAACACACATGCAATGACACTGGTGGATCCATGTGTGGTCTTTGTACAGAACACATATTTCAATGACACTGGTGGATCCATATGTGGTATGTGAAAAGAACACACATGCAATGACTCTGGTTGTTGTTAGTGAAAAGAACACACATGCAATGACACTGGTGGATCCATAGGTGGTATGTGAGAAGAACACACATGCAAAATGACTCTGGTTGTTGTTACTAAAAAGAACACACATGCAATGACACTGGTGGATCCATGTGTGGTCTCTGTAGAGAACACACATTTCAATGACACTGGTGGATCCATATGAGGTATGTGAAAAGAACACACATGCAATGACTCTGGTTGTTGTTAGTGAAAAGAACACACATGCAATGACACTGGTGGATCCATAGGTGGTATATGAGAAGAACACACATTTCAATGACTCTTGTTGTTGTTACTAAAAAGAACACACATGCAATGACACTGGTGGATCCATGTGTAGTCTCTGTAGAGAACACACATTTCTATCACACTGGTGGATCCATATGTGGTATGTGAAAAGAACACACATGCAATGACTCTGGTTGTTGTTAGTGAAAAGAACACACATGCAATGACACTAGTGGATCCATAGGTGGTATGTGAAAAGAACACACATGCAATGACTCTGGTTGTTGTTAGTGAAAAGAACACACATGCAATGACACTGGTGGATCCATAGGTGGTATGTGAGAAGAACACACATGCAAAATGACTCTGGTTGTTGTTACAAAAAAGAACACATATGCAATGACACTGGTGGATCCATGTGTGGTCTCTGTAGAGAACACACATTTCAATTACACCGGTGGATCCATATGTGGTATGTGGTATGTGAAAAGAACACACACACAATGACTCTGGTTGTTGTTAGTGAAAAGAACAAACATGCAATGACACTAGTGGATTCATAGGTGGTATGTGAAAATAACACACATGCAATGACTCTGGTTGTTGTTAGTGAAAAGAACACACATGCAATGACACTAGTGGATCCATATGTGGTATGTGAGAAGAACACACATGCAAAATGACTCTGGTTGTTGTTACTAAAAAGAACACACATGCAATGACACTGGTGGATCCATAGGTGGATTATGAAATGAAGACACATGCAATGACACTGGTGGATCCATAGGTGGATTATGAAATGAACACACATGCAATGACACTGGTGGATCCATAGGTGGTATGTGAGAAGAACACACATTTCAATGACTCTGGTTGTTGTTACTAAAAAGAACACACATGTAATGACACTGGTGGATCCATAGGTGGTATGTGAAGAGAACACACATGCAATGACACTGGTGGATCCATGGTTGGATTGTGAAAAGAACGCACATGCAATGACACTGGTGGATCCATAGGTGGTATGTGAAATGAACACACATGCAAAATGACTCTGGTTGTTGTTACTAAAAAGAACACACATGCAATGACACTGGTGGATCCATGTGTGGTCTTTATATACAACACACATTTCAATGACACTGGTGGATCCATATGTGGTATGTGAAAACAACACACTTGCAATGACAATGGTTGTTGTTAGTGAAAAGAACGCACATGCAATGACATTGGTGGATCCATAGGTGGTGTGTGAGAAGAACACACATGCAAAATGACTCTGGTTGTTACTAAAAAGAACACACATGCAATGACACTGGTGGATCCATGTGTGGTCTCTGTAGAGAACACATATTTCAATGACACTGGTGGATCCATATGTGGTATGTGAAAAGAACACACATGCAATGACTCTGGTTGTTGTTAGTGAAAAGAACACACGTGCAATGACACTAGTGGATCCATAGGTGGTATGTGAGAAGAACACACATGCAAAATGACTCTGGTTGTTGTTACTAAAAAGAACACACATGCAATGACACTGGTGGATCCATTGGTGGATTGTGAAAAGAGCACACATGCAATGACACTAGTGGATCCATGTGTGGTCTCTGAAGAGAACACACATGCAAAATGACTCTGGTTGTTGTTACTAAAAAGAGCACACATGCAATGACTCTGGTGGATCCATGGGTGGATTGTGAAAAGAACACACATGGAATGACACTGGTGGATCCATAGGTGGTATGTGAAGAGAACACACATGCAAAATGACTGGTTGTTGTTACTAAAAAGAACACACATGCAATGACATTGGTTGATCCATGTGTGGTCTCTGTAGAGAACACACATTTCAATGACACTGGTGGATCCATATGTGGTATGTGAAAAGAACACACATGCAATGACTCTGGTTGTTGTTAGTGAAAAGAACACACATGCAATGACACTAGTGTATCCATAGGTGGTATGTGAAAAGAACACACATGCAATGACTCTGGTTGTTGTTAGTGAAAAGAACACACATGCAATGACACTGGTGGATCCATAGGTGGTATGTGAGAAGAACACACATACAAAATGACTCTGGTTGTTGTTACTGAAAATAACACACATGCAATGACACTGGTGGATCCATAGGTGGATTATGAAATGAACACACCCGCAATGACACTGGTGGATCCATAGGTGGTATGTGAGAAGAACACACATTTCAATGACTCTGGTTGTTGTTACTAAAAAGAACACACATGTAATGACACTGGTGGATCCATAGGTGGTATGTGAAGAGAAAACACATGCAAAATGACTCTGGTTGTTGTTACTAAAAAGAACACACATGCAATGACACTAGTGGATCCATGGGTGGATTATGAAAAGAACGCACATGCAATGACACTCGTGGATCCATAGGTGGTATGTGAAAAGAACACACATTTCAATGACTCTGGTTGTTGTTACTAAAAAGAACACACATGCAATGACACTGGTGGATCCATGTGTGGTCTTTGTACAGAACACACATTTCAATGACACTGGTGGATCCATATGTGGTATGTGAAAACAACACACATCCATTGACAATGGTTGTTGTTAGTGAAAATAAAGCACATGCAATGACACTGGTCGATCCATAGGTGGTATGTGAGAAGAACACACATGCAAAATGACTCTGGTTGTTACTAAAAAGAACACACATGCAATGACACTGGTGGATCCATGTGTGGTCTCTTTAGAGAACACATATTTCAATGACACTGGTGGATCCATATGTGGTATGTGAAAAGAACACACATGCAATGACTCTGGTTGTTGTTAGTGAAAAGAACACACATGCAATGACACTGGTGGATCCATAGGTGGTATGTGAGAAGAACACACATGCAAAATGACTGGTTGTTGTTACTAAAAAGAACACACATGCAATGACACTGGTGGATCCATGTGTGGTCTCTGTAGAGAACACACATTTCAATGACACTGGTGGATCCATATGAGGTATGTGAAAAGAACACACATGCAATGACTCTGGTTGTTGTTAGTGAAAAGAACACACATGCAATGACATTGGTGGATCCATAGGTGGTATATGAGAAGAACACACATTTCAATGACTCTTGTTGTTGTTACTAAAAAGAAAACACATGCAATGACACTGGTGGATCCATGTGTTGTCTCTGTAGAGAACACACATTTCAATCACACTGGTGGATCCATATGTGGTATGTGAAAAGAACACACATGCAATGACTCTGGTTGTTGTTAGTGAAAAGAACACACATGCAATGACACTAGTGGATCCACAGGTGGTATGTGAAGAGAACACACATGCAATGACTCTGGTTGTTGTTAGTGAAAAGAACACACATGCAATGACATTGGTGGATCCATAGGTGGTATGTGAGAAGAACACACATGCAAAATGACTCTGGTTGTTGTTACAAAAAAGAACACATATGCAATGACACTGGTGGATCCATGTGTGGTCTCTGTAGAGAACACACATTTCAATTACACCGGTGGATCCATATGGTATGTGGTATGTGAAAAGAACACACACAATGACTCTGGTTGTTGTTAGTGAAAAGAACAAACATGCAATGACACTAGTGGATTCATAGGTGGTATGTGAAAATAACACACATGCAATGACTCTGGTTGTTGTTAGTGAAAAGAACACACATGCAATGACACTAGTGGATCCATATGTGGTATGTGAGAAGAACACACATGCAAAATGACTCTGGTTGTTGTTACTAAAAAGAACACACATGCAATGACACTGGTGGATCCATAGGTGGATTATGAAATGAAGACACATGCAATGACACTGGTGGATCCATAGGTGGATTATGAAATGAACACACATGCAATGACACTGGTGGATCCATAGGTGGTATGTGAGAAGAACACACATTTCAATGACTCTGGTTGTTGTTACTAAAAAGAACACACATGTAATGACACTGGTGGATCCATAGGTGGTATGTGAAGAGAACACACATGCAATGACACTGGTGGATCCATGGGTGGATTGTGAAAAGAACGCACATGCAATGACACTGGTGGATCCATAGGTGGTATGTGAAATGAACACACATGCAAAATGACTCTGGTTGTTGTTACTAAAAAGAACACACATGCAATGACACTGGTGGATCCATGTGTGGTCTTTATATACAACACACATTTCAATGACACTGGTGGATCCATATGTGGTATGTGAAAACAACACACTTGCAATGACAATGGTTGTTGTTAGTGAAAAGAACGCACATGCAATGACATTGGTGGATCCATAGGTGGTGTGTGAGAAGAACACACATGCAAAATGACTCTGGTTGTTACTAAAAAGAACACACATGCAATGACACTGGTGGATCCATGTGTGGTCTCTGTAGAGAACACATATTTCAATGACACTGGTGGATCCATATGTGGTATGTGAAAAGAACACACATGCAATGACTCTGGTTGTTGTTAGTGAAAAGACCACACGTGCAATGACACTAGTGGATCCATAGGTGGTATGTGAGAAGAACACACATGCAAAATGACTCTGGTTGTTGTTACTAAAAAGAACACACATGCAATGACACTGGTGGATCCATGGGTGGATTGTGAAAAGAGCACACATTTAATGACACTAGTGGATCCATGTGTGGTCTCTGAAGAGAACACACATGCAAAATGACTGTGGTTGTTGTTACTAAAAAGAACACACATGCAATGACTCTGGTGGATCCATGGGTGGATTGTGAAAAGAACACACATGGAATGACACTGGTGGATCCATAGGTGGTATGTGAAGAGAACACACATGCAAAATGACTCTGGTTGTTGTTACTAAAAAGAACACACATGCAATGACATTGGTTGATCCATGTGTGGTCTCTGTAGAGAACACACATTTCAATGACACTGGTGGATCCATATGTGGTATGTGAAAAGAACACACATGCAATGACTCTGGTTGTTGTTAGTGAAAAGAACACACATGCAATGACACTAGTGTATCCATAGGTGGTATGTGAAAAGAACACACATGCAATGACTCTGGTTGTTGTTAGTGAAAAGAACACACATGCAATGACACTGGTGGATCCATAGGTGGTATGTGAGAAGAACACACATACAAAATGACTCTGGTTGTTTTCACTGAAAATAACACACATGCAATGACACTGGTGGATCCATAGGTGGATTATGAAATGAACACACCCGCAATGACACTGGTGGATCCATAGGTGGTATGTGAGAAGAACACACATTTCAATGACTCTGGTTGTTGTTACTAAAAAGAACACACACATGTAATGACACTGGTGGATCCATAGGTGGTATGTGAAGAGAAAACACATGCAAAATGACTCTGGTTGTTGTTACTAAAAAGAACACACATGCAATGACACTAGTGGATCCATGGGTGGATTATGAAAAGAACGCACATGCAATGACACTCGTGGATCCATAGGTGGTATGTGAAAAGAACACACATTTCAATGACTCTGGTTGTTGTTACTAAAAAGAACACACATGCAATGACACTGGTGGATCCATCTGTGGTCTTTGTACAGAACACACATTTCAATGACACTGGTGGATCCATATGTGGTATGTGAAAACAACACACATGCATTGACAATGGTTGTTGTTAGTGAAAAGAAAGCACATGCAATGACACTGGTGGATCCATAGGTGGTATGTGAGAAGAACACACATGCAAAATGACTCTGGTTGTTACTAAAAAGAACACACATGCAATGACACTGGTGGATCCATGTGTGGTCTCTTTAGAGAACACATATTTCAATGACACTGGTGGATCCATATGTGGTATGTGAAAAGAACACACATGCAATGACTCTGGTTGTTGTTAGTGAAAAGAACACACATGCAATGACACTGGTGGATCCATAGGTGGTATGTGAGAAGAACACACATGCAAAATGACTCTGGTTGTTGTTACTAAAAAGAACACACATGCAATGACATTGGTGGATCCATGTGTGGTCTCTGTAGAGAACACACATTTCAATGACACTGGTGGATCCATATGAGGTATGTGAAAAGAACACACATGCAATGACTCTGGTTGTTGTTAGTGAAAAGAACACACATGCAATGACACTGGTGGATCCATAGGTGGTATATGAGAAGAACACACATTTCAATGACTCTTGTTGTTGTTACTAAAAAGAACACACATGCAATGACACTGGTGGATCCATGTGTAGTCTCTGTAGAGAACACACATTTCTATCACACTGGTGGATCCATATGTGGTATGTGAAAAGAACACACATGCAATGACTCTCGTTGTTGTTAGTGAAAAGAACACACATGCAATGACACTAGTGGATCCATAGGTGGTATGTGAAAAGAACACACATGCAATGACTCTGGTTGTTGTTAGTGAAAAGAACACACATGCAATGACACTGGTGGATCCATAGGTGGTATGTGAGAAGAACAAACATGCAAAATGACTCTGGTTGTTGTTACTAAAAAGAACACACATGCAATGACACTGGTGGATCCATAGGTGGATTATGAAATGAACACACCCGCAATGACACTGGTGGATCCATAGGTGGTATGAGAGAAGAACACACATTTCAATGACTCTGGTTGTTGTTACTAAAAAGAACACACATGTAATGACACTGGTGGATCCATAGGTGGTATATGAAGAGAAAACACATGCAAAATGACTCTGGTTGTGTTACTAAAAAGAACACACATGCAATGACACTAGTGGATCCATGGGTGGATTATGAAAAGAACGCACATGCAATGACACTCGTGGATCCATAGGTGGTATGTGAAAAGAACACACATTTCAATGACTCTGGTTGTTGTTACTAAAAAGAACACACATGCAATGACACTGGTGGATCCATGTGTGGTCTCTAAAGAGAGCACACATTTCAATGACTCTTGTTGTTGTTAGTAATAAGAACACACATGCAATGACACTGGTGGATCCATGTGTGGTCTTTGAAGAGAACACACATGCAATGACACTGGTTGTTGTTACTAAAAAGAACACACATCCAATGACACTGGTGGATCCATGTGTGGATTGTGAAAAGAGCACACATGCAATGACACTGGTGGATCCATATGTGGTATGTGAAAAGAACACACATGCAAAATGACTCTGGTTGTTGTTAGTGAAAAGAACACACATGCAATGACACTGGTGGATCCATAGTTGGTATGTTAAAAGAACACACAAGAAAAATGACTCTGGTTGTTGTTACTAAAAAGAACACACATGCAATGACACTAGTGGATCCATGGGTGGATCGTGAAAAGAGCACACATGCAATGACACTGGTGGATCCATGTGTGGCTTCTGAAGAGAACACACATGCAAAATGAGTCTGGTTGTTGTTACTAAAAAGAACACACATGCAATGACTCTGGTGGATCCATGGGTGGATTGTGAAAAGAACACACATGCAATGACACTTGTGGATCCATAGGTGGTATGTGAAAAGAACACACATGCAAAATGACTGGTTGTTGTTACTAAAAAGAACACACATGCAATGACACTAGTGGATCCATGTGTGGTCTCTGTAGACAACACACATTTCAATGACATTGGTGGATCCATATGTGATATGTGAAACGAACACACATGCAATGACTCTGGTTGTTGTTAGTGAAAAGAACACACGTGCAATGACACTAGTGGATCCATAGGTGGTATGTGAGAAGAACACACATGCAAAATGACTCTGGTTGTTGTTACTAAAAAGAACACACATGCAATGACACTGGTGGATCCATGGGTGGATTGTGAATAGAGCAAACATGCAATGACACTAGTGGATCCATGTGTAGTCTCTGAAGAGAACACACATGCAAAATGACTCTGGTTGTTGTTACTAAAAAGAACACACATGCAATGACTCTGGTGGATCCATGGGTGGATTGTGAAAAGAACACACATGCAATGACACTGGTGGATCCATAGGTGGTATGTGAAGAGAACACACATGCAAAATGACTCTGGTTGTTGTTACTAAAAAGAACACACATGCAATGACACTGGTGGATCCATGTGTGGTCTCTGTAGAGAACACACATTTCAATGACATTGGTGGATCCATATGTGGTATGTGAAAAGAACACACATGCAATGACTCTGGTTGTTGTTAGTGAAAAGAACACACATGCAATGACACTAGTGGATCCATAGGTGGTATGTGAAAAGAACACACATGCAATGACTCTTGTTGTTGTTAGTGAAAAGAACACACATGCAATGACACTGGTGGATCCATAGGTGGTATGTGAGAAGAACACACATGCAAAATGACTCTGGTTGTTGTTACTAAAAAGAACACACATGCAATGACACTGGTTGATCCATAGGTGGATTATGAAATGAACACACCCGCAATGACACTGGTGGATCCATAGGTGGTATGTGAGAAGAACACACATTTCAATGACTCTGGTTGTTGTTACTAAAAAGAACACACTTGTAATGACACTGGTGGATCCATAGGTGGTATATGAAGAGAAAACACATGCAAAATGACTCTGATTGTTGTTACTAAAAAGAACACACATGCAATGACACTAGTGGATCCATGGGTGGATTATGAAAAGAACGCACATGCAATGACACTCGTGGATCCATAGGTGGTATGTGAAAAGAACACACATTTCAATGACTCTGGTTGTTGTTACTAAAAAGAACACACATGCAATGACACTGGTGGATCCATGTGTGGTCTCTAAAGAGAGCACACATTTCAATGACTCTTGTTGTTGTTAGTAATAAGAACACACATGCAATGACACTGGTGGATCCATGTGTGGTCTTTGAAGAGAACACACATGCAATGACACTGGTTGTTGTTACTAAAAAGAACACACATCCAATGACACTGGTGGATCCATGTGTGGATTGTGAAAAGAGCACACATGCAATGACACTGGTGGATCCATATGTGGTATGTGAAAAGAACACACATGCAAAATGACTCTGGTTGTTGTTAGTGAAAAGAACACACATGCAATGACACTGGTGGATCCATAGGTGGTATGTTAAAAGAACACACAAGAAAAATGACTCTGGTTGTTGTTACTAAAAAGAACACACATGCAATGACACTAGTGGATCCATGGGTGGATCGTGAAAAGAGCACACATGCAATGACACTGGTGGATCCATGTGTGGCTTCTGAAGAGAACACACATGCAAAATGAGTCTGGTTGTTGTTACTAAAAAGAACACACATGCAATGACTCTGGTGGATCCATGGGTGGATTGTGAAAAGAACACACATGCAATGACACTTGTGGATCCATAGGTGGTATGTGAAAAGAACACACATGCAAAATGACTGGTTGTTGTTACTAAAAAGAACACACATGCAATGACACTGGTGGATCCATGTGTGGTCTCTGTAGAGAACACACATTTCAATGACATTGGTGGATCCATATGTGATATGTGAAAGGAACACACATGCAATGACTCTGGTTGTTGTTACTGAAAAGAACACACGTGCAATGACACTAGTGGATCCATAGGTGGTATGTGAGAAGAACACACATGCAAAATGACTCTGGTTGTTGTTACTAAAAAG
Source organism: Avena insularis (assembly GCA_023614405.1). Classification (NCBI taxonomy): domain Eukaryota; kingdom Viridiplantae; phylum Streptophyta; class Magnoliopsida; order Poales; family Poaceae; genus Avena; species Avena insularis. The sequence goes on from CM042692.1 coordinate 109,676,342, forward strand.
AACACACATGCAATGACACTGGTGGATCCATGGGTGGATTTTGAATAGAGCAAACATGCAATGACACTAGTGGATCCATGTGGGGTCTCTGAAGAGAACACACATGCAAAATAACTCTGGTTGTTGTTACTAAAAAGAACACACATGCAATGACTCTGGTGGATCCATGGGTGGATTGGGAAAAGAACACACATGCAATGACACTGGTGGATCCATAGGATGTATGTGAAGAGAACACACATGCAAAATGACTCTGGTTGTTGTTACTAAAAAGAACACACATGCAATGACACTGGTGGATCCATGTGTGGTCTCTGTAGAGAACACACATTTCAATGACATTGGTGGATCCATATGTGGTATGTGAAAAGAACACACATGCAATGACTCTGGTTGTTGTTAGTGAAAAGAACACACATGCAATGACACTAGTGGATCCATAGGTGGTATGTGAAAAGAACACACATGCAATGACTCTGGTTGTTGTTAGTGAAAAGAACACACATGCAATGACACTGGTGGATCCATAGGTGGTATGTGAGAAGAACACACATGCAAAATGACTCTGGTTGTTGTTACTAAAAAGAACACACATGCAATGACACTGGTTGATCCATAGGTGGATTATGAAATGAACACACCCGCAATGACATTGGTGGATCCATAGGTGGTATGTGAGAAGAACACACATTTCAATGACTCTGGTTGTTGTTACTAAAAAGAACACACATGTAATGACACTGGTGGATCCATAGGTGGTATGTTAAAAGAACACACAAGAAAAATGACTCTGGTTGTTGTTACTAAAAAGAACACACATGCAATGACACTAGTGGATCCATTGGTGGATTGTGAAAAGAGCACACATGCAATGACACTAGTGGATCCATGTGTGGCTTCTGAAGAGAACACACATGCAAAATGAGTCTGGTTGTTGTTACTAAAAAGAACACACATGCAATGACTCTGGTGGATCCATGGGTGGATTGTGAAAAGAACACACATGCAATGACACTTGTGGATCCATAGGTGGTATGTGAAAAGAACACACAAGCAAAATGACTGGTTGTTGTTACTAAAAAGAACACACATGCAATGACACTGGTGGATCCATGTGTGGTCTCTGTAGAGAACACACATTTCAATGACATTGGTGGATCCATATGTGATATGTGAAAAGAACACACATGCAATGACTCTGGTTGTTGTTACTGAAAAGAACACACGTGCAATGACACTAGTGGATCCATAGGTGGTATGTGAGAAGAACACACATGCAAAATGACTCTGGTTGTTGTTACTAAAAAGAACACACATGCAATGACACTGGTGGATCCATGGGTGGATTGTGAATAGAGCAAACATGCAATGACACTAGTGGATCCATGTGTGGTCTCTGAAGAGAACACACATGCAAAATGACTCTGGTTGTTGTTACTAAAAAGAACACACATGCAATGACTCTGGTGGATCCATGGGTGGATTGTGAAAAGAACACACATGCAATGACAATGGTGGATCCATAGGTGGTATGTGAAGATAACACACATGCAAAATGACTCTGGTTGTTGTTACTAAAAAGAACACACATGCAATGACACTGGTGGATCCATGTGTGGTCTCTGTAGAGAACACAAATTTCAATGACACTGGTGGATCCATATGTGGTATGTGAAAAGAACACACATGCAATGACTCTGGTTGTTGTTAGTGAAAAGAACACACATGCAATGACACTAGTGGATCCATAGGTGGTATGTGAAAAGAACACACATGCAATGACTCTGGTTGTTGTTAGTGAAAAGAACACACATGCAATTACACTGGTGGATCCATAGGTGGTATGTGAGAAGAACACACATGCAAAATGACTCTGGTTGTTGTTACTAAAAAGAACACACATGCAATGACACTGGTTGATCCATAGGTGGATTATGAAATGAACACACCCGCAATGACACTGGTGGATCCATAGGTGGTATGTGAGAAGAACACACATTTCAATGACTCTGGTTGTTGTTACTAAAAAGAACACACATGTAATGACACTGGTGGATCCATAGGTGGTATGTGAAGAGAAAACACCTGCAAAATGACTCTGGTTGTTGTTACTAAAAAGAACACACATGCAATGACACTAGTGGATCCATGGGTGGATTATGAAAAGAACGCACATGCAATGACCCTGGTAGATCCATAGGTGGTATGTGAAAAGAACACACATGCAAAATGACTCTTGTTGTTGTTACTAAAAAGAACACTCATGCAATGACACTGGTGGATCCATGTGTGGTATTTGTAGAGAACACACATTTCAATGACAATGGTGGATCCATATGTGATATGTGAAAACAACACACATGCAATGACAATGGTTGTTCTTAGTGAAAAGAACGCACATGCAATGACACTGGTGGATCCATAGGTGGTATGTGAGAAGAACACACATGCAAAATGACTCTGGTTGTTACTAAAAAGAACACACATGCAATGACACTAGTGGATCCATGTGTGGTATCTATAGAGAACACATATTTCATTGACACTGATGGATCCATATGTGGTATGTGAAAAGAACACACACGCAATGACTCTGGTTGTTGTTAGTGAAAAGAACAAACATGCAATGACACTAGTGGATCCATAGGTGCTATGTGAAAATAACACACATGCAATGACTCTGGTTGTTGTTAGTGAAAAGAACACACATGCAATGACACAAGTGGATCCATAGGTGGTATGTGAAATTAACACACATGCAAAATGACGCTGGTTGTTGTTACTAAAAAGAACACACATGCAATGACACTGGTGGATCCATGTGTGGTCTTCGTATAGAACACACATTTCAATGACACTGGTGGATCCATATGTGCTATGTGAAAACAACACACATGCAATGACAATGGTTGTTGTTAGTGAAAAGAACGCACATGCAATGACACTGGTGGATCCATAGGTGGTATGTGAGAAGAACACACATGCAAAATGACTCTGGTTGTTGTTACAAAAAAGAACACATATGCAATGACACTGGTGGATCCATGTGTGGTCTCTATAGAGAACACATATTTCAATGACACTGATGGATCCATATGTGGTATGTGAAAAGAACACACATGCAATGACTCTGGTTGTTGTTAGTGAAAAGAACAAACATGCAATGACAGTAGTGGATTCATATGTGGTATGTGAAAATAACACACATGCAGTGACTCTGGTTGTTGTTAGTGAAAAGAACACACATGCAATGACACTGGTGGATCCATGGGTGGATTGTGAAAAGAACGCACATGCAATGACACTGGTGGATCCATAGGTGGTATGTGAAATGAACACACATGCAAAATGACTCTGGTTGTTACTAAAAAAAACACACATGCAATGACACTGGTGGATCCATGTGTGGTCTCTGTAGAGAACACACATTTCAATGACACTGGTGGATCCATATGTGGTATGTATAAAGAACACACATGCAATGATAATGGTTGTTGTTAGTGAAAATAACGGACATGCAATGACTGGTGGATCCATAGGTGGTATGTGAGAAGAACACCCATGCAAAATGACTCTGGTTGTTGTTACTAAATAGAACACACATGTGATGACACTGGTGGATCCATGTGTGGTCTCTGTAGAGAGCACACATTTCAATGACACTGGTGGATCCATAGGTGGTATGTGAAAAGAACACACATGCAAAATGACTCTGGTTGTTGTTACTAAAAAGAACACACATGCAATGACACTGGTGGATCCATGGGTGGATTGTGAAAACAGCACACATGCAATGACACTGGTGGATCCATGTGTGGTCTCTGAAGAGAACACACATGCAAAATCACTCTGGTTGTTGTTACTAAAAGAACACACATGCAATGACTCTGGTGGATCCATGGGTGGATTGTGAAAAGAACACACATGCAATGACACTGGTGGATCCATAGGTGGTATGTGAAAAGAACACACATGCAAAATGACTGGTTGTTGTTACTAAAAACAACACACATGCAATCACACTGGTGGATCCATGTGTGGTCTCTGTAGAGAACACACATTTCAATGACACTAGTGGATCCATATGTGGTATGTGAAAAGAACACACATGCAATGACTCTATTTGTTGTTAGTGAAAAGAACACACATGCAATGACACTGGTGGATCCATAGGTGGTATGTGAGAAGAACACACATGCAAAATGACTCTAGCTGTTGTTCCTAAAAAGAACACACATGCAATGACACTGGTGGATCCATGTGTGGTCTTTGTAGAGAACACACATTTCAATGACACTGGTGGATCCATATGCGGTATGTGAAAAGAACACACATGCAATGACTCTGGTTGTTGTTAGTGAAAAGAACACACATGCAATGACACTGGTGGATCCATAGGTGGTATATGAGAAGAACACACATTTCAATTACTCTTGTTGTTGTTACTAAAAAGAACACACATGCAATGACACTGGTGGATCCATGTGTGGTCTCTGTAGAGAACACACATTTCAATCACACTGATGGATCCATATGTGGTATATGAAAAGAACACACATGCAATGACTCCGGTTGTTGTTAGTGAAAACAACACACATGTGATGACACTGGTGGATCCATGTGTGGTCTCTAAAGATAGCACACATTTCAATCACACTGGTGGATCCATATGTGGTATGTGAAAAGAACACACAGGCAATTACTCTGGTTGTTGTTAGTGAAAAGAACACACATGCGATGACACTGGTGGATCCATGTTTGGTCTCTGAAGAGAGCACACATTTCAATGACTCTTGTTGTTGTTAGTAAAAATAACACACATGCAATGACACTGGTGGATCCATGTGTGGTCTCTAAAGAGAACACACATGCAATGACACTAGTTGTTGTTACTAAAATGAACACACATCCAATGACACTGGTGGATCCATGTGTGGATTGTGAAAAGAGCACACATGCAATGACACTAGTGGATCCATATGTGGTATGTGAAAAGAACACACATGCAAAATGACTATGGTTGTTGTTAGTGAAAAGAACACACATGCAATGACACTAGTGGATCAATAGGTGGTATGTGAAAAGAACACACATGCAAAATGACTCTGGTTGTTGTTAATAAAAAGAACACACATGCAATGACACTGGTGGATCCATGGGTGGATTGTTAAAAGAGCACACATGCAATGACACTGGTGGATCCATGTGTGGTCTCTGAAGAGAACACACATCCAAAATGACTCTGGTTGTTGTTACAAAAAAGAACACACATGCAATGACTCTGGTGGATCCATGGGTGGATTGTGAAAAGAACACACATGCAATGACACTAGTGGATCCATGGGTGGTATGTGAAAAGAACACACATGCAAAATGACTCTGGTTGTTGTTACTAAAAAGAACACACATGCAATGACACTAGTGGATCCATGGGTGGATTGTGAAAAGAGCACACATGCAATGACACTGGTGGATCCATGTGTGGTCTCTGAAGAGAACACACAGGCAAAATCACGCTGGTTGTTGTTACTAAAAACAACACACATGCAATGACTCTGGTGGATCCATGGGTGGATTGTGAAAAGAACACACATGCAATGACACTGGTGGATCCATAGGTGGTATGTGAAAAGAACACACATGAAAAATGACTAGTTGTTGTTACTAAAAAGAACGCACATGCAATGACACTGGTGGATCCATGTGTGGTCTCTGTAGAGAACACACATTTCAATGACACTAGTGGATCCATATGTGGTATGTGAAAAGAACACACATGCAATGACTCTATTTGTTGTTAGTGAAAAGAACACACATGCAATGACACTGGTGGATCCATAGGTGGTATGTGAGAAGAACACACATGCAAAATGACTCTGGCTGTTGTTCCTAAAAAGAACACACATGCAATGATACTGGTGGATCCAGGTCTTTGTAGAGAAAACACATTTCAATGACACTGGTGGATCCATATGTGGTATGTGAAAAGAACACACATGCAATGACTCTGGTTGTTGTTAGTGAAAAGAACACACATGCAATTACACTGGTGGATCCATAGGTGGTATATGAGAAGAACACACATTTCAATGACTCTTGTTGTTGTTACTAAAAAAGAACACACATGCAATGACACTGGTGGATCCATGTGTGGTCTCTATAGAGAACACACATTTCAATCACACTGATGGATCCATATGTGGTATATGAAAAGAACACACATGCAATGACTCCGGTTGTTGTTAGTGAAAAGAACACACATGTGATGACACTGGTGGATCCATGTGTGGTCTCTAAAGATAGCACACATTTCAATCACACTGGTGGATCCATATGTGGTATGTGAAAAGAACACACATGTAATGACTCTGGTTGTTGTTAGTGAAATGAACACACATGCGATGACACTGGTGGATCCATGTGTGGTCTCTGAAGAGAGCACACATTTCAATGACTCTTGTTGTTGTTAGTAAAAAGAACACACATGCAATGACACTGGTGGATCCATGTGTAGTCTCTGAAGAGAACACACATGCAATGACACTGGTTGTTGTTACTAAAATGAACAGACATCCAATGACACTGGTGGATCCATGTGTGGATTGTGAAAAGAGCACACATGCAATGACACTGGTGGATCCATATGTGGTATGTGAAAAGAACACACATGCAAAATGACTCTGGTTGTTGTTAGTGAAAAGAACACACATGCAATGACACTGGTGGATCAATAGGTGGTATGTGAAAAGAACACACATGCAAAATGACTCTGGTTGTTGTTACTAAAAAGAACACACATGCAATGACACTAGTGGATCCATGGGTGGATTGTGAAAAGAGCACACACGCAATGACACTGGTGGATCCATGTGTGGTCTCTAAAGAGAACACACATCCAAAATGACTCTAGTTGTTGTTACTAAAAAGAACACACATGCAATGACTTTGGTGGATCCATGGGTGGATTGTGAAAAGAACACACATGCAATAACACTGGTGGATCCATAGGTGGTATTTGAAAAGAACACACATGCAAAATGACTCTGGTTGTTGTTACTAAAAAGAACACACATGCAATGACACTGGTGGATCCATGGGTGGATTGTGAAAACAGCACACATGCAATGACACTGGTGGATCCATGTGTGGTCTCTGAAGAGAACACACATGCAAAATCACTCTGGTTGTTGTTACTAAAACAACACACATGCAATGACTCTGGTGGGTCCATGGGTGGATTGTGAAAAGAACACACATGCAATGACACTGGTGGATCCATTGGTGGTATGTGAAAAGAACACACATGCAAAATGACTGGTTGTTGTTACTAAAAACAACACACATGCAATCACACTGGTGGATCCATGTGTGGTCTCTGTAGAGAACACACATTTCAATGACACTAGTGGATCCATATGTGGTATGTGAAAAGAACACACATGCAATGACTCTATTTGTTGTTAGTGAAAAGAACACACATGCAATGACACTGGTGGATCCATAGGTGGTATGTGAGAAGAACACACATGCAAAATGACTCTAGCTGTTGTTCCTAAAAAGAACACACATGCAATGACACTGGTGGATCCATGTGTGGTCTTTGTAGAGAACACACATTTCAATGACACTGGTGGATCCATATGCGGTATGTGAAAAGAACACACATGCAATGACTCTGGTTGTTGTTAGTGAAAAGAACACACATGCAATGACACTGGTGGATCCATAGGTGGTATATGAGAAGAACACACATTTCAATTACTCTTGTTGTTGTTACTAAAAAGAACACACATGCAATGACACTGGTGGATCCACGTGTGGTCTCTGTAGAGAACACACATTTCAATCACACTGATGGATCCATATGTGGTATATGAAAAGAACACACATGCAATGACTCCGGTTGTTGTTAGTGAAAAGAACACACATGTGATGACACTGGTGGATCCATGTGTGGTCTCTAAAGATAGCACACATTTCAATCACACTGGTGGATCCATATGTGGTATGTGAAAAGAACACACAGGCAATGACTCTGGTTGTTGTTAGTGAAAAGAACACACATGCGATGACACTGGTGGATCCATGTTTGGTCTCTGAAGAGAGCACACATTTCAATGACTCTTGTTGTTGTTAGTAAAAAGAACACACATGCAATGACACTGGTGGATCCATGTGTGGTCTCTAAAGAGAACACACATGCAATGACACTAGTTGTTGTTACTAAAATGAACACACATCCAATGACACAGGTGGATCCATGTGTGGATTGTGAAAAGAGCACACATGCAATGACACTAGTGGATCCATATGTGGTATGTGAAAAGAACACACATGCAAAATGACTATGGTTGTTGTTAGTGAAAAGAACACACATGCAATGACACTAGTGGATCAATAGGTGGTATGTGAAAAGAACACACATGCAAAATGACTCTGGTTGTTGTTAATAAAAAGAACACACATGCAATGACACTGGTGGATCCATGGGTGGATTGTGAAAAGAGCACACATGCAATGACACTGGTGGATCCATGTGTGGTCTCTGAAGAGAACACACATCCAAAATGACTCTGGTTGTTGTTACAAAAAAGAACACACATGCAATGACTCTGGTGGATCCATGGGTGGATTGTGAAAAGAACACACATGCAATGACACTTGTGGATCCATGGGTGGTATGTGAAAAGAACACACATGCAAAATGACTCTGGTTGTTGTTACTAAAAAGAAAACACATGCAATGAACTAGTGGATCCATGGGTGGATTGTGAAAAGAGCACACATGCAATGACACTGGTGGATCCATGTGTGGTCTCTGAAGAGAACACACAGGCAAAATCACTCTGGTTGTTGTTACTAAAAACAACACACATGCAATGACTCTGGTGGATCCATGGGTGGATTGTGAAAAGAACACACATGCAATGACACTGGTGGATCCATAGGTGGTATGTGAAAAGAACACACATGAAAAATGACTAGTTGTTGTTACTAAAAAGAACGCACATGCAATGACACTGGTGGATCCATGTGTGGTCTCTGTAGAGAACACACATTTCAATGACACTAGTGGATCCATATGTGGTATGTGAAAAGAACACACATGCAATGACTCTATTTGTTGTTAGTGAAAAGAACACACATGCAATGACACTGGTGGATCCATAGGTGGTATGTGATAAGAACACACATGCAAAATGACTCTGGCTGTTGTTCCTAAAAAGAACACACATGCAATGACACTGGTGGATCCAGGTCTTTGTAGAGAAAACACATTTCAATGACACTGGTGGATCCATATGTGGTATGTGAAAAGAACACACATGCAATGACTCTGGTTGTTGTTAGTGAAAAGAACACACATGCAATGACACTGGTGGATCCATAGGTGGTATATGAGAAGAACACACATTTCAATGACTCTTGTTGTTGTTACTAAAAAAGAACACACATGCAATGACACTGGTGGATCCATGTGTGGTCTCTATAGAGAACACACATTTCAATCACACTGATGGATCCATATGTGGTATATGAAAAGAACACACATGCAATGACTCCGGTTGTTGTTAGTGAAAAGAACACACATGTGATGACACTGGTGGATCCATGTGTGGTCTCTAAAGACAGCACACATTTCAATCACACTGGTGGATCCATATGTGGTATGTGAAAAGAACACACAGGCAATGACTCTGGTTGTTGTTAGTGAAAAGAACACACATGCGATGACACTGGTGGATCCATGTGTGGTCTCTGAAGAGAGCACACATTTCAATGACTCTTGTTGTTGTTAGTAAAAAGAACACACATGCAATGACACTGGTGGATCCATGTGTGGTCTCTAAAGAGAACACACATGCAATGACACTAGTTGTTGTTACTAAAATGAACACACATCCAATGACACTGGTGGATCCATGTGTGGATTGTGAAAAGAGCACACATGCAATGACACTAGTGGATCCATATGTGGTATGTGAAAAGAACACACATGCAAAATGACTATGGTTGTTGTTAGTGAAAAGAACACACATGCAATGACACTAGTGGATCAATAGGTGGTATGTGAAAAGAACACACATGCAAAATGACTCTGGTTGTTGTTAATAAAAAGAACACACATGCAATGACACTGGTGGATCCATGGGTGGATTGTGAAAAGAGCACACATGCAATGACACTGGTGGATCCATGTGTGGTCTCTGAAGAGAACACACATCCAAAATGACTCTGGTTGTTGTTACAAAAAAGAACACACATGCAATGACTCTGGTGGATCCATGGGTGGATTGTGAAAAGAACACACATGCAATGACACTGGTGGATCCATGGGTGGTATGTGAAAAGAACACACGTGCAAAATGACTCTGGTTGTTGTTACTAAAAAGAACACACATGCAATGACACTAGTGGATCCATGGGTGGATTGTGAAAAGAGCACACATGCAATGACATCAGGATCCATGTGGTCTCTGAAGAGAACACACAGGCAAAATCACTCTGGTTGTTGTTACTAAAAACAACACACATGCAATGACTCTGGTGGATCCATGGGTGGATTGTGAAAAGAACACACATGCAATGACACTGGTGGATCCATAGGTGGTATGTGAAAAGAACACACATGCAAAATGACTAGTTGTTGTTACTAAAAAGAACGCACATACAATGACACTGGTGGATCCATGTGTGGTCTCTGTAGAGAACACACATTTCAATGACACTAGTGGATCCATATGTGGTATGTGAAAAGAACACACATGCAATGACTCTATTTGTTGTTAGTGAAAAGAACACACATGCAATGACACTGGTGGATCCATAGGTGGTATGTGAGAAGAACACACATGCAAAATGACTCTGGCTGTTGTTCCTAAAAAGAACACACATCCAATGACACTGGTGGATCCAGGTCTTTGTAGAGAAGACACATTTCAATGACACTGGTGGATCCATATGTGGTATGTGAAAAGAACAAACATGCAATGACTCTGGTTGTTGTTAGTGAAAAGAACACACATGCAATGACACTGGTGGATCCATAGGTGGTATATGAGAAGAACACACATTTCAATGACTCTTGTTGTTGTTACTAAAAAAGAACACACATGCAATGACACTGGTGGATCCATGTGTGGTCTCTGTAGAGAACACACATTTCAATCACACTAATGGATCCATATGTGGTATGTTAAAAGAACACACATGCAATGACTCCGGTTGTTGTTAGTGAAAAGAACACACACGTGATGACACTGGTGGATCCATGTGTGGTCTTTGAACATAGCACACATTTCAAATCACACTGGTGGTTCCATGTGTGGTATGTGAAAAGAACACGCATGCAATGACTCTGGTTGTTGTCAGTGAAAAGAACACACATGCGATGACACTGGTGGATCCATGTGTGGTCTCTGAAGAGAGCACACATTTCAATGACTCTTGTTGTTGTTAGTAAAAAGAACACACATTCAATGACACTGGTGGATCCATGTGTGGTCTCTGAAGAGAACACACATGTAATGACACTAGTTGTTGTTACTAAAATGAACACACATCCAATGACACTTCACAATCCATGTGTGGATTGTGAAAAGAGCACACATGCAATGACACTGGTGGATCCATATGTGGTATGTGAAAAGAACACACATGCAAAATGACTCTGGTTGTTGTTAGTGAAAACAACACACATGCAATGACACTGGTGGATCCATAGGTGTTATGTGAAAAGAACACACATGCAAAATGACTCTGGTTGTTGTTACTAAAATGAACATACATGCAATGACTCTGGTGGATCCATGGGTGGATTGTGAAAAGAACACACATTCAATGACACTGGTGGATCCATAGGTGGTATGTGAAAAGAACACACATGCAAAATGACTCTGGTTGTTGTTACTAAAAAGAACACACATGCATTGACATTGGTGGATCCATGGGTGGATTGTGAAAAGAGCACACATGCAATGACACTGGTGGATCCATGTGTGGTCTCTGAAGAGAACACACATGCAAAATCACTCTGGTTGTTGTTCTAAAAATAACACACATGCAATGACTCTGGTGGATCCATGGGTGGATTGTGAAAAGAACACACATGCAATAACACTGGTGGATCCATAGGTGGTATGTGAAAGAAACACACATGCAAAATGACTGGTTGTTGTTACTAAAAAGAACACACATGCAATGACACTGGTGGATCCATGTGTGGTCTCTGTAGAGAACACACATATCAATGACACTAGTGGATCCATATGTGCTATGTCAAAAGAACACACATGCAATGACTCTAGTTGTTGTTAGTGAAAAGAACACACATGCAATGACACCGGTGGATCCATAGGTCGAATGTGAGAAGAACACACATGCAAAATGACTCTGGCTGTTGTTACTAAAAAGAACATACATGCAATGACACTGGTGGTTCCATGTGTGGTCTCTATAGAGAACACACATTTCAATGACACTGGTGGATCCATATGTGGTATGTGAAAAGAACACACATGCAATGACTCTATTTGTTGTTAGTGAAAAGAACACACATGCAATGACACTGGTGGTTCCATAGGTGGTATGTGAGAAGAACACACGTGCAAAATGACTCTGGATGTTGTTACTAAAAAGAACACACATGCAATGACACTGGTGGATCCATGTGTGGTCTGTGTAGAGAACACACTTTTCAATGACACTGGTGGATCCATATGTGGTATGTGAAAAGAACACACATGCAATGACTCTGGTTGTTGTTAGTGAAAAGAACACACATGCAATGACACTGGTGGATCCATAGGTGGTATATGAAAAGAACACAGATTTCAATGACTCTTGTTGTTGTTACTAAAAAGAACACACATGCAATGACATTGGTGGATCCATGTGTGGTCTCTGTACGTAACACACATTTCAATCACACTGATGGATCCATATGTGGTATGTGAAAAGAACACACATGCAATGACTCCGGTTGTTGTTAGTGAAAAGAACACACATGTGATGACCCTGGTGGATCCATGTGTGGTCTCTAAAGATGGCACACATTTCAATCACACTGGTGGATCCATATGTGGTATGTGAAAAGAACACACATGCAATGACTCTGGTTGTTGTTAGTGAAAAGAACACACATGCGATGACACTGGTGGATCAATGTGTGGTCTCTGAAGAGAGCACACATTTCAATGACTCTTGTTGTTGTTAGTAAAAAGAACACACATGCAATGACACTGGTGGATCCATGTGTGGTCTCTGAAGTGAACACACATGCAATGACACTGGTTGTTGTTACTAAAAAGAACACACATGCAATGACATTGGTGGATCCATGTGTGGTCTCTCTACAGAACACACATTTCAATCACATTGATGGATCCATATGTGGTATGTGAAAAGAACACCACATGCAATGACTCCGGTTGTTGTTAGTGAAAAGAACACACATGTGATGACACTGGTGGATCCATGTGTGGTCTCTAAAGATAGCACACATTTCAATCACACTGGTGGATCCATATGTGGTATGTGAAAAGAACACACATGCAATGACTCTGGTTGTTGTTAGTAAAAAGAACACACATGCAATGACACTGGTGGATCCATGTGTGGTCTCTGAAGAGAACACACATGCAATGACACTGGTTGTTGTTACTAAAATGAACACACATCCAATGACACTGGTGGATCTATGTGTGGATTGTGAAAAGAGCACACATGAAATGACACTGGTGGATCCATATGTGGTATGTGAAAAGAACACACATGCAAAATGACTCTGGTTGTTGTTAGTGAAAAGAACACACATGCAATAACACTGGTGGATCCATAGGTGGTATGTGAAAAGAACACACATGCAAAATGACTCTGGTTGTTGTTACTAAAAAGAACACACATGCAATGACACTGGTGGATCCATGGGTGAATTGCGAAAAGAGCACACATGCAATGACACTAGTGGATCCATGTGTGGTCTCTGAAGAGAACACACATGCAAAATGAGTCTGGTTCTTGTTACTAAAGAGAACACACATGCAATGACTCTGGTGGATCCATGGTTGGATTGTGAAAAGAACACACATGCAATGACACTGGTGGATCCATAGGTGGTATCTGAAAAGAACACACATGCAAAATGACTGGTTGTTGTTATTAAAAAGAACACACATGCAATGACACTGGTGGATCCATGGGTGGATTGTGAAAAGAGCACACATGCAATGACACTGGTGGATCCATGTGTGGTCTCTGAAGAGAACACACATGCAAAATGACTCTGGTTGTTGTTACTAAAAACAACCCACAAGCAATGACTCTGGTGGATCCATGGGTGGATTGTGAAAAGAACACACATTCAATGACATTGGTGGATCCATAGGTGGTATGTGAAAAGAACACACATGCAAAATGACTCTGGTTGTTGTTACTAAAAAGAACACACATGCAATGACACTGGTGGATCCATGGGTGGATTGTGAAAGAGCACACATGCAATGACATCAGGATCCATGTGTGTGGTCTCAAGAGAACACACATGCAAAATCACTCTGGTTGTTGTTACTAAAAAACACACATGGAATGATCGGGATCCCATCCATGGATTGTGGAAAGAACACACATGCAATGACACTGGTGGATCCATAGGTGGTATGTGAAAAGAACACACATGCAAAATGACTGGTTGTTGTTACTAAAAAGAACACACATGCAATGACACTGGTGGATCCATGTGTGGTCCCTGTAGAGAACACACATTTCAATGACACTAGTGGATCCATATGTGGTATGTCAAAAGAACACACATGCAATGACTCTAGTTGTTATTAGTGAAAATAACGCACATGCAATGACACCGGTGGATCCATAGGTGGTATGTGAGAAGAACACACATGCAAAATGACTCTGGCTGTTGTTACTAAAAAGAACACACATGCAATGACACTGGTGGTTCCATGTGTGGTCTCTATAGAGAACACACATTTCAATGACACTGGTGGATCCATATGTGGTATGTGAAAAGAACACACATGCAATGACTCTATTTGTTGTTAGTGAAAAGAACACACATGCAATGACACAGGTGGTTCCATAGGTGGTATATGAGAAGAACACACATGCAAAATGACTCTGGATGTTGTTACAAAAAAGAACACACATGCAATGACACTGGTGGATCCATGTGTGGTCTGTGTAGAGAACACACATTTCAATGACACTGGTGGATCCATATGTGGTATGTGAAAAGAACACACATGCAATGACTCTGGTTGTTAGTGAAAAGAACACACATGCAATGACACTGGTGGATCCATGTGTGGTATATGAGTAGAACACACATTTCAATGACACTTGTGGATCCATATGTGGTATGTGAAAAGAACACACATGCAATGACTCGGTTGTTGTTAGTAAAAGAACACACATGCAATGACACTGGTGGATCCATATGTGGTCTGTGAAGAGAACACACATGCAATGACTCGGGTTGTTGTTAGTGAAAAGAACACACATGTGATGACACTGGTGGATCCATGTGTGGATTGTGAAAAGAGCACACATGCAATGACACTGGTGGATCCATATGTGGTATGTGAAAAGAACACACATGCAAAATGACTCTGCTTGTTGTTACTAAAAAGAACACACATGCAATGACACTGGTGGATCCATGGGTGGTATGCGAAAATAGCACACATGCAATGGCACTGGTGGATCCATGTGTGGTCTCTGAAGAGAACACACATGCAATGACTCTGGTGGATCCATGGGTGGATTGTGAAAAGAACACACATGCAATGACACTGGTGGATCCATAGGTGGTATGTGAAAAGAACACACATGCAAAATGACTGGTTGTTGTTACTAAAAATAACACACATGTAATGACACTGGTGGACCCATGTGTGGTCTCTGTAGAGAACACACATTTCAATGACACTAGTGGATCCATATGTGGTATGTGAAAAGAACACACATGCAATGACTCTGGTTGTTGTTAGTAAAAAGAACACACATGCAATGACACTGGTGGATCCATGTGTGGTCTCTGAAGAGAACACACATGCAAAATGAGTCTGGTTGTTGTTACTAAAAAGAACACACATGCAATGACTCTGGTGGATCCATGGATGGATTGTGAAAAGAACACACATGCAATGACACTGGTGGATCCATAGGTGGTATGTGAAAAGAACACACATGCAAAATGACTCTGGTTGTTGTTACTAAAAAGAACACACATGCAATGACACTGGTGGATCCATGGGTGGATTGCGAAAAGAGCACACATGCAATGACACTGGTGGATCCATGTGTGGTCTCTGAAGAGAACACACATGCAAAATGACTCTGGTTGTTGTTACTAAAAAGAACACACATGCAATGACTCTGGTGGATCCATGGATGGATTGTGAAAAGAACACACATGCAATGACACTGGTGGATCCATAGGTGGTATGTGAAAAGAACACACATGCAAAATGACTCTGGTTGTTGTTACTAAAAAGAACACACATGAAATGACACTGGTGGATCCATGGGTGGATTGTGAAAGAAGCCACATGCAATGACACTGGTGGATCCATGTGTGGTCTCTGAAGAGAACACACATGCAAAATCACTCTGGTTGTTGTTACTAAAAACAACACACATGCAATGACTCTGGTGGATCCATGGGTGGTATGTGAAAAGAACACACATGCAAAATGACTGGTTGTTGTTACTAAAAATAACACACTTGCAATGACACTGGTGGACCCATGTGTGGTCTCTGTAGAGAACACACATTTCAATGACACTAGTGGATCCATATGTGGTATGTCAAAAGAACACACATGGTATGACTCTAGTTGTTGTTTGTGAAAAGAACACACATGCAATGACACGGGTGGATCCATAGGTGGTATGTGAGAAGAACACACATGCAAAATGACTCTGGCTGTTGTTACTAAAAAGAACACACATCCAATGACACTGGTGGATCCATGTGTGGTCTCTATAGAGAACACACATTTCAATGACACTGGTGGATCCATATGTGGTATGTGAAAAGAACACACATGCAATGACTCTATTTGTTGTTAGTGAAAAGAACACACATGCAATGACACTGGTGCTTCCATAGGTGGTCTCTGAAGAGAGCACACATTTCAATGACTCTTGTTGTTGTTAGTAAAAAGAACACACATGCAATGACACTGGTTGTTGTTACTAAAATGAACACATATCCAATGACACTGGTGGATCCATGTCTGGATTGTGAAAAGAGCACACATGCAATGACACTGGTGGATCCATATGTGGTATGTGAAAAGAACACACATGCAAAATGACTCTGGTAGTTGTTAGTGAATAGAACAGACATGCAATAACACTAGTGGATCCATAGGTGGTATGTGAAAAGAACACACATGCAAAATGACTCTGGTTGTTGTTACTAAAAAGAACACACATGCAATGACACTGGTGGATCCATGGGTGGATTGCGAAAAGAGCACACATGCAATGACATCAGGATCCATGTGTGGTCTCTGAAGAGAACACACATGCAAAATGACTCTGGTTGTTGTTACTAAAAAGAACACACATGCAATGACTCTGGTGGATCCATGGGTGGATTGTGAAAAGAACACACATGCAATGACACTGGTGGATCCATAGGTGGTATGTGAAAAGAACACACATGCAAAATGACTGGTTGTTGTTACTAAAAATAACACACATGTAATGACACTGGTGGACCCATGTGTGGTCTCTGTAGAGAACACACATTTCAATGACACTAGTGGATCCATATGTGGTATGTCAAAAGAACACACATGCCATGACTCTAGTTGTTGTTTGTGAAAAGAACACACATCCAATGACACTGGTGGATCCATGTGTGGTCTCTATAGAGAACACACATTTCAATGACACCGGTGGATCCATATGTGGTATGTGAAAAGAACACACATGCAATGACTCTATTTGTTGTTAGTGAAAAGAACACACATGCAATGACACAGGTGGTTCCATAGGTGGTATGTGAGAAGAACACACATGCAAAATGACTCTGGTTGTTGTTACTAAAAAGAACACACATGCAATGACACTGGTGGATCCATGGGTGGATTGTGAAAAGAGCACACATGCAATGACACTGGTGGATCCATGTGTGGTCTCTGAAGAGAACACACATGCAAAATCACTCTGGTTGTTGTTACTAAAAACAACCCACAAGCAATGACTCTGGTGGATCCATGGGTGGATTGTGAAAAGAGCACACATGCAATGACACTGGTGGATTCATGTGTGGTCTCTAAAGAGAACACACATCCAAAATGACTCTAGTTGTTGTTACTAAAAAGAACACACATGCAATGACTCTGGTGGATCCATGGGTGGATTGTGAAAAGAACACACATGCAATGACACTGGTGGATCCATAGGTGGTATGTGAAAAGAACACACATGCAAAATGACTCTGGTTGTTGTTACTAAAAAGAACACACATGCAATGACACTGGTGGATCCATGGGTGGATTGTGAAAAGAGCACACATGCAATGACACTGGTGGATCCATGTGTGGTCTGTGAAGACAACACACATGCAAAATCACTCTAGTTGTTGTTACTAAAAACAACCCACATGCAATGACTCTGGTGGATCCATGGGTGGATTGTGAAAAGAACACACATGCAATGACACTGGTGGATCCATAGGTGGTATGTGAAAAGAACACACATGCAAAATGACTGGTTGTTGTTACTAAAAAGAACACACATGCAATGACACTGGTGGATCCATGTGTGGTCTCTGTAGAGAACACACATTTCAATGACACTAGTGGATCCATATGTGGTATGTCAGAAGAACACACATGCAATGACTCTAGTTGTTGTTAGTGAAAAGAACACACGTGCAATGACACTGGTGGATCCATAGGTGGTATGTGAGAAGAACACACATGCAAAATGACTCTGGCTGTTGTTACGAAAAAGAACACACATGCAATGACACTGGTGGATCCATGTGTGGTCTCTATAGAGAACACACATGCAAAATGACACTGGTGGATCCATATGTGGTATGTGAAAAGAACACACATGCAATGACTCTATTTGTTGTTAGTGAAAAGAACACACATGCAATGACACTGGTGGTTCCAAAGGTGGTCTCTGAAGAGAGCACACATTTCAATGACTCTTGTTGTTGTTAGTAAAAAGAACACACATGCAATGACACTGGTGGATCCATGTGTGGTCTCTGAACAGAACACACATGCAATGACACTGGTTGTTGTTACTAAAATGAACACACATCTAATGACACTGGTGGATCCATGTGTGGATTGTGAAAAGAGCACACATGCAATGACACTGGTGGATCCATATGTGGTATGTGAAAAGAACACGCATGCAAAATGACTCTGGTTGTTGTTAGTGAAAAGAACAGACATGCAATAACACTGATTGATCCATAGGTGGTATGTGAAAAGAACACACATGCAAAATGACTCTGGTTGTTGTTACTAAAAAGAACACACATGCAATGACACTGGTGGATCCATGGGTGGATTGCGAAAAGAGCACACATGCAATGATACTGGTGGATCCATGTGTGGTCTCTGAAGAGAACACACATGCAAAATTACTCTGGTTGTTGTTACTAAAAAGAACACACATGCAATGACTCTGGTGAATCCATGGATGGATTGTGAAAATAACACACATGCAATGACACTGGTGGATCCATAGGTGGTATGTGAAAAGAACACACATGCAAAATGACTCTGGTTGTTGTTACTAAAAAGAACACACATGCAATGACACTGGTGGATCCATGTTTGGTCTCTGTAGAGAACACACATTTCAATGACACTGGTGGATCCATATGTGGTATGTGAAAAGAACACACATGCAATGACTCTATTTGTTGTTAGTGAAAAGAACACACATGCAATGACACAGGTGGTTCCATAGGTGGTATGTGAGAAGAACACACATGCAAAATGACTCTGATTGTTGTTACTAAAAATAACACACATGCAATGACACTGGTGGATCCACGGGTGGATTGTGAAAAGAGCACACATGCAATGACACTGGTGGATCCATGTGTGGTCTCTGAAGAGAACACACATGCAAAATGACTCTGGTTGTTGTTACTAAAAAGAACACACATGCAATGACTCTGGTGGATCCATGGGTGGATTGTGAAAGGAACACACATGCAATGACACTGGTGGATCCATAGGTGGTATGTGAAAAGAACACACTTGCAAAATGACTCGGGCTGTTGTTACTAAAAAGAACACACATTCAATGACACTGGTGGATCCATGGGTGGATTGTGAAAAGAACACACATGCAATGACACTGGTGGATCCATAGGTGGTATGTGAAAAGAACACACATGCAAAATGACTCTGGTTGTTGTTACTAAAAAGAACACACATGCAATGACACTGGTGGATCCATGGGTGGATTGTGAAAAGAGCACACATGCAATGACACTGGTGGATCCATGTGTGGTCTCTGAAGACAACACACATGCAAAATCACTCTAGTTGTTGTTACTAAAAACAACCCACATGCAATGACTCTGGTGGTTCCATGGGTGGATTGTGAAAAGAACACACATGCAATGACACTGGTGGATCCATAGGTGGTATGTGAAAAGAACACACATGCAAAATGACTGGTTGTCGTTACTAAAAAGAACACACATGCAATGACACTGGTTGATCCATGTGTGGTCTCTGTAGAGAACACACATTTCAATGACACTAGTGGATCCATATGTGGTATGTCAGAAGAACACACATGTAGTGACTCTAGTTGTTGTTAGTGAAAAGAACACACGTGCAATGACACTGGTGGATCCATAGGTGGTATGTGAGAAGAACACACATGCAAAATGACTCTGGCTGTTGTTATGAAAAAGAACACACATGCAATGACACTGGTGGATCCATGTGTGGTCTCTATAGAGAACACACATGCAAAATGACACTGGTGGATCCATATGTGGTATGTGAAAAGAACACACATGCAATGACTCTATTTGTTGTTAGTGAAAAGAACACACATGCAATGACACTGGTGGTTCCATAGGTGGTCTCTGAAGAGAGCACACATTTCAATGACTCTTGTTGTTGTTAGTAAAAAGAACACACATGCAATGACACTGGTGGATCCATGTGTGGTCTCTGAACAGAACACACATGCAATGACACTGGTTGTTGTTACTAAAATGAACACACATCCAATGACACTGGTGGATCCATGTGTGGATTGTGAAAAGAGCACACATGCAATGACACTGGTGGATCCATATGTGGTATGTGAAAAGAACACGCATGCAAAATGACTCTGGTTGTTGTTAGTGAAAAGAACAGACATGCAATAACACTGGTGGATCCATAGGTGGTATGTGAAAAGAACACACATGCAAAATGACTCTGGTTGTTGTTACTAAAAAGAACACACATGCAATGACACTGGTGGATCCATGGGTGGATTGCGAAAAGAGCACACATGCAATGACACTGGTGGATCCATGTGTGGTCTCTGAAGAGAACACACATGCAAAATGACTCTGGTTATTGTTACTAAAAAGAACACACATGCAATGACTCTGGTGGATCCATGGATGGATTGTGAAAAGAACACACATGCAATGACACTGGTGGATCCATAGGTGGTATCTGAAAAGAACACACATGCAAAATGACTCTGGTTGTTGTTACTAAAAAGAACACACATGCAATGACACTGGTGGATCCATGGGTGGATTGTGAAAAGAGCACACATGCAATGACACTAGTGGATCCATGTGTGGTCTCTAAAGAGAACACACATGCAAAATGACTCTGGTTGTTGTTACTAAAAAGAACATACATGCAATGACTCTGGTGGATCCATGGGTGGATTGTGAAAAGAACACACATGCAATGACACTGGTGGATCCATAGGTGGTATGTGAAAACAACACACATGCAAAATGACTGGTTGTCGTTACTAAAAAGAACACACATGCAATGACACTGGTGGATCCATGTGTGGTCCCTATAGAGAACACACATTTCAATGACACTAGTGGATCCATATGTGGTATGTCAAAAGAACACACATGCAATGACTCTAGTTGTTATTAGTGAAAAGAACACACATGCAATGACACCGGTGGATCCATAGGTGGTATGTGAGAAGAACACACATGGAAAATGACTCTGGCTGTTGTTACTAAAAAGAACACACATCCAATGACACTGGTGGATCCATGTGTGGTCTCTATAGAGAACACACATTTCAATGACACTGGTGGATCCATATGTGGTATGTGAAAAGAACACACATGCAATGACTCTATTTGTTGTTAGTGAAAAGAACACACATGCAATGACACTGGTGGTTCCATAGGTGGTCTCTGAAGAGAGCACACATTTCAATGACTCTTGTTGTTGTTAGTAGAAAGAACACACATGCAATGACACTGGTGGATCCATGTGTGGTCTCTGAAGAGAACACATATGCAATGACACTGGTTGTTGTTACTAAAAAGAACACACATCCAATGACACTGGTGGATCCATGTGTGGATTGTGAAAAGAGCACACATGCAATGACACTGGTGGATCCATATGTGGTATGTGAAAAGAACACACATGCAAAATGACTCTTGTTGTTGTTAGTGAAAAGAACACACATGCATTGACACTGGTGGATCCATAGGTGTTATGTGAAAAGAACACACATGCAAAATGACTCTGGTTGTTGTTACTAAAAAGAACACACATGCAATGACACTGGTGGATCCATGGGTGGATTGTGAAAAGAGCACACATGCAATGACACTGGTGGATCCATGTGTGGTCTCTAAAGAGAACACACATGCAAAATGACTCTGGTTGTTGTTACTAAA
This sequence comes from Avena insularis, assembly GCA_023614405.1. Taxonomy (NCBI): domain Eukaryota; kingdom Viridiplantae; phylum Streptophyta; class Magnoliopsida; order Poales; family Poaceae; genus Avena; species Avena insularis. Next base: position 109,699,257 of record CM042692.1, read on the forward strand.
AAGAACATACATGCAATGACTCTGGTGGATCCATGGGTGGATTGTGAAAAGAACACACATTCAATGACACTGGTGGATCCATAGGTGGTATGTGAAAAGAACACACATGCAAAATGACTCTGGTTGTTGTTACTAAAAAGAACACACATGCAATGACACTGGTGGATCCATGGGTGGATTGTGAAAATAGCACACACGCAATGACACTGGTGAATCCATGTGTGGTCTCTGAAGAGAACACACATGCAAAATCACTCTGGTTGTTGTTACTAAAAACAACACACATGCAATGACTCTGGTGGATCCATGGGTGGATTGTGAAAAGAACACACATGCAATGACACTGGTGGATCCATAGGTGGTATGTGAAAACAACACACATGCAAAATGACTGGTTGTCGTTACTAAAAAGAACACACATGCAATGACAATGGTGGATCCATGTGTGGTCCCTATAGAGAACACACATTTCAATGACACTAGTGGATCCATATGTGGTATGTCAAAAGAACACACATGCAATGACTCTAGTTGTTATTAGTGAAAAGAACACACATGCAATGACACCGGTGGATCCATAGGTGGTATGTGAGAAGAACACACATGGAAAATGACTCTGGCTGTTGTTACTAAAAAGAACACACATGCAATGACACTGGTGGTTCCATGTGTGGTCTCTATAGAGAACACACATTTCAATGACACTGGTGGATCCATATGTGGTATGTGAAAAGAACACACATGGAATGACTCTATTTGTTGTTAGTGAAAAGAACACACATGCAATGACACAGGTGGTTCCATAGGTGGTATGTGAGAAGAACACACATGCAAAATGACTCTGGATGTTGTTACTAAAAAGAACACACATGCAATGACACTGGTGGATCCATGTGTGGTCTGTGTAGAGAACACACATTTCAATGACACTGGTGGATCCATATGTGGTATGTGAAAAGAACACACATGCAATGACTCTGGTTGTTAGTGAAAAGAACACACATGCAATGACACTGGTGGATCCATAGGTGGTATATGAGAAGAACACACATTTCAATGACTCTTGTTGTTGTTACTAAAAAGAACACACATGCAATGACATTGGTGGATCCATGTGTGGTCTCTCTAGAGAACACACATTTCAATCACACTGATGGATCCATATGTGGTATGTGAAAAGAACACCACATGCAATGACTCCGGTTGTTGTTAGTGAAAAGAACACACATATGATGACACTGGTGGATCCATGTGTGGTCTCTAAGGATAGCACACATTTCAATCACACTAGTGGATCCATATGTGGTATGTGAAAAGAACACACATGCAATGACTCTGGTTGTTGTTAGTAAAAAGAACACACATGCAATGACACTGGTGGATCCATGTGTGGTCTCTGAAGAGAACACACATGCAATGACACTGGTTGTTGTTACTAAAATGAACACACATCCAATGACACTGGTGGATCCATGTGTGGATTGTGAAAAGAGTACACATGCAATGACACTGGTGGATCCATATGTGGTATGTGAAAAGAACACACATGCAAAATGACTCTGCTTGTTGTTACTAAAAAGAACACACACGCAATGACACTGGTGGATCCATGGGTGGATTGCGAAAAGAGCACACATGCAATGACACTGGTGGATCCATGTGTGGTCTCTGAAGAGAACACACATGCAAAATGACTCTGGTTGTTGTTACTAAAAATAACACACATGCAATGACTCTGGTGGATCCATGGATGGATTGTGAAAAGAACACACATGCAATGACACTGGGGGATCCATAGGTGGTATGTGAAAAGAACACACATGCAAAATGACTCTGGTTGTTGTTACTAAAAAGAACACACATGCAATGACACTGGTGGATCCATGGGTGGATTGTGAAAAGAGCACACATGCAATGACACTGGGGGATCCATAGGTGGTATGTGAAAAGAACACACATGCAAAATGACTATGGTTGTTGTTACTAAAAAGAACACACATGCAATGACACTGGTGGATCCATGGGTGGATTGTGAAAAGAGCACACATGCAATGACACTGGTGGATCCATGTGTGGTCTCTGAAGAGAACACACATGCAAAATCACTCTGGTTGTTGTTACTAAAAACAACACACATGCAATGACTCTGGTGGATCCATGGGTGGATTGTGAAAAGAACACACATGCAATGACACTGGTGGATCCATAGGTGGTATGTGAAAAGAACACACATGCAAAATGACTGGTTGTTGTTACTAAAAATAACACACATGTAATGACACTGGTGGACCCATGTGTGGTCTCTGTAGAGAACACACATTTCAATGACACTGGTGGATCCATATGTGGTATGTCAAAAGAACACACATGCTATAACTCTATTTGTTGTTTGTGAAAAGAACACACATGCAATGACTCTATTTGTTGTTAGTGAAAAGAACACACATGCAATGACACAGGTGGTTCCATAGGTGGTATGTGAGAACAACACACATGCAAAATGACTCTGGATGTTGTTACTAAAAAGAACACACATGCAATGACACTGGTGGATCCATGTGTGGTCTGTGTAGAGAACACACATTTCAATGACACTGGTGGATCCATATGTGGTATGTGAAAAGAACACACATGCAATGACTCTGGTTGTTAGTGAAAAGAACACACATGCAATGACACTGGGGGATCCATAGGTGGTATGTGAAAAGAACACACATGCAAAATGACTGTGGTTGTTGTTACTAAAAAGAACACACATGCAATGACACTGGTGGATCCATAGGTGGTATGTGAAAAGAACACACATGCAAAATGACTGGTTGTTGTTACTAAAAATAACACACATGTAATGACACTGGTGGACCCATGTGTGGTCTCTGTAGAGAACACACATTTCAATGACACTAGTGGATCCATATGTGGTATGTCAAAAGAACACACATGCAATGACTCTAGTTGTTGTTAGTGAAAAGAACACACATGCAATGACACTGGTGGATCCATAGGTGGTATGTGAGAAGAACACACATGCAAAATGACTCTGGCTGTTGTTACTAAAAAGAACACACATCCAATGACACTGGTGGATCCATGTGTGGTCTCTATAGAGAACACACATTTCAATGACACTAGTGGATCCATATGTGGTATGTGAAAAGAACACACAAGCAATGACTCTACTTGTTGTTAGTGAAAAGAACACACATGAAATTACACTGGTGGTTCCATAGGTGGTCTCTGAAGAGAGCACACATTTCAATGACTCTTGTTGTTGTTAGTAAAAAGAACACACATGCAATGACACTGGTGGATCCATGTGTGGTCTCTGAAGAGAACACACATGCAATGACACTGGTTGTTGTTACTAAAATGAACACACATCCAATGACACTGGTGGATCCATGTGTGGATTGTGAAAAGAGCACACATGCAATGACACTGGTGGATCCATATGTGGTATGTGAAAAGAACACACATGCAAAATGACTCTGGTTGTTGTTAGTGAAAAGAACACACATGCAATAACACTGGTGGATCCATAGATGGTATGTGAAAAGAACACACATGCAAAATGACTCTGGTTGTTGTTACTAAAAAGAACACACATGCAATGACACTGGTGGATCCATGGGTGGATTGCGAAAAGAGCACACATGCAATGACACTGGTGGATCCATGTGTGGTCTCTGAAGAGAACACACATGCAAAATGACTCTGGTTGTTGTTACTAAAAAGAACACACATGCAATGACTCTGGTGGATCCATGGGTGGATTGTGAAAAGAACACACATGCAATGACACTGGTGCATCCATAGGTGGTATGTGAAAAGAACACACATGCAAAATGACTCTGGTTGTTGTTACTAAAAAGAACACACATGCAATGACATTGGTGGACCCATGTGTGGATTGTGAAAGAAGCACACATGCAATGACACTGGTGGATCCATGTGTGGTCTCTGAAGAGAACAGACATGCAAAATCACTCTGGTTGTTGTTACTAAAAACAACACACATGCAATGACTCTGGTGGATCCATGGGTGGATTGTGAAAAGAACACACATGCAATGACACTGGTGGATCCATAGGTGGTATGTGAAAAGAACACACATGCAAAATGACTGGTTGTTGTTACTAAAAATAACACACATGTAATGACACTGGTGGACCCATGTGTGGTCTCTGTAGAGAACACACATTTCAATGACACTAGTGGATCCATATGTGGTATGTTAAAAGAACACACATGCAATGACACTGGTGGATCCATAGGTGGTATGTGAGAAGAACACACATGCAAAATGACTCTGGCTGTTGTTACTAAAAAGAACACACATCCAATGACACTGGTGGATCCATGTGTGGTCTCTATAGAGAACACACATTTCAATGACACTGGTGGATCCATATGTGGTATGTGAAAAGAACACACATGCAATGACTCTATTTGTTGTTAGTGAAAAGACCACACATGCAATGACACTGGTGGTTCCATAGGTGGTCTCTGAAGAGAGCACACATTTCAATGACTCTTGTTGTTGTTAGTAAAAATAACACATATGCAATGACACTCGTGGATCCATGTGTGGTCTCTGAAGAGAACACACATGCAATGACACTGGTTGTTGTTACTAAAAAGAACACACATCCAATGACACTGGTGGATCCATGTGTGGATTGTGAAAAGAGCACACATGCAATGACACTGGTGGATCTATATGTGGTATGTGAAAAGAACACACATGCAAAATGACTCTGGTTGTTAGTGAAAAGAACACACATGCAATGACACTGGTGGATCCATAGGTGGTATGTGAAAAGAACACACATGCAAAATGACTCTGGTTGTTGTTACTAAAAAGAACACACATGCAATGACACTGGTGGATCCACGGGTGGATTGTGAAAAGAGCACACATGCAATGACACTGGTGGATCCATGTGTGGTCTCTGAAGAGAACACACATGCAAAATGACTCTGGTTGTTGCTACTAAAAAGAACACACATGCAATGACTCTGGTGGATCCATGGGTGGATTGTGAAAGGAACACACATGCAATGACACTGGTGGATCCATAGGTGGTATGTGAAAAGAACACACATGCAAAATGACTCTGGTTGTTACTAAAAAGAACACACATGCAATGACACTGGTGGATCCATGGGTGGATTGTGAAAGAAGCACACATGCAATGACACTGGTGGAACCATGTGTGGTCTCTGAAGAGAACACACATGCAAAATCACTCTGGTTGTTGTTACTAAAAACAACACACATGCAATGACTCTGGTGGATCCATGGGTGGATTGTGAAAAGAACACACATGCAATGACACTGGTGGATCCATAGGTGGTATGTGAAAAGAACACACATGCAAAAATAATGGTTGTTGTTAATAAAAATAACACACATGTAATGACACTGGTGGACCCATGTGTGGTCTCTGTAGAGAACACACATTTCAATGACACTAGTGGATCCATATGTGGTATGTCAAAAGAACACACATGCAATGACTCTAGTTGTTGTTAGTGAAAAGAACACACATGCAATGACACTGGTGGATCCATAGGTGGTATGTGAGAAGAACACACATGCAAAATGACTCTGGCTGTTGTTACTATAAAGAACACACATCCAATGACACTGGTGGATCCATGTGTGGTCTCTATAGAGAACACACATTTCAATGACACTGGTGGATCCATATGTGGTATGTGAAAAGAACACACATGCAATGACTCTATTTGTTGTTAGTGAAAAGAGCACACATGCAATGACACTGGTGGTTCCATAGGTGGTCTCTGAAGAGAGCACACATTTCAATGACTCTTGTTGTTGTTAGTAAAAAGAACACATATGCAATGACACTCGTGGATCCATGTGTGGTCTCAAGAGAACACATGCAATGACACTGGTTGTTGTTACTAAAAAGAACACACATCCAATGACACTGGTGGATCCATGTGTGGATTGTGAAAAGAGCACACATGCAATGACACTGGTGGATCCATATGTGGTATGTGAAAAGAACACACATGCAAAATGACTCTGGTTGTTGTTAGTGAAAAGAACACACATGCAATGACACTGGTGGTTCCATAGGTGGTCTCTGAAGAGAGCACACATTTCAATGACTCTTGTTGTTGTTAGTAAAAAGAACACACATGCAATGACACTGGTGGATCCATGTGTGGTCTCTGAAGAGAACACACATGCAATGACACTGGTTGTTGTTACTAAAATGAACACACATCCAATGACACTGGTGGATACATGTGTGGATTGTGAAAAGAGCACACATGCAATGACACTGGTGGATCCATATGTGGTATGTGAAAAGAACACACATGCAAAATGACTCTAGTTGTTGTTACTAAAAAGAACACACATGCAATAACACTGGTGGATCCATAGATGGTATGTGAAAAGAACACACATGCAAAATGACTCTGGTTGTTGTTACTAAAAAGAACATACATGCAATGACACTGGTGGATCCATGGGTGGATTATAAAAGCACACATGCAATGACATCGTGGATCCATGTGTGGTATCTGGAGAGAACACACATGCAAAATGACTCTGGTTGTTGTTACTAAAAAGAACACACATGCAATGACTCTGGTGGATCCATGGGTGGATTGTGAAAAGAACACACATGCAATGACACTGGTGGATCCATAGGTGGTATGTGAAAAGAACACACATGCAAAATGACTCTGGTTGTTACTAAAAAGAACACACATGCAATGACACTGGTGGATCCATGGGTGGATTGTGAAAGAAGCACACATGCAATGACACTGGTGGATCCATGTGTGGTCTCTGAAGAGAACAGACATGCAAAATCACTCTGGTTGTTGTTACTAAAAACAACACACATGCAATGACTCTGGTGGATCCATGGGTGGATTGTGAAAAGAACACACATGCAATGACACTGGTGGATCCATAGGTGGTATGTGAAAAGAACACACATGCAAAATGACTGGTTGTTGTTACTAAAAATAACACACATGTAATGACCTTTGGTGGACCCATGTGTGGTCTCTGTAGAGAACACACATTTCAATGACACTAGTGGATCCATATGTGGTATGTTAAAAGAACACACATGCAATGACACTGGTGGATCCATAGGTGGTATGTGAGAAGAACACACATGCAAAATGACTCTGGCTGTTGTTACTAAAAAGAACACACATCCAATGACACTGGTGGATCCATGTGTGGTCTCTATAGAGAACACACATTTCAATGACACTGGTGGATCCATATGTGGTATGTGAAAAGAACACACATGCAATGACTCTATTTGTTGTTAGTGAAAAGAACACACATGCAATGACACTGGTGGTTCCATAGGTGGTCTCTGAAGAGAGCACACATTTCAATGACTCTTGTTGTTGTTAGTAAAAATAACACATATGCAATGACACTCGTGGATCCATGTGTGGTCTCTGAAGAGAACACACATGCAATGACACTGGTTGTTGTTATTTAAAAGAACACTCATCCAATGACACTGGTGGATCCATGTGTGGATTGTGAAAAGAGCACACATGCAATGACACTGGTGGATCTATATGTGGTATGTGAAAAGAACACACATGCAAAATGACTCTGGTTGTTGTTAGTGAAAAGAACACACATGCAATGACACTGGTGGATCCATAGGTGGTATGTGAAAAGAACACACATGCAAAATGACTCTGGTTGTTGTTACTAAAAAGAACACACATGCAATGACACTGGTGGATCCACGGGTGGATTGTGAAAAGAGCACACATGCAATGACACTGGTGGATCCATGTGTGGTCTCTGAAGAGAACACACATGCAAAATGACTCTGGTTGTTGTTACTAAAAAGAACACACATGCAATGACTCTGGTGGATCCATGGGTGGATTGTGAAAGGAACACACATGCAATGACACTGGTGGATCCATAGGTGGTATGTGAAAAGAACACACATGCAAAATGACTCTGGTTGTTACTAAAAAGAACACACATGCAATGACACTGGTGGATCCATGGGTGGATTGTGAAAGAAGCACACATGCAATGACACTGGTGGATCCATGTGTGGTCTCTGAAGAGAACACACATGCAAAATCACTTTGGTTGTTGTTACTAAAAACAACACACATGCAATGACTCTGGTGGATCCATGGGTGGATTGTGAAAAGAACACACATGCAATGACACTGGTGGATCCATAGGTGGTATGTGAAAAGAACACACATGCAAAATGACTGGTTGTTGTTACTAAAAATAACACACATGTAATGACACTGGTGGACCCATGTGTGGTCTCTGTAGAGAACACACATTTCAATGACACTAGTGGATCCATATGTGGTATGTCAAAAGAACACACATGCAATGACTCTAGTTGTTGTTAGTGAAAAGAACACACATGCAATGACACTGGTGGATCCATAGGTGGTATGTGAGAAGAACACACATGCAAAATGACTCTGGCTGTTGTTACTAAAAAGAACACACATCCAATGACACTGGTGGATCCATGCGTGGTCTCTATAGAGAACACACATTTCAATGACACTGGTGGATCCATATGTGGTATGTGAAAAGAACACACATGCAATGACTCTATTTGTTGTTAGTGAAAAGAACACACATGCAATGACACTGGTGGTTCCATAGGTGGTCTCTGAAGAGAGCACACATTTCAATGACTCTTGTTGTTGTTAGTAAAAAGAACACATATGCAATGACACTCGTGGATCCATGTGTGGTCTCTGAAGAGAACACACATGCAATGACACTGGTTGATGTTACTAAAAAGAACACACATCCAATGACACTGGTGGATCCATGTGTGGATTGTGAAAAGAGCACACATGCAATGACACTGGTGGATCCATATGTGGTATGTGAAAAGAACACACATGCAAAATGACTCTGGTTGTTGTTAGTGAAAAGAACACACATGCAATGACACTGGTGGATCCATAGGTGGTATGTGAAAAGAACACACATGCAAAATGACTCTGGTTGTTGTTACTAAAAAGAACACACATGCAATGACACTGGTGGATCCACGGGTGGATTGTGAAAAGAGCACACATGCAATGACACTGGTGGATCCATGTGTGGTCTCTGAAGAGAACACACATGCAAAATGACTCTGGTTGTTGTTACTAAAAAGAACACACATGCAATGACTCTAGTGGATCCATGGGTGGATTGTGAAAGGAACACACATGCAATGACACTGGTGGATCCATAGGTGGTATGTGAAAAGAACACACATGCAAAATGACTCTGGTTGTTGTTACTAAAAAGAACACACATGCAATGATTCTGGTGGATCCATGGGTGGATTGTGAAAAGAAAACACATGCAATGACACTGGTGGATCCATAGGTGGTATGTGAAAAGAACACACATGCAAAATGACTCTGGTTGTTGTTACTAAAAAGAACACACATGCAATGACACTGGTGGATCCATGGGTGGATTGTGAAAAGAGCACACATGCAATGACACGGTGGATCCATGTGTGGTCTCTGAAGAGAACACACATGCAAAATCACTCTGGTTGTTGTTACTAAAAACCACCCACAAGCAATGACTCTGGTGGATCCATGGGTGGATTGTGAAAAGAACACACATGCAATGACACTGGTGGATCCATAGGTGGTATGTGAAAAGAACACACATGCAAAATGACTAGTTGTTGTTACTAAAAAGAACACACATGCAATGACACTGGTGGATCCATGTGTGGTCTCTGTAGAGAACACACATTTCAATGACACTAGTGGATCCATATGTGGTATGTCAAAAGAACACATATGCAATGACTCTAGTTGTTGTTAGTGAAAAGAACACACGTGCAATGACACTGGTGGTTCCATAGGTGGTCTCTGAAGAGAGCACACATTTCAATCACTCTTGTTGTTGTTAGTAAAAAGAACACACATGCAATGACACTGGTAGATCCATGTGTGGTCTCTGAAGAGAACACATATGCAATGACACTGGTTGTTACTAAAAAGAACACACATCCAATGACATTGGTGGATCAATGTGTGGATTATGAAAAGAGCACACATGCAATGACACTGGTGGATTCATAGGTGGTATGTGAGAAGAACACACATGCAAAATGACTCTGGCTGTTGTTACTAAAAAGAACACACATGCAATGACACGGGTGGATCCATAGGTGGTATGTGAGAAGAACACACATGCAAAATGACTCTGGCTGTTGTTACTAAAAAGAACACACATCCAATGACACTGGTGGATCCATGTGTGGTCTCTATAGAGAACACACATTTCAATGACACTGGTGGATCCATATGTGGTATGTGAAAAGAACACACATGCAATGACTCTATTTGTTGTTAGTGAAAAGAACACACATGCAATGACACTGGTGGTTCCATAGGTGGTCTCTGAAGAGAGCACACATTTCAATCACTCTTGTTGTTGTTAGTAAAAAGAACACACATGCAATGACACTGGTAGATCCATGTATGGTCTCTGAAGAGAACACATATGCAATGACACTGGTTGTTACTAAAAAGAACACACATCCAATGACATTGGTGGATCAATGTGTGGATTATGAAAAGAGCACACATGCAATGACACTGGTGGATTCATAGGTGGTATGTGAGAAGAACACACATGCAAAATGACTCTGGCTGTTGTTACTAAAAAGAACACACATGCAATGACACTGGTGGATCCATATGTGGTATGTGAAAAGAACACACATGCAATGACTCTGGTTGTTGTTAGTGAAAAGAACACACATGCAATGACACTGGTGGATCCATAGGTGGTATATGAGAAGAACACACATTTCAATGACTCTTGTTGTTGTTACTAAAAAGAACACACATGCAATGACACTGGTGGATCCATGTGTGGTCTGTGTAGAGAACACACATTTCAATCACACTCATGGATCCATATGTGGTATGTGAAAAGAACACACATGCAATGACTCCGGTTGTTGTTAGTGAAAAGAACACACATGTGATGACACTGGTGGATCCATGTGTGGTCTCTAAATATAGCACACATTTCAATCACACTGGTGGATCCATATGTGGTATGTGAAAAGAACACACATGCAATGACTCTGGTTGTTGTTAGTGAAAAGAACACACATGCGATGACACTGGTGGATCCATGTGTGGTCTCTGAAGAGAGCACACATTTCAATTACTCTTGTTATTGTTAGTAAAAAGAACACACATGCAATGACACTGGTGGTTCCACGTGTGGTCTCTGAAGAGAACACACATGCAATGACACTGGTTGTTGTTACTAAAAAGAACACACATCCAATGACACTGGTGGATCCATGTGTGGATTGTGAAAAGAGCACACATGCAATGACACTGGTGGATCCAAATGTGGTATGTGAAAAGAACCCACATGCAAAGTGACTCTGGTTGTTGTTAGTGAAAAGAACACACATGCAATGACACTAGTGGATCCATAGGTGGTATGTGAAAAGAACACACATGCAAAATGACTGGTTGTTGTTACTAAAAATAACACACATGTAATGACACTGGTGGACCCATGTGTGGTCTCTGTAGAGAACACACATTTCAATGACACTAGTGGATCCATATGTGGTATGTTAAAAGAACACACATGCAATGACACTGGTGGATCCATAGGTGGTATGTGAGAAGAACACACATGCAAAATGACTCTGGTTGTTGTAACTAAAAAGAACACACATGCAATGACACTGGTGGATCCATGGGTGGATTGTGAAAAGAGCACACATGCAATGACACTGGTAGATCCATGTGTGGTCTCTGAAGAGAACACACATGCAAAATCACTCTGGTTGTTGTTACTAAAAAGAACACACATACAATGACTCTGGTGGATCCATGGGTGGATTGTGAAAAGAACACACATGCAATGACACTGGTGGATCCATAGGTGGTATGTGAAAAGAACACACATGCAAAATGACTCTGGTTGTTGTTACAAAAAAGAACACACATGCAATGACACTGGTGGATCCATGGGTGGATTATGAAAAGAGCACACATGCAATGACACTGGTGGATCCATGTGTGGTCTCTCAAGAGAACACACATGCAAAATCACTCTGGTTGTTGTTACTAAAAAGAACACACATACAATGACTCTGGTGGATCCATGGGTGGATTGTGAAAAGAACACACATGCAATGACACTGGTGGATCCATAGGTGGTATGTGAAAAAAACACACATGCAAAATGACTGGTTGTTGTTACTGAAAAGAACACACATGCAATGACTCTGGTGGATCCATGGGTGGATTGTGAAAAGAACACACATGCAATGACACTGGTGGATCCATATGTGGTATGTCAAAAGAACACACATGCAATGACTCTAGTTGTTGTTAGTCAAAAGAACACACATGTAATGACACTGGTGGATCCATAGGTGGTATGTGAGAAGAACACAGATGCAAAATGACTCTGGCTATTGTTACTAAAAAGAACACACATGCAATGACATTGGTGGATCCATGTGTGGTCTCTATAGAGAACACACATTTCAATGACACTGGTGGATCCATATGTGGTATGTGAAAAGAACACACATGCAACGACTCTGGTTGTTGTTAGTGAAAAGAACACACATGCAATGACACTGGTGGATCCATAGGTGGTATATGAGAAGAACACACATTTCAATGACTCTTGTTGTTGTTACTAAAAAGAACACACATGCAATGACACTGGTGGATCCATGTGTGCTCTCTGTAGAGAACACACATTTCAATCACACTGATAGATCTATATGTGGTATGTGAAAAGAACACACATGCAAAGACTCCGGTTGTTGTTAGTGAAAAGAACACACATGTGATGACACTGGTGGATCCAATTGTGGTCTCTAAAGATAGCACACATGTCAATCACACTGGTGGATCCATATGTGCTATGTGAAAAGAACACACATGCAATGACTCTGGTTGTTGTTAGTGAAAAGCACACACATGCGATGACACTGGTGGATCCACGTGTGGTCTCTGAAGAGAACACACATGCAAAATGACTCTGGTTGTTGTTACTAAATAGAACACACATGCAATGACTCTGGTGGATCCTTGGGTGGATTGTGAAAAGAACACACATGCAATGACACTGGTGGATCCATAGGTGGTATGTGAAAAGAACACACATGCAAAATGACTCTGGTTGTTGTTACTAAAAAGAACACACATGCAATGACTCTGGTGGATCCATGGGTGGATTGTGAAAAGAACACACATGCAATGACATTGGTGGATCCATAGGTGGTATGTGAAAAGAACACACATGCAAAATGACTCTGGTTGTTGTTACTAAAAAGAACACACATGCAATGACACTGGTGGATCCATGGGTGGATTGTGAAAAGAGCACACATGCAATGACACTGGTGGATCCATGTGTGGTCTCTGAAGAGAACACACATGCAAAATCACTCTGGTTGTTGTTACTAAAAACAACCCACATGCAATGACTCTGGTGGATCCATGGGTGGATTGTGAAAAGTACACACATGCAATGACACTGGTGGATCCATACGTGGTATGTGAAAAGAACACACATGCAAAATGACTGGTTGTTGTTACTAAAAAGAACACACATGCAATGACACTGGTGGATCCATGTGTGGTCTCTGTAGAGAACACACATTTCAATGACACTAGTGGATCCATATGTGGTATGTCAAAAGAACACACATGCAATGACTCTAGTTGTTGTTAGTGAAAAGAACACACGTGCAATGACACTGGTGGATCCATAGGTGGTATGTGAGAAGAACACACATGCAAAATGACTCTGGCTGTTGTTACGAAAAAGAACACACATGCAATGACACTGGTGGATCCATGTTTGGTCTCAATAGAGAACACACATTTCAATGACACTGGTGGATCCATATGTGGTATGTGAAAAGAACACACATGCAATGACTCTATTTGTTGTTAGTGAAAAGGACACACATGCAATGACACTGGTGGTTCCATAGGTGGTCTCTGAAGAGAGCACACATTTCAATGACTCTTGTTGTTGTTAGTAAAAAGAACACACATGCAATGACACTGGTGGATCCATGTGTGGTCTCTGAAGAGAACACATATGCAATGACACTGGTTGTTGTTACTCAAAAGAACACACATCCAATGACACTGGTGGATCCATGTGTGGATTGTGAAAAGAGCATACATGCAATGACACTGGTGGATCCATATGTGGTATATGAAAAGAACACACATGCAAAATGACTCTGGTTGTTACTAAAAAGAACACACATGCAATGACACTGGTGGATCCATAGGTGGTATGTGAAAAGAACACACATGCAAAATGACTCTGGTTGTTGTTACTAAAAAGAACACACATGCAATGACACTGGTGGATCCATGGGTGGATTATGAAAAGAGCACACATGCAATGACACTGGTGGATCCATGTGTGGTCTCTGAAGAGAACACACATGCAAAATGACTCTGGTTGTTATTACTAAAAAGAACACACATACAATGACACTGGTGGATCCATAGGTGGTATGTGAAAAAAAACACATGCAAAATGACTGGTTGTTGTTACTGAAAAGAACACACATGCAATGACTCTGGTGGATCCATGGGTGGATTGTGAAAAGAACACACATGCAATGACACTGGTGGATCCATATGTGGTATGTCAAAAGAACACACATGCAATGACTCTAGTTGTTGTTAGTGAAAAGAACACACATGTAATGACACTGGTGGATCCATAGGTGGTATGTGAGAAGAACACACATGCAAAATGACTCTGGTTGTTGTTACTAAAAAGAACACACATGCAATGACACTGGTGGATCCATGTGTGGATTGTGAAAAGAGCACACATGCAATGACACTGGTGGATCCATGTGTGGTCTCTGACGAGAACACACATGCAAAATCACTCTGGTTGTTGTTACTAAAAAGAACACACATTTCAATGACACTGGTGGTCTCTATAGAGAACACACATTTCAATGACACTGGTGGATCCATATGTGGTATGTGAAAAGAACACATATGCAATGACTCTGGTTGTTGTTAGTGAAAAGAACACACATGCAATGACACTGGTGGATCCATAGGTGGTATATGAGAAGAACACACATTTCAATGACTCTTGTTGTTGTTACTAAAAAGAACACACATGCAATGACACTGGTGGATCCTTGGGTGGATTATGAAAAGAGCACACATGCAATGACACTGGTGGATCCATGTGTGGTCTCTGAAGAGAACACACATGCAAAATGACTCTGGTTGTTATTACTAAAAAGAACACACATACAATGACACTGGTGGATCCACAGGTGGTATGTGAAAAAAAACACATGCAAAATGACTGGTTGTTGTTACTGAAAAGAACACACATGCAATGACTCTGGTGGATCCATGGGAGGATTGTGAAAAGAACCCACATGCAATGACACTGGTGGATCCATATGTGGTATGTCAAAAGAACACACATGCAATGACTCTAGTTGTTGTTAGTGAAAAGAACACACATGTAATGACACTGGTGGATCCATAGGTGGTATGTGAGAAGAACACACATGCAAAATGACTCTGGTTGTTGTTACTAAAAAGAACACACATGCAATGACACTGGTGGATCCATGTGTGGATTGTGAAAAGAGCACACATGCAATGAGACTGGTGGATCCATGTGTGGTCTCTGACGAGAACACACATGCAAAATCACTCTGGTTGTTGTTACTAAAAAGAACACACATTTCAATGACACTGGTGGTCTCTATAGAGAACACACATTTCAATGACACTGGTGGATCCATATGTGGTATGTGAAAAGAACACATATGCAATGACTCTGGTTGTTGTTAGTGAAAAGAACACACATGCAATGACACTGGTGGATCCATAGGTGGTATATGAGAAGAACACACATTTCAATGACTCTTGTTGTTGTTACTAAAAAGAACACACATGCAATGACACTGGTGGATCCATGTGTGGTCTCTGTAGAGAACACACATTTCAATCACACTGATGGATCCATATGTGGTATCTAAAAAGAACACACATGCAATGACTCCGGTTGTTGTTAGTGAAAAGAACACACATGTGATGACACTGGTGGATCCATGTGTGGTCTCTAAAGATAGCACACATGTCAATCACACTGCTGGATCCATATGTGGTATGTGAAAGAACACACATGCAATGACTCTGGTTGTTGTTAGTGAAAAGCACACACATGAGATGACACTGGTGGATCCATGTGTGGTCTCTGAAGAGAGCACACATTTCAATGACTCTTGTTGTTATTAGTAAAAAGAACACACATGCAATGACACTGGTGGATCCATGTGTGGTCTCTGAAGAGAACACACATGCAATGACACTGTTACTAAAAGAACACACATCCAATGACACTGGTGGATCCATGTGTGGATTGTGAAAAGAGCACACATGCAATGACACTGGTGGATCCATATGTGGTATGTGAAAAGAACACACATGCAAAATGACTCTGGTTGTTGTTATTGAAAAGAACACACATGCAATGACACTGGTGGATCCATGTGTGGTCTCTGAAGAGAACACACATGCAAAATGACTCTGGTTGTTGTTACTAAAAAGATTACACATGCAATGACTCTGGTGGATCCATGGGTGGATTGTGAAAAGAACACACATGCAATGACACTGGTGGATCCATAGGTGGTATGTGAAAAGAACACACATGCAAAATGACTCTGGTTGTTGTTACTAAAAAGAACACACATGCAATAACACTGGTGGATCCATGGGAGGATTGTGAAAAGAGCACACATGCAATGACACTGGTGGATCCATGTGTGGTCTCTAAATTGAACACACATGCAAAATCACTCTGGTTGTTGTTACTCAAACGAACACACATGCAATGACTCTGGTGGATCCATGAGTGGATTGTGAAAAGAACACACATGCAATGACACTGGTGGATCCATAGGTGGTATGTGAAAAGAACACACATGCAAAATGACTGGTTGTTGTTACTAAAAAGAACACACATGCAATGACACTGGTGGATCCATGTGTGGTCTCTGTTGAGAACACACATATGTCATATCACTCTGGTTGTTGTTACTCAAACGAACACACATGCAATGACTCTGGTGGATCCATGGGTGGATTGTGAAAAGAACACACATGCAATGACACTGGTGGATCCATAGGTGGTATGTGAAAAGAACACACATGCAAAATGACTGGTTGTTGTTACTAAAAAGAACACACATGCAATGACACTGGTGGATCCATGTGTGGTCTCTATAGAGAACACACATTTCAATGACACTAGTGGATCCATATGTCGTATGTCAAAAGAACACACATGCAATGACTCTAGTTGTTGTTAGTGAAAAGAACACACATCCAATGACACTGGTGGATCCATAGGTGGTATGTGAGAAGAACACACATGAAAAATGACTCTGGCTGTTGTTACTAAAAAGAACACACATGCAATGACATCAGGATCCATGTGTGGTCTCTGTAGAGAACACACATTTCAATGACACTGGTGGATCCATATGTGGTATCTGAAAAGAACACACATGCAATGACACTTGTGGATCCATAGATGGTATATGAGAAGAACACACATTTCAATGACTCTTGTTGTTGTTAGTGAAAAGAACACACATGTGATGACACTGGTGGATCCATGTGTGGTCTCTGTAGAGAACACACATTTCAATCACACTGATGGATCCATATGTGGTATGTGAAAAGAACATACATGCAATGACTCCGGTTGTTGTTAGTGAAAAGAACACACATGTGATGACACTGGTGGATCCATGTGTGGTCTCTGAAGACAGCACACATTTCAATGACTCTTGTTGTTGTTACTAAAAAGAACACACATGCAATGACACTGTTGGATCCATGTGTGGTCTCTGAAGAGAACACATGCAATGACACCGTTGTTGTTACTAAAAAGAACACACATCCAATGACACTAGTGGATCCATGTGTGGATTGTGAAAAGAGCACACATACAATGACACTGGTGGATCCATATGTGGTATGTGAAAAGAACACACATGCAAAATGACTCTGGTTTGTTTTAGTGAAAAGAACACACATGCAATGACACTGGTGGATCCATAGGTGGTATGTGAAAAGAGCACACATGCAAAATGACTCTGGTTGTTACTAACAAGAACACACATGCAATGACACTGGTGGATCCATAGGTGGATTATGAAAAGAGCACACATGCAATGACACCGGTGGATCCATCTGTGTTCTCTGAAGAGAACACACATGCAAAATGACTCTGGTTGTTGTTACTAAAAAGAACACACATGCAATGACTCTAGTGGATCCATGGGTGGATTGTGAAAAGAACACACATGCAATGACACTGGTGGATCCATAGGTGGTATGTGAAAAGAACACACATGCAAAATGACTGGTTGTTGTTACTAAAAAGAACACACATGCAATGACACTGGTGAATCCATGTGTGGTCTCTGTTGAGAACACACATATGTCATATCACTCTGGTTGTTGTTACTCAAACGAACACACATGCAATGACTCTGGTGGATCCATGGGTGGAACGTGAAAAGAACACACATGCAATGACACTGGTGGATCCATAGGTGGTATGTGAAAAGAACACACATGCAAAATGACTGGTTGTTGTTACTAAAAAGAACACACATGCAATGACACTGGTGGATCCATGTGTGGTCTCTATAGAGAACACACATTTCAATGACACTAGTGGATCCATATGTGGTATGTCAAAAGAACACACATGCAATGACTCTAGTTGTTGTTAGTGAAAAGAACACACATCCAATGACACTGGTGGATCCATAGGTGGTATGTGAGAAGAACACACATGAAAAATGACTCTAACTGTTGTTACTAAAAAGAACACACATGCAATGACACTGGTGGATCCATGTGTGGTCTCTGTAGAGAACACACATTTCAATTACACTGGTGGATCCATATGTGGTATCTGAAAAGAACACATATGCAATGACTCTGGTTGTTGTTAGTGAAAAGAACACACATGCAATGACACTGGTGGATCCATAGATGGTATATGATAAGAACACACATTTCAATGACTCTTGTTGTTGTTACTAAAAAGAACACACATGCAATGAGACTGGTGGATCCATGTGTGGTCTCTGTAGAGAACACACATTTCAATCACACTGATGGATCCATATGTGGTATGTGAAATGAACACACATGTAGTGACTCCGGTTGTTGTTAGTGAAAAGAACACACATGTGATGACACTGGTGGATCCATAGGTGGTATGTGAAAAGAACACACATGCAAAATGACTGGTTGTTGTTACTAAAAAGAACACACATGCAATGACATCAGGATCCATGTGTGGTCTCTGATGAGAACACACATATGTCATATCACTCTGGTTGTTGTTACTCAAACGAACACACATGCAATGACTCTGGTGGATCCATGGGTGGATTGTGAAAAGAACACACATGCAATGACACTGGTGGATCCATAGGTGGTATGTGAAAAGAACACACATGCAAAATGACTGGTTGTTGTTACTAAAAAGAACACACATGCAATGACACTGGTGGATCCATGTGTGGTCTCTATAGAGAACACACATTTCAATGACACTAGTGGATCCATATGTCGTATGTCAAAAGAACACACATGCAATGACTCTAGTTGTTGTTAGTGAAAAGAACACACATCCAATGACACTGGTGGATCCATAGGTGGTATGTGAGAAGAACACACATGAAAAATGACTCTGGCTGTTGTTACTAAAAAGAACACACATGCAATGACACTGGTGGATCCATGTGTGGTCTCTGTAGAGAGCACACATTTCAATGACACTGGTGGATCCATATGTGGTATCTGAAAAGAACACACATGCAATGACACTTGTGGATCCATAGATGGTATATGAGAAGAACACACATTTCAATGACTCTTGTTGTTGTTAGTGAAAAGAACACACATGTGATGACACTGGTGGATCCATGTGTGGTCTCTGTAGAGAACACACATTTCAATCACACTGATGGATCCATATGTGGTATGTGAAAAGAACATACATGCAATGACTCCGGTTGTTGTTAGTGAAAAGAACACACATGTGATGACACTGGTGGATCCATGTGTGGTCTCTGAAGACAGCACACATTTCAATGACTCTTGTTGTTGTTACTAAAAAGAACACACATGCAATGACACTGTTGGATCCATGTGTGGTCTCTGAAGAGAACACACATGCAATGACACTGGTTGTTGTTACTAAAAAGAACACACATCCAATGACACTAGTGGATCCATGTGTGGATTGTGAAAAGAGCACACATGCAATGACACTGGTGGATCCATATGTGGTATGTGAAAAGAACACACATGCAAAATGACTCTGGTTGTTTTTAGTGAAAAGAACACACATGCAATGACACTGGTGGATCCATAGGTGGTATGTGAAAAGAGCACACATGCAAAATGACTCTGGTTGTTGTTACTAAAAAGAACACACATGCAATGACACTGGTGGATCCATGGGTGGATTGTGAAAAGAGCACACATGCAATGACACTGGTGGATCCATCTGTGTTCTCTGAAGAGAACACACATGCAAAATGACTCTGGTTGTTGTTACTAAAAAGAACACACATGCAATGACTCTGGTGGATCCATGGGTGGATTGTGAAAAGAACACACATGCAATGCCACTGGTGGATCCATAGGTGGTATGTGAAAAGAACACACATGCAAAATGACTGGTTGTTGTTACTAAAAAGAACACACATGCAATGACACTGGTGAATCCATGTGTGGTCTCTGTTGAGAACACACATATGTCATATCACTCTGGTTGTTGTTACTCAAACGAACACACATGCAATGACTCTGGTGGATCCATGGGTGGAACGTGAAAAGAACACACATGCAATGACACTGGTGGATCCATAGGTGGTATGTGAAAAGAACACACATGCAAAATGACTGGTTGTTGTTACTAAAAAGAACACACATGCAATGACACTGGTGGATCCATGTGTGGTCTCTATAGAGAACACACATTTCAATGACACTAGTGGATCCATATGTGGTATGTCAAAAGAACACACATGCAATGACTCTAGTTGTTGTTAGTGAAAAGAACACACATCCAATGACACTGGTGGATCCATAGGTGGTATGTGAGAAGAACACACATGAAAAATGACTCTAACTGTTGTTACTAAAAAGAACACACATGCAATGACACTGGTGGATCCATGTGTGGTCTCTGTAGAGAACACACATTTCAATTACACTGGTGGATCCATATGTGGTATCTGAAAAGAACACATATGCAATGACTCTGGTTGTTGTTAGTGAAAAGAACACACATGCAATGACACTGGTGGATCCATAGATGGTATATGATAAGAACACACATTTCAATGACTCTTGTTGTTGTTACTAAAAAGAACACACATGCAATGAGACTGGTGGATCCATGTGTGGTCTCTGTAGAGAACACACATTTCAATCACACTGATGGATCCATATGTGGTATGTGAAATGAACACACATGTAGTGACTCCGGTTGTTGTTAGTGAAAAGAACACACATGTGATGACACTGGTGGATCCATGTGTGGTCTCTGTTGAGAACACACATATGTCATATCACTCTGGTTGTTGTTACTCAAACGAACACACATGCAATGACTCTGGTGGATCCATGGGTGGATTGTGAAAAGAACACACATGCAATGACACTGGTGGATCCATAGGTGGTATGTGAAAAGAACACACATGCAAAATGACTGGTTGTTGTTACTAAAAAGAACACACATGCAATGACACTGGTGGATCCATGTGTGGTCTCTATAGAGAACACACATTTCAATGACACTAGTGGATCCATATGTCGTATGTCAAAAGAACACACATGCAATGACTCTAGTTGTTGTTAGTGAAAAGAACACACATCCAATGACACTGGTGGATCCATAGGTGGTATGTGAGAAGAACACACATGAAAAATGACTCTGGTTGTTACTAAAAAGAACACACATGCAATGACACTGGTGGATCCATGTGTGGTCTCTGTAGAGAGCACACATTTCAATGACACTGGTGGATCCATATGTGGTATGAAAGCAAACACAGGCAATGACACTTGTTGATCCAGAGATGGTATATGAGAAGAACACACATTTCAATGACTCTTGTTGTTGTTAGTGAAAAGAACACACATGTGATGACACTGGTGGATCCATGTGTGGTCTCTGTAGAGAACACACATTTCAATCACACTGATGGATCCATATGTGGTATGTGAAAAGAACATACATGCAATGACTCTGGTTGTTAGTGAAAAGAACACACATGCGATGACACTGGTGGATCCATGTGTGGTCTCTGAAGAGAGCACACATTTCAATGACTCTTGTTGTTGTTAGTAAAAAGAACACACATGCAACGACACTCGTGGATCCATGTGTGGTCTCTAAAGAGAACACACATGCAATGACACTGGTTGTGGTTACTAAAAAGAACACACATCCAATACCACTAGTGGATCCATGTGTGGATTGTGAAAAGAGCACACATGCAATGACACTGGTGGATCCATATGTGGTATGTGAAAAGAACACACATGCAAAATGACTCTGGTTGTTGTTAGTGAAAAGAACACACATGCAATGACACTGGTGGATCCATAGGTGGTATGTGAAAAGAACACACATGCAAAATGACTCTGGTTGTTGTTACTAAAAAGAACACACATGCAATGACACTGGTGGATCCATGGGTGGATTGTGAAAAGAGCACACATGCAATGACACTGGTGGATCCATGTGTGGTCTCTGAAGAGAACACAACACACATGCAAAATGACTCTGGTTGTTGTTACTAAAAAGAACACACATGCAATGACTCTGGTGGATCCATGGGTGGATTGTGAAAAGAACACACATGCAATGACACTGGTGGATCCATAGGTGGTATGTGAAAAGAACACACATGCAAAATGACTGGTTGTTGTTACTAAAAAGAACACACATGCAATGACACTGGTGGATCCATGTGTGGTCTCTGTTGAGAACACACATATGTCATATCACTCTGGTTGTTGTTACTCAAACGAACACACATGCAATGACTCTGGTGGATCCATGGGTGGAACGTGAAAAGAACACACATGCAATGACTTTGGTGGATCCATAGGTGGAATGTGAAAAGAACACACATGCAAAATGACTGGTTGTTGTTACTAAAAGAACACACATGCAATGACATCAGGATCCATGTGTGGTCTCTATAGAGAACACACATTTCAATGACACTAGTGGATCCATATGTGGTATGTCAAAAGAACACACATGCAATGACTCTAGTTGTTGTTAGTGAAAAGAACACACATCCAATGACACTGGTGGATCCATAGGTGGTATGTGAGAAGAACACACATGAAAAATGACTCTAACTGTTGTTACTAAAAAGAACACACATGCAATGACACTGGTGGATCCATGTGTGGTCTCTGTAGAGAACACATTTCAATTACACTGGTGGATCCATATGGTATCTGAAAGAACACATATGCAATGACTCTGGTTGTTGTTAGTGAAAAGAACACACATGCAATGACACTGGTGGATCCATAGATGGTATATGATAAGAACACACATTTCAATGACTCTTGTTGTTGTTACTAAAAAGAACACACATGCAATGAGACTGGTGGATCCATGTGTGGTCTCTGTAGAGAACACACATTTCAATCACACTGATGGATCCATATGTGGTATGAAATGAACACACATGTAGTGACTGTTGTTGTTAGTGAAAAGAACACACATGTGATGACATCAGGATCCATGTGTGGTCTCTGAGAGAACACACATTTCAATCACTGATGGATCCATATGTGGTATGTGAAAAGAACATACATGCAATGACTCGGTTGTTGTTAGTGAAAAGAACACACATGTGATGACATGGTGGATCCATGTGTGGTCTCTCAAGACACACATTTCAATGACTCTTGTTGTTGTTACTAAAAAGAACACACATGCAATGACCTTTGGTGGATCCATGTGTGGTCTCTGAAGAGAACACACATGCAATGACACTGGTTGTTGTTACTAAAAGAACACACATCCAATGACACTAGTGGATCCATGTGGATTGTGAAAAGAGCACACATGCAATGACACTGGTGGATCCATATGTGGTATGTGAAAAGAACACACATGCAAAATGACTCTGGTTGTTTTTAGTGAAAAGAACACACATGCAATGACACTGGTGGATCCATAGGTGGTATGTGAAAAGAGCACACATGCAAAATGACTCTGGTTGTTGTTACTAAAAAGAACACACATGCAATGACACTGGTGGATCCATGGGTGGATTGTGAAAAGAGCACACATGCAATGACACTGGTGGATCCATATGTGTTCTCTGAAGAGAACACACATGCAAAATGACTCTGGTTGTTGTTACTAAAAAGAACACACATGCAATGACTCTGGTGGATCCATGGGTGGATTGTGAAAAGAACACACATGCAATGACACTGGTGGATCCATAGGTGGTATGTGAAAAGAACACACATGCAAAATGACTCTGGTTGTTGTTACTAAAAAGAACACACATGCAATGACACTGGTGGATCCATGTGTGGTCTCTGAAGAGAACACACATGCAAAATCACTCTGGTTGTTGTTACTAAAAAGAACACACATGCAATGACTCTGGTGGATCCATGGGTGGATTGTGAAAAGAACACACATGCAATCACACTGGTGGATCCATAGGTGGTATGTGAAAAGAACACACATGCAAAATGACTGGTTGTTGTTATTAAAAAGAACACACATGCAATGACACTGGTGGATCTATGTGTGGTCTCTATAGAGAACACACATTTCAATGACACTGGTGGATCCATATGTGGTATGTGAAAAGAACACACATGAAGTGACTCTATTTGTTGTTAGTGAAAAGAACACACATACAATGACACTAGTGGATCCATAGGTGGTATGTGAGAAGAACACACATGCAAAACGACTCTGGTTGTTGTTACTAAAAAGAACACACATGCAATGGCACTGGTGGATCCATGTGTGGTCTCTGTAGAGAACACACATTTCAATGACATTGGTGGATCCATATGTGGTATGTGAAAAGAACACACATGCAATGACTCTGGTTGTTGTTAGTGAAAAGAACACACATGCAATGACACTGGTGGATCCATAGGTGGTATATGAGAAGAACACACATTTCAATGACTCTTGTTGTTGTTACTAAAAAGAACACACATGCAATGACACTGGTGGATCCAAGTGTGGTGTCTGTAGAGAACACACATTTCAATCACACTGATGGATCCATATGTGGTATGTGAAAAGAACACACATGCAGTGACTCCGGTTGTTGTTAGTGAAAAGAACACACATGTGATGACACTGGTGGATCCATGTGTGGTCTCTGAAGAGAACACACACGCAAAATGACTCTGGTTGTTGTTACTAAAAAGAACACACATGCAATGACACTGCTGGATCCATGGGCGGATTGTGAAAAGAGCACACATGCAATGACACTGGTGGATCCATGTGTGGTCTCTAAATTGAACACACATGCAAAATCACTCTGGTTGATGTTACTAAAAAGAACACACATGCAATGACTCTGGTGGATCCATGAGTGGATTGTGAAAAGAACACACATGCAATGACACTGGTGGATCCATAGGTGGTATGTGAAAAGAACACACATGCAAAATGACTGGTTGTTGTTACTAAAAAGAACACACATGCAATGACATCTGGATCCATGTGGTCTCTGTGAGAACACACATATGTCATATCACTCTGTTGTTGTTACTCAAAGAACACACATGCAATGACTGGTGGATCCATGTGTGGATTGTGAAAAGAACACACATGCAATGACACTGGTGGATCCATAGGTGGTATGTGAAAAGAACACACATGCAAAATGACTGGTTGTTGTTACTAAAAAGAACACACATGCAATGACACTGGTGGATCCATGTGTGGTCTCTATAGAGAACACACATTTCAATGACACTAGTGGATCCATATGTCGTATGTCAAAAGAACACACATGCAATGACTCTAGTTGTTGTTAGTGAAAAGAACACACATCCAATGACACTGGTGGATCCATAGGTGGTATGTGAGAAGAACACACATGAAAAATGACTCTGGCTGTTGTTACTAAAAGAACACACATGCAATGACATGGTGGATCCATGTGTGGTCTCTGTAGAGAACACACATTTCAATGACACTGGTGGATCCATATGTGGTATCTCAAAAGAACACACATGCAATGACACTTGTGGATCCATAGATGGTATATGAGAAGAACACACATTTCAATGACTCTTGTTGTTGTTAGTGAAAGAACACACATGTGATGACATCAGGATCCATGTGTGGTCTCAGAGAGAACACACATTTCAATCACACTGATGGATCCATATGTGGTATGTGAAAAGAACATACATGCAATGACTCATTGTTGTTAGTGAAAAGAACACACATGTGATGACATGGTGGATCCATGTGTGGTCTCTGACAAAGACACATTTCAATGACTCTGGTTGTTGTTACTAAAAAGAACACACATGCAATGACACTGATGGATCCATGTGTGGTCTCTGAAGAGAACACACATGCAATGACACTGGTTGTTACTAAAAAGAACACACATCCAATGACACTAGTGGATCCATGTGTGGATTGTGAAAAGAGCACACATGCAATGACACTGGTGGATCCATATGTGGTATGTGAAAAGAACACACATGCAAAATGACTCTGGTTGTTTTTAGTGAAAAGAACACACATGCAATGACACTGGTGGATCCATAGGTGGTATGTGAAAAGAGCACACATGCAAAATGACTCTGGTTGTTGTTACTAAAAAGAACACACATGCAATGACACTGGTGGATCCATGGGTGGATTGTGAAAAGAGCACACATGCAATGACACTGGTGGATCCATCTGTGTTCTCTGAAGAGAACACACATGCAAAATGACTCTGGTTGTTGTTACTAAAAAGAACACACATGCAATGACTCTGGTGGATCCATGGGTGGATTGTGAAAAGAACACACATGCAATGACACTGGTGGATCCATAGGTGGTATGTGAAAAGAACACACATGCAAAATGACTCTGGTTGTTGTTAGTAAAAAGAACACACATGCAATGACACTGGTGGATCCATGTGTGGATTGTGAAAAGAGCACACATGCAATGACACTGGTGGATCCATGTGTGGTCTCTGAAGAGAACACACATGCAAAATCACTCTGGTTGTTGTTACTAAAAAGAACACACATGCAATGACTCTGGTGGATCCATGGGTGGATTGTGAAAAGAACACACATGCAATCACACTGGTGGATCCATAGGTGGTATGTGAAAAGAACACACATGCAAAATGACTGGTTGTTGTTATTAAAAAGAACACACATGCAATGACATCAGGATCCATGTGTGGTCTCTATAGAGAACACACATTTCAATGACACTGTGGATCCATATGTGGTATGTGAAAAGAACACACATGCAAAGGACTCTATTTGTTGTTAGTGAAAAGAACACACATACAATGACACTAGTGGATCCATAGGTGGTATGTGAGAAGAACACACATGCAAAACGACTGTTGTTGTTACTAAAAGAACACACATGCAATGGCATCAGGATCCATGTGGTCTCTGAGAACACACATTTCAATGACATTGGTGGATCCATATGTGGTATGTGAAAAGAACACACATGCAATGACTCTGGTTGTTGTTAGTGAAAAGAACACACATGCAATGACACTGGTGGATCCATAGGTGGTATATGAGAAGAACACACATTTCAATGACTCTTGTTGTTGTTACTAAAAAGAACACACATGCAATGACACTGGTGGATCCAAGTGTGGTGTCTGTAGAGAACACACATTTCAATCACACTGATGGATCCATATGTGGTATGTGAAAAGAACACACATGCAGTGACTCCGGTTGTTGTTAGTGAAAAGAACACACATGTGATGACACTGGTGGATCCATGTGTGGTATCTGAAGAGAACACACACGCAAAATGACTCTGGTTGTTGTTACTAAAAAGAACACACATGCAATGACACTGCTGGATCCATGGGCGGATTGTGAAAAGAGCACACATGCAATGACACTGGTGGATCCATGTGGTATCTAAATTGAACACACATGCAAAATCACTCTGGTTGATGTTACTAAAAAGAACACACAGGCAATGACTCTGGTGGATCCATGAGTGGATTGTGAAAAGAACACACATGCAATGACACTGGTGGATCCATAGGTGGTATGTGAAAAGAACACACATGCAAAATGACTGGTTGTTGTTACTAAAAAGAACACACATGCAATGACATTTGGTGGATCCATGTGTGGTCTCTGTGAGAACACACATATGTCATATCACTCTGGTTGTTGTTACTCAAACGAACACACATGCAATGACTCTGGTGGATCCATGGGTGGATTGTGAAAAGAACACACATGCAATGACACTGGTGGATCCATAGGTGGTATGTGAAAAGAACACACATGCAAAATGACTGGTTGTTGTTACTAAAAAGAACACACATGCAATGACACTGGTGGATCCATGTGTGGTCTCTATAGAGAACACACATTTCAATGACACTAGTGGATCCATATGTCGTATGTCAAAAGAACACACATGCAATGACTCTAGTTGTTGATAGTGACAAGAACACACATCCAATGACACTTTGGTGGATCCATAGGTGGTATGTGAGAAGAACACACATGAAAAATTACGATAGCTGTTGTTACTAAAAAGAACACACATGCAATGACACTGGTGGATCCATGTGTGGTCTCTGTAGAGAACACACATTTCAATGACACTGGTGGATCCATATGTGGTATCTGAAAAGAACACACATGCAATGACACTTGTGGATCCATAGATGGTATATGAGAAGAACACACATTTCAATGACTCTTGTTGTTGTTAGTGAAAAGAACACACATGTGATGACATCAGGATCCATGTGTGGTCTCAGAGAACACACATTTCAATCACACTGATGGATCCATATGTGGTATGTGAAAAGAACATACATGCAATGACTCGGTTGTTGTTAGTGAAAAGAACACACATGTGATGACATCAGTGGATCCATGTGTGGTCTCAAGAAAGACACATTTCAATGACTCTTGTTGTTACTAAAAAGAACACACATGCAATGACACTGTTGGATCCATGTGTGGTCTCTGAAGAGAACACA
Source organism: Avena insularis (assembly GCA_023614405.1). NCBI lineage: Eukaryota > Viridiplantae > Streptophyta > Magnoliopsida > Poales > Poaceae > Avena > Avena insularis. The sequence continues at coordinate 109,728,650 of CM042692.1, forward strand.
CATGCAATGACACTGGTTGTTGTTACTAAAAAGAACACACATCCAATGACACTAGTGGATCCATGTGTGGATTGTGAAAAGAGCACACATGCAATGACACTGGTGGATCCATATGTGGTATGTGAAAAGAACACACATGCAAAATGACTCTGGTTGTTTTTAGTGAAAAGAACACACATGCAATGACACTGGTGGATCTATAGGTGGTATGTGAAAAGAGCACACATGCAAAATGACTCTGGTTGTTTTTACTAAAAAGAACACACATGCAATGACACTGGTGGATCCATGGGTGGATTGTGAAAAGAGCACACATGCAATGACACTGGTGGATCCATCTGTGTTCTCTGGAGAGAACACACATGCAAAATGACTCTGGTTGTTGTTACTAAAAAGAACACACATGCAATGACTCTGGTGGATCCATGGGTGGATTGTGAAAAGAACACACATGCAATGACACTGGTGGATCCATAGGTGGTATGTGAAAAGAACACAGATGCAAAATGACTCTGGTTGTTGTTACTAAAAAGAACACACATGCAATGACACTGGTGGATCCATGTGTGGATTGTGAAAAGAGCACACATGCAATGACACTGGTGGATCCATGTGTGGTCTCTGAAGAGAACACACATGCAAAATCACTCTGGTTGTTGTTACTAAAAAGAACACACATGCAATGACTCTGGTGGATCCATGGGTGGATTGTGAAAAGAACACACATGCAATCACACTGGTGGATCCATAGGCACATGCAAAATGACTGGTTGTTGTTACTAAAAAGAACACACATGCAATGACACTGGTGGATCCATGTGTGGTCTCTATAGAGAACACACATTTTAATGACACTGGTGGATCCATATGTGGTATGTGAAAAGAACACACATGCAGTGACTCTATTTGTTGTTAGTGAAAAGAACACACATGCAATGACAGTGGTGGATCCATAGGTGGTATGTGAGAAGAACACACATGCAAAATGACTCTGGCTGTTGTTACTAAAAAGAACACACATGCAATGACACTGGTGGATCCATGTGTGGTCTCTGTAGAGAACACACATTTCAATGACACTGGTGGATCCATATGTGGTATGTGAAAAGAACATACATGCAATGACTCCGGTTGTTGTTAGTGAAAAGAACACACATGTGATGACACTGGTGGATCCATGTGTGGTCTCTGAAGAGAGCACACATTTCAATGACTCTTGTTGTTGTTACTAAAAAGAACACACATGCAATGAGACTGGTGGATCCATGTGTGGTCTCTGAAGAGAACACACATGCAATGACTCTGGTTGTTGTTAGTGAAAAGAACACACATGCAATGACACTAGTGGATCCATAGGTGGTATATGAGAAGAACACACATTTCAATGACTCTTGTTGTTGTTACTAAAAAGAACACACATGCAATGACACTGATGGATCCATGTGTGGTGTCTGAAGAGAACACACATTTCAATCACACTGATGGATCCATATGTGGTATGTGAAAAGAACACACATGCAGTGACTCCGGTTGTTGTTAGTGAAAAGAACACACATGTGATGACACTGGTGGATCCATGTGTGGTCTGTAAAGATAGCACACATTTTAGTCACACTGGTGGATCCATATGTGGTATGTGAAAAGAACACACATGCAATGACTCTGGTTGTTGTTAGTGAAAAGAACACACATGTGATGACACTGGTGGATCCATGTGTGGTCTATGAAGAGAACACACATGCAAAATGACTCTGGTTGTTGTTACTAAAAAGAACACACATGCAATGACACTGGTGGATCCATGGGCGGATTGTGAAAAGAGCACACATGCAATGACACTGGTGGATCCATGTGTGGTCTCTAAATTGAACACACATGCAAAATCACTCTGGTTGATGTTACTAAAAAGAACACACATGCAATGACTCTGGTGGATCCATGGGTGGATTGTGAAAAGAACACACATGCAATGACACTGGTGGATCCATAGGTGGTATGTGAAAAGAACACACATGCAAAATGACTGGTTGTTGTTACTAAAAAGAACACACATGCAATGACACTGGTGGATCCATGTGTGGTCTCTGTTGAGAACACACATATGTCATATCACTCTGGTTGTTGCTACTCAAACGAACACACATGCAATGACTCTGGTGGATCCATGGGTGGATTGTGAAAAGAACACACATGCAATGACACTGGTGGATCCATAGGTGGTATGTGAAAAGAACACACATGCAAAATGACTGGTTGTTGTTACTAAAAGAACACACATGCAATGACATCTGGATCCATGTGTGGTATCTATAGAGAACACACATTTCAATGACACTAGTGGATCCATATGTGGTATGTCAAAAGAACACACATGCAATGACTCTAGTTGTTGTTAGTGAAAAGAACACACATGCAATGACACTGGTGGATCCATAGATGGTATATGAGAAGAACACACATTTCAATGACTCTTGTTGTTGTTACTAAAAAGAACACACATGCAATGAGACTGGTGGATCCATGTGTGGTCTCAGAGAGAACACACATTTCAATCACATGAAGGATCCATATGTGGTATGTGAAATGAACACATGTAGTGACTCCGGTTGTTGTTAGTGAAAAGAACACACATGTGATGACACTGGTGGATCCATGTGTGGTCTCTGTAGAGAACACACATTTCAATCACACTGATGGATCCATATGTGGTATGTGAAAAGAACATACATGCAATGACTCCGGTTGTTGTTAGTGAAAAGAACACACATGTGATGACACTGGTGGATCCATGTGTGGTCTCTAAAGAGAGCACACATTTCAATGACTCTTGTTGTTGTTACTAAAAAGAACACACATGCAATGACACTGGTGGATCCATGTGTGGTCTCTGAAGAGAACACACATGCAATGACACTGGTTGTTGTTACTAAAAAGAACACACATCCAATGACACTAGTGGATCCATGTGTGGATTGTGAAAAGAGCACACATGCAATGACACTGGTGGATCCATATGTGGTATGTGAAAAGAACACACATGCAAAATGACTCTGGTTGTTTTTAGTGAAAAGAACACACATGCAATGACACTGGTGGATCCATAGGTGGTATGTGAAAAGAGCACACATGCAAAATGACTCTGGTTGTTGTTACTAAAAAGAACACACATGCAATGACTCTGGTGGATCCATGGGTGGATTGTGAAAAGAACACACATGCAATGACACTGGTGGATCCATAGGTGGTATGTGAAAAGAACACACATGCAAAATGACTCTGGTTGTTGTTACTAAAAAGAACACACATGCAATGACACTGGTGGATCCATGTGTGGATTGTGAAAAGAGCACACATGCAATGACATCAGGATCCATGTGTGGTCTCTGAAGAGAACACACATGCAAAATCACTGTGGTTGTTGTTACTAAAAAGAACACACATGCAATGACTCTGGTGGATCCATGGGTGGATTGTGAAAAGAACACACATGTAATCACACTGGTGGATCCATAGGTGGTATGTGAAAAGAACACACATGCAAAATGACTGGTTGTTGTTATTAAAAAGAACACACATGCAATGGCACTGGTGGATCCATGTGTGGTATCTATAGAGAACACACATTTCAATGACACTGGTGGATCCATATGTGGTATGTGAAAAGAACACACATGCAGTGACTCTATTTGTTGTTAGTGAAAAGAACACACATAAAATGACACTCGTGGATCCATAGGTGGTATGTGACAAGAACACACATGCAAAAAGACTCTGGTTGTTGTTACTAAAAAGAACACACATGCAATGACACTACTGGATCCATGTGTGGTCTCTGTAGAGAACACACATTTCAATGACACTGGTGGATCCATATGTGGTATGTGAAAAGAACACACATGCGATGACTCTGGTTGTTGTTAGTGAAAAGAACACACATTCAATGACATCCGCGGATCCATAGGTGGTATATGAGAAGAACACATTTCAATGACTCTTGTTGTTGTTACTAAAAAGAACACACATGCAATGACACTGGTGGATCCATGTGTGGTGTCTGTAGAGAACACACATTTCAATCACACTGATGGATCCATATGTGGTATGTGAAAAGAACACACATGCAGTGACTCTGGTTGTTGTTAGTGAAAAGAACACACATGTGATGACATCAGGATCCATGTGTGGTCTCTGAAGAGAACACACATGCAAAATGACTCTGGTTGTTGTTACTAAAAAGAACACACATGCAATGACACTGGTGGATCCATGGGCGGATTGTGAAAAGAGCACACATGCAATGACACTGATGGATCCATGTGTGGTCTCTAAATTGAACACACATGCAAAATCACTCTGGTTGATGTTACTAAAAAGAACACACATGCAATGACTCTGGTGGATCCATGGGTGGATTGTGAAAAGAACACACATGCAATGACACTGGTGGATCCATAGGTGGTATGTAAAAAGAACACACATGCAAAATGACTGGTTGTTGTTACTAAAAAGAACACACATGCAATGACACTGGTGGATCCATGTGTGGTCTCTGTTGAGAACACACATATGTCATATCACTCTGGTTGTTGTTACTCAAACGAACACACATGCAATGACTCTGGTGGATCCATGGGTGGATTGTGAAAAGAACACACATGCAATCACACTGGTGGATCCATAGGTGGTATGTGAAAAGAACACACATGCAAAATGACTGGTTGTTGTTACTAAAAAGAACACACATGCAATGACACTGGTGGATCCATGTGTGGTCTCTATAGAGAACACACATTTCAATGACACTGGTGGATCCATATGTGGTATGTGAAAATAACACACATGTAGTGACTCTGTTTGTTGTTAGTGAAAAGAACACACATACAATGACACTAGTGGATCCATAGGTGGTATGTGAGAAGAACACACATGCAAAATGACTCTGGTTGTTGTTACTAAAAAGAACACACATGCAATGACACTGGTGGATCCATGTGTGGTCTCTCTAGAGAACACACATTTCAATGACACTGGTGGATCCATATGTGGTATGTGAAAAGAACACACATGCAATGACTCTGGTTGTTGTTAGTGAAAAAAACACACATGCAATGACACTGGTGGATCCATAGGTGGTATATGAGAAGAACACACATTTCAATGACTCTTGTTGTTGTTACTAAAAAGAACACACATGCAATGACACTGATGGATCCATGTGTGGTGTCTGTAGAGAACACACATTTCAATCACACTGATGGATCCATATGTGGTATGTGAAAAGAACACACATGCAGTGACTCCGGTTGTTGTTAGTGAAAAGAACACACATGTGATGACACTGGTGGATCCATGTGTGGTCTGTAAAGATAGCACACATTTCAGTCGCACTGGTGGATCCATATGTGGTATGTGAAAAGAACACACATGCAATGACTCTGGTTGTTGTTAGTGAAAAGAACACACATGTGATGACACTGGTGGATCCATGTGTGGTCTCTGAAGAGAACACACATGCAAAATGACTCTGGTTGTTGTTACTAAAAAGAACACACATGCAATGACACTGGTGGATCCATGGGCGGATTGTGAAAAGAGCACACATGCAATGACACTGGTGGATCCATGTGTGGTCTCTAAATTGAACACACATGCAAAATCACTCTGGTTGATGTTACTAAAAAGAACACACATGCAATGACTCTGGTGGATCCATGAGTGGATTGTGAAAAGAACACACATGCAATGACACTGGTGGATCCATAGGTGGTATGTGAAAAGAACACACATGCAAAATGACTGGTTGTTGTTACTAAAAAGAACACACATGCAATGACACTGGTGGATCCATGTGTGGTCTCTGTTGAGAACACACATATGTCATATCACTCTGGTTGTTGCTACTCAAACGAACACACATGCAATGACTCTGGTGGATCCATGGGTGGATTGTGAAAAGAACACACATGCAATGACACTGGTGGATCCATAGGTGGTATGTGAAAAGAACACACATGCAAAATGACTGGTTGTTGTTACTAAAAAGAACACACATGCAATGACACTGGTGGATCCATGTGTGGTCTCTATAGAGAACACACATTTCAATGACACTAGTGGATCCATATGTGGTATGTCAAAAGAACACACATGCAATGACTCTAGTTGTTGTTAGTGAAAAGAACACACATGCAATGACACTGGTGGATCCATAGATGGTATATGAGAAGAACACACATTTCAATGACTCTTGTTGTTGTTACTAAAAAGAACACACATGCAATGAGACTGGTGGATCCATGTGTGGTCTCTGTAGAGAACACACATTTCAATCACACTGAAGGATCCATATGTGGTATGTGAAATGAACGCACATGCAGTGACTCCGGTTGTTGTTAGTGAAAAGAACACACATGTGATGACACTGGTGGATCCATGTGTGGTCTCTGTAGAGAACACACATTTCAATCACACTGATGGATCCATATGTGGTATGTGAAAAGAACATACATGCAATGACTCCGGTTGTTGTTAGTGAAAAGAACACACATGTGATGACACTGGTGGATCCATGTGTGGTCTCTAAAGAGAGCACACATTTCAATGACTCTTGTTGTTGTTACTAAAAAGAACACACATGCAATGACACTGGTGGATCCATGTGTGGTCTCTGAAGAGAACACACATGCAATGACACTGGTTGTTGTTACTAAAAAGAACACACATCCAATGACACTAGTGGATCCATGTGTGGATTGTGAAAAGAGCACACATGCAATGACACTGGTGGATCCATATGTGGTATGTGAAAAGAACACACATGCAAAATGACTCTGGTTGTTTTTAGTGAAAAGAACACACATGCAATGACACTGGTGGATCCATAGGTGGTATGTGAAAAGAGCACACATGCAAAATGACTCTGGTTGTTGTTACTAAAAAGAACACACATGCAATGACTCTGGTGGATCCATGGGTGGATTGTGAAAAGAACACACATGCAATGACACTGGTGGATCCATAGGTGGTATGTGAAAAGAACACACATGCAAAATGACTCTGGTTGTTGTTACTAAAAAGAACACACATGCAATGACACTGGTGGATCCATGTGTGGATTGTGAAAAGAGCACACATGCAATGACACTGGTGGATCCATGTGTGGTCTCTGAAGAGAACACACATGCAAAATCACTGTGGTTGTTGTTACTAAAAAGAACACACATGCAATGACTCTGGTGGATCCATGGGTGGATTGTGAAAAGAACACACATGTAATCACACTGGTGGATCCATAGGTGGTATGTGAAAAGAACACACATGCAAAATGACTGGTTGTTGTTATTAAAAAGAACACACATGCAATGGCACTGGTGGATCCATGTGTGGTATCTATAGAGAACACACATTTCAATGACACTGGTGGATCCATATGTGGTATGTGAAAAGAACACACATGCAGTGACTCTATTTGTTTTTAGTGAAAAGAACACACATACAATGACACTAGTGGATCCATAGGTGGTATGTGAGAAGAACACACATGCAAAACGACTCTGGTTGTTGTTACTAAAAAGAACACACATGCAATGACACTGGTGGATCCATGTGTGGTCTCTGTAGAGAACACACATTTCAATGACACTGGTGGATCCATATGTGGTATGTGAAAAGAACACACATGCAATGACTCTGGTTGTTGTTAGTGAAAAGAACACACATGCAATGACACTGGCGGATCCATAGGTGGTATATGAGAAGAACACACATTTCAATGACTCTTGTTGTTGTTACTAAAAAGAACACACATGCAATGACACTGGTGGATCCATGTGTGGTGTCTGTAGAGAACACACATTTCAATCACACTGATGGATCCATATGTGGTATGTGAAAAGAACACACATGCAGTGACTCTGGTTGTTGTTAGTGAAAAGAACACACATGTGATGACACTGGTGGATCCATGTGTGGTCTCTGAAGAGAACACACATGCAAAATGACTCTGGTTGTTGTTACTAAAAAGAACACACATGCAATGACACTGGTGGATCCATGGGCGGATTGTGAAAAGAGCACACATGCAATGACACTAATGGATCCATGTGTGGTCTCTAAATTGAACACACATGCAAAATCACTCTGGTTGATGTTACTAAAAAGAACACACATGCAATGACTCTGGTGGATCCATGGGTGGATTGTGAAAAGAACACACATGCAATGACACTGGTGGATCCATAGGTGGTATGTAAAAAGAACACACATGCAAAATGACTGGTTGTTGTTACTAAAAAGAACACACATGCAATGACACTGGTGGATCCATGTGTGGTCTCTGTTGAGAACACACATATGTCATATCACTCTGGTTGTTGTTACTCAAACGAACACACATGCAATGACTCTGGTGGATCCATGGGTGGATTGTGAAAAGAACACACATGCAATCACACTGGTGGATCCATAGGTGGTATGTGAAAAGAACACACATGCAAAATGACTGGTTGTGGTTACTAAAAGAACACACATGCAATGACATCAGGGATCCATGTGTGGTCTCTATAGAGAACACACATTTCAATGACACTGGTGGATCCATATGTGGTATGTGAAAATAACACACATGTAGTGACTCTGTTTGTTGTTAGTGAAAAGAACACACATACAATGACACTAGTGGATCCATAGGTGGTATGTGAGAAGAACACACATGCAAAATGACTCTGGTTGTTGTTACTAAAAAGAACACACATGCAATGACACTGGTGGATCCATGTGTGGTCTAGAGAACACATATTTCAATGACACTGGTGGATCCATATGTGGTATGTGAAAAGAACACACATGCAATGACTCTGGTTGTTGTTAGTGAAAAAAACACACATGCAATGACACTGGTGGATCCATAGGTGGTATATGAGAAGAACACACATTTCAATGACTCTTGTTGTTGTTACTAAAAAGAACACACATGCAATGACACAGATGGAACCATGTGGTGTCTGAAGAGAACACACATTTCAATCACACTGATGGATCCATATGTGGTATGTGAAAAGAACACACATGCAGTGACTCCGGTTGTTGTTAGTGAAAAGAACACACATGTGATGACACTGGTGGATCCATGTGTGGTCTGTAAAGATAGCACACATTTCAGTCACACTGGTGGATCCATATGTGGTATGTGAAAAGAACACACATGCAATGACTCTGGTTGTTGTTAGTGAAAAGAACACACATGTGATGACACTGGTGGATCCATGTGTGGTCTCTGAAGAGAACACACATGCAAAATGACTCTGGTTGTTGTTACTAAAAAGAACACACATGCAATGACACTGGTGGATCCATGGGCGGATTGTGAAAAGAGCACACATGCAATGACACTGGTGGATCCATGTGTGGTCTCTAAATTGAACACACATGCAAAATCACTCTGGTTGATGTTACTAAAAAGAACACACATGCAATGACTCTGGTGGATCCATGGGTGGATTGTGAAAAGAACACACATGCAATGACACTGGTGGATCCATAGGTGGTATGTGAAAAGAACACACATGCAAAATGACTGGTTGTTGTTACTAAAAAGAACACACATGCAATGACACTGGTGGATCCATGTGTGGTCTCTGTTGAGAACACACATATGTCATATCACTCTGGTTGTTGCTACTCAAACGAACACACATGCAATGACTCTGGTAGATCCATGGGTGGATTGTGAAAAGAACACACATGCAATGACACTGGTGGATCCATAGGTGGTATGTGAAAAGAACACACATGCAAAATGACTGGTTGTTGTTACTAAAAAGAACACACATGCAATGACACTGGTGGATCCATGTGTGGTCTCTATAGAGAACACACATTTCAATGACACTAGTGGATCCATATGTGGTATGTCAAAAGAACACACATGCAATGACTCTAGTTGTTGTTAGTGAAAAGAACACACATGCAATGACACTGGTGGATCCATAGATGGTATATGAGAAGAACACACATTTCAATGACTCTTGTTGTTGTTACTAAAAAGAACACACATGCAATGAGACTGGTGGATCCATGTGTGGTCTCTATAGAGAACACACATTTCAATCACACTGAAGGATCCATATGTGGTATGTGAAATGAACACACATGCAGTGACTCCGGTTGTTGTTAGTGAAAAGAACACACATGTGATGACACTGGTGGATCCATGTGTGGTCTCTGTAGAGAACACACATTTCAATCACACTGATGGATCCATATGTGGTATGTGAAAAGACATACATGCAATGACTCAGGTTTTTGTTAGTGAAAAGAACACACATGTGATGACACTGGTGGATCCATGTGTGGTCTCTGAAGAGAGCACACATTTCAATGACTCTTGTTGTTGTTACCAAAAAGAACACACATGCAATGACACTGGTGGATCCATGTGTGGTCTCTGAAGAGAACACACATGCAATGACACTGGTTGTTGTTACTAAAAAGAACACACATCCAATGACACTAGTGGATCCATGTGTGGATTGTGAAAAGAGCACACATGCAATGACACTGGTGGATCCATATGTGGTATGTGAAAAGAACACACATGCAAAATGACTCTGGTTGTTTTTAGTGAAAATAACACACATGCAATGACACTGGTGGATCCATAGGTGGTATGTGAAAAGAGCACACATGCAAAATGACTCTGGTTGTTGTTACTAAAAAGAACACACATGCAATGACACTGGTGGATCCATGGGTGGATTGTGAAAAGAGCACACATGCAATGACACAGGTGGATCCATCTGTGTTCTCTGAAGAGAACACACATGCAAAATGACTCTGGTTGTTGTTACTAAAAAGAACACACATGCAATGACTCTGGTGGATCCATGGGTGGATTGTGAAAAGAACACACATGCAATCACACTGGTGGATCCATAGGTGGTATGTGAAAAGAACACACATGCAAAATGACTGGTTGTTGTTATTAAAAAGAACACACATGCAATGACACTGGTGGATCCATGTGTGGTCTCTATAGAGAACACACATTTCAATGACACTGGTGGATCCATATGTGGTATGTGAAAAGAACACACATGCAGTGACTCTATTTGTTGTTAGTGAAAAGAACACACATACAATGACACTAGTGGATCCATAGGTGGTATGTGAGAAGAACACACATGCAAAACGACTCTGGTTGTTGTTACTAAAAAGAACACACATGCAATGACATCAGGATCCATGTGTGGTCTCTATAGAGAACACACATTTCAATGACACTGGTGGATCCATATGTGGTATGTGAAAAGAACACACATGCAATGACTCTGGTTGTTGTTAGTGAAAAGAACACACATGCAATGACACTGGTGGATACATAGGTGGTATATGAGAAGAACACACATTTCAATGACTCTTGTTGTTGTTACTAAAAAGAACACACATGCAATGACACTGGTGGATCCATGTGAGGTGTCTGTAGAGAACACACATTTCAATCACACTGATGGATCCATATGTGGTATGTGAAAAGAACACACATGCAGTGACTCTGGTTGTTGTTAGTGAAAAGAACACACATGTGATGACACTGGTGGATCCATGTGTGGTCTCTGAAGAGAACACACATGCAAAATGACTCTGGTTGTTGTTACTAAAAAGAACACACATGCAATGACACTGGTGGATCCATGGGCGGATTGTGAAAAGAGCACACATGCAATGACACTGGTGGATCCATGTGTGGTCTCTAAATTGAACACACATGCAAAATCACTCTGGTTGATGTTACTAAAAAGAACACACATGCAATGACTCTGGTGGATCCATGGGTGGATTGTGGAAAGAACACACATGCAATGACACTGGTGGATCCATAGGTGGTATGTGAAAAGAACACACATGCAAAATGACTGGTTGTTGTTACTAAAAAGAACACACATGCAATGACACTGGTGGATCCATGTGTGGTCTCTGTTGAGAACACACATATGTCATATCACTATGGTTGTTGTTACTCAAACGAACACACATGCAATGACTCTGGTGGATCCATGGGTGGATTGTGAAAAGAACACACATGCAATCACACTGGTGGATCCATAGGTGGTATGTGAAAAGAACACACATGCAAAATGACTGGTTGTTGTTACTAAAAAGAACACACATGCAATGACACTGGTGGATCCATGTGTGGTCTCTATAGAGAACACACATTTCAATGACACTGGTGGATCCATATGTGGTATGTGAAAAGAACACACATGCAGTGACTCTGTTTGTTGTTAGTGAAAAGAACACACATACAATGACACTAGTGGATCCATAGGTGGTATGTGAGAAGAACACACATGCAAAATGACTCTGGTTGTTGTTACTAAAAAGAACACACATGCAATGACACTGGTGGATCCATGTGTCTCTCTAGAGAACACATTTCAATGACACTTGTGTATCCCTTTGTTGTATGTGAAAAGAACACACATGCAATGACTCTGGTTGTTGTTAGTGAAAAGAACACACATGCAATGACACTGGTGGATCCATAGGTGGTATATGAGAAGAACACACATTTCAATGACTCTTGTTGTTGTTACTAAAAAGAACACACATGCAATGACACTGATGGATCCATGTGTGGTGTCTGTACAGAACACACATTTCAATCACACTGATGGATCCATATGTGGTATGTGAAAAGAACACACATGCAGTGACTCCGGTTGTTGTTAGTGAAAAGAACACACATGTGATGACACTGGTGGATCCATGTGTGGTCTGTAAAGATAGCACACATTTCAGTCACACTGGTGGATCCATATGTGGTATGTGAAAAGAACACACATGCAATGACTCTGGTTGTTGTTAGTGAAAAGAACACACATGTGATGACACTGGTGGATCCATGTGTGGTCTCTGAAGAGAACACACATGCAAAATGACTCTGGTTGTTGTTACTAAAAAGAACACACATGCAATGACACTGGTGGATCCATGGGAGGATTGTGAAAAGAGCACACATGCAATGACACTGGTGGATCCATGTGTGGTTTCTAAATTGAACACACATGCAAAATCACTCTGGTTGATGTTACTAAAAAGAACACACATGTAATGACTCTGGTGGATCCATGGGTGGATTGTGAAAAGAACACACATGCAATGACACTGGTGGATCCATAGGTGGTATGTGAAAAGAACACACATGGAAAATGACTGGTTGTTGTTACTAAAAAGAACACACATGCAATGACACTGGTGGATCCATGTGTGGTCTCTGTTGAGAACACACATATGTCATATCACTCTGGTTGTTGCTACTCAAACGAACACACATGCAATGACTCTGGTGGATCCATGGGTGGATTGTGAAAAGAACACACATGCAATGACACTGGTGGATCCATAGGTGGTATGTGAAAAGAACACACATGCAAAATGACTGGTTGTTGTTACTAAAAAGAACACACATGCAATGACACTGGTGGATCCATGTGTGGTCTCTATAGAGAACACACATTTCAATGACACTAGTGGATCCATATGTGGTATGTCAAAAGAACACACATGCAATGACTCTAGTTGTTGTTAGTGAAAAGAACACACATGCAATGACACTGGTGGATCCATAGATGGTATATGAGAAGAACACACATTTCAATGACTCTTGTTGTTGTTACTAAAAAGAACACACATGCAATGAGACTGGTGGATCCATGTGTGGTCTCTGTAGAGAACACACATTTCAATCACACTGAAGGATCCATATGTGGTATGTGAAATGAACACACATGTAGTGACTCATTTGTTGTTAGTGAAAAGAACACACATGCAATGACATCAGGATCCATGTGTGGTCTCTGTAGAGAACACACATTTCAATCACACTGATGGATCCATATGTGGTATGTGAAAAGAACATACATGCAATGACTCCGGTTGTTGTTAGTGAAAAGAACACACATGTGATGACACTGGTGGATCCATGTGTGGTATCTGAAGAGAGCACACATTTCAATGACTCTTGCTGTTGTTACTAAAAACAACACACATGCAATGACACTGGTGGATCCATGTGTGGTCTCTGAAGAGAACACACATGCAATGACACTGGTTGTTGTTACTAAAAAGAACACACATCCAATGACACTAGTGGATCCATGTGTGGATTGTGAAAAGAGCACACATGCAATGACACTGGTGGATCCATATGTGGTATGTGAAAAGAACACACATGCAAAATGACTCTAGTTGTTGTTAGTGAAAAGAACACACATGCAATGACACTGGTGGATCTATAGGTGGTATGTGAAAAGAGCACACATGCAAAATGACTCTGGTTGTTGTTACTAAAAAGAACACACATGCAATGACACTGGTGGATCCATGGGTGGATTGTGAAAAGAGCACACATGCAATGACACTGGTGGATCCATCTGTGTTCTCTGAAGAGAACACACATGCAAAATGACTCTGGTTGTTGTTACTAAAAAGAACACACATGCAATGACTCTGGTGGATCCATGGGTGGATTGTGAAAAGAACACACATGCAATGACACTGGTGGATCCATAGGTGGTATGTGAAAAGAACACACATGCAAAATGACTGGTTGTTGTTACTAAAAAGAACACACATGCAATAACACTGGTGGATCCATGTGGATTGTGAAAAGAGCACACATGCAATGACATGGTGGATCCATGTGGTCTCTGAAGAGAACACACATGCAAAATCACTCTGGTTGTTGTTACTAAAAAGAACACACATGCAATGACTCTGGTGGATCCATGGGTGGATTGTGAAAAGAACACACATGCAATCACACTGGTGGATCCATAGGTGGTATGTGAAAAGAACACACATGCAAAATGACTGGTTGTTGTTACTAAAAAGAACACACATGCAATGACATCAGGATCCATGTGTGGTCTCTATAGAGAACACACATTTCAATGACACTGGTGGATCCATATGTGGTATGTGAAAAGAACACACATGCAGTGACTCTATTTGTTGTTAGTGAAAAGAACACACATGCAATGACACTGGTGGATCCATAGGTGGTATCTGAGAAGAACACACATGCAAAATGACTCTAGCTGTTGTTACTAAAAAGAACACACATGCAATGACACTGGTGGATCCATGCGTGGTCTCTGTAGAGTACACACATTTCAATGACACTGGTGGATCCATATGTGGTATGTGAAAAGAACACACATGCAATGACTCTGGTTGTTGTTAGTGAAAAGAACACACATGCAATGACACTGGTGGATCCATAGATGGTATATGAGAAGAACACACATTTCAATGACTCTTGTTGTTGTTACTAAAAAGAACACACATGCAATGAGACTGGTGGATCCATGTGTGGTGTCTGTAGAGAACACACATTTCAATCACACTGATGGATCCATATGTGGTATGTGAAAAGAACACACATGCAAAGGACTCCGCTTGTTGTTAGTGAAAAGAACACACATGTGATGACATCAGGATCCATGTGTGGTCTCCAAGAGAACACACATGCAAAATGACTCGTTGTTGTTACTAAAAGAACACACATGCAATGACACTGGTGGATCCATGGGCGGATTGTGAAAAGAGCACACATGCAATGACACTGGTGGATCCATGTGTGGTCTCTGAAGGGAACACACATGCAAAATCACTCTGGTTGATGTTACTAAAAAGAACACACATGCAATGACTCTGGTGGATCCATGGGTGGATTGTGAAAAGAACACACATGCAATGACACTGGTGGATCCATAGGTGGTATGTTAAAAGAACACACATGCAAAATGACTGGTTGTTGTTACTAAAAAGAACACACATGCAATGACACTGGTGGATCCATGTGTGGTCTCTGTTGAGAACACACATATGTCATATCACTCTGGTTGTTGTTACTCAAACGAACACACATGCAATGACTCTGGTGGATCCATGGGTGGATTGTGAAAAGAACACACATGCAATGACACTGGTGGATCCATAGGTGGTATGTGAAAAGAACACACATGCAAAATGACTGGTTGTTGTTACTAAAAAGAACACACATGCAATGACACTGGTGGATCCATGTGTGGTCTCTATAGAGAACACACATTTCAATGACACTAGTGGATCCATATGTGGTATGTCAAAAGAACACACATGCAATGACTCTAGTTGTTGTTAGTGAAAAGAACACACATGCAATGACACTGGTGGATCCATAGATGGTATATGAGAAGAACACACATTTCAATGACTCTTGTTGTTGTTACTAAAAAGAACACACATGCAATGAGACTGGTGGATCCATGTGTGGTCTCTGTAGAGAACACACATTTCAATCACACTGAAGGATCCATATGTGGTATGTGAAATGAACACACATGAAGTGACTCCGGCTGTTGTTAGTGAAAAGAACACACATGCAATGACACTGGTGGATCCATGTGTGGTCTCTGTAGAGAACACACATTTCAATCACACTGATGGATCCATATGTGGTATGTGAAAAGAACATACATGCAATGACTCCGGTTGTTGTTAGTGAAAAGAACACACATGTGATGACACTGGTGGATCCATGTGTGGTATCTGAAGAGAGCACACATTTCAATGACTCTTGCTGTTGTTACTAAAAACAACACACATGCAATGACACTGGTGGATCCATGTGTGGTCTCTGAAGAGAACACACATGCAATGACACTGGTTGTTGTTACTAAAAAGAACACACATCCAATGACACTAGTGGATCCATGTGTGGATTGTGAAAAGAGCACACATGCAATGACACTGGTGGATCCATATGTGGTATGTGAAAAGAACACACATGCAAAATGACTCTAGTTGTTTTTAGTGAAAAGAACACACATGCAATGACACTGGTGGATCTATAGGTGGTATGTGAAAAGAGCACACATGCAAAATGACTCTGGTTGTTGTTACTAAAAAGAACACACATGCAATGACACTGGTGGATCCATGGGTGGATTGTGAAAAGAGCACACATGCAATGACACTGGTGGATCATCTGTGTTCTCTGAAGAGAACACACATGCAAAATGACTCTGGTTGTTACTAAAAGAACACACATGCAATGACTGGTGGATCCATGGGTGGATTGTGAAAAGAACACACATGCAATGACCTTTGGTGGATCCATAGGTGGTATGTGAAAAGAACACACATGCAAAATGACTCTGGTTGTTGTTACTAAAAAGAACACACATGCAATGACACTGGTGGATCCATGTGTGGATTGTGAAAAGAGCACACATGCAATGACACTGGTGGATCCATGTGTGGTCTCTGAAGAGAACACACATGCAAAATCACTCTGGTTGTTGTTACTAAAAAGAACACACATGCAATGACTCTGGTGGATCCATGGGTGGATTGTGAAAAGAACACACATGCAATCACACTGGTGGATCCATAGGTGGTATGTGAAAAGAACACACATGCAAAATGACTGGTTGTTGTTACTAAAAAGAACACACATGCAATGACACTGGTGGATCCATGTGTGGTCTCTATAGAGAACACACATTTCAATGACACTGGTGGATCCATATGTGGTATGTGAAAAGAACACACATGCAGTGACTCTATTTGTTGTTAGTGAAAAGAACACACATGCAATGACACTGGTGGATCCATAGGTGGTATCTGAGAAGAACACACATGCAAAATGACTCTAGCTGTTGTTACTAAAAAGAACACACATGCAATGACACTGGTGGATCCATGTGTGGTCTCTGTAGAGTACACACATTTCAATGACACTGGTGGATCCATATGTGGTATGTGAAAAGAACACACATGCAATGACTCTGGTTGTTGTTAGTGAAAAGAACACACATGCAATGACACTGGTGGATCCATAGATGGTATATGAGAAGAACACACATTTCAATGACTCTTGTTGTTGTTACTAAAAAGAACACACATGCAATGAGACTGGTGGATCCATGTGTGGTGTCTGTAGAGAACACACATTTCAATCACACTGATGGATCCATATGTGGTATGTGAAAAGAACACACATGCAGTGACTCCGCTTGTTGTTAGTGAAAAGAACACACATGTGATGACACTGGTGGATCCATGTGTGGTCTCTGAAGAGAACACACATGCAAAATGACTCTGGTTGTTGTTACTAAAAAGAACACACATGCAATGACACTGGTGGATCCATGGGCGGATTGTGAAAAGAGCACACATGCAATGACACTGGTGGATCCATGTGTGGTCTCTGAAGGGAACACACATGCAAAATCACTCTGGTTGATGTTACTAAAAAGAACACACATGCAATGACTCTGGTGGATCCATGGGTGGATTGTGAAAAGAACACACATGCAATGACACTGGTGGATCCATAGGTGGTATGTTAAAAGAACACACATGCAAAATGACTGGTTGTTGTTACTAAAAAGAACACACATGCAATGACACTGGTGGATCCATGTGTGGTCTCTGTTGAGAACACACATATGTCATATCACTCTGGTTGTTGTTACTCAAACGAACACACATGCAATGACTCTGGTGGATCCATGGGTGGATTGTGAAAAGAACACACATGCAATGACACTGGTGGATCCATAGGTGGTATGTGAAAAGAACACACATGCAAAATGACTGGTTGTTGTTACTAAAAAGAACACACATGCAATGACACTGGTGGATCCATGTGTGGTCTCTATAGAGAACACACATTTCAATGACACTAGTGGATCCATATGTTGTATGTCAAAAGAACACACATGCAATGACTCTAGTTGTTGTTAGTGAAAAGAACACACATCCAATGACACTGGTGGATCCATAGGTGGTATGTGAGAAGAACACACATGAAAAATGACTCTGGCTGTTGTTACTAAAAAGAACACACATGCAATGACACTGGTGGATCCATGTGTGGTCTCTGTAGAGAACACACATTTCAATGACACTGGCGGATCCATATGTGGTATCTGAAAAGAACACACATGCAATGACTCTGGTTGTTGTTAGTGAAAAGAACACACATGCAATGACACTGGTGGATCCATAGATGGTATATGAGAAGAACACACATTTCAATGACTCTTGTTGTTGTTACTAAAAAGAACACACATGCAATGAGACTTGTGGATCCATGTGTGGTCTCTGTAGAGAACACACATTTCAATCACACTGAAGGATCCATATGTGGTATGTGAAATGAACACACATGCAGTGACTCCGGTTGTTGTTAGTGAAAACAACACACATGTGATGACACTGGAGGATCCATGTGTGGTCTCTGTAGAGAACACACATTTCAATCACACTGATGGATCCACATGTGGTATGTGAAAAGAACATACATGCAATGCCTTGTTGTTAGTAAAAAGAACACACATGTGATGACACTGGTGGATCCATGTGTGGTCTCTGAAGAGAGCACACATTTCAATGACTCTTGTTGTTGTTACTAAAAAGAACACACATGCAATGACACTGGTGGATCCATGTGTGGTCTCTGAAGAGAACACACATGCAATGACACTGGTTGTTGTTACTAAAAAGAACACACATCCAATGACACTAGTGGATCCATGTGTGGATTGTGAAAAGATCACACATGCAATGACACTGGTGGATCCATATGTGGTATGTGAAAAGAACACACATGCAAAATGACTCTGGTTGTTTTTAGTGAAAAGAACGCACATGCAATGACACTGGTGGATCCATAGGTGGTATGTGAAAAGAGCACACATGCAAAATGACTCTGGTTGTTGTTACTAAAAAGAACACACATGCAATGACACTGGTGGATCCATGGGTGGATTGTGAAAAGAGCACACATGCAATGACACTGGTGGATCCATCTGTGTTCTCTGAAGAGAACACACATGCAAAATGACTCTGGTTGTTGTTACTAAAAATAACACACATGCAATGACTCTGGTGGATCCATGGGTGGATTGTGAAAAGAACACACATGCAATGACACTGGTGGATCCATAGGTGGTATGTGAAAAGAACACACATGCAAAATGACTCTGGTTGTTGTTACTAAAAAGAACACACATGCAATGACACTGGTGGATCCATGTGTGGATTGTGAAAAGAGCACACATGCAATGACACTGGTGGATCCATGTGTGGTCTCTGAAGGGAACACACATGCAAAATCACTCTGGTTGATGTTACTAAAAAGAACACACATGCAATGACTCTGGTGGATCCATGGGTGGATTGTGAAAAGAACACACATGCAATGACACTGGTGGATCCATAGGTGGTATGTGAAAAGAACACACATGCAAAATGACTGGTTGTTGTTACTAAAAAGAACACACATGCAATGACATGGTGGATCCATGTGTGGTCTCTATTGAGAACACACATATGTCATATCACTCACAGTTGTTGTTACTCAAACGAACACACATGCAATGACTCTGGTGGATCCATGGGTGGATTGTGAAAAGAACACACATGCAATGACACTGGTGGATCCATAGGTGGTATGTGAAAAGAACACACATGCACAATGACTGGTTGTTGTTAAGAAGAACACACATGCAATGACCTTTGAGGGTGGATCCATGTGTGGTCTCTATAGAGAACACACATTTCAATGACACTGGTGGATCCATGTGGTATGTCAAAGAACACACATGCAATGACTCTAGTTGTTGTTAGTGTGAAAAGAACACACATGCAATGACACTGGTGGATCCATAGGTGGTATGTGAAAAGAACACACATGCAAAATGACTCTGGTTTTTGTTACTGAAAAGAACACACAGGAAATGACAGTGGTGGATCCATGTGTGGATTGTGAAAAGAGCACACATGCAATGACACTGGTGGATCCATGTGTGGTCTCTGAAGGGAACACACATGCAAAATCACTCTGGTTGATGTTACTAAAAAGAACACACATGCAATGACTCTGGTGGATCCATGGGTGGATTGTGAAAAGAACACACATGCAATGACACTGGTGGATCCATAGGTGGTATGTGAAAAGAACACACATGCAAAATGACTGTTTGTGGTTACTAAAAGAACACACATGCAATGACATCAGTGGATCCATGTGTGGTCTCTGTTGAGAACACACATATGTCATATCACTCTGGTTGTTGTTACTCAAACGAACACACATGCAATGACTCTGGTGGATCCATGGGTGGATTGTGAAAAGAACACACATGCAATGACACTGGTGGATCCATAGGTGGTATGTGAAAAGAACACACATGCAAAATGACTGGTTGTTGTTACTAAAAAGAACACACATGCAATGACATCAGGATCCATGTGTGGTCTCTATAGAGAACACACATTTCAATGACACTGGTGGATCCAGATGTGGTATGTCAAAAGAACACACATGCAATGACTCTAGTTGTTGTTAGTGAAAAGAACACACATGCAATGACACTGGTGGATCCATAGGTGGTATGTGAAAAGAACACACATGCAAAATGACTGGTTGTTGTTACTAAAAAGAACACACATGCAATGACACTGGTGGATCCATGTGTGGTCTCTGTAGAGAACACACATTTTAATGACACTGGTGGATCCATATGTGGTATCTGAAAAGAACACACATGCAATGACTCTGGTTATTGTTAGTGAAAAGAACACACATGCAATGACACTGGTGGATCCATAGATGGTATATGAGAAGAATAGACATTTCAATGACTCTTGTTGTTGTTACTAAAATGAACACACATGCAATGAGACTGGTGGATCCATGTGTGGTCTCTGTAGAGAACACACATTTCAATCACACTCAAGGATCCATGTGTGGTCTCTGAAGAGAACACACATGCAATGACACTGGTTGTTGTTACTAAAAAAAGAACACACATCCAATGACACTAGTGGATCCATGTGTGGATTGTGAAAAGATCACACATGCAATGACACTGGTGGATCCATATGTGGTATGTGAAAAGAACACACATGCAAAATGACTCTGGTTGTTTTTAGTGAAAAGAACGCACATGCAATGACACTGGTGCATCCAGATGTGGTATGTCAAAAGAACACACATGCAATGACTCTAGTTGTTGTTAGTGAAAAGAACACACATGCAATGACACTGGTGGATCCATAGGTGGTATGTGAAAAGAACACACATGCAAAATGGTAGTTGTTGTTACTAAAAAGAACACACATGCAATGACACTGGTGGATCCATGTGTGGTCTCTGTAGAGAACACACATTTCAATGACACTGGTGGATCCATATGTGGTATCTGAAAAGAACACACATGCAATGACTCTGGTTATTGTTAGTGAAAAGAACACACATGCAATGACACTGGTGGATCCATAGATGGTATATGAGAAGAACAGACATTTCAATGACTCTTGTTGTTGTTACTAAAAAGAACACACATGCAATGAGACTGGTGGATCCATGTGTGGTCTCTGTAGAGAACACACATTTCAATCACACTGAAGGATCCATGTGTGGTCTCTGAAGAGAACACACATGCAATGACACTGGTTGTTGTTACTAAAAAGAACACACATCCAATGACACTAGTGGATCCATGTGTGGATTGTGAAAAGATCACACATGCAATGACACTGGTGGATCCATATGTGGTATGTGAAAAGAACACACATGCAAAATGACTCTGGTTGTTTTTAGTGAAAAGAACGCACATGCAATGACACTGGTGGATCCATAGGTGGTATGTGAAAAGAGCACACATGCAAAATGACTCTGGTTGTTGTTACTAAAAAGAACACACATGCAATGACACTGGTGGATCCATGGGTGGATTGTGAAAAGAGCACACATGCAATGACACTGGTGGATCCATCTGTGTTCTCTGAAGAGAACACACATGCAAAATGACTCTGGTTGTTGTTACTAAAAATAACACACATGCAATGACTCTGGTGGATCCATGGGTGGATTGTGAAAAGAACACACATGCAATGACACTGGTGGATCCATAGGTGGTATGTGAAAAGAACACACATGCAAAATGACTCTGGTTGTTGTTACTAAAAAGAACACACATGCAATGACACTGGTGGATCCATGTGTGGATTGTGAAAAGAGCACACATGCAATGACACTGGTGGATCCATGTGTGGTCTCTGAAGGGAACACACATGCAAAATCACTCTGGTTGATGTTACTAAAAAGAACACACATGCAATGACTCTGGTGGATCCATGGGTGGATTGTGAAAAGAACACACATGCAATGACACTAGTGGATCCATAGGTGGTATGTGAAAAGAACACACATGCAAAATGACTGGTTGTTGTTACTAAAAAGAACACACATGCAATGACACTGGTGGATCCATGTGTGGTCTCTGTTGAGAACACACATATGTCATATCACTCTGGTTGTTGTTACTCAAACGAACACACATGCAATGACTCTGGTGGATCCATGGGTGGATTGTGAAAAGAACACACATGCAATGACACTGGTGGATCCATAGGTGGTATGTGAAAAGAACACACATGCAAAATGACTGGTTGTTGTTACTAAAAAGAACACACATGCAATGACACTGGTGGATCCATGTGTGGTCTCTATAGAGAACACACATTTCAATGACACTGGTGGATCCAGATGTGGTATGTCAAAAGAACACACATGCAATGACTCTAGTTGTTGTTAGTGAAAAGAACACACATGCAATGACACTGGTGGATCCATAGGTGGTATGTGAAAAGAACACACATGCAAAATGACTGGTTGTTGTTACTAAAAGAACACACATGCAATGACACTGGTGGATCCATGTGTGGTCTCTGTAGAGAACACACATTTCAATGACACTGGTGGATCCATATGTGGTATCTGAAAAGAACACACATGCAATGACTCTGGTTATTGTTAGTGAAAAGAACACACATGCAATGACACTGGTGGATCCATAGATGGTATATGAGAAGAACAGACATTTCAATGACTCTTGTTGTTGTTACTAAAAAGAACACACATGCAATGAGACTGGTGGATCCATGTGTGGTCTCTGTAGAGAACACACATTTCAATCACACTGAAGGATCCATGTGTGGTCTCTGAAGAGAACACACATGCAATGACACTGGTTGTTGTTACTAAAAAGAACACACATCCAATGACACTAGTGGATCCATGTGTGGATTGTGAAAAGATCACACATGCAATGACACTGGTGGATCCATATGTGGTATGTGAAAAGAACACACATGCAAAATGACTCTGGTTGTTTTTAGTGAAAAGAACGCACATGCAATGACACTGGTGGATCCATAGGTGGTATGTGAAAAGAGCACACATGCAAAATGACTCTGGTTGTTGTTACTAAAAAGAACACACATGCAATGACACTGGTGGATCCATGGGTGGATTGTGAAAAGAGCACACATGCAATGACACTGGTGGATCCATCTGTGTTCTCTGAAGAGAACACACATGCAAAATGACTCTGTTTGTTGTTACTAAAAATAACACATGCAATGACTCTGGTGGATCCATGGGTGGATTGTGAAAAGAACACACATGCAATGACACTGGTGGATCCATAGGTGGTATGTGAAAAGAACACACATGCAAAATAACTGGTTGTTGTTACTAAAAAGAACACACATGCAATGACACTGGTGGATCCATGTGTGGATTGTTAAAAGAGCACACATGCAATGACACTGGTGGATCCATGTGGTCTCTGAAGAACACACATGCAAAATCACTCTGGTTGATGTTACTAAAAGAACACACATGCAATGACTGGTGGATCCATGGGTGGATTGTGAAAAGAACACACATGCAATGACACTGGTGGATCCATAGGTGGTATGTGAAAAGAACACACATGCAAAATGACTGGTTGTTGTTACTAAAAAGAACACACATGCAATGACATTGGTGGATCCATGTGTGGTCTATGAGAACACACATATGTCATATCACTCTGTTGTTGTTACTCAATCGAACACACATGCAATGACTCTGGTGGATCCATGGGTGGATTGTGAAAAGAACACACATGCAATGACACTGGTGGATCCATAGGTGGTATGTGAAAAGAACACACATGCAAAATGACTGGTTGTTGTTACTAAAAAGAACACACATGCAATGACACTGGTGGATCCATGTGTGGTCTCTATAGAGAACACACATTTCAATGACACTGGTGGATCCGGTGGTATGTCAAAAGAACACACATGCAATGACTCTAGTTGTTGTTAGTGAAAAGAACACACATGCAATGACACTGGTGGATCCATAGGTGGTATGTGAAAAGAACACACATGCAAAATGACTGGTTGTTGTTACTAAAAAGAACACACATGCAATGACACTGGTGGATCCATGTGTGGTCTCTGTAGAGAACACACATTTCAATGACACTGGTGGATCCATATGTGGTATCTGAAAAGAACACACATGCAATGACTCTGGTTATTGTTAGTGAAAAGAACACACATGCAATGACACTGGTGGATCCATAGATGGTATATGAGAAGAACACACATTTCAATGACTCTTGTTGTTGTTACTAAAAAGAACACACATGCAATGAGACTGGTGGATCCATGTGTGGTCTCTGTAGAGAACACACATTTCAATCACACTGAAGGATCCATGTGTGGTCTCTGAAGAGAACACACATGCAATGACACTGGTTGTTGTTACTAAAAAGAACACACATCCAATGACACTAGTGGATCCATGTGTGGATTGTGAAAAGATCACACATGCAATGACACTGGTGGATCCATATGTGGTATGTGAAAAGAACACACATGCAAAATGACTCTGGTTGTTTTTAGTGAAAAGAACGCACATGCAATGACACTGGTGGATCCATAGGTGGTATGTGAAAAGAGCACACATGCAAAATGACTCTGGTTGTTGTTACTAAAAAGAACACACATGCAATGACACTGGTGGATCCATGGGTGGATTGTGAAAAGAGCACACATGCAATGACACTGGTGGATCCATCTGTGTTCTCTGAAGAGAACACACATGCAAAATGACTCTGGTTGTTGTTACTAAAAATAACACACATGCAATGACTCTGGTGGATCCATGGGTGGATTGTGAAAAGAACACACATGCAATGACACTGGTGGATCCATAGGTGGTATGTGAAAAGAACACACATGCAAAATGACTGGTTGTTGTTACTAAAAAGAACACACATGCAATGACACTGGTGGATCCATGTGTGGATTGTGAAAAGAGCACACATGCAATGACACTGGTGGATCCATGTGTGGTCTCTGAAGGGAACACACATGCAAAATCACTCTGGTTGATGTTACTAAAAAGAACACACATGCAATGACTCTGGTGGATCCATGGGTGGATTGTGAAAAGAACACACATGCAATGACACTGGTGGATCCATAGGTGGTATGTGAAAAGAACACACATGCAAAATGACTGGTTGTTGTTACTAAAAAGAACACACATGCAATGACACTGGTGGATCCATGTGTGGTCTCTGTTGAGAACACACATATGTCATATCACTCTGGTTGTTGTTACTCAAACGAACACACATGCAATGACTCTGGTGGATCCATGGGTGGATTGTGAAAAGAACACACATGCAATGACACTGGTGGATCCATAGGTGGTATGTGAAAAGAACACACATGCAAAATGACTGGTTGTTGTTACTAAAAAGAACACACATGCAATGACACTGGTGGATCCATGTGTGGTCTCTATAGAGAACACACATTTCAATGACACTGGTGGATCCAGATGTGGTATGTCAAAAGAACACACATGCAATGACTCTAGTTGTTGTTAGTGAAAAGAACACACATGCAATGACACTGGTGGATCCATAGGTGGTATGTGAAAAGAACACACATGCAAAATGACTGGTTGTTGTTACTAAAAAGAACACACATGCAATGACACTGGTGGATCCATGTGTGGTCTCTGTAGAGAACACACATTTCAATGACACTGGTGGATCCATATGTGGTATCTGAAAAGAACACACATGCAATGACTCTGGTTATTGTTAGTGAAAAGAACACACATGCAATGACACTGGTGGATCCATAGATGGTATATGAGAAGAACACACATTTCAATGACTCTTGTTGTTGTTACTAAAAAGAACACACATGCAATGAGACTGGTGGATCCATGTGTGGTCTCTGTAGAGAACACACATTTCAATCACACTGAAGGATCCATGTGTGGTCTCTGAAGAGAACACACATGCAATGACACTGGTTGTTGTTACTAAAAAGAACACACATCCAATGACACTAGTGGATCCATGTGTGGATTGTGAAAAGATCACACATGCAATGACACTGGTGGATCCATATGTGGTATGTGAAAAGAACACACATGAAAAATGACTCTGGTTGTTTTTAGTGAAAAGAACGCACATGCAATGACACTGGTGGATCCATAGGTGGTATGTGAAAAGAGCACACATGCAAAATGACTCTGGTTGTTGTTACTAAAAAGAACACACATGCAATGACACTGGTGGA
This sequence comes from Avena insularis, assembly GCA_023614405.1. NCBI lineage: Eukaryota > Viridiplantae > Streptophyta > Magnoliopsida > Poales > Poaceae > Avena > Avena insularis. Next base: position 109,756,157 of record CM042692.1, read on the forward strand.
TCCATGGGTGGATTGTGAAAAGAGCACACATGCAATGACACTGGTGGATCCATGGGTGGATTGTGAAAAGAGCACACATGCAATGACACTGGTGGATCCATCTGTGTTCTCTAAAGAGAACACACATGCAAAATGACTCTGGTTGTTGTTACTAAAAATAACACACATGCAATGACTCTGGTGGATCCATGGGTGGATTGTGAAAAGAACACACATGCAATGACACTGGTGGATCCATAGGTGGTATGTGAAAAGAACACACATGCAAAATGACTCTGGTTGTTGTTACTAAAAAGAACACACATGCAATGACACTGGTGGATCCATGTGTGGATTGTGAAAAGAGCACACATGCAATGACACTGGTGGATCCATGTGTGGTCTCTGAAGGGAACACACATGCAAAATCACTCTGGTTGATGTTACTAAAAAGAACACACATGCAATGACTCTGGTGGATCCATGGGTGGATTGTGAAAAGAACACACATGCAATGACACTGGTGGATCCATAGGTGGTATGTGAAAAGAACACACATGCAAAATGACTGGTTGTTGTTACTAAAAGAACACACATGCAATGACATGGTGGATCCATGTGTGGTCTCTGAGAGAACACATATGTCATATCACTGGTTGTTGTTACTCAAACGAACACACATGCAATGACTCTGGTGGATCCATGGGTGGATTGTGAAAAGAACACACATGCAATGACACTGTGGATCCATAGGTGGTATGTGAAAAGAACACACATGCAAAATGACTGGTTGTTGTTACTAAAATAACACACATGCAATGACACAGTGGATCCATGTGTGGTCTCTATAGAGAACACATTTAAATGACACTGGTGGATCCAGATGTGGTATGTCAAAAGAACACACATGCAATGACTCTAGTTGTTGTTAGTGAAAGAACACACATGCAGTGACAACTTTGGTGGATCCATAGGTGGTATGTGAAAAGAACACACATGCAAAATGGTAGTTGTTGTTACTAAAAGAACACACATGCAATGACATGGTGGATCCATGTGTGGTCTCTGAGAGAACACACATTTCAATGACACTGGTGGATCCATATGTGGTATCTGAAAAGAACACACATGCAATGACTCTGGTTATTGTTAGTGAAAAGAACACACATGCACTGACACTGGTGGATCCATAGCTGGTATATGAGAAGAACACACATTTCAATGACTCTTGTTGTTGTTACTAAAATGAACACACATGCAATGAGATCAGGATCCATGTGGTCTCTGAGAGAACACACATTTCAATCACATCAAGGATCCATGTGTGGTCTCTCAAGAGAACACACATGCAATGACAGTTGTTGTTACTAAAGAACACACATCCAATGACACTAGTGGATCCATGTGTGGATTGTGAAAAGATCACACATGCAATGACACTGGTGGATCAATATGTGGTATGTGAAAATAACACACATGCAAAATGACTCAAGTTGTTTTAGTGAAAAGAACGCACATGCAATGACACTGGTGGATCCATAGGTGGTATGTGAAAAGAGCACACATGCAAAATGACTCTGTTGTTGTTACTAAAGAACACACATGCAATGACACTGGTGGATCCATGGGTGGATTGAAAAGAACACACATGCAATGACACTGGTGGATCCATGGGTCGATTGTGAAAAGACAACACATGCAATGACACTGGTGGATCCATCTGTGGTCTCTAAAGAGAACACACATGCAAAATGACTCTGGTTGTTGTTACTAAAAATAACACACATGAAATGACTCTGGTGGATCCATGGGTGGATTGTGAAAAGAACACACATGCAACGACACCGGTGGATCCATAGGTGGTATGTGAAAAGAACACACATGCAAAATGACTCTGGTTGTTACTTAAAAGAACACACATGCAATGACACTTGTGGATCCATGTGTGGATTGTGAAAAACACACATGCAATGACATCGGTGGATCCATGTGGTCTCTGAAGGAACACACATGCAAAATCACTGTTGATGTTACTAAAATGAACACACATGCAATGACTCTGGTGGATCCATGGGTGGATTGTGAAAAGAACACACATGCAATGACACTGGTGGATCCATAGGTGGTATGTGAAAAGAACACACATGCAAAATGACTGGTTGTTGTTACTAAAAAGAACACACATGCAATGACACTGGTGGATCCATGTGTGGTCTCTGTTGAGAACACATATATGTCATATCACTCTGGTTGTTGTTACTCAAACGAACACACATGCAATGACTCTGGTGGATCCATGGGTGGATTGTGAAAAGAACACACATGCAATGACACTGGTGGATCCATAGGTGGTATGTGAAAAGAACACACATGCAAAATGACTGGTTGTTGTTACTAAAAAGAACACACATGCAATGACACTGGTGGATCCATGTGTGGTCTCTATAGAGAACACACATTTCAATGACACTGGTGGATCCAGATGTGGTATGTCAAAAGATCACACATGCAATGACTCTAGTTGTTGTTAGTGAAAAGAACACACATCCAATGACACTGGTGGATCCATAGGTGGTATGTGAGCAGAACACACATGAAAAATGACTCTGGCTATTGTTACTAAAAATAACACACATGCAATGACACTGGTGGATCCATGTGTGGTCTCTGTAGAGAACACACATTTCAATGACACTGGTGGATCCATATGTGGTATCTGAAAAGAACACACATGCAAAATCACTCTGGTTGTTGTTACTAAAAAGAACACACATGCAATGACTCTGGTGGATCCATGGGTGGATTCTGAAAAGAACACACATGCAATCACACTGGTGGATCCATAGGTGGTATGTGAAAAGAACACACATGCAAAATGACTTGTTGTTGTTACTAAAAAGAACACACATGCAATGACACTGGTGGATCCATGTGTGGTCTCTATAGAGAACACACATTTCAATGACACTTGTGGATCCATATGTGGTATGTGAAAAGAACACACATGCAGTGACTCTATTTGTTGTTAGTGAAAAGAACACACATACAATGACACTAGTGGATCCATAGGTGGTATGTGAGAAGAACACACATGCAAAATGACTCTGGTTGTTGTTACTAAAAAGAACACACATGCAATGACATCAGGATCCATGTGTGGTCTCAAGAGAACACACATTTCAATGACACTGGTGGATCCATATGTGGTATGTGAAAAGAACACACATGCAATGACTCCGGTTGTTGTTAGTGAAAAGAACACACATGCAATGACACTGGTGGATCCATAGGTGGTATATGAGAAGAACACACATTTCAATGACTCTTGTTGTTGTTACTAAAAAGAACACACATGCAATGACACTGATGGATCCATGTGTGGTGTCTGTAGAGAACACACATTTCAATCACACTGATGGATCCATATGTGGTATGTGAAAAGAACACACATGCAAAGGACTCGGTTGTTGTTAGTGAAAAGAACACACTGTGATGACATCGTGGATCCATGTGTGGTCTCTGAAGAGAACACACATGCAAAATGACTCTGGTTGTTGTTACTAAAAAGAACACACATGCAATGACACTGGTGGATCCATGGGCGGATTGTGAAAAGAGCACACATGCAATGACACTGGTGGATCCATGTGTGGTCTCTAAAGAGAACACACATGCAAAATCACTCTGGTTGATGTTACTAAAAAGAACACACATGCAATGACTCTGGTGGATCCATGGGTGGATTGTGAAAAGAACACACATGCAATGACACTGGTGGATCCATAGGTGGTATGTGAAAAGAACACACATGCAAAATGACTGGTTGTTGTTACTAAAAGAACACACATGCAATGACATGGTGGATCCATGTGTGGTCTCTGAGAGAACACATATGTCATATCACTCAGTTGTTGTTACTCAAACGAACACACATGCAATGACTCTGGTGGATCCATGGGTGGATTGTGAAAAGAACACACATGCAATGACACTGGTGGATCCATAGGTGGTATGTGAAAAGAACACACATGCAAAATGACTGGTTGTTGTTACTAAAAAGAACACACATGCAATGACACTGGTGGATCCATGTGTGGTATCTATAGAGAACACACATTTCAATGACACTAGTGGATCCATATGTGGTATGTCAAAAGAACACACATGCAATGAGTCTAGTTGTTGTTAGTGAAAAGAACACACATCCAATGACACTGGTGGATCCGTAGGTGGTATGTGAGAAGAACACACATGAAAAATGACTTTGGCTGTTGTTACTAAAAAGAACACACATGCAATGACACTGGTGGATCCATGTGTGGTCTCTGTAGAGAACACACATTTCAGTGACACTAGTGGATCCATATGTGGTATCTGAAAAGAACACACATGAAATGACTCTAGTTGTTATTAGTGAAAAGAACACACATGCAATGACACTGGTGGATCCATAGATGGTATATGAGAAGAACACATATTTCAATGACTCTTGTTGTTGTTACTAAAAATAACACACATGCAATGAGACTGGTGGATCCATGTGTGGTCTCTGTAGAGAACACACATTTCAATCACACTGATGGATCCATATGTGGTATGTGAAATGAACACACATGCAGTGACTCCGGTTGTTGTTAGTGAAAAGAACACACATGTGATGACACTGGTGGATCCATGTGTGGTCTCTATAGAGAACACACATTTCAATCACACTGATGGATCCATATGTGGTATGTGAAAAGAACATACATGCAATGACTCCGGTTGTTGTTAGTGAAAAGAACACACATGTGATGACACTGGTGGATACATGTGTGGTCTCTGAAGAGAGCACACATTTCAATGACTCTTGTTGTTGTTACTAAAAAGAACACACATGCAATGACACTGGTGGATCCATGTGTGGTCTCTGAAGAGAACACACATGCAATGACACTGGTTGTTGTTACTAAAAAGAACACACATCCAATGACACTAGTGGATCCATGTGTGGATTGTGAAAAGAGCACACATGCAATGACACTGGTGGATCCATATGTGGTATGTGAAAAGAACACACATGCAAAATGACTCTGGTTGTTTTTAGTGAAAAGAACACACATGCAATGACACTGGTGGATCCATGTGTGGTCTCTGTAGAGAACACACATTTCAATGACACTGGTGGATCCATATGTGGTATCTGAAAAGAACACACATGCAATGACTCTGGTTGTTGTTAGTGAAAAGAACACACATGCAATGACACTGGTGGATCCATAGATGGTATATGAGAAGAACACACATTTCAATGACTCTTGTTGTTGTTACTAAAAAGAACACACATGCAATGAGACTGGTGGATCTATGTGTGGTCTCTGTAGAGAACACACATTTCAATCACACTGATGGATCCATATGTGGTATGTGAAATGAACACACATGCAGTGACTCCGGTTGTTGTTAGTGAAAAGAACACACATGTGATGACACTGGTGGATCCATGTGTGGTCTCTGTAGAGAACACACATTTCAATCACACTGATGGATCCATATGTGGTACGTGAAAAGAACATACATGCAATGACTCCGGTTGTTGTCAGTGAAAAGAACACACATGTGATGACACTGGTGGATCCATGTGTGGTCTCTGAAGAGAGCACACATTTCAATGACTCTTGTTGTTGTTACTAAAAAGAACACACATGCAATGACACTGATGGATCCATGTGTGGTCTCTGAAGAGAACACACATGCAATGACACTGGTTGTTGTTACTAAAAAGAACACACATCCAATGACACTAGTGGATCCATGTGTGGATTGTGAAAAGAGAACACATGCAATGACACTGGTGGATCCATATGTGGTATGTGAAAATAACACACATGCAAAATGACTCTGGTTGTTTTTAGTGAAAAGAACACACATGCAATGACACTGGTGGATCCATAGGTGGTATGTGAAAAGAGCACACATGCAAAATGACTCTAGTTGTTGTTACTAAAAAGAACACACATGCAATGACACTGGTGGATCCATGGGTGGATTGTGAAAAGAGCACACATGCAATGACACTGGTGGATCCATCTGTGTTCTCTGAAGAGAACACACATGCAAAATGACTCTGGTTGTTGTTACTAAAAAGAACACAAATGCAATGACTCTAGTGGATCCATGGGTGGATTGTGAAAAGAACACACATGCAATGACACTGGTGGATCCATAGGTGGTATGTGAAAATAACACACATGCACAATGACTCTGGTTGTTGTTACTAAAAAGAACACACATGCAATGACACTGGTGGATCCATGTGTGGATTGTGAAAAGAGCACACATGCAATGACATCAGGATCCATGTCTGGTCTCTGAAGAGAACACACATGCAAAATCACTCTGGTTGTTGTTACTAAAAAGAACACACATGCAATGACTCTGGTGGATCCATGGGTGGATTGTGAAAAGAACACACATGCAATCACACTGGTGGATCCATAGGTGGTATGTGAAAAGAACACACATGCAAAATGACTTGTTGTTGTTACTAAAAAGAACACACATGCAATGACACTGGTGGATCCATGTGTGGTCTCTATAGAGAACACACATTTCAATGACACTGGTGGATCCATATGTGGTATGTGAAAAGAACACACATGCAGTGACTCTATTTGTTGTTAGTGAAAAGAACACACATACAATGACACTAGTGGATCCATAGGTGGTATGTGAGAAGAACACACATGCAAAACGACTGGTTGTTGTTACTAAAAAGAACACACATGCAATGACACTGGTGGATCCATGTGTGGTCTCTGTAGAGAACACACATTTCAATGACACTGGTGGATCCATATGTGGTATGTGAAAAGAACACACATGCAATGACTCTGGTTGTTGTTAGTGAAAAGAACACACATGCAATGACACTGGTGGATCCATAGGTGGTATATGAGAAGAACACACATTTCAATGACTCTTGTTGTTGTTACTAAAAAGAACACACATGCAATGACACTGGTGGATCCATAGGTGGTATATGAGAAGAACACACATTTCAATGACTCTTGTTGTTGTTACTAAAAAGAACACACATGCAATGACACTGGTGGATCCATGTGTGGTCTCTGTAGAGAACACACATTTCAATCACACTGATGGATCCATATGTGGTATGTGAAAAGAACATACATGCAATGACTCCGGTTGTTGTTAGTGAAAAGAACACACATGTGATGACACTGGTGGATCCATGTGTGGTCTCTGAAGAGAGCACACATTTCAATGACTCTTGTTGTTGTTAGTAAAAAGAACACACATGCAATGACACTGGTGGATCCATGTGTGGTCTTTGAAGAGAACACACATGCAATGACACTGGTTGTTGTTACTAAAAGAACACACATCCAATGACACTGGTGGATCCATGTGTGGATTGTGAAAAGAACACACATGCAATGACACTGGTGGATCCATATGTGGTATGTGAAAAGAACACACATGCAAAATGACTCTGGTTCTTGTTAGTGAAAAGAACACACATGCCACAACACTAGTGGATCAATAGGTGGTATGTGAAAAGAACACACATGCAAAATGACTCTGGTTGTTGTTAATAAAAAGAACACACATGCAATGACACTGGTGGATCCATGGGTGGATTATGAGAAGAGCACACATGCAATGAGTCTAGTTGTTGTTAGTGAAAAGAACACACATCCAATGACACTGGTGGATCCATAGGTGGTATGTGAGAAGAACACACATGAAAAATGACTTTGGCTGTTGTTACTAAAAAGAACACACATGCAATGACACTGGTGGATCCATGTGTGGTCTCTGTAGAGAACACACATTTCAATGACACTAGTGGATCCATATGTGGTATCTGAAAAGAACACACATGCAATGACTCTGGTTGTTGTTAGTGAAAAGAACACACATGCAATGACACTGGTGGATCCATAGATGGTATATGAGAAGAACACATATTTCAATGACTCTTGTTGTTGTTACTAAAAATAACACACATGCAATGAGACTGGTGGATCCATGTGTGGTCTCTGTAGAGAACACACATTTCAATCACACTGATGGATCCATATGTGGTATGTGAAATGAACACACATGCAGTGACTCCGGTTGTTGTTAGTGAAAAGAGCACACATGTGATGACATGGTGGATCCATGTGTGGTCTCAGAGAGAACACACATTTCAATCACACTGATGGATCCATATGTGGTATGTGAAAAGAACATACATGCAATGGCTCCGTTGTTGTTCGTGAAAAGAACACACATGTGATGACATCAGGATACATCTGTGGTCTCTGAATAGAGCACACATTTCAAAGAATCATGTTGTTGTTACGAAAAAGAAAACACATGCCCTGACACGGGAGGAACCATGTGTGGTCACTCAAGAGAACATACATGCAATGACACTGGTTGTTGTTACTAAAAAGAACACACATCCAATGACACTAGTGGATCCATGTGTGGATTGTGAAAAGAGCACACATGCAATGACACTGGTGGATCCATATGTGGTATGTGAAAAGAACACACATGCAAAATGACTCTGGTTGTTTTTAGTGAAAAGAACACACATGCAATGACACTGGTGGATCCATAGGTGGTATGTGAAAAGAGCACACATGCAAAATGACTCTAGTTGTTAGTTACTAAAAAGAACACACATGCAATGACACTGGTGGATCCATGGGTGGATTGTGAAAAGAGCACACATGCAATGACACTGGTGGATCCATCTGTGGTATCTGAATAGAACACACATGCAAAATGACTATGGTTGTTGTTACTAAAAAGAACACAAATGCAGTGGCTGGGGTGGATCCATGGGTGGATTGTGAAAAGAACACACATGCAATGACACTGGTGGATCCATAGGTGGTATGTGAAAAGAACACACATGCACAATGACTCTGGTTGTTGTTACTAAAAAGAACACACATGCAATGACACTGGTGGATCCATGTGTGGATTGTGCAAAGAGCACACATGCAATGACACTGGTGGATCCATGTCTGGTCTCTGAAGAGAACACACATGCAAAATCACTTTGGTTGTTGTTACTAAAAAGAACACACATGCAATGACTTTGGTGGATCCATGGGTGGATTGTGAAAAGAACACACATGCAATCACACTGGTGGATCCATAGGTGGTATGTGAAAAGAACACACATGCAAAATGACTTGTTGTTGTTACTAAAAACAACACACATGCAATGACACTGGTGGATCCATGTGTGGTCTCTGTAGAGAACACACATTTCAATGACACTGGTGGATCCATATGTGGTATGTGAAAAGAACACACATGCAATGACTCTGGTTGTTGTTAGTGAAAAGAACACACATGCAATGACACTGGTGGATCCATAGGTGGTATATGAGAAGAACACACATTTCAATGACTCTTGTTGTTGTTACTAAAAAGAACACACATGCAATGACACTGGTGGATCCATAGGTGGTATATGAGAAGAACACACATTTCAATGACTCTTGTTGTTGTTACTAAAAAGAACACACATGCAATGACACTGGTGGATCCATGTGTGGTCTCTGTAGAGAACACACATTTCAATCACACTGATGGATCCATATGTGGTATGTGAAAAGAACAGACATGCAATGACTCCGGTTGTTGTTAGTGAAAAGAACACACATGTGATGACACTGGTGGATCCATGTGTGGTCTCTGAAGAGAGCACACATTTCAATGACTCTTGTTGTTGTTAGTAAAAAGAACACACATGCAATGACACTGGTGGATCCATGTGTGGTCTTTGAAGAGAACACACATGCAATGACACTGGTTGTTGTTACTAAAAAGAACACACATCCAATGACACTGGTGGATCCATGTGTGGATTGTGAAAAGAACACACATGCAATGACACTGGTGGATCCATATGTGGTATGTGAAAAGAACACACATGCAAAATGACTCTGGTTCTTGTTAGTGAAAAGAACACACATGCCACAACACTAGTGGATCAATAGGTGGTATGTGAAAAGAACACACATGCAAAATGACTCTGGTTGTTGTTAATAAAAAGAACACACATGCAATGACACTGGTGGATCCATGGGTGGATTATGAGAAGAGCACACATGCAATGAGTCTAGTTGTTGTTAGTGAAAAGAACACACATCCAATGACACTGGTGGATCCATAGGTGGTATGTGAGAAGAACACACATGAAAAATGACTTTGGCTGTTGTTACTAAAAAGAACACACATGCAATGACACTGGTGGATCCATGTGTGGTCTCTGTAGAGAACACACATTTCAATGACACTAGTGGATCCATATGTGGTATCTGAAAAGAACACACATGCAATGACTCTGGTTGTTGTTAGTGAAAAGAACACACATGCAATGACACTGGTGGATCCATAGATGGTATATGAGAAGAACACATATTTCAATGACTCTTGTTGTTGTTACTAAAAATAACACACATGCAATGAGACTGGTGGATCCATGTGTGGTCTCTGTAGAGAACACACATTTCAATCACACTGATGGATCCATATGTGGTATGTGAAATGAACACACATGCAGTGACTTCGGTTGTTGTTAGTGAAAAGAGCACACATGTGATGACACTGGTGGATCCATGTGTGGTCTCTGTAGAGAACACACATTTCAATCACACTGATGGATCCATATGTGGTATGTGAAAAGAACATACATGCAATGGCTCCGGTTGTTGTTCGTGAAAAGAACACACATGTGATGACACTGGTGGATACATGTGTGGTCTCTGAAGAGAGCACACATTTCAATGACTCTTGTTGTTGTTACTAAAAAGAACACACATGCAATGACACTGGTGGATCCATGTGTGGTCTCTGAAGAGAACATACATGCAATGACACTGGTTGTTGTTACTAAAAAGAACACACATCCAATGACACTAGTGGATCCATGTGTGGATTGTGAAAAGAGCACACATGCAATGACACTGGTGGATCCATATGTGGTATGTGAAAAGAACACACATGCAAAATGACTCTGGTTGTTTTTAGTGAAAAGAACACACATGCAATGACACTGGTGGATCCATAGGTGGTATGTGAAAAGAGCACACATGCAAAATGACTCTAGTTGTTGTTACTAAAAAGAACACACATGCAATGACACTGGTGGATCCATGGGTGGATTGTGAAAAGAGCACACATGCAATGACACTGGTGGATCCATCTGTGTTCTCTGAAGAGAACACACATGCAAAATGACTCTGGTTGTTGTTACTAAAAAGAACACAAATGCAATGACTCTGGTGGATCCATGGGTGGATTGTGAAAAGAACACACATGCAATGACACTGGTGGATCCATAGGTGGTATGTGAAAAGAACACACATGCACAATGACTCTGGTTGTTGTTACTAAAAAGAACACACATGCAATGACACTGGTGGATCCATGTGTGGATTGTGAAAAGAGCACACATGCAATGACACTGGTGGATCCATGTGTGGTTTCTAAATTGAACACACATGCAAAATCACTTTGGTTGTTGTTACTAAAAATAACACACATGCAATGACTTTGGTGGATCCATGGGTGGATTGTGAAAAGAACACACATGCAATCACACTGGTGGATCCATAGGTGGTATGTGAAAAGAACACACATGCAAAATGACTTGTTGTTGTTACTAAAAACAACACACATGCAATGACACTGGTGGATCCATGTGTGGTCTCTATAGAGAACACACATTTCAATGACACTGGTGGATCCATATGTGGTGTGTGAAAAGAACACACATGCAGTAACTCTATTTGTTGTTAGTGAAAAGAACACACATACAATGACACTAGTGGATCCATAGGTGGTATGTGAGAAGAACACACATGCAAAACGACTCTGGTTGTTGTTACTAAAAAGAACACACATGCAATGACACTGGTGGATCCATGTGTGGTCTCTATAGAGAACACACATTTCAATGACACTGGTGGATCCATATGTGGTATGTGAAAAGAACACACATGCAATGACTCTGGTTGTTAGTGAAAAGAACACACATGCAATGACACCGGTGGATCCATAGGTGGTATGTGAAAAGAACACACATTTCAATGACTCTTGTTGTTGTTACTAAAAAGAACACACATGCAATGACACTGGTGGATCGATAGGTGGTATATGAGAAGAACACACATTTCAATGACTCTTGTTGTTGTTACTAAAAAGAACACACATCCAATGACACTGGTGGATCCATGTGTGGATTGTGAAAAGAACACACATGCAATGACACTGGTGGATCCATATGTGGTATGTGAAAAGAACACACATGCAAAATGACTCTGGTTGTTGTTAGTGAAAAGAACACACATGCCATGACACTAATGGATCAATAGGTGGTATGTGAAAAGAACACACATGCAAAATGACTCTGGTTGTTGTTAATAAAAAGAACACACATGCAATGACACTGGTGGATCCATGGGTGGATTATGAAAAGAGCACACATGCAATGACACTGGTGGATCCATGTGTGGTCTCTGAAGAGAACACACATCCAAAATGACTCTGGTTGTTGTTACTAAAAAGAACACACATGCAATGACTCTGGTGGATCCATGGGTGGATTGTGAAAAGAACACACATGCAATGACACTGGTGGATCCATAGGTGGTATGTGAAAAGAACACACATGCAAAATGACTCTGGTTGTTGTTACTAAAAAGAACACACATGCAATGACACTAGTGGATCCATGGGTGGATTGTGAAAAGAGCACACATGCAATGACACTGGTGGATCCATGTGTGGTCTCTGAAGAGAACACACAGGAAAAATCACTCTGGTTGTTGTTACTAAAAAGAACACACATGCAATGACACTGGTGGATCCATGGGTGGATTGTGAAAAGAGCACACATGCAATGACACTGGTGGATCCATCTGTGTTCTCTGAAGAGAACACACATGCAAAATCACTCTGGTTGTTGTTACTAAAAACAACACACATGCAATGACTCTGGTGGATCCATGGGTGGATTGTGAAAATAACACACATGCAATGACACTTGTGGATCCATAGGTGGTATGTGAAAAGAACACACATGCAATGACTCTAGTTGTTGTTAGTGAAAAGAACACACGTGCAATGACACTGGTGGATTCATAGGTGGTATGTGAGAACAACACACATGCAAAATGACTCTGGCTGTTGTTACTAAAAAGAACACACATGCAATGAAACTGGTGGATCCATGTGTGGTCTCTGTAGAGAACAAACATTTCAATGACACTAGTGGATCCATATGTGGTATGTCAAAAGAACACACATGCAATGACTCTAGTTGTTGTTAGTGAAAAGAACACACATGCAATGACACCCGTGGATCCATAGGTGGTATGTGAGAAGAACACACATGCAAAATGACTCTGGCTATTGTTACTAAAAAGAACACACGTGCAATGACACTGGTGGTTCCATGTGTGGTCTCTATAGAGAACACACATTTCAATGACACTGGTAGATCCATATGTGGTATGTGAAAAGAACACACATGCAATGACTCTATTTGTTGTTAGTGAAAAGAACACACATGCAATGACACCGGTGGTTCTATAGGTGGTATGTGAGAAGAACACACATGCAAAATGACTCTGGATGTTGTTACTAAAAAGAACACACATGCAATGACACTGGTGGATCCATATGTGGTATGTGAAAAGAACACACATGCAATGACTCTAGTTGTTGTTAGTGAAAAGAACACACATGCAATGACACTGGTGGATCCATAGGTGGTATATGAGAAGAACACACTTTTCAATGACTCTTGTTGTTGTTACTAAAAAGAACACACATGCAATGACATTGGTGGATCCATGTGTGGTCTCTGTAGAGAACACACATTTCAATCACACTGATGGATCCATATGTGGTATGTGAAAAGAACACACATGCAATGACTCCGGTTGTTGTTAGTGAAAAGAACACACATGTGATGACACTGGTGGATCCATGTGTGGTCTCTAAAGATAGCACACATTTCAATCACACTGGTGGATCCATATGTGGAATGTGAAAAGAACACACATGCAATGACTCTGGTTGTTGTTAGTGAAAAGAACACACATGCGATGACACTGGTGGATCCATGTGTGGTCTCTAAAGAGAGCACACATTTCAATGACTCTTGTTGTTGTTAGTAAAAAGAACACAGATGCAATGACACAGGTGGATCCATGTGTGGTCTCTGAAGAGAACACACATGCAATGACACTGGTTGTTGTTACTAATATCAACACACATCCAATGACATTGGTGGATCCATGTGTGGATTGTGAAAAGAGCACACATGCAATGACACTGGTGGATCCATACGTGGTATGTGAAAAGAACACACACGCAAAATGACTCTGGTTGTTGTTAGTGAAAAGAACACACATGCAATAACACTGGTGGATCCATAGGTGGTATGTGAAAAGAACACACATGCAAAATGACTCTGGTTGTTGTTACTAAAAAGAACACACATGCAATGACACTGGTGGATCCATGGGTGGATTGTGAAAAGAGCACACATGCAATGACACTGGTGGATCCATGTGTGGTCTCTGAAGAGAACACACATGCAAAATGACTCTGGTTGTTGTTACTAAAAAGAACACACATGCAATGACTCTGGTGGATCCATGGGTGGATTGTGAAAAGAACACACATGCAATGACACTGGTGGATCCATAGGTGGTATGTGAAAAGAACACACATGCAAAATGACTCTGGTTGTTGTTACTAAAAAGAACACACATGGAATGACACTGGTGGATCCACGGGTGGATTGTGAAAAGAGCACACATGCAATGACACTGGTGGATCCATGTGTGGTCTCTGAAGAGAAGACACATGCAAAATCACTCTGTTTGTTGTTATTAAAAACAACACGCATGCAATGACTCTGGTGGATCCATGGGTGGATTGTGAAAAGAACACACATGCAATGACACTGGTGGATCCATAGGTGGTATGTGAAAAGAACACACATGCAAAATGACTGGTTATTGTTACTAAAAATAACACACATGTAATGAAACAGGTGGATCCATGTGTGGTCTCTGTAGAGAACACACATTTCAATTACACTAGTGGATCCATATGTGGTATGTCAAAGGAACACACATGCAATGACTCTAGTTGTTGTTATTGAAAAGAACACACATGCAATGACACTGGTGGATCCATAGGTGGTATGTGAGAAGAACACACATGCAAAATGACTCTGGCTGTTGTTACTAAAAAGAACACACATCCGATGACACTGGTGGATCCATGTGTGGTCTCTATAGAGAACACACATTTCAATGACACTGGTGGATCCATATGTGGTATTTGAAAAGAACACACATGCAATGAGTCTATTTGTTGTTAGTGAAAAGAACACACATGCAATGAGTCTATTTGTTGTTAGTGAAAAGAACACACATGCAATGACACTGGTGGTTCCATAGGTGGTCTCTGAAGAGAGCACACATTTCAATGACTCTTGTTGTTGTTAGTAAAAAGAACACAGATGCAATGACACTAGTGGATCCATGTGTGGTCTCTGAAGAGAACACAAATGTAATGACACTGGTTGTTGTTACTAAAAAGAACACATATCCAATGACACTGGTGGATCCATGTGTGGATTGTGAAAAGAGCACACATGCAATGACACTGGTGGATCCATATGTGGTATGTGAAAAGAACACACATGCAAAATGACTCTGGTTGTTGTTAGTGAAAAGAACACACATACAATGACACTGGTGGATCCATAGGTGGTATGTGAAAAGAACACACATGAAAAATGACTCTGGTTGTTGTTACTAAAAAGAACACACATGCAATGACACTGGCGGATCCATGGGTGGATTGTGAAAACAGCACACATGCAATGACACTGGTGGATCCATGTGTGGTCTCTGAAGAGAACACACATGCAAAATCACTCTGGTTGTTGTTACTAAAAAGAACACACATGCAATGACTCTGGTGGATCCATGGGTGGATTGTGAAAAGAACACACATGCAATGACTCTGGTGGATCCATGGGTGGATTGTGAAAAGAACACACATGCAATGACACTGGTGGATCCATAGGTGGTATGTGAAAAGAACACACATGGAAAATGACTCTGGTTGTTGTTACTAAAAAGAACACACATGCAATGACACTGGTGGATCCATGGGTGGATTGTGAAATAACACACATGCAAAATCACTCTGGTTGTTGTTACTTAAAACAACACACATGCAATGACTCTGGTGGATCAATGGGTGGATTGTGAAAAGAACACACATGCAATGACACTGGTGGATCCATAGGTGGTATGTGAAAAGAACACACATGCAAAATGACTGGTTGTTGTTACTAAAAAGAACACACATGCAATGACACTGGTGCATCCATGTGTGGTCTCTGTAGAGAACACACATTTCAATGACACTAGTGGATCCATATGTGGTATGTCAAAAGAACACACATGCAATGACTCTAGTTGTTGTTACTGAAAAGAACACACGTGCAATGACACTGGTGGATCCATAGGTGGTATGTGAGAACAACACACATGCAAAATGACTCTGGCTGTTGTTACTAAAAATAACACACATGCAATGACACTGGTGGATCCATGTGTGGTCTCTATAGAGAACACACATTTCAATGACACTAGTGGATCCATATGTGGTATGTGAAAAGAACACACATGCAATGACTCTATTTGTTGTTAGTGAAAAGAACACACATGCAATGACACTTGTGGTTCCATAGGTGGTCTCTGAAGGGAGCACACATTTCAATGACTCTTGTTGTTGTTAGTAAAAAGAACACACATGCAATGACACTGGTGGATCCATGTGTGGTCTCTGAAGAGAAAACATATGCAATGACACTGGTTGTTGTTACTAAAAAGAACACACATCCAATGACACTGGTGGATCCATGTGTGCATTGTGAAAAGAGCACACATGCAATGACACTGGTGGATCCATATGTGGTATGTGAAAAGAACACACATGAAAAATGACTCTGGTTGTTGTTAGTGAAAAGAACACACATGCAATGACACTGGTGGATCCATAGGTGGTATGTGAAAAGAACACACATGCAAAATGACTCTGGTTGTTGTTACTAGATAGAACACACATGCAATGACACTGGTGGATCCATGGGTGGATTGTGAAAAGAGCACACATGCAATGACACTGGTGGATCCATGGGTGGATTGTGAAAAGAGCACACATGCAATGACACTGGTGGATCCATGTGTGGTCTCTAAATAGAACACACATGCAAAATGACTATGGTTGTTGTTACTAAAAAGAACACACATGCAATGACTTTGGTGGATCCATGTGTGGATTGTGAAAAGAACACACATGCAATGACACTAGTGGATCCATAGGTGGTATGTGAAAAGAACACACATGCAAAATGACTCTGGTTGTTGTTACTAAAAAGAACACACATGCAATGACTCTGGTGGATCCATGGGTGGATTGTGAAAAGAACACACATGCAATGACACTGGTGGATCCATAGGTGGTATGTGAAAAGAACACACATGCAAAATGACTCTGGTTGTTGTTACTAAAAAGAACACACATGCAACGAAACTGGTGGATCCATGGGTGGATTGTGAAAAGATCACACATGCAATGACACTGGTGGATCCATGTGTGGTCTCTGAAGAGAACACACATGCAAAATCACTCTGGTTGTTGTTACTAAAAACAACACACATGCAATGACTCTGGTGGATCCATGGGTGGATTGTGAAAAGAACACACATGCAATGACACTGGTGGATCCATAGGTGGTATGTGAAAAGACCACACATGCAAAATGACTTGTTGTTGTTACTAAAAAGAACACACATGCAATGACACTGGTGCATCCATGTGTGGTCTCTGTAGAGAACACACATTTCAATGACACTAGTGGATCCATATGTGGTATGTCAAAAGAACACACATGCAATGACTCTAGTTGTTGTTACTAAAAAGAACACAAATGCAATGACTCTGGTGGATCCATGGGTGGATTGTGAAAAGAACACACATGCAATGACACTGGTGGATCCATAGGTGGTATGTGAAAAGAACACACATGCACAATGACTCTGGTTGTTGTTACTAAAAAGAACACACATGCAATGACACTGGTGGATCCATGTGTGGATTGTGAAAAGAGCACACATGCAATGATACTGGTGGATCCATGTCTGGTCTCTGAAGAGAACACACATGCAAAATCACTCTGGTTGTTGTTACTAAAAAGAACACACATGCAATGACTCTGGTGGATCCATGGGTGGATTGTGAAAAGAACACACATGCAATCACACTGGTGGATCCATAGGTGGTATGTGAAAAGAACACACATGCAAAATGACTTGTTGTTGTTACTAAAAAGAACACAGATGCAATGACACTGGTGGATCCATGTGTGGTCTCTATAGAGAACACACATTTCAATGACACTGGTGGATCCATATGTGGTATGTGAAAAGAACACACATGCAGTGACTCTATTTGTTGTTAGTGAAAAGAACACACATACAATGACACTAGTGGATCCATAGGTGGTATGTGAGAAGAACACACATGCAAAACGACTCTGGTTGTTGTTACTAAAAAGAACACACATGCAATGACACTGGTGGATCCATGTGTGGTCTCTGTAGAGAACACACATTTCAATGACACTGGTGGATCCATATGTGGTATGTGAAAAGAACACACATGCAAGGACTCTGGTTGTTGTTAGTGAAAAGAACACACATGCAATGACACTGGTGGATCCATAGGTGGTATATGAGAAGAACACACATTTCAATGACTCTTGTTGTTGTTACTAAAAAGAACACACATGCAATGACACTGGTGGATCCATAGGTGGTATATGAGAAGAACACACATTTCAATGACTCTTGTTGTTGTTACTAAAAAGAACACACATGCAATGACACTGGTGGATCCATGTGTGGTCTCTGTAGAGAACACACATTTCAATCACACTGATGGATCCATATGTGGTATGTGAAAAGAACATACATGCAATGACTCCGGTTGTTGTTAGTGAAAAGAACACACATGTGATGACACTGGTGGATCCATGTGTGGTCTCTGAAGAGAGCACACATTTCAATGACTCTTGTTGTTGTTAGTAAAAAGAACACACATGCAATGACACTGGTGGATCCATGTGTGGTCTTTGAAGAGAACACACATGCAATGACACTGGTTGTTGTTACTAAAAAGAACACACATCCAATGACACTGGTGGATCCATGTGTGTATTGTGAAAAGAACACACATGCAATGACACTGGTGGATCCATATGTGGTATGTGAAAAGAACACACATGCAAAATGACTCTAGTTGTTGTTAGTGAAAAGAACACACATGCCATGACACTAGTGGATCAATAGGTGGTATGTGAAAAGAACACACATGCAAAATGACTCTGGTTGTTGTTAATAAAAAGAACACACATGCAATGACTCTGGTGGATCCATGGGTGGATTGTGAAAAGAACACACATGCAATGACACTGGTGGATCCATAGGTGGTATGTGAAAAGAAGACACATGCAAAATGACTCTGGTTGTGGTTACTAAAAAGAACACACATGCAATGACTCTGGTGGATCCATGGGTGGATTGTGAAAAGAACACACATGCAATGACACTGGTGGATCCATAGGTGGTATGTGAAAAGAACACACATGCAAAATGACTCTGGTTGTTGTTACTAAAAAGAACACACATGCAATGAAACTGGTGGATCCATGGGTGGATTGTGAAAAGAGCACACATGCAATGACACTGGTGGATCCATGTGTGGTCTCTGAAGAGAACACACATGCAAAATCACTCTGGTTGTTGTTACTAAAAACAACACACATGCAATGACTCTGGTGGATCCATGGGTGGATTGTGAAAAGAACACACATGCAATGACACTGGTGGATTCATAGGTGGTATGTGAAAAGAACACACATGCAAAATGACTCTGGCTGTTGTTACTAAAAATAACACACATGCAATGACACTGGTGGATCCATGTGTGGTCTCTATAGAGAACACACATTTCAATGACACTAGTGGATCCATATGTGGTATGTGAAAAGAACACACTTGCAATGACTCTATTTGTTGTTAGTGAAAAGAACACACATGCAATGACACTTGTGGTTCCATAGGTGGTCTCTGAAGGGAGCACACATTTCAATGACTCTTGTTATTGTTAGTAAAAAGAACACACATGCAATGACACTGGTGGATCCATGTGTGGTCTCTGAAGAGAACACATATGCAATGACACTGGTTGTTGTTACTAAAAAGAACACACATCCAATGACACTGGTGGATCCATGTGTGCATTGTGAAAAACACACATGCAATGACACTGGTGGATCCATATGTGGTATGTGAAAAGAACACACATGAAAAATGACTCTGGTTGTTGTTAGTGAAAAGAACACACATGCAATGACACTGGTGGATCCATAGGTGGTATGTGAAAAGAACACACATGCAAAATGACTCTGGTTGTTGTTACTAGATAGAACACACATGCAATGACACTGGTGGATCCATGGGTGGATTGTGAAAAGAGCACACATGCAATGACACTGGTGGATCCATGTGTGGTCTCTAAAGAGAACACACATGCAAAATGACTATGGTTGTTGTTACTAAAAAGAACACACATGCAATGACTTTGGTGGATCCATGTGTGGATTGTGAAAAGAACACACATGCAATGACACTAGTCGATCCATAGGTGGTATGTGAAAAGAACACACATGCAAAATGACTCAGTTGTTGTTACTAAAAGAACACACATGCAATGACTGGTGGATCCATGGGTGGATTGTGAAAAGAACACACATGCAATGACACTGGTGGATCCATAGGTGGTATGTGAAAAGAACACACATGCAAAATGACTCTGGTTGTTGTTACTAAAAGAACACATGCATAAACTGGTGGATCCATGGGTGGATTGTGAAAAACACACATGCAATGACACTGGTGGATCCATGTGTGGTCTCTGAAGAGAACACACATGCAAAATCAATCTGGTTGTTGTTACTAAAAACAACACACATGCAATGACTCTGGTGGATCCATGGGTGGATTGTGAAAAGAACACACATGCAATGACACTGGTGGATCCATAGGTGGTATGTGAAAAGACCACACATGCAAAATGACTTGTTGTTGTTACTAAAAAGAACACACATGCAATGACACTGGTGCATCCATGTGTGGTCTCTGTAGAGAACACACATTTCAATGACACTAGTGGATCCATATGTGGTATGTCAAAAGAACACACATGCAATGACTCTAGTTGTTGTTACTAAAAAGAACACAAATGCAATGACTCTGGTGGATCCATGGGTGGATTGTGAAAAGAACACACATGCAATGACACTGGTGGATCCATAGGTGGTATGTGAAAAGAACACACATGCACAATGACTCTGGTTGTTGTTACTAAAAAGAACACACATGCAATGACACTGGTGGATCCATGTGTGGATTGTGAAAAGAGCACACATGCAATGACACTGGTGGATCCATGTCTGGTCTCTGAAGAGAACACACATGCAAAATCACTCTGGTTGTTGTTACTAAAAAGAACACACATGCAATGACTCTGGTGGATCCATGGGTGGATTGTGAAAAGAACACACATGCAATCACACTGGTGGATCCATAGGTGGTATGTGAAAAGAACACACATGCAAAATGACTTGTTTTTGTTACTAAAAAGAACACACATGCAATGACACTGGTGGATCCATGTGTGGTCTCTATAGAGAACACACATTTCAATGACACTGGTGGATCCATATGTGGTATGTGAAAAGAACACACATGCAGTGACTCTATTTGTTGTTAGTGAAAAGAACACACATACAATGACACTAGTGGATCCATAGGTGGTATGTGAGAAGAACACACATGCAAAACGACTCTGGTTGTTGTTACTAAAAAGAACACACATGCAATGACACTGGTGGATCCATGTGTGGTCTCTGTAGAGAACACACATTTCAATGACACTGGTGGATCCAGATGTGGTATGTGAAAAGAACACACATGCAATGACTCTGGTTGTTGTTAGTGAAAAGAACACACATGCAATGACACTGGTGGATCCATAGCTGGTATATGAGAAGAACACACATTTCAATGACTCTTGTTGTTGTTACTAAAAAGAACACACATGCAATGACACTGGTGGATCCATAGGTGGTATATGAGAAGAACACACATTTCAATGACTCTTGTTGTTGTTACTAAAAAGAACACACATGCAATGACACTGGTGGATCCATGTGTGGTCTCTGTAGAGAACACACATTTCAATCACACTGATGGATCCATATGTGGTATGTGAAAAGAACATACATGCAATGACTCCGGTTGTTGTTAGTGAAAAGAACACACATGTGATGACACTGGTGGATCCATGTGTGGTCTCTGAAGAGAGCACATATTTCAATGACTCTTGTTGTTGTTAGTAAAAAGAACACACATGCAATGACACTGGTGGATCCATGTGTGGTCTTTGAAGAGAACACACATGCAATGACACTTGTTGTTGTTACTAAAAAGAACACACATCCAATGACACTGGTGGATCCATGTGTGGATTGTGAAAAGAACACACATGCAATGACACTGGTGGATCCATATGTGGTATGTGAAAAGAACACACATGCAAAATGACTCTGGTTCTTGTTAGTGAAAAGAACACACATGCCACAACACTAGTGGATCAATAGGTGGTATGTGAAAAGAACACACATGCAAAATGACTCTGGTTGTTGTTAATAAAAAGAACACACATGCAATGAAACTGGTGGATCCATGGGTGGATTATGAAAAGAGCACACATGCAATGAGTCTAGTTGTTGTTAGTGAAAAGAACACACATCCAATGACACTGGTGGATCCATAGGTGGTATGTGAGAAGAACACACATCAAAAATGACTTTGGCTGTTGTTACTAAAAAGAACACACATGCAATGACACTGGTGGATCCATGTGTGGTCTCTATAGATAACACACATTTCAATGACACTGGTGGATCCATATGTGGTATTTGAAAAGAACACACATGCAATGACTCTATTTGTTGTTAGTGAAAAGAACACACATGCAATGACACTGGTGGTTCCATAGGTGGTCTCTGAAGAGAGCACACATTTCAATGACTCTTGTTGTTGTTAGTAAAAAGAACACAGATGCAATGACACTAGTGGATCCATGTGTGGTCTCTGAAGAGAACACATATGTAATGACACTGGTTGTTGTTACTAAAAAGAACACACATCCAATGACACTGGTGGATCCATGTGTGGATTGTGAAAAGAGCACACATGCAATCACACTGGTGGATCCATATGTGGTATGTGAAAAGAACACACATGCAAAATGACTCTGGTTGTTGTTAGTGAAAAGAACACACATGCAATGACACTGGTGGATCCATAGGTGGTATGTGAAAAGAACACACATGCAAAATGACTCTGGTTGTTGTTACTAAAAAGAACACACATGCAATGACATTGGCGGATCCATGGGTGGATTGTGAAAAGAGCACACATGCAATGACACTGGTGGATCCATGTGTGGTCTCTTAAGAGAACACACATGCAAAATCACTCTGGTTGTTGTTACTAAAAAGAACACACATGCAATGACTCTGGTGGATCCATGGGTGGATTGTGAAAAGAACACACATGCAATGACTCTGGTGGATCCATGGGTGGATTGTGAAAAGAACACACATGCAATGACACTGGTGGATCCATAGGTGGTATGTGAAAAGAACACACATGAAAAATGACTCTGGTTGTTGTTACTAAAAAGAACACACATGCAATGAAACTGGTGGATCCATGGGTGGATTGTGAAAAGAGCACACATGCAATGACACTGGTGGATCCATGTGTGGTCTCTGAAGAGAACACACATGCAAAATCACTCTGGTTGTTGTTACTAAAAACAACACACATGCAATGACACTGGTGGATTCATAGGTGGTATGTGAAAAGAACACACATGCAAAATGACTCTGGCTGTTGTTACTAAAAATAACACACATGCAATGACACTGGTGGATCCATGTGTGGTCTCTATAGAGAACACACATTTCAATGACACTAGTGGATCCATATGTGGTATGTGAAAAGAACACACATGCAATGACTCTAGTTGTTATTAGTGAAAATAACACACATGCAATGACACCGGTGGATCCATAGGTGGTATGTGAAAAGAACACACATGAAAAATGACTCTGGTTGTTGTTACTAAAAAGAACACACATGCAATGAAACTGGTGGATCCATGGGTGGATTGTGAAAAGAGCACACATGCAATGACACTGGTGGATCCATAGGTGGTATGTGAAAAGAACACACATGCACAATGACTCTGGTTGTTGTTACTAAAAAGAACACACATGCAATGACACTGGTGGATCCATGTGTGGATTGTGAAAAGAGCACACATGCAATGACACTGGTGGATCCATGTCTGGTCTCTGAAGAGAACACACATGCAAAATCACTCTGGTTGTTGTTACTAAAAAGAACACACATGCAATGACTCTGGTGGATCCATGGGTGGATTGTGAAAAGAACACACATGCAATCACACTGGTGGATCCATAGGTGGTATGTGAAAAGAACACACATGCAAAATGACTTGTTTTTGTTACTAAAAAGAACACACATGCAATGACACTGGTGGATCCATGTGTGGTCTCTATAGAGAACACACATTTCAATGACACTGGTGGATCCATATGTGGTATGTGAAAAGAACACACATGCAGTGACTCTATTTGTTGTTAGTGAAAAGAACACACATACAATGACACTAGTGGATCCATAGGTGGTATGTGAGAAGAACACACATGCAAAACGACTCTGGTTGTTGTTACTAAAAATAACACACATTCAATGTCACTTTTGGTTCCATGTGTTGTATCTGTAGAGAACACACATTTCAATGACACTGGTGGATCCATATGTGGTATGTGAAAAGAACACACATGCAATGACTCTGGTTGTTGTTAGTGAAAAGAACACACATGCAATGACACTGGTGGATCCATAGGTGGTATATGAGAAGAACACATATTTCAATGACTCTTGTTGTTGTTACTAAAAAGAACACACATGCAATGACACTGATGGATCCATAGGTGGTATTTGAGAAGAACACACATTTGAATGACTCTAGTTGTTGTTACTAAAAAGAACACACATGCAATGACACTGGTGGATCCATGTGTGGTTTCTGTAGAGAACACACATTTCAATCACACTGGTGGATCCATATGTGGTATGTGAAAAGAACATACATGCAATGACTCCGGTTGTTGTTAGTGAAAAGAACACACATGTGATCACACTGGTGGATCCATGTGTGGTCTCTGAAGAGAGCACACATTTCAATGACTCTTGTTGTTGTTAGTAAAAAGAACACACATGCAATGACACTGGTGGATCCATTTGTGGTCTTTGAAAGAACACATGCAATGAAACTGGTTGTTGTTACTAAAAAGAACACACATCCAATGACACTGGTGGATCCATGTGTGGATTGTGAAAAGAACACACATGCAATGACACTGGTGGATCCATATGTGGTATGTGAAAAGAACACACATGGAAAATGACTCTGGTTCTTGTTAGTGAAAAGAACACACATGCCACAACACTAGTGGATCAATAGGTGGTATGTGAAAAGAACACACATGCAAAATGACTCTGGTTGTTGTTAATAAAAAGAACACACATGCAATGACACTGGTGGATCCATGGGTGGATTATGAAAAACACACATGCAATGAGTCTAGTTGTTGTTAGTGAAAAGAACACACATCCAATGACACTGGTGGATCCATAGGTGGTATGTGAGAAGAACACATCAAAATGACTTTGGCTGTTACTAAAAGAACACACATGCATGAACTGGTGGATCCATGTGGTCTCTATAGATAACACACATTTCAATGACACTGGTGGATCCATATGTGGTATTTGAAAAGAACACACATGCAATGACTCTATCTGTTGTTAGTGAAAAGAACACACATGCAATGACACTGGTGGTTCCATAGGTGGTCTCTGAAGAGAGCACACATTTCAATGACTCTTGTTGTTGTTAGTAAAAAGAACACAGATGCAATGACACTAGTGGATCCATGTGTGGTCTCTGAAGAGAACACATATGTAATGACACTGGTTGTTGTTACTAAAAAGAACACACATCCAATGACACTGGTGGATCCATGTGTGGATTGTGAAAAGAGCACACATGCAATCACACTGGTGGATCCATATGTGGTATGTGAAAAGAACACACATGCAAAATGACTCTGGTTGTTGTTAGTGAAAAGAACACACATGCAATGACACTGGTGGATCCATAGGTGGTATGTGAAAAGAACACACATGCAAAATGACTCTGGTTGTTGTTACTAAAAAGAACACACATGCAATGACACTGGCGGATCCATGGGTGGATTGTGAAAAGAGCACACATGCAATGACACTGGTGGATCCATGTGTGGTCTCTTAAGAGAACACACATGCAAAATCACTCTGGTTGTTGTTACTAAAAAGAACACACATGCAATGACTCTGGTGGATCCATGGGTGGATTGTGAAAAGAACACACATGCAATGACTCTGGTGGATCCATGGGTGGATTGTGAAAAGAACACACATGCAATGACACTGGTGGATCCATAGGTGGTATGTGAAAAGAACACACATGAAAAATGACTCTGGTTGTTGTTACTAAAAAGAACACACATGCAATGACACTGGTGGATCCATGGGTGGATTGTGAAAAGAGCACACATGCAATGACACTGGTAGATCCATGTGTGGTCTCTGAGGAGAACACACATGCAAAATCACTCTGGTTGTTGTTACTTAAAACAACACACATGCAATGACTCTGGTGGATCAATGGGTGGATTGTGAAAAGAACACACATGCAATGACACTGGTGGATCCATAGGTGGTATGTGAAAAGAACACACATGCAAAATGACTGGTTGTTGTTACTAAAAAGAACACACATGCAATGACACTGGTGCATCCATGTGTGGTCTCTGTAGAGAACACACATTTCAATGACACTAGTGGATCCATATGTGGTATGTCAAAAGAACACACATGCAATGACTCTAGTTGTTGTTAGTGAAAAGAACACACGTGCAATGACACTGGTGGATCCATAGGTGGTATGTGAGGACAACACATGCAAAATGACTCTGTTGTTACTACTAAAATAACACACATGCAATGACACTGGTGGATCCATGTGTGGTCTCTATAGAGAACACACATTTCAATGACACTAGTGGATCCATATGTGGTATGTGAAAAGAACACACATGCAATGACTCTATTTGTTGTTAGTGAAAAGAACACACATGCAATGACACTGGTGGTTCCATATGTGGTCTCTGAAGGGAGCACACATTTCAATGACTCTTGTTGTTGTTAGTAAAAAGAACACACATGCAATGACACTGGTGGATCCATGTGTGGTCTCTGAAGAGAACACATATGCAATGACACTGGTTGTTGTTACTAAAAAGAACACACATCCAATGACACTGGTGGATCCATGTGTGCATTGTGAAAAGAGCACACATGCAATGACACTGGTGGATCCATATGTGGTATGTGAAAAGAACACACATGAAAAATGACTCTGGTTGTTGTTAGTGAAAAGAACACACATGCAATGACACTGGTGGATCCATAGGTGGTATGTGAAAAGAACACACATGAAAAATGACTCTGGTTGTTGTTACTAGAAAGAACACACATGCAATGACACTGGTGGATCCATGGGTGGATTGTGAAAAGAGCACACATGCAATGACACTGGTGGATCCATGTGTGGTCTCTAAAGAGAACACACATGCAAAATGACTCTGGTTGTTGTTACTAAAAAGAACACACATGCAATGACTTTGGTGGATCCATGTGTGGATTGTGAAAAGAACACACATGCAATGACACTAGTGGATCCATAGGTGGTATGTGTAAAGAACACACATGCAAAATGACTCTGGTTGTTGTTACTAAAAAGAACACACATGCAATGACTCTGGTGGATCCATGGGTGGATTGTGAAAAGAACACACATGCAATGACACTGGTGGATCCATAGGTGGTATGTGAAAAGAACACACATGCAAAATGACTCTCGTTGTTGTTACTAAAAAGAACACACATGCAATGAAACTGGTGGATCCATGGGTGGATTGTGAAAAGAGCACACATGCAATTACACTGGTGGATCCATGTGTGGTCTCTGAAGAGAACACACATGCAAAATCACTCTGGTTGTTGTTACTAAAAACAACACACATGCAATGACTCTGGTGGATCCATGGGTGGATTGTGAAAAGAACACACATGCAATGACACTGGTGGATCCATAGGTGGTATGTGAAAAGACCACACATGCAAAATGACTTGTTGTTGTTACTAAAAAGAACACACATGCAATGACACTGGTGCATCCATGTGTGGTCTCTGTAGAGAACACACATTTCAATGACACTAGTGGATCCATATGTGGTATGTCAAAAGAACACACATGCAATGACTCTAGTTGTTGTTAGTGAAAAGAACACACGTGCAATGACACTGGTGGATCCATAGGTGGTATGTGAGAACAACACACATGCAAAATGACTCTGGCTGTTGTTACTAAAAATAACACACATGCAATGACACTGGTGGATCCATGTGTGGTCTCTATAGAGAACACACATTTCAATGACACTAGTGGATCCATATGTGGTATGTGAAAAGAACACACATGCAATGACTCTATTTGTTGTTAGTGAAAAGAACACACATGCAATGACACTGGTGGTTCCATATGTGGTCTCTGAAGGGAGCACACATTTCAATGACTCTTGTTGTTGTTAGTAAAAAGAACACACATGCAATGACACTGGTGGATCCATGTGTGGTCTCTGAAGAGAACACATATGCAATGACACTGGTTGTTGTTACTAAAAAGAACACACATCCAATGACACTGGTGGATCCATGTGTGCATTGTGAAAAGAGCACACATGCAATGACACTGGTGGATCCATATGTGGTATGTGAAAAGAACACACATGAAAAATGACTCTGGTTGTTGTTAGTGAAAAGAACACATGCAATGACACTGGTGGATCCATAGGTGGTATGTGAAAAGAACACACCTGAAAATTGACTGGTTGTTGTTACTAGATAGAACACACATGCAATGACACTGGTGGATCCATGGGTGGATTGTGAAAAGAGCACACATGCAATGACACTGGTGGATCCATGTGTGGTCTCTAAAGAGAACACACATGCAAAATGACTCTGGTTGTTGTTACTAAAAAGAACACACATGCAATGACTTTGGTGGATCCATGTGTGGATTGTGAAAAGAACACACATGCAATGACACTAGTGGATCCATAGGTGGTATGTGTAAAGAACACACATGCAAAATGACTCTGGTTGTTGTTACTAAAAAGAACACACATGCAATGACTCTGGTGGATCCATGGGTGGATTGTGAAAAGAACACACATGCAATGACACTGGTGGATCCATAGGTGGTATGTGAAAAGAACACACATGCAAAATGACTCTCGTTGTTGTTACTAAAAAGAACACACATGCAATGAAACTGGTGGATCCATGGGTGGATTGTGAAAAGAGCACACATGCAATTACACTGGTGGATCCATGTGTGGTCTCTGAAGAGAACACACATGCAAAATGACTCTGGTTGTTACTAAAACAAGCACACATGCAATGACTCTGGTGGATCCATGGGTGGATTGTGAAAAGAACACACATGCAATGACACTGGTGGATCCATAGGTGGTATGTGAAAAGACCACACATGCAAAATGACTTGTTGTTGTTACTAAAAAGAACACACATGCAATGACACTGGTGCATCCATGTGTGGTCTCTGTAGAGAACACACATTTCAATGACACTAGTGGATCCATATGTGGTATGTCAAAAGAACACACATGCAATGACTCTAGTTGTTGTTAGTGAAAAGAACACACGTGCAATGACACTGGTGGATACATAGGTGGTATGTGAGAACAACACACATGCAAAATGACTCTGTTGTTACTAAAAAGATCACACATGCAATGACACTGGTGGATCCATGTGTGGTCTCTATAGAGAACACACATGCAATGACACAGTGGATCCATATGTGGTATGTGAAAAGAACACACATGCAATGACTCTATTTGTTGTTAGTGAAAAGAACACACATGCACTCACACTGGTGGTTCCATAGGTGGTCTCTCAAGAGAGCACACATTTCAATGACTCTTGTTGTTGTTAGTAAAAAGAACACACATGCAATGACACTGGTGGATCCATGTGTGGTCTCTGAAGAGAACACATATGCAATGACACTGGTTGTTGTTACTAAAAAGAACACACATCCAATGACACTGGTGAATCCATGTGTGCATTGTGAAAAGAGCACACATGCAATGACACTGGTGGATCCATATGTGGTATGTGAAAAGAACACACATGCAAAATGACTGTGGTTGTTGTTAGTGAAAACAACACACATGCAATGACACTGGTGGATCCATAGGTGGTATGACTCTGGTTGTTGTTACTAAAGAGAACACACATGCAATGACACTGGTGGATCCATGTGTGGATTGTGAAATGAGCACACATGCAATGACACTGGTGGATCCATATGTGGTATGTGAAAAGAACACACATGCAAAATGACTCTGGTTGTTGTTAGTGAAAAGAACACACATGCAATGACACTGGTGGATCCATAGGTGGTATGTGAAAATAACACACATGCAAAATGACTCTGGTTGTTGTTACTAAAAAGAACACACATGCAATGACACTGGCGGATCCATGGGTGGATTGTGAAAAGAGCACACATGCAATGACACTGGTGGATCCATGTGTGGTCTCTGAAGAGAACACACATGCAAAATCACTCTGGTTGTTGTTACTAAAAAGAACACACATGCAATGACTCTGGTGGATCCATGGATGGTTTGTGAAAAGAACACACATGCAATGACACTAGTGGATCCATAGGTGGTATGTGAAAAGAACACACATGCAAAATGACTCTGGTTGTTGTTACTAAAAAGAACACACATGCAATGACTCTGGTGGATCCATGGGTGGATTGTGAAAAGAACACACATGCAATGACACTGGTGGATCCATAGGTGGTATGTGAAAAGAACACACATGCAAAATGACTCTGGTTGTTGTTACTAAAAAGAACACACATGCAATGACACTGGTGGATCCATGGGTGGATTGTGAAAAGAGCACACATGCAATGACACTGGTAGATCCATGTGTGGTCTCTGAGCAGAACACACATGCAAAATCACTCTGGTTGTTGTTACTAAAAACAATACACATGCAATGACTCTGGTGGATCAATGGGTGGATTGTGAAAAGAACACACATGCAATGACACTCGTGGATCCATAGGTGGTATGTGAAAAGAACACACATGCAAAATGACTGGTTGTTACTAAAAAGAACACACATGCAATGACACTGGTGCATCCATGTGTGGTCTCTGTAGAGAACACACATTTCAATGACACTAGTGGATCCATATGTGGTATGTCAAAAGAACACACATGCAATGACTCTAGTTGTTGTTAGTGAAAAGAACACACGTGCAATGACACTGGTGGATCCATAGGTGGTATGTGAGAACAACACACATGCAAAATGACTCTGGCTGTTGTTACTAAAAAGAACACACATGCAATGACACTGGTGGATCCATGTGTGGTCTCTATAGAGAACACACATTTCAATGACACTAGTGGATCCATATGTGGTATGTGAAAAGAACACACATGCAATGACTCTATTTGTTGTTAGTGAAAAGAACACACATGCAATGACACTGGTGGTTCCATAGGTGGTCTCTGAAGGGAGCACACATTTCAATGACTCTTGTTGTTGTTACTAAAAAGAACACACATGCAATGACACTGGTGGACCCATGTGTGGTCTCTGAAGAGAACACATATGCAATGACACTGGTTGTTGTTACTAAAAAGAACACACATCCAATGACACTGGTGGATCCATGTGTGCATTGTGAAAAGAGCACACATGCAATGACACTGGTGGATCCATATGTGGTATGTGAAAAGAACACACATGAAAAATGACTCTGGTTGTTGTTAGTGAAAAGAACACACATGCAATGACACTGGTGGATCCATAGGTGGTATGTGAAAAGAACACACATGAAAAATGACTCTGGTTGTTGTTACTAGAAAGAACACACATGCAATGACACTGGTGGATCCATGGGTGGATTGTGAAAAGAGCACACATGCAATGACACTGGTGGATCCATGTGTGGTCTCTAAAGAGAACACACATGCAAAATGACTCTGGTTGTTGTTACTAAAAAGAACACACATGCAATGACTTTGGTGGATCCATGTGTGGATTGTGAAAAGAACACACATGCAATGACACTAGTGGATCCATAGGTGGTATGTGAAAAGAACACACATGCAAAATGACTCTGGTTGTTGTTACTAAAAAGAACACACATGCAATGACTCTGGTGGATCCATGGGTGGATTGTGAAAAGAACACACATGCAATGAGACTGGTGGATCCATAGGTGGTATGTGAAAAGAACACACATGCAAAATGACTCTCGTTGTTGTTACTAAAAAGAACACACATGCAATGAAACTGGTGGATCCATGGGTGGATTGTGAAAAGAGCACACATGCAATTACACTGGTGGATCCATGTGTGGTCTCTGAAGAGAACACACATGCAAAATCACTCTGGTTGTTGTTACTAAAAACAACACACATGCAATGACTCTGGTGGATCCATGGGTGGATTGTGAAAAGAACACACATGCAATGACACTGGTGGATCCATAGGTGGTATGTGAAAAGACCACACATGCAAAATGACTTGTTGTTGTTACTAAAAAGAACACACATGCAATGACACTGGTGCATCCATGTGTGGTCTCTGTAGAGAACACACATTTCAATGACACTAGTGGATCCATATGTGGTATGTCAAAAGAACACACATGCAATGACTCTAGTTGTTGTTAGTGAAAAGAACACACGTGCAATGACACTGGTGGATACATAGGTGGTATGTGAGAACAACACACATGCAAAATGACTCTGGCTGTTGTTACTAAAAAGAACACACATGCAATGACACTGGTGGATCCATGTGTGGTCTCTATAGAGAACACACATGCAATGACACTGGTGGATCCATATGTGGTATGTGAAAAGAACACACATGCAATGACTCTATTTGTTGTTAGTGAAAAGAACACACATGCACTCACACTGGTGGTTCCATAGGTGGTCTCTCAAGAGAGCACACATTTCAATGACTCTTGTTGTTGTTAGTAAAAAGAACACACATGCAATGACACTGGTGGATCCATGTGTGGTCTCTGAAGAGAACACATATGCAATGACACTGGTTGTTGTTACTAAAAAGAACACACATCCAATGACACTGGTGAATCCATGTGTGCATTGTGAAAAGAGCACACATGCAATGACACTGGTGGATCCATATGTGGTATGTGAAAAGAACACACATGCAAAATGACTGTGGTTGTTGTTAGTGAAAACAACACACATGCAATGACACTGGTGGATCCATAGGTGGTATGACTCTGGTTGTTGTTACTAAAGAGAACACACATGCAATGACACTGGTGGATCCATGTGTGGATTGTGAAATGAGCACACATGCAATGACACTGGTGGATCCATATGTGGTATGTGAAAAGAACACACATGCAAAATGACTCTGGTTGTTGTTAGTGAAAAGAACACACATGCAATGACACTGGTGGATCCATAGGTGGTATGTGAAAATAACACACATGCAAAATGACTGGTTGTTGTTACTAAAAAGAACACACATGCAATGACATGGCGGATCCATGGGTGGATTGTGAAAAGAGCACACATGCAATGACATGTGGATCCATGTGTGGTCTCTCAAGAAGAACACACATGCAAAATCACTCCAGTTGTTGTTACTTAAAAGAACACACATGCAATGACTCTGGTGGATCCATGGATGGTTTGTGAAAAGAACACACATGCAATGACACTAGTGGATCCATAGGTGGTATGTGAAAAGAACACACATGCAAAATGACTCTGGTTGTTGTTACTAAAAAGAACACACATGCAATGACTCTGGTGGATCCATGGGTGGATTGTGAAAAGAACACACATGCAATGACACTGGTGGATCCATAGGTGGTATGTGAAAAGAACACACATGCAAAATGACTCTCGTTGTTGTTACTAAAAGAACACACATGCAATGACACTGGTGGATCCATGTGTGGATTGTGAGAAGAGCACACATGCAATGACCTTTGGTAGATCCATGTGTGGTCTCTGAGCAGAACACACATGCAAAATCACTCTGGTTGTTGTTACTAAAAACAATACACATGCAATGACTCTGGTGGATCAATGGGTGGATTGTGAAAAGAACACACATGCAATGACACTCGTGGATCCATAGGTGGTATGTGAAAAGAACACACATGCAAAATGACTGGTTGTTACTAAAAAGAACACACATGCAATGACACTGGTGCATCCATGTGTGGTCTCTGTAGAGAACACACATTTCAATGACACTAGTGGATCCATATGTGGTATGTCAAAAGAACACACATGCAATGACTCTAGTTGTTGTTAGTGAAAAGAACACACGTGCAATGACACTGGTGGATCCATAGGTGGTATGTGAGAACAACACACATGCAAAATGACTCTGGCTGTTGTTACTAAAAAGAACACACATGCAATGACACTGGTGGATCCATGTGTGGTCTCTATAGAGAACACACATTTCAATGACACTAGTGGATCCATATGTGGTATGTGAAAAGAACACACATGCAATGACTCTATTTGTTGTTAGTGAAAAGAACACACATGCAATGACACTGGTGGTTCCATAGGTGGTCTCTGAAGAGAACACATATGCAATGACACTGGTTGTTGTTACTAAAAAGAACACACATCCAATGACACTGGTGGATCCATGTGTGCATTGTGAAAAGAGCACACATGCAATGACACTGGTGGATCCATATGTGGTATGTGAAAAGAACACACATGCAAAATGACTCTGGTTGTTGTTAGTGAAAAGAACACACATGCAATGACACTGGTGGATCCATAGGTGGTATGTGAAAAGAACACACATGCAAAATGACTCTGGTTGTTGTTACTAGAAAGAACACACATGCAATGACACTGGTGGATCCATGGGTGGATTGTGAAAAGAGCACACATGCAATGACACTGGTGGATCCATGTGTGGTCTCTGAAGAACACACATGCAAAATGACTCTGGTTGTTGTTACTAAAAAGAACACACATGCGATGACTTTGGTGGATCCATGTGTGGATTGTGAAAAGAACACACATGCAATGACACTAGTGGATCCATAGGTGGTATGTGAAAAGAAGACACATGAAAAATGACTCTGGTTGTTGTTACTAAAAAGAACACACATGCAATGACTCTGGTGGATCCATGGGTGGATTGTGAAAAGAACACACATGCAATGACACTGGTGGATCCATAGGTGGTATGTGAAAAGAACACACATGCAAAATGACTCTGGTTATTGTTACTAAAAAGAACACACATGCAATGAAACTGGTGGATCCATGGGTGGATTGTGAAAAGAGCACACATGCAATGACACTGGTGGATCCATGTGTGGTCTCTGTTGAGAACACACATGCAAAATCACTCTGGTTGTTGTTACTAAAAACAACACACATGCAATGACTCTGGTGGATCCATGGGTGGATTGTGAAAAGAACACACATGCAATGACACTGGTGGATCCATAGGTGGTATGTGAAAAGACCACACATGCAAAATGACTTGTTGTTGTTACTAAAAAGAACACACATGCAATGACACTGGTGCATCCATGTGTGGTCTCTGTAGAGAACACACATTTCAATGACACTAGTGGATCCATATGTGGTATGTCAAAAGAACACACATGCAATGACTCTAGTTGTTGTTAGTGAAAAGAACACACGTGCAATGACACTGGTGGATCCATAGGTGGTATGTGAGAACAACACACATGCAAAATGACTCTGGCTGTTGTTACTAAAAAGAACACACATGCAATGACACTGGTGGATCAATGTGTGGTCTCTATAGAGAACACACATTTCAATGACACTGGTGGATCCATATGTGGTATGTGAAAAGAACACACATGCAATGACTCTATTTGTTGTTAGTGAAAAGAGCACACATGCAATTACACTGGTGGATCCATGTGTGGTCTCTGAAGAGAACACACATGAAAAATCACTCTGGTTGTTGTTACTAAAAAGAACACACATGCAATGTCTCCATGGGTGGATTGTGAAAAGAACACACATGCAATGACACTGGTGGATCCATAGGTGGTATGTGAAAAGAACACACATGCAAAATGACTGGTTGTTGTTACTAAAAAGAACACACATGCAATGACTCTGGTGGATCCATGGGTGGATTGTGAAAAGAACACACATGCAATGACACTGGTGGATCCATATGTGGTATGTCAAAAGAACACACATGCAATGACTCTAGTTGTTGTTAGTGAAAAGAACACACATGCAATGACACTGGTGGATCCATAGGTGGTATGTGAGAAGAACACACATGCAAAATGACTCTGGCTGTTGTTACTAAAAAGAACACACATGCAATGACACTACTGGATCCATGTGTGGTCTCTATAGAGAACACACATTTCAATGACACTGGTGGATCCATATGTGGTATGTGAAAAGAACACACATGCAATGACTCTGGTTGTTGTTATTGAAAAGAACACACATGCAATGACATTGGTGGATCCATAGGTGGTATATGAGAAGAACACACATTTCAATGACTCTTGTTGTTGTTACTAAAAAGAACACACATGCAATGACACTGGTGGATCCATGTGTGATCTCCGTAGAGAACACACATTTCAATCACACTGATGGCTCCATATGTGGTATGTGAAAAGAACACACATGCAATGACTCCGGTTGTTGTTAGTGAAAAGAACACACATGTGATGACACTGGTGGATCCATGTGTGGTCTCTAAAGATAGCACACATTTCAATCACACTGGTGGATCCATATGTGGCATGTGAAAAGAACACACATGCAATGACTCTGGTTGTTGTTAGTGAAAATAACACACATGCGATGACACTGGTGGATCCATGTGTGGTCTCTGAAGAGAGCACACATTTCAATGACTCTAGTTGTAGTTAGTAAAAAGAACACACATGCAATGACACTGGTGGATCCATATGTGGTCTCTGAAGACAACACACATGCAATGAAACTGGTTGTTGTTACTAAAAAGAACACACATCCAATGACACTGGTGGATCCATGTGTGGATTGTGAAAAGGGCACACATGCAATGACACTGGTGGATCCATATGTGGTATGTGAAAAGAACACACATGCAAAATGACTCTGGTTGTTGTTAGTGAAAAGAACACACATGCAATGACACTGGTGGATCCATAGGTGGTATGTGAAAAGAACACACATGAAAATGACTCTGGTTGTTGTTACTAAAAACACACATGCAATGACACTTTGGTGGATCCATGGGTGGATTGTGAAAAACACACATGCAATGACAACTGGTGGATCCATGTGGTCTCCAAGAGAACACACATGCAAAATGACTATGGTTCTTGTTACTAAAAGAACACACATGCAATGACTCTGGGTGGATCCATGGGTGGATTGTGAAAAGAACACACATGCAATGACACTGGTGGATCCATAGGTGGTATGTGAAAAGAACACACATGCAAAATGACTCTGGTTGTTGTTACTAAAAAGAACACACATGCAATGACACTGGTGGATCCATGGGTGGATTGTGAAAAGAGCACACATGCAATGACACTGGTGGATCCATGTGTGGTCTCTGAAGAGAACACACATGCAAAATCACTCTGGTTGTTGTTACTAAAAAGAACACACATGCAATGACTCTGGTGGATCCATGGGTGGATTGTGAAAAGAACACACATGCAATGACACTGGTGGACCCATAGGTGGTATGTGAAAAGAACACACATGCAAAATGACTGGTTGTTGTTACTAAAAAGAACACACATGCAATGACACTGGTGGATCCATGTTTGGTCTCTGTAGAGAACACACATTTCAATGACACTGGTGGATCCATATGTGGTATGTGAAAAGAACACACATGCAATGACTCTATTTGTTGTTAGTGAAAAGAACACACATGCAATGACACTGGTGGATCCATAGGTGGTATGTGAGAAGAACACACATGCAAAATGACTCTGGCTGTTGTTACTAAAAAGAACACACATGCAATCACACTGGTGGATCCATATGTGCTATGTGAAAAGAACACACATGCAATGACTCTGGTTGTTGTTAGTGAAAAGAACACACATGCGATGACACTGGTGGATCCATGTGTGGTCTCTAAAGAGAGCACATTTCAATGACTCTTGTGGTGGTTCG
The DNA here is from genome assembly GCA_023614405.1 of Avena insularis. Taxonomy (NCBI): domain Eukaryota; kingdom Viridiplantae; phylum Streptophyta; class Magnoliopsida; order Poales; family Poaceae; genus Avena; species Avena insularis. The sequence continues at coordinate 109,794,876 of CM042692.1, forward strand.
TAAAAAGAAGACACATGCAATGACCTTGGATCCATGTGTGGTCTCTGAAGAGAACACACATGCAATGACACTGGTTGTTGTTACTAAAAAGAACACACATCCAATGACACTGGTGGATCCATGTGTGGATTGTGAAAAGAGCACACATGCAATGATACTGGTGGATCCATATGTGGTATGTGAAAAGAACACACATGCAAAACGACTCTGGTTGTTTTTAGTGAAAAGAACACACATGCAATGACACTGGTGGATCCATAGGTTGTATGTGAAAAGAACACACATGCAAAATGACTCTGGTTGTTGTTACTAAAAAGAACACACATGAAATGACACTGGTGGACCCATGGGTGGATTGTGAAAAGAGCACACATGCAATGACACTGGTGGATCCATGCTTGGTCTCTGAAGAGAACACACATGCAAAATCACTCTGGTTGTTGTTACTAAAAAGAACACACATGCAATGACTCTGGTGGATCCATGGGTGGATTGTGAAAAGAACACACATGCAATGACACTGGTGGATCCATAGGTGGTATGTGAAAAGAACACACATGCAAAATGACTCTGGTTGTTGTTACTAAAAAGAACACACATGCAATGACACTGGTGGATCCATAGGTGGTATGTGAGAACAACACACATGCAAAATGACTCTGGCTGTTGTTACTAAAAATAACACACATGCAATGACACTGGTGGATCCATGTGTGGTCTCTATAGAGAACACACATTTCAATGACACTGGTGGATCCATATGTGGTATGTGAAAAGAACACACATGCAATTACTCTATTTGTTGTTAGTGAAAAGAACACACATGCAATGACACTGGTGGTTCCATAGGTGGTCTCTGAAGAAAGCACACATTTCAATGACTCTTGTTGTTGTTAGTAAAAAGAACACACATGCAATGACACTGGTGGATCCATGTGTGGTCTCTGAAGAGAACACATATGCAATGACACTGGTTGTTGTTACTAAAAAGAACAGACATCCAATGACACTGGTGGATCCATGTGTGCATTGTGAAAAGAGCACACATGCAATGACACTGGTGGATCCATATGTGGTATGTGAAAAGAACACACATGCAAAATGACTCTGGTTGTTGTAAGTGAAAACAACACACATGCAATGACACTGGTGGATCCATAGGTGGTATGACTCTGGTTGTTGTTACTAAAGAGAACACACATGCAATGACACTGGTGGATCCATAGGTGGTATGACTCTGGTTGTTGTTACTAAAGAGAACACACATGCAATGACACTGGTGGATCCATGGGTGGATTGTGAAAAGAGCACACATGCAATGACACTGGTGGATCCATGTGTGGTCTCTGAAGAGAACACACATGCAAAATGACTCTGGTTGTTGTTACTAAAAGGAACACACATACAATGAATCTGGTGGATCCATGGGTGGATTGTGAAAAGAACACACATGCAATGACACTGGTGGATCCATAGGTGGTATGTGAAAAGAACACACATGCAAAATGATTCTGGTTGTTGTTACTAAAAAGAACACACATGCAATGGCACTGGTGGATCCATGGGTGGATTGTGAAAAGAGCACACATGCAATTACACTGGTGGATCCATGTGTGGTCTCTGAAGAGAACACACATGAAAAATCACTCTGGTTGTTGTTACTAAAAAGAACACACATGCAATGTCTCCATGGGTGGATTGTGAAAAGAACACACATGCAATGACACTGGTGGATCCATAGGTGGTATGTGAAAAGAACACACATGCAAAATAACTGGTTGTTGTTACTAAAAAGAACACACATGCAATGACTCTGGTGGATCCATGGGTGGATTGTGAAAAGAACACACATGCAATGACACTGGTGGATCCATATGTGGTATGTCAAAAGAACACACATGCAATGACTCTAGTTGTTGTTAGTGAAAAGAACACACATGCAATGACACTGGTGGATCCATAGGTGGTATGTGAGAAGAACACACATGCAAAATGACTCTGGCTGTTGTTACTAAAAAGAACACACATGCAATGACACTACTGGATCCATGTGTGGTCTCTATAGAACACACATTTCAATGACCTTTGGTGGATCCATATGTGGTATGTGAAAAGAACACACATGCAATGACTCTGGTTGTTGTTATTGAAAAGAACACACATGCAATGACATTGGTGGATCCATAGGTGGTATATGAGAAGAACACACATTTCAATGACTCTTGTTGTTGTTACTAAAAAGAACACACATGCAATGACACTGGTGGATCCATGTGTGATCTCCGTAGAGAACACACATTTCAATCACACTGATGGCTCCATATGTGGTATGTGAAAAGAACACACATGCAATGACTCCGGTTGTTGTTAGTGAAAAGAACACACATGTGATGACACTGGTGGATCCATGTGTGGTCTCTAAGAAAGATACACATTTCAATCACACTGGTGGATCCATATGTGGCATGTGAAAAGAACACACATGCAATGACTCTGGTTGTTGTTAGTGAAAATAACACACATGCGATGACACTGGTGGATCCATGTGTGGTCTCTGAAGAGAGCACACATTTCAATGACTCTAGTTGTAGTTAGTAAAAAGAACACACATGCAATGACACTGGTGGATCCATGTGTGGTCTCTGAAGACAACACACATGCAATGAAACTGGTTGTTGTTACTAAAAAGAACACACATCCAATGACACTGGTGGATCCATGTGTGGATTGTGAAAAGGGCACACATGCAATGACACTGGTGGATCCATATGTGGTATGTGAAAAGAACACACATGCAAAATGACTCTGGTTGTTGTTAGTGAAAAGAACACACATGCAATGACACTGGTGGATCCATAGGTGGTATGTGAAAAGAACACACATGAAAATGACTCTGGTTGTTGTTACTAAAAAGAACACACATGCAATGACACTGGTGGATCCATGGGTGGATTGTGAAAAGAGCACACATGCAATGACACTGGTGGATCCATGTGTGGTCTCTGAAGAGAACACACATGCAAAATGACTATGGTTCTTGTTACTAAAAAGAACACACATGCAATGACTCTGGTGGATCCATGGGTGGATTGTGAAAAGAACACACATGCAATGACACTGGTGGATCCATAGGTGGTATGTGAAAAGAACACACATGCAAAATGACTCTGGTTGTTGTTACTAAAAAGAACACACATGCAATGACCTTTGGTGGATCCATGGGTGGATTGTGAAAAGTGAACACATGCAATGACACTAGTGGATCCATGTGTGGCCTCTGAAGAGAAGACACATGCAAAATGATTCTGGTTGTTGTTACTAAAAAGAACACACATGCAATGATTCTGGTGGATCCATGGGTGGATTGTGAAAAGAACACACATGCAATGACACTGGTGGACCCATAGGTGGTATGTGAAAAGAACACACATGCAAAATGACTGGTTGTTGTTACTAAAAAGAACACACATGCAATGACACTGGTGGATCCATGTTTGGTCTCTGTAGAGAACACACATTTCAATGACACTGGTGGATCCATATGTGGTATGTGAAAAGAACACACATGCAATGACTCTATTTGTTGTTAGTGAAAAGAACACACATGCAATGACACTGGTGGATCCATAGGTGGTATGTGAGAAGAACACACATGCAAAATGACTCTGGCTGTTGTTACTAAAAAGAACACACATGCAATCACACTGGTGGATCCATATGTGCTATGTGAAAAGAACACACATGCAATGACTCTGGTTGTTGTTAGTGAAAAGAACACACATGCGATGACACTGGTGGATCCATGTGTGGTCTCTAAAGAGAGCACATTTCAATGACTCTTGTTGTTGTTAGTAAAAAGAACACACATGCAATGACCCTCGTGGATCCATGTGTGGTCTCTGAAGAGAACACACATGCAATGACACTGGTTGTTGTTACTAAAAAGAACACACATCCAATGACACTGGTGGATCCATGTGTGGATTGTGAAAAGAGCACACATGCAATGATACTGGTGGATCCATATGTGGTATGTGAAAAGAACACACATGCAAAACGACTCTGGTTGTTTTTAGTGAAAAGAACACACATGCAATGACACTGGTGGATCCATAGGTGGTATGTGAAAAGAACACACATGCAAAATGACTCTGGTTGTTGTTACTAAAAAGAACACACATGAAATGACACTGGTGGACCCATGGGTGGATTGTGAAAAGAGCACACATGCAATGACACTGGTGGATCCATGCTTGGTCTCTGAAGAGAACACACATGCAAAATCACTCTGGTTGTTGTTACTAAAAAGAACACACATGCAATGACTCTGGTGGATCCATGGGTGGATTGTGAAAAGAACACACATGCAATGACACTGGTGGATCCATAGGTGGTATGTGAAAAGAACACACATGCAAAATGACTCTGGTTGTTGTTACTAAAAAGAACACACATGCAATGACACTGGTGGATCCATGGGTGGATTGTGAAAAGAGCACACATGCAATGACACTGGTGGATCCATCTGTGGTCTCTGAAGAGAACACACATGCAAAATCACTGTGGTTGTTGTTACTAAAAAGAACACACATGCAATGACTTTGGTGGATCCATGGGTGGATTGTGAAAAGAACACACATGCAATGACAGTGGTGGATCCATAGGTGGTATGTGAAAAGAACACACATGTAAAATGACTGGTTGTTGTTACTAAAAAGAACACACATGCAATGACACTGGTGGATCCATGTTTGGTCTCTGTAGAGAACACACATTTCAATGACACTGGTGGATCCATATGTGGTATGTGAAAAGAACACACATGCAATGACTCTATTTGTTGTTAGTGAAAAGAACACACATGCAATGACACTGGTGGATCCATAGGTGGTATGTGAGAAGAACACACATGCAAAATGACTCTGGCTGTTGTTACTAAAAAGAACACACATGCAATGACACTGGTGGATCCATGTGTGGTCTCTGTAGAGAACACACATTTCAATGACACTGGTGGATCCATATGTGGTATGTGAAAAGAACACACATGCAATGACTCTGGTTGTTGTTAGTGAAAAGAACACACATGCAATGACACTGGTGAATCCATAGGTGGTATATGAGAAGGACACACATTTCAATGACTCTTGTTGTTGTTACTAAAAAGAACACACATGCAATGACATCAGGATCCATGTGTGGTCTCTTTAGAGAACACACATTTCAATCCCACTAATGGATCCATATGTGGTATGTGAAAAGAACACACATGCAATGACTCCGGTTGTGGTTAGTGAAAAGAACACACATGTGATGACACTGGTGGATCCATGTGTGGTCTCTGCAGATAGCACACATTTCAATCACACTGGTGGATCCATATGTGGTATGTGAAAAGAACACACATGCAATGACTCTGGTTGTTGTTATTGAAAAGAACACACATGCGATGACACTGTTGGATCCATGTGTGGTCTCTGAAGAGAACACACATTTCAATGACTCTTGTTCTTGTTAGCAAAAAGAACACACGTGCAATGACACTGGTGGATCCATGTGTGGTCTGAAGAGAACACACATGCAATGACAGTTATTGTTACTAAAAATAACACACATCCAATGACACTGGTGGATCCATGTGGATTGTGAAAGAGCACACATGCAATGACACTGGTGGATCCATATGTGGTATGTGAAAAGAACACACATGCAAAATGATTCTGGTTGTTGTTAGTGAAAAGAACACACATGCAATGACACTGGTCGATCCATAGGTGGTATGTGAAAAGAACACACATACAAAATGACTCTGGTTGTTGTTACTAAAAAGAACACACATGCAATGACACTGGTGGATCCATGGGTGGGTTGTGAAAAGAGCACACATGCAATGACACTGGTGGATCCATGTGTGGTCTCTGAAGAGAACACACATGCAAAATGACTCTAGTTGTTGTTACTAAAAAGAACACACATGCAATGACTCTGGTGGATCCATGGGTGGATTGTGAAAAGAACACACATGCAATGACACTGGTGGATCCATAGGTGGTATGTGAAAAGAACACACATGCAAAATGACTCTGGTTATTGTTACTAAAAATAACACACATGCAATGACACTGGTGGATCCATGGGTGGATTGTGAAAAGAGCACACATGCAACGACACTGGTGGATCCATGTGTTGTCTCTGTAGAGAACACACATTTCAATCACACTGATGTATCCATATGTGGTATGTGAAAAGAACACACATGCAATGACTCCGGTTGTTGTTAGTGAAAAGAACACACATGTGATGACACTGGTGGATCCATGTGTGGTCTCTGAAGATAGCACACATTTCAATCACACTGGTGGATCCATATGTGGTATGTGAAAAGAACACACATGCAATGACTCTGGTTGTTGTTAGTGAAAAGAACACACATGCGATGAAACTGGTGGATCCATGAGTGGTCTCTGAAGAGAGCACACATTTCAATGACTCTTGTTGTTGTTAGTAAAAAGAACACACATGCAATGACACTGGTGGATCCATGTGTGGTCTCTGAAGAGAACACACATGCAATGACACTGGTTGTTGTTACTAAAAAGAACACACATCCAATGACACTGGTGGATCCATGTGTGGATTGTGAAAAGAGCACACATGCAATGACACTGGAGGATCCATATGTGGTATGTGAAAAGAACACACATGCAAAATGACTCTGGATGTTTTTAGTGAAAAGAACACACATGCAATGACACTGGTGGATCCATAGGTGGTATGTGAAAAGAACGCACATGCAAAATGACTCTGGTTGTTGTTACTAAAAAGAACACACATGCAATGACACTGGTGGATCCATGGGTGGATTGTGAAAAGAGCACACATGCAATGACACTGGTGGATCCATGTGTGGTCTCTGAAGAGAACACACATGCAAAATGACTCTGGTTGTTGTTACTAAAAAGAGCACACATGCAATGACTCTGGTGGATCCATGGGTGGATTGTGAAAAGAACACACATGCAATGACACTGGTGGATCCATAGGTGGTATGTGAAAAGAACACACATGCAAAATGACTTTGGTTGTTGTTACTAAAAAGAACACACATGCAATGACACTGGTGGATCCATGGGTGGATTGTGAAAAGAGCACACATGCAATGACACTGGTGGATCCATGTGTGGTCTCTGAAGAGAACACACATGCAAGATCACTCTGGTTGTTGTTACTAAAAAGAACACACATGCAATGACTCTGGTGGATCCATGGGTGGATTGTGAAAAGAACACACATGCAATGATACAGGTGGATCCATAGGTGGTATGTGAAAAGAACACACATGCAAAATGACTGGTTGTTGTTACTAAAAAGAACACACATGCAATGACACTGATGGATCCATGTTTGGTCTCTATAGAGAACACACATTTCAATGACACTGGTGGATCCATATGTGGTATGTGAAAAGAACACACATGCAATGACTCTATTTGTGTTTAGTGAAAAGAACACACATGCAATGAAACTGGTGGATCCATAGGTGGTATGTGAGAAGAACACACATGCAAAATGACTCTGGCTGTTGTTACTAAAAAGAACACACATGCAATCACACTGGTGGATCCATATGTGGTATGTGAAAAGAACACACATGCAATGACACTGGTGGATCCATAGGTGGTATGTAAGAACACACATGTAAACTGACTGGTTGTTGTTACTAAAAAGAACACACATGCAATGACACTGGTGGATCCATGTTTGGTCTCTGTAGAGAACACACATTTCAATGACACTGGTGGATCCATATGTGGTATGTGAAAAGAACACACATGCAATGACTCTATTTGTTGTTAGTGAAAAGAACACACATGCAATGACTTGGTGGATCCATAGGTGGTATGAGAAGAACACACATGCAAAATGACTCAAAAGGTTGTTACTAAAAGAACACACATGCAATGACACTGGTGGATCCATGTGTGGTCTCTGTAGAGAACACACATTTCAATGACACTGGTGGATCCATATGTGGTATGTGAAAAGAACACACATGCAATGACTCTGGTTGTTGTTAGTGAAAAGAACACACATGCAATGACACTGGTGAATCCATAGGTGGTATATGAGAAGGACACACATTTCAATGACTCTTGTTGTTGTTACTAAAAAGAACACACATGCAATGACACTGGTGGATCCATGTGTGGTCTCTGTAGAGAACACACATTTCAATCCCACTAATGGATCCATATGTGGTATGTGAAAAGAACACACATGCAATGACTCCGGTTGTGGTTAGTGAAAAGAACACACATGTGATGACACTGGTGGATCCATGTGTGGTCTCTGCAGATAGCACACATTTCAATCACACTGGTGGATCCATATGTGGTATGTGAAAAGAACACACATGCAATGACTCTGGTTGTTGTTATTGAAAAGAACACACATGCGATGACACTGTTGGATCCATGTGTGGTCTCTGAAGAGAACACACATTTCAATGACTCTTGTTCTTGTTAGCAAAAAGAACACACGTGCAATGACACTGGTGGATCCATGTGTGGTCTCTGAAGAGAACACACATGCAATGACACTGGTTGTTGTTACTAAAAATAACACACATCCAATGACACTGGTGGATCCATGTGTGGATTGTGAAAAGAGCACACATGCAATGACACTGGTGGATCCATATGTGGTATGTGAAAAGAACACACATGCAAAATGATTCTGGTTGTTGTTAGTGAAAAGAACACACATGCAATGACACTGGTCGATCCATAGGTGGTATGTGAAAAGAACACACATGCAAAATGACTCTGGTTGTTGTTACTAAAAAGAACACACATGCAATGACACTGGTGGATCCATGGGTGGGTTGTGAAAAGAGCACACATGCAATGACACTGGTGGATCCATGTGGTCTCTGAAGAACACACATGCAAAATGACTCTAGTTGTTGTTACTAAAAAGAACACACATGCAATGACTCTGGTGGATCCATGGGTGGATTGTGAAAAGAACACACATGCAATGACATTGGTGGATCCATAGGTGGTATGTGAAAAGAACACACATGCAAAATGACTCTGGTTGTTGTTACTAAAAAGAACACACATGCAATGACACTGGTGGATCCATGGGTGGATTGTGAAAAGAGCACACATGCAACGACACTGGTGGATCCATGTGTGGTCTCTGTAGAGAACACACATTTCAATCACACTGATGTATCCATATGTGGTATGTGAAAAGAACACACATGCAATGACTCCGGTTGTTGTTAGTGAAAAGAACACACATGTGTTGACACTAGTGGATCCATGTGTGGTCTCTGAAGATAGCACACATTTCAATCACACTGGTGGATCCATATGTGGTATGTGAAAAGAACACACATGCAATGACTCTGGTTGTTGTTAGTGAAAAGAACACACATGGGATGAAACTGGTGGATCCATGAGTGGTCTCTGAAGAGAGCACACATTTCAATGGCTCTTGTTGTTGTTAGTAAAAAGAACACACATGCAATGACACTGGTGGATCCATGTGTGGTCTCTGAAGAGAACACACATGCAATGACACTGGTTGTTGTTACTAAAAAGAACACACATCCAATGACACTGGTGGATCCATGTGTGGATTGTGAAAAGAGCACACATGCAATGACACTGGTGGATCCATATGTGGTATGTGAAAAGAACACACATGCAAAATGACTCTGGATGTTTTTAGTGAAAAGAACACACATGCAATGACACTGGTGGATCCATAGGTGGTATGTGAAAAGAACGCACATGCAAAATGACTCTGGTTGTTGTTACTAAAAAGAACACACATGCAATGACAATGGTGGATCCATGGGTGGATTGTGAAAAGAGCACACATGCAATGACACTGGTGGATCCATGTGTGGTCTCTGAAGAGAACACACATGCAAAATGACTCTGGTTCTTGTTACTAAAAAGAGCACACATGCAATGACTCTGGTGGATCCATGGGTGGATTGTGAAAAGAACACACATGCAATGACACTGGTGGATCCATAGGTGGTATGTGAAAAGAACACACATGCAAAATGACTTTGGTTGTTGTTACTAAAGAGAACACACATGCAATGACACTGGTGGATCCATGGGTGGATTTTGAAAAGAGCATACATGCAATGACACTGGTGGATCCATGTGTGGTCTCTGAAGAGAACACACATGCAAGATCACTCTGGTTGTTGTTACTAAAAAGAACACACATGCAATGACTCTGGTGGATCCATGGGTGGATTGTGAAAAGAACACACATGCAATGATACTGGTGGATCCATAGGTGGTATGTGAAAAGAACACACATGCAAAATGACTGGTTGTTGTCACTAAAAAGAACACACATGCAATGAAACTGATGGATCCATGTTTGGTCTCTATAGAGAACACACATTTCAATGACACTGGTGGATCCATATGTGGTATGTGAAAAGAACACACATGCAATGACTCTATTTGTGTTTAGTGAAAAGAACACACATGCAATGAAACTGGTGGATCCATAGGTGGTATGTGAGAAGAACACACATGCAAAATGACTCTGGCTGTTGTTACTAAAAAGAACACACATGCAATCACACTGGTGGATCCATATGTGGTATGTGAAAAGAACACACATGCAATGACACTGGTGGATCCATAGGTGGTATGTGAAAAGAACACACATGTAAACTGACTGGTTGTTGTTACTAAAAAGAACACACATGCAATGACACTGGTGGATCCATGTTTGGTCTCTGTAGAGAACACACATTTCAATGACACTGGTGGATCCATATGTGGTATGTGAAAAGAACACACATGCAATGACTCTATTTGTTGTTAGTGAAAAGAACACACATGCAATGACACTGGTGGATCCATAGGTGGTATGTGAGAAGAACACACATGCAAAATGACTCTGGCTGTTGTTACTAAAAAGAACACACATGCAATGACACTGGTGGATCCATGTGTGGTCTCTGTAGAGAACACACATTTCAATGACACTGGTGGATCCATATGTGGTATGTGAAAAGAACACACATGCAATGACTCTGGTTGTTGTTAGTGAAAAGAACACACATGCAATGACACTGGTGAATCCATAGGTGGTATATGAGAAGGACACACATTTCAATGACTCTTGTTGTTGTTACTAAAAAGAACACACATGCAATGACACTGGTGGATCCATGTGTGGTCTCTGTAGAGAACACACATTTCAATCCCACTAATGGATCCATATGTGGTATGTGAAAAGAACACACATGCAATGACTCCGGTTGTGGTTAGTGAAAAGAACACACATGTGATGACACTGGTGGATCCATGTGTGGTCTCTGCAGATAGCACACATTTCAATCACACTGGTGGATCCATATGTGGTATGTGAAAAGAACACACATGCAATGACTCTGGTTGTTGTTATTGAAAAGAACACACATGCGATGACACTGTTGGATCCATGTGTGGTCTCTGAAGAGAACACACATTTCAATGACTCTTGTTCTTGTTAGCAAAAAGAACACACGTGCAATGACACTGGTGGATCCATGTGTGGTCTCTGAAGAGAACACACATGCAATGACACTGGTTGTTGTTACTAAAAATAACACACATCCAATGACACTGGTGGATCCATGTGTGGATTGTGAAAAGAGCACACATGCAATGACACTGGTGGATCCATATGTGGTATGTGAAAAGAACACACATGCAAAATGATTCTGGTTGTTGTTAGTGAAAAGAACACACATGCAATGACACTGGTGGATCCATAGGTGGTATGTGAAAAGAACACACATGCAAAATGACTCTGGTTGTTGTTACTAAAAAGAACACACATGCAATGACACTGGTGGATCCATGGGTGGGTTGTGAAAAGAGCACACATGCAATGACACTGGTGGATCCATGTGTGGTCTCTGAAGAGAACACACATGCAAAATGACTCTAGTTGTTGTTACTAAAAAGAACACACATGCAATGACTCTGGTGGATCCATGGGTGGATTGTGAAAAGAACACACATGCAATGACACTGGTGGATCCATAGGTGGTATGTGAAAAGAACACACATGCAAAATGACTGGTTGTTGTTACTAAAAAGAACACACATGCAATGACACTGGTGGATCCATGGGTGGATTGTGAAAAGAGCACACATGCAACGACACTGGTGGATCCATGTGTGGTCTCTGTAGAGAACACACATTTCAATCACACTGATGTATCCATATGTGGTATGTGAAAAGAACACACATGCAATGACTCCGGTTGTTGTTAGTGAAAAGAACACACATGTGTTGACACTAGTGGATCCATGTGTGGTCTCTGAAGATAGCACACATTTCAATCACACTGGTGGATCCATATGTGGTATGTGAAAAGAACACACATGCAATGACTCTGGTTGTTGTTAGTGAAAAGAACACACATGGGATGAAACTGGTGGATCCATGAGTGGTCTCTGAAGAGAGCACACATTTCAATGGCTCTTGTTGTTGTTAGTAAAAAGAACACACATGCAATGACACTGGTGGATCCATGTGTGGTCTGAGAGAACACACATGCAATGACACTGGTTGTTGTTACTAAAAAGAACACACATCCAATGACACTGGTGGATCCATGTGTGGATTGTGAAAAGAGCACACATGCAATGACACTGGTGGATCCATATGTGGTATGTGAAAAGAACACACATGCAAAATGACTCTGGATGTTTTTAGTGAAAAGAACACACATGCAATGACTGGTGGATCCATAGGTGGTATGTGAAAAAGAACACATGCAAAATGACTCTGGTTGTTGTTACTAAAAAGAACACACATGCAATGACACTGGTGGATCCATGGGTGGATTGTGAAAAGAGCACACATGCAATGACACTGGTGGATCCATGTGTGGTCTCTGAAGAGAACACACATGCAAAATGACTCTGGTTCTTGTTACTAAAAAGAGCACACATGCAATGACTCTGGTGGATCCATGGGTGGATTGTGAAAAGAACACACATGCAATGACACTGGTGGATCCATAGGTGGTATGTGAAAAGAACACACATGCAAAATGACTCTGGTTGTTACTAAAAAGAACACACATGCAATGACACTGGTGGATCCATGGGTGGATTGTGAAAAGAGCACACATACAATGACACTGGTGGATCCATATGTGGTATGTGAAAAGAACACACATGCAACATGATTCTGGTTGTTGTTAGTGAAAAGAACACACATGCAATGACACTGGTCGATCCATAGGTGGTATGTGAAAAGAACACACATGCAAAATGACTCTGGTTGTTGTTACTAAAAAGAACACATATGCAATAACACTGGTGGATCCATGGGTGGATTGTGAAAACGACACACATGCAATGACACTGGTGGATCCATGTGTGGTCTCTGAAGAGAACACACATGCAAAATGACTCTAGTTGTTGTTACTAAAAAGAACACACATGCAATGACTCTGGTGGATCCATGGGTGGATTGTGAAAAGAACACACATGCAATGACATTGGTGGATCCATAGGTGGTATGTGAAAAGAACACACATGCAAAATGACTCTGGTTGTTGTTACTAAAAAGAACACACATGCAATGACACTGGTGGATCTATGGGTGGATTGTGAAAAGAGCACACATGCAACGACACTGGTGGATCCATGTGTGGTCTCTGTAGAGAACACACATTTCAATCACACTGATGTATCCATATGTGGTATGTGAAAAGAACACACATGCAATGACTCCGGTTGTTGTTAGTGAAAAGAACACACATGTGATGACACTGGTGGATCCATGTGTGGTCTCTGAAGATAGCACACATTTCAATCACACTGGTGGATCCATATGTGGTATGTGAAAAGAACACACATGCAATGACTCTGGTTGTTGTTAGTGAAAAGAACACACATGCGATGAAACTGGTGGATCCATGAGTGGTCTCTGAAGAGAGCACACATTTCAATGACTCTTGTTGTTGTTAGTAAAAAGAACACACATGCAATGACACTGGTGGATCCATGTGTGGTCTCTGAAGCGAACACACATGAAGTGACACTGGTTGTTGTTACTAAAAGAACACACATCCAATGACACTGGTGGATCCATGTGTGGATTGTGAAAAGAGCACGCATGCAATGACACTGGTGGATCCATATGTGGTATGTGAAAAGAACACACATGCAAAATGACTCTGGATGTTTTTAGTGAAAAGAACACACATGCAATGACACTGGTGGATCCATAGGTGGTATGTGAAAAGAACGCACATGCAAAATGACTCTGGTTGTTGTTACTAAAAAGAACACACATGCAATGACACTGGTGGATCCATGGGTGGATTGTGAAAAGAGCACACATGCAATGACACTGGTGGATCCATGTGTGGTCTGAAAAACACACATGCAAAATGACTCTGGTTCTTGTTACTAAAAAGAGCACACATGCAATGACTCTGGTGGATCCATGGGTGGATTGTGAAAAGAACACACATGCAATGACAGTGGTGGATCCATAGGTGGTATGTGAAAAGAACACACATGCAAAATGACTCTGGTTGTTGTTACTAAAAAGAACACACATGCAATGACACTGGTGGATCCATGGGTGGATTGTGAAAAGAGCACACATGCAATGACACTGGTGGATCCATGTGTGGTCTCTGAAGAGAACACACATGCAAGATCACTCTGGTTGTTGTTACTAAAAAGAACACACATGCAATGACTCTGGTGGATCCCTGGGTGGATTGTGAAAAGAACACACATGCAATGATACTGGTGGATCCATAGGTGGTATGTGAAAAGAACACACATGCAAAATGACTGGTTGTTGTTACTAAAAAGAACACACATGCAATGACACTGATGGATCCATGTTTGGTCTCTATAGAGAACACACATTTCAATGACACTGGTGGATCCATATGTGGTATGTGAAAAGAACACACATGCAATGACTCTATTTGTGTTTAGTGAAAAGAACACACATGCAATGAAACTGGTGGATCCATAGGTGGTATGTGAGAAGAACACACATGCAAAATGACTCTGGCTGTTGTTACTAAAAAGAACACACATGCAATCACACTGGTGGATCCATATGTGGTATGTGAAAAGAACACACATGCAATGACTCTGGTTGTTGTTAGTGAAAAGAACACACATGCGATGACACTGGTGGATCCATGTGTGGTCTCTAAAGAGAGCACACATTTCAATGACTCTTGTTGTTGTTAGTAAAAAGAACACACATGCAATGACACTGGTGGATCCATGTGTGGTCTCTGAAGAGAACACACATGCAATGACACTGGTTGTTGTTACTAAAAAGAACACACATCCAATGACACTGGTGGATCCATGTGTGGATTGTGAAAAGAGCACACATGAATGACACTGGTGGATCCATATGTGGTATGTGAAAATAACACACATCCAAAATGACTCTGGTTGTTTTTAGTGAAAACAACACACATGCAATGACACTGATGGATCCATAGGTGGTATGTGGAAAGAACACACATGCAAAATGACTCTGGTTGTTGTTACTAAAAAGAACACACATGCAATGACACTGGTGGATCCTTGGGTGGATTGTGAAAAGAGCACACATGCAATGACACTGGTGGATCCATGTGTGGTCTCTGAAGAGAACACACATGCAAAATCACTCTGGTTGTTGTTACTAAAAAGAACACACATGCAATGACTCTGGTGGATCCATGGGTGGATTGTGAAAAGAACACACATGCAATGACACTGATGGATCCAGAGGTGGTATGTGAAAAGAACACACATGCAAAATGACTGGTTGTTGTTACTAAAAAGAACACACATGCAATGACACTGGTGGATCCATGTTTGGTCTCTATAGAGAACACACATTTCAATGACACTGGTGGATCCATATGTGGTATGTGAAAAGAACACACATGCAATGACTCTATTTGTTGTTAGTGAAAAGAACACACATGCAATGACACTGGTGGATCCATAGGTGGTATGTGAGAAGAACACACATCCAAAATGACTCTGGCTGTTGTTACTAAAAAGAACACACATGCAATGACACTGGTGGATCCATGTGTGGTCTCTGTAGAGAACACACATTTCAATGACACTGGTGGATCCATATGTGGTATGTGAAAAGAACACACATGCAATGACTCTGGTTGTTGTTAGTGAAAAGAACACACATGCAATGACACTGGTGGATCCATAGGTGGTATATGAGAAGGACACACATTTCAATGACTCTTGTTGTTGTTACTAAAAAGAACACACATGCAATGACTCTGGTTGTTGTTAGTGAAAAGAACACACATGCGATGACACTGGTGGATCCATGTGTGGTCTCTGAAGAGTGCACACATTTCAATGACTCTTGTTGTTGTTAGTAAAGAGAACACACATGCAATGACACTGGTGGATCCATGTGTGGTCTCTGAAGAGAACACACATGCAATGACACTGGTTATTGTTACTAAAAATAACACACATCCAATGAAACTGGTGGATCCATGTGCGGATTGTGAAAAGAACACACATGCAATGACTCTGGTGGATCCATGGGTGGATTGTGAAAAGAACACACATGCAATGACACTGGTGGATCCATAAGTGGTATGTGAAAAGAACACACATGCAAAATGACTCTGGTTGTTGTTACTAAAAAGAACACACATGCAATGACACTGGTGGATCCATGGGTGGATTGTGAAAAGAGCACACATGCAATGACACTAGTGGATCCATGTGTGGTCTCTGAAGAGAACACACATGCAAAATCACTATGGTTGTTGTTACTAAAAAGAACACACATGCAATGACTCTGGTGGATCCATGGGTGGATTGTGAAAAGAACACACATGCAATGACACTGGTGGATCCATAGGTGGTATGTGAAAAGAACACACATGCAAAATGACTGGTTGTTGTTACTAAAATGAACACACATGCAATGACACTGATGGATCCATGTTTGGTCTCTATAGAGAACACACATTTCAATGACACTGGTGGATCCATATGTGGTATGTGAAAAGAACACACATGCAATGACTCTATTTGTTGTTAGTGAAAAGAACACACATACAATGACACTGGTGGATCCATAGGTGGTATGTGAGAAGAACACACATGCAAAATGACTCTGGCTGTTGTTACTAAAAAGAACACACATGCAATGACACTGGTGGATCCATGTGTGGTCTCTGTAGAGAACACACATTTCAATGACAATGGTGGATCCATATGTGGTATGTGAAAAGAACACACATGCAATGACTCTGGTTGTTGTTAGTGAAAAGAACACACATGCAATGACACTGGTGGTTCCATAGGAGGTATATGAGAAGGACACACATTTCAATGACTCTTGTTGTTGTTACTAAAAAGAACACACATGCAATGACTCTGGTTGTTGTTAGTGAAAAGAACACACATGCGATGACACTGGTGGATCCATGTGTGGTCTCTGAAGAGAGCACACATTTCAATGACTCTTGTTGTTGTTAGTAAAAAGAACACACATGCAATGACACTGGTGGATCCATGTGTGGTCTCTGAAGAGAACACACATGCAATGACACTGGTTGTTGTTACTAAAAATAACACACATCCAATGACACTGGTGGATCCATGTGTGGATTGTGAAAAGAGCACACATGCAATGAGACTGGTGGATCCATATGTGGTATGTGAAAAGAACACACATGCAAAATGACTCTGGTTGTTTTTAGTGAAAAGAACACACATGCAATGACACTGATGGATCCATAGGTGGTATGTGAAAAGAACACACATGCAAAATGACTCTGGTTGTTGTTACTAAAAAGAACACACATGCAATGACACTGGTGGAATCATGGGTGGATTGTGAAAAGAGCACACATGCAATGACACTGGTGGATCCATGTGTGGTCTCTGAAGAGAACACACATGCAAAATCACTCTGGTTCTTGTTACTAAAAAGAACACACATGCAATGATTCTGGTGGATCCATGGGTGGATTGTGAAAAGAACACACATGCAATGACACTGGTGGATCCACAGGTGGTATGTGAAAAGAACACACATGCAAAATGACTGGTTGTTGTTACTAAAAAGAACACACATGCAATGACACTGGTGGATCCATGTTTGGTCACTATAGAGAACACACATTTCAATGACACTGGTGGATCCATATGTGGTATGTGAAAAGAACACACGTGCAATGACTCTATTTTTTGTTAGTGAAAAGAACACACATGCAATGACACTGGTGGATCCATAGGTGGTATGTGAGAAGAACACACATGCAAAATGACTCTGGCTGTTGTTACTAAAAAGAACACACATGCAATCGCACTAGTGGATCCATATGTGGTATGTGAAAAGAACACACATGCAATGACTCTGGTTGTTGTTAGTGAAAAGAACACACATGCGATGACACTGGTGGATCCATGTGTGGTCTCTGAAGAGAGCACACATTTCAATGACTCTTGTTGTTGTTAGTAAAAAGAACAAACATGCAATAACACTGGTGGATCCATGTGTGGTCTCTGAAGAGAACACACATGCAATGACACTGGTTATTATTACTAAAAATAACACACATCCAATGAAACTGGTGGATCCATGGGTGGATTGTGAAAATAGCACACATGCAATGACACTGGTGGATCCATATATGGTATGTGAAAAAACACACATGCAAAATGACTCTGGTTGTTGTTAGTGAAAAGAACACACATGCAATGACACTGGTGGATCCAGAGGTGGTATGTGAAAACAACACACATGCAAAATGACTCTGGTTGTTGTTACTAAAAAGAACACACATGCAATGACACTAGTAGATCCATGGGTGGATTGTGAAAAGAGCACACATGCAATGACACTAGTGGATCCATCTGTGGTCTCTGAAGAGAACACACATGCAAAATGACTCTGGTTGTTGTTACTAAAAAGAACACACATGCAATGACTCTGGTGGATCCATGGGTGGATTGTGAAAAGAACACAAATGCAATGACACTGGTGGATCCATAGGTGGTATGTGAAGAGAACACTCATGCAAAATGACTCTGGTTGTTGTTACTAAAAATAACACACATGCAATGACACTGGTGGATCCATGTGTGGTCTCTGTAGAGAACACACATTTCAATGACACTGGAGGATCCATATGTGGTATGTGAAAAGAACACACATGCAATGACTCTGGTTGTTGTTAGTGAAAAGAACACACATGCAATGACACTAGTGGATCCATAGGTGGTATGTGAAAACAACACACATGCAAAATGACTCTGGTTGTTGTTACTAAAAAGAACACACATGCAATGACACTGGTGGATCCATGGGTGGATTGTGAAAAGAGCACACATGCAATGACACTGGTGGATCCATCTGTGTACTCTGAAGAGAACACACATGCAAAATGACTCTGGTTGTTGTTACTAAAAAGAATACACATGCAATGACTCTGGTGGATTGTGAAAAGAACACACATGCAATGACACGGGTGCATCCATAGGTGGTATGTGAAAAGAACACACATGCAAAATGACTCTGGTTGTTGTTACTAAAAAGAACACACATGCAATGACACTGGTGGATCCATGTGTGGATTGTGAAATGAGCACACATGCAATGACACTGGTGGATCCATGTGTGGTCTGTGAAGAGAACACACATGCAAAATCACTCTGGTTGTTGTTACTAAAAAGAACACACATGTCATGACTCTGGTGGATCCGTGGGTGGATTGTGAAAAGAACACACATGCAATGACACTAGTGGATCCATAGGTGGTATGTGAAAAGAACACACATGCAAAATGACTGGTTGTTTTTACTAAAAAGAACACACATGCAATGACACTAGTGGATCCATGTGTGGTCTCTATAGAGAACACACATTTCAATGACACTGGTGGATCCATATGTGGTAGGTGAAAAGAACACACATGCAATGACTCTATTTGTTGTTAGTGAAAAGAGCACACATGCAATGACACTGGTGGATCCATGTGTGGTCTCTGAAGAGAACACACATGCAATGACACTGGTGGATTCATGGGGGGATTGTGAATAGAACACACATGCAGTGACACTGGTGGATCCATAGGTGGTATGTGAAAAGAACACACATGCAAAATGACTGGTTGTTGTTACTAAAAAGAACACACATGCAATGACACTGGTGGATCCATGTGTGGTCTCTGTAGAGAACACACATTTCAATGACACTAGTGGATCCATATGTGGTATGTGAAAAGAACACACATGCAATGACTCTATTTGTTGTTAGTGAAAAGAACACACATGTGATGACACTGGTGGATCCATAGGTGGTATGTGAGAAGAACACACATGCAAAATGACTCTGGCTGTTGTTACTAAAAAGAACACACATGCAATGACACTGGTGGATCCATGTGTGGTCTCTGTAGAGAACACACATTTCAATGACACTGGTGGATCCATATGTGGTATGTGAAAAGAACACACATGCAATGACTCTGGTTGTTGTTAGTGAAAAGAACACACATGCAATGACACTGGTGGATCCATAGGTGGTATATGAGAAGAACACACATTTCAATGACTCTTGTTGTTGTTACTAAAAAGAACACACATGCAATGACACTGGTGGATCCATGTATGGTCTCTATAGAGAATACACATTTCAATCCCACTAATGGATCCATATGTGGTATGTGAAAAGAACACACATGCAATGACTCCGGTTGTGGTTAGTGAAAAGAACACACATGTGATGACACTGGTGGATCCATGTGTGGTCTCTAAAGATAGCACACATTTCAATCTCACTGGTGGATCCATATGTGGTATGTGAAAAGAACACACATGCAATGACTCTGGTTATTGTTAGTGAAAAGAACACACATGCGATGACACTGGTGGATCCATGTGTGGTCTCTGAAGAGAGCATACATTTCAATGACTCTTGTTGTTGTTAACAAAAAGAACACACGTGCAATGACACTGGTGGATCCATATGTGGTCTCTGAAGAGAACACACATGCAATGACACTGGTTGTTGTTACTAAAAATAACACATATCCAATGAAACTGGTGGATCCATGGGTGGATTGTGAAAAGAGCACACATGCAATGACACTGGTGGATCCATATATGGTATGTGAAAAAAACACACATGCAAAATGACTCTGGTTGTTGTTAGTGAAAAGAACACACATGCAATGACACTGGTGGATCCATAGGTGGTATGTGAAAACAACACACATGCAAAATTACTCTGGTTGTTGTTACTAAAAGGAACACACATGCAATGACACTGGTGGATCCTTGGGTGGATTGTGAAAAGAGCACACATGCAATGACACTGGTGGATCCATCTGTGTACTCTGAAGAGAACACACATGCAAAATGACTCTGGTTGTTGTTACTAAAAAGAATACACATGCAATGACTCTGGTGGATCAATGGGTGGATTGTGAAAAGAACACACATGCAATGACACGGGTGGATCCATAGGTGGTATGTGAAAAGAACACACATGCAAAATGACTCTGGTTGTTGTTAATAAAAAGAACACACATGCAATGACACTGGTGGATCCATGTGTGGATTGTGAAAAGAGCACACATGCAATGACACTGGTGGATCCATGTGTGGTCTCTTAAGAGAACACACATGCAAAATCACTCTGGTTGTTGTTACTAAAAAGAAAACACATGTAATGACTCTGGTGGATCCGTGGGTGGTTTGTGAAAAGAACACACATGCAATGACACTGGTGGATCCATAGGTGGTATGTGAAAAGAACACACATGCAAAATGACTGGTTGTTGTTACTAAAAAGAACACACATGCAATGACACTGGTGGATCCATGTGTGGTCTCTGTAGAGAACACACATTTCAATGACACTAGTGGATCCATATGTGGTATGTGAAAAGAACACACATGCAATGACTCTATTTGTTGTTAGTGAAAAGAACACACATGTGATGACACTGGTGGATCCATAGGTGGTATGTGAGAAGAACACACATGCAAAATGACTCTGGCTGTTGTTACTAAAAAGAACACACATGCAATGACAGTGGTGGATCCATGTGTGGTCTCTGTAGAGAACACACATTTCAATGACACTGGTGGATCCATATGCGGTATGTGAAAAGAACACACATGCAATGACTCTAGTTGTTGATAGTGAAAAGAACACACATGCAATGCCACTTGTGGATCCATAGGTGGTATATGAGAAGAACACACATTTCAATGACTCTTGTTGTTGTTACTAAAAAGAACACACATGCAATGACACTGGTGGATCCATGTGTGGTCTCTGTAGAGAACACACATTTCAATCAAACTGATGGATCCATATATGGTATGTGAAAAGAACACACATGCAGTGACTCCGGTTGTTGTTAGTGAAAAGAACACACATGTGATGACACTGGTGGATCCATGTGTGGTCTCTAAAGATAGCACACATTTCAATCACGCTGGTGGATCCATATGTGGTATGTGAAAAGAACACACATGTAATGACTCTGGTTGTTGTTAGTGAAAAGAACACACATGCGATGACACTGGTGGATCCATGTGTGGTCTCTGAAGAAAGCACACATTTCAATGACTCTTGTTGTTGTTAGTAAAGAGAACACACATGCAATGACACTGGTGGATCCATGTGTGGTCTCTGAAGAGAACACACATGCAATGACACTGGTGGATCCATGTGTGGATTGTGAAAAGAGCACACATGCAATGACACTGGTGGATCCATATATGATATGTGAAAAAAACACACATGCAAAATGACTTTGGTTGGTCTTTATTGAAAAGAACACACATGCAATGACACTGGTGGATCCATAGGTGGTATGTGAAAACAACACACATGCAAAATGACTCTGGTTGTTGTTACTAAAAAGAACACACATGCAATGACACTGGTGGATCCATGGGTGGATTGTGAAAAGAGCACACATGCAATGACACTGGTGGATCCATCTTTGTACTCTGAAGAGAACACACATGCAAAATGACTCTGGTTGTTGTTACTAAAAAGAACACACATGCAATGACTCTGGTGGATCAATGGGTGGATTGTGAAAAGAACACACATGCAATGACACGGGTTGATCCATAGGTTTTATGTGAAAAGAACACACATGCAAAATGAATCTGGTTGTTGTTACTAAAATGAACACACATGCAATGACACTGGTAGATCCATGTGTGGATTGTGAAAAGAGCACACATGCAATGACACTGCTGGATCCATGTGTGGTCTCTGAATAGAACACACATGCAAAATCACTCTGGTTGTTGTTATTAAAAAGAACACACATGCAATGACTCTGGTGGATCCATGGGTGGATTGTGAAAAGAACACACATGTAGTGACACTGGTGGATCCATAGGTGGTATGTGAAAAGAACACACATGAAAAATGACTGGTTGTTGTTACTAAAAAGAACACACACGCAATGACACTGGTGGATCCATGTGTGGTCTCTATAGAGAACACACATTTCAATGACACTGGTGGATCCATATGTGGTATGTGAAAAGAACACACATGCAATGACTCTATTTGTTGTTAGTGCAAAGAACACACATACAATGACACTGGTGGATCCATAGGTGGTATGTGAGAAGAACACACATGCAAAATGATTCTGGCAGTTGTTACTAAAAAGAACACACATGCAATGACACTGGTGGATCCATGTGTGGTCTCTGTAGAGAACACACATTTCAATGACACTGGTGGATCCATATGTGGTATGTGAAAAGAACACACATGCAATGACTCTGGTTGTTGCTAGTGAAAAGAACACACATTCAATGACACTGGTGGATCCATAGGTGGTATATGAGAAGAACACACATTTCAATGACTCTTGTTGTTGTTACTAAAAAGAACACACATGCAATGACACTGGTGGATCCATGTGTGGTCTCTGTAGAGAACACACATTTCAATCACACTGATGGATCCATATGTGGTATGTGAAAAGAACACACATGCAGTGACTCCGGTTGTTGTTAGTGAAAAGAACACACATGTGATGACACTGGTGGATCCATGTGTGGTCTCTAAAGATATGACACATTTAAATCACACTGGTGGATCCATATGTGGTATGTGAAAAGAACACACATGCAATGACTCTGGTTGTTGTTAGTGAAAAGAACACACATGCTATGACACTGGTGGATCCATGTGTGGTCTCTGAAGAGAGCGCACATTTCAATGACTCTTGTTGTTTTTAGTAAAGAGAAGACACATGCAATGACACTGGTGGATCCATGTGTGGTCTCTGAAGAGAACACACATGCAATGACACTGGTTGTTGTTACTAAAAATAACACACATCCAATGACACTGGTGGATCCATGTGTGGATTGTGAAAAGAGCACACATGCAATGACACTGGTGGATCCATATATGGTATGTGAAAAGAACACACATGCAAAAGGACTCTGGTTGTTGTTAGTGAAAATAACACACATGCAATGACACTGGTGGATCCATATGTGGTATGTGAAAAGAACACACATGCAATGACTCCAGTTGTTGTTAGTGAAAAGAACATACATGCAATGACACTGGTGGATCCATAGGTGGTATGTGAGAAGAACACACATGCAAAATGACTCTAGCTGTTGTTACTAAAAAGAACACACATGCAATGAGACTGGTGGATCCATGTGTGGTCTCTGTAGAGAACATAGATTTCAATGAAACTGGTGGATCCATATGTGGTATGTGAAAAGAACACACATGCAAAATGACTCTGGTTGTTGTTAGTGAAAAGAACACACATGCAATGACACTGGTGGATCCATAGGTGGTATATGAAAAGAACACACATGCAAAATGACTCTGGTTGTTGTTACTAAAAAGAACACACATGCAATGACACTGGTGGATCCATGGGTGGATTATGAAAAGAGCACACATGCAATGACACTGGTGGATCCATCTGTGTACTCTGAAGAGAACACACATGCAAAATGACTCTGGTTGTTGTTACTAAAAAGAACACACATGCAATGACTCTGGTGGATCAATGGGTGGATTGTGAAAAGAACACACATGCAATGACACGGGTGGATCCATAGGTGGTATGTGAAAAGAACACACATGCAAAATGTCTCTGGTTGTTGTTACTAAAAAGAACACACATGCAATGAGACTGGTGGATCCATGTGTGGATTGTGAAAAGAGCACACATGCAATGACACTGGTGGATCCATGTGTGGTTTCTGAAGAGAACACACATGCCAAATCACTCTGGTTGTTGTTACTAAAAAGAACACACATGCAATGACTCTGGTGGATCCATGGGTGGATTGTGAAAAGAACACACATGCAATGACACTGGTGGATCCATAGGTGGTATGTGAAAAGAACACACTTGCAAAATGACTGGTTGTTGTTACTAAAAAGAACACACATGCAATGACACTGGTGGATCCATGTGTGGTCTCTATAGAAAACACACATTTCAATGACACTAGTGGATCCATATGTGGTATGTGAAAAGAACACACATGCAATGACTCTATTTGTTGTTAGTGAAAAGAACACACATACAATGACACTGGTGGATCCATAGGTGGTATGTGAGAAGAACACACATGCAAAATGACTCTGGCTGTTGTTACTAAAAAGAATACACATGCAATCTCTGTAGAGAACACACATTTCAATCACACTGATGGATCCATATGTGGTATGTGAAAAGAACACACATGCAATGACTCTGGTTGTTGTTAGTGAAAAGAACACACATGCGATGACACTGGTGGATCCATGTGTGGTCTCTGAAGAGAGCACACATTTCAATGACTCTTGTTGTTGTTAGTAAAAAGAACACACATGCAACGACACTCGTGGATCCATGTGTGGTCTCTAAAGAGAACACACATGCAATGACACTGGTTGTGGTTACTAAAAAGAACACACATCCAATGACACTGGTGGATCCATGTGTGGATTGTGAAAAGAGCACACATGCAATGATACTGGTGGATCCATATATGGTATGTGAAAAGAACACACATGCAAAATGACTCTGGTTGTTGTTAGTGAAAAGAACACACATGCAATGACACTGGTGGATCCATAGGTGGTATGTGAAAAGAACACACATGCAAAATGACTCTGGTTGTTGTTACTAAAAAGAACACACATGCAATGACACTGGTGGATCCATTGGTGGATTATGAAAAGAGCACACATGCAATGACACTGGTGGATCCATCTGTGTTCTCTAAAGAGAACACACATGCAAAATGACTCTAGTTGTTGTTACTAAAAAGAACACACATGCAATGACTCTGGTGGATCAATGGGTGGATTGTGAAAAGAACACACATGCAATGACACGGGTGGATCCATAGGTGGTATGTGAAAAGAACACACATGCAAAATGACTCTGGTTGTTGTTACTAAAAAGAACACACATGCAATGACACTGGTGGATCCATGTGTGGATTGTGAAAAGAGCACACATGCAATGACACTGGTGGATCCATGTGTGGTCTCTGAAGAGAACACACATGCAAAATCACTCTGGTTGTTGTTACTAAAAAGAACACACATGCAATGACTCTGGTGGATCCATGGGTGGATTGTGAAAAGAACACACATGCAATGACACTGGTGGATCCATAGGTGGTATGTAAAAATAACACACATGCAAAATGACTGGTTGTTGTTACTAAAAAGAACACACATGCAATGACACTGGTGGATCCATGTGTGGTCTCTATAGAGAACACACATTTCAATGACACTGGTGGATCCATATGTGGTATTTGAAAAGAACACACATGCAATGACTCTGGTTGTTGTTAGTGAAAAGAACACACATGCGATGACACTGGTGGATCCATGTGTGGTCTCTGAAGAGAGCACACATTTCAATGACTCTTGTTGTTGTTAGTAAAGAGAACACACATGCAATGACACTGGTGGATCCATATGTGGTATGTGAAAAGAACACACATGCAATGACTCTATTTGTTGTTAGTGAAAAGAACACACATGCAATGACACTGGTGGATCCATAGGTGGTATGTGAGAAGAACACACATGCAAAATGACTCTGGATGTTGTTACTAAAAAGAACACACATGCAATGACACTGGTGGATCCATGTGTGGTCTCTGTAGAGAACACACATTTCAATGACACTGGTGGATCCATATGTGGTATGTGAAAAGAACACACATGCAATGACTCTGGTTGTTATTAGTGAAAAGAACACACATGCAATGACACCGGTGGATCCATAGGTGGTATATGAGAAGAACACACATTTGAATGACTCCTGTTGTTGTTACTAAAAAGAACACACATGCAATGACACTGGTGGATCCATGTGTGGTCTCTGTAGAGAACACACATTTCAATCACACTGATGGATCCATATGTGGTATGTGAAAAGAACACACATGCAGTGACTCCGGTTGTTGTTAGTGAAAAGAACACACATGTGATAACACTGGTGGATCCATGTGTGGTCTCTAAAGATAGCACACATTTCAATCACATTGGTGGATCCATATGTGGTATGTGAAAAGAACACACATGCAATGACTATGGTTGTTGTTAGTGAAAAGAACACAAATGCGATGACACTGGTGGATCCATGTGTGGTCTCTAAAGAGAGCACACATTTCAATGACTCTTGTTGTTGTTAGTAAAGAGAACACACATGCAACGACACTGGTGGATCCATGTGTGGTCTCTGAAGAGAACACACATGCAATGACACTGGTTGTTGTTACTAAAAATAACACACATCCAATGACACTGGTGGATCCATGTGTGGATTGTGAAAAGAGCACACATGCAATGATACTGGTGGATCCATATATGGTATGTGAAAAGAACACACATGCAAAATGACTCCGGTTGTTGTTAGTGAAAAGAACACACATGCAATGACACTGGTGGATCCATAGGTGGTATGTGAAAAGAACACACATGCAAAATGACTCTGGTTGTTGTTACTAAAAAGAACACACATGCAATGACACTGGTGGATCCATGGGTGGATTATGAAAAGAGCACACATGCAATGATACTGGTGGATCCATCTATGTTCTCTGAAGAGAACACACATGCAAAATGACTCTGGTTGTCGTTACTAAAAAGAACACACATGCAATGACTCTGGTGGATTGTGAAAAGAACACACATGCAATGACACGGGTGCATCCATAGTGGTATGTGAAAAGAACACATACGCAAAATGACTCTGGTTGTTGTTACTAAAAAGAACACACATGCAATAACACTGGTGGATCCATGTGTGGATTGTGAAAAGAGCACACATGCAATGACACTGGTGGATCCATGTGTGGTCTCTGAAGAGAACACACATGCAAAATCACTCTGGTTGTTGTTACTAAAAAGAACACACATGCAATGACTCTGGTGGATCCATGGGTGGATTGTGAAAAGAACACACATGCTATGACACTAGTGGATCCATAGGTGGTATGTGAAAATAACACACATGCAAAATGACTGGTTGTTGTTACTAAAAAGAACACACATGCAATGACACTGGTGGATCCATGTGTGGTCTCTATAGAGAACACACATTTCAATGACACTGGTGGATCCATATGTGGTATGTGAAAAGAACACACATGCAATGACTCTATTTGTTGTTAGTGAAAAGAACACACATACAATGACACTGGTGGATCCATAGGTGGTATGTGAGAAGAACACACATGCAAAATGACTCTGGCTGTTGTTACTAAAAAGAACACACATGCAATAACACTGGTGGATCCATGTGTGGTCTCTGTAGAGAACACACATTTCAATGACACTGGTGGATCCATATGTGGTATGTGAGAAGAACACACATGCAATGACTCTGGTTGTTGTTAGTGAAAAGAACACACATGCAATGACACTGGTGGATCCATAGGTGGTATATGAGAAGAACACACATTTCGATGACTCTTGTTGTTGTTACTAAAAAGAACACACATGCAATGACACTGGTGGATCCTTGTGTGGTCTCTGTAGAGAACACACATTTCAATCACACTGATGGATCCATATGTGGTATGTGAAAAGAACACACATGCAATGACTCTGGTTGTTTTTAGTGAAAAGAACACACATGCGATGACACTGGTGGATCCATGTGTGCTTTCTGAAGAGAGCACACATTTCAATGACTCTTGTTGTTGTTAGTAAAAAGAACACTGATACATTGCAAATGTATCTATAATTTGTGATGCTCCATGCTTGGTTTTATCCACTTTCTTGTGTTTTGTCCACACTTTGGAGTACTTTTCATATGATTTCTTGGAGTAACCTATTAACAAGAGCCACAGTGCCAACTGCCTGTTTTCTGCTGTTTTTGGTTCCAAGAAAGTCAGAAAATGAATATTCTCGGAATTGGACTAGACAAAAGCCAAAGTGCCTATTTTTCCAGAAGACTCCAGGAGCCAGAATACGAGACGGAGGAGGGCCAGGGGCTGGCCACACCCCCCAGGCACGGGCTAGGCCTGGCCGCGCCAGGGCATGGTGTGGTGGCCCCAGGCACCCCCTCGGTCTCCCTCTTCGCCTATAAGAAGCCTTCTGACCTAAAAACTTCGGGGGGTTCGACGTTTTTCTAGAAGGAGTTCCGCTCCACCGCCACTACCAGATTCCACGAAACAGCACCAGAGACTCCGTTCTGGCACCCTGCCGGGACGGGGAATTGGAGGAGATCATCGCCATCACCATCGCTTCTCCATCGACCATCCATGTTTCCCCCATCTATCAGTGAGTAATCCCCCGCTGTAGGCTATGGGGATGGTAGGGATTGGATGAGATCGTTCATGTAATGGCATCAGATTGTTAGGGCATGGTGCCTAGTATCTTTAATTAGTGCTTTATGACTTCGTTGCGACTTGTTGTGCTTAATGCTTGTCACTAGGGCCCGAGTGCCATGATTTTAGATCTAAACATGTTATTGATTCATTATGATAGTATTGTTTTTGGTCTTATCTGCAAGTTGTATACACACGTTGTTGTCCGGAACCTATGGCCCCGGCGATGTAAATCGGGATAACCGGAAGGGAATGGCTTTAATGTGAGGATCACATGTGTTCATGGAGTGTTAATGCTTTGCTCCGGTGCTCTATTAAAAGGAGCACCTTAATTGCCAGTAGTTCCCTTGAGGCCCCGCTGCAAACGGGCTGGCAGGACAAAAGATGTTGTGCAAGTTTTCATTGCGAGCACGTATGACTATATATGGAACACATGCCTAGGATTATCTAGTACTTGGATGCTTTATCTTATTTATCTGCAATTGTCCTATGTTTTGATTGCTATGTGAATTGTCTTGTCCATGCAACGCCCGTCCATCCATCCCTATGCCTACCGACTAATCCCATCACTTCGCTTTTGTTACTACCGTCTTTGCTCTACTACTGCTGTTACTTTGCTATTCCTACTACAAAATTGTTGCTACTGATAAACTACTGTGAGTAAGATTGTTTTCCAGGTGCAGCTGAATTGACAACTCAGTTGTTAAGTCTTATAAATATTCTTTGGCTCCCCTTGTGTTGAATCAATAAATTGGGTTTCACTTCCCTCGAAAATACTGCGATACACCCCCTATACTTGTGGGTCATCAAGACTATTTTCTGGCGCCGTTGCCGGGGAGCTTAGCTTTATTTATCAAGCTCACTTGGATTCTCTATTGTTCGCTGCTATCCATCCATCATGGGTAAGTCTCGTGATGGCAAGGTTCCTATTTTACCATCCACTACAAGAAGAGGTACGGTTCTGAACACCTCTGTTGCTCTTGATTCACCGTCTGTTTTGAGTAAGTTCCTTACACCACCACATACACATGCTACACACACTGCTACTACTGCTGAATCTGAAACTTCTGATGCTGCTTTTACTGTGCTTGATAAGAGTGGTTCATTAGGTCCTTTCCTAGATGCTACGATTGCTAGAACTATAGCTGGAAATACCGAAACTCCTAATGAAGACACTACCTGTCAACACCCGGATTTTTAATCCCAGATGCCCGTTATGCCATACCTCGCAATCCCAGGATTACCATTTTTGCGAGACATAACGGATTGGATATCATAGTACATCATCCATTACAAACCATACATACGGTTTTACACAAATAAGGATCTCATGATCCAGTCTTTAATACAACAAGCAGCGGAAATAAACGATAGAGTAGCAGTGGGGTCCCTCTTCAGGGGCACAGGCAATGCTGACGAAGGCAGATAGTCCTAGTTATCATAGCCATCCTGCTGACCATCATCTTGATAATCTCCTTCATAGTCTGGCCATGATAATAGCCAGGGACAAAAGCCATGAGTACTCTTTAAGTACTCGCAAACTACTACTAGCAAGGGTTATGATTCTAAGTTAAAGTACTGAAATGAAAGAATAACTATCAAGTTAAGTTTGAAACCTAAGCTGAGTTCTGAAACAAGAAAATATAAAATAAAAGTCTAGAATCACTTAAGTTGGGAAGCTACTATCATCTACACAACACTGTTGTGGTCAAGTCAAGGTTCGTCATTCATTTCAAGTTATCTAGAAAACATCTGATAACGAAACAGTATGGCCATCCCAACTGTCCATAATCATGACGCCTATTCGAATAGTTTGACACTCTGCAGAGGTGGTACACTTTCACCACAATATTCGATACATCTGTCAGGGATAACCCTGAATCATCATACTTAGTATGCAAATAATCAAACATAACCTTTCCATTACACACCCTAGTATAAGCACCTCTCCTATGAGCATGGCCTCCCAACCATGACCATCAGTCATCTTGGGCACTGCATAGGTGTTCATCATTGAGAGGTAGCCTCAGCTCAAACCTCTCCCGTGAGGGAACTAATACTAATGCATATAAATTTCCAGCTAAGCCTTACCCAATTCAGGTAATGTGGTTGTACGGTAAATTTGGAATGGTATCGCATCCGAATCCAACCATCAGTTTTATAAAAAAAAATTAAGACTCATGCCTCATCATTTTCATCATCATAAACCAATTGTGTTTCTCAACACATGTCAAAACATCTCAATAGAATGACTCATCATTCCAAGGTTTTCATAACTCATTTTCACCAAGTGTTCCCATCTGAAGTGAATCAAGTTTGATTGATTCTAAAACACTAGGTTAAGAGTGTTCACTAGGGTGGAAAGGTGGGATCAATCTCATGCCATAGAATGACATCTAAGAGTTTCTAATTAGGTCAAGTTTTATACTCTTTATGCTACCTTCAAAATTAATTAAAGAACTTGGTGTCACCAAGGGGGGGGGGTTGTGATCAAAGTATGCTTAAGGCATCTTTACTAAACTATCTAGTTTTATTCTAGCTTGCTACAATAGCTTACTAAGACATGTTTGCAAGGGTTAGCTTGCCACTAATAGCTTGCCTTGGTTGGTGCAGTGGTTGAAGTTTTCTTCTTCTTCTTCTTGGTAGAACTCCTCCTCCTCGAAGGCTTGGTCGGTACTATCGTCTAGAAATACATAGGGAGGGCACAATCACCAAACAATACTTAACTTAGGCTAAGTAGTATTCTAAAGCACACAATTGATGATCTATTATCATCACAAACATTACAAGTTTTAATTCAATAGTTTTAATCTTTTTATTTTAGAAAAGTAATTTCTACTCATTGAAATGTTAACTAAAATTTAATACTCACCACCAAAATATGAGATCATTTGGACACATGTCCTCACCACATATTCCACAGGTGGGAATGAGATTTAAAGGTTGGATCAATATTACTTTAGTGTAAGTTTATTATTTAATGATTTCAAGTGACTAGAAATGCCTATATAGCATTATTTTGGTACTAGTCCAAGGTCACTGCATGTAAACCTTAATATTATTACATATTTGGATAGATATGATGAAATGTGATTTTTGAGAGTTAGAATCAACTCAAAAGCTGACTTGGTTGATTTTATAAAAATGTTGCAAGTTGTAAAAGCTTCTGTCTTCTCATTTTTATTAGGAGAGATCTATAAATCTAATTGAAGTAAATCCAACGGGCTTGGATAGAGCATTTCAATACCTTTCAGACAAAATTAGTTTCATGCAATTTGGATTTGTCAAACTCACAGACTTGATTTTTGAAACACAGGACAGAAACTATATTCTAGCTAAAAAGAAAAATCCTAATTTGAATTTCCAACGCTGGAACGAATGGGAAATGGACCGAGTGGCTGCAGCCTGAGGCTCAGCTGACAGGGGGTCCCGCTTGTCAGCGGCACTTAACACGCGAAGCGGTACGGGAGAACGGTGGCCGTGCGATCTGGTTCTAATCCAACGGCTGCGGGTCATCGTCGACGTTGGGCAACGCCGGCGAGACAGAACCCTAGCGCGGCCAGTGGGGGTCGTTAGGGGCTCACCGGGGTTCAGGCGAGGGTCGGCGAGGCAGGCGAACGACAAAGTCAACGACGACGAACCTCCTGGTACCGGCAGCTTCTCCTGGGGCGGCCTGGATCAACAGCGCCCTTCTCCTCCCGAGGCGGCGGCTCCGGCTGCAATTCTGGTGCTCTGGTGCTCGAGCGGCTCCGGCTGGCGATGGGGAGTGAGTGTGAGAGGTGGTGAGTGAGATGGTGTGCTCAAATCAGCTAGGGTGGCCTCAATTTATAGTGGCGAGACGGGACCGACGGGGCGCACGGTGAGCTCGTCGTGGTCGAGGGTACAGACGGCTATCGGCATGGGCGACGGTAGGGGGCGATGTGGTGTTCCCTGGTGATGCTCAACGACACGGTGGCGAGACGTGGGGCGGTGCGGTTTGGTCTGGAACAAGCGATGCTCTACACGGTAGAGGCGGCGTCTTCAACGACGAGCGGTGGCTGTGCGTCATGGGGCGGCAAACAGGGATGTCTAGCGGTCTCCTGGGTCGGTGGTGATCATGTATGCAAGCGGCAAGGGCGGTGCACGGTCTGTGGGCGTCGGTCGAGGGTGGCGCTCTAGCGCATGCTCGGCATGGTTGCTGGCGGGCTGGGCGCGGTCCGTGTGTGTGGTCCAGGGGTTGGCAAGGTTTGGGCGCTGGATAGGGAGTGGCGGTGGACGGTGGGCTGCCTCCTAGACAAGGTTGGCACGGCTAAATCTCCTCCTATCTTGCTGTCTCCACTGGGGTGGCATGGTGAGCTTCGTCTGTTCACCATTGATGTCATTGCCCAGCTTACAGTGAGTCTAGTGCTTGGTTTAACTTGCTAGCTGATCTACTGAGATGGTTGTGAGCTAGAGAGGGAACAAGTTAGGCTTCAATCACTGCTCATAATAGTGTTTGGTTTTTGTTTGATTTGTGTCTGCCACCTGTTTGATGAAATGGCCGCAAGAACTCAAGTTTTGAATTTTGAAAAGATTTTTGGTGGGTGTGCTAAGTTGGTGCTGGTGAGTCTGCAGATGCTTGGGTTTTGAAAGTTGAGCTTGTTTGAGTGGTTTCTGAAAAAGTGGGATCTTCCCATATGATAAAGATTCAATTTTAGACTGTTATTTAAAATAGTTACAGAAGGTTTTTAGAAGATCAAAATGTGGGCCTTGGTACCTCATTATGTGTACTAGCAAGGGGTGCAAAGATCAAGAATTGTTTCTGTTAATTTTTGAGTACTAGGAATAGCCAAAGTAGACATGGGAGTTAATTTTGGCAAAATGACCATTCCTTCATTTTAATTCTTTTTTATTTGATTTTCGTTAGGAAAAGTTTGGGAATGATGTAGATGATGTTTAAATCACCTAAGAAACATTTTAGAAGCAAAGGATCACACAATCATGGCAATTCAAAACAACTCCTATTTTAAATGCACACATATGAAGGCTTTCATTTTAAAAATGGAAAAGTTTTTGTTAACCCTATTTTTGGATGATTGGATCTTTGATAAACTTGGATTGAAGTTTTGGGATGTTACACTACCACACCTATTAGGTCACCTGAGTCTAGTGAGAGTTATGATATTGAAGATGGTTATGTTGAGATGACCGATGAGTTTATTAAAGAATGTAAAAACACCCATGATAGGAGCGCTGCTAAGAGTCTCCTTGAGAGGCATACTATTACACCCAAATTGTCTCCTAATGCTAAGTTTGCTGCTTCTCCCATAAGCATTATAGATGAAGATTATGATTTCTCTCTCGATCTATCTTACATAGCTATTGTCGAGAAAGAACCTTTTTGTGGGACTAAGAATGAAAGTGCGGTAGCACATATGAATGAACTTTCTACCATGAGTGGCTTGTTTTCTGATGATATTAAGATGCGGTACTTACTTTTTTGCTAAGATTTTTCCCTTTTCACTGAAAGGATAAGCTAAAACTTGGTTTAATAATTTACCTCCTAGATCTATTGATAGCCCTGAGTGCTTGATTAGTACTTTCCTGCAGAAATATTTTCCTCCCAGTGCTAGACATGCTATTTTGCAGGAACTTTTTGATTTTAAACAAGGAGAAAAAGAGGTATTGCCCGAATCTTGGGCAAGGTTTTGTGCTTTGATTCATGCACAGGCTGGAAGTCCATTACCTAAGAATGAGCTTCTTGATATATTTTATAATGGGCTAACCAAGGAATCTAGGACATACCTAGATAGTTGTGTTGATTGTGTTTTCAGGAATAGGACTCCTAAGGAAGCTGAGGAATTAATGGCTAAAATAAGCAAGAGTTATGAAGATTGGACTCCTCCTAAACAAGCTATACCTGAAGTAATTGTACCTGAACCATCTATTCCTGTGCCTATTCCAACATCAAAGAAGAGGAGTGTTATTGAATTAAATGATGAAGTGATGAAGGAAGCTAAGAAATGTCTTAAGGAGAAGGGAATTAAAGCTGCAGATGTCAAGAATTTACCTCCTATAGAAGAATTATGTAAGCCTATTCCCTACTCACCCACTATTGAGGTACACTCTCTCCAGCACTTTGATGAAGGTGATATCCCTTACTCTAAACCTCCTGACCAATGCTTAGAAGAATTTGATATCTTTATTGTTAAGCAAGATAACTTTAATAAAAGGGTGCAAAGTCATCTAATGGAAAACACTAGAGCTATTGTTGAGTTGAAAGATATTGTGGAAAGAACCTCTAATGATGTTAAAATCATTGTTAAACACTTTCAAATGGTTCAAACTCAAATAGATCAACTTGTTAAAGTGCAAAATGATTTGCTAGTTAATGCTGCTGAAGAAAAACATGCTTATGAAATTAGAACTAGAAGTGGTGCTGCTACCCAGGATCCTCTATATCCTGAGGGGCATCCCAAAATAATTGAGCAGGATTCTCAACAAGCTAAAAATAGTGGTTCTACTCGTAAGAAAAGGAAAAAGAAACATAAAACTGTTGTAGTACCCTCTGAACCTGCTATAGATCCTAATAGTATATCTATCTCTGATGCTGAAACTAAAAGTGGTAATGAAGAAAATGTTGTTCCTAATGAAGAAAAAGTTGAAGAAGAACCTGAAAACCACACTAAGAATACTAAATACACCAAAGAAGATTTTATGGCTAAGAAACATGGTAGTGAAAGAGAACCTTGGGTCCAAAAACCTATGCCTTTCCCTGATAAGAAACACAAGTCAAAGGAAGATGAACACTATATTAAGTTTTGTGAGTGGATGAAGCCTTTATTCTTGCAAATTCCTTCGACTGATGCTATTAAATTGCCTCCTTACTCAAAGTATATGAAGGACATTGTCTCGAATAAAAGGAAGATCCCTAATGAAGAAATTTCTACTTTGCTTGCTAATTATTCCTTCAATGGTAAGGTTCCTAAGAAACTTGGAGACCCAGGGATTCCAGCTATCCCTTGCTCTATTAAGAACAGTTATGTTAAACTGCTTTGTGTGATTTGGGATCTGGAGTTAGTGTTATCCCTTTCTCTCTCTATAAGAGGCTTCGACTTGAAAAAATAATACCAACTGATATATCTTTGCAAATGGCTGATAAATCTACCACCATTCATGTGGGTATATATGAGGATGTACCTGTTCAGATGGCTCACAATTGCTTGATATTAACTGATTTTGTTGTGCTTGAAATGCCCGAAGATGATAATATGTCTATTATTCTTGGGAGACCTTTTCTTAATACTGCAGGAGCTGTTATTAATTGTAATCAAGGAAAGGTGACCTTCAGTGTTAATGACAAGGAACATACTGTCTATTTCCCCAAGAAGATTGAAAGGACTTATGGTTTGAATCCAATTGAACATGTTGAAGGCATTCAAGTTGGAGAAATATATTGTCCCATACCAAGAGAAAAATATGAAACTATTATGATTGGGACCATTGCTATCAAGGTTGAGGTAACATAATCATTAGTGGAGTACAAAGTTATGTCTCATATGCAATTGTTTTGGTAGCAAGACCTGATAAACCTTGTTAACAAAAGGATTTCGTTGAACAAAACAATGTTTTCACTATGATTATCTCCGCTTACTTCTATTCTATCCATTTTAGTTTTTGCTTTTGCCTAACTTAAAGGCGTTAAAGAAAAGTACTTATTGGCAGATAACCCAAAATTTTTAGATGAGTCTTGGAAGTTATTACTTCAGTAATAACCGCTCCTTATCCTTTTTATTTGCTTTTTGAGCCAAGAGTAACCTCTAATGAGAGAGAAGTAATGATTGGGAAAGTTGCTGTTTCGAAACAGATTTCTGTGCTTCACCGTAAAAATTCGTGTAAAATCTCTGAACGTCTTTTTGAGGTGTGAATTTGTGTGCTTCTGACCCAGGTTGTTATCTAACTTCCGTTAGTTCAACACTTTTTGATTTGAGCAACATAAGATCTTCGAAAAAATTCGTCTTTACCTGCTGGTCTGTTTTGACAGATTTCTGCCATTTTCTGCATTTGCTTCTTGTTGGTTCCTTTTTGAGTTTTTGGGGGAATTGAGCTTTTTGAGGGAAGTGCTACAGTAGCTAGTGTTCTAATGGAAGTTTATTTGGTGTTAGAACTGAACCTTAAGACTTATTTATCTTAAGTGCACTAATGTTGCTAATAAAGATTGTGTGAAGTTTTCTATGAAGGAAAAATTTCTTGTGTATGGAAGGAATGAGTAATGAGATGAAGAATGGACTAAAGCTCAAGCTTGGGGATGCCACGCGTGTCACCCCAAGAAATATCCAAGAAGTACAAGCGTCAAAGCTTGGGGATGCGCAAGGCATCCCCTTCTTCATCAATAAAAATCCCAGGTTTCTTCCAAACACTTCATTTTTATTGTTTCATGCATAGTTGTGTTGTTCTTGGAGCGTCTTCTTTTTAGTTTTTGTTTTGGTTTTTCGTTTGCTTTGTTTTCTTAGTTTTCTGAATAAATTGGTTGGACCTCCTCTTTCATATATTGGTGTTCAAATAGTTTGGTTTTGTTTGGAAAGGAATAGGAAGCTTAAGTGGTAAAGAGAGCTTGTTCTTGACTGTGGCCTATGCTTTGACATGACATGCTTGATATTGTTTTGGCTTTATGCGTAGTATTCTTTGCTGTAGCATGACTTGTTATAAACAATTGAGATTTCTTAATGTTCCTTGGATGAATAATGTGTTGTTTTAGCATATTAAAGCATAGTATAGTGGTATTCTCCTTTGATGCTTTATTTGGGTTGACTTGGCACATGATCACACCATGTTATGACTATCTCAAGTCACCATAGCCTTTATGATCCTTTAGTTTTCAACTTTTAGTATCACTTTATGCTTTGATCAATGATGTTTTGTCGCTCTGCATGATTATGGCCATTATTGTTTTCTTAGTTTGTCGCTCCCAGTCTTTTGCTAGCCTCCACAACAAAGTATGAGTTCCACTCATGCATCCAACTCCCTAAACCAAGTTATTACAAAGTGTCCACCATACCTACCTATTAGCTTATGCTATTCCAAGTATATTCATGCTTTTGTTTACCTTCCAAATTAAACTTGTTATGAGAAAACTAGTGATTAAAGCTCTCACGAACATGATGGCACACTTTACTTTTCTTGCCCTTAATAAACTTGAACCATTGTGTCTTCTATGTTGTATATGCT
Source organism: Avena insularis (assembly GCA_023614405.1). Classification (NCBI taxonomy): domain Eukaryota; kingdom Viridiplantae; phylum Streptophyta; class Magnoliopsida; order Poales; family Poaceae; genus Avena; species Avena insularis. Next base: position 109,833,959 of record CM042692.1, read on the forward strand.
TGCACTTATTTGTTGGGAATTAGCAGAACCATGATTTCATGGGGAACGCTTTCAACATTGAACTTGGTACTTGTACCTAGTTGATATCATGCTCTTTTGTATATGGATGTCGTCGGTGTGAAATGAAAGTTGAGCTTGTAAGTCCATGGAGTTATGTATATGTGTTAGAGAAAGCACTTTGGGCTGGTCTAATCCATGTTGACATGGTGGAAACCTGCAGCGTAACCATAATGACCTGTCTATGAAGCATTCTTCTTATAAAAAAGATTCCTATATTGAGAAAAAAAGAGAAAAGAGAAAAAAAGAGATACTATGAAAAGAGGAAAGAGAGAAAAAAAGCACCATATTCCCATGGTAATAAGAAGAATGCTGAGATGCTCGTTGTCTGCTTGCCTTGTCATTTTGATATGGGGATTCTTTCGTATCATCGGGCAAGGGGTACCCCGTTGGCGGTTCTCTATGATACACATATACTTACGATGACAAGAACTTATCGGTGACTAAACTTGAGTAGCATGAGGAGAGGCCCTCGTATACAAGGGACATGAGATTTCTGACTTATACTTCGTCAAGCATGTACACCATAGTTTGTTCACTTTAACCTTTATCACTTCAAGATGCTTATGATAGGGGCAATGAGAGCTGAAAGCTATAAGTACCATAATTTTTGGAAGCTCTTTATGAGACTTGAATCCCTACTTCCTTTTATAAAAGGCCTTTCTTCCACCATTATATTGAGTCTCCACCTTCTATCTTTATGCACCTACTTTGAGAGCATAGTGGCCATTCTTAGTTCTATGTGCATTGTCCCAAGACTTGTTGATTGGTGCATACCTTGATATTGCTTGTTTTAAACTATTTGTATCTAGTCACTCTTGTAAACTTTGAAGGTGTCCTATGCATTTTTGTTTGCTACTCTATGAGGGACAAGCTGAATGCCAGTATGCTATGTTTTCTTTATGTGAAACAAACAAACATCTAGCAAAGCATTGTTATTCATGAATCTTTTGTTTGCGCCTTTTCATGTTGCATCATAGTCTCTTTGTCTTATTGCTAGAACTTTGTCTTTCATGTTATGATTGAAGTACTATGATCCCAACTTTGATTGTTTTACAAATATTTTGATCAAGTCTTTGATGGTGCATGTCACCTCAAAAATTATTCTTTCTTTTAATCACTTACCTACTCGAGGATGAGCAGGAGTTAAGCTTGGGGATGTTGATACATTGCAAATGTATCTATAATTTTTGATGCTCCATGCTTGGTCTTATCCACTTTCTTGTGTTTTTTCCACACTTTGGAGTACTTTTCATATGATTTCTTGGACTAACCTATTAACAAGAGCCATAGTGCTAGCTGCCTGTTTTCTGCTATTTTTGGTTCCAGGAAAGTCAGAAAATGAATATTCTCGGAATTGGACGGGACAAAAGCCAAAGTGCCTATTTCCAGAAGACTCTAGGAGCCAGAATACGAGACGGAGGAGCGCTAGGGGCTGGCCACACCCCCCTAGGTGCGGGCTAGGCCTAGCCGCGCCAGGGCATGGTGTGGTGGCCCTAGGCACCCCCTTGGTCTCCCTCTTCGCCTATAAGAAGCCTTCTGACCTAAAAACATCGGGCGGTCGACGTTTTTCCAGAAGGAGTTCCGCTCCGCCGCCACTACCAGATTCCACGAAACAGCACCAGACACTCCGTTATGGCACCCTACCGGGACGGGGAATTGGAGGAGATCATCGCCATCATCATCACCATCGCTTCTCCATTGACCATCCATGTTTCCCCCATCTATGAGTGAGTAATCCCCCGCTGTAGGCTATGTGGATGGTAGGGATTGGATGAGATCGTTCATGTAATGGCATCAGATTGTTAGGGCATGGTGCCTAATATCTTTTATTAGTGCTTTATGACTTTGTTGCGACTTGTTGTGCTTAATGCTTGCCACTAGGGCCCGAGTGCCATGATTTAAGATCTGAACATGTTATTGATTCATTATGATAGTATTGTTTTTGGTCTTATCTGCAAGTTGTATACACACGTTGTTGTCCGGAACCTATGGCCCTGAAGTGACAGAAATCGGGATAACCGGAAGAGAATGGCTTTGATGTGAGGATCACATGTGTTGACGGAGTGTTAATGCTTTGCTCCGGTGCTCTATTAAAAGGAGCACCTTAATTGCCAGTAGTTCCCTTGAGGCCTCGCTGCAAACGGGCTGGCAGGACAAAAGATGTTGTGCAAGTCCTCATTGCGAGCACGTATGACTATATATGGAACACATGCCTACGATTATCTAGTACTTGGATGCTTTATCTTATTTATCTGCAATTGACCTATGTTTTGATTGCTATGTGAATTGGCTTGTCCATGCAACGCCCGTCCATCCATCCCTATGCCTACCGCACTCGAATTCCACTGTTACTTCTTTTGTTACTACTGTCTTTGCTCTACTACTGCTGTTACTTTGCTATTCCTACTAGAAAATTGTTGCTACTGATAAACTGTTGTGAGTAAGATTATTTTCCAGGTGCAGCTGAATTGACAACTCAGTTGTTAAGGCTTATAAATATTCTATGGCTCCCCTTGTGTCGAATCAATAAATTGGGTTTCACTTCCCTCGAAAATACTACGATACACCCCCTATACTTGTGGGTCATCAAACACACATGCAATAACACCAGTGGATCCATGTGTGGTCTCTGAAGAGAACACACATGCAATGACACTGATTGTTGTTACTAAAAAGAACACACATCCAATGACACTGGTGGATCCATGTGTGGATTGTGAAAAGAGCACACATGCAATGACACTGGTGGATCCATATGTGGTATGTGAAAATAACACACATGCAAAATGACTCTGGTTGTTGTTAGTGAAAAGAACACACATGCAATGACACTGGTGGATCCATAGGTGGAATGTGAAAATAACACACATGCAAAATGACTCTGGTTGTTGTTACTAAAAAGAACAGACATGCAATGACACTGGTGGATCCATGGGTGGATTGTGAAAAGAGCACACATGCAATGACACTGGTGGATCCATGTGTGGTCTCTGAAAGAGAACACACATGCAAAATGACTCTGGTTGTTGCTACTAAAAAGAACATACATGCAATGACTCTGGTGGATCCATGGGTGGATTGTGAAAAGAACACACATGCCATGACACTAGTGGATCCATAGGTGGTATATGAAAAGAACACACATGCAAAATGACTGGTTGTTGTTACTAAAAAGAACACACATGCAATGACACTGGTGGATCCATGTGTGGTCTCTGAACAGAACACACATGCAATGACACTGGTTGTTGTTACTAAAAAGAACACACATCCAATGATACTAGTGGATCCATGTGTGGATTGTGAAAAGAGCACACATGCAATGACACTGGTGGATCCATATGTGGTATGTGAAAAGAACACACATGCAATGACACTGGTGGATCCATGGGTGGATTGTGAAAAGAGCACACATGCAATGACACTAGTGGATCCATGTGTGGTCTCTGAAGAGAACACACATGCAAAATGACTCTTGTTGTTGTTACTAAAAAGAACACACATGCAATGACTCAGGTGGATCCATGGGTGGATTGCGAAAAGAACACACATGCAATGACACTAGTGGATCCATAGGTGGTATGTGAAAAGAACACACATGCAAAATGACTGGTTATTGTTACTAAAAAGAACACACATGCAATGACACTGGTGGATCCATGTGTGGTCTCTGTAGAGAACAGACATTTCAATGACACTGGAGGATCCATATGTGGTATGTGAAAAGAACACACATGCAATGATTCTAGTTGTTGTTAGTGAAAAAAACACACATGCAATGACACTGGTGGATACATAGGTGGTATGTGAGAAGAACACACATGTAAAATGACTCTGGTTGTTGTTACTAAAAAGAACACACATGCAATGAGACTGGTGGATCCATGTGTGGTCTCTGTAGAGAACACACATGCAATGACACCGGTGGATCCATATGTGGTATGTGAAAAGAACACAAATGCAATGACTCTGGTTGTTGTTAGTGAAAAGAACACACATGCAATTACACTGGTGGATCCATAGGTGGTATATGAGAAGAACACACATTTCAATGACTCTTGTTATTGTTACTAAAAAGAACACACATGCAATGACACTGATGGATCCATGGGTGGATTGTGAAAAGAGCACACATACAATGACACTGGTGGATCCATATGTGGCATGTGAAAAGAACACACATGCAAAATGACTCTGGTTGTTGTTAGTGAAAAGAACACAAATGCAATGACACTGGTGGATCCATAGGTGGTATGTGAAAAGAACACACATGCAAAATGATTCTAGTTGTTGTTACTAAAAAGAACACACATGCAATGACACTGGTGGATCCATGGGTGGATTGTGAAAAGAGCACACATTTAAATGACTCTTGTTGTTGTTAGTAAAAAGAACACACATGCAATGACACTAGTGGATCCATGTGTGGTCTCTGAAGAGAGCACACATGCAATGACATTGGTTGTTGTTACTAAAAGGAACACACATGCAATGACACTGGTGGATCCATGTGTGGATTGTGAAGAGAACACACATGCAATGACTCCAATTGTTCTTAGTGAAAAGAACATACATGCAATGACACCGGTGGATCCATGTGTGGTCTCTGTAGAGAACACACATTTCAATGACACTGGTGGATCCATAGGTGGTATGTGAAAAGAACACACATGCAAAATGACTGTGGTTGTTGTTAGTGAAAAGAACACACATGCAATGACACTGTTGGATCCTTAGGTGGTATGTGAAAAGAACACACATGCAAAATGAGTCTGGTTGATGTTACTAAAAAGAACACACATGCAATGACTTTCGTGGATCCATGGGTGGATTGTGAAAAGAACACACATGCAATGACACTGGTGGATCCATAGGTGGTATGTGAAAAGAACACACCTGCAAAATAACTCTGGTTGTGGTTACTAAAAAGAACACACATGCAATGACACTGGTGGATCCATGTGCGGTCTCTGTAGAGAACACACATTTCAATGACACTGGTGGATCCATAGGTGGTATGTGAAAAGAACACACATGCAAAATGACTCTGGTTGTTGTTACTAAAAAGAACACACATGCAATGACACTGGTGGATTCATAGGTGGTATGTGAAGAGAACACACATGCAAAATGACTCTGGTTGTTGTTACTAAAAAGAACACACATGCAATGACACTGGTGGATCCATATGTGGTATGTGAAAAGAACACACATGCAAAATGACTCTGGTTGTTGTTACTAAAAAGAACACACATGCAATGACACTGGTGGATCCATGTGTGGTCTCTGTAGAGAACACACATTTCAATGACACTGGTGGATCCATAGGTGGTATGTGAAAAGAACACACATGCAATGACTCTTGTTGTTGTTAGTGAAAAGAACACACATGCAATGACACTGGTGGATCCATTGGTGGTATGTGAAAAGAACACACATGCAAAATGACTCTGGTTGTTGTTACTAAAAAGAACACACATGCAATGACACTGGTGGATCCATATGTGGAATATGAAATGAACACACATGGAATGACACTAGTGGATCCATAGGTGGTATGTGAAAAGACACACACATGCAAAATGACTGGTTGTTGTTACTAAAAAGAACACACATGCAATGACACTGGTGGATCCATGTGTGGTCTCTGTAGAGAACAGACATTTCAATGACACTGGAGGATCCATATGTGGTATGTGAAAAGAACACACATGCAATGACTCTAGTTGTTGTTAGTGAAAAGAACACACATGCAATGACACTGGTGGATCCGTAGGTGGTATGTGAGAAGAACACACATGTAAAATGACTCTGGTTGTTGTTACTAAAAAGAACACACATGCAATGAGACTGGTGGATCCATGTGTGGTCTCTGTAGAGAACACACATGCAATGACACCGGTGGATCCATATGTGGTATGTGAAAAGAACACACATGCAATGACTCTAGTTGTTGTTAGTGAAAAGAACACACATGCAATGACACTGGTGGATCCATAGGTGGTATATGAGAAGAACACACATTTCAATGACTCTTGTTATTGTTACTAAAAAGAACACACATCCAATGACACTGATGGATCCATGGGTGGATTGTGAAAATAGCACACATGCAATGACACTGGTGGATCCATATGTGGTATGCGAAAAGAACACACATGCAAAATGACTCTGGTTGTTGTTAGTGAAAAGAACACACATGCAATGACACTGGTGGATCCATAGGTGGTATGTGAAAAGAACACACATGCAAAATGACTCTAGTTGTTGTTACTAAAAAGAACACACATGCAATGACACTGGTGGATCCATGGGTGGATTGTGAAAAGAGCACATATGCAATGACTCTGGTTGTTGTTACTAAAGAGAACACACATGCAATGACACTGGTGGATCCATGCGTGGTCTCTGAAGAGAGCACACATTTAAATGACTCTTGTTGTTGTTAGTAAAAAGAACACACAAGCAATGACACTAGTGGATCCATGTGTGGTCTCTGAAGAGAGCACACATGCAATGACACTGGTTGTTGTTACTAAAAGGAACACACATGCAATGACACTGGTGGATCCATGTGTGGATTGTGAAGAGAACACACATGCAATGACTCCAATTGTTGTTAGTGAAAAGAACATACATGCAATGACACCGGTGGATCCATGTGTGGTCTCTGTAGAGAACACACATTTCAATGACACTGGTGGATCCATAGGTGGTATGTGAAAAGAACACACATGCAAAATGACTGTGGTTGTTGTTAGTGAAAAGAACACACATGCAATGACACTGTTGGATCCTTAGGTGGTATGTGAAAAGAACACACATGCAAAATGACTCTGGTTGATGTTACTAAAAAGAACACACATGCAATGACTTTGGTGGATCCATGGGTGGATTGTGAAAAGAACACACATGTAATGACACTGGTGGATCCATAGGTGGTATGTGAAAAGAACACACCTGCAAAATAACTCTGGTTGTTGTTACTAAAAAGAACACACATGCAATGACACTGGTGGATCCATGTGCGGTCTCTGTAGAGAACAGACATTTCAATGACACTGGTGGATCCATAGGTGGTATGTGAAAAGAACACACATGCAAAATGACTCTGGTTGTTACTAAAAAGAACACACATGCAATGACACTGGTGGATTCATAGGTGGTATGTGAAGAGAACACACATGAAACATGACTCTGGTTGTTGTTACTAAAAAGAACACACATGCAATGACACTGGTGGATCCATATGTGGTATGTGAAAAGAACACACATGCAAAATGACTCGGGTTGTTGTTACTAAAAAGAACACACATGCAATGACACTGGTGGATCCATGTGTGGTCTCTGTAGAGAACACACATTTCAATGACACTGGTGGATCCATAGGTGGTATGTGAAAAGAACACACATGCAATGACTCTGGTTGTTGTTAGTGAAAAGAACACACATGCAATGACACTGGTGGATCCATTGGTGGTATGTGAAAAGAACACACATGCAAAATGACTCTGGTTGTTGTTACTAAAAAGAACACACATGCAATGACACTGGTGGATCCATAGGTGGAATATGAAATGAACACACATGCAATGACACTGGTGGATCCATAGGTGGTATGTGAGAAGAACACACATGCAAAATGACTCTGGTTGTTGTTACTAAAAAGAACACACATGCAATGACTTTGGTGGATCCATGTGTGGTCTCTATAGAGAACACACATTTCAATGACACTGGTGGATCCATATGTGGTATGTGAAAAGAACACACATGCAATGACTCTAGTTGTTGTTAGTGAAAAGAACACACATGGAATGACACTGGTGGATCCATGTGTGGTCTTTGAAGAGAACACACATTTCAATGACTCTGGTTGTTTTTAGTAAAAAGAACACACATGCAATGACTCCAGTTGTTGTTAGTGAAAAGAACACACATGCAATGACACCGGTGGATCCATGGGTGGATTGTGAAAAGAACATACATGCAATGACACTGGTGGATCCATATGTGGTATGTGAAAAGAACACACATGGAATGACTCGAGTTGTTGTTAGTGAAAAGAACACACCTGCAATGACACTGGTGGATCCATAGGTGGATTATGAAAAGAGCACACATGCAATGACTCCAGTTGTTGTTAGTGAAAAGAACACACCTGCAATGACACTGGTGGATCCATAGGTGGACTGTGAAAAGAGCACACATGCAATGACACTGGTGGATCCATATGTGGTACGTGTAAAGAACACACATGGAATGACTCTGGTTGTTGTTAGTAAAAAGAACACACATGCAATGACACTGGTTGATCCGTAGGTGGATTGTGAAAAGAGCACAAATGCAATGACATTTGAATGGTACGGGTGGATCCATAGGAGGATTGTGAAAAGATATTTTCCCTCTCTGTCTGTGTCACAAATCTCACAAAAGCCCAAACGTGTGGAGATCCCAAACATGTGCTCACTCTGGGTGCTATGCCCTGATTGGCTGACACAGATGTCACGCGGATCGTCTCCACCAACCGTTGATCCCATGTGATCCAACGGGCAGGATAACCCCTCCCTTCTCCACTTTTTTTATGCATGGTCAATCCGTGCCACCTCTCTATCCGTGCCACCGATACTAAACCCCCATAAACAAGTGAAAATCCATCTACCTAACTAAAATAAATAAAATAAATGATCATATTTCGAAGAAGCCATCGTCTTCGTCTTTCGGTTCGTCCTCGTCTTCGTCAACGCCATGGTCCCCGCCATCGCTGCCGTCGGTGCCCTCCTCTCACGACTCGACACCGCCCCCTTCCTCGAATAAGCGCGCTATCTCCTCGTCGGAGTCCTCCTCCTCCTCTTCGTAGTCCTGCGGGTCCACGTCACTCTCCTCCGCTTCTGCCTCCAACTGATCGATGAACGCCTCCTCGTTGGCCGAGTCGGACTCGTCCAAATAGCTATCTCCTCTCTTCTTCCTGGTCTACTTCTCGTTCCTCTTCTTGTCTGTACTCGCCGGTGCAACATGGGCCCCCGTCCTGGATGCTACTTTGCGCTCGTCCGACGCTGCAGGTACCCCACGCTCCTCCTGCACGACCGGTACGAGCTTCGACATCGCGGTGTCCTTGAGTGCCGATGTCGATGGATCCTGGCGCGGTCGGACACGACGTGCTGCCTCAGCAGGTGACTCACGAGCGCGGACGATGCAGCGAAGAGCCGGGGATGCAGGACGGTCAGTGGACGGCTTGGACCTGCCATTGCCACGGCGAGGGGGCATCGTGCTCGAGGTAGTTGCTCCGAATGGTCGATGGCAGGTACACAGAGTGGGGTGCCGATCTGATCAAGGACGAGCAGCGGTTTTGTGCGTCGTGTCCACGCGTGCATTTGTCGATCATCCAAAAAAAAGAAGTAATATCTCGAGTACTAAACATAATTTGATCACAACTAAAGTGGTACAGCATATTCTAGACTCGTAAATATCCCGTGCGTGCTTGTCACGTGTAGTTCGACAGAGTTGGACGTGCCGACGTGATCGTTCAGCAGTTGCGCGCGTCATTGCCCCATCAACATGTAACACACGCACGCGGGATGTGCGCGCCAATTCCCGTGACGACCACCCGGCTCGCACTCCCCTTATTATATACTGGATTTTGGGTGGCACCAAAGACCATTGATGTGTCCATCGCAATAAAGACAAGTCCCATCGATTCCCTACCCCTGCCTTTCTGGCTTCTTCGAGAAGGTAGACCATACACGGTGGTCTTGTATATTAGTACTAGTACTACTGGACCACGGCCTATACTCTTACTCTTCTCCCACACTAATAATCACTATGTCCTTCCTCCTGCCTCCGCCACAGTCACCCTGCAAGCCATGGCTCCACTGAGGAGGGGGAGAGGCCGGTCGACAATCCTCGCGGAGAAAAGGGAGAGAAATCGCTGCGAGGCACTTCTTGCTCTACCAGCCGCTCAAGCCCATCCTCTCATCTGGGCCCAATCTCCCCCAACAATGGCGCCGAATGTTCTAGCAGGCGAGGGCTCCTCCCGGTACGGTCTCCTTATTCTACTTCTTCTCCATCTCCCTCTCCATCATGATCTTAATCAGCTTCTTCTTGTTTTTCTTCTTCTTCTAGCTCTTCCTCTTCTACATATTACAGGTCGGCCGTGGAGCCCGAATCCACCACGACGGAGGCGTTGCAGGACCCGTTCGGCCCCTTTCCATGTCTCAACGAGGTAGCAAATCTCCACGCTGTTATTTCTCCGAGTTATGATGTGGATTTCTTAGATGCTGTCCGCCCCGCATTGGTTTTTCTTCTTCTTTTGCGAGTTGTATTTGTTTTCATGAATATGACTGGATCTCTCGGTCTTTCCTTAATACCGTTGTTCATAGATTCACTATGGATTTTTTGTGATTAGGATTAGTTTATCGTGGTCATGATTAGATCTCCAGGTCCATTTTTTAACACTGCGGCCAATAGATTCAACGGGGATTTTTTTGATCTGTATTAGTATTCACCTGGGACCTGGAGTGTAATTGTAGAATTCCTATTTCAATTAACATGAACAATGCAGCGATCGAAGGCTGAGTACCGTGAGAAGTTGGCCGCGATCAGTTCCAAGATTGCCAACCAACATGAGCTTGCACGCTCCCTCACCCAAGCTAATGAGAGCCTACGCAAGCAATTATCTGTGCAGAAGGAGATCTCGCTAGATTTTGCACGTGACGTCGTTAGGCTGCAGAAAATGCTCGAACGTAACTTGATCAGGCAAGAACAGGCCATCAATATAATCAACGAGCTCATGGAGGAGAAGAAGAATCTCGTGGAAAGGTGCATTCTCCTGCAGGACGAAGTCAGCGAGGCACTCAGAGGACGCGTCGAGGAAACCAAAGCTACCATCCGAGCCTACCATGACAGGAACCGTTGCCTGGATGCAGCAAGGAGATGAAGGCGGACATGAGCAGAGGGATCACCGTACTCGAGGGTGTTCGAAAAGAGAACGAGGAGCTAAGGGCATGTCTGGAGGCGTACCGGAGCAATGCCCAAGTCTGATTCCCGTTAGTAGGGACACGAATACTAGTTCGTCCTCCTCTCCTTTTGTAATGTTTAGGGTTCAGGGAGCAATGCCCATGTCTGCTTCCCATTATAGGGTGCAATGAGAATCCTAGGGCAACTCCTTATCTATCTGGACATGTGTTTGTGTTCATGTTCATGAATGGACACCATGTTCTCTTTCCATATGTATCTGGACATGGGTTTCTGCATTATGAGTTTGCCGCTCTCCCACTACTATTTGGTGATATTGGTAAAAACCCACATCACACTAAACTACTGATAAATCTTATTTGTCTTCGAAATTAAAATTATGATAGTGCCACTAGTCGATTCATAAAATGTTGATTAGTCCTAGATTGCTTCTTCCTTGAAATTATGACAGTGCCACTAGTCGATTTAGTTAATTATGGAAACTAACCAGCTTGTCCTGGTGAACTGAACAAACCATACTATGTATTTTTGTTGCAGGCAAAGAGGCAAAAGATCGACCAGGACCTAGCGACCTGGCTAAATGACAAGATAGCAATCCAAAGGGAGAAGCGGAATTCGAGCGGCCTTTGACCAATCAAGGTCAATTTCGCGGTCCTTTCTGACAAGTGCCAGAAACTAAAGGAGTTAAACACTAACTGGGCGAAGCTACACAGTGAAGGTCGCGCCTCGGCTAGGAAGCAGACGGAGATCATGAAAGGGATCTTGAAGGAAAATCGTATGGCTACGGACAAAATTCTCCAATCCGTGACAGAGCGCTGGAACCTACAGCTGAAGCACGACATAGTACTGAACGAGCTGGCCAATCTTAGCAAGGAAAACAGGAAGCACCCGGGCTAGGCTCGCTTGAACACAACATATGTCTATTTAGTACTGAACTGCCTGGTTTATCCTCTGAAGTGGTGATTTTGTAAGCGTGAACTTAACTCTATGCACGATATGTGTGTTCGTCTGAAATTAGTTTGCTCGAGGATTGAGTTTGGCTTAGTTCGGATAGCGCAACTGCAACTCTTACAATTAACTAGTTTTAGGCATTGGTATAACATGAATTATTCATCTCGAATTTCCTTTATCCTCTATAGTCTGTCCTTGTTCACCCTCGCGCGCCTTCTTCAGTTCCTTCAACAGATCCGCAATGCAGCACTCTAGCTTCTTCTTATCTTCCCTGAGCTGATCCCTCTCCTTTTCTGCATTATGAATCAGCAACCTGTGACTATCTTGAAGCTTCTTTGCAGTTCTAACAACCAAGCTCCCATTGATTCCATCAGTTAGCTTTGACTACAAATTCTCGATTTCTTGTTCCAGCTCCTTATTTCGTACCGACAACTTATAATTTTTTCAGCTGCATCACTTACATCAGTAAATCTCCCCGACCTTTCCAACTCATACATCTCCCATAACTGTGCCAAACATTTCTTAAGTGCATCTGGGCACTCAAGATCCACCCACTCTACTGCTTTACACATCGGGCCAACCTAAAAACACACACACTATAGTGTTATGAACATGCACGATGCATTTTACTTCATGTCACAGTTGCACATAATGTAAACAAACCTGATCTGTACAGCCCAAAAACCTTCTCCCAATGTTACTGCCTTCGAAGGCAACATATCTCCTCAGTTTTAGCCCATGGTCACATGGCACTTCTCCATCGAGATCTAGGCCCTCCCATTCGGAGTCGTAGATCGTCCTTGGTACCTATAGGTAAACGCAAAGCTGAAATCGAACATGATTGCATGCACATATGGAGCTCAGATCGAGTGATTTACCATTGCCTAACCCTAGACCGAGAAAACAGAGGAACTCACATCGTGGAAGGAATACTCGATGCCAGAGAGAAGGCTGTCGCTGCTCGACTGGTCGTCCTTGTTGTTCAAGGACAGCATGGCGAATGCGACGGCGACGGTGTCGGCGAGAGAGAGAGAGAGAGAGAGAGAGAGAGAGAGAGAGAGCAGCCCTTCTACCGCTGCAATGATGACTAAATTGGCATGTTACAATAGTTTAATGGATACCATGCCCTTTCCCTAGATTACCGTCTCCTGCCTGATATGGATTCTCTTCACACATTCTCATTTCAAATATTAAACCTGCACTCCCTCCATCCCAATTTCATTGCCTAACGAAAACATACCAGTATATTACATCATCCAAAGAAACAAAATCATGTCAACTACAAGGTACTTATGCATCACTTCTTCAGTCATGGTTTCACAAAACATTACATTATAATCTCCCAACAAACATAACCACAACATGGTTTCACAAAACATCACATTACAATATCTCAACAAACATAATCACAGAAACAAGTATATTACATCAACTCAAGAAACAAAATCATGTCGACTATAAGGTACTTACACATCACTTGTCCTGTCATGGTTTCGCAAAACATTACATTACAGTCTCTCAACAAACAAAATAACAGAAACAAGTATAGTACATCATCTCAAGAAACATAATCATGTCAACTACAATGTATTTATGCATCACTAGTCCAGTCATGGTTTCACAAAACATTACATTACAATGTCCCAACAAACATAATAATTGAAACAACTACGGTACGTCATCTGAAGAAACATAATCATGTCAACTACAATATACTTATGTCTTATTACAACAACGATGGTTTCAGTGAGTGACATGTCCGAAAATCTCAATAGCTCACACAACATTATATCGCAATCTCTCAACAAACATAATGACAGAAGCATGCTCTAAATGCAACAACAGTCAATATTACAAATATAGGCAGGGGAACCCCGCGGTCCACATGACAAGCCCAGGGTAGCAGCTCTCATCAGATCTCATCAACGTCGACCACCTCATTCTGTTCAGCCACTACAAGGGCATCTACATCCACTATAACCTGTTCAACAACATCAGAAATGGTACCAAGGAAGAACACCTTCCTGGTTCGCTTCTTTCGCCACATAATCTGCATAAGATCTTCAGTATCCAAAACATCTATGAATTGCTGCTTCTTATGATACCACCACCGGATTTTTGCCATCTGCTTAGGGCCAATACTGATTTCCTTACCGATCATCTCTCTCATTTCATCAAGAGTTATGTTTTTGGAATCGACAGTGATCTCCACAGTACATGACGAAACTGGCTTATTAACTCCTTAATCAAGTTTTGCCACGTATGAATCGACCTCTATGCGTATACTAAACTTATCTAGATCAACATCTATTGGTCCGTATTCTCTAGGAGCAGAAACTCTGGTAGGAAGATCTCCAGCATCTACATACATATCATCAATCATCGCTTCAACTTTCACCTTACGATCAGCTGCACAACACTACCAAACCATTTGAAGCTCATGGGAGTGCTCAATTTGATGATAGGTATCATTCATGTTGCGGCACACCAATTTTGTCCTCTGTCTAGAACACCAGGGAATTCTAGCGGCAAGCATATCTACCAGCTGTGAAACAGACACAACCTCTTTGCAATTCACAAGCAGATGCACATCTTGCCCGAACACAACCCTCTCGCAACCAAAATCAAGCTTTGCAGTGTACTGCCGAACATGAACTATAAACTCATATAGGTCCCTTGTATCAAAGCTGTGCCTAATTTGATTAAAAAGGGGAACATTTCAGTTCATTCGATTCTATTATGCCATAACTAATCTACTTGCAAGATAAGGCACAGATAAGAAAAATTCACCTCTTGCTCTTCTCCCGGGTTTTTTTTTCGAGATCTGAGTGCTGCATCCGCCCACCGGAGCCGAACAATCCGCCGCCGACCTTGCTTTTCTCTTCAACCCACTGCTCGTGGGTACCTTGGGAGCAGAATCCTTGCTGGCCTCCTCGCTAACCGGGGCTGAAGACCTCACCGCAACTACGCGTTGAGCCCCAGACTTGGGCCCCGACGGACCCTTTTCAGTCGGCGACGTAGCTACAACCTTCGCCTTGCAAGACATGCTGGGCCGCCGCCGCCAGATTCAGTGTCGGGGGAGGGAGAAAAAAGGTCCTCCGTCACCGGCAGATTTAGGGTCGGGGAAGGGAAGAAAAGGGACCGCCGCCGCCGCCGCAGCAAGATTCAGTGTCGAGAGTTATGAAAGTACAGTAATGGATTTGCCCCTACGACACGTGCAGGGTGGCTAAGAAGAGTGACCAACGAAGGAGGGGCACAACAGGAACTAGTGTAACGGAATATCCTGACTTAACGAGCGCGATTTGAAAATATTTGGTTTGGCAATCATTCACTCGAAAGACCCCTCTCAGCAATTGGCGCCCCAACTTTTCGAATTGTGGTGATAAAAATCAACTTGGGTACCGCGTTGCCTGGCCACCCCAACTTTCGGGCCGCAAAATGATATTCTCCCGGAGCTTGGTCCGGAGGAAGGTCCGGAGTCTCCGGTCGTTGCCTCAGACCGGAGTCTTCGGTGCAGTGGGACCTGAGTCTCCGGTTCACTTGGCTCGCAGAAGGGCAGGGTCATTCTGTTCGACGGTCCGGAGGCTGGTCCGGAGATTACCCGGAATCTTCGGTGTGCGGACCGGAGTTTCCGGTCTGACTTTTCTCCAACGGTCAGAAAACGGTTCAGTGGAGTGAAGGGCTATAAATAGAGGACCTTATCCCCTTCCTCCTGCTCCTCGTCCACCTCAAGAACACCATGCCCATTTGAGCCACCAAATCAACAAGATCTCTTCATCCAACCGTCGGGGGATGACCTCCGGATACCCCAAACAGACAAGAAATACGGTAGTCGGATCGCGTCCGGCTGGTTAAGCGCAGCCGGACAAGGCAAGTCAAGCTGGCTACGGTGAGGTAGCCGGAGCAGCGAGAAGCAGCCAGCTCCAGCAGTATAGCCGGAACCAATCAAGGAGACAGGGCGACGTGCGGAGCAGTGCGCGGTACGCCCTGTATGATGACAAGACTGGCCACAACCCGGCCATACCGAAGACTTTACGGGGATGACGCGGGAACAATGGACCGGTGCTGATGACATGCTCGCATGGTGTTCACCGTGCCCACGATAGCCATACCGCTCGTACTCTGATGGGACCTGGTTGTACCTGTTACTGTGGATGACCAGTCGGCTAGGGCCCGCTTGTGGGGGCCACTAGTCGGATTGGCGAGTGAGACCGTTGCCTCTCTGCCTATATAAGGAGAGGCAAGGCCTCAGTAGAAAGGGTTGGTCTCAGTGCATTTAAGACAGTAGCTAGAGAATATAGCTCGAGGAGCACTTGTAGTTCTATATCGCTCATAGTCAGATCGGCAGGAGTAGGAGTTTTACCTCACCACGAGGGCTTCGAACCTGGGTACTTCCTGCATCCAGCTACGCTTGCTTGTATCCAATCCCACTTGTGGACACCGTTGATAGCTTCCCTGCTAGTCCCCACACCTCTATCTAACCTTCTTAGGTACTGCCATTCCCAATACAACGATAGTTGGCGCCCACCGTGGGGCATGATGGCTTCGACCGGAGTCACGTTCCGCACGGGACCCCGCACTTCAGCCGGTGATCGCGTGGCCTCTGGCCTGGTGCTCACGCTCGGCAAGTTAGACTGCGTCATCGACAACGCCACCTGCTTCGCCGGGACCACCTTCCCGACGAACGGCTCCATCCTGCTTTTCGGCGACCTCCCCGTCTACATCGCCACCATTCCAGAGCGTTTCCCGTGGGAGATCGTCTCTATCGCGAAGCTACTGTGTCCGAACGGCAGCGCCTCCGTCGTTTCATGCAGCGTGGAGGTCATGATGGCCGGCTCCAGCTCTCACCCCCGCCAGCCGCGGGAGCGGGGCACGAACAAGGGCGGAATGTTGGGCCACACAGAGAAAAACAAAAAAATTTCCTACGCGGTGATCCCAAGAACCAGCTCAGGTAGAAGGCCACGAGGATTACCACTAGACGCGCAGTTGCGGAATTGATGAAGCACGTCGCTTGATGCAGTGCAGTCCTCGCGATCCGTTCCGGTTCCACGATCCACGATCCGTTCTTTCTTCACGATCGTCGAAGTGCTGAACATACAGCACCTCCGGCGGTATCCACACGTACGAGGAGGAGCGCCGGTGATGGACTGCTAGGTCCGGTACGGCGGCGACAGGACAAGACTGGAGCTAGGGTTTCCAACACATGGAGTGACCTAACCTTGTGCTCTAAGCACCTGTGCCCTAGCTTATATAGGGAGTGAAAGTGGGCTCCACTCTTGTGGCCCATTCACTAAAAGGCCTATATTTGCCACTACAAGTCTCACTTGCTGACTACGTCCATGTCACTATTTGGGTCCAACCCAAATAGGTTTCCTGTTTGGGTCTAACCCAAACTGCTCCCGCTCTTAAGTGTGTGACCCGACAGGCTCATGGTAACCCGGACACGATTCCGAGTCTCACTCGTGATCGATCAGTTGGTAGTGGCTCCTAGCAGAACGTGCCAACTCCCAAGTACCAATAAGTCATGACGACATACCTTCCAATGCGACTTTTGTTTGAGTCCCTTTTGCCTCACGATATATCTTGTCGGACTATAGGCAAATGATCGTCATCCCTTAAATAGTCCGACTTTCTTTCTCGATCCGAGATAAGTGATTCATCCGACTAACTCTTAGTCGGCTGCCTCGGTTAAGACTTATCCGAGACGCGCATGGCCATGCTTTCCGAATCATATCTTCCGAGAGGGCCCAGAGAATATCTCTCCGGATGGAGGGGCAAAATCCCGTCTTGGTTATTCACATCACGCAGCTTGATTCTCAGTCGACCCGAACTCCGCCTTTATAAGCGCCCGATGTGGAATAACGTTTGTGTAACCTAAGTCGGTGATCCTCAACTCGGATTGTGCAATAACCTCAGGTCTAAGGATTACATTGATTGAGACATGCAAATGACGACTTGTTCGTTGCATCTCAATGTGGGTCAGTCCGACTCGCTAAACTCTTTAGCCCAATCCGTGTAAGTCGGAATAGCATCCCCATGCCCATGACAAGTGGAACCTAGTCATCTGCCGACTTTCACATTGGTCTAAGTTGTGTGTCCAGCACAACCTCAATGACCAAGGACAATTAGTATGAACAACATGAATATATAGTTCCACAATCAAATCACATATTCGATGATACATATCAGCAGTTCATACATGGACCATAACCTTATGAATACATTGGGAATAACATCATACATGATTGCCTCTAGGGCATATTCCCAACAGTCTCCCACTTACACTAGAGTCAATCATCCGACATCACATGTCTAGGCACCTAATGCCCATAGCTCTCAGGTGCGCCTCATGCTTTGGCTGTGGAAGTGGCTTTGTCAATGGACCCGCAATGTTTGCATTCGTGTGTACCTTGCATAACTTGATATCACCTGGATCCACGAACTGGCGAATAAGGTGGTACCGCATGAGCATATGTTTGTTCTTCTGGTGTTGTCTAGGTTCCTTGGCTTGTGCAATAGCACCATTGTTGTCACAATACACGTCTAACGGATTGGACGAGCCCTGAACCACACCAAGATCCATGAGGAAATTCCTCATCCAAACGGCTTCTTTTGCCCCCTCCGAGGCAGCAATATACTCAGCCTCTGTCGTAGACACAGACACCGTCTCTTGCTTGGAACTCTTCTAGCTCACAGCCCCTCCGTTTATTACAAACACATATCCGGATTGCGAACGAGAATCATCCGAGTCAGTGAGATAACTCGCATCCGTGTAACCCTTTACACCGAGTTCATCCTCACCTCCATAAACCAGGAACATATCCTTAGTCCTTCTCAAGTACTTTAGGATATTTTTAGCTGCTGCCTAGTGGATTTCTCCAGGGTCAGCCTGGTACCTGCTCACAACACTTAGAGCATAGGAAACAACCGACCTAGTACAAATCATAGCGTACATGATGGATCCGACTGCAGAAGCATACAGAATCACACTCATCCGACTTCGCTCATCAGTTGTCGAAGGACACTAAGTCTTGCTAAGTTTTACACCATGGGACATCGGTAAGAACCCCTTCTTAGACGATTCCATGTTGAACTTCTTTAATACTTTGTCCAAATATGTACTCTGACTCAATCCAATGAGCCGCCTTGATCTATCTCTATAGATCCGGATTCCTAGTATGTAAGTCGCCTCACCCAAGTCTTTCATCAAAAACTCTTTTCCATTGATTCCTTGGTCTCTTGCAACATCTGGACATCATTTCCAATCAGTAATATGTCATCCACATATAAGATCAGAAAGTTCACTTTGCTCCCACTAAACTTCTTGTATAAACAAGAATCATGATCACTTTTGATGAAGCCAAACGATTTGACTACCTCATCAAAGCGAATGTTCCAACTTCGAGATGCTTGCTTCAACCCATAAATGGATTTCCGAAGCTTGCATACCTTGTCAGCATTAGCCGGATCGACAAAACCGTCGGGATGTTGTTGGGTCCACAACATAGAAAACAAAAAATTTCCTACGGTGTGAACTACACGCCAAGATCTATCTACTAGGTACAAAGAAACGGGTGGACATACATCCAACGAGAACTTACCCTCGTAGACAACGAGCTTTGTTACTGAGTAGGAACTCGTGGTTGATATAGTCGTACACTTGCCGATCTCAATATCGTGAGGATGTCCGAGCGCTGCAACTCAGCAGCGCATCCGCACTCGCACACACGTTCAAGCCACCGAACAACCTCCACCTCCTCTCTCTAGCGATCCAGCAGGAAGCAGCAACTCCTTCCAGACGAAATGCCACCGGGAACATGTATCTCGCTAATCTGAGACCATGGGGGAATAATTCTAGAGGGGGAGATATATCCTTCACAAGGAGGTGTGTGGATGAAGGAGGGAATGGGTGGCCTTTTATAGGAGGAGGGGGGTGCCCCCTCTCTCCATGGCCGGCGCATGGGGGGGTGACCCCTTACCTCCCCCATTCATGTGGTGGTAACCCCTCCACATTAAAATGCCTCTTCACATTCCCTTTTAAAGTCTCCACTTTAAATGCATTAAATTTCTCCAAATTTAATTCTCTCTCATTTAATAAAACGATGATCGATACCCTTCTCCGATCAATAATCAGCAGCGGGGCCTCGAGATCCGTACTGACTCCTATACATTCAACGATGACTCCTGTGATCGTGAGAACCTTTAACGCTTGTAACTAAATCACTTTGTCTCTTGATATATTACATGTCCGAGATTCGATCATCGGTATCTCCATACCTAGTTTGATCTCGTTACCGACATGCACTCTTTTCTCTTTCCCCTGATATAACATTCTAGTGATCACATCACTTGCTTGCAAGCTATCCTAATGTGATATCACCGAGAGGGCCCAGAGTATATCTATCCGTCATCTGGATTGAGAAATTCCACTCTTGATCCATGAGCCTCAACATAACACCTTCGTAGTACTGAACCAATCTTTATAGTCACCCTGTTACGGTGTGATGTTTGATGTTATCAAGATACTCTTCCGGTGTTAGCAATTAACATGATCTCATGGTCTAAGGATAAAGATTACTTCGTATGATGTTATAGCAATATAAACATAATGACTTGATCGTAATGCTATACTTCGGATGAATGTTCATCACATCATTCCACCAATGGTGTGACCTTGTAATTAACAACATCCAATGTCCATGATAGGAAACCTTGATCATCCCGTTAATCAACAAGCTAGTCTATAAGAGAGGCATGACTAGGAACCCTTTTTGTTTATTAAACACACATGTATTGATGTTTCCGAATCAATACATTTCTAGCATGTAAAATAAACATCTATCATGTATAAGGAATATATAATAAGGACTTTATTATTGCCTCTCAGGGCATATTTCCTTCAGTCTCCCACTTGCACTAGAGACAATAATCTAGTTCTCATAGTGATAAATCTAACACCCATGGAGTTCTGGTGTTGATCATGTTTTTCCCTAGGGAGAACTTTAGTCAACGGATCTGCTACATTCAGGTCCGTGTGTACTTTACAAATCTTTATATCTCCATCCTTGACATGCTCCCGGATGGAGTGAAACCGGCGCTTAATATGTTTGGAATTCTTGTGAGACCTTGGTTCCTTTGCATTGGCTATGGCTCTATTGTTGTCACAATAGATATCCATCGGGTCCAACGCACTGGGAACCACACCCAGTACTGTAATGAACTCTTTCATCCAAGCGCTTCTACGCCTCAAGCAAAGACAACATATTCCGCCTCCGTTGTTGATCCAGCCACCACAGGTTGTTTGGAACTCCTCCAACTAACTGCTACTCCGTTCAAGAGAAATACGTATCCGGATTGAGACTTAGAGTCATCCAGATCGGTGTCAAAGCTAGCATCAACACAACACTTAGCGACTAGCTCTTCTTCACCTCTGTATATGAGAAACATATCCTTAGTTCTTCTCAAGTACTTGAGGATGTTCTTTACCGCTATCCAGTGTTCCGAACCTGGATCAGATTGGTACCTACTAGTCAAACTAATAGCATGTGCCACATCCGGTCTTGTACATAGCATGTCATACATAATAGAGCCTGTGGCCGAGGCATAGGGGATCTTATCCATCATCTCTCTTTCTTCCGCCGTAGTTGGACTTTGAGTCTTACTCAATGTCTTGCCTTGCAACATAGGTAAGAACACCTTCTTACTTTCGTCCATATTAAACTTCTTTAATATCTTATCAAGGTATGTACTTTGTGATAGCCCAATTAGGCGCCTTGATCTATCTCTATAGATTTTAATGCCTAATATATATGACGCTTCACCAAGGTCTTTCATCGAAAATTTGCTGTTTAGATAACTTTTAACACTGTTTAAAAGAGCTATATCATTTCCAATCAATAATATGTCATCCACATATAATATTAGAAATGCCACATTGCTCCCACTCACTTTCTTGTAAATACAAGCCTCTCCATAAGTTTGGACAAATCCAAACTCTTTGATCACCTCATCAAAGCGGAGATTCCAACTTCGTGATGCTTGCTTCAGTCTATAGATGGATCGCTGAAGTTTGCACACCTTATTAGCATCCTTAGGATCGACAAACCCCTTAGGTTGTATCATATACAACTCTTCTTCAATCTTACCATTGAGAAACGCAGTTTTGACATCCATTTGCCATATTTCATAATCGAAATATGTAGCAATTGCTAACATAATCCTAACCGATTTAAGCATCACTACGGGAGAGAATGTCTCATCATAGTCAACTCCTTGAATTTGTCGAAACCCCTTTGTGACAAGTCGAGCCTTATAGATGGTCACATTACCATCAGCATCAGTTTTCCTTTTGAAAATCCATTTATTCTCAACGGCCTTTCGGTCGTGAGGTAAGTCCACCAAGTTCCAAACTTGGTTCTCGTACATGGATTCCATCTCGGATTTCATGGCTTCTAGCCATTTGTTGGAATCCGGGCTCATCATCGCTTCTTCATACGTCGCAGGGTCATCCATTTCATCAACCATTAAATTCACAATAGGATTGTCGATGCGATTCGAGCCGACGCGTGTCCTGCTTGACCTGCGAGGTTCGGTAGTGTCCTCTTTCGGAGTTTCATGATCATTATTATTAGCTCTCTCTTCATCAGGTGAAGTCAACTCCGAAACAACTTCTGGTGCTGCGCCACTCGCCATTCCATGAAGAGAAGGTTCAATAACCTCTTCGAGTTCTAGCTTCTGACTACTCACACCTTTCGCGAGAAACTCCTTCTCAAGAAAGGATCTATTCTTGGCAACAAAACCTTGCCCTCGGATCTATGATAGAAGGTATACCCAATTGTTTCCTTAGGGTATCCTATGAAGACGCATTTTTCCGCTTTGGGTTCGAGTTTATCCGGTTGAAGTTTCTTCACATAAACATCGCATCCCCAAACCTTAAGAAATGACAGCTTAGGTTTGTTTCCAAACCATAATTCATACGGTGTCGTTTCAACGGATTTAGACGGTGCCCGATTTAAAGTGAATGCAGCTGTTTCCAGTGCATAACCCCAAAATCATAGAGGTAAGTCAGTCGGAGACATCATAGATCGAACCATATCCAATAAGGTACGATTACGACGTTCCGACACACCATTACGTTGTGGTGTTCTAGCAGGCGTGAGTTGTGAACTATTCCACACTCTTTCATGTGTGTGCTAAACTCGTAACTTAGATACTCTCCTCCACGGTC
The DNA here is from genome assembly GCA_023614405.1 of Avena insularis. Classification (NCBI taxonomy): domain Eukaryota; kingdom Viridiplantae; phylum Streptophyta; class Magnoliopsida; order Poales; family Poaceae; genus Avena; species Avena insularis. Next base: position 109,857,171 of record CM042692.1, read on the forward strand.
AAACCGTAGAAACTTGATCTTTCTATTACGATGATTTTCCAATTCATTCTGGAATTCCTTGAACTTTTCAAAAGTTTCAGACTTGTGTTTCATCAAATAGATATACCCGTATCTACTCAAATCATCCGTGAAAGTAACAAAATAACGATATCCACCTCGCGCCGACACACTCATTGGTCCACACATATCAGTATGCATGATTTCCAATAGATCTGTCGCCCGTTCCATTGAACCGGAAAACGGCGTTCTAGTCATCTTGCCCATAAGGCATGGCTCACATGTATCAAATGATTCAAAATCAAGTGATTCCAAAAGTCTATCAAAATGGAGTTTCTTCATCCGTTTAACGCCAATATGACCTAGACGGCAGTGCCACATATATGTAGACATATCATCATCAAGTTTAATCTTTTTAGCATTAACATTATGAATGTGCGTAATATTACTATCGAGATCCAATAGAAATAAACCATTCAACATAGGTGCATGACCATAAAAGATATCATTCTTATAAATCGAACAACCATTGTTTTCAGATTTAAAGGAATGACCACTTTGCATCAAACACGATCCAGATACAATGTTCATGCTCAGTGCAGACACCAAATAACAATTATTTAGGTTTATAACTAATCCCGATGGCAAATGGAGAGGTAGCGTCCCGACGGCGATCACATCAACTCTTGATCCATTGCCGACCCGCATCCTGACCTCATCCCTTGCTAGTTGTCGCTTGTTCCGTAGCCCCTGAACCAATTTACATATATTAGCAACCGATCCGGTATCAAATACCCAGGTGCTACTGCGAGTACTTGTCAAGTACACATCAATAACATGTATATCACATATACCTTTGTTTGCCTTGCTGGACTTCTTGTCCGCCAAATACTTGGGACGATTCGCTTCAATGGCGATCCCCTTGCAATAGTAGCACTCGGTGTCAGACTTAGGGCCAGCCCGGGGTTTCTTTTCAGGCGTGGCAACAGACTTGCCACCCTTCTTTCCCTTGTGCTTGCCTTTCTTGTCCTTCTTGAAACCGGTGGTCCTATTAATCATCAACACTTGATGTTCTTTCCTAATCTCCACTTCTGCAGTCTTAAGCATTGACAGAAGCTCGAGAAGAGACTTCTTCATGCCCTGCATATTATAGTTCATCACGAACCTCTTGTAGCTAGGTGGCAGAGATTGGAGAACATGATGTATGCCTAAGTCAATGGGAATCGTTATTCCGAAGGACACAAGCTTATCGGCGTACCCAGACATTTTGAGTACGTGCGCACTAACGGAGCTGTTTTCCTCCATCATGCAGCTAAAGAACTTTTCTGTAGCATTATAACTCTATACGGCAGCATCGGTATCAAAAATCATTTTCAATTCTCCCGTGGTATCAAAGGCATTGCCATTTTCGAAACGCTTTCGAAGTTCTGGCTCTAGCCCATACAGTATGCCGCAATGAACTAAGTTGTGGTCCTCCTGACGAGTCACATAGACATTCTTTTCCTCGTCAGGGGCATCAGGACCTGGTGGGGGCCTAGCGGCGCATCTAGCACATATTGCTTTTGTGCAGCAGTGAGGATAATCCTCAAATTCATAGCCTAGTTGGTGAAGTTGCTACCATTCGCAGCAAGTTTCTCTTTCTCCATGAACACATTGAAATTAAAAGCAGGTGGTGCCATCTACAACAGAATTTGTAAAGTTTATTTAGACTAAGTTTATGATAGATTGAGTTCAACTAATCCAAATTACTAATGAACTCCCACTCAAAAACGACATCCCTCGTGTCCTTTTGGTGATTACATGAACCAAATCCACTATACCAAGTCCGATCATCACGTGAGTTGATATAGCTTCAAAGGAGAGCGTCTATATGGGCATCATATCAACCATATGACTCATGCTTAACCTTTTGGTCCATGTTCCGAGGCCATGTCTGTACATGCTAGGCTCGCCAAGTAAGAACCTTAGTATTCGCGTGTCTAAAACTGTCTTACACCCGTTCCTATGAAAGTGTAGATTCGAGTACACCCGATCATCACGTGATGTCTCGAAACACGATCCATAGAACGGTGCATACTCAAGGAAGAACACATTTTATCTTGATATCTAAAAGAGGGATCATCTTATAATGCTATCAAACGCGCCAAACTAGCAGTATAAGATGCTAACATCTAATGTGTAAAGTGAGATGATATGGTCCATGCATTTGATCTCTATCACTTGCATCATGGTATGATCTCTATCATTCCTTTGTGTGTAAGGCCAAGGTCTATGGAACTTACACGTTGAGTGTGTTGTAAGAGTATCCACCATACATCTACTTACAACAATACCATATCAACACACTAGCCCAACAACAATCTAAACTAGACGCCTCTAATTTATCAATTGCAAGTTTTACGTGGCTTAGGGATTTCGGAGATAGAACCGTTCTTACCTACAAACATGAACCACAACAAGGATAACTAAGTGATTAGCAACTCGTTGTAAATCAGATATTAACTATAGTAGGAGAGACAGACACCCGCCAGCCACTTATGCAAAACAAGTTGCATGTGAGTCGTGGAACCGGTCTCATGTACGATGACATGTAAGGTTGGTCCGGGCCGCTTCATCCCACTATGCCACCAATATCCAAAATATATTGAAGATGCAATAACATGATCATCATCGCCCACATATCAACCATATGTGTACTACCCGTGCTAAGCACCTACGCATAGATCAGGCTCTGATACCACTGTTGGGTCCGCAACATAGAAAACAAAAATTTTCCTACGGTGTGAACTACACGCCAAGATCTATCTACTAGGTACAAATAAACGGGTGGACATACATCCAACGAGAAATTACCCTCGTAGACAACGAGCTTTGTTAACGAGTAGGAACTCGTGGTTGATGTAATCGTACCCTTGCCGATCTCAAGATCGTGAGGAAGTCCGAGCGCCGAACTCAGCACATCCTTTTTGCGTTCAAGCCACCGGACAACCTCCACCTCCTTGCTCCAGCCAGCGATCCAGCAGCAACTCCTTCCAGACGAAATGCCACCGAGAACATGTATCTTGCTAATCCGAGACCATGGGGGAATAATTCTAGAGGGGGAGAGAGATCCTTCACAAGGAGGTGTGTGGATGAAGGAGGGAATGGGTGGCCTTTTATAGGAGGAGGGGGGTGCGCCCTCTCTCCATGGCCGACGCATGGGGAGGTGACCCCTCACCTCCCCCATTCATGTGGTGGTAACCCCTCCACATTAAAATGCCTCTTCACATTCCCTTTTAAAGTCTCCACTTTAAATGCATTAAATGTCTCCAAATTTAATGCTCTCTCATTTAATAAAACTCTTTTTATTAAATTTATTCAGAATTTTTTTAATTACTTTAATTAACAAACATTCACATATGGCCCCTTGCAATATTTCAATATCACATGCAGAACCACCTTCTGCAATTTCACCTGAAACAATTTCCGGTTTCTATTGAAACAATTACTGCGCTTTGCAATTCTTTCGTCTGAAACATATGTCCTCCAAAATGGTGTCCGGTAACTCTTAAGTGTGCCACCCTACGGTTCGCGAATAATGCAGACATGATCGAGACCCTTCTCTGATCAATAATCAGCAGCAGGACCTGGAGATCCGTACTGACTCCTACACATTCAACGATGACTCCTGTGATCGTGAGAACCTTTAACGCTTATAACTAAATCCCTTTGTCTCTCGATATATTACATGTCCGAGATTCGATCATCGGTATCTCCATACCTAGTTTGATCTCGCATCGACATGCACTCTTTTCTCGTTCCCCTGATATAACATTCTAGTGATCACATCACTTGCTTGCAAGCTATCCTAATGTGATATCACCGAGAGGGCCCAGAGTATATCTATCCGTCATCTGGATTGACAAATTCCACTCTTGATCCATGAGCCTCAACATAACACCTTCGTAGTATTGAACCCATCTTTATAGTCACCCTGTTACAGTGTGACGTTTGATGTTATCAAGATACTCTTCCGGTGTTAGCAATTAATATGATCTCATGGTCTAAGGATAAAGATTACTTTGTATGATGTTATAGCAATATAAACATAATGACTTGATCGTAATGCTATACTTCGGATGAATGTTCATCACATCATTCCACCAATGGTGTGACCTTGTTATTAACAACATCCAATGTCCATGATCAGGAAACCTTGATCATCCTGTTAATCAACAAGCTAGTCTATAAGAGAGGCATGACTAGGAACCCTTTTTGTTTATTAAACACACATGTATTGATGTTTCCGAATCAATACATTTCTAGCATGTAAAATAAACATCTATGATGTATAAGGAATATATAATAACAACTTTATTATTGCCTCTCAGGGCATATTTCCTTCAGTTGTATCATATACACGTCCTCGGTTAAATTTCCATTAAGGAAAGCCGTTTTGACATCCATCTGCCATATCTCATAATCGAAATAGGCTGCTATAGCTAACATGATCCGAACTGATTTAAGCATCGCTACAGGAGAGAAAGTCTCATCATAGTCAACTCCTTAAACTTGTCGAAACCCTTTCGCGACAAACCGTGCCTTATAGATAGAAACATTTCCATCCATATCAGTTTTCTTCTTAAAGACCCATTTGCACTTGACGGGTCTTGCACCGTCTGGCAGATCAACCAAGTTCCAAACTTGATTTTCATCCATGGACTTTAACTCGGATCTCATGGCTCCAAGCCATGACTCGGAATCAGAACCCACCATCGCTTCCGAATAAGTTGCCGGCTCATCACTGTCCAACAACATCACATCACGAACACTTCGCAATCTGGCCGATCTTCGCAGTGTCGGTGCAATTTCCGGCTCAGGTACCACGTCCGGCTCAACCTCTAAGGCTTTTGCCGACTTGCTGCTAGCCGGTATTTCTTGAATTTCTTCGAGATGCACCGTACTCCCAGTGACTCCCCGACTGAGAAACTCTTTCTCAAGGAAGACACCATTTCGAGCGACAAACACTTTGCCCTCTTCTCGGTTGTAGAAGTAGTAACCCAAGGTTTCCCTCGGATACCCCACGAAAATACACTTATCCGACTTAGCTGTAACCTTGTCCGACTGAAGTCGCTTGACAAAAGTTTCACAACCCCAAATCTTGAGAAAAGACAAACTTGGCTTCTTGCCAGTCCACATCTCATGCGGTGTCTTTTCTACCGGCTTTGATGGTACTCTGTTTAGTGTGAACGCTGCAGTTTCTAGAAAATATCCCCAAAATGATAAAGGCAGATCTGTCCGACTCATCATTGATCGTACCATGTACAACAAGGTCCGATTCCTCCTTTCCGATACACCGTTTCTCTGCGGCGTTCCTGGAGGAGTGAGCTGGGGAACTATTCCACAACTCTTCAGATGGTCATCAAACTCATGGCTCATGTACTCGCCTCCTCGGTCCGACCAAAGAAACTTTATTTTCTTGCCAAGTTGATTTTGTACCTCATTCTGGAATTCCTTGAACTTTTCAAAGGCTTCTGACTTATGTTTCATCAAGTAGATATATCCATATCTACTCAAATCATCAGTGAAGGTAATGAAGTACTGATAACCACCTCTTGCCGTCGTGCTCATTGGGCCACATACATCACTATGTACTAGTCCCAATAAGTCGGACGCCCTTTCACAACTCTTTGCAAAAGGTGTCTTGGTCATCTTGCCGAGAAGGCAGGATTCACATGTCTCAAACGACTCCAAGTTGAATGAAGTTAGGAGTCCATCATCATGGAGCTTCTTCATGCGTTTCCAACTTATATGACCAAGACGAAAATGCCAAAAGTAAGTCATATTCAGATCATTTGGTTTTAACCTTTTCACATTTATGTTAAAGACAGATTCACCCTCAAGATTCAAAATAAATAATCCGTCCTGGACGGGTGCAAAGTCGTGAAACATATCATTCAAATATAAAGAACAACCATTATTCTTAATATTTGACTCATAGCCCTGTCTCATCAAACATGAGGCAGAAATAATGTTTCGACTAAGCACTGGAACATAATAACAATTATTTAGCTCCATTAAGATTCCGGAAGGTAAATGAAGTTGCATCGTGCCGACTTCCAACGCAGCAACTCTTGCTTTGTTGTTGACCCGAATGTCAACCTCGCCTCTTGCCACGCACCTAGTTCTTACCAGTCCCTGCAACGAGTTGCATATGTGAATGACTGATCCGGTATCATATACCCAAGAACTACCAGGTGCATCATCAAGATAAATGTCTATAACATTGCAAACAAGCGTACCTGAGCCGGAAGTCACACCCCCGCTCTTGGCTTTGTCAGCTAGATACTTGCTGCAATTCCTCTTCCAGTGGCCATCCGACTTGCAGTAGAAGCAAGTGGATCCGGCTGCAGGAGATGGCTTAGTCCCTAAGGAAGCGCTTTGGACTGGGTCCTCAGCCTTACCTCCTGACTTTGCCTTCTTCTTCTTAGTCCAAGAACTCTTCTTGAACTTAGCCTTGTTTTGTATCATCAACACTTGACTGGCACCTTTCTTGAGATCCGCCTCAGCCTGCTTGAGCATCCCATGTAATTCAGTGAGCTTCTTATCCATACCATGCATGTGGTAGTTCGATATGAACTGGCCATACGCACTAGGAAGAGAGTTCAGAATTATGTCTGTAGCGAACTCTTCGCTAATGGGGTAGCCAAGTCTTTCCAGAGACTGCACGTAACCAACCATCTTGATCACATGCAGACTTAGTGGATCGCCATCCTTAAGCTTGCAGCTCAACAAAGCCTGAGAGACTTGATGCCTCTCAGTCTTTGCCTGAGCCTGGAACATACTTTTGAGGCTTTCGATCATATCGTAGGCCTCAACATTCTCGAACTGCTACTGCAGGTCCGGTTCCATGTGAGCAAGCATAAGACAGCTAATCTCCGTGGATTCATCACAAATCCGAAGGTAGGCATTGGTGGCTGCGACAGTCGCATTCTCATCTGGCTCAGCTGGAAGTGGGTTGTCTAGGACACGATCCCTCTTTTCTTGTTTGAGAACAATTCTCAGATTATGATACCAGTTGGTGAAATTAGTTCCATTCAGCTTATCTTTCTCTAAGATGGTTCTCAAAGCAAAACCAGAAATCTGAGGAAGACTGCTAGGTGCCATTGATCTACAACAGAAAATATGCAAAACACTTAAGACATGTATCCATAAAAGAGCAAGCATATGAAACTTTTTAGTATTTTTGCTCCCACTAGAACCAACACCCCTCTGATGGTTACTTAGTGATTCAGGACCCTAAATAAGCAAGTCGACTAGTGAGCTTTAGCATCACTGCTAACCGTCAAGTGATCTAGGTAGACAACTCCTTGTCAATCGTATCTCATACGACTCCTGTTGGATGGGTGGCATCACATGCCCCGGCTCCCATCCGACTTTTACCCAAGTCCCACAACCGTTGTGATAGACCTGTCTAGATTACCAAGTGCTTCCGCTGTAAGAGTCCGACTCGAACACACCTAGTCGGAAAGAATTGATAGCGCCTCAATTTTATGAGCCTGCTATAAAAAATGTCCGACTTGTGATGGTGCAGCACTGGCGGGGAAACCGACTAGACCTTCTTTGAGGATTACTTTATACCAACTATCTAACAGAGGTAAAACAGAGACATAACAATAACACAAAATACGGCAATTATAATGTGAAATGGTATGGCTCTCTTCATGGCTATCTCCATCTCCATAAAGCCTGTAATCCGACTCGTGTCAACTCTTGTCACGTGCCGTCTTACACCATGTAGCCGACTTGTACACCGACTTGCATGCCATCCGGATTCCCCAAACAGCTACACTAGCTAGTAATGCAAATTACACAGAGAATCCGACACGCATGCCGTTATACAATAAGATGACAACACCTAGGCTCCAACCGGCTGACAAAAACCGTGATACGCAGATCACGTATGGATTACACACATCACATGCACATAAGCCATACCATTCACAACATCATCCTCCAAAAACATGTTATGCATAGATACGATATCTACCGGCGTTGTGAAACTCGCAACGACATCTAAGGCGCTACGACAGGGCGAAGCCGGCGGCCCCGAAAAGCGCAGATCTCATCTGCATTCCGGACATGGATTTTGTCATCGGATAAAACAATTAACCCAAATCCGACCCAGACTCCGATTCGACCAAACTCTTCGATGTTCGATCACCGCATCCGGGTTTACGTGTCATAGTCTACCCCGATGGCGGAAGCCGACCGGTAGGGGTATGTCGTTCCACGACCTTAGCAGTTAGATCACGGAAACTAGATCATCCATTCCCCCGAGTATAGTTGATCCAATCAACTTTGTACAAAACCGATCTATCTCATAGATCGACCACCAAAACTGCAATTAGATCCAATCTAACGCCAACCGCATATCACATATGCACGATCTCAAGCCTAAAACCAGAAGCTAAGGCTCTGATACCATTGTTGGGCCACGTAGAGAAAAAGAAAACTTTTTCCTACGCGGTGATCCCAAGATCCAGCTCAGGTAGAAGGCCACGAGGATTACCACTAGACGTGCAGTTGCGGAATTAATGAAGCACATCGCTTGATGCAGTGCAGTCCTCGCGATCTGTTCCGGTTCCACAATCCATGATCCGTTCTTTCTTCACGATCGTCGAAGTGCTGAACGTACATCACCTCCGCCGGTATCCACACGTACGAGGAGGAGCGCCGGCGATGGACTGCTAGGTCCGGTACGGCGGCGACAGGACTGGACTAGAGCTAGGGTTTCCAACACATGGAGTGACCTAACCTTGTGCTCTAAGCACCTGTGCCCTAGCTTATATAGGGAGTGAAAGTGGGCTCCACTCTTGTGGCCCATTCACTAAAAGGCCTATATTTTCCACTGCAAGTCTCACTTGCTGACTAAGTCCATGTCACTATTTGGGTCCAACCCAAATAGGTTTCCTGTTTGGGTCTAACCCAAACTGCTCCCGCTCTTAAGTGTGTGACCCGACAGGCTCATGGTAACCCGGACACGATTCTGAGTCTCACTCGTGATCGATCAGTTGGTAGCGGCTCCTAGCAGAACGTGCCAACTCCCAAGTACCAATACGTCATGACGACATACCTTCCAATGCGACTTTTGTCTGAGTCCCTTTTGCCTCACGATATATTTGTCGGACTATAGGCGAATGATCATCATCCCTTAAATAGTCCGACTCTCTTTCTCGATCTGAGATAAGTGATTCATCCTACTAACTCTTAGTTGACTGCCTCGGTTAACACTTATCCGAGACGCGCATGGCCATGCTTTCCGCATCATATCTTCCAGAGGGCCCAGAGAATACCTCTAAGGATGTAGGGGCAAAATCCCGTCTTGGTTATTCACATCACGCAGCTTGATTCTCAGTCGACCCGAACTCCGCCTTTATAACTGCCCAGTGACAGAACAGCGTTTGACAGAACCTAAGTCGGTGATCCTCAACTCGGATTGTGCAATAACCTCAGGTCTAAGGATTACATTGATTGAGACATGCAAATGACGACTTGTTCGTTGCATCTCAATGTGGGTCAGTCCGACTCGCTAAACTCTTTAGCCGAATCCGTGTAAGTTGGAATAGCATCCCCATGCCCATGACAAGTGGAACCTAGTCATCTGCCGACTTTCACATTGGTCTAAGTTGTGTGTCCAGCACAACCTCAATGACCAAGGACAATTAGTATGAACAACATGAATATATAGTTCCACAATCAAATCACATATTCGATGATACATATCAGCAGTTCATACATGGACCATAACCTTATGAATACATTGGGAATAACATCATACATGATTGCCTCTAGGGCATATTCCCAACACGGAACCTCTGCCCCACCGTAGCCTCGGAATCCGGTGGAAGAGACCATTGATCGGATCCTGACGCCGGTTAACCTCGGGGACAACCTGGAGGAGGCGGAAGCCAACTTCGCCATGGAAAGACAGATTCTCCTCTAGGAGGCCATGGAGCTGGTGGCAACCCGCAAGCAACTCGAGATCACCTGGTGCGAGTACGACCACGTGCACGACTTCACTCCGGCTACCATGAGCCGAGCAGCCTTGCCACAGTCGGTGCGGCGAGCTGGGCGGAAGGATGGAAAAGGATGGGGAGCCGGATCCCGCGCCCGCCCTCATCAGACCCACCTACAACACGCCCATCAAGAATCTGCGGCAGCCTTGGCCCTGTGCAACCTGGAGGCGAGGCGAGCCGCCCGGCCGCGTCAGCGAGAACTCCTCCGGATCGCGGACGAGCGGGCTGATGCCAACCGGCAGATGCAGGAGGACCCCAGCTACTCCAAGGAGAACCTAGCCGCCTGTCAACAGCAAGGGCGCGCCTCGCGACACCCAACAGGCGTCCTCCCCTCAGCCAGCTAAGGCTCGCAGCAAATGCCGCAACTCTGGCAACAAGGGCCAGCCGCGCTAGGAGCAAACGGTGAACAACAACCCACCGCCTACCCCTCCACCAACCCGAGCACCAAGACCCGCTGGTTCCTGTCTCTCGGGCCGGGTGGGAGCGCCCAACCCGTATCGTCCGGATGCCCGTGACCGCATCGAGCTCCTCGCTCAAGCGCGCGTCACGGAGGAAGAAGACTCCACCAGACCGGTTTGTTTCGGACCCCGCATCCGGAACGAGCCGTTTCCGGATAAGTTCACCCTGCCCAGGGACACCCCCAAGTACGACAGCAGTATGAAACTGGAAGATTGGTTGACTGACTATGCTACAGCAGTCGGCATCACCCATGGGAACAACCGCACAACTATGCGCTACGTCCCCCTTATGCTAACCGGGCCGGCAAGGACATGGCTCAACAGCCTTGCACCCAACATCATCAACGCCTGGCCAGACTTTGAGAAGGTGTTCGTCCGCAACTTCAATGGCACGTACAAGCGCCTGGGACGCCCACACAACCTGGCCTTGTGCATCCACGACGACCGCGAGACCGACCGCGAGTACCTCTCCAAGTGGACTAAGCTGCGCAACACTTGCGATGGCATCCTGGAGAGCCAGGCCATCAGCTTCTTCATCGAGGGATGCCGAGAGGGCACCATGCTTCGCCACCGGCTACTGTGCGACGAGCCGAAAACCATGGCGGAGCTCATGATGGTAGCGGACCAGTACGCCATGGCGGATGCCGCCATAAAGAAGCCCCTCCGAGTAAATGCTGATGGGCGTCCGACTCCTACGGAGCCAGCTCGCGATCGTCCGAACAATCCGGCAGGAGAAGCCGGATCCTCCAGGCGCCACGGCAACGACAACCGGTTCCATGGGGACCACCAAGCCGAACAGCAGAAGCCCCTCTACCACGTGCGGCAGGTCAATGCTGTGGAGGGGCGCCCGATGCACCGGCTAACGATGCAAGGAGGCAGAAGCCCCGACTCACCTTCGACCAGATGTTTGACGGCCCGTGCAAATGGCATAGTGCTCCCTTCAAACCGGCTACGTACACTACCCGGAATTGCAGCTAGACTCGCCAGCTAAAAGACCAGGGTAGCCAGCCACGTCTCCCCCCGCCCCCTCCTAGTGGACCAACACCACCGGCTAGGGGAGCCGGCAATGATGGTAACGGTGGCAACGGCGGCAACAACAACAACGGTTACACCCAGCCGCACCCCACCTAACACATCTTCGAGATGGAGCTGGACGACAAGCACAGCCGCAGGCGACGCTCCAAGGAGGTCAACGCCATCATCTCTCCGGTCCCCAGTACCTGAACTGGTCGGAACCCCCCATCACCTGGAGCCACGAGGACCAGCCGGAGCAGCTGCCAACTCCCGGGGGCTACGCCATGGTGCTCGACCCCCTCATCCTCTCCAACGAGCGCACCTGCCATTTGTCTCGCGTCCTCATCGACGGAGGCAACAGCCTCAACATCCTCTACCGGTCTTCGCTAGAGAAGCTGGGCATTCGCGAATGCGACCAGCGCCCGAGTACCACAATGTTCCACGACGTACTGCCAGGGCCGGCTTGCACCCCCTGGGTAAAATCCAGCTGGACGTCATCTTCGGGACCGAGAAGAACTTCCACCGCGAGCCGATTTGGTTCGAGGTGGTAAACCTGACGAGCTCCTACCACACTCTCCTTGGGCGCCCCGCCCTCGCCAAATTCATGGCCATCCCCCACTACGCTACCTCAAGACGAAGATGCCGGGACCCAACGGCATGATCACCATCGCCGGTGGCTTCAGGCGGTCAATGGAGTGCGCCTCAGCCGGTTCCAAACTGGTAGAGGCCCTCATCATAGCCGAGGATAAGCGCGTGATCATGCGCAATGTGGCCATGGCCCAGCAAGACATATCGGCTAGAAGCAAGCCGGCTAGAGAAGGAGCTTTCCATCCGGCAAAGGAGACGAAGAGGATCCTGCTCGACCCCTCCAACCCGACCAAGTTCATCACCATTGGTGCCAACTTGGACAGCAAATAGGAAGGCGCGCTCGTCGATTTGCTCCGTGAGAATCGGGACATCTTTGCATGGTCACCCAAGGACATGCCAGGTGTACCGAGGGAGTTCGTCGAGCACTCACTTCATGTGCGGCCGGATGCCAAGCCAGTTAAGCAACCTCTACGCCAGTTCTTATAGGAGAAGAGGAAGATTATCGGTGATGAGATCACCTGGCTCCTTGCAGCCGGGTTCATCATGGAAGTTTACCACCTAGACTGGCTGGCGAACCCAGTCCTGGTGTTGAAGAAGAACAAGAACTGACGCATGTGTATTGACTATACTAGCCTGAACAAGGCGTGCCTGAAAGACCCATTTGCATTGCCCCGTATCGATCAAGTCATCGATTCCACGGCCGGCTGCAATTTGTTGTCTTTTTTAGATTGCTATTCCGGTTACACCCAGATCCGGTTAAACCCGGCTGACCAGATTAAGACAACATTTATCACCCCCTACGGGGCTTTCTGCTATGTAACCATGCCTTTTAGTCTGAAGAATGCAGGCGCTATCTATCAGCGCTACGTGCAGAAGTTCTTGCACTCGTAGATCGGACGAAACATGCATGCCTATGTGGACGATGTGGTCATCAAGACCAAGGAGAAGCGCTCCCTCCTTGAAGATCTGGGAGAGACATTCGGCAACATCCGGCAGTACCAAATGAAGCTGAACCTGGAGAAATGCGTCTTCGGAGTCCCATCTGGCCAGCTACTCGGTTTCCTCATATCGCAACAAGGTATCAAGGAGAATCTGGGGAAGATCGCGACCATCGAGAGGATGCAGCCGACCAGGAGCCTGCTTGGAGTCCAGAAGTTCACCGGATGCCTGGCCTCCCTCAGTCGTTTTGTTAGCCAGCTGGGGGAGAAGGAACTCCCGTTGTACCAGCTGATGAAGAAGACGGACAAGTTCTCCTGGACTTCGCAAGCCGACGCCGCATTTCATGAACTCAAGCGCATGCTGTCCACAACACCGATTCTAGCCACGCCGGTTAGCAAGGAGCCGATGTTGCTCTATATAGCAGCCATCAGCCGGGTCATCAGCGTTGTCCTGGCGGTGGAGCATCCCGAGGAAGGCAAGGCTCAGCCGCTTCAGAGGCCCGTCTACTACCTCAGCGAGGTCCTCTCCCTGTCCAAGTAGAACTACCCCCACTACGAGAAGATGTGTTATGGCGTGTACCTGGCATGCAAAAAGCTCAAGCACTACTTCCAAGAGCATCCGATCAAGGTCGTGTGCACTGCACCCCTTTCAGAAATCATCGGCAACAAAGACACCACCGGCCGAGTCGCCAAGTGGACCATCGAGCTCGCCGCCTACTTCATCCAGTACGAGCCCCGGCTCACGATCAAGTCGCAGGCACTGGCGGACTTCCTCGTCGACTGGGCCAAGACCCCGTACCTCCCACCGGTTCCGGATTTGAACCACTAGAAGATGCACTTCGACAGGTCAAAGATGCTCGGTGGCTTGGGAGCTGGCATCGTGCTCACCTTGCCCAAGGGAGACTGGCTGGAGTACGTCCTGCAGATCCACTTCAAGGCCTCCAACAACGTAGCCGAATATGAGGCACTGGCGCATGGCCTCCGGCTAGCTAGAGAGATTGGTGTCAATCGGATCCTCTGCTTCGGCGATTCGGATCTGGTGGTGCAGGAGGTATCTGGAGAGTGGGATGCCCGTGATGCAAACATGGCTCTCTACCGGTTCCACATATAGAAGCTCAACGCCTCCTTCGACGGATGCGAATTCCATCACGTCCCTCGTGCCAACAACGAGGCAGCCGATTCGCTCGCATGAATCGGATCCACCATGCAGGCGATCCCACCCGGGGTCTCCTTGGAGTACCTACGCAAGCCCTCCATCAACCCGTCCCCCGAGTCAGATTCCATTATATGGGCAGGGAACGCTCCGGTTGACGGGGCAGCAGACGTAGAACTGGCAGAACCTCTAAAGAAGAAGTCCCACGCCAACTCCGACAAGTCCGTACCCTCCGGCTCGCAAGACCCGGGGGCTGCCGACTCATCAAGTGGCTCGGGGTGCCGTCCCACGTACCTCATCCGGACGACCCCCCGACGACCATCAACCGGAAAGCGAAAGTATCCTCGCCATCCAGGAAATACCATCCTAGGCACAGCCCTTCATGAACTACATCGCCAACGGGGAGCTTCCGGATGATGAGGTGGAGGCCAGGCAAATCTGGCGCCACGCACACACGTACACCATCATCAACAAAGAACCATACAAGCGCAGTGTATCCGGCATCTTCCAAAGGTGTGTCGATGTGGACACAGGCTACCAGCTACTCAAGGACATCCACCAGGGCGAGTGCGGACACCACGCTTCATCAAGGGCGATAGTCGCCAAGGTGTTACGCCATGGTTTCTATTGGCCCACCGCCCTCGAGGACGCCGAATAGCTAGTCCACGCGTGTGATGGGTGCCAGCGCTTCGGGCAGCTCAGGGACATGCCGACTTTGGTGCTCAAGACCATACCGATTACCTGGCCCTTCGCTGTTTGGGGCCTCGACATGGTCGGTCCCTTCAAGCGGGCGGCCGCAGGCATGACCCATTTGCTGGTGGCGGTGGACAAATTTACAAAGTGGATCGAGGCCAAGCCCATCCAGAAGGTGGACCGGGCGACAATCGTCACCTTCTTCACCGACATCATCAATCGGTTCGGCTACCCCAACAGCATCATCACTGACAACGGCACGAACTTCACCAAGGGGTCCTTCGCTCGATTCTGTAGCAACAAGGGCATTCGGTTGGACCTTGCTTCCGTCGCGCACCCGCAGTCCAACGGGCAAGTTGAAAGGACAAACGGCTTAGTGCTAGCCGGCATCAAACCACGCCTCATCGAGCCTATGGAGCGGTCGCCCGGATGCTAGATCGAGAAGCTTCCGGCTGTGCTATGGAGCCTCCGCACCATGCCAAAAAGATCAACCGGATACACCCCATTTTTCCTGATCTACGAATCGGAAGCTGTCCTCTCCGCACATATCGAGTTCGACTCTCCACGCAAGCTCCTCTACGATGAAAAAGCCAACCAAGAGGCATGGGAAGATGGTGTGGACCTCCTCGAGGAGGCCCGGGAGCTGGCATGGTCCAGATCGGCCTTGTACCAGCAGCGACTACGCCACTACCATTCAGGCCGGATTCGCCCAGTCGCGTTCCGTGAGGGTGACCTGGTCCTCCGGCTGGTGCAAGACACGAAGGGCATGCACAAGCTGTCACCACCCTGGGAGGGTCCCTTCATCGTCAGCCAGGCGCTACCCAACGACTACTACTACCTCATCGATGCACAGCAGCCGTGCAAGAACAGGATGGACAAGTCGGACGAGGAGACCGAGCGTCCCTAGAACGCGGCCTTGTTGCGCCCGTTTTACACCTAGTCACCAGACAGTGTATGTATCCCGCAAACCCTGTGAATGAAAATGCGGACCCCTATGAGATGCTCGGGGGCTCCTTGCTAGAAATGTATGCATCTGTTTTCCCGTTCAGATTTTCCGGCTCCGGCAACCCCTACCCGGGGGCTTGCCGGCTGGCCCGACCTGCTAAGTCAACAATCCGGCTGAGTAGTGTGCGATGATGTCATAGGCCCACTCTTTGTCTCAGCTACAAACCGCAACCCGGCTATCCGGCTAGCAAGAGCAAAAGCCCGAGGCACCCCACATGAAAAACAGGGAGGAGATGCGATAGATCGGGCGTCCTGAACTCGCAACTAGCTTAAGACAATCCGGCTGCTAAGCCGTTAGTACCGTGCGCAATATACTATCAGCTCCCTTCGATTCCGGCCGCAGACCGCAACCCGGTTGCCCGGCAAGGACGCAGCAAAAACAGCAGAGCACACGGGAAAACGACTAAGTGTCCAGAAAGGCACAAGATAGTTTTCAAAAAACAAATCCGCCTTCCGGCTACAGTTTAGCAGACTAACTTATTAACGGGTGAGAATGTATGTGTACGCATATATTTTTGTACGACTACTTCGAGTCGGAATTCAAGAAGAAGAAAAGAAGAAGATTCGAAGTCCTTGCCTTCATCAAGCGCTCCGAATCTTGGGGGCTAGACCCACCGGGTGCGCTCGCGTGCCCCCGGTGGAAGCTTGTAGTCTCCTCACCGGCTAAGGGCGTTTAGCCGGATATTTGGAGCCTAGATGAGGGCAAGGGCAGGATCAAGAGAAGAAAAAGATTCGAAGTACACAGCTCGACTACTCCGAACTCGGGCTACACCGGTGGGTGCCTTGGCGCCCCACTGGAATGTTACTTCCCCCAGCTATAGGCGTTCAGCCAACGGAAGCAACCGACTAAGATGCGTCTAGTCGGATGAAGCTAGAGGACTTGAGGAAAGAAAGGAGATTCGAAGTACCTGGCTATGCCAGCTACTCCGAATCTCGGGGGCTACACCCAGTGGGTGCAGTGACGCGCCCCCGCTAGAATTGCAGTTCCCCCGGCTAAAGGCGTTAAGCCGAGCAAAGTCAGCCGGACAAAGACAGCCGACAAATACTGAAAGGACATGCAAAAAACACAAGTTGAAGGCAAACCAAATTCATCCAAATTGACATTAAAAGGAAAGGGGAGACAAAGCTCCCATGAGTTCACCCGGCGCCAGAAGCAGCCGGTACAAACAGACAAGTTTTAAACAAGATAAAACAAAACAAATACACCCGGCATCCCGAGGTGATAGCTAAGCGGTAGGGCCCTTGCCATGCGGAGCACCTTGGCTGGCAGCAGACTCAGGCGGCTAGGGAGGCGTGGCAGTCGACCCGGTTTTGGCGGCGCCATCAGCCGGCTGCATCGAGGCTTCCGCATCCGGTGTGCCGACGGACTCTAAGTCGGTGAGCTCCTCGTCGGGATCCACGTAGTCTGCGATCTTGATGGCGGAGGCCCGGAGCTCCGGATGGGCCTAGAGGATGGCGGCAAGGTCGGGGCCGGCTTGGAAACACCCATCAATCTTCTTGACACGGGCGTCCTTGTACCACGAGAGCATGAGGGCCAAGGCCATCTCAGCCCCGGCTCGCTTCGCCAAGTCTCATAGCCGGTCCACGACAGTCGGCACCTCCCCCACCTTCGCGGATAGCTGTGCCATCATCTCCAAGACCGGGGCGTCCGGCCACAGAAAGGAGAAGATGGCTTGCGCTGCCTAACGGAGCTTGGTGGCTTCCTCGCCAAGAAGGACGACGATCTCGTGGGCCGTCGGCTGCGCTCCCGGCTAGTTCTCCTACAGCCGGTTTTATGCCAGCAGGTCTATGCCGGGATAAAAGGCTGTCAGAAAAAAGATAGTCAGATCCGGCTACCGGATCCAGAAAGACAAAGGAGATGGAAAATGGAGCTTACCCTTAGCCGTGTGCCCAACTTGTATCAGCTCTTCCACCAAGGCTTTCTCTTTCGTCGCTAGCCGCTTGGTTTACTTCTCTTGGTCCTTGTTCTGGGCCTCGAGAAGGTTGAAGGCGTCCATCTGGCTGGCGAGCGAGGCGTCGCACTCCTTGAAGGTGGCCTCCAGACCGTCCACCTTTGCGTGCAAATCCTTGTTCTGCAGCCGCAGAGTGGATTTGGATTTGCTCAGCCGGTCGTTCGCCTTCTTCAAGAGATCGATCTCGCGCTGAGCACATACAAGGATAGCTACAACCAAACCGGCTATCGTTAAAAAAAGGGGGGTGATTCCGAATGAAGCAAGCTTACTCTGGGAGGTTCCGTTCGCAGCACCAAGCTTCTGCTCCAAGGACCGATTCCCGCCGGCTGCAGCCTCGAGTAGTTGGATCTCCTTCACCGCTAGTTCGATGGTGGCAGTGAGATCCGTCAGCGAGGCAGTGGAGGAGGCGTCATCATCCATGGCGTTGGCGGCCAGGGACTCCTTCGTTGCGACCACCGCTGTCCTCCACTCCTCACCTGGCTCGTCCTCGGAGTTGTCGTCGCCGACAACCACAGGCTCCTTGCCGGTTACCGCCCTCCGCGTTCCCGCAGAAGAGCTGTCCCCGCCCTGCGATGTGGTCTCAACCGTTTCCGGCTAGACCACCATGTCCGGCTGAGGACCCCGCGCTCCGGCTGAGGCAGCCGGTTCAGCTCGAGGCGGCGGCGGAGGCGGTGCCTCGGAGGAAGGAGTGGTGCTGGTAGATGTGGCCGGGGCGCGGGGTGGAGAACTAGTCGGCGCTCGCGTCGGGCTCCCGGCCCCAAAGGAGACCAGTGCGGTGAAAAGACAGAAGAACACAAGAAGGAAAAATAAGCAAATAAGCCAAAGGCAAAAAGGGAGAAAACGACAGAAACAGAAGATGTACCCCTGTACCACCGGGGGCGGCCCTTTCTTCAAGCCAAGACGACTCGGTGAAAGGGCGCCAGTCCGACTCCTCTTGGGGGCCGGCTGCTCCGCAGCAGGCCGGCTGGCGCTGGAACGATTGGAGCCACTCCCGCCAGCGCCAGACTGGCTAGAGTCACCGTCCGTCACAAGGCGCTGTGCTGGATCGGGGGCCGGCGCGGCCTCTTCCTCCTCGTCAACCTCCACGTGGGGATCGGCGGCCGGCTCGTCGTTCTGGCTAGGGAAGGCGTCCCCATCCCTGTCCGACTCCTCGCCAAACCGCCGAGCGCGTGGCTCGGGCAAGTCAGGTGTAAACGTCTCAAGGGGGGCATCGCCCTCCTCATGAAGGATGCAAGGGAAGATCTGCCGAGTACAAAAGATTAGTCGGATAAAACAAAAAAAAAGGGCAAGAGATACAAAAGAAAATTCTGGCTAGAAGGTCCTACCCGGGGCGCGCGGTTTTCACGACTGTAAGGGGCCAGCCCGAAGGACCAGCCTTCCGGCAGCCGCTCCTTGGTGATCATCCACACCCACTCCTTCAGGTGGTGGTAGCGGGGATCACGGCGCCACAGCCGAGTCAGGTCCAGCCGGCCGGAGTAGAAGCACATCTTGTCGCTCATTGCTAACAGCATCATCGTGGGACATCCAGCTGAGGTTGATGTCCAGGCCTGTTAGCCGGCAGGTGACGAGGGAGCGCATGCGTTGCAGCATCGCATCCGACTCCGCCTTTTTGCCGTAGATATTCAAGTCCCAGTGCTGCCGGCTAGAATCCACGTCCTGGAACGCCGGAAGGTTGATCCGGTCCACGTTGGTGCGGTTCCAGACATAGAAGTACGACTGTTGCCACAGTCGTACCATGTCGTGCATCCGGAACTTTGGGTAGCCGGTCTGCGCACAAGAGTAGATGGAGGCGCCGCCGTAGATGACCAGCAGCCACTTTGTAAACTGCACCTCTGGCCGAACTCGGAAGAGCCGGCAGAAGAGCCCGAGATCCGGCTAGATCCCGAGGTAGCTCTCGCAGAAAGCCATGAGGTGCGCCAGCGTGCCGATTGCATTGGCGCCGAGATGGTGGAGGCGGAGGTCGAAGAAGGGGAGGAAGGTGGGGAAGAATGGGTGCACCGGTAACACGAACCCACGCGCCAGGTGCGAGAGGAAGATCACCCGTTCTCCCTCCGCCGGATGCAGTGACACCTCCCCCGCCAGTGCGAGTCACACCTCTACTTCCTCCTCCGGCGGAAGGACGCGGGTGGCGCTGTACTTTTGGATGTGGTCCTCCGTGATAGAGGAGCCACACCAGGATCCATGCTCGGCTGCCATTTCCGGCTCGCAGGGAGACACGGTGACGGAGGAGTGGCGGTGGCCCGTACCGCCGCCGACGACAAATGGGCGGCGCGACGGGCTACAGCTGCAATGGCGGTGAGGTACGAAAGGCAGGAGCGCATAGGAGAAGGGAAGGCAACTGGGAGCGGGGGAAGTGAAGGGGAGGAACTGCCCCCAGGCGCCCCTTTAAAGGACTGGAAGGGCAACCGTCCGCAGCGCCACACGGCATCCATCAAGACGATCCCCACCCCAACCGCCGCCCCAGATCCCATGTGCAGACACCAAGTGCGTAGAAGATCCCGGAGCGAGAACCGAAGCGTCAGGCGGCAGTTTCCTGAGGCGACATGCGACGGGACATTCCATTGCCCGCCGTAGAGCAATGATGGCGCGTGCGCGCGTGGCCGGCGTCAGCACTGACGTCACGGGTAGTGCAACCGCCAAGCGTAACCGGTCAGAAATTCAAACAAAGAAGGAGCACGCGCACATTTCACCTAAGGGCGAAATCTACACGCGCTCGGGGGCTAGTGTCGGGGGGATGACCTACAGATACCCCCAATCAGACAAGAAATACGGCAGTTGGATCGCGTCCGGCTGGTTAAGCGTAGCCGGACAAGGCAAGTCAAGCCGGCTACGGTGACGTAGCCAGAGCAGCGAGAAGCAGCCAACTACAGCAGTATAGCTAGAACCAATCAAGGAGACAGGGCGACGTGCGGAGGAGTGCGCGGTACGCCCTGTATGGCGACAAGACTGGCAACTACACGACCATACCAAAGGCTTTGCGGGGATGACGCGGGAATAGTGGACCAGTGCTGATGACAGGCTCGCACGGCGTTCACTGTGCCCACGATAGCCATACTGCTCGTACTCTGATGGGACCTGGTTGTACCGGTTACTGTGGATGACCAGTCTGGTGGGGCCCGCTTGTGGGGGCCACCAGTCGGATTGGCCAGTGAGACTGTTGCCTCTCTGCCTATATAGGGAGAGGCAAGGCCTTAGTAGAAAGGGTTGGTCTCAGTGCATTTAAGACAGTAGCTAGAGAATACAGCTCGAGGAGCACTTGTAGTTCTATATCGCTCATAGTTAGATCGGCAGGAGTAGGAGTTTGCTTGTATCCTGGGTACTTCCTGTGTTCAGCTACGCTTGCTTGTATCCAATCCCGCCTGCGAACACTGTCGATAGCTTCCCTTCTAGTCCCCACACCTCTATCTAACCTTATTAGGTACTGTCGTTCCCAATACAACGACACCAACCATCCGAAGTGATTGATCTTTGGAGAATCGAAGGAGGAGGCCTTGATCTATAGCTTCACTAAGAGAGATCTTCATTTCCCCCTCATTCACTTGAGAGCCCCCATGCTCTAGTGTTTCTTTGGAAACCCTAGCTTTTGATTTGGTTCTTACAAGTTTTTCTTTGATTGTTTGAAAGCTTGCTTGTATTTGGGCGCCTCCAATTAAGTTGTGGATGTGTGCCCCGAACTCGTTGTAAAGGTGCAGGCTTCCACCTCGAGGGTTGCCGTATAGTGGAAGAGGTGAATAAAACCCCTTGGGTTGAGGTTCATCGGAGAACAAGGGAGGCCTCTCGTGGCATTGGTGGTTTGAAACCACCCCCTCTCCAAACGTAGACGTACTTCCCCTCAAAAGGAAGGAACTACGGGAAACAAATCCGTGTGTCTCCGAGTGCTCCACTTTGGTTACTTCTATCCTTTACTACACTTTACTTATCCAGTTCTTGCTTAGTACTTGTGCTAGGTTGACATATAGGTAAATTCACCTTAGTTGCATAATCTAGAGAATTTACCTTTTGTGTCAAACCCTAAATTGAAGAAGAGTAAAATTTGGAGTAACACCTATTCACCCCCCCTCTAGGTGCCCATACGATCGTTTCAATCTTCTTGGTTTGATGTGTTTCACGGTTGTCCCACTTGTGGATACCCCGGTGGTGATGGTGGTGTGTCGGTAGCGAAAGCGCAAGGTGTAATGGCGTAGCCTCGGTTTACTGCTTTGGTTTCCCTTGCATTGCATAGCTCTTGCATTTTTAAGAATGTTTGGCTGTCCTTTAGGAGGTGATTGGACCGCCTCTTCCCTGTTGAGTCTATGTAGAAGTGCATATTGCATGGCCCTTCCAACATCTATCCTGCATACACAGGTGGGTCCCGATTTGTCAGGTGGTACCGTTGTTGTGGTTAGCTTCCTCCAGTGTTATCCCTGTTACTGTGGTACCCGTTGTTGTAGTGATTATTTTGTCGGTTTTCCCCTCCGGAAAAACCGACTGTGAAATAACTTGGCGTGCTATTACCATCGTTGTTTCATCGCCTTCTTGCGTTGTTGCGCATCTCTCTATCTTATTCGGGTGAGTGGGCTCTTTTATTGTGCAATGCGTCTTCTCCATCAGCCCAACGGTTGGCTACTTCCATCAGTAGCAAAATTGTCTTTGGTTTGATTCGTCCCAGTTCTTCAATGAATTCTTGTCGACAAAGTCTGTCGTTGAAAGCATCAATTGCTCTTTCATCGGATATAGTCTCAGCCGAGTTTTTGATAATGCTCCACCGTTGAATGAAATCTCATATTGACTCTCCTGGTTTTTGTTTGTAGGCATGCAATTGTTCCTGAGATGTGGGTCGCTTGAAGGTGGAATTGAAATTTCTAATGAACTTGTCCTCCAGGTCATTCCAGCTGCTGATGGAATCTTCGGGTAACTATCTTAACCAAGAGCGAGCCGCGTTGGTTAAATGCAATTGCAAGCTTTGCATCATGGTGGCCTTGGAGCCACCTTGTAGTTTAACTGTGGCCAGATAATCTGTCAACCAAGCTTCAGGCTCTTGGAGGATGTCGTATTTTTGATGATTGTGAGGTAGTTTAAAATCTTTTGGTACTGGAGTCTTGTGAACCTGTCAGGTAAATCAACTAGCTGAACATAGTTCTTGATCTTCCTCGCTTTCACCATTATAGTATCTTCTGCTGCTACACTCTTCCCTGGCTCGATCGACCTTTTGCTGTACAATGTCATTTCTTGCATCATTCCATGGCTCTGATCCTGCGAAGTGGACCCAATGTGGTGATCTTGATCATCGGGTGTGACTTATTTGCTGAGGGCTGCTGCGACAGCGTGGAGATCTGTCGGGTTGTCGTGTGGTTCCATGTTCTTCCTGTGCGAGAGATGCTCCCACCATGCCAAGGTTCATCAGGGCTAACCGGTGGAGAGCTGCACGAGGATCGTCGGGCGCAGGTTGGGTGGTGATCAGGTATGTTTGTGCGGCCACAATTGCTGCCTGAGCCGTTTTGCCTTGATATTTCCTGCTTGATCTATTGACATGAAATACAGATCCAGATCTTGGATCAGTTCACTTCGTTCTGCCTCAGGGACTTCTATAGTCTAGATGCTCCCCTTCTTGGCGGTACTCCTCCTATTACGCTCCCTAATCCTCGGGTAAAGCTTAACTGAGCTCATCGTAGGCTGGATTCATCGGCAAGTCTTTTCCTTTCGTCGAGCTGCCTCTACATCCTTAGCAGGTCTCTTTTTTGTGATGGAGCAAATATTGATATGCTAGTAGTTCTTTGCGTGTGGCTTTAGCTGTCATGGGAATTGTGCCCGAAATTGCTGCTCTTGCTTTTTCACATGCTTCGGTTGGCAATCGGAGATTTTTCCTCTCACCTTCGCATGGCTCTCCCCTGTAACATCCCAATTTCAGCAACCCTGATTAGTTGTCCAGAATGCAAAAATCAGGGGGAACAAAAACTTTTTCTTGTTTAATGCTGAAGTGTTTGCTTGTTGTTTGGATATGCTTACGCATGTGAAGGTGTGTCGTGGAAATGGCCACGGCAGTCGCTGCCACTGGCAGCGATTGATTGAAACGTGAGGAAGAGTTGGCGTCCATCTGCGGTGCGAGATGGGGGCGGATGCACATGGGTTTACCTAGATTCGGCCCCCCGGAAGGTAAAGACCTACTCCTGCTAGATTAGATTATTGGAGAGCGAGTTACAGGGGTGGCGATCTTGGTGTCTAAGAAGCGAGTCGCTTGAGGGGGTGTATGATGGAACATGAGTCTCTAGGATACCCTAGGGAGGTTTATATATGAGGCACCTCGCTAGGGTTTACAAGCTACCACCGAACAAGATAAGGATTCAGAGGTTTTGACCTAATCCGACTGGGCTTCTGTTGCGCTCCTGGGCCTCTAGTCGCCAGTCGATGTCCTTCAGGCGCACTCACAGGCCCTTCGGCCCAATCGGAACATCCTGCTGGGCATACCTCCTTTGGCATATCCCCATCAGTAGTCCCCGAGGCCATCGTTGATGCAGGCGCAGGTGTCCTGTTGGTGTTCGGTGTAGGCGAGCCCAATTTGGACGCTGAGTCGAGTCGGCGATGGACTCCATCAGAACCAAGGAGAATTTCCAGTGGTTTATATTCGCCATCCCAATGAATGTTATCGCCGCGAAGTCGCCGCTTCGGCGAGTAGAAAAGATTGGCGGGTAGCGAGTGGAACGGAGGAGTTGGACTGTCAATTCTAGTCAAACTATCTGTTGGAATTTCCAACGGTAACTTCGGCGCAATTACCGTGAGTAACGGCTATCCTGATTTTGGCGGGTAGCGTTCCCCTATAAGGGGAATGATGATCCAATTCTACGAATCCTTCCCGCATTCTTTATTCTCCCACACGCATTCTTCCTGTCCTCGAACTTCCTGCCTTCAACCTTTCGACTCGTCCTTTCCGCACCGTGTGATTCCACGTCCTACCCGATGGCGCTTCCCAGAGGCTCATGGGGAAAATCCAAATGCACCACAGCCCAGCTCAAGTCCTTCGAGGATGCCGGACTCCTCCGCAAGGGGAACTAGCGGGTTCCCCCCTCCTCCGAGACCGAGCCGAAGCCGAGAGACGGCAAATTCATCTGTTTCCCCAGTCATCTTAAGAGAGGTCTGGGATTCCCCACCTCGCTTTTCTTCCGGCGCTTATGCGCATACTACACGATCAAGCCATCGGATCTCGGCCCGCACAGCATCGAGCAGCTGGCGATCTTCGTCACCTTCTACGAGTGCTACCTCGGCTGCAGGCCGTATTTTCTGCTGTGGATGGAGCTCTTCCACGGCCGCATCGGGCGTGAGGCATCCGGCGGCCTGATAATGGCCGCAGGCGGCGTCACTTTCCAACTGAAGCCGAAGGCTAATTTCGTCAAGCTTCTCCTGCCAAACAAAGCCACCAGCGAGTGGAAGAAGAGCTAGTTTTACGTAAAGGAATCCACTCCTTCCGGTGAGGTGGCACTTCCCGAGTTCGTGGCCGAGAGGAGCGAACCTCGCCGGTTGGCACCGAAGAAGCTTCCCGAAGACCAGCGGATGGCCGTCGCGGAAATGATGGACTAGAT
The DNA here is from genome assembly GCA_023614405.1 of Avena insularis. NCBI lineage: Eukaryota > Viridiplantae > Streptophyta > Magnoliopsida > Poales > Poaceae > Avena > Avena insularis. The sequence goes on from CM042692.1 coordinate 109,882,580, forward strand.
CCAGAAGCTGAAGGACCAGGGGTTGATGTCGATCAACCTCTACAACTGCTGGCTCGGGTGGTGACTGGTTCCTCTGGCAGCTCGGCCACATTGGATGTATGAATACAGCGGGAAGGACGATCCCACCCAATCCAGCAAGGAGTCATGGGAGACCGAGGACTACAAGGCTGCCCTGAAAAAGATCACCGACGCGGAGTTTACCAGCGTGGTGGTCTGGCTCGCGCTGTACACTCCCGTGAATAACGAGGCCCCCACAGTAAGTTTTCCTTCTCAGTCGCTGTTTCCGCACCTCAACTCTCAGTCGCTGCATCTGGTGTTTACTCGTGGTGTTTTTCAGCTTTTTCAGGTGTTGGAGGGCTAGCTCCCTCCGCTCGACGAAGAGGTTCCCCAGGAACTCGAGGAGGACTCCGAGGAAGACTCTTCCGACAGCGACGGGGCGGAAGAGGAGGTTCCTTCCCCAGCGCCCGTGGCTTGCAAGACCCGTATGCAGAAGCACCGTGAGTTCGAGGCGAGCCGCAGCTTGGACGAACACGATGGAGGCGACGAGGTCGTGCAGGAGCACACGTCCTGGCATACTGCTACGCCGTCGAAGCCCGCACGCAAGCCCAAGTCACCAGCGAATAAGCCAATGTCACCGTCCAAGTCGGCGGTGGTGTTTGAGTCGGACGACGACTCCGACGATGAAGACACCCCTGAAGTCTCGTGCAAAGCCCCAAAGGACGTGATCCCGACGGAGGGGTTGGAGGGCGAGGACATAGAGGCAGCGGTAGAGGTTCCCCTAGTGGCGATTGCACCGACGGTCTCGGGGAATCCAAACCAGGAAGCGGCCGAGGCGGCGACGTCTAAGTCGCCGCAGCCGTCGAGGGCAGCCGCGTCTTCGGAGCCAGAGATTCCGGCAACCGAGGCTTCATCATCGAGGAAGCCCACGGTGTCGTGGGATTCAGACATCTTCGAGAGGGGGCTCACTCGTAAGCTAGGTCCAGAATTGGACAAGCCTGCCCACATCAGCACCGGGCTTCACGTTCTCCTGGTCGCTAAGTGAATATTAGTTCTTCATGCCGATTCGCCTCTTGTGTTTGTATTGTTGTTGTATTGAATGTGGGAATTCGGGCAGGTCTGGAGTCAAGAAGATTGGCCGTCCGTCGGTGGCAAAGATTCTGCCGGCCGCCACAACGGGAGAGGGCGATCTCCCCAAGAAGAGAAAAGCCGCCGGATATGTGGCGACCAAGGAAGTCGCGAAGAAGCGGAAGGGGGGTGCTGACAATGCCACAGCCAAGGACGGCGCCGTGGAGCCTGATATTGCGGCAGTCGCTGAAGAAGTGGTGGCGGCGCGATCAAAGCCAATCTTGGCTGCAGCCGCACCGGAAGCGCCAGCCCCGACAACTAGTGTTCCTGCCAGAGCGTCGGCGATGTTCCCGCGTTTCATGGCCAGGGGATTTCTAGGTGTGGCGGACACCCAATCTCCGCAGAGTCCGGAGATCGTGGATGTGGACATTGGGTCCCGTCGTGGGCGCATTTCCTTCACGATCCCATCGACTGACGCCGGAGAACTTCATAGGATGCTTAGCGTCGCCATTCAGGTATGTCCAGTCCCCGAGTTCCTAGTCGCTGAATTTCAGCGGCGGGGAACTGAACTTCTTTCTCCTCTCCAGTCCCCGAATTGCTAGTCGCTGAATTTCAGCGCCTAGGAATTGAACTTTTTTCCTACTCTCTAGTCCCCGAGTTCCTGGTCGCTGAATTTCAGCGGCTGGGAACTGGGAATCTGTTTTGGTATGTGGTGAGGTGTGCTGTTTATTTGCAGGGTTTGCAAAGGGAGTCGACCGATCGGCAGGCCACAAGGGAGCGCTTGGAGCATGACCTACGCGAAGCGTAGGAGGCGAACCGGCGGCTCCAGGAAACTGTTGGTGAGTATCTGCTTTTCTGTCTTTTCCTTTGTCAAGTATGAACTGTTTGTGTGTGACGCACTGGTGGCTTCTCTTTCAGATGGTTTCCTGGCTGCGATTTCCAAGGCCCGTGAAGGGTATGTTCCAGTTGCCGAGCTGGATGCGGCGAATGGACGAATTGCCTCCCCGATCCAAGACTTGGAGGAGGCGAAAGCATCCTCAGTTTCTTCATAGGAGCGAGCGAAGGCTGCCGTTGCTGCGGCTGAGGAGGAACGCAAAGCGACGGATTCGATCATCATGGGGTTGCACAACAAGCAAACCGCCTTGGAGAAGCATGTCATGGAGAGCTCCCGCAAACTCCTTGGTAAGTCTCCGTCTTCGGCTGACTTGTTCGACGAGTCCTTGATTGGGGATGTCCGTAGTTTCACTAACGTCTGAATTTGCAGCAGTGATAGGTCAAAAGCGACCCAGTGGTCCAGACCTTCAACGCTTTGTAGTGTGTGACTACCGTGGTGAACGCGGCCACGGCTTCGGCGTTATGTGTCCAGGCGGTTCTCCAAGGCATGTCCCCCACCAAGGTTACTCCTGGGGGATCATGGAGGTGTGGCGCTATCTGGAGGAGGTGCCTGCCGTCGTGGAGTGGATGGCGCGCTCGGTGTTCAGGCGCGGGGCCACCACAGCATTGAGTTTGGGTCTCGCCCACTTCCCCGACGACTTCGACCTGGACGACGTGACGAGTGGCTACCCATCGGCGACCGGCACGGTGGAGATGTCCGAGGTGTTGAAGCTGACTGCGAAGGTTGCCCCTTACACCAATCAGGACCTATCTATGGGGGATCTGCTGCCATACCAGGAGACGGTGTTGGCGCCTGGCGACCCCAAGCCGGAGCATCGTGACATGAAGTTGGAGCAGCCCTTCCGGTCGGCGTTGTCGAAGTCACTGACGATGTACCCGACGAACCCGTGGCAGCCTTTTGTTCGTGTCAAGGGGGTGGCGGTGCTACTTCGTCAGGACCTGTAGAATAAACAATGTAGTTGGGCAGTTTGTGATGTATGCCAAGTGGCGACTGCTGTAATATATTTTGTAATGTATGCCAAAGGGAGTCAATCGACTCGTATTGCGACCAAGATTGTGTAGTGTATTTATTTTTGATTTAGCGAGTCCTCGAGCGCGTCCGCCCTTTAATAGGGTATAACTTGATTGTATACTTTTTGTGTTTTGTTTTGGTTGTGTGTTGTTTTATCTCTCGCGTCTTCTGAGTGGTGAGTCCCCGAGCGTGGTGCTCAACCATATTGGTCGTGTTCATGTTGTAGGTTGTAAAAGCATTGTTTGTAACGCGTCTCCTCCCTTGGCCCAGAGGGCCAGTCACTTGGCGAGTCCAAGGCAGCTCTCTTACTTGGTGTATTCCCGAGCCACATGGGGGTTCCCCTTGTGCGGAGTCCCCGTGCGTGGTACTTAACCATTCGAGTCGCTCTGCGCGAGGATGGGAGAGACAGGTCGCTGTGAGAAGCGTGTACCGGTTGTCTTGGCCCGGTGGGCCAGTCGGGCTAGGCAACTCCAATGGTGGCTCCAGGTTGGCGTTTTCGTGGACGACCCAAGGCCCGAGTATTTCCGGTGCCCTTGTGCCGCACTACTTAGCCGTGTCGGTCGCTCGACCAGAGGTTGACTTCCGTGGGTAGCGTTTTGCTAATTTGTACGAGTGTGAGTGGCACAAGAATATGGCGAGTAGACACAATTTGTGTGATCCGAATGAATTTCATTATATATGCCAACTGAGTACAATTTGAGGTTCTAAGTATAGAACTTTCTGAGGAGGTTTACATTCCATGGCCTCCCGACCTCGAGCTGGTCGTCACCCCGCATGTCGATGAGGTAGTAGGCGTCATTGCCGAGGACTCGTCCTATGGCGAATGGCCCCTCCCATGGGGGGAGAGTTTGTGCATGCCTTTCTTGTCTTGGACCTGTCATAGGACCAGGTCACCTTCCTGGAAGGTGCGATTTCGTACTCAACGGCTGTGGTAGCGGTGGAGTCCTTGCTGGTATATGGTGGTGCGAGAGCGAGCTAGGTCGCGTGCCTCGTCAAGTTGGTCGATGTTGTCTTGGTGGGCGACCTCGTTGGTCGCTTCGACGTAGTTGGCGACTCGAGGTGAATCATGCTCTAGGTCGGTTGGCATTACGGCCTCGGCGCCGTACACCATGAAGAAGGGTGTGAACCCGGTGGAGCGATTGAAGGAGGTGCGGATCCCCCATATGACAGAGGGGAGCTCGTCGACCCAGCATCCTGGGGTACGCTCGAGGGGCACTTGGAGTCGCGGCTTCAGCCCGTGGAGGATGCTCTGGTTGGCGCATTCTGCTTGGCCATTCGACTCCGGGTGGGCGACTGAGGCGAGGTCGAGTCGTATGCCATGTTCTTCACAAAATTCTGCCATGGCCCCCTTGGCGAAGTTGGTGCCATTGTCTGTTATGATGCTGTGTGGGTAGCCGTATCAGTAGATGAGTTCGCGTAAGAACTTGGTGGCCGTCTTGCCGTCGCACTTCTTTATTGGCTTGGCCTCGACCCACTTGGTGAACTTGTCGACCGCGACCAGGAGATGGGTGAAGCCAGATGGGGCCTTCTTAAACGGGCCTACCATGTCCATGCCCCATACGGCAAATGGCCATGTCATGGGGATGGTCTATAGTTCCGAACCAGGGAGGTGCGTCTGGTGGGCGTACTTCTGGCACCCGACGCATTGTTGGACGATGTTGGTGGCGTCGGCGTGCGCGGTGAGCCAGTAGAAGCCGTTTCGCATGGCCTTGGCGACTAGCGACTTGGTGCCGGCGTGATGGCCGCAGTCGCCGGCGTGAATGTCCTGGAGGATCTTGCGGCCTTCTTCTGGCTGTACGCAGCACTAGAACACGCTAGTCATGCTGCGTCTGTGGAGCTCGCCGTTTTTGATGACTAAGGATTTGCAGCGGCGCACGATCATTCACGCCTCCGTCTCGTTGGTTGGTAAGATTTTATGCTCCAAGAAGGCGACGTATGGTGCTGTCCAGTCGCTGGGCTCGACAACCATGGCGACTAAGGCCGGTTCTAGTTGCAGTGGTGTCCCGACGTCGATCTCTTTTGGTGGGATGACCGACGGTTTGTGGATGATGTTGAGGAAGACACCTACTGGTGGCGCTTGTCGGGCCGACCCGATGCGGGAGAGGGCGTCTGCCTCCTCGTTCTTGCGTCTGTCAACCCACTCGACGGAATAGCCGTCGAAGTGTCCTCCCATCTGGTCTACCTCTTGGCGGTACACGATCCTTGTTGGGGAGACGGCATCACACGTCCCGGCGACTTGGCCAGCGACTAGATCAGAGTTGCCATAGCATCGTAAGCGGTTGACGTTCATCTCCTTAGCGGCTCTCATGCCGTGAAGGAGGGCCTCGTATTCTGCCATGTTGTTGGTGCAGGGCTTGAAGTTGAGGTGGAGCACATAGCGAAGCTTGTCTCCTTTGGGAGAGGTCGGTATGACCCCAGCCCCTGCATCGTCAGCGTTCTTGGAGCCGTCAAAATGGAGCGACCAGTAGTGGAGGTACGGGAGCTTCTTTGGCTGCTGTGCTTCTTCCCAATCTGCGAGGAAATCAGCCAGGGCTTGTGACTTGATCGCTTCGTGGGGCATGTATTTGATGTTGTGGATGCCGATTTCGACGGCCCACTTGGCGACTCTCCCGGTCACCTTGCGATTGTGTATTATGTCTTGCAGGGGTGCGGAGGAGACTACCGTAATCGGGTGCTCCTGGAAGTAGTGTGGGAGTCGTCGTTGAGCTCGGAATATCGCGTACACCAGTTTTTGGTACTTCGGGTAGTGCTGTCGTGAGTCTGTCAGGACTTCACTGATGTAGTAGACAGGGCGCTATATGAGGCGTTCCTTGCCCTCCTCCGGTCGTTCGACGACCATCACGACGATGACGACTCGAGTGGAGGCCACGACGCAGACGAGCATTGGTTCTTTGTCAAGTGGAGCGGCGAGGAGTGGGGCCGCGAGTAGCACTTCTTTGATTGCTTTGAGTGCATCATTGGCCTCCACGTCCCATTGGAACATGGGGTTCTTGCGCATCAGGCGGTAGAGGGGCATTGCCTTTTCGCCTAGTCGAGGGATGAAGCAACTGAGGGCCACGACTCGCCCTGGCAATTTCTGGACATCGCACAGGCACTCGGGTTTCCCGAGTCGCGTGATGGTGTCGATCTTGGTGGGGTTGGCTTTGATGCCTCGCTTGGAGACTACATACCCCAGGAGCTATCCAGTGGGGACGCCGAAGGTGCATTTTCCGGGGTTCAGCTTGATGTTGTACCTCCGCAGGTCTGCGAAGGTTTTGGCTAGGTCGGCGAGCAGGTCGTCCTGACGGGTGGATTTTACCACCACGTCATCGATGTAGACGTGGATGTTGCGGCCAATTTGGCTCGCCAGGCACTCCTGCATGCATCTCTGGTATGTGGCGCCGGTGTTCTTGAGGCCGAACGTCATGGCTGTGTAGTAGAAGGCGCCAAATGGCATGATGAACACCGTATTCTCCTCTTCCTCGACCGCCATCTTGATCTGGTTATAACCAGAGTAAGCGTCGAGGAAGCACAGCGACTCCGATCCCGCGGTCGAGTCGATGATATGATCAATGCGCGGTAGGACGAACTCCTCCTTCGGGCAGGCGCTGTTGAGGTTGGTGTAGTCGATACACATTTTCCATGTGTTATTCTTTTTAGGACCAGGACTGGGTTTGCCAGCCACTTGGAGTATTTGATTGGCCGAATGAAGCCTGCGGCTAGCAGGCGCTATACTTCTTCGGCGATTGCTCGGTGGCGCTCTTCATTGAAGGGTCGTAGCAACTGCTTTATTGGTCACACTTGGGGTCGGCGTTGAGTTTGTGCTCAGCGAGTTCCCTCGGGACACCTGGCATGTCAGATGGCTTCCATGCCAAGATGTCGCGGTTCTCACAGAGGAACCTGATGAGCGCGCTTTCCTATGCGGGGCTCATGTGTGCCCTGATGGTGACCGTCTGGCTAGAGTCACCTGGGACAAGCTCGACAGTGCGGGTGTGTGTGGTCGCCTCGAACATGGAGTTCGCGGCGGTTGGTTTCTTCAGGATAGTGGGGTCGTCCTTGTTGATGTTGCCCGCGTATTTCGCGAGCTCCTCCGCGTGGTCGATCTCCGTGGCAATGACGGTGTCAGCGAGCTTGGCTCCTTTGTCCTCGCATTCCACGGCCATGTCGGGGTCGCCTGGACGGTGATGATGCCGCTTGGCCCTGGGAGCTTCATCATGTTGTACGCGTAGTGGGGGGCCGTCCATCAATGTCTTGGGTAGCCAGTAATCAGCCACTTTGGGCCTGACTACCAGGGCGACTTGCCCTGGGTACTCGATTCTGGGGGCATGGTCCTGGCGACTCCAAGTGATACTCTGCTCGGACCAGTTGAGGAAGCGTGGGATGTTGACCTGTGTCACCGCATTGATGGTGACCGTGCGGGCGAGCACCTTTCTCTCGCGCTTGGTGCCGAGTCCGGTGAAGGTGTGTGGCGGCCCGTGGCGAAGCAGGTGTTCCCGTTGTCCCGGGGTGGGTTGTTGTTGGGGTCGTCCCTTGCTCGCCTTGCCTACTCAAACTCTATGAGAGAGTGGCAATCTGCGGTGGTGTGGGTCGCGGGTTTTCCCTTCCTGCTATGGTAGATGCAGGGCTGGTTGAGCAGGGCAGCGGGGTCGAATTTCGGCCTCGCTGTGTTGTTGGAGAAGTATTTTTTGCTGTCACGGTAATTTCCTCCATTGCGGCGGTAGCTCTTGGGGTCACGCTGGCTATAGTCGGCGTTGGCGACGAAGTCGACTCGCCCGTCCGTGTGGTGCTTGCCGGTGATGCGGGTGTTGCTGTAGCGCATGTCGCGTAGGCGCCCGCTATCGTGGATGCTGGTTCACCGTCTTCCTCCCGACTCGTCGTTAGAGTCTTAGTTGGGGTCCTCCTTCGCGTAGCGCTTGGCAATCTCGAGGAGGTCGGGGATGTTGTCGAGCGTCCGCTAGACCCTCTTGATCTTGGTGACCAGGGGTTCGTACCGGCACGCGTTCTTGAAGCAATGTATCGCCGTGTCTAGGTGGATGTCAGAGGCATTGATCCATAGTTCTTGCCATCTTTGAACCTAGCGGCGAGTCGACTCGCGTTGTCCTTGGATGCATCACTCCAGGTCTTCTATGGTGGTGGCGCGTGTGTAGGTGCCCTTGAAGTGCTTGATGAAGGCGTCCCGCATTTCTTCCCAGGAGTCAATGCTGTCGGCGGGGAGGGTGTTGATCCATTGCCGAGTCGCGCCCTCCATCATCAGGGGGAGGTAGCGAGCGGCGAGCAGGTCGGTGTGGCCTATGATTCCCATTGCCATGAGGTATGTGTCCCGCCCGACGGCGGGATCATACGCCGGGTCGTACTTTTCGATCTCCTTGGGATCCTTAAAGTTGGCGAGGTATTTTTCCCCGCGGATCATGGGTCCGAAGCATTGCGGACCGACTCGACTGAGCAAGCCTCTTGGTTCCGGGTCGCCGCGGTTGGTGAGGGTGTGCCGCAAGTCATTAGGTTGGCACGCCCACCACGCCTGGTTGTTGATGATGTTCGTTCGGGCATCAATGGGCTGCCCCATTGGCGGCGACCGTGTTATTCGCTGGTCGTGGCTCGTTGGTGGACAGAGCGGGGTTGGCGGCCTGTGGCTGGTTTGCCAAGGGCTGCGGTGGAGGGCAAGTCAATGCGTTGGCGACGGTGGGGTGACCGCTTGACGCCGCTCTACTTGCTGAAGAGCGGGAATACATCCGCCCCCGCGGGTCGACTCCCGCGACTTGTTGTTCGACGACCCTGACGAGTAGGGCCTTGGCGTATTGGATCTGTAGCGCGCCGTCGCCTTGGACGTCGAGGTTGGTTATCGCGGCATCGGTCGCGACGACGTTGTCCATCGGGGTGGAGTAGAGTGGTTGCCCGTTGGCATCACGGGCTTGAGGCGAGATGATGATCCGCGGCTGGTCCGGCGGGGGCGTGCGGCCGATGGGTGGTGGAGGGGTTCCAGTCGCCGGTGCACCGGGTGGTGGTCTCGCGGGATTGCTTCTGCCCAGCGTCGCGTTCTCGCAATATTCGCGCTTGGCCACGCGTGCGGGGTCACTTTTCTTCGTTGAAGTTCAGGACACGGCCCTGGACGTTGGAGTTCAGGCGGGTCCTGATGCGGCGCTGGTGGTAGAGAGATAGCTCCCGCATTGTTTCCCGCTCGAGGCGATATTTCTCGCGCTCGGCGAGTTCGTTGCATTGCGCCTCTGTGAGTCGCACGCGGGCTTCCTCCACCTCTGTGGCCATCGCCGTCGGCGGGATCGGCATGGCGAATGGATCTGGCGGGGTAGTCGTGTTGTCCGCCATGTAGATCGCATTGAAGCAATTAGATCTGGCGCGGAAGTCTTCAGGCGACTCCGAGACGGAGTCGGAGTCGACGATCCCGATGATGGAGGGGTCCTCGAAATCCTCCGAGTTGGAGACTCGCGTGATGGAGTCCTCTCGTGATGCGGTGGTGATAGATTCGTCGATCGAGGCAGGGGTTGTAGAGTCAGCGTCATCGTTTAGGTCCTCGTCGTTGGTGGCGACGTTGGTCTCGGCCGCGTTGCTGGCGGCCGAGTTGTACTCGGTGACGAGGCTCCTAATAGAGTGGACCTGCTCCTTCGAGAGCAGATCGCGGTGTGGCGGCGATCCGCCGACGATCATCACTGCAGCTGGGTCGACCGTGCCGGTGAAGCCGACGAAGAGGTTGATGGAGCCGATCGGCATCACCACGCCGTGAGTGATCGGGCGTGACGCCGGGATGTAGCTTCTGGGCAGGATCTGTAAGACCCCGCCAAAGGCGATTATGCGACCGGTGGCGAGCGGCCGATCGATTGGCGAGTAGGGTCTCGCCGCAGAACTCAGGCCAGTCCCGCTATGCCCCATGGTGGGCGCCACTGTCGTGGAAATGGCCACAACAGTCGCTACCACTGGCAGCGATTGATTGAAATGTGAGGAAGAGTTGGCGGCCATCTACGGTGCGAGATGGGGCGGATGCACAAGGGTTTACCCAGATTCGGCCCCCCGGAGGGTAAAGACCTACTCCTGCTAGATTAGATTATTGGAGAGCGAGTTATAGGGGTGGCGATCTCGGTGTCTAAGCAGCGAGTCGCTTGAGGCGGTGTATGATGGAACATGAGCCTCTAGGATACCCTAGGGAGGTTTATATATGAGGCACCTCGCTAGGGTTTACAAGCTACCACCGAACAAGATAAGGATTTGGAGGTTTTGACCTAATCCGATTGGGCTTCTGTTGTGCTCCTGGGCCTCCATTCGCCAGTCGCCGTCCTTCAGGCGGACTGACAGGCCCTTCGGCCCAATTGGAACATCCTTCTGGGCATACCCCCTTTGGCATATCCCCATCAAGGTGTATTAGATGATATACTCCTTACCTTACCACCAGTTGACAAAAGCTACTTCCCAAAATAGTCTTGGCTTAATTTCCATATTCTAAAATGTTCTGGCATTTCAAAACATGAGCCAAGATGCTTATGTAACCAAAACAATTTTTGGAACTTGTATTGACAAAACTATGGAGAGTTATATAATATAATCTCCTTATGTTTTCAAGACAGAACCTTCAACTGCTCTTACCTCTAGGATCTCCAAAACCTTTTTGTAAGCTTTTGAATTCTACTCTTGGTAGAGATACCAAGGACCTTACCTTGTTCAAACTCCAATCTATTTCAAAATACCCATCCTTACCTCAAGCTAAGCTTGGTGGTAGCCCCAGTAGTAGTTGATTTGTTTGTAAGATGAATTGCCTTGATCTGTTGTTTGAATTGCCTGCTTAGGACATAGTATGAGCTACTCTAGGAGCTCATCACTAGGATCAAGATGTCTCCAAATCATCCCACCCTAAGCAAGAATACAATCTGGATCTAATCCCTAGCTACTAAGTGATCATCTAAAACTCTTAACCAGATCAATTCCGAAGATATCCCTTCTAGAAGTTTCCAAGTCAATGAGGACCAATATCAAGCATGGATCCCTTCTACTCAATATACTCTTCAACCACATCCACTTGATGATGCTTTGGTACCTTGCAACCCATCAAAATCATCACCACCCACATTCTACTCAAAAACCCTAAATCTGCCAAATTTGGCCAAGTCTGGAAATCTGTTTCCAACATCACCTTTTTGAATGACTCCCTTTCTCAACCCTTGTGCATTTTTGGTAATTAAATTGAACCATCTTGTTAACCATCCTAATTAATACCAATTCCCACTCTTGCCCTTGGTTAGATCATCCTCTAACCCACTTGTTCTTGATGGTTTTGCAGGCAAGAAAATAACTATTCCTGCAAATCTAGTCAACATGCCTACTTTGATAGAAGCTCACACCACCATCCAATCTTATATGGACCAAATATTTGCATGGTTGTGTTCTACTCATATAGGTCTATAAATATCTACTTCACTTGTTCAATGTGGATCTTTGTGCAACTTAAACCCACAAGGTTTTGAAGGCTAGTTGATAATCTGTTTTGGCAGGCTTAATTTATTCAAAGTTTGAAAGCTTGTGTTGGTGAGATCAAGCAGGATCAAGCTCAAACCCCTACACCATTGCAATCTAAATTACTTGTTATATCCATCCATATATCCCATGCCCCAAGGGGATCCCTGAGATCCAAGATCCAACAAGGTTTTGGTGGCATGAAAACAATCTTACCCAAGATCCTTAAATCTCTAGTTTTCACCAAAATCAACTTGGATTCTCCCATCCCAAGGTTGCAAATGCTTGCTACACCTTTTACACATCATCTACCTTGATCATCCAGATTTATCAAATATTTTCCATAATTATTATGGCTCCAAAATTTAATAAATCTCTTTAATAGTCAAAATCTCCAAAACTCCTTCCCCAAAGGAAAGTTTGGTTTTTGCCAAAATACTTCCCCTACTTTTGGATCATGTGAGTTCCATATATCTTCCCACTTCAAAAATAAATATTTTTGAAGAGCTTGATTATTTATTTTTGCCCATTTCCTAAAATGGATGAATTGGAATAATAAATGTTTTAAATACTTTTAGGTCTCAATAAATCTTGGGAAAATTCCCCTAAGTGTGTATTCACATCTGGGACCACCTCACACCAAAATCTAATAAAGTCCAATGTAAAAATATCAAATGATCTTCTAGAAACTACTTCTGCAGTTTTTGAGTAAATGGATTTATGTGGACTTCTACTCTTCTGAAAATACCCAAATAAATCCTAGAGAGGCATATTAACCCTACCCACCTACTAGTACCATCTTCCCACCTTGACCTATGCAAAACTCTGAACTCTTTTCACAAACACCATTTTCATCAAATAGTGCAAACAACTCAAAGCATGAGTTAAAATGAAGCAAATCCTTATCAAAGTCTTACCACCACTCTCCACAGCAACCAACACTCCTCCCCGGTCGAGGCTACTGTAGCTGACCCCTCCACTTGTCATTTACCCCTTGGAAGCATAGAGAGATTAGAGATAAGCCACATGTGGCCAACCAACAGCAGCACCACTTCCCCCTCTCTGTCCCTGCCAACCAAATGACTCACTCCACCCCTCCACTACCATCCTTGACCAATCCCAAGCCAGCTCCACCCCTCCTCCATGTCCAAAATGGACATTGCCTATCCCCAACTCCCTCTCCCTTTTAAATAGGCCAGAGGCCACCCCGTGCCTCCCTTGCCCCTCATTTGCATCTTCTCCCCCTCGGCTACAATCCACTCCCCCTCCCTCGCTCTATACTGACATGAGGGAGAGAAGAAAGGCCTCCTCGGCCATCTGTAAGATCTGAGCCCCGAGCTCTCTCCCCAGCCTCCTAGCTTCTGCATGTCGTGGTACAGCAACCCCCTAGTCCTCCTCTATCTAATCCCACCCCTTTTTCTTCCAGGGAGAGCCCCTGTCCGCGTCGCCATTGGCCTCCCGAGCATGGTCTTCGGGCGTCCATGTGCAAGCTCCCTCGTGGCGTCGAACCCCTTCCTTCCACCCCTCGTTGGCCTCGCCATGGTGCTCCGTGTCGCCCCGTCACCTACCCCGCCGGCCTTCGTGCCTCAGGTGAGCTCCCGACGGTGCTCCCCTCCGCCCCTAGGGTTCCTGCCTGCGACTATTGTCGGGAGGTAGAAGGGGAGCCCTGGCTGTCGATCTAGATCTAATCCAGCGGCTAGGAGCCCCGATACCGCTTCACTGCCCCGCTTTGGCGGACAGGCGGGCCCCACCCAGTGGGTTTGATTTTCGCCTCCCATCGGTGCGGCCCGCCCTGGGATGGGTCGAATTGGCTCCGCGAGGCCTAGCTGCCCAGATCCTAGCCCGGTAGCCTCTGCCCCCTTTTTCCTTTTTGATTTCATTTACAGATCTAAAATTTACCTTGTTACTTTAAATGCAAAAGAAAATAGAAATGACTCCAACTGCCCAGGTCCAAAATTCCTAGGGTTCCTGAGTGTTTTCTTGAACATGCAGTACCCTTGGCTGCCTCAGTTATTGCCCTTATTAATTATATTAAATCTGCGACTAAAATGTATCTTATTTCACTATAAAAATCCTCCCGTGAGTTTCACAACTCCAAATGGGGTAAAACCAAGTGCCCCTGGTAGGTATTACATGTACCTATCTCATGGCCTTGGACTCGATCCAAGTGGAGTTTTTGTTCTCCTGTAGTAAAAATAACAAAAACAGTCACAATCTGACTTTAGAAAATTCCCTAGGCATATCTACACCACCTATTAGGCTAATTCAAACTCCCAGAGTAGTGGACCATCAATATCTATCTAAACCCAGGATCCCATAATTTTCTAAGCCTCAGTTGAATTATTGTGAATTAATCTGTTCTGTGCATGGTTAATTCACCAATAATTTGACCACAGTAGCTCTGCAATTCCAAATAGGTTGCTTCCAATTTCTACAGGAAGGTATTCTAAATTCCTACCATGTGCCCTTGGAATCATATCAAAATCCTCTGTAGATTTAACCTGGTGAAAAAGACAAAAACAGCTACAGAACTGCCTTTGGGAATTTCCTGAGGGCATTATGTTAATTGTCTTGACCTGATTCCAACTCTCATGAACAAGTACATCAAACCCTACTGAACCATCCAAGGATATAATTTTTGGAGCTCCAGAACTTTTCTGGTGGATTATTTCCTAAAACTAGAGCCTTTAGCACTAGAAAATGCATAGGAAATCAAAGAAAAGTGATAAAATAGTGAAAGCACTTTTTTGGTATCATTTTATCAACACCTATCTGTTGGTATCGTTTTTACTCTATGGTATCCTACAGAATAGGTCCTTGGTCCAAAACCCCCTATTAGGTAGTTCCTCGACAATAAACCCTAAGTGGTGTTCATCCCCTTCTCCAAGGCCATCTCAATCTCCTAAATCCAATCCTCTCAAAACCATCTAAATCTTAATTCGGTATTATTCAATTGCTTGCTGTATTGTATTGGTGCTTGTATGCCTTGTATTGATTGTGGCTTGGTTTGTTTGCATGTATAATCGATGACGACGATAGTTGCGCTCGTATTGACGCCGAGAAGAAGAGATCTTATTATTATTGGTATTGGTATTCTTGGTTATCTAAAGAAGAAGTCCAGGGACATATTGCGATATTGCTGATAATCAGGCAAGCCACCTTCTTGCTCATAAGCCTTGTCCTAATGATTTACTTATGCATGTTTTATCTACTATTTATGAAACTACATTGTTTTATTATATGTTAATGTATATATGGTAGTGGTTTGGCTCCTCCGAACTATTACACTTCGGTACTATTAAGTACAACCCCCTTGGTGATACCTAATTGTCCCTAGTAGAGTAGATGGTGCATATCCACCATACCCCTTTGGAGACCCCGATTTAGCCGAAGCAAAGCTAGAGGATGGGAAGACCCTGGAAAAAGTTTTACCAAATGCTTTATGATAAAACCTCGGTGAGGTGGAACCTCCCAAGAGATGTTGAAAAAGAAGAAGTTTTTTTTACAAAATGCTGAAGGAAAGATGGAGGAAAAAGGTTTACGAAAACGCACCCAGTTCTTTGCAGTTTTGCTAGAACAATTAACCCGTGAAACCACATTACTCTGATATGGGACAAGGCTGGATTCGATGTTTGCTTAATCTGGTATAAGCTGCCTCGCAACAACTACAGGGGATCGGGGATCCCTAGAGGGTGGGCCTTCTCCTAAGAAGGTCCATGTGGGACATCGACCTAGAGAAGGAACGAAGGGTCTGCTGGCCTCCACGCGTTACTATGAGCCCCTCATTGAAAGCGCACACTCGAGAAGTGGAAAAAGCGCTCCAGTTGGTCCTCGGTACCCGACGTCCCGGTTTTGAGGGGATTAACACTCATAGGGTAGGCACTTATATTGGAGTGGGCATCCGGAGAGTCTTGATCGGTTACTCGACCCACGATCGGTGAAGATCAGGGTAGTGTACCCGGATGGTGTGGGTAAAGTGTACAACCTCTACAGAGTGTAAATCTATTCAAATAGCCATGTCCACGGTCATGGACGGTTGGGAAGGTTGCTGTATAGCAGTGCTGGTTCTGTTTTCAAAAAGGATTTCGGAAAGAAATGGCTTTGGAAATATTTTGACCATGGGATGGTCGGAAAGGATCCCTGTTTTGACCATGGGATGGTCAGAAAGGGATGGAAGGATTTTGGTCATGGGATGACCGTAAAGGACAAACAAATGGGTGACCCAGTCCTAAGGTTTTCCAAAACATTTCAAAACGGTTTCCAAAAATGGTTTATAAAAGTTTTCAACAAAGATATGTAGATGCTATATCTACAAGAGAAACTATGTGAGAAAAGAACCTCTCTTGGAGCCCTCCTACTACCACAACCATATTGCATACCCTCTTGTTATTACTGTTATCTTAAGGTGGTTTGCGAAGTACTCACTGGCATTGTCCTTGGCTATTAACGTGGTCAGATATCAAGACGAAGGTGAAGTGGACGACTATGCGAGCTAGGACGTTCTCCCAGTCAGTTGCCTGTAGGTTGAGGCACGATTAGGCTCTACGCGTGATGATGTTCCGCTGCTGAAGATGGTATAGCCATAATGGCATTTATGTAAGTCCTATGTTTCGGTATATCTCGGATGTTGTAATGATACTTGTCGGTTATGTGCCACGACTAATTGATCATGGGATAGTGGTTGTATGCATAACAGGGATTCTCGGAGGATTAATCCGGGGCCCTACATCCCCCTCCTGGGGTTACGCGGTTGTTTGCTGGGTCTTCCTCATATCCTCGATTTCCTTCGTTCCTGTGGTTTCCTACATTATCGCTTGAGGATATCACCAGAGTTAAAAATAGGATTGCCAACGGAGTCTTGTTGAGTCGATACATCGCCTATGATCACACATACTTGAGGGAGACACGGTCGGCTGGACCAGTGAAGCCCATAGATTTCTACTCCGAGTAGATTTCTGCCATCCTTATTCCGAAGTCGATGCTTTCGCTGCTTACCTCGGGTTTAGAGTTTGTTGGGCTTGTTCCACGTAGTGATGCTATTGTGGAATCTGATCTGAAGGAGAGATTGTCTTAAAGAACATCAAGGTCGCCCATATCTGTCTCACCTTGCTGGCTTTTGTTGGGTGCTTCAATGTCTGCTATGGCCTCCAAGGAGGATCCGGTAGATGATGCTGGAAATGTTGTAACCACAGTTTGTTCCACCGACGGTTCTGATGTAATCAGGACTGAAGGGTGCGATTCTTGGGGGTCTTCTACTTGGAAGTGGAAGCTTGTGATGATAAGATTGGATCCGCCATTGAAATCGGCGGGTACCTGATGTCTACGCATGCTTCTATTCTTGTAGACAGTGTTGGGCCTCCAAGTGCAGAGGTTTGTAGAACAGCAGCAAGTTTCCCTTAAGTGGATCACCCAAGGTTTATCAAACTCAGGGAGGAAGTGGTCAAAGCTATCCCTCTCAAGCAACCCTGCAATCAAGATACAAGAAGTCTCTTGTGTCCCTAGCACACCCAATACACTTGACAGATGTACAGGTGAAATAGTTCGGCGAAGAGATAGTGAAATACAAGTAATATGGATGATTATAAGTGGTAATTGCAATCTGAAATAAGAGTGGCAGCAAGCAAACATGTAACATGACTGGTTGTAAATGGTGTTTCAATGCTTAGAAACAAGGCCTAGGATCATACTTTCACTAGTGGACACTCTCATATAAATATCTTCTCTTCATTATGCTACCCTGAACTACTCTTCGGTTGGACAATGTAGGGCTATAACAACACACCTTAAAGTTCACATTCCCCATCTAGATAACCCCTCACTATCACCTTGAGCGCTAGATGGTTCCAACAAACACCACAATCTCATAGAGATATCCAACTCAAATTATACTCATGATAAGTATTTCTGTAACCTTAGCCTAAGTGCCACACGGTGTGCACACTGTCAACTTCACACACATGGGGATAAGCAGAGATTAATCAAAGCACTTGAGTAGCAGAATAGATCTACTTATTCAACTAGATTACAAAGCTCATGATCTCCATAAGATCACGCATAGAGAGAGAGATGAACACATAGCTACCAGTAGAGCCCTTAACCTTGAGAGAGAGCTACTCCCTCCTCATTATGGAGTTAGCAACGACAATGGAGATGGCGGTGGAGTCAATGGAGATGGCTCTGGGGGCACTTCCCCGCCCCGGCAGGGTGCCGGAACAGAGACTTCTGTCCCCTGAATCTCCTCTTCGGTGGTGGCAGTGCTGCGGAACTTTTTGTGGAATTGTGATCTCGTACTTAGGGTTTTCGTCCCGGGAGGCTTTTATAGGCGAAGGGGCAAGGTCAGTGGATTACCAGGGCCCCACACCCCCTGGTGGCACGCCCCCCTAGCCGCGCGGCCACCAGGTGTGGCTGCCCTGGTATGCCACTTCGTCTCCCCTCCGGTCTCCGTATTGCTTCGGGTAAAATATTGACTTTGGCTTTTGTCCTGTCCAATTTCGAGAATATCTCTTTACTAGATTTTCTGATACCAAAAACCGCAGAAAACAGGCAACTGGCACTATGGCGTCTTGTTAATAGGTTAGTTCCGGAAAATGTATAAAAATACCTCAAAGTGTGAACAAAACATAAGAAAGTAGATATAAAACAAGAATGGAACATCAAAAATTATAGATACATTTACGACATATCAAGCATCCCTAAGCTTAACTCCTGCTCATCCTCAAGTAGGTAAGTGATAAAAAGAATAATTTTTGAGCTGACATGCACCATCACAATCTTGATCAAGGTATGTGTAAAACATTGATAGCTGGGATCAAAGTACTCTAAACATAGGCATGAAAGATAGAGTTCTAACAATAAGACATAGCAACTATGTTTGTTTGTTTCACATATAGAAAACATAATAAAAGTGGTATTCACCTTATCCCTCATGGTATAGCAAAACATAAATGCATAGGACACCTTCAAAGTTCATAAGGGTGACTAGATACAAATAAGTTAAGAACAAGCAATACCAAAGTTACGAATCAATCAACAAGTTTTGGGACAATTCACATTAAACTAAGAATGACCACTATGCTCACTCAATTGGTGCATAAAGATAGAAGATGGAGACTCAACATAAAAGTAAAAAGAAAGGCCCTTCACAAAGGGAAGCAGAGATTCAAGTTTCATAAGGAGCTTCCAAAAATTATGGTACTTATTAACGTTCAGCTCTCATTGCCCATATCATAAGCATCTTGAGGTGATTAAGGTTAAAGTGACACAAATATGAAGATATGCTTGACAAGTTATAAGTTGAAAATCTCATGCCCCGTGCTTACGAGTACCAAACCTCATGCTACTCAACTTCAGTCACAAGTAAGTTTTTGTTATTGTAAGTACATGTGTATCATAGAGAACCACCAACGGGGTACCCCTTGCCCCATGACACAGGAGCTATCCCATTTCAAAATGACAAGGCAACAGACAATGAGCATCTCAACAATCTTTTTATTTGATATTTGCATAGGTTTTTATTGAGGATGCTTCATAGAATGCTCACTATGGTTATGCTGCAAGTTTCCACCATGATTAAGCATGGCTTAGGCTAGCTTCCCAGGCGTTTCTCTAACATGCATACAAACTCCATGAGCTTACAAGCTCCCCTTTTATTTCACACCGCCGGGATCCATAAGCAAAAGAACATGATATCAACTGAATAATAAGTGCAATGTTGAAAGCGTTACCCATGATAGCATGGTTCTGCTAATTCACAACTTATAAAGTGCAAGCATATAAGAAACATAGATGGACACAATGGTTCACGTTTATTAAGTCCATGAAACTAAAGTGTGCCATCAAGTTTGTGAGAGCTTTAATCACTAATTTTCACATAACAAGTTTCATCTGGAAGGTAGATAAAAGCATGAATATACTTGGAATGGTGTAACACACCATGTATATGAATTTATAGTGGACTCTTTGGAATAACATGGTTTTATTGGGAGTTGGATGCATGAGTAGAACTCATACTTGGTAAAGGTGGAGGCTAGCAAAAGACTGGGAGCGACCAACTAAGAGAGCAGTAATGGCCATAATCATGCAAAGCGACAAAACATTATTAATTAAAGCATAAAGTGATATTATAAGTCATAAACTAAATGATCATAGAGGCTAAGGTGACTGATTCATAGTCTTAACATGTGTAAGCATGTGCCAAGCCAATCCAAATAAAGCATCAAATGCGAATACCACAATATTATGCTTTTGTATGCTAAAACATCGCATGATTATTTCAAGGCACATTAAGCAATCTCAATTGTTTGGAACAAGTCATGCTACAAAAATAATCACTAAGCATAAAGTCAAAGCAATGTCAAACTTGACATGATAAAGTCTAGGCCATAGTCTAAACAAGCTCCTTATGTACCACATATAAGCATGAAGCTTCCTACTCTTTTCCAACACCAATCAACTTATTTGAAACCACATATGAATGCGGGGGTCCAACCAATTTATTGAAACAAACCAAACAAAAGAAAACTAAAAATAAAAACAAAGACTCTCCAAGAACAACACAATTCTTCATGAAACAATAAAAATGAAGTGTTTGGAAGAAAACCCGAGATTTTTATTGATGAAGAAGGGGATGTCTTGGGCATCCCCAAGCTTTGACACTTGTACTTCTTGAATATTTCTTGGGGTGACACGGGTGGCATCCCCAAGCTTGATCTTTTGTCCATACTTCATCTCTTCACATTATTCTTCCCTACACTTGAAAATTTCCTTCATACAAAACTTCACACAATCTTCATTAGCAACATTAGTGTATTTAAGATAATAAGTCTTTGGGTTTAGTTTCAACACAAGTAAAACTTCCATTAAAACACAAGATACTG
This sequence comes from Avena insularis, assembly GCA_023614405.1. Lineage (NCBI taxonomy): Eukaryota > Viridiplantae > Streptophyta > Magnoliopsida > Poales > Poaceae > Avena > Avena insularis. The sequence goes on from CM042692.1 coordinate 109,902,860, forward strand.
TAGCAATTACTTCTAAAAGCTCAAATGATCAAAGAGAACTCAAAGAGAAAGAGATTAAGAGGCAAATGCAAATAATGGCAGAAATCAGTCAAAATAGACCAGCAGGTAAAAACCGATTTTTTCTAAGACCTTATGTTGCTCAAATCAAAAAGTTAAAAAACTAACGAAAGTTAGATAATAACCTGGGGCATAAGCACAGAAAATTACAGCTCAATCCAACGTACAGTGATTTTTCACGATTTTTTATAGTGAAGCACAAAAATCTGTTTTGGGACAACAACTTTCCCAAGTCTTACTTCTCTCTCATTAGAGGTTATTCTTGGAACAAAAACCACACAAAAAGGATAAGGAGAGGTTATTACTGAGGGAATAACTTCCAAGACTCAACAAAAGAAAAACTTACTAAAAGTAAAAATATAATGGGTTATCTCCCAAAAGCTCTTTCTTTATACCATTAAGATATGCATGATAATTACGATGATGCTCACATAAGAAATACGAATTGAAGTAAAAGAGAGCAGCCAGAAGCAAATATGGAACAAATTTAAGTCTAACCCGCTTCCTATGAAAAATAATCTTGTAAAGAAACAAGTCATGAAAGCACAAAGCAACAAGCATAGGAAAGCAAAACAACTGCAACTTCAAAAATTTCAACATAAAGAGGGGAAACTTAATATTGTTGAGATACATAAAACCATGTTTCCCTCTCTCATAATAACTTTCAGTCGCATCATGAATAAAATTAACAATATAAATATCACGTAAAACATTCTTATCATGAGCCACATGCATAAAATAATTATTACTCTCCCTATAAGCATAGTCATTCTTATTAATCGTAGTGGGAGAAAATTCAACAAAATAACTATCATTATTATTCTCATCACCATAATCATCAAATATAGGAGGCATATTGTAATCATAATTAATTTTCTCCTCAATAGTTGGTGGATTGAAAATACCATATTCATCATTGTAATCATCATATATTGGAGGTATAGTATCATCATAAGGAATAGAATAGTTATCTTCCAAAGTGTGTTCATTTGTAAACATATCATCATTGGAAGGAACATGGATAGTACTAATAGTATAGCAATTATTAACATCATCATTTTCAGAATTGGTACTGAAGAGATTTTCAATATCAAAACTAGTGTGTTTTTCCCAACCATGATCACTACTATAGGTAACAGGCATAGGAACATCATTGAGTTCAGACTCATCAAAAACTATAATAGGAGCAACATGCTTAGGGGAAAATACCGTTTCCTCCCTTCATTTACTCCTCCTCTTCTTCTTTTTATTCTTCTCTTTAGGAGGGAGAGGCTTGAAAGGAAGCTTCTCCATATACCCTGGTTTATTGTTAGAGACAATAAACAAAACTTTGGAGGATTTCTCCTTTTCATTAATTAGAACAAAACACATATTAGTCCTGTCATATTTTGGTAAAATCACATCTTTTATAATATTTTGTATGTAAGTATTTGTGTGGAAATTATCAACACAATAAAGATGACAACCATGTAGGATGTTATTCATATCAAAAGCACTCATATCTACCAAAGAAGTTTTTCTTGATAACTCTTCACACCCCAAAAATAATGTAAGTTCATCATGCTGATTACGAGTGATCATGTTATCACAATACAAACTTGTAGTACTCATTGGATTAGAAGGGCTATTATTATGGCCTGAGCATTGAAAATTGAAATGACCCACTTCAAAGCAAAGTTCACAAATAAAAGGATAGAGGGCACAAACTTTTTTACCAAGATCATTTAGAGCCCTATACCATGTTCTAGTTTTTTCATTCCCGTGGGTGATACAATATTCTTCTTCAATTTTATTCTTTTCACGAGGTCTATGTACTCCACAAAAATTAACATGCTTATAAGAAATAGTACTTTCAGAGGTTTGAGCATGTGTATTGCTATCATTAATAACAATTTCATTTTTCATGCAAGTGTCTTTAAAAGGCTCATGATACATGTCCCATTTTTCTTTAGGAGCATTAATATGAGAAGCAAAGGCTCTACAACAATCAACAAGAATTTGAGGATCAAGATGATATTTAGCACTAAGCTCTTGAAAATTAGTAGTTTCAGCGAAAGACTTAATATAATCATACTCATAGTTTATACCTGGTTCTTTACCTTTGTCATTATCCCAACCTTCAGTATTGCTTTGAATTGTTTCAAAATGATCCCACTTAGCTTTAACCTCCTTCCTTATGAAGGGTCCCTCTAAACAGGTATCTAGGTAGTCCTTGTAATGTCCTGAAAGCCTTGGATAAAAATTATTAATAACAATATTACTAGGGAGTTCATGAATGGGACATTTGAGCATTAGTGACTTTAATCTCTCCATGCTTCGGCAATACTTTCTCCATCATGAGGATGAAAATTATAAATATAATTCCTATCTTTATGAATTTCATGAGGAGCATAAAATTTAGAGAAAAAGAGAGATTCAAGTTCCTTCCACTCCGAATGATGAGGATCGTCTAGTAGCTCATATCACTCCCTTGATTTGCCCTTAAGTGATAAACAGAATAGCTTCCTCTTAACTTGGTTCATTTAAATACCTGCACACTTAAACAACTCGCATAATTCATGTATAAAGAGTAAATGATCACCGGGATGGACAGTTCCATCTCCAAAATAACAGTTATTCATAACATGTTCAACAATTTCCATAGGTATTTTAAACGGGACACTTTCAGTATGTGGATTTAAAATATCACAAGTATCATTAGAATTACCACATATGGGAGATAAAGTATCACCAGAGCAAATTTTCTCCTCTAAAGCTGGGGAACTAAAAATATCATTTTCATAAAAACCAACTTCCCCAAGCTTAGACATTTCCATAGCATTAGTTACAAAGGTGTTCAAAAAATTCATACTAATAACATTGCTATTAGCATGCAAAGAAAGTTCCATGGGTTTTTTAATTTTCTTTTCAAACCATTCATGTTCTACCTCAGGAAAAATACTAAAAAGCTCTCTAATTTTGTTGTTGTTTTCCATTAAGCCTAACTAGTGAAAATAAAAACAAGAAACAAAAAGATATAATTGCTAAATCTAAAAGAAATAACTTCGAGCACTCACACACCAGCAACAGTACTAGAAGATAGCTTAGTAGCCAGAGGATGTAAGTACCTTTTCCCTTACCTCCCGGGAAATGGCGCCAGAAAATAGCTTGATGTCTACACACGCTTCTATTCTTGTAGACAGTGTTGGGCCTCCAAGTGTAGAGGCTTGTAGAACAGCAGCAAGTTTCCCTTAAGTGGATCACCCAAGGTTTATCGAACTCAGGGAGGAAGTGGTCAAAGGTATCCCTCTCAAGCAACCGTGTAATCAATATGCAAGAAGTCTCTTGTGTCCCCAACACATCCAATAGAATTGTTAGCTGTATATGTGCACTAGTTCGGCGAAGAGATAGTGAAATACAAGTAATATGGATGATTATAAGTGGTAATTGCAATCTGAAGTAAGAGTGGAAACAAGCAAACATGTAACAGGACTGATTGTAAATGGTGTTTCAATACTTAGAAACAAGGCCTAGGGATGATACTTTCACTAGTGGACACTCTCATATAAATATCTTCTCTTCATTATGCTACCCTGAACTACTCTCCGGTTGGACGATGTAGGGCTATAACAGCACACCTTAAAGTTCGCATTCCCCATCTAGATAACCCCTCGCTATCACCTTGAGCGCTAGATGGTTCCAACAAACACCACAATCTCATAGAGACATCCAACTCAAATTATACTCATGATAAGTATTTCTGTAACCTTAGCCTAAGTGCCACACGGTGTGCACACTGTCAACTTCACACACATGGGGATAAGCAGAGATTAATTAAAGCACTTGAGTAGCAGAATAGATCTACTTATTCAACTAGATTACAAAGCTCATGATCTCAATAAGATCATGCATAGAGAGATATGAACACATACCTACCAGTAGAGCCCTTAGCCTCGAGAGAGAACTACTCCCTCCCCATCATGGGAGTCAGCAACGTCGATGGAGATGGCAGTGGAGTCGATGGAGATGGTTCCGGGGGCACTTCCGCGTCCCGGCAGGGTGCCCGAATCTCCTCTTCGGTGGCGGCGGTGATGTGGAACTTTTCGTGGAGTTCTGATCTAGTACTTAGGGTTTTTGTCCCGGGTGGATTTTATATGCGAAGGGGCAAGGTTGGTGGAGCAGCAGGGGCCCCACACCCCCTGGTGGCGCGCCCCTGGCCGCGCGGCTACTAGGTGTGGCCGCCCTGGTGCGCCACTTCATCTCCCCTTCGGTCTCCGTATTGCTTCTGGTAAAATATTGACTTTGGCTTTCGTCCCGTCCAATTCCGAGAATATTTCTTTACTAGCTTTTCTGAAACCCAAAACAGCAGAAAACAGGCAACTAGCATTATGGCATCTTGTTAATAGGTTATTTCCAGAAAATTTATAAAAATACCTCAAAGTGTGATCAAAACATAAGAAAGTAGATATAAAACAAGCATGGAATATCAAAAATTATAGATACATTTACGACGTATCGGTACCATCATAGGGGTGGGAAGGCGTGGATCTGCTTTTGTTGGTCTGGTGCTTGGCGAAGAAAATTCCGCTGAATCCATGGTTCCAGCGTTCAAGTTTCCCACAGATGGCGCCAATTGATGAGGGGAAATCTCGGCAATGTCCATAAAGAGGGACTTAGGGTTTTGCGGAAAAGATAACACTCGGGATTTCGTCGAAAGTCAGGAAACTATGAAATCAAAGTCACCTGAATATTAAGAGGAATCGCTCTGTTACAAATCGCTTAGGGATTGTTCGGTGTCCCTCCTAGGCTTCTCCCGCCCTATATATAGTAGGTCGGGTCTCAAAGCTCTATGTGGATAGGTTACATGATGACAACACCCACTCAATGTCGGTCTTTTCTTTCTTCCTTTCCAAATACAACTACAATCTATGTCGGTTGCTCCTTTGGATCTTTATCTTGATTCTTCATGGGATGTAAGCCTTTCTGCAGGTCCTAGGTAGCAAATCATAAGGGACCAAGTAATTATACCCATGTTAATGACTCTCCTTGATTTTTATCACCACATCATCCACCTATACTTGGACATTTTTTCCAATTTCATCATGCAAGCATTTTTTCATGCGCCTTTGATACGTGGCACCTGCATTGCGTAAGACGAATGGCATAGTGCAATAGCAATAAGCCCTGTACAGGGTAATAAAGGCAGTTTTTATTTGATCAGTTGGGTTTAACGGTATCTGGTGGAAACCAGAATACGTGTCTACAAATGATAAAAGCTCACGACTAGCTCTCGAGTCAATGACTTGATCTATTCTTGGTAAAGGAAATGGATCCTTTGTACATGCCTTGTTTAAGTTGGTGTAGTCGATGCACATGTGTCACACTACTGCCACATTCGGGTCAACCTTTTTCTTTTCCAGTAGGACCGGACTAGACATCCCATCCGGATGAATTACCTCCATGATAAACCCGGCTAAAAAGAGTCGAGCTATCTCATCCCATATGATCTTTATCCTATCCTAAGTGAAGTGGCAGAGAGGTTGCTTCATTGGCCTTGCATCAGGACTGAAATGCAAAGACTGCTCAGCCAGCTCCCTCGGCACACCTTGCAGGTCCTGTGTGGACCAAGCAAAAATATCCCAATTCTCAGGGAGGAAGTTGATGAGCTCACTTTCCTATTTGTCATTCAGGCCCGCACCAATGGTGATAGTACGCTCTGGGAACTGGTCATCAATTGGGACTTTCTTGGTATCCTTAGTCGGCAGGAATGATACACTCCCATATGAGTTACTCAGTGCCTACATATTCAACTGTGTTGAGTAAGCCAATGCTACAGTCTCCTGAATTCTCTTCTTCTCCTGCGCAATGACCAATGACTCGGCCAGATTTGATCTGGCCGAGGCGCACTCCATTGACCGCCTAAAGTCCCCTACAATGGTGATGATCCCATTGGGTCCTGGTAACTTCATTTTTAGGTAGCTGATGTGGGTACTGGCCATGAACTTGGATACCGCTGGCCTGCCAGGCAGTGCATGGTAACAACTGTCTAGATCCACAACCACGAACAACAAGTTTTCCGTTCTGCAATTCTCTCGCGTGCCGAATAAGACGTCTATTTGGACTTTGCCAATTGGCTCACAGGACAACCCCATCGCAATGCCATGAAAAGTGGTCTTATTCGCCTGAAGCATGTTTTCCAAGATTCACAGCTTATGCATTATATCCTTGTACAGTATATTGATAATGCTGCCATTGTCGATGGGTACCTTGGAGAACTTCACATTGAAGTTCAGCTCGATAAATGTCGGGGAAAGCACTAAAGCATATGATCCAGGATTCGGCATGAGCCTAGGATGATCCTTTATGCTCCAAGTGATCTCTAGGTCCGACCAATGCATGTACTTTGGCACTGCCGGCATAACTATGTTGACCTCCATGTGTCACCTCTATACACTTTGCATGTCATTTTCCTCTGTGGTAAACACACAATTGCTCTATTGATGCTCCCTATACTCATTCTGGCCATCATTGTCGGGGTTTCCACAGTTCCCTTGGTTCTGGTTGGCCACCTGATGCACAGCATCTATCCTTTCCTGATTCTCATACATCAGCGGTGGTGGAGGTAGAACTAGCTGCTGGGCATTCCCCCTGTGAGCTGTGGCGGATGAGGCGCATGAGGTGGCCCCATGACCCCTATAGCATGTTACATCCACGCACACTACCGAGTGTGTGATTTTACGGCTTATCCGGATTGGGCGTGTGGAATTTGCATGGTTGATTCAACATGGACTCATAGGTATACTTCAGCCTCTCCTCTATTGCTTTTTCTGCTTGGCGCTCCATTGCTTCTTCCCATTACTCTTTTGTGTCCATTGTTGGGAACTGTTCTTCTGTAGCTGGCTACTCCCAGCTCCTGCTGATATTAGCTTACAACAGCGACATGGTTCAACCATATCGATAATCCTGCCTCTCATCTCTTCTTTTTCCCTAGAAATCATAATGCCAGGATGACCTGGCCCCGTCCCTGGAGTAGTACTCCTCATTCGGCTCAGCCAACATAAGCAGGGGTTGGGTTGGATCTCCCCATGCATATGAATCTGCAATCTTGATTGTCTCGGCCATCCTAGTTGGCATATCTCTTTGTAGCATTTGCCGCAGTACACTTGCATGTCTACACCCTTGTGCAAACCAAGAAATGGCCTGTGACTCGATCACTCCTTCAAATGAGTTCCGTAGGGTGCACCACCGAGTCAGAAACTCTCGGTCTATCTCATTCGGACTTTGCTTACACATTGCCAAGTGTTGCGGCCTATTTGGCCTCTTGTACATACTGGTGAAGTTACTGATAAACATCTCCTCAAAATCCAACCAATAGTCGATACTCCCTACTAGCAGATTATTCAGCCAGACCCTTGTTGGTCCCTCTAGCATCTGAGGTACATACCTCACCGCCCATCTGAGATTGCCATGTGCAATGTGCACAACTGTGGCATAGTCAATTAAGCAATCGTGTGGCTTGGTGCTACCATCATATGTCTTTGTCCCCCTGGCTAACTAAAAGTTCGTTACAGGTGGTTCTCTCATAATCTGATGTCCAAAACATGCTGGACTCGGAGGACCTTGTCCCTCCATTATCTCCGACATATAAATCATGCCCAACTTTAACCTTGCATCATCCAGCTGCAGGTTCATGTTTCCTAGCCTTGATCCCATTGCATTTCCCATCATATGATGGTCCAGCCTGGGAAACCCGGCATTGACCATAGCCGAATAACCATCAATGTATTTTTTTTGTGCCGGATGAGCATATTGATGTTGCACAGCTGGCCCCACACTTTGCTCCTTCCGAGGTATGTACTGCCACCCCGGTGGATATTGCCCCGCTCCTTTCGAGTTATGATGGACGACATTGCCCCGCTTAGGATTTCCTTGACTCGCATTACCTTGGTTGAGGTTCCCTTCACCACCATTACCTCAGTTAACACTTCCTCGATTAGCATTTCCCTGTACTGCTTTGCCTTTCCTGGCCACAGTTGGGTCATAGGGCACCATTTGATTGTTCCTTCTACTAGAGGTTACAACCTCTTCTCTCCTTGGCCCAGCACCAGGTGAAGATGCTGCCCCGGCCGATCTTGTAGGAGTGCCCCTAGCCGAATGAACGACGCGGTAACCACCTGCTCTCACCGGGTTAACCCTGAGTAACTCTTCATTCTACTGGTTTGCAATGTGCACCAGCTCAATAAATCTTTCTTGTTGCCTTTGCCGGGCCTTGCTAGACAAAGCAGGTATCTCGGCAGTTGCTGCATCTGCAGCCTTGAGGTTCTTTGCCAGGGTATTGTACCTCGGCAAGCCTACAGACATTGGGTTACCCAAATCTATTGGCTTTGGCATGTATTCTTTATCTATTTCACTTATGAGATTCTTTCCCCTAATCTTTACACCATGCATACGAGTGGGACTAGTGTTAATCTTATTGGCTCTAGCATACTCATGCAGGGTGATGTTTAATGCCTCATGAGCCACTGCTACTTTCTTGGCCCCCTCAAACACCTTCTATGGAGTTTCCTCCAGCTCGTCCTGTGCCTGAGCTGGATCTAGATGGGAGCTACAGGAGTAGTCAAGCTCTCTATGGCTTCCTGCAGTATGTTTTGAGAACTCTCCAGTGGAAGGAACCTCGATCGAGCTACCTTGCGAGTGATCTCCCCTTCCTTGGCTGGGCTTTTGCTGGTGCCAGCCACTGGCATGGTCATCATCACCTCAACACAGCTGGCGGGGCGAGTGATGCGCTGACCGCGAGCTGCACAGAGAGGAGGATATCTCGCCACGATGACTTGCTGTGGGTACGCGCAGGAGACATCGACCACGACGTAGACCTTGTGCACACTGAAGCTGACGAAGAGGATGTTGTATGGGAGAGGGTGGTTGAACCATCATGGAGACAATGTGCTCCCCAGATGCGATGAAGTTTCCTATCCGGATCTTGACTCCAGCTAGCGCTGCTGCTGGCCCCATGGTGGGCACCAACTGTAGTGGTTGTGTCACGACATATGCTATGGGTAGGCTATAGATGGGGCCAATGGACACTAGTGGTATCCGGGGAGGGATAGTGCGGTGAATCCGCACAGGAAAAACACATACAATGTACCTAGATTTGAGGCTCTCCTATGGAGTTAAAACCTCTACTCCTGCACTAGATCTTATATTATGATCTCTAGACAAGTACAAATGCTCATTGAGCTGTATCAAATAGAGGAAGAAGATGAAGTTCTCCTACTCACTCTAGGGTTTTCCCGTAGTGCTAATGGACTGATCCCCTCCCTGGAGGCCTTGACTCACCTTATAAAGGGGTGGCTAGGTTACAACTAGGGCTTAATTGGCCCGGATATTCCTTGGAGATGGTTGTCCCGAAATACTAGTTCGGGGCCCCCTTTCCTCTATCGCCAATCTCTACGCAGCAATGTCTTAGAGTCCACGTTGTCTAACCATTGGGCTCAGACACTATCACGTCTGTGAACCTCTGCTTTGTCTCTGCTCCATTGGCCTTTGTCTCTAGTGCTTGTCTCTCCCTGGATTCCTGTGAGAGCGAGAAAAGCGTTGACCTTGGGGCTAGCTCACTCCTTCCTGAGCCTACCAACCCCTGACTCGGTCCTGTCCTGACGAATCGACCAAGATGGTACCTGCAAACATGAAGCAACCTATAATCTGTACCAACATATGATATATGTCGGCCGAGTCTTGAGGGTGTTGTCCGACCTTGGGTAACCTAGCCATAACTAGGCCGACCCTTATGTACGTCGGCCAACTCATGCTTTTCCCAATTTATATCTAAGTGGAGTATGTCCTTTTACCATAGCTTAAACCTACATGGGGTCATTCCCCCAACAACTAACGCCATAAATGTTGGTCCTCGCCGCATTTGCGGCATCCTCGTCCTTGTTGTCCAGACCCTAGGCGCTCCTCCATCTGATGTGGTTTTTTGCTCGGCCTCTCCCTCTAGCTGCATGTGGACATGTCAACCGCAATAACTGTGCAGGCATGGCTAGTTGGAATCTTGATGTCAGATAGGTATATCTGTATGTGCAAAAACACATACCACAATGCTCGGAGAAGTATGCATAATTTCGAGAAAATAGATTAATAAATCTATGCGCAATTATAGACAGGCTTATTTGTCCAAGGTATTCATTCTAGAAATTTTTAAGAATATGGAACAAACACAAAAATGACCATAATAGACATCAAACTCCTACTCAGGTAAGGAAACACAAACCAGATTAAAGTTGTTGTTTAGAGTTTTATCGGCATCCAGAGTGTTGGTCTAGAAATATAAAATTGTAGATAATAGGAAGTCTAGAGATCAAAGTATAAAGCATGTATGAAAAATTTAGAATAACAATCATAATGCATGTGTCCTTTTTACCCTTTCTGCTAATCGCTACAAGAAGATTCCATCTACCTGATCAACAATGCTACAACTACAGGCATGCTTCCTAGAGATAGAAAAATAAAACATCCCATCTCAGATTAGCTTAACCCATATTAATCTAAACCAGGACCAAATAAAAATGTAGGAAAGTATTTTACTAAGTAAGAGAACAAAATATCCAACATAAGTCGATCAATGGAAAAAGGAGTAACCAGCCTTACTGATCAAAATATACACCATAGCAGACATATTTACACCATTGTATCCTTAGAATGCACCATCACAGCTGGTCCAGGAAAACCCCAGTTCATAGATCGAGCTAAAAAAGAAAGGTCTACACATAACTCGTAAAAACTGAGGAAGATATCTAGTTGCTAATTCAATCAAGATCTTGGCCATCAGAGACATATATCTTGCATGTTAAGATCAAGCAACTAACAAAAATAAAGGTTACTTGAACATTCAGTAAACAGGTGGATTTCAATGGAACCACATGAAAACAAAAGAAAGAGTATAAGTAATTATTCAAAAAACTCATTGTGGTTAAATACCTCAAAAAATCTAGTGTGACAGATAACATCCAGCTATAATAGATCCATTCAATGTTCTATTTGTTTCTTTATCTCTTTTAGTATCTAGAATTGGAAAAAGAAAGTAAAGCTCAATGCTACTGAGTTCATGATAAAACAATGGAGGGAAACACATGAACTTGTAGAAGTAAAAGTGCATCATCTTACACTAACAGAAATTCATCAGAACAGTCGGTAATAAAATCTTATAAACCTTGTAACATGAGTACATGGTCTTTCAAGTACAAATAGGGAAACCAAGAAAATCATATTTAGAGGATGTTCATCGTTCAAAACTCTCAAATTATGCATGGCTACTCTCCTTATTTGATTTCATTCACTTATACGTAAAACTATAGTACGGAATAACTGTAGAAAACCTAAGAGAAAATACTGGAAGCACATGTAAGATCCAAGCATTAGATTTAGTCACCATAGCAAATTCCCGTATCCAATATTACCAACCTATGACATATCATTGGTGTCATTATTACCAAATTAGGAACATTTTTGCATAAACATGGAAGAAAGAACTTACAAAAATGCTAAAATAAACAAATGGAATATTAGTGAAAAAACTGGGCCTGCTCACCAGTGGAGGGAGCAGAGTAGAAACAGGGCTGAGAGGAGACTGTTCTAGGCAGGAGACCTGAATTTGGTCACCGGAATCATTGAATCCAGAGACCTTTGCCATCGCCTCTCTCGAGGAAACCATCAAGCATATGCTACTCTAAGGCCTCACACTAAGAGGAAAGGTACCCAAGATAAAAGTATATATTATGACCTTGCGAACGGAAGTAAAAAAGAAAACGTCAAGACAACTTCATTGCCTAAGCAGCCTCCTTAGAGAAAATATACTCCACAAGACAATATGATAATTCAAAGCGTGAAAGATCCCTAATGTATCACTAGTATCAGAAGGCACCACTTATTTTCCAAATTTTAGTGATTCAATAAGACATCGACATTCCATTTAAATGGAATATAGAAGGTGTGTATATCCTAACCTACATAAGCTTAGTTCTGGTTCCACCTACTAAACCTTTTCATGTCACTTCTTATTAGCCACGGCGAGCGAATACTGAACTTAAGACCCTTCTTCTTAGCCATGGTGAGGGAATAAACTTAACACTCTTGGTTCTCGAGCTATCAAGAACATCACACAACTGAAAAATAGATGGATCATTAAATGGGCTATGGCAATTTTCAGATTAACGCCAAGCAAATATGGTAGTACTAACTTGCACAGCCAGCCGCACAAGGTACTTGTTATTAGAAATATAGGCTAAAATCATTAGCCCATCTGATTTTTCAGATTTCATCTCAAAATCAATGTGTGTGGAAGCTCACATGTGATTTGGCCCAAGTTGGTGGTAGCTCACACGTGTGTGTGGCAAGAGAAGTGGGAGCTAAAGTTTAGTCCCATATGGAAAGTTAGAGGAGAGTTTCACCACCTTATAAGGTGGAGTGTCTCACCACTTTGTAAGTGAGTGAGAAGAGAAGTGCTACATGAGCTCTCCTCCGAAAATGACGCCCGCCCGCCCTCCCGTCATGATGCGCGTGCACTGCGGGTTGCGGGAATCTCACCGAGCCGAGCTTTATTTTTGCTACATGAGAAAACTGGTGCGGTTTTGACAGACGTGTCAATATTTAGTGGATTCGGGTTGCTCCTGGATCGTAGGACTTCTGTAACCATTGGTCCATGTTGTGTCTTGTGCGGGAACTCCCGAGCTGCTCTATATAAGTGTCGATGCGGCCGCCTCCACACAACACAACCAACCAATCTAGGGTTTCTCGTTCTCTCTACTTGTGCCGCCACCGTAGACTACCCCATCCCGCTTGCTGGTGTGCACCGACGGATTGGAGAGAAGGTCTCCAGAACCAATCTCCTTCGTGATCCTATACGGGAGAGGGTGAATAAGGTTTTTGGGAAGCACTATGTGCGACTTCTCTAGTTCGTCATCACGGCGCGTCTTCCTGGTCAATCTCCTGGTCCACTGGTGACTCGTCTTCAATGTCTTCTTCTTCGTCAGGCTATGGCAACGGCTACACCAACAACGACTTCATCGGCAACCGATCAATATGTATACTAAAATCCGGTCTGTTGCTATACTATGGATGTTATATTGCATGCACTGCTACTACTCGTATTCATTGGTACATCTAGTATGTTAGAGTTTCACCTAATTGTAGCTGGTGCTATCATGATTTATATTCTCGAATTAATTATGAAAAATATGCCTAATAATCCAACAATCAAAAAACCTTACTATAGGAAATTTGCTGAGTTAAACATCGGACACTTGGCCGATGTGATGAAGCCGGATAAGTTTACTAGTGTTTATTTTAAGAGGTGGAAGTATAAGACCACGATGTGGCTGCAAGCTCTAAAAGTATTTCATGCCATTGAGGGTTTACCTGAAGGAACTATATCTGACGATGTTTAGAACAAGTTAAAGGAAACCAATCTTTCCTTTGTGGGATGTGTTTTGAGTGTTCTTGACAACAAGTTGTTTGACGTGTACATGCACATCAAAGATGGAAAAGATCTCTAGGAGGCATTGAATGCTAAGTTCAGTGTAGTAGATGTTGGCAGCGAACTGTATATCATGGAGAACATTCATGATTACAGGATGGTTAACAGCCATTCTGCAGTCGAACAAGCTCATGAGATACAGTGCTTCGCCAAGGAGCTTAAAATCCTTAAGTGTATCTTACCCGAAAAGTTTGTGGTTGGGTGCATTAATTCAAAGTTACCTTCTTTGTGGAGGAACTTCACCACAACTCTCAAGCATAATAGATAAGAGATATCGGTTGAAAACCTGATAGCGTCTCTTGATGTTGAGGAGAAGGCTCGGGCTAAGGACACTGCTGAGAAAGGAGGTGAGGGTCAGGCTAGTGCCAATATGGTGCATAAGAAGACCTTCGACAAGAACAAAGGAAATTATAAGCCCTCCTTCAACAAGCCTGAAAATATTACAACCTTCAAGAAAAAGAAGAGGTCGAACAAGGCCGTGCTAGGTTGCTTTACCTGTGGAGGGCTCGGACACTTTTCCAAGGACTGCCCAGAACATGCAGATCACAGAGGGAAAAGTGGGAAGAATGTCAATGTCGTGACCGCTAGCAACATGGATGGGTATGGTAATTTAGTTACTGTTCTTTTCGTGTCTCAATCACCATGTTGGTGGATTGATACGGGTGCTAACGTTCATGTGTGTGCTAACATATCTATGTTCACTTATTCTCAGGTTTTATAGGATTCTTCCGTCCTAATGGGGGAATGGATCACATGCTTCTATTCGTGGTGTTGGCACGGTGGATCTGGAGTTTACTTCCGAAAAGATCGTGGAGCTAAGGAATGTGCCGCATGTCCCTACTATGAACAAGAATGTCGTTAGCGGATCCCATCTATGCAGAGATGGGTTTAAGGTTGTCTTAAAGTCTAATAAAGTCATTGTTTTGAAACATGGGAAATTTATTCGTAAAGGTTATGAGTTTGGAGGCTTGTTCTGTTTCTCTCTTTTAGAGTTTTGTAATAAATCCGTGAATCAAATTTGTGGCGGTGTTAATGATGATAACAGTGTTTGGCATTCTTGTTTATGTCACATAAATTTTCGTTTGATGTCTCGGATGTCCAGCATGAGTTTAATTCCGAATTGCACTATTGCCAAAGGTTCTAAGTGCCATAGTTGTGTGCAATCAAAGCAACCTCGAAAGCCTCACAAGGCTGCCGAGGAGAGAAACTTGGCACCTCTAGAACTCATACAGTCTGACCTATGCGAGATGAATGGTGTGTTGAGAAAAGGTGGAAATACATATTTCATTACGTGGATAGATGAAGCTACTAAATTCTTCTATGTTTACTTGTTGCAAACTAAAGATGAGGCTTTAGACCACTTTAAAATTTATAAGGCTGAAGTTGAAAATCAACTAGAGAGAAAGATCAAGCGTCTTAGGTCAGATCATGGTGGTGAGTATTTTCCCAAAATATTCGACAAATTCTGTGAGGAACACGGTATTATTCATGAGAGGATGCCTCCCTACTCACCCTAATAAAGTAGGGTTGCCGAGAGGAAAACCTGCAAGCTTACTGACTTGGTGAATTCCATGTTAGCAACTACTGGTTTATCAAAGGCATGGTGGGGGAGGCTTTGTTGACTTCATATCATGTCCTAAATAGAGTTCCTAACAAGAATAAAGAGAAGACCTCTTATGAGGAGTGTGCTGGGAGAAAACCATCACTTTCATACTTGCGCACTTGGGGGTGTTTAGCGAAGGTCAACATATCGATTCCCAAGAAATGCAAGCTCATACATAAGAAAGTGGATTGTATCTTTCTAGGATATGCTCCACGGACTATAGGTTACAAATTTTTAGTGGTGAAATCCGAGGTGCCTGATATGCATGTTGATACTATAATGGAATCTCGTGATGCAACATTCTTTGAGAATATGTTTCCTATGAAAAATATGCAAAGCATTTTTCAGAATTTGTTCTGAAATACTTCCTGAATCTAGTGCATCTATTGAGAATTCTGAACAACCACATGAGGAAGTCCTTGATAAGGATGACATTGAAACTCCCACGAGGATTAAGCGACAGAGGATTGAAAATCCTTTGGTAATGATTTCATTGTGTACCTTGTGGACGATACTCCCATATCCATTGCCGAGGCATATGCATCTCCTGATGCATATGATTGGAAAGAACCTATCCAAAATTTGATGGACTCGATTCTTTCTAATGGAACTTAGGAATTATCAGAACGACCCTATGGTTGTGAACATGTGGGCTGTAAGTGGGTGTTCAAGGAGAAGATAAGGCCTGATGGTACTATTGAGATGTACAAGGCACATCCTGTAGCAAAGGTCTAAACACAAAAACAAGACAAAGATTACTTTGACACCTATTCACCTTTCTCTAGGCTTACCTCCATTCGAGTACTACTTGCCATGGCTACCTCTTATGGTTTTGTCGTTCATCAAATGGACGTGAAGACAACTCTCCTTTGGAGAGTTGGAAGAGGAGATATATATGGATCAGTCAAATGGGTTTGTGGTTAAAGGTGAAGAGACAAAGGTGTGCAAGTTTAAAATCTTTTATATGGCCTGAAACAAGCACCTAAGCAATGACATGAGAAGTTTGATAGAACTCTACTTTCTAATGGCTTTGTCATTAATGAGGCTGATAGGTGTGTGTACTATCGCAATGGTGGGGCGATAGTGTTACATTATGTTTGTACGTGGATGATATTCTGATATTTGGTACAAACATGAAAGTGATAAATGAAGTCAAGTATTTCCTGTCAAAGAGTTTTGACATAAAAGATCTGGGAGAGTCTAATGTGATTCTGAACATAATTGTCGTGGTGGTTGCACGGCAAATGCCATGTATAGGCTAAAGATGGGGCCAACATGCTCTAGAGGTATCCAGGGAGGGATAGTATGGTGATTCCACACACAGATGTTTGTATTCTCAAGATCCAAAGTGGTTTACAGATGCTCCTCGAGCTATTCGTGGGGAGGAAGAGGATGAAGTTCTCTACTACCCACGCCTCTCTCTAGGGTTCTTCCCTTAGTAAAAATGATCGACCCCCTCTATGGAGATTTTGGCGCTCCTTATATAGGGGAGGCTAGGTTACAGTTAGGGCATATGTTGAGAGCATATTTGTAGAATAAGCTCCTCCTAAAATAGCAAAGTGGTGCACTCCTTTTTCCCTTCGTAAGCCACCCAGAGCTCATGGCATAAGCCTCTCTGAACCCCTGGCGTAAGCCTCTGCGGTGTCTTGTCACCTAACCAAGAGTGGTATGCCGACCTCACCCTTCTCAGCCAGGATTGTCAGTCCTTGCCTCTGTCTTCTGTGCTCACTCTACAGTGGAGAGAGAAAAGCGCTAACCATGGAAGATACCTTCCTTCTCTTGTAAGCAAGTTATAACCCGGTTGATGCCTGGCTAACTCGGCCCTGGTGGTACCTGTAAACAAATAACTTGAGGGTGCTGACATATGCTTAATGTTGACCGAGGTTACGTTGGGTGAATATCACCTAGGTTAGGTTATCCATATCTCGGCCGGCCTTGGGGTATGTCGGCCAGCATCTGCTTTGACTTTGCTATACCTCGGCAGACCTTGCCTTTATACCCCGGCTTGACCCTACCTAGGTTCATCCGCCAACATTAGTCCCCAAAGCTGGTGCGGTCTTAGCAACTTCAGTTGTTAAGGCCACAACAGGTTCAATCACCTTGATACTTTGCTCTTTTTGCCGAGGTACCCTTATGTCGACACGCTCTAATCTTAACTTAGCCACTTACTTTAGTGACTTTGTATTTTTGTTCACCTCTCTTGGCTCTTTCTGAGTTACTCCTTGTTGGCCAGGTCTTAACTTCTTATCTGGGTTATCCCACTTAGATTCCTTCCTTCTCGCGTACACTTCCCCACATCCTATGTGGAGGGTAATCATCACGCTGCCTAATTTTAAGGACCAGCTATAACACCCCAGTTTTAGCTAATCCTCAATTTAGGATTGTTTGTGCATTTATGAGCATCATCTCTTAAAAATGCAAGAAAAAGATCAAATATAAAACCCTAAATCCTAGCTATTTTACCTTCTCCTTTCTGAAATGAATTCAAAATGGTTTTTGTATTTTGAAAAGATCAAAAGTGTGGAGCCCACACAATATAAAAGCGCTCTGCAATCTTTTCTTACTATTTAAAAATCCTCTAGTATTTTCAAGCAATTTAAATCAGAAAAGAATTTGAAAATACAAAAATAAAATAGGAAACAAAATTGGAAAAATGTTTTTGGAATAAAAAGAGAGCCAGCAGTCGCAGCCAACCGGCCCAGCTTCCTCTTCTCCCCTTTCTACTGCCCGTGCGCAGCTCCCGCAGCCTAACAATAGCCTAGCTCGGTCTAGGCCCGATACCGGTTCGTTGTCGCTGCGTCTTCAGTGACGACCAAGCAGCTCATTGTCCTTGGCCAGCCATCGATCGCTTCAGCGTCAAGATTCTCGCCCCGCCTCCGTTCCTCGAGGAGATAAGACCACCACCACACCCTCCCTCTCGTCCCTATCCGCTCACTCACTCCCCTGGCCTCTCTCTTCCTCTCTCTAGAGAGCTTCCCCGAACCCTAGCCTAGATGCCGCCAGCGTCGCACCGTCTCCGGCCTCCTCTCGACCAACTGTGGGTGCTGTCATGGTCCCCTTGCTCTCCTTGTTCATTCTAGCCAAGCATCAGAGCCGGAGAAGCCCCAGTTCGGGAGAATTGTGCTGCCGTGTCCGACGCTGACCACCGCCTCCCAGGGCCGGAGAAGCTATATAGAGGGAGGAAACCTAATTCGCCCAGGGCATACATACCCACGAATTTGCAGCCACCAAAGCCAAGTTTTTGCCTCCCTCATGGATTCTATCTCCATGGGGGTGGGCTCCCAAGAAGCCATTAAGGAAGGGGGCTAAGGGGCGATGCTCCCCCATGATATCGGCGGTGGGGAAGGAGTCCCCCGTGCCGGCGCCGGCGCCGCCGCCACCCTCTTCACCATCTTCACCGCCATCTCCATCACCTAATCCTCCTAGTATGTAGTGGTTCATCCTCCCACACACCTCTGTACAGTCCTATGTAAACATGGTGTTTGATGCTATAAGTTATAATCCTATGATCTATGTCATGTTTGCGTAGTTTCTTTGTTCTTAGATTGAATAGTTGAACGTCTTTGGTTCATTAGAGTTGTATGTTTATATGGTACAGTCCTTTGGTGTCCATTATATTTGTGTGCGCATGGATTAAACATCATAGGGTTTGTAGTATGTGTAAGAGGAAGGGGGAAGTTCTGCCAGAGTGACAGAAACCTGAGGACACGAACCGGAATGTTGCACGTATGGGAGTAAGAGGACCATGAAACTTAAGGCTATGGTTGGGGAAACCTTAATGCACTGATTAGTACTTACGGATGTTTGCTAACAATCCAATCATATACTACATGTAATTTCAAGTAGTAAAGCGCATGTATATTTAGCCTCTCCCACATAATAAACTGCATCGAAGACAATGAACCCGATCTATTCGCTATTTAAACTTGGACAAAGCCACCACAATTACCACCACTATTCGACACTCATAGTTCGGTTAGTTTAGTGTATTTTATTGCTGCGGGAACTAGCTTTACTTTCTTGTTATTTATTATCATGCAAAGCTATCTCTATTACTCGTATTCTTGCTCTAGTTTATTTCCTAGATAATGCAAATGTTTAGTGTGCGTACAATTGTATCAGTGGTTGATAGAACTTGAGAGAATATTTATCCTACCTTTAGCTCCTCGTTGGGTTCGACACTCTTACTTATCGAAAAGGCTACACACGATCCCCTATACTTGTGGGTTACCAAGACCCTTTCTAGCGCCGTTGCCGGGGAGAAATAGCGTGTCGGTGAATATTCTTGTGTGCACTTGTTTTCTTTATCTCTAAGTAGGTTTTACTTTCAGTTTTATGTTGTTCTCTATCTTAGTATGGATAGGGAATGCGAATTAGAAAAAAAATTAGTTGTACTTGTTACCTAAAAACATTTTCAAAAAGGAAAGTGATTGGAAAGATGAGTAATGGTTAAGTGGGGGTCGACCTTGAACACTTGTGTTCATGACTATGAAACCAAAACAAATCTTTCCATGGAAGCTTTTCAGTTAAAAACTTGTAGGAATGCATGCAGCCTTGAAAAAGAAAGATATTTCTAGTATTGATCTTCATGCTTATTCATTCGAAAATACTTGAATCTTGCTCCTATGCCTAACTTAAAGGCGTTAAAGAAAAGTACTTATTGGGAGATAACCTAAAAGTTTTAGATGAGTCTTGGAAGTTATTACCTCTGTAATAACCGCTCTTTATCCTTTTTATTTGCTTTTTGTGCCAACAGTAACCTCTAATGATAGAGCAGTAATGCTTGGGAAAGTTGCTATCCCGAAACAGATTTTTGTGCTTCGCTGTAAAAATTCGTGTAAAATCTCTGTACATTGGTTTGAGCTATGAATTTTTGTTCTTATGCCCCAGGTTGTTATCTAACTTTAGTTTGTTCAACACATTTCGATTTGAGCAACAGAAGGTCTTCGAAAAAATGGTCTTTACCTGCTGGTCTGTTTTGACAGATTTCTGCCATTATTTGCATTTGCTTCTTGTTGATTCCTTTTTGGGTTCTTTTTGGGGAATTGAGATTTTCGAGGGAAGTGCTACAGTAGCTTGTGTTTTAATGTAAGTTTTATTGGTGTTGGAACTGCACTCAAAGACTTATTATCTTGAGTGCATTAATGTTGCTAATAAAGATTATGTGAAGTTTTGTATGAAGGAAAATTTTTAGGTGTATGGAAAGAGTGATGTAATGAGATGAAAAATAGACTAAAGCTCAATCTTGGGGATGCCACGTGTGTCACCCCAAGAAATATCCAAGAATTACAAGCGTCAAAGCTTGGGGATGCCCAAGGCATCCCCTTCTTCATCAATAAAAATCTCAGGTTTCTTTCAAACACTTCATTTTTATTGTTTCATGCACAGTTGTGTTGTTCTTGGAGCGTCTTTGTTTTCATTTTCGTTTGCTTGGTTTTCTTATTTTTCTTGAATAAATTGGTTGGACCCCCTCTTTCATACATTAGTTTTCAAATAAGTTTGGTTTGGATTGGAAAAGAGTAGGAAAAGTTCATGCTTAAGTGGTAAAAGGAGCTCGTTTTTTACGGTGGCCTATGCTTTGTCATGTCATGCTTGATATTGTTTTGGTTTTATGCTTAGTGATTTTTGCTATAGTATGACATGTTATAAACAATTGAGATTGTTTAATGTGCCTTGAAAGAAACATTCGTTGTTTTAGCATATTAAAGCATAGTATTGTGGTATTCTCCTTTGATGCTTTATTTGGGTTGACTTGGCGCATGCTCACACCATGTTATGACTATCCCAAGTCACCATAGCCTTTATGATCCTTTAGTTTTCGACTTGTAATATTACTTTATGCTTTAATTAATGATGTTTTGTCGCTTTGCATGATTATGGCCATTATTGCTCTTTTAGTTGGTCGCTCCCAGTCTTTTGCTAGCCTCCATAACCAAGTATGAGTTCCACTCATGCATCCAACTCCAAATAAAACCAAGTTCTCTGAAAGAGTCCACCATACCTACCTATTAGCATTTTCTATTCCAAGTATATTCATGCTTTTATCTACCTTCCGAATTAAACTTGTTATGTGAAAATTAGTGATTAAAGCTCTCATGAACTTGATGGCACACTTTATTTTCTTGCACTTAATAAACTTGAACCATTGTGTCCATCTTTGTTGCGTATATGCTTGCGCTTTCAAAGTTGAAGTTAGCAGAACCATGTATCATGGGGAACGCTTTCAACATTGCACTTATATTCCGTTGATATCATGATTCTTTTGCTTATGGATCCTGGCGGTGTGAAATAAAAGGGGAAATTGTAAGATCATGGAGTTTGTATGTGTGTTAGAGAAACGCCTAGGCCGCTAGCCTAAGCCATGCCTAATCATGGTGGAAACTGGTAGCATAACCATAATGAGAACTCTATGAAGCATCCTCAATAAAAACCTATGCAAATGGCAACTAAAAAGATCACTGAGATGCTCATTGTCTGCTTGCCTTGTCATTTTAATTATGGGATAGCTCCTGTATCATGTGCAAGGGGTACCCCGTTGGCGGTTCTCTATGATACATATGTACTTACAATGACAAGAGCTTACTGGTGACTGAAGTTGAGTAGCATGATGTTCGGTACTCGTAAGTAAGGGGCATGCGATTTCAACTTATAACTTGTCAAGCATATCCTCTTAGTTGTGTCACTTTAACCTTAATCACCTAAAGATGCTTATGATAGGGCAATGAGAGCTGAAAGCTAATAAGTACCATAATTTTTGGAAGCTCTTTATGAGACTTGAATCCCTGCTTCCATCCAAGAAGGACTTTCTTTTACTTTTAAGTTGAGTCTCCATCTTATATCTTTATGCACCTATTAAGGGAGCACAGTGGCCATTCTTAGTTTAATGTGCATTGTCCCAAGACTTGTTGATTGATGCATAACTTTGATATTGCTTGTTGTTAAACTATTTGTATCTAGTCACCCTTATAAACTTTGAAGGTGTCCTATGCATTTATGTTTTGCTACTCTATGAGGGACAAGCTAAATACCATTCTCATTATGCTTTATTTATGTGAGACAAATAAACGTCTTGCAATGCATTGTTATTCATGAATCTTTTGTTTGTGCCTTTTCATCTTACAACATAGTTGCTATGTCTTATTGTTAGAACTCTATCTTTCATGATTCATGTTTAGAGTACCTTAATCCCAGTTATCAATATTTTATAATAATGATGATCAAGATTGTGTTGTCTGCATGTCACATCAAAAATTATACTGTTTTGATCGTGTACCTACTCGAGGACGAGTAGGAACTAAGCTTGGGGATGTTGATACGTCGATAATGTATCTATAATTTTTGATGGTTTGTGCTAATAATATGCTTTTGACACTCCTTTTGTATAGTTTATGATTTATTTGGACTAACCTACTAATAGTTGCAAAAGTGCACAATGTTCTTGTTTTACACTTTGATGTGTAGGAATTACCAAGAATACAAGTGAAAACCTTGTTGGAGTCAAATTGGGATTTTTCTAGAAATCTGTCTCAGAACTCTTTTTGAAGATGGTCACGTTTAGGGTCGAATACTGCGTCAAACAGAAAACTCTTCAACTACAAAGTTGTTGAAAATTTCAGGACAAACATTTTGGACATAAAATTTAGCTGATTCCGAGTCCAGATGGGCCTTTTAGTCCCGATTTACTGCAGCCCAAGATGGGGTGACGGGAATCCGAGAAGTTATATAAAGGGAGGAAACCTAATTCGCCCAGGGCATACCCACCCATGAATTTGCAGCCACCGAAGCCATGTTTTTGCCTCCCTCATGGATTCCATCTCCATGGGGGAGGGCTCCCAAGAAGCCATGAAGGAAGGGGGCTAAGGGGCGATGCTACCCCATGACACCGGCGGCGGGGAAGGAGTCCCCCGCGCCGCCGCCAGTGCCGTCGCCGCCGCCGCTGCTGCCCTCTTCACCATCTTCACCGCCATCTCCATCACCTAATCCTCCTAGTATGCAGTGGTTCATCCTCCCACACACCTCTGTACCATCCTATGTAAACATGGTGTTTGATGCTATAAGTTATAATCCTATAATCTATGTCATGTTTGCATAGTTTCTTTGTTCTTAGATTGAATGGTTGAACGTCTTTGGTTCATTAGAGTTGTATGTTGATATGGTACAGTCCTTTGGTGTCCATTATATTTGTGCACGCATCGATTAAACATAATTGGGTTTGTAGTATGTGTAAAAGGAAGGGGGGAAGTTCTGCCGGAGTGACAGAAACCTGAGGACACGAACCGGAATGTTGCACATATGGGAGTAAGAGGACCATTAAACTTAAGGCTATGGTTGGGGAAACCTTAATGCATTGATTAGTACTTACGGATGTTTGTTAACAATACAATCATATACTACATGTAATTTCAAGTAGTAAAGCGCATGTATATTTAGCCTCTCTCACATAATAAACTGCATCGAAGACAATGAAACCGATCTATTCGCTATTTAAACTTGGACAAAGCCACCACAATTACCACCACTATTCCGCACTCATGGTTCTGTTAGTTTAGTGTATTTTATTGCTGCAGCAACTAGCTTTACTTTCTTGTTATTTATTATCATGCAAAGTTATCTCTATTACTCGTATTGTTGCTCTAGTTTTATTTCCTAGATAATGCAAACGTTTAATGTGCGTACAGTTGTATCAGTGGTTGATAGAACTTGAGAGAATATTTATACTACCTTTAGCTCCTCATTGGATTCGACACTCTTACTTATTGAAAAGGCTACACACGATCCCCTATACTTGTAGGTTATCACTGCTCCTCCACCGCTCGCTGTAGCCACGGGGCCCTGCCAATCCAGGCCTTTATCCCCTGCTTCAGATTACGTCTGTGAAGGAGAAGATTTGGAGATGCCGCAAGATATCGCTGCCATCGTGGAACACGAAGAGGGTAACGCCGCCCATGAGCGCGGTGCCTGGGCCTGCTCTTGGGTGTGCCAATATGACATAGATTGGCTCATACGTACCCTCCGCGTCCCCGCTGGGGTTAGCTGTCGCATCCCCACCGATGAACTTGCCCCTGCTCTTGGGCCTGGTGTGTACATGATTTTCATTTACCACTTCCAGCACGACGTTGGACTCCCTATCATCAATTTCTTTCATGATTTCCTCACTTCTTTTGTTCTCAAACCTCACCATCTTCCTGTGAACTCCATCGCTTCTCTCTGCCTTTGTTTCTAGAGTTGAGGGCTACCTCGGCATGTGGCCCTCTATCCAAATCTGGTTTATGTTCTTTGGATTCCAAGCTAATGTTGTTCCGAATAAGGACCTCCGCCCCACCGACAAATCTCTGATCCAATGTGGGGCGGCTTCTATCTCACCTCGATGAGATTCGGTCTTTCCCCGGGTTGCCATCTTGGAGTCCTGTAAACAGTGGGCCAATACGTTCTTCTATGTGAAGAACGATACCTCGGAAGACAAGATTCGGCTACCTCCTTTTTCCATTGGTGTCCCTAATAGGACTAAATGGGGCCAGATCTCGAAGAAGTTCAGCACCTTAGTTGATCTGATAGAGGAACGCATCGTTGAGATGAAAGTTGAGGGGATGACCGACGAGGATCTGATGCTCACTTTCATCTGAAGATGGATCTGCCCTATGCAGCAACGTGCCCATAAAGTTTTCCACATGAGCGGTCACCTCGACCCAAACCGAGTTTCATTCTACGAGCTCTCTGACTCCCAGATCTTCCGCTGGGTTAAAGCTATCTTCAAGACGCCCTTGACCGAGGATTGGGAGTGGGGCTAGAGCACTTCATCCGAGACAGGCCAGCTCTCGCGGTACATCTCTTTTGTGATCCTTTTCCGAGTTACGCTCTATGTCCGCTTGTATCACCTATTTGACTCTTTTTCCTTATTCTTTTCAGAGATTCCTTCAGCAAACAATAGAGGGCATCATGACTCAGGCCCTCAAGTGGGGCAAGGATCAGGATGCCTCAGATTCGAAGGAGCCGGACTTCGAGACGTCCATGCCCACTTTTGACTCTAGCTCCAGCCGACCCTCTGGTAAGACTTTTGTCTTAAGGGATTGGTAGGATGATGACGGAGATGATGATGATTGTGGAGTTCTGGAGGTATTTTCTCCTATGCCTATCACATATGATTTTCCAGCTGATCCGACTCCAACTAATCGGGCTGGTCAGGTCCACACCCATCCTCCTCTTGTCGTGGGTCAACAAGCCCCTGTTACTAAGCGAGTTGCTACCTCGGCTCGTGCTTCCGAACCACCCAGGGCCAGGAAAAGATACAAAAAGTATGCTGACAAGGTCGCCAGCAAGCCTCCTGCTAAGGCCACCATTCGGAGAGCCCCAAAGCACAAAGATCCACCTACCGCATCTGAGTAACTTCTTCTTTCATTTCTTATCCTTTGAGTAGTGTGGCTATTTCTACATGTTTTTCTTGTTTTTCTCTTTTTGTCCTAACTTGATACTTGTTCCGGTTTGACTCGGCAGGGTCACCAAAGATATTAGCCAGAGTGGTTCCAACATAGCCTCTCCTCTTTATGTGGATCCACCCTCTCCTCGTCATGCTAACGCTCCCGTTTTGAGCCCCATCCTGGATACTCTTCCTGTTGCGCCGAACGTCAATTCACCTCGTCAAGAGGTGAGAAATGTCAGCACAGACGGAGGGGCGCCGGCGAGGATGTGACCATGTTGGATCAAACAAGTGCTCCCTCTGCTCAGCAAAAACCATATGGTGCCATCAACATCGTCACCAATAAAGACTCTACCGAGGTGTCGGTGACTCTGGCACCGACCCTAGATCAACCTCAGACTTAGCCTCAACCAGACCCAGTTTCAAGTTCTCCTCCTGAAGCACCTCATGTCTCGTCCGAGTCTCCAAAGACTCGGTTAGAAGACCAAACCTGGCCCAAGCCTCAGACCAAGTCCTCCGCGCCAGCTTCTTCGGCTGGAGCGCAACCTTCAGGTCCGCAAGAACAAGCCAAGCCAGCCTCCAAGAAAGCTTCTGACGTGAACAGGGTCAAGCCCACTGCCAAGGTAACAAAGGCTGCAGCCAAAGGAACAAAGGCTAGATCTGGGCAGCGCACCCTTGTGTCCATGATGCAATAGGGCAGCGCTGCCTCTAGCCCAACGCAGGACAAACAACTCAAGCTGCATTCTAGTCCCGCCACTGCCAAGGCCACACGCCAAGCTGTGCACGAGAAAGGGTTAGTACTAGCTTGGACCCTCAGTGGTGGGATCCTCGACTCACTCGCTGAGTTCACCGTGAACTGGAATAACGCTGAGTACATTGATATCAGCTCTGGTAACCCGGCAAAGTCTGGTCCTGCGGAGATTAGTGCTCAAATGAATACAGCTACCAAGGCCATTTCCTATGCTACCAAGATAATGGAGATAAATTTTTCAGCCATCTCTTTACATATGCACAAGTATTTGTAGTTATATCCTCTAGTCCCCGAGCCTCCGGGGAAGTAACATGTGACTCGGCCGGATGCTCTTAATAAACTTGTATAGTTTTTTCGTAACGTGTTCCAAATCTGAAGTATCCTAACTTGGTTAAATTCCTTATTAGCTTCAAATATACAATCACCCAGGTTAAGTTCCACTTGACTCGGATCTGAATAATTTCAAATATCCACTCACCTAAAGCCGAGTTAAGTTCCACTTGGCCTGGGTCTTGAGTAACTTCAAATATTCACTCACCTAGAGCCAGCTTAGATTCCACTTGGCCCGAGTCTTGAGTAACTTCAAATATTCACTCACCTAGAGCTGGGTTAAATTCTACTTGGCCCGGGCCTTGAGTAACTTCAAATATTAACTCACCTAGAGCCAGGTTAAGTTTCACTTGGCTCTGGTCTTGAGTAACTTCAAATATTCACTCACCTAGAGCCGGGTTAAGTTCTACTTGGCCTGGATCTTGAGTAACTTCAAATATTCACTCACCTAGAGACGGGTTAAGTTCCACTTGGCCCGGGTCTTGAGTAACTTCAAATTTTCACTCACCTAGAGCTAGGTTAAGTTCCACTTGGCCTAGGTCTTGAGTAACTTTGATTTTTGTCGTGGTATTGCCGACACGTATGCCAAAGGGGTATCCCAACGGCAAGTTTAGAGATGTGGGGTAAGGCAAAGTTTATTTCATTGATCATATAAGAAACTTATTACATAATATAAAATATGTTAAGTGTAAAAGGGACGTAGCTATGCTATGTTCCATGGCCGATCTGTCTCCGGGTAATCATCATCAGAGTCATGTTGCTTGTGCTTGCGATTTTTTGGCCTATCTTTCAACTCGCGAATATCGACGAGGTAATAGGAACCATTAAGAAATGGTTTTCTTATGACGAATGGTCCTTCCCAAGGCGGGGATAGTTTGTGTGATTTTTCCTGCTTGAGTCTAAGCACCAGATCCCCCTCTTTAAACGAGCGATGCTTAACACGGCGACTATGGTAGACACATAGCTTCTGCTGTTAGATGGTGGATCTCTGGCAAGCCAGCACGTGCCCTTCATCGAGTAGGTCCATAGATAGGCATCTGGATTCTTCTGCATCATCCTCCTTGTAGGCAGTGACTCTTGGTGCATCATCGAGGATGTCGAATGGAAGGACAACTTCTGCTCCATAAACCATGAAGAAAGGAGTCAAGCCGGTGGATATGTTGGGTGTTGTTCATAAACTCCGCAATCTCCGAGATGTATTTCTATAAGGATATCAATACCTTGCTGGTGAGAGGTGCATCGAAGGAAAACTCCTGTGGTACCTCTTTTGTATAGTTGTCTGTCAATGATGACGTTGCCTTTTGCTCTACATACTATTTGCCAGCTTTTGACTTCATCGGCGGGCAAAGTTCCGTCTTGTAGATAATCCATGAATGGTTTCGTACAAGATGGAGAGGTCATTGTTACGACATTAACAAATGAGTCCACTCTATCCGGGTTGTCGAGGTCCGCTCCTTTCACGGATGGGGTCCATAAATGTTCCAGGAAAATGCCTGGCGGAATTGGTCGATGAGTCGATCGAAGCTTTGACAGCTGATTATGTCGCTTCATTTTCCTCCCTTTTGACGTACTTGACTTCGTAGCCGTCAAAGCACTTGGCTATTTCATCTACTTCATCTCAATATGCCGCCATCATAGGGTTCCGCGCGTTCCAGGTGCCAGCCACTTGCTGGGCAACCAAGTTGGAATCTCCACAGCAAACTATGCGCTTGATGCCTATATCCTTGGCTACTCGAAGTCCATGAATGAGGGCCCCATATTCCGCCATGTTGTTCGTAGTGTTGAAGTGGATCTGCAGGACGTATTGTAGCTTCTCTCCAGTTGGTGAATGTAGTAATACACTAGCCCCCGAGCCATTGAGTAACTTGGATCCGTCAAAATGCATGACCCAAAACTATGGCTCTAGTATAGGGGTGTCTTCTGGTAGCTCTATCCAATCTGCAATAAAATCCGCCAATGCCTGCGATTTGATAGTGCCGCGTCTACTGTAGGTGATTTCAAAGGCGGCAAGGTCAATGCTCCACTTTTCCACTCTCCCTATAGCGCCGCTATTATTGATGATGTCGGACAGTGGAGCTTTGCTCACCACTTTAATGGGGTGCTCCTAGAAATAATGCCTTAGCTTCCGTGAAGCAAGGAAAACTCCATCAGCTATCTTCAGGTAGTGCGGGTAACGCTGCTTGGATTCCGTCAATACCTCGCTTACATAGTAAATAGGTTGTTGAACTCCGTATTCATGCGTTGTCTCCTTGCGCTCCACCACGATGAAGATGTTGATGACTCGGTTGGTTGCCGCCATATAAACTAACATAGGCTCCCTTGAGACTGGTGCTGCAAGTATTGGTGCAGAGGAGAGTATTCTCTTCAACTACGGAAGTGCTGCGTCATCCTCGTCTATCCATATGAATTTTTCCGCCATCTTGAGCAACTTGTAGAGCGGAATAGCCTTCTCTCCAAGTCGGCTGATGAACCGGCTTACTGCTGCTATGCAGCCTATGAGCCTATGTATGTCCTTCAATCATGTTGGTCGTTTGATGTCAAGGATGGCCTTGATTTTCTCTGGGTTGACCTCAATTCCGCGATGCAAAATGATGAAGCCCAACAATTTGCTGGTGGCACCCTGAAGACACACTTCTTAGGATTAAGCGTCATGTTGTACTTCGAAGATTATCAAAGGTTTCCTGCAAGTCGGTGATTAGGTCGTTTGATTTTTTGGACATCACCGCGATGTTGTCCATGTAAGCGTGTATGTTCTAACCAATTTGGTTGTGTAGGAAGCACTGCATCGTCCGCTGGTATGTAGCACACGCATTTTCAACCCAAATGGCATCGTGACATAGAAGTACATGCCATAAGGTGTGGCGAATGAAGTGGCCAGTTGGTGTGCCTTTCGCATCCGAATTTGGTGGTATCCTAAGTAAGCATCAAGAACAGACAAGTTTCGAGCCAGCCGTCAAGTCACTGACTTGGTCAATGCAAGGCAAAGTAAACGTATCCTTCGGACACACTTTGTTCAAGCCAGTGTAATCAACGCACATTCTTAATTCTTTGGTTCCCTTTTTGGGGGCAAGTACATGAGGTGCCACCCATCGAGTGTGAATAACTTCTCGGATAAAAAGCCCGTCTTAAGTAACCTAGATATCTCTTTGTCTATGGTCCTTCGTCTTTCATCACCAAAGCGTCGTAGAGGTTGTTTCACCGGTTTAGCATTATGATCAATATTCAAGCTGTGCTCGGCAAGTTCCCTAGGTACACCTTTCACGTCGGCAGGTTGCCAGGCAAAGATGTCCCTATTCTCACGAAGGAACTCGATGAACGCGCTTTCCTATTTGGGATTCAGGTCTGTGCCAATGGCGGTGGTCTTGGAGGAATCTCCTTCAACAAGGTCCACCTGCTTGGTCTTGATGGCGGCCTTGAATGCGGGTTCGGCAGCAGTGATCTTGTTCTTCGAAGCTGGCATCTCCGAGGCATCGACCTGGCTCTGGATCTCCTTGAACTCCTCACCATAGAGGACTGCTTTGGCGAAGGCGACTTCTATCAACTCGCACTCCCTTGCCTTGGTGAATCTTTTGTCAATAATGATGATGTCGTTTGGTCCGGGTAATTTGAGCTTGTTGTAGACAAAGCATGGCCTTGCGAGGAAGGAGTGGAATATGTCGCGTCCGAAGATGTTGTGGTACACTCTCTTGAAGGGCACCACTTCAAAGGTCATGCGCTCTTGGCGGTAATTGTTAACATGACCAAAAGCGACCAGAAGGGTGATGCAGCCTAGGGAATTTGCTTGCCGGCCAGGGACAACACCATGGAACACAGTGTTGCTCTTTCTTAGATGGGTCTCCGTCATGTTCATCTTGTGCAGTGTATCCAGGTACATGATGTTGATGCTGCTTCCACTGTCCACGAGGTACTCGATGAACTCTGTGCCGTCAATCAAAGGGTTTATGCCCATGGCATACTCATTCTCTGTTGGGATGAGGTCTGGATGATCCTTCCTATCCCAAGTGATTGAAACTTCCGACCACCTAACGTACTGGGGAACTGGAGGGAGGGTAGCCATCAGTATCCTCAGGGAGGTTTTCTGGGCCCGGACGGTGGGGGTACCAAGGAAGGTATGGTAACATAGAGCTTTCTTCTCGAAGGGGTTCTTACCCTTACCATCGCCCTTGTCGCTGTACTTGGGTTCCATGTCGTAGTCCATGTCACTTGATTCCTTGGATTCCTCCTCATTCTTTTTCCCTTTGCCCTTTCCTCAGGGTCTATTCTTCCAACTTTGTTTATAGCCGTACTCAGGGTCCTCCTTGAAGTCGTTGACAAACTTGCATTGGCGGTTGGTATGGGTGGCTTTGCTGTCTGCGTCGAGGTGGATGAAACATGGCATATCACGGTACTCTTCATACGTTTGGGGAACGCGGGGCGCCGAGGGTGTAGAATCACTCCTTTGCTGACCATGGCTATTCCCTCGGCCATGACCATGATGTCCGCCTTCGCCTCTTCTAGCGAATGTTGTGGTAACCATGTCAGCTGTTTGCTTTTCTTCAGGTGGAGTCTTCCGCTTGTTGTTATTTTTTTTCTGGCCTGTGTAGGGATTGCTATTGCAGGCAATGATCCGCGCGCATCATCATCAATAGCGGCGAACTTGCTAGCCATGGCAATCATTGCATTGAGGTTGAGCTCATTGTTGTCTTGCTTGGGCTTCAACATATACTGGAGCAAAGTTTCTTTCTCCAAACCGTCGAAGAAGGCAGCCATAGTAGTTTGTTCATGCACCTCTGTGCAGGAATTTTTCATATCCAGCTAGCGAGAGAGGTAGGCATGAGAGGTTTCATCCTTTTCTTGTACGCACCGTTGTAGGTCTCCGACAGTGCAGGGACATTTGTACGTACCCTTGAAGTTCTTGGTGAACGCTTCATGCATGTCCAACCAATTGCAGATTGATTACTCTGGCAAGTCATCAATCTATTATCGGGCAGTGTCGATGAGCATGAGTGGGAGGTAGTTGACAGCGATATTAGGGTTTCCCCCTATGATGTGAATCGCTTCGTTGTAGTCTTGCAACCATGTAGTTGTCCTGGCAGTGCCATCGTAAGGCTTGATGGTCTTGTCAATTCGAAGACCTCTGGGGAAAGTTGTGGCCCTTATTACTGGTCCAAAACAACGTTGTCCTAGGTATGGGAGCTCCCGTGCTTCTTGGATCTTGTCCAGCCATGAACGTGCGCCGTACGCCTCCGGTTGCTTCCCTTTCCCTCCATGGGGAGGATAATTGTGGTGCAATCCATTGTAACCGCCATGTCCTCCGCCATGGTGGCTATTTGGTGGTGATGATGGCGGTGGAGGCGGTGGGTTAGCCTTCTTGCTTGTCCCTCTGTGCGACTCCTCACGCATGTCGTGATTGCTTGTCGGACGTGGTGCTTCCTTGTGGGATCAGCTCCTATGTCCTTCATTGCTGATACGCTCTCCAGCATGCCAAGGTTGCTCACCCTGGTCGCGTATAACAATACCGTCTTGGGGATGCCTGGGAGGTGGCATGCTTGTGGGGTAGTGCGGCTGTGGCTCCTCGTGACACCAGGATGGCGGGGGTGGCGGTGATTGATGCGGGTAAGCCTTTTCTCCCTTATTGGAAGAAATGGGTATGGCATCAGCCTTGTTGCACGCATCCCTCTGTCTTTGCTCCATGGAGCTTTTGTATGGGATCCTTCATCACGGGGAGATCTTGGCCTTTAGCGGCTGTTTAAGGTTGACTGGCAAAGCTCCGGGTTGGACTCAAGCCTCTGGGAGGTGAACTTTTCCTGTTGCTTGCAAGCCTTGACTACAAGGTCATAGACCTGAGCCACCGCTTCTAGCGATATGTCTTGTTCGAGGAGGGTCTTGCCGATGACCATGTTGAGGGCAGGCGTTGGCATTACTTGCTTCGCCTCTGAATCAATGTATGGGGTCGCTTTCATCGGTTTGGATGCGTCCCAACCCAACCTACATCGAACGTCGGGATCTTTGCCGACCTGAGATGGTGCCTTCTTGGCTTTGTGCTTCTTTAGCAATTACTTGTACTCAGCCTCCATAGCTCTTGCCTTCGTGATGGATTGTTGCACATTGGCCATGTCCTTGTCCAGCTGGGCACCCTGTTCTGCAAGGCATTTGGCCTCCACGAGGATTTCTGCGCTTCTCGTCAAGCTCCATAATGCTCTGAATATGAGCAACGGTGATAGGCTCGACGAGCAGTGGGCCATATATCGCCCTATCAGCAGGAGTAGCCAATGGGTTGCCAGCTGCAGATGTTGATGGTGGTCGTGGCAGCTGATTTGATTGCTTGGCAGTACCAGGACCTGTGGTGAGTTCCTGTGCCTGCTGCGGTGGTATGACTAGAAGGGGCATGAACTTGGCCAGATCCGGAGGCTCGGCGGCCTACTTTGTCGTTGCCACTCTGGTAACCGCAGGTGTGGGCAGAGGTCTCTAATGTTCCGGTTCCTGCTGATCTTCTTCTATCTCGTTCCCAATGGCGACTAGCACCTGACGGGAAGTGTTGGCTTTGTCGGTGCGCTCCTCCTTCTTGATCTCCTGCTCGGTTTCCCTCATAACAACGTCGTATTCCTCAGAGTTAGCATCCGAGCCACCGCCATCCATGTTGATGTCGGTGTATAGTGTGTCAAGGACTGTGTTAGAGTTGGCTTCGGTGTTGTTGACGATGGAGGTAGAGGGTGATGGTGGCGGGCCGTTGTTGTTGCTTCCTCCGGCTTTAGGACCAGGCATGGCCTGGGTGTTCTCCTTGGCATCCGTGGATTCGTTGACGATTGATACCATCTCACCGAGGGTGAGCGATCCGGAAGCCTGCCGCCTTCTAACTGTATGCTGGAGGAGTGTTCTGGGTGTGAGCCCTTCTACAAAGTGGAAGACGAGTTCTTCAGCATGGTCACCCGCTAGGGTTTCCCTCACCCTCATCCATTTGGCAAGGTATTCGCGGGGAGGTTCTCCATCCCTCTGAACACATCTGGCCAGATCTAAGATGGTGACGACACCGACAAAGTGTGACCTCCGTGTCTCTAACGCTCGGGGAAGCCAAGTAGATACACGGGTTCCTTCCACCATTATATCCTACACAGGGGCGGTTTGGGTGGTCCTTGAATTTTCCTGATCTGAGCTGCCATACTCTAGAGAGAGGTACGACCTAGATTCTTCCGCAAACGTGTCATGCCCGTAGGCGGTCCGTGCGGGTCTTGTTGAGTTTCCGACTTCCTGGGAGCTAGGACCCAAGTCAGTTTCGCTGATGAAGATATGGATGTCTACGAAGGGGATGACAGAGCAGCGCGTAGGGTTCATCTTCACCGGGACCTAGAATTCGTCTGGAGGAACGATGGGACGTTGCCGGAGAAGAGAACACGTCCGATGGCTATGGTGTCGCTGATTACAGCGAAGAGCTTAGACCTCGCCCGGTGTAGAACTCGAAGCTCCTCTTGCCCCATGGTGGGTGCCAACTTTCGTAGTATTGCCGACATGTACGCCAGAGGGGTATCTCAACTACTAGTTTAGAGATGTGGGGTAAGGCAGAGAGCATCCGAGACGGCCTGACACAATTCACCCAGGTTCATATCTCATGATAGCGGCAAGATCCTACTTCTGCTATAAATCACTCTAATGGCAATACACCCAGTTATAGAGACTGTGGGCTTCTCTGTATGCGGGTTGTGCTATGCACTTGTTGTTATCCCCTAAAGGCTCCCGTAGGTCGGCTTATAAGGGCGCCAGGACCTAGGGTTACAAGTAGGGTCCTAGCAGGATACGGTTACAGAGTCCTAGACTAATACGTAAACTATTGCATTGTCCTCCAAGGCGTCGACTTCAATATTAGGCGGTGGCCCGTCACCTTCCTTTATCCATGCTAGACCTCCGGATTGTCTATCGGCAACTAGGCCACCCGGTTAGGCCATAGGCCTAACCACCATCTATGGACCACCCGGGCTTGCCGGTATGAGACTATGCCATAGGTATACCTATTTGGTATATCCCCAACAATTTCCCTTATTATTCATGAAGTAAGATTTTCCTTTGCAGATCATCACCAACAGATGCAATGTCGAGTTTCAACGGCTTCTAGATACAAACAAAGATCTTTCTTCGAAGCATAAGGCCTTGCTAGCCGAGCTGAAGAAGAAAGGTAAGATTTTCTCTTTGGAATTTTCATTCTTACTTTGCTTCGTCTTGGCTCTCCAAATTAAGTTGTAACTTGGATTTTGCAGCCAATGTTGAAGCCCAGAATGAGGCACTGAAGAAGGAGCTGGCCAAGCCGAAAGGTACTTTTACTTCGCTTCTTATCCTCTATCATTTTCATTCTTGTTCGGCAGGTAACTGTACCTTGGCTCTGCTGGGTCAGAAAAATTGTTGTAGTGTCTCTTCAAGATAGTGTGCCCCTGCCTGATATGATGCTCCATTTTCTTGAACAAGCAGGACAATACCAGGCCCAACTTAAGGAAAAGGACGAGGAGATCGCTCGGTTCCGTGGCGAGAGTGATAACCTCAAACTGCTCCATAAGACTGAGCTTGAAAAATTAGATCAGGATTTTTCTAACACAAACATCCATCTCACATGCCAATTTGATAAAAGCAAAGAGCTTCTCCAATTATTCGAAGCCAAAGGTGAGTCGCTGAATACCGCTCTTGAGGAATTCCGGAAGAATCAAATAGCTTGGCTGGCCCAGCTGACCCGGATCCGCGGCGTCATAGCCCATAAGTGTCTTTGTTCCGAGTTTACTTCTTATTGCCGAGGTTACTCTTCTCTTTCCATTTTTTAGTTGCTTTTTATTTGTAATTTTAGAGGATTTCCCCTAGTCCAAGGCTCGCTCCGACGTTGCCATCCTCAAGATCCGGGAGAAGCGATCTGAAGCTAGCCCTATCTCGAAAGAAATAACCATTGATGAGTCCTTGGCTAGTCTTGCGACCTGCCTCGGACACATGAAGATCTTTGGGGTGGGGCTCCTTGGCGTTGCCATCCATGCTTTTCATACTCTATGGCCTGGTGAAACTGACCCCAAAGGAGTTGATGTGTTAATCAAGAAACTCTAGGATACCAGCACTCAACTTAGCTTATGGTGAGAATCTGTTGCCTATGCTAGAGTTGATACGGCATTATCCTTTGTGATGTCTTGGTATGAGGGCGTTGATCTGAATGTGCTCAGTCGCCTACACACCAGATCTAGATGGACCAATGATCTGGCTAGCATCGCATAGTGCAAAGCTCATGCCTATAATCTCATTAAGTATGCTCACTGCCATGAATGGAATGAGGGGTCAAGCTTCCTTGAAGCCATCAACGATGAATACATTGAAGGAGACACGGCTGAGGACCAAGAAGATTCGGATTATGTTGAGGAAGCCGAGGATGCCGAGGGAAACCCGGAAGATGACGAAGCCAAAGTCGCCAATGCCGAAGACAATATGCCTCCTCCTCCTCCTGCGGATGACCCGACAGTTGCTGCTCCTTACGTGATAAACTTTAAAATTTATTAGATGCCCCGTATGTCAGGTGCAGATGTACCAAACAATGTGTTATTTTGCTATAGTTTATGTTCTTATGTCGAATTATCTTGGGTGAAGTCCTAGGGTTTCATTTTCTTGTTCTCCCAATTCAATGACTCGGCTCACGTGTACCTTTATTCGGCTTTTGACTTACGAGTCCGAGGTTCAAAAAATTGATCTAACAATACTTGAAACTTTAAGGACTAGCTCAAGACATATTGCAATAACAAAAATAAAGTAAATACATGGGTTAGTCAAAAAACAAACGTCACCTCGATTACATTCCTTTTCCTTAGTCATTTTTCATATGCCTTGCAATTACAAACTTGTTCTCTTGCTTGCCATGAAGCCAATTCTTGTTGGACAGCAGCAAGTCGAAGAGTTAGCTTTTGGTGCCTACATACTACTAACTCGGCTAAGGTGTAAGTAATTTAAGCTAGCCGACATATAAAAAGTAAATACAGAAAAACACAATTATTATCAAGGCAGTCCCCGAGTTTCTGCTCGAGGTGCCGAGATTTCATTGATATGCTCATTGCCGACATACAGACCGACATGAGAGAGTTCGGAATACATACACTTCTTCTAAGTGTAAAATGGACAAAGTAACACTACATTCCATGGCCTCTTTGATTCCTAGCCAGACCTGTCCGCCTTGTTCTTCTCATGTGGTTATGCATCAATGAGGTAATACGCTTCATTGTGCAACGCTTTGCTCACGATGAATGGCCCTTCCCATGGGGGGACAACTCATGCATGCTGGCAGTGCATTGCACCAGCCGAAGTACGAGATCTCCTTCCCGGAAGACTCAGGGGTTCACTTTCTGGCTATGATATTTGCTAATAAATGGCGGATCTGGACGGTGACAATTCTCTCGCTTCTTCCAGCAGATCACCATCATTTTCTCGGGCTTCTTGCACTTCGTCTTCTGTGTATTGGGTGAACCTAGGCGATTCGTGCTCTATGTCGGCTGGTAGTACTGCTTCTGCCCCATATACTCGAAAAAATGGCGTGTAGCCTGTTGATCGATTTGGAGTTGTTCTTAAGCTCCATAATACCACTGGTAGTTCATTTATCCAGCACCACGCTGATCTTTGCAGCGGCTCAATGAGCCATGGTTTTATCCCGAACAGTACTAGTCTGTTGGATCTTTACACTTGTTTGCTCGATGAAAGGTGAGCCACTAATGCGACATCTAGCCGAATCGTCTTATCTCGGCAATATCGGGCAAATGCTCCTTCGACGAAGTTGGTTCCATTATCTGTTATGATACTCTGTGGATATCCGTATCTCAAGATGATATCCTTGAGGAACATCACGGTAGTAACTCCATCACACTTTCTTATTGGCTTTACTTCAATCCACTTTGTAAACTTGTCCACCATGACTAAGATGTGGGTCATGTTTCCCTTGGCCGGCCTAAATGGTCCAACCATATCCAAACACCACACAGCAAATGGCCAAGTGATTGGTATAGTTTTGAGTTTTGAAATTGGAAGATGTGTCTTGGTAGCGTATCTCTGATAGCCATTACATTTCCTTACTAGTTCCTCTGCTTGCTCCAAGGCACTTTGCCAGTAAAACCCATGCCGAAAAGCTTCTACCACTAGAGCCCAGGATGAGGCATGATGCCCACATTCCCCTGATGAATATCTTAGAGGATGTCTAGCCCTTCTTCCGGGTCAACACATTGTTGCAAGACACTTCTCTTGTATAACTCAGCATTAATTATAGTGTATGCCTTTGCTCTCCTCTGCACTTGCCTTGAAAGTATCTCATCACTTGGTAAAGTTCCTTCTTTCAAGAATTAAAATATTGGTTGTTCCCATGTTGGTACAACACGTGTTGGGAAAATTACTTCGTCAACCTCCATAGGATCTACCGACATAACCTCTGACGGATCAAGGTGAACAATCCCCGTGTTCTTCAAGGTAGTCCCCAAATTTACCAAGGCAATCCCCGGGTTTGCCGAGGTATTCACCCAGTCAGTGTCCATTGGGGTAGCTTCTGATCCAGGGTTTGCTGGGATATAGATTGACTCGGATTCTGGTGAAGGGGTAATAGATGGTTTCCTCAGATGCTCCAAAGCAACTCATGGTGGGATGGCTTGCCAAGATGAGCCCATTTTAGATAACACGTTGGCTGCTTCATTGCCAGCTCTCGGCAAATGATGGAATTCGCATCCCTCAAAGTAACCACATATCTTTTGAATGTGAGATCTATACAGAGCCATGTTTGCATCCAGTGCATCCCAACAGCCAGAAAACATGCTGCACCACCAAATCCGAATCTCCAAAACACTCTATCCGACGTATCCTAATTTCTTTTGCCACTTTTAAGTCGTACACGAGCGCCTCACACTCGGCCACATTTTTTGAAGCTCGGAAATGGATCTAAATAACGTATTTCAGTTTGTCCTTCTTGGGCGAGGTAAGGACTACCCCGACCCCTAATCCATCCTTCAACTTTGATCCATCAAAGTGCATCCTCCAGTAACTTGAATCTGGCAAAGGTGGTTCATACTGCATCTTAGCCCAATCTACAAAAAAGCCAGCTATAGCTTGAGACTTGATTGCGTCTCTTCTATCATATTGTGGTGCATAAGAGGCTAACTCAATCGCCCGTTTTGCAATGTGGCCACTTGCATTCTTGTTGCTCATTATCTCAGATACAGGTGCTTCACATGTCACCTTCACGGGGTGTTCTTCAAAATAGTGCTTAAGATTCTTGGCCGCCATATAGACATCCTATGACATCTTTTGATAATGAGGATAATTCTGCTTTGAAGCGGATAATACTTCGCTTAGGTAATACACAGGTCTTTGCACTGACTTACCTTTCTCATCATGCTCCACCACTATCACAACACTTATGACTCGGTTGGTCGCTGCTATATAGAGCAACATTGGCTCTTTAGATAATGGCGAGGCTAACACAAGTGCAGAGGCTAGCATCTTTTTGAGCTCATGAAACGCACTATCTGCTTGCGGTGTCCATACAAATTTATCCGACTTTTTCATCAGCTGGTAGAGAGGCAATGCCATTTCTCCCAGCCGACATACATACCGACTTAATGATCCAGGCAACAAGTGAATTTAAGGACATCATTAAGGTACTTCGGCACCTCCATCCGTTTAATAGTCGAGATCTTAGTTGGGTTAGCTTTGATACCTTGGCTGGACACAAGGAAACCGAGTAATTTCCCGCCAGGACACCAAAGGTGCACTTCTCTAGGTTAAGCCTCATTCGGAACTTCCTGAGGTTCGTGAATGTCTGCCAGATATCATCTAGGAGCGTTTTGCTTTCCTTGGTTTTTATAACACATCATCGACATATACTTGGACATTTTTGCCAATTTGATCGTGTAAACATTTCTGCATGCATCTTTGATACGTTTCCCCTGCATTATGTAAGACAAATGGCATTGTGCTATAGCAATAAGGCCCATACGGGGTGATAAAAGCAGTCTTTATTTGATCATCTGGGTTCAAAGGTATCTGGCGGAAACGACAATAAGCATCTATAAATGATAACAGTTCACACCTAGCGGTCGAATCAATGACTTGATCTATACTCGGCAGTGGGAATGGATCTTTTGGACACGCCTTATTTAGGTTTGTGTAATCTATACACATACGCCACACCACTGCTACATTCAGATCATCCTTCTTCTTTTCCACAAGCACCGAATTAGACAACCAATCTAGATAGAGTACTTCCATGATAAACCCGGCTACAATTTTCTCCTGTCTTCGGCAAAGCGGCGGAGAGGTTGCTTCCCCGGCTTTGTGCCAGGTCTTACATGCAAAGAGTGTCCGGCCAACTCCCTCGGTACACCTTGCAGATTCTATGTGGACCAAGCAAAGATATCTCGATTCTCATGGAGGAAGCTGACGAGCTCGCTTTCTTATTTGTCGCCAAGCCCGACACCAATAGTTATGATGTGCTCTAGGAACTGATCATCAATGGGCACCTTCTTGGTGTCTTTTGTCGCTTGAAACGAGACACTTCCATGCGGGTTACTCAGAGCCGGCATATTCAGTTGTGTAGACTGAGCTAATGCTGCCACCTCTTGGATCCTTCTCTTCTCATATGCTATCACGAGTGACTCAGCCAAGTTTGACCCGGCCGAAGCACATTCCATTGAGCGCATGAAGTCTCCTGTTATGGTGATTACTCCATTTGGCCCTAGCATTTTCATCTTCAAGTAACTGATGCGGTCACTTTCCATAAACTTTGAAAGAGCAGATCTTCCGAGTAACGCATGATAAGCACTGTCCAAGTCCACAACTTCAAACTCCAAATTCTCAATTCGGAAATTGTCCCTTGTGCCGAATAACACGTCGCTTCGGACCTTGCCAATAGGCTCGCATGATATACCCGACACAATGCCATGGAAAGTTGTCTTTGTTGCTTGGAGCATATTCTCTGAGACTCCCAACTTGTGCATTGCATCCTTGTACAAGATATTATACTGCTTCCATTGTCAATCAACACCTTGGAAAACCTCACGTTGATGTTC
The DNA here is from genome assembly GCA_023614405.1 of Avena insularis. Classification (NCBI taxonomy): domain Eukaryota; kingdom Viridiplantae; phylum Streptophyta; class Magnoliopsida; order Poales; family Poaceae; genus Avena; species Avena insularis. The sequence goes on from CM042692.1 coordinate 109,943,552, forward strand.
GGCCCCATGAAAGTTGGGTCAAGCACCAATGCATATGACCCAGGACTCAGCACAAGCCTGGGATGATTCTTGATACTCCATGTGATTTCTTGATCAGACGAAGGCATATACCTCGGCATAGTCGGCATTACCGCATTGACCTCCATATGTCGGTGTTGCACGCTCTTTCTGTAAGTTTCTTCTGTGGTAAAGAAACAGTAAATATGATGGTGTTCCCTGTACTAATTTCTCCTGTCATTGCTGGGGTACCTTTGGTTCTGCTGGTGTTGATTTTCCACCTGATGCACTGCATCCCTTCTGTCGTGATTTTCGTACCTTAGTGGGGGCGATGGTAACATCAGTTGCTGCCCATTTGCTGTAGTGAGATGTTTCTGCCGAGGTGCCTCATGCCTAGGTGCATCATGCCGAGGTGCCTGAGCATTCCCCGAGCTACTTTTCTCTATCTTCCTCATCCACTCACATTATCGAGTCACGTGGTTCGTTGGGTTACTTGGGTTTGGTGTGTCAAACTTGCATGGTTGATCCAACATAGCTTCATATGTATACCTTGGCATGTCCATCCTTTCTTCCCATTGCTTTTTCTTCTTAGCCGTCCAAGGATTTTTCCCATCATTCTTCTGTGTCCACTATTGGCTGCTATTCTCTTGTCGCTGGCTATTCCCAACTCTGAGTTGATCTTGATCCACTGCTGCAACTTGTTGTGAATCATATCTGTAATCTGGCCGTTCATCTCTCCTCTTACCCCGGAAATCATTTTGTCGAGATGCTTCGGCTCCATCTTGGGGATAATACTCTTCATTTGACTCGTTTGACACTAGCCGAAGTTGAGTTGGGTCTCCCAACGCATATGAGTCAGTAATCCATATCATTTCAGCCAATGTAGTTGGCATATCCCTTTGCAGCCTTTGCCACAGCATACTTGTGCAAACCAAGCAATAGCCTGTGACTCGATTACCCCCTCGCATGAGTTACGCATGTTGCACCACCAAGTTAAAAACTCGCGGTCTATCTCATTCGGTCTTTGTTTGCACATTGCTAGCTGTTGTGGCCTATTCGGCCTCTTGTATGTTCTTGTGAAGTTGCTAATAAACATATCTTCAAAATCTATCGAACAGTTTATGCTTCCTACTGGCAGATTATTAAGCTATATCCTCGTTGGTCCTTCCAGCATCTAGGGTACGTATCTCACGACCCATCTCAAATTGCCTATGGCGGTATTCACTATTGCTTCATAGTCAAATAGCCAATCTTATGGTTTGGTACTTCCATCATACGTTTTCGTTCTTCTGGCCAACTAGAAGTTCGGCACAGGTGGTTCTCTCATAATCCGAGGTCCAAAGCATGATGGACCCGGAGGATCTTGTCCCTCTATCATTTCTGACCTATAGATTCAGTCCAACTCCAACTTTGCATCATTTGGCTGCAGGTTACTGTTTCCCAGCCTGGATCCTATGACACGATGGTCCGGCTTGGGGAATCCGGCATCGGCCATGGCCGAATAACCATCATTGTACCTATCTTGACCCAGAAACATGTTGTTGTTGCATAGTTGGGCTGGCACTTTGCTCTTGCCGAGGTATGTATGGTTGCTAGTGCTACCGAGGTGGATTTTGTCCATCTCCTGCCGAGTTACGCTGTTCAGCATTGTTGTGCCCAACGTTTCCCTGAACGGCATTTCCTTGGCCACGGTTACCTCGTCCAGCCTCACCTCGGCTAGCAATATGGTTGTCCTCATCACAATGTATCATTTTTCCTTTCCCTACCCTTGCCGGGTCATATGGGACCATCTACTTATGTTTTCTCCCCGAGGTCACTACCTCTTATCTTCTTCGGCCATCATGGGGGGATAATGCTGCCCCAGCAGATTTTTCCGGAGCACCCACAGTCGAATAAACGACTCGGGAACATCCTTCTCCTGCCAGGTTTGCCTTGAGAAGTTCCACATTATGCTTGTTAGCAACTTTCACCAGGTGGTTAACTCTTTCCTGTTGCATCTCCCGAGATTCTCCGGTCAGACCCGCTAACTCGGATGCTACTACATATGCAGCCCTGAGGTTGTTCACCGTGGTACTATACCTTGGTAGCCCTGCCGACATAAGTGTAGCTGAATGTCCTGGCTTAGGAACATATTCCTTGTCCATTTCACTAATGAGGTTTCTACCTCTAATTTTTACTCCGTCCATGCGGATGGGACTAAGCCTGTTTGCTTTTGCATACTCACACAACGTGATGTTCAACGCCTGCTGAGATGCTGCTAACTTCTTTGCGCCCTCTAGCATTTTCTACCGAATCTGTCCAGCTTGGGTTGTGCGTGAGCCGGATATGCTATAGGTGCTATGGTAGTAGCTAAGCTCTCTATTTCCTACTGTAACACATTTTGTGGCCTCTCTAGTGGAGGTCCCTTAATCCTTGGTACCTTGGGTGTTGACTCTGGATATGCTACCAGGTCTTTGCTTGCTCCTGCATCAGGTGCATTCATCATTACCTCAGCACAGCCGTGCTAAGGGGAGGCTCTCCTCCCTTGACGACATGCTGCGGGTGAATGCAGGACTCGTCGATGCCGACATAGATATTGTGGGCATCAAAGCTGATGAAGAGGTTGTTGCGTGGTGGAGGGCGGTTGCCGAAGCTATGAGCATTATCGCTGATGTAGTCCACCACCCCAAAGCACTGGACGAGCTCGAAGACGATTCGCTCGCTGGTGAGGACGAAGCTTCCTGTCTGAATCTTGACTCCAGCTAGCGCCACTGCTAGCCCCACGGTGGGCACCAACTATCATGGTGGTTCCCTGGCAGATGCCATGTATAGGCTAAAGATGGGGACAAAGTGTGTTAGAGGTATCCAGGGAGGGTTAGTGTGGTGATTCCACACACAGATGTTTGTATTCTCAAGATCCAAAGTGGTTTACACATGCTCCTCGAGCTGTTCGTGGGAGGAAGAGGATGAAGTTCTCTACTACCCACCCCTCTCTAGGGTTCTTCCCTTAGTAAAAATGATCGCCCCCCTCTATGGAGATCCTGGTGCTCCTTATATAGGGGAGGCTAGGTTACAGTTAGGGCATATGTGGAGAGCGTATTTCGTAGAATATGCTCCTCCCAAAATAGCAAAGAGGCGCACTCCTTTTTCCTTTTGTAAGCCAACCAGAGCTCATGGCGTAAGCCTCTCTAAACCCCTGGTGTAAGCCTCTACGACGCCATGTCACCCGACCAAGAGTGGTCTGGCAACGTCACCCTTGTCGGCCAGGACCGCCAGTCCTTGCCTCTGTCTTCTGCTCTCACTCTATAGCGGAGAGAGAAAAGCACTAACCATGGAAGATACCTTCCTTATCTTGTAAGCCAAGTTATAACCCGGCTGATGCCTGGCTAACTCGGCCCTGGTGGTACCTGCAAAGAAATAACTTGAGGGTGCCGACATATGCTTATTGTCGGTTGAGGTTACGTTGGGTGAATATCACCTAGGCCGGGTTATCCGTAACTCGGCCGGCCTTGGGGTACGTCGGCCAGCATCTGCTTTGACCTTGTTGTATATCGGTAGTCCTTGCCTTTATACTCTGGCTTGACCCTACCTAGGGTCATCCGCCCAGCATCAAGCTTATTAAGAAAGAGAATAGGATTACTTTAACGCAATATCATTATGTTGAGAAGGTCTTAAGACAATTTGGCTTTATTGATGGCAATACTTCTCCAACACCTTAAGGTCCCAGTTTGACATTGCGAAAGAATGTCAAGGAACCAACAGATCAATTGAAATATTCACAAATTGTTGGTTCTCTCATGTACTTAGCAAGCGCTAGAAGACTCGATATCTCTTTTGATGTGAGAAAGTTGAGTAGGTTCATGTCTAGCCCGGGTATTAATCATTGGCATGCACTTGGGATTCACTATTCAAGGCATCCAGCTATGCTTGAACGATATAGTGATTCGAACTAGATCTCTGACGTTGATGAACTCTATGCCATGAGAGGGTATGTGTTTACCCTTGGAGGTGGCACGGTGTCATGGACGTCTCGTAGATAGACCATATTGACAAGGTCAACTATGGAAGCAGAACTTAATGATTTAGACACAACCACTATTGAGTCAGAATGGTTGTGTGAGCTCTTGATGGACTTGCTTGTGGTTGAGAAACCTGTCTCGGTAATCCTTTTGAATTCTGACAACCAAACAGTTATTGTCAAAGTGAATAATTCTAAGGATAACACAAATCCATGAAGACACATAAAGAGATGTTTGAAATATGTTAGGAAATTGAGAAACTCCGGAGTAATAACTATTACATTTATTCAAACAGATAAAAACCTGGCAGATCCCTTTACAAAGGGACTGTCACGAATTATGGTAGAAAATGCATCGAGGGAGATGGGGTTGAGACCCATGGATGCCACACCATAGTGGTAACCCAACCTATGTGATCATAGATCTCGTGAATTAGGGTCTGGGAAGAACAAGCTAGTGGTTTGATTGAGGAGAGTATTTTATAACCCTCTCTATGTGAAGATGCATAACTCTCAAAATCTATCAGGCAGGTTGGCAACATGCCTTAATGTGTTTCTATTGGCTTTAACTAGCAAAGATGCCATCCTACAGGGCATACCTATACGAGCTCGACTGTAAATGTCGTGGTCTATGAGACTTGGGTGGCCTCTAGTAAACTCATGAAGAGACCAAGGAGTATTATGCATATGGTCCAACCCGTGCGGTAGGCTACTGGAAGCCATGTACTAGCTATGATTTTGGGTGAAATTTATTGGCACCAAACTTGCAATTCAATGTACGTCCATTGTTCAAGTTGCTAATAGACAAAGCTCAAGATTCTAGGCAGAAGTTTAACTTAATAGTCTGTGCTGACACACTTGTATACAAACAAGTAGCCAAGATTGTCAAATCTTCAAATGGGCATTTGACATATGGTGGGGGATTGTTAGAAATATCGGCTAAATTCATTGGACCATGTGATATTTCATATTTTCTCTAAATCTCAAAGCCCATGTGTGTGGAAGCCCACAAGTGATTTAGCTAAGTTGGTGGCAGCTCACATGTGTGTGTGGCAAGAGTAGTGGGAGCAAAAGTTTAGTCCCACATGGAAAGTTGAAGGAGAGTTTCACCACCTTATAAGGTGGAGTGTCTCGCCACTTTGTAAGTGAGTGATAAGAGAAGTGCTACATGCACGCTCCTCCTCCTTCTCCTCCGACGCCGCTTGCTCGCCCGCTCGTCTCGTGACGATGCGCGCGCGCACTATGGGTTGTGGGAATCTCGCCGAGCCGAGCTTTATTATTGTTGCTTGCGAAAACTGATGCTTCTTTGACACATGTGTCAACATTTAGTGGATTCGGGTCGCTCCCAGATCATGGGCTATCTGTAACCGACCCAAACGTGCACGATGTGTATTTGGTCCATTTTGTGTCTTGTGTGGGATTTCCCGAGATGCTCTATATAAGTGCCTATGTGTCCGCCTCCACACAACACCAAACCAGTCTAGTGTTTTTCCTCCTCTCTTCTTGCCCTGCCATAGTAGACTACCGCATCTCGCTTGTCGGCGTGCACCCGCGAACGGGAGAGCAGGTCTCCAGAACCACTCGCCTTCGCGATCCTGTACGGTGAAAGGAATATGCCCAAGAGGCAATAATAAAGTGCTATATTCCATGTTTATGATAAATGTTTATTTCTAATGCTATAATTGTTTTAACTAGAAATGTTAATACATGTGTGCTTAATAAACAAATAAAAGGTTCCTAGTGATGCCTCTCTGTAACATCCCAAAACTTTAATCCACGCTTATCAAGAACCAAATCATCAAAAGTAGGGTCAACAAAAACTTTTCCAATTCAAAGTATGAAAGCATTCATGTGTATGTGCATTTAATTTAGGAATTGATTTGAATTGCCATGGTTCTGTGATCCATTGCTTGTAAAATGATTCTTAGGTGAAATAAACATCATCTAAATCGTTCCCAAACTTTTACCAAATAAAAACAACTCAAAATGAATAATTGAAGTGAATGGTCATTTTGGCCAAATTAACTAGCATGCCTACTTTGGCCTTTCCTAGTACTCAAAACCTAACAGAAACAAATGTGGATCTTTACACCCCTTGCTAGTACACATAATGAGGTACCACGGCCCACTTTGTGATCTGCTAAAAACATTCAAATACTAATTTTAAATGACAGATTAAAATTGAATCTATTTCATATGGGAAGATCCCACTATTTCAAAAGCATCTCAAACAAGCTCAATTTTGAAAACCCAAGCACCCACAGAGTCTCAAGCTTAGTACTAGCACACCCACCAAAAATCTTTTCAAAATTCAAAAGTAAAGTTCATGCGGCCATTTTATCAAACACTTGGCAGGCAGAATTCAAACAAAACCAAATTCACTATTTTGAATAGTGTTCTGGCCAAACTTGTCTCCTGTTTGACCCTCTTTTGCTCCCGTTGTCTCCTAATGATCTAACCAGGACCTAACTACCCCATCCCCTACCCCCTAGCACAATGGCCATGCCAAGTTGAGCCCCACCTCGCCGGCCGACCATGCCATCACCCCAGGAGAGCGCCTTCCCCCTCGCGCCATGTCTAGGAGATAGCCAGCACTTCACCGCCGCCCACTGTCCCCTCCCCGAGCCAGGCCAAGCAGGGGACCACCGCCAAACCCCCGCGCCTAGTGACACCGCGCCATGCCGAGCACGCGCCAGAGCGCCGCGCCTGACATGCGTGCACAACCCGTCGCTCGACCGTAGCCCGTGTCCACCGTGTCGCCACGACCCAGAGAGCACGCCAGACACCCCCATTCACCGTCCAACGCCTCACAGCCACCGCTTCGCCGGCCGCGCCGCCGCCTGCCCGCTTAGCTTCGCCCAACCGCTTACCACCGCCCCTAAGCCTGCATTAAAGTTCTAGAGCACCACCAGGAGACCGCAAGTCGATCCCCACCCTCAGCCATGCCGCTAGTTGCCCGTAGCTATGTCGCCATCGTCGCCTGCCCATCCCTCTCGGTCTTGCGGTCGAGCCTATAAAAGGAGGGCACCCCCAGCCATTTGCAGCACACCACTCCACTATCCTCACCTCATTGATCGTCCCACACCTCTAGCCGGAGCAAGGGGAGCAGCAGCTCGCCGAAATTGTACCGGAGCAGGCCTCCTCTGGAGGAGAAGGGCGCCACTTATTGCGACCACCCCCGGAGCTGCCTCGACCGTCCCTGAGCTCGCCGTCGACCACCAGACCGTTTGCCCGCCTCGCTATCGTTGCTGGAGCCCTGGTACGCCCCCTATGCACCCCCACCGAGCCTCTAGGGTTAGAACTCGCCGGCGACAGGTCCGTCGTCGACGACGTTCCCCAGCCGTCGATCCCCACTCTAATCCAACACCCATCGGCGTCTGCATGCCAAGCGTTATGAGCCATGACGGTGGACCCACACAATCGTGAGCCTCAGCTGGAGTGAAACCGGCCGCCTGCATGTCCCAGTCGGTGGGATTGAATTAGGATTTTCCTTTTTAGTTTAAACTTAGTTCTGTCCCCTAGTTTGAAAATCAATTCAGAGAGATTTACAAATCTAAATTAAGTGATTCCAATTTTTTTGGAAAGCTACTGAAAAGATCTACCAAAGCCCGTTGGATTTAATTCAATTAGAGTTATAGATCTCTCCTAGTGAAAATAACAAAACAGAAGCATTTGCACCTTGCAACATTTTTATAAAATCAACCAAGTGATCTTTTGAGTTGATTCCAACTCTCAAAAATCACATTTCACCATACCTATCTGAATATGTGATAGTATTAAGGTTTACATGCAGTGACTTTGGACTAGTACCAAATTAATGCTATATAGGCATTTCTGGTCACTTTAAATCATTAAGTAATGAACTTAAACCAAAGTAATTATGATCCAACCCTTAAATCACATTCCCACATGTTAGGATATGTGGTGATGACATGTGTCCACATGATCCCATATTTAAGTGGTGAATATTAAATCTTAGTTAAATTCTCAATGAGTAGAAATTACTTTTCTAAAATAAAAAGGATGAAACTATTGAATTAAACTTGTGATGCTTGTGATGATAATAGAACACCAAATGTGTGTTTTAGAATGCTAATTAGACTAGTTAAGTATTTTTTGGTGATTGTGTACTTCGTATGTATTTATAGACGATAGTACCGACCAAGTCTACGAGGAGGAGGACTTCTACCAAGAAGAAGACGAAGAAAACTTCAACCACTGTACCCACCAAGGCAAGCTACTATTGGCAAGCTACTATAGGCAAGCTACTGTTGGCAAGCTACTATTGGCAAGCTAACACTTGCAAGTTAATGCTTAGCAAGCTAGGATTAAACTAGATGGTTTAGCAAAGATGCTTTAGGCATGCTTTGATTATACCACTTTGACTATTAGTTACCCCAAGTATTATTTTTAATCTTTACTTCCTTTACTTTACCCAAAGCTCTTTACTTGTTTTGAAGGTAGCATAAAGAGTATAAAACTTGACCTATTTAGAACCCTTTAGATGTCATTCTATGGCATGAGATTGAACCCATCATTTTTAACTTAGTTAACACTCTTAACTTAGTGGTTTAGAGTAGATAAAAACTCGAGTCACTTTAGATGGGAACAATTGGTGAAAATGAATTATGAAAACCTTGGAATGATGAGTCATTCTATTGAGATGTTTTGACATGTGTTGAGAAGCACAAATGGTTTATGATGATGAAAATGTTGAGGCATGAGCCTTAACCCTTTGATAAAACTGATGGTTGGATTCGAATGTGATACCATTCCAAATTTACCGTACAACCACACTACCTAAATTGGGTAAGGCTTAGCTGGAAATTTATATGCATTAGTATTAGTTCCCTCGAGGGAGCGGTTTGAGCTGAGGCTACCTCTCAATGTTGTCCACCTATGAAGTGCCCAAGATGACTGATGGTCATGGTTGGGAGGCCATACTCATAGGAGAGGTGCTTATACTAGGGTGTGTAAAGGGAAGGTTATGTTTGATTATCTGCATATTAAGTATGATGATTCGGGGTTATCCCTGACAGAGGTATCGAATCTTGTGGTGAAAGTGTACCACCTCTACAGAGTGTCAAACTATTCGAATAGCCGCGTCTGCGGTTATGGACAGTTGGAATGGCCATACTATTTCGTTGTCAGATGTTTTCAAAACAATTTATGAAATGAATGATGAATCTTGACTTAACCACAACAGGGTTGTGTTTATGACAATAGCTTCCCCACTTAAGTGATTCTAGAACTTTATTTTATCTTTCTTTGTTTCAGAACTCAGCTTAGGTTTCAAACTGAACTTTATGGTTAAACTTAGATTTAGCACTTTCACTTAGAATTATACTACTTGTTAGTGGTAGTTTGCGAGTACTTAAAGAGTACTCATGGCTTTTGTCCCTGGCTATTCTCATGGCTAGACTATGAAGGAGACTATCAAGATGATGGCCAGCAGGACGGCTATGATAACTAGGATTATATGCCTTCGTCAGCATTGCCTGTGCCCCTGAAGATGGACCCCACCGCTACGCTTATCTTTTATTTTCCGCTGCTTGTTGTATTAAGACTGGATCATGAGATCCTTATTTGTGTAAGACCTTATGTATGGTTTGTAATGGATGATGTACTGTGATATCCAATCCGTTATGTCTCGCAAAAATGGTAATCCTGGGATTGCGAGGTATGGCATAACAGGCATCTGGGCTTAAAAATCCGGGTGTTGACAAGTTGGTATCAGAGCCATCCTGACCATAGGAGACCCTAGTTAGAATGGACATCCGAACAAAAACTTAATTTCCAAACCAAAGTGGGTATTTATGAAAAACTATTTCCTCTCTTATGCTTGGGAATTCATTCTTTCTCAAAAATTCATGTTCCTCAAAATTCTTACACTACTACTTAAAATTTGACACACTTGATCACTTCAGTAATTTCCTCATCCTAAATTCTTGTAGATGGAGACTCAGTTCAGCAAGTTTTACCAGTTGGGAAACGGAGGTCAACTGATCTTCGAGAGGGATCTGGATTCACTGTCGGAGTTACTGGGACGCCCACATCCAGAGTTTCTTGGAGCTCAACTTCCAAGACCCCCAGGAGGAGACCTGCAGTGGCTAGTCACCGCTGATCTTAGAGGAAGCATCGAAGCACCAACTTCTAGGAGAATTCAGTTCTCTGTGAGAGAGAACAACTGGCTGGATGGAGTAGCCAGGGCAATGCATGAAGCTCTTGCACGTCTATGTGCCCTTAGCATCAACCAAATCCAGGGAACCCGTTTTGCTCACTGTGCAAGACGTGACTTCATGGGAATGCTGATGGAAATGCCAAGTCACCCAGAGTTGAAGCGTCAAGTGGAGAATCTTGACTTCTTGCTGCATGACACACAGCAGGAACTATAGCATGCCAGGGAGTTAGCCAACCAGAACCGTGCCATTGCTGACCAGAAGGCCCAGTTCGCACTGCTCGTCCAAGATCGATAGTCTCTTTGCCGTCATCGTGCAAAGAAGGATTGCACCATCGCCCGTCTTTGAAGAAGGTGGCTGACCTCGAGAAGACCGTCAAGGAGCAGGAAGCTCAGCTTGCCGCCAAGGAAGAAGAAGATGAGGGTGAAGACATCCAGGGAGACATGGATTCTTACCTCAGCAACAATGATGACCTTCTAGAGGAGGATGCTGTGGACTTCTACACTGATGATGAGGACTCCGACTTCATCGATGATGAGTAGATGCACTAGAGCATTGTCGTAGCATGAGATGTATCGGTCCCACTATATCGTAGCTTACAAAATGGTTCTTCAAACAATCTATTTTCTTTTGATTGTTGTGGTGTGTGTTGTATCGTGTGCTTGTTTGCATGAATCAAATGGAATTAGTTGAAAAACCTGAGTCCAACTCAAAGTTTTAGAGTTGAAACCAAAACCATGAACCTTAGAATTTCCCTCTTACCCCTATCTCTATCTCCATCTTTAGATGACTCGTGGAAACCAAGGAGGGAGCAGCTCGTCGCAAGACCCAATGCTGCAGATCTTGCAGAATCTCAGCACAGACCGTGAAGAAAGCATGGCAGAGCGCCAAGCCAACTTATCAACACTGCAGCAGATCGCCCAGATGGCTCTCAACAACCAAGGGCATTGAAATCAGGATCATCAAGGATCCAAGCTGAAAAACTTCCAGAATACAAATCCCCCAATCTTTAGCACGTCAGAAAACCCACTAGATGATGATGACTGGTTGCAGATGATGGAGAATAACTTGGAGGTAGCCATAGTTGATGACAACGAGAAAGTTCTCTTCGCCACCCACTATCTGGCGGGAGATGCAAGAGCATGGTGGAACAGTATCCGCCTGATGAACCATGGTCAAGTTATGACATGGGAAGCATTCAAAGTCAAGGTCAACTGCATCCATGTGCCGCAGGGTCTAGTCACCCGAATAAGGGATGAGTTCCGAGAATTAAAGCAAGGAAGAATTACTGTGGTGGAGTACCGTGACAGATTCTTGTCACTTGCTAGATATGCACCTGACGAGATCAACACGAAGGCAAAGAAGAAGGAGAGATTCTTGAACGGACTGCATGATGAAATGCAGACTGTCCTCGTCAACATCCGTTTCCAGGATCTCGAAGAGCTAGTCGACTCTGCCATTCAGATGGAAGGGAAGATTAACCAGGCAAACGACAACCACAAGCGTCGTATGATGCAGCAATCTGGATCCAGCAGTCACTAGAAGTACTGTCCCAAACCCTCACCAGGATATGTACCAAGGAAAAACCGACCCCCAACGTCTCGCCCAAGCTACCCCAACCGTAGTGGAGGCAATGTGAAGTCCGGAGGAAACAACAACCACTCCGGCAATGCCAACAACTTCAATTGTGCACCTCCCAAGAACAACAACAACAAGAACAGCAACAACAACACTGCACCTAGAACTGGTAGCAATGCTGTGCCTGTCGCAGTCAAGGACAAGTCCCAGATCACTTGTTTCGAGTGTGGAGTGAAGGATCACTATTCTAATGAGTGTCCCAAGAAGACTGCCGCCAATGCCACTGTGAATGCCCCAGCTCAACAGGAGCGTCGTGTTCAACCAGGAAGAAGATTTTCCCCAGGGAATCCTCACAACCGCAATGGCCGTCTCTTCCACATGAATGCAGAAGAAGCCCAGGAAGCGCCAGACGTAATGCTGGGTATGTTTTCTGTCAACTCATTTTTAGCAAGAGTATTGTTTGATTCGGGAGCATCACATTCATTTATAATCGAAGAATTTGCATGAACTAGTAAGATTCACCCAACCAACCTGAAGCATGTCATGATAGTTCAAATCCCCGGTTCAACAACAAAAGCTAGAAAAATTTGCAAACTATGCCTATTAGAATACATGGGATATATTTTTATGCCAACCTAATTATACTTGGAACCAAAGGATTGGAAGTAGTACTAGGTATGGACTGGATGTCAAGGCATAAAGGACTGATAGACTGTGCTAAGAAAGCCATCACCATGACCAGTAGTTCTGGGGTAACAGTAGAGCATATCTCTGAAACCTTACCCCGTCAATTCAAGTGCAACAAGAGTCTAGTCCTACCCACCATAGACCAAGTCAGAGTAGTCTGTGAATACCCCGACGTATTCCCAGATGAATTGCCAGGTATGCCCCCGGATAGGGATATTGAGTTCATTATTGAACTAATCCCCGGAACCGGACCCATAGCCTAGAGACCCTATAGCATGAACCCCTCAGAGTTAGTGGAACTGAAGAAGCAGTTGGATGCCATGTTAGAGAAAGGCTTGATTCAACCAAGTGCTTCGCCATGGAGATCACCAGTGTTATTCGTCGACAAGAAAGATGGAGGCAATCGTTTGTGCACACATTACAGAAAGTTGAATGACGTCACCATCAAGAACAAGTACCCCTTGCCAAATATAGAGGATCTATCTGATCAGTTGACTGGAGCTCAGGTATTCTCAAAGATTGATCTTAGGACTAGTTATCACCAACTTAAGATTCGTGCAACGGATATTATGAAGACCGCCTTTACTACTCGCTATGGTTTATACGAGTATACGGTTATGTCTTTTGGATTAACCAATGCCCCTGCTTATTTCATGAATCTCATGAATAAGATCTTTATGAATTTCCTAGATAAGTTTGTATTTGTGATTATCAACGACATCCTTATCTACTCCAAGTCAGAAGAAGAGCATGAGCAACATCTGAGAATCATCCTAGAAACCCTGAGAGAGCATCAGTTATATGCCAAGTTCAGCAAGTGTGAGTTTTTGGCTGAAAGAAGTAGGATTCCTAGGACATATTGTGTCTGCCGAAGGAATCTCTGTTGATCCCGCCAAGATCAAAGATGTCGAAGAATGGGAAGCTCCAACCACTCAAACCAAAGTCCGTGCATTTCTCGGATTAGCGGGTGATACATTGCAAATGTATCTATAATTTTTGATGTTCCATGCTTGGTTTTATCCACTTTCTTGTGTTTTTTTCCAACTTTGGAGTACTTTTCATGTGATTTCTTGGACTAACCTATTAACAAGAGCCATAGTGCCAGCTGCCTGTTTTCTGCTATTTTTGGTTCCAGGAAAGTCAGAAAATGAATATTCTCGGAATTGGACGGCACAAAAGCCAAAGTGCCTATTTTTCTGGAAGGGATCAAGTGCCAGAATACGAGACGGAGAAGGGCCAGGGAGCCACCACACCACCTGGCCGCGCGGCCAGGCCTGGCCCGCGCCAGGGGGTGGTGTGGCCGCTCCCGGCACCCCCCCGGCCTCTCCATCCGCCTATAAGTTGCCCTCGGGATGAAAACCCTAAGTACCCGATCAAAAATCCTTGAAAGAGTCTGTAGCCACCGTCATCTCCATCCCTAGATCGGGAGGGATCTGAAGCTCTTCCCGGCACCCGGAGAGGGAATTCACCACCGAGGCCTTCTTCATCACCATGCAAGCCTCCGGTGTGATGCGTGAGTAGTTCATCCTTGGACTACGGATCCATGTAGTAGCTAGATGGCTGGTTTCTCCTCCTTTGTGCTTTCATGTTTAGATCTTGTGAGCTCCGTTCATGATCAAGATCATCTTTTGTAATCCATACATGTTGTGTTTGCGGGGATCCGATGGATATTGAGATGCTATTTCAGATTGATTATTGATTCTATCATATCTTTGTTATTTGTGATCTTGCATGCTTTCCGTTGTTAGTAGCTATCTTGGCCAAGTAGATGCTAGCAACTCCAAGAGTTAGTATTTATGCTCGATAGTGGGTTCATGCCTCTGGTAATCTGGGGAAGTGACAGAAATCTCTAAGGTACTAGATGTGCTGTTGCTACTAGGGAGAAAACAACAATCCTTTGTTCATAGAACAATCGTATTGTTTACCTTACACGCAGTTCGTAAAGCAATAATCTGTTGCTTGCAACTTAATACTGGAGGGGGTTCGGATGATAACCTAAAGGTGGATTATTAGTCATATATGCACTTGGATGGTGGTCTATGTATTATGTTGTATTGCCCAATCAAGTCTCAAAGGATTCAAGATGATTAGTATATGCATGTATTGCTTTCTCGGTGTTTGTCAATCGCCCCGCTATAATTTGTTCACCCAGCATGTTATCTATCTAAGGAGAGCCACCTCTAGTGAACTATGGATCCCGGTCCTTGTCTTTTATATTCAATCTACAATCTTTTACTGCTTTGTGTTTACTTTCTAAAAACTTTTACTTCTTTCCATTCGATACGTTGAATCCTTTGTTTTCCACAAAACATGGTGAGATTGACAACCTCATCGCAAGTTGGGGACAAAGTTCTGTGGGTATGTTGTGCAGGTCTCCACGTTGCTACTAGCACCGGTAGTGCGCCCTGCCAAAGCTCAGCTAGTAACACCTTTGGGGTGTTTCCTTGCTCCTACTAGTTCAATTAAACCTTGGTTTCATAACTGAGGGAAAACTTGCTGATGTGCTCATCATACCTTCCTCTTGGGGTTCCCAACAAGCTCTACATCGATCGTCGAGCGCATCAAGACGTTTTCTGGCACCATTGCCGGGGAGTCAAGGACATCTTCACAAGGGGAGTCCCTCATAACAAATCTCTTTACTTTGTTGTTTTTGTTTTGCTTAGTTTCTTTTTGCTTTGTTTGCATGTTTCTTTATCAAAAAATAGTTCTACTAGTTTGCTTTCTTATTTCAAAAAACACAAAAAAATTAGTTGCTATTATAGTTGTTGGTCTATTATTGCCTTGCTTTGTCATGATT
Source organism: Avena insularis (assembly GCA_023614405.1). Classification (NCBI taxonomy): domain Eukaryota; kingdom Viridiplantae; phylum Streptophyta; class Magnoliopsida; order Poales; family Poaceae; genus Avena; species Avena insularis. The sequence goes on from CM042692.1 coordinate 109,958,787, forward strand.
TCTATCAATGGTTTGTTTCTTTGAAACTAAATCTTATTGGCAAGGTGGGTTCACGGAAGAACAAAAATATTATTATAAGGAACACCGCTTGTCACAAAAAGGAAAACACTTATGGGAACAAATTGATAAATTGAATACCATTGCTAGAAACGTGTGCTCTACTTACAATGTTACTTATTGCTTTGATAAATCTTGTTGCTGTAGGAGGCATAAACACCTCCCTTTTCAATGTGAATATAATGATAATGTTACCATATCTTCTTATGTTAAAGGGAATTATGACTTTTATGATGTGGAACAAATTGAAGAATTTATTGCTTGGAAGGGTGCATTTGAACTTGCTAGTTTGCTTGAAAATATTGATGATTCACCTTATAAATATGAGGTTTATGATATACTTAAATTTTGCTTTGATAATTACAAGGTAGAAAATGGCTATATTCTTGAATATCTTATTAGATGCTCTCCACCAATGGAAGAGACTAATGCCCTGCAGGAGCCTATGGAAGAAGAAATTGCTAAAACTGGAAGCTCATTGTATGAAAAAGAGGAGGAGAGTGATGATCAAGAGGAGAAAGAATGGATCTACCCATACCTACATTCTAATGAGAGTAACTCTTTACCCCTTACATTATTTGATTGTCCCCCATGCTTACCAAAGGAGGACGAGTGTCATGTTCTTGAGGATTCTTTTGAAAATGTTTATAATAAAGCTCTAATGTTTGTATATCATGAAAAGCATGCTTTATGTGATAGTTATATTGTTGAGTTTATTCATGAGGCTACGGAAAATTATTATGAGAGAGGAAAATATGGTTGTAGAAGTTTTCATGGTACTAGAACACCTCTCGATTTGTTGAAAGTTTTGAAGTTACTCTCGTTTTATCTTCCTATGCTTGTCACTTTGTTCTTTGTGAACTTATTTGCGTATAAGATTCCTATGCATAGGAAGTGGGTTCGACTTAAATGTTTTTTGAATTTGCTTCTTGATGCTCTCTTTTACTTCAATTCATATTTCCTATGTGAGCATCTTCTCAAACTATCATGCCTAACTTAAAGGCGTTAAAGAAAAGTACTTATTGGGAGATAACCCAAAAGTTTTAGATGATCATTGGAAGTTATTACCTCTGTAATAACCTCTCCTTATCCTTTTTATTTTCTTTTTGTGCCAAGAGTAACCTCTAATGAAAGAGAAGTAATGATTGGGAAAGTTGCTGTCCCAAAACAGATTTTTGTGCTTCACCATAAAAATTCGTGACAGAGCTCTGTATGTCGAATTGAGCTATAATGTTTTGTGCCTCTTCCCCAGGTTGTTATCTAACTTTCGTTAGTTCAACACTTTTTTTATTTGAGCAACAGAAGGTCTTCAAAAAAATTCGTCTTTACTTGCTGGTCTGTTTTGACAGATTTCTGCCATTTTCTGCATTTGCTTCTTGTGGGTTCCTTTTTGAGTTCTTTTGGGGAATTGAGATTTTTGAAGGAAGTGCTACAGTAGCTAGTGTTCTAATGGAAGTTTATTTGGTGTTAGTACTGAACCTTAAGACTTATTTATCTTGAGTTGCACTAATGTTGCTAATAAAGATTGTGTGAAGTTTTGTATGAAGGAAAATTTTCAGGTGTATGGAAGGAATGAGTAATGAGATGAAGGTGGACTAAAGCTCAAGCTTGGGGATGCCACGCGTGTCACCCCAAGAAATATCCAAAAAGTACAAGCGTCAAAGCTTGGGGATGCCCAAGGCATCACCTTCTTCATCAATAAAAATCTCAGGTTTCTTCCAAACGCTTCATTTTTATTGTTTCATGCACAATTGTGTTTTCTTGGAGCGTCTTCCTTTTCGTTTTTGTTTTGGTTTTTAGTTTGCTTGGTTTGCTTAGTTTTATGAATAAGTTGGTTGGACCCCCTCTTTCATACATTGGTTTGCAAATGGTTTGGTTTGGTTTGGAAAAGATTAGGAAAGTTCATGCTTATGTGGTAAAAAGAGCTTGTTTTTGACTATGGCCTATGCTTTGTCATGCCATGCTTGATATTGTTTTGGCTTTATGCTTAGTATTCTTTGCTGTAGCATGACTTGTTATAAACAATTGATATTGCTTAATGTGCCTTGGATGAATCATGTGTTGTTTTAGCATATTAAAGCATAGTATAGTGGTATTCTCCTTTGATGCTTTATTTGGGTTGACTTGGCACATGCTCACACCATGTTATGACTGTCACAAGCCACCATAGCCTTTATTATCCTTTAGTTTTCAACTTGTAGTATCACTTTATGCTTTGATCAATGATGTTTTGTCGCTCTGCATGATTATGGCCATTATTGCTCTCTCGATTGTCGCTCCCTTACTATTGCTAGCCTCCACTCCCACTGAGTGTTTTACTCATGTTTCCAACTCCCTTAAACCAAATATTACCCAAGTGTCCACCATACCTACCTATTAGCATCACTTGCTACTTCCGTACATATTCAATATGCCTTGTTTTCTTCCGAATAAAATGTTTGCTTGTTATGAGAAAATTAGTTAGTAAAGCTCTCACGAACTTGATGGCACACTTTATTTCCTGCACTTAATAAACCTGAACCATTGTGAACTCTCCATGAAAGTTATATGCTTGCTAATTATAGGCTAGGGAATAGCAGAACCGTGATGTCATGGGGAACGCTTTCAACACTTGTAAATATATATCCAGTTGATACCTTGCTCTTTTGTTTGCGGATGTCGTCGGTGTGAAATAAAAGGGGAGCTTGAAAGTCCATGGAGTTATGTATGTGTGTTAGAGAAACGCCTGAGCCACTGGTCTAATCCATGCTGACATGGTGGAAACCTGCAGTGTAACCATAATGATATCTATGAAGCATTCTTCTTATAAAAAAAAGAGAGATAACTATTGAGAAAAAGAAAAAAAGGAGATTTATGAAAGAGGAAAGAGAGAAAAAAGCACCATTTTCCCATGGTAAATAAGAAGATTGCTGAGATACTCATTGTCTGCTTGCCTTGTCATTTTGATATGGGGATTCTTCCGTATCATCGGGCAAGGGGTACCCCGTTGGCGGTTCTCTATGATACGCACATACTTACGATGACAAGAACTTACCGGTAACTAAAGTTGAGTAGCATGAGGAGCGGCCCTCGTAACTAAAGTCTGTCAAGCATATAACTCAGATTGGACCTCACTTTCACCTAAACCACATTAAAGATGCTTATGACAGGGGCAATGAGAGCTCAAAGCTAATGAGTACCATACTTTCAACATTTGGAAGCCTTTCAAACTTTCAAAACCTGTTCATTTCCTTGTTGAGTCTCCACACATTCTATGAGAACTTTCTTGAGAGCATAGCGGACATTCTGAGTTCTATATGCATTTTCCCAAGACTTGTTGATTGGTGCATACCTTGATATTGCTTGTTTTAAACTATTTGTATCTAGTCACTCTTGTAAACTATGAAGGTAGTCCTATGCATTTTTGTTTGCTACCCTATGAGGGACAAGCTGAATGCCACTATGTTATTTTTCTTTATGTGAAACAAACAAACATCTTGCAAAGCATTATTATTCAATAATCTTTTGTTTGTGCCTTTTCATGTTGCATCATAGTTTCTTTGTCTTATTGTTAGAACATTGTCTTTCATGTTATGATTGAAGTACTATGATCCTAGCTTTGAATGTTTTATAAATACTTTGATCAAGTCTTTGATGGTGCATGTCACCTCAAAAATTATTCTTTATTTTTATCACTTACCTACTCGAGGACGAGCAGGAGTTAAGCTTGGGGATGTTGATACATTGCAAATGTATCTATAATTTTTGATGATCCATGCTTGGTTTTATCCACTTTCTTATGTTTTGTCCACACTTTGGAGTACTTTTCATATGATTTCTTGGACTAACCTATTAACAAGAGCCACAGTGCGTTTGCTTTTCTGTTGTTTTTGGTTCAGAAAGTCGAAATGAATATTCTCGGAATTGGACGGGACAAAAGCCAAAGTGCCTATTTTTCCAGAAGACTCCAGGAGCCAGAATACGAGACGGAGGAGGGCCAGGGGCTGGCCACACCCTCTCAGGCGCGGGCTGGGCTTGGCCGCACCAGGGCATGGTGTGGTGGCCCTAGGCACCGCCTCGGTCTCCCTCTTCGCCTATAAGAAGCCTTCTGACCTAAAAACTCTGGGGGTTCGATGTTTTTCCAGAAGAAGTTCCGCAACGCCGCCACCACCGAAGGGGAGATTCAAGGGACAGAAAGTCTCTGTTCCGGCACCCTGCCGGGACAGGGAAGTGCCCCCGGAGCCATCTGCATCGATCTCCACCATCATCTCTATCGACCATCCATGTTTCCCCCATCTATGAGTGAGTAATCCCCCGCTGTAGGCTATGGGGATGGTAGGGATTGGATGAGATCGTTCATGTAATGGTATCCGATTGTCAGGGCATGGTGCCTAGTATCTTTTATTAGTGCTTTATGACTTTGTTGCGACTTGTTATGCTTAATGCTTGTCACTAGGGCCCGAGTGCCATGATTTCAGATCTGAACATGTTATTGATTCATTATGATAGTATTGTTTTTGGTCTTATCTACAAGTTGGATACACACGTTCTTGTCCGGAACCTATGGCCCCGAAGTGATAGAAATCGGGATAACCGGAAGGGGATGGCTTTGATGTGAGGATCACATGTGCTCACGGAGTGTTAATGCTTTTCTCCGGTGCTCTATTAAAAGGAGCACCTTAATTTCTGGTAGTTCCCTAGAGGCCCCGCTGCAAATGGGCTGGCAGGACAAAAGATGTTGTGCAAGTTCACATTGCGAGCACGTATGACTATATACAGAACACATGCCTAGGATTGTCTAGTACTTGGATGCTTTATCTTATTTATCTGCAATTGCCCTATGTTCTGATTGCTATGTGAATTGTCTTGTCCATGCAACGCCCGTCCATCCATCCCTATGCCTACCGCACTCGAATCCCACTGTTTACTGCTTTTGTTACTACTGGCTTTGCTTTACTACTGCTGTTACTTTACTATTCCTACTACAAAACTGTTGCTACTGATAAACTACTATGAGCAAGATTGTTTCCAGGTGCAACTGAATTGACAACTCAGTTGTTAAGGCTTATAAATATTCTTTGGCTCCCCTTGTGTCGAATCAATAAATTGGGTTTCACTTCCCTCGAAAATACGGCGATACACCCCTATACTTGTGGGTCATCATCGGGAGAAGTATCGTATCAACTGGAACTACCTGAAGAGATGTCAGCCATCCACAATGTGTTCCATATCTCGTTACTTCGCAAATGCCTAGAAGTGCCGGAGAAGACGGAAGTTTTCAAGAACATCAATCACAGACCTATAGAGATCAACAATGACCTGACCTATCGGGAAGTGCCCATCCGTATCTTAGAAGAAGCTTACAGAACCACCAGGACCAGGAGCATCAAGTTTCTCAAGATTCAGTGGAGCAACCATACCGAGGAGGAAGCCACTTGGGAGCGTGAAGATTACATTAGGACAGAGTTCCCAGATCTCTTTAGTTCCTAGTTTTCTTTGTAAATCTCGAGACGAGATTTTGTTTAAGGGGGCAAGGTTTGTAACATCCCAAAACTTTAATCCAAGATTATCAGGAACCAAATCATCAAAAGTAGGGTCAACAAAAACTTTTCCAATTCAAAGTATGAAAGCATTCATGTGTATGTGCATTTAATTTTGGAATTGATTTGAATTGCCATGGTTCTGTGATCCATTGCTTGTAAAATGATTCTTAGGTGAAATAAACATCATCTAAATCATTCCCTAACTTTTCCCAAAGAAAAACAACTCAAAATGAATAATTGAAGTGAATGGTCATTTTGGCCTTTCCTAGTACTCAAAACCTAATGGAAAGAAATGTGGATCTTTACACCCCCTGCTAGTACACATAATGAGGTACCAAGGCCCACTTTGTGATCTGCTAAAAACATTCAAATACTAATTTTAAATGATAGTTTAAAATTGCATCAATTTCATATGGGAAGATCCCACTAGTTCAAAAACCACTCAAACAAGCTCAATTTCCAAAACCCAAGCGCCCACAGAGTCTCAAGCTTAGTACTAGCACACCCACCAAAACTCTTTTCAAAATTCAAAAGTAAAGTTCATGCGGCCATTTTATCAAACACTTGGTAGGCAGAATTCAAATAAAACCAAATTCACTATTTTGAATAGTGTTCTGGCCAAACTTGTCTCCCATTTGACCCTCTTTTGCTCCCATTGTCTCCTAATGATCTAACCAGGACCTAACTACCCAATCCCCTACCCCTAGCACAGTGGCCATGCCAAGCCGAGCCCCACCTCGCTGGCCGACCATGCCATCACCCCAGCAGACCGCCTCCCCCCTCTCGCCATGTCTAGGAGATAGCCAGCACTTCACCGCCGCCCACTGTCCCCTCCCCGATCCAGGCCAAGAAGTGGACCACCGCCAAACCCCCGTGCCCAGTGACATCACGCCATGTCGAGCACACGCCAGAGCGCCATACCCGGCACGCGTGCACAAGCCACCGCTCGACCGCAGCCCGCATCCACCGCGTCACCACGACCCAGGGAGCACGCCAGACACCCCCATTCACCATCCAACGCCTCACAGCCACCGCTCGCCGTCGAAGCCGCCGCATTTGCTGCTCAGAGCGCCAGCTCCGCCCGACCGCTTACCACCGCCCCTAAGCCCGCATTAAAGTTCTAGAGCACCGCCAGGAGACCGTGTGTCGATCGCCACCCTCAGCCATGCCGCTAGCAGCCCGTAGCTATGTCGCCACCGTCGCATGCCCTTCCCTCTCGGTCTCACCGTCGAGCCTATAAAAGGAGGGCACCCCCAGCCATTTGCAGCACACAACTCCACTCCCCTCACCTCACTGATCGTCCCACACCTCTAGCCGGAGCAAAGGGAGCAGCAGCTCGCCGGAATTGTACCGGAGCAGACCGCCTTTAGAGGAGAAGGGCGCCGCTGATTGCGACCACCCCTGGAGCTGCCTCGACCGTCCCTGAGCTCGTCGTCGACCACTAGACCATTTTCCCGCCTCGCCGTCGTTGCTGGAGCCCTGGTACGCCCCCTATGCACCCCCACCAAGCCGCTAGGGTTAGACTCGCCGGCGGCAGGTCCGTCATCGATGACGATCCCCAGCCGTCGATCCCCACTCTAATCCAACGCCCCAGATCGCCCCGTACCGCTTCGCGCATTATGAGCCACTGACTGGTGGATCCCCTTGTCTGCAGAGCCCCGTGCTGCAGAGTGAAACTGGGCCGTCCCGTTAGCGTTTCCCGCATGACCGAGTTAGATTGAATTAGGATTTTCCTTTTTAGTTTAAACTTAGTTCTGTTCCCTAGTTTGACAATCAATTCAGAGAGATTTACAAATCCAAATGAAGTGATTCCAATATTGTTTGAAAGCTACTGAAAAGATCTACCAAAACCCATTGGATTTAATTCAATTAGAGTTATAGATCTCTCCTAGTAAAAATAATAAACAGAAGCATTTGCACCTTGCAACATTTTTATAAAATCAACCAAGTGAGCTTTTGAGTTGATTCCAACTCTCAAAAATCACATTTCACCATACCTATCTGAATATGTAATAATATTAAGGTTTACATGCAGTGACTTTGGACTAGTACCAAATTAATGCTATATAGGCATTTCTAGTCACTTTAAATCATTAAGTAATGAACTTAAATCAAAGTAATTATGATCCAACCCTTAAATCACATTCCCACATGTTAGGATATGTGGTGATGACATGTGTCCATATGATCCCATATTTTAAGAGGTGAATATTAAATCTTAGTTAAATTCTCAATGAGTAGAAATTACTTTTCTAAAATAAAAAGGATGAAACTATTGAATTAAACTTGTGATGCTTGTGATGATAATAGATCACCAAATGTGTGTTTTAGAATGCTAATTAGACTAGTTAAGTATTGTTTGGTGATTGTGTACTCCGTATGTATTTATAGACGATAGTACCAACCAAGTCTGCGAGGAGGAGGAGTTCTACCAAGAAGAAGACGAAGAAAACTTCAACCACTGCACCCACCAAGGCAAGCTACTATTGGCAAGCTACTATAGGCAAGCTACTATTGGCAAGCTAACACTTGCAAGTTAATGCTTAGCAAGCTAGGATTAAACTAGATGGTTTAGCAAAGATGCTTTAGGCATGCTTTGATTATACCACTTTGACTATTAGTTACCCCAAATATTATTTTTAAGCTTTACTTCCTTTACTTTACCCAAATCTCTTTACTTGTTTTGAAGGTAGCATAAAGAGTATAAAACTTGACCTATTTAGAACCCTTTAGATGTCATTCTATGGCATGAGATTGAACCCATTATTTTTACCTTAGTGAACACTCTTAACTTAGTTGTTTAGAGTAGATAAAAACTTGAGTCACTTTAGATGGGAACAATTGGTGAAAATGAATGATGAAAACCTTGGAATGATGAGTCATTCTATTGAGATGTTTTAACATGTGTTGAGAAGAACAAATGGTTTATGATGATGAAAATGTTGAGGCATGAGCCTTAACCCTTTGATAAAACTGATGGTTGGATTTGGATGCGATACCATTCCAAATTTACCTTACAACCACACTACCTAAATTGGGTAAGGCTTAGCTGGAAATTTATATGCATTAGTATTAGTTCCCTCGCAGGAGAGGTTTGAGCTAAGGCTACCTCTCAATGTTATCCACCTATGAAGTGCCCAAGATGACTGATGGTCATGGTTAGGAGGCCATACTCATAGGAGAGGTGCTTATACTAGGGTGTGTAAAGGGAAGGTTATGTTTGATTATCTGCATACTAAGTATGATGATTCAGGGTTATCCCTGACAGATGATTCAGGGTTATCCCTGACAGATGTATCTGCATACTCATAGGAGAGGTGCTTATACTAGGGTGTAAAGGTGAAAGTGTACCACCTCTGCAGAGTGTCAAACTATTCGAATAGCCGCGTCCGCGGTTATGGACAGTTGGAATGGTCATACTGTTTCGTTGTCAGATGTTTTCAAAACAATTTATGAAATGTATGATGAATCTTGACTTAACCACAACAGGGTTGTGTTTATGACAATAGCTTCCCCACTTAAGTGATTCTAGAACTTTATTTTATCTTTCTTTGCTTCAGAACTCAGCTTAGGTATCAAACTGAAATTTATGGTTAAACTTAGATTTATCACTTTAACTTTGAATTATACTACTTGTTAGTGGTAGTTTGCGAGTACTTAAAGAGTAGTCATGACTTTTGTCCCTGGCTATTCTCATGGCCAGACTATCAAGGAGACTATCAAGATGATGGCCAGCAGGACGGCTATGGTAACTAGGATTATCTGCCTTCGTCAGCATTGGCTGTGCCCCTGAAGATGGACCCCACCAATACGCTTATCTTTTATTTTTCACTGCTTGTTGTATTAAGACTGGATCATGAGATCCTTATTTGTGTAAGACCTTACGTATGGTTTGTAATGGATGATGTACTATGATATCCAATCCGTTATGTCTCGCAAAAATGGTAATCCTGGGATTGCGAGGTATGGCAAAACAGGCATCTTGGATTAAAAATCCGGGTGTTGACAAGTTGGTATCAGAGCCATCCTGACCATAGGAGACCCTAGTTAGAATGGACATCCGAACAAAAACTTAATTTCCAAACCAAAGTGGGTATTTATGAAAAACTATGTCCTCTCTTATCCTTGGGAATTCATTCTTTCTCAAAAATTCATGTTCCTCAAAATTCTTACATTACAACTTAAAATTTGACACACTTGATCACTTCACTAATTTCCTCATCCTAAATTCTTATAGATGGAGACTCAGTTCAGCAAGTTTTACCAGTTGGGAAATGGAGGTCAACTGATCTTCGAGAGGGATCTGGATTCACTTTCGGAGTTACTGGGACGCCCACATCCGGAGTTTCTTGGAGCTCAACTTCCAAGACCCCCAGGAGGAGACCTGCAGTGGCTAGTCACCGCTGATCTTAGAGGAAGCATCGAAGCACCAACTTCTGGGAGAATTCAGTTCTCCGTGAGAGAGAACAACTAGCTGGATGGATTAGCCAGGGCAATGCATGAAGCTCTCGCACGTCTATGTGCCCTCAGCGTTAACCAAATCCAGGGAACCCGTTTTGCTCACTATGCAAGACGTGACTTCATGGGAATGCCGATGGAAATGCCAAGTCACCCAGAGTTGAGGCGTCAAGTGGAGAATCTTGACTTCTTACTGCACGACAGACAGCATGAACTGGACAATTCCAGGGAGTTAGCCAACCAGAACCATGCAATTGCCGACCAGAAGGCCCAGACTTTCGCACTGCTCGTCCAGGATCGCCAGTCTCTTCGCCGCCAGCGTGCAAATAAGGATCACACCATCGCCCGTCTTCGCAAGAAGGTGGCCGACCTCGAGAAGACCGTCAAGGAGCAGGAAGCTCAGCTTGCCGCCAAGGAAGAAGAAGATGAGGGTGAAGACATCTAGGGAGACATGGATTCTTACCTCAGCAACGATGATGACTTTCTGGAGGAGGATGCTGTGGACTTCTACACTGATGATGAGGACCCCGACTTCATCGACGATGAGTAGATGCACTAGAGCACTATCATAGCATGAGATGTATCGGTCCCACTGTATCGTAGCTTACAGAATTGTTCTTCAAACCATCTGTTTTCTTTTGATTGTTGTGGTGTGTGTTGTATCGTGTGCTTGTTTGCATGAATGAAATGGAATTAGTTGAAAAACCTGAGTCTAACTCAAAGTTTTAGAGTTGAAACCAAAACCATGAACCTTAGAATTTCCCTCTTACCCCTATCTCTATCTCAATCTTCAGATGACTTGTGGGAACCAAGGAGGGAGCAGCTCGTCGCAAGACCCAATGCTGCAGATCTTGCAGAATCTGAACATAGACCGTGATACAAGCAGGGCAGAGCACCAAGCCAACTTAGCAACACTGCAGCAGATCACCCAGATGGCTCTCAACAACCAAGGGCATGGAAATCAGGATCATCAAGGATCCAAGCTGAAAAACTTCCAGAATACAAATCCCCCAATCTTTAGCACGTCAGAAAACCCACTAGATGCTGATGACTGGTTGCAGACGATGGAGAATAACTTGGAGGTAGCCAGAGTTGATGACAACGAGAAAGTTCTCTTCGCCACCCACTATCTGGCGGGAGATGCAAGAGCATGTTGGAACAATATCTGCCTGATGAACCATGGTCAAGTTATGACATGGGAAGCATTCAAAGTCAAGTTCAGCCGCACCCACGTGCCATAGGGTCTAGTCACCCGAATAAGGGATTAGTTCCGAGAATTAAAGCAAGGAAGAATGACTGTGGTGGAGTACCGTGACAGATTCCTGTCACTTGCCAGATATGCACCGGACGAGATCAATACGAAGGCAAAGAAGAAGGAGAGATTCTTGAATGGACTGCATGATGAAATGCAGACTGTCCTTGTCAACATCCGTTTCCAGGATCTCAAAGAGCTAGTCGACTCTCCCATTCATATGGAAGGGAAGATTAACCAGGCAAACGACAACTGCAAGCATCGTATGATGCAGCAATCTGGATCCAGCAGTCACCAGAAGTACCGTCCCAACCACTCACCAGGATATGCACCAAGGAACAATCGACCCCCAACGTCTCGCCCAAGCTACCCCAACCATAGCGGAGGCAATTGATACATTGCAAATGTATCTATAATTTTTGATGTTCCATGCTTGGTTTTATCTACTTTCTTCTGTTTTGTTCCAACTTTGGAGTACTTTTCATATGATTTCTTGGACTAACCTATTAACAAGATGCCATAGTGCCAGTTGCCTATTTTCTACTGTTTTTGGTTCCAGGAAGTTAGAAAATGAATATTCTCGGAATTGGACGGGACAAAAGCCAAAGTTACTATTTTCCCGGAAGACTCACAGAGCCAGAAGGAGAGTCGGAGAGGGGCCACAGGGTGGCCACACCCCCCTGGCACGGGTCCACCTAGGCCGCGCTAGGGCATGGTGTGGGCCCCCTGGCGGGCCACCGACCTTGCCTCCTTCGCCTATAAGAGCCTCCCGATACCAAAACCCTAATGAGTCAATCAGAAATCCACGAAAAGTTCCATAGTGCCGCCGCCACCGAAGTGGAGATTCGCGAGACAGAAAGTCTCTATTTAGGCACCCTGCCGGGACGGGCAAGTGCCCCCGGAGCCCTCTCCATTGATCTCCACCACCATCTCCATCACCATTGCTGATTCCCATGATGAGGAGGGAGTAGTTCTTCCTCGAGGCTAAGGGTTCTACCGGTAGCTATGTGTTCATCTCTCTATCTATGCATGATCTTGTTGTGGTCATGTGCTTTGTAATCAAGTAGATCTACCTTGCTACTCAAGTGCTTTAATAGATCTCTGCTCTCCCCATCTGTGTGAAAGTGACAGCGTGCACACCATGGTGGCACTTAGGCTAGAGATTACAAATACTTGTTATGAGTTATATTTGGAGTTGGATGTCTTTATGAAATTGTGGTGTTTGTTGGAACCATCTAGTGCTCAAAGTGACAGTGTGGGGTTTTCTAGATGGGAAAGGCTTACTTTGAGGTGTGCTGTTATAGCCCTACCATGGATTATAGTGTCCAACCGGAGAGTAGTTCAACGTAGTATCATAAAGAAGAATATATTTATATGAGAGTGTTCACTAGTGAAAGTATGATCCCTAGTCCTTGTTTCTAAGCATTGAAACACCGTTTGCTACTAGATCTGTTACATGTTTGCTTGCTTCCATCTTTATTTCAGTTTTACTTTAGTCTTTTCCATGCCATCAAGCTATTTTCTATCACCGTTACCACTTATAATTATCCATACCACTTGTATTTCACTATCTCTTCGCCGAACTAGTGCACCTATACACCTGACAAGTGTATTGGGTGTGTTGGGGACACAAGAGACTTCTTGTATCATGATTGCAGGGTTGCTTGAGAGGGGATACCTTTGACCACTTCCTCCCTGAGTTCGATAAACCTTGGGTGATTCACTTAAGGGAAAACTTGGTGCTGTTCTACAAACCTCTACACTTGGAGGCCCAACAACTCTCTACAAGAATAGAAGTGCGTAGACATCAAGCTATTTTCTGGCGCCATTGTCGGGGAGGTAAGGCAAAAGGTATTCACACCGGAGGATTAAATAAGAAGAACCTCCCACGGCAAACGCCTATTTTCTGGCGTCGTTGCCGGGGAGGTAAGGTAAAAGGTACTCACATCCTCCGGTGTGAGTGCTCGAAGTTATTTCCTTTATATTCTACAATTTTTTCTTTTTGTTTCTTGTTTTCACTAGTTAGGCTTAATGGAAAACAACAACAAAATTAGAGAGCTTTATAGTATTTATCTTGAGTTACGACATGAAGTGTTTGAAGAGAAAATTAAAAAACCTATGGAAATTTATTTGCATGCTAATAGCAATGTTGTTAGTATGAATTCTTTGGATACCATTATTGCTAATGCTATGGAAAAGTCTAAGCTTGGGGAAGCTAGTTTTTATGAAAATGATCTTTTTAGTTCCCCAGCTTTGGAAGATAGCTATTCTATTGCTTATTATGACACCAAACCTCCAATATATGATGATTACAATGATGAGTATGATATTTTCAGTCCACCTACTATTGAGGAGAAAATTAGTTATGACTACAATATGCCTCATATATTTGATGATTATGGTGATGAAAATAATAATGATAGCTATTTTGTTGAATTTGCTCCCACTATAATCAATAAGAATGACTATGTTTATGTGGGGAGTATTAATTCTTTTATGCATATGGCTCATGATAAGAATGTTTCTTGTGATTGTTATATTGTTAATTTTATTCATGATGCTACTGAAAGTTATTATGAGAGAGGGAAACATGGTTTTATGTGTCTCAACAATATTAAGTTTCCCCTCTTTATGTTGAAAATTTTGAAGCTTTACTTGTTTTGCTTTCCTATGCTTGTTGCTTTGTGCTTTCATGACTTGTTTCTTTACAAGATTCCTATGCATAGGAAGTGGGTTAGACTTAAATGTGTTTTGAATCTGCTTCTTGATGCTCTCTTTTACTTCAATTCATATTTTTTATGTGAGCATCTTCTCAAATTATCATGCCTAACTTAAAGGCATTAAAGAAAAGTACTTATTGGGAGATAACCCAAAAGTTTTAGATGAGTCTTGAAAGTTTTTGCTTCAGTAATAACCGCTCCTTATCCTTTTTATTTGCTTTTTGTGCCAAGAGTAACCTCTAATGAGAGAGAAGTAATGATTGGGAAAGTTGCTGTCCCGAAACAGATTTCTGTGCTTCACCGTTAAAATTCGTGTAAAATCTCTGTACGTCCTTTTGAGGCATGAATTTTTGTGCTTCTTCCCCAGGTTGTTATCTAACTTTCCTTAGCTCAACACGTTTCGATTTGAGCAACAGAAGGTCTTCGAAAAAATTCGTATTTACCTGCTGGTCTGTTTTGACAGATTTCTGCCATTTTCTGCATTTGCTTCTTGTTGGTTCCTTTTTGAGTTCTTTTGGGGAATTGAGCTTTTTGAGGGAAGTGCTCAAGTAGCTAGTGTTCTAATGGAAGTTTATTGGTGTTAGAACTGAACCTAAAGACTTATTATCTTGAGTGCACTAATATTGCTAATTAAGATTGTGTGAAGTTTTGTATGAAGGAAAAATTTCAGGTGTATGGAAGGAATGAGTAATGATATGAAGGATGGACTAAATCTCAAGCTTGGGGATGCCATGCGTGTCACCCCAAGAAATATCCAAGAAGTACAAGCGTCAAATCTTGGGGATGGCCAAGGCATTCCCCTTTCTCATCAATAAAAATCTCAGGTTTCTTCCAAACGCTTCATTTTTATTGTTTCATGCACAGTTTTGTTGTGCTTGGAACGTCTTCTTTTTCGTTTTTGTTTTGGTTTTTCGTTTGCTTTGTTTTCTTAGTTTTCTGAATAAATTGGTTGGACCCCCTCTTTCATACATTGGTTTTCAAATAGTTTGGTTTGGATTGGAAAAGAGTAGGAAAGTTCATGCTTTTGTGGTAAAAAGAGCTTGTTTTTGACTGTGGCCTATGCTTTGTCATGCCATGCTTGATATTGTTTTGGCTTTATGCTTAGTATTCTTTGTTGTACCATGACTTGTTATAAACAATTGAGATTGCTTAATGTGCCTTGGATGAATCATGTGTTGTTTTAGCATATTAAAGCATAGTATAGTGGTATTCTCCTTTGATGCTTTATTTGGGTTGACTTGGCACATGCTCACACCATGTTATGACTATCACAAGTCATCATAAGCCTTTATGATCCTTTAGTTTTCAACTTGTAGTATCAATTTATGCTTTGATCAATGATGTTTTGTCGCTCTTCATGATTATGGCCATTATTGCTCTCTTAGTTTGTCGCTCCCAGTCTTTTGCTAGCCTCCACAACAAAGTATGAGTTACACTCATGCATCCAACTCCCTAAACCAAGTTATTCCAAAGAGTCCACCATACCTACCTATTAGCTTATGCTATTCCAAGTATATTCATGCTTTTGTTTACCTTCCAAATTAAACTTGTTATGAGAAAACTAGTGATTAAAGCTCTCACGAACTTGATAACACACTTTACTTTTCTTGCCCTTAATAAACTTGAACCATTGTGTCGTCTACGTTGTATATGCTTGCACTTATTTGTTGGGAATTAGCAGAACCATGTTGTCATGGGGAACACTTTCAACATTGCACTTGGTACTTGCTCCTAGTTGATATCATGCTCTTTTGTATATGGATGTCGTCGGTGCGAAATGAAAGGGGAGCTTGTAAGTCCATGGAGTTATGTATATGTGTTAGAGAAACGCCTGGGCCGCTGGTCTAATCCATGCTGACATGGTGGAAACCTGCAGCGTAACCATAATGAGCTGTCTATGAAGCATTCTTCTTATAAAAAAATATTCCTATATTGAGAAAAAAAAGAGAAAAAGAGAAAAAAAAAGAGATTATGAAAAGAGGAAAGAGAAAAAAGAAGATTGTTGAGATGCTCGTTGTCTGCTTGCCTTGTCATTTTGATATGGGGATTCTTCCGTATCATCGGGCAAGCGGTACCCCATTGGCGGTTCTCTATGATACACATGTACTTACGATGACAAGAACTTACCGGTAACTAAACTTGAGTAGCATGAGGAGCGGCCCTCATATACAAGGGACATGAGATTCCTGACTTATACTTCATCAAGCATGTACACCATAGTTTGTTTACTTTAACCTTAATCACTTCAAGGTGCTTATGATAGGGGCAACGAGAGCTGAAAGCAAATAAGTACCATAATTTTTGGAAGCTCTTTATGAGACTTGAATCCCTACTTCCTTTTAAAGGTCTTTCTTCCACCATTATATTGAGTCTCCACTTTCTATCTTTATGCACCTACTTTGAGAGCATAGTGGCCATTCTTAGTTTTATTTGCATTGTCCCAAGACTAGTTGATTGATGCATAACTTGTTATTGCTTGTTTTAAACTATTGTATCTAGTCACTCTTATGAACTTTGAAGGTGTCTTATGCGCTACTCTATTGAGGGACAAGCTGAATACTATTATGCTATGCTTTCTTTATGTGAAACAAACAAACGTCTTGCAAAGCATTGTTATTCATGAATCTTTTGTTTGTGCCTTTTCATGTTGCATCATAGTTTCTTTCTCTTATTGCTAGAACTTTGTCTTTCATGTTATTATTGAAGTACTATGATCGCAGATTTGAATATTTTACAAATACATTGATCATGTCTTTGATGGTGCATGTCACCTCAAAATTTATTCTTTCTTTTTATCACTTACCTACTCGACGACGAGCAGGAGTTAAGCTTGGGGATGTTGATACATTGCAAATGTATCTATAATTTTTGATGTTCCATGCTTGTTTTATCTACTTTCTTGTGTTTTGTTCCAACTTTGGAGTACTTTTTATATGATTTATTGTACTAACCTATTAACAAGATGCCACAGTGCCAGTTGCCTATTTTCTGCTGTTTTTGGTTCTAGGAAGTTAGAAAATGAATATTCTCAGAATTGGACGGGACAAAAGCCAAAGTTACTATTTTCCAAGAAGACTCGCGGAGCTAGAAGGAGAGTCGGAGAGGTGCCACAGGGTGGCTACACCCCCTTGGCGCGGGTCCACCTAGGCCGCGCCAGGGCATGGTGTGGGCCCCCTGGCCGGCCACCGACCTTGCCTCCTTCGCCTATAAGAGCCTCCCGATACCAAAACCCTAATCAGTCAATCAGAAATCCACGAAAAGTTCCACAGCACCGCCGCCACCGAAGGGGAGATTCGGGGGACATAAAGTCTTTGTTTCAGCACCCTGCCGGGATGGGGAAGTGCCCCCGGAGCCATCTCCATCGATCTCCACCACCATCTCCATCACCATTGCTGATTCCCATGATGAGGAGGGAGTAGTTCTTCCTCGAGGCTAAGGGTTCTACTGGTAGCTATGTGTTCATCTCTCTATCTATGCATGATCTTGTTGTGGTCATAAGCTTTGTAATCAAGTAGATCTACCTTACTACTCAAGTGCTTTAATAGATCTCTGCTCTCCCCACATGTGTGAAAGTGACAGCGTGCACACCATGGTGGCACTTAGGCTAGAGATTACAAATACTTGTTATGAGTTATATTTGGAGTTAGATGTGTTTATGAAATTGTGGTGTTTGTTGGAACCATCTAGTACTCAAAGTGACAGTGTGGGGTTTTCTAGATGGGAAAGGCTTACTTTGAGGTGTGCTGTTATAGCCCTACCATGGATTAGAGTGTCCAACCGGAGAGTAGTTCAGCGTTGTATCATAAAGAAGAATATATTTATATGAGAGTGTTCACTAATGAAAGTATGATCCCTAGGCCTTGTTTCTAAGCATTGAAACACCGTTTGCTACTAGATCTGTTACATGTTTGCTTGCTTCCATCTTTATTTCAGTTTTACTTTAGTCTTTTCCACGCCATCAAACTATTTTCTATCACCGTTACCACTTATAGTTATCCATACCACTAGTATTTCACTATCTCTTCGCCGAACTAGTGCACTTGTACACCTGACAAGTGTATTGGGTGTGTTGGGGACACAAGAGACTTCTTGTATCATGATTGCAGGGTTGCTTGAGAGGGGATACCTTTGACCACTTCCTCCCTGAGTTCGATAAACCTTGGGTGATCCACTTAAGGGAAAACTTGTTGTTGTTCTACAAACCTCTGCACTTGGAGGCCCAACAATTGTCTACAAGAATAGAAGTGCGTAGACATCAGCAATGTGAAGTCCGGAGGAAACAACAACCACTCCGGCAATGCCAACAATTTCAATCGTGCACCTCCCAAGAACAACAACAACACTGCACCCAGAACTGGCAGCAATGATGTGCCTATCGCAGTCAAGGACAAGTCCCAGATCACTTGTTTCGAGTGTGGAGTGAAGGGTCACTATTCTAATGAGTGTCCCAAGAAGACTACCGCCAATGCCACTGTGAATGCCCCAGCTCAACTGCAGCGTCCTGTTCAACTAGGAAGAAGATTTGCCCTAGGGAATCCTCACAACCGCAACGGCCGTCTCTTCCACATGAACGCAGAAGAAGCCTAGGAAGCGCCAGACGTAGTGCTGGGTATTTTTTTGTCAACTTAGTTTTAGCAAGAGTATTGTTTGATTCGGGAGCATCACATTCATTTGTCACCGAAGAATTTGCATGCACTAGTAACATTCACCCAACCAACCTGAAGCATGTCATGATAGTTCAAATCCCTGGTTCAACAACAAAAGCTAGAAAAATTTGCAAAGTTGTGCCTATCAGAATACACTGGATAGATTTTTATGCCAACCTAATTGTACTTGGAACCAAAGGATTGGAAGTAGTACTAGGTATGGACTGGATGTCAAGGCATAAAGGACTGATAGACTGTGCTAAGAAAGCCATCACCATGACCAGTAGTTCTGGGGTAACAGTAGAGCATATCTCTGAAATCTTACCCCGTCAATTCAAGTGCAACAAGAGTCTAGTCCTACCCACCATAGACCAAGTCAGAGTAGTCTGCGAATACCCCGACGTATTCCCAGATGAATTGCCATGTATGCCCCCGGATAGGGATATTGAGTTCATTATCGAACTTATCCCCGGAACCGGACCCATAGCCCAGAGACCCTATAGCATGAACCCCTCAGAGTTAGTGGAACTGAAGAAGCAGTTGGATGCCATGTTAGAGAAAGTCTTGATTCAACCAAGCGCTTTGCCATGGAGATCACCAGTGTTATTCATCAACAAGAAAGATGGAGGCAATCGTTTGTGCACAGATTACAGAAATTTGAATGACGTCACCATCAAGAACAAGTACCCCTTGCCAAAGATAGAGGATCTATTTGATCAGTTGACTGGAGCTCAGGTATTCTCAAAGATTGATCTTAGGACTGGTTATCACCAACTTAAGATTCGTGCAACGGATATTCCGAAGACCGCCTTTACTACTCGCTATGGTTTATACGAGTATACAGTTATGTCTTTTGGATTAACCAATGTCCCTGCTTATTTCATGAATCTCATGAATAAGATCTTTATGAATTTCCTAGATAAGTTTGTAGTTGTGTTTATCGACGACATCCTTATCTACTCCAAGTCAGAAGAAGAGCCTGAGCAATATCTGAGAATCATCCTAGAAACCCTGAGAGAGCATCAGTTATATGCCAAGTTCAGCAAGTGTGAGTTTTTGGCTGAAAGAAGTAGGATTCCTAGGACATATTGTGTCTGCCGGAGGAGTCTCTGTTGATCCCGCCAAGATCAAAGATGTTGAAGAGTGGGAAGCTCCAACCACTCAAACCCAAGTCCGTGCATTTCTCGGATTAGCGGTATACTACCGCAAGTTCATAGAAGGATTCTCGAGCATAGCCCGACCCATGACCCAATTGTTGAAGAAGCATAAGAAGTTTGAATGGACTGACAAAGGTGAAGCCAGTTTCCAGGAGCTGAAGAAGAGATTGATATCAGCCCCAATATTGATCATGCCAGACATCAAGAAGCCATTTGATGTATATTGTGACGCATACAAGATTGGTCTAGGATGTGTGTTGATGCAAGAAGGCAAATTCATCGCGTATCTGTCTCGACAACTGAAGCAGCATGAGCAGAACTATCCAACCCATGATCTTGAGTTAGCAGCCGTAGTTTCCGCATTGAAAACATGGCGTCATTATTTGATGGGTAATCGCTGTGATATTTACTCAAATCACAAGAGTTTAAAGTATATCTTCACTCAGAAGGAGCTAAATATGATGCAAAGGAGATGGATAGAGTTAATCAAGGATTATGGCCTTGACATTCACTATCACCCCGGCAAAGCCAATGTGGTAGCGGATGCTCTTAGCAGATTGTCGTGTAGGCTAAACACCATGATCAAGGAGAAGCAACCAAGTTTGTATGAAGAGTTGGAGCAGTTCAGGACTGAATTAGTTAGCAATGGATTCTTAGCTAGCATTGAACTTCAGCCCACTTTAGTTAGCCAAATCAAGGAAGCCCAGAAGGGGAATGAAAGTATTGACAGAATCAAACGTTGTATTGGTACAGGAAAGGTACCTGGATTCACTGAAGACGAAGAAGGAGTACTGTGGTACAAAGGACGATTCGTGCTGCCAGATTCGGAGCTGAAGCAAGTTATCATGAAGGAAGCTCATGATACTCTTTATTCTATCCACCCTGGAGGAACAAAGATGTATCAAGATTTGAAAGAGCAATTTTGGTGGCACAAGATGAAGAGAGAAATCGGAAGCTACATCGCCAAATGTGACATCTATCAAAGAGTCAAAGCAGATCATCAGAGACCTACAGGACTGTTGCAACCATTGCAGATTCCGGAATGGAAATGGGATTCCGTTGGAATGGACTTGATCACCGGTTTGCCTACTTCTAGTAGGGGAAATGACTCAATCTGGGTCATAGTTGATAGACTGTCCAAGGTAGCTCACTTTATACCTGTCAAGACTACCTACCAAAGTGCGAAGCTAGCAGAGCTGTACATTGCTAAGATTGTTAGTCTGCATGGAACCCCCAAGACCATTGTATCAGATCGAGGAACTCAGTTTACCTCAAGATTTTGGCAGAAAGTCCAGGAAGGATTGGGAACCAAGTTGAACTTCAGCACCACTTATCACCCGCAAACTGATGGACAGACTGAGAGAGTCAATCAGATTCTAGAGGATATGCTTAGAGCTTGTGTGTTGGAATACGGATCAAAATGGGAAGACTGCCTGCCTTTCGCAGAATTCTCATATAACAACAGTTATCAAGCTAGTTTACAAATGGCACCATTTGAATTCCTATATGGAAGAAAGTGTCGTACCCCTTTGAATTGGTCGTAGGTAGGAGAGAGTCAGATCTTTGGACCCGACATTCTTCGGGAAGCAGAAGAGAAAGTTCACAAAGTCCGTGAGCACCTCAAGACCTCCCAGTCTAGACAGAAGAGTTATGCTGACAAGAGGAGGAGAGACCTGACCTTCAATGTCGGAGATTTTGTATATCTCAAGGTTTCACCATTGAAAGGAACCCAACGCTTTAGTCTGAAAGGAAAGTTAGCCCCCAGATATATCGGGCCCTTCAAAATTCTGAACCATCAGGGAGAAGTATCGTATCAACTGGAACTACCTGAAGAGATGTCAGCCATCCACAATGTGTTCCATATCTCGTTACTTCGCAAATGCCTAGAAGTGCCGGAGAAGACGGAAGTTTTCAAGAACATCGATCACAGAGCTGTAGAGATCAACAATGACCTGACCTATCGGGAAGTGCCCATCCGTATCTTAGAAGAAGCTTACAGAACCACCAGGACCAGGAGCATCAAGTTTCTCAAGATTCAGTGGAGTAACCATACCGAGGAGGAAGCCACTTGGGAGCGCGAAGATTACATTAGGACTGAGTTCCCAGATCTCTTTAGTTCCTAGTTTTCTTTGTAAATCTCGGGACGAGATTTTGTTTAAGGGGGGAAGGTTTGTAACATCCCAAAACTTTACTCCAAGCTTATCAAGAACCAAATCATCAAAAGTAGGGTCAACAAAAACTTTTCCAATTCAAAGTATGAAAGCATTCATGTGTATGTGCATTTAATTTAGGAATTTATTTGAATTGCCATGGTTCTGTGATCCATTGCTTGTAAAATGATTCTTAGGTGAAATAAACATCATCTAAATCATTCCCAAACTTTTCCCAAAGAAAAACAACTCAAAATGAATAATTGAAGTGAATGGTCATTTTGGCCAAATTAACTACCATGCCTACTTTGGCCTTTCCTAGTACTCAAAACCTAACAGAAACAAATGTGGATCTTTACACCCCTTGCTAGTACACATAATGAGGTACCAAGGCCCACTTTGTGATCTGCTAAAAACATTCAAATACTAATTTTAAATGACAGTGTAAAATTCAATCTATTTCATATGGGAAGATCCCACTATTTCAAAAACCACTCAAACAAGCTCAATTTTCAAAACCCAAGCGCCCACAGAGTCTCAAGCTTAGTACTAGCACACCCACCAAAAATCTTTTCAAAATTCAAAAGTAAAGTTCATGCGGCCATTTTATCAAACACTTGGCAGGTAGAATTCAAACAAAACCAAATTCACTATTTTGAATAGTGTTCTGCCAAACTTGTCTCCCATTTGACCCTCTTTTACTCCCATTGTCTCCTAATGATCTAACCAGGACCTAACTACCCCATCCCCTACCCCCTAGCACAATGGCCATGCCAAGCCAAGCCCCACCTCGCCGGCCGACCATGCCATCACCCCAGCAGACCCCCCCTCTCGCCATGTCTAGGAGATAGCCAGCACTTCACCGCCGCCCACTGTCCCCTCCCCGAGCCAGGCCAAGCAGTGGACCACCGCCAAACCCCCGCGCCCAGTGACACCGCGCCATGCCGAGCACATGCCAGAGCGCCGCACAAGCCGCCGCTCGACATGCTCAAGGCCCACCGCGTCGCCACGACCCATGGAGCATGCCAGACACCCCCATTCGCCGTCCAACGCCTCACAGGCACCGCTCGCCGTCGAAGCCGCCGCTCAGAGCGCTAGCTCCGCCCGACCGCTTACCACCGCCCATAAGCCTTCATTAAAGTTCTAGAGCACCGCGAGGAGACCGCGCGTCGATCGCCACCCTCAGCCATGCCGCTAGCAGCCCGTAGTATGTCGCCACCGTCGCCTGCCCATCCCTCTCGGTCTCGCCGTCGAGCCTATAAAAGGAGGGCACCCCCAGCCATTTGCAGCACACCACTCCACTCCCCTCACCTCATTGATCGTCCCACACCTCTAGCCGGAGCAAGGGGAGCAGCAGCTCACCGGAATTGTACCGAAGCAGGCTGCCTCTGGAGGAGAAGGGCGCCGCTGATTGCGACCACCCCCGGAGCTGCCTCGACCGTCCCTGAGCTCGCCGTCGACCACCAAACCGTTTGCCCGCCTCGCCGTCGTCGCTGGAGCCCTGGTACACCCCCTATGCACCCCCACTGAGCCGCTAGGGTTAAAACTCGCCGGCGACAGGTCTGTCGTTGACGACGATCCCCAACCGTTGATCCCCACTCTAATCCAACGCCCCAGATTGCCCCGTACCGCTTCGCGCGTTATGAGCCGCTGACTGGTGGACCCCCTGTCAGCTGAGCCCCGCGCTGCAGAGTGAAACTGGGCCGGCCCGTTAGCGTTTCCCGCGCGACCCAGTTAGTTTGAATTAGGATTTTCCTTTTTAGTTTAAACTTAGTTTTGTCCTCTAGTTTGAAAATCAATTCAGAGAGATTTACAAATCCAAATGAAGTGATTCCACTTTTGTTGGAAAGCTACTGAAAAGATCTAGCCAAGACCGTTGGATTTAATTAAATTAGAGTTATAGATCTCTTCTAGTAAAAATAACAAAACAGAAGCATTCGCACCTTGCAACATTTTTATAAAATCAACCAAGTGAGCTTTTGAGTTGATTCCAACTCTCAAAAATCACATTTCACCATACCTATCTGTATATGTAATAATATTAAGGTTTACAAGCAGTGACTTTGGACTAGTAACAAATTAATGCTATATAGGGATTTCTAGTCACTTTAAATCATTAAGTAATGAACTTAAACCAAAGTAATTATGATCCAACCCTGAAATCACATTCCCACATGTTAGGATATGGGGTGATGACATGTGTCCACATGATCCCATATTTTAAGTGGTGAATATTAAATCTTAGTTAAATTCTCAGTGAGTAGAAATTACTTTTCTAAAATAAAAAGGATGAAACTATTGAATTAAACTTTTGATGCTTGTGATGATAATAGATCACCAAATGTGTGTTTTAGAATGATAATTAGACTAGTTAAGTATTGTTTGGTGATTGTGTACTCTGTATGTATTTATAGACGATAGTACCGACCAAGTCTACGAGGAGGAGGAGGAGTTCTACCAAGAAGAAGAAGAAAACTTCAACCACTGCACCCACCAAGGCAAGCTACTATTGGCAAGCTACTATAGGCAAGCTACTATTGGCAAGATACTATTGGCAAGCTACTATTGGCAAGCTAACACTTGCAAGTTAATGCTTAGCAAGCTGGGATTAAACTAGATGGTTTAGCAAAGATGCTTTAGGCATGCTTTGATTATACCACTTTGACTATTAGTTACCCCAAGTATTATTTTTAAGCTTTACTTCCTTTACTTTACCCAAAGCTCTTTACTTGTTTTGAAGGTAGCATAAAGAGTTATAAACTTGACCTATTTAGAACCCTTTAGATGTCATTTTATGGCATGAGATTGAACCCATCATTTTTACCTTAGTGAACACTCTTAACTTAGTGGTTTAGAGTAGATAAAAACTTGAGTCACATTAGATGGGAAAAATTGGTGAAAATGAATTATGAAAACTTGGGAATGATGAGTCATTCTATTGAGATGTTTTGACATGTGTTGAGAAGCACAAATGGTTTATGATGATGAAAATTTTGAGGCATGAGCCTTAACCCTTTGATAAAACCGATGATTGGATTCAGATGCGATACCATTCCAAATTTACCGTACAACCACACTACCTAAATTAGGTAAGGCTTAGCTGGAAATTTATATGCATTAGTATTAGTTCCCTCGCGGGAGAGGTTTGAGCTGAGGCTACCTCTCAATGTTATCCACCTATGCAGTGCCCAAGATGACTGATGAGCATGGTTGGGAGGCCATACTCATAGGAGAGGTGCTTATACTAGGGTGTGTAAAGGGAAGGTTATGTTTGATTATCTGCATACTAAGTATGATGATTCAGGGTTATCCCTGATAGATGTATCGAATCTTGTGGTGAAAGTGTACCACCTATGCAGAGTGTCAAACTATTCGAATAGCCGCGTCCGCGGTTATGGACAGTTGGAATGGCATACTTTTTTGTTGTTAGATGTTTTCAAAACAATTTATGAAATGAATGATGAATCTTGACTTAACCACAACAGGGTTGTGTTTATGACAATAGCTTCCCCACTTAAGTGATTCTAGAACCTTATTTTATCTTTCTTTGCTTCAGAACTCAGCTTAGGTTTCAAACTGAACATTATGGTTAAACTTAGATTTAGCACTTTAACTTTGAATTATAATACTTGTTAGTGGTAGTCTGCGAGTACTTAAAGAGTACTCATGGCTTTTGTCCCTGGCTATTCTCATGGCTAGACTATGAAGGAGACTATCAAGATGATGGCCAGCAGGACGGTGATACATTGCAAATGTATCTATAATTTTTGATGTTTCGTGCTTGGTTTTATCCACTTTCTTGTGTTTTGTTCCAACTTTGGTGTACTTTTCATATGATTTCTTGGACTAACTTATTAACAAGAGCCACAGTGCCAGCTGCCTGTTTTCTACTGTTTTTGGTTCTAGGAAAGTCAGAAAATAAATATTCTCGGAATTTGACGGGACAAAAGCCAAAGTGCCTATTTTTCCGGAAGGGATCATGTGCCAGAATACGAGACGGAGAGAGACCAGGGGGCCACCACACCACCTGGCCGTGCGACCCAGCTTGGCCCGCGCCAGGGGGTGGTGAGGCCAGCCCTGGCACCCCCTCAGCCTCTCCTTCCGCCTATAAGTTGCCCTCGGGACGAAAACCCTAAGTACCCGATCAAAAATCCACGAAAGAGTCTGT
Organism: Avena insularis; assembly: GCA_023614405.1. Taxonomy (NCBI): domain Eukaryota; kingdom Viridiplantae; phylum Streptophyta; class Magnoliopsida; order Poales; family Poaceae; genus Avena; species Avena insularis. The sequence goes on from CM042692.1 coordinate 109,984,917, forward strand.
AGCCACCGTCATCAACATCCCTAGATCAGGAGGGATCTGAAGCTCTTCCTGGCACCCTACCGGAGAGGGGAATTCACCCTGGAGGCCTTCTTCATCACCATGCAAGCCTCCGGTGTGATGCGTGAGTAGTTCATCCTTGGACTACGGATCCATGTAGTAGCTAGATGTCTGGTTTCTCCTCCTTTGTGCTTTCATGTTTAGATCTTGTGAGCTCCGTTCATGATCAAGATCATCTATTTGTAATTCATACATGTTGTGTTTGCGGGGATCCGATGGATATTGTGATGCTATTTGAGATTGATTATTGATTTTATCATGTCTTTGTTATTTGAGATTTTGCATGCTTTCCGTTGTTAGTAGCTATCTTGGCCAAGTAGATGCTAGCAACTCCAAGAGTTAGTATTTTTGCTCGATAGTGGGTTCATGCCTCTGGTAATCTGGGGAAGTGACAGAAATCTCTAAGGTACTAGATGTGTTGTTGCTACTAGGGAGAAAACAACAATCCTTTGTTCATAGAACAATCGTATTATTTACTTTACACGCAGTTCATAAAGCAATAATCTGTTGCTTGCAACTTAATACTGGAGGGGGTTCGGATGATAACCTGAAGGTGGATTATTAGTCATAGATGGAGTTGGATGGCGGTCTATGTAGTATGTTGTAATGCCCAATCAAGTCTCAAAGGAGTCAAGATGATTAGTATATGCATGTATTGCTTTCTCGGTGTTTGTCAATTGCCCCGCTGTAATTTGTTTACCCAACATGTTATCGATCTAAGGAGAGCCACCTCTAGTGAACTATGGATCCTGGTCCTTTTCTTTACATAAAATCTATAAACTATTTCTGCTTTGTGTTTACTTTCTGCAAACTTTTACTTCTTTCCATTCGATACGTTTAATCCTTTGGTTTCCGCAAAACACGGTGAGATTGACAACCTCATCGCAAGTTGGGGACAAAGTTCTGTGGTTGTGTTGTGCAGGTCTCCACGTTGCTACTAGCACCGACAGTGCGCCCTACCAAAGCTCAGCTAGTAACACCTTTGAGGTGTTTCCTTGCTCCTACTGGTTCGATTAAACCTTGGTTTCATAACTGAGGGAAACTTGCTACTGTGCTCATCATACCTTCCTGTTGGGGTTCCCAACGAGCTCTACATCAACCACGAGCCATCAACACTTTTATGGGCGTCGTGCATTGAGCCATCAGACGGCTATGATGACTAGGATTATCTGCCTTCATCAGCATTGCCTGTGCCCCTGAAGATGGACCCCACCGCTACGCTTATCTTTTATTTTCCGTTGCTTGTTTTATTAAGACTGGATCATGAGATCCTTATTTGTGTAAGACCTTATGTATGGTTTATAATGGATGATGTACTGTGATATCCAATCCGTTATGTCTCGCAAAAATGGTAATCCTGGGATTGTGAGGTATGGCATAACGGGCATCTGAGATTAAAAATCCGGGTGTTGACACTCTCATTACACTAGCTTGTTGATTAACAAATGATCAAGGTTTCCTGATCATAATATTGGATGTTGTTAATAACAGGGTCACAACATTAGTGTAATGACATGATGAACAAACTCCCAACGTATATTAATATGATCGTGCCATTATGTTTACACTGCTATAACGTCACTCAAAGTAACCCTAATCCGTAGACCATGAGATCATGTCAATCGCTAACTCAGGAAGAGTATTTTGATTACATCAAATGTCACACCGTAACATGGGGATTATAAAGGTGTCGTCGGATACTTGGAAATTGTTAGTTGAGGCTCATGGATAAAGAGTGGGATTTGTCCATCCTCATGACGGAGATATATACTCAGGGCCCTCTCGGTGATATCACATTAGCATAGCTTGCAAGGATGTGATAACAATCACTAAGAATGTTATATCACGTGAACGAAAAAAGAATACTTGTAGGTAACGGGATCGAACTAGGTATGTATGGTACCAAATGATTGGATCTCGGACAAGTAAAATATCGTGAGACAAAAGGAATTGGTTACTATAAATAAAGCTTCACGTGATCACTAGTTTATCGTTTGAGCTGGTGGGAGTCATTATGGATCTCTAGGTCCTACTAATGATTATTGATCGGAGAGAGTCTCGATCATGTCCACTCAGCTCGCGATCCCGTAGGGAGACACACTTAAGGGTAGTTGATGCATTCGATGAGTGACTAGCATTAAATCAACTGAATTAAAAGGGAGTTTTAATTACGTGCCTCTTGATTTTGAGTGGAAATTGAATGAGAGATGAGTGGAGCTAAATGGATGTGAGTGGAGTGTCCACCCACATGAATGGGGAAGAGGTGGGGGAACCACCATGGATGGTGTGCCATGGCGCTTGGGGCTACCCCCCCTCACCCATAAAAACCCCACCTCCTTCTCCTCCTCTCATATAACTCATTCGCTTCTCTCATATGTCCTTTGGTTGTCATCTTCCTCCCTCTTCTATCCTTGTATATTGTCACGAGTATGGTTATTAGGTGAAGCCCTTCTCAAGAGCTTCTCCTACACCATCACTACCAAGTCGTAGTGTCACTGTAGTTCCCGAGGATCCACTACTTCTACTGCCGTGCTGGAGCGAGGGACGAAAGTCATCGGCACACCGTACATGTGACCGATTACAGAGGCGCTGCACTTGTGGCATTGGTCATCGCGTTCAGTCGTGTACACTCTACAACAGTTATGGTTTTTGTGAGAATGTTATCCCACTTTATGGTCTTCGAAGATGAGTCCATCTGAAACTGTTACAAGTATCTCCTAAATATGATCTTGATAGTTGCAACCGTAGGAATTTTTTTGTTTATCATCCAACAAATCCATCATACGGGAGAGGGTGAATAAGCTTTTTGGGAAGCGCTCTGCGCGACTGCTCAAGTTCTTCATCACGGCGTGTCTTCCTAGGCGATCTCCTGATCCACAAGCGACTCGTCTTCAACAATGTCTTCTTCGACAGGCTACGGCAACCACTGCACCAACGGCGACTTCATCGGCAACCGATCAGTATGTATACTGTAATATGATTTGTTCCTATACCATGGATGTTATTGCGCATGCACTGCTACTACTCATGTTGATTGGTACATCTAGTATGTTAGAGTTTCACATGATTATACCTGGTGTTGTCATAATTTATATTCTCCAATTAATTGTGTAAATTATGCCTAATAATCCAATACTTGTACCTTCAAATATCTTGCGACTTCAATTAGAAAATTATAGAAAAAAGGAAACTTGACTCTAGTGACAGCAAAGACCTACCCAGAATAGGAAATAAATCACACTCCTAACCATTACTTCCCCTTTTTCTTACCTTTGGCCAAGGGGAGTGAATTGCAGTATTAGAAAGCACATGACACCCCGAAGAAACTGTTTGAACAACAGGAACGCCACCGGGTTTATTAGAGATGTAAACCATGGTTGTTAAATGTAGATCAGCCAATTTAATATTTAAACCATTGTACTGATATGCTTCTTTTGCAATTTCAGATGGATATCCAATAGACCCTTCCTACCCTATAATAAAAATATCATAGTCGGAAAAGAATATAGTCAATAACATATCATATCTGCAATATTAACCAAGGATGTTTTGTTCATCCTGAAAAGTCATATTAGAACAACCTTGTTCCATATAGGATCTCGTTTGCAAAGCACAATCAAAATCTATAGTTGACAATGCTTATCTAGAAAATAATCCAGAATTTAAATATTGTTGAGAATCGTGTCTATGACCACAAAATTCTTTTTATAGGTGAACTACTTACAATTAACATAAATTAATAATGACTTATATGTGGATAATGTTATTCTGTGTTGTGCCAAACTATGATATCTGAATTAGTAGAGATGTCTAGATCTACACTTATGGGACAAATTCAGAGAAGAGGTCAAGGGGACAAACCGATTACAGTCAGCTCCATGGAACATTAAGAAGTTCATATCCTATAAAACGCAGCAGCAGAACACACATGGAGAAAACAGTCTGCTTTACATCCGGCAACATTACCAGCGAGTCTCCGGGATGGACGACATCTCATCGCAATCTAGAAAATCAATCATGGGGAAATCCAGCTCAATAAACAGCTTCACATGCTCCTCACTTGGGACGCCGGTTATCCCTAGTGCAGGAACTTTCTTTGCAGTCAAGATATCAGACTTGGTCATGAACTCATTCATGCCATCCTCCACGAGAACGGTCGTGAAGAGGAAGTGGGCTGAGGGAACGTCGCATTCCCGCAGAGATCGACCTGATATAAACGAAAACGCGTGCGCAGAATTAATGCAGATGGCTCAGGGAACCAAACTATGCTAGTTGATGGGTTCTTCAGATTGATGCAGGTAGTAGAAGCGTGGTTCCGAGATTTGTGGATGAGATGGATTAGGAGCTAGGCTACCCCGGTGACGTGAGTGAACCATCGGAGGTGGAACCACAGGGCAGCGCCTGCTGGCCGGGAGGTGTCGCGGACGAGGAAGGCGGTCCCCGAGAGGTTGAACTCGGTAGCGATGGACTGCGTCCACTGCTCGTCCGCGGCCACAGCAGCGTTCTCGTACCCGAGGAGGCACACCGCGGCATGTTTGCCCTTGAACGGCTCGGTTGCAAAGGCATCGACTTACGAGGCAAGGAGACCATGTTGTGTCGCCGTGGCGGCCGCGCCAATGTCATGTCCCGCCAATCAAGTGCAATACAAGAGGAGAATAAGGGGAAGATTCACTGACCCCAGCGTATCGGTTGGCTAATAAACTTTCCTCTAAGGCCATGGTGACACATCGTTCCTAGAGCCAGGGTGGTGGCGCGGCGAGCACGCGACAGGGCAGGGAGAGCAGCGTGGTGAGAGGAGGTTGTGCGGCGGCAGCGGCCATAAACAGAACCCTAGAGGAGAGTAGGAGGGTGAGATATACTGAGCGTGGAGGTGCGGGGATGGGTTTGGGAGTCCGTGGGCAGGGGATGCGGCCGTGTGAGAATGTGATTATCATTTTTCCAGTCTCGAGTGAATACAGCGTCATTGTGCAGTGGGGCTATGATGCCTATGGGCCCATGTACAACCAAAGAAAAGGCACCAACTGGAGTAACAAGTGTGACGCCCGCGAGTGGACCTAATCATCAGGACAGACCGACCACAACGGGAGATATATGGCCTCATAGTGCTTGTTAGTCACCACGCTTAAGCTTTTAGTTTATACTTAGTTGACATATACAACAGAGAAGAACTAGGCAGCGTGAACTAATATAGGCCTAGACCATATTTGTGAAGGGTGTGCGGTGCCGTCAAGATGCGCCGCTTCATATCTATACCACTATATAGTGTACCAATAGCACAACATATTAACCGTTAGATCGATACAATCGAATGGCTCTAATTAATTGACCAAAAATCTAAGGGGTTGTGGAGTCAGATATGTCGTTGGATCTTGTATTCCTATGGTCAACATCCATGGGATTGGTTGCGTGGTGCTTCTAGGTAGTAAATCCATCAACTAGCGAGGCACTTTCCCCCAACCCCGTACGCGTCTTCCACCTCTCTCTCTCCCCTTGAGAGTCGCCTTCCTCCTCTCGGGCCAATCTGACGCTTCCCACGACGATGACGCCAGCCGGAAGAAGCTAAGGAGAGGCGCTGACTTCAATAGTCTAGGTTCTAGGGTTAGATTTTGCAGATGTAGTCCCCTTGTGGTGATTTGGAGTAGGATGCCAGATCCCATCTGCCAGATCTGGTGCGTCCGCAGCTTCGTCTTCCTCGAGGCACTTCTCCGGTGGCCAGAGTGGTGGCAAGAGTAGAGATTGGAGCACGGCATCTCCAAAAATAAGGCCGCCTTCCCCTTTCCCTGGAGGTCTTACAAGCTGGTTCTTCTCCGTGGCGCTAAGCGGTCGCCAGCGTTGTCGTTCGTCGAGATTTCGAGGTGGAAGCTGGGAGGCAGCAGAGAATTCGGTAAGACCTTCTTCAATAAGCGGATCTTGCTTCCTCTCCCTCGTCACCACTACTATATTCTATGCTTGCCTCCCTGAGTTAGTGGCAGGCGCTCTGGATTTGACGGCGAGTCTCTTTTCATGGTGCGGTGTTGGTGTGCTTTTGCTACTGTGGCTCTGTTGTGTTCTCTGCCTTTCTTCTTCTCCTTGAGCTCCATGGTGGTGAGGGGGGAAGAAGCAGTCAGAGCCGACGGTCGGCTGCGGTGAATTCGGAGTTCAAGAACCTTTTCTTCTGGGAGCTTCTCCTCTGTGTCTATTTGGAAGACACCGAAATCTTTGGCCATGATGGCCTTCTTCATGCCGGTATGCTCCAGCAAGGTTCCAACCTCCATTGGGAGGCCCTTTTTGAGTTCAGGCGCTGAGGGCTTCGCCGGGCCGAAGGCAAGTGGTTCAGTCCCCGTCTTCGTACATGGCTGCAGCGCTGAGCTCCCTGCTTCTCGGTGGGGAAGAGAATGGACTAGTTTGTAGTTTCAAATCTTTTAGCAAGGACCTTTCTACAAATAGCAGGGATCCATGTGTAATTTTCTTACTTTATGCAGTCCTTTGTAATCAACTTGTACCCCTACTGCTATTTTAATGAAACGTTTGCGCTCCGCTTTTCAAAAAAAGTGCTTCTAGGTACGTTGGAAATAAAAACGACCCATGACCAGACAAGGCGATGATAGACTAGACAGTTCTAGAAACATACGGGGCTAGTCACGAGAAAACAAAAAAGCAAACTGACTCTGACTTTGAATGAAGCATTGTTTTCCTTTTTTAAGTAGAAATATATGGCAATGTTGGCCATAGTTAATGTGGAGAAATGTTCAGAATAATCTGACTATTGGGGGATAACCCGGGTAGGGTAACGCTAGGGTATAAAGGCCGAGTTAGCCGGGGTACGGCACGGTCAAAGCAAGTGCTGACCGGGTCACCTCAAGGCAGGCCGAACCACGGAGTGACCCGGCCCGTGGAGCATCTCCTTGACTGTAGTTCAGCCGGCATAAAGTATATGCCGACCATGTTTGTCTATCTGTTTTGCAGGTAACTTGATAGCCAGGTTAGCCACATGCTAGCCAGACTATCTTATGGCTTCCAAGAGAAGGAATCCCCCGCTAGTCAAAAGGTGGCTTTATTAGCTGTAGCGTGAGCGAAGCAAAGCAAAGAGGAGGACCAGCGGGTCAGAGGCCACCAAGGTGACGCGGGCAGTGTCGGCTGACGAAGCCCGTGTCTCGTGACGCTTAAAGACAAAGATTACGCTGTGGGTTATGTCCAAAGCCCGGACGAGCCGTTAAGAGAATAAAGAAGCATCTAGCTTTAGGCGAGGAGCATATTCTCTGAATATGCTGCCACGTGTGCCCTAGTATTGTAACTCGGGCTCTCCTATATAAGGAGCACCGGGGCCTCCATAGAGAGGGATCGATCATTTTCTCTGTCTAAGGTAGAATTCTAGAGCTAGTTGGTAGGGAGTAAGAGACTTAGTATCCTTCTTACCAAGAGCTTGAAGAGTACTTGTAAACACCATTGATAGAGAGAATACAAGAACATATGTGCGTGGAATCACGACGGTCTCCCTCCCTGGATTCCCCTAGCACTCATTGGCCCAATCTTTAGCCTATCCATGGCATCTGCCGTGCTACCACCACGACAGTTGGCGCCCACCGTGGGGCTAGCGGTGCTAGCGGGGGTGAAAATCTAGACGGGAAGCTTCTCCAGCACCGGCGAGCGCGTCGTCTCCGGCCTGGTTTAGCTCTTTGGAGCGCTAGACTACGTCAGCGACAATGCAGGGAGCTTCGGCAGGCACCCCCCTCCGTGCAACGACGTCTTCATCAAGCTTGGCATGCACAAGATCTACGTCGGCGTGGATGAGTCCTGTGTTCATCCGCGGCACATCGTCGAGGGAGGCGAACCACCTCTCAGCGCAGCTCGTGGAGTGCATATCACTCATCCCACCAGCAGGGTTGAGGTCCTGATGACCGCGCCAGACGCGGAACCAAGCAAGGGCCTGGCACCAGAGACGGAGGTCACGCCAAAGCAGACCAGGTCTAGGTTTCCTCCACTAGAAAGGCCAGAGAATGTGCTCCAGCAAGCAATAGATAGCCTAGCAACTCCAATAGCACCTGTGGTAAATCCAGCTCAGGCACAAGCTGAGTTAGAGGAAACTAGGCAGAAAATGTTAGCTGGGGCAAAGAAGGCAGCAGAGCTGCATCAGTATTTGAACATTACCTTGAGAGAATATGCTAAGGCAAACCGCAAAGGTGGAGCGAAAATCTGAGGTAGGAACCTGATTGCTGAGGTTGACAAGGAATACGAGCCTAGGCCGGGTCAGACAGCCACGATAGTAACAGGAGGGCTGGATAGGTATAGTACCCCGGCAAAGAACCTCAGGGCAGCAAATGTGGCCGCGTCCGAGTTAGAAGGTTTAACCGGAGAGGCCTGGCAAAGGTAACAAGAGAGGGTGAATCACTTGCTAAAGGTCGCTTGCTAGCAAAATGAAGAAATAAACTAGGCAAATCCGACGCCGCCAGGAGCGTCACAAGTGGTACATTCGGCTAGGAATAACCCGACGAGATCCGGAGGAGCCGCGTCATCTCCGGGTCACAATCCCATGAGAGAAGAAGTAGTAAACTCCGGAAGAACAGACAAACAGATGGTTCCCTACGATCCCGCAAGGGCCGGAAAGGGAAAAGCAGTGCAAGTTGATGAAGATCGGCACAGTACCAGCCGAGGTGTGGCCGGGCGAGGTAACCACGACCAAGGCAATGTCGGTCAGAGAAACGCTGCCAACGACAATGCCGGACAGCGTGATCCCATGGGAACGGGGCAAAATGTACCTCGGCAGCAGCAACAGCGCGCACCTCGGCAAGAGGGGAGTGCAGGACAAGCAGCACAACAACAAAATGCTTGCCCGAATCAGGAAAGATACAATGATGGTTATTCGGCTATGATCAACGATGGATATTCCAAACCGGATCACCACATAATTGGGTCAAGGCTGGGAAGTAGGAACTTGCAGCCAGATGATGCGAGGCTGAAGCTGGATAGGTTTTATTGGTCAGAATTAATTGAGGTACAAGGTCCGCCGGGTCCGACATGATTTGGGCCCCAGATAATGAAGGAGCCACTAGTGCCGAACTTTTAGCTAGCCAGAGGAACCAGAACCTATGATGGTAGTACAAGGCCAGAAGATTGGCTAATCGATTACGCCATAGCGGTCAAGATCGCAATAGGAAATTTGAGATGGGCAGTAAGATACGTGCCACAGATGTTGGAAGGACCATCGAGAGTTTGGCTGAACAATTTGCCGCTAGGAAGTGTCAACTGTTGGCTGGACTTTGAGGAGTTGTTTGTTAGCAACTTCTCAAGCACCTACAAGAGGCCCAACAGGCCACAGACTCTGGCGCTATGTCGGCAAAGACCGAATGATCCAGACCAAGATTTCCTGACTCGGTGGTGCAACGTGCATAACTCGTGCGAGGGAGTAATTGAATCACAAGCTATTGTGTGGTTCGCCCAGGGATGCAGATATGGGAGTATGCTGTGGCAGAGGCTGCAACGAGATATGCCAACCACTTTGGCTGAGACGATCCGGATCGCGGATCCGTATGCCTTGGGAGATCCAACGCAACCCCGGCTAATGTCGAGTGAGGCAAAAAAGGAATATTACAACCGAGATGGCACTGGGTCATCAAGGAGGAATGACTTTCGAGGAAAGAGAAGGGATGAGGGCCCGGATTACCGATATAACTCACAGCGGGTGGCAGTGGTAGACCGGGATCAGCCCAATGTCGGTGCCAGCCAATGACAAAAAACTGGAGGACCAAACTGGCAACAGAAAAACGAAGGGAAAAAGCCTTGGACCCCGGAGAAGAAAAAGCAATGGCAAGAGCGAAAAGATAGACCGAGGTATATGTTCGAGTCTATGTTGGATCAACCTTGCAAGTTCCATACACCAAGTCCGAATAGTCCGGCAAACCATACGACCCAACAATGTGAGTGGATGAGAAAGTTAGAGCAGGGCAGTTCGGGGAATGCTCAGGAACCTCAGAATGAGGCACCTAGGAATGAGGCACCACGGCAACCGTTACTAACAGGGGGTGATGGACAACAACTGATGTTGCCACCACCTCTGCCGAGGTACGAGAATCAGGAAACAAGGGATGCAGTACATCAAGTAGGTAATAACCAACAACAAGGTCAAGGTTACCACGAGAATGAGGGATGAAACAAGTACAAGGAGCATCATCAAAGCTACTGTGTGTTTACCACAGAAGAAAATGACCGGAAAAGCTTGCAGCGCCGGTATATGGAGGTAAACGCAGTAATGCCGAAAGTAGTGAGATACATGCCCTGGGCAGATCAAGAAATCACGTCGAGTATCAAGGATCACCCAAAGATCATGCCTAGCCCTAGGACCTATGCACTGGTCTTGGATCCAACGTTCATCGGGCCGAATCTCAACGTGAGGTTTTCCAAGGTGTTGATTGACAATGGCAGCAATATCAACATTATGTACAAGGATACCATGCACAAGTTGGGAATAACACAGAACATGTTGCAAGCAACAAGGACCACTTTTCATGGCATTGTACCGGATCTTTCCTGTGGGCCAATTGGTAAGGTTCGGGTTGATGTGTTATTCGGCACGAGAGATAATTGCCGGACTGAAAATTTGGAGTTCGAGGTGGTGAACCTGGAGAGCCCTTATCACGCATTACTCGGTAGGCCAGCGCTGAACAAGTTCATGGCAACTACTCACATCATCTATCTTAAGATGAAGCTGCCCGGGCCAAGGGGCGTGATAACTGTATCAGAGGACTTCCGGCATTCGATCGAGTGCGCTTCAGCCGGATCAAACTTAGCCGAGTCACTCATGATAGCTCAAGAAAAAGGAAGATATTGGAGCTGGCGGCATTGGCTCAATCCGCGCAACAGCATATGTTGGCTCTGACCAACCCACACGGAAGCGTGTCATTCCACGCAACCAAGGACACAAAGAAAGTGCCAATCGATGATCAGTTCCCAGAGCGCATCGTAACCATTGGTGCCGGGTTAAGTAGCAAATAGGAATCTCTAGCTTGTCAACTTCCTCCGTGAGAATCGGGATATCTTTGCTTGGTCCACTTAGGATCTGCAAGGTGTACCGAGGGAGTTGGGTGAGCACTCATTAAACGTAAGGCCCGGGGCTAAGCCGGTAAAGCAACCTCTCCGACATTTCACAGAAGCCAGAAGGAAAGTCATTGGGGATGAAATAGCTAGGCTCTTAGCAACCGGATTTATCATGGAAGTACTCTATCCGGATTGGCTCTCTAATCCGGTGCTTGTGGAAAAGAAGAAGGATGATCCAAACGTGGCTGTGGTATGGCGCATGTGCATTGATTACACGAACCTAAACAAGGCGTGTCCCAAAGATCCATTTCCACTCCCTAGAATAGATCAAGTCATAGACTCAACAGCCGGATGTGAGCTATTGTCATTCATTGATTTGTATTCTGGTTTCCACCAGATACCCCTGGATCCAGATGATCAAATAAAAACTACGTTTATTACCCCTTACGGGGCTTATTGCTATCACACTATGCCGTTTGGACTACGTAATGCAAGAGCAACATACCAACGATGCATGCAAAAATTCTTACATGACCAAATAGGTCAGAATATGCAAGTTTATGTGGATGATGTGGTGATAAAAACCAAGGAAAGCAATACTCTCCTTGATGATATCCGGCAAACATTCACGAACTTAAGAAGGTTCTGAATGAAGCTAAACCCGGAGAAGTGCACCTTTGCCATGCCTGCTGGAAAGTTCCTCGGTTTCTTAGTGTCTAGCCATGGTATTGAAGCTAACCCGATGAAAATCTGGTCCATAGAGAGAATGGAACTACCAAAATGCCTTAACGATGTGTAGAAGTTCACTGGTTGCCTGGCATCGTTAAGTCGGTTCGTATGTCGGTTCGTATGTCGGTTGGGAGAGAAGGCCTTGCCCCTCTACCAATTAATGAAAACGGCAGACAAATTCACATGGACGCCACAGGCGGACCTTGCGTTTCGAGAATTCAAAAAGATGTTATCTACTGCGTCGATCCTAGCAGCACCACTACCCAAGGAGCCAATGTTTCTCTACGTAGCCGCGACCAATGGAGTCGTAAGTGCAGTAATCATAGTAGAGCGCGAGGAAGAAGGAAAGTCGGTGCAAAGGCCAGTCTATTATCTGAGCGAAGTATTGTCAGCTTCAAAACAGAACTACCCTCACTATCAAAAGATGGCGTATGGCGTATATATGTCGGCCAAGAAACTCAAACACTATTTTGAGGAACATCCCATCAAAGTGATATGTGAGGCACCATATCAGAGATTATGAGTAACAAAGATGTAAGTGGCCAGATAGCAAAATGGGCAATTGAGTTAGCCCCATATGCGCCACAATTCGATAGAAGAGATGCTATAAAGTCGCAAGTTGTGGCGGATTTCTTCGTAGACTTGGCTGAAATGCAATATGAGCCACCTCTGCCGGACTCCAATTATTGGCGAATGCACTTCGATGGATCGAAACTGGAAGATGGGTTGGGTGCTGGAGTAGTGCTTACCTCACCCAAGAAGGATCAACTGAAATATGTCCTTCAAATCCACTTCAGTGCCTCGAATAATGTGGCGGAGTATGAAGCATTGGTACATGGTCTCAAGGTAGCGAAAGAAGTGGGGATACGTCGGATACAATGCTTTGGAGATTCGGACTTGGTGGTGCAACAAGTGTCTGGAAATTGGGATGCCTTGGATGCTAACATGGCCCTATACAGATTCCATGTTTAAAAGATAAGTGGGTTTTTCGAAGGTTGTGAGTTCCATCACATACCTCGGATTGAAAACGAGGCAGCAGATACGCTGTCCAAGTTAGGCTCATCCCGGCAGCCAATCCCGCCAAATATTGCTTTGGAGCACCCGAGAAAACCATCTATCACGCAATCGCCTGAATCAGACTCAATTTATATCCCGGCACTATCCGGATCAGGAGTTGTACCTATGGAGATAGAGTGGGGAAGCACCTCTGCAAACTTGGGTACTGCTTCGGCAAACCCGGGGACTACCACAGCAAACGCGGGGACTGCCTCAGCAAACCTGGGACTGATCAGCCTGACCCGACAGGAGTTATGTCGGTGGATGCGATGGAAATTGATGAGGAACCGTTTCCCGTCCGGACTATTCCAACTTGGGTCAAGCCAATTTTTGATTTCCTAAAAGAGGGAACCTTGCCGGATGACGAGATAATCTCAAGGCAGATCCAGCAAAGGGAAAAGGCCTATACAATTATCAACGCTGAACTATACAAAAGAAGTGTGACAATAGTACTGCAGCGGTGTGTTCATCCGGAGGAAGGACTTGCCATACTCCGGGGATCTAGTGAGGATCACCAAGGGGAATGTGGCCATCATGCCTCCTCAAGGGCCTTAGTGGCAAAAGCTTTCCGGCATGGATTCTATTGGCCCAGTGCTTTGGAGCAAGCAAAGGATCTAGTGAGAAAATGCAATGGCTGTCAAAGATACGCCACAAAAACTCATTTACAAATGTCAGAGCTGAAAAATATCCCCATTACCTGGCCATTTGCTATATGGTGCCTAGATATGGTAGGGCCATTTAAGCCGGCTAAAGGAGGGATGACCCATATCCTAGTCATGGTTGACAAGTTTACCAAATGGATTGAAGTGAAAACATTCGGAAATGTGATGGGGCAACAACAGTAAGATTCCTCAAGGATATAATCCTGAGATATGGCTATCCCCATAGCATCATAACTGATAATGGAACAAATTTCGCTGAAGGAGCATTTGTGAGGTTTTGCCAAGAAAAGAAGATCCGGCTAGACGTCGCCTCAGTCACCCACCCCGCATCGAACGGGCAAGTGGAAAGATCCAACGGACTAGTATTGTCCGGGATAAAATCCCGACTCATAGAGCCGTTGCAAAGATCAGCGGGGTGCTAGATAGAAGAACTACCAGCGGTACTTTGGAGCTTAAGAACAACTCCAAATCGATCAAAAGGCTATACGTCATTCTTTCTGGTATATGGGGCAGAAGCTGTATTACCAGCCAACATAGAGCATGATTCGCCATGAGTCACCCAATACACAGAAGCCGAAATGCGCGAAGCCTAGCAAAATGATGATCTGCTGGAAGAAGCGAGAGAATTGGTCTTGTCCAGATCTGCCATATATTAGCAAAATCTCCGACGCTATCATAGCCGGAAAGTAAACCCTCGTGTCTTCCGGGAAGGTGACCTGGTACTCCGGCCGATACAGCGCACAGCTGGCATGCATAAGCTATCCCCTCCATGGGAAGGACCTTTCATTGTAAGCAAAGCCTTGCACAATGATTCATATTATCTTATTGATGCACAGCCCCAGGAAAAGAACAAGGCGGACAGGTCCGGAGAGGAATCCAAGCGACCGTGGAATGTAGCACTACTTCGTCCTTTCTACACCTAACAAAGAGGTGAATGTATCCGAGCTACTCATATGTCGGTATGTATGTCGGCAATGAGCTTATTAATAAAACTTTGGCACCCCAAGTAGAGACTCGGGGACTGCCGTAATAATTGTCTCTCGTTTTCGTATTTTTATGTCGGTTGGGTTAAGTCGCTTATATCTTAGTCGGGTTAGTAATGTGTGAGCACCAAAAACCAAATTATTCGACTTTGCTGTTGTCCAACAAGAATTGGCTTCATGGCAAGAAAGAGAACAAGTTTGGAATGGCAAAGCACATGAAAAACGACTAAGGAAAAGAACTTAAACAAGTTGACATTGGTTATTTCGACAAACCCTTACTTTATTATATTCATTAAATGTCGGATCATTTTGAGCTAGTCTCAAAGTTTCAAGTATTGTTAAACCAATTTTTTGAACCTCGGACTCGTAAGTCAAAAAGCCTAATCAAGGTAGACGCGAGCCGAGTCAAAAATTGGGGGAACAAGAAAACGAAACTCGGGGACTTCGCCCATGATAATCCAACATTAAGTACTTAGTTTCAAACGATAAGTTGTAGCACAACCAAATTAAAGTATTCAAATACACTTCTGCCCAGCATTCCGGGGATCTGACAAATATGATAAGTGTTTTTAAGGAGCAGGAGCAGCAGCCGAATCGTTAGCCGAAGGAGGTGGCACTTCGGAGTTTGAGGGAGGGGCGCTAGCCTCAGCTTCATCCTCAGGGACGACCTCGCTATCCTCCGGGTCTTCGGCCTCGTCGCCAAGCTCGGAGGCCTCACCCTTACTCCCTTCTTCTTCATTATCTTCATCTCCAGAAGTAGCTTCATCATCAAAAACGTCGAGATAACTCAGCCCTTCATTCCAAGCGTGGCAGAAGGAGTATTGAATAAGCTTGTTGGCACAGGCTTTGTGGTGCACGATCCAATCTGGATTCTCGCACCACTTAGACCTAGTGCACATGCGAGTAAGCAACTCCAGATCAATTCCTTCATACCACGAAAGGACAAACTACAAGGCAATGTCAGCCCCAGCCCATGCGGTAGATTCAGGCCACAGATGCAGCTGCATATCGCACTCCATTATTTTGGCTATGAAAGCCGAACTTCTTTTTGTAATGGTCTCAGTGGGCTAGAGGGAGCTGAACATCCACGTCGCAGCTGGCATGATGTCAGCACCATAGTTCTTTACCAGTTCCAGGCGAGCAGCAAGGCTAACAAGAAGATCCTCCATCGAGTAAGGGACTAACCCGGATCCAAGACCCGTAGGAACACCGGGTTGATCGCGGGACCGGGTTACGGCGGCGCTAGCAAGAGTGTCACTTTCTAGAAATTTACCTGGGAACAGAGCAGAGGAGACAGTGAGCAAAAGCACCAAACCTAGAGGAAGGAAAATTAAGCAAAGGCAAAGAAACTCACGGGAAATCTAGAAAAGGAGGCGTTGGAGCTCGGCATCAACGTTGGCATTGCTGGCCTGGAGTTTCTCGTATTCGGAGGTTACTGACATAAGTTTTATGACGGCTTCCTCCAATAGATCCTTGTCCTTGTAAATTTGAGTCGTCAAACGCTCTTTTTCCTCGGTAAACTCCTGGTCTGCCTTCTCCATCTCAGTCTTGTAGAGGTCTTTGAGCCTCCAGATTTCGGCATTCAGCCGAGTAATTTATGAGTCCTGGAGCTGCAACCGAGCTATCTCTTCATCCTTTTTCTTCAGCTCAGCCTCATGCTTCCCTGTTTGTTTGAGGAAATGGGTCATCATTTCAGGCATAGTAACGCTGTCTTCAAGAGCAACTACAACAACATCATAATCCGGACAAACCGAATTATAAATGTCTGCCGGGTAAAGAAAGGAGCATACAGTGATCGTGCGAAGGAGATAAGATTACCTTTGATCTCAGTAAGGTTCTTCCGCATGATAATATTCTCAGCTTCAACCTCGGCTGCATGGTTCGGATAACAAATTAATACGGATCACAAACAACTCAAATGAACAAAAATGGAAGAAGAAAAGGTCTAAATAAGGAACATTACCCTTCTTCTGGTAATCTTCTAGGAGTTTGCCATAACGCGCACGAAGGTCCTTATAGGAGTCCAGCACACGCTGGAACTCAGCGGATCGGCGGTTAGTGGTAATCTAAAACAAGCAATGTGATGTCAAGATGAAAAGTAAGATAAAGAAATATTCGAAGTCTACAAGATCCGGGCCAAGTGGAACTTAACCCGGCTCTAGGTGTGTGGATATTCGAAGTCTACAAGATCCAGGCCAAGTGCAACTTAACCCGGCTCTAGGTGTGTGGATATTCGAAGTATACAAGATTCGGGCCAAGTGGAACTTAACCCGGCTCTAGGTGTGTGGATATTCGAAGTCTACAAGATCCGGGCCAAGTGGAACTTAACCCGGCTCTAGGTGTGTGGATATTCGAAGTCTACAAGATCCAGGCCAGGTGGAACTTGACCCGGATCTAGGTGTGTGGATATTCGAAGTGTACAAGATCCGGGCCAAGGGAACTTAACCCAGCTCTAGATGTGTGGATATTCGAAGTATACACGATCCGGGCCAAGGGAACTTAACCCGGCTCTAACTTTGTTAAAATTTGAAGTTACTACGAACATAAATTAAATTATATAAGGAGCATCCGACCGAGTAACAAGTTACTCCCTCGGAGGCTCGGGGACTAGGGGATATATCTACAAGTGCTCATCTATACAAGGTAGTAACAGTAGATGAAAAGAATTACCTCCATCATCCGACCAGCCAAAGAGATGGCCTTGGTAGTGGAGTTCATCTGTGTGTTGAACTCGGCTGGGCCGAACTTCTCCGGCAGATCATCTTGTGGGTTGATGAATTTAGTGTTATTCCAGTTCTTCACGTACTCCAGGAGCAGTGGACTATAGCTTTCGCCGATAGGAGAGTAGTTCTCCACAAGGCCTTTGACGTGGGCCTCTCGCCTGGCGGATTGAGATGCAGTAGGGATGGTATGTAGAACCAGTTGCCTGCTACCCTCTGATTCGACAGCCTGTGACCCAAAGGAGATACCTTTGGCTGATTCGACAGCTTTCTTGAGCTTGCCGGATGAGGCCTGAGGATCTGGCTGGAAGATATCCGTGACCGAGGGAGTTGATCCAGAGGGAGCTGGCGGGGCTTTCCTCTTGGGAGGCTTGGTAGAACCTGCTGGTACTACTGCTACTGCTGGTGCTAGTATTGCTGCTGGTGCTGGTGCTGCTGCTGGTGTTGTTGCTGCTGGTATTGCTGGTTCGGAGGAGACTAGAACAGGGGAGAAACTTGATTGGAGCGGTGTCGATGGAGCTGGCACCTCATCACTTGGCGCTAGGGCCGAAGAGGAACTGGGGAGATCGGGCATGGCTGTATCCGAAGCTGCCCCACTACCCCCCGCGACAACATTGCCCTCCTCATGACGAGGTGGGCCCTGGTCAGGCACAGTCGCGGAGCCCTCTTGGATAGGGCTGAGCGGGCGAGTGTCGTCATCACGGGAGGGGGGAGAAGGGCTACTCCAGATTGGAGATGATATTCCTGAGCCGCTCTAGGGAATGACCCTAGGAGCTTGATACGTCCAAAACGTATCTACTTTCCTGAACACTTTTGCTATTGTTTCTCCTCTAAACTTGTTGTTGGGTCCGCAACATAGAAAACAAAAAATTTCCTACGGTGTGAACTACACGCCAAGATCTATCTATTAGGTACAAAGAAACGGGTGGACATACATCCAACGAGAACTTTCCCTCATAGACAACGAGCTTTGTTAACGAGTAGGAACTCATGGTTGATGTAGTCGTACACTTGCCGATCTCAAGATCGTGAGGAAGTCCAGCAGGTCCGGCTCCAGCACGTCCATCAGATCCAGCTCCGGCACCACCAAGTCCAGCACCGCAAAACAGCGGTGCATCCGTGATCGCACACACGTTCGGTACCCCGACAACCTCCATCCCTTGCTCTAGAAAAGCAGCGGAAGCAGCAACTCCTTTCCAGATAAAGCCACCGGGAACATATATCTCGCTAATCCGAGACCATGGGGGAATAATACTAGAGGGGGAGAGAGATCCTTCACAAGGAGGTGTGTGTGAGAAGTGAGGAGGGGGTGGCCTTTTATAGGAGGAGGGGGGTGCCCCTCCTTCATGGCCGGCGCATGGAGGAGGTGACCCTTCACCTCCTCCATTCATGTGGTGGTAACTCCGTCCACATAAATTTGTCCCTTCACATTCTCTTTTAAAGTCTCCACTTTAAATGCATTAAATTTCTCCAAATTTAATGCTCTCTCATTTAATAAAACTCTTTTATTAATTTTATTCAGAATTTTGTTAATTACTTTAATTAACAAACATTCACATAAAACCCCCTACAACATTTCAATATTACATGTAGAACCAATTTCAGCAATTTCACCCAAAACAGTTTCGATGTCTATTGAAATAATTCCAGGGCTTTCTTAAATCTTTATCTGAAACATATTTGCTCCAAATGGTGTTGGTATCCCTTAAGTGTGTCACCCTACGGTTCGCGAATAATGCAGACATGATCGAGACCCCTCTCCGATCAATAATCAGTAGCGGGACCTAGAGATCCATACTGACTCCTACACATTCAACGATGAATTCTATGATCGTGAGAACCTTTAACGCTAGTAACTAAATCCCTTTGTCCAGCGATATATTACATGTCCGAGATTCGATCATCGGTATCTCCATACCTAGTTTGATCTCGCATCGACATGCACTCTTTCTCGCTTCTGATATAACATTCTAGTGATCACATCACTTGCTTGCAAGCTATTTCAATGTGATATCACCGAGAGGGCCCAGAGAATATCTATCCGTCATATGGATTGACAAATCCCACTCTTGATCCATGAGCCTCAACATAACACCTTCGTAGTATTGAACCCATCTTTATAGTCACCCTGTTACGGTGTGACGTTTGATGTTATCAAGATACTCTTCCGGTGTTAGAAATTAACATGATCTCATGGTCTAAGGATAAATATTACTTCGTATGATGTTATAGCAATATAAACATAATGACTTGATCGTAATGCTATACTTCGGATGAATGTTCATCACACCATTCCACCAATGGTGTGACCTTGTTATTAACAACATCCAATGTCCATGATTAGGAAACCTTAATCATCTTGTTAATCAACAAGCTAGTCTATAAGAGAGGCATGACTAGGAACCCTTTTTGTTTATTAAACACACATGTATTGATGTTTCCGAATCAATACAATTCTAGCATGTAAAACATTTATCGTAAACATGGAATAAGATAATAACCACTTTATTATTGCCTCTCGGGCATATTCCCTTCACTTGTATGATTTGGATGCAACTAACGGATCGATGTCAGTTTCAGAATTGCTCGTGTCTACTTTTTGTGTAGAAAATCAACTATCAGGAAAAATCCTGGAAAATATGCCAAAAATCCTATTTCACCAGAAGACTCCAGGAGCCAGAATACGAGATGGAGGGGGGTTGGGCCCAGGCCACACCACCTGGCCGCACGGGCAAGCCTAGGCTGCGCCAGGGGGTGGTCTGGCCACCCAAGACTCCCCCTCAGTCTCCCTCTTTGCCTATAAGTTGTCTTCTAACCTAAAAACTCAGGAGGGTTCGACGTTTTTCCAGAAGGAGTTCCCTCCGCCGCCACCACCAAATTCCACAAAATAATCACCAGAAACTCCGTTCTGGCACCCTGCCGGGATGGGGAATTGGAGGAGATCATCGCCATCATCATCACCATCGCTTCTCCATCGACCATCCATGTTTCCTCCATCTATGAATGAGTAATCCCCCACTGTAGGCTATGTGTATGGTAGGGATTGGATGAGATCGTTCATGTAATGGCATCAGATTGTTAGGGCATGGTGCCTAGTATCTTTTATTAGTGCTTTATGACTTTGTTGCGACTTGTTGTGCTTAATGCTTGTCACTAGGGCCCGAGTGCCATGATTTTAGATCTGAACATGTTATTGATTCATTATGATAGTATTGGTTATGGTCTTATCTGCAAGTTGTATACACACGTTGTTGTCCAGAACCAATGGCCCCGAAGTGACAGAAATCGGGATAACCGGAGGGAATGGCTTTGATGTGAGGATCACATCTGTTCGTGGAGTGTTAATGCTTTGCTCCGGTTCTCAATTAATAGGAGCACCTTAATTGCCAGTAGTTCCCTTGAGGCCCCACTGCAAACGGGCTGGCAGGACAAAAGATGTTGTGCAAGTTCTCATTGCGAGCAGGTATGACTATAAATGGAACACATGCCTAGGATTATCTAGTACTTCGATGATTTATCTTATTTATCTGCAATTTCCCTATGTTCTGATTGCTATCTGAATTTTCTTGTCCATGCAATGCCCGCCCATCCATCCCTATGCCTACCGCACTCAAATCCTACTGTTTACTGCTATTGTTACTACTGTCTTTACTTTACTACTACTGCTACTTTACTATTCCTACTACAAACCCGTTGCTACTGATAAACTGTTGTGAGCAAGATTGTTTCCAGGTGCAGCTGAATTGACAACTCAGTTGTTAAGGCTTATAAATATTCTTTGGCTCCCCTTGTGTCGAATCAATAAATTGGGTTTCACTTCCCTCGAAAATACTACGATACACCCCCTATACTTGTGGGTCATCAATACTATTTTCTGGCGCCATTGCCGGGGAGCATAGCTTTATTTATCAAGTTCACTTGGATTCTCTATTATTCGCTGCTATCCATCCATCATGTGTAAGTCTTGTGATGGCAAGGTCCCTATTTTACCATCCACTACAAGTAGAGGTACGGTTCTGAACACCTCTATTGCTTTTGATTCACCATCTGTTATGAGTAAGCTCGTTACACCACTACATACACATACTACACACACTGCTACTACTGCTGAATCTGAAACTTCTGATGCTTATGATGCTGCTTCTACTTTGCTTGATAAGAGTGGTTTATTAGGTCCTTTCCTAGATGCTACAATTGCTAGAACTATAGCTGGAAATACTGAAACTCCTAATGAAGACACTACCACACCTGTTAGTTCACCCGAGTCTAGTGAAAGTTATGATATTGAAGATGTTTATGTGGGGATGACCGATGAATTTATTAAAGAATGTAAAAACACCCATGATAGGAGCGTTCCTAAGAGTCTCCTTGAGAGGCATACTATTAGGCCCAAATTGTCTCCTATTGCTAAGTTTGCTGCTTCCCCATAAACATTATAGATGAAGATTATGATGTCTCTCTCGATCTATCTTACATAGCTATTGTTGAGAAAGAACCTTTTTGTGGGACTAAGAATGAGAGTGCGGTAGCACATATGAATGAACTTTATACCATCAGTGGCTTGTTTTCTGATGATATTAAGATGCGTACTGAAAGGAGAAGCTAAGATTTTCCCCTTTTCACTTTGTTGCTAAGATTTCCCCCTTTTCACTGAACGGAGAAGCTAAAACTTGGTTTAGTAATTTACCTCCTGGATCTATTGATAGCCCTGATTGCTTGATTAGTACTTTCTTGCAAAAATATTTTCCACCTAGTGTTAGACATGCTATTTTGCAGGAACTTTTTGATTTTAAACAGGGAGAAAAAGAGATATTGCCTGAATCATGGGCAAGGTTTTGTGCTTTGATTCATGCATAGGCTAGAAGTCCATTACCTAAGAATGAGCTTCTTGATATATTTTATAATGGACTAACCGAGGAATCTAGGACATACCTAGATAGTTGTGATGATTGTGTTTTCAGGAATAGGACTCCTAAGGAAGCTGAGGAATTAATGGCTAAAATAAGTAAGAACTATGAAGATTGGACTCCTCCTGAACAAGCTATACCTGAAGTAATTGTACCTGAACCTAGTATTCTGGTGCCTATTCCAACATCACAGAAGAGGGGAGTTATTGAATTAAATGATGAAGTGATGAAGGAAGCTAAGAAATGTCTTAAGGAGAAGGGAATTAAAGCTGC
Source organism: Avena insularis (assembly GCA_023614405.1). Lineage (NCBI taxonomy): Eukaryota > Viridiplantae > Streptophyta > Magnoliopsida > Poales > Poaceae > Avena > Avena insularis. Next base: position 110,007,314 of record CM042692.1, read on the forward strand.
AGATGTCAAGAATTTACCTCCTATAGAAGAACTATGTAAGCCTATTCCCTACTCATCCACTATTGAGGTACACTCTCTCCAACACTTCGAGGAAGGTGATATCCCCTACTCTAAACCTCCCGATCAATGCTTAGAAGAATTTGATATTTTCATTATTAAGCAAGATAATTTTAATAAAAGGGTGCAAAATCATCTAATGGAAAACACTAGAGCTATTGTTGAGTTGAAAGATATTGTGGAAAGAACCTCTAATGATGTTAAAATGATTGTTAAACACTTTCAAATGGTTCAATCTCAAATAGATCAACTCGTTAAAGTACAAAAAGACTTGCTAGTTAATGCTGCTAAAGAAAAACATGCTTATGAAATTAGAACTAGAAGTGGCGCTGCTACCTAGGATCCTCTATATCCCGAGGGGCATCCCAAAAGAATTAAGAAGGATTCTCAACAAGCTAAAAATAGTGGTTCCACTCGTAAGAAAAGGAAAAAGAAACATAAAACAGTTGTAGAACCCTCAGAACCTGCTATAGATCCTAATAGTATATCTATTTCTGATGCTGAAACTGAAAGTGGTAATGAAGAAAATGAAGTTTCTAATGAAGAAAAAGTTGAAGAAGAACCTGGAAAGCACACTAAGAATACTAAATACACTAAAGAAGATTTTGTTGCTAAGAAACATGGGAATGAAAGAGAGCCTTGGGTCCAAAAACCTATGCCTTTCCCTGATAAGAAACGCAAGTCAAAGGAAGATGAACACTATGATAAGTTTTGTGAGTGGATGAAACCTTTATTCTTGCAAATTCCTTTGACTGATGCTATTAAATTGCCTCCTTACTCAAAGTATATGAAGGATATTGTCTCGAATAAAAGGAAGATCCCTAATGGTAAGGTTCCAAAGAAACTTGGAGACCTAGGTATTCCAACTATCCCTTGCTCTATTAAGAATAGTTATGTTAGAACTGCTTTGTGTGATTTGGGAGCTGGAGTTAGTGTTATGCCTTGCTCTCTCTATAAGAGGCTTCAACTAGAAAAACTGATACCAACTGATATATCTTTGCAAATGGCTGATAAATCTACCACTATTCCTGTTGGTATATGTGAGGATGTACCTGTTCAAGTGGCTCATAATTGATTGATATTAATTGATTTTGTTGTGCTTGAAATGCCTAAATATGATAATATGTCTATTATTCTTAGGAGACCTTTTCTTAATACTGCAGGAGCTGTTATTAATTGTAATCAAGGAAAGGTGACTTTCAATGTTAATGACCAGGAACATACTATCTATTTCCCCAAGAAGATTGAAAGGACTTATGGTTGGAATTCAATTGAACATGTCGAGGGCATTCAAGTTGGAGAAATATATTTTCCCATACCAAGAGGAAAATTTGAAACTATTATGATTGGGACCATTACTATCAAAATTGAGGTAACATAATCACTAGTGAAATACAAGTTTTGTCTCATATGAAATTTTTTTGGTAGTAGGATCTGATCAACCTTGTTAACAAAAGGATTTCATTGAACAAAACAATGTTTTCACTATGATTATCTCCGCTTACTTCTATTCTATCCATTTTAGTTTTTGCTTTCGTTTAGTTTTCCTTTTTTGTTGTTAGTTGCTTGCATTTTAGAGTGTGTTAGAACTTCTGTAGATTCTGCTTTGTTTTGCATTGCATTATTTCAAAAAAAATCTATCTGTCAGAAAATCATTCTTCTATACCTGAAAATTGCCCAAAAATAAAGTGTCTCGAAAAATTCCAGAAAATCTTATTAAATTTTTACGTGAAAAAGGGGCAGAGGAGAGCCTGGGATGTACCAGGGGGACCCACCAGGCAGGCTCACCACCTAGTGGCGTGGCCTGCCCTGGGTGGCGCCATGCCATGGTGTGGGCCATCCCTGGCCCTCCACTAACTCTCTCACCTGCCACTTTCTTCTCTCTCCCGAGTAAGCTCTAGTTCATTGCTCGAAATCGCGTTCTTGCTGTGCTTATACTCGATTTCTTCGATATCCTTGCTCAGCCCATCTTTGTTGCTAAAATTTCAAGAACTTGTTCTCCGGTATGTGACTCCTCCCCTTGTCCAAGTAGATTTGAGTTTAGTGGATTATATCTTGAGTATTTTGCTGCTGTAGGTGACAGGTTATGAGATCTTGTAAGCTTGTTTGATGCTTAGAAATATAGTTTTGATGCATGTTTAGGCCTCTTACAAGTCCCTATGAGTAGAATCCTTCATTATATTCACTTTGCAATCACTTGTTTAATAGGTGTTTAAATTTCAGAATAGAAGATGAATGAGCATCAACTAAACCAACATGAACTATGGGTGCCTGAGGTCATGAAGGTCCACCGGGAGGAGGAAGTTTTTCCTTCCATTTATCCATGCTCTGAGTTCATTAGAGCTGCAGGAATTCTCCAACATTTCCACACTTTGGTTTCTAATGCAGGGTTGGAGCACTTTTGGAAGATGAACCTTGTCAATTTGTGAAGCTAACCATGTCTATGGTGCAGGACTTTCAATTTAGTCACTCTTTGCCTAGCCCCATGGTCCACTACAAAATTTACAATATTGCTGTCGACCTTTCTCTCGATGACTTTTGTCCAGCTATTAAGGTACCTCAATGGGGATCATGTAGAAGGATTAAGGAGCGACCTGAACCACTCATGGATTTATACGCAGAAATTTTCCAAGGGAGCAGCTTCTCGAAGGAGAGTGGAAAAATCCGTAACATTCATCTTCCCTCCATTCGCTACTTTATTGCCAAGTGTGTTCTTGCTAGGAAAACTGCCAATAAGTTATGTTCATATGATCTAGCATTTATCTCTGCTGCTCTTAAACGAGATAGGTCTTACAACTTGGGTTCTTTGATAGCTTTCCGTCTTGCTGCTAACCGCGAGAAAGGTGGAATTTGTGGGGGCCTCATTGCTTGTTGTTTACTAGCATTGCATGGTTTAGTGCCTCATCATCTAGAACTACAGTTTCCCATAGAAAGGCTTGATCTTAATTCCATGATACAACATAAATTTGTTTCCTCGTGGGCTAGTATGAGTGATTTGTCTTATGAAATAACCTTTCTCAAAGCTGGTTGGAGAAAGAGCAAGTCCGAGCGTGTCATTCTTTTGCCTGCACCTATTTTGTTTAACCTTGATAACAGGGTAGGATGGTCCCTCACTAAGGAGGGGCTTGACACGTACTTGGGAGAGCTCTCCCAACAGGAGCAGGATACTAGAAGGGAGGTCACGGATGATTCGGTCCAGCCCTCGAATGAGGGGGAGTCTTCATATCAGCAGCCTGCTTATGATTGGGGAGCTTCTTATTCTTCCCATGGTCCCAACTACGACCATTCTTATCATGATCTTCCTGCTTGGAACCCTTATGGATTGATACCCACTTAGGCCAAAAGCCTAACTTGGGGGGAGGTACGCCGGCATCGCACTCATCTCCTTATCATGTTGCGTCGGTACTTTGTATATTCATGTTTCGTTCTCTTTTTAGTTTTCGTTCTTTCTTTGCTTTTGCTTTCTAAAACACAAAAAGACCAAAAATATTTCTGTTGTGTCTCTTTGGTTTGCTTCTTCTTCTTTTTCCTTGGTTTGTTTCTCCCTTTTTGCTTTGTTTGAATTATTCGAAAAACCCAAAAAGAATTTGCTTTGCTTGTTTTCCTTTTTGGTTCTTGTTTTAAAATCGAAAACAACAAAAATATTTGTCGTTCTTCTTTGGCTTTGTGAGTTTGTTGCAGGGTTCATCTGTCCTCAGTGGATATTGGTTTCATATTATTATTCAAGCCACACAAGTGAAGAGCAATAATGAGGATTAATGACAACTTGAGGCGTGGTAAGAGGCTGGTAACAAACTCTATTTGTTTTCATTTTTGTACATATACTCATCATTGTGGGCATACTTAGTCTGTTCGTGTAGGGTGTATGTTATCTTTGGATGCTTATTAGTTCTTGCTTTCGTATGATTAGTTCCATCTTGCTAATAGTTTGTAGCATGTCTTATGAATGTTTGCTTGCATTACTCTATTCATAATTTGGTATGACACAGTGGTATCCTCCTCTGAATGTTTCATTTGAAATGACTTGGCACATGCTCACGCATGCACATGACTGTAATAATCAGTTAAGCCTCGATGAATTATTTTGCCTTGAGGATCTTGAATCACTTTCATGCCATGATTAGTCCTGTTTTGTTGCAAGCATGATTATGACAGCTATTGCTCTCTCGTTTGTTGCTCCCTTACTATTGCTAGCCTTCACTTTCACTGAGTATGTTTTACTCATGTTTCCAACACCCTAAAACCAAATATTGCCAAAGTGTCCACCATACCTACCTATTAGCATCATTTGCTACTTCCGTGCATATTCAATATGCCTTGTTTTCTTCCGAATAAAATATTTGCTTGTTATGAGAAAGTTAGTTAGTAAAGCTCTCACGAATTTGACGGCACACTTTATTTTCTTGCATTTAATAAACCTGAACCATTGCGTCCTTCTTTGTTGTGTGTATGCTTGCGCTTTATAAGTTGAAGTTAGTAGAACCATGTATCATGGGGAACGCTTTCAACACTGCATTGGTACTTTGTACCTAGTGATATCATGTTCTTTTGCTTATGGATCCCGGCGGTGTGAAATAAAAGTGGAACTTGTAAGACCATGGAGTTTGTATGTATGTTAGAGAAACGCCTGGGCCGCTAGCCTAAGCCATGCCTAATCATGGTGGAAACTTGCAGCATAACCATAATGAGCATTCTATGAAGCATCCTCAATAAAATCTATGCATATAGTAAATAAAAAGATTGCTGGGATGCTCATTGTCTGCTTGCCTTGTCATTTTGATTAGGGATAGCTCCTGTATCATGTGCAAGGGGTACCTCGTTGGCGGTTCTCTATGATACGTATATTCTTACAATGACAAGAGCTTACTTGTGACTGAAGTTGAGTAGCATGAGGATTGGTCTTCATAAGTAAGGGGCATGAGGCTTCGATTTATAACTTGTCAAGCATATCCTCTTAGTTGTGTCACTTTAACCTTAACCATTTAAAGATGCTTATGATAGGGGCAATGAGAGCTCAAAGCTAACAAGTACCATACTTTCAACATTTGGAAGCCTTTCAAACTATTCAAAACCTTTTATTTTACTTGTTGAGTCTCCACATATTCTTTGAGCACCTTCTTGAGAGCATAGTTGTCATTCTTTGTGCTTGTCTCAAAACTTGATTATTTGTGTTATGACTCTGATGCTTGTATCTTTGATATCTTTACTTCTAGTCTTCACTTGAACTTCAGATGTGCCTTAAATCAAAGGCAAGCGAGATACCGCTCTATCATACCTTTTTATGAGCATTGTAATGTTGCTTATGTTTATACTTCATGCTACTTATTATTTTTGAGTTGGAATCTCTTCATAGCTTGCAATGCCTATTAAGTAAACTTAGTTGCATACTCCTTATTATGAATTGACTAATTAGTTGATCACATGCTGAGAATATATACATCATATGAAGCAAATGTGTTTGTGAAAGTTCTTTTATCGCACTCAGTTTTCAACTGAATTGCTTGAGGACAACCAATAAGCTAAGTTTGGGGGGAGTTGATACATCCAAAACGTACTTTCCCGAACACTTTTGTTATTGTTTCTCCTCTAAACTTGTGTGATTTGGATGCAACTAACGCGGACTGATGCTGTTTTCAGCAGAATTGCCCTGGTGTCTACTTTTTGTGTAGAAAATCAACTATCAGGAAAAATCCCGAAAAATATGCCAAAAATCGTATTTCACCACAAGACTCTAGGAGCCAGAATACGAGATGGAGGGGGGCTAGGCCCAGGCCACACCACCGGCCGCCATGAGCAAGCCCAGCCGCCTGGGGTGGTCCGCCCCTGCATTCCCCTCGGTCTCCCTCTTGCCTATAAGTTGCCTTTCGACCTAAAAACTCGGGGGTTCGACGTTTTTCCGAAGGAGTTCATTCGCCGCCACCACTAGATTCCACGAAACATCACCGTAAACTCTGTTTCGCACTCACGGACGGAAATTGGAGGAGATCATCGCCATCATCATCACCATCACTTCTCCATCGACCATCCATGTTTACCCCATCTATGAGTGAGTAATCCCCGCTGTAGGCTACGGGGATGGTAGGGATTGGATGAGATCGTTCATGTAATGGCATCAGATTGTTAGGGCATGGTGCCTAGTATCTTTTATTAGTGCTTTATGACTTTGTTGCGACTTGTTGTGCTTAATGCTTGTCACTAGGGCCAGAGTGCCATGATTTCAGATCTGAACATGTTATTGATTCATTATGATAGTATTGCACGTTGTTGTCCGTAACCAATGGCCCCGAAGTGACAGAAATCGGGATAACCAGAGGGAATGACTTTGATGTGAGGATCACATGTGTTCATGGAGTGTTAATGCTTTGCTCTGGTGCTCTATTAAAAGGAGCACCTTAATTGCTAGTAGTTCCCTTGAGGCCCCGCTGCAAACGGACTGGCAGGACAAAAGATGTTGTGCAAGTTCGCATTGCGAGCATGTATGACTATATATGGAACACATGCCTAGGATTATCTATTACTTGGATGCTTTATCTTATTTATCTGCAATTGCCCTATGTTCTGATTGCTACGTGAATTGTCTTGTCCATGCAACGCCTGTCCATCCATCCCTATGCCTACCGCACTCGAATGCTACTGTTTACTGCTATTGATACTGTTGTCTTTACTTTACTACTGCTGCTACTTTACTATTCCTACTACAAAACTGTTGCTACTGATAAACTGCTGTGAGCAAGATTGTTTCCAGGTGCAGCTGAATTGACAACTCAGTTGTTAAGGCTTATAAATATTTTTGGCTCCCCTTGTGTCGAATTAATAAATTGGGTTTCACTTCCCTCGAAAATACTGCGATACACCCCCTATACTTGTGGGTCATCAGAGATCTGAGAAGCAGAAAAGGAACCAAGTCAAAAAGAGAGAGAACTAGTAAGAGACAAGAGCAAACACAGAAACAAAAAACTTGAAGGGCAAATGCAAAAGACTTACTTGTTTGAGGTTGGGGAGCCCGAGGCTTGGGCGCCCTCCGGATCGTGCTCTTGGCGGCCGGCTTAGTCGAGGATTTCACCCTGGACTTCTTCTGCCTCTTCTTGGGCGGCGACACCTCCGAATCTGCGGCCAAGGCAGCCGCTCACTTCTCGGAAGAAGCAGGGGCCGGACCACCAGTGGCGAGGGGAGGAACCTCGTGGACCTGACCGGTCGGGTTAGCTGAAGAGTCGAACATAACCAGATGCGCGTAAGAGATGGGAACCGGATCAAGTACCTCCAGGATCTCAACGTCCGAGTGATCGTCATCTAGCCAATCCCTTAGAGAAGAGGCCTTACCAGCGTTTTGTTTGACGACGTCCGGGGTAGGAAGAAAGGTCTCTGGATCTGGCTCTTCCTCATTCTCCTTGGTGCGGTCTGGTACCCACTTGCTCGCCAGCACCCCGCCATCCTCCAGTGGTTGCTGGAGGAATCGCTGAAAACAAGACAACAGTTGCCAAGTTACAAAAGTAAACCGACATACAGAGAAGATCCGAAAAATAGTGAGAAGTAAGTTTACCTTTGGAGGAGGGTTGTCCCGGGTGAAGGGCTCGAGTCCCCATCCCCAATCTTCGGTGAATTCCTTCTCCACATTGAAAATGGCCTTAACTCGGCGGTAAGCCGCCGAGTTATCAAGCTCGAAAGATGAAGTCTGGTGGGGGTCGAGGGGGCCGCTCAAGTAACAGTTCTTGTGGGCTCGCTTCTGAATGGGGAGCCCCGGCTGTAGACAAAAGTAATCATGATGTCCTCCCCCCGGAGCTTCTCCTTGAGCAGCTCCGTGATTTGGCGCTCCACCTGATTCGCCAAGGTCGTGGGTCGCTTGGGAATGCTCTCCCAAAGCAAGGTATCTGGAGGGCCAAGCTTCAAGGGGAGGAGCCGGATCAAGTCCTCATCGGTGGTGTTCCAGACGTAGAAGAAAGTTCGGGCCCAGCCTTTGCAAGACTCGAGTCTGGTGACCCGGGGGAATGCGGAGTTCTTGCAGGGAGAAATGGAGGCAGCGCCGCATTGGGTCAGGTGCTTATCCTCCGGAGCAAGCTCCGGATCCGGAACCACGTTCCTCCGGAGATCGAAGAATTTGATCCAAAGTTCCTTGGTTGGCCAGAGGCCAATGTATCCCTCAATGCCAGAGGCAAAGGAGGACAAAGAAGTGATGGCATTGGCGGGGAGATGATGTGGTTGCAGTTTGTAGGTAGAAATGAAATTGAAAAAGAAATCTAAGGTAGGAAGGCTGAAGCCACGCTGAAAATGCGAAAGAAAAACAACATATTCCCCAGGATTGGGCGAATGAGAAATATCGCCAAAGGCAAAGCGACAGGCGACGCCGGCAGGGAAGCGGCGTGTGGCACGAAGCTAGTCCAAGTCGTCCTCGCAGACGAACGCGTGTCCCAGTAGCCGCGCTCACGGCCCTCTGCTTCTTCCTCCTGCTGCGCCACCATGGCTGCTTCCTCCTCAGTCATCGTGGACTCAAGGTCCTCGAGAGAGAAATTGGAGTAGAAATAACCGGAGGAGGGGAAACGGGAAGCGCAAGGCCCCGTGATGAAGATCTGGAGCGGAAACGGCAGCGCATGCGCAAGGTCTTGCCTGTGCGCGGTCACGACAGTGCTGGAGCAACGAGGAACTAGCGGCGGCGGCAAGGTTACAGTGAAAGAGAAAGGAGGCTGGGAAGCGCAGAGAAAATGGGGAACTTCCCCAGAGGTTTCCCCACGCCCTCTACTTAACCGCGCAACGGGCGCGTAGTGGGATCCTTTCCGGTTGCCACGCCACGCGCAAAGGGCGTGTACGCGGCCGAATCAGCCAATCTGAGTGTGGCCACAATAAGGGCCACAGGGGCAGAGGATCCCATGATGCGATGTAATGTTACAGTTAATGAGGCGCCGCAGTGAAGGAACGTGCGCAGCAGTGATTCCTGACATTGCGACAGTAACCGGCGCATTAAATGCGCGCAACCCTTAAAATAAGGCAAAATGATGATTACCCTCCACGTAGGATGTGGGGAAGCATACAAGGGAAGTAACGGTAACTCGGATAAACGGACAAAAACCCGGCCAGCGAGGAATAACTCAGGATGAGCCAAGGGATCCCTAGAGGAGAAGCCCCGGGTTACTGGATAATCTCGGCCAAGGAGGCAGAGATCCGGTTATGGGAACCTGCTGTGGCCTTAACAACCAAAAGTTGCTAAGACCGCACCAGGTTCGGGGAGTAATGTTGGGGGATACCCCCGGGTAGGATAACACCGGGGTATAATGGCCGAGTTAGCCGGGGTACGGCGCGGTCAAAGCAAGTGTTGACCGGGTCACCTCAAGACAGGCCGAACTATGGAGTGACCCGGCCCGTGGAGCACCTCCTTGACTGTAGTCCGGCCGGCATAAAATATATGCCGGCCATGTTTGTCTATCTGTTTTGCAGGTAACTTGATAGCCGGATTAGTCACATGCTAGCCAGACTATCTTATGGCTTCCAAGAGAAGGAATCCCCCGCTGGTCAAAAGGTGGCTTTATTAGCTGTAGCGTGAGCGAAGCAAAACAAAGAGGAGGACCAGAGGGTCAGAGGCCACCAAGATGACGCGGGAAGTGTCGGCTGACGAAGCCCGTGGCCGGTGACGCTTAAAGATAAAGATTAAGTTGTGGGTTACGTCCAAAGCCCAGACGAACCGTTAAAGAGAATAAAGAAGCATCTAGCTTGAGGCGAGAAGCATATTCTCTGATTATGCTGCCACGTGTGCCCTAGTATTGTAACCCAGGCTCCCCTATATAAGGAGCACCGGGGCCTCCATAGAGAGAGATCGATTATTTTCTCTGTCTAAGGCAGAATTTTAGAGCTAGTTGGTAGGGAGTAAGAGACTTAGTCTCCTTCTTACCAAGAGCTTGAAGAGTACTTATAAACACCATTGATAGAGAGAATATAAGAACATATGTGCGTAGAATCACCACGTTCTCCCTCCCTGGATTCCCCTAGCACTCATTGGCTTCATCTTTAGCCTATCCATGACATCTTCCGTGCCACCACCACGACGCTAACAAAATTAAAATTTCAATATTTTAGTTTTCTTAATGAAATGCAATAAGTCTATGTAAAACATACCACGAGGTCGAGGACACAAAATGAAATAGTGATTATGCAGAATTTCTCACTCGATGGTGGGAAAAATGGTGAAAATTAGAGCATCAAGTTTGAAGTAGAACAAGTAACTCAAAAAACAAACACTTCTCCTCATATGTACTCCCTCCATTTTATATTACTCCGCATGTTTGACCAAATCAAAGTCAATCTTTATAATATTTAAGCAAGTATAACATACAAAACGTCGATATCTGTAATATCAAACGTATATGCTATGAAATTATATTTTATTATGCTTCAAATAGTATTGATTTATTTTTGTAAATGATTATAATTTTAAATTTATAATTGGTCAAACTAGATTACGTTTAACTTTGACTAAATCTAATATGCGGAGTAACATGCTTAAAGAAAATTAGTGCCCAGTTGTGATTTAATGTGAAAAAACAAAAAAGCTTCAACAAGTTCTTAGAAGATAATCTCTTTTTGGAAATTACATGATAATTTTATCATAACATAGGTGGTTACTTTAAATTTTAGTGGATTAAAATTATAGTTATACATATATAATCTGACGTGCAAAGCATATACTCCGTGCAAATTATTACTATTAGGAAAAGAGAGTGGGTTGAGCTGAGGAAGAAATCACGTCGCGAAGCACGGCGCGGGCCATGGGTGTGCTGGAACAAAAACTGAACAGATTGGCATATCCTTCAGTTTTAAAATCAGTCCATAATCTTCTCGGGCTGGATCATAACTAAATAGATGGCTGGATGAGATCACGCAAGGCTTGGAGATGGTTTTTCTTCTTTCATATCTGTGGTAGAGGCTTCAGGATTATTGCTAATACAGTACTTTTTTTTTGACAATCAATACCATATATATATATATATATCGACAAATAGTACATGAAAGAGATACACAAACCAACTTTAGCGTTTACAAAATAAAGTCTAAAGAAAATAAGAAAATCTTTGAGGTCTTCAAATTCTTCTTCTTCCATGACACGATCTTGTACTTTCCTGAAGGTAGTCGAAGAAACATGAACATACCTGTAAATACCAACGATGGTTCTCTCATAATTTTAATTTTAATCGCAGTGCTAAGGTTGCGTGTACGCACGTAACCATTAAAGTAATCAACCAACATCGGCAAGAGTACCAACCCGAGTATTTCAGGGAAATAAACTGAACATCCTGATCGACGTCATCGGAGAGCCGAGAGTACGAATCACCATTGTCGAAGACGTAGCAGCCGAGATAAATATTGCGAGGATAATCATCCTCGCGACAACCATAAGAAAAGCTCCAAGAACGATCTGACGAAGCAAGATCTGAAAGACCGTACCTATAGAACTTGAATCTTATAACATATCATTGATGCCAGGAAGAAGATCTATGAGAATGAGCATCACTAAGTGTAGGACTATGAGAATGAGCATCTGGCCCAGCCCGTTCAATACCAGTTTTTTTGGCAAGGCGGTCAATACAAGTTGATGATTTAAACTAATTTTACTCTTAACAATAATGTAAAACAGTTTTGTTAGGAATACTTTTGATTATGGAAGACAATTTGTTAGAAATATTATTTTGCATGTGTTTCGATTTTTATCAATGATACGCGTTATGTTTTCTGATAAATAAAGGCAGATTTCTCTCAGAGACGGTGGAGAAATTTATATGTTTCTTATGTGTGCTTGAGTTGCAATAATCTCTTCCAACCAACCAAATATATTTGTATCATTTGGATAAATACCCTTTTTGTGTACTTTTTGTCGCTACTTTTGCACAGCGGACTATAAAGACGTAGCACATCGAAGATAATATAGTATATAGTGAGAGTGTCGATTTGGTGGACGGGGTCCATGGTGATTTCTTTTTTTGAAAAGTTCAAATTTAAAGATTTAAAAATTTAAAAAAAATCAAAATGTAGATAATGATTTATAATACCTGGGAGAAAAAAGTCATGTGTAAAAACTTTGTATCCTGGTCTCTGGAAAAAGTAAAAAATTTCTGGTCTTTGCATGAACAATGCAATTTTGAATGGGCCTCTATTTTCTCAGAAGTTATCCTATTTGTCCTTCTTCTGCGCTCAAAATGCAAAGTATTTTCTGTTTAAAATTTACATACTTGTATTTCGTATTGTTAGCCGCACGAAGATATTTTTTCCAATAATATTTGATACTTTTGAAAAATTTAAAATAGTCCTCCATGGAGCCCATTCTTCAAATTGGAGTATATAGTTGTGTACTACCAAACATACATGGCAATGCTTGTACTTCCCAATATATATATTGGAATTATGTATTCCTCTAGATTTTTACTTAGCACATTCTTAATCATATTATAAAAATTATACAATGACCACAACATTTCATGAAAATTTGAAACCATCAAAATTCTATTTTTTAACTCTTACCACTAATAGATGTTAGTGTATTATGCTAGTTTAGGATAGTTAGGATCTCAATCCCGACTTGATGTGTACTATAAGATGATCCATATATCCCTTCAGGCCCAAGGCTCAGTATATTCTGCAAATCCCTCTCTATCCTCTCTATCGTTTTACATGATACTAAACTAACCTCGATCCAAATCCTAGCTGTCGTAGACACGCTTCCACCATACCGACCCTAGGGGGATCGGTCTCCACGATCTCTATCGGGGGCCGCGTGATCCCTAGCAGGGCTCGTCCGCCGATTCGTAATCGACTGTCCTGTTGAGTCTTTTTTCGATCTCTAGATCAGTTTTTGTTCTTGCCGGTTGCTTGACCAGTAATTTCTCGTTTACCGATCATAGATCGGATTGAGTTGTCCATTGTCATCGTCCTCTTGCGTCTCTACTCCGACCTCGGTGTCAACTCTATACCGGCCAATTCTTCATCACCACTTCACCAGCAATGCCATCATCAAATACGATCTATGTGTCATCCACGCCATGGTGCATACAGCGCACCGCCGGTCTGATGAACCGATCCCGCGGCCATCTACAGCAAGCACGTCCCCGTGCACGCGCCTACCATTGATCGAGCTACGGGCTACTGCAGCGTCGCCCCTTCGGCCGCAGCGCCGCCACTGTTGGTCCACACGATCGGCTTCTAACACACCTTACTTGGTGTATACGCCGTTGGTGGTCTTCCGGCCGCTGAAACAACTCGCGCCGTGCAACTATGCCATCCCCTCAGGTCGGGGTGTCGCTGCACGCGGTCTACTTCTCTATCCATGCACACTTACATCCTCAGTTCCATCACGCCATGTCCTATGGTGAAGATCGCCGCTATCTGCACATAGTCTTCATCACCCCACCGGGTTCTTCCTCGCCTACTTCGAGCACCACCACTACACTTCACAAGGTAACCTGCAGGACGACTTCTCATCATCGCAGGTCCCACTGACTACCCCATTACCACTCTAGGAATCCAGCATGACCACCCCAGGTCATCATTGTTTTTGCCACCTTCTACGTCTTCGTCCACTACAACTTTGATGCTAGCGTCATCGCCTCGTCCCCGACTACACCACATGCTCCTCTACTCCTACAACTGTTGATAGCATCGACCTCTCTCCCTTCACTGCTCCTCACCTCAGAACTATTCTGGAGGCCTCCTCTACTAGTCTCTCTAACATGGTGAAAAGTTCATGATGCCCCTATCCCTCGAACGCCTGGTACTGGCAACACCAGGAGTTCCTTCGTCCTCGATGCGTTCCTGATAGGCACCTTGGCTTCATCGGTTTCAACAACGTCTTCTTTGGCATCGACCCCTCTACGACTGCCTTGACTGCGTCACAGACGAGTTCTTCTTTGCAAACTCGGTTCTAGCAAAACCATAGTATGCCTTCGTCCCCGACGTGCGCCTAGTTCTATCAAAACTTCGGCCGCAGCTCGCCCTCGACGGCTTGGACTGCATCGGCATCGACATCGACACCCTCGGCGACTTCCTCGACACGTCTCTGTCATTCTAATCGCGCACTATGTGCATACGACTTCACGAGCAGCTACCTCGATAGCGGAATCCCCGACAACGAAATGGACCACGGCAACCCCTCGCACGGCTACCTCGACCACGACACCACCCGTTCTCTCGGATCCCTCGACATCGGCACAAGAATACCACCTCGCTTGAGCATCATCAGCTTCCTCTACAGTGCAAGCTATCACGCCGCGACACTTTCCACGACGTTCCCGCTCCTACTTCTAGGGTATGTCAGCCCATTGGTTCTACTTCGGTTTATCTCTAGTCTGATTGTACGCGACTTTCCCGTTGTTCATGACGCTACCACTACGACTGATGTTAGAGTATTGACACGTATACTGTTGTTACAGTAGTTTAGGATAGTTTGGATCCCAATCCTGACTTCACTTGTACTCCAAGATGATCCATATATGCCTATATATAAGCGTCACGAGGCTCAATAATACATTCAACATATTCCGTCAATCCCTCTCTATGGTTTTACAATACCAATGGATAAAAAACGGACCATATAATTGTTTAGAACTTTATTTTCATAGGAGGATTGAGATTTAATATTTTTGTCCGACCTAGACAATTAAGATTGTATTAGTGATATTAGAGTATGAATTATGCAATCAAATCATCATCGTTTAAAAAGGAGGTGAAGTACGGGGTAACTATCTTAGATGACTAGATGTACAACCAAAGCATTAGAATTCTCTAACATTTATGGGTCTAGGTAGTTAACATGGTATGCGTCAATGTCTAATTTGCAGATTTATAAGTAGTATTGATATAAATTAATTTTCTATCTTTTTGCAGGGAACTGCACAAAAGTTCTAATGTAATAACCACGAACTTAGAAAAATAGATTTCAGAAACTATGTTTCATGTGTTCACCTTCTGAAACTTAACAAAAAATCTTTATGGTTTGAAAGTATATGATCAAGATCAGCACATAAGTCAGGTGGAAACTTACTCATGTAAATATTAGGGTTTAGGGTGTAACATCCCAAAACTTACCATTTTGGAATGTTGAATCAAATAAACATTTTATTGAATGGGTTCTTTGATTTTGTGAATTTCAAAAGGAAATAAAACTTTTGAGGACTTATTTGAATTTTCTCTTGGATTTAAAACTTTTCGGGATTAAATTAATTATTCTCTAAACCTAGTTCAAATCATTGAACAAAGTGCTAAGGATGTTATATATTTATTCTTTTGGCCTTATATTGCATATTTGGATTTTCCAAATAAAAATAGGATTTATTAAACCATAGAAAATCATTTTAGAGATTTAATAAAATCCTAAGAATACAATTTTATAAACAAAATGGTATTTATAAAATTATATTGGGGTGGAAATCATTGTTCCTAAGCCCTATATATTTATTTTGATTTTATAGAATTATTTTGGATTTTTCTAAAAAAGGATTGGGATATGAAATCCTATTCTATTTCTTAAATAAAAATAAATAAATAAATTACCTAGCTATCGGACAGAGCCAACCTGGTCCAGCCCAACCCATCTCTTTCGTGCGAGTGATGCGTAGCCACACCCGCTTGGCCCGCCTTCGGCCCAGTGGCCTATTTTGACCACCGAAGCAGTATGGGGCACTTCCGGCAGTCCGATGGAGATCGGAGCCACCACGGCCCCGTTTCCCTTGCCCTCCCTCTCTCTATCCAGCAGGACCCACAAGTCAGACCCGTCCCCAACCTCATGCGCATGCGCCCTTTACCTGCTTCTGTCCGTCCCCGTGCTCTACACCCTAACGAGATAAGCTCGTCGCTGCCTTATCCTCGCTGCCCCGCTCCTTATCCCCTCACCCTGCGCCAAAAATGTTGCGCCATTCTGATGGCCTTCGTTCTCGATTATGTAGTACCCGCTACTCTTCCCCGCCTATAAAAAGGGCACCGAGATCTCCTATTTCTTCCGCACCCCCTCTTTCCCCTTCTCCCATGCCAATGATATATCGAATAGATTTCCTCCACTGCCGCACTCCGACGAGCGATTACCACCAGAGGGGGAAACATCGAGCCACATCGCCCGAACCTTGAGCATCAGCTCACCGACACAGACCTCCTCGACCTCCCCTTTGTCTCCAAGGGCGTCGGGAACCACTCCACCGCCTTGGACCCAAGCCGCCGTCGTCGTTTTCTCTATCCTCGATGACCTCCCATGAATGCGGGTGAGCAAGAGGTACCCCACCCAACTCCCCTACCTCTTCTCTTTCTCCCACGCTGCTTTCCTCCATCTCCACTCGCCAGAACGTTGCCGCCATCGACCATTAGTCTCTGCCACCCTTATCTGGCGATTGATGTGGCGCCCTCCCATTCGCCAACTCCTTTCCACGTGGCAGCCTCATCATCTCCGACCTGGTCAACCGTGACCATGTCAGCGTCCACGTGGCAGCCCCGTCAGCACGAACCAGGTCAACACTGTCCACGTCGACCCCTAGTCAACGAGCCATGCCAGTGTCGTGTCATCGCAAGGCAGCCACCCAGCCCACGCCATGTGGTTCCTAGTCACCGCTGGTCAACGTCGACTCGGACCATCCTCTACCATTGCAAGATAACAGGCCAAAATCATGCCACGGCAGGAACCCGACAAATTTTATTTTTGTATTTTAAAATTGTTATATCTTGTACATTTTTTATCCAAATTGAAAAATTATTTTTGCGTTACAATAATATGATGAAATACTAAATTTTAGACACCAGATGATCCTTTTCACACTATTTTCAAGAGGGTTCAAATTTGAACTTGGTTCAAACCCGTTTGGGCCATATCTTTTGATCCCTTACTCCGAATTGACCCATTCCTTCGCCAAATTTCTTGGAACAACACCATCTATCACAATATTGATAAGTAAATGAAATTGCAACATTTTAATTGATATTTGGTTCTTATATTGGAATTTGGGGTTTCTTTGGTTTGTTTTCGTGTTTAAATTACAAGGAATGGAGCACGAGTACTACTACTACTCCAACACCGAACTAATCTCTCATCAACCAAAGGGCAAGTTTGACCATCATATTCGTCCTATTCATTTTTACAATGCTATTATGTTTATTAAATTTTAGGGATGCATGCGATAGATATTTTTTCGTATCTCAAGTATTTTAGAAATTGGTGATTTTGGCTTAGCTATGTCCCATGGTAGAATAGGCCATAGGATTTGTCACCTCTCTTTGACA
Source organism: Avena insularis (assembly GCA_023614405.1). Classification (NCBI taxonomy): domain Eukaryota; kingdom Viridiplantae; phylum Streptophyta; class Magnoliopsida; order Poales; family Poaceae; genus Avena; species Avena insularis. The sequence continues at coordinate 110,024,603 of CM042692.1, forward strand.
CCCTAGGTAAAATAGTACTAGGCTAAGTTCTAGAAAATTTTGGATATTGTAGTTATGCTTAGACATACTACATGAAAATCTGTTGGGGGGGGGTTCAAATCAAGAAATTGTTTATCAAATATGAGGCTTATGGAAGCGTTTACTGAATTAAAGTTAAAATGTTTTATCATGGGAGGAATGGTATGTTGGGTGAACGCTTGTGGAGTTTTAAACTCAAACTGATGGAAGGATTGCTGCCTAGGGACCCCAAAAAGAACAAACCCATGTTAGCTCACTCAGTTATTGCAGTGCAGCCACATGTCATATGGGCTCTAACTTGATTGTATATCTTGTGGAAACCTACTTAAGGACCACCATCGGTATGGTACTTTGTGTCTATTTGTAATGGGCATGCTTGTAAATAAATAGTTAGCCATTTGAGAAAGACCTCAGTGTGACTTTTCTTTTGAACTTAACTACTGCAGGGGAAGCCCCATAGCCCTTTATTGAAGAAATAAAGAAGTTCTATTTACATCAAGGTTAAAAACACAAATAAAAAGCGAATTACAAAAAATTGTCAATCCATCTTGACAGAGAAGGTATTGCCTTTTCGTGATGCCTATGTTTCAGCAGGGATACATCTGTAACAAAACTTGCCTTCCATCTCCTAAAGGTTGGTTGAATTCCTTTAAATATTGCATCATTTATTTGTTTCCAAATATCCCAGCAAGCCAGGATAACTATCTCGACCATGCAAGGTCCTTTGAAAAATCTTTTGGAATTCTTCAACATCTCTGGACCAGATCCTTGTCCCCATTGTATTTGAAGGCAAGTCCATATTCTGACACTAAAATTACATTCAAAAATAGATGTGACCAATCTTCTAGTGCTTTACATGGAAAAAGTAGACAATTATGGTCATCCGAAAAATGCCAATGTCTTCTGAGCAACATACCTTTGGTGTTGAGACTATCATGAACAATTAACCAGGCAAAGAATGTGTGTTTAGAATTACATTTACTTTTCCAAATCCATTTAGAGGGGAAGTGGTCTGGAATGTTTTGGAAGTGTTTCTTGTAAATGTTGCCTAGGAAGTAATCTCCTGATTTTGTCGATAGTATGGACCAGGTATCTTCTTTTCCTAAGGTCAAACTGAAAGCACTTAACTTGTCCTGTAATGCCAAAATCTCTTTAGAGGATTGGTCTAACAAAGGTAAATAAAACACCTCCTCCATGCCAGTTATCTGAATAGCTTGCTTTACTAAGGCTAATTTATCTTTGACAAAAGAGAACAAGTGAGGAAAAGCTTCATCTAGGGGAGGAGTATTCAAATTATCTGACCATAACAGAATTGTGGTTCCAGTACCAAGAGTACATGTAGTAAGCAGTCTATAATTATCTGAAAGGTTCATGACACTCCTCCACCAAAAAGGGCCGCAAGAAGTGACAACATGGTGTTTCATAATAATAAGCATTCTTTATAAGCTTCACACATGGTAGATCTTTGTTGTTGTAAAAATAATGCAGGTGTTTCATTAGTAAGCACTTGTTTTGAATCTTCAGATTAATTATGCCTAATCCACCTTTGTTGTTTGGTTTGCATATCATCTCCCACTTAGCTAAAGATTTTGGTTGGTCTTCATCTTTTCTTCTCCTCCAAAGATAGTGTCTCCTGGCTTTGTCTATGACATCAATAACACCATCTGGAATCTCTAAAGAACACAAAAAATGTATAGGCATGGATGATAGGACTGAGTTAACCAAGACAAGCATGTCTCCATAGGATAGAAAAGAAGCTGATGTTGTGAGGCGCCTCTCAATTCGATCATTAAGAGGTGATAGATCCCTAATGATTGGCTTTGTGGTGCCCATAGGCAGCCCCAGGTAAGGAAAGGGCATACTTGCAGTATTACATCCAATTTCATGAGGTAAACTATCAGCCTTAGCCAGAAACATGTTAATTGGAATTAAAGAAGACTTGTGGTAGTTCACATTTAATCAAGTAAAACTTGTGTACTCTTCCAATATATTGTTAAGAGTGGTTAACTCCTCAATGTATGCTTGTAGGACAATAATCGTATCATCGGCATATTGGAAAATTGGGAAATCATTTGTGGCTCTGTTAGGTATGGGTACTTTTAACCTTCCCTCCCTAAATGCCTTGTTGATAAAACTTTGCAGGAGATCTCCTCCAAGAACATAGAGCAAAGGAGATAGGGGGTCCCCTTGCCTAACACCTCTTCTGCAATGAAAATGTCTTCGATGAACTCCATTTAGAAGAATGTCTGCAGAGCCAGAAGAGAGAATTTCTTCCACCCATCTGATAAAAATTGGATCAAAACCTTTACACTTTAAAATCCTTAATATTGCCTTATGTTCAATAGTATCGAAAGCTTTTTCAAAATCTAACTTGATTACAACTGTCTTTAGTCTTGAGGTGTGACACCGATGAACATATCCAAAGGTCCAAGCCAGACAATCTCTTGATTTCCTTCTGTAGTCTGTTTGCAGCTAGCTTTGTAAGGAATTTTAAACAAGTGTTAGTGAGAGAGATTGGCCTGAAGTCATTGACAGTCTCAGTACAATCCTTTTTTGGCACCAAGGTGATATAAGAGCCATTGATACTTGTTAAAGATGTTGTCCCTTTATGAAAATCCTAACATAGTTTGATAAATTCATGCTTGATTATGTGCCAACACTTCTTAACAAATAAACCATTAAAACCATCCGGGCTAGGAGCTTTGTTAGTCTTCATATCCTTAACCACATCCTCAATTCCCTCTATACTGAATTCCTCAACTAGACCATTCAAAATCTCCAAATTTTCCACTATTTCATCCAGATCCTCTCTCTCAACAATCTGTGTAGAAACTCCCATCTTGTTTTTTAGCAACTCCAAAGGGCAGTAGCCTTATGATTATGTTCCAATAAAGAAACCCATTTTCATCTTTAAGCTCGGTGATGGTATTCCTCCTATATATTTCAGTTCCTTTAGCATGGAAGTAATTAGTATTTTCACCTCCAAATTTTACCCACCTAACAGTGCACGTATTTTTCCAATAGTTTGATTGGATTTGAAGCAACTTTTTCAAATGTAATTTGACAATGTTTCTGAAGTTAAACTCAGGCCGACTTAGCCTCCGTGACTCCTCCAAATTATCCAGGGCTAAAATGCCTTTGTAGCATTTCTCAATTAGCATATTAATGTGTGATAATCCTTTCCCCCACCTCGTTAAGGCATGTCTCACATTTTTTAACTTAGCAGTTATTACATTGGAAATTTGACCACTTTTAACTGGCTGTGTCCAGGATTTTTCAACCACTTCCAAGAAACCTGGTTGGTCAATCCAAATATTTTCAAATCTGAAGATTTTTGCCTTTGGGATTGTTGTGGATATACTTACCACACAAGGCACATGATTAGAGGTGGATTTGAGTAGTGGGAAGACCATGGTATTTGAATATTTTAAAGTCCAAAGGTAAGTTGTAAAAAACCAATCCAACTGCTCCAAAAGAGGGTTATCTTGCTGAAGGGAATATGCCCGAGCGGCAATAATAAAGTGGTTATTATCTTATTCCATGTTTATGATAAATGTTTATTTTACATGCTAGAATTGTATTGATCGGAAACATCAATACATGTGTGTTTAATAAACAAAAAGGGTTCCTAGTTATGCCTCTCTTATAGACTAGCTTGTTGATTAACAAGATGATCAAGGTTTCCTGATCATGGACATTGGATGTTTTTAATAACAAGGTCACACCATTGGTGGAATGATGTGATGAACATTCATCCGAAGTATAGCATTACGATCAAAGTCATTATGTTTATATTGCTATAACATCATACGAAGTAATCTTAGTGCTTAGACCATGAGATCATGTTAATTGCTAACAACGGAAGAGTATCTTGATAACATCAAACGTCACACCGTAACAGGGTGACTATAAAGGTGGGTTCAGTGCTACGAAGGTGTTATGTTGAGGCTCATGGATCAAGAGTGGTATTTGTCCATCCCTATGACGGATAGATATACTCTGGGCCCTCTCGGTGATATCACATTGAAATAGCTTGCAAGCAAGTGATGCGATCACTAGAATGTTATATCACGGGAACAAGAAAAGAGTGCATGTCGGTAACGAGATCAAACTAGGTATGGAGATACCGATGATCGAATCTCGGACATGTAATATATCGCAGGACAAAGGGATTTAGTTACTAGCGTTAAAGGTTCTCACGATCATAGAAGTCATCTTCGAATGTGTAGGAGTCAGTATGGATCTCCAGGTCCCGCTGCTGATTATTGATCGGAGAGGGGTCTCGATCATGTTTGCATTATTCGCGAACCGTAGGGTGACACACTTAAGGGATACCGACACCATTTGGAGCAAATATGTTTCATATAAAGATTTAAGAAAGCGCTGGAATTATTTCAATAGACACCGAAACTGTTTCGGATGAAATTGCTGAAATTATTTCTGCATGTAATATTGAAATGTTGTAGGGGGTTTTATGTGAATGTTTGTTAATTAAAGTAATTAACAAAATTCTGAATAAAATTAATAAAAGAGTCTTATTAAATGAGAGAGCATTAAATTTGGAGAAATTTAATGCATTTAAAGTGGAGACTTTAAAAGAGAATGTGAAGGGGCAAATTTATGTGGAGGGAGTTACCACCACATGAATGGAGGAGGTGAAGAGACACCTCCTCCATGCGCTGGCCAAGAAGGAGGGGTACCCCCCTCCTCCTATAAAAGTCCACCCCACCTCACTTCTCACACACACCTCCTTATGAAGGATCTCTCTCCCCCTCTAGTATTATTTCCCCATGGTCTCGGATTAGCGAGATACATGTTCCCGGTGGCTTTATCTGGAAAGGAGTTTTGCTTCGCTGCTTTGCTGGAGCGAGGGACGGAGGTTGTCGGGTACGGACGTGTGTGCGATCACGGATGCACCGCTGCTGCGGTTCGACTTGGTGGTCTTTGGAGCTGGATCGATGGGACGTCTTTGGAGCTGGACCTGCTAGACTTTATCACGATCTTGAGATCGGCAAGTGTACGAGTACATCAACCACGAGTTCCTACTCGTTAACAAAGCTCGTTGTCTACGAGGGTAAGTTCTCGTTGGATGTATGTCCACCCGTTGCTTTGTACCTGGTAGATAGATCTTGGCGTGTAGTTCACACCGTAAGAAATTTTTTGTTTTCTATGTTGTGGACCCAACAGTGGTATCAGAGCCTGATTTATGCGTAGGTGCTTAGCACGGGTAGTACACATATGTTGATATGTGGGTAATGATGATCATGTTATTGCATCTTCTATGTATTTTGGATATTGGTGGCATAGTGGGATGAAGCGGCCCGGACCAACCTTACATGTCATCATACATGAGACCGGTTCCACGACTGACATGCAACTTGTTTTGCATAAGTGGCTGGCGGGTGTCCTCTTACATCCTACTATAGTCAATATCTGATTTACAACGAGTTGCTAATAACTTAGTTATCCTCGTTGTGGTTCATGTTCGTAGGTAAGAACGGTTCTATCTCCGAAAGCCCTAAGCCACGTAAAACTTGCAATTGATATATTAGAGGCATCTAGTTTAGATCGTTGCTGGGCTAGTGTCTTGATATGGTATTGTTGTAAGTAGATGTATGATAGATACTCTTACAACACATTCAACGTGTAAATTCCATAGACCTTGGCCTTACACACAAAGGAATGATAGATATCATACCACGATGCAAATGATAGAGATCAAATGCATGGACCATATCATCTCACTTTACACATTAGATGTTAGCATCTTATACTGCTAGTTTGGTGCTTTCTGTAGCATTGTAAGATGATCCCTCATTTAAATATCAAGATAAAATGTGTTCTTCCTTAAGTATGCACCGTTCTATGGATCATGATTCGAGACATCATGTGATGATCGGGTGTTCTCAACCCTACGCTTTCATGCAACGGGTGTAAGACAGTTTTACGCACGCGAATACTAAGGTTCTTACTTGGCGAGCCTAGCATGTACAGACATGGCCTCGGAAAACGGACCAAAAGTTTAAGCATGAGTCATATAGTTGATGTGATGACCATATTGATGCTCGCTTTTGAAGCTACACCGACTCATGTGATGATCAGACTTGGTGTAGTGGATTTGGTTCATGTAATCACCAAAAAGGCATGAGGGATGTCGTTTTTGAGTGGGAGTTCATTTCTAATTTGGATTAGTCAAACTCAATTTGTCATAAACTAAATCAAAGTGAATTTGCATAATTTTTTGTAGTCATTGGCATTCGTTCACTACCTTATGCTTAGTTTTTATTTGAGATAATAGAACTATAGAATTCTGGATATTTACTTTACGAACCGGTATCATATTGTTTTGAATGTCAATTTAAAGTTTATAAGTCCTATTGCAAACTTTCAGCAAACTCTATTTACTCCATGAAGTTTAATAAGTAGTATTAAATCAAGAGTAAGAATTCCAATGTTAGTATCTAAAGTATCATGTTTGCCTCCATGATTATTGATATTCAAAAAGTTGTTTTAATATCAAGATTATATTGGAGCTGAAAATTGTTTCAGAAACCATCATGTGTGAAAGATATTGTGATATCTGAAACAATGTTTTTTGGTTGCATTATGATAGAGTATAATTTAGCAAAATACATGTTCTCATATTGTATGAGAATTTGTGAAGGATGGAGATGCTAGGCATCCGAATCTACCAAAAAGGTTTTGGGAACTGATATTATACTCATGATTCTTCCTTATAAGTTGTAGTAGCTTGATCATGAAAGTTGTCATGATAAGGATGAATAGAAGATGTAAGTAAAATGTTTACTACACTAATAGATTACTAAAGAATGGATTTTTGAAAGAACACCAAACATTTGATGATGGTGATCCACTTCAAAGTGCAAGTCCAAAGGTATTAGTATTTGACTATATACGCTTTGTACCATGTGTCATGTTGATGACACCACTATTGATGTTGATAGATTCTTTTAAAAGAAAAGGAATTGCTGAAAGAGAATCTATAAATATTTGGCAGAAAATAAAAGGTTGGAGATGTCCAACTTAGGTATATAGAAGATATACATGTTATGGCTATATTCCTTGCTTGTTAAACAATGTGGTTCTTAGGTATTGGATACCGGTATTGGATACCGAATTGGTTGGTATGAAGTGTCATACAGGACAACGCAATTCATGAACTACAATGGCCTAAGTAACCAGCAAGCGAATGAGTGATGATGTTCATCGAAAACAAATAAAGTGTTATTCTGTTTTTCGTTGTCATCAAACCAAGCTTTCAAGATTTGTTTAAATAATTGTTATTTTGTTCCGGTATTATGAGAACAATGGCTGTTCAAATAATTACCGTATTCCATAAAGGATGGATGAACTTTTACAAGTCTAGTTGGAGAAATCACATCCATAAACACTATTGCTAAAATGTCGCAGGACAAATGATTGAAAGATCACTTATGAAGTGACATCGCTGTTTAAATTATATTGGAAAGAAAACATGAAGAAACTCCATGTTGATGGATTTTTGGAGTCTTTGATTTTGATCAATTGACGCATGTGAGACTTTCCTCAAGATAATTGAAACTCCGTCCATAGGCCAGAGAGGAACGGATCACTAGCTTATTGGAAATTGTGCATGCTGATGTGCATAAGTCCATTATGTGTAGCCATATGCGATGGATCTTTTTGCTTCATATGCTTTCTTCAAGAATTTGAGTGAATATATCTGTATATTTACTTAATAAGGAAGAAGTATGAAACATTTGAAAATTGTTCAAAGACTTTCAAGATGAAGTGGAAAATCATTGTAACAAGAAAATAAAGAGTTTATGATTCGATCATAAAGGAAGATATTTGAGTTACATGTTTAGCAAAAACACCTAAGACTTGAGGAATTGTTCCATGATTTGTGTTTCCCGATAAACCATAGGAGTATGGCATATTCGAGAGATAAAATCAAACCATGTTTGACATGGTAAGATCAAAGGTGTCATTTATAAAATTGCCATTATGTTTTAAAGATTGAAGCTTTAGAGACTACCGCTTTTACACTGAAAAGAGCACCATCGTGATCCATTGAAATGACACCATATGAGTTATGGTTTGGGATAAAACCCGAATTGTCTTTTCTTAAATTTTGGTATGCTATGCATAAGTAAAATGTTTACAACCAAAGTCGGATAAGCACGTCTTTGTAGGTTATCCCAAAGAATTTGTTGGGAATTTCTCCATAACACCGAGGACAAAAGAGTTTGTTACTTGGAACGTCAAGTTTCTTGAGAAGGAATTTTTCGTAAAAAGTTAAGTGGGAGGACAATAGAAATTTGATAAGGTTGTTGAACCTTAGCTATATGTTCTAAGTAGCGCAGCACCGAAAAGTGTCCCGGTGGCGGCCACAATCCTCATGGCTCTCGTGATTACAAAAGGTGTGATCTCGGAGATTAGAGTTCCTATAGAACCGTGTGGGTCGGTAAGAATCAAATAGTAAGATTTGATAAGCAAGTCGTTATTGTTTTGACAATGATGAACCGACTACATGCAAAGAAGCGATGATGGGCCCTGACTCCATAAAATGACTAGAAGTCATAGAATCCGTGAAAGTATCCATACACGAGAAAACAAGTTTCTGAACTTGGAAGACCCTCCGGAAAGGCATGAAGCCTATCGGTCATGTTTGGATCTATAAAGAAATAAGACATGGATGTTTAACATCTATGAAATAGTCGACATGTCGGAAAGAAGTTTACGACAATGTTCAAGGAGTTGACTATGACAAGATTTGATCTTTCATAGTGATATATAGTCTTGACGGATTAATGTAGCAACCACTACATATAATTTGGTATATGGTGGTTGAATAAACAAAACAAGGTTCTTCTAGTAGAACGGTAACCTAGGACATGTACATGACATGGTCCGAAGGGTTTTGTTAATTCAAAGGGTGCTAAAAGGGCATGTAAACTTCAATAGTTGAAGTAAGCATAGCGGAGTTGGAATCTTCACCATGATGAAACTGTTAAAAGAGTTTAAATTCATCGGAGATGATGAAGATGCTTGCATTTGCAAGAAATTAAGTGGGAGCGCTGAGACATATTTCTAATACATTATGTAGAGGACATATTGTTGATTGGAAATGATGTATCTTGAATTGACACAAGTTAAGGATTTCATTAAAATAATATTTCGATGAAAGACTTGGGCAAACCCAAAATATTAGGCATCAATATCTATATGGATAGATTAAGGCGCTAATATGGTTGTGCCAGACATACATATATAAGATATTGAAAGGGTTCAATATGGAAACAACAAGAAAGGTTCTTGCTGCATGGAAAGAATTGTATCAAGATTCAAGTGTTTCAACACTTGGTGAGTAAAATCACATGAAGATTTTGATCGATTATACCATGATATGTATATATCCATAATGTCCTATGCTCTAAATGTTATGAGCATATACCAGAATGATTCATAAGATGATTATTGGACAATAGTAAAGATATTCTTATGAGCATTTGAAGAACTAAGAATATATAATGTATAAGTGACAAATAGTTAAAGGTAGTTCATTGTAAAGTGTTACATTGATACTAGTTTTGTCACAAGATACAAATTAAATTTATCTCAATTTAGACTATGGGTGGCACAATATAATGGAAAGGATGTTCCATGATGGATTTGGATGAGTTCCAAAGTTGAGATATTGTGAGGGATACTACACAAAAAGGCTAAGTATATGACGTCTATAGTAGCAGCATAGGAGGGCATTTGTGTTAAGTAGTTTGTTATCAAACTAGGTGTGGTTCAAAGTGGGCTAATACTACTCATCTTGACTCATTTGAGATTCGATTGGGCATTACAACATTATACATAGACCGTAATCCAACTGCATCTATGACTAATAATCCACCTTCAGGTTATCATCCGACCCCCTCTAGTATTAAGTTGCAAGAAACAGATAATTGCATTACGCATTGCGTGTAAAGTAAACAATACGATTTTTCTATGAACAAAGGATTGTTGCTTTCTCCCTAGTAGTAACAGCACATTTAGTACCTTAGAGATTTCTGTCACTTCCCCAGATTAATAGAGGCATGAACCCACTATCAAGCATAAATACTAACTCTTGTAGTTGCTAGCATCTACTTGGCCAAGATAGCTACTAACAACGGAAAGCATGCAAGATCACAAATAACAAAGACATGATAGAATCAATAATCAATCTGAAATAGCATCTCAATATCCATCGGATCTCCACAAACACAACATGTAGGAATTACAAATAGATGATCTTGATCATGAACGGAGCTCACAAGATCTAAACATGATAGCACAAAGGAGGAGAACCAGCCATCTAGCTACTACATGGACCCGTAGTCTAGAGATGAACTACTCATGCATCACACCGGAGGCTTGCATGGTGATGAAAAAGGCCTCTAGGGTGAATTCTTCACTCCGGCAGGGTGCCGGGAAGAGCTTCAGATCCCTCCTGATCTAGGGATGGAGATGACAGCGTCTACAAACTCTTTCGTGGAATTTTGATCGGGTACTTAGGGTTTCTGTATCTTATAGGCAAAAGGGGAGGCCGAGGGGGTGCCTGGGCTGGCCACACCACCCCCTGGCGCAGGCCAGGCCTGGCCACGTGACCAGGTGGTGTGGCCGCCCTATGGCCCCTCTCCGTCTCGTATTCTGGCTTTGTGTGTCCCTCGGTGAAAAAATGACATTAGCTTTTGTCCCGTCCAATTCCGAGAATATTCATTTTCTAACTTTCCTGGAACCAAAAACAGCAGAAAACAGGCAGCTGGCACTATGGCTCTTGTTAATACGTTAGTCCAAGAAAGTATAAAGAAAGTACTCCAAAGTGTGGAAAAAACATAAGAAAGTAGATAAAACCAAGCATGGAACATCAAAAATTATGGATACGTTAGCAACGTATCAACATCCCCAAGCTTAACTCCTGCTCGTCCTCGAGTAGGTAAGTGATAAAAAGAAAGAGCAATTTGTAAGGTGACATGCACCATCATAAACTTGATCAAAGTATTTGTAAAACATTGATAGCTGGGATCATAGTACTTCAATCATAACATGAAAGACAAAGTTCTAACAATAAGACAAAGAAACTAAGTTGCAACATGAAAAGGCACAAACAAAAGATTCATGAATAACAATGCTTTGTAAGACGTTTGTTTGTTTCACATAAAGAAAACATAGCATAGTGGAATTCAGCTTGTCCTTCATAGAGTAGCAAACATAAATCCATATTACACCTTCAAAGTTCATAAGAGTGACTAGATACAAATAGTTTAAAACAAGCAATATCAAATCTATGCATCAATCAACAAGTCTTGGGACAATGCACATAGAACTAAGAATGGCCACTATGCTCTAAAAGTAGGTGCATAAAGATAGAAGGTGTAGACTCAACATAAAAGTAAAAGAAAGGCCTTCATAGAAGGAAGTAGGGATTCAAGTTTCATAAAGATCTTCCAAAAATTATGGTACTTATTAGCTTTCAGCTCTCATTGCCCCTATCATAAGCATGTTGGAGGTGATTAAGGTTAAAGTGACACAACTAAGAGGATATGCTTGACAAGTTATAAGCTGAAATCTCATGCCCCTTACTTACGAAGACCTAACCTCATGCTACTCAACTTTAGTCACAAGTAAGCTCTTGTCATTGTAAGTACATATGTATCATAGAGAACCGCCAACCGGGTACCCCTTGCACATGATACAGGAGCTATCCCATAATCAAAATGACAAGGCAAGCAGACAGTGAGCATCTCAGCGATCTTTTTATTTGCTATTTTCATATGTTTTTATTGAGGATCCTCCATAGAGTGCTCATTATGGTTATGCCGCAAGTTTCCACCATGATTAGGCATGGCTTAGGCTAGCGGCCCAGGCGTTTCTCTAACACAAATACAAACTCCATGATCTTACAAGTTCCCCTTTTATTTCACACCGCTGGGATCCATAAGCAAAAGAACATGATATCAACGGGGTACAAAGTACAAGTGCAATGTTGAAAGCGTTCCCCATGATACATGGTTCTGCTAACTTCAACTTATAAAGCGCGAGCATATACACAACAAAGATGGATGCAATGGTTCAAGTTTATTAAGTGCAAGAAATAAAGTGTGCCATCAAGTTCGTTAGAGCTTTAATCACTAATTTTCACATAACAAGTTTAATTCGGAAGGTACATAAAAACATGAATATACTTGGAATAGCATATGATAATAGGTAGGTATGGTGGACTTTTTGGAATAACTTGGTTTTAGGAGTTGGATGCATGAGTGGAACTCATACTTGGTTATGGAGGCTAGCAAAAGACTGGGAGCGACCAACTAAGAGAGCAATAATGGCCATAATCATGCAGAGCGACAAAACATCATTAATCAAAGCATAAAGTGATACTACAAGTTGAAAACTAAAGGATCATAAAGGCTTATGGTGACTTGGGATAGTCATAACATGGTGTGAGCATGCGCCAGGTCAACCCAAATAAAGCATCAAAGGAGAATACCACAATAATATGCTTTAATATGCTAAAACAACGCATGATTCTTCCAAGGCACATTAAGCAATCTCAATTGTTTATAACAAGTCATGCTACAACAAAGAATACTAAGCATAAAGCCAAAACAATATCGAGCATGGCATGACAAAGCATAGGCCACAGTCAAAAACAAGCTCCTTTTACCACTTAAGCATGAACTTTCCTAATCTTTTCCAATCAACCAAACTATTTGAAAACCAATGTATGAAAGAGGGGGTCCAAACAATTTATTTAGCAAACTAAGAAAACCAAGCAAACGAAAAACCAAAACGAAAACGAAGACGCTCCAAGAACAACACAACTGTGCATGAAACACTAAAAATGAAGTGTTTGGAAGAAACCTGGGATTTTTATTGATGAAGAAGGGGATGCCTTGGGCATCCCCAAGCTTTGACGCTTGTACTTCTTGGATATTTCTTGGGGTGACACGAGTGGCATCCCCAAGCTTGAGCTTTAGTCCATCCTTCATCTAATTACTCATTCATTCCATACACCTGAATTTTTTCCCTCATACAAAACTTCACATAATCTTATTAGCAACATTAGTGCACTCAAGATAATAATTCTTTAGGTTCAGTTAAAACACCAATAAAACTTCCATTAAAACACAAGCTACTGTAGCACTTCCCTCAAAAAGGTCAATTCCCCAAAAGAACTCAAAAAGGAACCAACAAGAAGAAAATGCAAATAATGGTAGAAATTTGTCAAAACAGACTAGCAAGTAAAGAAGATTTTTTTCGAAGACCTTATGTTGCTCAAATCGAAAAGTGTTGAACTAACAAAAGTTAGATAACAACCTGGGGCAGAAGCACAAACAATTTCAGCTCAAACCAACGTAGATAGATTTTTCACAAAATTTTACGGTGAAACACATAAATCTGTTTCGGGACAGCAACTTTCCCAATCATTACTTCTCTTTCATTAGAGGTTACTCTTGGCACAAAAAGCAAATAAAAAGGATAAGGAGCCGTTATTACTGAAGTAATAACTTCCAAGACTCATCTAAAACTTTTGGATTATCTCCCAATAAGTACTTTTCTTTAACGCCTTTAAGTTAGGCATAAGAAGCAAGAGAAAGGATCAAGTGTTCTCAAATGAAGAAGCATTAAGAGCAAATTTTGTTTTCATAGGAGAGGAAAAAGAAATCTTATCTCTCTTCTTAGGGAAGTGTTTTATACCTTTCTTGAGTGGAAGTTGATATTTAATGGTGCCTTCTTTCATATCAATGATGGCACCAACAGTTCTAAGAAAAGGTATTCCCAAAGTAATAGGACAAGAAGCATTGCATTCAACATCCAAAACATATAAATCAACAGGGACATAGGCATTGTTAACCATAATAAGAACATCATTAATACTCCCCATGAGTTTCTTTTTAGCATTATCATCAAACGGGACATTCAAATAACAATCTTCCAATGGTGGCAAATCAAGCATATCATAAATCCTTCTAGGCGTAATAGAAACACTACTATCAAGATCACATAAAGCTTCGAAATCAAAATCATTCACTTTCATATTAATGATGGGTTCCCAACCATCTTCCTGTTTTATAGGAATACAAGCTTTATGTTTCATCTTTTCTTCTTTAATCTTGATGAGAGCATCAGTAATGTGTCTTGTAAAGGCCATATTCATGGCACTAGCATTAGGACTTTTAGCAAGATTTTGTAGGAACTTAATAACTTCAGAGATGTTGCAACCATCAACTTAAAAATCATAATTATCATCTAGAGTAGTAGAGCTATTACTAGCCTCAACACTACTGGCAGTGATAGTAGAAACACTAATGTTTCTAGCAATTTCATCTTCTCTTTCCCACTTAGCATGAAATTCAGATAATAGTCTAACATTTTCATCAATTCTTACTTGTATGGCATTAGTAGCAGCAAAAGGATTATCATTAGTTTCAGGTTTAGCAGTCATTTTATTCAAAGAAGATTGAACTTCAGCCAATGATGCTATATTTCCTTCAGCATTAGAGAGTTTTTCCTCAATAGGTTTATTGAAATCATTTTGTTTACTAATAAAGTTTTAAGCATAACTTCAAGTTCAGAGGGAGCACTCTTATTATTGTTGTAGGAATTTCCAAAAGCATTACCATGGTTGGGAGGATATGGCCTATAATTGTTGTTACCAAAATTATTCCTGTAGGCATTATTGCTATAATTGTTATTTCTTATAAAGTTCACATCAACTTGCTCTTCTTGAGTAACCAAAGAGGCTAAGGGAACATTATTTGGATCAATACGGGCTTTCCCATTAACAATCATAGACATAATAACATCAATCTTATCACTGAAGGAGGAGGTTTCTTCAACAGAATTTACCTTCTTACCTTGTGAACTCTCTCAGTATGCCATTCAGAATAGTTAACCATCATATTATCCAGAAGCTTTGTTGCAGCACCCAAAGTAATGGTCTTAAAGGTACCTCCAGCAGTAGAATCCAATAGATTTCTTGAAGAATAGTTCAATCCTGCATAAAAGGTTTGGATAATCATCCAAGCAGTCAGTCCATGAGTGGGGCAATTCTTTTCCAAGGATTTCATTCTTTCCCACGATTGAGCAACATGTTCATTATCATATTGTTTAAACTTCACTATTTCACTTCTCATAGATATAATCTTAGCAGGAGGATAGTATTTTCCAATGAAATCATCTTTGCATTTAGTCCAAGAATCAATACTATTCCTAGTTAAGGAATTTAATGATTCTTTAGCTTTTCCTCTCAAAGAGAAAGGAAACAATTTAAGCTTAATAATATCTCCATCTATATCCCTATGCTTTTGCATCTCACAAAGTTCAACAAAGTTATTTAGATAAGAAGCAGCATCTTCATTACCAATACTAGAAAATTGTTCTCTCATAACAAGATTCAGTAAAGCAGGTTTTATTTCAAAGAAAGTAGCTTTAGGGACAGGTGGAGCAATAGGTGTGCTCATAAAATCATTGTTGTTGGTGCTAGTGAAGTCACACAACTTAGTATTTTCAATAGTAGTCATTTCTTGTGTTTTTAATAAAGAAAGCAAACTTGTAAAACTATTTTTTGTGTTTTTTTGATAAAGAAACAAGCAAACAAACCAAAAGGTAAACTAAGCAAAACAAAAATAAAAAAGTAAAGAGATTGGTTATGAGGGACTCCCCTTGTGAAGATGTCCTTGACTCCCTGACAATGGCGCCAGAAAATTAGTTGCTTAGCCCAAAATATATCGAGCCCATTGGGGAATCCCAAGAGGAAGGTATGATGAGCATAACAACAAGTTTTCCCTCAGTTATGAACCAAGGTTATCAATCCAGTAGCAGCAAGGAAACACCTCAAAGGTGTTGCTAGCTGAACTTTGGCAGGGCGCACTACTGGTGCCAGCAGCAACATGGAGACCTGCACAACACAACCATAGAACTTTGCCCCCAACTTGCGATGAGGTTGTCAATCTCACCGGTTTTGCTGAAAACAAAGGGTTAACCCTATCGAGTGGAAGAAAGTAATAGTTTGCAGAAAGTAAACAGAAAGCAGTAAACAGTTGTACATTGATGATACCATAGTTCACTAGTGGTGGCTCTCCTTAAGATAGATGACATGTTGGGTGAACAAATTACAACGGGGAAATTGACAAACATCGAGAAAGCATCCATGCATATACTACTCATCTTGACTCCTTTGAGATTCGATTGGGCATTAAAACATTATACATAGACCATAATCCAACTGCATCTATGACTAATAATCCACCTTCAGGTTATCATCCGAACCCCCTCTAGTATTAAGTTGCGAGCAACAGATAATTGCATTACGCATTGCGTGTAAAGTAAACAATACGATTGTTCTATGAACAAAGGATTGTTGTTTTCTCCCTAGTAGCAAAATCACATCTAGTACCTTAGAGATTTCTGTCACTTCCCCATATTACTAGAGGCATGAACCCACTATCAAGCATAAATACTAACTCTTGGAGTTGCTAGCATCTACTTGGCCAAGATAGGTACTAACAATGGAAAGCATGCAAGATCACAAATAACAAATACATGATAGAATCAATAATCAATCCGAAATAGCATCTCAATATCCATCGGATCCCCACAAACACAACATGTAGGAATTACAAATAGATGATCTTGATCATGAACGGTGCTCACAAGATCTAAACATGATAGCACAAAGGAGGAGAACCAGCCATCTAGCTACTACATGGACCCGTAGTCTAGAGATGAACTACGCACACATCACACCGGAGGCTTGCATGGTGATGAAAAAGGCCTCCAGGGTGAATTCTCCCCTCCGGCAGGGTGCCAGGAAGAGCTTCAGATCCCTCCTGATCTAGGGATGGAGATGACAGCGGCTACAAAATCTTTCGTGGAATTTTGATCGGGTACTTAGGGTTTCTGTATCGGAGGCATCTTATAGGTGAAAGCGGAGGCCGAGGGGGTGCCTGGGCTGGCCACACCACCCCCTGGTGCGGGCTAGGCCTGGCCACGCGGCCAGGTGGTGTGGCCGCCCTCTGGCCCCTCTCCGTATCGTATTCTGGCTCCATGTGTCCCTCGGTGAAAAACTTACTTTGACTTTTGTCCCGTCCAATTCCGAGAATATTCATTTTCTGACTTTCCTGGAACCAAAAACAGCAGAAAACAGGCAGCTGGCACTATGGCTCTTGTTAATACGTTAGTCCAAGAAAGTGTAAAGAAAGTACTCCAAAGTGTGGACAAAACATAAGAAAGTAGATAAAACCAAGCATGGAACATAAAAAATTATGGATACGTTAGCAACATATCAACATCCCCAAGCTTAACTCCTGCTCGTCCTCGAGTAGGTAAGTGATAAAAAGAAAGAATAATTTTTGAGGTGACATGCACCATCATAAAATTGATCAAAGTATTTGTAAAACATTGATAGGTGGGATCATAGTACTTCAATCATAACATGAAAGACAAAGTTCTAACAATAAGACAAAGCAACTAAGTTGCAACATGAAAAGGCACAAACAAAAGATTCATGAATAACAATGCTTTGCAAGACGTTTGTTTGTTTCACATAAAGAAAACATAGCATAGTGGCATTCAACTTGTCCCTCATAGAGTAGCAAACATAAATGCATAGGACACCTTCAAAGTTCATAAGAGTGACCAGATACAAATAGTTTAAAACAAGCAATATCAAAGCTATACATCAATCAACAAGTCTTGGGACAATGCACATAGAACTAAGAATGGCCGCTGTGCTCTTAAAGTAGGTGCATAAAGATAGAAGGTGGCGACTCAACATAAAATTAAAAGAAAGGCCTTCATAGAAGGAAGAAGGTGGAGACTTTGGCTTTTGTCCCGTCCAATTCCAAGAATATTCATTTTCTGACTTTCCTGGAACCAAAAATAGCAGAATATAGCAGCCGACACTGTGGCTCTTGTTAATAGGTTAATCCAAGAAAGTGTAAAGAAAGTACTCCAAAGTGTGGACAAAACATAAGAAAGTAGATAAAACCAAGCATGTAACATCAAAAATTATGGATATGTTAGCAACGTATCAGAGCCAAAAAAAATTGAGCTATTTGACAGAATAATGATACACGTAGATGCACTAATAGAAGGGGTAAAGACTGAATGATTAAATCTTTTTGGGAAAAAACTTATGATGAAGGAGTGTTCTAAATCTGTACATTTGGTCTCTTGTAGGCATATTACTGAACATTATTCCTGAATTTTATTGTAAACAGCCAACCTTTTGTCTTTATCATTTAAACCCTTGACATTCCAGCATAAGACTTTCCAATGTCTATTTAAAGATGAGTGACTATTCATTGATATTTGTAAGGAGAAGTTTGCATATCGTGATGTGCACAACACATCATCCAAACACAATCTTTCATAAAAAACCACCAGTGAGAATAGCACAAATAAACAGAGCATATATAATCCTTTAAATCCACTGTAAGGTACATGATCCTAACTCACAAAATAGCCAGAGATTTAATAAAACTCCACCATCCACAGAATTTATGTAGCTTACAGAAACCAGGAGGAAATAGTTCAAAAAGATAAGATACTTTAAAAGGGACCTATCATGTCCCATAGATAGTAACATAAGTATTCCCTCATTCTGCATTAGGAAACTTTCTTTCAGCTTGTGGATTGCCTGGATCAGCCATAAGCCTTTCCTTAGTTAGCTCCTCAAGAGCTATCTGAATATCTTGCCCAGCCCTCTATAGTTCCACAATTGGAATGTGTGGTGCCACATTCTCATTGTCCTCTTCAGTTTTATTCATTGGCTTGGCCTTTTGGCCTTCTTTCTGTCCTTTGCCTTGTTAGTTATCATATCAAATTTGTATCCATTTATCTTTGCCATTGTTCTAGTACTTCTTCTCCCCTGTGAGCCATACTCACCCATGGTAATATCAACATCTCTACCAATTATTATAGACTTAGTTGCAGGGTTATTCTTCTGCTTCTTTGTTACTTCAAGTCCTGCAATCTTCTTAGCTCCACTTCTTGTGATTCTTCTAGTACTGTCAGCAGTACTGGACATCTTTTTTCCTTTCCCTTTCCTATTGGTCAATGGTGTAGAGGAGAAAACAGGAGGCAAAACCTCACATGTGTAAGTTTGACTGTCTTCAAAACATAAGGTTCTAGTCGCAATCCTATGCTTTAGTTGAATACAATTCATGATAGCAGATAAAGCACTTTTGACAGCATTTGAATTTGAGCATATCTGAAAGTCACAGGCTATTTCAAAAGCAGTAGCCCAGTTCCTCTTAGTTAAAGAAAATGTTGTAACACAGGATACAAGCCTAGGGATTACTGAACCATTGAATAGATCAGGCAAAATAGACTACAGAACATTTTCCCACTTCATTGTCGGAGGTAGTATAGGCCTAGAGAGAATTATGGTGCTTACAAAAAAAAATTCATCATAATTTATTACCTTGGTGAAGAAATTATAAGATTGTATTATATTGTCCTGGTACACCACCCTGGCATGATTAACAATCAAATTATGGTTGACAGCAACAAAATCATCTTGATTAACTAAATCATTGGGATTTCGAGAGCCATCAATGTCAATTGAGTCAGACACATCATGTTCCATGGCATCATCTTGGTAATCTTGTTGATGTTCCAAGTTCTCCTCTGGCTCCTGCTGGTCGTCTTACTAATCATGTTCATTTTCATTTGCATGGTCATGCACATATTGTTGATTGTTCCACCCTATTTCTAGATACTGGGGATTAACAAAGAGTTTATGATTCAAATGCATGTGTCTAGGCATTGGTGGGGGTTTCCGTCCAAAGGCATCTGATCCTCATCATTAGGGATTGTAACTGCAAATTTAGCAGCGAGGGCATAGAAAAATGCTGTCCAAGACTCCCTTAAACCACCAATATTTGCATAAATGCCAAAAAAATATCTCTGGGTACTATGGCAATTAAGGGGAAGGAAGCATACACCATGGTTCTTGCTTTAACTTCATTATCGTGATGCTAGTATAAGAGCTTTCCAAAAGTACCAATGGCATTTGCAATGTCATGATCGTTTCTAAAGTCTAGTGGTAGGCCTAGGAACATCAACCAACCATTGCGAAATCCCAACTCAGCTATATGATTTTCCCTATCATCATGGGCACGAAATCTGACAAAAATATTGTTCTCAATCTGATAGGGTGCATGATTGATAAGTGCCACTCTAGAAGCCTGACTATGCAAGAAATAAAACCCTAGTCCAAGAATACAAGGCTGAACATCATCAAGTGCTCTCTAGAGGTTATTCACTATGAAATTGCTAACCTTTTGTCTCCAAAACGGCTCTAGTTAAGGTGGTGGTGGCCGCATAAGCTCTACAACACAGACATGGTCATGTCGTCGAGGCTTCACCACCGAAGGAGTGTAGAAGGTGAGAGGAAGACGATTAGGCCCTTCATAGATGATCTGGTGCCCATGAGGGATCCATCGTGTTGGATCGAGCTCAAAGTTCATAGAATGGCCTTGGTCACTTGTAGATGGGCTCTTCTGGTTAATTTTTTCTGTCGATTGTCCAATTACAGAGTTAGGAAAATTTCCAAATTGAATGATAGTATCGGGTTTTCCCATTGTGTTGGGTAAGGTAACCCTTGCTTGCCTTCTGATCTGTGGACAATCATATCCATCCTAAAGATGATCAGCTGCTTGATCTTTAGATATAATATATTCATAACCCTCACATGCATCATATCTTTCAATTGTTGCAAAATTGTACTATTTCCTGACTAGTGAGGGTTTCTTCTTAATAATTGAACGTGCAGGGGAGCGTGCTAGAGCTAAAAGTGCACGACTGATGGCTCTAAAATATAACCATCTATGTCCACATTTAAACTGTATATTACTCATAACCCTGCCACTAATGCTAATATTCAGAGGGGTATGCAATCCTTTTTTATTTTTTTCCTGCGCGGATAATGTCGTTTAAAGGAGGGAATCACTACATTAAAGTCAAAGATACAAGATTTCCAACAACCAGAAGAACCAGGAGCCATACAACGAAGGCAGATGCTTTAACGACCAACTATACGACCGGAGCAAAAATTCCGGCCGTATAGCTCTGGTCGTATAGTTGGCGCCACCACCGTTAGGTCAAACAGAACAACTTTCATGAAGGGCCCCTATATAAAGGAGCCTCGAGTGACGAGAAAACAAGCTAGACCTCGCGAAAAGTCTCTACGGCAGATCACCAGCCGCCTCCAGATCTCCAAACCCTTCTCCATCTCCATAGCCATATTCCACCACTTGTAATAGTAGATCTCTTCTTCGATTGGAGACATTGTAAGACTATTGATATCAATTTTATGATTTTCATTACAATGTGTGACTAATGCTCCTTGGGCTAATGGCTTCGGCCTAGCCATGTAGCAATTGTGCATGTTATTTATCATAGATGGGATCGTGTATTAGTTTGTATGACATGATGATTACTGTATCGTCTCTTGCCTCAATCCAAGGACTTGTCAGGTACCCCAAGACCCCGAGGGTTGAGACAGGTATAGGGAGTATGAGTGATGACTGATCTGCAGGTTGGGAACCCTAGTGACAAAAGGGGTAGTACGGCTATATGTGAGGGATTTGCTTGGGATTAACAGTGACATCACCATGCATATCATTAGTTCCCTTTCTTCTATGGATGAGACTAGTATGTTATTGCTATAAGAGGTTGTGGAGGCAATAGCAATTATGGATGCACTTCCCACATATAATTTATCTTGCTCTAACAAGTACAAGCATACTTTATTTCTATCTTTTATTCCCATCAGATGTTTTGTAGAGCTACAGGTGAAACCGAACGCCCTAGGCCCTCTCTCTCCATCATCAACAACAACAAAAAGGTGAAAGCTATTGGTCCAGTAAAAACACAAAAGGAATTCTAAAACTCCCGAAGGTCCATTAAAGTAACTTCACTATGCATTCGCTTCCCAAGGATTCGATAACCTAGGTCTACTAGGGAAAAAGAAGCTACACTACATCCGTAATCCGGATCGAAGGTATCAACCCTTTTTTCTGGCGCCGTTGTTGGGAAAGCAATAGCTACCCTTGTGAGGTTATTAGGAACCTTGCTAGTTTTAATTCTTGTTTTTAATTTTGTTAGTTTGCTTTTAGTTTTTATTTGATAAACAAAAAAATTAGTTAGCCTTTAAATTGTTGCTTTTACTATTATAATTCTTTGTGTAAGAAAACCCAAAAACATAGGAAATATGGCTGAAAAGAAGCTTGGGGAGTTTGCTACTCCCAACAATGATTATTTGCGTAGTCCTATTACTCAGCCAGCAATTGCTGCTGATGACTATGAAATTAAGCCCCATTACTTAAGATTGGTTCAACATAATCAATTTGGGGGCTCTGCTGTTGAAGACGCAGGTATGCACTTGAATACTTTCACTGAAATATTTGATATGATGCATATAAAAGACGTTGACCCTAATGCGGTCAAATTGCGTTTATTTCCTTTCTCTCTAAGAAGGAGAGCAAACAAATGGTTGCTATCTTTGCCTAAAAATACTATTAAATCATGGGTGGGATGTACTTCTTTTTTTATGACTAAATTTTTCCCACCTACAAAGACTATGCAACTCCGATACAATATTACTGGCTTTAGACAGGAAGAGCATGAGCTACTAGCACTTGCATGGGAGAGGATGAAAGAATTCTTAAGAAACTGTCCTAGTCATGGGATGGAAGATTGGTTAATCCTCCATTTATTTTATAATGCTCTTAATCCTGTGTCTAAGTCTATGCTTGATACTGCAGCTGGAGGAACATTTATGGGTAAACATATTACCGAGGCAAAGCATCTGCTAGACAATATGCAAGACAACCATGCCGAATGGCATGTGGAAAGATCAAACACGAAGAAGGTGAACTCTGTCTCACCACAAGAGAACGAAGAACTGAATGCCAAATTGGATGAGCTCATACTAGCCGTAAAAGGTATGGAAACTCAGGTAAGAGCCACCCCTAAAACAAATATTGAAGAAATAGACTTCGTAGATCGTAATAATTATAACCCTGCATGGAAGAAGAGTTACAATCCTAACTTTCAGAAACATTATGCTAGTCCTGCAGGTAACTCTAATAATAATATGGGAACTAGTAATGGTAGTCTCCAAGAAACACTTAAGTCTTTCATAGACTCACAAAATGAACAAAATAATATTCTTGTTAAAATTACGGAGAACCATGATGCCATGCTTGGTAAATTATCTAATCAACTATTAGTTTGAGAAATGATTTGCAGGCCCTCCAAGAAAGAACAAAGATCATTGAGGCATAGCTAGGTAAGATAACTGATGGCTCAATGCACGGCGCCCAGAAAAATGTCTAATGGCTCGGTGTTGATGTAGAGCTCGTTGGGAACCCCAAGAGGAAGGTATGATGAGCACAGCAACAAGTTTCCCTCAGTTATGAAACCAAGGTTTAATCGAACTAGTAGGAGCAAGGAAACACCCCAAAGGTGTTACTAGATGAGCTTTGCAAGACGTTTGTTTGTTTCACATAAAGAAAACATAACATAATAGTATTCAGCTTGTCCCTCAATAGAGTAGCAAATATAACTCCATAGGACACCTTCAAAGTTCATAAGAGTGACTAGATACAATAGTTTAAAACAAGCAATATCAAGTTATGCATCAATCAACTAGTCTTGGGACAATGCACATAGAACTAAGAATGGCCACTATGCTCTCAAAGTAGGTGCATAAAGATAGAAGGTGGAGACTCAATATAATGGTGGAAGAAAGGCCTTTTTGTAAAAGGAAGTAGAGATTCAAGTCTCATAAAGATCTTCCAAAAATTATGGTACTTGTAGCTTTCAGCTCTCATTGCCCCTATCATAAGCATCTTGAAGGTGATTAAGGTTAAAGTGACACAACTAAGAGGATATGCTTGACAAGTTATAAACCGAAATCTCATGCCCCTTACTTCCAAAGACCGATCCTCATGCTACTCAACTTTAGTCACGAGTAAGCTCTTGTCATTATAAGTATATGTGTATCATTAAGAACCACCAACGGGGTACCCCTTGAACATGATATGGGAGCTTTCCCATAATCAAAATGACAAGGCAAGCAGACAATGAGCATCTCAGTGATCTTTTTATTTGCTATTTGCATAGGTTTTTATTGAGGATGGTTCATTGAGTGCTCATTATGGTGATGCTGCAAGTTTCCACCATGATTAGGCATGGCTGAGGCTAGCGGCCCAGGCGTTTCTCTAACACACATACAAACTCCATGATCTTACAAGTTCCACTTTTATTTCACACCGCCGGGATCCGTAAGCAAAAGAACATGATATCAATGGGGTACAATGTACAAGTGCAATGTTGAAAGCGTTCCCCATGGTACATGGTTCTGCTAATTTCAAATTATAAAGCGCAAGCCTATACGCAACAAAGAAGGACCCAATGGTTCAAGTTTATTAGAGGAAAAAAAGTAAAGTGTGCCATCAAGTTCGTGAGAGCTTTAATCACTAGTTTTCTCATAAGAAGTGGAAGGTAAACAAAAGCATGAATATACTTGGAATAGCATAAGCTAGTAGGTAGGTATGGTGGACTCTTTGGAATAACTTGGTTTAGGGAGTTGGATGCATGAGTGGAACTCATACTTGGTTGTGGAGGCTAGCAAAAGACTGGAAGCGACAAACTAAGAGAGCAATAATGGCCATAATCATGCAGAGCGACAAAACATCATTGATCAAAGCATAAAGTGATACTACAAGTTGAAAACTAAAGGATCATAAAGGCTATGGTGACTTTGGATAGTCATAACATGGTGTGAGCATGCGCCAAGTCAACCCAAATAAAGCATCAAGGGAGAATACCACTATACTATGCTTTAATATGCTAAAACAACGCATGATTCATCTAAGGCACATTAAGCAATCTCAATTGTTTATAACAAGTCATGCTACAGCAAAGAATACTAAGCATAAAGCCAAAACAATATCAAGCATGGCATGACAAAGCACAGGCCACAGTCAAAAACAAGCTCTTTTTACCACAAAAGTATGAACTTTCCTACTTGTTTCCAAACCAAACCAAAATATTTGCAAACCAATATATGAAAGAGGGGGTCCAACCAATTTATTCAGAAAACTAATCAAACCAAGCAAACTAAAAACCAAAAAAAAAATAAAAAGAAGACGCTCGAAGAAAAACACAACTGTGCATGAAACAATAAAAATGAAGCGTTTGGAAGAAACCTGGGATTTTTATTGATGAAGAAGGGGATGCCTTGGGCATCCCCAAGATTTGACGCTTTTACTTCTTGGATATTTCTTGGGGTTACACGCGTGGCATCCCCAAGCTTGAGGTTTAGTACATCCTTCATCTCATTACTCATTCCTTCCATACACCTGAAAATTTTCCTTCATACAAAACTTCACACAATCTCATTAGCAGCATTAGTGCACTTAAGATAAATAAGTCTTAAGCTTCAGTTCTAACACCAAATAAACTTCCATTAGAACACTAGATACTGTAGTACTTCCCTCAAAAAGCTCAATTCCCCAAAAGAACTCAAAAAGGAACCCACAAGAAGCAAATGCAGAAATCTGTCAAAAGAGACCAGCAGGTAAAGACGAATTTTTTAGAAGACCTTATGTTGCTCAAATAAAAAAGTGCTGAACTAACGAAAGCTAGATAACAACCTGGGGCAGAAGCACAAACAATTACAGCTCAATACGACATACAGAGCTTTCTCACGAATTTTTACGGTGAAGCACAAGAATCTGTTTCGGGACAGCAACTTTCCCAATCATTACTTCACTCTCATCAGAGGTTACTCTTGGCACAAAAAGCAAAAAAAAAAGGATAAGGAGCGGTTATTACTGATGTAATAACTTCCAAGACTCATCTAAAACTTTTGGGTTATCTGCCAATAAGTACTTTTCTTTAACGACTTTAAGTTAGGCATAAGAAGCAAAGAAAGAATCAAGTGTTCTCAAGTGAAGAAGCATTAAAACCAACTTTCTTGCCCTTACCTCACTTATTTTTATTCTTAACCTTTGGGAAAATGTGATTGTTTGGTGGAGAAGAAAGGTGCATGGTCCCCTTTCCACATCTATTATTGCTCCAAGGAGTTCTATTAGGGACCTTCCAAGTGTAATTTGTCCTTTTTCCTACACATTCAATAACAAGATAATCAGTAGAAATCATTTTCCCAGGGATCTTTGTAAACACTCCTTCAGCTATTCCAATAGGAAATAAGGTAGCATTATTAGCAAGAGATATTTGTTTTCCTCCTTCAGTAAGCCCCCAAAGATTCAAAGATCCATAAATATCTTTGGGCATAAGACAAAATTCAGACATGATATCACAGCGGTCTTGAAAAGTTTCAGTGTTTATCTCAATCTTTATTGTAGGGAGCCACTTTGATGGTTCAGAATTTATTGGAACATAATTGTGATGCTCCCTAAGCGTATTATAGCAATCTTTTAAGCTAGTAGTACTAGTCTCAAGAGTGTTCAACCTAGCAAATATTTTTGCGAGAGAAATATCAATTTGGCTAGGCATGTTGTAAGTGAGGATCAATTTCTTTATAGCATTAATAGAATCATCCTCATTACATTGGAGGAAATCTCCTCCCACAACGGCATCTAAAGCATATCTATAGCAAAGAGCAATCCCAAGGTAAAAACTGCTAAGGAACAAGCTTTGAGTCATTTTAGGCTCAGTTTTTTCATGTAGATCAGAGATTCTAGACCAAGCTTCCTTAAAACTTTCCTCAATTCCTTGTTTAAAAGTGAAAATCATTTCCTCGGGTGACATAGTGATTGGAGCAAGGCTAGACATAGTGGCAACTCAAGATAGGAACTAATTTTTTTGTGTTTTTGAAATAAGAAAGCAAACTTGTAAAACTAATTTTTTTTGTGTTTTTGAATAACAAAACAAGCAAACAAAGCAAAAAAGAAACTAAGAAAAACAAAAACAACAAAGTAAAGAGATTGGTTATGAGGGACTCCCCTTGTGAAGATGTCCTTGACTCCCCGGCAATGGCGCCAGCAAAATGCTTGATGGCTCAATGCACGGCGCCTAGAAAAATGTCTGATGGCTCGGTGTTGATGTAGAGCTCGTTTGGAACCCCAAGAGGAAGGTATGATGAGCACAACAGGAAGTTTCCCTCAGTTATGAAACCAAGATTTAATCGAACCAGTAGGATCAAGGAAACACCCCAAAGGTATTACTAGCTGAGCTTTGGCAGGGCGCACTACCGGTGCTAGTAGCAACGTGGAGACCTGCACAACACAACCACAAAACTTTGTCCCAACTTGCGATGAGGTTGTCAATCTCACCGTGTTTTGCGGAAAACAAAGGATTAAACGTATTGAATGGAAAGAAGTAAAAGTTTGCAGAAAGTAAACACAAAGCAGAAACAGTTTATAGATTGTATGTAAATAAAAGGACCGGGATCCATAGTTCACTAGAGGTGGCTCTCCTTAAGATAGATAACATGCTGGGTGAACAAATTACAGCGGGGCAATTGACAAACACCGAGAAAGCAATACATGCATATACTAATCATCTTGACTCCTTTGAGACTTGATTGGGCATTACAACATAATACATAGACCGCCATCCAACTGCATCTATGACTAATAATCCACCTTCAGGTTATCATCCGAACCCCCTCCTGTATTAAGTTGCAAGCAACAGATTATTGCTTTACGAACTGCATGTAAAGTAAACAATACGATTGTTCTATGAACAAAGGATTGTTGTTTTCTCCCTAGTAGCAACAGCACATCTAGTACCTTAGAGATTTCAATCACTTCCCCAGATTACCAGAGGCATGAACCCACTATCGAGCATAAATACTAACTCTTGGAGTTGCTAGCATCTACTTGGCCAAGATAGCTACTAACAACGGAAAGCATGCAAGATCACAAATAACAAAGACATGATAGAATCAATAATAAATCTGAAATAGCATCTCAATATCCATCGGATCCCCGCAAACACAACATGTATGATTAGAAATAGATGATCTTGATCATGAACGGAGCTCATAAGATCTAGACATGAAAGCACAAAGGAGGAGAACCATCCATCTAGCTACTACATGGATCCGTAGTCCAAGGATGAACTACTCACGCATCACACCGGAGGCTTGCATGGTGATGAAGAAGGCCTCCAGGGTGAATTCCCCTCTCCGACAGTGTGCCAGGAAGAGCTTTAGATCCCTCCCGATCTAGTGATGGAGATGACGGCGGCTACAGACTCTTTCATGGATTTTTTGATCGGGTACTTAGGGTTTTCGTCCCGAGGGCAATATATAGGCGGAAGGAGAGGCCGAGGGGGTGCCGGGAGCCACCACACCACCCCCTGGCGCGGGCCCAGCCTGGCCGCGCAGCCAGGTGGTGTGGCTGGCCCCTGGCCCTTCTCCGTCTCGTATTCTGGCACTTGATCCCTTCCGGAAAAATAGGCACTTTGGCTTTTGTCCCGTCCAATTCCGAGAATATTCATTTTCTGACTTTCCTGGAACCAAAAACAACAGAAAATAGGCAGCTGGCACTGTGGCTCTTGTTAATAGGTTAGTCCAAGAAATCATATGAAAAGTACTCCAAAGTTGGAACAAAACACAAGAAAGTGGATAAAACCAAGCATGGAACATATAAAATTATAGATACATTTTCAGTGTATCAATAACCGAGAGTCAAACTCTCATTCTAGCTAAATTTACAGGTAAAGCTGAGCCTAATCCTATTGAAGAACTCAAAATGATGAGGATCCAAAGGGAGGAGCCTGAAGAACTTGACTATAGTAATGCTCCTTCACCAAACTACACAGTTGAAGATCTTGTAAAAAGGATCAACATCAAGATTCCGGTAAGTGAAGGTAGTGAGGAAGCTATGTACCACCACTTTGTTAATCAAGTAGCAATAAAGGTACGTGAGCTTGAGGAAGAATACAAACAAATCGCTGAAAAATTACCTCTTAAACTAGATGACATATTTGAGGCTACTATTAAGATTAAAATTGGAACCAATGAGATAGCTGCACTTTGTGATCTAGGTGCAAGCATCTCAACAATTCCAAAGAGTCTTTTTAACAAGTTAAATCTTGGATCCTTTGAAATTACCGAGTTA
The DNA here is from genome assembly GCA_023614405.1 of Avena insularis. Taxonomy (NCBI): domain Eukaryota; kingdom Viridiplantae; phylum Streptophyta; class Magnoliopsida; order Poales; family Poaceae; genus Avena; species Avena insularis. Next base: position 110,053,771 of record CM042692.1, read on the forward strand.
AAATTGCATCTAGCAGATTCTACCTATAAACAAGCTATAGGAATTAAGGAGAACACTTTAGTATACATTAAAGGCTGTCCTGCTCTCATTGATTTTGTTATTGTTGACATGCCTGAAGATGCTACTGCTCCTATTATATTAGGTCATCCTTTCTGAAGAACTATTAAGGCTTTGATTAATCTGCATGAAGGGAACATGAAGCTGCAATTTCCTTTGCGGGGTCCTTTTGTTATTCATTTCCCCAAGAAGAAGAAAGCCAAGCATGATGAAAAGGAGGCCGTCACTTTGAAGGACAATTACTTTGGAGTGGGTGTTCCACTCATCTGGCCCAAGTGAGTATCATTCACATCAAGCTATTGACCATAAAAGAGCGCTCCATGGGAGGCAACCCATGTAAAATAAAGGTTTGAGTTAAGTTTTTAGTTTTAATTTAAGTTTATGTTTAATAAAGAGTGCTAGAAAACTCCATTGAAGGAGAAGAAGTTCGGTAGTACTTGAAATTCTGCTTTCTTCATGCTATTGTTGTCAATAATATTTACTTTCAATTTTTCGTCGAAAACAAGGTATATCACTAAGTTATAGGAAAATAAATAGTTTTCGAAGAAACAAAAACTTTTCTATACACAGAGAGAGTTTAACGACCAACTATATGGCGGGAATAAAAATTCTGGCCGTATAGTTCCAGTCGTATAGATATCTTTGCCATCGAATTTTTCTCTACAATATGTACTGAGAGTTTAACGACCAATTATACGGCGACAATAAAAATTCCAGCCGTATAGCTCCGGTCGTATAGATATCAGTACCTATGTACAATTTTTTTCTAATATACTGAGAGTTTAATGACCAACTATACGGCAGGAACAAAAATTCCGGCTGTATAGTTCCGGTCGTATAGTTGCATCCGTACATTTTCTTTCGTAGGGACAAACAGTTTAACGACAAACAGTTTAACGACAGACTATATTTTCTTTTGTAGGGACAGACAGTTTAACGACCAACTATACGGCGGGAACATTTTATTTCAGCCATATAGTTGCGTCCGTATAGCTGCGCCGCTAGGAGGAAACCCTAATATTTTGACAAAAGGCCAACTATACGGCCAGAACACCTTGTTCTAACCGTATAGTTCTGCCCATATAGTTCCGCCCGTATAGTTGCATCCGACCACAAAATCGCACGGGAAGGTACTCCCAACTCCAAAACTTCAATATTTTTTATTTCTTCTACCTCCAAACTCTCTCAAAACCTCAAAAGATCTTCATCTCTACTCACTTTCGTGCGATTTCCTCGCACACGAGTGATCTACGGTATGTTTCTCCTCCGATCCTCCAATTAGTTTTTGCAAATTCATCTTCGATATATTGTCATTATTAATCTAGGTTGAGACCTATTATGAACCAATTGCCATGATTTTCTTGCCTAGATTATTATTTTGAGGAGAATTCTTTAGTGTGCTTTGATGAGGAATATGATGCACATACCGTTGTTGGATCAAAAAGTTTTATTTTTTCCTTTTTTGATTGTTTTAAATGATGAACACAAGGATCCAAACTCGTGCTCATGCCACCGCTAGCACTTCTCGGGCTGCTGCTCAGGAACGCATGGGGATACGGTTCAGGGATGAGGCCCATTGTGATCGCTTCAACAGGATCAAGAACCGTGAAGTGAAGGCCACTTTAACACCCTCGAATCGGTCCTATGCAAATTTTAGCGATTCCCGCCAAACCCGCATAGAAACAATTCAAAGATGCCCACCAGGCGCTTGCGTGCGGGTGGAAAACGAAGTAATATCATTACATATTAGTCCACGACGGAACCCAAAGAACATATATATACAACAACAACTCCATGAGTCAAGAATACAGATATATAATACAAAGATCAAAATCACCTTGAAAACGATACAACATTTGAGTATGGATAAGATGCAAATGGGGCTAAGAGCTCTAAAGAATAACCAATGGCGTCCATAACCCTGCCCAGGCCAATCCGGAAGGGTAACCCTGCTAAAGACGGTGAACTTATACCTATTAAACAAAAGGGGTGCCGACAAAGGGCAAAGGAAAAAGGGAGCAGTTAGTACTGAGGCCAGTACACGACGAGTCTAGAATTCAGAGGCTCTTGCCTACATAGGTATGGTGGACTGAAGCGGTAGCGAAGCAGACACTAAACAACCTATAGAGACTCGATACAACTGTCGGCTATTAGAGAGAGGTAAGATAGACCTATGCGGGACCAACCAGATACTAACACCAATCATACCATCCTAGTCATTCCCCCTCGAGACCAAATGAGGAAGTCAAACCAAGGAACTCACGCAGTTGGCAGTTTTAGTTATTCCATTATAGTTGCAGCACTTACTAGTCAGATATAGATAGCATGAGTCATCCTGATAGCATAAGTAGTGGGCAGTTTTAGTTAACCATTCCGTTGTGGTTGCAATACTTACTAGGTAAGTATAACATAACATGACATGATGCACCCCAATTCCACCAGTTGTTGGCACTTATATTATCCATTCCGTTATAGTAAAGCTGATAACTAGTCATATATTAAGTCAAATTCACAACACTACTTTAGTTATAGTTGTCTATGATCGAGATATTATGCTCCAAGTCGTCCATAACCGTGGACACGACTTTCAGAAATTTTTACCCTACAGGGGTGTACAAATAGCAACACACACACGATCAACCTCGGGAAGAACCAAATAAAAAGCAACGAGGCCTCACGACAAAGCATTCACGGGATTCATAAATAATTTCAGGGGGCCACCCCACTAAGCTACCCGCAACGAAGTTGGCCGGCTCCGAGACGGACCCAGGGTTTGTGACAATGGTCGTAAATGACCGGGAACCCGAAAGTGTGACTAGGCTTGTCGATACCGCGAAAACGTTTCACGTTCCAAAACAGTATAGGTGCTCCACGCACAATCGTAAGTAAAGTAGTAAAGCATGGCATAAGTATAGGATAGTAATAAAGCCCCAAACTACTTTGTGGCCCAAAAAAATAAAGTGTTAATTCAGCTCAGGAGGATCCATAAGGTCTCCCATATGTGGATAGTCCGAATAGTCAAGGAACTTGTATCAAGTACTCGGAGCCTATGGGACACAAGTGAGCGTGGAAGTGATACGTCCAAAACATATCTACTTTCCCGAACACTTTTTCTATTGTTTCTCCTCTGAACTTGTGTGATTTGGATGCAACTAATACGGACTGACGCTATTTTCAGCAGAATTGCCTTGGTGTCTACTTTTTGCGCAGAAAACCAACTATCAGGAAAAATCCTGGAAAATATGCCAAAAATCCTATTTCACCAGAAGACTCCAGGAGCCAGAATACGAGACGGAGAAGAGCCAGGGGGTGGCCACACCACCTAGTGGCGCGGGCCAGGCCAGGCCGCGCCAGGAGGTGGCGTGGGCCCCCTAGGCACCCCCTCGGCCTCTCTCTTCGCCTATAAGGAGCCTTCTGACCTAAAAACTTCGGGGGGTTCGACGTTTTTCCAGAAGGAGTTCCGCTCCGCCGCCACCACCAGATTCCATGAAACAACACCAGAAACTCCGTTCTGGCACCCTGCCGGGACGGGGAATTGGAGGAGATCATCGCCATCATCATCACCATCGCTTCTCCATCGACCATCCATGTTTCCCCCATCTATGAGTGAGTAATCCCCGCTGTAGGCTATGGGGATGGTAGGGATTGTATGAGATCATTCATGTAATGGCATCAGATTGTTAGGGCATGGTGCCTAGTATCTTTTATTAGTGCTTTATGACTTTGTTGCGACTTTTAGTGCTTAATGCTTGTCACTAGGGCCCGAGTGCCATGATTTCAGATCTGAACATGTTATTGATCCATTATGATAGTATTGTTTAAGGTCTTATCTGCAAGTTGTATACACACGTTGTTGTCCGAAACCAATGGCCCCGAAGTGACATAAATCGGGATAACCGGACGGAATGGCTTTGATGTGAGGATCACATGTGTTCACGGAGTGTTAATGCTTTGCTCCGGTGCTCTATTAAAAGGAGCACCTTAATTGCCAGTAGTTCCCTTGAGGCCCCGCTGCAAACGGGCTGGCAGGACAAAAGATGTTGTGCAAGTTCTCATTGCGAGCACGTATGACTATATATGGAACACATGCCTAGGATTATCTAGTACTTGGATGCTTTATCTTATTTATCTGCAATTGCCCTATGTTCTGATTGCTATGTGCATTGTCTTGTCCATGCAACGCCCGTCCATCCATTCCTATGCCTACCGCTTTTCGAATCCTTCATTTCTCGCTATTGTTATTGCTGTCTTTACTTTACTACTGCTGTTACTTTACTATTCCTACTACAAAATTGTTGTTACTGATAAACTGCTGTGAGCAAGATTGTTTCCAGGTGTAGCTGAATTGACAACTCAGTTGTTAAGTCTTATAGATATTCTTTGGCTCCCCTTGTGTCGAATCAATAAATTGGGTTTCATTCCCTCGAAAATACTGCGATACACCCCCTATACTTGTGGGTCATCAAGACTATTTTCTAGCGGAGTTGCCAGGGAGCATAGCTTTATTTATCAAGTTCACTTGGATTCTCTATTGTTCGCTGCTATCCATCCATCATGGGTAAGTCTCGTGATGGCAAGTTTCCTATTTTACTATCCACTACAAGAAGAGGTACGGATCTAAACACCTCTACTGCTCTTGATTCACCATCTGTTGTAAGTAAGCTCGTTACACCACCACATACACATGATACACACACTGCTACTACTGCCGAATCTGAAACTTCTGATGCTTATGATGCTGCTTCTACTGTGCTTGATAAGAGTGGTTCATTAGGTCCTTTCCTAGATGCTACGATTGCTAGAACTATAGCTGGAAATAACGAAACTCCTAATGAAGACACTACCACACCTGTTAGTTCACCTGAGTCTAGTGAGAGTTATGACATTGAAGACGGTTATGTTGAGATGATCGATGAATTTATTAAAGAATGTAAAAACACCCATGATAGGAGCACTGCTAAGAGTCTCCTTGAGAGGCGTACTATTAGACCCGAATTGTCTCCTATTGCTAAGTTTGCTGCTTCTCCCATAAACATTATAGATAAAGATTATGATTTCTCTCTCGATCTATCTTACATAGCTATTGTCGAGAAAGAACCTTTTTGTGGGACTAAGAATGAAAGTGCGGTAGCACATATGAATGAAGTTTATACCATGAGTGGCTTGTTTTCTGATGATGTTAAGATGCGTACTTACTTTGTTGCCCAGATTTTCCCCTTTTCACTGAAAGGAGAAGCTAAAACTTGGTTTAGTAATTTACCTCTTGGATCTATTGATAGCCCTGAGTGCTTGATTAGTACTTTCCTGCAAAAATATTTTCCTCCTAGTGCTAGACATGCTATTTTGCAGGAAATTTTTGATTTTAAACAGGGAGAAAAAGAGGTATTGCCTGAATCTTGGGCAAGGTTTTGTTCTTTGATTCATGCACAAGCTGGAAGTCCATTACCTAAGAATGAGATTCTTGATATATTTTATAATGGACTAACCCAAGAATCTAGGACATACCTAGATAGTTGTGCTGATTGTGTTTTCAGGAATAGGACTCCTAAGGAAGCTGAGGAATTAATGGCTAAAATAAGTAAGAATTATGAAGATTGGACTCCTCCTAAACAAGCTATACCTAAAGTAATTGTACCTAAACCTTCTATTCTGGTGCCTATTCCAACATCGAAGAAGAGGGGAGTTATTGAATTAAATGATGAAGTGATGAAGGAAGCTAAGAAATGTCTTAAGGAGAAGGGAATTAAAGCTGCAGATGTCAAGAATTTACCTCCTATTGAAGATTTATGTAAGCCTATTCCCTACTCATCCACTATCGAGGTACACTCTCTCCAACACTTTGATGAAGGTGATATCCCTTACTCTAAACCTCCTGATCAATGTTTAGAAGAATTCGATATCTTTATTGTTAAGCAAGATAATTTTAATAAAAGGGTGCAAAATCATATAATGGAAAACACTAGAGCTATTATTGAGTTGAAAGATATTGTGGAAAGAACCTCTAATGATGTTAAAATGATTGTTAAACACTTTCAAATGGTTCAAACTCAAATAGATCAACTCGTTAAAGTGCAAAACGACTTACTAGTTAATGCTGCTAAAGAAAAACATGCTTATGAAATTAGAACTAGAAGTGGTGCTGCTACCCAGGATCCTCTATGTCCTGAGGGGCATCCCAAAAGAATTGAGCAGGATTCTCAACAAGCTGAAAATAGTGGCTCTACTCGTAAGAAAAGGAAAAGGAAACATAAAACTATTATAGAACCCTCTGAACCTGCTATAGATCCAAATAGTATATCCATCTCTAATGCTGAAACTGAAAGTGGTAATGAAGAAAATGTTGTTCCTAATGAAGAAAAAGTTGAAGAAGAACCTAAAAACCACACTAAGAATACTAAATACACTAAAGAAGATTTTATTGCTAAGAAACATGGTAGTGAAAGAGAGCCTTGGGTCCAAAAACCTATGCCTTTCCCTGATAAGAAACACAAGTCAAAGGAAGATGAACACTATAATAAGTTTTGTGAGTGGATGAAACCTTTATTCCTGCAAATTCCTTTGACTGATGCTATTAAATTACCTCCTTACTCAAAGTATATGAAGGATATTGTCTCGAATAAAAGGAAGATCCCTAATGAAGAAATCTCTACTTTGCTTGCTAATTATTCCTTTAATGGCAAGGTTCCAAAGAAACTTGGAGACCCAGGGATTCCAACTATCCCTTGCTCTATTAAGAATAGTTATGTTAGAACTGCTTTGTGTGATTTTGGAGCTAGAGTGAGTGTTATGCCTTTCTCTCTCTATAAGAGGCTTCAACTAGAAAAGTTAATACCAACTGATATATCTTTGCAAATGGCTGATAAATCTACCACTATTCCTGTTGGTATATGTGAGGATGTACCTGTTCAAGTGGCTCATAATTGTTTGATATTAACTGATTTTTTTGTGCTTGAAATGCCTGAAGATGATAATATGTCTATTATTCTTGGGAGACCTTTTCTTAATACTGTAGGAGCTGTTATTAATTGTAATCAAGGAAAGGTGAGTTTCAATGTGAATGACAAGGAACATACTGTTTGTTTCCCCAAGGAGGTTGAAAGAACTTATGGTTTGAATTCAATTGAACATGTTGAGGGCATTCAAGTTGGAGAAATATATTGTCCCATACCAAGAGAAAAATTTGAAACTATTATGATTGGGACCATTGCTATCAAGGTTGAGGTAAGATAATCATTAGTGGAATACAAAGTTTTGTCTCATATGCAATTGTTTTGGTAGCAAGACTTGATCAACCTTGTTAACAAAAGGATTCCATTGAACAAAACAATGTTTTCATTATGATTATCTCTGTTTATTTCTATGCTTTGCATTTTAGTTTTCGCTTTCGTTTAGTTTTCTTTTTGTTGTTAGTTGCTTGCTTGTTAGAGTGTCTTAGAACTTCTGTAGTTCTAGCTTTGTTGTGTCCTTGCATCATGTTTCCAAAAGAAAAAAATCTATCTGTCAAAAAAATCATTCTTCTATTTCTGAAAAATGCCCAAAAATAAAGTGTCTCGAAAATTCCAGAAAATTCATATTAAATTTTTACGTGAAAAAGGGGCAGAGGAGTACCTGGGAGGTACCAGGGGGCCCACCAGGCATGCACACCACATGGTGGCATGGCGAGCCCTGGGTGGCGCCATGCCCTAGTGTGGGCCACCCCTGGCCCCCCACTAACTCTCTCACCTGCCACTTTCTTCTCTCTCCCGAGTAAGCTCCAGTTCATTACTCAAAATCGCGTTCTTGTTGTGCTGGCTTTCTATTTTTTCGATCTCCTTGCTCAGCCCATCTTTCTTGCTGAAATTTGGAGCATTTGTTCCCTGGTATGTGACTCCTCCCCTTGTCCAAGTAGATTTGTGTTTAGTGGATTATATATTGAGTATTTTGCTGCTATAGGTGACTGGTTATGAGAGCTTGTAAGCTTGTTTGATGCTTAGAGATATAGTTTTGATGCATGTTTAGGCCTCTTGCAGTCCCTTTGAGTAGAATCCTTCATTATATTTACTTTGCAATCACTTGTTTAATAGGTGTTTAAATTTCATAATAGAAGATGAGTGAACACCACCTAAACCAACATGAGCTTTGGGTACCTGAGATCATGAAGGTCCACCGGCAGGAGGAAGTTTTTCCCTCCATTTATCCACGCTCTGAGTTCATGAGAGTTGCAGGAATTCTACAAGATTTCCACACTTTGGTTTCTAATGCAGGGTTAGAGCACTTTTTGGAAGATGAACCTTGTCAATTTGTGAAGCTAACCATGTCTGTGGTGCAGGATTTCCAATTTAGTCACTCTTTGCCTAACCCCATGGTCCATTAAAAAATTTACAATATTGCTGTCAACCTTTATCTTGATGATATTTGTGCAGCTATTAAGGTACCTCAATGGGGATCATGTGGGAAGATTAAGGAGAGACCTGAACCACTCATGGATTTATATGCAGAAATTTGCCAAGGGAGTAGCTTCTTGAAGGAGAGTGGAAAAATTCGGAAGGATGGTCCCTCACTGAGGAGGAGCTTGACACATACTTGGGAGAGCTCTCCCAACAGGAGCAGGACACTAGAAGGGAGGTCACGGATGATTCTGTCCAGCCCTCGAATGAGGGAGAATCTTCATATCAACAGCCCGCTTATGATTGGGGAGCTTCTTCTTCTTCTCATGGGCCCGACTACGACCATTCTTACCAAGATCCGCCCGCTTGGAACCCCTATTCGTACATGGATTGATACCCACTTAGGCCAAAAGCCTAAGCTTGGGGGGAGGTACGCCGACACCGCACTCATCTCCATATCATGTTGCGTCGGTACTTTGTATATTCATGTTTTCGTTCTCTTTTTAGTTTTCGTTCTTATTTTGCTTTTGCTTTCTAAAAACACAAAAAGACCAAAAATATTTCTGTTGTTTCTCTTTGGTTTGCTTCTTCTTTTTGCCTTGGTTTGTTTTTCCCTTTTTGCTTTGTTTGAACTTTCGAAAAACCCAAAAAGATTTTGCTTTGCTTGTTTTTCCCTTTTGGTTCTTTTTTAAAAATCGAAAACACCCAAAATATTTGTCGTTCTTCTTTGGTTTTGTGAGTTTGCTACAGGGTTCAGCAGTCCTCAGTGGAATATTGGTTTCATATTATTATTCAAGCCACACAAGTAAAGAGCAATAATGAGGATTAACGACAACTTCAGGCATGGTAAGAGGCTGGTAACGAACTCTATTTGTTTTCATTTTTGTACATATACTCATCACTGTGGGTATGCTTAGTCTGTTCATGTAGGGTGTATGTTATCTTTGGATGCTTAGTAGTTCTTGCTTTCGTATGATTAGCTCTAGCTCGCTAATAGTTTGTAGCAGGTCTTATCAATGTTTGTTTGCATTGCTCTATTCATAAAAGGGTATGACACCGTGGTATCCTCCTCTGAATGTTTCATTTGAATTGACTTGGCACATGCTCACACATGCACATGACTGTAATAATCAGTTGAGCCTCGATGAATTATTTTGCCTTGAGGATCTTGAATCACTTTCATGCCATGAGTAGTCATGTTTTGTTGCAAGCATGATAATGGCAGTTATTGCTCTCTTGTTTGTCGCTCCCTTACTATTGCTAGCCTTCACTTCCAATGAGTGTTTTACTCAAGTTTCCAACTCCCTAAACCAAATATTTCCAAAGTGTCCACCATAACTACCTATTAGCATCATTTGCTACTTCCGTCATATTCAATATGCTTTGTTTTCTTCCGAATAAAATGTTTGCTTGATATGAGAAAGTTAGTTAGTAAAGCTCCCACGAACTTGATGGCACACTTTATTTCCTGCACTTAATAAACCTGAACCATTGTGAACTCTCCATGAAAGTTATATGCTTGCAAATTATAGGGTGGGGATTAGCAGAACCGTGCTGTCACGGGGAATGCTTTCAACACTTGTAAATATATACCCAATTGATACCTTGCTCTTTTGTTTGCGGATGTCGTCGGTGTGAACTAAAAGGGGAGCTTGTAAGTCCATGGAGTTATGTATGTGTGTTAGAGAAACGCCTAGGCCGCTGGTCTAATTCATGCTGACATGGTGGAAACCTGCAGCGTAACCATAATGATATCTATGAAGCATTCTTCTTATAAAAAAAGAGAGATAGCTATTGAGAAAAAGAAAAAAAAGAGTTTTATGAAAAGAGGAAAGAGAAAAAAACACCATTTTCCCATGGTAAATAAGAAGATTGCTGAGATACTCATTGTCTGCTTGCCTTGTCATTTTGATATGGGGATTCTTCCGTATCATCGGGCAAGGGGTACCCGTTGGCGGTTCTGAATGATATGCACGTACTTACGATGACAAGAACTTACTGGTAACTAAAGTTGAGTAGCATGAGGAGCGGCCCTCGTACTCAAGGGACTTGGGATTTTCAGTTTATAGTCTGTCAAGCATATAACTCAGATTGGACCTCACTTTCACCTTAACCACATTAAAGATGCTTATGATAGGGGCAATGAGAGCTCAAAGCTAATGAGTACCATACTTCCAGTATTTGGAAGCCTTTCAAATTATTCAAAACCTTTTCTTCTACTTGTTGAGTCTCCACATATTCTTTGAGCACCTTCCTGAGAGCATAGTTGTCATTCTTTGTGTTTGTTCCATTACTTGATTATTTGTGTTATGACTTTGATGCTTGTATCCTTGATATCTTTACTTCTAGTCATCACTTGAACTTCAGAGGTGCCTTGATATTCATAATGAAAGGCAAGCAAGATACCACTCTATCATACCTTTCTATGAGCATTGTAATGTTGCTTATGTTGTGCCTCTTGCTACTTATTATTTTTGAGTTGGAATCTCTTCATAGCTTGCAATGACTATTAAGTAGACTTGGTTGCATACTCTTTATTATGAATTGTCTAAGTAGTTGATCACATTGCTGATAATATTTACATCATATGAAGCAAATGTGTTTGTGAAAGTTCTTTTATCGCACTCAGTTTTCAACTGAATTGCTTGAGGACAAGCAATAAGCTAAGCTTGGGGGGAGTTGATACGTCCAAAATGTATCTACTTTCCCGAACACTTTTGCTATTGTTTCCCCTCTAAACTTGTGTGATTTGGATGCAACTAATGCAGACTGACGCTGTTTTCACAAGAATTTCCTTGGTGTCTACTTTTTGTGTAGAAAACCATCTATCAGGAAAAATCCAGGAAAATATGCGAAAAAACCTATTTCACCCGAAGACTCTAGGGGCCAGAATACGAGACGGAGAAGAGCCAGGAGGTGGCCACACCACCTGGTGGCGCGGGCTAGGCCAGGCCGCGCCAAGGGGTGGTGTGGGCCCCCCAGGCACCCCCTCGGCCTCTCTCTTCGCCTATAAGGAGCCTTCTGACCTAAAAACTTCGGGGGAGTCGACGTTTTTCTAGAAGGAGTTCCGCTCCGCCGCCACCACCAGATTCCACGAAACAGCATTAGAAACTCCGTTCTGGCATTCTGCCGGGACGGGGAATTGGAGGAGATCATCGCCATCATCATCACCATCTCTTTTCCATCGACCATCCATGTTTCCCCCATCTATGAGTGAGTAATCCCCCGCTGTAGGCTATGGGGATGGTAGGGATTGGATGAGATCGTTCATGTAATGGCATCACATTGTTAGGGCATGGTGCCTAGTATCTTTTATTAGTGCTTTATGACTTTGTTGTGACTTGTTGTGCTTAATGCTTGTCACTGGGGCCCGAGTGCCATGATTTCAGATCTGAACATGTTATTGATCCATTATGATAGTATTGTTTAAGGTCTTATCTGCAAGTTGTATACACATGTTGTTGTCCGGAACCAATGGCCCCGAAGTGATAGAAATCGGGATAACCGGAGGGAATGGCTTTGATGTGAGGATCACATGTGTTCACGGAGTGTTAATGCTTTGCTCCGGTGCTCTATTAAAAGGAGCACCTTAATTGCCAGTAGTTCCCTTGAGCCCCCGCTGCAAACGGGCTGGCAGGACAAAAGATGTTGTGCAAGTTCTCATTGCGAGCACGTATGACTATATATGGAACACATGCCTAGGATAAGCTAGTACTTGGATGCTTTATCTTATTTATCTGCAATTGCCCTATGTTCTGATTGCTATGTGAGTTGTCTTGTCCATGCAACGCCTGTCCATCCATCCCTATGCCTACCGCACTCGAATCCCACTATTTACTTCTATTGTTACTACTGTCTTTACTTTACTACTTCTGTTACTTTACTATTCCTACTACAAAACTGTTGCTACTGATAAACTGCTGTGAGCAAGATTATTTCCAGGTGCAGCTGAATTGACAACTTATTTGTTACGGCTTATAGATATTCTTTGGCTCCCCTTGTGTCGAATCAATAAATTGGGTTTCAGTTCCCTCGAAAATACTGCGATACACCCCCTATACTTGTGGGTCATCAGGAAGAACCAAATAACATCTATTACCCACTGATGCCTCTGCATTAGTTATATATATCCCAGCATTTTAATATCAAGTTGAAATTAAAGTCATGATCATCTCCACCATTAAGCATGTGCCAACCTCCCAACAACGATGGAACAACAACGACGCGAAGCAGCACCTGAGCAAGCAACTATGACTCGGAAGGCCCACTGTCTATCAAACAACAGACAAGAGGATGTGTCCAAGGCAATATAGAGGCTGGATGGATATAAATGGTGCACGGAAAGTAAATCATCGCAACAAGGATAACAATAGATCAACATGAGGAAATAAATACTATAAATGCAAAATAGGTAGAAAGGGGGAGATTGCTCGCCTGGGAAACACTGTCGAAGGTTCATTATCCGAAGAACTTGTCGTTACTCGCATCAACTCCTGCCTAATCCATGAAGAAGCAGAACACTAAAAGAAACACCGGATGCACTATTTATTACTACGGTAGAAGATCGGGCATGATGCATGTATGATGCATGACATGGCAAAGATGCGATGCGACTAGGAAATATTAAGCGGAACCTATGTCCCGACAATTAATTAGATGGTTTATGTTGTTTATATACCCCGCAATTTAAATGTTGTATCAACCAGGCAAAACATGGCATCGATTCGCTACACAAATTTAAATGGAGGAAATATAAGACAAGAATAGCCCGCATATGGTCTCCAAATTTAATTATTAGGTGAGTCCACAAAGTACCCCCAAAACCCATGATGACATTCAAGAATGAATAATTTAAATGCAACAATATATTTGTCATATTATAAAAATAAGGATCGGAAAGGGTCACACATTGGTGTTCAGCGATCTTGGTTTGATGTGGTCCGGGTTTGGCAGGGTCGGTCTTCAGACATCGGGAATGGCTTAAAAATCCGTGAGGCGATCTTGTAGCTCCGTGGGGTAGATCATGTCGTTGGTTTCTTATCGGTGGTCTTGACGACAGTTCATCAACTGCCACCGGGTTCGATATGGTCTTTGGTTCCATGAGTAGACCTCAGTGTTCCGGGAGGGAGATCTTGTCGATGTATCGAGCCCGAAGAACTTGGCATATTTATTAGCATCGCAGAAGATGTGGCTCTTGGACAACACCATCTCCAGGTTATTACCATGTTACCCACCGAAGCATGTGGTCAACCTCAGGACACCGAACAAACAGAGGCAGACCTAGCCTTAGGCATCACCGTAGGAGACGACATGGTGGGGAACAAGCTCGGGCGCATGCTGGAGGCCGCAGAGAGCTTGGCATGGATCATCGCGCTCGCGGTGGAGCTCCTGGTGGTGGAGGCCCACAAGGCAGAGCCGGAGCGGTGCAGTAGACGAGGAACAGCCGGCACGACGGCATGCAGGTCCGACGAGGGCTCGAGCTCGGGGACGAGCGCACGCCGGCGTGGAGGTGGGCCAGGGCCGGTGGCCTGGAGGGGGACTCGACAGCGCGAGGCCGCGCCTTGCTGCCAAAGGTGGGGAGGAGGCTCGCGGGGCTCGCTAGAGCTGCTGTAGAGGAGGCCGGGTCGCAAGAGAGGGAGCCCACGAGGCGGTGGCGCGGGACGGGCTGGGCCGTGCTCCGGCAAGACGGGGCGCAGGCGGCCGGGAGAGGAGGGAGAGGCCGCGGAGGCGCCATGCTACAGAGAGCGAGCAGCAGCGGAGGTCGACGGCCTTTGGGGGTGCTAGGCGAGGTGGTCTCGCGTGGCGGAGCTTTGGTCGAGGGCGGCAGAATCCGAGCGAAGGGGATCGCGGGGATGGGGTAGGTGGCGGTAGGGTCGTGTAGGGGGCAGGGTCAACGGTAGGTGGGGCTGCAAGGTGGGGTCGTGATGCTTAGCGTGTCGTGGGTGGGAGCGAGGAGGGCGTGCATTGAGGCTGTGCGAGAGTGTTGTGTGGCCCCTGCATGCGTGTAGGTGCGCTGCGTGCGGCTAGGTTCGGGTGTGGGGCTGGCGGCGGCTGGGGTTTGCGGGGGTGGGGATTGGTGGTAGCTAGGATTAGGGTTTGGGGTAGGACTAGGACTAGGATTTTGATTTTCGTCTGGGGTAGTAGGCTACTGTCAGCTAGGCCTTTACTGCTAGCAGGTGGTGGCCTCCCTCAGGAAAAATAGTTTTATATAGTATTTCTTTCTTTCTTTTAAAACGAAACATTAGTAATTAGGTTGTAGACAAATAAAAGATCCGAAAGGACCTAGGTTTTTTAATTTGAAATAGCGAGGGGGATATTTAGAAAATAGATATAGGCTTTGTAAATTAGTTTCATGCAATTTATATACATGAAAACATGAAGATACTCATGCAATATGGCATGATGACATGAGCATGTGGTCATCATGATGCACAAAAATAAAACAACACGCGATTTTCTAGTAGTGGTTTTACTGGGGTGCTACAGCCACCAAGTGGGCTTGCCCCATTATATTGAACAACTCGGTATTTCTGATGAATTTAATTTACTTTGCAATAGAGCTTGCCTACAAAACTTTGTGTACAATGATGTACCTACTTATCGCCACTTAACCATTGAATTCCTAAGTTTGTTGCAAAGCATCGTTAAACAATGGCAAGGAGTGGATACTATTTCTTTCCGACTTATGAACAACAACTACACTTTAACATTAGATGAATGGTGCATATGTTTTAATTTGCCAAACAATGATATTCATGCTTTACGCGCATCCTTTAATGGCTTAGAACCTACCCTCGAACAATACTATAATGGAATGAGGTTCACTAGTAGAGTGAACAATGGGAAGAATATTCAACATCCTGTAATTCACTATTTGTTCTATGTTATTGCTAACACCTTGCAGGCACGTAATGAGTTCACGAGACTCAACGAGGAGGACATCCTAGTCCTTGCAAAGGCTGCTTACATCAACTGTGGCTTGTCACTTAACTTGGGCGCCATCCTAGTGCGCTACTTGGAGCACCAAGCCTCCCAAAGACAAGGGCCAATCACAGGTGGAAGCGTCATCACCGTGCTTGCCACTACCCTAAACCTCGATCTAGGTGAGTTGCAACCCGTACTAGGTGAGACATGTGTTGGCTTCTCCACTTTGAGAGCCTGTGGAATGCTCACTAGGAGAGGTGGTGCTTATTACCTGCATATTGTTGGAGCTGGGCGTATCTACCACGCTCCGATTCCTAATGGTCTTTTCTCTATCGAGGAAGGACGTTTGCTAAATGACCCACAGGTTGAGCAACACCAACCCGAGAAAGAGATTCCGGAGGAGGATGAGGACAAAGAGGAGGAGCAAGAAGTTCCTTATGAAGAGGAGCAGCCACAAACCCGGTTCGCCACATACCAAGATTTCCACGGACTTGGAGGATGAGGACTTGAACCTCCGAGAATCAACAAGTAACCTCTCAACTCAATTTGCGAACTGGAGTAAGGACTTTTTCCCGCCACCATAATGATTTGAAGGGCTTGCAAAAGCCTAAGCTTGGGGAAGTTTCCTCGTGTATCTTTATTTGGCGTTTATTTGCTTTTATTTAGTGGTTGTGTTTTTATTTGACTTCATAAGCACCCGTGTTAGTTTCCCCAACACCTTATTTTTAGTTCTTTCTATTTTCTTTCGAAATTTTCTAGCCGAGCTTTGCCGCCAATTTTCTATTCTTTAAAGTTCCTCTCTTAAAAACCAACAAAAGATTTCTCCATTTTTCCTTATTTTCTTCATATATTTGCAGGAGAGTGATCAACTTCGAGTTTCCAAGAAACAAATAAAAAAGGAAAGAGAGAAGTGGAACCCAACATGAGAGGTATGCCTTATGACTCCCCACTTTTGAAGTTTGAGAAACCCATGCTAGTTAGTAGTAAATGTTGAGATATTATATTGGTGGAGTGAGTCTTTCTATTGTAGTAACATTTTTGTTCACATGGGTATTTAATTGGGTACGTATTGTTCCAGCTCTTGTAATTAACCGAGTCTTGCCTAAAATTGCTAAACAATTGTAATAAGAAAAAGCCTCACAATTGAAGGCTTGGGTGTTTTAGTGCTTAGTCTTGAAGGCTTATTTCTAGAGACACTCAACACGACTGAAAATGTTGATTGACTTAATACCTCTCTTTGAAAGGATTTGTTCGATTGAATTATTGTTTAGCGGTTTTTGTGAGCATGCACAAGTTTGACTTGTTAATCATAAGAATGATATAGCTTTACGCGTGTCAAACTTCATGGGATACAACAAGTCCGCTAGCCTACGAATGATCTTCATGGAGGAAACTCCTAGATTTTGGCTATGAGTTGATTAAACACTTGTAGCAGCAATGCTATAGTGGATAAGATTCTTGGCACTCCCAGGTAGCTATAATCATGATGGAATCTCTCCTCAGGCTGAAATCATTATGCAAAAGTAACAAAACCTTAGTGCTACCACGAGTGTCCATCACAACCCGATAAACTAATAAAAAATATTGGCATGCTCTCAATTACTTAAAAACTGAAATTCTTGAAGGACAATGAATAGAAAAGTAGTGCTTGAAAAGTCTTGATTTATTGATGTGGGAGAATTGAGATACTCTAGTGTATATGATTTTCATGACAACTCTCACACTCTTAATTTACATGATTATACTCTATCGTTCAAAGGCAAGCCTATGAGTTGATTACTTGACATGGAATAAAGTTTACTCATTTGAATCATCCATGTTTACAATAATTTTGCTGTACTATAAGGATGCATGAAACCCATATGATATACTTGCCAGTACTCTATCTATGGTAAAGTGTTTCAGATTTATGAAGTGGAGGAAACATAAGACTACTAATCATGAGTAAGATCACCATCTCATTATTTTCAGTTTAAATGCTGAGTTCCTTTTTTGATTTTGGTTTTCTTGCTCGGGACGATCAAGTTTAAGCTTGGGGAGGTTGATGGCTCTGAAATATAGCCATCTACGTCCACATTTAAATTAGATATTACTCATATTCTTGATGAAATATCTCTCTAAACCCTGCAACTAATGCTAATATTCAGAGGGGTATGCAATCCTTTTTTATATATTTTTCCTGTGCAGATAATGTCGTTTAAAGGAGGGAATCACTACATTAAAGTCAAATATACGAGATTTCCAACAACCAGAAGAAACCAGGAGCCATACAACAAAGGCAGGCACTTTGACGACCAACTATATGACCGGAGCAGAAATTCCGGCCATATAGCTCCGGTCGTATAGTTGGCGCCGCCACCGTTAGGTCCAACAGAACAACTTTCGTGAAGGGACCCCTATATAAAGAAGACTCGGGTGACGAGAAAGCAAGCCAGAACTCGCCAAAAGTCTCTGCCACAGATCACCAGCCGCCTCCAGATCTCTAAACCCTTCTCCATCTCCATAGCCATATTCCACCACTTATAATAGTAGATCTCTTCTTTGATTGGCGACATTGTAAGACTATTTCTATGAATCTTATGATTTTCATTACAATGTTTGTGATTGTTGATATCATTTGTATGTGTGAGTAATTCTCCTTGGGCTATGGGCTTTGGCCTAGCCTTGTAGAAATTGTGCATGTTATTTATCATAGACAGGATCGTGTATTAGTTTGTATGACATGATGATTATTCTATCATCTCTTGCCTCAATCCAAGGACTTGTCAGGTACCCAAGACCCCGAGGGTTGAGCCAGGTATAGGGAGTATGAGTGATGACTGATCTGGAGGTTGGGAACCCCAGTGACAGAAGGGGTAGTACGGCTATATGCGAGGGATTTGCTTGGGATTAACGGTGACATCACTATGCATATCATTAGTTCTCTTTCTTCTAAGGATGAGGCTAGTAGGTTATTGCTAATGCGGTTGTGGAGGCAATAGAAATTATGGATGCACTACCCACATATAATTTATCTTGCTCTAACAAGTACATGCATACTTTATTTCTATATTTTATTCCCATCAAGTGTTTTGCACAACTATAGGTGAAACTGAACGCCCTGGGCCCTCTCTCTATCATCGACAACAAGAAAAAGGCACAAGATATTGGTCCCGTAAAAACACAAAAGGAATTCTAAAACTCCCAAAGGTCCGTTAAAGTAACTTCACTATGCATTCACTTCCCGAGGACTGGATAACCAAGGTCTACTAGGGAAAAAGAAGCTACACTACATCCGTAATCCGGATCGAAGATATCAGCGATCAGTTCTTTTCTTGTTTCAGCTTATTAATGTCCATTCCGTATCACATTATTTTTTCCAGTCATTGAATTCCCTTTGCCATAGAGGCCCACCATTACTCCAAAGGCTGAAGAAACATTTGAACTCAGGACAAGAATAAAATCACCTCTTGTTTATCAAGAAGCCCACTTGTTTAGAAGCAATAGAGAAACAAAAAACCCTTTCTGCAAGCTATATAATAGATAAATCTTCTCCCAAACCTCCAATACAGGATTGCAGGGCAAAGCTAGTAGAGGTGTCATCCATTCTAAACTTTGTTCGTCCAAAAGAGACCACCATGAGAAAGTTCGATTTACCCAGGGGTGAATAGTTGATCTAAATTTAGATTTGACTTCATTTTTGAACTGATCTCCCATAGGAAAATCAAAGTTTTGATCAGCAAATATAGATCTACTACCGGGATGCCCTGCTAGACATACCTCGGGTGGAGCTACCATGCAGGATATTACTGTGACACGAAAACCAAGAAAATCCAATGTAGATCCAACCATTGGGAGATTGTCGAAAGAGAAATATTTTCCGAGCCCAACACCTTTGGAATTGATCAAGGCCATCCAATTACGAATAGAATAGAGATTTAGTTCACCATCCTAAGAATTCTATCGTCCACGAGCAAGATCCCTATCCGTGTAGTTGGAGACCTTCCACCAAAAATCCTGATCCACCATGACGGGGGTGGGGGTAGGGAGAATAACAGGGGGTTACCTTTTAGGGGATGAGTGACCTGAGAAGGAGGCCAGGAGAAATGCAGGAGTGGCTGGAGATCTAAGGAGATCACTAGCAATGAGTGCACTGGTGGCTAGGGTTTAGGGTGGAGGTTTAGGGTGCGTGTCGTCGCCCATCCATATGACTCCACCTTAGTGCGACTATTGAGTTGTATCATGTGGGTAAAGTGTGCACCATCTGCATTGTGGAGAATGAAATCGATTAGCCGTGCCCACGATCACAGGTGCAATTTAGTAAACTTAACTTGAATATGTTTCTTCTCAACTTTTGATATAGTTCGACCTATGGTTGTTACCACATCAAGTACCTTCTCACTATCCAACATACGCTGACTCATCATGGACCATAAAGGTGAATTCTATCCCATACTTGAGTACACTTCCTACCCATTTGAATGGTATACTACATACTCCATCCCATTATCATGCTAGGTTTGCATCAGTAAGTATGAAAGGTGGGGAGGAAGCCCGAGGACTCAAGGATGACATCATGGAATCATGGAAGAGAAGACGCAAGAAGCTTGAAAGGGAAATGGATGTCGCCTAGAGGGGGGTTAATAAGCTTTTAAAATAATTATGGTTTAGACTCTAATAAATGCGGAATAAAACTAACGTTTAATATATCAAAGCACAAAACTTAAAACCACTAGGTTCGACTAAGTGCACCAACAACCTATGCTAAGAAAGACAAGCAACAATGTGATAGCAAATATAATACTTCAAGAACAAAGGCTATCACAATGTAAATTACATAAATAAAGGGCTCATTTGAGAAATAACCGATGGATGTGGAGATGATGTTTTTATCCCGAAATTCACTTCTAAAGAAGCTACGTCTCTGTTGGAGAGGTGCGATGGCACAATGCTCTCTGAACGCCACAAATGGTTCACCTTGAGGTGTGGTGGCTCGATGCTCACCCAACGCCACACAAGGACTCACCCCAAGATGTGAAGGCACGCAACTCACCGATGCCACAACAAACTCGCCCTATTTTGTCGTGAGCTCACCACAAAGGCTTACTCACAAGCCACTACGGGACACTTGTGGGTGGTCACCAAACCCATACAAGCTTGGGGCGAACTCCACAACTCAATTGGAGGGCTCCAAAGAATCACCATAAAGGCCTCAACCTTGAGGAATCTCCACAACTCAATTGGAGGCCCCAAGGGTATCACACCACTACCACACAACCGTCTATGGTTCCAAGAACCCAAGAGTAACAAGCCCAAGAGCTTAAACTCGATGAATATCCATGGAGAACTCAAACATATGCATAAAATGCAAGAGGCAAGTCCTTGACTCTCATATTGCAACAAAGATACAAAAGCTATTGGGGGAATAAGAGAGGAAGAACACAAGAGGAGAACACAAAACTCTCCAAGATCTAGATCCCAAGGATTGCTTCACAAAGAAGGGGTTTGGTTTGGTGTGGTTGTGGATATATATCTCCTCTCTCAAATCCCTCAAAAAGATGCAATAATCATATGATGGGGAAGAGGAGCAGACAAGCTCTTCAAGGTCAACAATGGAGGAGAGACAGAGAGAAAAAAGGACCAAAAGAGCTAGTACCCATGAAGGGGAAGAGGATACCATTTTAAAGGGATATCTAACCATTTGGGTTAAATCACGCATGGCCGATAGTACCAGTGAGCCACCAGAAGTTCCGGCCAACCAGGTTCCAATGGCTAGAAAACTATTAAAAAGACCATGTTGTATAGGCCAAAAGTTCCGCTCAACCTAGGCCAGAGCTTCTGGCCGGTACTACCAGTCCACTACTGGCCAAGTGCCGACAAATAGGAATGACCAAACAAAAAGCTTACTGCGGGATGCATAGGGATGAGCGGAAGTGAGCTGGTACTTCCGCCAGTAGTACCAGCGGCAAAATATGCCAGGGTGATACTTCCGGTCAACTACCAGCCCAAGTTCCGGTAAATATGCATCTAATAGAATGGGTGTTGGGGGCATTCCCATGCTCACCGGAACTATACCAGTACTTCAACCGGTACTACCAGTGCCAAACATGGCGTAGCGGTATTTCCGGTGAAGCAGTGGTAGTTCTAGTCAGGGAAACTCTAGCACCAAAACTACCATAACTTTTGCATCTGAACTCCATATTGGAAACCAATTTTGTTGGAAATATAACAATGTGTAGAATACAACCTAGGGAGAAAATAATCATGTATATATATGTGAGACATCTCCCAAGGTGTGGAGCCGGAAAACCCACAAGATCAAAAATGCAACAAGATGTTCAAGGGAAATCCATTTTTTATGAACTAGAGCTTGTTATGAAGATAATCACAAGATATAGGTCCTCACATGGACAAGATACAAAAAACAACCGAGAAACATGATGATATGTATGCAAAGGTTTGATCTATCTCCGAAAGATACGATCTAGCTACACACTCGAGAGCCCCTTTTGATAGTACGGCTATATATCCTAAACCCAGTCTCCCAACAACTACAAGAGACCGGTAAATAGAAAAGCTATCAAGATCATACCTTTTCCTCAAGCATTCCACTTGAGCTTGATGTAGACGGTCTTGTCTTCATCAAGATGGAACATATATCTTGATTGCTCTTTATCGTGCTTTGCTTGACAAAGACATGTGATTTTCTATACAATACTCCATGGGGAATCCTATTATTTGAACTTGTCTTCATCACTCCATGATCATCGAGGATGGCAAGATTCAACCATGTGATCTTCTAGAGATGGCGCATCTTGAGATTGCACTTCATTTCTTGATGATGTCTTGAAGATAGCCATGAGGAACTCCATGTTCTTCTTCAAGACACTCTTGATCTTCTTATTCTTCTTTGTCTTCTTATTCTACATGATTCCAATAGGTACAAAGCCCTTGGATACTGCTTCTTATTCATTTCTTCATTTTTCATCCTTGAAACCAACACATGGTCCAAGCGATGCCGATGGACAAAACCTACATGTGAAACTCAATTCACACATTAGTCCATAGAGATTGTCATTAATTACGAAAACCACACATGGGGCATATAGTCCCTTTCAAAGCTGCTTCCTAGGACCAGAGTCTCTGCTCCTAGACCCCGGAGTCTCCACCATGTGGCCCCAAGATCTCTGGGCAGGACTCCGGACCCTACAACAAGAAACCCTAGAAACATACCCCGGATATGGCCCAACAATTCAACCAAGAATCTGGACCAACTTCTAGGAAATCCTGGAGTGGCCCTAGAGAATGTACCGGAGACTACCCCAGAGTTTCTGTCCCTAACACCTTAGAGTCTCCGACCTGAGTATGGGCCTATGCGCCTTGGAGCTAGGCCCTAGCTGATGTACCCCTCTATTATGACTAAACTACTCATAACTCATGGATGTCCTATATATATGCCCCCACCTCCTGATGTAAACCCTAGAGATATGATATGATGAAGATACGGAGATGTGGCTCCATGACCTCTTCTTGTGGAGAATACCCATGTGGGTACAAGGCCTCTTAGATTTAATCTCTGAGATGACCATAGCCTCTCCTTGTATGAGGGGTATCTCTATCGTGTGATCTCTATTGCCTTGCAATATCTTCACAAGAACATTATATCTTCTCCATGCCAATATTTCCTACTTGGATCTCTACCTTTGTATCTCTTTCGAGTGGATTCTATTGGGTTGGTGTTCTGTCCAACAAGAGCAAACCGATTTGGGTGTGATGTGCATTCATATCTTCGATTCACCTCGTGTGTTCATCGTGTTCTTCGCTTCCTCCCCCAAATCCCCTCGAATATATGAAGATCGGGCCTCAATAGTAGCATTGTGCTATATCAACTTTGTTTTCAAACTAAAACTATTTTGACAAAACCTACATCTCCATGTGATTTGTAGGAACCTTGTGTATCTCTGTGATTCATAGGGTGATTTGGGGGGAGACTCTATGTTCGTGTGTTATTCATAGTTATCTTCAGTTAGGCTAGTCTAGATTGAGTGACCTGCTATCCCTATATTATTTATAAGAATGTTTATGAAACATAGGATGCATTAGAGTTCTGAAACACTCAAAATTTGATTTAAAACTACTGAACATTTCTTTGTGCAAAATGTAAAACCCCATAAAGCCTCGTAAGACCCCTAAGAATGTACCAGTATGATTACTATTGCATTTTTGGTGTAACTTGTCAATACATTCAATGTGTTGACAATTTGTTGCTACAACCTATTATGTTGCAGATTTTTCTTGTCATCTATAGAGGATAATTGTAAAGGGGATTGACGCCTTGGACAAGATTCTCCATTTGATTGCTTGTGGGTGATTTAATGGAGCCACCACTTTGATTTATTTGTTCTTTTGTTGTTCAATTTGGCTACGGGAATTTATGTAATAAATGACTATGTATTAAGATTTGATACGATGTAATAATGATATGACTTGTGATGCATGTAAAATGCGTACATAAACTTTGTAGTTTACTGTCACATATTCCAACATATTTGCATCATACTAGTAGTTATTACCAATGTTCTTAATGATTTTAAGGATTTTAACTTTTTGGGAGCTACAAAACTCCAAAAAAGGCTAGGTCAACAGGATCTCTTAGATAATTTCTATACGAAACCAACAAGTTGAAGTAGAACCCGATGGGATCAACAAGTGAAAATGGCGGTCCATATACTACAGGCTTCACCACCCATTCTATCCTAATTGTCGAAGCTCCGATGTCGTTGATTCCACCACCATTCTCTTTGCTTTTACCTAAAACTATCTTGTTATACCCTTGGCATCCTTTCTCGAGATGCATGGAGGTGAAGATCAAAAACCAAGTAATAGAGAGCTAGTAAGCCATGGCCCGGAGGAGTTTGAAAGGGGGAAATATTGTGCGAATCAACTCCTGTTGGCTCCAACCCCCTCTGGCATGGTCATCATCTACATATAAATCAACACCATCTTCAAATACCTACTATAATCTCTTGGAAACATGATGTGTGATGCGATCTATTATTTTCCCATGATATATTGTGTCTCTATGTCTATGTTTGAGTAGTGGTCTGGTCATGGAAAATGTGAAAATTCGTTTTTGGTTGCATATGAGTATGTTATCTTCTATGATGATCTTATGTACTGTTGTATGAGCGCACACGTATGTTAGAGAATACATAAGGTTGTCACTATTGCATGTTGCAAGGAGGAGGGATGACTAGAGGCACTTGACAGAAACCATGTCCCAAGTCTTAAATATGCATGCTAGATTAATTCAAGGTTAATTATTAGGGGATAAATTATGGGGACCTTGAAACTTATAGTGGTGGTTGGACTTTATGTCTTAATAACTCCCTTATTTGCATGGAAACATCCTTGGGATGAACCACTAGAGGTGTAATTTCATGGTTACACGGTTGCACCTATTTATGGCTCCTCTCTAGAAGAAAAAATAGACTATCTTTATAAAATTTAGATATGCTGGTTAGATGTGTTGATGCTAGATACTATTTCTTAAATAACCCATTGTGCACTACTATCTAGGCTTGGGGATTTAATCATCGAGTTCTTTGTGCTTCATGGTATTTAGTACTTATGCATCTAGATGGTATAAATCATGATGTTCTTGACTAATTATGACAACCAAAACGAATGAAATAACAACTTTCCAGAAGACTTGTAACCTTGAGTTACTTGGTTTCACTTTACCTGCTTTTACTTTACTTGCACTAGTAATTTTAGCACTTTACAATTTTCTAGTTAGAAGTAAAAAAGTACCTGACATCTTCTAGTTCATTGAAGTGCACAAAAGGCCATATAAGTGGGTTATGGGTTTTAGAGAATACATAGTTTACCTTCAGCTCCTCGTGGGTTCGACAGTCAAATATTTATCGAATTGTGCTATAGTAATTCCCTGCTCTTTAGGATTATCAAGTACTTTGCTGGCATTGTTATCAGGGAGCATGGCGCTAAGCTTATATTCTTGTTTGCATTCCTAGCGATGCCCTATCTTAATAGCATATCATCTCCAAATTTGTAAGCCTTTCGATAAGGCTCTAGAGCATCTTCCATTATATATTTTTGAGTTTTAGTTTTATATGTTAGTTGTTGATAGTAAAATAATATGCAATGCAAACAAGAATATAAGCTTAACACTATGCTCCCCAGCAACAGTGCCAGAAAAGTACTTGATAAGGGCAGCGCTACGAATCGGCACCCAATTTTTTGCTTTCCATTGTACCATCTTCTGGCCATAGGATTGGAAGTAGTCCCGCCATAGAATTCTCTGTCGAGTCCGCATGGAATATCTCTCTCGGTTGTTTCCAAAACAAAACTCCCATTAATTAATTCGGTAATAAAGAATCTGTTAATCTCGCTGCTTAAGAGTCCCACTCACCATGTAGTTTCCAAAACAAATTTCCTATAATCATGTTGTTGCGTGTATGCTCATAATATTTCAGTCCAGCTCTATATAATCACTTATAATCAATCACGCATGATCCCATATACACATGGATGCTTCCTTTGTTGCGAGGACACAATATGCTTCCTTTTTATTCCATAATACTCAATGTCACATATTTGTTTCAATTTGAATGTATCTACTATCTAGTATATACATACATCCAAATTTTGACAAATTCTTGACATCTGCTTTGAGATGGAGGGAGCACTTGTTTCCATCATACAACAAACATGCTTCCAATGCTACAAAACATGCTTTATAATCCAGTCATGCTTTTCTACAAGTAGTGTTGACGTGTCATTATTCCGTTTCTGCTATGAAGCATCATAGTTACCATTTTAAATGCAATTTTATTATTGTTGAAGCATGAAAAATGACGTACCAAACATTGTTATTGTAGTTATATGTAAGTAAGAAAGTGATGGCTATGAAAATAGCAATCTTTCTCCGCGTTTAAACCTTTTTTTAGTCATGCAATTGACAAGAAACTCTCTAGTTTTTTCACTAATGACTAATTATTGCAAAGATATGCAAACCATTGCTTTGAATTGTTTTGTGCAGGAAATCACGCATTTAAGGCGAAATCTAGAGCCATAAATGAAGATTTTGAGGAAGTCTACATGGCCAAGCAAATCTGGAGTCAATTCTAGGTGCCAAAGGCCATAACGACCACTGGTACATGCAAGGCCCACCCGTATGGCCCACCTATACTAGGTTGCAACGGCTTTGTCTCGTCAAACCCTCCGACTTTTGTGAAGGTGCCTATATATTTCGAGGTCCTAGCCGCCATGCAGAGGGCCGCGCCATTCTCAAATTGCATCACAACACCACCAAAGGAGATCCACCATCCTAGTTCATCCTCTTCACCCTCCATCCTCTCCACAACCATAGCCATTAAGTTGTACTTTAGATCTCCTTGTGATTCGGTGACCATTGTAAGAATATTTGATTTCAATCGAAGTACTTTGCATAATGTTATATATCCTTGATCTTATTGTTATGAGTGAGTAGTCCTCACGGGCTACGGGTTAGGGTGAAACCTCGCAGCGATTATGTGCATCTAATATGTGGGAGCATTGTGTATTATTTGAATAAGAGATTTGTATCTTTGTTTCTTTGTCTCTTGTCTCGATCTTTGGACTTGTAGGTACCCAAGACCCCCAAGATCGATAAAGGATTGATGTGAGATACTTGGTTAGCGACAATCTCATAGGAAACCTAGTGACAAAAAGGGGACTATGGTCTTCGCTTAGCGATCCATTAGGGAAGAACAACATCATCACTTCTTAAGGCTTTGATCTGTGTTTTCACTTAATAATTGTTTGTAGCCCGATGCTTCGTGGTGCAAACGGTCGGATCAAAAGGCTATTGATATGCACATGGCTCGTAGTGGCTTTAGTATATTGGATGTGCTGCCCACAAATTTTATCTCTATTAAAACATTACACATGACTGTGATTATTATTATCTTTATCACATATGATGTGCAGCTGCAGGTGAAGCTTCAACCCTGGCCTATCTCCATCCATTGAGACAACCCACGATATAAAGTAAACTAGAAAATTATGATAAACAAAGGTAAAACAAACAAACAAAGTCTCGTAGATGTGTCCTTATTTCATTCCTTTTAGCATTGTTTCCCAAGGTTCGATTAAACCTAGGTCTACTAGGGAGAAAGCTACTATAATGCATCCATGAATACGGATCGAAGGTATTCGAAGGCATGGATGTATGTTCTAGGAAATATATTGTGTTTATGATTGAAGAACATCAAGAATGTACATAGATACAAATTCATTCGATATAAGAAATCTACATCTACTTTGAAATCACATCAAAATACTAATTTCACTTTCGCTTCACCATCATCGTGTTGAAGTGGTTGTTCATTTGTGAACTCCGTCGGCGCCATGGATTCTACGTTGTCAACAAGGTAGCCATTCACGGAGCAGTGCCTAGCATGGACCTTTTACAACATTGTTAGATCAATATTGGCATTCCGTTGAAAACTAATGAAGAATCACGACTAAATTACGGTGACAAAAAAATTTGTAACAAAACATCAAGAAACAATGAAGTGCATACCGGTGTTGGTTAAAAAACAGACTATAAGAATGAAAAATATATGCTTATTAGTGAAGGGTTCCGCAGCAGAAAACAAAAAAACTCCTAGCAATGAGAACAATACAACGAAGATCTACTCTATGCAGATGTAAGGTAATGGAGGGATTCGGTGTTCATACCCTTGAAGACTAAAAAGTAGGATTATGTTCTCATACAAACGTTGCCGATGAAGTCATACAATGTAGATGACCTCAAGGTCGTGTAGGCATCCAAGCGTCTAGTGCCACAACTGGCGGCACCTCCAAAGTTCTACACGCATCCGGTGTAGAGATGTCCTCGGGGACCTATTCCAGTGAAGCAACAAAAGAAGATAGATCTAGATCAAAGATCCTGTAGCACGACGGCGTGCGTATGGTGGAGACACCCATATCCATGTATGCATGTTCCTACTTGGAAACCACATGTGAGCGAGAGGGATATAGAAAGGAAAAAGCCAATTGATCGGATTTGAGGGGAGGGACTTCCCTCTTTATATAGGAGTAAGGGGTGCCATCACAAGGGGATACCTAGTGTGGGACTAAAGGAGCCATTGGCCCTTTTAGTGGGACCCACACCCGCATTCCATGCTCCCATGGCTGGCCAACCCCTATGGACCCATTGCCCTTTGGGGTGGCTTCCCTACATGGACCTTTCCCTCTAGGAAGGGCCCAATTAGGAGGGATGCACCTAAACTCAATTAAAAATGTACTTTTAATATTAATTCATCTAATTGATATCAAATACATATTATTTAATTCCTCTTACATCGAAACACCTTTCAGACCCCTTTGATCATCATCAGATATCCCTGAAACACGTCTGGCATCATCTCGAAACAATTCAAGTGTTCTCTCTCTTTTCTCCTATGATCTCGAATCAATTCCTAAGCGTCATCTACCATTAATAATGCCACCCTATGGTTCAGGAATGCGAAGACATGATCGAGACACCTATCCAATCAATGACCAACAGTCGGATCTAGAAACCCATGATGGCCCCATGCATTCCACAAATTAACTTGATCACTTGAACCTTGAATGTCGAGTCTCATTCCCTTTGCTTCATGATACCTGGTTTTCCCAAGACTTGATCTTCGGTATCTCTATACCTAGTTCGATCTTGTTACTGACAAACACATTTACTCATTCCATGATATTACATCCCCGTGGCCTAATCACATGTTTGCAAACTTATAGATGTAATCTCACCTAGTGGGCCCATGGTATATATACATCATGTAGATGGGAAAATCCCTATATCGATGCATATGCCTCAACATACCCCTTTGGAATACCTGATAGATCCCTTTATGATCATCCTATTACAGTGTGACGGTTGATGTAGTCAAAGCAACCTTGGGTGGTAGTGATTAAATATGATCTCATGGTAAAAGGAGTGAGTTAATACATTTTATTAGATATAGAAATGTTGAATTTTGTGTTTGAATATCATTGCAATACCATTGGTTGGGTGTGTGTCCATCACAACATTTATCCAATGAAGTGACCTTGTTGTAAATTGACATAAATATCCATGATAGGGAAACCTCGATCATCGGTTTCCCAATGAGCTGGTCAACAGGAGGATACTAGGGACTTTGTTTGTTTACATACCACATGTGTACTAATGTTTCTGCTTAGTATAGTTGTAGCATGTTATACAAGTTATTATGGAGATTTGAGATATGACAATAAACATCTTTATTATTTTCCTCTAGGGCAATATCTCCAACAGTCTCCCACTTGCACTAGAGTCAATAATCTAGTTATTCCTTTGCGTGTTTAACATTTATGGCATTCCAGTGTTGTCCACACCAATGGAATTTTGGTGTTGTCCACACGTGTTTCTTGTGGTAAACCTAATCCGCAGAACTAACACTTTTAGCTGTATGTGTATTTTCATGCCTATGCGTCACTATACATCACTCATTCTCCAATGAGATGATATTGTATAGTTTTAGTCTTCTAGTGAAACCTCAATTCCTTAGCCAAAACTATGTTGATACTATTGTCATACAATAGATCTTCATAGTATAGCCTACTTGGAACCGTGCCTAGTTTGATAACAAACTACATGACCCACAAGCCCTCATTATGCTACTACTAGAGCAGTCATATACTCAGTCATTGCTGTAGTATCTGACACAACTTTGGAACTAGTCCAAATCCATCATGGAACTTTCTTCCCTTTCTCTTTGCTACCTTATTTCTTAACACATAGCCTAAATTGAGATAAACTTCATTCGTATATATGATAGAAACTTGCATCAATCTAACACATTACATTGAACTATTTCGTCACTTCTGCATACAGAGCATATTTTTGGTTCTTCCAAAGTACAAAATAATATCATCACTGTTATTTAATGATTGTCGTGTATTTCTTTTCGACATCAGGGATGTGTAATCCCCTTTGTTATTTCATCCAGGGGCACAACTTTCGGTGAGCTGTATTAGCGAGCTAGATGAACACACACACACATAGACATTGTTTTTTACATAGGTTCAGGTCCACGATGTGTGGATCCCTACGTCCTACAACTATGATCTATCTAGTGGATGATCACAATTATATTGGTTCCTACCCCGAGAAGGATCTAGCTAGAAAACACTCCTTTCTCTCTGCAATGAAAATTTTCTCGGCTCGACCATGGATGATGGAAAAGTTTTTTTCCGATTTCGTAGCCCTCTACTAGATAAAACCGCTAAAAACATGGAGGAAGCTCAGCCGGCGCGTGACAGAAGCAACATTTTCGGTTCCTCGCGCGATGTTGACTCACCGAAGTCTTTTGAGGCGTGTGGGTTTCAGATGTTAGTGTATCTAGCGGACCATAATTTTCAGTCATGCCTCCCTGATTTGAAACTCGATAACATTGCTCGATGTGTCTGCTGTTTAGTCAGGCCACTGGGTCCCACATGTAAGCCTCTCATTAGAAGAATTGTGTGTATGTTGGCATTTTTTCCTTCGCTCTGCCTACCCTGTTCTGAACTTGATAGCGCTGCTTAATGCATCTGCCGTTTAATCACACTGATAGGTCCCACATGTCATCCTCTCATTAGAAAAAATGTGTGCATGATGGAATTTTTTCCTTGGCTCGTGCCTCCCTGATGTGAAATTGATAACATTGCTCGCTGCATCTGCCATTTAGTCACGCTGCTAGGCCCCCCATGTCAGCCTCACATTAGAAGAATCATGTGCATGATGAAATTTTTCCTTCGCTCGTGCTACCATGTTCTGAACTTCATAGCGCTGCTCGATGCATCTACCGTTTAATCACGTTACTGGGCCCCACATGTCATCTTCTTATTAGAAGAAATGTGTGTATGATGGAAATTTTTCCCTCGGTCACACCTATGTGTTCCAAACTTGATAGCGTTGCTTGATGCATCAGCCTTTTATTCAGGCTGGTGGGTCCCATACGTAAGCCTCTCACTAGAAGAATCGTGTGTATGATGGAATTTTTAATTCTCTAGTGCTACCCAATTCCGAACTAGATAGAGTTGCTCGACGAATCTGCCATTTTGTCACGCGGCTGGGTCCCACATGTATGCCTCTCATTCGAAGGATCATGATTGAATTTTTCGATCGCGCCTTCGTGTTTCGAACTTGATAATGTTGTTGGCTGCATCAGCCATTTTTTCAGGCTACTGGGTCCCTCATGTCAGCCTCTCAATAGAAGAAACGTGTGCATGTTGGACTTTTTTCTCGCTCGCACCTCCCTTTTTCGAACATGGCAACATTGCTTATTGCAGCAACTATATAAGGTCGAGTTGCTGGGTCCCATATGTCATTCTCTCTATAATTGAAACGTGTGTATGATGGACCTTTTTTGGCTGCGTCCGCTGTTTTAACCTTTGCAATGTTGCTCGATGCGGCAGCCGTGTATGGCCTTGCTATTGGGCCCGCATGTCAGCCTCTCTGCTATGTTCTGGCTTGTGGGTCCCTGATGCATCCTTGTATGTTCTAGCTGGTGGGTCCCCGATGCCAGCCTCTTTGTACAAGTATTTAATGTTTTTTCAAACCTGGCCATTAAAATCGAGGGATGCTATAGGCTGGTGCGTCCACTATGTCAGCCTCTCTATAATATGATATTATTAAATAAAAATATAAACCGAAAATATATATATATATGTATGCACATGGTATTCGAACTCAAGACCTTCAAATCAAATAGACATAAACTAAGTGCTTTGCCACTACACCAAAGATGTTTATATAATATATATCATTAAACCTATATTAGTACTACAAGTTATGTATCGGTCTTCCTAAAAATATTTTGTGTGTCTGTGTTTATCTCTTTTAAAATATAAAATGGTAGTGCTCAGGCATCTCAATTTATAAAATGCCATATAATGGAGCAGTATCTTTAAAACATGGGTAGACAGAGTTTTTTTATTTTGAGAGGTAGGGGCAATGCCCAAAAGGCCGAATTAAAAAGAGTTTGGCTATCTAGATGGGATGCTCTACATAGGCTATATTCCATAGGCTATGCTCCATAGGATCCTTTCTCAAATTCCACTAGGTTGGGCTCAGTAGTCCCCTGAACCCTAAAAGACCGAACTAAAATATATTTAGGGCTATACTCCATGGGCTGCTTTCTCAAATTCTCTGGGCTATGGTCAGCAGTCCCCCATGAAAGCATATCATTATAAGAAACGTGTGCATGATGGAATTTTTTCTCGCTCGCATCTTCCTGTTTCGAACTTAGCAACATTGCTCGATGCAACACCTGTATAAGGTCTCGCTACTAGGTCCCCCATTTTAGTCTCTATAAATGAAACATATGTATAATAGACTTTTTTGGCTGCATTTGATGTTTTTACCTTGGCAATGTTGCTCGATGCGGCAGCCGCATATGGTCTTGTTGATGGGGCCCCATGTCAGCCTCCCTGGTATGTTCTGTCTTGTGCCTGTGAGCCTCCCTAGTATGTTCTAGCTTGTGGGTCTCTGACGCCAGCCTCTCTGTACAATTACTTAACATTTTTTCAAAGCCTCCCATCAAACTCGAGGGACACTACAGGCTGGTGGGTTCGCGATGTTAGCCTCTCCATAAAGCAATATTGCTAGAAGAAAAAATGTAAACCCAATATAATTTTATGTAAAGCATAGAGATTTGAACTCAGGACTTCAAAAAACATATAAATCGTGTGTGTTGCCACTACGATAAAAAAATAAGATGAACATTATCATTAAAAGCTTTATAGTACCTATAACTTATGTATTAGTCTTTTTAAAAAGATTTTGTGTGTCCCTGTTTATCTCTCTTAAAATAAAAGAGAAGCGATCCTCGAGTAGTTTCGTAAAACATGGGTAGGTGGATTTTTTGAAAGGGCAATTCCAAAATTGCTGAATTAAAAAGATTTTGGGTTATTCTACATGTGATATACTCAATGGGCTATACATCATGCATTATTCTCCATCGGCGCCTTTCTAAAATTTAAATGGGATGTGATTAGGAGTCCCCTAGCCCCTAAAAGGCCGAACTAAATTGTTTTGGGCTAAAGAGGGGCCGAATGGGCTAGATTTTATCTCCTCATTAGTAAAATTTGAATTGTGCTGTGGCTAGGCTGGATTCGGAACACGGACCTGACTGACAGAGGAAAAAGCGATAATTCTTTTGACATATATTGATGTAAAAATATCTAAAGAACCAGGGACACAGACTGTGTGCGCCAAAACTGAACTGGTATCCAATGACTTCACTTGGTGAAATCATTCTATATCTTTACCTTCTCATCTCTGTCCAAAACACATCCAACAGTTTCGATGACACACATGCAAAAGCTCTAGTGCAAGCAGCCAAGCAGAACCGACAGAACTTTCACAAATTCAGTAGCATTTGAAAGATTCAGTAGTACAAAATAAGACAGAAAAAATATCGATAGATTCCTAGTTCATATTCAGCAGCACTTGACCGATTATGCAGCATTCCAAAGTGACTGTTTCAGCAATACATACACTGAAATTGAATAGCAGTATAGAGGGAACCAATTCATGTTTCACCTGTAAAAACCTTATCACATGATGGGTTTGCCCTTTTCTCCAAACGCACTCGATCATTGGAGCAAGCAAAACTGATGATCAAATATGCTTTTGTGTGCATACCTCCTCCTCACATCAATATCGGTGTAACCTCCATATATGCATCCAAAATTCCCAAGCCTCGTCTAGATTGTGACAAGGCCAAGTTTAAAAAGAAAAGCAAGACCATGTACTACACTTGATCTAAACAAGTACCAGTACATCAGTATTAGTTCTAGAAAATTCTTTAGTAATAGTAACGACATAACATTTGGCAGATTCAGTAGCATTTGAAAGATTCAGTAGTACACAATAAGATAGAAAAAATATCGACAGATTCAGTAGCATTTGGAAGATTCAGTAGTACACAATAAGATAGAAAAAATATCGACTGATTCCTTTAGTAGAACTTGACAGATTCGGCGGCATTTCAAAGTGATCGATTCAACAGTACAAACAATGGCCAAAAGAAATGACAGATTCAGCAATGCGGACATTAAAATGCAATAGTTATAGCAAGGCCATGACTCAAAAGGAAAGTGAATCCATATTCAACACTCGACCGGTCGATCTGAACATGTACTAGTACATATGTATTACTACAAAATAGATTAGTAGTAGCAGACCTCCATATAAAATACTTAGCATAACGCATTAGAGTGTCTAAGTGCTGGCCGAGTAGCGCTTTCTTTCATGCCTGTTACGCTTTCCTTGTCACATCATCACCTGTGGACCCACTATGTCAGCATCGTACATTGGAAATAGGTATACATTACCGCAATCTTGTTCCACCTCTCCCCATATAAATTGAATCTGTCACCAACATAAAGTAATTAATTAGTATGATGTTACATATCTTAACATTGGGATCATCACAAGAAGATTTAGATGTGTTATCTCACTCTTGAAACTTGTCGATGCAATATTCCTAATCCACAGGGAATTCCAACAAATGGTTCAGAAGCTTCCAGGTAACACCGCTGGATATGACATGATATGACATGATCCTCTTCGGCTACGATGATGACAACTACTCACCTTAGATGTCTCCACCATTTCGACCCCATGGAGCTCATGACCAAAGCTTCACCTTGTACCGCGGCAATTCGCATGCCCCTGAACTAACGAACCTGGAGGATACGACGATGTCCGTGGTGTGGACGTCAATTTGTGCGACCAACATGGTGCCCTGTTCCCTCATGCCGATGATCTCTGCTCTCCGTGAGCCTCTTGTGGGCACTAGCTTAGACGGCTCCCGATGTTTGTGGTTTTAGGTCATTATGGCCGTAGTCCTCAAGTGGGAAACTCCAAGGTGGCGTACAATCTCTAACAAAGGTGTTAGCTCTACCGATGAGGTGATGAACTCGCATACAAGCTCCGTGCAGACTAGCTAGCCGTGAAAGCACCAGATTATGTGGTCGTAGACATCGTTGTAGGGGACGAATGTCCCACAGTGGTTGTTGGGGAATTTGCTACCTTTTCCGCCCATGACTTGATGGTACAGCTCCTTGGAGCATGAATCTAGCTAGGTGGCGCTGGTAGTGTTCAGACGCATAGCGATTTTGTTGAAAACATTGTCACCGACCTTGCTCCAGATGTCATGCAGCCGGTTGTGTGTCGATTGCAATGTTGGGATGGATTGGGGGAAGAGGTTGGACCAGAGTATGACTGCTGGGGGGCTTTTGGAGAGGGGTGGCACGGCTTGCAAAATCCGATGCAGCGGGCGAGATGGCGAGGAAAATGTGTGAAGCACGCACTAGAGATGGTCCCAAATGTGGCCAGACGGTGTTGGCCAGTGGGGATAAACATCCGAGATGGGGAAGATGGGATGGCTCTTTGAATGAGGTTTTTTTGCAAGACCTCTGGAGCTACATCCATAACACCGACTATAGCTTGGTTGGCATGCTGTAGTGCACTAAATTAACCATGTCACATCCTGGTGCATTTTATAGCTAGGCTGGCACGTTGCCGTGCACTAAATTAACCATGTCACATCCTGGGGCATAACTGCTAGGCCGAGACTTTGCTATGAACATCGACTAGAGTTACTACTAATATCTTTTTTGACCATATGATTTTTATTTACAGCTTCTATTTTCCTAAAAAAATAGCACCTAGTAGTAGTACACTTGTACTAGTACAACACTACTACTAGCTGTATAGTACAGTGAACAATCATCTCGTTAGTTCTGCTGCATATGGGAGTTGTACTACACCTACACACTTGATTGTTAGGTACTACAACTCTAGTATGCGGCGGAACTAACAAGATGATTGTTTCTAGTTTGCTAAAAAAGGATTATACTGTGGAATAGAGGTAGTACAATACTAGCAGTAGTACACTAGATGTTAGTTTTGCTGCAAACATAGTATAGTAAATACCTCCACATTGGAGCCTAGCGCGATCAAGAAACAAGGTGTTCCAACACAATGCATGACTAGAGGGGTATAGTTATAGATCACCTATTTATAGATGTCAGAGAAGTGTCTCGTGAAGGAACATGGGTCGAACAAGCCCTGAGTTCGAGAGGGGGCTGAATCATGCGTTCTGAGCTTCTCAGCAATAGCAAAGACGGCGACGCACGAACATGACAGAGAGGTTGACACGGGGTTTTTCACCCAGGTTCGGGACCCTCATGAGGAGGTAAAGCCCCTACTCCTTCTTGGTTTTATTGCTCATAGTGTTTCGCGAGGGTACAATGAAGAACCAATGTCTAGGGTTATAGATTCTAGCCATCGACCCCTCCCATGCTAGGAGAAGGCCCCCTTTTATAGGGAGGCTAGGTGTCTTCCCCTGAAATGTTGGGCGAGAAGGGTCACCTAACTGCCACCCACCAAAGACCCGATCTAGCAGAATACTTTCCCTGGACCTAGCCTATATATCTTTGGAGGCGCTCGTCCTCTTTGGTCATGGATGATGTTCGTTCCCGTGGGACGCGTCGCCTCTGGCTCCCCTTGCACCGAAATGGGGATTCACCATCCCAGCTGTCGGGTCCTTTATCAAGGACATCATTGACCACCTGGGACCCCTTGGAGCATACCGGGAAGGCATCCTATGTTCTGCTCCTTCCTTGTTTGTCACCTCCTACACCCGGACTCATATGCCTCCGACCCTCGCAAGGGGGCTACTCCCGAGAGCGTCACGAGGCACTCGAATGAACCTCCTGAGGGCCTAGCCAACTAGGGACTCAAGGTACCCCCGATGCCCTTGGTCCAACAGTATCCCTCGGGCGCATGGCTCACATGCTTTCCTCTAGGAGCGAAGTGACGAGCGGCCCAACAGTCAGCTGGTGCGGTTAGGATGTGCGCCACACCCACTCCTCGGGTCCTGTGCTCACAGGACCGTGTGGCACGGCTCGAAGACTCAGGCCCACTGTGATGGTGGACAACCCTTATAGGGTCGTGCTCTTGCTTGCCTAGTACTCCCACTTCCAACCACTGAGCCGCCTCTTCTTATGCCCCCTTCGCTGCGCAGTCTACGATCTCACCGACACGAGATTTCTCGTCGAGTGACCTCTACCGTCAAGAGGAGGCATGCCCCTGCCGAGTCCTCCTAGGTGGTGGACGAAGAGGAGGAGACCAGTGAGGTGTTGATCCGCTCTACCATCCCCCTGGATTCGGGGATCGATAGATTCCGCTCACAACTTGCCTTAGAATGGAACGAGTGGGTGGTGACCAAGGCATGTCATGGCTCTGCAGATCCGGCGAGTCTGGCCGGCTCCATGTAGCCCTTCTTCTACCATACCGTCCTTGCGGTCCTGGTCCCCTCATTTTCTCCCTTCTTCATGGCAGGCCTGGAGCACTACCAGATCTCCGCCCTGCACCGCCATCCCAATTCCATCACTACCTTGTCCATCTTCGCCTGCTGGTGCGAGATGTTCATTGGGGTGAAGCCTTCCATGGTGATGTTGTGTCATATGTATTCCCTTTGCCTCACCTCCACCTCTCACGGTGTCGGCTGCGTTTTCTTTGTGAAGAAGGCAGCCTTCGGATTCCCCATGGGTTGGTAGAAATGGGTGGAGGACTTTCAGAAGCATTCGTTCTTCATGGATGTCCTAGAAGATGACCCATGGATCCATCTCCCCACCACCAGAGCCGAAAAGCAACAGCTGGTGGTCCACAACTGAAATGGAGGGGGACAAAGTCAGGCCTGACCAGGCCCCTGGTAGCCACGGAGTTCCTTCGCCGCCGCATCACCTCGCTGCAGAAACACCGCAAGGACCTATGGGACCTAGAACAGGAGGACCACTTGTCCCTGAGGGACGTCATCACCAATGACTCCGCCATGGGGAAGTTCCTCCATGAGCTTCTCCACACCTCCACTGTGTCAGAGCTTCCCGCGGGGTTCTCCCTCTTTGCCTCGACCCCTGGAAGGCCGAGATCCGCGCATCCCTCCCCTAGTTTGACAAATGGGGGATCCTCCCTGCTATCCACGAAGGGAAGCGGGTGAATCCCCTAGGCCCGGCGTCTCCCCGTCCTAACAAGGGAGGTCATCATGTAACCTCTCGAGAGACCACGGAGGCTAGGAGTGGGCTAGCGAGTCCGACCCTCGAGAGGCTCCTGGCCAGAAACGAGCTCGGTCGCCCACCGCCGAGGGTGCCGGATGGGAGGTGACTTCACCTCGCAAGACTGGCATGAGCGGGAGTGGCACCTCGGGGCCGGTAAAGACCCTCGTGCCACCTAGTGCGAAGCGAGGGAGTTGGGGCTCCTATCTCCTATCTGTCGGTGCTTCGGGGTAAAGCTCAACTGACCCGGGGGTGAGGCCCCTCTTCGCTTGATTGTGTGCCTTCCTGACTGAACTATCGCGTGGCTTGCAGTGGCGATCCTCCCAAGAAGAGGAAGGTGAAACAGACCTCCTCTCGGAAGGCTCGCTCGATGGCTCACGGTAGTGACCTCACAGCCCGCTCCACGGACAAGCCCGCCCCATCAAGGGCCCCCAAGGCAAGGGAAGTCATCGTGCCGGCATGCGCTTCCCCCCACCATGCTTCCCAGTCCGCAGCGGGAGGTGAGGTGGGTGGATCGCTAGAGCCGAGCAGCCCCTTGGCTGTCGCCATGCTCACAGAGGGAGACACGCGGGGTGTCGCCCCTATGGTTGATGTCGCCGCCCCTCAGGCATCCCGGGGGCAGTAGCGCCCGTCGCCGTGGTCGAGGTCACGTACTCGGGTCAGGGTCTAGGAAGCCCCTTCGGTTGAGTGCTCGGTCCAGGGCGGATCTTGCGGGCCGGTCTTGGCGCCTCCCTCTCCTTTTGGTACCAGCCCCCAATGCTCTTCCGAGGCCAGGGCGGCTTCCGGGTCCAGTCACGCTGAGTCCCGGACGCTCGTCCCAACCACTCTGGAGCTGCCGAGCTTTGGCTAGGTCGAACGCTTGGGAAGGATCGTCTCCAGTGTTCGAGTGGAACTAGACCGATTCCTAGCGGACGCCATGAGGGAGGTCCTCCAGTTGATCATGGATCGAGACCATCTCAGCAAGGCCTAGCGGACGATGGCATTCGAGCAAGAGAAGGCCCACCTCTCCATGCAGGCGGTGCTTCAGGATGCCTCGACGCGGGCAATGAAGGTTGTATCCAATGAAGAGGCACGTGTTTCTTACTAGGAGCAAGCCTTGCCTGCACGCGAAGGATCCGTTTCCTCGTGGGAGGCGGTCGTGGCCAAGTGCCAGCTCGAGCTTGATGCCCATCTCCGTGAAGTTAATGCCAAGCTGGAGGAGTTCCAAGGCTCCCTGATCAAGGAGCACGAGGAAAGTTCCTAGCTGCACTAGGCCCTGGAGGCTGCGGGGAAATGCCGTGACACCTCGCTCCGTGAGGTCGAGGACCTCAAGGGCAAGGTGGCGGCCCTGAAGAAATATGCTGCCCCCACCGCCAGGGTCCACGAGGAGAGCGACTGGTCAGCTTACCATGCGCTGGAGACCCAAAAGAAGTCATTATCCGCCCTTGCTAAGAAGGGCACGACCATTCCCTCCGCCCTTGGCATCGAGGGCTTCCGTGTCCTCGACCTATCTGCCGGGCACGAGGCAGAGGTGTTCCTCGAGCTTACCCCTAGGATTCTCACTCTTTGGAGGGGGCGGTGCAGGGCGTAGATGGTTTCATAAAACCCGGGAGTGACATGTGATGCTAGGCATTGTGGGGAGGGTGCACTTCACCAACCTCCTTCATCTTGATACTGATGTGTATTATGCCCCAGTCGTGCGACCATCTTCCGTTGTGGTCGCCCTTGAGCCCCAGGTTTCGTAGATCACGAGTCTGCTGATTCGGGCATTCCCCCACCAGTTGGACGAGGTGGTAGATGACGAGTCGAATGATGCTGAAGGCTATGCTACCTCGGGTGCTGGTCCTAACGCTCTAGACACTGACGCCGGAGTCTGTGAAGTTTGACATTCATCTATGTAATGCATGTAAGACACCATGGAACTGTCTTTCCCCGCCAGGATTGTATGAGCACTTCACTTGTTCGCCCGCTCTTGTTCGTTTTCTTCTTGCTCCCTGGTCCCTCAGGGAGGTGGCTCTGTACTAGCCCGCCGACCCCTCGAGGAGGCGGTCTTAGGCTCTGACAGCATTTGGGCCGCTTGAGGTGGGGTTCCTCGTGGGATGCCTCGCTTCCCTCTCCATGAGATATTCGCAAGACTTGTACCTGTCCTGTAGGCTCCTTGGGGGAACCTGTAGGCTTTGTACGGTGAGATCCTGTTGGGGGGATACCCCTAGGTAGGGTCACTCCGGGGTATAAAGGCCGGGTTAGCCGAGGTTCGGCAAGGTCAAAGCGGATGCTGGCCGGGTCACCTCAAGGCAGGCCAGATCACGGAGTAACCCGGACCAGGGGGGTCGCCTAACATTGTCTTAGCCGACTTAAGGAGTAAGTCGGAAGTGCTTGTCTAACTTGTATGTAGGAACAGGTATAGCCGGATCTACTGTGATCCGGGTCCCGTTTAGCTTCTAGGAGAAGGAAGGAATCTCGCTTGTCAAAAAGAAGGCCCGGTACGCACTTCATGAGCAAAGCAAACAAGGGCAGGACCTTCGGGTCATGGCCGACAAGGGTGACGACTCCCATGTCGGCTGACGCGGGCGCCGCAGAGGCTCACATAGCTAAAGCATGTGTGACACGGGGGAAAAGCACCCCGGTCGTCTTACCACTTTGAGAGGAGGCATATTCTTAGGAATATGCCTCCACGTATGCCCTAGGCAGAGACCAAGCCCCCTCTATATAAGGGGGGCTAGGGTTTCAGTAGAGGGGGTTGGGTTTTCTTCTATTCTGATTTGGCTAAGGTTTTAGGTGTGAACTGTGGGTGAGAGTAAGAGAGCTCCTTCTTCCTCCTCTCGCCAATACAGCTCTAGGAGCACTTGTAATCTTGAGAGGAAAGAAATACAAACTTCTGTGTGGAGAATCACTTCACTCTCGCTCCCTGGATTCCTCTAGCATGTATTAGTCCCCACCTTTAGCCTATCCATGGCATCTGCCGTGACACCACCATGACAGTTGGCGCCCACCGTGGGGCTAGCGGCGCTAGCAGGGGTCAAGATCCGGACGGGAAACTCCATCGCCACCATCGAACGCATCGTCTCCGGGCTTGTTCAGCACTTTGGAGCGCTGGACTTCGTCAGCGACAACGCAGGATGCTTCGACACGTGCACACTTCCGCGCAACGGCCTCTTCGTCAAGCTCGGCGCGCACAAGGTCTACGTTGCTATGGACGTAGCGTGCGCTCATCCGCGCCACGTCGTCGAAGCAGGGGGACCACCCCTCACTGTGGCTCGTGGGGCGCGTATCGCTCACTCTCCGGACCATGCAGAGGTGATGATGACCATGCCTGGTGCAGGCGCAAACAAGGATCCGGTGCCAGATCTGGAGTTAAAGCCTAAGGCACGAAGGAAAGCTAGAGGTCCTCCACTAGAGAGGCCGGAAAATGTGATGAGAGAGGCGATGGATAGCTTGGCAAACCCTGTAGTAGCAGCAGTAGATCCGACTCGAGCGCAGGCTGAGCTGGAGGAAACTAGGCAGAAAATTCTAGAG
This sequence comes from Avena insularis, assembly GCA_023614405.1. NCBI lineage: Eukaryota > Viridiplantae > Streptophyta > Magnoliopsida > Poales > Poaceae > Avena > Avena insularis. The sequence continues at coordinate 110,095,725 of CM042692.1, forward strand.
GGAGCGAAAAAGATTGCTGCGGCTCAGCAGTCGTTGAACATGACGCTGCGTGAGTACGCAAAAGCAAACAAAGTTGATACGGTAAAAGTAAAAGGGAGAAATCTCATGAGTGAGATGAACAGAGAAGGTGATAATGGAGCCGAGGAATCGGAAAACTGTTTGTCCGTGGGGCTGCCGAAGTAGAGTACCCCGGCGAAGAACCTCAGAGCAGCGGATGCGGCTGCATCCGAGTTAGAGGGTCTGACGGGTGAAGCCCGTCTAAGAAAACAAGATAGGGTTAACGAGCTAGTTCGGATCGCGAACAGACAGAATGAAGAGCTACTCAGAGCTAACCCAGAGAGAGCTGGAGCTTCCAAAATCGTCCATTCGGTGATGGGTAACCCTGAGAAATCCGCTGGAGCCGCATCGTCTCCTCATGGTGGTCCAAGGAGAGAAGAGGTAGTAACCTCGGCCAGACGGAACAAACAGATCGTCCCGTACGACCCGACGCGGCCAGGGAAAGGAAAAGAAGCACAGAAAAATGATGATCGATGAAGTGTGAGCCAAGGTGAAGCTGGCCGAGGTAACCACGACCAAGGCAATGCCGGTCAAGGGAACGCTGCCAACGGCAATGCCGGACAGCGAAACTCGACAGGAGCAAGACAACCGCAGCAGCGGAATATACCAAGGCAAGAGCAAAGTGTCAGCCGAGGTATGCAACAGAGAGGTGCGCCACAAGAGCAAAACCGGTACAACGACGGTGACTCGGAGATGGTGAATGCGGGGTACACAAGACTAGACTATCATGTGATAGGGTCAAGGTTGGGAAGCAGGGATTTGATGCTGGATGATGCCAGGCTGAAACTAGATCGCCTGTATAGGTCGGAACAGATCGAATGTCAAGGTCCACCGGGTCCAGCGTGCTTTGGACACCGGATCATGAAGGAGCCACCGGTACCCAACTTCCAGCTGCCCAGGGGCACGAAGACATATGACGGCAGTACCAAGCCGGAGGATTGGCTGATAAACTATGCTACGGCTGTGAAAATTGCCACTGGCAACTTGAGATGGGCTGTACGAGACGTACCCTAGATATTGGAAGGGCCGGCAAGAGTATGGCTAAACAATTTGCCACCCAGAGGCATCAACTGCTGGATAGATTTTGAGGAAATGTTTATCAGCAATTTCTCAAGTACATATCAGAGGCCAAATAGGCTGCAGACCCTAGCTATGTGCAAGCAAAGACCTAATGAGACAGACCGTGAATTCTTGACCCGGTGGTGTACCGTGAGAAACTCGTGTGAGGGTGTCATAGAGTCACAGACCATAGCGTGGTTTGCGCAAGGGTGCAGATATGGAAGCGAGCTGTAGATGAAGTTGCAAAGGAAAATACAATTACGTTGGCAGAGATGATCCGGATTGCCGATTCGTATGCATTGGGTGATCCGACTCAACCTAGGCTCGCATCAAACGAGTAAAACGATGAGTACTATCAGAGGGATGGAGCCGGGTCATCTCGGAGGAATGACTACAGAGGAAAAATAAGAGATGATAGACCGGATCATCGCTACGGTTCGCAACAAGTTGCGGCTGTAAATCAAGTTCAACCCGGAGCAGGGAGCAATTAGCGCCAGAAAACTGGAGGGCAATGGACTCCAAGAAATGATGGCAAGAAAACATGGACGCCGGAGCAAAAGAGACAGTGGCAAGAAAAGAAAGACCGTCCGAGGTATACCTATGAGTCGATGTTGGACCAGCCGTGTAAGTTTCACACACCAAATCCGAGTAATCCAGCGAGTCATACGACGAGGCAATGTGAGTGGATGCGCAAGATTGAACAAGGTGGTTCAGGGAATGCTCAGGAACCCCGGAATGATCAGCCTCGGTAGGAGTTACCCCGGCAGCAACTGCTCTCCGGAGCGAACACGCAACAGCTAATGTTGATTCCCCCTCCGCCAAGGTATGATAACATTGAGATAAGGGATGCGGTGCATCAAGTGGAAAACCAACATCAGCCGGATCAGAGGAACCCCGGAAATGACGGGAGAAATGAGTACAGGGAGCATCATCAGAGCTATTGTGTCTTCACCACTGAGGAAACTGACAGAAAAAGCCTGCAGCATAGGCATATGGAGGTCAATGCGGTAATGCCAGCGGTGACGAGGTACATGCCTTGGTCGGACCAGGAAATCACCTGGAACATCAAAGATCATCCCAACCTTATGCCGAGTCCTGGCTCGTATGCGTTAGTGCTGGACCCGACGTTCATTGGGTGTGAGGTTCTCAAAGATACTGATTGACAATGGCAGTAGCATTAACATCATGTATGCGGACACAATGCACAAGTTGGGTATCTCCGAGAACATGCTCCAGGCTACAAGGACAACTTTCCATGGTATTGTACCAGGCATTTCTTGTGAGCCCATAGGCAAAGTCCGGGTCGACGTATTGTTCGGCACGAGAGATAATTGCCGGACTAAGAATCTAGAGTTTGAGGTGGTGAACTTGGAAAGTGCGTATCACGCGTTACTCGGAAGGCTAGCATTGAACAAGTTCATGGCAAGCTGCCACATCAGTTATATGAAGATGAAGTTGCCCGGGCCAAATGGAGTGATTACCACTGCAAGAGATTTCTGACGTTCCATGGAGTGTGCCTCAGCCGGGTCTAACCTAGCCGAGTCACTCGTGATTGCGCAAGAGAAAAGAAAAATCCAAGAGGTGGCGACATTAGCTCAGTCCGCGCAGCAGTATATGTCGACGGTGAGTAACCCGCATGGTAGCGTTTCATTCCAGGCCGCAAAGGATACTAAGAAAGTGCCTATCGATGATATGTTCCCAGAGCGCACCGTAACAATTGGTGCCGGGTTGAATGATAAATAGGAAAGCGATCTCGTCCACTTCCTCCGTGAGAATCGGGATATCTTTGCTTGGTCTACACAGGACTTGCAAGGTGTTCCGAGGGAGTTGGCCGAGCACTCTTTGAACGTGAGACCCGGAGCAAGGCCGGTGAAGCAACCTCTCCGCCGCTTCGCCGAGGATAGGAGAAAAGTCATTGGAGACGAGATAGCTCGGTTGTTAGCATCAGGATTTATCATGGAAGTACTGTATCCGGATTGGCTCTCTAATGCGGTGCTGGTGGAAAAGAAGAAGGATGATCCGAACGTAGCAGTGGTTTGGCGTATGTGTATCGATTACACGAACCTGAACAAGGCGTGTCCAAAAGATCCATTTCCACTGCCGAGGATAGATCAGGTCATAGACTCAACCACGGGATGTGAACTGTTGTCATTTATTGATGCGTATTCTGGTTTCCACCAGATACCTCTGAATCCGGATGATCAAATAAAGACTGCATTTATCACCCCGTATGGGCCTTATTGCTATCGCACTATGCCGTTTGGTTTACGTAATGCAGGTGCAACGTACCAAAGATGTATGCAAAAATGTTTGCACGACCAAATAGGTCAAAATGTACAAGTATATATGGATGATGTGGTTATCAAGACCAAGGAAAGCAAAACACTACTTGACAACATCAGGCAGACATTCGCGAACTTGAGAAGGTTCCGAATGAAGCTTAACCCGGAAAAATGAACCTTCGGTGTCCCGGCTGGAAAATTACTCGGATTTCTCATCTCCAGCCGAGGTATCAAAGTTAATGCAACTAAGATCCGGGCCATTGAACGAATGGAGCCGCCGAAATGTCTTAACGATGTAAGTTCACTGGGTGCCTAGCATCGTTGAGTCGGTTTGTATGTCGGTTGGGAGAAAAGGCATTGCCTCTCTACCAACTCATGAAAAAGTCGGATAAGTTCGTTTGGACGCCACAGGCCAATGAAGCCTTTGCCCACTTAAAAAAGATGTTGGCCACTGCACCAGTGTTAGCCTCTCCACTATCAAAGGAGCCAATGTTGCTCTACATAGCCGCAACCAATCGAGTTCTAAGTGTAGTGATTGTAGTAGAGCGCGATGGAGAGGGTAAGTCGGTGCAGAGGCCAGTGTATTACTTGAGTGAGGTATTATCTGCCTCAAAACAGAACTACCCGCGCTTTCAAAAGGTGGCATATGGTGTCTATATGGCGGCAAAGAAGTTAAAGCATTACTTTGAGGAGTGCCCCATCAAAGTAATATGTGAGGCTCCCATATCCGAGATAATGGGTAACAAGGATGCGAGTGGTCCAATCGCAAAATGGGCAATTGAACTAGCTCCTTATGCGCCACAATATGACAGAAGATAAGCAATCAAGTCTCAGGCTGTGGCAGACTTTTTTGTAAATTGGGCCGAGGTACAATACGAATCACCACCACCAGATTCGAACTATTGGCGAATGCACTTTGACGGATCAAAAACCAAAACCGGATTAGGCGTAGGGGTTGTGCTTACCTCGCCAAAGAAGGACCAACTGAAATACGTATTGCAGATCCATTTCGCGGCATCAAACAATGTCGCTGAGTACGAAGCTCTTGTGCACGGGCTCAAAGTGGCAAAAGAGATTGGCATACGTTGGAGCATATGCTTTGGTGACTCGGATTTGTTGGTGCAGCAAGTGTCGGGAGTGTGGGACACCCTGGATCCAAACATGGCACTGTACAGATTTCATGTGCAGAAGATATCTGGTTACTTTGAGGGATGCGAATTTCACCATGTACCCCGGGTGGAAAATGAGGCTGCCGACATGCTATCGAAGCTCGGATCAACCCGACAGGCAATTCCATTGGGCGTAGCATTGGAACACCTCAGAAAACCATCTATCAGGCCGTCCCCAGGAACCGACTCGATCTATGTCCCGGAAGATACAGAATCCAGAGCTGAGCCCATGGACATTGACCTGGGAGGTAGTGCGCGAAACCGGGGCGCCTCGGCAAACCAGGGACTACCTCGCTAGACCCGAGGACTGCTCAGCGTGATCCGGCTGAAGTTATGCCGGTGGATCAGATGGAAATTGATGAGGATGTGTTCCCTACACGAGCAATACCAGCTTGGGCACTGCCTATATTTCAATTCCTGAAAGATGGAACGTTATCCACTGAGGAGGTGTTAGCCAGGCAAACTCAGAGGAGAGCAAAAGCATACACGATTATCAATTCCGAGCTGTACAAGCGGAGTGTAACCAATGTCCTCTAGCGATGCGTTGACCCGGAAGAAGGGCTTAACATCCTCCGAGACATACACCAAGGAGAATGCGGGCATCATGCTTCGTCCAAAGCCTTGGTGGCAAAAGCATTCCGGCATGGGTTCTACTGGCCAAGTGCCTTAGAACAAGCAGAAGATCTGGTGAGAAAATGCAATGGTTGTCAGAGGTACACTACTAAGACACATATGCCAATGTCGGAACTCAAGACCATACCAATTACATGGCCATTTACCGTATGGTGCTTGGATATGGTTGGTCCGTTTAAACCAGCAAGGGGAAACATGACTCACATTTTGGTCATGGTGGATAAATTTACGAAGTGGATCGAAGTAAAGCCTATCAGGAAATGTGATGGGGCTACGGCCATAATGTTTCTTAAAGATATAATCTTGAGGTACGGTTACCCACACAGTATCATAACTGACAATGGAACAAATTTTGCGGAGGGAGCATTTGCACGCTTCTGCCGGGACAAGAAGATCTGACTCGACGTAGCCTCGGTAGCCCACCCCACATCAAACGGACAAGTGGAAAGATCCAACGGATTAGTACTATCCGGGATAAAACCCCGGCTCATTGAGCCGCTGCAAAGATCAGCGGGGTGCTGGATAGAAGAAATACCAGCGGTACTGTGGAGTTTAAGAACAACTCCGAATCGATCAACAGGCTATACGCCCTTTTTTCTGGTATATGGGGCAGAAGCTGTATTACCAGCCGACATAGAGCATGATTCGCCTAGGGTCACCCAACACACAGAAGCCGAAGTGCAAGAAGCCCGGCAAAATGATGTTGATCTGCTGGAAGAAGCGAGAGAACTGGCACTGTCCAGATCCGCCATATATCAGCAAAATCTCTGACGCTATCATAGCCGGAAAATGTGCCCCCGAGTCTTTCGGGAAGGCGACCTGGTGCTCCGGTTGGTACAACGTACTACTGGCATGCATAAATTATCCCCCCCATGGGAAGGGCCATTCATCATGAGCAAAGCATTGCACAATGATTCTTATTATCTTATAGATGCAAAGCCACAGGAAAAGAACAAGGCGGACAGGTCCGGAGAGGAATCTAAGCAACCATGGAATGTAGCACTACTTCGTCCTTTCTACACTTAGTTAAGAAGTGTATGTATCCGAGTCGTCTCATATGTTGGCATGTATGTCGGCAATGAGCTTATCAATGAAATGTTAGCACCTCGAGCAGTAACGCGGGGACTTCCTTAATAATTTTTGTTGTTGTCTCTTGTGTGTTAGCTGGAATAAGTTGTTCTACTTAACTCGGATTAGTAATGTGTGAGCACCAAAAACCCAACTCTTCGACTTGCTGCTGTCCAACAAGAATTGGCTTCATGGCAAGCAAGAGAACAAGTTTGGACTTGCGTAGCACATGAAAAGTGACTAAGGAAAAGAATTTATTCGAGCCAATGTTTGTTTTTGGGGCTAACCTTGTATTTATTTTTGAGTTATTATGCAGCTTTATTTTTGAGCTAAGTCTAAAAGTTTCCTAGTATTGTTAAGACAATTTTTGAAGCTCGGATTCGTAAGTTATAAAACCGAATCAAGGTAGACACGATTCGAGCCAAAAGATTGGATGAACAAGAAAAAGAAACTCGGGGACTACGCCCAAGTTAACCCGGCATAAGAACTTAGTAGCAAAATATCACATATATACGGGATACAGTTCCGCCCGGCATACCGGCGACCTGATAAATTTTCAAGTTTTTTGACTTAAGGAGCAGCAGGAGGAGGAAGTTCGGCGTCGTCTTCACTGTCTTCAATATCTGAGGCATCGCCTTCTTCGTCCTCATCTGACCCGTCTTCAGCGTTCTCGTCTCCAGCGGATTCCAGGAAGCTCGGTCCTTCAACCCATTCATGGATAGGAGAGTATTCGATGAGGCTGTGGGCGCAAGCCTGGCGCCGAGCTACCCACTCCGGGTCATTGGTCGATCTGGATCCTGTGCGCAGGCGTGTAAGGAGGCTGAGGTCGATCTTCTCATACCATGTGAGTATGTGATGAAGGATAGTATCAGCTACGGCACGCCCAGCGGACTCTCTCCAGAGGTCAAGCTGGGTCTCAGTCTCCATTAGCTTCTCGACAAGAATCGCGGTGGTCTCTGGGGTATCTTCTCTAGGCTAGAACGTGTTGAAGATGCGAACTACAGCGTCGAGGATATCCTTGCCATAGTTCTTGATGAGTTCCACGCGAGATGACAAGCTGACCAACAGGTCCTCCATGTCGTAAGGAACCTCCTCACCATCAGGGGCGGCAGGAGTACCCCTCGCTCGACGGAAATCTGCAACTGCTGCGCTTGCAATGGTGGTGCCCTCAGGAAATTTTCCTGGGAGCAAGGCAAAGGAAGAAGGTAAAGAAAAGACATATGAAGTAACCCGGAAAAGTATGTCGGATAAGGGAAGGAACTTATGTGATATATGGCTGAGGATCCGGGTCAATTCCCTCATGCAGTCATCGCGTCTCTTGCGAAGTTGCTCAAGCTCAGCGTTTGCCGACCCAAGCTAGATGTCGGATTCTTTGAGTAGGTCCTAGTCCTTGGAGATCGGGAGAGTAAGGCGCTCGCGCTCTTCTGTGAAGTTCTGGCCAACCTTTTGGAGCTCGGTTTGGTGCTGGGCCTTCATCTTCTCCATCTCAGCCTTGAGCCTGGCAATCTCATTGTCCTTGGTCCGGAGGAGACCAAGCTCATCATCTTTTTTCTTCAGCTCGGCTTGATGCTGCCCTGCTTGTTCGAGAAAATGCAGCATCATATCAGGCACGGGCACACTATCCTCAAGTGATGCTGAAACAGTATGTTGACCCGGCAGAGATGAGGAATGAATGTTTGACGAGCCATGAAGAAAAGGAAATGGAAAACACTATAAGGTCGGACAAAAAGGACATACCCTTGAATTGCTCCAAGTTCTTTCGCATGATCTTGTTCTCAGCCTCCACCCCAGTTGCAGAAACCGAATGATGAGATTAGTTCGGTAGAAGAAGATGAAAAAAACGGAAAAGCGCTAAGGGAGAAACTTACCCCTTTTCTCATGTTCTGCGATAAGTGCAACGTGCTTTGCGCGTAGCATCTTGTGGGTATCCAGCAGGCGTTGGAATTCAGCACTCCGGCAATTGGTGGTCACCTGAAAAAAGTACAGAAGCATAAATTAGCTTGGTGCATATTCGAAGTGTACAAGATCCGGGCCAAGTGGAACTTAACCCGGCTCTAGGTGTGTGCATATTCGAAGTGTACAAGATCCGGGCCAAGTGGAACATAACCCGGCTCTAGTTGTGTGCATATTCGAAGTGTACAAGATCCGGGCCAAGTGGAACTTAACCCGTCTCTAGGTGTGTGCATATTCGAAGTGTACAAAAATCCGGGCCAAGTGGAACTTAACCCGGATCTAGGTGTGTGCATATTCGAAATGTACAAGATCCGGGCCAAGTGGAACTTAACCCGGCTCTAGGTGTGTGCATATTCGAAATGTACAAGATCCGGGCCAAGTGGAAATTAAACCGGCTCTAGGTGTGTGCATATTCGAAATGTACTAAATTCGGACCAAGTGGAATTTAACCCGGCTCTAGGTGTGTGCATATTCGAACTGTACAAGATCCGGGCCAAGTGGAACTTCACCCGGCTCTAGGTGTGTGCATATTCGAAGCTCTCATGGAGCTACGTTAGTTTTCTAATGAGCATCCGGCCGAGTAACAAGTTACTCCCCCAGAGGCTTGGGGACTAATGGTTATTATCTACAACATGTAAAGGAGAAACGACATACCTCCATCATCCGCCCCGCGAGGTTAATTGCCTTAGCGGCTGTGTTCATTTGGGCGGAAAATTCTATAGGGCCGAACTTTTCCGGAAGATCGTTGTTGTGGACGAACTCCGCATTGTTCCAGTTCATGACGAACTCAATCAGGCTCGGAGGGTACCGCTCACCGGTGAGCATATGGGGTGCCACCAAGCCCTTCGCATGCGCTTCTTTCCTCTCAACCAAGGCAAGGGCTGGTATGCATAACCATTTGCTGCGCATCAGTTGGCTCGGCAGGGGCATCCTTCGCTGCTGGAGCTTTCTTGGGAAGCATTGATGCTAGGGTTCGCTGCGCAGCCTCGACGAATGGTGACTTGGTAGCATCCGGAGCCTTTTTTCCCTTGGCTTGCTGGGAAGAAGTAACTGCAGCAGATTTCCTCTTAGGAGCTGCTGGTGTAGTTCCTCACCGAGGTTGAGATGACTCGGACGAGGCGGAAGAACTTGGCGCTGGAGCTCTTATAGCTGGACTTGGTGCGGTTGCTGATTTTCTTGGTGCCGGAGCGGGTGCTGGTGCTGGTTCGGTCACTGGTACTAGAGTTGTTGCTGGCGCTGGGGCCGGTGCTGGTGTCGAGGTAGTCTTGGTGGCTACTGGTTGCGGCGATGCCAAAGTTGTGGACGTCGTCGCCTCGGCTAGGTCGGTCTCTCCCGCTCCGAGGTGGCCCTCCTCCTGACAAGGTAGTGCGGAACCCGGAGCAGCCGCGGAACCCTCTGAAATAGGGCTCAGCGGATGTGACTCGTCGTCACGAGGGGGAGAAGGGCTAGATCAGAGCGGTGAAGAGATGCTAGATCCGCTCTAAGGGACCTCCACCGGAGCCCTGCAAAAGAGAATAATGTCAGAAGAGAAATTACAACGATGCAAGGAAAAGTGGGTTACGGAAGGAAAAATGACTTACACATCCGAGGTTTGGGCCTCCTTGGGTTTCCGAGCCCTTCGTGCCGGGGCTTTGCCGCCGGCTTGGAGGCAGTTTTGTCTCCGGCATTCTTTCGCCTTTTTGCAGGCTGAGAAGGTCCGGAGGAGGAACTTGGTGTGGCTCCGCGCTTCTTCTTCGGTGCCACCGGAACCGGTTCGCCCGTAGCAAGCAGAGGATCCTCGTGGATATGCCCACCGGGGTTAGCTGATGCCGGAAAGGCAAAAGAAAGAGGGACATCCTCAACAGGTTCAATCACCTCGACATCCGAGTCATCCTCATCATCGGGCCAGTCTCTAATACAAGAGAATTTACCGGTGGGTCGTTTTGTAGCGTCGGTCATAGGGAGAAACATCTCCTGGTCCGGCTCCTCCTCATCTGGAGTCTCTCGGTCCGGCGTCCACTTAAGGGTCAGATCCGTGCCGTCCTCAAGGGTCTGCTGAAGGAATAGCTGAGAAAAAGAATGAAGAACAGAGTCAAAAATACAACAAAAACCGACATGTATTTAATCCGAAGTAAGTTTGTCCCGCGAAGCTTACCGTGGGAGGGAGCCTGTCACGACAAAAGTGCTCAATTCCCCACGTCCACTCAGCGGAGAAATTCTTGTGGGTGGTGAAGAGAGCCTTAACCCGACGATAAATCTCCGTGTTGCTCAGCTTGAAGGAGGAGGTCCGATTGGGGTCGCGGACGAAACTCATGTGGCACACCTTGTGGGTGTGCTTCTGGAGGGGAGAGATTCGGTTGCGCACGAACGTTATCATAGCATCCTCGTTGCGCAATCCGAGCTTCTTCAGTTCCACGAACCTCTTGTTAACCTGGTTGGCCAAGGCCGTGGGCTTCTTGGAGATCTCCTCCCAAAATTCCGGGTTAGGTGGACCCGGAGTATAGGGGAGCAACCGAATCAAATCTTCAGTGCCCGTATTCCGGACATAGAAGAAGGTCCGGGCCCATCCTTTGCAGGAGTCAAGCCCGGTGACCCGGGGGAAAACGGAAGTCCTCCGGGGTGAGATGGACGCAACTCCGAATTGGGTGAGCTGCTTGTCCTCCGACTCAACTTGGATGTTGGGGATGACGTTACGACGGAGGCCGAAAAACCGGATCCACAGCTTCTTCGTGGGCCACAGTCCAGCGTAGCCTTCGATCGTAGAAGCAAAAGCAGAGAGAGAAGTGATAGCGTTGGCTGGAAGGTGGTGCAGCTGCAGCTTGTAGGTACTAAGCAAATCCCGGAAGAAGTCGCTCACCGGCAAGCCGAACCCCCGTTGGAAGTGGGACAAGAACATGACGAACTCACCCGGATTGGATGAGGGGGCCAGTTCGGCGGAGGGGAGACACGCGACAACGCCGGCGGGGATGCATCTGGTCTGGTAAAGCCAGTCAAGGTCATCTTCTCAGACCCATCACCCGGCCCACGCACCACGGTCCGTGGTGGCAGAGTCCTCCTCCATTTCTTGCTCAGCAACGACGAGCTCCTCCTCCGTCATCTGATAATCACTTCTCTTGCTGACGCTAGCGGCGGCAGGGGCAGAGGCCTAGATTGGCAGCGACCCGTGGTGGAGGAGGCGCGTAGCGGCGGCGACGATGTAGAAATCTGGGGGAGAAATGCGGCGGCGGCGCTACTTCTTGGGAGCACTGGCGGCGGCGCGGTCGCGAGGAAGACGAAGAAGAAGAGCAACGGGCAGAGGGGCGCGGAAGAGGAAAAAATCCTAAGGGGTGCGCCCCTCCGCTATTTAACCACTCCCTAAAGGGGTGAGTGGGATCGCACCCTGCAAACGAGCCACATGGTGTGGCCGTGTATCGCCTGCCTCAGCCAATCAGTGAGGAGCCTCCCGGAGGGCCACAGGGCAGAGGCGATCACATGACGTGACGCACTGATGCGGTAAATGAGGAGGCAGGCGTGACGTGACCCTCGCACAGTGATAACTGACAATTACTGCGGCGGTTACTGTGCAGGCCCTTAAAATAAGACAACGTAATGATTAGCCTCCACGTGGGTTGGCGTATGAGATAAGGAAACAAGGCCCGGATCGAACCATGGTAACCCGGACAGCAAGTAAACACATAGAATGTGCGGAGGGAAAGTAAAACCATGAGATCCGAGTCAAAGTGGTAATCCGGCCGGCAAGTGAAAACTTGGAACGTGCGAAGGGAACGTAAATCCATATAATCCGAGATAAAGAGCTAACTCAGAAATAACGTCAAAGGCTCGAACATAAATGAACCTGATGTGGCCTTAGCGGCCAAGGCAGCTAAGACCACACCAGCTTCGGGCACTAATGTTGGGGGGATACCCCCGGGTAGGGTCACTCCGGGGTTAGTCGAGGTTCGGCAAGGTCAAAGCGGATGCTCGCCGGGTCACCTCAAGGCAGGCCGGATCACGGAGTAACCTGGACCAGGGAGGGGGGGTCGCCTAACATTGTCTCAGCCGACTTAAGGAGTAAGTCGGAAGTGCTTGTCTAACTTGTATGCAGTCACGTGTATAGCCGTATCTACTGTGATCCGGGTCCTGTTTAGCTTCTGGGAGAAGGAAGGAATCTCGCTGGTCAAAAAGAAGGGCCGGTACGCACTGCATGAGCGAAGCAGACAAGGGCAGGACCACCGGGTCATGGCCGACGAGGGTGACGACGCCCATGTCGGCTGAGGCGGGCGCCGCAGAGGCTCACGTAGCTAAAGCATGTGTGTGGGAGGAAAAGCACCTGTCCGGCTTACCACTTTGAGAGGAGGCATATTCTTAGGAATATGCCTCCACGTATGCCCTAGCGAGACCAAGCCCCTCTATATAAGGGGGCTAGGGTTTCGATGAGAGGGGTTGGGTTTTCTTCTATTCTGATTTGGCTAAGGTTTTAGGTGTGAACTGTGGGTGAGAGTAAGAGAGCTCCTTCTTCCTCCTCTCGCCAATACAGCTCTAGGAGCACTTGTAATCTTGAGAGGAAAGCAATACAAACTTCTGTGTGGAGAATCACTTCACTATCCCTCCCTGGATTCCCCTAGCGTGTATTAGTCCCCACCTTTAGCCTATCCATGGCATCTGCTGTGACACCACCACGACAAATCCGTCTCGTAAGCTCCTCGAGGAGGGAGTCGTAGGATGCATACTTCCCCTACATAGTTCCTCAGGGAGGAACCATAGGTTCCGCATGGTGAATGCTTTAACCACGTGTGCCGTGTTAGGATTATCGAGCACCGGGAACCGTGGGTCAGGTGACTTGACACTGGAGCTAGTCCGTAAGGCAGAGCTTGACACTTTAGGCCTCGATGTCGACCGGGGGTGGCGTCGGTGACATGCACCATGCCTAGACCCTGCTCACACGACTTGCATGAGGGAATAGCACCACAGGAAAACGAAGAAGCAACAAAAACCAAAGAGCGGAACACTAGAAAAGCGTCAATTGCTCTCAAGTTTTTTAGATGGCAGAAAAAGGGAACAGGGGGAACAAAAACAAGGCTAGATGTCAGCTCCGGTGGGGCTCTAGGGTATAACTTACGGAGGTGCTGGATGTTCCACGCGTTAGGGATCAACACCCCTTCTTCCATATCCAGTCAGACCTCCCTTGGTATTGAGACGTGGGCGCCCAAAACGGTCCATCCCACATAGGGGAGAGCTTGTCGAGGCCCTCGCGAGAGAGACAATAGATCCTAGCCTGCCGTCTAGTCCACTATCTGGTTGATCCGAGGGAGTGGGAACGGGTCTGCGGGGCACGCCTTATTGAGGTCAGTGAAGTCGACGCAGAGGTGCCCCCTCCAGTGGTTTTTGGAACCACGACTAGGTTGGATGACCAGTCTGCGTGGAGGACCTTGCGGACAAGATGTGCCTTGACTAGCTTCTCCATCTCGGCAATGATGAATTGTTGGTTCTCTGCTGATTTCCACCTCGGATATTGCTTCACCAGGCGCACCGTTGAGAACACCGCTAGGTGGTGCTCTATCACCTCCCAAGGCACCTCGGTCATGTCCGATGGAGTCCAGGCGAACATGTCCGTGTTGGCGCGCAGGAAGGTGACAAGCCCCTGCTCCTCTTCCGCCGCGAGGTGCGCCCCTACTGTGAAGGTGTCACCCGGGACGGCAGGGTCAAGCGTGATCTTCTTAGTCACCGCACGCTCCTAGGAGAACATCACATTTTTCTTCCTGGCCATGCCAATGGAGGAGGTGACTTCCCCCTCCAGTGGAACCACCGGCTCGCCTTGGGTACCACCGACCACATCCCTGGGTAGGGATGGCCTCTTGGGCGCGGGACAGTCCGCACCTCCTGGTCCTGCTCCATCTTTGGGGCAGGTGGCCGCTTCCCCCTTGTATACTTGTTAGAGGGAACGCCATGCTTCCCCCTCGTCACAGTGAACCATGAGGAGAGTTCATGTGCTGCCCGACATCTTGATTACATTGGTTGTGGGTGACATCCATGAATCTTGCCAGGGCTGGGAAGCTCAGTATAGAGTTGTATGGCAGTCTGACACAGGCGACATGGAAGTTGACGAGCTCAGTGCGATAGTTGTCGCTCATGTCGAATGTGACAGGAAGTTGTATCTATCCGAGGGGCATGGTCTCGACTTCCATCGCGCCCACGAATGGCAACGTTGGCACCAGGCGGGTTATGGGCACCAATGATACGTTGCTAACGTATCTATAATTTTTGATGTTCCATGCCTGTTTTATATCTACTTTCTTATGTTTTGTCCACACTTTGGAGTATTTTTATACAATTTCTTGGACTAACCTATTAACAAGACGCCACAGTGCCAGTTGCCTATTTTCTGCTGTTTTTGGTTCCAGGAAAGTTAGAAAATGAATATTCTCGGAATTGGACCGAACAAAAGCCAAAGTCGTTATTTTCCCGAAAGACTCATGGAGCTAGAAGGAGAGACGAAGGGGGGCCACAGGGTGGCCACACCACCCCTAGGCGCGGGTCCCCCTGGCCGCGCCAGGGCATGGTGTGGCCCCCTGGCCACCCACCGACCTTGCCTCTTCGCCTATAAGATGCCTCCCAATGCAAAAACCCTGGATCATCAAGCCTCTAGCCAAGAAAAGTTTCGCAACACTTCCACCACCGATGGGGAGATTCGGGGGACAGAAAGTCTCTGTTCCGGCATCCTGCCGGGACGGGGAAGTGCCCCCGGAGCCATCTCCATCGATCTCGACTACCATCTCCATTACCGTTGCTGATTCCCATGATGATGAGGGAGTAGTTCTTCCTCGAGGCTAAGGGATCTACCGGTAGCTATGTGTTCATCTCTCTCTCTATGCATGATCATGAGTTTGTAATCAAGTAGATCTACTTTGCTACTCAAGTGCTTTAATAGATCTCTACTCTCCCCATGTGTGTGAAAGTGACAGCGTGCACACCCTAGTGGCACTTAGGCTAGAGATTACAAATACTTGTTATGAGTTATATTTGGAGTTGGATGTTTCTATGAAATTGTGGTGTTTGTCGGAACCATCTAGAGCTCAAGGTGACAGTGTGGGGTTATCTAGATGGGGAAAGCGAACTTTGAGGTGTGCTGTTATAGCCCTACCATGGATTAGAGTGTACAACCTGAGAGTAGTTAAGAGTAGTATCATGAAGAGAAGATATTTATATGAGAGTGTTCACTAGCGAAAGTATGATCCCTAGGCCTTGTTTCTAAACATTGAAACACCGATTGCAACAAGATTTGTTACATGTTTGCTTGCTTCCATCTTTATTTCAGTTTGCCTTTAGTCTCTTCCACGCCATCAAGCTATTTTCTGGCACCGTTGTCTTATATCCATACCACTTGTATTTTACTATCTCTTCACCTAACTAGTGCAACTATACACCTGACAATTGTATTGGGTGTGTTGGGAACAGAAGAGACTTCTTGTATCTTGATTGCAGGGTTGCTTGAGAGGGATACCTTTGACCACTTCCTCCCTGAGTTCGATAAACCTTGGGTAATCCACCTAAGGGAAACTTGCTACTGTTCTAGAAACCTCTGCACTTGGAGGCCTAACAACTGTCTACAAGAATAGAAGTGTGTAGACATCAACCAACATCTGGCAAAATGCCCCCTCCGAAAGCACATTTAGGATGGCTCCACCATCAACGAGTGTATTTGCCATGACGATGCCGCTGATGGTGGGGGAGCACACCATGGGCATGACGCCCATCGAGTGAGTGGACTCGGGGTGGTCATTGATGCCGAATGTTACGACCACTCGAGCAGTTTGATGAGGCGGTGGTAGCGTCAGGCCTTGCCGCCACTAGCTCGTGTGAGAGATGCTTGAAGTGCCTCCCCGAGGCGGGAGCCTGGGGGGCCCCAAGATACATGCGATGATGCTGGGGGCACCTTGGCGTGGTGCGGTGCGGCATCCCGTCGGCCCTAGCGCTGGTCCCTAGGCCTGGTGGCCGGTTGGGACCGGGTCGTATCTTGGGTTGCCTAGTAGTTTGATGAGGCGGGCGTGCCATGCCGCGCGGTCGGAAGCAGCAGGGATATGGTGGAGCAACATTCGCACCTCGCTCAGCATGCGCTCCCGAGCCATGGCATCCGTGGAGGCTCGCCATTGGTACCTCATGTAGGAGCTCGGTGCCAGGTGCTTACTCAAAATGTTGAGCTTGTTGGGGAACCCCAAGAGGAATGTATGATGAGTATAGCAGCAAGTTTTCCCTCGGTTATGAAACCAATGTTATCGAACCAGTAGGAGCAAGGAAACACCTCCAAGGTGTTGTTTCCAACTTGGAATCCTGTACAACACAATCACAGAACTTTGCCCCCAACTTACAGTGAGGTTGTCAATCTCACCGGTTTTGCTAAAAACAAAGGATTAAACGTATTGTGTGGAAGATAGTAATTGCTTGCAGAAAGTAAACAGAAAACAGTAAATAGCTTTGTAGATTGATGGTAAAAGAAAAGACCAGGGTCCATAGTTCACTAGTGGTGAATCTCCTTAAGATAGATGACATGTTGGCTGAACAAATTACAGCGGGGTAATTGTCAAACATCGAGAAAGCATACATGCATATACTAATCATCTTGACTCCTACAAGATTTGATTGGGCATTACAACATTATACATAGACCATAATCCAACTACATCTATGACTAATAATCCACCTTCAGCTTATCATCCGAACCCCCTCCAGTATTAAGTTGCAAGCAACAGATAATTGCATTAAGCATTGTGTGTAAAGTAAACAATACGATTGTTCTATGAACAAAGGATTGCTATTTTGTCCCTAGTAGAAACAGCACATCTAGTACCTTAGAGGTTTCTGTCACTTCCCCATATTACTAGAGGCATGAACCCAATATCGAGCATAAATACTCCCTCTTGAAGTTGCTAGCATCTACTCGGCCAAGATAGCTACTAACAACGGAGAGCATGCAAGATCACAAATAACAAAGACATGATAGAATCAATAATCAATCTGAAATAGCATCTCAATATCCATCGGATCCCCGCAAACACAACATGTAAGATTACAAATAGATGATCTTGATCATGAACAGAGCTCACAAGATCTAGACATGGTAGCACAAAGGAGAAGAACCAACCATCTAGTTACTACATGGACCCGTAGTCCAGGGATGAACTACGCACGTATCACACCGGAGGCAGGCATGGTGATGAAGAAGGCCTCCAGGGTGAATTCTCCCCTCCGACAGGGTGCCGGGAAGAGCTTCAGATTCCTCCTGATCTAGGGATGGAGATGATAGCGGATACAAACTCTTTCATGGAATTTTGATCGGGTACTTAGGGTTTCTGTATCGGAGGCTTCTTATAGGCGAAAGGGGAGGCCGAGGGGGTGCCCTAGGCGGCCTCACCACCCCCTGGCGCGGGCCAGGCCTGGTCGCGTGGCCAGGTGGTGTGGCTGCCCCTCTCCGTCTCATATTCTGGCTCTGTGTCCCCCTCGGTTAAATATTGACTTTGGCTTTTGTCTTGTCCAATTCCGAGAATATTCATTTTCTGACTTTCCTGGAACAAAAAACAGCAGAAAACAGGCAACTGGCACTGTGGCATCTTGTTAATAGGTTAGTCCAAGAAAGTGCATAAAAATACTCCAAAGTGTGGACAAAACATAAGAAAGTAGATATAAAACAAGAATGGAACATCAAAAATTATAGATATGTTTGCAATGTATCAACATCCCCAAGCTTAACTCCTGATCGTCCTCGAGTAGGTAAGTGATAAAAAGAAAGAATAATTTTTTAGGTGACATGCACCATCATAATCTTGATCAAAGTATTTGTAAAATATTGATAGCTGGGATCATAGTACTTTAACATAGCATGAAAGATATAGTTCTAACAATAAGACATAGTAACTATGTTGTAACATGAAAAGGTACAAACAAAAGATTCATGAATAACAATGCTTTGCAAGACGTTTGTTTGTTTCACATAAAGAAAACATAATAAGAATGGTATTCAGCTTGTCCCTCATAGTGTAGCAAAACATAAATGCATAGGACACCTTCAAAGTTCATAATGGTGACTAGACACAAATAGTTTAAGAACAAGCAATATCAAAGTTATGCATCAATCAACAAGTCTTAGGACAAGGCACATTAAACTAAGAATGGCCAGTATGCTCTCTTAATAGGTGCATAAAGATAGAAGATGGATACTCAACATAAAAGTAAAAGAAAGGCCTTCATAGAAGGAAGCAGGGATTCAAGTCTCATAAAGAGCTTCCAAATATTATGGTACTTATTAGCTTTCAGCTCTCATTGCCCCTATCATAAGCATCCTGAAGTGATTAAGGTTAAAGTGAACAAACTATGGAGTATATGGTTGACAAAGTATAAGTTGGCAATCTCATGTCCCTTGAATACGAGGGCCACTCCTCATGCTACTTAAGTTTAGTTAGCGGTAAGTTCTTGTCATAGTAAGTACATGTGTATCATACAGAACCGCCAACGGGGTACCCCTTGCCCAATGATACGGAAGATTCCCCATATCAAAATGACAAGGCAAGCAGACAATAAGCATCTCAGCAATCTTCTTATTTACCATGGGAAAATGGTGCTTTTTTCTCTCTTTCCTCTTTTCTCATATATTTTTTTCTCTTTTTTTCAATCTCTATCTCTTTTTTATAAGAAGAATGCTTCATAGATTTCTCATTATGGTTACACTACAGGATTCCACCATGATTAGGCATGGATTAGACCAGCGGCCCAGGTGTTTCTCTAACACACATACATAACTCCATGGACTTACAAGCTCCCCTTTCATTTCACACCAACGACATCCATAAACAAAAGAGCATGATATCAACTGGGTACAATGTACAAGTGCAATGTTGAAAGCGTTCTCCATGACAGCATGGTTCTGCTAATTCCCAACGTATAAGTGCAAGCATATACAACATAGATGACACAATGGTTCAAGTTTATTAAGGGCAAAAAAAGTAAAGTGTGCCATCAAGTTCGTGAGGGCTTTAATCACTAGTTTTCTCATAACAAGTTTAATTTGGAAGGTAGATAAAAACATGAATATACTTGGAATAGCAAATGCTAATAGGAATGTATGGTGGACTCTTTTGAATAACTTGGTTTTATTTGGAGTTGGATGCATGAGTGGAACTCATACTTGGTTTATGGAGGTTAGCAAAAGACTGGGAGCGACCAACTAAGAGAGCAATAATGGTCATAATCATGCAAAGCGACAAAACATCATTAATTAAAGCATAAAGTGATATTACAAGTCGAAAACTAAAGGATCATAGAGGCTATGGTGACTTGGTATAGTCTTAACATGGTGTGAGCATGCGCCAAGTCAGCCTAAATAAAGCATCAAAGGAGAATACCACAATACTATGCTTTAATATGCTAAAACAATGCATGATTCTTTCAAGGAACATTAAGCAATCTCAATTGTTTATAACATGTCATGCTACAGCAAAAATCACTAAGCATAAAGCCAAAACAATATCAAGCATGACATGACAAAGCATAGGCCACAGTCAAAAACAAGCTCTTTTTACCACTTAAGCATGAACTTTCCTACTCTTTTCCAATCCGAACCAATCTTATTTGAAAACTAATGTATGAATGAGGGGATCCAACCAATTTATTCAAGAAAACTAAGCAAACAAAGCAAACAAAAAACAAAAACAAAAACGAAGACGCTCCAAGAATAACACAAATGTGCATGAAACAATAAACATGAAGTGTTTGGAAGAAACCTGAAATTTTTATTGATGAAGAAGGGGATACCTTGGGCATCCCCAAGCTTTGACGCTTGTACGTCTTGGATATTTCTTGGGGTGACACGGGTGGCATTCCCAAGCTTGAGATTTTGTTCATTCTTAATCTCGTTACATCATTCTTCCCTAATACTTGAAATTTTTCCTTCATACAAAACTTCACACAATCTTCATTAGCAACATTAGTGTACTCAAGATAATAAGTCTTTTGGTTCAGTTCCAACACAAGTAAAACTTTCATTAAAACACAAGCTACTGTAGCACTTCCCTCAAAAAGCTCAATTTCCCCAAAAAGAACCCAAAAAGGAATCAACAAGAAGCAAATGCAAATAATGGCAGAAATCTGTCAAAACAGACTAGCAGGTAGAAACCGATTTTTTCGAAGACCTTCTGTTCCTCAAATCTGTTTTTTCGAAGTGTTGAGCTAACGAAAGTTGGATAACAACGTGGGGCGGAAGCACACAAAATTACAGCTCAAACTGACGTACATAGATTTTTCACGAATTTTTAGAGCGAAGCACAAAAATCTGTTTACACTTGGCACAAAAAACACACAAAAATGATAAGGAGAGGTTATTACTGAAGCAATAAATTCCAAGACTCAACTAAAACTTTTGGGTTATCTCCCAATAAGTAATTTTCTTTAGCGCCTTTAAGTTAGTCATAAGGAGCAAGAAAAGAATCAAGTATTCTCAAATGAAGAAGCATTAAGAGAAAATTTTGTTTTAATAGGAGAGGCAAAAGGAATCTTCTCTCTCTTCTTAGGGAAGTGTTATATACCATTCTTGAGTGGGAGTTGATATTTAATAGTGCCTTCTTTCATATCAATAATGGCACCAATAGTTCTAAGAAAAGGTCTTCCCAAAGTAATAGGACAAGAAGCATTGCATTCAACATCCAAAACATAGAAATCAACAGGGACATAGGCATTGTTAACCATAATAAGAACATCGTTATTACTCCCCGCGAGTTTCTTTTTAGCATTATCATCAAGTGAAACATTTAAATAACAATCTTCCAATGGTGGCAAATCAAGCATTTCATAAATCCTTCTAGGCATAATAGAAACAGTACTATCAAGATCACATAAAGCTTTGAGATCAAAATCATTTATTTTCATATTAATGATGGGTTCCCAGCCATCTTCTAATTTCATAGGAATAGAAGCTTTATGGTTCATCTTTTCTTCTTTAATTTTTATGAGAGCATCGGTAATGCGTTTTGTAAAAGCTATATTCATAGCACTAGCATTAGGACTTTTAGCAAGCTTTTGTAGGAACATAATTACTTCAGAGATATTGCAACCATCAAGATCAAAATCATACTTATCATCTAAAGTAGTAGAGCTATTGTTTCCCATATTTTGAAAATTTTCAGCATTTTTATTAGAAAAGGTTCCATTGGGTTTACTATCTTCAACATTAGTGGTAGTGATAGTAGAAATACTAATATTTCTAGCAATTTCATCTTCTCTTTCCCACTTAGCATGCAATTCAGCTAATAGTCTAACATTTTCATCAATTCTAACTTGTATGGCATTAGTAGCAGCAAAGGGGTTTTCAATAGTTTCAAATTTAGCAGCCATTTAATTCAAATAAGATTGAGCTTCAAACAATGACGCTATATTTCTTTCAGCATTAGAGAGTTTTAATTGTAAACTAGGAATTTCCCTATTTAAATTCTCAAGTTGATGACTAATATTTTTCAAAATAGTAGATTGTTCCTCCATAGTTTTAGTAAATAATTTATTTTGTTCATATTGCATTTGCATGAAGTTTTTAGTGGCTCTTTCAACTTCTGATATTCTTTCTTCATTCGGTATTCAAGGTTTACCATGATAACCATAAGTATTATTAGGTGGATGAGGCCTATAATTATTATTACCAAAATTATTCCTGTAGGCATTGTTGCTAAAATTATTATTTCTTATAAGTTCACATCAACTTGCTCTTCTTGAGCAACCAAATAGGCTAAGGGAACATGCTTTGGATCAATATGAGCTTTCCCATTAACAAGCATAGGCATAATAACATCAATTTTATCACTCAAGGAGGAGGTTACTTCAACAGAATTTACCTTCTTACCTTGTGGAGCTCTCTCAGTGTGCCATTCAGAATAGTTCACCATCATATTATCCGGAAGCTTTGTTGTAGCACCCAAACTAATGGTCATAAAGGTACCTCCAGCAGCAGAATCCAGTAGATTTCTTGAAGAATAATTCAGTCCTACATAAAAGGTTTGGATAATTATCCAAGCAGTCAGTCCATGAGTGGGACAATTCTTTACCAAAGGTTTCATTCTTTCCCAAGCTTGAGCAACATGTTCATTATCAGATTGTTTAGATTTCATTATTTCACTTCTCATAGATATAATCTTAGCAAGAGGATAGTATTTCCCGTTGAAATCATCTTTGCATTTAGTCCAAGAATCAATACTATTTGTAGTTAGGGATTACAACCATTCTTTAGCTTTTCCTCTCAAGGAGAAAGGAAACAATTTAAGCTTAATAATATCCCCATCTATATCCCTATGTTTCTGCATCTCACAAAGTTCAACAAAGTTATTAAGATGAGCAGCAACATCTTCACTACCAATTCCAGAAAATTGTTCTCTCATAACAAGATTGAGTAGAGAAGGTTTAATTTCAAAGAAAGTAGCTTCAGGAACAGGTGGAGCAATAGGTGTGCACATGAAATCATTTTTGTTGGTGCTAGTGAAGTCACACAACTTAGTGTTTTCAAGAGTAGTCATTTTTTTGTGTTTTTGATACAAAGAAGCAAACTAGTACAACTAATTTTTTGTGTTTTTGATAAAGAAACAAGCAAACAAAGCAGAAATAAACTAAGCAAAACAAATAAAACAAAGTAAAGAGATTGGTTATGAGGGACTCCCCTTGTGAAGATGTCCTTGACTCCCTGGCAACGGCGCCAGAAAAAGTCTTGCTTACTCAAAATGTTGAGCTCGTTGGGGAACCCCAGGAGGAAGGTATGATGAGTATAGCAAAAAGTTTTCCCTCAGTTATGAAACCAAGTTTATCGAACCAGTAGGAGCAAGGAAACACCTCCAAGGTGTTGTTTCCAACTTGGAATCCCGCACAACACAATCACATAACTTTGCCCCTGACTTACAGTGAGGTTGTCAATCTCACCGGTTTTGCTAAAAACAAAGGATTAAACATATTGTGTGGAAGATAGTAATTGCTTGCAGAAAGTAAACAGAAAATAGTAAATAGCTTTGTAGATTGATGGTAAAAGAAAGGAGCAGGGTCCATAGTTCACTAGTGGTGATTTCTCCTTAAGATGGATGACATGTTGGGTGAACAAATTACAGCGAGGCAATTGACAAACATCGATAAAGCGTACATGCATATACTAATCATCTTGACTCCTATGAGATTTGATTGGGCATTACAACATTATACATAGACCATAATCCAACTGCATCTATGACTAATAATCCACCTTCAGGTTATCATCCGAACCCCCTCCAGTATTAAGTTACAAGCAACAGATAATTGCATTAAGCATTGTGTGTAAAGTAAACAATACGATTGTTATATGAACAAAGGATTGTTGTTTTCTCCCTAGTAGCAACAGCACCTCTAGTACCTTAGAGATTTATCTCACTTCCCCAGATTACTAGAGGCATGAACCCACTATCGAGCATAAATACTCCCTCTTGGAGTTGCTAGCATCTACTCGGCCAAGATAGCTACTAACAATGGAGAGCATGCAAGATCACAAATAACAAAGACATGATAGAATCAATAATCAATCTGAAATAGCATCTCAATATCCATCGGATCCCCGTAAACACAACATGTAAGATTACAAATAGATGATCTTGATCATGAACAGAGCTCATAAGATCTAGACATGGTAGCACAAAGGAGAAGAACCAACCGTCTAGCTACTACATGGACCCGTAGTCCAGGGATGAACTACTCACGCATCACGCCGGAGGCAGGCATGGTTATGAAGAAGGCCTCCAGGGTGATTAGGGTTTCTGTATCACAGGCTTCTTATAGGCGAAAGGGGACGCCGAGGGGGTGCCCTAGATGGCCGCACCACCACCTGGCATGGGCCAGGCTTGGCCGTATGGCCAGGTGGTGTGGCTGGCCCCTGGCCCCTCTTCATCTCGTATTCTGGCTCCGTGTCCCCCTTGGTGAAATATTTACTTTGGCTTTTCTCCTGGCCAATTCCGAGAATATTCATTTTCTGACTTTCCTGGTGGCATCTTGTTAATAGGTTAGTCCAAGAAAGTGTATAAAAATACTCCAAAGTGTGGACAAAACATAAGAAAGTAGATATAAAACAAGCACGGAACTTCAAAAATTATAGATACGTTTGCAACGTATCACCAGGCTGCCGAAGTCGAGGAAAGCCACTGAATCGCGGCTCAGTCCCCTACCTGGTGCGCCAAATGTCGAAGAAGTTTTCCGTGAAGTAACATGGGTCCAACAAGCCCTGAGTTCGAGAGGGGGTTGAATCACGCGTTCCGAGCTTCTCAGTGACGGCGAAGACGGCGGCGCATGAACACGACAGAGAGGTTGACACGGGTTTTTATACCCAGGTTTGGGACCCTCATGAGGAGGTAAAGCCCCTACTCCTTCTTCATTGTATTTCTCGTGGTGCTTCACGAGGGTACAATCAAGAACCAATGTCTAGGGTTATAGATTCTAGCCATCGACCCCTCCCAAGTTAGGAGAAGGCCTCCTGTTATAAGGCGGATGGGCCTCTTCCCCCAAATGTTGGGCAGGAAGGGTCACCACACTGCCACCCACCAAAGACCCGATCTACCAGACTACTTTCCATGGACCTGGCCTATACAGCTTCGGAGGCTCCCGTCCTCCTCATGCCTTCGGTCATGGATGACGTCCGTTCTTGTGGGACATGTAGCCCCTAGTTCCCCTTGCACCGAAATGGGGATACACCATCCCAGTTGTTGGGTCCTTTATCAGGGACATCGTTGACCACCTAGGACCCCTTGGAGAATACCGAGAAGGCATCCTATGTTTCGCTCCTGCCCTATTTGTCGCCTCCTGCACCCGGACTCGTACGCCTCCGATCCTCTCGAGAGGGATTCTCCCGAGACCCTCGTGAGGCACTCAGACAAACCGCCAAAGGGCCTAGCTAACTAGGGACTCAGGGTACCCCCGGTGCCCTTAGTCTGACAATAGAATAGTTATAATTAGAAGCAAACAGTCATCGCCTTAACACACCTATGATATAGTAAATTTTCCCCAAATGATGGGTGATAACCTGCACATCTGATCACCTTCTCATAGTTATAATCATCAAATACTATCACCTTAAAGGATGTGGTGATAGGCTTTTTGAATACCAGAAAGTATCCTACCCTCAAGTCATGTGCTTTGACAAAATCTAGTCATCCTTCGTTAAGGATAACCTTGCCATCTTGCTTCTTCAGGTCGACGTCCTAGCTGTAGGCTTTACGTATCTTCAGCCTGATGGCCTCTGGTTACTCACCACCAAACGTTGGAAACATGGAGCTGGGTATGCTCCGCATGTATAACCCTCCCGGTATTAATATCATCATGCAAAACTCGTTACAAGTGTTCTCAACGTGGGTGTTCCTGGCTCGCTCCTCCATATGGACTGCATGGGTCTCTCCTGTCTTCTTTGATGATGAGTCTCTCCAAGCTTGAGCTTCTTGCCTGAACACTGCAAAAAAAGGCCGTGGACAAATAATGTCTCTACTAGCTGTCAATAATTGTGAAATAAGTATTAGCTGATAGAGTACAATACAAGATCATCTAAGAAAGTAAAGTGGAGCAATTTTCTTATCGAAGTACACAAAGTCTTAACTCTAGCTAGCATGAATGTTGGTTATATTAGTACTACCAAGGCCTAGGCAGCACATTAATGCAGTTCATTATCGAGCAGTACAGATACCAACACCTAGGAACAGACAAACGGACAAATGAGATGAGCTCTATCTGCTGTCGATGCTAGAGATGCATACATATACTTGAAATTTTGGCAAAAATTAGGGTAGGGTAGCAGTTGCCGTAACTTGCCCAAATTAAAGGGAACTCTGCCCCTGAGACCAACAAGAAAAACATGACGAATGGCCTCTAATGGCTCTGAAATATAGCCATCTACGTCCACATTTAAAATGGATATTACTCATACTTTTGATGAAATATCTCTCTAAACCCTGCCACTAATGCCTAATATATAGAGGGGTATGCAATCCTTTCTTTTATATTTTTCCTGTGTAGATAATGTCGCTTAAAGGAGGGAATCACTACATTAAAGTCAAAGATATGAGATTTCCAACAACTAGAAGAAACCAGGAGCCGTAAAGCGGAGGCAGACGCTTTAACGACCAACTATACGATCGGAGAAAAATTCCAGCCGTATAGCTCCGGTCATAGAGTTGGCGCCACCACTGTTAGGTCAAACAGAACAACTTTAGTGAAGGGACCCCTATATAAAGAAGCCTCGAGCAATGAGAGAAGAGCTCTCCAACCTCGCAAAAAGTCTCTGCCACAGATCACCAGCCGCCTCCAGATCTCAAAACCCTTCTCCATCTCCATAGCCATATTCCACCAATTATAATAGTAGATCTCTTCTCTGATTGGCGACATTGTAAGACTATTGCTATCAATCTTATGATTTTCATTACAATGTTTATGATTGTTGATCTCATCTCTATGTGTGAGTAATTCTCCTTGGGCTAAGTGCTTCGTCCTAGCCATGAAGTATTTGTGCATGTTATTTATCATAGGTGGGATCGTGTATTAGTTTGTATGACATGATGATTATTGTATACTCTCTTGCCACAATCCAAGGAATTGTCAGGTACCCAAGACCCCGAGGGTTGAGCTAGGTATAGGGAATATGAGTAATTACTGATCTGTAGGTTGGGAACCCCAGTGACAGAAGGGGTATTACGGCTGTATGTGAGGGATTTGCTTGGGATTAACGGTGACATCACTATGTGTATCATTAGTTCTCTTTCTTCTATGGATGAGACTAGTAGGTTAATGCTATAAGCGGTTGCGGTGGCAATAGCAATTATGGATGCACTGCCCACATATAATTTATCTTGCTCTAAGAAGTACATGCATACTTTATTTCTATCTTTTATTCCCATCAGATGTTTTGCATAGCTACAGGTGAAATCGAACGCCCTAGGCCCTGTCTCTCTATCATCGACAACAACAAAAAAGACTCAAGCTATTGGTCTGGTAAAAACACAAAAGGAATTCTAAAACTCCCGAAGGTCCGTTAATGTAACTTCACTACGCATTCGCTTCCCGAGGATTCGATAACCTAGGTCTACGAGGGAAAAATAAGCTATACTACATCTGTAATCCGGATCGAAGGTATCAACCCTTTTTCTGGCACCGTTGCTGGGGAAGCAATAGCTACCCTGGTAAGGTTATTAGGAACCTTGCTAGTTTTAATTCTTGTTTTTAATTTTGTTAGTTTTCTTTTAGTCTTCATTTGATAAACCAAAAAAAATAGTTAGCCTTTAAATTCTTGCTTTTACTATTATAACTCTTTGTTTAAGAAAACCCAAAAACATAGGAAATATGGATGAAAAGAAGCTTGGGGAGTTTGCTACTCCCAACAATGATTATTTGTGTACTCTTATTACTCAGCCAACAATTGTTGCTGATGAGTATGAAATTAATCCCCATTACTTAAGTTTGGTTCAATAGAATCAATTTGGAGGCTCTGTTGCTGAAGACGCAAGTATGCACTTGAATACTTTCACTGATATATGTGATATGATGCGTATTAAAGACGTTGACCCCGATGCGGTCAAATTGCGTTTATTTCCTTTCTCTCTAAGAGGAAGAGCAAAAGAATGGTTTCTATTTTTGCCTAGAAATACTATTACATCATGGGTGGGATCTACTTCTTTATTTATGACTAAAATTTTCCCACCTGCAAAGACTATGCAACTCATATCTAATATTAATGGCTTTAGACAGGAAGAGCGTGAGCCACTAGCACTTGTATGGGAGAGGATGAAAGAATGCCTAAGAAATTGTCCTAGTCATGGAATGGAAGATTGGTTAATCCTCACATATTACCGAAGGAAAGCAGCTGCTAGACAATATGCAAGACAACCATGCCCAATGGCATGTGGAAAGATCAAGCATGAAGAAGATGAACTCTATTTCACCACAAGAAAACGAATAACTCAATGCCAAGTTGGATGAGCTCATACTAGCCGTAAAAGGTATGGAAACCTAGGTAAGAGCCACCCCTGAAACAAATATTGAAGAAATAGATTTCATAGCTCGTAATGATTATAACCTTGCTTGGAAGAAGAGTTACAATCCTAATTTTCAGAAACACTATTCTAGTCCTGCAGGTAACTCTAATAATATGGGAACTAGTAATGGTAGTCTCCAAGAAACACTTAAGTCTTTTATAGACTCACAAAATGAACAAAATAATATTCTTGTTAAAATAACAGAGAACCATGATGCTATGCTTGGTAAATTATCTAACCAAGTTGTTAGTTTGAGAAATGATTTGCAGGCCCTCCAAGAAAGAACGAGGATCGTTGAGGCACAGCTAGGTAAGATAACTGAGAGTCAAACTCTCATTCTATCTAAATTTGAAGGTAAAGTTGAGCCCAATCCTATTAAAGAACTCAAAATGATGAGGATCCAAAGGGAGGAGCCTGAAGAACTTGATTATAGTAATGCTCCTTCACCAAGCTACGCTGTTCACGATCTCTTAAAAAGGATCAACGTCAAGATTCCGGTGAGTGAAGGTAGTGAGGAAGCTATGTACCAGCACTTCGTTAATCAGGTAGCAATAAAGGTACGTGAGCTTGAGGAAGAATACAAGCAAATTGCTGAAAAATTACCTATTAAACTAGATGACATATTTGAGCCTACTATTACGATTAAAATTGGAACCAATGAGATAGCTGCACTTTGTGATCTAGGTGCAAGCGTCTCAACAATTCCAAAGAGTCCTTTTAACAAGTTAAACCTTGGCTCCTTTGAAATCACTAAATTAAAATTGCATCTAGCAGATTCTACCTACAAACAAGCTGTAGGAATTAAGGAGAACACTTAGTATACATTAAAGGTTGTTCCGCTCTCATTGATTTTGTTATTGTTGACATGCCTGAGGATAATACTGCTCCTATTATTCTAGGCCGTCCTTTCTTAAGAACTATTAAGGCTTTGATTAATCTACATGAAGGGAACATGAAGCTGCAATTGTCTTCACGGGATCCTTTTGTTATTCATTTCCCAAGGAAGAAGAAAGCCAAGCATGATGAAAAGGAGGCCGTCACTTTGAAGGCCAATTACTTTGGAGTGGGTGTTCCACTCATCTGGCCCAAGTGAGTATCGTCAAGGTCAAGCTATTGACCATAAAAGAGTGCTCCATGGGAGGCAAGCCATGTTAAATAAAGGTTTGAGTTAAGTTTTTAGTTTTAGTTTAAGTTTGTGTTTAATAAATTGCTAGAAAACTCCATTTGAGGAGAAGAAATTCGGTAGTACTTGAAATTCTTCTTTATTCATGCTATTGCTGGTCGACAATATTTACTGTCAATTCTTTATCAAAAATAAGGTATATCACTAAGTTACAGGAAAAGAAATAGTTTTCGAAGAAACGGAAATGTTTTGATGCACACAGAGAGTTTAACGACCAACTATACGGCGGGAATAAAAATTATGGTCGTATAGTTCCGGTCGTATAGATATATTTGTCATTGAAATTTTTTCCTTAAAATGTACTGAGAGTTTAATGACCAACTATATAGCGTGAATAAAAATTCCGGCCATATAGCTCCGGTCGTATAGATATCAGTGCCTCCATACAAATTCTTTTCTAATATACTGAGAGTTTAACGACCAACTATACGGAGGGTATAAAAATTTCGATCGTATAGTTCCGGTCATATAGATATCGATGCCTTTGTATATTTTATTTCACAGGGACAGACAGTTTAACGACCAACTATACAGTGGAACATTTTGTTCTGGCCGTATAGTTGCGTCCGTATAGCTGCGTCGCCAGGAGGAAACCCTAATATTTTGACAAAAGGTCAACTATATAGCCGGAACACCTTGTTCCGACCGTATAGTTTCGCCCGTATAGTTGCGTCCAACCACAAAATCGCATGGGAAGGTACTCCCAACTCCAAAACTTCAATATTTTTTCTTTCTTCTACCTCCAAACTCTCTCAAAACCTCAAGAGATCTTCATCTCTACTCAATTTCGTTCGATTTCCTCGCACACGAGTGATCTATGGTATGTTTCTCCTCTGATCCTCCAATTGCTTTTTGCAAATTCATCTTTGATCTATTGTCATTATCAATCTAGGGTGAGACCTATTATGAACGAATTGCCATGATTTTCTTGCCTAGATTATTATTTTTAGGAGATTATTTAGTGTGCTATGATGAGGAATATGATGCACTTACTGTTGTTGGATCAAAAAGTTTTATTTTTTCCTTTCTTCAATGTTTTAGATGATGAACACAAGGAGCCAAACTCATGCTCGTGCCACCGCTAGTGCTTCTTGGGCAATCGCTCAAGAACGCATGGGGATACGGTTCAGGGATGAGGCCCATCGTGATCGCTTCAACAGGATCAAGAACCGCGAAGTGAAGGCCACCAAGTGGGATTGCCCCATTATATTGAACCAACTCGGTATCTCCGATGACTTCAATTTACTTTGCGATAGAGCTGGCCTGCAAAACATTGTGTACAATGATGTGTCTACTTATTGCCGCTTAACTATTGAATTTCTAAGTTCATTGCAAAGCACCGTTAAACAATGGCAAGGAGAGGATATTATTTCTTTCCATCTAGTGAACAAAAACTACACCTTAACATTAGATGAATGGTGCGCATGTTTTAATTTGCCAAACAATGATATTCATGCCTTACAGGCATCCTTTACTGGCTTAGAACCTACCCCTGAACAATACTATAATTGAATGAGTTTCACTAGTAGAGTGAACAAGGGGAAGAATATTCAACATCCTGCAATTCGCTATTTTTCTATGTTATTGCTAACACCTTGCAGGCAATAATGAGTTCACGAGACTCAACGAGGAGGACATCCTAGTCCTCGCAAAGGCTGCTTACATCAACTGCGGCTTGTCACTCAACTTGGGCGCCATCCTTGTGCGTTACCTGGAGCACCAAGCCTCCCAAAGCCAAGGACCAATCATAGGTGTAGGCGTCATCACCATGCTTGCCACTTCCCTAGGCATCAACCTAGGTGAGTTGCAACCCGTGCTAGGTGAGACACGTGTTGGTTTCTCCCCTTTGAGATCTTGTGGAATGCTCACTAGGAGAGGTGGTGTTTATTATCTGCATATTGCTTGAGTTGGGCGTCTCTACCCCGCTCCTATGCCTAATGGTATTTTTTCTATCGAGGAGGGACGTTTGCTATATGACCTGTAGGCTGAGCAACACCAACCCGAGGAGGATATTCCGGAAGAGGATGGGGACCAAGAGGAGGAGTAAGAAGTTCCTTATCAAGAGGAGCAGCCACAAACCTGGTTCGCCACATACCAAGATTTCCAAGGACTTGGAGGGACTGTGGAGAGGATGCATAGCCTCTATTTGAACCTCCGAGAATCAACTAGTAACCTCTCAACTCAATTTGCGAATTGGAGTAACGACTTTTTCCTGCCACCACAATAATTTGAATGGCTTGTCAAAGCCTATGCTTGGGGAAGTTTCCTCATGTATCTTTACTTGACATTCATTTGCTTCGAGGTTATTTTTTTATTTGAGTTTATAAGAACTCGTGCTGGTTTCCCCAACACTTTATTTTTAGTTCTTTCTATTTGCTTTCGAGATATTCTAGCCAAGCTTTGCTGCCAATTTTCTATTCTTTAAAGTCCCTCTCTTAAAACCACAAAAATACTTCTCCATTTTTCCTTATTTTCCCTCTTTCTTTTCTTTCCACCTCGAGGTCTTCATGTATTTGCAGGAGAGTGATCGACTTCGAGTTTCCAAGAAAAAAAATAAAAAAAGGAAGAGAGAAGTGGAACCAAACATGACAGGTATGCCTTATGACTCCCCACTTTTAAAGTTTGAGAAACCCATGCTAGTTAGTAGTAAATGTTGAGATATTATATTGGTGGAGTGAGTCTTTGTATTGTAGTAAGATTTTCCTTTTCATGGGTATTTAATTGGGTACGTTTTGTTCCAGCTCTCGTAATTAACCAACTCTTGCCTAAAAATTGCTAAATAAATTGTAATAAGAAAAAGTGTCACAATTGAAGGCCTGGGTGTTGTAGTGCTTAGTCTTGAAGGTTTGTTTCTAGATACACTCAACACCACTGAAAATGTTGTTTGACTTAATAGCTCTCTTTGAAAGAATTTTTTTGATTGAATTAATCTTTAGAAGTTTTTGTGAGCATGCCAAAGTTTGACTTGTTAATCATAAGAATGATATAGCTTTATGTGTGTCAAACTTCATGGGATGCCAACAAGTCCGCTGGCTTACGAACGATCTTCATGGAGGAAACTCCTCGATTTCGGCTATGAGTTGATTAAATACTTGTAGCAGCAATGCTATAGTGGGTAAGATTCTTGGCACTCCCGGGTAGCTATAATCATGATGAAATCACTGTGCTGGCTGTTATGAGAAATCATTATGCATAAGGAACAAAACCTTAGTGATGCCACGAGTGTCCATCACAACCCGATAAACTATTAAATTTTTTTTGGCATGCTCTCAATTACTTAAAAACTGAAATTCTTGAAGAACAATGAATAGAAAAGTAGTGCTTGAAAAGTCTTGATTTATTGATGTTGGAGAATTGAGATACTCTAGTGTATATGCTTTTCATGACAACTCTCACACTCTTAATTTACATGATTATACTTCATTAATCAAAGGCAAGCCTATGAGTTGATTACTTGACATGGAATAAAGTTTACTCATTTGAATCATCCATGTTGACAATAATTTTGTTGCACAATAAGGATGCATGAAACCCGTATGATATGCTTGCCATTACTCTATCTATGCTGAAGTTTTTCAGATTTATAAAGTGGAGGAAACATGATACTACTAATCATGAGTAAAATCACCATCTCGTTATTTCAATTTAAATGCTAAGTTCCTTTTTGATTTTGGTTTTCTTGCTTGGGGACGATCAAGTTTAAGCTTGGGGAGGTTGATGGCTCTGAAATATAGCCATCTACGTCCACATTTACACTGGATATTACTGATGGCCCAAAATATATCGAGCTTGCTGGGGAACCCCAAGAGGAAGGTATGATGACCACAGCAGCAAGTTTTCCCTCAGTTATGAAACCAAGGTTATCAATCCAGTAGGAGCAAGGAAACACCCCAAAGGTGTTGCTAGCTGAACTTTCGCAGCACAGACTACTGGTGCTAGCAGCAACGTGGAGACCTGCACAACACAACCATAGAAGCCCCCAACTTGCGATGAGGTTGTCAATCTCACTGGTTTTGCTGAAAACAAAGGATTAAACGTATCGAGTGGAAGAAAGTAATAGTTTGTAGAAAGTAAACACAAAGCAGTAAATAGGTGATTGTAGATTGATGGTAAAAGAAAGGACCGGGGTCCATAGTTCACTAGTGGTGGCTCTCCTTAAGATAGATGACATGTTGGGTGAACAAATTACAGCGTGGCAATTGACAAACATCGAGAAAGCAATACATGCATATACTACTCATCGTGACTCCTTTGAGATTCGATTGGGAATTACAACATTATACATAGACCGTCATCCAACTGGATCCATGACTAATAATCCACCTTCAGGTTATCATCCAAACCCCCTCCAGTATTAAGTTGCAAGCAACGGATAATTGCATTATGCGTTGCGTGTAAAGTAAACAATACGATTGTTCTATGAACAAAGGATTGTTGTTTTCTCCCTAGTAGCAACAGCACATCTAGTACCTTAGAGATTTCTGTCACTTCCCCAGATTACTAGAGCCATGAACCCACTATCGAGCATAAATACTAACTCTTGGAGTTGCTAGCATCTACTTGGCGAAGATAGCTACTAACAATGGAAAGCATGCAAGATCACAAATAACAAAGACATGATAGAATCAATAATCAATTTGAAATAGCATCTCAATATCCATTGGATCCCTGCAAACACGACATGCAGGAATTACAAATAGATGATCTTGATCATGAACGGAGCTCACAAGATCTAAACATGATAGAACAAAGGAGAAGAACCAACCATCTAGCTACTACATGGACCCGTAGTCCAAGGATGAACTACTCACGCATCACACCGGCGGCTTGCATGATGATGAAGAAGGCCTCCAGGGTGAATTCCCCTCTCCGGCAGGGTGTCGGGAAGAGCTTCAGATCCCTCCCGATCTAGGGATGGAGATGACGGTGGCTACAGACTCTTTCGTGGAATTTTGATCGGGTACTTAGGGTTTCTATATCGGAGGCATCTTATAGGTGGAAGGAGAGGCTGAGGGGGTTCCTGGGGCGGCCAGACCACCCCCTGGCGCAGGCCAGGCCTGGCCGCGCGGCCAGGTGGTGTGGCCGGGCCCCAGCCCCTCTCCGTCTCGTATTCTAGCTCCTGGTGTCCCTCCTTGAAAAACTGACTTTGGCTTTTGTCCTGTCCAATTCCAAGAATATTCATTTTCTGACTTTCCTGGAAGCAAAAACAGCAGAAAACACGCAGCTGGCACTGTGGCTCTTGTTAATAGGTTAGTCCAAGAAATCATATGAAAAGCACTCCAAAGTGTGGACAAAACATAAGAAAGTAGATAAAACCAAGCATGGAACATCAAAAATTATGGATACGTTTGCAACGTATCAACATCCCCAAGCTTAACTCCTCCTCGTCCTCGAGTAGGTAAGTGATAAAAAGAAAGAATAATTTTTGAGGTGACATGAACCAGCATAAACTTGATCAAAGTATTTGTAAAACATTTATAGCTGGGATCATAGTACTTCAATCAAAACATGAAAGACAAAGTTCTAGCAATAAGACAAAGCAACTAAGTTGCAACATGAAAAGGCATAAACAAAGGATTCATGAATAACAATGCTTTGCAAAACATTTGTTTGTTTCACATAAAGAAAACATAGCATAGTGGCATTCAGCTTGTCCCTCATAGAGTAGCAAACATCAATACATAGGACACCTTCAAAGTTCATAAGAGTGACTAGATACAAATAGTTTAAAACAAGCAATATCAAAGCTATGCATCAATAAACAAGTCTTGGGACAATGCACATACAACTAAGAATGGCCACTATGCTCTCAAAGTAGGTGCATAAAGATAGAAGGTGGAGACTCAACATAAAAGTAAAAGAAAGGCCTTCATAGAAGGAAGTAGGGATTCAAGTTTCATAAAGTGCTTCCAAAAATTATGGTACTTATTAGCTTTCAGCTCTCATTGCCCCTATCATAAGCATCTTGAAGTGATTAAGGTTAAAGTGAACAAACTATGGAGTATATGCTTGACGAAGTATAAGTTGGAAATATCATGTCCCTTGAATACGAGGGCCGCTCCTCATACTACTCAAGTTTAGTTACAGGTAAGTTCTTGTCATTTTAAGTACATGTGTATCATAGAGAACCACTAACAGGGTACCCCTTGCCCGATGATACGGAAGAATCCCCATATCAAAATGACAAGGCAAGCAGACAACGAGCATCTTAGCAATCTTCTTATTTACCATGGGAATATGGTGCCTTTTTCTCTCTTTCCTCTTTTCATAATATCTCTTTTTTTCTTTTATTTTCTCTTTTTCTCAATATCTGACTCTTTTTTATAAGAAGAATGCTTCATAGACAGCTCATTATGGTTACGATGTAGGTTTCCACCATGACAGCATGGATTAGACCAGCGGCCAGGAGTTTCTCTAACACACATACATAACTCCATGGACTTACAAGCTCCCCTTTCATTTCACACTGACGACATCCATAGACAAAAGAGCATGATATCAACTACGTAGAAAGTACAAGTGCAATGTTAAAAGCGTTCCTCATAACAGCATGGTTCTGCTAATCCCCAACAAATAAGTGCAAGCATATACAACTTAGACGACACAATGGTTCAAGTTTATTAAGGGCAAGAAAAGTAAAGTGTGCCATCAAGTTCGTGAGAGCTTTAATCACTAGTTTTCTCATAACAAGTTTAATTGGGAAGGTAGATAAAAACATGAATATACCTGGAATAGCATAAGCTAGTAGGTAGGTATGGTGGACTCTTTGGAATAACTTGGTTTTAGGAGTTGGATGCATGTGTGGAACTCATACTTGGTTATGGAGGCTAGCAAAAGGCTGGGAGCGACCAACTAAGAGAGCAATAATAGCCATAATCATGCAGGGCAACAAAACATCATTAATCAAATCATAAAGTGATACTACAAGTTGAAAACTAAAGGATCATAAAGGCTATGGTGACTTGGGATAGTCATAACATGGTGTAAGCATGTGCCAAGTCAACCCAAATAAAACATCAAAGGAGAATACCATAATACTATGCTTTAATATGCTAAAACAACGCATGATTCTTCAAAGGCACATTAAGCAATCTCAATTTTTTATAACATGTCATGCTAGAGAAAAGAATACTAAGCCTAAGCCAAAACAATATCAAGCATGGCATGAACAAGCATAGGCCACAGTCAAAAACAAATTCCCTTTACCACTTAAGACCACTTAAGCATGAACTTTCCTACTCTTTTCCAATCCAAACCAAACTATTTGAAAACCAATGTCTAAAAGAGGGGGTCCAACCAATTTATTCAGCAAATGAAAAACCAAAACAAAAACGAAAAAGAAGACGCTCCAAGAACAACACAATTGTGCATGAAACAATAAAAATGAAGCGCTTGGAAGAAACCTGGGATTTTTATTGATGAAGAAGGGGATGCCTTGGGCATCCCCAAGCTTTGACGCTTGTACTTCTTGGACATTTCTTGGGGTGACACGCGTGGCATCCCCAAACTTGAGCTTTAGTCCATCCTTCATCTCATTACTCATTCCTTCCATACACCTAGAATTTTTCCTTCATACAAAACTTCAAACAATCTTTATTAGCAACATTAGTGCACTCAAGATAATAGGTCTTTAGGTTCAGTTCCAACACCAATAAAACTTACATTAAAACACAGGCTACTGTAGCACTTCCCTCAAAAAGCTCAATTCCCCAAAAGAACTAAAAAAGGAACCAACAAGAAGCAAATGCAAATAATGGCAGAAATCTGTCAAAATAGACCAGCAGGTAAAGACGAATTTTTTCGAAGACCTTCTCTTGCTCAAATCAAAAAGTGTTGAACTAACAAAAGTTAGATAACAACCTGGGGCAGAAGCAAAAAAATTCACGCCTAAAAAGGACGTACATAGATTTTACACGAATGTTTACGGTGAAGCACAGAAATCTGTTTTGGGACAGCAACTTTCCCAATCATTACTTCGCTCTCATTTGAGGTTACTCTTAGCACAAAAAGCAAATAAAAAGGATAAGGAGCGTTTATTACTGAAGTAATAACTTCAAAGAATCATCTAAAACTTTTGGGTTATTTCCCAATAAGTACTTTTCTTTAACGCCTTTAAGTTAGGCATAAGAAGCAAGAAAAAGAATCAAGTGTTCTCAAATGAAGAAGCATTTAGAGAAAATGTTGTTTTCATAGAAGAGGCAAAAGAAATCTTCTCTCTCTTCTTAGGGAAGTGTTTTATACCTTTCTTGAGTGGGAGTTGATATTTAATGGTGCCTTCTTTCATATCAATAATGGCACCAACAGTTCTAAGAAAAGGTCTTCCCAAAGTAATAGGACAAGAAGCATTGCATTCAACATCCAAAACATAGAAATCTACATAGGCATTGTTAACCATAATAAGAACATCATGAATACTCCCCATGAGTTTCTTTTTAGCATTATCATCAAGTGGTACATTAAAATAACAATCTTCCAATGGTGGCAAATCAAGCATATCATAGATTCTTCTAGGAAGAATAGAAACACTACTATCAAGATCACATAAAGCTTTGAAATCAAAATCATTCACTTTCATATTAATGATGGGTTCCCAACCATCTTCTTGTTTTACAGGAATAGAGGCCTTATGTTTCATCTTTTCTTCTTTAATTTTTATGAGAGCATCGGTAAACTGTTTTGTAAAGGCCATATTCATAGCACTAGCATTAGGACTTTTAGCAAGCTTTTGTAGGAACTTAGTAGCTTCAGAGATGTTGCAACCATCAAGATCAAAATCATAATTATCATCTAAAGTAGTAGAGCTATTACTAGCATAAACACTAGTGGTAGTGATAGTAGAAACACTAATGTTTCTAGCAATTTCATCTTCTCTTTCCCACACCATGCAATTCAGCTAATAGTCTAACATTTTCATCAATTCTAACTTGTATGGCATTAGTAGCAGCAAAGGGATTATCAATAGTTTCAGGTTTAGCAGCCATTTTATTAATCAAAGAGGATTGTGCTTCAGACAAAGATGATATATTTCTTTCAGCATTAGAAAGTTTCAATTGCAAACTAGGAATTTCCCTACTTAAACTCTCAAGTTGATGACTAATATTCTTCAAAATGGTAGATTGTTCCTCCATAGTTTTAGTAAATAATTTATTTTGTTCATATTGCATTTGCATGAAGTTTTTAGTGGATCGTTCAACTTCTAAAATTCTTCCTTCACTAGGTATTCCAGGTTTGCCATTATAACCATAAGTATTATTAGGAGGATAAGGCCTATAATTGTTATTACCATAAGAATTGTTGCCAAAATTACTATTTCTTATAAAGTTCACATCAACCAAAGAGGCTAAGGGAACATGATTTGGATCAATATGAGCTTTCCCATTAACAAGCATAGACATAATAACATCAATTTTATCACTCAAGGAAGAGGTTTCTTCAACAGAATTTACCTTCTTACCTTGTGGAGCTCTCTCAGTGTGCCATTCAGTATAGTTAACCATCATAATATCCAGAAGCTTTGTTGCAGCACCCAAAGTAATGGTCATAAAGGTACCTCCAGCAGCAGAATCCAATATATTTCTTGAAGAATAGTTCAATCCTGCATAAAAGGTTTGGATAATCATCCAAGCAGTCAGTCCATGAGTGGGACAATTCTTTACCAAAGATTTCATTCTCTCCCAAGCTTGAGCAACATGTTCATTATCAGATTGTTTAAACTTTGTTATTTCACTTCTCATAGATATAATCTTAGCAGGAGGATACTATTTTGCAATGAAAGAAGGAGGATACTATTTTCACTTCTCATAGATATAATCTTAGCAGGAGGATACTGTTCTCTCATAACAAGATTGAGTAGAGCAGGTTTTATTTCAAAGAAAGTAGCTTCAAGAATAGTTGGAGCAATAGGTGTGCTCATGAAATCATTGTTGTTGGTGCAAGTGAAGTCACACAACTTAGTATTTTCAAGAGTAGTCATTTTTTTGTGTTTCTAATAAAGAAAGCAAACTAGTAAAACTAATTTTTTGTGTTTTTGATAAATAAACAAGCAAAAAAAGAAAACTAAGCAAAACAAAAATAACAACGTAAAGAGATTGGTTATGAGGGACTCCTCTTGTGAAGATGTCCTTGACTCCCTGGCAATGGCGCCAGAAAAAGAGCTTGATGGCCCAAAATATATCTAGCTCGTTGGGGGACCCCAAGAGGAAGGTATGATGAGCACAGCAGCAAGTTTTCCCTCAGTTATGAAACCAAGGTTATCAATCCAGTAGGAGCAAGGAAACACCCCAAAGGTGTTGCTAGCTGAACTTTGGCAGAGCACACTACCGGTGCCAGCAGCAACGTGGAGACCTGCACAACACAACCACAGAACTCTGCCCCCAACTTGCAATGAGGTTTTCAATCTCACCGGTTTTGCTGAAAACAAAGGATTAAACGTATCGAGTGGAAGAAAGTAATAGTTTGCAGAAAGTAAACACAAAGCAGTAAACAGTTGATTGTAGATTGATGGTAAAAGAAAGGACCGGGGTCCATAGTTCACTAGTGGTGGCTCTCCTTAAGATAGATGACATGTTGGGTGATCAAATTAAAGCGGGGCAATTGATAAACACTGAGAAAGCAATACATGCATATACTACTCATATCTTGACTCCTTTGAGATTCGATTGGGCATTACAACATTATACATAGACCACCATCCAACTATATCTATGACTAATAATCCACCTTCAGGTTATCATCCGAACCCCCTCTAGTATTAAGTTGCAAGCAATGGACAATTGCATTACGCATTACGTGTAACGTAAACAATACGATTGTTCACTAGAGGCATGAACCCACTATCGAGCATAAATACTAACTCTTGGAGTTGCTAGCATCTACTTGGCCAAGATAGGTACTAACAACAGAAAGCATGCAAGATCACAAATAACAAAGACATGATAGAATCAATAATCAATCTGAAATAGCATCTCAATATCCATCGGATCCCCGCAAACACGACATGTAGGAATTACAAATAGATGATCTTGATCATGAACGGAGCTCACAAGATCTAA
The DNA here is from genome assembly GCA_023614405.1 of Avena insularis. Taxonomy (NCBI): domain Eukaryota; kingdom Viridiplantae; phylum Streptophyta; class Magnoliopsida; order Poales; family Poaceae; genus Avena; species Avena insularis. Next base: position 110,136,186 of record CM042692.1, read on the forward strand.
ACATGATAGCACACGGTGCTGGTGTCGACCAGACCACCCCCTAGCGTGGGTCAGGCATGGCCGCGCCGCCAGGTGGTGTGGCCGGGCCCCAGCCCCTCTCCGTCTCGTATTCTGGCTCCTGGTGTCCCTCAGTGAAAAATTGACTTTGGCTTTTGTCTTGTCCAATTCCGAGAATATTCATTTTCTGACTTTCCTGGAACCAAAAATAGCAGAAAACAGGCAGCTTTCACTGTGGCTCTTGTAAATAGGTTAGTCCAAGAAATCATCTGAAAAGTACTCCAAAGTGTGGACAAAACATAAGAAAGTAGATAAAACCAAGCATGGAACATCAAAAATTATGGATACGTTAGCAACGTATCAATTACTCATGCTTTTGATGAAATATCTCTCAAAACCCTACCACTAATGCCTAATATTCAGAGGGGTATGCAATCCTTTCGTTTATATTTTTCCTGCACAGATAATGTCATTTAAAGGAGGGAATCACTACATTAAAGTCAAAGATACGAGATTTCCAACAACCAGAAGAAACTAGGAGGCGTAAAGCGGAGGCAAACGCTTTAACGACCAACTATACGACCTGAGCAAAATTCTGGCCGTATAGCTCTGGTTGTATAGTTGGAGCCGCTACTGTTAGGTCAAACAAAACAACTTTCATGAAGGGAACCCTATATAAAAAAGCCTCGGGTAACGAGAAAAGAGCTCTCCGACCTCGCAAAAGTCCCTGGCACAGATCACCAGCCGCCTCCAGATCTCAAAACTCTTCTCCATCTCTATACCCATATTCCACCACTTGTAATAGTAGATCTCTTCTCTGATTGGCAACATTGTAAGACTATTGCTATCAATCTTATGATTTTCATTACAATGTTTATGATTGTTGATCTCATCTCTATGTGTGAGTAATTCTCCTTGGGCTAAGGGCTTCGGCCTAGCCATGTAGCGTTTGTGCATGTTATTTATCATATATGGGATCGTGTATTAGTTTGTATGACATGATGATTATTGTATCCTCTCTTGCCTCAATCCAAGGACTTGTCAGGTACCCAAGACCCCGAGGGTTGAGCAAGGTATAGGGAGTATGAGTAATGACTGATCTTCAGGTTGGGAAACCTAGTGACAGAAGGGGTAGTATGGCTGTATGTTAGGGATTTTTTTGGGATTAACGGTGACATAACTATGCATATCATTCGGTCTCTTTCTTCTATGGATGAGACAGTAGGTTATTGCTATAAGCGGTTGCGGAGGCAATAGCAATTATGGATGCACTGCCCACATATAATTTATCTTGCTCTAACAAGTACATGCATACTTTATTTCTATCTTTTATTCCCATCAGATGTTTTGCACAGCTATAGGTGAAACCGAATGCCCTAGGACTTCTCTCTCCATCATCGAGAACAACAAAAAACACGCAAGCTATTGGTCCGATAAAAACACAAAAGGAATTCTAAAATTCCCGAAGGTCCGTTAAAGTAACTTTACTGTGCATTCGCTTCACGAGGATTAGATAACCTAGGTCTACTAGTGAAAAAGAAGCTATACTATATCCGTAATCCAGATCGAAGGTATCAGCCTCCCAAATCATCATCAGTCGTGGATCGATCAATACAAAATTTGAAATTATTATTATAGTTCACTATAGATCTAGCCCTAGAGCTAGCTTTCATGTGTAAAACTGTAGTATACAAATGGGTTAAATGCACTAGATGAGAACTGCTCAACACCAACCCTATGTTAGCCAATTTCTAATAAAAGCTTGACCACATCTCACCATCAACATCAAGGGTTTCGAGGATTATGTACATACCGCACTACCAGCGTGATGTCCGAGGGATACGGCGGCTCTATAGATGAGTTTGCAGGACCCATCGCCCACAGCTGACCAGCCTAAGACGAGTAAGTTGTAGCGGTGGTGGTCCATCAATGGAGGAAAGCGCAATGGCGATAAATGAGTGTTGTGTGAGAGAGAGATGGGCTGGCGCTAGGGCTGGTGAGGAAATAAATGTGGCAAGGTCAGACTTATGTTGTGGATAAAGAAAACCTTGTCTTTCCCTGCAATATCCACCGTATATAAAATTCAACAGCCACAAATACAGTACTACCAATTGTCATGCCAAAATTAATAGCATAGAAAATTGGGCATGACAGCTTGAGTGCTTAAATAGGTAAATATCAAACACATAATATGAAAATATATTACGTACATGGTTCCGAATACAAGCAATAGTGGAAATGAAGTTCCAAGTGATGATACTACAATACAGTATGAAAGTACTATGTACGTAGTATTGTACATTACATGGTAACAACTACTAGCTATAGAAATGTTGTTGCGAGTGCTGATAATCAGCTTTTCTGCATTTTGGTCAAACTTCACATAGTTCTAATGAGGCAGGATTGGCATGAACCACATTAGTAGCTCGAACATTTACTCCCTATGTTCTGCTCCCATGTAGTTAACTGATAAACCTATGGTAGCCCCCCATTGGCGTGCATGCGGCTCCAATATGGAACTAGCCGTGGGCGATGTTGAGAGCGCACGTGTGTAGAAAACATACAATCTGTTTCTGAATGGGTGGTTGATTCCCATAAACACTTATCTCCCATAAACACTGATCTCCCTTCAAGATTGTTCCTTCTGATCCAGTCCGGTGCTACATGGTTATTTAGATGAAGGGCCCTCTAGAAAAACGTGGTTGCTAGTTCGTGCACCCCTGGTGTGAATACACAGGATATCACAGCCAATTTCACCAAGTACCATCTATGTAATGCGATATCTCCAGCGTCGACATCATCACCAGCTTGGACATTTGCTGGCTATTCAATTACTAGAGCCTGTATTACACGCGGACCTGCAAGTATATATGTGTGTGCATTTCAGTTAGCAAAAGTATCACGAACAATGAAGTTGTAACTAATTTATAAATTTTACTTTTAAATAATGGGACTCACTCCACTTGTTTGGTTCCCAGACCAGAACATCTCCTCATGGTTCTGTCACCGCATATATGTGATCAATAGAACCATAGATTAGACTCGTGGCAATGGCATCAGCATACATTGCTGGTGCAAGATAGTCGTTCTGAAGGATAATCTATGGTAGCAATGAATTTGTCAAACACCACCATCATGTTGTAGTGCCATTGGTTGTCAAAATTGTACGGTTCCTCTATTATTTGTATCTTCAGCACCTCGATACTCGTGTGCTTGTAGCTGTAAGTGAATGGGGGGCCGGGGAAACACTAGTTACCTGATGGATAAATATCATCATGCTACACACGTGGCAGCTCGATACGTGCCATACCATAGACGTTTTGGAGGTACCAGCGCCCCAGGTGCTTTGAATTCACAATCCATTCTCTGTTGGCACTAACCCAGCGACCCTTGTTTTTACTCTTGTTTTCAAATCCTTCATCATACCAAGTTCCGGGTATGTCATGATCAACTAGTACAAATGCTTCTACTATTTGATTGTCTAGTCTCATTAGCAATGCGTCAATTCCTTGCAATAGATTTTCTTCATATCTATGGGGCATCCAAGGTGTTCGACAAAGGGGGAGTGCTAGATAGTTTTGCAGAAAAACTACTATCTGAAAGATCTAGAAACTTGATGAATAAATTATGCATGCAAACAAACACACCAAGGAATAAGGTCTTGTTTGCATTAACGAATAAGTGTAGGAATAGGAAAGTTTCCTATGATAGCACTCTTCAGCCGTTTGGTTTAGAGGAATGGACCAGAGGAAAAAACACAAGAAATTTTCCTAAGATTTATTAACAAGATTAGGTGCCTATTTCGATCAATCGTTTTTAAAAAACATAGAAATAGGAAAAACACATGATTGACATGGCATGTATAGTAAATTCATATTAGGAATTAAAAACGCATGAATTTTGTAACAAGTGTCTTTGGATGGTGCATAGGAAATAAACACATGAATTTTGCAGGAATATAGTGTGAGCGCATTGGACTTCTCAAAGGAGAAATAAAATGAGGCTGGAGCTCATGTTTAGATTCTTATGGAATGGAGGGCATAGGAAATAAGAAGGGCATAGGAATTTGATACCTTCCAAAATTCCTATCGGTTAGAATCCTCCAAAATTCATATGCAATTCTTAATATCTAACTTGGACCTCATTTTCAAATTCCTCCGCATGTAAAGAACAAGAATGAGGTCCCAAGAGGCACGATAACATTGTAAATATACTCTCCCATGAGGTTTGACTTTGATTTTACCATGTTTTAAAGGAATCCTGTTTTTTTGTATTCATGAAACCAAACGACTAATTTTTTACAAAAATCTTGTGTTTGTCAAACACATGAAACTTAAAATATAAGGATAGCCTTGATTGGCCAATACACCTTCTGTTACGATTATCAACAATTCTGGTTGTTCTTGTGTTTTCAGTTTAGTATGTTTGGAGGAGAGAGGGGGAGACTGAAGCAAAAGTCTTGGGCTTCTTTGGATCGCAGGATTGAGAACACAAGAATTTCACAGGTTTGCTCGTGAAAAACAGGCAATTGTAAAACGTAGGAAAACTACCTATATGAATGGCATGATTCGATCCTACGCACATGATGAGAGTTGAGGATCAAGTAGATTTTATGATTCCTATAGGATTTAAGCATGAGGGCTGTAGTTTAGAAGAATTTGGGTACCACCATTCCTTTGATCCAAATGCAATCCATAGGAAAAATCTAAGGATTCGAATCCTAAAAAAATGATCCAAAACTGCTTTTGACCTGCTCTCCACGGTCTAGTGGCCATGTATGTGGGTCAGAGTGAAGTAACGGGAGACCAGGATCTTCCGCAATCCATCGATGCATGCAAACCATGCCACGAGCCAGGCGAGCGGTGCTCATAAGATCAGTATGACTGGTGATGTTGCTCAACGTTCTGTAGTGGAGGCTGCCCAATCCGATTTCCTGGCTGTAGCGCTCAGATATCTTACGCTTCATCGCTCCAGATGGACGAACTGTCGGATGTTGTTCTGAGGAAGAGTACTGCAGAAGATTAGTGGGGATGGGTTGGCGGTTTCTACCTTTCTACAAGGGTGTAGAGGGGCTACAATGCTACACAAGCAGCCAGAGCGGCAGAGGAAGACGATGAGGGGCGTGCGGTTAATCAGCAAAAAAATATGGGGGGTGGAAGGTTCTCCTGCGGTTGTCAGATCGACTCCTCCATCACGGCATATTAGGGCAAAACTAACACGGGACGTTAACATAGTCACTGTGAGTCCAACTCACTGACTCAGTCCGTGTCTGATTCGGGTCCAACCCAAATAGATTTCATATTCAGGTCTAACCCAAACTTGCTCCCTCTCTTAAGTGTGTGATCCTACAGACTCATGGTTACTTAGACACAATTCGAGTCTCACTCGTAATCGATTGTCGGTAGTGGCTCCTAGTAGAATATGCCGACTCCCAAGTACCAACGAGTCATGATGACATACTTTCCAATGTGACTTGCGTCTGAGTCCCATTTGCCTCACGATATACCTTGTCAAACCATAGGCGAATAATCGTCATCCTTCAAATAGCTCAACTCTCTTCTCGATCCGAGATAAGTGATTCATCCGACTAACTCTTAGTTGACCACCTCAGTTAACAGTTAACCAAGTCGTGCATGGCCATGCTTTCCGAATCATATCTTCTGAGAGGTCCCAAAGAATATATCTCCAGTTGGAGGGGCAAAATCCCATCTTGGTCATTCACATCACGCATCTGGATCCTCAGTCGATCCGAGCTCTGCCTTTATAACTGCCCTTTCACGGAATAGTGTTTGACAGAACCTAAGTCTATGATCCACAACTCGGATTGTACAACAACCTCAGGTCTAAGGATTACATTGATTGAGACATATAAATGACGACTTGTTCATTGTATCTCAATAAGGGTTAGTTCGACTCACTAAACTCTTTAGCCGAATTCGTGTAGCTTACTCAGTTATTTTAGCCTAAAAAGAATGAACACATGTTAGCTTACTCAGTTATTCATTGTATCTCAATAAGGGTTAGTTCGACTCGCTAAACTCTTTAACCGAATTTTATAATGAACATATGTTAGCTTACTCATTTATTTTAGTGCAGTCACTTGTAATATGGGATCTAGCTTGGTTGCATATCTTGTGGACACCTACTTAAGGACCACCATCTTTACGAGACTGTCGATTTGGAAGGGGATCGCGCCTGTAAATAATTAGTTAGCCATTTGAGAAAGACCTCGCTACGACTATTGAGTTGTACCATGTGGGTAAAGTGTACACCCTCTACATAGTGGAAAAACTAATCGATAAGCCGTGACCGCGTAATTGAGTAAACTTAACTTGAATATGTTTCTTCTCAACTTTGTTTTCAAACTAAAAGTGTTTTGACAATACCTACGTCTCTGTGTGATTCGTAGGAGCCTTGTGTATATATGCGATTCGTAGGGTGGTTTTGGGGGGAGGGGCTCTATGTTCCTGTGTCATTCATAGTTTTCTTAAGTTAGGCTAGTCTAGATTGCTTGACGTGTTAGCCCTATATTGTTCATAATTTTTTTATGAAATATAGGATGCGTTAGAGTTTTAGAAAGCTCAAATCCGATTTAAAACTACTAAACATTGCTTTGTGGAAAATGTAAAACCATAACCCTCTAGCATGTACTGGTAGAATTACTATTGCACTCATGGTGTAACTTATCAATACATTCAATATACTGACGATTCGTGACTACAACCTATCGTGTTGCAAGTTTTTCTTGTCATCTACAACGGATAATTGTGAAGGAGATTGATACCTAGGACATGATTCTCCAGTCGATTGCATGTGGCATATTTACTAGACCTACCACTTTGATTTATTTGTTCTTCCGTTGTTCACTTTGTCCTATGGGTATTTACGTAATAAATGACTATGCATTCAGATTTTTTTTTTGAGATCTACTATGTATTCAAATTTGATATGATGTAATAATGATACCACTGTAGTATTCATCTTGTGGCTGTGCGTACTAGCAATCCTTGGAACTGGTATAGTAGTTGCGCATAGTCTGTGGCGCCCCGCTAAAATCACTACTAGAAAATCGCAGTGTTTTTGTGCATTGCATCATCATGACCACATGCTCATGTCATCATGCCACATTGCATTTGAGCATCGTCATGTCATCATGCATTTGTTTGTCTAAAACTATTTTCTAAAAGCCTAGTTTTGTTTTCTAAATATTTCCCGTCTTAATTTCAAATTAAACTCGGTCTTATCCGGATCTTTTATTTGCCTAAAAACTTTTACAAAATCTTTTAAAAATAAAAATATTTTAAATAAAAAAATTTACCGGAGGACGCCGCCAGCCTGCCAGGCCAAAAGCCCGGCAAGCCAACAGCCTACTACCCCGGCCCAGTTAAAACCAGACCAAAACCCTAATCCACCTACCCCCTTCCCTCCCTAACCCTACCCTAATCCCTAGCCCTTCCCCGCCATCCACAGCCGCCGGCCTCACCCCACCCATGCCCGCAGCGCACTTAGACACGCAGCAGCGTTGCTGCCCACACAACTACACGTTAGCGTGTACACACCCAACCACGCGCCCTGCCGCACGCTTTTTCCCCTCACGTGATGCTCCTCTCCCCTAGCCCCACCAACCCGGCCCCACCCAGGAATCTCTCCCTCCCGCAAATCGTGCCTCGTCTCCTCCCTATCGTGCGCAGCGAGCGCCGCCGCCACCTGCGCCCTTCCCCGATCTCCATCGTCGTCCTCTGCACCAATCTCGCACCGACTTTCTTCTACATCGGCGCCGCCACTCCTCCTCCGGCCAGGCTCCTCCACCGGCTCCCCTCGCGCCGCTCATCGCTGCAGATCCTCTGTCTACGCGTCCTCGGCCTAGAGCCCATTCCCGTGACGTTGACCTCCGGCTCAGCCGCTCATCCAAGCATGACCTGGCCCCGCGGAGCTTCCCCGGCCGCCCTGCCTCGAACTCCACCGTCGTCCTCGCCTGCTCCGGCCGCATCCCTAGTAGTCACCTCCTCCACACGACGCCGACCGCCTGCTCCTCGTGGCCTCCGTCGCCGGAGCCCGGCCCCACGCCTCGCCCTCGCCTCTTCCGTGTCCCCGGCCCCGAGCTCGACCACGCGCCGTCGCGACCTCCCTAGGTCCGCCACCCCGCGACCGCCGCCACGGAGGCTCGGCCCTATCTCGCCCCGGCCACCCCTGCCTTGCAGCGCCGCCTCTGCTCGCCTCATCCCCGTCGTCGATCACCCGAGCATGCCGGCGTCATGACCTTCTCGAATCCGTGGCGCCTGCAGCGCGTCGCACCCGTGCTGCCCCTCCTCGAAAGCCCTTGCTGCCACGCGCCGCTCCGGCCGGTGTCATCCCCTCCACCTGTGGCCATGGCTGTCCCTTGGCCTACTCGCTGTCGCCATGCTCGTCGAAGGGCCCCTTCTACCTCTGTTTCCTGGCCGTGTGCATGGACGGCTACCAGATGCGTTAAGGCCACACAATTGTCTCCTGGCTTCCTGCTGTGTTCGTGATGATGTTGTAGTTTCCACATAAGTGACTCCTTCTTCTGGTACAATTTGATGCACTGATCTGTTGGTGAGGTGAAGTGAAGTGATGCTTCAGTGGCGTATCGGAAGATGATGCATAGACGCGGTCATACGGATGAGGTGATGTTCGTGAGAAGATTGTGTCACTCCACTCGAAGATCCCGACACCCGAACCCAAGTTCGCCGTCGATACCAAAGCTGCAATCTCGAGGACATTCGACATGGCCAAGGTCTACCGATGACCCGAACCCCGCAACCCAAGTCTGGCACCGACAAATGAAGTCGGAACCACCAATATCATCGTCATCGGAACGCCAAGTTCTTCTACTCGGATTCGAAGACCGAACCCTAGCGCGCCAAGTTCTTCGACCCCAAAGACCGATCCATCGGAACGCCAAGACCTCCGTCCGAACCTGAGTTCTTCGTCCCAGGCGTCAAGATCTCCTACACGGACCCCGAAGACCCCGGTACCCGATCCACTCTAGTTCGCCATCGCCGACAAGATCGACCGCTTGGCACCCAAGTTCTCCATCTTGTATCCGAACCTCGCTGTCCCCGTCAAGCCATGAGACCGAACCCCCTGAACCCCCGGAATCAAGATCTTCCGAACCTACATGTGTGAACCCTTTTCCCGAGCCCCTATTTTATAAATGCTATACATAAAATTTGTTGCATATTAATTGTTCATCTCGCATGCATATCATGTGGGTTGGGGGCATTATGTCGATTCACCTCTTAATTAAATATGGAGTCTATATGCGGGATATCTTTGTCTTATTTCGGACTCCATTTAAATTGGTGTAGCGAACCGATGCCCTGCTTCACCTTGTTAATCCAACATTTAATTTGCGGGGTAGATAAATAACTTGAACCGTGTAATTAATTGTCGGGACCCCGGTTCTGCTTAATATCGCCTAATTGCACCGCATCTGCATCATATCATAATCATGCCGGATCTTCTGCCATAGTATTAAATATTGTATCCGGTGTTTCTTCTAGTGTTTGCTTCTTCGCGGATTAGGCCGATGAGTTGATGCGAGTATCGACAAGTTCTCCGGATATGATACTTCGGTAGTGTTTCCCAGGCGAGCATCTCTCCCCTTCTACCTATTTTGCATTTATAGTCTTTATTTCCTCCTGTTAATCTATTGCTATCCATGTCGTGATGCTTTGGTTTCTGTGCACCAGTTATATCCCGTGCAACCTCTATATTGCCGTGGACACCTCCTATTACCTGTGCTTGGTAGATAGCTGGCCTTGCGAGTCGTAGTTGCTTGCTCAGGTGCGATCTCGTGTTGTCAAGTACCACAGTGGATGGAATGCTGGCAGATGTTTATGGTGGAGATGCTTTATGGTGGAGATGATCATGACTTTAAATACAACTATTAAAATGCTAGATATAACTAATGCAGAGGCATCGGTGGGCAATAGATGTTATTTGGTTCTTCCACGCTCACTTGTGTCCCGTAGGACCCCGAGTACTTGATACATGTTCCTTGATTTTTCGCACTATCCACATCCGGGAGGCCTTATGGACCCCCCTGAGCTAGAGCTTAATTCATTTCTATTTCTTGGGGCCACAAAGTAGTTTGGGGCTTTATTACTATCCTGTACATATGCCATGCTTTACTGCTTTATTTAAGATTGTGCATGGAGCACCTGTACTGTTTAGGATTGCGGAGTGTTTTCGCGGTATCGACAAGCCCAGTCACGCTTTCGGGTTCCCAGTCGTTTACAGCCATTGGCACAAACCTTGGGTCCGTCTCGGAGCCGGCCAACTTCGTTGCAGGTAGCTTAATGGGGTGGCACCCTGAAATATTTATGAATCCTGTGATTGCTTTGTCATGAATGGCTCGTTGGGTTTTGAGTTGGTTTTTCCGAGGTTGATCGAGTGTCTGTTGCTATTTGTGCACCCCTACAGGGTAAAACTTTCTGAAAGCCGTGTCCGCGGTTATGGATGACTTGGAGGACAGTATCTCGATCATAGACAAGCATAACTAAAGTAGTACTATAAATTTGACTTAATATGTGAATAGTAATTATATTCAACTATAAGAGAATGGATATTAAAAATGCCAACAACTGGTGGATCTGGGTTGTTTTGTGACATGCTATACCTGCCTAGTAAGTATTGCAACTCCAATGGAATGTGATAAAAGTGCCAACAACTGCTAGGTTTTGGGATTCCTCAGGACAATTATTTCTGACTAGTAAATGTTCCCACTACAACGGAATGATTAATTGAAACTTCTCACTACTTATGCTTCAGGATGACTCGTGCTATCTATATCTAATTAGTAATTGCTGCAACTATAACGGAATGAGTAAAATTGCCAACTGTGTGAGTTCCTTGGTCCGACTTCCTCGTTTGGTCTCGAGGGGGAAATACCAGGATGGGTTTGTTTGGTGTTAGCTTCAGGTAGGATCCGAATAGGTCTTTCATACCCCTCTCTAATAGCCGCCAGTGATACCGAGTCTCTATAGGTTGTTTAGTGCCGTTGCGCTGCCGCTTCAGCCCACCATACCTATGTAGGCGAGAGCCGCCGAATTCTAGCCTCACCGTGTAATGGCCTCAGTACTGACGCTCCTCTTTTTTCCTTTGCCCTTTGTCAGCACCCCTTTTTGTTTTAGCATATATGAGATCGACGTCGTTAGCAGGGTTACCCTTCCGGCTTGGCCTGGGCAGGGTTATGGACGCCATTGGTTATTCTTCAGGGCTCTTAGCCCCATTTGCATCTTGTCCGTACTCAGACGCTGTAACGTTTTCAAGGTGATTTGGATCTTTGTATTGTATATCTGTATTCTTGACTCGTTGAGTCGCTGTTGTATATATATATCTATTCTGTGGGTCCCATCGAGGACTGTTGTGTAATGGTATTACTTCGTTTTCCACCCGCATGAAAGTGCCTGGTGGGCGTCCTTGAATCGTTTCTATGCGGGTTTGGCGGAAAGGGGTAAAATTTGCATAGGGCCGATTCGAGGGTGTTACATAGTCTCCGGTTCCTACTAGGTCCGGGTCATCACGTAGGGTTTGCAACTAGAGAGAATCGCAAAATCAGAAAGCGGCCGTACACTTTGAAACACAAAATGCACTTTTCTCATTTTATATATATTCACACAAGTTGTTTTATGAAATTTTGTATGGGTAAGTTTTAACTCATTTCCTTCATGTGTGATATTTTCCTTACTTTTCATACTCTAAAATATTTTTTCTCTAATTAAGGTATAAGAGCATCTTCACTCAGGGTCCCTAAAGGCCCCCCAAAGGCCTTTGGGGTGTGCCGACACCCAAATTGATGTCCAGTCGCGCTCCCCAAATGTTTTTTTGTGCCGGCGCGGCCCATTTAGTTATCCGGTGCCCCTAGGCCGAACCCAGTCCACGGGGGGCAAGCGGGGGCGCCGGATGGAGCTTAGAGTAACACGGGCCAGCCCTGTCAGTAGCACACACCTGTGAAAGCCTCCCACATGTCGCGTCTTCACCCACCCACCCACCCTTCCCCGCTGTCACCACTCGACGCCGCTACCACCCCTCGCCGATGTCCGCCGTTCAGCCCGCTTGAGCCGATGCCCCAACCACCGAGAATAATCCCCCAAACCTCCCGAGCCCCAACACTCACTCCCTGCCCGGCCCCATGCCCACCGGTAGCCCCAACCGTGCCGCACAACCGCCTTGCCCGCGAGGTGTTCGGCGGTTTGATGAAGGCATGGATTCGGAAGAGGAAGAGATGTTGTCCACTCTGATGGACGATTAAGTCGTCGTTGATGATTGCATCTGAGACAGCATCGATGATCATCTCCTGATCGTCACGTCCCTCCTTGGCATGATCGCCGACGCCGATGAGATCAGATGTGGGAGGTCATGATTGCCTGTGTGATCTTGCACAACATGATCATTTAGAGTGTCAACACCCGAATTTTTAAGTCCAGATGCATTTTATGCCATACCTCGCAATCCCAGGATTACCATTTTTGCGAGACATAACAGAATTGGTACCACAGTACATCATCCATTACAAACCATAATAGTCTTACAAATAGAGGATCTCATGATCCAGTCTTAATACAATCAAAGCAACGGAAACTAAACGTAGTAGGGCTCCATCTTCATGGTCACAGGCAATGTTGACGATGGGAGATGATCCTAGTTATCATAGACCTCCCATTGTCCATCTTCCGGGTAGTCTTCCTCGTAGTGTGGCCATGGGAATAGCCAAGGACAAAGCCATGAGTACTCTTTAAGTACTCGCAAACTATCACTAACATAAGTAAGGTAAAACTAGTAGGAATCTTAAGCTATAGGTTTGTTTGCAAAAAGCCAGGTTTATTACATAAGAACTTAAGAGTAAAAGACCTAACTTTAGTTCTCTATATTACTTAAGTGGGAACCTAGTTTTCATATCTACAACTCCGGTGTGGTCAAGTCAAAGTCATCTTTCAAGTAACAAGTCATTTTGAAAACATCTAACAACAGAATAGTGTGGCCACTCCAACTGTCCATAACCGCGGATACGGCTATTCGAATAGTTTGACACTCTATAGAGGTGGTACACTTTCACCACAAAATTCGATACATCTGTCAGGGATAACCCTGAATCATCATACTTGGTATGCGGATAATAAATCCTAACCTTTCAATTACACACCCTAGTATAGGCACCTCCCCTATGAGCTTGGCCTCCCAGCCATGGCCAACTGCCATCCCGGGAACTGCATAGGTGGACATTCATATTCACGAGGTATCCTCATATCAACCACTTCCACAAGGGAACCCATACTAATACATATAAACTTCCAGGTAAGCCCTACCCAACTCAGGTATTGTGGTTGTACGGTAAAATTGGAATGGTATCGCATCCGAACCCAACCATCAGTTTTTATCAAAGTCAAGGCTCATGCCTCATTTAGTTTCATCATCAACCCATTATGTTTCATAACACATGTTAAAACATTTCAATAGAATGAATCATCATTCCAAGGTTTTCATAATCATTTTCACCAAGTGTTCCCATCTAAAGTGATCAAGTTTTAATTTAGCACTAGCCACTAGTATGGAGTGTATCACTATTGAGGGGTGCTAATCAAGTATAAGTACCCAAGGCTAGTTTTATTATCTTGATGGTATCCATCCTATTTTCCACTAATCACAATTTAACTAAGTAAGAAACTTTAGTAAAAGGAAAAGTAAAGCTTGCGTATAAAACTGGGGATTAGTATAGTCAAAGTTGCATAACCAAGCATGCATGGTGCATCTTGCATAGGTTATCTAGCATAGTAGGCTCGCATAGGTAGCTTGCCTTGAGCAGTATAGTTGTTGAAGTTCTCTTCCTCTTCTTTGAAGTACTCCTCCTCGTCGTATCCCAGGTCGATACTAGCGTCTATAAATACATTCAATGTATACAATCACTAAACAATACTTGACTACTTCTATTTAGCACACATGGCTCACACTAGATGATCTAGCATCATCTCTATCATCACATGCATTATTTACACCTTATTATTTATCTTATTTTGGAAAAGTAATTTCTACTCATTGAAAATACCTAAGGTTTAATATTCTCCAATTAAAATATGGGATCATGTTTACACATGTCATCACCACATATTTCAATACTTGGGAATGTGCTTTAAAGTGGTGGTCATATATTACAAGATTTAATATTACTATTTAATTGTATTAAAATGACTAGAAATGCCTATATACCATTCTTTTAATACTAGTCCATGTTTAATATCTGTAAAACCAAATATTTTTACATATTCATGTAGAGCATGGCAAATGTGATTTTTGAGAGTTGGAATCAACTCAAAAGCATTTATGGTTGAAAATGTATGATGTGGTAAAAGTCTCTGTCTTGCTATTTTTAGTATAGGTGATGTATAATTTCAAATGGTTTGAATCCAAATGGAGTGTGTAGATATTTTCAGTACCTTTCTAACAAAATTGGAATCATGCAATTTGGTTTAGTACATCTCTTTGAATTGAATTTTGAATATAGCTACAGAATAGGGTTTCAAACTAAATAAACAAATTTTATTTGAATCACCGGGCTCTGCGCGGGAAAGAACTTGGGCCGGCCCAACTGCACACCGCGAGCGCAGCAGGCTGCTGACAAGCTGGTCCCACGCATCAGCGGCTCTATCTAACCGGAGCGATATTAGCAATTGTCAGCGCTACGATTAGAACAAGATCTACAACTGAGGTTCATCGTCTACATCGCAGTGTTCTAGCGAGATTCCAAACCTAGCTCCACGGCGACGGTTGTTGGGGGCTTACTAGGGCTCCAGCTAGGCCTGGTGATGGGGGCGAATGGGCTGGTCGATGATAGTGAGTCGATTGGCGGTCATGGCGGCTCCTGGGGTGGCTCCAATTGACGACGCCCTTCCTTCACTACAGCGGTGGGCTCTGGCCAAATTCCGGCGGGGTGGTGCTCGCCTTGCTCTGGGGAAGGGTCTGGGGTGTTTTTGAGAGAGAGGGGAGTGAGATGGTGTGTCGTTTGAGGTCTGGGATGGCTCCTATTTATACACCGGCATTGGAGGCAGGGTGGCATGGCTCGGGCTCATTGGCGACGCTGCTACAGGTCGCGATAGGCATGGTGGATGGCATGGGTCGACGCGGTGGACTACGGCGATTGTAACATGTGTAGTGGCGCGGCAAGGGGCGGTCTTAATCGGTCGGGCGACGTCGGCCCTCTGTGCAGGTACTGAGGTGCTCGTCATCTCGTACGGTGGTCACGGGCGCGCGGCAGCGACTGATCATGTCTGGGAGGTTGCTAGTGACACGGCGAGTGCGGGTATGCGCGGAGAGGGCGAGGTGCGGCATGGCTGCGCGAGGCGGCTTCGGTGCTCTAGCGTGCTCTCGGCATGGCAGAAGATTAAATGGGTGCGACTGTTCTAGATTCTACACTTCTCACCGTTGGTCAAGGGGTAGACAGAGAGGGGCGGTGAGGTCACGGCTATCAGCTAGACATCGTGGGCGAGGCCGGCGCGGTCTATGGCATCGTGTCCGTGCTCGACCGGTACGGGACACTCAGGTACGGCATGGCATTGGTCATGGCGGCGAGTGAGGTTGCTCCGCTTCACGGCTTGTAGGGTTACGGGTAGGCTACACTAGCATAAAATCAAAATTTTCTACCGCATCAACCAGGAATACTATTGTCAAAGATCACGGAATTACCACTAGACGCGCAGTTGCGGAACTCGATGAAGTACGTCGCAGCAGTGTAGATGTTCTACGACTCATCCTTGTCCTCGTCCCACGAGCAGCTCCCCTTTCTGCGGCTCATCCAAGTGCCACAGCTGCAGCACCTCCGAGGTATCCGCATGTCCGGAGTGGGAGGTCACACGACAGACTGCTAGGTCCGCACGTGTAAGACAGGCGTAAGAGGAGTGGCATCTGGGTGGAATGCTCAACCCTATTCATCTAGCCTCACTCTCTCTTATATACGCATCCCTGGTGGGCTTCTACATTAGCAGCCCATTAGTAGCCTAAGCCTGGTCTAATTCGGATCCAATCCTCATTAGGCTTCCAGCCCCTAAAGTGTGTGACCCTATAGGTTCAGACACGTATAGACATGACACGAGTACACTTACTCCGTCAATAGTTGGTAGCGGCCTCTAGCAAGACGTGCCAACTCCTAAACGTATACAAATATCATTCAGACAAACCATCACAAGGTTGAGTACATGTCTTTCCCTTTGCCCTATGATATTTGGTCTAGCTCCAAGCTGACCTCTCTTTCTCGATACTATGATTCGGAATCCCTTTACTAGGTTAACTCTTAACCATATGTAGCACGACCATGGATTTTTGGATCCGAACACTCGAGGGGCCTAGAGATATCTCTCTCAAGTAGAGAGGGGTAAATCCCATCTTGATTGATCGATACCTTGCAGCATGTATTAGGACAAACCCGGAAACTACCTTTATAACTACCCAGTTACAGAGTAGTGTTTGATATCCCCAAAGTAGGTCGATCCACATCTCAAGTACATACGACAATCTCAGGTCTAAGGACAAAACATACAGGATGTGTAGAGAGAGTTGCAAGTATTATTGCCAGTCTCAAGTTGGATCAATCCAACCCCATGTTCATAACATGTGTCCATATCATTGGTTT
This sequence comes from Avena insularis, assembly GCA_023614405.1. Taxonomy (NCBI): domain Eukaryota; kingdom Viridiplantae; phylum Streptophyta; class Magnoliopsida; order Poales; family Poaceae; genus Avena; species Avena insularis. The sequence continues at coordinate 110,152,828 of CM042692.1, forward strand.
GACATCTCCATGTCTATGACTTGCGAAACATAGTCATCAACCAATCGATGTGCTAGTCTAATATTCATGTGTGTCCTCACATGAAATCTGACTAGGGACAAATATTAGATAACTGTCACATCCCAAAATTTTCCAAATTTTGAAATGTGAAAAAAATTAAAAACAAGATGAAGAAGTAAGTCTTGAAAAATTCAGAGGAAACAAAAACTTTGACTATTTAATATAACTCCTCTAAAACCTAAGTCAAATAGAATGAATTTTGTTTGTGAAGTGGTGTGCATGTTTTAAAATCCCAAATCATGAAGCATACATGAGCATATCGACTTGGTTGCATTTTAAAAACCTAAGAGAAGTGAAAATTATCTCAAACCCTAAAACTCTAATTATTTGTTAACACTCAAGAACAACACAATACTATGGATATATACCATATTTAAATTATACAAAAGAACTTCTATGTGAGCTAAAAAGATAAAGGACAAAATAATAAAACAATATAAATTGGTTTCATCCTATTTGGAGCCATGGATAAAAAGATATGAATTAATTGAGAATAGAATTAAGAAAATACAATATTAGCTATTAAAGCCAAAGTGACTAAATTTGATTAGTAAATTTGAGATGGAAAGTAAATGTGTTCTATAATGTCCTAAAAACATAATTTGGGTTTTACAAATTTTTATAAGTTTGTTTGATTCAAATTGGATCACTAAATCAAAAGTTTTTGAAGAAAACAGAAAAAGAAAAAGAAAAACTAAAATGAATAAGAAAAAGAGAAAAAAATCGCAGCAGCAGCATCTGGCCTGCTCGGCCCAACCCCAGCCCAACAGCAGCCCACCCGGCCACCCCTTTTCCCCTCTTTCTTTTCTCACCGACCCCTCTTCACTCCCTCTCACTGACGCCCTCGCCCACTTCCACGTCACCCTCCACCTCACCTTCTTCCACCGCGGGACGAACTGACTCTCCCCCTCCTCTGCCGTTTCTAATCCGATTGAATTTGAGCGTATGCGCGTTTAATTCTCCACTCTGACCACGGCCTCTTAATCCCCTCTCCCTCCTCTTCATTTTCCCCTCAGACACCACCCAGAGAGCCCCCAGGCTCTCCAATCGTGAGCTCGAACCGCCGCACACATACGGCACTCCGGCGACGATTCCGGTGAAGACCGACCTCCCATCGCCCTACCTTTTGTTCTATCCTCTTCGCCATGCTCTGCCGCACCTACTAACTCTGTCCACGCATTTTTATATGCCCTAGGTCGTCGCCAGGGTCACCACCAGCGTCTCCCGCAGCCGCCGCCGCCGTTCATCGATGATTCCGGTGAGACTCGGGTTCTCGCCGCCCTTTTTTGGCCACAGCCAGCTTGTACTAGACCAGGCGCACCTTACTAACCCCTGCCTTGTATGCTCGAGCCCCAGGACGACGCCACCATCTCGAGGCGCTAGCTCCGACTTCGGCGAGCACTCCGGCGAGAAATCCCCGACGAATCCGAGCGGCCCTTCCTCAATCTCGACCACCATCGAGACCACCGAGACTGCCACAACCCCCGGTAAGATCGCTGCTTCCCCTACCCCACTAGGATCACCGGAACGCCACCACCCGACATGCCGCCGTCGCCTGCAGTCATCAGTGCCGCTCGTTCGTGGCCAAGTGTTGAGCACCGTCCAATCTAGATCCTAAGGCTAGTATTAGACCACTTATCGAAGGGGTACCGATCGATCTGACCCGCTCATTATCACTTAAATCCAACGGCCCACAGTGATTGATCCGACCGAATCGGTACGGGCCAATAGAAACACGCCACGTCAGCCTTGGCGTCTGTTTAATTTAGAAAATAGATAGAATATATGTTTAACTTAGAAATTCAATAACTTTTCATCCACAAATTAGAAAAATACAAATTTGGTGTCCATGGATTCAGAAAAATGAGAGCTTCACTGTAGAGGCCTTATTGCACCCTTTAGCTTCTGGAAAATAGGAGTTTTAGGCAGAACCTTTTTAGGAGTATTTTACCTATAAAAATTATTTTTGAGTGAATCTTTTTGCTATGGATTGCAAATTGAACCCTCTATCCAGTAAGACCAAAATATAAATTTAGTTTACTATACATAATAACATGGAAATTATTTAGTGAGAATGGCATTTCTAAATGCTAGAAAATATTGCTAATTGTTACAATTGCACAAATGGTTGCATTTGTAATCTTGCAAATATAAAATGTTCAGAAAGCACTTAGTAATGTTCAAAATATTTGTTATAACAATTTGTACAATATAAATTTCCATCTTGCATGCTTGCACATTTTCCATGATTTGTGTATTGCCATTAGTGTTGATTTTGTGCATGCTTTGTCTTGGTTGTTTTGTTTGATAGATTATGTGGATTGTCAAGTGTGTTACTGCGAAGAGTGTACCAACACCACCAACTACTAAGGCAAGTGGCACTATCATCCATGTCCTACAATTTTTCTTACACTTAGTGGAATTTTGTAGTATGCATGGTAGGGCTACTATGTTACTATGATATGTTATGTCCTATTTAGGATATCCTTTATATCTTCCTTAGTGGAAACACCGTAGTTGTAGTATGCTTAGCCCTGCTATAGCTTCAGGGTGGATATCATGGTATGAATATATGAAGTGTTGGAAAATATATGTTTTATATAATAAAACAAGTACTCGATGAATCACCTGGGTGGAATGTGGATACTCTGTTGTGAATAAGGTGGCAACGAAGGAAAACATATCTATGGCTATCTCTTTCGTGTGTGCACTAGAAGAATACCACCCAGGGACTTAGAGATTGAATATGTTTCTCGTACAGTGGCTTTCGTGTACAGCCACATGCTAATTGGGCTCTGGCTTAGTCAATTACAAAGTGGAAGACCCTTGCATTGGTACCTCTTCAGGTTAACTTGAATTATGCATTTTAAGTATATCCTTGCTTTGGTGCCTGGTAGACGTGCTAGTATTATGTATTGGGAGGACTTCTATGGAAATACTTTGTCACATTATCGATCTGCCGGTACTCCATCTTGGTGTGTACTAATCCAGCGGTCACTGGTGGCGTCAAGACGAGATTGTGTCATATGGGTAAAGTGTACAACTTCTACATAAGATCAAATTCTAAGTACTTAGCCGTGTCCCCTGTTACAAACAACTCTGAGCAACTAAGGCTTGAAGCTATGGAAGATCTCGACATTCCAATTTCTCAAAGTAAAACTTGATGGTGTTAACAAGGGATTAGAAGAACTTGGAGTTTGCCAAGGAGTTCAGAAAGTTATTGAAGGATGAAAAGTATTTTACAAACATAGGATAAAACCATATTGCTGTAACACCCTCGAATCGACCCTATGCAAGTTTTAGCGATTCCCGCCAAACCCGCATAGAAACAATTCAAAGATGCCCACCAGGCACTTGCGTGCAGGTGGAAAACGAAGTAATAACATTACACAATAGTCCACGATGGAATCCACAGAACATATGTATACAACAATGACTCGAAGAGTCAAGAATATAGATATACAGTACAAAGATCCAATTCACCTTGAAAACAATACAACATCCGAGTACGGATAAGAAGCAAATTGGGCTAAGAGCCCTGAAGAATAACCAATGGCGTCCATAACCCTGCCCAGGCCAAGCCGGAAGGGTAACCCTGCTAACGACGTCAATCTCAAACCTGCTAAAACAAAAGGGGTGCTGACAAAGGGCAAAGGAAAAAGAGAAGCGTCAGTACTGAGGCCAGTACACGACGAGGCTAGAATTCGGGGGCTCGCGCCTACATAGGTATGGTGGACTGAACCGACATCGAAGCATACACTAAAAAACCTATAGAGACTCGATAAACTGTCGGCTATTAGAGAGAGATAAGAAAGACCTATTCGGAACCAAACTTATTCTAACGCCAATCGTACCCATCCTGGTATTCCCCCTCGAGACCAATCGAGGAAGTCAAACTGAGGAACTCACACAGTTGGCAGTTTTATTCATTCCACTATAGTTGCAGCACTTACTAGTCAGATATAGATAGCATGAGTCATCCTGATAGCATAAGTAGTGGGCAGTTTTAGTTAACCATTCAGTTGTAATTGCAGTACTTACTAGTTAGATACAATTAGCATGTGACATCCCAACCCAGCAGTTGTTGGCACTTTTATTTCATTCCATTGGAGTTGCGATACTTACTAGGCAGGTATAACATGACAGTATACACCCCAATTCCTCTAGTAGTTGGCACTTTTATATCCATTCCATTATAGTGAAGCTGATTACTAGTCATATATTTAACTCAAATTCACAACACAACTTTAGTTATAGTTGTCTATGATCGAGATACTGTGCTCCAAGTCGTCCATAACCGCGGACACGGCATTCAAAAAGATTTACCCTGTAGGGGTGCACAAATAGCAACACACGCACGATCAACCTCGGAAAAACCAAATCAAAACCCAACGAGGCTTTCACGACAAAGCAATCACAAGATTCATAAAATATTTCAGGGGGCCACCCCACTAAGCTACCTGCGACGAAGTTGGCCGGCTCCGAGGCGGACCCAGGGTTTGTGTAGACGGTGATAAACGACTGGGAACCCGAAAGTCTGACTGGGCTTGTCGATACAGCGAAAACGTGTCACGATCCAAAACAGTACAGGTGCTCCACGTGCAATCGTAAATAAAGCAGTAAAGCATGGCATAAGTACAGGATAGTAATAAATCCCCAAACTAGTTTGCGGCCCCAAGAAATAAGAAATATATCAAGCTCTGGCTAAGGGGATTCATGGTCCCACATTCGGATAGTGCGATAGTCAAGGAACAGGTATCAAGTACTCGGGGTCCTACGGGACACAAGTGAGCATGGAAGAACCAAATAACATCTATTTCCCACCAATGCCTCTGCATTAGTTATATCTATTTCCAGCATTTTAATATCAAGTTTTAATTAAAGTCATGATCATCTCCACCATTAAGCATGTGCCAACCTTCCAACAACGGTGGAACAACAACAACGCGAAGAAGCACCTGAGCAAGCAACTACGACTTGCAAGGCCGACTATCTATCAAACAACAGGCAATAGGGTGTGTCCAAGGCAATATAGAGGCTGCAGGGAATATAAACGGTGCACGAAAACTAAAGCATCGCAACGAGGATAGCAATAGATCAAAAGGCGGAAGTAAAGACTATAAATGCAAAATAGGTAGAAAGGGGAAGAATGCTCGCTTGGGAAACACTCTCGAAGGTACATTATCTGAAGGACTTGTCGATACTCGCATCAACTCAACGGCCTAATCCGCGAAGAACCAAAGCACTAGAAGAAACACCGGATGCACTATTTAATACTATGGCAGAAGATCGGGCATGATGTATGACATGCCAAAGATGCGATGCGACTAGATAATATTAAGCGGAACCAGGGTCTCGACAATTAATTAAATGGTTCAAGTTGTTTAGGTACCCATAGTTTAAATGTTCTCTTAACATGGCAAAACATGGCATTGATTTGCTACATCAATTTCAATGGAGCCAATATAAGACTAGAATAGCCCGCATATGTGCTCCATATTTAATTTAGGTGAATCATCGAAATAGCCCCAAACACCCACAATATGCATGTGAGAATGGACAATTAATATGCAACAAGTTTATATAGATGGCATATATTATAAAAAATAGGGGCCTCGAAAAGGGGTTCACACATTGGGGGTTCGACGATATTGGGCTTCGATGTGGTTCGGGTCTGGTCTTCGGGGTCGGCTTCAGATCTGTGTAGGCGGACTTGTGTTGCCACACTGGAGACCTTTGGGTGCGGCACCATATAGTACATGTAGGCGTCCTTGGCGTTCGTGAAGGAGAACATGAAGCCGGTGCCGAGGTTCGGTCTTCAGGGTCCGAGAGGTCGGGGTCTTCGAGTCCATGTGGGAGATCTTGGCGCTAACCGTCCTGCGGTGACGACCTAGGGATCCGGCATCAGTCAGAGCTGTCAAACTTGTGTCGGCATCAACAGTTCATTGGGTCCATCTTTGTACATGACACGGAAGATTTACTTGACATAGGTCTTAGCTGCAACACAAGGTTGGTGTCGATCTTGATGGGATACACCACTACGTCAAAGACCTTGAGGCACATAGCCTGGGACTTTCCAACACGACAGAGACATCATCACGTCAGCAGAAGACCGGCTCGACACCACACAGGCAGAGGAAGATCTTCGCAACCGCCGGGTCGATGGCGTGCTAGAGGGGCGCCAAGGTCGATGGCGATCTTGAGGGCACCGGCCCGACACGGGGCGATGGGGAAAAGGCGGGCGAGGTCAATGACAGAAAAGCGGCCGGCGGCAGGACACCATGCGGTGCCTACAGCCGGCGAGCTCGGGGCGCAGCAGGGTGCAAGGAAGGGCGGCGAGGTGGCCAGGAGGCGACGGAGCTCCGGACGGCGGGGTGGTGCAGACAACAGGGAGGCGGACGAGGCTCGACGAGGGCGGCGCACGCGGACTCGCTGGAGACGCTCGTGGGCTCGCTGGAGCTGTTGCAGAGGAGGACTGGTCCCGCGGCGGTTGTCAGCGATGAATGAGGGGAGTTGAGGCAGCAGGAGCAAGGCACCGGGCGAGGTCGCTCGCTGGCGGCGGTGGAGCTCGAGCTGGGGCTCACGGAAGGTGACGCGGCAGGGTGATGGCGAGGAGGACGCGCGAGATCTAGGAGGGCTCGGGCGGAGCATCGAACTCGACGGGGAGGCGGGCCAAGGTTGACTGGGTCAGCGGCATCGCCAGGGAGCGCTAGCGGCGACGCCTCGCAGAGATGGAGCAGATCGATGGTGGCCTGCTCGAGTCCAAGGCGGCGGCACATGCAGGAAGGGGCGGCTTGAGCGGAGGAAGAGGAGAGAGCGGCTCAGGTCACGTGATGGGAGCGGGCGACGCAATGTGGGGGTGGGGCTGGCCCTCGCGTTGGTGGGAAGGTGGCGTAGGGTCGGGGAGCTTGCAAGCGGGTGAGTAGCGCATCGGGGCAGCCCGTTGTGTGCATTGCGGTGCACCGCGGGGTGCGTGTGCGGGAGTGTGCACGTAGGTGGGGTGGCGCAGCAATCCGTGGTGTGGTGTGCCGACAAGGCCACTCAGATCGCTTCTTGCTGGGTGTGGGCGGTGGTTGTAGGGCTTGGTCTGGGGTAGGCTATTGGCGGCGGGGTGGGATGTGGTCTAGGGTTAGGTGGTTCGGTGCAGTGAGTCTAGGGTTAGGGTTAGCTCGGTTTGACTAGTTTGGGTCGGGTAGTAGGCAGTTTGGCCTGGTTGGGCCTCTGGCCTGACCAGCTGGACTGCCTCCCCGGGATTTTATAAAAACTGTTTTATTATATATATTTGTTCTCTTTCATTTTAAAGACCTTTATAAATTATTTTTAGACAAAACAAAAATATCCGGAAGAGGCCCTAGTTTTGATTTGAAATCGAGACAAGGGATATTTAGAAAAACAAAATAGGGTTTTAGAAAATAGTTTTAGCCAAAAACATGCATGATGACATGACGATGCTCAAATGCAATGTGGCATGATGGCATGAGCATGCGGTCATGATGATGCACAAAAAGAAACACCGAGCGATTTTCTAGTAGTGGTTTTATCGGGGTGCTACAATTCGACACCACTAACAAGGGATCTCGCCCACGAGATCCGTCTCATGGTACGGGGAAGAAGGCCGACGATTTGAATCTTCTCGCTTCATGTAGATCCTTGCGACACCACTAACAAAGATCATTGCTCCATCTTGAATTCGGCGACATCACCAACAAGGGGTCGTTGCTCATGTTCGTTGAGAGAACACTCCGGAGAAACACGAATGAAGGAAGAAGTCTCAAAAGGTAAGCCCACATCTAACTCCCGTGTAAGGAGTAAAATTGCATCGATCCACCCATTCAATATACAGAAGCGAATGATAAGAGTAGTGGTATGGTCGCGACTCCATCCCGCACTCAAAGCATTACTTTGCAAATGAATAGGAGAATTATGCAACCAACTCTCGGAATTTAGACTGAAGATCTCAACAAGCGAGATTCGGAAACAAGGGAGTGATGCAGGGTTTCATTGGATCTGACGTCGGTGATGTCGTCACGTTGAAAAACACTGGAAGATAAAAAGAAAAAGTGTATGAAAGACATAATGATTAGGTTCTGTGATGGTTCCATTAGCATGAACAACACATGCTCAAGGTATACTCCAACTTCACCAATGCTCATCCTTCTCATAATGTTTTTCAACAATACAGACATCCGTCAAAGTGCAGATGCAGATAAAGAGTCCAAGGATAAAAGATAGGATGAAGGTACACCAAACTAGATGCAGATTCGATGATTGTAGCTCCACAGTTATAAAAGAGAGGAAGCGAAACCCTAAAGGTACGACAGAAACCCAACCATGAGATATCCTAGACTCGAAGAAGAGATAAGAGTAGATTCAAAACACGCATAGGTAAGAGGAGAATAGCATAGGGGTAAGGAGTAAAACAAACCTAATGAGATCTACCCAACCGATTTTGCAAAATACTTTTGACACTCTACATCGGTTGTTAGCTAGGTTATCCTACAGGCTGGACCAGTGGGGTATCGTAACTGCCGAGCTCTGATACCACTTTGTAGAACCCTCGAAACGGCCCTATGCAAGTTTTAGCGATTCCTGCCAAACCCGCATAGAAACAATTCAAAGATGCCCACCAGGCACTTGCGTGCGGGTGGAAAACGAAGTAATAACATTACACAATAGTCCACGATGGAACCCACAAAACATATGTATACAACAACGACTCAAAGAGTCAAGTTTACAGATATACAGTACAAATATCCAATTCACCTTGAAAATGATACAACATTCGAGTACAGATAAGAAGCAAATTGGGCTAAGAGCCCTGAAGAATGACCAATGGCGTCCATAACCCTGCCCAGGCCAAGCCAGAAGGGTAACCCTTCTCACGACGTCGATCTCAAACCTGCTAAAACAAAAGGGGTGCCAACAAAGGGCAAAGGAAAAAGAGGAGCGTCAGTACTGAGGCCAGTACACGACGAGGCTAGAATTTGGCGGCTCTCGCCTACATAGGTATGGTGGACTGAAGCGGCAGCGAAGCATGCACTAAACAACCTATAGAGACTCGATAAACTGTCGGATATTAGAGAGAGATAAGAAAGACCTATTCGGAACCAAACTTATTCTAACACCAATCATACCCATCTTGGTATTCCCCCTCGAGACCAAACAATGAAGTCAAACCGAGGAACTCACACAGTTGGCAGTTTTATTCATGCCATTATAGTTGCAGCACTTACTAGTCAGATATAGATAGCAGGAGTCATCCTGATAGCATAAGTAGTGGGCAGTTTTAGTTAACCATTTAGTTGTAATTGCAGTACTTTCTAGTCAGATACAATTAGCATGTGACATCCCAACCCAGCAGTTGTTGGCACTTTTATTTCATTACATTGGAGTTGCGATACTTACTAGGCAGGTATAACATGACAGGATACACCCCAATTCCTCTAGTAGTTGGCACTTTTATATCCATTCCATTATAGTGAAGCTGATTACTAGTCATATATTTAAGTCAAATTCACAACACAACTTTAGTTATAGTTGTCTATGATCGAGATACTGTGCTCCAAGTCGTCCATAACCGCGGAAACGGCTTTCAAAAATATTTACCCTGTAGGGATGCACAAATAGCAACACACGTACGATCAACCTCGGAAAAACCAAATCAAAACCCAACGAGGCTTTCACGACAAAGCAATCACAAGATTCATAAAATATTTCAGGGGGCCACCCCACTAAGCTACCTGCGACAAAGTTGGCCGGCTCTGAGACAGGCCCAAGGTTTGTGTAGACGGCGGTAAACGACTGGGAACCCAAAAGTGTGACTGGGCTTGTCGATACATCGAAAACGTGTCACGATCCAAAATAGTACAGGTGCTCCACGCACAATCATAAATAAAGCAGTAAAGTATGGCATAAGTACAGGATAGTAATAAAGCCCCAAACTAGTTTGTGGCCCCAAGAAATAAGAAATGAATCAAGCTCTGGCTAAGGGGATTCATGGTCCCACATGCGGATAGTGCGATAGTCAAGGAACAGGTATCAAGTACTCAGGGTCCTACGGGACACAAGTGAGCGTGGAAGAACCAAATAACATCTATTGCCCACCGATGCCTCTGCATTAGTTATATCTATTTCCAGCATTTTAATATCAAGTTGTAATTAAAGTCATGATCATCTTCACCATTAAGCATGTGCCAACCTTCCAACAACGGTGGAACAACAACAACGCGAAGCAGCACCTGAGCAAGCAACTACGACTCGCAAGCCGACTATCTATCAAACAACAGGCAATAGGGTGTGTCCAAGGCAATATAGAGGCTGCAGGGAATATAAACGGTGCACGGAAACTAAAGCATCGCAACGAGGATAGCAATAGATCAAAAGGAGGAAGCAAAGTCTATAAATGCAAAATAGGTAGAAAGGAGAAGAATGCTCGCCCGGGAAACAATGTCGAAGCTACATTATCCGAAGGACTTGTCGATACTCGCATCAACTCAATGGCCTAATCCACGAAGAACCAAAGCACTAGAAGAAACACCGGATGCACTATTTAATACTATGGCATAAGATCGGACATGATGCATGTATGATGTATGACATGCCAAAGATGCGATCCGACTAGATAATATTTAGCGAAACTGGGGTCTCGACATATAATTAAATGGTTCAAGTTGTTTAGGTACCCCGCAGTTTAAATGTTGTCTTAACATGGCAAAAGATGGCATTGATTCGCTACACAAATTTAAATGGAGCCAATATAAAACTAGAATAGCCCGTATATGTGCTCCATATTTAATTTAGGTGAATCATCGAAATAGCCCCAAACACCCACAATATGCATGCGAGAATGGACAATTAATATGCAACAAGTTTATATAGATGGCATATATTATAAAAAATAGGGGCCTCGAAAAGGGGTTCACACATTGCGGGTTCGACGATCTTGGGATTCGATGTGGTTCGGGTCTGGTCTTCGGGGTCGGCTTCAGATCTATGTAGGCGGACTTGTGTTTCCACACCGGAGACCTTTGGGTGCGGCGCCATATAGTACGTGTAGGAATCCTTGGCGTCCGTGAAGGAGAACATGAAGCCAGTGCCGGGGTTCGGTCTTCAGGGTCCGAGAGGTCGGGGTCTTCGAGTCCATGTGGGAGATCTTGGCGCTAAGCGTCCTGCGGTGACGACCTAGGGATCTGGCATCGGTCAGAGGTGTCAAACTTGTGTCGGCATCAACAGTTCATTGGGTCCATCTTGTACATGACACGGAAGCTTTACTTGACATAGGTCTTAGCTGCAACACAAGGTTGGTGTCGATCTTGACGGGATACGCCACTATGTCGAAGACCTTGAGGCATATAGCCTGGGACTTTCCAACACGACAAAGACATCACCACGTCAGCAAAAGACCGGCTCGACACCACACAGGCAGAGGAACATCTTCGCGACCGCCGGGTCGATGGCGTGCTGGAGGGGCGTCAAGGTCGATGGTAATCTTGAGGGCACCGGCCTGACGTGGGGCGATGCGGAAAAGGCGGGCGAGGTCAACGACGGAAAAGCGGCCGGCGGCAGGACACCATGCGGTGGCTATGGCTGGCGAGCTCGGGGCGGAGCAGGGTGCGAGGAAGGGCGGCGAGGTGGCCAGGAGGCGACGGAGCTCTGGACGGCGGGGTAGTGCAGACAATAGGGAGGCGAACGAGGATCGACGAGGGTGGCGCAACAGCTCTGGAGCTGTTGCAGAGGAGGACCGGCCCGCGGCGGTTGTCGGCAATGAAGGAGGGGGTTGAGGCAGCAGGAGCAGGGCACCGGGCAAGGTCGCTTGCTGGCGGCGATGGAGCTCGAGCTAGGGCTCACAAAAGGTGAGGCGGCAGGGTGATGGCGAGGAGGACGCGCGAGATCTAGGAGGGCTCGGGTGGAGCAGCGAACTCGACGGGAAGGCGAGCCAAGGTCAACCGGGTCAGCGGCGGCGCCAGGGAGTGCTAGCGGCGATGCCTCGCAGAGAGGGAGCAGATCGATGGTGGCCTACTCGGGTCACACGATGGGAGCGGGCGACGCAATGTGGGGTGGGGCTAGGCCTCGCGTCGGTGGGAAGGTGGCGTGGGGCCGAGGAGCGTGCAAGCGGACGAGTAGCACGTAGGGCAGCACGCCGTGTGCATTGTGGTGCACTGCGTAAAGTGCGTGTCTTGAATGATGGGTGGTGTAGATAGTGTGATGCAGGTGTGCCGTGAGTGTCTTGCAACGGCAAATCACGTCACTGCCGCATCGTGGGCGCGTGGGTGTAGTTCTTGGTCTGGGGTAGGCTCCTGGCGGCGGGGTGGGATGTGGTCTAGGGTTAGGTGGTTCGGTGCGGTGAGTCTAGGGTTAGGGTTAGCTCGGTTTGACTAGTTTCGGCCGCGTAGTAGGCAGTTTGGCCTGGTTGGGCCTTTGGCCTGACCGGCTGGACTGCCTCCCCGGGGTTTTATAAAAACTGTTTTATTATGTATATTTATTCTGATTTATTTTAAAGACCTTTATAAATTATTTTTAGACAAAACAAAAATATCCTGAAGAGGCCCCAGTTTTGATTTGAAATCGAGACAAGGGATATTTAGAAAAACAAAATAGGCTTTTAGAAAATAGTTTTAGCCAAAAAGATGCATGATGACATGACGATGCTCAAATGCAATGTGGCATGATGACATGAGCATGCGGTCATGATGATGCACAAACAGAAACACCGAGCGGTTTTCTAGTAGTGGTTTTATCGGGGTGCTACAATTGCTTTCTGCACATGAGCCTAAATTCTACTTAGCCAAATATGCATGTAGTGATAGTCCAACTTATATTCACAAACTTGTGACACTTGCCAATACATTCAAAGTATTGACCCTTTGTGGCTGCAACCTATCATGTTGTAGGTATATTCTATTGATGAGTGAGGAACGATGATAGGATTATGAGTCGACACTCAACATGTTTCCCTATGGCACATGAATATGGAGGACTCCATGCTTTACTTATATTCTGCTGCTTTGTAATAAGATAGACTATGGCTATGAGTTTGTAATAAAGTATTCATATTCTGGATCATTCGATGTAATATGACCTTTGTATCTTGATATTACATCTTAAATTGTGGGTGCTAGCTATTCGATCCAGGGATTAGCACTGTAATCATAGGGATTCGAACCAAGCTTGGTTCGGGTCTTTACAGTAGCCATACAAGTAAAGAGTTTCACAAACAATTCACACAATTGCCAATCAATACAAGTTCCCTAATATATGGATAATTAGGGAACATTATAAAAACTCATGGATACATATGAAATACAATCATCACTATGATTGCCTCTAGGGCATATTTCCTTCACGGCTAGGTACTGGGGACGATCGTGGGTGATTTGTTGGGTTGATTGCAGTACAAGAATGAGCACAAGGTTGATTCACAATAGTAGATAGTTGTTGAGTTTGTACTCTGTCTGCTAAGTGCTCGACGAAATGGCCGCATGAGCTTAACCTTTGAATTATTCCATGATTTTTGGTGGGTGTGCTGGTCACATGCTTGAGTATCTCTGGTTGCTAGGGATTTCTAAGTGGTGTTGGTTTGAGATGTTTTTGTAAAATGATGATCTATGTACCTACACTTGATTCAATTTTGAATTGCCTCTTAAATGGATTTGAAAATAGTTTCTGTAAGTTTGTAAAGTTTGCTTGGATTCATTTTTACTTGTTCTAGCAAGGGGTGAAAAGAAATAGAATTGTTTCTGTTGGAAATCTTTTACTAGTGATGGCGAAAGTAGGCTAGTGGTTAACTTTGGCCAAAATGACCATTTGATCTTATGCTTCATATTTCCTTTTCTTTTTATTTGATTTTGTTTGGAAAAGACCTAGATGATGTGGTATTCATCTTTAAACTAAACCTTATCATTTATAGCAATCAAACATGGCAAATGCAAGCATTCATGCATTAATGGAAATCACTCATGCATTCATATAGGGTTTAATAACAAAAGCTTTTGTTAACCCTAAACTTGGGTGATTAGAACTTGATAATGTTGTTTAGTATTTTTGAGGTGTTACAAACCTTCCCTCCTAAAACAGAATCTCGTCCCGAGATTCAAGAAAAACTAGGAACTAAAGAGATTGGGGAACTCAGTCCTAATGTAATATTCTCGCTCCCACGTACCTTCTTCTTCGGTATGGTTACTCCACTAGATCTTGAGAAACTTGATACTCCTAGTCCTGGTGGTTCTGAATTCTTCTTCCAAGATACGGGTGGGTACTTCACGATAGGTTAATTCCTTGTTGATATCTATGGCTCTTTGATCGATGTTCTTGAAAACTTCGGTCTTCTCCGGAACTTCTAAGCATTTGCGAAGTAATGAGATATGGAACACATCATGTATGGCTGACATCTCCTCAGGCAGTTCTAACTGATAGGATACTTCTCCTCGATGATTTAAGATCTTGAAGGGTCCAATATATCTTGGGGCAAGCTTCCCTTTGAGGTTAAAATGATGTATTCCTTTCAAAGGTGATACTTTGAGATACACAAAATCCCCGATATTGAAGGTCAGGTCTCGACGTCTTTTCTCAGCATAACTCTTCTGTCTAGATTGGGCGGCCTTGAGGTGTTCACGGACTTTGTGAACCTTCTCTTTAGCTTATCGTAGGATGTCAGGTCCGAAAATCTGAATCTCTTCTACTTGCTACCAATTCAATGGGTTATGGCACTTCCTTCCATACAAAAACTCAAATGGGGCCATTTGCAAATTGGCTTGATAACTATTGTTGTATGAGAATTCCACGAAAGGCATACAATCTTCCCATTTAGATCCATATTCCAACACACATTCTCTCAGCATATCCTCTAGGATCTGCTTTACTCTTTCTGTTTATCCGTCGGTTTGCGGGTGATAAGTTGTGCTGAAATTCAGTTTGGTTCCTAATCCTTCTTGGACTTTCTTCCAGAATCTTGAGGTAAACTGGGTTCCTCAATCTGACACTATGGTCTTGGGGGTTCCATGCAGACTGACTATTCTAGCAATATACAACTCTGCTAGCTTCGAACTTTGATAAGTGGTCTTGACAGGTATGAAATGGGCTACCTTGGACAGTCTATCCACTATTACCCAAATATAGTCATTTCCCCTACTAGATGTAGGCATACCGGTGATAAAATCCATTCCAACAGAATCCCATTTCCATTCTGGAATCTGCAATGGTTGCAAAAGTCCTACGGGTCGCCTATGTTCCGCTTTGACTCTCTGACAGATATCACACATGGCTATGTAGCTTCTGACTTCTCTCTTCATTTTGTGCCACCAAAATTGCTCCTTCAAATCCTAATACATCTGGGTTCCTCCCGGGTCAATAAAATAAAGAGTATCATGGGCTTCCTGCATAATGACTCTCCTCAACTCTGAATCTGCTGGCACACAGATACGTCCTTTATACCACAGAACTCCTTCTTCACCTTTCGTGAATCCGGGTACCTTCCCCATACCGATACGTCGCTTAATTCCATCAATACTGGCATTTCCTTTCTGGGCTTCCTTTACTGACTGATCAAAGTGGGTTGAAGTTCAATACTAGCTAGAAATCCTTTGCTAACTAGCTCCATTCTAAAATTCTCCATTTCCTCATGTAGACTTGGTTGGGCTTCCTTAATCATGGTGTTTAATCTACATGGTAATCTACTAAGAGCATCCGCAACCACATTGGCCTTGCCGGGGTGATAGTGAATGTCAAGGTCATAATCCTTGATTAACTCTATCCATCTCCTTTGCCTCATATTCAGCTCCTTCTAGGTGAAAATGTACTTCAAACTCTTGTGATCCGAATAAATCTCATAGCGGTTACCCATAAGGTAATGATGCCATGTCTTCAAGGCTAAAACTACGGCTGCCAATTCAAGTCATGGGTAGGGTAATTTTCTTCATGTTGCTCTAGTTGTCTGGATAAATATGATATGACTTTGCCTTCTTGCATCAACACATATCTGAGACCAATCTTGGATGCATCACAATATACATCAAAAGGCTTCTCGACATCGGGCATAATCAAAATTGGGGCTGAAATCAGTCTCTTCTTGAGATCCTGAGAACTTGCTTCACATTTGTCCGTCCATTCAAACTTCTTATCTTTCTTCAAAAGCTGAGTCATCGGCCTAGCGATGCTTGAAAATCCTTCAACAAACTTGCGGTAATATCCGGCTAATCCAAGAAATGCGCAGACTTCAGTTTGGGTGGTTGGGGCTTTCCATTCTTCAATATACTTAATCTTGGCGGGATCGACGGCAACTCCTCCTGCCGACAAGATATGGCCTAGGAATCCTACTTTCTTTAACCAGAACTCACATTTGCTAAACTTGGCATACAACTGATGCTCCCTAAGGGTTTCAAGGATGGTTCTTAGGTGCTGTTCATGGTCCTCTTCCGACTTGGAGTAGATTAGAATGTCATCGATAAAAACAACGACAAACTTATCCAAGAAGTTCATAAAAATATTATTCATGAGGTTCATGAAATAAGCGGGGGCATTTGTCAATCCAAATGACATGACATTGTACTTATACAATCCATATCTGGTGGTGAAGGCAGTCTTTGGAATATCCGTTGCACGGATCTTCAATTGATGATAACCAGTTCTAAGATCAACCTTAAAAACACTCTGGCACTAGTCAGTTGATCAAATAGATCTTCTATCTTCGGACGTGGGTACTTGTTCTTGATGGTGACGTCATTCAACTTCCGATAATCCATACACAAGCGGTTGGCACCATCCTTCTTATCCACAAACAAAACAGGTGATCTCCATGGTGATGCACTTGGTTGTATCAAACCTTTTCCCAACATGTCATCAAGTTGCTTTTTGAGCTCCACTAATTCCGATGGGTTCATACTATAAGGTATCTGAGCTATGGATCTATTTCCAGGAACTAGTTCAATGATAAACTCGATATCCCGATAGGGGGGCATACCGAGCAATTCATCTGGGAACACATTGGGTTATTCACAGACTACTCGGACTTGGTTTATGGTTGATTGAGCTAAAGTCTTATTGCATTTGAATTGATGGGGCAATGTCTCAGACAGATGCTCTATTGACACTCCAGTGCTACGGGTCATGGTTATGGCTTTATTGGCATAGTCGATCAATCCTTGATGTTTCGACATCCAATTTATTCCTAGTACTACCTCCAAACCTTTGGTTCCAAGTACTATTAGATTGGCATAAAAATCTATCACATGGATTCTGATAGGTATGGCCTTGCAAATTTTCTAGCTTTGGTGGTTGAACCGGGTATTTGAACTATCATAACATGCTTAAAATTGGTTGGTTGAATCTTACTAGTGCATGCAAATTCTTCTGTAACAAATGAGTGCGATGCTCCAGAATCAAACAACACTCTTGCAAGTATTGAGTTAATAGAAAACATACGCAGCACAACATCTTGCGCTTCCTGGGCTTCCTCAGCATTCATGTGGAACAAACGGCCGGTACGGTTGTGCGGGTTTCCTAGGGCAAACCCCTTTCCAGGCTAGAAACGGCGCTGCTGCTAGGCAGGTGTAGTAACATTGGTGGCGGCAGCAAGCTTCTTGGGACACTCGTTGGAGTAGTGACCCGTGAATCCAGACTCAAAACAAGTTATCATTGACTTGTCTTTCCCTGGGACAGGCACAACATTGCTTCTGGTCCTTGGGGCAGTATTTTTGTTGTTGTTGCTGTTGGACCTTGGCGATGCACGGTTGGAGTTATTGGGGTTGCCGGGGTTATTGTTGTTGTGCTGGCATCCAGGCCTCGGGTTTCCTCTGCCACGATTGGGGTAGTTCGGACGAGACATAGGGGGTCTATTGTTTCTGGGTGCATATCCTGTAGACGGGTTGGGGCGGTACTTCGGGGTATGGTGGGGTCCAGGTTGGTGCATCATACAACGCTTGCGGTTCTCACTGGCTTGGTTTATCTTTCCTTCCATCTGAATGGCGGAATCCACTAAAGCTTCAAGGTCGTCAAAGGGAATGTTGACTAGCACTATCTGCATCTCATCATGCAGTCCATTCAGGAATCTCTCTTTTTTCTTGGCTTTAGTGTCAATCTCATCAGGGGCATACCTAGCTAAAGACAGAAATATGTCATGGTACTCTACCACAGTCATCCTTCCTTGCTTCAGATCCCTGAATTCATCCCTCAACCGCTTGATCAAACCTGGGGGCACATGAGTCCTGCTGAACTTGAGCTTGAACTCCTCCCACATCATCATCTGACCTCCGTTCATTGTACGGGTGTTGTTCCACCATGACCTTGCATATCCTGATAGATAGTGGGTGGCAAACAGTACCTTCTCATTAGCATCTACTCCTGCAATTTCTAGGTTGTTTTCCATGGTTTGCAGCCAATCATCAGCGTCCAGGGGCTCTTCAGACTTGCTAAACATTGGAGGATTGGTATTCTGGAAGTTTTTGAGTTTGGATGCATGGTGATCTTGATTTCCGTGGCCTTGGTTATTGTGATCCATCTGGGCTATCTGTTGAAGAGTGGCTAAGTTGGCTTGACGTTCTGCTCTACTGGCTTCACGGTCAGAAACTAACATTTGCAGAATCTGCAGCATTGGGTCCTAAGATGAGCTGCTTCCTCCAGGGTTATCGCGAGTCATCTAAAGATTGAGATAGATAATGAGACAAGAGGGAAATTTCTATGGTTCATGGGTTTGTTTCAAAAAAAGCATTAGACTTTGATCATGACTAAGGTTTGAAAACTAACAACTTCTTCTCATTCATTCATTCCAGGAACACAATACAAACACACACCACAAAAATTAAAGTAGATAGTCTTAAGGACCATTCTGGCAAGCTACGATACAATGGGACTGGATACAACTCACACCTACGATAGTGATCAGGTGTGACTACTAATCATCCAAACTGTCAAGCTCCTCGTCATCAATGAAGTCAGCATCATCCTCATCAATGTGGTCCTCCATGACGGCGTCCTCCAGGTAGTCATCATCATCACTGAGGTAAGAGTAGGGATCTCCATGGATGTCTTCACCTTCCTCTTCCTTCTCCTCCAGCTGGATCTCCTGATCATGGATCCTCTCCTCTAGGGTTGCCACCTTCTAATGAAGATGGGCGATGATGCGATCCTTCTTAACACGCTGACGATGGAGTGACTTGCGCTCCTTAGCAAGCATGGCGAGGGTCTACTTCCTTTCAGCGGCTTCCGCATGATTCTGGTTGGCGTATGCATGGGCATTGTACAACTTCTTTTGAGTCTCGTGTAGCATGAAGTACATGTGGTCCACGTGGTGCTTTAGTTTCGGATGTGCCGGCAGGGACAAAGGATATCCCATCGAGTCACGTCTTGCATAGTGGGCAAAACGGGTGCCATTGAGCTGGTTGATGTTCTGTGCACACAAGTGAGCAAGTGCCTCCTACATAGCCCTGGCTAGTCCGTCTAACCAGTTGTTCTCCCTCAAGCTGAACTAAATCTTCTCCAAAACCGGTGGCTCCATTTTGCCTCTCAGGTCAGCAACAATCAGCCACTGTAGCTCCCCTCCAGATTGGTCATTGAGCTGTGCTCTGAAGAACTCAGGGTGCGGGCGTCCAAGATACTCCGAGATCTGGTCTAAATCCCTCTCAAAGATCAGCTCCCCTCCATTTCCCAACTGGTAAAACTTGCTATATTTGACCTCCATCTATAAGCAATGAAGATCAGTAAGTTAGTGAGGTGATCATGTGTGTAAATTTTTATGTAGTATTATGAAAACTTTGAGGATCAAGTGATCTCTTTTTGAAAGAATCTCAAGGGTAAGAGTGAGAATAGATTTTCGTAAATACTCTCTTCTTTTGTTTTGAAACTAGGTTTTTTCAGGCGTCCATTCTAACTAGGGTCTCCTATGGTCAGGATGGCTCCGATACCAACTTGTCAACACCCAGATTTTTAAGTCCATATGCATGTTATGCCATACATCGCAATCCTAGGATTACCATTTTTGCGAGACATAATAGAATTGGTACCACGGTACATCATCCATTACAAACCATAATAGTCTTACAAATAGAGGATCTCATGATCCAGTCTTAATACAATCAAAGCAGCGGAAAGTAAATGTAGTAGGGCTCCATCTTCATGGTTACAGGCAATGTTGACGATGGGAGATGATCCTAGTTATCATAGACCTCCTGCTGTCCATCTTCTAGGTAGTCTTCCTCGTAGTATGGCCATGGGAATAGCCAGGGACAAAGCCATGAGTACTCTTTAAGTACTCGCAAACTATCACTAACATAAGTAAGGTAAAACTAGTAGGAATCTTAAGCTCTAGGTTTGTTTGCAAAAAGCCAGGTTTATTCCATAAGAACTTAAGAGTAAAAGACCTAACTTTAGTTCTCTATATTACTTAAGTGGGAACCTAGTTTTCATATCCACAACTCCGTTGTGGTCAAGTCAAAGTCATCTTTCAAGTCACAAGTCATTTTGAAAACATCTGACAACAGAACAGGATGGCACTCCAACTGTGCATAACCGCGGACGCGGCTATTCGAATAGTTTGACACTCTGCAGAGGTGGTACACTTTCACCACAAAATTCGATACATCCGTCAGGGATAACCCTGAATCATCATACTGAAGGGAATATGCCCGAGAGGCAATAATAAAGTGGTTATTATCTTATTCCATGTTTATGATAAATGTTTATTTTGCATGCTATTATTGTATTAATTGGAAACGTTAATACATGTGTGTTTAATAAACAAAATACAAAGTTCCTAGTACTGCCTCTCATATAAACTAGCTTGTTGATTAACAAGATGATCAAGGTTTCCTGATCATGGACATTGGATGTTGTTAATAATGAGGTCACAACGTTGGTGGAATGATGTGATGAACATTCATCTAAAGTATAGCATTACGATCAGAGTCATTATGTTTATATTGCTATAACATCATACGAAGTAATCTTAGTCCTTAGACCATGATATCATGTTAATTGCTAACACCAGAAGAGTATCTTGATAACATCAAACGTCACACCGTAACAGGGTGACTATAAAGGTGGGTTCAGTGCTACGAAGGTGTTATGTTGAGACTCATGGATCAAGAGTGGGATTTGTCCATCCCGATGACGGATAGATATACTCTGGGCCCTCTCGGTGATATCACATTGAAATAGCTTGCAAGCAAGTGATGTGATCACTAGAATGTTATATCACGGGAACAAGAAAAGAGTGCATGTCGGTAACGAGATCAAACTAGGTATTTGGATGCCAATGATCGAATCTCAGACATGTAATATATCGCGAGAAAAAGGGATTTAGCTACGACGTTAAAGGTTCACACAATCACAAGAGTCATCGTTGAATATGTGGGAGTCAGTACGGATCTCCAGGTCCTGCTGCTGATTATTGATCGGAGAGGGGTCTCGATCATGTCTGCATTGTTCGCGAACCGTAGGGTGACACACTTAAGGGATACCGACACCATTTGGAGCAAATATGTTTCAGATAAAGATTTAAGATAGCGCTGGAATTATTTCAATAGACACCGAAACTGTTTCGGGTGAAATTGCTGAAATTGGTTCTGCATGTAATATTGAAATGTTGCATGGGGTTTTATGTGAATGTTTGTTAATTAAAGTAATTAACAAAATTCTGAATAAAATTAATAAAAGAGTTTTATTAAATGAGAGAGCAGAAATTTAATGCATTTAAAATGGAGACTTTAAAAGAGAATGTGAAGGGGCATTTTAATGTGGAGGGGGTTACCACCACATGAATGGGGGAGGTGAAGGGACACCCTCCCCTCCTCCTATAAAAGGCCCCCCTCTCACTCCTTCTTCCTCACACCTCCTCGTGAAGGATCTCTCTCCCCCTCTAGTATTTTCCCCCATGGTCTCGGATTAGCGAGATACATGTTCCTGGTGGCTTTATCTGGAAAGGAGTTGCTGCTTCCGCTGCTTTGCTGGAGCGAGGGATGGAGGTTGTCGATGTATGGACGTGTGTGCGATCACATATGCACCGCTACTTTGCGGTGCTATACTTGGTGGTGCTGGACTTGCTGGAGCTGGATCTGAAGGACGTGATGGAGCCGGACTTGCTGGACTTCATCACGATCTTGAGATCGGCAAGTGTACGACTACATCATCCACGAGTTCCAACTCGTTAACAAAGCTTTGTTGTCTCCGAGGATAAGTTCTCTATGGATGTATATCCGCCCGTTGCTTGTATCTAGTAGATAGATCTTGGCGTATAGTTCCCACCGTAGGAAAATGTTTGTTTTCTATGTTGCGAACTCCTTCAGTGGTATCAGAGCCTGATCTATGCGTAGGTGCTTTGCACGGGTAGTACACATATGTTTATATGTGGGCGATGATGATCATGTTATTGCTTCTTTAATGTATTTTGGATATTGGTGGCATAGTAGGATGAAGCGGCTCGGACCAACCTTACATGTCATCGTACATGAGACCGGTTCCATGACTGACATGCAACTAGTTTTGCATAAGTGGCTGGCGGGTGTCTGTCTCTCCTACTATAGTCAATATCTGATTTACAACGAGTTGCTAATAACTTGGTTATCTTCATTGTGGTTCCATGTTCGTAGGTAAAAACGGTTCTATCTCCGAAAGCCCTAAGCCACGTAAAACTTGCAATGGATAAATTGGAGGCGTCTAGTTTAGATCGTTGCTGGGCTAGTGTCATGATATGGTAATGTTGTAAGTAGATGTATGATAGATACTCTTACAACACACCTAACGTGTAAGTTCCATAGACCTTGGCCTTACACACAAAGGAATGATAGAGATCATACCATGATGCATATGATAGAGATCAAATGCATGGACCATATCATCTCACTTTACACATTAGATGTTTGCATCTTATATTGCTAGTTTGGCGTTTTAGTAGCATTTTAAGATGATCCCTCATTTAAATATCAAGATAAAATGTGTTCTTCCTTAAGTTTGCACCGTTCTATGGATCGTGTTTCGAGACATCACGTGATGATCGGGTGTACTCGACTCTGCGTTTTCATACAAACGGGTGTAAGACAGTTTTACACATGCGAGTACTAAGGTTCTTACTTGGCGAGCCTCGCATGTACAGACATGGCCTCGGAACACGGACCTAAAGGTTAAGCATGAGTCATATAGTCGATGTGATGCCCATATTGATGCTATCCTTTGAAGCTACACCGACTCACGTGATGATCGGACTTGGTGTAGTGGATTTGGTTCATATAATCACCAAAAAGGCACGAGGGATGTTATTTTTGAGTGGGAGTTCATTTCTAATTTGGATTAGTCGAAGTCAATTTGTCATAAACTAAACCGAAGTGAATTTGCATAATTTGTTGTAGTCATTGGCATCTATTTACTACCTTACGCTTAGTTTTAATTGAGATAATAGAACTATATAATTCTGGATATTTACTTTACGAACTGGTATCGTATTGTTTTGAATGTCAATTTAAAGTTTATAAGTCCTATTGCAAACTTTCAGCAAACTCTATTTACTCCATGAAGATTAATAAGTAGTATTAAATCAAGAGTAAGAATTCCAATGTTAGTATCTAAAGTATAATGTTTGCCTCCCTGATTATTGATATTCAAAAGTTGTTTTAATATCAATATTATATAGGAGCTGAAAATTGTTTCAGAAACCATCATGTGTGAAAGATATTGTGATATCTGAAACAATGTTTTTGGCTGCATTATGATAGAGTATAATTTAGCAAAATACATGTTCTCATATTGTATGAGAATTTGTGAAGGATGGAGATGCTAAGCATCCGGATCTCCCAAAAAGATTTTGGGAACTAACATTATACTCACAGGCTATAGTAGCTTTATCATGAAAGTTGTCATGATAAGGATGAATAGAAGATGTAAGTAAAATGTTTACTACACTAATAGATTACTAAAGAATGGATTTTTGAAAGAACACCAAACATTTGATGATGGTGATGCACTTCAAAGTGCAAGTTCAAAGGTATTAGTATTTGACTATATACACTTTGTACTACGTGTCATGTGAATGACACCACTATTGATGTTGATAGATT
The DNA here is from genome assembly GCA_023614405.1 of Avena insularis. Taxonomy (NCBI): domain Eukaryota; kingdom Viridiplantae; phylum Streptophyta; class Magnoliopsida; order Poales; family Poaceae; genus Avena; species Avena insularis. Next base: position 110,176,923 of record CM042692.1, read on the forward strand.
CTTTTAAAAGAAAAGGAATTGTTGAAAGAGAATCTATAAAATATTTGGCAGAAAAGAAAAGGTTGGAGATGTCCAACTTAGGTATATAGAAGATATACATGTTATGGTTGTATTCCTTGCTTGTTGAACAATGTGGTTCTGAGGTATTGGATACCGGTATTGGATACCAAATTGGTTGGTATGAAGTGTCATACAGGACAACGCAATTCATGAACTGCAATGGCCTAAGTAACTAGCAAGAGAATAAGTGATGATGTTCGTCGAAAACAAATAAAGTGTTATTGTGTTTTTTGTTGTCGTCAAACCTAGCCTTCAAGATTTGTTTTAATAATTGTTATTTTGTTCCGGTGTTACGAGAATAATGGTTGTTCAAATAATTACCATATTCCATAAAGGATGGATGAACTTTTACAAGTCTAGTGGGACAAATCACATCCATAAACACTATTGCTAAAATGTCGCAAGAGAAATGATTGAAAGATCACTTATGAAGTGACATCGCTGTTTAAATTATATTGGAAAGAAAACATGAAGAAACTCCATGTTGATGGATTTTTGGAGTCTTTGATTTTGATCAATTGACGCTTGTGAGACTTTCCTCGAGATAATTGAAACTCCGTCCATAGGCCAAAGAGGAACGGATGACTAACTTATTGGATATTATACATATTGATGTATATAGTCCATTATATGTAGCCATATGCGATGGATCTTTTTGCTTTATATGCTTTCTCCGGAAATTTGAGTGAATATATCTATATATTTACTTAATAAGGAAGAAGTATGAAACATTTGAAAATTGTTCAAAGACTTTCAAGATGAAGTGAAAAATCATTGTAACAAGAAAATAAAATAGTTTATGATTTGATCATAAAGGAAGATATTTGAGTTACATGTTTAGTAAAACACTTAAGATTTGAGGAATTTTTCCATGATTTGTGTTTTCTAGTAAACCATAGGAGTATGGAATATTCGAGAGATGAAATCAAACCATGTTTGACATGGTAAGATCAAGGGTGTCATTTGTAAAACTGCCATTATGTTTTAAAGATTGAAGATTTAGAGACTACCGCTTTTACACTAAAAAGAGCTCCATCGTGATCTGTTGAAATGACACCATATAAGTCATGGTTTGGGATAAAACCAAAATTGTCTTTTCTTAAATTTTGGTATGCTATGCATAAGTAAAATATTTACAACCAAAGTCGGATAAGCACGTCTCTGTAGGTTATCCCAAAGAATTTGTTGGGAATTTCTCCATAACACCGAGGACAAAAGAGTTTGTTACTTGGAACGTCAAGTTTCTTGAGAAGGAATTTTTCGTGAAAAGTTAAGTGGGAGGAAAATAGAACTTTGATAAGGTTGTTGAACCTTACCTATATGTGCTAAGTAGCGCAGCGCCAGAAAGTGTCTCGGTGGCGGCCACAATGCTCATGGCTTCCGTGATTACAAAGGTTGTGATCTCGGCGATTAGAGTTCCTATTGAACCGTGTGGGTTGGTAAGAATCAAATAGTGTGATTTGATAAGCAAGTCGTTATTGTTTTGACAATGATGAACCGACTACATGCAAAGAAGCGATGATGGGCCCTGACTCCATAAAATGACTAGAAGTCATAGAATCCTTGATAGTATCCATACACGAGAAATCAAGTTTCTGAACTTGGAAGACCCTCCGGAAAGGCGTGAAGCCTATCGGTCGTGTTTGGATCTATAAAGAAATAGACATGGATGTTTAACATCTATGAAATAGTCGACATGTCGGAAAGAATTTTATGACAATGTTCAAGGAGTTGACTATGACAAGATTTGATTTTCATAGCAATATTTAGTCTTGACGGATTAATGTAGCAACCACTACATATAATTTGATGTATGGTAGTTGAACAAACAAAACAATGTTCTTCTAATAGAATGGTTACCTAGGACGTGTACAAGACACGGTCTGAAGGGTTTTGTTAATTCAAAGGGTGCTAAAAGGGCATGCAAACTTCAATAGTTGAAGTAAGCATAGCGGAGTTGGAATCTTCACCATGATGAAACAGTTAAAAGAGTTTAAATTCATCGGAGATGATGAAGATGCTTGCATTTGCAAGAAATTAAGTGGGAGCGCTGAGACATATTTCTAATACATTATGTAGAGGACATATTGTTGATTGGAAATGATGTATCTTGTATTGACACAAGTTATGAATTTCATTAAAATAAGATTTCGATGAAAGACTTGGGCAAAACCGGAATATTAGGCATCAATATCTATATGGATAGATTGAGGCGCTAATATGGTTGTGCCAGACATACATATATGCAATATTGAAAGGGTTCAATATAGAAACAACAAGAAAGGTTCTTGTTGCATGGTAAGGATTGTATCAAGATTCAAGTGTTTCAACACTTGGTGAGTAAAATCACATGAAGATTTTGATCGATTATACCGTGATATGTATATATCTAGATATGTCTTATGCTCTAAATGTTATGAGAACATACCAGAATGATTCATAAGATGATCATTGGACGATAGTAAAGATATTCTTATGAGCTTTGTAAGAACTAATAATATATCATGTATAAGTGACAAATAGTTAAAAGGTAGTTCATTGTAAAGTGTTACATTGATACTAGTTTTGTCACAAGATACAAATTAAAATTTATCTCAATTTAGACTATGGGTGGCACAATGTAATGGAAAAGATGTTCCATGATGGATTTGGATGAGTTCCAAAGTTGAGACATTGTGACGGATACTACAACGAAAAGGCTAAGTATATGACTGCTGTAGTAGCAGCAAAAGAGGGCATTTGTGTTAAGAAATTTGTTATCAAACTAGGTGTGGTTCAAGTGGGCTAATGATACATTGCAAATGTATCTATAATTTTTGATGTTCCATGGTTGGTTTTATCTACTTTCTTATGTTTTGTCCATACTTTGGAGTACTTTTCATATGATTTCTTGGACTAACCTATTAACAAGAGCCACAGAGCCAGTTGCCTGTTTTCTGCTGTTTTTGGTTCCAGGAAGTCAGAAAATGAATATTCTCGGAATTGGACGGGACAAAAGCCAAAGTTACTATTTTCCCGGAAGACTCACGGAGCCAGAAGGAGAGTCGGAGAGGGGCCACAGGGTGGCCACACCACCCCATGGAACGGGTCCACCTAGGCCGCACCAGGGCATGGTTTGGGCCCCTGGCTGGCCACCGACCTTGCCTCTTTCGCCTATAAGAGCCTCCCGATACCAAAACCCTACATAGTCAATCAGATATCCACGAAAAGTTCCGCAGCGCCGCCGCCACCGAAGGGGAGATTCGGGGGATAGAAAGTCTCTGTTCCGGCACCCTGCCGGGACGGGGAAGTGCCCCCAAAGCCATCTCCATCGATCTCCATCACCATCTCCATCACCGTTGCTGATTCCCATGACGAGGAGGGAGTAGTTCCCTCTCGAGGCTAAGGGTTCTACCGGTAGCTATGTGTTCATCTCTCTCTCTCTATGAATGATCATATTGTGATCATGAGCTTGTAATCTATAGATCTACCTTGCTACTCGAGTGCTTTAATAGATCTCTGCTCTCCCCATGTGTGTGAAAGTGACAGCGTGCACACCATGGTGGCACTTAGGCTAGAGATTACAAATACTTGTTATGAGTTATATTTGGAGTTGGATGTCTTTATGAAACTGTGGTGTTTGTTGGACTCATCTAGTACTCAAGGTGACAGTGTGGGGTTTTCTAGATGGGAAATATGAACTTTGAGGTGTGCTGTTATATCCCTACCAATGATTAGAGTGTCCAACCGGATAGTAGTTAAGAGTAGTATCATAAAGAGAAGATATTTATATGAGAGTGTTCACTAGTGAAAGTATGATCCCTAGGCCTTGTTTCTAAGCATTGAAACACCATTTGCAACTAGATGTGTTACATGTTTGCTTGCTTCTATCTTTATTTCAGTTTTACTTTAGTCTTTTCCCACGTCAACCACACACCAACAAGCTATTTTCTATCACCGTTACCACTTATAATTATCTATACCACTTGTATTTTACTATCTCTTCGCCGAACTAGTGCACCTATACACCTAACAAGTGTATTGGGTGTGTTGGGGACACAAGAGACTTCTTGTATCTTGATTGAAGGGTTGCTTGAGAGGGAATACCTTTGACCACTTCCTCCCTGAGCTCGATAAACCTTGGGTGTTCCACTTAAGGGAAAACTTGCTGCTGTTCTACAAACCTCTGCACTTGGAGGCCCAACAACTGTCTACAAGAATAGAAGTGCATAGACATCAAGCTATTTTCTGGCGCCATTGCCGGGGAGGTAAGGTAAAAGGTATTCACACCGGAGGATTAAAGAAGAAGAACCTCCCACGGCAAAGGCCTATTTTCTGGCTCCGTTGCCGGGGAGGTAAGGTAAAAGGTACTCACATCCTCCGGTGTGAGTGCTCGAAGTTATTTCCTTTAGATTCTGCAATTTTGTCTTTTTGTTTCTTGTTTTTATTTTCACTAGTTAGGCTTAATGGAACACAACAAAAAAATTAGAGAGCTTTATAGTATTTATCTTGAGTTAGGACATGAAGTGTTTGAAGAGAAAATTAAAAAACCAATGGAACTTTATTTGCATGCTAATAGCAATGTTGTTAGTATGAATTCTTTGGACACCATTATTGCTAATGCTATGGAAAATTCTAAGCTTGGGGAAGCTAGTTTTGATGAAAATGATCTTTTTAGTCCCCCAAGCATGGAGGAGAAAATTTACTTTGATGATACTACACCTCCAATATATGATGATTACAATGATGAATATGATATTTTTAGTCCACCTACTATTGAGGAGAAAATTAATTATGATTACAATATGCCTCCTATATTTGATGATTATGGTGATGAAAATAATAATGATAGCTATTTTGTTGAATTTGCTCCCACTACAATTAATAAGAATGACTATGTTTATGTGGGGAGTATTAATTCTTTTATGCATGTGGCTCATGATAAGAATGTTTCATGTGATAGTTATATTGTTAATTTTATTCATGATGCTACTGAAAGTTATTATGAGAGAGGGAAACATGGTTTTATGTATCTCAACAATATTAAGTTTCCCCTCTTTATGTTGAAATTTTTGAAGTTGCACTTGTTTTGCTTTCCTATGCTTGTTGCTTTGTGCTTTCATGATTTGTTTCTTTACAAGATTCCTATGAATAGGAAGTGGGTTAGACTTAAATGTGTTTTGAATTAGCTCCTTGATGCTCTCTTTTACTTCAAGTCATATTTCTTATGTGAGCATCTTCTCAAACTATCATGCCTAACTTAAAGGCGTTAAATAAAAGTTCTTATTGAGAGATAACCCAAAAGTTTTAGATGAGACTTGGAAGTTATTACTTCAGTAATAACCACTCCTTATACTTTTTATTTGCTTTTTGTGCCAAGAGTAACCTCTAATGAGAGAGAAGTAATGATTGGGAAAGTTGTTGTCCCGAAACAGATTTTTGTGCTTCACCGTAAAAATTCGTGTAAAATCTATGAACGTCCTTTTGAGGCGTGAATTTTTGTGCTTCTGCCCCAGGTTGTTATATAACTTTTGTTAGCTCAACACTTTTTGATTTGAGCAACAGTAGGTCTTCGAAAAAATTCGTCTTTACCTGCTGGTCTGTTTTGACAGATTTCTGCCATTTTCTGCATTTGCTTCTTGTTCGTTCCTTTTTGAGTTCTTTTGGGGAACTGAGCTTTTTGAGGGAAGTGCTACAGTAGCTAGTGTTCTAATGGAAGTTTATTGGTGTTAGAACTGAACTTAAGACTTATTATCTTGAGTGCACTAATGTTGCTAATAAAGATTGTGTGAAGTTTTGTATGAAGGAAAAATTTCAGGTGTATGGTAGGAATGAGTAATGAGATGAAGGATGGACTAAAGCTCAAGCTTGGGGATGCCAGGCGTGTCACCCCAAGAAATATCCAAGAAGTACAAGCGTCAAAGCTTGGGGCTTCCCAAGGCATCCCCCTCTTCATCAATAAAAATCTCAGGTTTCTTCCAAACGCTTCATTTTTATTGTTTCATGCACAGTTGTGTTGTTCTTGGAGCATCTTCTTTTCGTTTTCGTTTTGGTTTTTCGTTTTCTTGGTTTTCTTAGTTTTCTGAATAAATTGGTTGGACCCCCTCTTTCATACATTTGTTTTCAAATAGTTTGGTTTGGTTTGGAAAAGAGTAGGAAAGTTCATGCTTATGAGGTAAAAAGAGCTCATTTTTTACTATGGCCTATGCTTTGTCATGCCATGCTCGATATTGTTTTGGCTTTATGCTTAGTATTATTTGCTGTATCATGACTTGTTATAAACAATTGAGATTTCTTAATGTGCCTTGGTTGAATCATGCGTTGTTTTAGCATATTAAAGCATAGTATAGTGGTATTCTCCTTTGATGCTTTATTTGGGTTGACTTGGCGCATGCTCACACCATGTTATGACTATCTCAAGTCACCATAGCCTTTATGATCCTTTAGTTTTCAACTTGTACTATCACTTTATTCTTTGATCAATGATGTTTTGTCGCTCTGCATGATTATGGCCATTATTGCTCTCTTAGTTTGCCGCTCCCAGTCTTTTGCTAGCCTCCACAACCAAGTATGAGTTCCACTCATGCATCCAACTCCCTAAACCAAGTTATTCCAAAGAGTCCACCATACCTACCTACTAGCTTATGCTATTCCAAGTATATTCATGCTTTTTTTACCTTCCAAATTAAACTTATTATGAGAAAACTAGTTATTAAAGCTCTCACGAACTTGATGGCACACTTTACTTTTCTTGCCCTTAATAAACTTGAACCATTGTGTCGTCTATGTTGTATATGGTTGCACTTATTTGTTGGGAATTAGCAGAACCATGCTGTCATGGGGAACGCTTTCAACATTGCACGGGTACTTGTACCTAGTTGATATCATGCTCTTTTGTATATGGATGTCGTCAGTGTGAAATGAAAGGGGAGATTGTAAGTCCATGGAGTTATGTATATGTGTTAGAGAAACGCCTGGGTCGCTGGTCTAATCCATGCTGACATGGTGGAAACCTGCAGCGTAACCATAATGAGATGTCTATGAAGCATTCTTCTTATAAAAAAAGAGTCCTATATTGAGAAAAAAAGAGAAAAAGAGAAAAAAAGAGATTATGAAAAGAGGAAAGAGAGAAAAAAGCACCATATTCCCATGGTAAATAAGAAGATTGCTGAGATGCTCGTTGTCTGCTTGCCTTGTCATTTTGATATGGGGATTCTTCCGTATCATCGGGCAAGGGGTACCCCGTTGGCGGTTCTCTATGATACACATGTACTTACGATGACAAGAACTTACCGGTAACTAAACTTGAGTAGCATGAGGAGCGGCCCTCGTATACAAGGGACATGAGATTCCTAACTTATACTTCGTCAAGCATGTACTCCATAGTTTGTTCACTTTAACCTTAATCACTTCAAGATGCTTATGATAGGGGCAATGAGAGCTGAAAGCTAACAAGTACCATAATTTTTGGAAGCTCTTTATGAAACTTGAATCTCTACTTCCTTCTATGAAGGCCCTTCTTCCACCATTATATATTGAGTCTCCACCTTCTGTCTTTATGCACTTACTTTGAGAGCATAGTGGCCATTCTTAGTTCTATGTGCATTGTCCCAAGACTAGTGGATTGATGCATAACTCGATATTGCTTGTTTTCAACTATTTGTATCTAGTCACTCTTATGAACTTTGAAGGTGTCCTATGCATTTATATTTGCTACTCTATGAGGGACAAGCCGAATACTATTATGCTATGTTTTATTTATGTGAAACAAACAAACGTCTTGCAAAGCATTGTTATTCATGAATCTTTTGTTTGTGCCTTTTCATGTTGTATCATAGTTTCTTTGCCTTATTGCTAGAACTTTGTCTTTCATGTTATGATTGAAGTACTATGATCCCAGCTTTGAATGTTCTACAAATACTTTGATCAAGTCTTTGATGGTGCATGTCACCTCAAAAATTATTCTTTCTTTTTATCACTTACCTACTCGAGGATGAGCAGGAGTTAAGCTTGGGGATGTTGATACATTGCAAATGTATCTATAATTTTTGATGTTCCATGCTTGGTTTTATCTACTTTCTTATGTTTTGTCCACACTTTGGAGTACTTTTCATATGATTTCTTGGACTAACCTATTAACAAGAGCCATAGTGCCAATTGCCTGTTTTCTGCTGTTTTGGTTCCAGGAAGTCAGAAAATGAATATTCTCGGAACTGGACGGGACAAAAGCCAAAGTTACTATTTTCTCGGAAGACTCAGGGAGCCAGAAGGAGAGTCGGAGAGGGACCACAGGGTGGCCACACAACCCCATGTTGTGGGTCCACCTAGGCCGCGCCAGGGCATGGTGTGGGCCCCCTGGCTGGCCACCGACCTTGCCTCCTTCGCCTATAAGTGCCTCCCGATACCAAAACCCTAGATAGTCAATCAGAAATCCACGAAAAGTTCTGCAGCACCTCCGCCACCGAAGGGGAGATTCGGGGGACAGAAAGTCTCTGTTCCGACACCCTGCCGGGACGGGGAAGTGCCCCCGAAGCCATCTCCATCACCATCTCCATCACCGTTGCTGATTCCCATGATGAGGAGTGGGTAGTTCTCTCTCGAGGCTAAGGGTTCTACCGGTAGCTATGTGTTCATCTCTCTCTATGCATGATCATATTGTGATCACGAGCTTGTAATCTATAGATCTACCTTGCTACTCAAGTGCTTTAATAGATCTCTGCTCTCCCCATGTGTGTGAAAGTGATAGCGTGCACACCATGGTGGCACTTAGGCTAGAGATTACAAATACTTGTTATGAGTTATATTTGGAGTTGGATGTCTTTATGAAATTGTGGTGTTTGTTGGACTCATCTAGTACTCAAGGTGATAGTGTGGGGTTTTCTGTTATAGCCCTACCAATGATTAGAGTGTCCAACCAGAGAGTAGTTAAGAGTAGTATCATAAAGATAAAATATTTATATGAGAGTGTTCACTAGTGAAAGTACGATCCCTAGGCCTTGTTTCTAAGCATTGAAACACCGTTTGCAACTAGATGTGTTACATGTTTGCTTGCTTCTATCTTTATTTCAGTTTTACTTTAGTCTTTTCCCACGTCAACCACACGCCAGCAAGCTATTTTCTGTCACCGTTACCACTTATAATTATCTATACCACTTGTATTTCACTATCTCTTCGCCGAACTAGTGCACCTATACACCTGACAAGTGTATTGGGTGTGTTGGGGACACAAGATACTTTTTGTATCTTGATTGTAGGGTTGCTTGAGAGGGAATACCTTTGACCACTTCCTCCCTGAGTTCGATAAACCTTGGGTGGTCCACTTAAGGGAAAACTTGCTGCTGTTCTACAAACCTCTGTACTTGGAGGCCCAACAACTTTCTACAAGAATAGAAGTGCATAGACATCAGCTAATACTATGAAGATATATTGTATGACAATAATATCAACATATTTTAACCCAAACGAACTAAAGGTCTCACAAAAGGACCAAATTTATACAATGCCATCTCATTTGAGAATGAGTGATGCGTAGAGACGCAAAGACATGCAAATACACACGAACCTGAAAGTGCCAGATCCAGAGATTATGTTAACCACTAGCAAACGCGTATATTCAACACCTAGGTGTTGTATATACAAGTTTACAAACTAGATTATTGACTCTAGTGCAAGTGGGAGACTAAAGGGAATATGCCCGAGAGGCAATAATAAAGTGGTTATTATCTTATTCCATGTTTATGATAAATGTTTATTTTGCATGCTATAATTGTATTAATTGGAAACGTTAATACATGTGTGTTTAATAAACAAAATACAAAGTTCCTAGTACTTCCTCTCATATAAACTAGCTTGTTGATTAACATCTAGGTTTCCTGATCATGGATATTGGATGTTGTTAATAACGAGGTCACAACATTGGTGGAATGATGTGATGAACATTCATCCGAAGTATAGCATTACGATCAGAGTCATTATGTTTATATTGCTATAACATCATACGAAGTAATCTTCGTCCTTAGACCATGAGATCATGTTAATTGCTAACACCAGAAGAGTATCTTGATAACATCAAACGTCACACCGTAATAGGGTGACTATAAAGGTGGGTTCAGTGCTATGAAGGTGTTATGTTGAGGCTCATGGATCAAGAGTGGGATTTGTCCATCCCGATGATGGATAGATATACTCTGGGCCCTCTCGGTGATATCACATTGAAATAGCTTGCAAGCAAGTGATGTGATCACTAGAATGTTATATCACGGGAACGAGAAAAGAGTGCATGTCGGTAACAAGATCAAACTAGGTATTTGGATGCGAATGATCGAATCTCGGACATGTAATATATCGCGAGACAAAGGGATTTAGTTACAATGTTAAAGGTTCACACGATCACAAGAGTCATCGTTGAATATGTGGGAGTCAGTACGGATCTCCAGGTCCCGCTGCTGATTATTGATCGGAGAGGGGTCTCGATCATGTCTGCATTATTCGCGAACCGTAGGGTGACACACTTAAGGGATACCGACACCATTTGGAGCAAATATGTTTCAGATAAAGATTTAAGAAAGTGCTAGAATTATTTTAATAGACACCAAAACTGTTTCGGGTAAAATTGCTGAAATTGGTTCTGCATGTAATATTGAAATGTTGCAGGGGGTTTTATGTGAATGTTTGTTAATTAAAGTAATTAACAAAATTCTGAATAAAATTAATAAAAGAGTTTTATTAAATGAGAGAGCATTAAATTTGGAGAAATTTAATGCATTTAAAGTGGAGACTTTAAAAGAGAATGTGAAGGGGCATTTTAATGTGGAGGGGGTTACCACCACATGAATGGGGGAGGTGAAGGGACACCCTCCCCTCCTCCTATAAAAGGCCCCCCTCTCACTCCTTCTTCCTCACACCTCCTCGTGAAGGATCTCTCTCCCCCTCTAGTATTTCCCCCATGGTCTCGGATTAGCGAGATACATGTTCCCGGTGGCTTTATGTGGAAAGGAGTTGCTGCTTCCGCTGCTTTGCTGGAGCGAGGGACGGAGGTTGTCGGGGTACGGACGTGTGTGCGGTCACGGATGCACCGCTACTTTGCGGTGCTGGACTTGGTGATGCTGGACTTGCTGGAGCTGGATCTGAAGGACGTGCTGGAGCCGGACCTGCTAGACTTCATCACGATCTTGAGATCGGCAAGTGTACGACTACATCATCCACGAGTTCCAACTCGTTAACAAAGCTTTGTTGTCTTCGATGGTAACTTCTCTATGGATGTATATCCGCCCGTTGCTTGTATCTTGTAGATAGATCTTGGCGTATAGTTCCCACCATAGGAAAATGTTTGTTTTCTATGCTGCGAACCCCTTCACATACTTGGTATGCGGAAAATCAATCCTAACCTTTCAATTACACACCCTAGTATAGGCACCTCCCCTATGAGCTTGGCCTCCTAGCCATGGCCAACTGCCATCCCGGGAACTACATAGGTGGACATTCATATTCAAGAGGTAGCCTCAGCTCAACCTCTTCCGCAAGAGAACCCATAATAAGACATATAAACTTCCAATTAAGCCCTACCCAACTTAGGTATTGTGGTTGTATGGTAAAATTGGAATGGTATCGCATCCGAACCCAACCATCAGTTTTTATCAAAGTCAAGGATCATGCCTCATTTAGTTTCATCGTCAACCCATTGTGTTTCATAACACATGTCAAAACATTTCAATAGAATGAATCATCATTCCAAGGTTTTCATAATCATTTTTACCAAGTGTTCCCATCTAAAGTGATCAAGTTTTAATTTAGCACTAGCCACTAGTATGGAGTGTATCACTATTGAGGGGTGCTAATCAAGTATAAGTATCCAAGGCTATTTTTATTATCTTGATGGTATCCATCCTATTTTCCACTAATCACAATTCATTAACTAAGTAAGAAACTTTAGTAAAAGGAAAAGTAAAGCTTGCATATAAAACTGGGGATTGGTATAGTCAAAGTTGCATAACCAAGCATGCATGGTGCATCTTGTATAGGTTTTATAGCATAGTGGGCTTGCACAGATAGCTTGCCTTGAGCAGTGCAGTTGTTGAAGTTCTCTTCCTCTTTTTCGAAGTACTCTTCCTCGTCGTATCCCGGGTCGGTACTAGCGTCTACAAATACATTCAGTGTATACAATCACCAAACAACACTTAACTACTTCTATTTAGCACACATGTCTCACACTAGATGATCTAGCATCATCTCTATCATCACATGCATTATTTACACCTTCTTATTTATCTTATTTTGGAAAAGTAATTTCTACTCATTGAAAATACTTAAGATTTAATATTCTCCAATTAAAATATGGGATCATGTTGACACATGTCATCACCACATATTTCAATACTTGGAAATGTGCTTTAAAGTGGTGGTCATATATTACAAGATTTAATATTACTATTTAATACTATTAAAATGACTAGAAATGCCTATATAGCATTCTTTTAATACTAGTCCATGTTTAAGATCTGTAAAACCAAATCTTTTTACATATACATGTAGAGCATGGCAAATGTGATTTTTGAGAGTTGGAATCAACTCAAAAGCATTTATGGTTGATTTTATAAAAATGTTTGAAGTGGTAAAAGTCTATGTCTTGCTATTTTTAGTATAGGTGATCTCTAATTTCAAATGGTTTGAATCCAACGGGAGTGTGTAGATATTTTCAGTACCTTTCTAACAAAATTGGAATCATGCAATTTGGTTCAATACATCTCTTTGAATTGAATTTTGAATATAGCTACAGAATAGGGTTTCAAACTAAATAGACAAATTTTATTTGAATCACTAGGCTCTACGCGGGAAAGAAATTGGGCCGGCCCAACTGCACAGCGCGCGTGTAGCGTGCTGCTGACAAGCTGGTCCCACGTGTCAGCGGCTCTATCTAACCAAAGCGGTATCAGCAATTCACAGTGCTACGATTAGAACAAGATCTACGGCTAAGGTTCATCGTCTATGTCGCAGTGTTCTGGCGAGATTCTAAACCTTGCTCGACGGCGAGGGTCGCTCGCGGCATACCAGGGCTCTAGCTAGGTCTGGCGATGGGCGCGAATGGGCTGGTCGATGACGGCGAGTCGATTGGCGGTCGTGGCGGCTCTTGGGGTGGCTCCAATCGACGGTGCCCTTCCTTCACTGCAGCGGCAGGCTCCGGCCAAATTCCGGCAGGGTGGTGCTCGCCTTGCTCCGGGGAAGGGTCTGGGGTGTTTCTGAGAGAGAGGGGACTGAGATGGTGTGCCGTTTGAGGTCTAGGGTACACCGGCGTTGGAGGTAGGACGACATGGCTCGGGCTCATCGGCGACGCTGCTACAGGTCGCGATAGGCATGGCGGATGGCATGTGTAACACCCTCGAATCGGCCCTATGCAAGTTTTAGCCCTTTCCGCCAAACCCGCATAGAAACGATTCAAGGACGCCCACCAAGCACTTTCGTGCGGGTGGAAAACGAAGTAATACCATTACACAACAGTCCTCGATGGGACCCACAGAACAGATATATATACAACAGCGACTCAAAGAGTCAAGAATACAGATATACAATACAAACATCCAAATCACCTTGAAAACGATACAACATCTGAGTACGGACAAGATGCAAATGGGGCTAAGAGCCCTGAAGAATAACCAATGGCGTCCATAACCCTGCCCAGGCCAAGCCGGAAGGGTAACCCTGCTAACGACGTCGAACTTATACCTGCTAAAACAAAAGGGGTGCCGACAAAGGGCAAAGGAAAAAGAGGAGCATCAGTACTGAGGCCAGTACACGGCGAGGCTAGAATTCGGCGGCTCTTGCCTACATAGGTATGGTGGGCTGAAGCAGCAGCGAAGCATGCACTAAACAACCTATAGAGACCCGATACAACTGTCGGCTATTAGAGAGGGATAAGAAAGACCTATCCGGGAACAACCTTATACTAACACCAATCATACCCATCCTGGTATTCCCCCTCTAGACCAAACGAGGAAGTCAAATCGAGGAACTCACACAGTTGGCAGTTTTATTCATTCCATTATAGTGGAAGCACTTACTAGTCAGATATAGATAACATGGGTCATCCTGATAGCATAAGTAGTGGGCAGTTTTAGTTAACCATTCAGTTGTAGTTGCAGTACTTACTAGTCAGATACAATCAGCATGTGACATCCCAAACCCAGCAGTTGTTGGCACTTTTATTTCATTGCAGTGGAGTTGCGATACTTACTAGGTAGAAAGGTAGAAAGGGGGAGATTGCTTGCCTGGGAACACTGTCGAAGATTCACCGGAGATCGGGTCGACACTCACATCAACTCATCGGCCTAATCCGTGAAGAAGCGAAACACTAGAAGAAACACCGGATGCACTATTTAATACTACGGCAAAAGATCCGGCATGATTATTATATGATGCATGGCATGGCAAAGATGCGATGCAATTAGGCAATATTAGGCAGAACCGGGGTCCCGACAATTAATTAGGAGGTTCATGTTGTTTAGCTACCCCGCAATTTAAATGTTGAATTAACAAGGCAAAGCATGGCATCAGTTTGCTACACAAATTTAAATGGGGCCAATATAAGACTAGAAAAGTCCACATATGGTGTCCATATTTAATTTAGGTGAATCATCGAAATACCCCCAAACACCGTAATATGTATGCGACATGAACAATTAAATGCAACAAGTATATGTTGTTTATTATAAAATAGGGGGTCTCAGAAAAGGAATCACATTAGGGTATCAACGATCTTGGGGTTTCGACGTCCGGGAAGGAGATCTTGGCGTGCCGAGGGTTCAGTCTCTGGGGTTCCATGAAGGAGGCCTCGAGGTCTTCCGGTACAGGGTCTTGGTTCCATATAGGGATCTTGGGTTTCAGCTCGATTGTCGATGACTATCTTGGATTGGCGCCAGCGGGCAAGCCAGATTCACTGAAGTAGAGCTTGTTCGAAGATCACCACTCCACTTGTCGCGCTTGTCTGAAGAAAGGTCCACATGGACATTAGACTATCGCAGGCCATACACGAACAAAGACGTAGCAGGGACAACTTCAGGGCACAACATCGGAATAACCTGGTCAGATCTTGAACAGGAGCGCAACATAGGAGGCAAACGCGTGGATGCTACGTAATAGGACGGAGAGGCCATGCTGGGCAGCTGCTTGGCGTGCCTACAACTAAGGACAACAAACTGTGTCCTTCAGATGGTTGGCCAGAGAGGAAAGAGGGGCGGCGCGCGCGGCAGCGGTGGCTTGAATGCATCAACATAGAGGCGGCTCGGACTTGGCATGCCTGCAGAAACGGGCTGACAGTGGCGGTGCGGACGGAGGCTGGGCGGCCGCAGCGGCCCGGTATGACGGAGGCACGGCGCGGCCAGTAGGAGACGGCATGCGCGACGCGAATGACTAGAAACAGGGAGATGGCTCAGCGTCAAGCTCGGGACTAGCGAGGCGGCGGAGCTTGCGGGACAGAGGAGGTCCCGTGGCGGCGGCAGTGGGGAAGACGAGGGCAGAGGACGTCGCAGCCGTGGGATGGGGATCCCGTCGGAGTCGAGGCCGACCGGCCTGGCGGCGGGGCAGACGAGCACAGGCTCACAACAGCTAGCGAGGATCGCAGAAGCAGAGGCTTGAGGGGGGCTCGTCGGCCGGGAGGAAGACAGCGGCGCTAGCGAGCAGGGTCACAGAGGAGGGGGAGGTCCCTGGTACGGCCGGGCCGGAGGACGGCGAACAGCGGGCGCACCTGCGGCAGGGCGCCGGGTGAGCTCGGCAGCAGGCGGCGACTCGGTTGCAGAAGGGAGAGGCTGGGGCTGATGTGGGAGGGGCCGGAGGTGATGGGGACGGCGCCGGCGAGGTCCAAGCGGTGGCGGCTGCTGGCGGTTGCTGGCGAGGTAGAGGGCGAGCGAGCGGGGTCGGGGTGGGGGTCGCGCACAGAGGATAGAGATGGGGATCGCGGGGGCGTCGGGGTGGGTGGTCGCATACGACGCGCGTGACTGGGGAGTGGGGCCAAGCGGCAGCACGGCAGGGTGGAGCGGTCAGTGGGGGAGGTTATATGCGGGAGGGTTGTGTGCGTGCACGTTGTGTGCGTGTGGCTGGCGATGGTTGGTGGTGGGTTGTGTCGGCGGGTGGGCCAGATGGGAGTGGTTGTGGGGAGGGATCGATCAGGGGCAGGGAGAAGGGCGCGGTCGGGTGGCTTTGCGATGGCGTGCGCACCAGGGAGGGTGGCGGCGGCAGAAGGAGTTGGGGAGGGAGTAGGTGTTGTGTCTAGGGCAGGTTGGGGTTACTAGTTTGGGTAGGTGGGTGTGGCTGGGGATTAGGGTTGGGTTTTTATACGGGCCGGGTAGTAGGTGGCCTGGCCTAACGGCTGGCATGCCTCCCCGGTCTGAAAAGAAATATTTTTTTTGTCTGAAATAGACTTTTGTAAATCTTTTTTTAGACAAAAGAAAATATCCAGAAGAGTCCGGGGTTTTAATTTGAAATGAAGACGGGGTGTTTAGAAAACAAAGGTAGGCTTTTCGAAAATAGTTTTCAAACAAACCATGCATGATGATGACGATGCTCAAATGCAATGTGACATGATGACATGAGCATGCGGTCATGATGATGCAATGCACAAAAACACAGCGATTTTCTAGTAGTGGTTTTAGCGGGGTGCCACAATTCGACACCACTAACAAGGGATCTCGCCCTCGAGATCCGCCTCATGGTACCTAAAGAAGGTCGGCAATCTGAATCTTCTCACTTCATGTAGATCCTCGCGACACCACTAACAAGAGGTCGTTGTCCGTGATCGCCGAGAGAACACTCCAGAAACAAAGGATGAAGGTAAAGGTATCAACAAATAAAGCCACCTCTAGCTTCCGTGGACGGAGTAAAATTGCTAGATTCAATATACAAAAGCGAATGATAAGAGTAGTGGTATGGTAGCTAATCCATCCCGCACTCAAAGCATTACTCTGTACATGAACAAAAGAATCGTGCAATCAACTCTCAGAGTTTAGACTGAAGATCTCGATAAGCGATGTCCGAAGAACAAAGGAATGATGCAGGGTTTCATCGGATCTGATGTAGAAGATATCGTCGCATTGGGAAAACACCGGAAGATACAAAAGAAAGATTTCAGTGGATTTTGATCCACCAAATGGTACAACAGATGAAGGGTTACTCAGATAACACGAAGACCAGATGTGGAAACACCATTGCAAGAGAAAGGAATCGAAACCCTGAAGGTACAACGGAAACCCAACCACGAGAATTCCTGGACTCGAAGAAAAGATAAGAGAGCAGACTCAAAACACACAGAGGTAAGAGGAGAACAGTAGAGGGATAAGGAGTAACATCAGACCTAATCAGATCTATCCAACCGATTTTGCAAAATAGTTTTGACACTCTAGATCGTCCATTAGCTAGGTTATCCTACAGGCTAGACTAGTGGGGTATCGCAACTGCTGAGCTCTGATACCACTCTCTAACACCCTCGAATCGGCCCTATGCAAGTTTTAGCCCTTTCCGCCAAACCCGCATATAAACGATTCAAGGACGCCCACCAGGCACTTTCGTGCGGGTGGAAAACAAAGTAATACCATTACACAACAGTCCTTGATGGGACCCACAGAACAGATATATATATACAACAGCGACTCAACGAGTCAAGAATACAGATATACAATACAAACATCCAAATCACCTTGAAAACGATACAACATCCGAGTACGGACAAGATGCAAATGGGGCTAAGAGCCCTGAAGAATAACCAATGGCGTCCATAACCCTGCCCAGGCCAGGCCGGAAGGGTAACTCTGCTAATGACGTCGAACTTATACCTGCTAAAACAAAAGGGTGCCGATAAAGGCGGAGGAAAAGAGGAGCCAAGATCGAGGCCAGTACACGGCGAGGCTAGAATTCGGCGGCTCTTGCCTACATAGGTATGGTGGGCTGAAGCGGCAGCGAAGCATGCATTAAACAACCTATAGAGACCCGATACAACTGTCGGCTATTAGAGAGGGATAAGAAAGACCTATCCGGGAACAACCTTATACTAACACCAATCATACCCATCCTGGTATTCCCCCTCGACACCAAACGAGGAAGTCAAACCGAGGAACTCACACAGTTGGTAGTTTTATTCATTCCATTATAGTGGAAGCACTTACTAGTCAGATATAGATAACATGGGTCATCCTGATAGCATAAGTAGTGGGCAGTTTTAGTTAACCATTCAGTTGTAGTTGCAGTACTTACTAGTCAGATACAATCAGCATGTGACATCCCAAACCCAGCAGTTGTTGGCACTTTTATTTCATTCCATTGGAGTTGCGATACTTACTAGGCAGGTATAACATGACACGATACACACCAGTTCCACCAGTTGTTGGCACTTTTATTATCCATTCCATTGTAGTGAAGCTGATTACTAGTCACATATTAAGTCAAATTTATAGAACTACTTTAGTTATGCTTGTCTATGATCGAGATACTATGCTCCAAGTCGTCCATAACCGTGGACACGGCATTCAGAAAGATTTACCCTGCAGGGGTGCACAAATAGCAACACACACACGATCAACCTCGGAAAAACCAAATCAAAACCCAATGAGGCTTTCACGACAAAGCAATCACTGGATTCACAAAATATTTCAGGGGGCCACCCCATTAAGCTACCCGCAACAAAGTTGGCCGGCTCTGAGACGGAACCAAGGTTTGCGCCAATGGCTGTAAACGACTAGGAACCCGAAAGTGTGTCTGGGCTTGCCGATACCACGAAAACACTCCGCAATTGCTAAACAGTACAGGTGCTCCACGCACAATCATAAATAGAGCAGTAAAGCATGGCATAAGTACAGGATAGTAATAAGGCCCCAAACTAGTTTGTGGCCCCAAGAAATAAGAAATGAATCAAGCTCTGGCTAAGGGGGATTCATAGACTCTCCCGGATGTGGATAGTGCGATAGTCAAGGAACAGGTATCAAGTACTCGGGGCCTATGGGACACAAGTGGACATGAAAAACCAAATAGCATATATTGCCCACCGGTGCCTCTTTCATTAGTTATCCCAGCAATTTAATAGTTGTATTTAAAGTCATGATCCTCTCCACCGTAAAGCATATGACAACATTCCAATAACTGTGTGGTACTTCACGACATGGGATCGCACCTGAGCAAGCGACTACGACTCGCAAGACCATCTATCTACCAAACAACAGGTAATAGGAGGTGTCCAAGGCAATATAAAGGCTGCACGAAATATATCTGGTACGGAACACTAAAGCATCGCGACACGGATAGCAATAGATCAATAGGAGGAAATAAAGACTATAAATGCAAAATAGGTAGAAAGGGGGAGATTGCTTGCCTGGGAACACTGTCGAAGATTCACCGGAGATCGGGTCGACACTCACATCAACTCATCGGCCTAATCCGTGAAGAAGCGAAACACTAGAAGAAACACCGGATGCACTATTTAATACTACGGCAAAAGATCCGGCATGATTATTATATGATGCATGGCATGGCAAAGATGCGATGCAATTAGGCAATATTAGGCAGAACCGGGGTCCCGACAATTAATTAGGAGGTTCGTGTTGTTTAGCTACCCCGCAATTTAAATGTTGAATTAACAAGGCAAAGCATGGCATCAGTTTGCTACACAAATTTAAATGGGGCCAATATAAGACTAGAAAAGTCCACATATGGTGTCCATATTTAATTTAGGTGAATCATCAAAATACCCCCAAACACCGTAATATGTATGCGACATGAACAATTAAATGCAACAAGTATATGTTGTTTATTATAAAATAGGGGGTCTTGGAAAAGGAATCACATTAGGGTATCGACGATCTTGGGGTTACGACGTCCGGGAAGGAGATCTTGGCGTGCCGAGGGTTCAGTCTCCGGGGTTCCATGAAGGAGGCCTCGGGGTCTTCCGGTACAGGGTCTTGGTTCCATATAGAGGATCTTGGGTTTTGGCTCGATTGTCGATGACTATCTTGGATCGGCGCCAGCGGGCAAGCCAGATTCACTGAAATAGAGCTTGTTCGAAGATCACCGCTCCACTTGTCGCGCTTGTCTGAAGAATGGTCCACATGGACATTAGACTGCCGCAGGCCATACACCAACAAAGACGTAGCAGGGACAACTTCAGGGCACAACACCGGAATAACCTGGTTAGATCTTGAACAGGAGCGCAACATAGGAGGAAAACATGTGGATGCTGCGTAATAGGACGAAGAGGCCATGCTGGACAGCTGCTTGGCGCGCCTGCGACTAAGGACAACAAACCGTGTCCTTTAGATGGTTGGCCAGAGTGGAAAGAGGGGCGGCGCGCGCGGCAGCGGTGGCTTGAACACGTCGACACAGAGGCGGCTCGGACTTGGCATGCTGGCAGTAAACAAGCCGACGGAGCGCTAAGGGGAGCTAGGCGGTCCGGGATGACGGGCGGCGGCAGCGGAGGCATGAGATCGCGACGCGACGGATCGAAACAGCGAGATGGCTCAGCGTCAAGCTCGGGACCAGCGAGGCGGCAGAGCTTGCGGGACAGAGGAGGTCCCGTGGTGGCGGTCACGGGGAAGACGAGGGCAGAGGACGTCGCAGCCGCGGGATGGGGATCCCGTCGGAGTCGATGCCTACCGGCCTGGCGGCGGGGCAGACAAGCACGGGCTCACGACTGCCAGCAAGGATCGCGGAAGCAAAGGATTGAGGGGGGCTCGCCGGCCGGGAGGAAGACACCGCGCTTAGCGGTGGTCGCAGAGAGGGGGAGGTCTGCACGGCGCCGGAGGACGGCGAACGGCGCGGCGCGGCGGCAGCGCCTGCGCGTAGCCGGGTGAGCTCGGCAGCAGGCGGCGACTCGGCTATAGAAGGGAGAGGCTGGGGATGATGTGGGAGGGGCCGGAGGTGATGGGGACGGCGCCGGCGAGGTCCAAGCGGTGGCGGCTGCTGGCGGTTGCTGGTGAGGTAGAGGGCGAGCGAGCGGGGTCAGGGTAGGGGTCGCGCACAGAGGAGTGAGATGGGGATCACGGGGGCGTCGGGGTGGGTGGTCGCGTACGACGCGCATGACTAGGGAGTAGGGCCAAGCGGCAACACGGCAGGGTGGAGCGGTCGGTGGGGGAGGTTGTATGCGGGAGGGTTGCGTGCGTGCACGTTATGTGCGTGTGGCTGGCGATGGTTGGTGGTGGGTTGTGTCGGTGGGTGGGCCAGACGGGAGTGGTTGTGTGGAGGGATCGATCAGGGGCAGGGAGAAGGGCGCGGTCGGGTGGCTTTGCAATGGCGTGCGCACCAGGGAGGGTGGCGGCGGCAGAAGGAGTTGGGGAGGGAGTAGGTGGTGTGTCTAGGGTAGGTTGGGGTTACTAGTTTGGGTAGGTGGGGTGTGGCTTGGGATTAGCGTTGGATTTTTATACGGGTCGGGTAGTAGGTGGCCTGGCCTAACGGCTGGCATGCCTCCCTGGTCTGAAAAGAAATAGTTTTATTTATTTTTGTTTTGTCTGAAATAGACTTTTCTAAATATTTTTTTAGACAAAAGAAAATGTCCGGAAGAGGCCGGGGTTTTAATTTGAAATGAAGACGGGGTGTTTAGAAAACAAAGGTAGGCTTTTCGAAAATAGTTTTCAAACAAACCATGCATGATGATGACGATGCTCAAATGCAATGTGACATGATGACATGAGCATGCGGTCATGATGATGCAATGCACAAAAACACAGCGATTTTCTAGTAGTGGTTTTAGTGGGGTGCCACAACATGGGTCGACGCGGTGGACTGCGACGATCGTCACACGCGTAGTGGCGCGGCAAGGGGCGGTCTTAATCGGTCGGGCGACGCTGGCGCTCTATGCAGGTACTGTGGTGCTCGTCCTCTCGTACGGTGGTCACGGGGCATGCGGTGGCGAACGATCATGTCTAGGAGGTGGCTGGTGACGCGATGAGTGTGGGTACGCGCAGAGAGGGCGAGGCGCGGCGTGGCTACGCGAGGCGGCTTCGGTGCTCTGGCGTGCTCTCGACATGGTAGAAGATTAAATGGGTGCGGCTGTTCTAGCTTCTCCACTTCTCGTCGTTGGTCAAGGGGTGGACAGAGAGGGGCGGTGAGGTCACGGCTATCAGCTAGACATCGTGGGCGAGGGCGGCGCGGTCTGTGGCGTCGTGTCCGTGCTCGACCGGCACAGCATGGCACTGGTCATGGTGGCGAGTGAGGTTGCTCCACTGCACGGCTAGGTACTGGGGACGATCGTGGGTGATTTATTGGGTTGATTGCAGTACAAGAATGAGCACAAGGTTGATTCACAACAGTAGATAGTTGTTGAGTTTGTAATCTGTCTATTAAGTGCTCGGCAAAATGGCCGTGTGAGCTTAACCTTTGAATTATTCCATGATTTTTGGTGGGTGTGCTGGTCACATGCTTGAGTATCTCTGGTTGCTAGGGATTTCCATGTGGTGTTCGTTTGAGTGGTTTTTGTAAAATGATGATCTATGTACCTACACTTGATTCAATTTTGAATTGCCTCTTAAATGGATTTGAAAATAGTTTCTGTAAGTTTGTAATGTTTGCTTGGGTTTATTTTTACTTGGTATAGCAAGGGGTGAAAAGAAATAGAATTGTTTCTGTTGGAAATCTTTTACTAGTGATGGCCAAAGTAGGCTAGTGGTTAACTTTGGCCAAAATGACCATTTGATCTTATGCTTCATATTTGTTTTTCTTTTTATTTGATTTTATTTGGAAAAGACCTAGATGATGTGGTATTCAACTTTAAACTAGTCCTTATCATTTATAGCAATCAAACATGGCAAATGCAAGCATTCATGCATTAATGGAAATCACTCATGCATTCATATAGAGTTTAATAATGAAAGTTTTTGTTAACCCTAAACTTGGGTGATTAGAACTTGATAATGTTGTTTAGTATTTTTGAGGTGTTACAGACAGGGAGCGAGAGACTCCAGTGTTTGACACTAAACTATATTTTCTCCAAGGTCCTCTTGCACATATTATCCACCAAGTGCCACCTGCGTTTGCTACTTTTCTTGCTAGGCGACAGGAAGTTCGAGACACAAATACTCATAGCCAACTGCAGGATGATCTGGTGGAGCATCTGTGGAGGCTCAAAGTAGCCAACTAGTTTGTTTATTTGTTTGCCTTTGTTTGCCACAATGAACATTTTAAATTGTTTGTTTAATTTTATGGACTTGTAATAAACCTGAACATTCAGTTATTTATTTGCTATACTGAACTTGTTTAAATTGCTTGTTGATTTGATAAAAAAAATTGTTGATTTTTTGTATGGGGAGCACAGCTGTGAGCCAGGCCCCCTCCCTCCCTAAATCGTGAACTTATCCCCCCCCCTTCCCATATGGCCCAAAATCGGGTCACGTCGTACACCGTATGAGGTGGACGAATGGAGATGCTCTAAAGGTTGGTTTAAATGGATCTACGATTCCATTGAGCATAGGGGGCTCCATTGGTTCCATGGTAACCCCTCCAAAAATGCAAAAAGTGTACTTAGATTATTTAATGGAATTATAATGATTTGGATCAAATATACCATCTTTGTTGTAATAATCTTTTTGCATGATTTGAACATATGTATTGAAGTTATGTTATGAACCTAAATCTGTCACTGTTGGGCATTTTCCCATAGCTCAAGTGTGGTGATTGGTGATTGTGCAATTGCATTCTCAGAAGGATAGCCTTGAACTTAAACACTGATGATACTTCATCGATTCCCATGAATAAGATGCACATATTTTTTTAAATGAATCTTTGATGCCAAAAGAATTGGACAACAATATCTGGACTATGTTGTACAATATTGATCGTTGGATTCATATTGGTGAACATTTCCTAATGATATCAATATATCTAGACTAATATATCTGGACTAATATATCTAGACTAATTCTTGATTACAGGTAAATCTTAAAAAAAGACATAAGTGGCTTATTCATGGGAAAGGAGCAAGCACATATAAACTTGAACACCGGTGATAAAACCAAACACTATGTTTGACTCCCGAGCTCCAGCGATCCTTTTATTTAAAAAAAAACTGAAAATTGTATTTGCAAGGTTAAGAAAAAAAGCGAAAGTATATTAGATGTACTCCCTCCGTCCCAAAATAAATAACTTGAGTTTGTCTAGATTCGCATGTACCTATGTACTATGTACTAAAACGTGTCTAGATACATCCGAATCTAGACAAACTCACGTCACTTATTTTGGGATGGAGGGAGTAGTACTTTTTTTTTTGAATTACGGGCTACACAAAATCACAATATCCGATAAATTTGGAGTTGTCAAAATATGCACTTTATATATTCAGTAAACTCGGATCTAGGACTTTTTTTCGATTTTGTGTAGTTCAAAATACAAACTATTTCTAATTAAGATTTTGCATGCTTGTAGGATGCATCACACAATTTTTATTCAAAACAAATAAGAGAATCAGAGGAGCTCGGAGAGGCAGAATCCCTATTCTGATAAAACATGAGAAAACAAGCTTGCTAGCCGTGATGAACGTCTAACACAAAAGAGATTCGTGATCCACTCGTCAAAACAAACATAGAATCCCCCAATTATTGCCAACAATGATTGCCATGTCCCATGTCGTCCCTGCACAAATGGTACACCCCTGCCATGCATGGGCAAAACCGCACCCTACACGCAAACAGTACGCCACCGTCCGTGCATATTCCGCCTGCATCTTTTCTCGACTAGGTTCCCTCCCTCGCCTGAGATTTCAATCCAAAATTGCACACATGATTCTGGCAGATCGGCGGATGCGCGACCTGCAGCTAGATATAATACCATCATCATGGAGCAGTCAAGTCGCCCCTACTGTTCTGGGTCTCAGGGTCTCAGATGTCACGCCTAATGGTAGGTTGAAGCCCCATGGAGCTTGCGACACATGGACCCAAGGACAATCATAATCGAATAGTTTTGCATCGATGAAAGTGATACGTCGACGCAGATGTGAGTCTGCAGATGGCAGATCAGACACCATACGTGCGTGATGAGATTCGTACCATCATTCATCACGGAATGGTCGAGGGGAACACCGGCCGAGCTTGACGTCTGTTTCCTTGTTCTAAAAAATGGCATTATTGATCAGTGTATCTTCTTTGCGCATGTCAAAAAGGTTCGCCATTTGTTTTGTTTCGTAGGACACAGTGAATAGATAAGTGTGTTCCTGCACGCAATGAGCTGCCAGGCCACATGCAGGGACAACCACAAGCCACGGGACTGCTGCTATCTTCTCTGATCGGATATCTACATTGGTTTCAGTGTATAGTACGAATTTAGACAAATCTGGAACTTCTTTTCCTAGACGGAGGAAGTATATGTAATATACTACATGATTCCTGCCTGACTCCTATCATGTAGATATCGTCTCATAATTCAGTTGTTTATTACAAAACTGGTGAAATTCATATTTAGTTGTGCAGACAAACACTGATCCGGAAATCTCTTATATATATACAAGTATGATAGCTATAATGCGTTTGCCAATTTAAAAAGACGAGGTTTGGCACGTGCCGATTGCTCTGTGACATTGTGGCCTTCTTACTGTTCTTACTACTAGAGCATCTCATGGGGGGGAGGGGAGTCACACGAGACTTCGGATCGCATTCCTCACTAAAAAAGTATGAATGTTTACATGGAAGTGCTGTCAATTGCTAATGGGTCTACAAATCTCCCTCTTCTATAGAAATCAAATAAGGAGGATTTATTCTGATATACTTTTAATTGAAAGAGTTTTCCCTATCTTCTAAAATGGGGCTTTTTTCTTATTTTAACCTTTCGATTTCTATATTAAGGATAGACTGACAAAGTTGGCCTAATTTATTAGTTTTCACTAACCCTAGATCCTTTCCCTTGATAAAAAATAAATTCTATCCTCTCGAGCTCCATTGTGTAGAACAGCATCTGATCCCACATATATTCTTTCTATCTCAAAAGAGGGGGTGTTTAAAATCGGATCGACAACTACGCCTGACCGGCAGTTTGTGGAGGCCGGCCCAACCTTATGCAGTCTCCACATCGGTAGCCTCCAACAGGGGAGAGAAAAATACAAAAGATATGAGAGAGGAGGTAAGTGGGTATGTGAGTGGCTGGCTGGTGGGCCTGCTGGTCCTCTTCCTACATGGAGTTTTACTGCCGTCGTTGCCGGCACTAGAGCCCCTAGGTGGAGTCAGGTGCCAGACAAAGTTTGTACGAGTTTTTTGTGCCGGCAGTGTTTAGGTGGTCCCATTGTGGGGCATTATTTTCCTGCCACCCCCAATCTCTTATTGAGAGTATCTCTAGTAGATCGTAGAAAACTCGAAACTAGGGAACATGGATGGGTATGAAAAAGACTCCGCTAGATCAGGTTCTACAAAACATGCCCCAATATGGCCCGAGACCCACGTGTTATAGATTTTTTTCCCTCCATTTTTCCCATCTTCTTCCTATCCACGCGGGTCTCCTCCCCAATCCCCACCGGTTTTAGACACGATACCTTGACGGTCACCACTCCCCTCCCGGCCATGGTCCCTGCCATCGGGCATCCCTCCCCTCATAGCCCGATCCAACGTAGCCTGCTCCGGATCGGTCCAGCTACCATCAGTGATGCATTCTGTGCGCTAGTCCTCGTGCAGGTGCAACGCAGGTCTGATTGCAGGCGACACGCGGGAGGCACGACGTGGGTCCTCGTCCTCCTTGACCATGGCGACGCGCGACGCATGTCGTTTGTGCAGGCAAAGGAGAGTGGCTGACATCGCACACACATATCCCTCCCTCCGCACTTTGCCACCAAGATCCTCGGACTCGTCCTGGGTCCCAAGTGCCACCTCCCGCTGCCACGAGAAGCTACAAGAGTAGCTCCATAGTGATGCTACCTGCCGCAAGATGCGGTGGGTGATATCGAGCGCGGCAACAGGAGTTAGGAGGTGCGGGTCAGGTAGGTCGATAAGAAAGAGACCTAGCGAACGAATTTGGAGCGGCGTAGCCAGATTTTTCCGGACTCTAGCGATTCCAACAACGGAAGGAAGGCAGCGGGAGCTGAAACTTCCCTCCCACCAACCGTTTTCTAGTATCAGTTGAACAAGAAAATTGGTCCAGAAACAACATATATGGTGTTCTCGAGGCTTGATATAGGTAGAGTTGGAAAACTTTTCCGGTTTTAGGGATCTGTATTAGACTTTCTTTTTGGCCCAAAACTATAAAATAGCAATTATTTTACAATTTTGGGCCTTTCCAGGATTTGCTGCAGATGCTCTAAACTCATGGATTTGATGCTCCATGTTTTGTTATGTACGTTCCAAAACCAATTTCATGAACATGTAGATGAGTTTTGCCAGAATATTTTGGTAGTCGCATCATGCGAAATTAGGAATATTATAACCAAGCCAAACAGGAGGCCTCTCAAGTCATCAGCGTCCGGAGCCATCAGATCGCTTGCCATGGTCTTTTTTACCATACGATATCCATTAGGCCCCTCCTAGACCGGATGTCCCTAGCCAGCTACTTTTTTTTGAGGGTCCCTGGCCAGCTACTTTGGGGAACAAATCTGAGCCCTCTGGTTAACTAGGCTAAAAACTCGTTGAAGGCCCATTTTCTAGAAATATTATTTCGGTGCGAAAAAAGTGTAAGTCGATGCAGCAAGCGAGAGGCAATCCGATCTCGACCTAGAGCCTTCATGCGCCGCTGCTGCTGCGTATTGGCGCCGCACAGGGAGAAGGGGTGAAGCAGAGAGAGGAGAGGAGAGTGAGAGAGAGCTGGGGCGCCACTCTCCCACATCTTCCTTCTTGAATTGACGCAACGGCTAGAGGGTCCTCCACATTAGATCATCAATGTTTCCTTTTCTTACCGAGGGTTGCATCGATTTGTTCACCAGGTTCGTTCTTTTTGTCATGTATGGTTCGGCTGTGTTACTATTTCCCGGTATCTTGCACTTACCGGTTGTTGTGCATTATCATTGGACGGCACTGGGCGTTCCCCATGGATAATTCCCCGGTCCCCTGCATGACACCTCTCTCTCCAAAACAGGTCCTAATCCATTTTTGTTGTTTTTGCTGTAACATATCCCTTTTTTGCAACATAACGGTTTATCCTTGGAAAAGATTATTCTCACCGGAGAGGTCGCCGGTGACCTTGTCGGAGATTTTGTAGCAAAAACTTTATACTAATGTAGCAAAACCAACTTGGCATAAGCATCGTAGCAAGAAAATTATAATATTGTACCAAAATATAATACTGATTGTAGAAAAAACTTTCTTATATTGTAGCAAAAATGTGTTTATATTATGCAAGTCCACAATAACGTATGTAGCAAAACATTTTTTTCTGTGTCGCAAATCTACATAATAATTGTAGCAAAAAAAAGACCTTCATGCAAAATTTGGCGAGTTTGTAGGCCGGCCAGAGGAGGTCATCGGGAAGGAACTAGCAGTGCACTTCACCGGCGTCGTGAAACTCACCGCGTTAAGGGGCCTTAGGGGGCAATACCGGCGCCGGGCAAGGAGCCTCACCGTGTGGCAGCGGGGGCCTATGGGCGCACGCGGCGCGCGGCGGCAGAAGCCACGGGGATGCGGTGGCGGGAGCTGTACCAGGTGTGGCTGAGTGCAGCAGCAGGGGACGTACCCCCGTAGTGGCTACGGTTGCTGGCTCCAGCGGGCCTGGGGATGCACGGCGGCACGAGCTGCAGGGGTCACGGTGGAGCTTTGGGTCGAGGTCCCGCGTGGAGTTGGGGACATGGGCGCCGAAGATGGGAAGGGTGGAGACCGAGAGCCTGATGCAGGAATAAGGAGATAAGGCTGGGTTGGGTCCCACATGGGGCTCGTAGGAGCGAAGGAGCCATGCGGTGCGAGAGAGCAACCCGGGGATGGATTCTTCTATCCTCGGGGGAACTGTATCATTTCTACCCACCTCAATCTCGCTCGCCCGGCGATCGAATCTTGGGTGGCCGGCGGTGTAGGTGACACACCCTGATGGGGCGGCCGGCGGTGTAGGTGACACACCCTGATGGATCTAATGGATAATAAACGTGAGCGCAACGGCGGCATCGTATGTTATCTTAATCAATCTTAAATTAATTCTAAAAATTGTTTTTTACCGATATGTTGACCATGTTGGGGTTTTATGGTATTAGGATGGCAAGGTGTCGAGGTGGATTGAGGGCGACTTCAGTAAAAAGTGTTGGCGAAATCGTAGGACTGTGACATGTTCTTGTGCTGGCTCGTAGCATATGCGGGCGTGGACACTGGCCACCAGTTCATGAGATGGCACTACAAATCCTTGAGGTGCACCTTCATGGAGTGGGTCGATAAAACGGACACGTAGAAGCTTTATCATGCATTGAACGTTATGTGGATATTGACTGAGGAGAAGGAAATCAACGTGTCCTACAAGGAGTACTGGTAGGCGGTCGAGGAAGCAAGGCAAGAAGTAAGGCAAGAAAAGGTTAACGCGATTAAATCGATGTCCTTGGATTTGTCCGGTGTGGTGCAGCCGATTTATGAACATCTCGATGCCCTCTTTGATGCTGATGATTGATTAAGGACATGTAACATGTATGGTTATGTGTTTCGTTTCTTTGAAATTGTTTGCTAGCTCAATTATCTATCTATCAAATCATATTTTTCTATCTGATAAGGAGTTTTGTTATTTTCTTAAATAAATAACAGAGTTGGGAGTGTGTTTGTTCACTCGTAAACATATTATTTGTTATTCATTAATTAAGTACAAAATAACTAAGAGTGATGGACAACAACATCTTAGACACAAATGTATTTCCAACCACCAATTAAACACTAAGGATCCTTAGAGCAATTGCGGTCCAGTTATATGTGCCGCACTTTGTCAAAGGACACGTATAATTTTGTACATAAAAAATAGAGAACTCTAGCTGTACTCCACACCCCTCACGTCTTCGCACTCCCACTTCCTATTCCCCAGTTGACTCCTAGATCGCCACGGTTAGGAGTTTGGTATTAGTCAAACTCCACACTTCTCCACTCGTTGTTCCACCGACTTTATCTTAGTTAGAGATATCTTATTCATCCTTTTTATATAACATGTTTTGACTTGTTCATTCAGATCCACGGATTTATTCTTCTTTCTCTATTGTCTCCAAATAACTTTCTATTTTATCACTCTCGTCTCTTTTAGATCCGCGTCGTCAGCATATATCTCATGGACAATGGCATTTTGATCCGCAATGATGTGGTAAACATAAGGATCTACATGATGGCACTCGAAGTGTTGGGAATATGTTCTAGAGGCAATCATGTATGATGTAATTTCTAATGTATTTATAAAGTTATTAAGTTGTCTTTGTATGAATATTTGGTGTGTCATTGAATATGTGATTCATTTTGTGGAACTATATATTCATGTTGTTCATGCTAGATTGTCCTTAGTCGTCTAGGTTGTGTTGGCCACACAACTTAGACTAATGTGAAAGTCGGTTGATGACTCGATTCCACTTGTCATGGGCATGGTGATGCTATTCCGACTTACACAAATCCAACTAAAGAGTATAGCGAGTTGGATGGACTTATATTGAGATACAACGAGTAAGTCATCATTTATATGTCTCAATCAATATAATCCTTAGACTTGAGGTTATCACACAATCCGAGTTGTGTATCAGCCGAGTTAGGTTCTACCAAACGATGTTCCGTCACAAGGCAGTTATAAAGGCAGAATTTGGGTCGGCTAAAAATCAAGCTGCTTGATGTGGATAACTGAGATAAGATTTTGCCCCTCCTACTAGACATATATTCTATGATCCCTCTCAGATGATATTATTCGAAAAGCATGGTCATGCGTGACTTGGTTAAGTTTTAACCGGGGCCATCGACTAATAGTTAGTCGGATGAATCACATATCACAGATCAAGAAGAGAATTGGACTACTAAAGGGATGTCGATAATTCGCCTATATATTGACAAGGTATATGTGAGGCAAAAAGGACTCGGATGTAAGTCACATTTAAAAGTATGTCATCATAATTTTATGGCACTTGGGAGTCGGCACATTCTACTATGAGCCACTATCTATTGATCGATTGTGCATCGGACTCGAATTGTGTCCAAGTCGCCATGAGCCTACGAGGTCACACACTTAAGAGCGGGAGAAAGTCATATGTAAATCCTACTAAGAAGTACGTCGTTTGGATTGGACCCGAACAGGACACAGACTAAGTTAGTGAGTTAGACTCGCAGTGACTATAGTAGGACTTTAGGGTGTGTTTGGTAATAGGATGAAGTAGAATAGAATATCATGGTTACATTCTACTATAATGGAACGGTTTCATTCTTGTGTTTGGTTTGGACAAAAAGTGGAATGCAATGGTTTCGTTTTATGTTTGATTGAGATTAAAAAAGTGGAATGAAATGGTTAGAATTGGATTCAGCTCACCTCCTCCATGGCAACGGTGAGCTTACCTCTCAGAAGCATATGTATAATCTGCACAATTGTAACTTTTCGAAACATATTATGTCATTTTCGACCATTTTTATCTGTATTTGAAAACACAAACAATTACTAATATAATACATCAAAATACCTCTTTCTCTCAATTTTTTTATTCTCCATTAATCTTTATATGGCATCGTCCAGGCAGTTTGCATCGTTTAATCAAGCATAGTGTGGTAAAAAATATCAACCAAGCATGTCTCGACGAGCTATGCATGGAAATCACCAGCTAGACACATCGTCCTAGTGGCCGTAGGACGCGTCTTCGTGTCGATCGACTAGATCAAGCGACTGACACTTTGCTCGTCTTCCTGCTCGCTGCTAATAGAGAGGAAGTAAGCAAAAATAGAGAGGAAGTATGTAAAATCGAAGTGCATAGGAACGGGCCGCCTAATTTCCGTTGTCGCCAGTGCCTCGCCACGCCTGGTTCTCACCGCCACCACGCCTGCTCGCCAGCTAGCTGCCCCTTCCTAGCATAATTTCCTCCTCCACCGCCTTGCTTGATTCCAGCTGCCGTCGTGTTGCTAGTTGGGAGAACAAGAGGGAGAAGATGGAGCTGGACCGTGCGGGTCGATGAGGATAGGAAGCTCCTTTTTTTGTCGAAGGGTGATGATTAGCCAGCCATTCCACTAGGTTCCACCGATTTTGTGGAACAAGCGCATTTCGGATCTAAGGGTATATTCCCTTCCTAGGAACCAGTTGGTTTCATTCCTCCTGCACAACCAAATATAGAAATTGGCTCTAGGTGTGGAACGGTTCCGTCCCATTCCACTTGATTCTATTACCAAACACACAGTGTATGGGCCACAAGTTTTGTGTAGTTCATTTTCACTCCCTATACAGAGTGTGGAATGGGATGCCTAAGGGGCACGGTTAGATACTTATATGCGTTGGAAACCCTAGCCACATTCAGTCCAGCCGTCGTATTGGACCCAGCAGTTCACCATTGGTGCTCCTCCTCGTATGTGTGGATACCGGCATAGGTGTTATAAGTTCAGCACTTCGACGATCATGGGATTTTATCGGATCGTGGGACTACACTCCTTTGACGCGCTTCATCGATAATCCGCACCACACATCTAGTGGTAATCCTTGTTGTCTTCAATCTCGGCTAGATCTTAAGAGTTTCGCGTAGAAAAGTTTTGTTTATCTCTACATGCCCCAACAAGAAGATCCTATACCCGGTCATGATGAAAAATTCAATGCATAATAGAGAGGCAGTCAATCAGTAGAAAACTCATACGGGTCTTCTTCTAGTTAGGCTTTTTTTAGGTAGATTTCTTAGATCTAGGGTTGCTGAATAGAGAAGGGATCAAATCAGCATCCTTAATCCGAATGAAAGGTCTGATGGATCTCCTTAGAAGTGCTTACAGTGTATTATAATGGTTTTATATGTTAGAAAAATGTAACTTCATATCTTAATAAATGGATCAAAATATTAAGTACGATCTGACTACAATTGATAAACTAATTTGTTAAATTAACTTTTATGTCACTGAAAGGCGTATCAAACATGGTAAAATATAGTGCCACACCTTACCGTTACATGAACTGTAATTGCGTCCCTTCTATAATCTACCGATGTGCATCCCTTCTGGTGCAACGTGATAGATCACATCGCGTATGACCATGCGCCGATCGAAAAAAGTGTTGAGCATTAACTTTCCAATACAGAGTTATTCCCAATGTTGTTTTGCCACCTAAGTGTGAGCACGGTGATTAGGCATGTAACAAACATGACATTCTGCCGGACCATAGCATACCGCTCAAAAACAACCTGCTTCAGAACAAACCAAATGAAACATGAGATACATAATAGCAATATTAGAGGTAGCAAGACAGAGGTAGGTTAAAAAGTGAAAAACTTGGATCTTTGTCGGTGGTCTGTCCAGTTCCAGCATCAAGGAACGTTGGCACGTAGGCAGCGCTTGAAAGCACAAATAACGGGAAACACGAACGAGGAAAAGAAACCGAATAAAAAAAGAACAGGAAGAAACCTGGATCGTTGCCGGCAGATTCTAGCAACGAGAAACACATAAAAGCACGAAGAAACAAGAACGACGAAAATTAGCCACCGGGAAAAGGAGCAGGGAGATACCTGGGTCGTCAAAGGCGGCATGTCCGATTCCACCGGTGAGCAACGGCAGCATCATGGTAGCACCTAAAACCACACAAACACAAAAATATGATTGAGCAACAAAAAAACCATGGAACAATTGAGAGAGCCGAGATCCATTAGGAGACTAATAGGCACGAATGACCAACATGTAGCGAAATAACCAACGCATGAACGTTGGTGATCGACACAAGTGCACGTGCGGGCGCATTCTAGAAGGACAAGCGACACGAGGGTGCATGCAGCGGGCGATTTAACACGTAGCTAGTAGGGCCGCCATGGACGCAATGTGTGGCCTTTGTGATGCCACACTGAGCCGACACGGATGTCACCCGGGCAGGGGAGGCGAGGCGGCACCCTAGGGGGAGCCGGAAGGAGTACATGGTTGGCTAGAAAAAATTGCCGGGATGCCCAAAAATCAGAGAAAAAGCAAATCCATTTAACTTAGAATAGTATCTACTATATCATATTACAACCAAAGAAGGGTTTTGGATATCAATTTTTTCCACTCCTCTCTAGTTTTTTGAAGCAATTCTCTCAGCTCCTACATTACGATGATACAAAAAACAACTTTTGAAGATCAGATATCATGGAGACAAACATGATATTTATATACTAACATTGGAATATTTTGTCTTGGCTTAATACAACTTACTAAATCGCATGGAACATGTGAGGTCTGCGGTAAGTTTGCAATATGACTTCAATATTTAAATTGTACGAGTTCTACTATCTCAATTAAATGCTAAGCGCAAGATAGTTAACAGATTTCAAGGGCTACAACAAACTATGCAAATTCACTTTGATTATTAGTTCATGATAATGGTTCAAGTTAATCAAATTACTAACAAATTCTCACTAATTCAACATCCCTCATAGTTTTTTATGTTACATGATCCAATTCATCACTATACCAAGTCCGATCATCATGTGAAATGATGTAGCTTCAATGGTGAATATTATGTTTAGCATTCCAGTTCAGTGTGTTCCGAGAAAATGTTTTTACATGCTAGGCTTGTTAGGAAAGCAAAGTATTTTTGCTTATGGAAAACTTGCTTACACCCATCATATGTGAGCGTAAAGTCTATCACACCCGATCATTACGAGGTGCTTCAAAACGATAAAATTTCGTAATAGCGCATACTAATGGATAACACAATTATCTTGATGTTAGGTGTGTGGGATCATCTTATAATTCTATTGTCGCGTTCAAGCAAAATAAGATTCACAAAAAGGATAGACATCACATGCATGAATACTGTAAGATGGTATATCCTTTTCGATCTCCATCTCCAATACACTGGTATGATCTCTATCATAACACCAGCATGGCTTCAAGCTTCTTGGCACTGCACATGTTGTCTCTAGCATATGTTGTAACTACAACTATAGCTAATGCATATCAATAAATTAAAGCAATTACATAGCATTGAAATTGACACATAGGTCATATACAATAAAGATACAACCATGTGGCTCATACCGGTTGCCGTACTCATCAACATGTAAGTGGTGAAACATTACAAAATATGATCATCTCATACATCACATATATATCACATATGAACACTATTTTGGCCAGACCACATCACACATCACATGTATCTGCAAAAACAAGTCAAACGTCTATACCTTATTCTTGCTAATTTTACGTGGCTTTTACGGACTTCACAATAATTGTTCTTACCTACACAAAGCAACAACATTGATCATACAGTTTCTTATTAACTTTTGCAAGCCCACCATTGCAAATCTATTTTCAACTATAGTGGGAGAGTCAGACACCCGCTGCTTATGCAACACAGGTTTCATGTCAAACACAGAACCAGATCTAATCTAGGACATACAAGTAACAAGAGAGATTAGATCTTCATACCCTTGAACAATACGAACGGAAATGTTTTATAAAACATGGTTGATGTTTTAACATTATACATCACTTTAGATGGTACCCTTATCATATTTCATATAGTTTATGATTAAGTTTTATATCATGCTATAACTGTATTGAAATGAAGCGTCAATACACGTGTGATATATAAACAACCAGAGGTTCCTAGTGAAAACTTCAGTCACTGGTTCATTGGTCAACAGATGATCAAGATTTCCTGATCATGTGGCATTTATGCTAGTTGGAAATGGAGTCACCTCATTCTGACAATGAGATGATGAACTGTGAATTCATAGTTATGTGATAATATGTGAAAGTCATTCGATTTCTTGTCATATATGAATCATGCCTAAGTTCGGCAAAATAACTTAAACACCGTGTATTACATGAATACAAAGTGTTTGATGAATTGTTGAAAGTAAATACATATTCAATGTATTATGTTTTAACAAAATGATAAATATCATTATATGATTGTTTGAATTTTGTAAAGAGGTTTACGAAAAGAAACATGAATATGAAACTATTTTGATATGATCAAATTATTTCATCAACAAAGGGTATTAAAGATAAAAGAGAATCTAATTACTATGATTTAATCAATAGTAACGAAATTCAACTTTATAAGATTGGCATAAAGAAATTGTGGAATGCAATGCGTTTGAAATGTCAAAATCCAAAGCATCATAATATGAAGTGGGTGAATAGATGGTGCCAAATAATTCGTTAGAGTGTAGAAGTAAATACCATTAGTTAGAAATAGTTATCACTCAATTAGTATATATAGTGAACCATCTGGATTCGTTAGATCGGCACCATATATTGTATGGATCATCGTGAAAGTTTTTGTGTTATTCGATATAACCAAAACAATAGAGAATAAGTCCTTGTAGAGTATTCATTGAAAATTTATGAATACGATAGCCATAGCTAGAACCAAAAGGAAGAAAAACTAGTATTGCTTGGATTTTGGTGCATTCTCAAGAAAGATCATATTTAGTGGTATTTCTCGATTATGAACCTTTTGGAAGATAGTGAAAAACACGATGAAGATTCAAAACCCTACATTAGAGTGTTGAGAAGCGCAACGGAAAGCATTCCTGGACGATTCTCTTCATAAAGGAAAGAATCAATGATAATGATCATTGTGTTTTCCCTACTAGTGTTTTCACTACACAAAGTAGGATTAAAAATGTACTCCACATCTTTTGTGGACACATTTTTGAATCATTTGTCGTATTACCGGAATATGACATACCTACGAACTACTAGGGAAATAATGGTAAACTAGAATTATGAGAAGTCCTAGAGACAAAATTCACTTAAGAATCGAAAGAAATTCGTTGCTGAATCTAATAAG
Organism: Avena insularis; assembly: GCA_023614405.1. Lineage (NCBI taxonomy): Eukaryota > Viridiplantae > Streptophyta > Magnoliopsida > Poales > Poaceae > Avena > Avena insularis. Next base: position 110,213,763 of record CM042692.1, read on the forward strand.
TAAAAGGTTACTTGAATTTTCCAAATGACTGCAAAGTCATGAAGGAAAAAGGGTGAATGACAGAGGCACAATTTTTCATGAATAATGTATTGGACAAATTCAAATGAATTTTATTCAAGTGTGCTGAAAGTCTAGTAGATTTAAAACTAGTAAAGTATTAGTATCTCATAATAAAACTCTTAAGTTTTGATATTTGATCAAAGGATTTTGAAGTTGTTCAAAAATAGTGAGTGGATATGCAATTTGCATAAAATTGAGTGGGAGCTATGAAAGTCTTCCTAAAACAATATGTGAATGACATATTTTTGAGTGGGAACAATATAAGTCTCAAATTCAAATATGTAGGAACATATGTTGAGTAAGAGTAGTGCCTCATACTTAAATATGTTGGGAACATATTTTGAGGGGAGCTTAAAGGAGTGATTCTTAAGTGTGTATACGACACATTAAGAATAAAAGCGCAAGTACCAATAAATAAAGATTTATAGGGATTAGAAGTTGATAATAAATATATTACGATATTATGTAGTATTCCTAAAGAGATTCTGACAAGGGTTTCAGAATAGAAGTTAATTAAGGAACTGGTCCTTGATAACTCAAATTAGGAATAGCATTAAGTTTAGCATCAATGGTTGAAAGAGAGAAAAGGATGATCATCATCCACTATGTTGAGACATAGGTTCCATCTTGAAAAAAAACCATGATGATAACTTAACATAATATGTGATCCAAGTAGAAACGTTTGAAAAGTGGTTAAGATTGAATCACGGAACGTTGAGCAAAGTGTCTAATAGAGAACTGTAGACATAATTCCAAATCCACGAAGGATGACATATCTTAAGCATAAAGGGTTATGTTGTAAGGGAATATGTTGGAAGCTTCGAAATCGATAATACCGACTAAATTCAAGTAGGAAGCGAGGTGAACAAAATATCGAAAGTTGCACATGATGCACTAGTGTTTTAATAATTACATTTATAATAAAAGATAAGGGTACCATCTAAAGTGATGCATAATGTTATGGCGGGGCTAGTTCGCTTTTAACGTAGAATGATGTGTACCAGGGCACAGTGCCCATGAGAAAGCCCTCGAGGTTGATCTAAAGTCACTGTAGGCTCCTACAATCTGGCCTCGTTCTGCTGCCATAACGATGATGCATACACAAAGATGTTATCATGTGATGATAAAGTATTAATGTCAATCTAGGTGACATTAGTAAGTTGTAAAGGATTTGAGACTATAAGGTACATGCCCAAGACTCAACCTCTTCCATGAGCAAGCATGTTCAAGGTACCGGGATATATGCTGCCAATGATTAAGAACAAATGCAGCTAGTTTATTTGTACTTTAGTGCAAGTGGGAGACTGTTGGAAATATGCCCTAGAGACAAATAATAATAAGGATTATTATCATATTTCATATATCTTATGATTCAGTTTTATATCATGCTATAATTGTATTTAAAGGAAACATCAATACACGTGTGATATATAAACAACCAGAGGTTCCCGGTGAAAACTCTAGTCACTGGTTCATTAGTCAACAGATGATTAAGGTTTCCTGATCATGTGGTATTTATGCCAGTTAGAAATGGAGTCACCTCATTCTAAGAATGAGATCATGAACTAATTCCCAACCTAAACATCGTGACCCGATCATGTCACGAAGTTCAAATTACGATGATTAGAATAGACCTAGTAGACTATTCCTTAGACCGTGAGGCTATATCAATCACTGTTTCCCGGGAGTGCTTAGATAGCATCAAACGTCATGATCATAAAGGTGTGTCCGGGTATTCGGAGGAATACTAGAGGCAATATATGTCAAGAGCGGGATTTTTTCCATCTGCGTGATGGAAAGATACTTGAGGGCCCACTCGGAGAAGTTATATCCAATAGCTGCGCAGCATGTGATTTGATCACAGGGATATCACTTGTCGGAACGAGTCAAGTAGCATTGTTCGGTAAAGAGATTGAACCTGACATGTTGATGTCATTGATCAGATCTCGGGCAATGCAAGTATCGAGAGACAAAAGGAATAAGACGCGACAGTCCTAGTTCAAACGATGAAAGATCTTCGTGGAATGCACAGGGGTCACATGGCCATCCAGGTCCCTCTGTTGATCATTGGTCCGGGAGTGTCCTGGCCATGTCTGGAGTGTTCCCGAACCGTGGGGTGTCACGCTTAAGGGCTTGGTGATTTTTAGAGAGTGGTTATAGGATCGGTACAATCACCGAAGAATAGAAAGAGAGAAAACCAGAAGGGTTTCGGTAAGTCCGGAGAATATCCGGAGTGAAGGTGGAAGGTGTTCCGTAGTCATAGAGATTAAATAATATGTGAATGAATGTTAAATATTGATTTAATCATTTATTCATAATTATTTAATAAAATAGAAATCAATTAAAGGTCAAATAGGCTTAATGGGCCAAATCCTGGAGGGGAAACGACCCAAGAGGGGCCGAACCCCTAGGAGGGGCCAAGGGGATGGTCGGCTGGGCCTAGCCCCCTCCCCCCTCCCACACGTGGGGCCTTCCAGGGCCGGCCGGCGGCTGCCCTCCTCTCCCCTCCTTTAGTCCCACCCCAGGACTTTGAAGGAGGTAGTACCTCCCCCTCCCCCTATATATAGTGGGGTATTTTGACCAGAAAATACAACCAATATTCAATAAAGATTTCTTCTCTTTTGGGCAGACCTCCAATTGATACTTCTCTCTCGTGACCGTGGTACCAAGTTCAGACTGCACGAACGAGAGACATCTTCACCACGGAGCGCCGTCGCGCTATGGGATTAGGATCCAGAAGATCTAATTCCGCAACTGCTGCTGGATCGGGGAAGCGGGAGTCATCGCCAGGCACCAGATGCATGTAACTCCCTACGAGGTGTCACATTTGAGGAACTCAAGTCGTTGGAGCCGCAGGAGCACAAGGACTTCATCACGACCTTGAGATCGGCTTCGGCTCGTCTACATTAACCACGCTCTCCTGAGCCTTGACAACGCTTTTCGGTCTTCGAGGGTAAGTTCGCAAAAATCTCCTTCCGTTACTGCATTACTAATAGATAGGTCCTAGCAGCATCAGGGGTTCAGGGGCGTAGGGAAAAAATGTATTGTTTTCATACGCGAACCGCTACAGCAAGGACTCTGTCTTCTCGATCTAGCAAGATAGAGGGAGTGGTACATGAGATCTAGTCCAGTACAATGACATGCGGTGGCTATGGTGCCCTCCCCCTGCACCCCTCTGATGGCTCAAAATGTATCGAGCTCGTTGGGGAACCACAAGAGGAAGGTATGATGAGCACAATAGCAAGTTTTCCCTCAGTTACGAAACCAAGGTTATCGAACCAGTAGGAGCAAGGAAACACCTCCAAGGTGTTGTTTCCAACTTGGAATCCTGCACAACACACCCACAGAACTTTGTCCCCCAACTTACAGTAAGGTTGTCAATATCACCGGTTTTGCTGAAAACAAAGGATTAAACGTATTGTGTGGAAGATAGTAAATGCTTGCAGAAAGTAAACAGAAAACAGTAAATAGATTGTAGATTGATGGTAAAAGAATGGACCAGCGTCCATAGTTCACTAGAGGTGATTCTCCTTAAGATAGATGACATGTTGGGTGAACAAATTACAGCGGGGCAATTGATAGACACCGAGAAAGCATACATGCATATACTAATCATCTTGACTCCTACGAGATTTGATAGGGCATTACAACATTATACATAGACCGTAATCCAACTGCATCTATGACTAATAATCCACCTTCAGGTTATCATCCGAACCCCCTCTAGTATTAAGTTGCAAGCAATAGATAATTGCATTAATCAAAGTGTGTAAAGTAAACAATACGATTGCTCCATGAACAGAGGATTGTTGTTTTCTTCCTAGTAGCAACAAGACATCTAGTACCTTCGAGATTTCTGTCACTTCCCCAGATTACTAGAGGCATGAACCCACTATCGAGCATAAATACTCCCTCTTGGAGTTGCTAGCATCTACTCGGCCAAGATAGCTACTAACAACGGAAAGCATGCAAGATCACAAATAACATAGACATGATAGAATCAATAATCAATCTGAAATAGCATCTCAATATCCATCGGATCCCCGCAAACACAACATGTAAGATTACAAATAGATGATCTTGATCATGAACGGATCTCACAAGATCTAAACATGGTAGCACAAAGGAGAAGAACCAACCATCTAGCTACTACATGGACCCGTAGTCTAGGGATGAACTACTCACGCATCACAACAGAGGCAGTCATGGTGATGAAGAAGGCCTCTAGGGTGATCTCTCCCCTCCGACAGGGTGCCGGGAAGAGCTTCAGATCCCTCCCGATCTAGGGATGGAGATGGCAGCGGCTATACTCTTTCATGGAATTTTGATCGGGTACTTAGGGTTTTCATCCTGGGAGACTTTTATAAGCGAAGGGGCAAGGTCGATGGAGGCTCGAGGGGCCCACACCACCCCCTGGCACGGCCTGGCCTGACCCGCGCCACCAGGTGGTGTGGCCACCTCGTGGCCCTTCTCCGTCTCGTCTTCTGGCTTCGTGAGTCTTCTGGTAAAATATTGACTATGGCTTGTGTCCGGTCCAATTCCGAGAATATTTATTTTCTAGCTTTTCTGAAACCAAAAACAGCAGAAAATAGGCAACTAGCACTGTGGCATCTTGTTAATAGGTTAGTTCCAGAAAATATGTAAAAATACTCCAAAGTGTGCACAAAACATAACAAAGTAGATATAAAACAAGCATGGAACATCAAAAATTATAGATACGTTTACAACGTATCAACATCCCCAAGCTTAACTCCTGCTCGTCCTCGAGTAGGTAAGTGATAAAAAAGAATAATTTTTGAGGTGACATGCACCATCATAATCTTGATCAAGGTATTTGTAAAACATTGATAGCTAGGATCAAAGTACTTTAACATAGCATGAAAGACATAGTTCTAACAATAAGACATAGCAACTATGTTATAACATGAAATGGTGCAAACAAAAGATTCATGAATAACAATGCTTTTAAATATGTTTGTTTGTTTGACATATAGAAAACATAATGAGAATGGTATTCAGCTTGCCCCTCATAGTGTAGCAAAACATAAATGCATAGGACACCTTCCAAGTTCATAAGGGTGACCAGATACAAATAGTTTAAGAACAAGCAATATCAAAGTTATGAATCAATCAACAAGTCTTGGGACAATGCACATTAAACTAAGAATGTCCACTATGCTCTCTCTCAATAGGTGCATAAAGATAGAAGATGGAGACTCAACATAAAAAGTAAAAGAAGGGCCCTTCATAGAAGGAAGCAGGGATTCAAGTCTCATAAAGAGCTTCCAAAATTTATGGTACTTATTAGCTTTCAGTTCTCATTGCCCCTATTATAAGCATCTTTAGGTGATTAAGGTTAAAGTTAACAAATATGAGGATATGCTTGACAAGTTATAAGTTGAAAATCTCATGCCCTTACTTACGAGTATTGTTCCTCATGCTACTCAAGTTTAGTCACAGGTAAGTTCTTGTCATTGTAAGTACATGTGTATCATAGAGAACCGCCAACGGGGTACCCCTTGCCCGATAATATGGAAGATTCCCCATATCAAAATGACAAGGCAAGTAGACAATGAGCATCTCAGCAATCCTTTTATTTCCTATTTGCATAGGCTTTTTTCTCTCTTTTTTTCTTTCCTCTTTGCATAGGGTTTTTATAGAGGATGCTTCATAGATTTATCACTATGGTTACGCTGCAGGTTTCCACCATGATTAGGCATGGCTTAGACCAGCCGCTCGGGCGTTTCTCTAACACATATACGAACTCCATGAGCCTTAAAAGCTCCCCTTTCATTTCACACCGCCGGGATCCATAAGCAAAAGAACATGATACAACTAAATAAAGTGCAATGTTGAAAGCGTTCCCCATGATAACATGGTTCTGCTAATTCACAACTTACAAAATGCAAGCATATACGCAACATAGATGGGCACAATGGTTCAAGTTTATTAAGTGCAAGAAAAGTAAAGTGTGCCATCAAGTTCGTGAGAGCTTTAATCACTAATTTTCACATAACAAGTTTAATTCGGAAGGTAGATAAAAACATGAATATACTTGGAATAGCAAATGCTAATAGATAGGTATGGTGGACTCTTTGGAATAACTTGGTTTTATTTGGAGTTGGATGCATGAGTGGAACTCATACTTGGTATGGAGGCTAGCAAAAGACTGGGAGCGACCAACTAAGAGAGCAATAATGGCCATAATCATGCAAAGCGACAAAACATTATTAATTAAAGCATAAAGTGATATTACAAGTCGAAAACTAAATGATCATAGAGGCTATGATGACTTGGTATAGTCTTAACATGGTGTGAGCATGCGCCAAGTCAACCAAAATAAAGCATCAAAGGAGAATACCACAATATTATGCTTTTATATGCTAAAACAATGCATGATTCTTTCAAGGCACATTAAGCAATCTCAATTGTTTGTAACAAGTCATGCTATAGCAATAATCACTAAGCATATAGTCAATGCAATATCAAGCATGACATGATAAAGCCTAGGCCATAGTCAAAAACAAGCTCCTTTTATACCACTTAAGCATGAACTTTCCTACTATTTTCTAATTCAAATCAACTTATTTGAAACTATGTATGAATGCGGGGGTCCAACCAATTTATTTAAGAAAACGAAAACTAAGAACGAAAACAAAGACGCTCCAAGAACAACACAATTGTGCATGAAACAATATAAATGAAGTGTTTGGAAGAAACCTGAAATTTTTATTGATGAAGAAGGGGATGCCTTGGGCATCCCCAAGCTTTGACGCTTGTACTTCTTGAATATTTCTTGGAGTGACACGGGTGGCATCCCCAAGCTTGATATTTTGTCCATAATTCATCTTATCATATTACTCTTCCCTACACTTTAAAATTTCCTTCATACAGAACTTCACTTAATCTTCATTAGCAACATTAGTGCACTCAAGATAATAAGTCTTTTGGTTCAGTTTCAACACAAGTAAAACTTCCATTAAAATAAAATCTACTGTAGCACTTCCTTTTAAAATTTCAAGAATTTTGGCAAGAACTCAAAGAGAAAGAGATTTAAGAAGCAAATGCAAATAATGCCAGAAATCTGTCAAAACAGACTAGTAGGTAAAAACCAATTGTTTCGAAGACCTTCTATTGCTCAAATCGAAAAGTGTTGAACTAATGAAAGTTAGATAACAACCTAGGGCAGAAGCACAAAAAATACAGCTCAAACCGACGTAGAGAGATTTTTCAGGAATGTTTACATCGAAGCACAAAAATATGTTTCGGGACAACAACTTTCCCAAGTCTTACTTCTCTCTCATTAGAGGTTACTCTTGGCACAACAACCACACAAAAATGACAAGGAGAGGTTATTACTGAAGCAATAACTTCCAAGACTCAACAAAAGACTCCTAAAGAAATTTGGGTTATCTCCCAATAAGTGATTTTCTTTAACGCCTTTGAGCTGGGCATAAGAAGCAAGAATCAAGTATTCTCAAATGAAGAAGTATTAAGAGCAAATTTTGTTTTAATAGGATAGGCAAAAGGAATCTTCTCTCTCTTCTTAGAGAAATGTTCTATACCTTTCTTGAGTGGAAATTGATATTTAATGGTGCCTTCTTTCATATCAATAATGGCACCAACAGTTCTAAGAAAAGATCTTCCCAAAATAATAGGACAAGAAGCATTGAATTCAACATAAAAAACATAGAAATCAATGGGGACATAGGCATTGTTAACCATAATAAGAACATCATTAACACTCCCCATGAGTTTTGTTATAGCATTATCATCAAGTTGGACATTTAAATAACAATCTTCCAATGGTGGTAAATCAAGCATTTCATAAATCCTTTTAGGCATAATAGAAACACTACTATTAAGATCACATAAAGCTTTGAGATCAAAATCATTCACTTTCATATTAATGATGGGTTCCCAACCCTCTTCTAATTTCATAGGAATAGAAGCTTTATGTTTCATCTTTTCTTCTTTAATTTTTATGAGAGCATTAGTAATGTGTTTTATAAAGTCCATATTCATAGCACTAGTATTAGGACGTTTAGCAAGCTTTTGTAGGAACATAATTACTTCAGAGATATTGTAACCATCAAGATCAAAATCATAATTACCATCTAAGGTAGTAGAGCTATTGTTTCCCATATTTCGAAGAATTTCAGCATTTTTATTAGAAAATGTTCCATTGGTTTTAGGCATTATTGCAGAAGGAATGGGGACTTCATGTGGTTTGCTAGCATCAACATTAGTGGTGGTGATAGTAGAAATACTAATATTTCTAGCAATCTCATCTTCTCTTTCCCACTTAGAATGCAATTCAGCTAACAGTCTAACATTTTCATCAATTCTAACTTGTATGGCATTAGTAGCAGCAAAGGGATTTTCAATAGTTTCAGGTTTAGCAGCCATTTTATTCAAAGAAGATTGTGCTTCAGACAATGATGTTATATTTATTTCAGCATTAGAGAGTTTTTCCTCAATAGTTTTATTAAAATAAGTTTGTTTACTAATAAAATCTTTAAGCATGACTTCAAGTACAGAGGGTGCACTCCTATTATTGTTGTAGGAATTTCCATAAGCATTACCATTATTGGGAGGATATGGCCTATAATTATTATTACCAAAATTATTCCTGTAGGCATTGTTGCTAAAATTAAATAAAGTTCACATCAACTTGCTCTTCTTGAGCAACCAAATAAGCTAAGGGAACATGATTTGGATCAATGTGAGCTTTCCCATTAACAAGCATAGACATAATAACATCAATTTTATCACTCAAGGAGGAGGTTTCTTCAGAATTTACCTTCTTACCTTGTGGAGCCCTCTCAGTGTGCCATTCAGAATAGTTAACCATCATATTATCCAGAAGCTTTGTTGCAGCACCCAAAGTAATGGTCATAAAGGTACCTCCAGCAGCAGAATCCAGCAGATTTCTTGAAGAATAATTCAGTCCTACATAAAAGATTTGGATGATCATCCAAGCAGTCAGTCCATGAGTGGGACAATTCTTTACCAAAGATTTCATTCTTTCCCAAGCTTGAGCAACATGTTCATTATCAGATTGTTTAAATTTCATTATTTCACTTCTCATAGAAATAATCTTACCAGGAGGATAGTATTTTCCAATGAAAGCATCTTTGCATTTAGTCCAAGAATCAATACTATTTCTAGTTAGGGATAGCAACCATTCTTTAGCTTTTCCTCTCAAAGAGAAAGGAAACAGTTTAAGCTTAATAATATCTATCTATATCCCTATGTTTTTGCATCTCACAAAGTTCAACAAAGTTATTAAGGTGAGCAGCAGCATCTTCAGTACCAACACCAGAAAATTGTTCTTTCATAACAACATTGAGCAAAGTAGGTTTAATTTCAAAGAAAGTAGCTTCAGTAACAGGTGGAGCAATAGGTGTTCACATGAAATCATTGTTGTTGGTGCTAGTGAAGTCAAACAACTTAGTGTTTTCAAGAGTATTCATTTTTTGTGTTTTTAATAAAGGAAGCAAACTAGTACAACTAATTTTTGTGTGTTTTTGATAAAAGAAACAAGCAAACAAAGTAGAAATAAAATAAGAAAAAAAAAACAAAGTAAAGAGATTGGTTATGAGGGACTCCCCTTCTGAAGTAGTCCTTGACTCCCCGGCAACGGCGCCACAAAAATTGCTTGATGGCTCAAATGTATCGAGCTCGTTGGGGAACCCCAAGAGGAAGGTATGATGATCATAGTAGCAAGTTTTCTCTCAGTTATGAAACCAAGGTTATCGAACCAGTAGGAGCAAGGAAACACCTCCAAGATGTTGTTTCCAACTTGGAATCCTGCACAACACAACCACAGAACTTTGCCCCCAACTTACAGTGAGGTTGTCAATCTCACCGGTTTTGCTAAAAACAAAGGATTAAACGTATTGTGTGGAAGATAGTAATTGCATGCAGGAAATAAACAGAAAATAGTAAATAGATTGTAGATTGATGGTAAAAGAATGGACCGGGGTCCGTAGTTCACTAGAGGTGATTCTCCTTAAGATAGATGACATGTTGGGTGAACAAATTACAGCGGGGCAATTGAGAGACACCGAGAAAGCATACATGCATATACTAATCATCTCATTCATATACTAATCATCTTGACTCCTACGAGATTTTATTGGGCATTACAACATTATACATAGACTGTAATCCAACTGCATCTATGACTAATAATCCACCTTCAGGTTATCAACTGAACCCCCTCCAGTATTAAGTTGCAAGCAACAGATAATTGCATTAAGCAAAGTGTGAAAAGTAAACAATATGATTGCTCCATGAACAAAGGATTGTTGTTTTCTTCCTAGTAGCAACAACACATCTAGTACCTTCGAGATTTCTGTCATTTCCCTAGATTACTAGAGGCATGAACCCACTATCGAGCATAAATACTCCCTCTTGGAGTTGCTAGCATCTACTCGGCCAAGATAGCTACTAACAACGGAAAGCATGCAAGATCACAAATAACATAGACATGATAGAATCAATAATCAATCTGAAATAGCATCTCAATATCCATCAGATCCCCGCAAACACAACATGTAAGATTACAAATAGATGATCTTGATCATGAACGGAGCTCACAAGATCTAAACATGGTAGCACAAAGGAGAAGAACCAACCATCTAGCTACTACATGGACCCGTAGTCCAGGGATGAACTACTCACGCATCACACCGGAGGCAGTCATGGTGATGAAGAAGGCCTCCAGGGTGATCTATCCCCTCCGGCAGGGTGCCAGAAAGAGCTTCAGATCCCTCCCGATCTAGGGACGGAGATGGCGGCGGCTATAGACTCTTTCGTGGAATTTTGATCGGGTACTTAGGGTTTTCGTCCCGGGAGACTTTTATAGGCGAAGGGGCAAGGTCGGTGGAGGCTCGAGGGGCCCACACCACCCCCTGGCACGGCCTGGCCTGGCCCACGCCACCAGGTGGTGTGGCTACCTCATGGCCCTTCTCCATCTCGTCTTTTGGCTTCGTGAGTCTTCCGGTAAAATATTGACTTTGGCTTTTGTCCGGTCCAATTCTGAGAATATTTCTTTTCCAGCTTCTCTGAAACTAAAAATAGCAGAAAACAGGCAACTGACACTGTGGCATCTTGTTAATAGGTTAGTTCCAGAAAATATGTAAAAATACTCCAAAGTGTGGACAAAACATAATAAAGTAGATATAAAACAAGCATGGAACATTAAAAATTATAGATACGTTTACAACGTATCACCCTCCTCTCTATATAGGCCAGGGGTCGGCCAAGGGAGGATATCTTACCACCCAAGATGGTGGGCTACAACCAAGTTGTTAAGAATATAAATATGTTGCCTATCATCTTTCTATCAGTTTGGACTTTTGGAATAATTGACTAGGGCAACAATTCAATAAATATGTATGTGTCGTTCAGAATAAAATATGTTGTCTATCGTCTAAATCTAGTGCCCAGTCTACATCTGAATAGGTGATAATTGTGAGATACGACACATTTTTTATGGTTTTTATTGATGGTTTTCCCCCGGATTTAATCGTTTTCTAGATTTACCTAACGCTAATACTTCAGTAGTGAATATAACTTGGTTTTTAATGTGTGTTTCAGGTTCCGAATGTCAATATAAGGTTTTAACTAGAGAAACACAATATTCAGGCGAAAACAAGAAAGTCTCTCTTTGGAAGCACTCGAGGGGAGCATACAGAGGCTTTAACGCGCAACTATACGGCGGGAGCAATTTTTCCGGCCATATAGCTCCCACCGTATAGCTGCAGATGCCTCTGTCTTGTCAAAAGGGACAACTTCCATGAAGGGACCATAGGCAAAAACACAACACGACAGCCGCCATCCCATCCAGAAGGGATAAAGAAGAGATCCGGAGAAGAAGGGGAAGACGTTCTTCATCTTGCTCCACGATCTTCGACCTCCTAGCCAATACACCCCCATAGCCATTACTTGTACTTGAGAGGGAGAGAGGGATCTTCACCTTGCGAGACTAGGGTTTGAGATTGTTTCTTCCTATCTTGAATTGTGTTGGATACTTTTCTATTCTTATTGTGGATCTCCACGGTAATATCAGAAAGGATTCCCTTTATTTAATTATATCAATGATTCGTTCTTCTCTCATGAGTGAGTAAGTTCCTTGGACGTGGGAGATGTAGGGGATTGGTGAGATGTGATGTGCCTTCATATATTTTCCATTAACTTGTGATTGATTCTAATTACTATATTATGTGTGCTTGACTATCTGTGGGATGCCTAATGCATGTTGTCCAATTAAGGGCCCAGACAACATGATGCTTTGTTCTACATAGATAGGATCTTGTTCGCTAGCAGACCGACGACCCCCGAGTGACACGGGGATATCAATGGAAAACTAGTAGACTCGAGGATAATGAGGAACCACTGTGCTTATTGCATTAGTCCGATCCAAGGAGCTTAATTGCTAAGCGTCCTGAAGGGTCTTAATCGTCTAGTGTCTGACCATGGTTTTGGTAACAGACTAGTAGGATTATTGGAGTTGGGATGAAATCTATCAAGAGGAGTTCTGGCTAATTATGGGTTGCTCGCCTACACATATACTTATAAGATTATAATTGTTACATTTATCATTCATCCACCTTGTTGGGTTCACAGCATAGAAAACAAAAAATTTCCTACGATGAGAACTATACGCCAAGATCTATCTACTAGATACAGAGCAACGGGTGGATATACATCCATGGAGAACTTACCCTCAAAGACAACAGAGTTTTGTTAACAAGTTGGAACTCGTGGATGATGTAGTCGTATGCTTGCCGATCTCAAGATCGTGTGGAAGTCCGAGCACGGAAAATAAGCAGCGCATCCGTCCTCGCACACACGTTCAAGCCACCGGACAACCTCCACCTCCTCGCTCCAGCGAATCAGCAAAAGCAGCAAGTCCTTCCAGACGCAAGGCCACCAGGAACATGTATCTCGCTAATCGGAGACCATGGGGAATATCTAGAGGGGGAGAGAGATCCTTCACGAGGAGGTGTGTTTTGTGAGGGAGGAGAGGGGGCCTTTTATAGGAGAGGGGGGATCCTCCCCTACCATGGTCGGTGGCCAAGGAGGGTGCCCCACCTCTTCCTCATACATGTGGTGGAAGCTCCACTCACATCAATTCAAGCTCCACCCAAAATTCCACTCACATGCATTAAATTTCCACCAAATTTAATTTAACTCTCAATTAATAAAACTCTTTCATTTATTTTATTTAGAATTTTGTTAATTACTTTAATTAACAAACATTCACATAAAACCCCTGCAACATTTCAATATCACATGGAGAACCACTTTCTGCAATTTCACCCGAAACAATTCCGGTTTCTATCAAAACAATTCCTGTGCTTTGCAATCCTTTCGTCTGAAACATATGTGCTCCAAAATGGTGTCTGGCAATCCTTAAGTGTGTCACCCTACGGTTCGCGAATAATGCAGACATGATTGAGACTCCTCTCAGATCAATAATCAGAAGCGGGACCTGGAGATCCAGACTGACTCATGCACATTCAACGATGACTTCTATGATCGTGAGAACCTTTAACGCTAGTAACTTAAACCCTTTGTCTTATGATATAATACATGTCCGAGATTCGATCATCAGTATCCAAATACCTAGTTTGATGTCGTTACCGACATGCACTCTTTTCGCGTTCCCGTGATATAACATTCTAGTGATCACATCACTTGCTTGCAAGCTATCTTAATGTGATATCACCGAGAGGGCCCAGAGTATATCTATCCGTCATTGGGATTGACAAATTCCACTCTTGACCCATGTGCCTCAACATAACACCTTCGTAGCACTGAACCCACCTTTATAGTCACCCTGTTACAGTGTGATGTTTGATGTTATCAAGATACTCTTCCGGTGTTAGCAATTAACATGATCTCATGGTCTAAGGACTAAGATTACTTTGTATGATGTTATAGCAATGTTAACATAATGACTTTGATCGTAATGCTATACTTCGGATGAATGTTCATCACATTATTTCACAAATGTTGTGACCTTGTTATTAACAACATCCAATGTCCATGATCAGGAAACCTTGATCATCTTGTTAATCAACGAGCTAGTCTGGAAGAGAGGCATAACTAGGAACCCTTTTTGTTTATTAAACACACATGTATTGACGTTTCCTTTCAATACAATTATAGCATGCAAAATAAACATCTATCATATACAAGGAATACATAATAACAACTTTATTATTGCCTCTCAAGCCATATTTCCTTCAGTCTCCCACTTGCACTAGAGACAATAATCTAATTTACATAGTGATAAATCTAACACCCATGGAGTTCTGGCGTTGATCATGTTTTGCCCTAGGGAGAACTTTAGTGAACTGATCTGCTACATTTAGGTCCGTGTGTACTTTACAAATCTTTATAACGCCATCCTTGACATGCTCGCAGATGGAGTGAAACCGGCGCTTAATATGGTTGGAATTCTTGTGAGACCTTGGTTCCTTGGCGTTGGCTATGGCTCCATTGTTGTCACAATAGATCACCATTGGGTCCAATGCACTAGGAACCACACCTAGTTCTGTTATGAACTCCTTCATCCAAACCACTTCCTGCGCCTCTTCTGAAGCAGCAACATATTCTGCCTCCGTCGTTGATCTAGCCACCACAGGTTGTTTGGAACTCCTCCAACTAACTGTTGCTCTGTTCAAGAGAAATACGTATCTGGATTGAGACTTTGAGTCATCCGGATCGGTGTCAAAGCTAGCATCGACATAACACTTAGCGACTAGCTCTTATTCACCTTCGTATACAAGAAACATATCCTTAGTTCTTCTCAAGTACTTAAGGATATTCTTGACCACTATCCAGTGTTCCGAACCTGGATCAGATTGGTACCTACTAGTCAAACTAATAGCATGTGCCATATCCGGTCTTGTACATAGCATGGCTTACATTATAGAGCCTATGGCTGAGGCATAGGGGATCTTATCCATTATCTCTTTCTTCCGTATGGGACTTTGAGTCTTACTCAATGTCTTGCCTTGCAATATAGGTAAGAACCCCTTCTTACTTCCGTCCATATTAAACTTATTTAATATCTTATCAAGGTATGTACTCTGCGATAGCCCAATTAGGCGTCTTGATCTATCTCTATAGATTTTAATGCCTAATATATATGATGCTTCACCAAGGTCTTTCATCGAAAATTTGCTGTTTAGATAACTTTTAACACTATTTAAATATCTATATCATTTCCAATCAATAATATGTCATCCACATATAATATCAGAAATGCCACATTGCTCCCACTCACTTTCTTGTAAATACAAGCCTCTCCATAAGTTTGGACAAATCCAAACTCTTTGATCACCTCATCAAAGCGGAGATTCCAACTCTGGGATGCTTGCTTCAGTCCATAGATGGATCGCTGAAGTTTGCATACCTTATCAGCATCCTTAGGATCGACAAAACCCTTAGGTTGTATCATATACAACTCTTCTTCAATATTACCATTGAGGAACGCAGTTTTGACATCCATCTGCCATATTTCATAATCGAAATATGCAGCAATTGCTAACATAATCCTAACCGACTTAAGCATCGATACGGGAGAAAATGTCTCATCGTAGTCAACTCCTTGAATTTGTCGAAATCCCTTTGCGACAAGTCAAGCTTTATAGATGGTCACATTACCATCAACATCAGTTTTTCTTTTGAAAATCCATTTATTCTCAACGTCCTTTCGATCGTGAGGTAAGTCCACCAAGGTCGAAACCTGGTTTTCGTACATGGATTCCATCTCGGATTTCATGGCTTCTAGCCATTTGTTGGAATCCGGGCTCATCATCGCTTCTTCATACGTCGCAGGGTCATCTATTTCATCAATCATGAAATTCATAACAGGATTGCCGTACAGTTCAGGAGTTACACGTGTCCTGCTTGACCTGCGAGGTTCGGTAGTGTCCTCTTTCAGAGTTTCATGATCAATATCATTAGCTCTCTCTTTATTAGGTGAAGTCAACTCCGAAACAACTTCTGGTGCTGCGCTACTCGCCATTTCATGAAGAGAAGGTTCAATAACCTCTTCGAGTTCTACCTTCCGACTATTCACACCTTTTGCGAGAAACTCCTTCTCAATAAAGGATCCATTCTTGGCAACAAAAACCTTGCCCTCGGATCTGTGATAGAAGGTATACCCAATCATTTCCTTAGGGTATCCTATGAAGACGCATTTTTCTGCTTTGGGTTCGAGTTTATCCAGCTGAAGTTTCTTCACATAAACATCACATCCCCAAACTTTAAGAAATGACAGCTTAGGTTTGTCTCCAAACCATAATTCATACGGTGTCGTTTCAACGGATTTAGATGGTGCCCGATTTAAAGTGAATGCAGTGGTTTCGAGTGCATAACCCCAAAATGACAGTGGAAAGTCAGTCAGAGACATCATAGATCGAACCATATCCAATAAAGTACGATTACAACGTTCTGACACACCATTATGTTGTGGTGTTCCAATAGGCGTGAGTTGTGAAACTATTCCACAATTTTTCATATGTGTGCTAAACTCATAACTAAGATACTCTCCTCCATGGTCAGACCGCAGAAATTTGATCTTTCTGTTATGATGATTTTCCACTTCATTCTGAAATTCCTTGAACTTTTCAAAAGTTTCAGACTTATGTTTCATCAAATAGATATACCCGTATCTACTCAAATCATCCGTGAAAGTAACAAAATAACGATATCCACCTCGCGCCGACACACGCATTGGTCCACACACATCAGTATGTATGATTTCCAATAAATGTGTCGCCCATTCCATTGAACCGGAAAACGGCGTTCTAGTCATTTTGCCCATAAGGCATGGCTCACATGTATCAAATGATTCAAAATCAAGTGATTCCAAAAGTCCATCAGAATGGAGTTTCTTCATGCGTTTAACGCCAATATGACCTAGACGGTAGTGCCACATATATGTAGATATATCATCATCAAGTTTAAACCTTTTAGCATCACACAATGAATATGCATAATACTACTATCGAGATCGAATAGAAATAAACCATTCAACACAGGTGCATAAACATAAAAGATATTATCCATATAAATCGAACAACCATTGTTTTCAGATTTAAAGGAATAACCACTTCGCATCAAACACGATCCGGATACAATGTTCATGCTTAGTGCAGGCACAAAATAACAATTATTTAGATTTATCACTAATCCCGACGGCATATGGAGAGGCAGCGTTTCGACGGCGATCACATCAACTCTTGATCCATTGCCGACCCGCATCGTGACCTCATCCCTTGCTAGGCGTAAACGTTACGCAGCCCTAAATCGAGTTACATATATTAGCAACCGATCCCGTATCAAATACCCAGGTGCTACTGCGAGTACTAGTCAAGTACACATCAATAACATGTATATCACATATACCTTTGTTTGCCTTGTCGGCCTTCTTGTCCGCCAAATACTTGGGACAGTTGCGCTTCCAATGGCCAGTCCCCTTGCAATAGTAGCACTCGGTATCAGACTTAGGGCCAGCTCGGGGTTTCTTTTTAGGTGCGGCAATATATTTGTCGCCCTTCTTTCCCTTTTGCTTGCCTTTCTTGTCCTTCTTGAAACCGGTGCTCTTATTGATCATCAACACTTGATGTTCTTTCATAATCTCCACTTTTGTAGTCCTAAGCATTGACAGAAGCTTGGGAAAAGACTTCTTCATGCCCTGCATGTTATAGTTCATCACGAAGCTCTTGTAGCTAGGTGGAAGAGATTGGAGAACACGATGTATGCCTAAGTCAATGGGAATCGTTATTCCCAAGGACACAAGCTTATCGGCGTACCCAGACATTTTGAGTACATGCTCACTAACAGAGTTGTTCTCTTCCATCATGCAGCTAAAGAACTTTTCAGAAGCATTATAACTCTCTACGGCAGCATGGGTATCGAAAATCATTTTCAATTCTCCCATGGTATCAAAGGCATTGCCATTTTCGAAATGCTTTCGAAGTTCTGGCTCTAGCCCATACAGTATACCGCAATGAACTAAGTTGTGGTCCTCCTGACGAGTTATATAGACACTCCTTTTCCTCGTCAGGGGCATCAGGAGCTGGTGGGGGGCCTAGCGGCACCTCTAGCACATATTGCTTTTGTGCAGCAGTGAGGAGAATCCTCAAATTCATAGCCCAGTTGGTGAAGTTGCTACCATTCGTAGCAAGTTTCTCTTTCTCCATGAACACATTGAAATTAAAAGCAGGTGGTGCCATCTATAAAAGAATTTGTAAAGTTTATTTAGACTAAGTTTATGATAGATTGAGTTCAACTAATCCAAATTACTAATGAACTCCCACTCAAAAACGACATCCCTCGTGTCTTTTTGGTGATTACATGAACCAAATCCACTACACCAAGTCCGATCATCACGTGAGTTGGTGTATACTCAAAGGCGAGCATCTATATGGGCATCATATCAACTATATGACTCATGCTTAACCTTTCGGTCCATGTTCCGAGGCCATGTTTGTACATGCTAGTCTCGTCAAGTAAGAACCTTAGTACCTGCGTGTGTAAAACTTTCTTACACCCGTTGTATGAAAGCGTGGAGTCGAGTACACCCGATCATCACGTAATGTCTCGAAACACGATCCATAGAACGGTGCATACTAAAGGAAGAACACATTTTATCTTGATATCTAAATGAGGGATTGATGTCTACGCACTTCTATTCTTGTAGCCAGTTGTTGGGCCTCCAAGTGGAGAGGTTTGTAGAACAGCAGCAATTTTTCCCTTAAGTGGATCACCCAAGGTTTATCGAAATCAGGGAGGAAGTGGTCAAAGGTATCCCCTCTCAAGAAACCCTGCAATCAAGATACAAGAAGTCTCTTGTGTCCCCAACACACCCAATACACTTGTCAGATGTATAGGTGCACTTGTTCGGCGAAGAGATAGTGAAATACAAGTGGTATGGATAATTATAAGTGGTAACGGTGATAGAAAATAGCTTGGTGGCGTGGAAGAGACTAAAGGAAAACTGAAATAAAGATGGAAGCAAGCAAACATGTAACAGATCTAGTAGCAAACGGTGTTTCAGTGCTTAGAAACAAGGCCTAGGGATCATACTTTCACTAGTGAACACTCTCATATAAATATCTTCTCTTTATGATACTAGTCTTAACTACTCTCTGGTTGAACACTCTAATCAACGGTAGGGCTATAACAGCACACCTCAAAGTAAGTCTTTCTCATCTAGAAAACCCCACACTGTCACCTTGAGTACTAGATGAGTCCAACAAACACCACAATTTCATAAAGACATCCAACTCCAAATATAACTCATAACAAGTATTTGTAATCTCTAGCCTAAGTGCCACCATGGTGAGCACGTTGTCACTTTCACACACATGGGGAGATCAGAGATCTAATAAAGCACTTGAGTAGCAAGGTAGATCTATAGATTACAAGCTCATGATCTCAATAAGATCATGCATAGAGAGAGAGATGAACACATAGCTACCGGTAGAACCCTTAGCCTCGAGAGAGAACTACTCCCTCCTCATCATGGGAATCAGCAATGGTGATGGAGATGGCGGTGGAGATCGATGGAGATGGCTCCAGGGGCACTTCCCCGTCCCGGCAGGGTGCCGGAACAGAGACTTTCTGTCCCCCGAGTCTCCCCTTCGGTGGCGGCGGCGCTGCGGAACTTTTCGTGGATTTCTGATGGATCGCTTAGGGTTTACGCATCGGGAGGCTTCTTATAGGCTAGAGGGCAAGGTCGGTGGGCGGCCAGGGGGCCCACACCATGCCCTAGCGTGGACTAGGTGGACCCGCGCCTAGGGGTGGTGTGGCCACCCTATGGTCCCCCTTCGGCTCTGCTTCTGGCTCCGTGAGTCTTCCGGGAAAATAGTAACTTTGGCTTTTGTCCCGTCCAATTCCGAGAATATTCATTTTCTGACTTCCTGGAACAAAAAACAGCAGAAAACAGGCAACTGGCACTGTGGCATCTTGTTAATAGGTTAGTCCAAGAAATCATATGAAAAGTACTCCAAAGTGTGGACAAAACACAAGAAAGTAGATAAAACCAAGCATGGAACATCAAAAATTATAGATACGTTTGCAACGTATCAGGGATCATCTTACAATGCTACCAAAAGCGCCAAACAAGTTGTATAAGATGCTAACATCTAATGTGTAAAGTGATATAATATGGTCCATGCATTTGATCTCTATCATTTGCATCGTGGTATGATCTCTATCATTCCTTTGTGTGTAAGGACAAGGTCTATGGAACTTACACATTAAGTGTGTTGTAAGAGTATCTATCATACATCTACTTACAACAATACCATATCAAGACACTAGCCCAGCAACGATCTAAACTAGATGCCTCTAATTTATCAATTGCAAGTTTTACGTGGCTTAGGGCTTTCGGAGATAGAACCGGTCTTACCTACGAACATGAACCACAACGAGGATAACCAAGTTATTAGCAACTCGTTGTAAATCAGATATTGACTATAGTAGGAGAGATAGACACCCGCTAGCCACTTATGCAAAACTAGTTGTATGTCAGTCGTGGAACCGGTCTCATGTACGATGACATGGAAGGTTGGCCCGGGCCGCTTCATCCCACTATGCCACCAATATCCAAAATACATAGAAGATGCAATAGCATGATCATCATCGCCCACATATAACCATATGTGTACTACCCGTGCAAAGCACCTACGCATAGATCAGGCTCTGATACCACAGTTGGATTCACAGCATAGAAAACAAAAAAATTCCTACTATGAGAACTATACGCCAAGATCTATCTACTAGATACAGAGCAACAGGTGGATATACATCCATGGAGAACTTACCCTCGAAGACAACAGAGTTTTGTTAACGAGTTGGAACTCGTGGTTGATGTAGTCGTACGCTTGCCGATCTCAAGATCGTGTGGAAGTCTGAGCGCCGCAAATCAGCAGAGCATCCATCCTCGCACACAGGTTCAAGCCACCGGATAACCTCCACCTCCTCGCTCCAGCGAATCAGCGGAAGCAGCAACTCCTTCCAGACGCAAAGCCATCAGGAACCTGTATCTCGCTAATCCGAGACCATGGGGAATATCTAGAGGGGGAGAGAGATCGTTCACGAGGAGGTGTGTTTTGTGAGGGAGGAGAGGGGGCCTTTTATAGGAGAGGGGGGCTCCTCCCCTACCATGGCCGGTGGCCAAGGAGGGTGCCCCCACCTCTTCCTTAATCATGTGGTGGAAGCTCCACACACATCAATTCAAGCTCCACCCAAAATTCCACTCACATGCATTAAATTTCCACCAAATTTAATGCAACTCTCAATTAATAAAACTCTTTTATTTATTTTATTCAGAATTTTGTTAATTACTTTAATTAAAAAACATTCATATAAAACCCCTTGCAACATTTCAATATCACATGTAGAACCACTTTCTGCAATTTCACCCGAAACAATTCCGGTTTCTATCAAAACAATTCCTGTGCTTTGCAATCCTTTCGTTTGAAACATATGTGCTCCAAAATGGTGTCCAACAACCCTTAAGTGTGTCACCCTATGGTTCGCGAATAATGCAGACATGATTGAGACTTCTCTCAGATCAATAATCAGAAGCGGGACCTGGAGATCCATACTGACTCCTGCACATTCAACAATGACTTCTGTGATCATGAGAACCTTTAACGCTAGTAACTTAATCCCTTTGTCTCATTATATAATACATGTCCGAGATTCGATCATCAGTATCCAATACCTAGTTTGATCTCGTTACCGGCATGCACTCTTATCTCGTTCCCGTGATATAACATTCTAGTGATCACATCACTTGCTTGCAAGCTATCTTAATGTGATATCACCGAGAGGGCCTAGGGTATATCTATCCGTCATTGGGATTGACAAATTCCACTCTTGATCCATGAGCCTCAACATAACACCTTCGTAGCACTGAACCCACCTTTATAGTCACCCTGTTATGGCGTGACGTTTGATGTTATCAAGATACTCTTCCGGTGTTAGCAATTAACATGATCTCATGGTCTAAGGACTAAGATTACTTTGTATGATGTTATAGCAATGTAAACATAATGACTTTGATCGTAATGCTATACTTCGGATGAATGTTCATCACATCATTTCACAAATGTTGTGACCTTGTTATTAACAACATCCAATGTCCATGATCAGGAAACCTTGACCATCTTGTTAATCAACGAGCTAGTCTAGAAGAGAGGCATAACTAGGAACCCTTTTTGTTTATTAAACACACATGTATTGATGTTTCCTATCAATACAATTATAGCATGCAAAATAAACATCTATCATATTCAAGGGATACATAATAACAACTTTATTATTGCCTCTCAGGGCATATTTCCTTCACACCTGGCACAATCACTATCACCCTGAACTGAATCTCCCCGCGCCTTCTTTTGCCATCTGCAGAAAACAACATACAACCATTTCATTCTTTACTTTCATGCTTTATATTTCCAAAGTTTACATTTAGTTCTATTTAAATAGATCTCATTTAATCAAAACTCCATTCTTATTTCAACACTTGCAATCAATTCACTCGAAGACCTGTGACAACTTTGGGTGTGATAGAGACTTCACTCATAAACACTTACCTTTGGGCTCCCTATGGGATCGATATCTATACTTCAAAACTAGCTACAAACGATTTGTGCACTTGTAGACATCAATATATTTTCCGGCGCCGTTGCCGGGGAGCTAAGCGCTAAGTGTTTGTCTTTTGCCATTTCAGGCGTTGCTACTTGAAGGGAATATGCCCGAGAGGCAATAATAAAGTGGTTATTATCTTATTCCATGTTTATGATAAATGTTTATTTTACATGCTAGAATTGTATTGATCGGAAACATCAATACATGTGTGTTTAATAAACAAAAAGGGTTCCTAGTTATGCCTCTCTTATAGACTAGCTTGTTGATTAACAAGATGATCAAGGTTTCCTGATCATGGACATTGGATGTTGTTAATAACAAGGTCACACCATTGGTGGAATGATGTGATGAACATTCATCCGAAGTATCGCATTATGATCAAAGTCATTATGTTTATATTTCTATAACATCATACGAAGTAATATTTATCCTTAGACCATGAGATCATGTTAATTGCTAACACCGAAAGAGTATCTTGATAACATCAAACGTCACACCGTAACAGGGTGACTATAAAGGTGGGTTCAGTGCTACGAAAGTGTTATGTTGAGGCTCATGGATCAAGAGTGGGATTTGTCCATCCCAATGACGGATAGATATACTCTCGGCCCTCTCGGTGATATCACATTGAAATAGCTTGCAATCAAGTGATGTTTATCACTAGAATGTTATATCACAGGAACGAGAAAAGAGTGCATGTCGGAAACGAGATCAAACTAGGTATGGAGATACCGATGATCGAATCTCGGACATGTAATATATCGCGAGACAAAGGGATTTAGTTACAAGCATTAAAGGTTCTCACGATCACAGAAGTCATCGTTGAATGTGTAGGAGTCAGTACGGATCTCCAGGTCCCGCTGCTGATTATTGATCGGAGAGGGGTCTCGATCATGTCTGCATTATTCGCGAACCATAGGGTGACACACTTAAGGGATACCGACACCATTTGGAGCAAATATGTTTCAGATAAAGATTTAAGAAAGCGCTGGAATTATTTCAATAGACACCGAAACTATTTCGGGTGAAAATGCTGAAATTGGTTCTGCATGTAATATTGAAATGTTGCAGGGGGTTTTATGTGAATGTTTGTTAATTAAAGTAATTAACAAAATTCTGAATAAAAATAATAAAAGAGTTTTATTAAATGAGAGAGCATTAAATTTGGAGAAATTTAATGCATTTAAAGTGGAGACTTTAAAAGAGAATGTGAAGGGGCATTTTAATGTGGAGGGGTTACCACCACATGAATGGAGGAGGTGAAGGGTCACCCCCTCCATGCACCGGCCATGAAGGAGGGGCACCCCCCCCCCTCCTCCTATAAAAGGCCACCCCTCCTTACTTCTCACACACACCTCCTTGTGAAGGATCTCTCTCCCCCTCTATTATTATTCCCCATGGTCTCGGATTAGCGAGATACATGTTCCCGGTGGCTTTATCTAGAAAGGAGTTGCTACTTCCGCTGCTTTGCTGGAGCGATGGATGTGTGTGCGATCACGGATGCACCGCTGCTTTGCGGTGCTGGACTTGGTGGTGCTGGAGCTGGATCTGATGGACGTGCTGGAGCCGGACCTATTAGACTTCATCACGATCTGAGATCGGCAAGTGTACGACTACATCAACCACGAGTTCCTACTAGTTAACAAAGCTCGTTGTCTACGAGGGTAAGTTCTCGTTGGATGTATGTCCACCCGTTGCTTTGTACCTAGTAGATAGATCTTGGCGTGTAGTTCACACCGTAGGAAATTTTTTGTTTTCTATGCTGCGGACCCAACAGTGGTACCAGAGCCTGATCTATGCGTAGGTGCTTAGCACGGGTAGTACACATATGTTTATATGTGGGCGATGATGATCATGTTATTGCTTCTTTCATGTATTTTGGATATTGGTGGCATAGTGGGATGAAGCGGCCCGGACCAACCTTACATGTCATCGTATATGAGACCGGTTCCACAACTAACATGCAACTTGTTTTGCATAACTGGCTGGCGGGTGTCTGTCTCTCCTACTATAGTCAATATCTGATTTACAACGAGTTGCTAATAACTTAGTTATCCTTGTTGTGGTTCATGTTCGTAGGTAAGAACAGTTCTATCTCCGAAAGCGCTAAGCCACATAAAACTTGCAATTGATAAATTAGAGGCGTCTAGTTTAGATCGTTGTTGGGCTAGTGTATTGATATGGTATTGTTGTAAGTAGATGTATGATAGATACTCTTACAACACACCCAACGTGTAAGTTCCATAGACCTTGGCCTTACACACAAAGGAATGATAGAGATCATACCACGATGCAAGTGATAGAGATTAAATGCATGGACCATAGCATCTCACTTTACACATTAGATGTTAGCATCTTATACTACTAGTTTGGCGCTTTCTGTAGCATTGTAAGATGATCCCTCATTTGAATATCAAGATAACATGTGTTCTTCCTTAAGTATGCACCGTTCTATGGATCGTGTTTTCGAGACATCACGTGATGATCGGGTGTTCTCAACTCTACGCTTTCATGCAACGGGTGTAAGACAGTTTTACACACGCGAATACTAAGGTTCTTACTTGGCGAGCCTAGCATGTACAGACATGGCCTTGGAACACGGACCGAAAGGTTAAGCATGAGTCATATAGTTGATGTGATGACCATATTGATGCTCGTCTTTGAAGCTACACCGACTCACGTGATGATCGGACTTGGTGTAGTGGATTTGGTTCATGTAATCACCAAAAAGGCACGAGGGATGTCGTTTTTGAGTGGGAGTTCATTTCTAATTTGGATTAGTCGAACTCAATTTGTCATAAACTAAATCGAAGTGAATTTGCATAGTTTGTTGTAGTCATTGGCATTCATTTTCTACCTTATGCTTAGTTTTTATTTGAGATAATAGAACTATAGAATTCTGGATATTTACTTTACGAACTGGTATCGTATTGTTTTGAATGTCAATTTAAAATTTATAAATCCTATTGCAAACTTTTAGTAAACTCTATTTACCCCATGAAGTTTAATAAGTAGTATTAAATCAAGAGTAAGAATTCCAATGTTAGTATCTAAAGTATCATGTTTGCCTCCATGATTATTGATATTCAAAAAGTTGTTTTAATATCAAGATTATATTGGAGCTGAAAATTGTTTCAGAAACCATCATGTGTGAAAGATATTGTGATATCTGAAACAAAGTTTTTGGTTGCATTATGATAGAGTGTAATTTAGCAAAATACATCTTCTCATATTGTATGAGAATTTGTGAAGGATGGAGATGCTAGGCATCCGAATCTCCCAAAAAGTTTCGGGAACTAAAATTATACTCGTCATTCTTCCTTATAGGCTATAGTAGCTTGATCATGAAAGTTGTCATGATAAGGATGAATAGAAGATGTAAGTAAAATGTTTACTACACTAATAGATTACTAAAGAATGGATTTTTGAAAGAACACCAAACATTTGATGATGGTGATCCACTTCAAAGTGCAAGTCCAAAGGTATTATTATTTGACTATATATGCTTTGTACTATGTGTCATGTGAATGACACCACTATTGATGTTGATAGATTCTTTTAAAAGAAAAGGAATTGCTGAAAGATAATCTATAAAATATTTGGCAGAAAATAAAAGGTTGGAGATGTCCAACTTAGGTATATAGAAGATATACATGTTATGGCTATATTCCTTGCTTGTTAAACAATGTGGTTCTTAGGTATTGGATACCGGTATTGGATACCGAATTGGTTCGTATGAAGTGTCATACAGGACAACGCAATTCATGAAATACAATGGCCTAAGTAACCAGCAAGAGAATGAGCGATGATGTTCATCGAAAACAAATAAAGTGTTATTGTGTTTTTCGTTGTCATCAAACCAAGCCTTCAAGATTTGTTTAAATAATTGTTATTTTGTTCCGGTATTATGAGAACAATGGCTATTCAAATAATTACCGTATTCCATAAAGGATGGATGAACTTTTACAAGTCTAGTTGGAGAAATCACATCCATAAACACTATTGCTAAAATGTCGCAAGACAAATGATTGAAAGATCACTTATGAAGTGACATCGCTGTTTAAATTATATTTGAAAGAAAACATGAAGAAACTCCATGTTGATGGATTTTTGGAGCCTTTGATTTTGATCAATTGGCGCATGTGAGACTTGCCTCGAGATAATTGAAACTCCATCCATAGGCCAGAGAGGAACGGATGACTAGCTTATTGGAAATTGTGCATGCTGATGTGCATAGTCCATTATGTGTAGCCATATGCGATGGATCTTTTTGCTTCATATGCTTTCTCCGAAAATTTGAGTGAATATATCTGTATATTTACTTAATAAGGAAGAAGTATGAAACATTTGAAAATTGTTCAAAGACTTTCATGATGAAGTGGAAAATCATTGTAACAAGAAAATAAAGAGTTTATGATTCGATCATAAAGGAAGATATTTTAGTTACATGTTTAGCAAAAACACCGACTTGAGGAATTGTTCCATGATTTGTGTTTCCCGATAAACCATAGGAGTATGGCACATTCCAGAGATAAAATCAAACCATGTTTGACATGGTAAGATCTAGGGTGTCATTTATAAAACTTCCATTATGTTTTAAGGATTGAAGCTTTAGAGACTACCGCTTTTACACTGAAAAGAGCACCATCGTGATCCATTGAAATGACACCATATGAGTTATGGTTTGGGATAAAACCCGAATTGTCTTTTCTTAAATTTTGGTATGCTATGCATAAGTAAAATGTTTACAACCAAAGTCGGATAAGCACGTCTTTGTAGGTTATCCCAAAGAATTTGTTGGGAATTTCTCCATAACACCGAGGACAAAAGAGTTTGTTACTTGGAACGTCAAGTTTCTTGAGAAGGAATTTTTCGTGAAAAGTTAAGTGGTAGGACAATAGAACTTTGATAAGGTTTTTGAACCTTAGCTATATGTGCTAAGTAGCGCAGCGTCAGAAAGTGTCTCGGTGGCGGCCACAATGCTCATGGCTCTCGTGATTACAAAAGGTGTGATCTCAGAGATTAGAGTTCCTATTGAACCATGTGGGTCGGTAAGAATCAAATAGTAAGATTTGAAACAGAAGTCGTTATTGTTTTGACAATGATGAACCGACTACATGCAAAGAAGCGATGATGGGCCCTGACTCCATAAAATGACTAGAAGTCATAGAATCCGTGATAGTATCCATACACGAGAAATCAAGTTTCTGAACTTGGAAGACCCTCCAGAAAGGCGTGAAGCCTATGGGTCGTCTTTGGATCTATAAAGAAATAAGACATGGATGTTTAACATCTATGAAATAGTCGACATGTCGGAAAGAAGTTTACGACAATGTTCAAGGAGTTGACTAGGGCAAGATTTGATCTTTCATAGCGATATATAGTCTTGACGGATTAATGTAGCAACCACTACATATAATTTGGTATATGGTAGTTGAATAAACAAAACAAGGTTCTTCTAATAGAACGGTAACCTAGGACGTGTACATGACATGGTCCGAGAGGTTTTGTTAATTCAAAGGGTGCTAAGAGGGCATGTAAACTTCAATAGTTGAAGTAAGCATAGAGGAGTTGGAATCTTCACCATGATTAAACTACTGAAAGAGTTTAAATTCATCGGAGATGATGAAGATGCTTGAATTTGCAAGAAATTAAGTGGGAGATCTGAGACATATTTCTAATACATTATGTAGAGGACATATTGTTGATTGGAAATGATGTATCTTGAATTGACACAAGTTAAGGATTTCATTAAAATAAGATTTCGATGAAATACTTGGGCAAACCCAGAATATTAGGCATCAATATCTATATGGATAGATTAAGGCGCTAATATGGTTGTGCCATACATACGTATATAAGATATTGAAAGGGTTCAATATGGAAACAACAAGAAAGGTTCTTGCTGCATGGAAAGGATTGTATCAAGATTCAAGTGTTTCAACACTTGGTGAGTAAAATCACATGAAAATTTTGATCGATTATACCATGATATGTATATATCCAGAATGTCCTATGCTCTAAATGTTATGAGCATATACAAGAATGATTCATAAGATGATCATTGGACAATGGTAAAGATATTATTATGAGCTTTGGAAGAACTAAGAATATATAATGTATAAGTGACAAATAGTTAAAGGTAGTTCATTGTAAAGTGTTACATTGATACTAGTTTTGTCACAAGATACAAAATAAATTTATCTCAATTTAGACTATGGGTGGCACAATGTAATGGAAAGGATGTTCCATGATGGATTTGGATGAGTTCCAAAGTTGAGACATTGTGACGGATACTACAACAAAACGCTAAGTATATGACTGCTATAGTAGCAGCAAAGGAGGGCATTTGTGTTAAGTAGTTTGTTATCAGACTAGGTGTGGTTCAAAGTGGGCTAATACTATGAAGATATATTGTTTGAAAATAATATCAACATATTTTGAGCCGAACGAACTAAAGGTCTCACCAAAGGACCAAATCTATACAATACCATCTCATTTGAGAATGAGTGATGCATAGAGACGCAGAGACATGCAAATACACACGGACCTGAAACTGTTAGATCTAGAGATTATGTTAACCACTAGCAATAGCATATATGCAACACCAGAAAAGCCATAGGTGTTCAATACGCAAAGTTTTTCAAACTAGATTATTGACTCTAGTGCAAGTGGGAGACTGAAGGGAATATGCCCGAGAGGCAATAATAAAGTGGTTATTATCTTATTCCATGTTTATGATAAATGTTTATTTTACATGCTAGAATTGTATTGATCGGAAACATCAATACATGTGTGTTTAATAAACAAAAAGAGTTCCTAGTTATGCCTCTCTTATAGACTAGCTTGTTGATTAACAAGATGATCAAGGTTTCCTGATCATGGACATTGGATGTTGTTAATAACAAGGTCACACCATTGGTGGAATGATGTGATGAACATTCATCCGAAGTATAGCATTACGATCAAAGTCATTATATTTATATTGCTATAACATCATACGAAGTAATCTTTATCCTTAGACCATGAGATCATGTTAATTGCTAACACCGGAAGAGTATCTTGATAACATCAAACGTCACACCGTAACAGGGTGACTATAAAGGTGGGTTCAGTGCTACGAAAGTGTTATGTTGAGGCTCATGGATCAAGAGTGGGATTTGTCCATCCCGATGATGGATAGATATACTCTGGGCCCTCTCGGTGATATCACATTGAAATAGCTTGCAAGCAAGTGATGTGATCACTAGAATGTTATATCACGGGAACGAGAAAAGAGTGCATGTCGGAAACGAGATCAAACTAGGTATGGAGATACCAATGATCGAATCTCGGACATGTAATATATCGCGAGACAAAGGGATTTAGTTACAAGCGTTAAAGGTTCTCACGATCACACAAGTCATCGTTGAATGTGTAGGAGTCAGTATGGATCTCCAGGTCCCGCTGCTGATTATTGATCAGGGAGGGGTCTCGATCATGTCTGCATTATTCGCGAACCGTAGGGTGACACACTTAAGGGATACCGACACCATTTGGAGCAAATATGTTTCAGATAAAGATTTAAGAAAGCACTGGAATTATTTCAATAGACATCGAAACTGTTTCGGGTGAAAATGTTGAAATTGGTTTTCATGTAATATTGAAATGTTGCAGGGGGTTTTATGTGAATGTTTGTTAATTAAAGTAATTAACAAAATTCTGAATAAAAATAATAAAAGAGTTTTATTAAATGAGAGAGCATTAAATTTGGAGAAATTTAATGCATTTAAAGTGGAGACTTTAAAAGAGAATGTGAAGGGGCATTTTAATGTGGAGGGGTTACCACCACATGAATGGAGGAGGTGAAGGGTCACCCCCTCCATGGAGTCGGCCATGAAGGAGGGGCACCCCCCTCCTCCTATAAAAGTCCACCCCCTCCTCACTTCTCACACACACCTCCTTGTGAAGGATCTCTCTCCCCCTCTAGTATTATTCCCCATGGTCTCGGATTAGCGAGATACATGTTCCCGGTGGCTTTATCTAGAAAGGAGTTGCTGCTTCCGCTGCTTTGCTGGAGCGAGGGATGGAGGTTGTCGGGGTACCGGACGTGTGTGCGATCACGGATGGACCGCTGCTTTGCGGTGTTGGACTTGGTGGTGCTAGAGCTGGATCTGATGGACGTGCTGGAGCCGGACCTGCTGGACTTCATCATGATCTTGAGATCAGCAAGTGTACGACTACATCAACCACGAGTTCCTACTCGTTAACAAAGCTCGTTGTCTACGAGGGTAAGTTCTCGTTGGATGTATGTCCACCCGTTGCTTTGTACCTAGTAGATAGATCTTGGCGTGTAGTTCACACCATAGGAAAGTTTTTGTTTTCTATGCAGCGGACCCAACACTACTACAAAATGTTCTCCCTAGGAGACAAAGGGTCCACTCACTCTGGTAGGTCCTATATACCGGATTATATTGAGCGTGTGCCTGCTCAAAGGCATGAAGAAATTATTGAAAAACTTTTAAGATCGAATAAAGTTGAAGCTGGAAACTTGAGTGATATTATGGAAATCATGTCTATTTATAGGACAATGATACGTCAAAAACGTATCTACTTTCCCGAACACTTTTGCTATTGTTTCTCCTCTAAGCCGAGGAATTAATGGCTAAAATAAGTAAGAACTATGAAGATTGGGCTCCTCCTAAACAAGCTATACCTGAAGTAATTGTACCTGAACCTACTATTCTGGTGGCTATTCCAACATCAAAGAAGAGGGGAGTTATTGAATTAAATGATGAAGTGATGAAGGAAGCTAAGAAATGTCTTAAGGAGAAGGGAATTAAAGCTGCAGATGTCAAGAATTTACCTCCTATAGAAGAATTATGTAAGCCTATTCCCTACTCATCCACTATCGAGGTACACTCTCTCCAACACTTTGATGAAGGTGATATCCCTTACTCTAAACCTCCTGATCAATGCTTAGAAGAATTCGATATCTTTATTGTTAAGCAAGATAATTTTAATAAAAGGGTGCAAAATCATATAATTGAAAACACTAGAGCTACTGTTGAGTTGAAAGATATTGTGGAAAGAACCTCTAATGATGTTAAAATGATTGTTAACCACTTTCAAATGGTTCAAACTCAAATAGATCAACTCATTAAAGTGCAAAAAGACTTGCTAGTTAATGTTGCTAAAGAAAAACATGCTTATGAAATTAGAACTAGAAGTGGAGCTGCTACCCAGGATCCTCTATATCCTAAGGGGCATCCCAAAAGAATTGAGCAGGATTCTGAACAAGCTAAAAATAGTGGCTCTACTCATAAGAAAAGCAAAAAGAAACATAGAACTATTGTAGAACCCTCTGAACCTGCTATAGACCCTAATAGTATATCTATCTCTGATGCTGAAACTGAAAGTGGTAATGAAGAAAATGAAGTTCCTAATGAAGAAAAAGTTGAAGAACTTGAAAACCACACTAAGAATACTAAATACACTAAAGAAGATTTTGTTGCCAAGAAACATGGTAGTGAAAGAGAATCTTGGGTCCAAAAACCTATGCTTTTCCCTAATAAGAAACACAAGTCAAAGGAAGATGAACACTATAATAAGTTTTGTGACTGGATGAAACCTTTATTCTTGCAAATTCCTTTGACCGATGCTATCAAATTGCCTCCTTACTCAAAGTATATGAAGGATATTGTCTCGAATAAAAGGAAGATCCCTAATGAAGAAATCTCTACTTTGCTTGCTAATTATTCATTTAATGGTAAGGTTCCTAAGAAACTTGGAGACCCAAGGATTCCAACTATCCCTTGCTCTATTAAAAATAGTTATGTTAGAACTGCTTTGTGTGATTTGGGAGCTGGAGTTAGTGTTATGCCTTTCTCTCTCTATAAGAGGCTTCAACTAGAAAAGTTAATACCAAATGATATATCTTTGCAAATGGCTGATAAATCTACCACTATTCCTGTTGGTATATGTGAGGATGTACATGTTCAGGTGGCTCATAATTGCTTGATATTAACTGATTTTGTTATGCTTGAAATGCTTGAAGATGATAATATGTCCATTATTCTTGGGAGGCCTTTTCTTAATACTGTAGGAGCTGTTATTAATTGTAATCAAGGAAAGGTAACTTTCAATGTTAATGACAAGGAACATACTGTTTATTTTCCCAAGAAGATTGAAAGGACTTATGGTTTGAATTCAATTGAACATGTTGAGGGCATTCAAGTTGGAGAAATATATTGTCCCATACCAAGAGAAAAATTTGAAACTATTATGATTGGGACCATTGCTATCAAGGTTGAGGTAACATAATCATTAGTGGAATACAAAGTTTTGTCTCATATGAAATTGTTTTGGTAACAAGACCTGATCAACCTTGTTAACAAAAGGATTTTGCTGAACAAAACAATGTTTTCACTATGATTATCTCCATTTACTACTATTGCTATCCATTTTAGTTTTTGTTTTCGTTTAGTTTTCTTCGTTGTTAGTTGCTTGCATGTGAGAGTTTCTTAGAACTTCTGTAGTTCTAGCCTTGTTTTGGCATTGCATCATTTCAAAAAAAATCTGTCTGTCAGAAAATCATTCTTCTATTCCTGAAAAATTCCCAAAAATAAAGTGTCTCGAAAAATTCCAGAAAATTCATATTAAATTTTTACGATCTCCTTGCTCTTGATTTTTTCGATCTCCTTGCCCAGCCCATCTTTCTTGCTGAAATTTGGAGCATTTGTTCATTGGTAAGTGACTCCTCCCCTTGTCCAAGTAGATTTGTGTTTAGTGGATTATATATTGAGTATTTTGCTGCTATAGGTGACAGGTTATGAGAGCTTGTAAGCTTGTTTGATGCTTAGAGATATAGTTTGATGCATGTTTAGGCCTCTTACAAGTCCCTATGAGTAGAATCCTTCATCTTATTCACTTTGCAATCACTTGTTTGATAGGTGTTTAAATTTCAGAATAGAAGATGAATGAGCATCAACTAAACCAACATGAACTTTGGGTGCCTGAGGTCATGAAGGTTCACCAGGAGGAGGAAGTTTTTCCTTCCATTTATCCATGTTCTGAGTTCGTGAGAGTTGTGGGAATTCTCCAAGATTTCCACACTTTGGTTTCTAATGCAGGGTTGGAGCACTTTTTGGAGGATGAACCTTGTCAATTTGTGAAGCTAACCATGTCTGCGGTGTAGGACTTCCAATTTAGTCACTCTTTGCCTAACCCCATGGTCCACTACAAAATTTACAATATTGCTATCGACCTTTCTCTCGATGACTTTTCTGGAGCTATTAAGGTACCTCAATGGGGATCATGTAGAAGGATGAAGGAGCGACCTGAACCACTCATGGATTTATACGCAGAAATTTGCCAAGGGAGCTGCTTCTCGAAGGAGAGTGGAAAAATCCGTAACATTCATATTCCCTCCATTCGCTACTTTGCATACTTTATTGCCAAGTGTATTCTTGCTAGGAAAACTGCCAATAAGTTATCTTCATATGATCTAGCATTTATCTCTGCTGCTCTCAAACGAGATAGGTCTTACAACTTAGGTGCTTTGATAGCTTTCCGTCTTGCTGCTAACCGTGAGAAAGGTGGAATTTGTGGAGGCCTCATTGCTTCTCATTTACTAGCATTGCATGGTTTAGTGCCTCATCATCTAGACCTACAGTTTCCCATAGAAAGGCTTGATCTTAATTCCATGATACATCATAAATGTGTTTCCTCGTGGGCTAGTGTGAGTGAGTTGTCTTATGAAATAACCTTTCTCAAAGCTGGTTGGAGAAAGAGCAAGTCCGAGTGTGTTGTTCTTTTGCCTGAACCTGTTTTGTTTAACCTTGATAACAGGTTAGGATGGTCCCTCACTGAGGAGGAGCTTGACACGTACTTGGGCGAACTCTCCCAACAGTAGCAGGATACTAGAAGGGAGGTCACGGATGATTCGGTCCAGTCCTTGAATGAGGGGGAGTCTTCATATCAGCAGCCTGCTTATGATTGGGGAGCTTCTTCTTCCTACGGTCCCAACTACGACCATTCTTATCATGATCCGCCTGCTTGGAACCCTTATTCGTACATGGATTGATACCCACTTAGGCCAAAAGCCTATGCATGGGGGGAGGTACGCCAACACCGCACTCATCTCCTTATCATGTTGCGTCGGTACTTTGTATATTCATGTTTCGTTCTCTTTTTAGTTTTTGTTCTGTCTTTGCTTTTGCTTTCTAAAAACACAAAAAGACCAAAAATATTTCTGTTGTTTCTCTTTGGTTTGCTTCTTCTTCTTTTTTCCTTGGTTTGTTTTTCCCTTTTTGCTTTGTTTGAACTATTCGAAAAACCCCAAAAGATTTTTCTTTGCTTGTTCTTCCTTTTTGGTTCTTATTTTAAAAATTGAAAACAACAAAAATATTTGTCATTCTTATTTGGTTTGTTGAGTTTGCTACAGGGTTCAGCAGTCCTCAGTGGATATTGGTTTCATGTTATTATTCAAGCCACACAAGTGAAGAGCAATAATGAGGATTAATGACAACTTGTGGTAAGAGGCTGGTAACGAACTCTATTTGTTTTCATTTTTGTACATATACTCATCATTGTGGGCATGCTTAGCCTGTTCGTGTAGGGTGTATGTTATCTTTGGATGCTTAGTAGTTCTTGCTTTCGTATGATTTCCAGCTTGCTAATAGTTTGTAGCATGTTTTATGAATGTTTGCTTGCATTACTCTATTCATAACTTGGTATGACACCGTGGTATCCTCCTCTGAATGTTTCATTTGAATTAACTTGGCACATGCTCATGCATGCACATGACTGTAATAATCAGTTAAGCCTCGATGAATTATTTTGCCTTGAGGACCTTGAATCACTTTCATGCCATGATTAGTCTTGTTCTGTTGCAAGCATGATTACGACAGCTATTGCTCTCTCGTTTGTCGCTCTCTTACTATTGCTATCCTTCACTTCCACTGAGTATTTTACTCATGTTTCCAACTCCCTTAAACCAAATATTTCCAAAGTGTCCACCATACCTACCTACTAGCATCATTTGCTACTCCCGTGCATATTCATTATGCCTTGTTTCCCTCCGAATAAAATGTTTGCTTGTTATGAGAATGTTAGTTAGTAAAGCTCTCACGAACTTGATGGCACACTTTGTCGTGGTGGTGTCACGGCAGATGCCATGGATAGGCTAAAGGTGGGGACTAATACACGCTAGGGGAATCTAGGGAGAGATAGTGAAGTGATTCTCCACACAGAAGTTTATATTCGCTTTGCTTCCAAGATTACAAGTGCTCCTAGAGCTGTATCGGAGAGAGGAGGAAGAAGAAGCTCTCTTACTCTCACACATAGATCACTCCTAAAACCCTCACCAAATCAGAATAGCGGAACCCCTTCTACAGAGGCCCTAGCCCTCCTTATATAGGGGGAGCTAGGTCTCCACTTAGGGCATACGTGGAGGCATATTCCTAAGAATATGCCTTCTCCCAAAGTAGTAAGCCGACTGGGGTGCTTTTCCCCCGCGTCACACATGTAGAGGCTACGTGAGCCTCTGCGGCGCCTGTGTCAGCCGACATGGGCGTCGTCACCCTTGTCGGCCACGCCTCGGTGGTCCTGCCCTTGTCTGCTTCGCTCAGGCAGTGCATACCGAGGCTTCTTTTGACCAGCGAGATTCCTTCCTTCTCCTAGAAGCTAGGTGTGACCCGGATCATAGCTGATCCGGCCTCACCCATTCCTGCATACAAGTTAAATAGGCATTTCTGACTTACTGCTTAAGTCGGTTGAGACTTAGTTAGGTGGACGCCCCTGGTCCGGGTTACCCCGTGATTCGGCCTGCCTTTAGGTGACCCGGCCAGCATTCGCTTTGGCCTTGCCGAACCTCGGCTAACTCGGCCTCTATACACGGTGTGACCCTACCCGGGGGTATCCCCCCAACATTAGTCCCCGAAGATGATGCGGTCTTAGCTGCCTTGTCCGCTAAGGCCACATCAGGTTCAATTATGTTTGAGCTTTGGACGCTAATTCCGAGTTACCTCCTTATCTCGGATCGTATGGTTTTACGTTCCCTTGGCGCGTTTCAAGTTTTCACTTGTTGTCCGGGTTACCACCTTAACTCGGACCTCATGGTTTTACTTTCCCTTTGCCCATTCCAAGTTTTCACTTGCCGGCCGGGTTACCACTTCAACTCGGATCTCATGGTTTTACTTTCCCTCTGCACATTTCAAGTTTTCACTTGCTGGCCGGGTTACCACGGTCCTATCTGGGTCTTGCTTCCTTCTCTCCTACGCCAACCCACGTGGAGGCTAATCATTATGTTGTCTCATTTTAAGGGCCAGCATAGTAACTGCCGCACTAATCGTCAGTTATCACTGTGCGCGGGTCACGTCACGCATGCCTCCTCGTTTACCGCATCAACGCGTCACGTCATGGGATCATCCCCACCCTGTGGCCTTCCGTGTGTCTCCCTGCTGATTGGCTGAGGTGGGCTATACACGGCCACACCGTGTGGCATATTCGCAGGACGCGATCCCACTTTCCCCTTGAGGGAGTGGTTAAATAGGGGAGGGGCGCGTCCCTTAGGTTTTTCCCCTTACTGCGTCCCTCTGCCCTTTGCTCTTCTTCTTCTTCGTCTTCCTCGCAACCGCGTCGCCGCCAGTTCTTCTAAGCAACAGCGCCGCCGCTGCACTACTTCCCCACACCTCTGCGTCGCCGCCACCGCTACGCACCTCCCTCACCACGGGTCGCTGCCAGTCTAGGCCTCTGCCCCCCGCCGCCGCTAGCACCAGCGAGGGAAGCGAGCACCAGATGACGGAGGAGGAGCTCGTCGTCGCCGAGCAAGAGATAGAGGAGGACACCGGGGCGGCGGACCGTGGTGCGTGGGCCGGGTCCTGGGTCTGCCAAGACGACCTAGATTGGCTCTACCGCACCAGACGCATCCTCGCCGGCGTCGCCGCTCGCCTCGCCTCCGCCGAACTGGCCCCCTCACCCAATCCGGGTGAGTACGTCGTGTTCTTGTCCCACTTCCAGCGGGGGTTCGGTTTGCCGGTCAGCGACTTCTTCCGGGATTGGCTTAGCACTTATGAACTCCAGCCGCACCACCTTCCTGCCAACGCAATCACTTCTCTTTCTGCTTTTGCCTCTACGATCGAGGGCTACGCCGGATTATGGCCCACGAAGGAGCTATGGATCCGATTTTTTGGCCTTCGTCGCAATGTCATCCCGAACATCCAACTTGATTCGGAGGACAAGTAGCTCACTCAATTCGGAGCTGCGTCCATCTCACCCCGAAGGTTTTCCGTTTTCCCCCGGGTCACCGGGTTGTACTCCTACAAAGGATGGGCCCGGACTTTCTTTTATGTCCGGAATACAGGCACCGAAGACTTAATCCGGCTGCTTCCCTATACTCCGGGTCCATCTAACCCGGAATTGTGGGACGCCGTCCCCAAGAAGCCCACGGCCTTGGCTAACCAAGTCAACAAGAGGTTCGCGGAGCTAAAGAAGCTCGGATTGCACAACAAGGATGGTATGATCACGTTCGTGCGCAACCGAATCTCTCCCCTCCAGCAACGCACTCACAAGGTGTGTCACATGAGCTTCGGCCGCAACCCCAACCGGACATCATCCTTCGAACTGAGCAACACGGAGATCTATCGCCGGGTTAAGGCTCTCTTCACCACCCACAAGGATTTCTCTGCTGAGTGGACGTGGGGAATTGAGCATTATTGCCGTGATAGGCTTCCTCCCGTGGTAAGCTTCGTGGCGCAAACTTACTCCGGACTAATTATATGTCGGTCATTGTTGCATTTTTGACTCAGTTGTTCATTCTTTTCCTCAGCAATTCCTTCAGCAGACCCTCGAGGACGGCACCGATCCGACCCTTAAGTGGGCGCCCGACCGGAAGAGCTTGGATGAGGAAGAACCGGACCAGGAGATGTTCCTCCCAATGTCCGACGCGACCAAGCGACCCACCGGTAAACTCTCTTCTATTAGAGATTGGCCCGACGATGAGGATGACTCGGATATTGAGGTGATGGAAGCTGTTCATGCTGTCCCCTTTCTTATGCTTTTCCGGCATCAGCTAACCCCGGTGGGCATATCCACGAGGACCCTCCCCTTGCCACGGTGAACCTGTTCTGGCAGCGCCAAAGAAGAGGCGCAGAGCTGCATCAAGTTCCTCCTCCGGACCTTCTCAGCCCTCCAAAAGGCGAAAGAAGTCCGGAGACAAAACTTCTTCCAAGCCAGCAGGCAAGGCCCGAACACGAAGGGCTCGGAAACCCAAGGAGCCCCTGGCCTCGAACGCGTAAGCCTCTTTTCCCTCTGCAACTTATTCTTCCTTGCATTGTTTTAGTCTTTCTTCTGACATTATTTGATTTGGCAGTGCTGCGGAGGATGTTCCCCAGAGCGGATCTGGCATCTCTTCACCGCTCCGACCTAGCCTTTCTCCCCCTCGTGACGATGAGTCACGCCCGCTGAGCCCTATTCCAGAGGGTTCTACGGCTTCTCCGGGTTCCAGCCCACCTCGTCAAGAAGGGGGCAACCCTGGAGCGGGAGAGACGGACCCAGCCGAGGCAGCGGCATCCACCACTTCGGCTCCGCCGCAACCAGCAACTACCGAGACTACCTCTGCACCAGCACCAACACCAGCACCAACCCCGGCAGCAAAGACTTCAGTAGCAGCACCAGCTACAGCAACAAGGGCACCAGCGCCAAGCTCCTCCGCCTCGTCCGAGTCTTCTCAGTCTCGGTGAGGAAGTACTCAGGCAGCTCCTAAGGCGTAATCTACCACAACCACTTCCTCCTCTCAGCAAGCCAATGGCAAGAAAACCCCTGACGTCACCAGGGCAGCGTCCACCGGGTCTGGACAGCGCACTCTTGCGTCCATGCTTTCCCAGAAGGCTCCAGCACCGAAGGACGCCCCTGCTGAGCCAACTAGTGAGCAGCAACTTGTTCTGCACACGAGTCCGGCCCTTGCTCAGGTTGAGAGGATAGAGGCACATGCGAAGGGCTTGGTGGCTCCCCAAACGCTCAGCGGTGAGCGATATCCTCCGACCTTGATCGAGTTTATGAACAACTGGAACAAGGCGGAGTTCGTCTATAACGACGATCTCCCTAAGAAATTCGGTCCCGCCTAGTTTGCTGCTCAGATGAACACAACCGCTAAGGCGATTAACCTCGCGGGCCGGATGATGGAGGTACGTTACTTCACCTTTTCCTTAGCATGCACTAGCGATATAACCATTAGTCCCCGAGCCTCCGGGGGAGTAACTTGTTACTCGGCCGGATGCTCCATAGAAAACTAACGTAGCTCCCTTACAACTTCAAATATGCACACACCTAGAGCCAGGTTAAGTTCCACTTGGCCCGGATCTTGTACACTTCGAATATGCATACACCTAGAGTCGGGTTAAGTTCCACTTGGCCCGGATCTTGTACACTTGAATATGCACACACCTAGAGCCGGGTTAAGTTCCAGTTGGCCCGGATCTTGTACACTTCGAATATGCACACACCTAGAGCCGGGTTAAGTTCCACTTGGCCCGGATCTTGTACACTTCGAATATGCACACACCTAGAGCCGGGTTAAGTTCCACTTGGCCCGGATCTTGTACACTTCGAATATCCTAGAGCCGGGTTAAGTTCCACTTGGCCCGGATCTTGTACACTTCGAATATGCACACACCTAGAGCCGGGTTAAGTTCCACTTGGCCTAGATCTTGTACACTTCGAATATGCACACACCTAGAGCCGGGTTAAGTTCCACTTGGCCCGGATTTTGTACACTTCGAATATTCACACACCTAGAGCCGGGTTAAGTTCCACTTGGCCCAGATTTTGTACACTTCGAATATGCACACACTTAGAGCCGGGTTAAGTTCCACTTGGCCCTAATCTTGTACACTTCGAATATGCACAATGCTTAAGCCAAATTTTTGTACTTTTTTCAGGTGACCACCAACCGCCGGAGTGCTGAGTTCCAGCATCTCCTGGATACCCACAAGATGCTGCTCGCAAAGCACAATGCACATCTCGCTGAGCATGAGAAAAGGGGTAAGTTCCCTTCTTCACATTTTTCTGTTTTCCTTCATCTTTTTCTGCAGAACTAATCCGTCATTCGGTTTTCGTAGCTGGGGTAGAGGCTGAGAACAAGCTCATGAGGAAAAATCTAGATCAGATTAAGGGTAAGCTACTTTTGTCCGACCCTGCTTTGCTTTCCATCTCCGTTTCTTCTTGGCGCTGCAAACATTCATACCTCGGCTCTGCCGGGTCAATGCGCTATTTCAGCATCTCTTGAAGATAGTGTGCCCGTGCCTGACATGATGCTGCATTTTCTCGAACAAGCAGGGCACCATCAGGCCGAGCTCAAAAAGAAAGACGATGAGCTTGCCCTCCTCCAAACCAAGAATGACGAGATTGCCAAGTTAAAGGCAGAAATGAAGAAGATGAAGGCGCAACACCAAACCGAGCTTGAAAAGGCTGCCAGGACTACACCGAAGAGCGCGAGTGCCTCAATCTCCAAATTGCTAAGGATAGCGAACTTCTCTAGGAGGCCGACGTCAAACTCGAGTCGGCGAATGCTGAACTGGTGCAGCTCCGCCAAAGACGTGATAATTGCATCAATGAGTTGACTCGGATCCATAGCCACATTTTACGTAAGTTTCTTTTCCTTCTTCGGCATATTTCCCCGCGTTATCTCTTATGTCTTTTCATTACTTGCTTCTCTTGTTCCGTTTTTAGGCAAATTTCCATAGGGTACTCCCATTGCTAGCACCGCTGTTGCCAATTTCCACCGGGAGAGGGGTACTCCCGTCGCTCCTGATGGCGAGGACATTCCCTATGACATGGAGGACCTATTGGTCAGCCTATCATCTCGTGTGGAAATCATCAAGAACTACGGCAAGGATCTCCTCGACGTTTCAGTCCGAGTCTTCAACACGTTCTGGCCTAGCGAGGACACTCCGGAGAGAATCACAATCCTTGCTGGAAAGTTGACGGAGATCGAGACCCAGCTCGACCTTTGGAGAGAGTCCGCTGGACGTGCTGCAGCTGAGACCGTTCTTCACCACATACTCACGTGGTATGAGAAGATCGATCTCATCCTCCTCACGCGCCTGTGCACCGGATCCAAGTGGACCAATGACCCGGAATGGGTAGCTCGGCGCCAGGCTTGTGCCCATAGCCTTATTGAATATGCTCCCATTCATGAATGGACTGCGGGTCCGAGCTTCCTAGAAGCCGATGGTGACGAAGAGGTCGAAAATGTTGAAGATGGTTCGGATGATGATGGAGAGGACGATGCCTCGGATATCGAAGAAGGCAAAGATGACGCCGAACTTCCTCCTACTGCTGCTCCTTAAGTAGAAACACTTGAAAACTCATCAGATCCCCGGTATGCCGGGTGGAATTGTATCCCGTACTCATGTGATATTTTGCTACTAAGTTTGTATGCCGTATTAACTTGGGCGTAGTCCCCGAGTTTCACTTTCTTGTTCGTCCAATCTTTTGGCTCGGTTCATGTCTACCTTGATTCGGTTTTACGACTGACGAATCCGAGGTTCAAAAATTGTTTTAACAATACTTGGAAACTTTTAGGCTTAGCTCAAAATAATTCAGCATAATAATTTGAAAGTAAATACAAGGTTAGTCCGAAAAACAAACGTCGGCTCGATTAAGTTCTTTTCCTTAGTCGTTTTTCATGTGCTACGCAATTCCAAACTTGTTCTCTTGCTTGCCATGAAGCCAATTCTTGTTGGACAGAAGCAAGTCGAAGAGTTGGGTTCTTGGTGCTCACACATTACTAATGTGAGTTAAGCAGAACAACTTATTCCAGCTAACATACAAAAGACAACAAATATTATTGAGGCAGTCCCTGAGTTACTGCTCGAGGTGCCAACACTTCATTGATAAGCTCATTGCCGGCATACATACCGACACATGAGAAGACTCGGATACATACACTTCTTTGCTAAGTGTAAAAAGGACGAAGTAGAGCTACATTCCATGGATGCTTAGATTCCTCGCCGGACCTGTCCGCCTTGTTCTTTTCCTGTGGCTTTGCATCTATAAGATAATAAGAGTCATTGTGCAATGCCTTGCTCACAATGAATGGCCCTTCCCATGGGGGGATAATTTATGCATGCCAGCAGTACGTTGTACCAACCGGAGCACCAGATCGCCTTCCCGGAAGACTTGGGGGCTTACTTTCCGGCTATGATAGCGTCGGAGATTTTGCTGATATATGGCGGATCTAGACAATGCCAATTCTCTCGCTTCTTCCAGGAGATCAACATCATTCTGCCGAGCTTCTTGCACTTCGGCTTCTGTGTATTGGGTGACTCTAGGCGAATCATGCTCTATGTCGGCTGGTAATACAGCTTCTGCCCCATATACCAGAAAAAATGGCGTATAGCCTGTTGATCAATTCGGAGTTGTTCTTAAACTCCACAGTACCGCTGATAGTTCTTCTATCCAGCACCCCACTGGTCTTTGTAGTGGCTCAATGAGCCAGGGTTTTATCCCGGATAACACTAATCCGTTGGATCTTTCCACCTGTCCGTTCGATGCGGGGTGGGCTACCGAGGCAACGTCTAGCCGGGTCTTCTTATCCCGGCAGAATCGCGCAAATGCTCCTTCAGCAAAATTTGTGCCATTATCAGTTATGATACTGTGAGGATAACCGTATCTCAAGATAATGTCTTTGAGAAATGTTACGGCCGTAGCTCCATCACACTTTCTTATTGG
This sequence comes from Avena insularis, assembly GCA_023614405.1. Lineage (NCBI taxonomy): Eukaryota > Viridiplantae > Streptophyta > Magnoliopsida > Poales > Poaceae > Avena > Avena insularis. The sequence goes on from CM042692.1 coordinate 110,257,230, forward strand.
CTTCACTTCAATCCATTTTGTAAACTTATCCACCATGACCAAGATGTGAGTCATATTTCCCCTTGCTGGTTTAAATGGGCCAACCATATCCAAGCACCATACGGCAAATGGCCATGTAATTGGTATGGTCTTGAGCTCCGACATTGGCATATGTGTCTTGGTAGCATACCTCTGACAACCATTGCATTTTCTCACCAGATCTTCTGCTTGTTCTAAGGCACTTGGCGAGAACTGCGTTTAACGCTTTTGCCACCAAGGCTCGGGACGAGGCATGATGCCCGCACTCCCCTTGATCTATATCTCATAGGATGTCAAGCCCTTCTTCCGGGTCAATGCACCGCTGGAAGACATTGGTCACACTCCGTTTGTACAGCTCGTAATTGATAATTGTGTATGCCTTTGCTCTCCTCTGAGTTTGCCTGGATAACACCTCCTCAGTGGGTAACGTTCCTTCTTTCAAGAATTGAAATATAGGTAGTGACCAAGCTGGTATTGCTCGCACAGGGAACACACCCTCATCAATTTCCATCTGATCCACTGGCATAACTTCAACCGGATCATGCTGAGCAATCCCCGGGTCCTGCGAGGCAGTCGCCGGGTTCGCTGAGGCAGTCCCCGGGTTTGCTAATGCAGTCCCTGGGTTTTGCGCACCACCTCCCATGTCAATGTCCATGGGCTCAGCTCCAGATTCCGTATTTTCCGGGACATAGATTGAGTCAGTTCCTGGGGACGGCCTGATAGATGGTTTCCTGATGTGTTCCAATGCTACACCCGGTGGAATTGCTTGTCGGGTTGATCCGAGCTTTGACAACATGTCAGCAGCCTCATTTTCCACCCGGGGTACATGGTGAAATTTGCATCCCTCAAAGTAACCAGATATCTTCTGCACATGAAATCTATACAGTGCCATGTTCAGATCGAGGGCATCCCACAGTCCCGACACTTGTTGTATCACCAAATCCGAGTCGCCAAAGCATATGATTCGATGTATCCCGATCTCTTTTGCCACCTTGAGCCCGTGCACAAGTGCCTTGTACTCAGCGACATTGTTCGATGTCGCGAAATGGATTTGCAGCACATATTTTAGCTGGTCCTTCTTTGGCGAGGTAAGCACAACTCCGGCGCCTAGCCTGGTTTTTGTTTTTGACCCGTCAAAATGCATCCTCCAGTAGCTCGGATCTGGTGGTGGTGGTTCGTATTGTACCTTGGCCCAGTCCACAAAAAATTCCACCACATCCTGAGACTTGATTGCTTCTCTTCTGTCATATTGTGGCGCATAAGGAGCTAGTTCGATTGCCCATTTTGCGATTCGACCACTTGCATCCTTGTTACCCATTATCTCGGATATGGGAGCTTCACATATTACTTTGATGGGGTGCTCCTCAAAGTAATGCTTTAACTTCTTTGCTACCATATAGACACCATATGCCACCTTTTGAAAGTGTGGGTAGTTCTACTTTGAGGCAGATAATACCTCGCTCAAGTAATACACTGGCCTCTGCACCGACTTACCCTCTTCATTGCGCTCTACCACAATCACTGCACTTACAACTCGGTTGGTTGCGGCTATGTAGAGCAACATTGGCTCCTTTGATAGTGGAGAGCCTAACACTGCTGCAGTGTCTAACATCTTATTTAAGTGGGAAAAAGCTTCATCGGCCTGTGGCATCCAAACAAACTTATCCCACTTTTTCATGAGTTGGTAGAGAGGCAATGCCTTTTCTCCCAACCGACATACAAACCGACTTAATGATGCCAGGCACCCAGTGAACTTCTGGACATCGTTAAGACATTTCGACAGCTCCATTCGTTCAATGGCCCGGATCTTAGTTGGATTAACTTCGATACCTCGGCTGGAGACGAGAAATCCGAGTAATTTTCCAGCCTGGACGCCAAAGGTACATTTTTCCGGGTTAAGCTTCATTCGGAACCTTCTTAAGTTCGCGAATGTCTGCCTAATGTCGTCAAGGAGCGTTTTTCTTTCCTTGGTCTTGATAACCACATCATCCACATACACTTGTACATTTTGACCTATTTGGTCGTCCAAACATTTTTGCATACATCTTTGGTACGTTGCACCTGCATTACGTAAACCAAACGGCATGGTGCGATAGCAATAAGCCCCATACGGGGTGATAAATGCGGTCTTTATTTGATCATCCGGATTCAGAGGTATCTGGTGGAAACCAAAATATGCATCAATGAATGACAACAGTTCACATCCCGCGGTTGAGTCTATGACCTGATCTATCCTCAGTAGTGGAAATGGATCTTTTGGACACGCCTTGTTTAGGTTCGTGTAATCGATACACATATGCCAAACTACTGCCACGTTCGGGTCATCCTTCTTCTTCTCCACCAGCACCGGATTAGAGAGCCAATCCGGATAGAGTACTTCCATGATAAATCCTGCTGCTAGCAACCGAGCTATCTCGTCTCCAATGACTTTTCTCCTATCCTCGGCGAAGCGGCGGAGAGGTTGCTTCACCGGCCTTGCTCTGGGTCTCACGTTCAAAGAGTGCTAGGCCAACTCCCTCGGGACACCTTGCAAGTCCTGTGTAGACCAAGCAAAAATATCCCGATTCTCACAGAGGAAGTTAACAAGCTCGCTTTCCTATTTATCATTCAACCCGGCACCAACTGTTACGGTGCGCTCTGGGAACATATCATCAACAGGCACTTTCTTAGTATCCTTTGCGGCTTGGAACGAAATGCTACCATGCGGGTTACTCAACGCCGGCATATACTACTGCGCGGATTGAGCTAATGCTGCCACCTCTTGGATTTTTCTTTTCTCTTGCGCAATCACGAGTGACTCGGCTAGGTTAGACCCGGCTGAGGCACACTCAATGGAACGTCGGAAATCTCCAGCAATGGTAATCACTCCATTTGGCCCGGGCAACTTCATCTTCAGATAACTGATGTGACAGCTTGCCATGAACTTGTTCAATGCTGGTCTTCCTAGTAACACGTGATACGCACTTTCCAAGTTCACCACTTCGAACTCTAGATTCTCAGTTCGGCAATTATCTCTCGTGCCGAATAACACGTCATCCGGGACTTTGCCTATGGGCTCACAAGGAATGCCTGGTACAATACCATGGAAAGTTGTCCTTGTAGCCTGGAGCATGTTCTCCGAGATACCCAACTTGCGCATTGTATCCGCATACATGATGTTAATGCTACTGCCATTGTCAATCAGTACCTTGGAGAACCTCACATTGATGTTAGGCCCAATGAATGTCGGGTCCAGCACTAATCCATACGAACCAGGACTCGGCATAAGCTTGGGATGATCTTTGATGTTCCAAGTAATTTCTTGGTCCGACCAAGGCATATACCTCGTCACCACTGGCATTACCGCATTGACCTCCATATGTCGGTGCTGCAAGCTCTTCCTATCTGTTTCCTCGGTGGTAAACACACAGTAACTCTGATGATGCTCCCTATACTCATTTCTCCCCTCATTTCCGGGATGTTGGTTTTCTACTTGATGCACCACATCCCTTCTCTCATGGTTATCATACCTCGGCGGAGGGGGAGGCAACGGTAGCTGTTGCGTGTTTGCTCTGGAGAGCAATTGCTGCCGGGGTAACTCCTGCCGAGGTTGATCATTCCGGGGTGCCTGAGCATTCCCCGAACTACCTTTTTCTATCTTACGCATCCATTCACATTGCCTCGTTGTATGACCCGCTGGGTTACTCGGATTTGGCGTGTGAAACTTACACGGCTGATCCAACATTGATTCGTAAGTATATCTCGGACGGTCCTTCTTTTCTTGCCACTATTTCTTCTGTTCTGGCATCCAAGTTTTCTTGCCATCATTCCTTGGTGTCCATTGTTTCCCTCCAGTTTTCTGACGCTGATTGCTCCCTGTTCCTAGCTGATCTTGATTCACAGCTGCAACTTGTTGCGAACTGTACCGGTGATCCGGTCTATCATCTCTCCTTTTACCTCTGTAATCGTTCCTCCGGGATGATCCGGCTTCGTCTCTCTGGTAGTACTCCACATTCGATTCGTTGGACACGAGCCTAGGTTGAGTCGGATCACCCAAAGCATACAAATCAGCAATCCGGATCATCTCTGCCAACGTAGTTGGCATTTTCCTTTGCAACTTTTTCCACAGCTCGCTTGCATATCTGCATCCTTGCGCAAACCATGCTATGGCCTGTGACTCTATCACTCCCTCACACGAGTTTCTCACGGTACACCACCGGGTCAAAAACTCCCGGTCCATCTCATTCGGTCTTTGCTTGCACATAGCTAGGGTCTGTGGCCTATTTGGCCTCTGATACGTACTTGAGAAATTGCTGATGAACATTTCCTCAAAATTGATCCAGTAGTTAATACTTCTGGGCGGCAAATTGTTCAACCACACCCTTGCTGGCCCCTCCAACATCTGGGGTACGTATCTCACAGCCCATCGCAAGTTACCTGTAGCAATTTTCACAGCCATAGCATAATTTATCAACCAATCCTCCGACTTAGTGTTGCCGTCATACGTCTTCGTGCCTCTGGGTAACTGGAAGTTAGGTACTGGTGGCTCTTTCATGATCCGGGGTCCAAAACATGCAGGACATGGAGGACCTTGACTTTCAATCTGCTCTGACCTATACAGTCGATCCAGTTTCAACCTGGCATCATCCGGCATCAAATCCCTACTTCCCAATCTCGACCCTATCACATGATAGTCCGGCCTCGGGTATCCTGCATTTACCATTTCCGAATCTCCATCGTTATACCGGTCTCGCTCTCGTGGTGCATATCTCTGTTGCATACCTTAGCCGGCACTTTGCTCTTGCCTTGGTATATTCCACTGCTGCGGTTGTCCTGCAGAGTTGCGCTGTCCGGCATTGCCGTTGACATCGTTTCCTTGACCGGCATTGCCTGGGTCACGGTTACCTTGGCCAGCTTCACCTCGGCTTACACTTCGTCGATCGTCGTTTCTTTGTACCTTTTTTGCTTTTCCTGCCCTTGTCGGGTCATACGGAACAATCTGCTTGTTTCTCCTGGCCGAGGTTACTACCTCCTCTCTCCTGGGACCACCATGGGGAGACGATGCGGCTCCAGCGGATTTCTCCGGATTACCCACCGCCGAATGAACGATCTTGGAGGCCCCAGCTCTCCGGTTTGCCCCGAGCGGTTCCTCATTTTGCCTGCTTGCGATCCAAACCAACTCATTGACCCAATCTTTATTGTCTCGCGCTGTTCTTTCGGCTTCACTGTCGAGACCCTCTAGCTCGGATGCAGCTGCATCCGCTGCTCTGAGGTTTTTCGCCGGGGTACTGTACTTCGGCATCCCCACGGACAAACAGTTTTCTGACTCCTCAATCCGACTGTCACCCTCTTTGTTCATTTCACTCATGAGATTTCTCCCCTTCACGTTTACAGCATCTACTTTATTTGCCTTTGCGTACTCATGCAGCGTCATGTTCAACGACTGCTGAGCCGCAACAATCTTTTTCGCTCCCTCTAGAATTTTCTGCCTAGTTTCCTCTAGCTCGGCTTGTGCCTGAGCCGGATCTACCACTGCTGCTACCGGGTTTGCCAAGCTATCCATAGCTTCTCTCAGTACATTTTCAGGCCTCTCTAGTGGAGATCCTCTACCTTTCCTCGGTGCCTTAGGTGTTACCTCTGGATCCGGTGTTGGATCCTTGCTTGCGCCTGCACCTGGCGTAATCATCATCACCTCAGCACGGTCCGGGGAGCGAGTGATACGCGCCCCGTGAACCACGCTAAGGGGTGGCTCCCTTGCCTCGACGACGTGCCGCGGATGAACGCATGATACGTCCATAGCAACGTAGACCTTGTGCGCACCCAACTTGACGAAGAAGCCGTTGCACGGAAGTGGGCACGTGCCGAAGCAGCCAGCGTTGTCGCTGACAAAGTCCAGCGCTCCAAAGCGCTGAACGAGCCCGGAGACGATGCGTTCGCTAGTGCCGATGAGATTTCCTGTCCGGATCTTGACCCCTGCTAGCGTCGCTAGTACCCACGGTGGGCGCCAACTGTCGTGGTGGTGTCACGGCAGATGCCATGGATAGGCTAAAGGTGGGGACTAATACACGCTAGGGGAATCCAGGGAGGGATAGTGAAGTGATTTTCCACACAGAAGTTTATATTCGCTTTGCTTCCAAGATTACAAGTGCTCCTAGAGCTGTATTGGCGAGAGGAGGAAGAAGAAGCTCTCTTACTCTCACACACAGATCACTCCTAAAACCCTCACCAAATCATAATAGCAGAACCCCTTCTACAGAGGCCCTAGCCCTCCTTATATAGGGGGGGATAGGTCTCCACTTAGGGCATACGTGGAGGCATATTCCTAAGAATATGCATATTCCTAAGAATATGCCTTCTCCCAAAGTAGTAAGCCGATCGAGGTGCTTTTCCCCCACGTAACACATGCAGAGGCTACGTGAGCCTCTGTGGCGCCCGCGTCAGCCGACATGGGCGTCGTCACCCTTGCCGGCCATGCCTCAGTGGTCCTGCCCTTGTCTACTTCGCTCAGGCAGTGCGTACCGAGGCTTCTTTGGACCAGCGAGATTCCTTCCTTCTCCTAGAAGCTAGATGTGACCCGGATCATAGCTGATCCGGCCACACCTGTTCCTGCATACAAGTTAAATTAGCATTTCCGACTTACTGCTTAAGTCGGTTGAGACTTAGTTAGGCAGACGCCCCCTGGTCCAGGTTACCCCGTGATTCGGCCTGCCTTGAGGTGACCCGGCCATCATTCGCTTTGGCCTTGCCGAACCTCGGCTAACTCGGCCTCTATACCCCTGCGTGACCCTACCCGGGGGTATCCCCCCAACACACTTTATTTTATGCACTTAATAAACCTGAACCATTGTGACTGTCCATGAAAGTTATATGCTTGCAAATTATAGGCTGGGGATTAGCAGAACCGTGTTGTCATGGGGAACGCTTTCAACACTTGTAAATATATACCCAGTTGATACCATGCTCTTTTGTTTGCGGATGTCGTCAGTGTGAAATAAAAGGGGAGCTTGTAAGTCCATGGAGTTATATATGTGTGTTAGAGAAAGGCCTGGACCGTTGGTCTAATCCATGCTGACATGGTGGAAACCTGCAGCGTAACCATAATGATATCTATGAAGAATTCTTCTTAAAAAAAAGAGAGATAGCTATTGAGAAAAAGAAAAAAAAAAGATTTATGAAAAGAGGAAAGAGAGAAAAAAGCACCATTTTCCCATGGTAAATAAGAAGATTGCTGAGATACTCATTGTCTTCTTGCCTTGTCATTTTGATATGGGGATTCTTCCGTATCATCGGGCAAGGGGTACCCCATTGGCGGTTCTCTATGATACGCAAATATTTACGATGATAAGAACTTACCTGTAACTAAAGTTGAGTAGCATGAGGAGTGGCCCTTGTACTCAAGGGACATGGGATTTTTGGTTTATAGTCTGTCAAGCATATAACTCATATTGGACCTCACTTTCACCTTAATCAAATTAAAGATGCTTATGATAGGGGCAATGAGGGCTCAAAGCCAATGAGTACCATACTTTCAGCATTTGGAAGCTTTTCAAACTATTCAAAACCCTTTTCTTTTACTTGTTGAGTCTCCATATATTCTTTGAGCACCTTCTTGAGAGCATAGTTGTCATTCTTTGTGCTTGTCTCATTACTTGATTATTTGTGTTATGACTTTGATGCTTGTATCTTTGACATCTTTACTTCTACTCTTCACTTGGACTTCAGAGGTGCCTTGGCATTCATAATCAAAGGCAAGCGAGATACCACTCTATCATACCTTGTTATGAGCATTGTAATGTTGCTTATGTTTATGCTTCATGCTACTTATTATTTTTGAGTTGGAATCTCTTCATAGCTTGCAATGACTATTAAGTAGACTTAGTAGCATACTCTTTATTATGAACTGCCTAAGTAGTTGATCACATGCTGAGAATATATACATCATATGACGCAAATGTGTTCGTGAAAGTTCTTTTATCGCACTCAGTTTTCAACTGAATTGCTTGAGGACAAGCAATAAGCTAAGCTTGGGGGAGTTGATACGTCCAAAACGTATCTACTTTCCCGAACACTTTTTCTATTGTTTCTCCTCTAAACTTGTGTGATTTGGATGCAACTAACACGGACTGACGCTGTTTTCAGCAGAATTACCTTGGTGTCTACTTTTTGTGCAGAAAATCAACTTTCAGGAAAAATCCTGGAAAATATGCCAAAAATCCTATTTTACCAGAAGACTCCTGGATCTAGAATACGAGACGGAGGGGGGTTGGGCCCAGGCCACACTACACGGCGCAGGCAAGCCAGTCGCGCGCCAGGTGGTCTGCGCCCAGCGCCCTCCGTCTCCCTCTTCACCTATAAGTTGCCTTCTGACCTAAAAACTTCAGGGGTTCGACGTTTTCTAGAAGGAGTTCCGCTCGCCGCCACCACCATTCCATGAAAGACCGAAACTCCTTCCGGCACCTGGACGGGAATTGGAGGAGATCATCTCCATCATCATCACCATCGCTTCTCCATCAACCATCCATGTTTCCCCCATCTATGAGTGATTAATCCCCCGCTGTAGGCTATGGGGATGGTAGGGATTGGATGAGATCGTTCATGTAATGGCATCAGATTGTTAGGGCATGGTGCCTAGTATCTTCTATTAGTGCTTTATAACTTTGTTGCGACTTGTTATGCTTAATGCTTGTCACTAGGGCCCGAGTGCCATGATTTCAGATCTGAACATGTTATTGATACATTATGATAGTATTGTTTCTGGTCTTATCTACAAGTTGTATACACACGTTGTTGTCCGGAACCAATGGCCCCGAAGTGACAGAAATCGGGATAACCGGAGGGAATGGCTTTGATGTGAGGATCACATGTGTTCACGGAGTGTTAATGCTTTGCTCCGGTGCTCTTTTAAAAGGAGCACCTTAATTTCCAGTAGTTCCCTTGAGGCCCTGCTGCAAACGGGCTGGCAGGACAAAATATGTTGTGCAAGTTCTCATTGCGAGCACGTATGACTATATATGGAACACATGCCTAGGATTATCTAGTACTTGGATGCTTTATCTTATTTATCTGCAATTGCCCTATGTTCTGATTGCTATGTGAATTGTCTTGTCCATGCAACGCCCATCCATCCATCCCTATGCCTACTGCACTTGAATCCCACTGTTTACTGCTATTGTTACTACAGTCCTTACTTTACTATTGTTGTTACTTTACTATTCCTACTACAAAACTATTGCTATTGATAAACTGCTGTGAGCAAGATTGTTTCCAGGTGCAGCTGAATTGACAACTCAGTTGTTAAAGCTTATAAATATTCTTTGGCTCCCCTTGTGTCGAATCAATAAATTGGGTTTCACTTCCCTCGAAAATACTGCGATACACCCCTATACTTGTGGGTCATCAGACAACTCCCATGAAACCTGACAAAACTTTTTAGAGAATACAATGCTCCAAGTTCTAAATTTCTTCAACAACTAATAGAATTCCCTAATCTTGGAGTTAGAGAATATCGATTGGATGGTGGAATTATTAAAATTTTGCAAGAAAATGCTTTTAGTGGAAGGGAAGATGAAGACCCAGGAAGACATCTTAGAGAGTACGATGATGTGATAACATCGCTTGGACCAAAAGTTTTGCCAAGAGACTTCTCTCGTCTAAAATTATTTTGTTGGTCTGTTAAAGGTAAGGACCTAGACTGGTTATATTCTCTCCCTCGCCATTACATTAAATGTTGGGAAAACTGTATTGTTCAATTCTTAAACAGATTTAATCCTTTTAAAAAGGTAATTGAACTAAGAAAGAATATAGGAAACTTTAGTCAGAATATGGGAGAAAACTACCCACAACCCTAGGATAGATTCTTTGGAATGATCAATAGTGTTCCTAATCATGGCTATTCTGAATTAACTAGTTTCCATTTATTTTACCATGGTCTTAATACTCAATTTAGAGAGTTTCTTGATTTCTCAGCAGGAGGATCGATAAATACTTTTAGTATTAAAGAATGTTTGGAATTTATGTCTACTAGGGCTAAGAATGATTCTTTATATAACCCTGATTTTGGCACTAAGCTGGAAAAAGGGATACTTCGGATAACTCCTGATCTTATGCCTGAAGTGCGCAAAACAATGAAGGAAAAAGGTATACCTTATGAACTTGTTAAGGAAAACAAAGTAGACTTGTTACAAGTTTTAACTGAAGAAGATGAAACTATAAAAGTTTTTCAAGAATTAAAAATCGACAAGCAAAATCTCATAATAACCTGCATAAGCACTTTCAAAAACATAAAAAGATTTTGGTGGAACTCACGGAAAAATATGATGAGATTGGTCAAGAAATAAAGTTATCTCACAAATATCTTAGTATGATTGAAACCCAGTGTGAACAAATAGCATCATGTTATCAAATTTTTCTTCAAGATGATCAAGATATTCCTGTTTCTATTAATGTTGTTACAAGAAGAGGTGCAGTTGTTATAGGACCATTAGGACCACCAGAATATGAAGCTGAAAAAGAGCGACAGGAAAAAGCCTTGCTCGAAGCAAGCCAAGAAGATGATACATTTGTGGATCCTCAAGATGAAATTGCTCAAGAAACACAAGATCAAACCAAGGAGGACCAAAATGATGCATATGATGACCGTTATGACTCTGATGCAGAGACGGTTGATCCAGGAGAAGAAAAAGAGATAAGCAAGGAAGATGAAGTTGTTGTAGTAAAAAAGAAGAAAAGCGATAAGCAGCAACAAAAGAAAGCAACAAAAGAGCCTGACCCCCTACAAAAGGTAAAAGACAAAAATAAGTCAGGTGAGAAAAAGCTTCCTTATCCAGATCGAAAAAATAAAGGAACAGATCAGGTAATTTATAATTATTTTACAAAGGCACTTGGTGACCATCGTCTGGAAATTCCATTTGCGGATGCAATCAAAGTTCCTACCTATTATAAATTCCTCCGTGATATTCTTAGTAGAAAGAATGAAATAACTGAAACTATTGCCATGGTAACTAGTTATCCTGCTAATGGGAAGTTGTTGTCTAAGTCTGGAGATCCTAGAATACCAACTATTTCATGCTCAATAGGCAAAACTGATATTCACAATGCCTTGTGTGATCTAGGTACAGGAGTTAGTGTAATGCCATACTCCCTCTATAAAAGGTTAGGACTAGGGTAGTATTCTACTACTACTATCACTTTATAGATGGCTGACAAATCCACTAAACAACCCATTGGTATGATTGAGGATGTTCTACTTAGAATAGATGAGCATGTTATTCACACTGATTTTATTATTCTTGATATGCCAGAAGATGAAAAATTGTCCATAATACTTGGAAGAGCTTTCCTTAATACTGCAGGGGCATCAGTTGATTGTGCTGAGGGAAAGATAATCTTCAATGTTTATGATGCTGAAATCATCCGGTATTTTCCAAAGAAGCTAGAAGTAGGAGAAAGATATATTCCACCGACAAAACGAGTTCATGGGGTAAGTGCCTTTGATAAGGGGCAACCCAAGGTAAAAATTCGAGAATAGAGAAGGGGTTGAGTTACTAAACCATTCTTAATAAAATTCTTAATGGGAGTCAACCCATATCTTCAATAAAACAAACCAGAGAATAAAAAGTTCATCGCATTCCTACCACTTTTTCACATATATTCTTGCAGAAGCGCTCCCATGAAGATGCAGCTGGCAAAAAGTAGTAGAAACATCGATTGAATGAGTATAGAATAAGAATAAAAATAAAACTTTGAGTTTTATCTACAAAGACTAAAATTCTGCTCTTCATACGCTAATGTTGGTCGACAGTTTCTACTATCATTTTTCTGTCAAAAATAAGGTACTTTCCTAAGTTTCAGGATAAGAAGGTATTCTCGAAGAAATAGAAATTTTTTGATGACTACTGATGGTTTAACGACCAACTATACGGCGGGAATAAAAATCCGGCCATATAGTTCCGGTCATATAGATATCTTTGTCATCAACAAATTTTCTTCAAAGACACAGAGAATTTAACGACCAACTATACGGCGGGAATAAAAATTCCGACCGTATAGCTCCGGTTGTATAGATATCGATGCCTTCGTAAAATATCTTCTCAAAGGTACTGACAGTTTAACGACCAACTATACGGCGGGAATAAAAATTCTGGCCGTATAGTTCCAGTCATATAGATATCGATGCCCGTTTTAGAATTTTGTCTCAAAGGTAATGACGATTTAGCGACCAGCTATATGGAGGGAATAAAAATTCCGACCGTATAGCTCCGGTCGTATAGATATTGATGCCTGTTTTAGAAATTCATCTCGAGGGTACAGACAATTTAATGACCAACTATACGGCTCGATCATTGCGATCCGGCCGTATAGTTTCATCCGTATATTTGTAGTCCGCATAAAGAAACCCTAGTTTGCGACATCGACGCAACTATACGGGCGTAACAACGTATCCCGCTCATATAGTTCCGGCCGTATAGTTCGGTGCAACCACAAAATCACACCAGGGCGGATAGGTCTCTTCTCCCTCCTTATTATTTCTCTCATATTCTCTCTTCAAACCTCTCAAAACCCACCTAGAACTTTTGATTCTTCACGGATTTCGTTCGTTTGAGTGGGGGAATCAACAGATCAATATGTTTCTCTCCCTATCCATGCTTTATTTTTAGATTTCTATGGTTGAAACTCTCAAATTGATCTAGTGGATGAACTCAAGCTTATTTTGTTTTTCCTATTGATTTCTCACGTTAGGATTGAATTTTTCCATGTAGGATAATTCATATATCATGTAGAAACTATATTCCTAAGCTTTTATGGTGAAATTTTTAGTGCATCAAGATGAACAAAATCGGTAACATCTTTTGCCAGAGCAAGCGCCAACATGGTGAGGGCTCGAGCTCGGGGTCCTGAGCCGAGCGCAACCCCAAGTTGGCCATGGTCTCATCAAGGAGGGTGTTGCCCACATGCTGGGCCGACCACAGCTTTCTAACCGTGGCGGGGTTGAAGGCGAACTTCAACCTCATGTGTAACAAGGCGGGGCTGACAGTACTTGGCTTCGCAAGCCACGACACCTACACCGAGCTTACCCATGAGTTCCTTGCCTCCTTCTACGATGACCACGGGGAGAAAGATAATGCGTGCATGGTAAGCTTCACCATGAACTAGCAGCACTATGAAATAAATTTTGAACAATTTTGCAATGCTTTTGGTTTCCCCCACTTTGGGGAGCCAACTGTTACTAACCTCTATAGCATCACAAGCAGAGAAACTTGGGAGGCTATTTCTGTTAATGGCACCAACTTCTATCAGAAGAAGATGTCCACCATTCAGAACCCAAAAATTCGTTACTACGCCTTGTTCCTCGCCAACACTCTATTGGGAAGAGGTGATACCGGTTCCACGGGCAATGCAGGCATGGCAATGATCACCAAGGCTCTCTTTCTAACTACGCCACAAAGCCCCAAATCCTGCAGCTCTACTCATCCAGCACTTTCTCCACCAAAGCAACAAGACTAAAGGTGATATTCCCATTGGTGGATTGGTAACCCACCTTGCCCATGCATTAAATATTTCATTACCTGTTGACATGGGTATACCCTGCTGGTACTCAAGTTTAGTATATACGGTCCAGATACGGTGGAAGCCCACGGCGTGATGAAGACTTCGAGTGGCCCACGGACTCTCGATTACTTGCGAGACAAGAAGAAGTTTAAAGATAGAAAGTTTAAAGGGAAAACCTAAATCTGTAACCGACTCGATATGCTACCCGAGACCTAGCCTATCTATATAAAGGCTAGGAGGGGCGGCGAGGAGGACACACGCAACCCTAGTTTTCACAACTCTCTCCAGATTGCATCTGTGTGCCCCTATAACCTTCGATTCCTTCGTTAATCCAAGAGCAGACAAGCAGGAGTAGGGACCTCTACGAGGCCTGAACCTAGGTAAACCTTGCATCCCTGTGTGCTTGTTTGCTAGCCGATTGATGCTTCCAGCGCTCCCTCCTTCTCCAAATCCCAAGTCCATAACAATGGGCATTGATGAGTTAAACCCTCGTCACCTGTTATGCAATTTGTTGACGGTTCCAAGCTAATGGACGTCAAATACTTAACTGCTTGTGGCTTCCTTGGTGTTTACCAAGCTAACCGAAGGCTCCGAGCATATTAGTTTGGTTATCCTAGTGATGGACAGGGTGAGCGGGTTCCATTGCCCTGTCCCCAAGCCTTCTCTATTGTGGAGAAGGACACTTGGATCCTCACATAGGACCAAGTGATGGAGATCATAGCTGAACTTCAGCCTGATCAAGAGGAAGATGAAGAAGGAGGGCATCAGGATGAGGATGAGCAGGAGCATGAGGATGAGCAAGGATACAACCCTTCTTGGGAGGGACAGTAGTAGTAGCAGCAGCAAGGGGGAGCTTGGGACCCGTGGCCCAACTAGCCGCAGCAGGGGTACAGCTATGTCCCCTATCATGAATTCCAGCAGCTCAACCAACACATTGGGGAGATCGACCACACTCTTCAAGGAGTGAATGAAGATGTGAGTGCCTTGACTCCCAACTTTAGTCACTTCATGACCCACTTCCCCGACTACTACCAGCAGCAGACACCAAATGATGGCAACAACTAAGCCTGGCAATAGCCTAAGCTCGGGGGAGGTTTGAAAACCTCCAAACCTTGCATTTATATTTTTATTTCTTCTTTTTATTTTTTTCTTCAAAATTGCATGTTTATTTTCCGTTTACATTCCTAAACCAAAAATACAAAAAATTAGTTGTAACTTTTATTGCAAGTTCGCTTCTTTGTTTCTCTCAGAGATTTCTCAATTTCAGGTGACTTGGCAATATGGAAATACAGAGGAGGTTCGACTTGAATACGAGAATGAAGCAAGCAAGAGGAGGTATCACTTTCCTTTCATCACCTTTTCTGCAACATTAAATTGATCCTACAATTATTTACTCGCTTGCACTAGAATCACTCCCCACTTAGCTTGCCAGCCTGCCCCACGCCAAGGGGTGGTCTGGCCGCCTCCGGCACCCCCTCGGCCTCCTCTTTTGCCTATAAGATGCCTCCGATACAGAAACCCTAAGTACCAGATCAAAATTCCACGAAAGAGTCTGTAGCCGCCATCATCTCCATCCCTAGATCGGGAGGGATCCAAGCTCTTCGGCACCACAGAGGAGGAGAATTCACCCTGGAGGCCTTCTTCATCACCATACAAGCCTCCAGTGTGATGCGTGAGTAGTTCATCCCTGGACTACGGGTCCATGTAGTAGCTAGATGGCTGGTTCTTCTCCTTTGTTCTATCATGTTTAGATCTTGTGAGCTCCGTTCATGATCAAGATCATCTATTTGTAATATTACATGTTGTGTTTGCGGGAATCTGATGGATATTGAGATGCTATTTCAGATTGATTATTGATTCTATCATGTCTCTGTTATTTGTGATCTTGCATGTTTTTGGTTGTTAGTAGCTATCTTGGCCGAGTAGATGCTAGCAACTCCAAGAGGGTGTATTTATCCTCGATAGTGGGTTCATGCCTCTGGTAATCTGGGGAAGTGACAGGAATCTCTAAGGTACTAGATGTGTTGTTGCTACTAGGGAGAAAACAGCAATCCTTTGTCCATGGGACAATCGTATTGTTTACTTTACACACTTTGCTTAATGCAATTATCTATTGCTTGCAACTTAATACTAGAGGGGGTTCGGATGATAACTGATACGTCCAAAACGTATCTACTTTCCCAAACACTTTTTCTATTGTTTCTCCTCTAAACTTGTGTGATTTGGATGCAACTAACACGGACTGACGTTTTTCCAGAAGGAGTTCCGCTCCACCGCCACCACCAGATTCCACAAAACAGCACCAGAAACTCCGTTCTGGCACCCTGCCGGGACGCGGAATTGGAGGAGATCATTGCCATCATCATCACCATCGCTTCTCCATCGACCATCCATGTTTCCCCCATCTATGAGTGAGTAATCCCCCGTTGTAGTCTATGGGGATGGTAGGGATTGGATGAGATCGTTCATGTAATGGCATCAGATTGTTAGGGCATGGTGCCTAGTATCTTTTATTAGTGCTTTATGACTTTGTTGTGACTTGTTGTGCTTAATGCTTGTCACTAGGGCCCGAGTGCCATGATTTCAGATCTGAACATGTTATTGATTCATTATGATAGTATTGTTTTTTATCTTACCTACAAGTGTATACACACATTGTTGTCCGCAACCAATGGCCCCGAAGTGACAGAAATCGGGATAACCGGAGGAATAGCTTTGATGTGAGGATCACATGTGTTCAAGGAGTGTTAATGCTTTGCTCCAGTGCTCTATTAAAAGGAGCACCTTAATTGCCAGTAGTTCCCTTGAGGCCCCGCTGCAAACGGGCTGGCAGGACAAAAGATGTTGTGCAAGTTCTCATTACGAGCACGTATGACTATATATGGAACACAAGACTAGGATTATCTAGTACTTGGATGCTTTATCTTATTTATCAGCAATTGCCCTATGTTCTGATTGCTATGTGAATTGTGTTGTCCATGCAACGCCCGTCCATCCATCCCTATGCCTACCGCACTTGAATCCTACTGTTTACAGCTATTGTTACTACTATCTTTACTGTACTACTGCTGCTACTTTACTATTCCTACTACAAAACTGCTGTTACTGATAAACTGTTGTGAGCAAGATTGTTTCCAGGTGCAGCTGAATTGACAACTCAGTTGTTAAGGCTTATAAATATTTTTTGGCTCCCCTTGTGTCGAATCAATAAATTGGGTTTCACTTCCCTCGAAAATACTGTGATACACCCCCTATACTTGTGGGTCATCAAGACTATTTCTGGCGCCATTGCCAGGGAGCATAGCTTTATTTATCAAGTTCACTTGGATTCTCTATTGTTCGCTGCTATCCATCCATCATGGGTAAGTCTTGTGATGGCAAGGTTCCTATTTTACCATCCACTACAAGAAGAGGTACGGTTCTGAACACCTCTATTGCTCTTGATTCACCGTCTGTTATGAGTAAGCTCGTTACACCACCACATACACATGCTACACACACTGCTACTACTGCTGAATCTCAAACTTCTGATGCTGCTTCTACTGTTCTTGATAAGAGTGGTTCATTAGGTCCTTTCCTAGATGCTACGATTGCTAGTACTATAGCTAGAAATACTAATAATCCTAATGAAGACACTACTACACCTGTTAGTTCACTTGAGTCTAGTGAGAGTTATGATATTGAAGATGGTTATGTTGAGATGACCGATGAATTTATTAAAGAATGTAAAAACACCCATGATAGGAGCGCTGCTAAGAGTCTCCTTGAGAGGCGTACTATTAGACCCAAATTGTCTCCTACTGCTAAGTTTGCTGCTTCTCCCATAAACATTATAGATGAAAATTATGATTTCTCTCTCGATCTATCTTACATAGCTATTGTTGAGAAATAACCTTTTTGTGGTACTAAGAATGAAAGTGCGGTAGCACATATGAATGAACTTTCTACCATGAGTGGCTTGTTTTCTGATGATATTAAGATGCGTATTTACTTTGTTGTTAAGATTTAACCCTTTTCACTGAAAGGAGAAGCTAAAACTTGGTTTAGTAATTTACCTCCTGGATCTATTGATAGACCTGATTGCTTGATTAGTACTTTCCTATAGAAATATTTTCCTCCTAGTGCTAAACATGCTATTTTGTAGGAACTTTTTGATTTTAAACAGGGAGAAAAAGAGATATTGCCTGAATCATGGGCAAGGTTTTGTGCTTTGATTCATGCACAGGCTAGAAGTCCATTACCAAAGATTGAGCTTCTTGATATATTTTATAATGGACTAACTGAAGAATCTAGGACATACCTAGATAGTTGTGTTGATTGTGTTTTCAAGAATAGGACTCCCAACGAAGCTGAGGAATTAATGGCTAAAATAAGCAAGAACTATGAAGATTGGACTCCTCCTGAACCAGCTATACCTAAAGTAATTATACCTGCACCAACTATTCCTGTGCCTATTCCAAGGTCAAAGAAGAGGGGAGTTATTGAATTAAATGATGAAGTGATGAAGGAAGCTAAGAAATGTCTTAAGGAGAGGGGAATTAAAGCTGCAGATGTCAAGAATTTACCTCCTATTGAAGAATTATGTAAGCCTATTCCCTACTCATCCACTATTGAGGTACACTCTCTCCAACACTTTGATGAAGGTGATATCCCTTACTCTAAACCTCCTGATCAATGCTTAGAAGAATTCGATATCTGTATTGTTAAGCAAGATAATTTTAATAAAAGGGTGCAAAATCATCTAATGGAAAACACTAGAGCTATTGTTGAATTAAAAGATATTGTGGAAAGAACCTCTAATGATGTTAAAATGATTGTTAAACACTTTCAAATGGTTCAAACTCAAATAGATCAACTCATTAAAGTGCAAAAAGACTTGCTAGTTAATGCTGCCAAAGAAAAACACGCTTATTAGATTAGAACTAGAAGTGGTGCTGCTACCCAGGATCCTCTATATCCTGAGGGGCATCCCAAAAGAATTGAGCATGATTCTCAACAAGCTGAAAATAGTGGCTCTACTCGTAAGAAAAGGAAAAAGAAACATAAAACTGTTGTAGAACCCTCTAACCTGCTATAGATCCCAATAGTATATCTATCTCTGATGCTAAAACTAAAAGTGGTAATGAAGAAAATGATGTTCCTGATAAAGAAAAAGTTGAAGAAAAGAACCTGAAAACCACACTAAGAATACTAAATACACTAAAGAAGATTTTGTTGCTAAGAAACATGGTAGTGAAAGGGAGCCTTGGGTCCAAAAACCTATGCATTTCCCTGATAAGTAACACAAGTCAAAGGAAGATGAACACTATAATAAGTTTTGTGAGTGGATGAAACCTTTATTCTTGCAAATTCCTTTGACTGATGCTATTAAATTGCCTCCTTATTCAAAGTATATGAAGGATATTGTTTCGAATAAAAGGAAGATCCCTAATGAAGAAATCTCTACTTTGCTTGTTAATTATTCCTTTAATGGTAAGGTTCCGAAGAAACTTGGAGACCCAGGGATTCCAACTATCCCTTGCTCTATTAAGAACAGTTATGTTAGAAGTGCTTTGTGTGATTTGGGAGCTGGAGTTAGTGTTATGCCTTTCTCTCTCTATAAAAGACTTCAACTTGAAAAACTGATACCAACTGATATATCTTTGCAAATGTATGATAAATCTACCACTATTCCTGTGGGTATATGTGAGGATGTACCTGTTCAGGTGGCCCACAATTGCTTGATATTAACTGATTTTGTTGTGCTTGAAATGCCTGAAGATGATAATATGTCTATTATTCTTGGGAGGCCTTTTCTTAATACTACAGGAGCTGCTATTAATTGTAATCAAGGAAAGGTGACCTTCAATGTTAATGATAAGGAACATACTATCTATTTCCCCAAGAAGATTGAAAGGACTTATGGTTTGAATTCAATTGAACATGTTGAAGGCATTCAAGTTGGAGAAATATATTGTCCCATACCAAGAGAAGAATTTGAAACTATTATGATTGGGACCATTGCTATCAAGGTTGAGGTAACATAATCATTAGTGGAATACAAAGTTTTGTCTCATATGGAATTGTTTTGGTAGCAAGACTTGATCAACCTTGTTCACAAAAGGATTTCATTGAACAAAACAATGTTTTCATTATGATTATCTCCGTTTATTTCTATCCTTTGCATTTTAGTTTTTGCTTTCGTTTAGCTTTCTTTTTGTTGTTAGTTGCTTGCATGTTAGAGTATCTTAGAACTTCTGTAGTTCTAGCCTTGTTTTGTCCTTGCATCATGTTTCCAAAAGAAAAAAAATCTGTCTGTCAGAAAATCATTCTTCTATCTCTGAAAAATGCCCAAAAATAAAGTGTCTCGAAAAATTCTAGAAACTTCATATTAAATTTTTACGTGTAAAAAGGGGCAGAGGAGTACCTAGGAGGTACCAGGGGGACCCACCAGGTAGGCACACCACCTGGTGGCGCGGCCAGCCCTGGGTGGCGCCATGCCCTGGTGTGGGCTACCCCTGGCCCCCCACTAACTCTCTCACCTGCCACTTTCTTCTCTCTCCCGAGTAAGCTCCAGTTCATTGCTCAAAATCGCGTTCTTGCTGTGCTTTATCTCGATTTTTTCGATCTCCTTGCTCAGCCCATCTTTCTTGCTGAAATTTCGAGCATTTGTTCCCTGGTATGTGACTCCTCCCCTTGTCCAAGTAGATTTGTGTTTAGTGGATTATATATTGAGTATTTTGCTGTTGTAGGTGACTAGTTATGAGAGCGTGTAAGCTTGTTTGATGCTTAGAGATATAGTTTTGATGCATGTTTAGGCCTCTTACAAGTCCCTATGAGTAGAATCCTTTATTATATTTACTTTGCAATCACTTGTTTAATAGGTGTTTAAATTTCAGAATATCAAGCATGAACAACTATACTTTTGGAGAGATTTTTAAGAGTGGTGCACCTAGGAGGTCGAGGCCCTCAAGATCAGCCTCTCAGGCTAGGCCATCATACAACGAAGATCTCATTGCAACTCGTATTGGTAATGAAAGGGATGATGGGGATGCTCACCCATCCTCTTTTCCTTGTTTTACTTTCTTACAAGCTGCAAGTATTATTGATGATTTCTTGCTACTGATTGAGAGGGTTGGTATGACCTCATATATGCAAGATGAGAGTGCGCAATAGGCTATGCTCACCAAAACTTTTGTTGAGAGCTTCACGTTTACTAACACATCCTATCAGTTGACTGTCTCTTTTCAAATCTATAATATGCCCTTCACCATGCCTTTGGAGAGATTTTGCAGTATTGTAGGTGCACGCATGACAGGGACCATGAAGAAAATTCAAGGGCGACCCGCTGATTTGTTGGAGCTTTACCGAGGGGTGACCAATGATGATGACCGCGTGGCGCAACGCAGAAAGATAAGAAATATCCAACTCCCCGCTCTTAGATACTTTGCATATTATCTTGCTACTAGTGTACTGGGTAGGGAGAACACAAGTAATATCTCCAACTATCATTTAGCCTTCCTTGTTGTTGCGCTTAGCAATGATACTCGGTACAATCTTGGCTCGCTTATTGCTCGCCGCTTAGCTGCTAGGGGTCCTATCTATGGGGGCATCATTTCTTCGCGTATAGTCAATGAATTAGGTCTTTTAGTGGATCCCAATGATACTATGCTGGCACCACAGAGGCTTGACCTTGTTGCTATGAAAACTCATCACTTTGTCACTACTACTTCTGATTTGGATAGTCTAGTATATAGGATGATTTTCACTGACGAGGAAAAAAGGGAGATCCTTTTGCCACAGCCTTCTTTGTTTAGTGTTCACAGGAGACCGTGGTCGCGCTCCAAGGAGGAGGTGGACGAGCAGCTTCGCTTGCTGGGTTTCCACGAGCAGCACCAGGAGGATGTGCCCTCCTATGATTACTCCGCGCATTACGGAGGGACGTACTCGAGCTTGCACCAGGACGAGGGGACCTCCTCGTCATACTACGGTGACACGTCATCCTGGCCGGCTTGGGATTGATACCCACTTAGGCCAAAAGCCTAAGCTTGGGGGGAGGTACGCCGACACCGCACTCATCTTCATATCATGTTGCGTCGGTACTTTGTATATTCATGTTTTCGTTCTCTTTTTAGTTTTCGTTCTTCTTTGCTTTTGCTTTCTAAAACACAAAAAGACCAAAAATATTTTTTGTTGTTTCTCTTTGGTTTGCTTCTTCTTTTTGCCTTGGTTTGTTTTCCCCTTTTTGCTTTGTTTGAACTATTTGAAAAACCCAAAAATATTTTGCTTTGCTTCTTTTTCCCTTTTGGTTCTTGTTTAAAAATCGAAAACACCAAAAATATTTGTCGTTCTTCTTTGGTTTTGTGAGTTTGCTACAGGGTTCGGCAGTCCTCAGTGGAATATTGGTTTCATATTATTATTCAAGTCACACAAGTGAAGAGCAATAATGAGGATTAATGACAACTTGAGGCGTGGTAAGAGGCTGGTAACGAACTCTATTTGTTTTCATTTTTGTACATGTACTCTTCACTGTGGGCATGCTTTGTCCGTTCATGTAGAGTGTATGTTTTCTTTGGATGCTTAGTAGTTCTTGCTTTCTTATGATTAGCTCCAGCTTGCTAATAGTTTGTAGAATGTCTTATGAATGTTTGCTTGCATTCCTCTATTCATAAATTGGTATGACACCGTGGTATCCTGCTCTGAATGTTTCATTTGAATTGACTTGGCACATGCTCACGCATGCATATGACTATAATAATCAGTTAAGCCTTGATGAATTATTTTGCCTTGAGGATCTTGAATCACTTTCATGCCATGATTAGTCCTGTTTTGTTGCAAGCATGATTATGATAGCTATTGCTCTCTCGTTTGTCGCTCCCTTACTATTGCTAGCCTTCACTTCCACTGAGTATGTTTTACTCAAGTTCCCAACTCCCTAAACCAAATATTTCCAAAGTGCCCACCATACCTACCTATTAGCATCATTTGCAATTTCCGTGCATATTCAATATGCCTTGTTTTCTTCCGAATAAAATGTTTGCTTGTTATGAGAAAGTTAGTTAGTAAAACCCTCATGAACTTTATGGCACACTTTATTTCCTGCACTTAATAAACCTAAACCATTGTGAACTCTCCATGAAAGTTATATGCTTGCAAATTATAGGATGGGGATTAGCAGAACCGTGCTATCACAGGGAACGCTTTCAACACTTGTAAATATATACCCAGTTGATACCTTGCTCTTTTGTTTACGGATGTCGTCGGTGTGAAATAAAAGGGGAGCTTGTAAGTCCATGGAGTTATGTATGTGTGTTAGAGAAACGCCTGGGCCGCTGGTTTAATCCATGCTGACATGGTGGAAACCTGCAGCGTAACCATAATGATATCTATGAAGCATTCTTCTTATAAAAAAAGAGAGAGAGATAGCTATTGAGAAAAAGAAAAAAAGAGAGATTTATGAAAAGAGGAAAGAGATAAAAAAGCACCATTTTCCCATGGTAAATAAGAAGATTGTTGAGATACTCATTGTCTGCTTGCCTTGTCATTTTGATATGGGGATTCTTCCGTATCATCGGGCAAGGGGTACCCCGTTGGCGGTTCTCAATGATACGCACATATTTACAATGACACGAACTTACCGGTAACTAAAGTTGAGTAGCATGAGGAGCGGCCCTCGTACTCAAGGGACATGGGATTTTTAGTTTATAGGTTGTCAAGCATATAACTCACATTGGACCTCACTTTCACCTTAACCACATTAAAGATGCTTATGATAGGGGAAATGAGAGCTCAAAGCTAATGAGTATCATACTTTCAGCATTTGGAATCCTTTCAAAATTATTGAAAACCTTTTCTTTTACTTGTTGAGTCTCCACATATTCTTTGAGCACCTTCTTGAGAGCATAGTTGTCATTCTTTGTGCTTGTTCCATTACTTGATTATTTGTGTTATGACTTTGATGCTTGTATCATTGATATCTTTACTTCTAGTCATCACTTGAACTTCAGAGGTGCCTTGATATTCATAATCAAAGGCAAGCGAGATACCACTCTATCATACATTTTTATGAGCATTGTAATGTTGCTTATGTTTATACTTCATGCTACTTATTATTTTTGAGTTGGAATCTCTTCATAGCTTGCAATGCCTATTAAGTAAACTTAGTTGCATACTCTTTATTATGAACTGTCTAAGTAGTTAATCACATTGCTGAGAATATTTACATCATATGAAGCAAATGTGTTCGTGAAAGTTCTTTTATCGCACTTAGTTTTCAACTGAATTGCTTGAGGACAAGAAATAAGCTAAGCTTGGGGGGAGTTGATACGACCAAAACGTATCTACTTTCCCAAACACTTTTGCTATTGTTTCTCTTCTATACTTGTGTGATTTGGATACAACTAACGCGGACTGACGCTGTTTTCAACAGAATTTCCTTGGTGTCTACTTTTTGTGCAGAAAACCAACTATCAGGAAAAATCCGGGAAAATATGCCAAAAATCCTATTTCACCCGAAGACTCCAGGAGCCAGAATACGAGACGGAGAAGAGCCAGGGGCTGGCCACACCACCCCTAGGCGCGGGCTGGGCCTGGCCGCGCCAGGGCATGGTGTGGGCCCCCCAGGCACCCCCTCGGTCTCCCTCTTCGCCTATAAGAAGCCTTCTGACCTAAAAGCTCCGGGGGGTTCGACGTTTTTCCAGAAGGAGGTCCGCTCCGCCACCACCACCAGATTCCACGAAACAGCACCAGAAATTCCGCTCTAGCACCCTGCCGGGACGGGGAATTGGAGGAGATCATCGCCATCGCTTCTCCATCGACCATCCATGTTTCCCCCATCTAGGAGTGAGTAATCCCCCGCTGTAGGCTATGGGGATTGTAGGGATTGGATGAGATCGTTCATGTAATGGCATCAGATTGTTAGGGCATGGTGCCTAGTATCTTTTATTAGTGCTTTATGACTTTGTTGCGACTTGTTGTGCTTAATGCTTGTCACTAGGGCCCGAGTGCCATGATTTCAGATCTGAACATGTTATTGATTCATTATGATAGTATTGTTTTTGGTCTTATCTGCAAGTTGTACACACACGTTGTTGTCCGGAACCAATGGCCCCGAAGTGACAGAAATCGGGATAACCGGATGGATTGGCTTTGATGTGAGGATCACATGTGTTCATGGAGTGTTAATGCTTTGCTCCGGTGCTCTATTAAAAGGAGCACCTTAATTGCCAGTAGTTCCCTTGAGGCCCCGCTGCAAACGGGCTGGCAGGACAAAAGATGTTGTGCAAGTTCTCATTGCGAGCACATATGACTATATATGGAACACATGCCTAGGATTATCTAGTACTTGGATGCTTTATCTTATTTATCTGCAATTGCCCTATATTCTGATTGCTATGTGAATTGTCTTGTCCATGCAACGCCCGTCCATCCATCCCTATACCTACCGCACTCGAATCCTACTGTTTACTGCTATTGTTACTGTTGTCTTTACTTTACTACTGCTATTACTTTGCTATTCCTACTACAAAACTGTTGCCACTGATAAACTGCTGTGAGCAAGATTGTTTCCAGGTGCAGCTGAATTGACAACTTAGTTGTTAAGGCTGATAAATATTCTTTGGCTCCTCTTGTGTCGAATCAATAAATTGGGGTTCACTTCCCTCGAAAATACTGCGATACACCCCCTATACTTGTGGGTCATCAGCTATCTTGGCCAAGTAGATGCTAGCAACTCCAAGAGTTAGTATTTATGCTCGATAGTGGGTTCAGGCCTCTGGTAATCTGGGGAAGTGACAGAAATCTCTAAGGTACTAGATGTGCTGTTGCTACTAGGGAGAAAACAACAATCCTTTGTTCATAGAACAATCATATTGTTTACATTACACGCAATTCGTGAAGCAATAATCTGTTACTTGCAACTTAATACTAGAGGGGTTTCGGATGATAACCTGAAGGTGGATTATTAGTCATAGATGCAGTTGGATGGCGGTCTATGTATAATCTTGTAATGCCCAATCAAGTCTCTCAAATGAGTCAAGATGATTAGCATATGCATGTATTGCTTTCTCGATGTTTGTCAATTGCCCTGCTGTAATTTGTTAACCCAGCATGTTATCTATCTTAAGGAGAGCCACCTCTAGTGAACTATGGATCCCGGTCCTTTTCTTTTACATACAATCTATAAACTGTTTGCTCCTTTGTGTTTACTTTCTGCAAACTATTACTTATTTCCATTCGATACGTTTAATCCTTTGTTTTCCGCAAAACACGGTGATATTCACAAACTCATCGCAAGTTAGGGACAAATTTTT
Organism: Avena insularis; assembly: GCA_023614405.1. Lineage (NCBI taxonomy): Eukaryota > Viridiplantae > Streptophyta > Magnoliopsida > Poales > Poaceae > Avena > Avena insularis. The sequence goes on from CM042692.1 coordinate 110,283,065, forward strand.
GTGGTTGTGTTGTGCAGGTCTCCACGTTGCTACTAGCACCGGTAGGGCGCCCTGCCAAGGCTTAGCTAGCAACACCTTTGGGGTGTTTCCTTGCTCCTACTGGTTCGATTAAACCTTGGTTTCATAACTGAGGGAAACTTGTTGCTGTGCTCATCATACCTTCCTCTTGGGGTTCCCAACGAGCTCTATATCAACACCGCAGCAGCACTTTTCTGGCACCGTACACTAAGCCATCACCCTTATTCGTACATGGATTGATACCCACTTAGGCCAAAAGCCTAAGCTTGGGGGGAGGTACGCCGACACCGCACTCATGTCCTTATCATTCTGTGTCGGTACTTTGTGTATTCATGTTTCGTTCTCCTTTTAGTTTTTGTTCTTTCTTTGCTTTCGCTTTCTAAAACACAAAAAGACCAAAAATATTTATTTTCTTTTTCTTTTTTTGCTTCTTCTTTGTTTTGCCTTGGTTTGCTTTTCCCTTTTTGCTTTGTTTGAACTATTCGAAAAACCCAAAAATATTTTTCTTTGCATGCTTTTCCTTTTTGGTTCTCGCTTTAAAAAAATCGAAAACACCAAAAATATTTGTTGTTCTTCTTTGGCTTTGTGAGTTTGTTGCAGGGTTCAGCAGTCCTCAGTGAATATTGGTTTCATATTATTATTCAAGCCACACAAGTGAAGAGCAATAATGAGGATTAGTGACAACTTGAGGTGTGGTAAGAGGCTGGTAACGAACTCTATTTGTTTTCATTTTTGTACATATACTCATCATTGTGGGCATGCTTAGTCTGTCATGTAGGGTGTATGTTATTTATGGATGCTTAGTAGTTCTTGCTTTCTCATGATTAAGTTCCAGCTTGCTAATAGTTTGTAGCATGTCATATGAATGTTTGCTTGCATTACTCTATTCATAACTTGGTATGACACCGTGGTATCCTCCTCTGAATGTTTCATTTGAATTTACTTGGCACATGCTCACGCATGCATATGACTGAAATAATCAGTTGAGCCTTGATGAATTATTTTGCCTTGAGGGTCTTAAATCACTTTCATGCCATGATTAGTCCTGTTTTGTTGCAAGCATGATTATGACAGTGCTCTCTCGTTTGTCGCTCCTTTACTATTGCTAGCCTTCACTTTCACTGAGTATGTTTTACTCATGTTTCCAACTCCCTAAAACCAAGTATTGCCAAAGTGTCCACCATACCTACCTATTGGCATCATTTGCTATTTCCGTGCATATTCAATATTCCTTGTTTTCTTCCGAATAAAATGTTTGCTTGTTATGAGAAAGTTAGTTAGTAAATCTCTCACGAACTTGATGGCACACTTTATTTTCTGCACTTAATAAACCTGAACCATTGTGACTGTCCATGAAAGTTATATGCTTGCAAATTATAGGCTGGGGATTAGCAGAACCATGCTGTCACGGGGAACGCTTTCAACACCTTTAAATATATATCTAGTTGATACCATTCTATTTTGTTTGCGGATGTCGTCGGTGTGAAATAAAAGGGGAGCCTATAAGTCCATGGAGTTATGTATGTGTGTTAGAGAAACGCCTGGGCCGCCGGTGTAATCCATGCCATCATGGTGGAAACCTGCAGCGTAACCATAATGATATCTATGAATCATTCTTCTTATAAAAAAGAGAGATATAGCTATTGAGAAAAAGAAAAAAAAAAGGGAGATTTGAGAAAAGAGGAAAGAGAGAAAAAAGCACCATTTTCCCATGGTAAATAAGAAGATTGCTGAGATACTCATTGTCTGCTTGCCTTGTCATTTCGATATGGGGATTCTTCCGTACCATCGGGCAAGGGGTACCCTGTTGGAGGTTCTCCATGATACGCACGTATTTACGATGACAAGAACTTATCGGTAACTAAAGTTGAGTAGCATGAGGAGCGGCCCTCGTACTCAAGGGACATGGGATTTGCAGTTTATAGTCTGTCAAGCATATAACTCAGATTGGACCTCACTTTCACCTTAACCATATTAAAGATGCTTATGATAGGGGCAATGGGAGCTCAAAGCTAATGAGTACCATACTTTCAGCATTTGGAAGCCTTTCAAACTATTCAAAACCTTTTCATTTCCTTGTTGAGTCTCAACTTATTCTATGAGCACCTTCTTGAGAGCATAGTTGTCATTCTTAGTGTAATGTGCTTGTCTCAAAACTTGATTATTTGTGTTATGACTTTGATGCTTGTATCTTTGAGGTGCCTTGGCATTCACAATTAAAAGGCAAGCGAGATACCACTCTATCATACCTTCTTATGAGCATTGTAATGTTCCTTATGTTTATGTTTCTTGCTACTTATTATTTTTAAGTTGGAATCTCTTCATAGCTTGTAATGCCTATTAAGTAAACTTAGTTGCATACTCTTTATTATGAATTGTCTAAGTAGTTGATCACATGCTGAGAATATATACATCATATGGAGCAAATGTGTTCGTGAAAGTTCTTTTATCGCACTCAGTTTTCAACTGAATTGCTTGAGGACAAGCAATAAGCTAAGCTTGGGGGGAGTTGATACGTCCAAAACGTATCTACTTTCCCGAACACTTTTTCTATTGTTTCTCCTCTAAACTTGTGTGATTTGGAAGCAACTAACACGGACTGACACTGTTTTCAGCAGAATTGCCTTGGTGTCTAGTTTTTGTGCAGAAAATCAACTATCAGGAAAAATCCCGGAAAATATGCCAAAAATCCTATTTCACCAGAAGACTCCCGGAGCCAGAATACGAGACGGAGGAGGGCTGGGCCTAGGCCACACCACCTGGCCGCGCGGGCTAGCCCAGGCCGCGCCAGGGGGTGGTCTGGCCGCCCCAGACACCCCCTCGGTCTCCCTCTTCGCCTATAAGAAGCCTTCTGACCTAAAAACTCTAGGGGGTTCGACGTTTTTCCAGAAGGAGTTCCGCTCCGCCGCCACCACCAGATTCCACGAAATAGCACCAGAAACTCCGTTCTGGCACCCTGCCGGGACGGGGAATTGGAGGAGATCATCGCCATCATCATCACCATCGCTTCTCCATCGACCATCCATGTTTCCCCCATCTATGAGTGAGTAATCCCCCGCTGTAGGCTATGGGGATGGTAGGGATTGGATGAGATCATTCATGTAATGGCATCGGATTGTTAGGGCATGGTGCCTAGTATCTTCTATTAGTGCTTTATGACTTTGTTGCGACTTGTTATGCTTAATGCTTGTCACTAGGGCCCGAGTGCCATGATTTCAGATCTGAACATGTTATTGATTCATTATGATAGTATTGTTTTTGGTCTTACCTGCAAGTTGTATACACACGTTGTTGTCCGGAACCAATGGCCCCGAAGTGACAGAAATCGGGATAACCGGAGGGAATGGCTTTGATGTGAGGATCACGTGTGTTCACGGAGTGTTAATGCTTTGCTCCGGTGCTCTATTAAAATGAGCACCTTAATTGCCAGTAGTTCCCTTGAGGCCTCGCTATAAACGGGTTGGTAGGACAAAAGATGTTGTGCAAGTTCTCATTACGAGCACGTATGACTATATATGGAACACATGCCTAGGATTATCTAGTACTTGGATGCTTTATCTTATTTATCTGCAATTGCCCTATGTTCTGATTGCTATGTGAATTGTCTTGTCCATGCAACTCCCGTCCATCCATCCCTATGCCTACCGCACTTGAATCCTACTGTTTACTGCTATTGTTACTACTATCTTTACTTTACTACTGCTGCTACTTTACTATTCCTACTACAAAACTGTTGCTACTGATAAACTGCTGTGAGCAAGATTGTTTCCAGGTGCAGCTGAATTGACAACTCGGTTGTTAAGGCTTATAAATATTCTTTGGCTCCCCTTGTGTCGAATCAAGAAATTGGGTTTCACTTCCCTCGAAAATACTGCGATACACCCCCTATACTTGTGGGTCATCAATAACCTGAAGGTGGATTATAAGTCATAGATGCAGTTGGATTATGGTCTATGTATAATGTTGTAATGCCCAATCAAATCTTGTAGGAGTCAGGATAATTAGTATATGCATGTATGCTTTCTCGGTGTATGTCAATTGCCCCGCTATAATTTGTTCACCCAACATGTCATCTATCTTAAGGAGAATCACCTCTAGTGAACTATGGACCCCGGTCCATTCTTTTACCATTGATAAACCATCTACTATTTACTGTTTACTGTTTACTTCCTGCAAGCAATTACTATCTTCCACACAACATGTTTAATCCTTTGTTTTCAGCAAAACCGGTGAGATTGACAACCTCACTATAAGTTGGGGCAAAGTTCTGCGGTTGCGTTGTGCAGGATTCCAAGTTGGAAACAACACCTTGGAGGTGTTTCCTTGCTCCTACTAGTTCGATAACCTTGGTTTCATAACTGAGGGAAAACTTGTTGATGTGCTCATCATACCTTCCTCTTGGGGTTCCCAATGAGCTCGAATATATTTTGAGCCATCAAACCCTTTTTCTGGCCCGTTGCCGGGAAGTCAATGACATCTTCACAAGGGGAGTCCCTCACAACCAATCTCTTTACTTTGTTTTTTTTGTTTTGATTAGTTTATTTCTGCTTGGTTTGCTTGTTTATTTTATCAAAAACACAAAAAAATTAGTTGTACTAGTTTGCTTCTTTATATCAAAAACGCAAAAAAAAATAGTTTCTATCTCCAGTTGGTATTATGTCTAGCATTGCTCCAATCACTATGTCACCTGAGGAAATGATTTTCACTTTCAAACAAGGAATTTAAGAGAGTTTCAATGAAGCTTGGTCTAGAATCTCTGATTTACATGAAAAAACTGAACCTAAAATGACTCTAAGCTTGTTTCTTAGCAGTTTCTACTTTGGAACTGCCCTTTGCTATAGATATGCTTTGGATGCTGTATTAGGAGGAGATTTCCTCCAATGCAATGAGGGTGAAGCTTTTAATAACATAAAAAAGTTAGTTGCAACATATGACTTGCCTAGCAAATCTAATTCCTCCATTACAAACATTATTGCTAGATTGAACACTCTTGAGACCAACACAACTAGTTTAAAAGAATGCTATAACATGCTTAGAGAGCATCATGAATATGTTCCAATAAATTCTGAATCTTCAAAATGGCTTCCTACAGTAAAAGTTGTTATCAATAATGAATTTTTTATGCTCGTTCTGATATCATGTCTGAATTCTGTCTTATGCCTAAAGATGTCTATGAATCTTTAAATCTTTGGGGACTTTCTGAAGGGGGAGAAGAAATATCTCTTACTAATAATGCCACAATATTACCCATTGGAATAGTTGAAGTAGTGTTTACAAATATCCTAGGTAAAGTGGTGTCTACTGATTATCTTATTATTGAATGTGTAGGAAAAGGACAAATTACACTTGGAAGATCACTATTAAAACTCCTTGAAGCAATAATAGATGTGGAAAAGGGCATCATGCATTTTGCTTCTCTACCAAACAATCATACGTTCCCGAAGGATAAGAATAAAGGTAAGAAAGGTAGGGCAAGAAATTTGGTTTTAATGCTTCTTCATTTGAGAACACTTGATTCTTGCTTCGTATGCCTAGCTCAAAGGTGTTAAAGAAAATCACTTATTGGGAGATAACCCAAATTTTTAGTCAATGAGTTTTTATTTTGTTGAGTCTTGGAAGTTATTGCCTTAGTAATAACCTCTCCTTTTCCTTTTTGTGTGGTTTTTGTGCCAATAATAACCTCTAATAAGAGAGAAATAATGCTTGGAAAAGTTGATGTCCCAAAACAGATTTTTGTGCTTCGCTGTAAAAATTCGTGAAACATCTGTATGTCGGATTGAGCTGTAATTTTTTGTGCTTCTTCCCCAGGTTGTTATCTAACTTTTGTTAGTTCAACACTTTTCGATTTGAGCAACAGAAGGTTTTCGAAAAAATGGTTTTCACCTGCTGGTCTGCTTTGACAGATTTCTGCCATTATTTGCATTTGCCTCTTAATCTCTTTCTCTTTGATCATTTGAACTTTTAAAAGAAAGTGCTACAGTAGCTTGTGTTTTAAATGGAAGTTTTACTTGTGTTGAAACTGAACCTAAAGACGTATTATCTTGAGCACACTAATGTTGCTAATGAAGATTGTGTGAAGTTTCGTATGAAGGAAATTTTAAAGTGTAGGGAAGAACAATGTGATAAGATGAAGTATGGACAAAAGCTCAAGCTTGGGGATACCACCCGTGTCACTCCAAGAAATATTCAAGAAGTACAAGCGTCAAAGCTTGGGGATTCCCAAGGCATCCCCTTCTTCATCAATAAAAATATCAGGTTTTCTTCCAAACACTTCATTTTTATTGTTTCATGTACAATTGTGTTGTTATTGGAGCGTCTTCGTATTTGTTTTTAGTTTTCGTTTGCTTAGTTTGCTTAAATAAATTGTTTGGACCCCCGCATTCATACATAGTTTCAAATAAATTGATTTGGATTGGAAAAGAGTAGGAAAGTCCATGCTTATAAGTGGTATAAAAGGAGCTTGTTTTTGACTGTGACTTAGACTTTATCATGTCATGCTTGATATTGTTTTGACTTTATGCTTAGTGATTATTGTTGTAACATGACTTGTTACAAACAATTGAGATTGCTTAAAGTGCCTTGAAAGAATCATGTGTTGTTTTAGCATATAAAAGCATAATATTGTGGTATTCTCCTTTGATGCTTTATTTGGGTTGACTTGGCGCATGCTCACACCATGTTAAGACTATACCAAGTCACCATAGCATCTATGCCTTTTGGGAAACCCCGCCCAGAGCTCCCTCACTCTACTCTAGCATCAGAAGACAAGGGAACTTTTCACACTGAATACAAGGGCTCGTCTTATCTATATTCGTAGCTCATTAAGGAAGAGGTTATTCAGCCGGGGGATCGAAATCCGATCATCTCGTCAAAAAATGGGAAGTCTTGGTTAGTTTCGACTTGTAATATCACTTTATGCTTTAATTAATAATGTTTTGTCGCTTTGCATGATTATGGCCATTATTGCTCTCTTAGCTGGTCGCTCCCAGTCTTTTGCTAGCCTCCACATGTACCAAGTATGAGTTCCACTCATGCATCCAACTCCAAATAAAACCAAGTTATTCCAAAGAGTCCACCATACCTACCTATTAGCATTATTGCTATTTCAAGTATATTCATGTTTTTATCTACCTTCTGAATTAAACTTATTATGTGAAAATTAGTGAGTAAAGCTCTCACGAACTTGATGGCACACTTTACTTTTCTTGCACTTAATAAACTTGAACGATTGTGCTCATCTATGTTCCGTATATGTTTGTGTTTTGTAAGTTGTGAATTAGCTGAACCATGTTACCATGGGGAACGCTTTCAACCTTGCACTTTATATAGTTGATATCATGTTCTTTTTCTTATGGGTCTCGATGATGTGAAATGAAAGGGGAGCTTGTAAAGCTCATGGAGTTCGTATATGTGTTAGAGAAACGCCTGGAAGGCTGGTCTAAGCCATGGTGAATCATGGTGGAAACCTGCAGCATAACCATAGTGAGCAATCTATGAAGCATCCTCTACAAAAAAACCTATGCAAATAGGAAAGAAAAAAATCAAAAAGACTATGCAAATAGGAAATAAAAGGATCGCTGAGATGCTCATTGTTTGCTTGCCTTGTCATTTTGATATGGGAAAGCTTCCGTATCATCGGGCAAGGGGTACCCCGTTGGCGGTTCTCTATGATACACATGTACTTACAATGACAAGAACTTACCTGGGACTAAAGTTGAGTAGCATGAGGAACAGTACTCGTAAGTAAGGGGCATGAGATTTTCAGCTTATAACTTGTCAAGAAAATCCTCATATTTGTTCACTTTAACCTTAATCACCTAAAGATGCTTATGATAGGGGAAATGAGAGCTGAAAGCTAATAAGTACCATAATTTTTGGAAGCTCTTAATGAGACTTGAATCCCTACTTCCTTCTATGAAAGGCCTTTCTTTAAGGAAATATTCTCAGAATTGCACCAGACAAAAGCCAAAGTTAATATTTTACCCGAAGCAACACGGAGTCCGGAGGGGAGCCGAAGAGGGGCCACGAGGCGGCCAGCCCTAGGCGCGCCGCCACCTAGTGTGGGCCCCTCGAGCCTCCACCGACCTTGCCCTTCCGCCTATAAAAGCCTCCTGGGACGAAAACCCTAAGTACATAATCAAAATTACATGTAAGAGTCTGTAGCCGCCGCCATCTCCATCCCTAGATTGGGAGGGATCTGAAGCTCTTCTCGGCACCCTGTCAGAGGGGAGAGATCACCCTGGAGGCCTTCTTCATCACCATGACTGCCTCCGGTGTGATGCGGGAGTAGTTCATCCTTGGACTACGGGTCCATGTAGTAGCTAGATGGTTGGTTCTCCTCCTTTGTGCTACCATGTTTAGATCTTGTGAGATCCATTCATGATCAAGATCATATATTTGTAATCTTACATGTTGTGTTTGCGGGGATCCGATGGATATTGAGATGCTATTTTAGATTGATTATTGCTTCTATCATGTCTATGTTATTTGTGATCTTGCATGCTTTCCGTTGGTAGTAGCTATCTTAGCCAAGTAGATGCTAGCAACTCCAAGAGGGAGTATTTATGCTCCATAGTGGGTTCATGCCTCTAATAATCTGGGGAAGTGACAGGAATCTCTAAGGTACTAGATGTGATGTTGCTACTAGGGAGAAAATAGCAATTCTTTGTCCATGGGACAATCATATTGTTTACTTTACACACTTTGCTTAATGCAATTATCTATTGCTTGCAACTTAATACTGGAGGGGGTTCGGATGATAACCTGAAGGTGGATTATTAGTCATAGATGCAGTTGGATTATGATCTATGTATAATGTTGTAATGCCCAATCAAATATTGTAGGATTCAAGATGATTAGTATATGCATGTATGCTTTCTCGGTGTCTGTCAATTGCCCCGCTGTAATTTGTTCACCCAACATGTAATCTATATTAAGGAGAATCACCTCTAGTGAACTATGGACCCCGGTCCAGTCTTTTACCATTGATAAACCATCTACTATTTACTATTTACTGTTTACTTTCTGCAAGCAATTACTATCTTCCACACAATATGTTTAATCCTTTGTTTTCAGCAAAACTAGTGAGATTGACAACCTCACTATAAGTTGGGGCAAAGTTATGTGGTTGTGTTGTGCATGATTCCAAGTTGGAAACAACACCTTGGAGGTATTTCCTTGCTCCTACTAGTTCGATAACCTTGGTTTCATAACTGAGGGAAAACTTTCTGTTGTGCTCATCATACCTTCCTCTTGGGGTTCCCAACAAGCTCGAATATATTTTGAGCCATCAACCATCCTACCATGGAGTAGCCACTCAACCATGATCACGATTTTTGGTACGCCCCCTTGGGCCGACGCGGCTGATCAGTCCGAGGTGGATCACGGTTGGGGGACGGAGGTTGAGGTGGGCACTATGGTGGAGATGGAGGCATGCGCTGCTGCGGTGGCATGTAGGGTGTGGGTAGGTAAGGCGGCATGTAGTAGGGTTGTGGGGTGTATGGAGGATATGTGTAGGGCTGCGGGGGTGGGTATGGGTAAGTGGATGGAGGAGGCATGTAGGGTTGTGGTGGTGGCGTAGGAGGTATATATGGTTGTGGTGGGGGTGGTTGGGGCATGGTGTGTAAGCATCCCATAGTTCATGGGTGGTTGGCGAGCAGCGGCATTAATAGAAGTGGTGAAACCTCTAAGTGTTTATCCAGTTGATAAAAGCATGGCATCACGATTTTCACACAACAGCAATTGAGAGCACATATCATTGAGGGTAGTTGTAGGAACGTCCTTGATGGCAGCAACTAGGGAATTGAAAGTGCCATCGAGCCCATCCAGGATGTAGTCTTTCAACTCATCATCATCAACACTCTTCCCTGCAACAGCAAGTTCTGAGGCAAACCCTTTCATCTTGGTGATGTATTGTTTGGTAGTCATGTAGAGCTTTTTGGTGTTGGTGAGGGCACCACGGAGTGTGGACACCCGGGACTTGAACTAAGTCGAGTACATGGCATGGAGGGAGAGCCACACATCAGTGGCATGGGAAAGGCCATAGACATGTGGAAGCACGTCCTCGGAGAGGGGATTCACCGGGAAACTGACTACCTAGTGATCCTTGGTGATCCAGGCATTATAAGTCGGGTTCGGAATTGAGATTTTTTCTTGTTCTCATCTTCATCTTCAATCTGCTCAGCGGGAGCATGGTTGGACCCCTCAAGGAGGCCCGTAACCCTAGCTCCACGGAGGGTAGGAAAAACTTGGGTTTGCCAGGAGAGGAAATTCTCTCGTGTCAGCTTCATCGCAGGAGGTGAGCCAATGGTTACCGACACAGACGACGATAAGGAGGTCGCCATCGATCTTACAGGGTCCTATGGAAAATGAGAAAAACAAGTGGATTGATCCTAAAAACAAACTAGTTTTGCTGTGGAGGAGGATTGTGGTGGGGAGGTGGGTTTGATCTAGGATTTTAGGTTGTGTATTGGCAAAAAACTGGGGCAGGGAATTGGTGTCACTAGTGGAGATCCTTGTCATGGTAATGTTGATCGGAGGAGATGAAGATCCTGGCAACGGTTGCACGGCGAATAATATTGAATTGTTGCCCTAGCCAATTATTCCAAAAGTCCGAACTGATGGAAAGACGATAGGCAAGATATTTATATTCTCAACACTCACCCTCACATCCAGGTCGGTGAACTTTTTTCATTCACGGGCCTAGGACGTGGATTCGGGTGTCCAGATATATTTATTTTTAATACTATGTTAGCCAGGACTTGAACTCAAGACCTCTAACTCTGATACCATATTGAAATGTTGCCCTAGCCAATTATTCCAAAAGTTCGAACTAATGGAAAGACGATAGACAACATATTTATATTCTCAACACAAGTGAGGGGGAGGACTTGTCTTGCAAGACCTCACTCCTCCTTCCCCTCGCCCTCCACCTCATTAGGCGCCTAGGGTTTCTCCTGTTGGTCGCATGGGCCTTGGAGGCTGTTGGGCACTAACCCATGTAGGGCTGGGTGCCCCTTCCAGGTCATGTGGACCCTTCAGGCAGGTGGCCCCAACCATAGGACCTCTCTAAAAATCTATGCGCGATGGAAAATCCTGAACTTCTAGAACCTTCCCGGTACAATACCGAAAAAATCCTGAACTTTTTCACAACCCTAAAATCCACTTTCCTTATACAGATCTTTATCTCCGGACCATTCCGGATCTCCTTGTGATATCTCGGATCCCATCTAAGACAATGTGAAGGGAATCGGTGAGACACAACAACCACAACATGTTTTATCATCCAAATCATATTATTGATTCTCCCTTCGATACATAATAAGTGTTGCTCATTTACTACTCCCTCCAGATCAAAATAAATGTCATAAATTTACCTAAATTTGGATGTATCTTGTGTCTAAATAGTATCTAGATACATTCGGATTTAGAAAAACTTATGAAATCTATTTTGAGATGGAGGAAATACATCTTATTATGGATCAGAGGGAGTAGCTTAAACGATAAATGTTGGCACTCAGACGGCATCTCATCTTCGTCTCCAAAGAGTACTATTCAATATGTACTGCAACCAAATATAGAGATATTAGTACATAGCGAACCACGGCCTCTTGTTGGCCAGAGGTTTTCTGTTCTTTTTGAGGTTTTTCAGTGTATTTTTTGGGATGTTGAGGCGGTGGCTACGCCCTGAAGTCAAAATGAGGTCCTCTCGGCCTTAGCCTCCCTCTGGTGGTGCATCTAGCGCCAATGGAGAGCATGTTGAGTCATGTGTCTCGTGGATCTCTTGGGATCTGGTCGTTTCTCCTATTCATTGGTGTGATTTGAGCTTAATATTTTTCGATATGTGGTTGTCATCTTCTGCGATGGTTGCTTCTATGGTGTGGTAGTCCTGTGGGACCTTAGCACGACGACTTCACGTCTGTGTACTACAATAAGGTCTACCACGACAAGTTTTGCTCGGCTCCGGTGATGGAATGAACGGATTTATTGCTATCCACTTTCCTAAGCTTTAGAAGAGAAAATCGAAGCTTTTGATCCAATAGGCTTTTATTTCGTATCCCTAAATGTAAAACTATTTTAGTGAGGAAATTTACCTTGCAAACAAGCACGATTCCCTATAAAAGTGAAAGGAAATTGTTTCCCGGGACATAAGAAGAGTGCAGGATATATGAAAGAGAACTTGTGAAGGGCGAGACAAGTGAAGTCATGATTGCAGAATGCTTGTACTATTTAGTCATTTCATATGAAGAGTGCCTGATGGTGCTTTTTTAAGTCTTAAATGATGTCATGGGTTTATATGTCTTTCTCATTGCATTCCTATACTTTCATGTGTGATGGTACACTATTTTGCTAGAACTCTAACAACTATATATGACTTTATGAAAAAACAAGTTACCAGATGTTCCCTATTGTTATCAGGAAACGTGACTAAATGTTCGTTCTTAATGAGATGGACCTTGATTCCTCTCCTGCCAGGAAAAGATGTGGCTCCTCTTTGTTCTACTACCTATATCCTCGGGTTAAGCCGGTTGGCTCACCAAACTAGAGGCTGGCCTACTGTTAAATCATTGGTAACCATGCCTAACGGTCGGTCATCTAAGCTATCAGCCAAGGCAAATGAGATTTGTTCAAGAGTTGGGGGCATATCTTTAGCTCGAGCAGCATCCGCTCCTAAAATGTGTGTGAAGCTTTAAACAAAGAAGAAGAGCTATGAGAACAACTTCTTCTATTCCTTGTTGGCCTCTAGCTCCTTCTGTCCCTCAATCATCTTCTCTGCCCTTTTTTACTATTATGTGTGGCATGTTCCATGTTCGTATCTTAACAGGGAAACCTTCTCTTGCAAAGCTGAATGAACACATTTGATTCAACCGGCAGAAGTTCACGAGAAATTCCACTCCTTTGACTGCGCTAGTGAACTCTCTAGTTCTCATATATAAATGAAAAATGAATTTATTTAGTGATTTAGAGGCAATGAAAAATCATTTGTTGGTTGCGGATCATCTCACTCAACCACACTTCAGTGACTGAACATGGGTCGGTCCCTATTTGACAAGGGAACTTCACCCATTTCATTAACCTTTGAACCGCTCTTGCCCTCCCCTTTCACTTCCATAGTGGTCTTCAGCTTTAAAGTAGATAAAGGAGTTAAGGCTAGTCAGTTATCGGCTATTGGCCTTTGTGAAAGCTTCTCTTCAATATGTTTTATCCTTTTCCAATCCTTCTCCGCCAATGATTATCGGTCGTTTCTGTCATGTAGTTCGATACATTATTCTAAGGCAAGTTGCATATACATGATCTCAAGTTTCTAGTACATTCAACTTTGGCAGTTCGAGCTAACTTTGGAGAAATCCCCCGCTAATTACTTGTCTTCGCCGGGACCTATTCCTTCAATAGGACGGGGAGGATTTTACCGCTCTACCACTCTATCATTTCGTAGAAAAAATGAAATGATGCCACAAGCAATGAAATAGCAATGGAATGGGTACGAATCCATGTATGGAATGATACCTTAAATTATTTCTGACAGATCATCTCCTACCTATCCCTAGTCACATTGAAAGACATATACTTGATAGCTATACCTCTGCTCATACAAAACGTACTTTTTTCTCTCAAAATACCAACCACCCACTATCAGATGGACTTCTTACTCAGTTTTGTGGTCAGAAGATCAACATTCTGAGTAGAATTCTTTTGTCTTGAATATATGCCCTTCTTGGTTCATTCATTCATTAGTTCTCGCTTTGCCCCTTCTCCCTCTTGGCGGGCTTGGTATGATATGTTCGTGATTCCCATTATCAATAATAGGGTGAATTCTAAATGTAGGTGCAGATAATAACTAGAAAGCACCATTGTATATGGAAGTTCTTTTAGTAGTAAAACCGAGTCTACGGGTACCTAGTCTTAAGAGTGGGTGGGGCATGCCCTATGCTATCTCATCTAAAATAGGTCGATCCTCCAGCTCTAGATCCTTAAAAAAGTGGATTTGCATATTGGCTTGCTTCGGAGGAGACCCCTATGAAGACAGAAGCTTAATATTGATCAAATGATTTAGAGGTTGTTGTAATCTCCTCTCATGGTCTTTGTTCACTTTATTATCCCGTTGTTAGAATGGCTAGGACTGTGGATTCACACGTCCCTTTAGTCAGTACTTTCCGCAAGGTTTCCTCGTTGGCAAATAAACGAATTACTGAATTAATTTCCTAATATGACGTGAACGTATACTAGCATTGATCAAGTCCATGAGCTCATAAGAAGGAGTTCTTCACGTGAGAAAGTCCACGGTTTAGGTGACAATAAAAAAGAAAGTATCCAATTGACTTTAGGAGCGAGAACGGCGGCACGCTTTCTGCTCGTGCTAGTGTCTAGAATCGCTAGGTGGTCTAAGAACATATTTGTAATTTTTACGGTTTTGCTAATTCTCATACGCCTGAGAATTAGTTAAGTCTCAGTCGTCAATTTAACCATTGGATCGTTTACTTCGTGATTTCGTGCAAACATCAGTGTCAGTTCCCGCGTCTGAGGTTGAGTCGCGCGTCTGCGTGCTGTTGCGTGCGTGCTGTTGGCTGCCTCGTGTTCATGGGCTTTTGTCTTGTGTGCGTGGGCTGAGGTCTGTTGGCTGTAGTGCAGTTTGTTTTTTCTTTTAGCTTTTCTTTTTGGGCTTCTTTCGTCTGTTGGATGTACTGCGGTCTGATTTTTTTTAGCGTGCTTTTTTTCCTAGATCCTGTTTTCCTAGCTGCACGCGATGGGCATTTTTTTTGGCTTTTTTTCTGTGTTCATTTTTGTCTGCTTTTTTTCTGTATTTTTTTTGTGTTTTTTTAGAGTTGTGTGTTGTGTTTTTGTAATTGTTATATGTGTGGTCGATTTATTATGGGTGGTTTTTTTATTTTTGATCCCTAAAAACAAAATATGTTAAGCTAGACTGCTAGGATATTTTTTTTGCGTTTTTTTAATTAATATTTATCTTTTTAATAGTTTTTTATTTGTCTATTCATTCGATTTTTGAATTGAGTTTTTTTAATAGAGATTTTTCAACTTGCTTGCAACCGGGGGGACTTTATTGGCGGGTCAGTGTTGTAAGTTACTTGTGAGCACCTGTTTTCTATGCCTACCGCGCTCGAATCCTATTGTTTACTATTACTGTTACTATTTTCTCTTATTTCACTGTTGCTATTGTTGTTGCTACTACCAAATTGTTGCTACTGATAAACTTCTATGAGCAAGAACTATTTTCAGGTGCAACTAAATTGACATCTTAGTTGTTAAGGCTTGCAAGTATTCTTTGGCTCCGGTTTCCAACTTGGTTGTAACAGGGAGGACCCCGTCGGCAGGGACGAGGGAGCTAGTGCAACTTGATTATAACTGAGAACATGTCGGTGTGGAAGGGGGGCAGTCGCAACTTGATTGTAACTGAGCACCTGTCGGTGTGGAAGGGGACAGTCACAACTTGATTAGCTTTGCAACTTGATTGTGATTGAGCACCTATCGATGTCGTAGGGGGGCCTATTTGCAAGTTGATTGTAACTGAGCTCCTAGCTGGTCCTAGTTGCAAGTTGCTTGTTACTAGGGCTTCGTTGAGGGAGGGGGGACGGGGATGGCAGTTGCATCTTGACTGCAACTAGGGTGAAGGGGGAACCCCTGTCGAAGGCCAGTCGGGACTTGATTGTAACTGAGCTTTTTTGCACCTAGTTGCAACTTGATTATAACTGAGCACCTGTCGGTGGGGCCTGTCGCAACTTGATTGTGACTGAGCACCTATCGGTGTCGTAGGGTTCCTGTTTGCAAGTTGATTGTAACTGAGCTCCTAGCTGGTCCTAGTTGCAAGTTGCTTGTTACTAGGGCTTCGTTGAGGGAGGGAGGACGTGGTGGCAGTTGCATCTTGACTGCAACTAGGGTGAAGGGGGAACCCCTGTCGAAGGGCCAGTCGCAACTTGATTGTAACTGAGCTTTTTTGCACCTAGTTGCAACTTGATTGTAACTGAGCACCTGTCGATGGGGCCTGTCGCAACTTGATTGTGATTGAGCACCTATCGATGTCGTAGGGGGGCCTGTTTGCAAGTTGATTGTAACTGAGCTCCTAGCTGGTCCTAGTTGCAAGTTGCTTGTTACTAGGGCTTCGTTGAGGAAGGGGGACGGGGATGGCAGTTGCATCTTGACTGCAACTGGGGTGAAGGGGGAACCCCTGTCGAAGGGCCAGTCGCAACTTGATTGTAACTGAGCTTTTTTGCACCTAGTTGCAACTTGATTGTAACTGAGCACCTGTCGGTGGGGCCTGTCGCAACTTGATTGTTACTGAGCACCTATCGGTGTCGTAGGGGGGCCTATTTGCAAGTTGATTGTAACTAAGCTCCTAGCTGGTCCTAGTTGCAAGTTGCTTGTTACTAGGGCTTCGTTGAGGGAGGGAGGAAGGGTGGCGTTGCATCTTGGCGCAATCAGGGTGAAGGGGGAACCCATGTCGAAGGGCCAGTCGCAACTTGATCGTAACTGAGCTTTTTTGCACCTAGTTGCAACTTGATTGTAACTGAGCACCTCTCGATGTGGAAGGGCGGTGCTAGTCGCAACTTGATTGTAACTGAGCTTTTGCACCTAGTTGCAACTTGATTGTAACTGAGCACCTGTCGATGTGGAAGGGCGGTGCCAGTCGCAACTTGATTGTAACTGAGCACCTGTCGGTGTCGAAGGAGGGCCTGTTTGCAACCTGATTGTAACTGACCTCCTAGCGGGGTCCCAGTTGCTAGTTCCTTGTTACTAGGGCCTCGTTGAGGGAGGGGAAGGGGACGGGGTGGCAGTTGCAACTTGACTTCAACTGGGGGAAGGGAGAACCCCTGTCGGAGGGCCAGTCGCAACTTAATTGTAACTGAGCTTCTGCACCTAGTTGCAACTTCATTGTAACTGAGCACCTGTCGATGTGGAAGGGCGGTGCCAGTCGCAACTTGATTGTAACTGAGCACCTGTCGATGTCGTAGGGGGACCTGTTTGCAACTTGATTGTAACTGAGCTTTTGCACCTAGTTGCAACTTAATTGTAACTGAGCGTCTGTCGATGTGGAAGGGCGGTGCCAGTCGCAACTTGATTGTAACTGAGCTTTTGCACCTAGTTGCAACTTGATTGTAACTGAGCACCTGTCGATGTGGAAGGGCGGTGCCAGTCGCAATTTGATTGTAACTGAGGACCTGTCGGTGTCGAAGGAGGTCATGTTTGCAACCTGATTGTAACTGACCTCCTAGCGGGGTCCCAGTTGCTAGTTCCTTGTTAATAGGGCCTCGTCGAGGGAGGAGAAGGGGACAGGGTGGCAGTTGCAACTTGACTGCAACTGGGGGAAGGGGGAACCCCTGTCGGAGGGCCAGTCGCAACTTGATTGTAACTGAGCTTTTGCACCTAGTTGCAACTTGATTGTAACTGAGCACCTGTCGATGTGGAAGTTAACTGAGATTTAACTAAATCTCAGTCGTCTGAGACATAGACACGCCCTAATTTTTATTACTTTTAGGACTCTATGTATTGCTATGGATGGTTATTAATAGATTGGTGAAATTTTGGAAAAAAAAAACTTTGTAGTGGACTTGGCTTCCTTTTCCCGATTCTCCCACGTGTAAAATACGGATCAGAATCCGTGATTGATACTTACGCACGATTGGCATAACCAACCTGTTTATGGCACTGATGGAGTCATTGGACAAGTGAAGTCGGCACAGAACAGTTACAAAAAGATTACTTGGATGGTTACATAATACTACGCAGAATGGGTTATGTACACAGTCAACGACACCAAAGAAATTCTGCCGCCTCCAAAATTAAGTTGCCATACAAAGGAAACAAGAATGATTGTTCAGCGGCCCTCACGTCTGAGCGCAGCGCACGGCTGTTCCAGAGTGGGGAGAACAGCTTTTTTGCTGATGAAGTTTCCCTGTCACACTGCGTCATCACCGACGTTTGAGCTGCGGCACCGCACACAGATTTGAGTAGTGCATGTCGTTGTAAACGTGACTTGGTTCTTCCCTCAGAAGGTCCCTACCCTGGATGGTTGATTCAAACATTGCTAAGATAGCTCCGGATTATTTGTGTCGTCGCGGCATCATAGAAGACTGTTTCATCTTTTTTTTTCTGAGAATTTCACATGTCTAAGATTAACGATAAGTTTAACATTCTGATTTCTTACCATAGAGTCTTTGGTGGGAAGGAGATGACTCTAAACATTAAGGCAAGTGGAATGACAGTTTTCACATGATGTATAGTTTTAAAGCTGAGGTAGAGAATACATCACCTAGTAGTGTTGTTGACATTGATTACGAGGTTGTGAAAGGAAGAAAAAAGGTCTCAAGGGGGTCAAGTATAAGCAGGAAGATAAGAAATGCTTCAGGAGATGTTTTGTTTGCCTGAAGACATACTGGAAGGGGTTCCTAGACGGATGTAGGCCATACTAGGAAATAGACGCAACTTCTTTAACAAGGAAGTTCAGGGGATAGCTTGCTACTGCTTGTGCTGTGGACACGCATAGTTTGCTTTTTCCCTTAGCTTATGCTGCTCTTGAGGGTGAATCAAATGAAAGCTGGAGATGGTTCAATGCAGAGACTAAGTGTATTAATTGGTCACCCTAAAGGCTTGGTGATACACACTGATGCATGCAAGGTGTTTGAGAATGTTGTTGATGTTGTATTTCCTAGGATTGATGAATGCATGCGCACCTCGCTACTAACTTCATGAAGAAATTCAAAGGAAAGATATTTGAAGACAACTTGTGGTCATCAACATACACATACACCCCAAGAAGGCATGCTACTTACATACAGAACATGTATACAATACCAAAGGTGAAAGAATATCATGAAGAACATCACAACAAGCTATGGGCCACAAACAAATTTGGTGAGTTAAGCAAAGTGGATTATGTTTGCAATAATTTGGAAAAGAGTTTCAATGCTAAGTTTAAGAGCATGAGTCACTTGGAATTGTTATTTTGTTAGATGCAATAAGACAATGCATAATGGTGAAGATAGATTTTAGGCAAAAAATTTGTGCAAGAAAATTCGCAGGCTATAAAATAGTTCCAAGGGTGGTTTTATTACTTAATGCAAGAACCATGGCAATGAGAATGATAAAGATGAGGACGTTTATAAGTTGCAATACATTGGCTGAGGTTTATGCAAAATACAAGCATGGGACTGAATGGAGGTATCATGTAGACATTGGAAACAAGACTTGTTCACGCAGGAAGTGGTAGATTACTGGTCTGCCATGTCACCATGCACTGTACTTTGTCTTAAAACTGAGAGGTAGTGGTGCTGAAATAGAGAACTATGTTCATAACTATTTCTCCGTGGACAAGTTTGCTGCAACTTATGAAGAAAATGTACAACCTATGGCTGATGAAAATGATTGGGAGATAGTCGATCCAGGGTTCAAACTTGAATTACCAGTTCATAGGAGGCCACCTAGGAGGCCTAGAAAGCTAAGGATAAAATCCTCCACTAAAAAAGCTTCAAGTCTAGGAGCAAGTAAAAGGAAATGCAAACGGTGTGGAGGATTGGGCCATATCAAGAGGTTATGCAAAAACATAGTTCCACATGATTTTGAAGAAGTTGACCATGTCCCTGTTCACATCCCGGACGCAGAAGATGAGGCTTCTCAGGCAAAACATGAGGCTTCTCAAATAGAAGATGGGGCTTTTCCTTCAGAGAAACAGGGCAAAGGGAAAGAAGAGTAGAAGGGCTAGAAAAATGCCATTGCTGAGGTTGAGGCATTGGGGGAGTGCAACCTGATGATGAAGTCCTAGAAGAAGTGTATTAGGTGGAGGAAAACGGTGATGAGCGTGTGGAGGAAAACAGTGACGAGCAGGGAGTTGACGAAAAAGTGGAGGTGTCGGCAGAGGGTGAAAAGAAACAAAAGGGTAAACAGAAGCGGAAGGGGAAATGGAAGGAGAAGGAAAAGAAAAACAATGGAGGTGAACTAGAATTTGAAGAAGTTGCTAGGGTCATTGAGGATGTTCTTGAGGATCTTTCGGCTATTTGTAGGAGAAATAATAAATACTTTCCAATTCATCTTTATACATTCTCTAGATGAAAGGTAATCTTAAAACTTGTTTTATTTGGCATTTTGATCATTTTTGTTTTAATCCTCATCAACTATTTTTTAATGCACCGTGGGCTTGAAGACTAATAAGAGGAGCAGAAAGAAGTAGGCACAGTAACGCCGTTTCTTGAATTTTTATTGAAAATGAACTAGTTGTGTGGATTTTATTTTTATCTAGTGTGTGCAACGTGTCTGTGATGTGTGTGGACATCATTTGTAGCTTGTGTATGGATCATGTATGTGATGTGTCTGGACAGTATTTTATGGGGATATGCCGAATGGGGTATGCCTAGCAGGACGTTCCATTTGGGACAAAGGTCTCACGAGTGGGCCTGCAGGACGGCGACTGGAATGCGACTGAGAAGCGAGCCCGGCGACTGGAGACAAGAGGCCCAGAAGCGTAGCTGAAGCCCAGTCGGATTAGGTCAATGCCTCCGAATCCTTAGCTAGTTCGGTTGTAAACACTGTAAACCCTAGCGAGGTACCCCCAATATAAACCTCCCTAGGGTTCCTTGTGTACTCAGGTTCCATCATACACCCCTTCAAGCGACTCGCTGCTTAGACGCCGAGCACGCCATCCCTGTAACTCGCTCTCCGGCAATACAATCTAGCAGGAGTAGGTCTTCACCCTCCGAGGGGCCGAACCCGGGTAAACTCATGTGCATCTGCCCCCATCTCGCACCACAGATGGCCGCCAGCTCTCGCCCCCAATCTTATCAATCGCTACCCCTGGTAGCGACTGCCATGGTCATTCCCACGACAGTGGCACCCACCGTGGGGCCTAGCCGGACTGGCCTCAGTTCTGCGGCGAGACCCTACTCACCAATCGATCGCCACCAGTCGCGTGATCGCCAGTGGCAGGATCCTCAAGATCCTGCACAGCTGCTCCATCCTGGCGTCGCGCTCGATCACCCACGGCGCGGTGATGCCGGTCGGCACCATCAACCTGTTCGTCGGCTTCACCGACGCAGTCGACCCGGCGGGGACGATGATCGTCGGCGGGTCGCCTACACGGTGCTACCTGCTCTCAGAGGAGCCGGTCCGCTCCATCAGCCGCCTCGCCACCGAGTACGACTCGGTCGCCAGCAACACAGTCGGGACTAATGCCTCCACAAATGACGCGGCTCTCCATGATGACACCGACTCCGCAACCCCTGCCTGGGTCGACGGATCCATTACCGCCGCGTCATAGGAGGACTCCATCACGCGGGTCTCCAATCCTGAGGACTTCGAGGATCCCTCCATCCTTAGAGTCTTCGATTCCAACTCCGGCTCAGATTCCCCCGAGGACTTCCGTGCCATATCCAATCGCTTCAACGCGATCTACATGGCGGGAAGCACGGCCGCACTGCCAGATCCATTCTCCATGCTGATCCCGCCAACCGCCACGGTGACGGAGGTGGAGGAAGCCCGCATGCACCTGGAGGAGGCAACACGCAAGGAGCTCGCCGAGCGCGAGAAATTCCGCCTCGAGTGGGAAACAGCGCATGAGTTGTCGCCCTACCATCAGCGCTGCATCAGGAACCGCCTGCACTCCAACGTCCAGGGCCGCGTCCTGAACTTCAACAATGAGGGCAACCCCACACACGTGGCCAAGTGCGAATATTGCAAGAACACGCCACCCGGCGGCAGCAGTCGCTCACCACTCGGTGCACCGGCGACTAGAGCCCCATCACCACCCATAGGCCGCGTGCCTCCGCCAGACCAGCCGCGAATCATCATCTCGCCATAGGCCTAGGATGCCAACGGGCTCCCGCTGTACTCCACCCCCATGGACAACATCATCACGGTAGACGCCGCGGTCGCCCACCTCGACATCCAAGGAGAAGGCGCACTGCAGATCCAATACGCCAAGTCCCTGCTCGCCAAGGCCGTCGAGTAGCAAGCCGCGGGTGTCGACCCGCGAGGGCGGATGTATTCCCGCTCATCAGCAAGCAGGGCGGCCTCAAGCTGCCACCCAACCGTCGCTAACACCGCCAATTGCCCACTGCCCGAGCCACTACCACACCAGCCGCGGGCCGCCAACCCTGCACTCTCAACCAACGAGCCGCGGCTAGCAAATAATACGGTTGCTGCCAATGTTCAGACCGTCAACGTACGCACGCACATCGTCAACAACCAGGCCTAGCGGGCGCGCTAACCCAACGACTTGAGGCACACCGTCAACAACCATGGTGACCTGGAACCAAGGGGCTCGCTAAGCCGAGTCAGCCCCCAGTGCTTCGGACCAATGATCTGAGGCGAGAAGTACCTCGCCAACTTCAAGGCGCCCAAGGAGATCAAAAAATACGATCCGACGTATGACCCAGTGGTGTGGCTAGACACGTACCTCATGGCGATGGGAATCGCCGGCCACACCGATCTGCTTGCCGCTCTCTAACTTCCCTTGATGATGGAGGGAGCGACCAGGCAGTGGATCAACACCCTCCCGCCGACAACATCGACTCGTGGGAGGAGATGCGTGACGCCTTCATCAGACACTTTGAGGGCTCCTACACTCGCTCCACCACCATCGAGGACCTGGAGCGATGCATCTAGGGGCAGCGCGAGTCGACCCGCCACTAGATCCATAGGTGGCAGGAACTGTGGATCAACGCCTCTGGCATCCACCCGGACACGGCGATCCACTTCTTCAAGAACGCGTGCCGGTACGAGCCTCTAGTAGCCAAGATCAAGAGGTTCTATCGGATGCTCGACAACATCCCCGACCTCCTCGAGATCGCCAAGCGGTACGCGGAGGAGGACCCTAAACAGGACTCAGACGACGAGTCGCGAGGAAGATGCCACACCAGCGGCCACGACAACAGGCGACAGCGCGACATCCGCTACATCAACACTTGCCTCACCGGCAAGCGCCGCGGTGATGGGTGAGTCGACTTCATCGCTAATACCGGCTACAGCCAACGCGACCCGAAGAACTTCCGCCGGGACGAAGGAAATTACCGCGACAGCGGGAATTACCGCGCCAACAACACGACAAGGACAGAATTCGACCCCGCCGCCCTGCTCAACCAGCCCTGTGTTTACCATAGCAGGGAGGGGAAGACCGCCACCCATACTACCATAGACTATCACTCCCTCAAGGAGATTGAATAGGCAAGGCGGGCACGGGACGACCCCAACAACAAACCGCCAAGGGACAACGGCAACACCGATGGCTTCAGAAACACCATCAGATTGCTCCACACCTTCACTGGGCTTGGCACCAAGCGCGAGAAGAAGGTGCTTGCCTGCGCAGTCGCCATCAATGCGGTGACGCGGGTCGACATTCCCCGCTTCCTCAACTGGTCCGAGCAAAGCATCACCTGGAGTCACCAAGACCACGCGCCCAGGATCGAGTACCCAGGGCGAGTCGCCCTGGTGGTTAGGCCCAAAGTGGCAGACTACTGGCTTCCCAAGACGCTGATGGACGGTGGGAGCTCCATCAACATCATGTACTTGGACACATTCAAGAGGCTCCAGCACCCGGAGTCAGCGATCGAGCCAACCTTGACAACCTTCCACGGCATCGTCCTCGGTCGGAAGGCGTACCCAATTGGCAAAGTGACCCTGCCAGTCACCTTCAGCACACCAGCGAACTACCGCACCGAGCGGATCGTCTTCGAGCTAGTGAACTTCCGCAGCCCCTACCACTGCATCCTAGGGCGCCAGGCGTTCGCCAAATTTATGGTGACCCCACACTATGCCTACAACATGATGAAGCTCCCAGGGCCAAGCAGCATCATCACCATCCACGATGACCCCGGCATGGATGTGGAATGTGAGGACAAAGGCGCCGAGCTCGCTCACGCCGTCATCACCGCGGAGACCGACCACATGGATGAGCTTGTGAAATACGCAGGCAGCATCAACAAGTACGATCCCACCATCCTGAAGAAGCCAACCGCTGTGAGTTCCACTTTTGAGGCGACTACGCACACCCGCACCGTCGTGCTCGTCCTGGGCGACTCCAGCCAGACAGTCACCATCGAGGCGCACATGAGCCCCGCATAGGAAATCACGCTCATCGGGTTCCTACGTGAGAATCGCGACATCTTTGCATGGAAACCATCCGTCATGCCTGGTGTCCCGAGAGAACTCGCTGAGCACAAACTTAATGACAACCCCAAAGTGCGACCAGTGAAGCAGTCACTGCGGCCCTTCAATAAAGAGTGCTGCCGAGCAATCACCGAAGAAGTACAGCGCCTGCTAGCCGCAGGCTTCATTCGGCCCATCAAGTACTCCAAGTGGCTGGCAAACCCAGTCCTGGTTCTGAAAAAGAACAATACCTAAATAATGTGCATCGACTACACCAACCTCAACAGCCTGCCCGAAGGAGGAGTTCGTCCTACCGCGCATCGACCAGATCATTGATTCGACCATGGGATCAGAGTCGTTGTGCTTTCTCGACGCGTATTCTAGCTACAACCAGATCAAAATGGCGGTTGAGGATGAGGAGAAGACGGTGTTCATCACGCCATTCGGCGCCTTCTGCTACACAGCCATGACGTTCAGCCTCAAGAACGCGGGCGCCACCTACCAAAGGTCCATGCAGGAGTGCCTCGCGAGCCAAATTGGCTGCAACATCCATTTCTACATGGACGATGTGGTGGTAAAATCCACCCGCCAGGATGACCTACTCGCTGACCTGGCCGAGACCTTCGCAAATCTGCGGAGGTACAACATCAAGCTCAACCCAGGGAAATACACCTTCAGTGTCCCCACCAGATGGCTCCTCGTGTACGTGGTCTCCAAGCGAGGCATCAAGGCCAACCCCACCAAGATCGACACCATCGCGCGGCTCAGGAAACCCGAGTGCCTGCACGACGTCTAGAAGTTAGCCAGGCGAGTCGCGGATCTTAGTCGCTTCATCCCCGGCTCGGCGAGAAGGCGATGCCTCTCTACCGCCTGATGCGCAAAAACCCCACGTTCCAATGGGACAAAGAAGCAGACAACATGCTCAAGGCACTCAAAGAAGTACTACTCGCTGCCCCAATCAACAAAGAGCAAATGCTCGTCTACGTCGTGGCGTCCACTCGAGTCGTCGGTGCCATAATGGTCGTCGAACGGAAAGAAGAGGGCAAGGAGTGCCCCGCACAGCACATCGTTTACTACATCAGCGAGGTCCTGACGGATTCAAGGCAGCGCTACCCACAGTACCAGAAGCTGGTATACGCGGTGTTCTGATCCCAGCGGGGACTCCCCCACTACTTCCAGGAGCACCCAATCACGATCGTCTCCTCCGCGCCACTGCAGGACATCATCCGCAACCGCGAGGCGACTGGGCGAGTCGCCAAGTGGGCTGTCGAAATCGGCGTCCACAACATCAAATACGAGCCATGCAAAGTGATCAAATCGCAGGCCTTGGCCGATTTCCTTGCCAACTGGGAAGAAGCACAACAGCCGTAGAAGCTCCCATACCATTACTGGACGCTCCACTTAGACAGTTCCAAGAACGCCGATGGCACCGGGGCCGGGGTCATACTGACCTCCCCCAAGGGATGCTCCACCTAGACTTCAAGCCCTGCACCAAATGGCCGAGTACGAGGCCCTCCTTCACGGCATGCGGGCCGCTAAGGAGATGAACGTCAATCGCCTACGGTGCTACGGTGACTCTAACCTAGTCGCCGGCCAAGTCGCGGAGACCTGTGATGATGTCTCCCCGACAATGATAGCATACCGCCAAGCGGTAGACCAGCTGGGAGGGTACTTCGTCGGCTACTCAGTCGAGTGGATCGATAGGCGAAAAAATGAGGAGGCAGATGCCCTCTCCCGCATCGGGTCAGCCTAGAAAACACCACCCGCAGGAGTCTTCCTTGACATCATCCACAATCCTTCGGTCTCCCCGCTCAAGGAGATCGACATCGGGATACCAGTGCAGCCCGAGCCCACCCTGGTCGCCATGTTCATTGAGCCCGGCGACTGGACCGCACCATACGTCGCCTTCCTCGAGCACAAGGTCCTTCCAAGCAGCAGAGGCCAGGCCGAATGATCGTCTTGCCCGTAAAATCCTTTGTCATCATAAACGGCGAGCTCCACAAATGCAGTGTGACCGGCGTGTTCCAGCGCTTCGTATAGCCAGAAGAAGGACGCAAGATCCTCCAAGACATCCACGACAGCGACTGCGGCCATCACGCCGGTACTAGGTCACTGGTTGCCAAAGCCCTGCGACACGGCTTCTACTGGCTCACCGCGCACGCCGATGCCATCGACATCGTCCAACGATGCGTCGGGTGCCAGAAGTACGCCAACCAGACGCATCTCCCTGGTTCGGCACTCAAGACCATCCCCATCACCTGGCCATTCGCCATATGGGGCATGGACATGGTCGGCCCGTTCAAGAAGGCTCCATCCGGCTTCACCCACCTCCTGGTCGTGGTCGACAAGTTCACCAAGTGGGTCGAAGCCAAACCGATCAAGAAGTGCGACGGCAAGACCGCCACCAAGTTCCTCCACGAGCTCATCTACCAGTACGGCTACCCGCACAGCATCATAACGGACAACGGCACCAACTTCACCAAGGGCGCCATGGCAGAATTCTGCGAGGAGCACAGCATATGACTCGACCTCACCTCAGTCGCCCACCCGGAGTCGAACGGCCAAGCGAAACGCGCTAATCAAAGTTTCCTCCATGGGCTCAAACCATGACTTCAGGTGTCCCTCAAGTGGACCCCAGGATGCTGGGTCGAAGATCTCCCGTCCGTAATATGGGGCATCCGCACCTCCGTCAATCGCTCCACGGGGTTCACGCCCTTCTTCATGGTGTACAGCGCTGAGGCTGTAATGCCAACTGACCTGGAGCATGACTCACCTCGGGTCGCCAACTACGTGGAGGCGGCAAACGAGATCGCCCGCCAAGACGGAATCGACCAGCTCGACGAGGCACGTGACCTAGCTCGCTCCCGCGCCGCCATCTACCAGCAGGGACTCTGCCACTACCACAGCCACCAAGTCCAGACCCGCATCTTCCAGGAAGGCGACCTGGTCCTACGACTAGTCCAGGACAAGAAGGGAATGCACAAGCTTTCTCCCCCATGGGAGGGGCCATTCTCCATAGGGCGAGTCCTCGGCAACGATGCCTACTACCTCATCGACATACGAGGCAATGGCCAGCTAGAGGTCGGGAGGCCATGGAATGTAAACCTCCTTCGAAAGTTCTATACATAGAACTAAAACTTGTACTCGGTGGCTATATAATGAAAGCATTTCGGAACACACAAATTGTGTCTACTAGCCATCTTCGTGTGCCACTCGCACTCGTACGTTCAGCAATACGCTACTTACGGAAGTCAACCCTTGGTCGCGCAACCGGCATGGCTAAGTAGTGCGACTCAAGGGCACCAAAGATATTTGGGCCTTGTATTGTCCATGAATACGCCACCCCGGAGCCACCATCAGAGTCGCCTCACTTGACTAGCCTACTGGGCCAAGACGACCGATAAACGCTTCTCACAGCGACCTGTCATCCCTATCCTCGTGCAAAGCGACTCGAATGGTTAAGTACCACGCATGGGGACTTTGCAACAAGAAACCTCACGCGGCTCGGGAACACACCAAGTTAGAGAGCTGCCTTGGACTCGCCACGCGACTGGCTTTCCGAGCCAGGGGAGAGACGCGTTATAAACAACACATCAGATCCTCACCTACGATGGGCGTGCGACTAGAACGGCTAAGTACCACGCTTGGGGACTTGGCTAAACCGACCCTGCTCGCGCCGGGGAAAACAGCTAAGTACAGAGCCCCTTCGGAGCCGCAAGGCGACTGGCCCCATACACCATGACAAATCAGCACCAATCATAATAAAAATGCAAAGCAAACACACATGCACTTAAACAAGGTAAACCCCACTAAAGGGCGGACACGCTCGGGGACTCGCCCACATAAAAATCAACACCAAACATGTTTAACCATGCATTGTGAGTCGATTGACTCCTCTTACTTCCATACATAAATATTATTCGCATTACAAAAGTGGCCACTCGGCATAACTTACAAAAAGCCCCTTAGGGCAGAAACTCATTTTGCATGCTCTGACGAGGAAGCGCCGCCATCACCCTTTACCCTGATATACGGCTCCCATGGGTTCATTGGGTACATCGTCAGCGACTTCGATAGCACCGACTAGAAGGACTGCTCTGACTTCAGGTCTCGGTGCTCCGGCTCGGGGTCGCCCGACGCCACCACCGTCTCCTAGTAGGGTAATAGAT
Source organism: Avena insularis (assembly GCA_023614405.1). Taxonomy (NCBI): domain Eukaryota; kingdom Viridiplantae; phylum Streptophyta; class Magnoliopsida; order Poales; family Poaceae; genus Avena; species Avena insularis. Next base: position 110,311,336 of record CM042692.1, read on the forward strand.
ATCCCATCGCCAACACCCGTTCCGTGAACGGGGCAGCCTTGGCGGTCAACCTCAGGACCTCCAAGATCTCCACCGAGCCACTCGTCGATGGATAGCCGCTGGAAACATCATTGAGGTCGAAGTCGTCGGGGAAATGAGCGAGCCAAGGCTCAATGCCATGGAGGCCCCACCCCTGAAGACCGACCGTGCCATCCAATCGACAACGGTAGGCGCCTCCTCCAGATAGCGCCAAACTTCAGTCAATCCACCAAGAATAACCTCGGTGGGGACATACCTTGGAGCACGGCCTGGACGCACAGAGCTGAGGTGGTGGCCACATTCACCAGTACAGTCACGCATTGCGAGGCATTGTAGGTCTACACCAGCGGTGGTCTTTGACCTATCAGGGCTGCAATGTCAGGAACCCAGCGTCACTAAGGACCACCCTGCTTGGGGACTCACCGCATACAAGAAAGAAAAGAAGGGACACTTACCAAGAAGCTTACGGCAGTTCTCCATCACATTCTTTTCGAGGGCACCAAGGTCACCCTGCAGTCCAAGGATGACCAAGTCGGCGGCCTTCCGCTCCTCCTTCACCATAGTGACTGCGGCCTTGGCCCTCTCTTCAGAAGAGATCATCGACGCCTTCGCCCCTTCCAGCTCCTTCACCAGCGAGTCGATTCACTCTTTTGTCGTATCCAGTTCAGCAGCCAGAACATACCCCTCGCGGGCCTTGGCAATCGCAGCCAGAAGTCCATCTACAAAGCAAGGTCAACACAAGTCAGTCTCACATAAGCAGCAATGGCTCAAGATCACCAAACGGAACAACAACTCACCAGCAGTTTCTTGGAGTCGTCGGTTGGCCTCCTGTGCCGCCCGCAGGTCACGCTCAAGGCGCTCCTTCGCGGCTTGTTGATCGGATGATTCCCTCTGCAAGCCCTGCCAACAAACAACATTCAGCGATTGAACAACCAAAAACTCAAGTGCCTAGCCGCTGAAATTCAGCAACTAGCCACTCGGGGACTGGACAACCAAAAACTCAAGTGCCTAGCCACTGAAATTCAGCGACTAGACACTCGGGGCCTGACAACTAGAAGTTTTAAGCGCCCAACCGCTGAAATTTAGTGATTAGGCTCTCGGGGACTGGACATACCTGAATGGCGGCATCAATCATGTTATGAAGTTCGCTGGCGTCCGTCGAAGGAACCACAAAGGATGTACGCCTGCGACGCGACCTGATGTCTTCATCAACAATCTCTGGAATTTGCGGAGACTGGGTTTCCTCCGCGGAAGGGAACGCCTTCGCCAGGAAGCACGGAAATGTCACAGTCGCCCTTGCCGGGGAGCTAGTCGTCGGAGCTAGTGGCTCTGATGAAGGGGTGATCTTGGTTGGTTCTGATTGAGCGGATGTCACCTCTTCGGCATAAGCAGTGGGGCCACCCTCCTCCGTGTTGTCCCCTGTCGTGGCGGTGGTGATGTCCCCCTTCTTCTTCTTTGTTGCACCTTTGGTCAGCGTGTCTTCCGTAACAGGTTTCCTCGTCTTGGAGGGATCGTCTTCCCCCTCGGCGTCGACTGGTGGAATCTTAGCCACCGAAGGGTGACCCATTTTCTTGGCGCCAGACCTCTGAAATCGCCACGATCATCAAAAAATAAACGCAGGAAAGTATCAAAGGCACGGAAAAGAGAATGTTAGACTTACTTGGCGACCAGAAGGAGACGCAGAACCGTGCTAATACGGGTAGGCTTATCCAGCTCCAGGCCCAGCTTCTGAGCCCCTTCTCGAAGACACTCGCGGCCCATGACACCGCGGGCTTCTTTGACGACGAGGCTGCGGTTGCAGGAACCTCTGGCCCGGACGACGCGGCCATTCCCACTAGTGGCGGCGACCTCGACATTGTAGCTTCAGCAGCACCTGGTTCTGAGACAGCCGGGACTATTGGCGCGATCGCCGCAAGTGGAACCTCCATCTCCACCACCACGTCCGTAGCTTCCGATCCCATCATCGGAGTTGTGCCCTCCAGAATTTCAGGCAAGGTTTTGGTCACTGCATCATCGAACTCGTCATATGACCCAAATGCCACCACCAACCTGGGTGGCAACACCGGCTTCATAGTCGGCTTCTTCGCGCGTGACTTCGGTTTCCGCGTGGGCTTCGCCGGCGTGGCCATTTGCCGTGAACTGCGCTCCTGCAAGACTTTGTATTCTTCATCGCGTTCTTCAAGACTACGACTCGCCTCGATCTCGCGCTACTTTTGCATGTGAGTCTTTCGGGCCGCGGGCACTGGGGGAGGAACCTTCCTCTCTTCTTCTTCACTCTCGGAGGATTCCCCTTTGGTCCCCTCCTCGAGTTCTCGGGGAACCTCTTCATCTAGAAGGGGAAGCCAGCCTTCGAGGACCTGAAACAACTGAGAATGGGCAAGAAAGAGTGGTCCGATTAGGGACCAAGAGTGAACATTACAAGCCGCGATTGCAAATTGCCCCGCGAGAGTCATGACTGAAGACAAAGGTAACGAGAGCGGCTTACTATAGGAGCCTCATTCTTTTTAGGCACATACGGGGCGAGCCCGTCCGACGTGGTGGTAAATTCGGTGTCGATGATCTTCTTCAAGGCAGTCTTGTAGTCCGCGATGTCCCACGGCTCCTTGCTGGTCCGAGAAGGATCATTCTTCCCGGTGTATTCATACATCCAGTGGGGCCGGGTCACCAATGGGACCAAGCACTGCCCGAGCCAACAGTTGTACAGATTGATCGTCATCAACCCCTTATCCTTCAGCACCTGGATCTGGTCCATCATCTCCGCGACGGCCATCCTTTGATCGTCGGGGAACCTAGCCGCTATCAGCCGGCAAGGTTCGCTCCTCTCCGCGACATACTCGGCAAGCGCCACTTCGCTGGAGGGGGTGGATTCCTTCACGTAGAACCAACTCTTCTTCCACTCGCTCGCGGCCTTCTTCGGTATCAGGAGCTTGAAGAAATTTGCCTTCGGCTTGAGCTGAAATGTGATGCCGCCTACCGCCAAGACGGGGCCGCCGGATCCGTCGTGCCCAATGCGGACGTGGAATAGCTCCAGCTACAACGGGAAATAGGGGCGGCATCTGAGATAACACTCGCAGAAGGCGACGAAGATTGCCAACTGCTCGATACTATGCGGACCAAGATCTGACCGCTTGATCGCGTAGTACGCGCAGAATCGCCAAAATAAGATGGAGGTGGGGAACCCCAAGCCCCTCTCCAGGTGGCTCCGAAAGCATACAAATTTGCCGGTGCGAGGCTTCTGTCTCGGTTTCGAAGGGTGCGGGAATTCACCAGTTCCCCTTGCAGAGAACCCCCGCATCCTCGAACGATTTGAGTTGTGTAGCGGTACACTTGGATTTCCCCCATAGATCCCGTGGAGGCGCCATTGGGGAGAAGATGAGGTTGCTCGGTCTAGAAATTCTAGATCGCAGGAAGACAAAGAGACTAGGAGGCGCAGGAGTAAGGAATGTGGAAGAATATGTGTGAGCCTCCTCGCCACTCTCCTTATAAGGATAACGCTACTCGCCAATCTCAGGATAGCCGTTACCCGCGGTAATTACGCCGAAGTCACCGTTGGATTACCCAACGGCTAGTTTGACTATGTTGGTGGTCCAACTTCTTCTATTCGACTCGCTTGTTGATACGCCTGGCCCATTCAGCAAAGGTGGAGACTCGAGCTTAGATCCATTCGCCAGTGCTGCGACTGAAGATTTGGGCGGGAAATCCCCTCCTTCATTGAGGGAGCCCATCGCTGATTCGACTGGGTGTCCAAATTGGACTCGCCTACTCCGACTGCCAAATGAACCCCTGCGCTAAATCAACACTAGCCTCGGGGACTACTGATGGGGATATGTTGAATGGGGTATGCCCAGCAGGATGTTCCGTTTGGGCCAAAGGCCTCGCGAGTGGGCCTGCAGGATGGGGACTGGAACACGACTGAGAAGCGAGCCCAGCCACTAGAGACTGGAGGCCCAGAAGCGTAGCTGAAGCCCAGTCGGATTAGGTCAAAGCCTCCAAATCCTTAGCTAGTTCGGTTGTAAACACTGTAAACCCTAGCGAGGTACCCCCTATATAAACCTCCCTAGGATTCCTTGTGTACTCATGTTCCATCATACACCCCTTCAAGCGACTCGTTGCTTAGACGCCGATCTCCCTACCCCTGTAACTCTCTCTCCGCCAATACAATCTAGCAGGAGTAGGTCTTTACCCTCCGGGGGGCCGAACCTGGGTAAACTCATGCCCATCCGCCCCCATCTCGCACAGCAGATGGCCGCCAGCTCTCGCCCCAATCTTATCAATTTCTACCCCTAGTAGCGACTGCCGTGGTCATTCTCATGACAGCATTTGTGATTTTGAGAAACATTTTCATTGAAAATGATCCCACAATTCTCTTGCATTTCCGTAGCCAATAAGATCGAAGAAACAACCTGCTCGCGAATCGTCCTAAGAAAACCCGATCTTAACCGTCCACCTACATTGATCCAACATCATGTAGCAAGAAGCGGACTGCTCGAGGATATCCTTCCAGAAGACCCGATCCACTGGCCACGGTTGGGCGCTAGGGTTATGATCAATGACCACAATTGGGCGTTAGGGTTACGTGAAACCCTGCGTGGTTTTGAGCCGGTCAACGGGGTTTCTATGGTTTGACCACATTTCAAATGAGCTCAGCGATTTTACCAAAAAAATAAAAAATAAAGAACTGTGGGAGTTGTCGTTTTATGTGACCTAGCAACCATGGTATTTTATTTGGCCAATTTGCGCACTTAATTCTTGCACCTCCTTTGGGAAGATTTGAAAACTTTCAAAATTTTGGTTTCAGAAAATGGAAAATCGAGATTTTCCACATAACCCAAAAATCAATAATTGGAGAAGTTGTTTGAAATGTCAAGAGGGAGCTATGTGTCGAGTTTGGGCTCAATCCATGGAGGGGTGCCATGTTTTTGGCACTAAGCATGACCACTAGGGTTGAAAGCCAAGTTAACTCCTATGTGATAGCCCTTCGGGTGATACCTTCCATGTCTAGAGTCTTAGTTATTATTTTTAATGGTTAGTGGGTCACATATAAGGACTTCATGTGCAAGTTTCCATTTTTCTATTTTTATTTTGAATTTTGTTTGCTAGGCTTCAAAAAATAGGCCGAACTTGTCGGCGTGCGCAAGCATGCAAGGTTCATTGGAAACTTGATCCTAAGCATGGATCCAGCCTAGATACCCTATGGGGCACCCCAACCATGTTTGCCCAAAATTTGTGTGCATTTCTTAGGGTACCTATAGTTATAATCCACGATTATAGAGGCTCGCCTCAAGAAAAAATAGTATAAGGTTGCACCACGAGAAAAATTCCTATATCCTAGGAATGTCCATACATAGTGATGTATCATGCGTGAAAAATGCATCGAAGCTATGCACGTGCTCAATTCTTGCACCTCCTTTATAAAAACCTAAAAACTTTCAAAGTTTTGGGTTCAGAAAATGGAAAATCAAGATTTTTCACATAACCCAAAAATCTCTAGTTGGAGAAGTTGTTTGAAATGCCGAGAGAGAGCTATGTGCCTACTTTGGGCTCAATCCATAGAGGGGTGCCATATTTTTGGCACTGAGCATGACCACTAGTGTTGAAAGCCAAGTTAACTCCTACTCGATAGCCATTCGAGTGTTACCTTCCATGTTTAGATTCTTAGTATGTCTTGTTTATTATTTTTAATGGGTAGTGGGTCACATATAAGGACTTCATGTGCAAGATTCCATTTTTTGATTATTTAAGAATTTTGTTTGCCTGGCTTCAAAAAATAGGTCGAACTTGTATGTGTGCACAATCATGCAAGGGTCATTGGAAACTTGATCCCAAGATTGGATCCAACCTAGGTATCCTATGGGGCACCTCAAACCATTTTGGCCCAAAATTTGAGTGTATTTCTTAGAGTATCTATAGTTATAATCAACGATCATGGAGGCTCACCTCAAGAAAAAATAGTATATGGTTGCACCATGATACAAATACCCATATACCGATAATGGCCATACATATTGATGTATCATGCGTGAAAATTGCATCGGTGCCATGCACGTGGTTAATTCTTGCACCTCCTTTGGAAAAAACATGAAAATTTCGAAATTTTGGGTTCACAAAATGGAAAATCAAGATTTTTCACATAACCTAAAAATATCTAGTTGGAGAAGTTGTTTAAAATACCGAGAGTGGGATATGTGCCGAGTTTGGGCTCAATACATGGAGGGGTGCATGTTTTTGGCACAGAGCATGACCACTATGGTTGAAAGCCAAGTTAACTCCTACTAGATAGCCATTCGGGTGACATCTTCCATGTCTAGAGTCTTGGTATATCTTGTTTATTATTTTTAATGGGTAGTGGTTCACATATAAAGTTTCCATTTTTATATTTTTTTGAATTTTGTTTGCAAGGCTTCGAGTCGAACTTTCTAGTGTGTGCAACCATTCAAGGGTCATTGGAAACATGATTCTAAGCATGGATCCAGCCTAAGTATTTTATGGGGAACCCCAAACTATTTTCGCCCAAAATTTGAGTGTATTTTTTAGGGTACCTACAGTTATAATCCATGATTACGGAAGCTCACCTAAAAAACACAGTATATGGTTGCACCACGATACAAATAACCATATCCAGGGAATGGCCATACATAGTGATGTATGATGCGTGAAAATTGCATCAGGGTCATGCACATGCTCAATTCTTGCACCTCTTTTGAAAAAACTTGAAAATTTTGGGTTTAAAAAATATAAAATCAAGAATTTTTCACATAATCTAAAAATCTCTAGTTGAAGAAGTTGTTTTAATTGTCAAGAGGGAGCTATGTGCCAAGTTTGGGATCAATCCATGGTAATGTGCCATGTTTTCTACACTAAACATGACCACTAGAGTTTAAACATAAGTTACCTCCTACTCAATAGCCATTCGAGTGATGCCTTCTATGTCTAGAGTTTTGGCGTGTCTTGCTTATAATTTTCAAAGGGTAGTGGGTCACATACATGTTGATTTAGGGCATCTGTTTTTTGAATTCGAACATTTCTTCTTAAATTTGAACTACACGTGCTGTATAGTTTGGTCCATATATTTTGAACTGCATGTTATTTATGTTAGACCAGATTACAAGTAGTTAAATATTACATAAATTTTTAAAATTTAGCCTCGATTATCCATAAAATAAAATCGTTGATTTTTTACTCGTAAATTAACGCAGCCTGCTGTCTTACTAGTTACCATCTCAATTCTCTCAAAAAAAAGTTCCCCATCTCGAACGACACGTGAGTCGCTAACCTCCTCCTCCTCCTCTAATGACCAAAATTATGGACGTTCCATAGAGTAGGTAAGACTCACCTTCCTTGGATTTCCATCTCGAACAACATGTGTCACGCTCATCTCATTCTCCTCTGGCACTCCAAAATTATGGTTGTGTCATCAAGTGTTGGGAGCAGAGTCAGCGTATTGTTCCATCAACTTTGCCTTGTCTTCATCAACAATGTTTGATTATCGCATCATCTTTATTAGCAACATTGATTCTCTCCTCAGTTCTGCTCATCCGCCATATTTAATATCCGATCACCCCCTTCCGGTTTATTTTCTCCCCTTCACCATGAGCTTCCATTAAAACACGTTTAATTCACTTAATTTAATCTCACACAATTTAATGAACACTTCATGTAATGAGTACTTAATTTAATGAACATATTAACAATAGTCCCTTGTAGTATTTCGATACACCGAAATTATTATGACAGTTTTATCAAAACAATTTTTACGTTGTCCAGTATTTTCTCCTGCGTTTTGTATCCACTCAAATGTAGGGGTGGTTGTTCGGTCATGACCAAAAATTCAGTCTTTATATTTCGGTCTATTTTAGAATCATTCCTTAAAAAATAAAGACCGAAATTTACTTATTATTTTTACTACCCAACAAACTCGGGTACCCGATAATTCGGGTTCAGATTCGGTCATGACCGAATTGTGTGGTAAATATTATCAAATATAAAAGTTGGATAATATTTCGTAAAAAAATGGTACAATTTTAGTTGTAATTTGAAAATATAATGCACCTTGTCAATTCATATCAATTGGCAGGAATTAATAGTCAACAATATCATATTTGGCTCAGTCGAAGAAGATAAATCTATAGTAATAGGAACTTAGGATTTAGGACTAGGGCACTCTCACGTAACTTTCGGTCCATTTGGGTAGCGGGAACTAATGACCGAATTTAACCAAACTAAATTCGGTCTTTAAAATTTGCTACCCAATTTTTTGATCTGTCTTTTTGGACTCGGTCTATTTAGTTTCAGTTTCGGTCTTTTCGGGTTTGGTTCTCAGTTATTGGTTGTTCTGCCCACCCCTACTCAAATGAGTCTAAGAGCCTTAAGTGTGTCACCCTACGGGTTCATGAACTAAGTGCACATGATCGAACTCTTTCCGATCAATAGTCATTAGCTGGATCTGAAGATCCATAACGACTCCCACTTACTCAACGATGAACTTGTGATCGAGTGAACCTTTTTCGTAGTAACCAATTCCTTTTGTCTCGCGATATTTTACTTGCCCGGTATCTGATCATTTCGTATCATTCATACCTAGTTCGATCTTGTTACCAACAAGTACTCTTTTCTTGTTCCCGTGATATAACATTCTTAGTGATCTCATCACTTGCTTGCAAGGTATGTCAATCTGATATCACTGAGAGGGCCCTAAGTATATCTGTCCGTCATCAGGATGGAAAAAATCTCACTCTTGATCCACGAGTCTCAACTAACACTTTCCAAGTATCCAACAATATCGTTATAATCACCCTGTTTGTTGGGGATATACTTTCCGGGTATCCTCATTGTATCTCACTGACCAGGGTGGCCCATGTAACATCCCAAAACTTTAATCCAAGCTTATCATGATCAAATCATCCAAAAATGGGGTTAACAAAAACTTTTCCAAATTTAAAATGAAAGCATTCATATATGTGTGCATTTAAAATAGGAGTTGTTTGAATTGCCATGATTGATTGATCCAATGCTTGTAAAATGGTTCTTAGGTGATTTAAACATCATCTACATCATTCCCAAACTTTTCCTAAAGAAAATCAAATCAAAAAGAATTTAAAAAAAGGAATGGTCATTTTGACAAATTTAACTCTCATGCCTACTTTGGCTATTCCTAGTACTCATTTCTTAACCAAAACAATTCTTGATCTTTACACCCCTTGCTAGTACACATAATGAGGTACCAAGGCCCACCTTTTGATCTACTAAAAACATTCTGTAAACTAATTTAAATGACAGTTTAAAATTGAATCTAATGCATATGCATAGATCACCCCTATTTCAAACACCATCTATTTGAGCACCATTTTCAAAACCCTTTCAACCAGAGACTACCTATCACTAGTGGAGATCACCCAAAAATTTTGAACTCAAAATTCAAAACTTTTTCTCTTGCGGCCATTTCATCAAACACTTGGCAGGCAGAATCACACCTCTAATCCTAGCTCACTGTTTTGAATAGAGTTTTGCCCCCATTTGATCTCCATTTAATCTCTTTGTACCCATCTGATCAAACCATGCCATTTGCAACCCATCCCCTACACCCTAGTAGCAATGCCATGCCATGTCGAGCACCACCCTTGCCGGCCACACTTGCCCCGCTGCAGCAGACCACCTCCTCTTTCCTCTCCATGTCTAGGAGGTAGCCAGCACCGCACCGCCCCTCTCTGTCTCTTGCCCGAGCCAAGAGCCGTCGTGGACCACAGAGGAGAACCCGCGCCCAGTGCCACCGAACCATGCCGATGCCGCCCTTGAGCGCCACATCCCGCTTACAGACCGCCCCTTGGCACCAGCCCGCGCCCACCGCTCCGCCTCGACCTGGAGAACAACCCAGACACCCCAGTTCGCCGCCCAAAGCCCCACATCCACCGCTCGCTATGGACACCGCCACTTCGGCCGCGCAGAGCGCCACCTCGCCCCGACCGCGTGCCACCGCCCCTACGGCCGCATTGAACTCCTAGAGCACCGCCAGGGAACCGCCCACCGATCGCAATCCCCATCCATGCCACTAGCTCGCCGTAGCCATGTCGGCACCGTCGACCGCCCATCCCGCTCTGTCTCACCGTCGAGCCTATAAAAGGAGCCCTCCCCAGCACCAAAGACTCACACCATTCCACTCCCCTCACCTCTCTGAACCTCACCCACCTCTCGTCGGAGCAAGTGGAGCAGCAGCTCCCCGGAATTGGAGTCAGAGCCGCCGCCTCGGGAGAAGAAGGGTGTCGTTGATTCCGGCCACCCCAAGCTCCGCCGCGACCATGCCTCGCCTCGCCGTCATCTTCAACTTTGTTCGCCCGCATCGCCGACCCAGCTGGAGCCCTAGTACGCCCCTAGTAGACCCCCACCGAGCCGCTAGGGTTCGAGCTCGCCGGCGACCTGTTCGTCGTCGACGACGACCCTCAGCCGTAGATCTAGCCTCTAATCGCACGGCCCACAGCGCGTGTACCGTTTCGCGTTTTAAGTGCCGCTGACAAGTGGGACCCCCCTGTCAGCTGAGCCCCGCGCCGTGGAGCGCCACTGGGCCGGCCCATTCCCTTTCCCGCGTTAGCCCACAGATTCAAATCTGGATTTTTCTTTTTAGTTAGAATATAGTTTCTGTCCAGTGTTTAAAAATTCAATTCTATGAGTTTGACAAATCCAAATTACATGAAACTAATTTTGTCTAAAAGGTATTACAATGATCTATCCAAGCCCGTTGGATTTAATTCATTTAGAGTTATAGATTTCTCCTAATAAAAATAAGAAGACAGAAGCTTTTGCAACTTGAAACATTTTGATAAAATCAACCAAGTTAGCTTTTGAGTTGATTCCAACTCTCAAAAATCATATTTCATCATATCTATCTAAATATGTAATAATATTAAGGTTAACATGTAGTGCCTTTGGACTAGTACCAAAATAGTGCTATATGGGCATTTCTAGTCACTTTAAATCATTAAATAATGAACTTAAACCAAAGTAATATTGATCCAACCCTTAAATCTCATTCCCACATGTTAGAATATGTGGTGAGGACATGGGTCCACATGATCCCATATTTTGGTGGTGAATATTAAATTTTACTTAATATTTCAATGAGTAGAAATTACTTTTCCAAAATAAAAAGGTTGAAACTATTGAATTAAACTTGTGATGTTTGTGATGATAATAGATCATCAATTGTGTGTTTTAGAATGTTACTTAGCCTAGTTAAGTATTGTTGGTGATTGTCTCCTACCTATGTATTTATAGACGCTAGTACCGACCAAGCCTTCGAGGAGGAGGAGTTCTACCAGGAAGAAGAAGAAGAAAACTTCAACCACTGCACCAACCAAGGCAAGCTATTAGTGGCAAGCTAACCCTTGCAAAACATACTTTAGCAAGCTATTGTTAGCGAGCTAGAATAAAACTAGATGGTTTAGCAAAGATGCCATAAGCATGCTTTGATCACACCCCTTTAACTATTAGTACCCCAAGTCTTATTGACAAGTTTTACCTCCCTTAGTGTTCACAAAGTTCTTTACTTAATTTTGTAGGTAGCATAAAGAGTATAAAACTTGACCTACTTAGAAACCTTTAGATGTCATTCTATGGCATGAGATTGATCCCACCTTTCCACCTTAGTGAACACTCTTAACTTAGTACTTTAGAATAGCTCAAAAACTTGAGTCACTTTAGATGGGAACACTTGGTGAAAATGAGTTATGAAAACCTTGGAATGATGAGTCATTATATTGAGATGTTTTGACATGTGTTGCAAAACACAACTGGTTTATGATGATGAAAATGATGAGGCATGAGCCTTAACCCTTTTATAAAACTGATGGTTGGATTCGGATGCGATACCATTCCAAATTTACCGTACAACCACATTACCTGAATTGGGTAAGGCTTAGCTGGAAATTTATATGCATTAGTATTAGTCCCCTCATGGGAGAGGTTTGAGATGAGGCTACCTCTCAATGATGTCCACCTATGCAGTGCCCAAGATGACTGATGGTCATGGTTGGGAGGCCATGCTCATAGGAGAGGTGCTTATACTAGGGTGTGTAAAGGGAAGGTTATGTTTGATTATCTGCATACTAAGTATGATGATTCAGGGTTATCCCTGACAGATGTATCGAATCTTGTGGTGAAAGTGTACCACCTCTGCAGAGTGTCAAACTATTCGAATAGCCGCGTCCGCGGTTATGGACAGTTGGAATTGCCATACTGTTTCGTTGTCAGATGTTTTCTAAATAACTTGAAATGAATGATGAACTTTGACTTGACCACAACAGGGTTGTGTTAATGATAAAAGCTTTCCAACTTAAGTGATTCTAGAACTTTACTTTATCTTTTCTTGCTTCAGAACTCAGCTTAGGTTTCAAACTTAACTTGATAGTTAACTTAGATTCAGTACTTTAACTTAGAAATATACCCCTTGTTAGTAGTAGTTTGCGAGTACTTAAAGAGTACTTATGGCTTTTTCCCCTGGCTATTATCATGGCCAGACTATGAAGGAGATTATCAAGATGATGGTCAGCAGGACGGCTATGATAACTAGGACTATCTGCCTTCGTCAGCATTGCCTGTGCCCCTGAAGATGGACCCCACCGCTACGCTATAATTTATTTCCGCTGCTTGTTGTATTAAAGACTGGATCATGAGATGTACTGTGATATCCAATCCGTTACGTCTCGCAAAAATGGTAATCCTGGGATTGCGAGGTATGGCATAACGGGCATCTGGGATTAAAAATCCGGGTGTTGACAGCCCACTTTGGGTTAGAGCTTTCCTTCACGGGCGGCCCAGTTAGGGAAAAGAGACGGAGTTCAGTCCGGCTACGGGAAGGCCCAAAAGACTTACCGACATAGGCCCATAGTGTTACTTGTAGTTTAAGATGTACTCTGTAACCGAATCTTAGTCGTAGCCGGATGGATCTCTCCTGTAAACCCTAGGTCGTATATCTATATAAGCCGACCTAGGGAGAGACTTTAGGGCACACCTCAATAGTATACAATCTCAACTCGCACAGGCGAAACCCTTGTAACCCATATTCTGGATCTGTCGTATTATCGGATTGCTAGCAGGAGTAGGATCCGTCCAAAGCTGGCAGATTCAAACCTGGGTAAACTTGTGTGCTCACCGTCCCGGAATACCGTACGTCTCACACCCCTCTCTTCCACACGCCTCGAGGACCCCCTCATGGCTTACTTGTCATCAATCCGACGACAGTTGGCGCCCACCGTGGGGCAAGTGAGCTTCGGATCTGCATTCCGAGCAGAATCTACAAGAATCAGAATCGGCGAGACCATCATCGTCGGTTGCATCCTCTATGCCAGCGACGTCCCTCTCATCGTTCTCGACGAGACCTGGATTCCGGCTAGGGAGGTCGTGACTGCCTACACCATTATGTCTTTCGGCGAGATCGATGTGTACATCGGATTCGCTGAACCTGTCCCACCCACCCCAGCGGTGATGATAGAGGCAGAAGAAATTTCTGGGTCCCCTTTGTCCGTGGAGGCGGTAGAGTTCTGTATCTTAGAAAACCCTAATCCCACCAGCCCGCGCCTGTTGTGGAGATAGTGGAGAAATCCAAGCCTAAAGCAAACCTTGCGGTTCAAATCGAATCTAGAGGGGATCTCCCTAGCGAGGCCGAATCCCAGATTGATCCACCCACTGAGGCGGAAATCTAGGAGGATCACAGCAACAACCTTGTTTCCGGCTCTACCAACCCCGAAACAGATCAACCGTTCCTGAGGCACATGTTGAGGCGCATGATGATGCAAGACGCAAGCGTGGATGAGGTTCTCGAAACCATCAAGATTTTAGAGGAAGCCCACGAGGAAGTCCGCAACTACCTCAGGACCCAAACATCGCACTTCTTCGGATACGTTGGATCTGGATCCGGCTCTGCCGATGTTGGAGACAACACCGACTCGGTGCTGGAGGCGATCGGAACAAACACCGACTTAACCGCATTCTCGGATGACTCGATAACGTCGGCGGATTTCCAAAAGTTCTCCGCGGAGTATGAAGAGGAGTACGACTCCAAAGCTGTAGAAGAAGGAGAAGCCATGGAAGAAGGATCCGGGGAAAACTCTCCCAAAGCGCTGGATGACATGGATATCGGAGATAACCCCGAGCTCCAGATGTCCGAAAGTACCGATCAGAGCTTGACTCTGGGAAACGAACCCAAGGCCGTCTTTGCTACCGGCGCTGCCAAGAAGGCAAAGAAGAGGAACAAGAAGAACAAGACCCCGGCAAAAGAACTTCCAGCAGAGGAGGTGATTGTCGAGGAATATGAGAAAAACTCGGATGGAGCACTTATCCTAGAAGAGACCAAAGAGGAATCGGTGGATGGACATGTGGTCACTGCAGGTGCGCGTAAACTCATCGATGTTGCATTAACCACACCTATCCCTACTGTAGCAGAGTTAACTGCTGCGGAATTGGATGAAAGGGCCCAAGCCCTCAAAGCGCGTCGCCAAGTACTCCTGGATGAAGCTAAGAACATCGAGGAAGAAAAGAAATGCATGGCTAAGAAGAGAAGCTCATCTCTCTGCAACATCAAAAGAACCAGAAATGACATACACATGACAGTCAATTTCCGGAAGTACGTAAGGTTCTCTTTGAGGGAGATCCGAGGATGCCTCGGCTCGATAGCAAGGGAGATCTGGTGTATCCAACACCAGTGCAGAACACTGCCGCTTCTCAAGACATCCTGGCAAATAATCCAGGTCCAGAACAGGTTCGATTGGGCATTAAGCTACTCACCAAGGGCCTCGAGCAGCAGAAGGTCATGAAGTCCGGAAGCGGAAAACTGGTCTCCCAATCCAACTAATGTCGCACGGATCTTGCCTGGAATGACATAAGCCCCAACGTGCTCCGGAACAACATCACCGTTCCGACCGTCGGGAAGACAACTACTCAAGAACCGGATCTTCAGGACAGCATCACAAAATTGCAAGTGACTGGCGCAATGTTACCCCAGCTGCTGAGCAAGAGGCAATTGCTGCACTATATCCGAAGAATCCTCCCCGGCGAGAGTCGAACGATCGCTGGGAAGAAGACAAAGAGAAACGTCAGGAGGAGGACCATCAAAGAATGCCACCTCCTAGACATACAAATCGTCTAGCTGGCGGACGAAGGAACGATGGACACCGTGCTAAGTCAAGCCGGCAGGGGGCTCGTCGTAATGAAGACCCTCCTCGGAACAGGAATAATGACGCTTCGATGGAGGTCAGCGATCAGCCAGAAACAATCTAGTTGCTCCACCCTCTCCACCAAGCAGCCATCACAATGGATCCCAAGGAGGCCAAGGACGGCGTCACGGCAGAGGAGGTGGTGGCAGAAGCCGAAGTCTGGCTCCAAGGCACTGCAGCCATAGCCGTCATTCGGGACGATCTCTGTCCCCAAGTGACGCGAGGCATAGGATTAACTCCAACATAGAGGTCCGGCGCTACGAAAACGATGATATATACGTGGGCCCAAAATACTTTGGACCACGTATAAGAGCAACAAAATTCCCAGAAGGATTCACTATCTCAAGACATATCCAAGCCTACGACGGTATAGCTCGGCCAGATACTTGGCTCCAGGATTTCTTCCAAGCTTGTTGTATCTCCAAAGGCGGAAACAGCCTAGTCGCAACCCGATATCTCCCACTCATGTTGCGGAAGACGGCACGATCATGGCTCAATGAACTTCTGGAGAACACCATTCACAACTGGTATGACATGCAAAGCGCGTTCTTTCGGAATTTCGAAGGCACATATCGGAGGCCATGTACGATAGGAGACCTACAGCGTTGCACCCAAAAAGTCGGAGAAACTTGCCGAGATTATCTCGGATGATGGATCGACACTAAAAACTCCTGTGAAGGGGTAAATGACCAAACTGAGATTGAAGCTTTCATTGCAGGACTTCCAATTGAATTACTGCATCATCGCTTGAAGTGCGACAAAGTAACTGATTTGGGAGAGATAATAGAAATAGTGAGCAAGTATGCAGATGTGGACGACGATGCAGAGGGACTACTTAATGCCCTAGCTGTGCCACAGTCGACAAAACAACCAAAGCAGCAAGCTCAGAAGCGCAAGAACACCTCGGAAGAAAAACCCAACGCGGAAACGGCAGTGGTCATTGCTACTTTTGGGTCTGGAGGATGAGGAGGGCATGGCGGAGGCCGTGGACATGGTCGTGGGACATCAAGAGTCCAGGGTAGAGGAGACCAGCAACCTGGCAAAACCTACTCCTGGGCCGACATTGCCAATAACCCGTGTGTGCATCACTTAGATGCCAATGGGGGCTCGTCTCACACAAACGCCGAATGTCTTTTTAATGAAGACATCAAGAAAGACGATACTGCTGGCTACAGGGCTAAGCGGAAGAAGGGAAAGAAGAATCCCGAAAAAGATAAAAAGACCAAAGAAGATTCCGACATGGAGGAAGCCGATGCTTCAAATCCCAAGCAGGAAGGGAAGAATAACTTCCCGACAAAGAAAGACACTTACGTCACCTTCCTCGGATCTCAACCAACTAAGGTCAAGAAAGCAGTTCTACATGAGCTCATCGCAACAGTTCCGGCTGTCCCTCAATTCTTGGACTGGTCGGAAGTGGCAATCACCTTTGACCGCACTGATCATCCGCCTAAGTTACACAGGCGAGGAAAATACGCCTTAGTTGTTAATCCACTTATTGATGGCTATGGTTTCTCCAAGACTCTCATGGACGGTGGCATCAGCATTAACATACTATATGTCGAAACTCTATGCCGATGAAGATCTCGGAGACCCGGCTGAATTATAGCTCTGTGATCTTTCACGGAGTTGTCCCAGGAAGACAAGCAAATTCCCTAGGAGAAATCACTTTGGATGTGACCTTTAGAACTCCAAATAACTATCGGATGGAAGCATTTTCCTTCGAAGTGGTCCCGTTCAAGAGCGCATACCACGCTATATTCGGACGTCTGGCTTACTGGGCTTTTATGGCTCGTCCGTGTTACATTTACAGTATGATGAAAATTCCAGGTCCCAACGGCGTGATCATCATCAGGGGAGACCCGAAGAAAGTGCGAGAGTGAAAGGACGGAAATGCCGCCTTTGCTGAAGCCGTGCTGCACGCCCAGGAGTACCAGGAGATCAAGAAGATCATAGATCCGTCCGAGATGCCCGCGACAAAGAAGGAGGTGACAAAGCCAAATCCGGAGTTCAAGACATCGGAAGAGACGAAGAAGACGCCGTTGAAGGATGGTGACCCCTCCAAGGTGACCCAGATAGGCGTAGGCATAGGAAAGCGTGATCGTCAAGTTCCTCCAAGCAAATCAAGATATCTTCGCATGGCAGCCATCTAACATGACCGGAGTACCTAGGGAACTTGCCGAGCACTCTCTAAATGTACAGCCAAACGCTAAACCCATCAAACAGTCCCTACAACGTTTTGGCGATGGAAAGCATAAGGCAATAGCTAAGGAACTAGCCCGGCTCGAGTTAGCCGGATTCATAGAAGAGGTCATCCACACTGAGTGGTCAGCCAATCCTGTAATGGTCCCTAAAAAGGACACCACTGATTTAAGGATGTGTGTTGATTATACTACCTTGAACAAGGCTTGTCCCAAAGACCTGTTCGCTCTACCTAGGATTGATCAAGTTATCGATTCTACGGCAGGCTCGGAACTCCTATGTTTTCTCGATGCATATTCCGGTTATCACCAAATCCGAATGAAGGAATCTGACAAAGTCAAAACTTCATTCATAACCCCCTTCGGAACCTTCTGTTTCATTACGATGCCCTTTGGGCTCAAGAACGCAGGAGCTACGTACCAACGCACTATGCAGCGTTACCTCCACGATCAAATCGGACGCAATGTACATGCATATGTGGATGATATTGCGGTGAGGTCCAAAAAGAAGGAAACCTTGATTTCCAACTTGGAGGAAACATTCGCCAATCTACAAAAATACAACATAATGCTTAACCCGAAGAAATGTTTCTTTGGGATTCCAGCCGGAAAATTGTTAGTTTTTATCGTGTCTCAAAGAGGCATAGAGGTAAACCGGGACAAAATCAAGGCTATACTCAATATTTCCAGGCTAACTTGCCTGAAGGACGTTCAAAGACTAATTGGTTGCATTGCCGTAGTCAGTCGGTTTGTAAGCCGGCTCGGTGAAAGAGCCGCACCACTATACAAGCTCCTGAAAAAGACCAAAAAATTCGTTTCGACCGACGAAGTTGAAGCTGCGCTACAAGACCTGAAAGCAGTACTCTCATCTGCTCCTATCCTTGCAGCACTGGAACCACAGGAACCGATGTTGCTCTATCTCGCTATGACAAACAAGGTCGTCAGTATCGTCATGGTGATGGAGAGACCGGAGGAAAATCAGGAACACCTGGTGCAGCTTCCGACTTACTATCTCAGCGAGGTCTTAACTGAATCAAAATAGCGGTATCCGCACTATCAAAAGCTGGCTTACGGTGTGTTCTTAGCATCTCGTAAGTTATGGCATTATTTTTAGGAACATCAAATTACCGTGGTGAGCATAGCTCCCATGAGAGATATAATCAACAATAGTGACACCACGGGACACGTCACCAAATGGGGCATAGAGCTTTCAGCTTTCGACATTGAGTACAAACCTCGTATAGAAATCAAATCTCAAATCCTCGCTGACTTTGTCACTGATTGGATAGAGACAACGGAGAATATGACCCTGCTAGAGTCGGAATACTGGACCTTGCATTTAGACGGGTCTAAAGCGCTCGGGGGCTCGAGGGCTGGCGTGGTGCTCAAATCACCCCAAGGAGATAAACTTTTCTATGTATTGCAGATACACTTTATGGTGACAAATAACATTGCTGAGTATTAAGCGTTACTGCATGGAATCCGGATTGCTAAGGATATCGGCATCCGACATTTAATGTGTTATGGAGATTCGGATCTTGGTGCCCAACAAGTGTCGGATATCTGTAAGGCAAACAAGCACATGGCGGCATATAGGGCTGTCGTGAATGAACTATCTAAATCGTTTGAAGGTTTTGAAGTTCAACACATCCCTCGAACAGAAAATGAGGAAGCAGATGCATTATCTCGAATAGGCTCTGCCCGGAAAAAGATCCTGGATGGCGCTTTTTTAGAGCACCTCAAAGTTCCTTCTATAAAAGGAGTGGACGAGGAATATCCGACCAAATCCGACTCACTTTGGTAGTAGTTCTGGCTGTGATTCCCAGCTGGACTCAATCCTACCTTGATTACTTGGTAGACGGAAACTTACCTGAAGACGAAATTCTGAGCCGACAGATCGTCCGACGAGCAAAAGCCTATACTATAATTAGCGGTGAGCTCTATAAGCAGAGTGCATCTGGGATCTTTCAGCGCTGTGTATCTCCGGAAGAAGGAGTGGAAATCTTACGAGAGATCCACGAAGGCGAGTGTGGTCACCACACTGCAGTCAAATCTCTAGTGGCAAAAGCTTTCCGACACGGTTTTTTCTGGCTTACAGCCAAGGAAGAGGCCGAACGGCTGGTCAAGACGTGCAAGGGCTGCCAAAAATACGCCAAGCAAGCTCAAGTTCTGGCTGATCAGTTGTGAACAATACCTATAACATGGCCTTTTGCGGTCTGGGGGCTTGACACGGTAGGACCGTTTAAACGGGCTCCAAGTGGATTTACTCACCTCTTAGTGATGGTGGATAAATTCACCAAATGGATTGAGGCTAAACCCGTCACTAGTTGTGATGGAGCAACAGCCAGAAGATTTGTCGAGGATGTCATAATCCGATACGGTTATCCGCATAGCATTATCACGGACAACGGGAGTAACTTCTCTATGGGAGAACTTGTCGAATTCAGCAATGAACAAAACATCCGGCTTGACATTGCGTCAGTCGCACATCCATAGGCTAATGGACAACCTGAAAGACCAAATGGTTTAATCCTACAAAAGGCCTAAAACCAAGACTCGAAGCACCACTACGACGTGCTGCGGGGGCTTGGGCAGAGGAATTACCTTCTATCATATGGAGTTTGCGAACAACTCCAAACAGGTCAACCGGATACACACCTTTCTTCTTGGTCTATGGCGCAGAAGTAGTTCTTCCTAGTGATTTGATTCACACTTCTCCTAGAGTGGCCGTGTATATTGAAGAGGATGCCGAAATTTCTTGACAAAATGATCTCGACTTAGTCGAAGAAGTTCGCGTCGTTGCTGAGATGAGATCAATAGATTATCAGCAGAAGTTACGCAAGTATCATAGCCAGAGAGTCAGAAACCGGTCTTTCAATAAGGGCAATTTGATTCTCTGGCTTGTGTAGCAAAGAAAGCACAAACTTTCCCCAATATGGGAAGGGACATTTTTAGTTAGTCGAGTAGTGCACAATGGTTCATACTACCTAACTGATATGCGGCCAGTCAAAAAAAGACCTGCTACTAAGAAGAGAAAAAGAGCTGGAGGCGGTACAAACCCGGATGAATTAGACAAACCATGGAATATTGCTCAGCTACGTCCCTTTTATTCTTAGTTTATTTTTCTTTGTAATCATATATGTGTAAATGTTCAATGAGAAATAAAGTCTTGGTTGCCTCAAATTTCTTCTGAGAAGTTTTTACCATCTTATTTCCGAATGACCATATCACAGTCAAAAATCCCAGAATACTTGAAAGTACTTTATGCTCATGTTTTTTCTGGTTTAGATTTCCGATTCTTAAATTGCTACCTTCGGGTATAAATCTAAATTTTCTAGTCTATACTTATGTTATTTGTCTGATTGCTGGATGCGGGCATTTTCTGAGTAGTGAATTGTTGGTACTAGAGGCCGGCTTTGTTTTCAAGTTTAAATTGGTTTAGCAATTGATCTCCGTTGCTCGACAAAGTTTCCGTGCTAAAAGTTGGTCGGCTCACGAAAGGGACGAGGCGGAAAGCCAGATAAATGAAAAGTACAGAAAAAAAATACAAGTGCTTATGCAAACATTTCAGGCACATAATGTTAAAACCAAAAGTGCTGAATAGATAAAATAAAGCTTAGCACTAGCAAGAGTATAAATACTACATATTTACAGACCCAAATTGTTTTCAGAATAACACATTGTTCTTTCTGATACTCTATGATGCAGGGGGAGAGGTACGAGATGCCGGCTCGCTGGATACATCAGCCTCGTTTTGATAACGTTCCGAGATGTTCAAATCCAATATGGTTTAATCATCGTCGGAAACTTCAGCTGTTTCTTCGAAAGGCGGAGGTGGCGTGTCCATGCGGGTGAAGAAGGGAGTGTCATAGCTGGTCAAATCAGCTACGTGGCACCCATATCCGGCGTAGGAGTCCATGATAGCCTTGATGTCTTGCTCCTGTCCATCTTCGTCCACTTTGCAGTACCCTATGGTTACTTGCCAGATTTCCATGTTTCCATGGTGGCTCATAACCATGGTGAGAACGTTTTGCGCTGCGGTTCACACGTAGGACATGTTCCAGTCCTTGACAAGCTGCGGCATATCCTTGGCCTTATCTCGCACCTCAAAGCCGGACATGTTATGCATGTCCGGAACCTTGAGAACTTCGCCAATATCTTCGAGGGATTGGCGGAAGTCATGCAACAAATCACCGACTTGGGTAAGCCGGTCGGTGCGAGACTCGGTAGAGGCTGAGTCCATTAAGTTCAGAGGACCTGTGCATATAATGCAAAGGGTAAGTCAAATAAACCCGGACTCCAAAGAGTCGGAAGATGCAGATAAGTCAGAAAAAGGGAAACATACCAAAGATGACATCGTCGACTTTGGCCTTCTCTTCCCGAAGACTCTGGAGTTCAGCCCAGAGTGCCACGGTAATGTCCCTCTCTCTAAAAAGATCATTGCTGAGATCCGAGATTTTCTTATCTTGAAGCGTAATCTTACGATCACGCTCCTCGGTGGCCATGGAGGTGGATTCGAGAATTTGAGCAATGCTCTTCTCATGATCCACCTTAAGCTTATCCAGCTCTTGGCGAAGTTCCTTGTTTTCCACCACCAAGGTTTTAAGATTCTTGGTCTCTTCAATCATAGCACAGGACTGCTTTACCAGTGCTGTAGTCAAAAGAACAACAGTTGAACAAAAAATTCGACTGTGAAATACAAGACAAGGTTTGAGTTTAGGAATGTTTACCTTCGCCCTCATCCCTGGAAACTTTCAATTGAGAATTTTCAAGTCGGAGAGCTCTGATTTCTTTCCGTTTGTTGCAAACATTCTTCGATAAATCCTGGTTATAGGAATATACTTTCTGTAAGTCAGAAATACCCAGAGTCAGAAGTCTACTAAAGACTCGGGCTAATATTTTTACTAATATCAGCACGAGCCTTGGGGGCTACACTAGTTCATTCTTTGGCATCCTAGGGAAGCATAAAACCGGATTTGATTGTCCAGCTTGATGCTTGGGGGCTAGAGGATATTATAGGAAATAAGGAAAAATGAGAAGTTGGAATTCCGACTTACATATTGTTCGCGAGTGAGTTTGTTCAAACTCGCATTCACTTTGGTGGCAACCTTATCGGCGAGGGTTAGGGGGACCACTAGCGCAGTTGGAAGTTTATCGGTCCTCAACTTCTCGTCACGAAGATGAACTTGTTCAAGAAGATCAGAGTGCTTGATATCCTCTGCTTCGTGCGCTTCTTCTTTGGCAGAGATAGTCCGGCTTTCCAGGCATTGTTGGGCTAGCCGTTGGATCTCCTCCACAGACTTCCGAGATAAGCCAAGTTTGGCAAGTCCCAGATTGTCCAAGAGATTGTCGGCGAAGGTCTCTGCCAAGGGATCATTACCCGAAGAGGGTTCACCCTTATCAAAACCTGAGTCACCCATGGTGACGTCAGTTTGCGATTAAAGGATCCCTGGCTCTACTGTTTTAGCCGGATCTTCTACAACTGTCGGAGATGGAGTAATCTCCGGCACTGCAGAAGGCTGAGGGGCAGGATTCGGAGGAGCCACGGCAGGAGAAGCCAATTTTAGCTTTGACTGGCATAGAGTCTTCGAGATAACTCCTTTCCCTTTGCCCTTGGTGAGCTGTTTAGCTCTGAGAAGGTAATAGAACATAGAACATTACATCTCGGAAGGAATTACAAACAAAATACAAAGACCTTGTGAGGAAAGATTACCTCTTCACAACGGGCACTTCCTTTGTGCCAATGGCCGATGTCGGAGCTTTGCATTTCTGAGGAACGACATTCAGCATTGGAACCAATTCTCCTTCATCCTGAGAAAACTTAGGAGGATATCCCTCGACAGGATCAAGCTCCGACTCGGGGATGTCGGCAAGCATAAAAGAAGATATATCTCAGTATTGCGAAATAACATAAAGATGAGCACATAATTTGAGTTGTTGCTAGAAGCTTACCGGCACTACGGGATCTTCCGTTGTATGCATGTCTAGGGGCAGCTCCAGAATCTTCCTCTCAATCCGCTCCCTTATCAGCCATTTGATTTGGCTTACATAATCTTTTGGCTCATAGGTTTTAGGGCTGATGCGGAGGGAATCCTTCTTCGACGACATGATGGAATGCATCAGTCGATCTCCATGATGTTGAAGAGGTTGGATCCGGCGTGCCACCCAGCATTGAACTAAGTCGGACCCTCTCAGGCCCTTGTGTTTCATCAAGTACTCGATCCGCCTCTTGGCGAGGAGCAGATCGTCGCTGAGAGCAGGAGCAACCTCATCCTAGGATTCTTGAGGCATGGCGGCTCCATCGACGAAAGCCGGCAAAGCAGTATCTTTGCCAAGAGCGGGAATATCCTTGTGATAGAAAAAAGTGGATGGCCATTGCTTGATCGACTCACTAGCCATGATCCGAGGATAGACGCGCTCTCGTTTAAACGAAAAACTAATAGTACCGGTAATATAAGGATTACCGGCAGTAATGGAATTTCTCCAGACATGGAAGTAATACCGGAAGAGAGTAAGGCTCGGCTTAATGCCGAGATACCCCTCGCACAAAGAGGCGTACGCACTCATCTCTAAGATGGAGTTCGGGGGGAGATGATGGAGATGAACTCCATAATGACCTATGACCTCGGAAAAGAAATCTGAGGGAGGAAAACTCAGACCTCTGTCAAGGTGAGTGCCGAAGTGCACTCGCTCGTCATCGCGGGGGTTGGGGATGGTTTCGCCGAAGCCGCTCCACCAGTCACCGGCATGGAGGAGCCCTCCTTCTTCAACGACACGGAGCTTGGGACCGTCGAGGACGCACGGGATCCAAACCGCGCGGTTGCTTTCCTTCTCCGCCGCCGCCGCCGTCACTGCCGTCGCCACCGTGACGGTGGATGATGCAGAAGCCATTTTTCCGGTGTGCCGGTGACTTTGGATGGGTGGCGCTGGAGATTTTTGGGGAGCAGAGGAGCTTTGAGTTCGTGGGAGGCATAAGGGAGAAGGAAATGGTGCAAAGTGCTGGTGAGGAGAGATGAGGAATAGGATCTTCACCTCTTATATCCACCGGCCACGTCAACATTCGTGTAAACGCTATAGTGAACGTGCCATGCGTCGTGGAAAGGACTGGGAAACCCCCACGCGATGATTGCGTTGCCTCGATCTCCATGCATGCATTGAAACGCCGCCTCGGTTCCGCGAAAGGCGGACCCACCAACGGTCATGCTGACAGGAAATGTCTGTCAGTGACATGACTTGACCATGACTAGTGTCAGGTTATGTCAGAGACCAAGTTCTGGCTTAGTTTGAATTTCAAGCTGGAAACACGAATAACGTATTTATAGGTCTGACTCATTTTTTGAGACCCGGATCGTATCTTTTCTTTTGAAGTTTCAGGAACCCTTCAAGATTCTGCAAGCCGAAGATCAAGCTAGATGATGATGAATCCGACTTTGGATCTTGGAGGCCTCCGGGGGCTGCTGTTGGGGATATACTTTCCGGGTATTGATGGCCCAAAATATATCGAGCTCGTTGGGAAACCCCAAGAGGAAGGTATGATGAGCACAGCAGCAAGTTTTCCCTCAGTACGAAACCAAGGTTATAAATCCAGTAGGAGCAAGGAAACACCTCAAAGGTGTTGCTAGTTGAGCCTTGGCAGGGCGCACTACCGGTGCTAGTAGCAACATGGAGACCTGCACAACACAACCACAGAACTCTGTCCCCAACTTGCGATGAGGTTGTCAATCTCACCGGTTTTGCTGAAAACAAAGGATTAAACGTATCGAATGGAAGGAAGTAATAGTTTGCAGAAAGTAAACACAAAGCAGTAAATAGTTGATTGTAGATTGAAAGTAAAAGAAAGGACCGGCGTCCATAGTTCACTAGATGTGGCTCTCCTTAAGATAGATAACATGCTGGGTGAACAAATTACAGCGGGGCAATTGACAAACATCAAGAAAGCATACAAGCATATACTAATCATCTTGACTCCTTTGAGATTTGATTGGGCATTACAACATTATACATAGACCACCATCCAACTGCATCTATGACTAATAATCCACCTTTAGGTTATCACCTGAACCCCCTCCAGTATTAAGTTGCAAGCAATGGATAATTGCATTACGAATTGCGTGTAAAGTAAACAATACAATTGTTCTATTAACAAAGGATTGTTGTTTTCTCCCTAGTATCAACAGCACATCTAGTACCTTAGAGATTTTTGTCACTTCCCCAGATTACCAGAGGCATGAACCCACTATCGAGCATTAATACTAACTCTTGGAGTTGCTAGCGTCTACTTGGCCAAGATAGCTACTAAAAACGGAAAGCATGCAAGATCACAAATAACAAAGACATGATAGAATCAATAATCAATCTGAAATAGCATCTAAATATCCATCGCATCCCCGCAAACACAACATGCAGAATTACAAATAGATGATCTTGATCATGAACGGAGCTCACAAGATCTAGACATGAAAGCACAAAGGAGGAGAACCAGCCATCTAGCTACTACATGGACCCGTAGTCCAAAGATAAACTACTCACGCATCACACCGGAAGCTTGCATGATGATGAAGAAGGCCTCTAGGGTGAATTCCCCTCTCCGGTAGGGTGTCAGGAAGAGCTTCAGATCCCTCCTGATCTAGGGATGGAGATGATGGCGGCTACAGACTCTTTCGTGGACTTTTGATCGGGTACTTGGGGTTTCCATATCAGAGGCAATATATAGGCGGAAGGAGAGGCCGAGGGGGTGCCTGGGCTGGCCACACCACCCCCTGGCGCGGGACAAGCCTGGCCGCGTGGCCAGGTGGTGTGGCTGCCCTCTGGCCCTTCTCCGTCTCGTATTCTGGCTCCAGGTGTCCCCCGGTAAAATAATGACTTTGGCTTTTGTCCCGTCCAATTCCGAGAATATTCATTTTCTGACTTTCCTGGAATCAAAACAGCAGAAAACAGGCAGCTGGCATTGTGGCTCTTGTTAATAGGTTAGTCCAAGAAATCATATGAAAAGTACTCCAAAGTGTGGACAAAACGCAAGAAAGTAGATAAAACCAAGCATGGAACATCAAAAATTGTAGATACATTTGCAATGTATCAGGTATCCTCACTGTACCTCACTCACCAGGGTGGCCCACTTCGGGTTAGAGCTTTGCTTCAGGGGCGGCCCAGTCAGGGAGAAGAGACGGAGTTCAGTCCGGCTATGGGAAGGCCCAGAAGACTTACCGACATAGGCCCATAGTGTTACTTGTAGTTCAAGATGTACTCTATAACCAACCCTTAGTCGTAGTCGGATGGATGTCTCATGTAAACCCTAGGCCGGATATCTATATAAGCCGACCTAGGGAGAACCTTTAGGGCACACCTCAATAGTCTATAATCTCAACTCGCACAGGAGAAACCCTTGTAACCCATATTTCGGCTTTGTCGTATTAGTTGATTGCTAGTAGGAGTAGGATCCGTCCAAAGCCGGCGGATTCGAACCTGGGTAAACTTGTGTGCTCACCGTCCCGGAATACCGTACGTCTCACACCCCTCTCTTCCACACGCCTCGAGGACCCCCTCATGGCATACTTGTCATCAATCCGACGACACTGTTACAGTGTGACGTTTGATGGAATCAAAGTACTCTTCTAGTGTTAGTGATTGATGTAATCTCATGGTCTAAAGATTAGTGTTACTTCAAATGAGATATCAATATAAACTTTGAATACATGGTCGTATTATTAATCCTACTATGGGTGAATGTTCATCACATCATTTTCTAATGAAATGACCTTGTTATTAACAACATTCAATGTTCATGATTAGGGAACATTGATCATCAGTTAATCAACAAGCTAACGGAATGAGAGGCTTTACTAGGAAACTTTTCTTTGTTTATTAAACACATATTTATTAACGTTTCTGGTTAACACATTATAGTATGAGAAATAAACTTCTATTATAAACTTGGAATAAGATAATAACCATTTATTATTGCCTCTTGGGCATATTCCATTCATCCATGGCCAGCTGCAACTTGTCGCCCGTCGTCCCGGAGAGCATCAATATCGACCTCCATGCAAAGGAGGACAATGCCATGCACATTTTGGCCTTCTCCCCAAGGAGGACGCAGTGGCAGCTGGTGTGCACCTTCCTCGATGCCGTAAATGGCCACCACCACGAGAACCGCATGTACGGCCTCTCCAACAACATGTACGGGACAGTGGTGGTCAGGTTTGTCAACTTCAGGGGCACCCGTCTCCTCTACGGCCACGTCTACCACTATGGTTGTGAGCTGGTGGTGTTCATTCGCGCCAACATGTTCACCAACTATTGGGACCAGTTCCCCAACAATTGGAAGTTCATCCACAGGGTCCTCCTGGAACTGCCGATGGTTGTGGTGGTGCCGCCGGATTATCCGAAGGTACTGGTGGCCTAGCAGCCGGTGGTGGTGCCGGAGCTATCGGTGGCGTTGGTGCCAGTGGATAACGAGCCGCCGCATGCACGCGGGAGTAGGCACTAGGAGGCGCTAGACTAGTCACGACGAGGCGCCGAACCTGCAGTAGTTTAGCAGCGAGTCCTATATATATAAACTTGTGATGTTATTATCTTAAGGAACCCATATCTTAATGCTTGAATGAAGTGTTTGTTCATAGTTACACCTTGTTCATAATCAGTTTTGTTGTCCTCATTAAATATCATTTTTATTTTCTACAAATATGTGACAATTTCGGTTCAGATTTGCCAGATACGCACGAACTCCATTTTTCAGTTGTCGATGAATTTCTATCAGTTTCAGAACCTGGAAATAAAAAACACCTAAAACTTGGCCCCTCACGCATAATTGTCATCGACCTTGGTACCTTACCGTCAATTGTCAGACGCTAACTGCCTACTCGTCTTGCAATTGCTTGCATTAGCAAATTAAATCGTGCCAACCTCATTGTTGCTCGCATCAATCGCCTCCTCCGCCACACTAATTATCTGTAAATTACGAAGTTATGTTCTACTCGTATTTTATCCGTACTCGTGTAGAGGAGATATATACGATAAGTTCCCATATAGTTCATTCAATAAACACCTAATATGCAGTCCTTATAAACAATCAACACTTGCCTCAAATTCGTTTCTTTGCACTGATATAATGTTTCCTTGATAATCCTATAGAATGGTAGAAATGGAAGGAACGTGACTGGCATGCATGTGTATCCGTTCGACATGCCCACATGCCGCGACGCGGCTTGTGACGCCTCTGATAGACTTTCCAGAACGTAACGTCATCCTTTCTGGCGTGATTATGTGTTGGTTCCCGCATAATGAAATGAGTAGACGAAAATACGGGCGTAAACGGACATGGATAGTTTATGAAGATGGCAAACACAAAATGATGGAATACCATGCATTCCTTGCTCTACTACATGCCTTTATATCTACAATTAATCAGGGATATTTTAAGATTTATTCCATTAGTTCTCGTCTTAGTTCATTAAACAAACACCATGCATGCATCTCTCGTATTCGGTTAATGCTTGACTCAACGTGTACTTAGATTATGTTTCAATGAAAATAAACACGTGGTCACGCGAGCGTATGGTTAATCGTACAATGTGGTAGGAATGAGCAGAACGCGACCGGCATGTCTGTATAACCGCTCGTCATGCCTAGAGCGGCCACATTGGGATAGACTGCGTTGACCTTTTTGTCACTACTGACGAGGTTATGTGCTAGGTCCGTCGCGTCAAAAAAGACTCCGCAGGTTAGTAGGTGCTATGTACTGGGTCCCGCATGTCAATAAATGTCCATAGGTCAGAAGGGCTATTGCTAGGTCCCACACATCAGAAGAGATTCACAAGTCAGAAGTGGACCCACGGGTCAGAAGGGCTATTGTTGGGACTCCTACATCAAAAGAGGTCCCACACGTTAGAAGAGATCCCGCATGCCAGACCCACAGGTCAGAAGGCCGACAAATATATCAGTTTTCCGAGATGTTGATGTGGCAAGTGATATACCCACATGTGAGGATGTGAGTCAACTAAGTCATAATGACGGACGGCGGCAGCGGGCAATAGATAGAACTAGGGCATAGACGTAATGAGTCCACGATTTCTTATAGCGTTGCTACAATTTGATGGACCGTAGTGACATAGTCATAATTTCGGAGTTGGGGCCTAAGTCGTAATAATCTCTAATTAGATAGATGTCACTGCAATTTCGTGATATTTGAGAAACACACTCTAATTTTCATCTTTCAAAAAACACTACCGTAATTTTTTGTACATTTCCTAGCTGCCATTGTGCCTATTTATACACACATACCAGTCAATATATAATCATATTTCCCTTTGTACATACGTACACATAGTGGGACCCACCTAAATCATGGGGTTTGTTTCTTGACCCTAGAAAGGCATTGTGTACCAATGTCGCTGATGATAGAAACTCCATCACTTACGTTGTAGATGTGTACGAGTTTCCTAAGTAAGGCATGATTTTGTTGACAGATGTACATGATTGACTACTTCCTCCGGTCCATATTAATGGTCTCAACTTTGTTTAGATTCGTATGTATGACCATTAAGATGAAACGAAGGGAGTAACTAATTTCATATTCACAAAATGTAGTGGTGGTACCTGAGTGATGGCTGCCAACAAATGATTTTTCCGTAAAAAGTTTGATCATGAAGATGCAGCCTTCTCTTATTTTCCCATGGTCGGTCAACGTGAATAGGTCATCATCCTTCCTAGAATAGGTTCATGAGTCCTCATGGCAAGTTTTTCACGGTTCTTGGTGATAGATCTGACTGCCTCATAGGTGTCCAGTCTCTTCCACATGGGGTACCACAACCCACCGATTAGTGGGCCCTCGCCCACTAGAGTCCTCAAGAGGTACGTTCCTCCCAAGAGGTTAGGCAGGGTGCGAGGTACTGACTAAGACCCGGGTCCACTACCACACCCCTTAAAGTCTAGAGTCACGAAGAGGATATCGGTAGCAGCAGAGGACCCTCAGGGGGGCAACGGATCCCACGAAAACCCTCCGCAAGGGCAGGACCATAACCCGCTCCGTTGGGCAAGACAACAATGCAATGGGCATATCCCATGCTCCTCCGCCTATGCTGCTCTCCTCGATAAAAGGGGATGATGCCTGGCTGCTTTCGTGTTAAAGCAGGGCTGATGCCACTGATATCCCCAAAGCTTAGCATTAGCACTTTGGTGTGAGGGAGCAGAAGATGACGCGGAGCCGTAGAGAGGACATCCCCAATGACCACTACTTTGGACTAGAGCTCCTGATTGACCCTGTACCTAGGCCATGTAAAGTAGGGGTATGCACCAGCTTCCCTTGGGCGGCAATATGGACACCCTTCCTGCAAAGTATTGGGGGAAGAGGCACGTCACCACTATAAGGGGGTTACCCCAACCTTAGAGGGCGGATCTGGATGATCTGAATCCCTAGGCATCACTCGCTATTATACCCTCGTGAAGCACCATGAGCAATACAACAAAGCAGGAGTAGGGTCTTTACCTCCTCATGAGGGTCCCGAACCTGGATTAAAAACCCTTGTGTCCTCTCTCTGTTGTGTGCGATCTCCGTAGCCCCCATCGTCGTGTTGAAGATCCAAAGCACGTGTTTAGTCCCCTCACGAACCCGAGGTTCGTTGGTGCCCCTGTTCTTTCGTGGTACATCCATTATCTGATATTTGGTGCGCCAGATAGGGGGATGAGGCGCCCTTTCAAGATCTTCGGCAGCCTTGATGTGATGGCACCTCGCGCCGACATGCATGCCGGGCACACCCAGCAAGAAAGGGCGGGCGGAGTATGAGAGTAGGGGTGGGCGTTCGGTCATGACCAAAAATTCGGTCTTTATATTTCGGTCTATTTTAGAATCGATCTTTAAAAAATGAAGACCGGAATTTACTTATTATTTTTACTACCCGACAAATTCGGGTACCCGATAATTCGGGTTCGGATTCGGTCATGACCGAATTGTGTGGTAGATATTATCAAATATAAAATTTGGATAATATTTCATAAAAAATGGTACAATTTCAGTTGTAATTTGAAAATATAATGCACTTTGTCAATTCATATCAATTGGCGGGAATAAATAGTCAACAATACCATATTTGGCTCAGTCGAGAAAGATAAATCTATAGTGATGGGCAACTTAGGCTTTGAGACTAGGCCACTCTCACGTAACTTTCGGTCAGTTCGGTCCATTCGGATAGCGAGAACTAATGACCGAATTAACCAAACTAAATTCGGTCTTTAAAATTTGCTACCCAATTTTTTGATCGGTCTTTTTGGTCTCGGTCTATTCAGTTTCGGTTTCGGTCTTTTCGGGTTCGGTTATCAGTTTTTCTGCCCACCCCTATATGAGAGAGCCAAAGCCCCTGTCGCATCATCTCCCTAGCCTAGAGCAGGCTAGAAGCAAGGAAGACTCCCCCTTCTGCTCCCGGTGAGAGGCGCTACCACTAAAAAGTGGCGACATGCCACCCTCATGCGCCATACCATCACGCGAGCGTGAGTACGTGCTCGTACCGGGGGCCGTGTGGCTCATGGTGAGAGAACTTCTCCTCTACCCGCCCATGGAAGCTACACGAGAGGAGTGGCACGCATGCCTCGTGGCACTCGTGGACATCGTCTAGACTAACCTCGCCCCAGCTTCGTCCGGAGCTCGAGCGGGAGAAGTAGCTTATGGCGCGCCTCCTCCACCCTCTCTACCTGTGGAGGCCGAGGCGCGCTCCCCATGAAGCATGGTCATCGCACAACACTAGCAGTGACGTGCAAGTTGTTCGCGCGATGAAAGACGCCCACGTGATACTCGCGCAGCGGCGCGAGCGGGAAACCGCATTGCCCAAAGTGTCGCTGCCGCGGTCCGCCAGGACTGTGCAGCTCTTGTCGGTGGTGTCGAGACCCACAGCAACTGCTGCCTCGCACTCACCGAGCACCTCCGCCGCGTGGTATGGTTGCCCAAGTTCAAGCCGGAGATGCCCCCTCTATATGACAACACCTCTAGCCCTTTGGAGTTCCTGCAGCTCTACACCACAGGCATTGAAGCTGTTGGCAACGACGACCGCGTCATGGCTAACTGGTCCCCCCTGGGGCTTAGGGACACGCCACGCTCCTGGCTAGCGATTTTGTCGGAAGGATCCATCAACTCGTGGCCTTCCCTCTACAACCTCTTCATCACCAAGTTTGGAGGAACATGTGAATGCCCTCTCATGTACCACAATCTCCGTCAAGTACGTCAGAGGCCTGATGAGACCCTATACAAGTACCTACAGCGATTCGACCAGTGTCGCAGCAGGATCCCAAGGATCTCAGAGGTCAAGGTCATATTCGCTTTCGCCAAGGGCATCACGGACAGCAAGGTGCTCAGCAAGATAGGATACCACATCAAGAACCTGTCCACTGTAGCAGAACACTTTGCGACAGTTGACCGGTGTGCCAAGGTGAAAAAAGTGTGCATGTTCACTCACTATAAGGACAACGCCACCCCCTATGCGAAGGATCTCGCCAGAGCCAGAGGCAAGGTCGTTGTCGCCCATGTGGCAAAAGCAGAACAAAGGTGTCCTCACATGGGAAATGTGAAGAGCAAGAGCAATTACCGCCCCTTATGCATCTTCCACTAGATGCGGGGGCATGACACGGACCAGTGTTTCAAGCTCAAGATGATCTGACTGGAATATGATGATCGGAGGAAGCGCAAGCATAACGGTGAACATGGTAGCGCGCCAAACGGACACCCTGGGAGGGGCAGGTAAGGGAGTCACCGAGCCAAAGCTGCCAAACAGCGACGCGATGACAAGGAAGAACGCCCTGACCTAGAGAATATGGGGGCTCCTGAGGGCCATAGCATACGGCCTCGGTTGGTCTCCCGTTTCCCATCTGCGCGTATGTGGACCAGGCTCCCGGGGGCTATCCCCGCAAGCCTGGAAAACTGCACCGTTTAATCCCTTCTACGCCCGTAATAACGCTACCCTCCACAAGTGGTCAGCTACTTCCCCACTTTAAAGGTGATCCCCGACCCTCGTCATCTTTAGTCTTATCTCCTGTAAATCCCTGTGCTGGATCACAATGGCATTGTAATAAGCTTTGACCTTTCTGGTCATTTTGGATCTTGCGTCATGCGCCTGCTTTGTTATTTGCCCTTCGCCCTAAATTTGTTCTTCTATGTGCATTCATGAGTTTCATCATGTATACCAAACGAGCGAGGGCTAGGCACGGTGTGTATCACTAAGCCACCCCCCTCAACGCTAAGTCCTAAAGTGTCAAGCTCTGACTTGCGGACTGGCTCCAGCAATAAAGTCATCTCACGCATAGTTCTTGGTGCTTGAAATCCTCGTATGTTACACATAAGAAACTAACAAACATGCTACAAGCATTCGTGCAGAGCCTATGGCTCCCTCCTCGAGGGGCTAATAGGACACGCATTAGCCCTAGGGTCTCCTTCACGAGGGACTTACGGGACAGCTCACGAGGGCACTTCCCCTCAAGCGGCCCAAATTCATGCAGATCCTACGACTCCCTCCATGAGGGGCTAACAGGACATGCATTATACCTATGGTCTTCATGAGGGACTTACAAGACGGCTCATGAGGGAACTTCCCCTCAAGTGGCCCGAATTCATGCAGAGCCTACAGCTCCCTCGTCGAGGGGCTAACAAGACATGCATTAGCCC
Source organism: Avena insularis (assembly GCA_023614405.1). NCBI lineage: Eukaryota > Viridiplantae > Streptophyta > Magnoliopsida > Poales > Poaceae > Avena > Avena insularis. Next base: position 110,345,394 of record CM042692.1, read on the forward strand.
TACGGTCTCCTTCACGAGGGACTCATGAGGCGGCTCCCAAGGGCACTTCCCATCAAGCGACCCAAATTCAAAGCCTACGGCTCCCTCCTTGAGGGGCTGACAAGACACGCATTAGCTCTAAGGTCTCCTCCACGAGGGACTTACGGGGCGTCTCACGAGGGCACTCCCCCTCAAGCAGTCTAGATCCTTGATGATCCTAAGGTTTCCTCCTCAAGGAGCCAACGGGACATGCATTTGTCCTACAGCCTCTCTACGGTGAGCTTATGGGACGGCCCTCATGGGTAACCATACCCTTAAAGGGTTTCATACATACTATACCTATGGTTATCTCCCCGAAAGGACAACGGGGCAAGTACAGACCCTATGGTTGCCTCCACGAGGAAACTACGAGGGGGCTCGCGGGACATATGCCCCATAGGAAGCCTCAAACGTGTAATTCCTACAGCCGCCTCCTCAAGGAACCAACAGGAAAGTCACAAGTCCCATGATTTCCTCCATGAAGAATTCACAGGACAGCCCATGAGAGAGCTCACTTTCTCATAGCAGCCCCATACGCACTAGACCTACGGCTATATCTCCGAGAAGCTAACAAGATAAGTGTGGATCCCATGGTTGCCCCCACGAGGAACCTACGGTATGGTTTGCAAGGATGCTCCCTCCTCATGCAACCCAGAATGTACAATTTCTAATGCCCCGCCACGAGGGACTAGCAGGAAACATACCTATCCTACGATTACTCGCGCAAAGAATCAATAGGATGATAAGGAGCTCGTGAACAGCTCCATCAAGAGTCCATCAACAACACAAATAGATTAAGGTCTCCTCCATGAGGGCTAAGCGAAACACGCCGCACACAATATCCAAAGGATCGCGCCACCTCCATAAGTTATGGTCTTCACAAAAAGGAAACCACATGAGCTGTTAATACCTTCTCAGGACTGAGACACCAAGGCGGTGTCATCGACGGACTCCTCGTCATCCTCCTTGCTACTCGACCGGCTACTCCCGAGATCATCAGCCCCGCTCTCGCCTTCCTGGTCCACTGCAGCACCTAAGGTCTGATCGGTCTCACCCTCCTCGTCTCGAGAAATCTCCCGAATGAAGGCCTCCACGCGCTCCCCCACGATCATTCGACAATATCATGGGGACGAGCCATCTTTGGGTTCTTCACTTCCCTCTAGAGTTTCCTCCAGGGAAAGCAGGCATCGATCTGATGAAGGTGGGAGAAGACTTGAGCCACGTTAGCACGCAACAGCTTGCGGAATTCCTTCTCAAGGAAGTTCTTGTAGAGCAGGACAACTTTCTCTAGCTCGGTGGTAATCTGGTTGAAGAGCTCGTGGTAGGCGCCGCTCTCGCCAGCATCCACAAGGGCACCGGTGTAGAAGTCTTCCACTTCGAAGTGGCCCAAGGTAGCGGCGCCATGTAGAGAGAGGTACCGGTACATCTGGCACCGCTGCCTCTCGATCACCTGTCGTCCTCATGGAGGCTCTTGCAACTCGAAGCAAGCTCCTTAAGACTGCTCTTATTACCTTCCTCGCGTGAATCAAAGGCAAGCACACAGAGGCCCTTCATCCGCCTGCGTTCCTCGAAAATCCTAAGGTTGAAGCGCTAGATCCTTTCTTGAGCCTTGGCCTTCACGTTGTCGAGGTCGAGGTTGTGCTCGTCGAGTTGGGTGTTGTGCTCCTCAAGTTGGACCTGGCGCTTGTTGAGTTCCTATTGGTCCTCCTCACGGTGCACCTCCAGGGATTCCAGGCGGTCGCGTTACAAGCTCGGCCCGTCCTCTCGAAGTCGAACGGCCTCCTTACGCCGTGACACTCTTTGTTCACGCTGCTGGATCGACAGACGGTCGCTCTAGTTTTCCTTCTCCGAGAGGGCAACCGCATTTTAGTGCACCAAGAGCTCTTGGGCACGGCAGGTAAGATCCTCTGCAGAGGTATCACCGGTCGAAGAGGCCAGCTCATGGGCTAACGCCACAATCTCCTCTACCTGGCACTTGGCCCTCCCGAGGATCTTTGTCGCCTCCAAGGCTCTTCCCTCTCTGCGCCACGCCCATAGGTCGAGCGCAGTGTTCAAGTTCTCTTTTTCCTCACGGAGGCGGCTCCATGCCCCCGCTAGCCGGTGCTCTTCTCTCGCAGCGTCTGCAACAAACTGGGCGAGCCCGGCACATGCAACCTCCACGACGGCATAGATGTGACCCACTCTCCCAAGCAAAACGGAGTCGGGCTGCTCCAAGGCAAGTGTGCTAGCCTCCACGCTCCGTCCGATGATAGGGACCCCCTCACGGTTGAGAGGACACGAGGGATGGCCCCGTCGGTACCCCATCAGCACTGAGATCGTGGGAAGGGGTCGCCCGTTGGGCACCCACCAGATCCTCGCATGATGGGGCGTCCTCTGCGCTTGCAACTCCGAAGGAGACGATCAGACTGCCTTGGTGGGGCCCTACATCCTCCCTCCCCTCCTCTGCCGGAGCCGGCAGCGTCAAAGGCCTTGGAGAACTCGGGGTGTGGGGTTGATCCTCTATCGTTGGCGAGACCGTCGTCTCGACGCCAACAATGGCATCCGTGCTCGCAAACAGATTCCCAACCTCGTGAGCCATCAGAGGATCACCTTCACTCAAGACCCTTGATGAGGGATGTGGCATGCATGGCAGAGATCCATAGTTGGAGCCCGCGGCCTCGCGGGTCTTCCTTGAGAGGAACCCCTGGCCCTCCTATTACTCTTCTTCCTCGCGGACTTGCAATGGGGAGGGTCGGGCAGTAAGGACAAAGAGAGGTGGGGAAAACAAGCGCCCATGAAGAGGAAACTTACCCCTTGCTGGAGGAGCCTCGGAACGACAAGCTCCGCTTTTCGATCTGGGAGGAAGGAAGGTGCCCTTGTTGTCCTTTGCGAGGCCTTTCCCCTCAGCAGCACCCTCCATCATTGTTTCCCTAGCTTAAATCTCGGCGTGGACTATGTCGCCGCCCTTGACCCAGAAACATCGGGACTCAACGTAAGAAAGATCTCCAATATCCTCTTTAGAGGAGGACACCTTGTGCAACATCCTCCCCCTACGAGCGGGTAGAAATGCTTCATCTCCATCACCCGATGGTACTCCCTCATCCTCTAGCAGTGTCACGACATCGGGGAAAGGGACGGGAACGTAAGGGTTCCCCCGCCCTTCCTACTCGAGAGAGAATTCACCCCACTAGTTAAAGAGAGGAAGACCGACACAGGCCGCGTAGACATCGCCAATCTAATACAAGGGGAAAGCCACCAGGAGGATCACAGGTACAGTCGCCTCCCTGAGGAGAAACTCCATCAGGACAGCTCCGGGCACCTCGGGAAGAAGGTCGTGCAACAAATTAATGATGTCCCTACCATCCGACATGGCCCATACGCCCTTACCGTGCTCTTGGAGTGGCGCAATCTATCGAAAGATGAACTCCCAGGCCACCATTTCACCGGTCAGGTCGTGGCTCATCAAGGCCTTCATGCGCCTCTTGAGGGGTCCAGGGCTTTTGCAGGAGGCCATCTCTAGAGCCTAACCCGGATTTTCCACCACGGGCATGGAGGGGGCCTGAAACAACGGATTCCCCCGAAGGGTGTCCATAAAGACCCAGTCTCGATGGAAATTTCCCACCTTCCCAGGAATGGACAGGGGAGGAAATTCGCATCATCATCAATGGCTGAGAAGGAGACACAACCGAGGCTTTCCCCTTCCACGGAAACGTGAAGGGTGAAGAAGTGCCTAAACAATGCCACCGATGGTGCCACTCTCATGAAGGCCTCGCACCAGTATGCGAAGATTGAAAGAAGAGTCATGCTAAGTGGATGAAGGTGGAGTAGCTGGATGCGGCAGTGCTCGAGGATGGCCAGGAAGAAGGCAAGAACGGTGGTACCAGCCGGTGGTGATGAAGTGTGTGAAGATAGGTTACACGGTGGCAGGCTGGTCGGGTCAGCCCACCATGCCAAACTACATCCGAGTGGCTCCTGACTCGTTTGTTCCCGAAGCCGCCAGTCGATAGATCTTCTTTGAGCCCTCGCTGTTGACAATCTTCGACTTAGATAGCACATGAGCGCTCGCCGACGGCGTGCCTACCGCGACGAAGGAGTCCTGAGCTCTTTTTGGGGCCGAAGCTAGGACTAGGGAAGCAGCGATGAGATGGTGTATTCGAGTCGGAAGGAGGAGATGGAGTGAACAGTCCCGGTACGAGTCGACTCTTTATGGAAGGGGGAACTTTGAGGCCAGACAGCAGCGGTGATGGTTCCCGCATCAGACGATCGCCCCACCACTCCACCCCCATGTGGGCAGCACCGATGGGCTCCTCGACTATCATGCGTAGACACGACCAGGTGTGGACCTAGCACCAGTTGGCCCCTTGACCTTTCGTCCCTACTAGCGGACATGTGCAAGTCAAGCGCCCTGGGGCTACTGTCAGGTCCCTGGCACATGGGGTACCACGACCCACCGGTTACTGTGCCTCCTTTCGCGCACCCGCCAGAGGCCTCAAGAGGTAGGTTCCTCCCAAGAGGCTAGGCGGGGTGCGGGGTATGATACGTCGTAAACGTATCTATAATTGATGCTCCATGCTTGTTTTGTATCAACTATCTTATGTTTTGTCTATACTTTTGAGGCATTTTTATACATTTTCTGGAACTAACCTATTGGCAAGATGCCACAGTGTCAGTTGCTTGATTTCTGCTGTTTTTGGTTTCAGAAAAGCTAGTAAAGAAATATTCTCGGAATTGGACAAAACAAAAGCCGAAATTCCTATTTTTCCCGGAGACGAAGGAGGCCAGAAGGAGGAGTGGAGATGGGCCACGGGGGCCCACACCACCCCCTGGCGTGGGGCCCCCTGGCCACGCCACCAGGTGGTGTGGACACCTTGGCCCACCTCTGACCTTGCCTCTTCGCCTATATATTCCCCCCGAGACGAAAACCCTAGACACCAGATCGGAATTCCACGAAAAGTTCTGCAGCGCCGCCGCCACCGAAGAGGAGATTCATGGGACAAAAGTCTCTATTCTGGCACCTTACCGGGATGGGGAAGTGCCCCAGATCCATCTCCATCGACTCCACCGCCATCTCCATCGACGTTGCTGACTCCCATGATGAGGAGGGAGTAGTTCTCTCTCGAGGCTAAGGGCTCTACCAGTAGCTATGTGTTCATCTCTCTCTCTATGTGTGATCCTATTGAGATCATGAGCTTTGTAATCCAGATCTATTCTGCTACTCAAGTGCTTTAATTAATCTCTGCTTATCCCCACGTGTGTGAAGTTGACAGTGTGCACACCGTGTGGCACTTAGGCTAAGGTTACAGAAATACTTATCATGAGTATAATTTGAGTTGGATGTCTCTATGAGATTGTGGTGTTTGTTGGAACCATCTAGCGCTCAAGGTGACAGTGAGGGGTTATCTAGATGGAGAATGTGAACTTTAAGGTGTGCTGTTATAGCCCTACATTGTCCAACCGGATAGTAGTTCAGGGTAGCATAATGAACAAAAGATATTTATATGAGAGTGTCCACTAGTGAAAGTATGATTCCTAGGCCTTCTTTCTAAGCATTGAAACACCATTTACAATCAGTCCTGTTACATGTTTTCTTGATGCCACTCTTATTTCAGATTGCAATTACTACTTATAATCATCCATATTACTTGTATTTCACTATCTCTTCACCGAACTAGTGCACCTATACACCTGACAAGTGTATTGGGTGTGTTGGGGACACAAGAGACTTCTTGTATCTTGATTGCAGGGTTGCTTGAGAGGGATACCTTTGACCACTTCCTGCCTGAGTTCGATAAACCTTGGGTGATCCACTTAAGGGAAACTTGCTGCTATTCTACAAACCTCTACACTTGGAGGCCCAACACTGTCTACAAGAATAGAAGCATGCGTAGACATCAGAGTACTGACTAAGACCCGGGTTCGCTACGACACCCCTCAAAGACCAAAGTTGTGACAAGGATACCAATGGCAGCACAGAACCCTCGGTGGGGCAACGACTCCCACAGCAACCCTCCGCAAGGGCAGGACCATAACCCGCTCTGTCGGGTAAGACGACAACCCAACGGGCGGCTCCCATGCTCCTCCGCCTATGCTACTCTCCTCGATAAAAGGAGATACTGCCTGGCCGCTTCCGTGTTAAAGCAGGGCTAATGCCACCTATGTCTCCAAAGCTCAGCACTACCGCTTTGGTGCAAGGGAGCAGAAGATGATGTGGCATCACAGAGAGGACATACCCGATGACCACTGCTTTGGACCGGAGCTCCTGATTGAGCCTGGACCTAGTCCATGTTAAGTACGGCGTGCACCGGCTCCCCTTGGGCAGGAATGTGGAGATCCTTCCTGCCAAGTATTGGGGGAAGATACCCCACCCTTAGAGGGCGGATCTGGACGATCTGAAATCCTAGGCATCACTCGCCATTATACCCTCGTGAAACACCATGAGCAATACAATAAAGCAGCAGTAGGGACTTTTCCTCCTCATGAGGGTTTCGAACCTGGGTAAAAAAACTTGTGTCCTCTCTCTGTCATGCGAGAGCTCCGTCACCTCCATCGTCATGTTGAAGATCCAAAGCACATGTTCAGTCCCCTCACGAATCTGGGGTCCGTCGGTGCTCCTGTTTTTTCATGGGACATCCATTCTCCGACAATAGGTGATGCTTAATCTTGCAAAGTACGCAACAAATCATCAAACCACGCCTGCATATTTCCTTTCCATGACTTTGTGGAAACAAATAGTAGTATCCTAAGGATCTTTGCGGTGACCCACCATACCACTGCATGTGTAGTATACTATAGTCGTTGACATGACATCCACAGAACACCATTCTGTAAATATCATATCCCTTAGAGTGGTACAACAGAAACATTGCGGGTCCATATTACAAACATACACACCTTATTGTTATTACAACACCAGAAGTTCGAGAATTCAAGTGATTCAAACACCCTTTCTTTAGGATCTTCCTCATCGGACTCTACATCCTCCATGTGGACATCCCTTCCATCAACGGAATAAGACCTCACTCCCATCCGACTAGTTTTCCCGGTATCACCAACATAATCTTCCACAGGAATAGGATTCCTGGCAGATCCATCCATTGATCCATACCTCCATCATTCAGAGTTTCCAATAGGTAGTTCCGAGTCCTCGGTTCCCCAAGAATTCTGTGGTACTAGATGACTAGTACCCTGATGTCTACGCACTTCTATTCTTGTAGACAGTTGTTGGGCCTCCAAGTGCAGAGGTTTGTAGAACAGCAGCAAGTTTTCCCTTAAGTGGATCACCCAAGGTTTATCGAACTCAGGGAGGAAGTGGTCAAAGGTATCCCCTCTCAAGCAACCATGCAATCAAGATACAAGAAGTATCTTGTGTCCCCAACACACCCAATACACTTGTCAGGTGTATAGGTGCACTAGTTCGGCGAAGAGATAGTGAAATACAAGTGGTATGGATATAAGATAACGGTGCTAGAAAATACTTTGATGGCATGGAAGAGACTAAAGGCAAACTAAAATAAAGATAGAAGCAAGCAAACATGTAATAGATCTAATAGCAAATGGTGTTTCAGTGCTTAGAAACAAGGCCTAGGGATCATACTTTCACTAGTGAACACTCTCATATAAATATATTATCTTCATGATACTACTCTTAACTACTCTCCGGTTGGACACTCTAATCCATGGTAGGGCTATAACAGCACACCTCAAAGTTTGCTTTCCGCATCTAGATAACCCCACACTGTCACCTTGAGCACTAGATGGTTTAAACAAACACCACAATATCATAAAGACATCCAACTCCAAATATAACTCATAACAAGTATTTGTAATCTCTAGCCTAAGTGCCACCATGGTGTGCACGTTGTCACTTTCACACACATGGGGAGAGCAGAGATCTATTAAAGCACTTGAGTAGCAAGGTAGATCTATAGATTATAATCTCATGATCCCAGTAAGATCATGCATAGAGAGAGATGAACACATAGCTACTGGTAGAACCCTTAGCCTCGAGACAGAACTACTCCCTCCTCATCATGGGAATCAGCAATGGTGATGGAGATGGCAGTGGAGATCGATGGAGATGGCTCCGGGGGCAATTCCCCGTCCCGGCAGGGTGCCGGAACAGAGACTTTCTATCCCCTGAATCTCCCCTTCGGTGGCGGCGGCGCTGCGGAACTTTTCGTGGATTTCTGATTGACGATTTAGGGTTTATGCATCGGGAGGCTCTTATAGGCGAGAGGGGAGACCGAGGGGGTGCCAGAGGGGCCCACACCAATCCCTGGTGCGGCCTGGCCTGGCCCGTGCCACCAGGTGGTGTGGCCAGCCCCTGGCCCCTCTGCGTCTCGTCTTCTGGCTCCGTGAGTCTTCCGGTAAAATATCGACTTTGGATTTTGCCGGTCCAATTCCGAGAATATTGATTTTCTGACTTCCCTGAAACCAAAAACAGCAGAAAACAGGCAACTGGCACTGTGGCATCTTGTTAATAGGTTAGTCCAAGAAATTCTATGAAAAGTACTCCAAAGTTGGAACAAAACATAAGAAAGTAGATAAAACCAAGCATGGAACATCAAAAATTATAGATACATTTGCAATGTATCAACATCCCCAAGCTTAACTCCTGCTCGTCCTCGAGTAGGTAAGTGATAAAAAGAAAGAATAATTTTGAGGTGACATGCACCATCATAAACTTGATCAAAGTATTTGTAAGACATTCAAAGCTAGGATCATAGTACTTCAATCATAACATGAAAGACAAAGTTCTAGCAATAGACAAAGAAACTATGTTGCAACATGAAAAGGCACAAACAAAAGATTCATGAATAACAATGCTTTGCAAGACATTTGTTCGTTTCACATAAAGAAAACATAGCATAGTAGTATTCAGCTTGTCCCTCATAGAGTAGAAAGTATAAATGCATAAGACACCTTCAAAGTTTATAAGAGTGACTAGATACAAATAGTTCAAAGTAAGCAATATCAAAGTTGTGCATCAATCGACAAGTCTTGGGACAATCCACATAGAACTAAGAATGGCCACTATGCTCTCAAAGTAGGTGCATAAAGATAGAAGGTGGAGACTCTATATAATGGTGGAATAAAGGCCTTCATAGAAGGAAGTAGGGATTCAAGTCTCATAAAGAGCTTCCAAAAATTATGGTACTTATTAGCTTTCAGCTCTCATTGCCCCTATCATAAGCATCTTGAAGTGATTAAGGTTAAAGTGAACAACTATGGTGTATATGCTTGACGAAGTATAAGTTAGAAACCTCATGTCCCTTGAATACGAGGGACGCTCCTCATGCTACTCAAGTTTAGTCACCGGTAAGTTCTTGTCATTGTAAGTACATGTGTATCATAGAGAACCGCCAACGGGGTACCCCTTGCCCAATGATACGGAAGAATCCCCATATCAAAAGGACAAGGCAAGCAGACAACGAGCATCTCAGCTATCTTCTTATTTACCATGGGAATATGGTGCTTTTTTCTCTCTTTCCTCTTTTCTCATTTTTTTTCTTTTTCTGTTTTTTCTCAATATAGGACTCTTTTTTTATAAGAAGAATGCTTCATAGACAGCTCATTATGGTTATGCTGCAGGTTTCCACCATGTCAGCATGGATTAGACCAGCGGCCCAGGCGTTTCTCCAACACATATACATAACTACATGGACTTACAAGCTCCCCTTTCATTTCACACCGACGACATCCATATACAAAAGAGCATGATATCAACTAGGTACAAAGTACCAAGTGCAATGTTGAAAGCATTCCCCATGACAGCATGGTTCTGCTAATCCCCAACAAATAAGTGCAAGCATATACAACATAGACGACACAATGGTTCAAGTTTATTAAGGGCAAGAAAATTAAAGTGTGTCATCAAGTTCGTGAGAGCTTTAATCACTAGTTTTCTCATAACAAGTTTAATTCGGAAGGTAAATAAAAACATGAATATACTTGGAATAGCATAAGCTAGTAGGTAGGTATGGTGGACTCTTTGGAATAACTTCGTTTAGGGAGTTGGATGCATGAGTGGAACCTCATACTTGGTTGCGGAGGCTAGCAAAAGACTGGGAGCGACAAACTAAGAGAGCAATAATGGCCATAATCATGCAGAGCGACAAAACATCATTGATCAAAGCATAAAGTGATACTACAAGTTGAAAACTAAAGGATCATAAAGGCTATGGTGACTTGGGATAGTCATAACATGGTGTGAGCATGTGCCAAGTCAACCCAAATAAAGCATCAAAGGAGAATACCATAATACTATGCTTTAATATGCTAAAACAACGCATGATTCTTTCAAGGCACATTAAGCAATCTCAATTGTTTATAACAAGTCATGCTACATCAAAGAATACTAAGCCTAAAGCCAAACAATATCAAGCATGGCATGACAAAGCATAGGCCACAGTCAAAAACAAGCTCTCTTTACCACTTAAGCATGAACTTTTCCTACTCTTTTTCAATCGAAACCAAACTATTTGAAAACCAATGTATGAAAGAGGGGGTCCAACCAATTTATTCAGAAAAACTAAGCAAACAAAGCAAATGAAAAACCAAAACAAAAACGAAAAAGAAGATGCTCCAAGAACAACACAATTGTGCATGAAACAATAAAAATGAAGTGTTTGGAAGGAACCTGGAATTTTTATTGATGAAGAAGGGGATGCCTTGGGCATCCCCAAGCTTTGACTCTTGTAATTATTGGATATTTCTTGGGGTGACACGCATGGCATCCCCAAGCTTGAGCTTTAGTCCATCATTCATCTCATTACTCATTCCTTCCATACACCTGAAATTTTTCCTTCATACAAAACTTCACACAATCTTTATTAGCAACATTAGTGCACTCAAGATAATAAGTCTTTAGGTTCAGTTCCAACACCAATAAAACTTCTATTAAATCACTAGCTACTGTAATACTTCCCTCAAAAATCTCAATTCCCCAAAAAAACTCAAAAAGGAACGAACAAGAAGCAAATGCAGAAAATGGCAGAAATCTGTCAAAACAGACCAGCAGGTAAAGACGAATTTTTTCGAAGACCTACTGTTGCTCAAATCAAAAAGTGTTGAGCTAACAAAAGTTATATAACAACCTGGGGCAGAAGCAAAAAAATTCACGCCTCAAAAGGACGTTCAGAGATTTTACACGAATTTTTACGGTGAAGCACAAAAATCTGTTTCGGGACAACAACTTTCCCAATCATTACTTCTCTCTCATTAGAGGTTACTCTTGGCACAAAAAGCAAATAAAAAGTATAAGGAGTGGTTATTACTGAAGTAATAACTTCCAAGTCTCATCTAAAACTTTTGGGTTATCTCCCAATAAGAACTTTTATTTAACGCCTTTAAGTTAGGCATGATAGTTTGAGAAGATGCTCACATAAGAAATATGACTTGAAGTAAAAGAGAGCATCAAGGAGCTAATTCAAAACACATTTAAGTATAACCCACTTCCTATGTAAAATAATCTTGTAAATAAACAAGTCATGAAAGCACAAAGCAACAAGTATAGGAAAGCAAAATAAGTGCAACTTCAAAATTTTCAACATAAAGAGGGGAAACTTAATATTGTTGAGACACATAAAACCATGTTTCCCTCTCTCATAATAACTTTCAGTAGCATCATGAATAAAATTAACAATATAACTATCACATAAACCATTTTTATCATGAGCCACATGCATATAATAATTATTACTCTCCACATAAGCATAGTCATTCTTATTAATTGTGGTGGGAGCAAATTCAACAAAATAGCTATCATTATTATTCTCATCACCATAATCGTCAAATATAGGAGGCATATTGTAGTCATAATTAATTTCCTCCTCAATAGTAGGTGGACTGAAAATATCATATTCATCATTGTAATCATCATATATTGGTGGTTTGGTATCATCATAAGCAATATAATAGCTATCTTCTAAAGCTGGGGAGCTAAAAAGATCATTTTCATAAAAACTAGCTTCCCCAAGCTTAGACTTTTCCATAGCATTAGCAATAATGGTGTCCAAAGAATTCATACTAACAACATTGCTATTAGCATGCAAATAAAGTTCCACAGGTTTTTTAATTCTCTTCAAACACTTCATGTCCTAACTCAAGATAAATACTATAAAGCTCTCTAATTTTTTGTTGTTTTCCATTAAGCCTAACTAGTGAAAACAAGAAACAAAAAGACAAAATTGTAGAATCTAAAGGAAATAACTTCGAGCACTCACACCGGAGGATGTGAGTACCTTTTACCTTACCTCCCCGGCAACAGCGCCAGAAAATAGCTTGATGTCTACACACTTCTATTCTTGTAGACAGTTGTTGGGCCTCCAAGTGCAGAGGTTTGTAGAACAGCAGCAAGTTTTCCCTTAAGTGGATCACCCAAGGTTTATCAAACTCGGGGAGGAAGTGGTCAAAGGTATCCCCTCTCAAGCAACCCTGCAATCAAGATACAAGAAGTCTCTTGTGTCCCCAACACACCCAATACACTTGTCAGGTGCATAGGTGCACTAGTTCGGCAAAGAGATAGTGAAATACAAGTGGTATGGATATAAGATAACGGTGCTAGAAAATACTTTGATGGCATGGAAGAGACTAAAGGAAAACTAAAATAAAGATAGAAGCAAGCAAACATGTAATAGATCTAATAGCAAATGGTGTTTCAGTGCTTAGAAACAAGGCCTAGGGATCTTACTTTCACTAGTGAACACTCTCATATAAATATATTATCTTCATGATACTACTCTTAACTACTCTCCGGTTGGACACTCTAATCCATGGTAGGTCTATAACAGCACACCTCAAAGTTTGCTTTCCGCATCTAGATAACCCCACACTGTCACCTTGAGCACTAGATGGTTCAAACAATTACCACAATTTCATAAAGACATCCAACTCCAAATATAACTCATAACAAGTATTTGTAATCTCTAGCCTAAGTGCCATCATGGTGTGCACGCTGTCACTTTCACACACATGGGGAGAGCAGAGATCTATTAAAGCACTTGAGTAGCAAGGTAGATCTATAGATTACAAGCTCACGATCTCAGTAAGATCATGCATAGAGAGAGAGAGATGAACACATAGCTACCGGTAGAACCCTTAGCCTCGAGACAGAACTACTCCCTCCTCATCATGGGAATCAGCAATGGTGATGGAGATGGCGGTGGAGATCGATGGAGATGGCTCTGGAGGCACTTCCCCATCCCGGCAGGGTGCCGGAATAGAGACTTTCTGTCCCCCGAATCTCCCCTTCGATGGCGATGGCGCTGCGGAACTTTTCGTGGATTTCTAATTGACGATTTAGGGTTTATGCATCGGGAGGCTCTTATAGGCGAGAGGGGAGACCGAGAGGGTGCCGGAGGGGCCCACACCACTCCCTCGCGCGGCCTAGCCTCGCCCGCGCCACCAGGTGGTGTGGCCAGCCCCTGGCCCCTCTCCGTCTCGTCTTCTGGCTCCGTGAGTCTTCCGGTAAAATATCGACTTTGGCTTTTGTCCGGTCCAATTCTGAGAATATTATTTTCTGACTTTCCTAGAACCAAAAATAGTAGAAAACAGGCAACTGGCACTGTGGCATCTTGTTAATAGGTTAGTCCTAGAAAGTCTATGAAACGTACTCCAAAGTTGGAACAAAACATAAGAAAGTAGATAAAACCAAGCATGGAACATCAAAAATTATAGATACATTTGCAATGTATCATACCCTCATCAGGATATCTGGTGGTTTCTGGCATAGGTGAATAAGGATATGGTGTAAAAGATGTTGGATCTATAGGTATATCCTTAAAAGTTGGGCTAACCCTACCCACTGCTTCATTCTCTAGTTGAGATTCTAACTTCTCCCTTCGTTCAGGATTAGTTAAATCCTCCAGCATATCAATCTGATCCTCCAAAATAACCTGATGTGTCTTATACAAAGACCCAACTATCAGTCGATATTGATCCATAAACTTGGAAGCTAATTTTGGATGCTTCTTTACTAAAGTAAGATAATCCGGGACTGGCTCCATGTCTATAGAGTCATGAGGAATCACAGAATATGTGCTTCCGGCTAACTCTTGTTCTTTGTGCTCCTGAATATTGGATATCGCCTCCAAAATAGCAACATGGTATGCTGCTAGGTGACTTCTATCTTCACCCATAGGTAAATCGTGATATAAACCAAGCTTTTCTGGTAGTTGGATGCTAACACGATATTTGGCTAACATTCACCCATCATGGTATGTCAAGGTACTAACTGGAATAGTTTGTGCAACCAAAAACCCTAAGAAGTTCTCGAAGTTGTTCAGTTAAAGTCCCCTGATAATCATCGAGAGTCTCTAATTTCCTTACCAAAGTCCGTTTTGGAAACTTTGGTGCCATTTTCACTTTATACAAAATATTCATAATTAGTAAGCATTAATTATCATGACGCATCATAATAAAGAATTGTCGCACTAAAATATATAACGAAATATTCCCAATTGAATATTCATCATATAATCTAAAGAACTCTTAACCGTTGCTCCTAGACTCCTACAGGTAGTTCCCCTTACTAGGTTTCCAACCTAAGGTCAAAGCAATTGCTCTGATACCAGCTGCGATGACCCAGCATACCACTACATGTGTAGTATACTATAGTTGTTGACATGACATCCACAGAACACCATTCTGTAAATATCACATCCCTCATAGTGGTACATCAGAAACATTGCGGGTCCATATTACAAACATACACACCTTATTGTTATTACAATACCAGAAATTCGAGAATTCAAGTGATTCAAAATTACAAATCACATCACTTATTTCATATGTTCAGCGGAAGAATGAACGACACAACGATAAGAAAAACGTGAGCTCAACAGCTTATTCTATAGGGTTCGTGATGCTCGGCTCCACCAAGGTAACTACAATCTAGCCTGACAACTACTCTGACTCGTTGTCTTCAGCTCCATAGTGTATCACGTAGTCCACCCCTTTGATTCCACCGGACAGGTCCGGCTCTTCGTAGTAGACATCGTTTTGGACTTCTGTAGAATACATCTGGTCATTCTTCTAGCCTTCAAAGTCTAGCAAGGGGTTCAAAGAAAAGAGTGAGTAACAGTGTTACCTAGCAAGTTCACTATATGCAAGGTGGGAAGTTTGATGCTCTAACTACCACCTCGAACTATAAGTCCTTGGTACTATGCAGTTTTGGTAAACATTTCTTCAAAGATTGATTTTATTATCAAAAACTATGTCCATCAGCCTTCACATGTTGACCAGAACTTCATGGAGTTCCTTTCCTGCAGTGTTCGTAGCTCCTTCCCGGAATAGGGAGTAACATGTCACAATTCTTACACTCTATAGAGATGCGTTGCTTTACCCATGATAGATCAACTCCTTGTTGCACAACCGGGCGTACTTTCCCGTCCACAATTCCGTGATGTGGGGCCCAGTAGGTGATCCAAGCCAATCACTGCCCTTCTACGCGACCCCGCATGAAGACACGATCCTCTAGGACATGCCCCACCTCTATTAAGCCCCATATATGACCATCCATAACTCTGGTAGGCACCCGAAGACTCTATGAGCCGGTTGTGCCCCTGGCAAGCCCCGTAAAGGATCGGCTATACCTCTGGCAGCCCCTCATAGATAATCTAGACACGAGTATCGCGGGGAACTAAGGGGTCCCACCCATGTGCTGGATTCTCCACGAGAAATCAACAGCCTCACGATAAGGTCATCCGTCCATGCGAGAGGAAGAAGATCTAGCTGACTTATTAGTCCCATTCCAAATCTCATGGTTAACGTGTAATATACGGCGCTAGAATCACTGATGTCATGGGTTGTTAATATTATTTGTCCTGTAGCTGAAATCTTAGAGTGATAATAGCATTTCATTTGTTTGGAAAATATTTGTCCTGTAGCTAGAATCACTGCAATTCTTAATATTTATCATCACTTAGGGTGATAATAGCATTTCATTTGTTTGGAAAATATTTATTTTCTGTCTCTTTAGAACATAGGTGATAATACACAATTTTCAAATACTTTCATAAAGACTCTTCAAAGGACATGAGCAAGTGGTGAACTTGCCTTGTGACTACAAGGTAGTAAAGTCGGATACTTCCACCAGACCTTGAGCTCCGGTTTCTACAGAAGACCATTATTGCCCGGTAAGGACAATATTTAAAAAAGCAATATGCAATGCATAATAATTTCATGCAATGATTTATTATCTTTCTTCTTTGCATGTTTTACCCCCCTTATAAAGGTTTTATGTTTCTTTTAATTAATAAAAGAAAAGTATTACTCAAGAACTATTAAGTTCATATAAGATTTATATCTAGTATTATTGTGATAACTAGTATTATTCCAATAGTTTAAAATGAATTTATTTAATTTTTAATTATTTTAAATATTTAACTAAAATTCCTTTGAGGAAATAAGACTTTACTTTTATCACACTTGATTTACTTTTCAAAAATACAAACTAGTATTTTTCTATAATAGTACTCCCTTTTTGGATCTTAAAAAAAATTATTCAATTTTAAGTGTTTTGTATATTTTGATAAAATTCCAAAAGGAGTATGCACAATAATTATAATAGTTCTAAATTTAATTACCTAAAATTCCCTTTATTAATATTTTTGAATAGAGGCTAATTTTGTGAGTTCACTGGTATTTTATTTATATTTTTAGGATTTTTTATTTTATTTCTTAGAACATTTTAAGTCCTAGGGGTATTTTTGGTCTTTTGATAAATTATTTAGACTTTTCTTTTAAATATCTGGACCAGGCCCATTAGGCTAGCCCAGCCCTGACTCGGCCCACCTAGGCTGGTCAAACCCGCTTCACTGAGGGGTACTGGACCACATCGGCCCACTACGCACCCCTCACCTCTCTCGCTCTCTCATGTTCTCCCTTGCCCTGTTGTGGCGTGGTGTCGCCGGCATCGTTGTCGCCTGATTACCGCCTCCCTGGGCCTCCCCGGACACCGCCGTGGTGCACGGCGAGGTAGTCGGTGCCGCTCTGTCGACTGGTCCTGTCCGATCCACCTTTGGACCCCTCTCCCGTCCAGCTTGACTCCACCCCGAACCCTAGGGTTTGGTGGCTATCGGCGATGTGGGGTTTCACTGCCCAGTGGTGATGTGTCGTGGCTCTAGTGGCATGTGGTGCCGCTGCTGCTGCACGTGTGGCTGTGGCCGCCGCCTCATGGCTCAGCGCGGGTTGCAGCGCCCTCGGGTGCTCCCTGTGTCGTCGTGTGCGCTCGTTGGCCCTCCTGCTTCCTCTTCTAAACTCCAGTGAGGACTGCGGTAAGTTTACCGCTCTCTCCCCCGCTGGTCCTCCCTTGCAAACATGAGGGTGCCTATGGTGAGGAATCCCTAATTAGGGTTCATCTGTGCTGTTAGGGTTCTATCCCTCTGTGTTGATTATTGAGGTTAATGAAGGATTTAGAAGTACCTGTGGTGATGATACTATGCTAATGTTGTTGGCTATTGATTCTAGTGGTGTGGTTTTCACTTGCTGTTTAATGTTCTAGGTACTTACAGTGGCTATGTCTATAGTTGTTAACTGAACCTTCTATAAGATTGAATTACTGTCACTTGAAAACTTTGAATACTGTGACTCTGATCTATGTTGTGAGTGGATTTGTTCATATTCTAGAACATATAGTTGGCATCTTGTTCAAATACTACTGATGCATTCCTGTTGATAGCTTCTTATGTAAAATAGAATGATTCATAAATACTATGTTAGGAAAATGATTAAGTATTCTTTTGAAAGAATTGGATTATGAAATCCCTGGTAGAATCTGCTTGGTTAGGATAAATCCTTGTGAAACCTTCACTTGAATGGTACACAAGCTTGATCCTAATATTGGGCTATTTATATTTGTACTCTAGAGTGTCTCAGAGTTGAACAACTCTATTGGATAAATTAGCTTGTGGTACTCTTTAATTTTACCAAGCCTATGATGCTGGTCTGAGGCTATGCTAAATAGAAACTAAGGTTTTTTACCTATTGTTTCCCTCTCAGGTGTGTCTTGATAATTAGTTTAAGACAACAATTCTTATAGCTCTTAAGAAAATGATTTGACAGCCTATGCTGTGCAATATAGATCCCTAAGATGAAATGGTTTCTGAGGTGCTACCATCGATTGGATGTGCCCAAAAATTCCTACTTAAGGCTGATGTTTTATTAACTACAGAACATGTGTTAATATCTAAGATCAGTGATGCACAGGCTGAGATCTTGGTGTGTCTTGCAAAGATTGATTATTTGGGCTTTATTATATTTCTTCTATGATGGATACACCCCACTTGGGTGTTTTTGTGAGAAGATCATATAGGAAACAACACATGCTTATCTAAAATTTAACATGTGATGGTTTTGTATAAACTCATCACACAACTTGTTTGTTGGTGATGTGGTGGTGTTGCTTGATGTTGCTGGCTTGATCTTGGTGACTTGATCTTGCTCTGCACCTCCTGGTGTTGTTCTTGCTCCCCTAGCTCCTGTGACCTTGTACTTGTCCTTGCTATCCTCCTGCACCACCCCCTCCTTATGTCACCATTCTGTGGTGATTTGATGGTTGCTTTGGTAAGCTATCTGGTGGTTTGTTTGGGAAGTGGACAAACTCGCTGTGTTCTTGACGTGTGCTTGAGAAGGTGGAGATAGAATATGATCACTAGTAGCTGTGCCACGGTTGAGTGTTCTTTTTGACTGCTTGGACTGCTATTGCTATGTCGACAGCATACAACATGCAGTTAGATGACTAAGCCACCTTGTTGCTTGGCTGTTTGTGGATCGGATCCAGTGAACTGACTTTCACTTCCTATCCTTTTACAGGTTACTGTCCTGGTGAAACTTGCCCCTCTCTACTTGGCTTATGATGTGGCATTGAAGTTATTTACTTGAAAAGAACAAATACTACATGTTGGTGAAACTTTCCTCTTTTAATTACTCAATGATGTAATAAGAACAGTGCACTTCACTGTTCACCACTGAGAGTAAAAATAATCAACTAACCTTTTATTTCTATTTGAGTGGTTTATCCTATTTTGTAGGAACAAGATCTGGATGCTCAAGATGTAATATAGGAATAGATAGGTAGTATAGATTTTTATTGTAATCTTTTGTAAAGAATCTTGTAAAGACATTCTTATAAGTTAATAAAGTTTAATTTCATTAGATTCTATTTCCTGTAATATTCTGTCTTGGTGTATCTATCTCAATTTGTAATATTGTTATGGAATAAAGAAAAGAAATAAGAATTCATTTCTTATTTAAATTTCCTTGCCTTAAATTCTTATTGTTGTTTAATATATCTATAATATAATCAAACAATATTAATACATCATTTTGGAAAACAATGTAATATTACTCACTTCCATTTTCCAAATATTTTCCAAATGTTTTAAATTTCAAATTTGAATTCAAATAATCTTCCCCCAAAACCCCTTAATACTTAAAGGTCATGTCAAAATTTATAGCAATCACTACAAAGAGCTATTCCTACCTCTAGATAGTAAAAGAAACTTTGATCTCTTTAGGATTTTTGTTTGACGAAAAATCTACCTGGATTTTACAGATGAATGCATGCATATGCGCATATTCCTATTTCTATCTTTCGTTGGTTCCTAAGTGCTGGGGTGTTACAATCTTCCTACATTTTAAGGAAATAGCAACTCTCAAAGGGCACCACGTACATGTATATATGTGTATAAGTGGGCATAATGGCATCTATGAAATGTATATAGAATTGCATTTGTGTTTTTTGAAAGATGAAAGTTGTAGTGGCGGTTTTTGAAAGATCAAAGCTATAGCAGCATTTCTCAAATAGTTAAAAAATTACAGTGGCATCTATCTAATTAACCCCCATATTAACGGGATATGCATTAGGGTCAAACTGAAGCCACATATAATCCCAAAGCCAGTTTTTTTTGTCCTTGAAATTCATGAGTTGTATGCGGACATACTTGTGTAGCAGATCTGTAGCGGTGATAACGAGTTCACACTAGGCAGATTGTCCCAATTCTGATATTCCCAGCAATGAGCAGCAAAAACAATAGTCTGAAAGCTCACGTCCAGGATTTCCGAGATGAAAACACGAAGAAGATTGAGCTTTGCATACCATTTGTCGGAGATCACCAATAAACTCGTGGCGACAGCTGAAAACTGATCAACTAGGGATGCAGGCGGCCGGGCCGGCGGACGAGGCGATCGGTCCGCCAGAGTCTAGGCGGACGTCTGCCTGCATCCCTATCAACCAGTGAACAATCCTGACACCACACAATGGCTTCCAACCAGACTGTCATCTCCTGGGCAAAATCATTTACCCCCGCCGGTGAGCTTTGTTAGGGTAA
This sequence comes from Avena insularis, assembly GCA_023614405.1. NCBI lineage: Eukaryota > Viridiplantae > Streptophyta > Magnoliopsida > Poales > Poaceae > Avena > Avena insularis. Next base: position 110,365,721 of record CM042692.1, read on the forward strand.
TAGATCTCTTGTATTACCAGAGGGCCAAAGGCTAAAATATATAGTACATGTACAGGTGCAAATATACAGAAAGCTCCCTAACATATGGGGAAACTACAATACACAAATATACTCTAACACCCCCCCCCCCCCTCAAACTCATGGTGGATCCACAACACTGAGTTTGGAGAGTAAGAAATCATGCTGAGCGCGGGTTTGTGCCTTTGTAAAGAAATCTGCCAACTACAAGTCTGAAGGCACATAATGGAGCGCAACAACCTGATCCTGCACTTGAGCACGTGTATAAAAAGCATCAACACCAATATGCTTGGTCAGCTCATGCTAGACCGGATCACGTGTAATACTGATAGCACCTGTACTGTCTGACAAAAGTGGAGTGGGTGTCGTAACAGAGACCCCAAAATCTACAAGTAACCACCGTAACCAGGTCACCTCAGCAATCACCGAAGCCATAGCCCGCAACTCAGCCTCAACACTCGAACGGGAGACCGCTACCTGTTTCTTCGTCTTCCAAGCAACAAGCGAACCACCAAGAAACACACAGTAAGCAGAAAGTGAACGACGATCCGTAGGATCATTCGCCCATGTAGCATCCGAGTAGCACTGGAGCTGGAGAGAGCTAGAACGAGGGAAGAAAAGACGACGAGTAATCATGCCATGAAGATAACGAATGACACGGAGGAGATGACCGTAGTGAACAGTGGTAGGAGCTGAGACAAACTGACTCAAAATATGAACAGGATAAGAGATATTAGGACGGGTGACAGCAAGATAAACAAGACTCCCAACAAGATGGCGATAACGAGTGGGATCAGGAAGAGGATCACCATCCGTCGGACGAAGCTTAACATGAAGCTCCATAGGAGTCTCAACGGTGTGCTCATCCGCAAGAGCAGCCCGAGCAAGAAGATCCTAAATATACTTTTCCTGAGAGATAGAAAACCCATCAGAAGTGGAGGAAACCTCAATCCCAAGAAAGTAGCGAAGAGGAGCAAGATCAGTCATAAGAAACTGATCACGAAGACGAGCCTTGACAAAGGCAATATACTCAGGATCATCACTAGTAATTATCATATCATCAACATAGAGAAGGAGAAGAGTGTGTCCTCGAGGTGAAGTGTGAACAAAAAGCGCTGGATCATGAGAACTAGGAGAGAAACCAGCAGCAGTCACCACAGAGGCAAAGCGCTCAAACCAGAACCGAGGGCCTGTTTCAGGCCATAAAGGGAACGTCGAAGACGACAAACCATCCCATCGGGAACAGGATACCCAGGAGGAGGCTGCATGTAAACCTCCTCACTCAACTTGCCATTAAGAAAAGCATTCTGAACATCAAGCTGGGACACAGACCAGCGTCGGACAGAAGCAACAGCAAGAAGAGTACGCACAGTGGTCATATGGGCCACAGGAGCAAAGGTCTCATCATAGTCACGACCATCTTCCTGCTGAAAACCACGAGCCACAAGACGCGCTTTATAGCGCTCAAGAGATCCATCAGAGCGGGTCTTAATTTTATAGACCCACTTACACGTGATAGGACGAACACCGGAAGGAGGAGAGACAAGATCCCAGGTGCCAGTGCGCTCAAGCGCAGCGATCTCCTCAGCCATGGCAAGCTGCCATTCAGGATGACACGCGGCATCCCGATAAGAAGTCGGCTCGGAGACTACAGAGAGACCATACTGACTAGGGGAGTAATCGGTGCGGAGCACGACGCAGATTTAACCGTGAGGAAGAAAGCTCATCCACAGAAGATGACTCATCAGAAGAGGAGGAAGAAGGAGTCGCGGAGGAAGGATACGAAGCCGGAGACCAAGGAGAACTAGGGGAACTAGACGGAGGAGAGGAGGTCGTCGAAGAAGAAGGAGGCGCAGCAGAAGGAGGTGGAGTAGGTGGAATAGAAGGGACAGCAAAAGGTGTATCAGGAAAAAGAAGAAAAGAGAGATCATCCGTTGGGTAAGTACCAGAGGTGGGGCGAGGATAGAAAGGACGCGTCTCATCGAACGTGACATCACGAGAGATGCGCATACGACGACCAACGGGGTCCCAACAGCGATAGCCCTTATGCTCATCACTATAGCCAAGAAAAACACACTCAACAGACTGAGCGGTTAGTTTGGTGCGTTCACGAGGAGGGAGAAGGACATAGCAAACACAACCAAATAAACGAAGAGTCGAGTAGTCTGGACAGGAGCCAGAGAGACGCTCGAGAGGAATGCCACCACGAAGAGCGGTGAAGGCTGGATATTAATGAGGTGAGTCGACGTAGCGACAGCCTCAGCCCAGAAATGCGGTGGAAGAGAGGAAGCAATCATCATAGCGCGGGTAGTCTCAAGAATATGACGATGCTTACGCTCGGCGACACCATTTTGAGCATGGGCGCCGGGACACGAGAACTGAGCAAGGGTGCCACCTTTCGGCAAGGATGCCACGCAGTCTTTGGGAGATATACTCTCCTGCAGAATCAGCACGAAACACACGAATAGGCGTGGAATACTGAGTACGAACCATGGCCACAAAACGCTGATAAATAGCAAGCACCTCGCTACGAGAGCGCATAAAAAATAACCAGGTGTACCGTGAAAAATCATCAATAAACAAAATATAGTATCGGTGGCCCCCTTTTGAAGCAAAGGGAGCGGGACCCCACACATCTGAATGAACTAAATCAAAAGGTCGCTGAGATACAGACACACTAATAGGATAGAGAAGCTGAATCTATTTACCTAACCTACAACCCTGACACGAATATATAACGACACATCTCACGAGACACGCCCTAAGATCACGACGAACTAAGGATGATAAACGGAGCCACAAAGATGACCCACCGAGGATGCCACCGCTGAAACGAGCCGATGTGAGCGAGAACCGCAGAGAAGTGGCGAAGAAGTGTCACCGAAGGAACGCTGAAGCCGCCTAACTCCCGAGCCGGAGACTCAATGCTGCGAGGCCAGCTCAACCGAACTGTAAAGCGACGGTCTGAACAGACAAGAATCAAAGATCAAGAATGACACGACAACCAGAATCAGTGAGCTGACTAGCAGAGAAAAGGTTCATCTTAAGGCTGGGAACATGAGAAACATCGGGAACAGAGAAGGAGGAAGTAGAGAGGGTGCCTCGACTGGAAATAGGAAAGCACACCCCAAAGGCGAAGACCGCGCATATGGACGCTCATGAAGGCAGCAAAATCAGGATAATTCGCGCCATCAAAAATCACCGGGCAGGGAGGAATCGCAACATAGCCCGACGAGGAAGACATTTTTTTTTTCAAACCGACCTAGATCGGATCTGACCGGATCTGGCCGTACCGAGGGCGGCCGGAGGGCGTAGACCGGCGGCCGAGGGAGAGGCGGCGATGGTTGGCGATGGCCAAGGCGGCGTACAACAAGCGGCCGATAAGGGCGGCACATGAAGGGTTAATACGGCCGGCGCGTCGCAGAGGGAGGCATGGCGGGTCGGCGGGCGTCATGGCAACGCCAAAGCCAAGAGTATAACGACAGATGCAAATATACAGAAAGCCCCTAACATATAGGAAAATTACAATACACAAATATACTCTAACAAGTTTCACGCTTAGCTGCAGCAGACTGAGCAGAAAAACAGAAACATGCCCGCTCCTCGTGTGCCGGATCCTCTCCTGCAACACCTTGCTCACGTCCAGAATGTTGCATATCGACCACCTGGTCAACAGACACGGGATGGAGAGCCCGCAACTAACGACCATGGCTATTAATCCTGGGAGAGAAATGATTGCCCTGATCCCGACCCGCTGCCGAAGCATTCAAATGCAGTGATCTGTTTAACCCTAAAATCAACAATCATGCAAGCAATGCTGGCCAGAGAAGACACCGATATTCAATTGTACTAATAACAAGAACCATCACAGACACACAATGCAATTATGCAGCAAACAGAAGGCGTTCTGCGTCACGTCATTATCGAAGACAACACTAACACACTAATCGACTCTAGAAACGAATTCCACCTGGAAAACACATCTCCATGGAAGAATGAAAGGAACAGTAGCGACTGCAGGGACTGTGACAGCGTCAGACAGCCACTGCGACTGCGACTGAGGCCGGGGGATCGGCAGCCCACACGATGTCTTGGAGCGCCGGCCGGAGCTCCTCGCAGCAGAAGGAGCGGTACTCGAGCGTGTCGCCCCCGTCCTTCTTAACATCGACCACCAGCACTGAAGGAGCCACGCTGAAGATCTCGGCTGCCACGGCGAGCCGGCCCTTGGGCCCGCCTCGCCCTGCGCCTTCCAAGCGCACGCCCCCGGCGCTGCTCTTGGTCACCGTCATCCGTCCGCCCCCACGCGCAGCGACCTCCTCGAGGCGTGAGACCACGCCTCTCGCCGGCTCCCGCGTCGCGAATAGCATGCCGCCCTCCCGCCGCCCAGTCGCCGAGCGGCCCTCGAACAGGGGCGAGAGGTCAAATCCCTCAGAGAGGGATATCAGGTGGAACGCATTCAGCGTCTCGGGTTCGTCCTTGTCCACGGCCTCCTTCGCGCGCACAGGATCGACTGGTGGCTCCATGCTTACAGGCCTGGCGATGGACGTCTTCTTAAACCATGGCGTCTCGACGAGCTGAGCGACCGTGATGCGGGTGGCGGGGTTTGGGTCGAGCAGCTTGGGGATGAGCCTGCGCGCATCCGTGGAGAGCCACGGCGGGCACCGGTAGTCACCGCGCTGCACCTTCTTGTACATGGTGACAATGTTGTCGTCCGCGAACGGGAGGGATCCGGCGAGGAGCACATAGAGGATGACGCCGCAGGACCAGAGGTCGGCCTTGGCGCCGTCGTAGCCCTTGTCGCGGAGCACCTCCGGCGCGGCGTAGCCCGGCGTGCCGCAGAGGGTGTGGAGGAGCCCGTCGGCTCGGGCGTGGTCGGCGAGCGCGCTGAGGCCGAAATCGACAACCTTGAGGTTCCCCGCCTCGTCGAGGAGCAGGTTCTCCGGCTTGAGATCGCGGTGGTAGACGCCGCGGGCGTGGCAGAAGTCGACGGCCGAGATGAGCTGGCGGAAGTAGAGGCGCGCGACGTCCTCCTTGACGCGGCCGGACCGCACGATCCGCGCGAAGAGCTCCCCGCCGCGGACGAGCTCGAGGGCCAGGTAGATCTTGGAGCGCGTGGCCATCACCTCGTGGAGCTGGACGATGTTGGGGTGGGAGACCCGCTTCATGACGGCGATCTCCCGCTTGATCTGCTCCACCATCCCGGCGCGCACAACCTTCTCCTTCGCCACCACCTTCACCGCAACACTCTGCCCGGTCCTCAGATCCCGCGCGACGTGCACCCGCCCGAAGTTGCCGTGGCCCAACACACGGCCCATCTCGTACCGCCCCTGCAGCACCCCGCCCTTCTTCCCCTCCGCCGCCTCCGCCATGCCTGATCTCTTGATTCAAATAATTCCTCTCTGAACCAATCAATGACAACAACAATCTACCAATGAATCTACTGTCCTACGGCTGACAAGAACAGAGACCCGACAACTCTACCCGTCCTCGACGTGCTTCCGGTGGCAGGTGCGGCCGACGCGCAGCTTGCGCTGGCCGGCGACGTCAGTGCCTGGTCTCCGCCTCATTGCTCTGCATTCCCGGCGAGACGAAGGAGATGGGCGGACGACGGCGTCGCCACGAACGGGGAGCGATCGATGAGATCGATGCGATAATTAAGCGTGGTTTTGTGGTGGCTTGCGATTTGTTTAGCTTTGCGGTGTGCGCCTTTTATTGGGTGAGATAGGGGGCGTGGCGGCGGCCCAGGAGAGGAGAAAGACTAGGCCCTACCGCCCTTTAGGTTTAAGCGGCGCACCCACGCGGTTTCCTCATACATTTGCGCCGTGCGATGCACGGATCCGACGGTTCCAAATGAAACAGTAGCGCTGCCAGAGAGACGTGAGACTGATGCGGTGCTAATAAGAGCAACTCCACCCACGAGGGCGTTTCCAGGGTATTTTTTACATCCGAACGGGATAGCGTGTTATCAGGACGTCGAATTCCGTCTGATTTGGTCTAATTTTTATCCGTTTTCAGGTCGAACCCAGGGTGCTAAGAACAGTCTAGAAACGCCGGACGCAGTAAAAAATAGGTGGGCAACCCTGTCAGCGAGACGATCCCATTCCCTACTGCAACTCAGCTTTCCCGCGACAGAGAGCTTTCCCGCCGCCATGGCGTCACCGTCGAAGTCCCACCACGCCAAGCCGAAACCACGCCTGTAGATAGGTTGACCGCCTTCGCCGCATCCTTTCCCCTCTGCCTAGGCCTCGTTTCGTCGTCCCGCCTTCGCCGCAGCTCGGCTTCGTCCTGAGCTCCCGCCACCTCGCACGCGAAATGTTCGGCGTTTTGCCCGTTCGGCCATGGACTCCGACAACGAGGAGATGTTCCGCCTATTGCTGGAGGAAGGGACCGTCGCAGCCATCAAAGATGAAGAGCACATGCAGATCCTCGCCTCCTTGGCCCGGCTGTACACGCAGACTGCAGCGCCGAAGCGTGGAGGCTCGGCGAAGGGTCACCGGAAATGCAAAGTAAGGCAGCGAGTGGAGGGCTACTACATGTTGTACGCCGACTACTTTGCCGACGAGCCGCTGCACGAAGAGGCCGTGTTTCAGTGTCGTTTCAGGATGAGACAGAAACTCTTCATCAACATCGTGCATGCCATCCGGGAGTTTGATTTCGTATGCAAGAAGGATTGCACCGGCATGGTAATGTTTTCCTCACTGCAGATGTGCATAGTGGCGATGAGGTTGCTTGCATATGGAGCTCCGGGTGACAGTGTCGATGACTATCTCCACATGGCCGAGTCCACCTCTATTGATTGCTTATACAGATTCTGCAGGCCAGTGATTATAGTGTTTGGCACATAATACTTGAGAACATCCAATGCTGAAGACACTGCTCGGATTCTCACAGTCAATGAAAGTAGAGGATTTACTGGGAAAATGCTTGGAAGCATCGACTGCATACATTGGCAGTGGAAGAACTATCCATTCGCTTGGCAAGGAATGTACAAAGGCCACAAAGGAGGTTGCACTGTGATACTCGAGGCAGTTGCTACACATGATCTTTGGATTTAGCACTCCTTTGGCATGGCAGGATCGATGTAACAACCTCGGACCCTACGCTCTAAGTTCAAGCCTGGATGAACCAAAAGTGGTTAAGGGTTTACAGCGGGGGCCCAGGGCCACCCACGTGTAGGCCCGTCGACCGCCCTAACCACTTCCAAGAACATCGGGACAAGAGCGAGCGGCGTAGACAACAGGCGGAGAGATCAAATACACACACAAGTGAGTATGTATGCAAGCTACCTTACAACAGTTCTCAGAGCCATACCATCTAAAAGAAATAGAAATATTGCAACGCCATACGGCAAGATTCAAATATCCTAGATAGAGATAATAGTGTAGGATAGCTCCTCATACATCAATCAACAGAGTATCAAGCGGAAGCGGGAAACAAGATCCGAGTACGGATAAGAAGCAAATCGGCATAAGATGCCCCATAAATAAGCACAACCCGCCCACAGATCTCACGGATCCCCATCCCCGGATTCTCTACACCGAGTGATTGTTGCCAACATCATCTGTCTCCTCCACCCAGTATCCATCTTGCGGGTACACCTGTTCATCTGAATCAAACAATTTATCGTGTGAGACCCTAGGGGTACTTAGCAAGTCTTTATGCCTCTAAAGGGGGCATATACCTGGGGTGACGCAATTGCAGCAAAAGATAATAACTAACAAGTCTATAGATACTCGCTAACCATCCGCCTAACCAATGATAGACGGATGTCCGTTAATTAGAAACAACAGTTATAATAGTATAAAGTAACAGATCCATCCTCCTTCTCGCTTACCAACGAGAAAGCAGACAAACAACCCATCCGTTGGCTGTTTTATTAACCATTCTATGAGTATTGCACTAATTACTAGTCAGATATTTAGTCAAATTAAAGGCGGTACTTTACTTATGCTTGTCTATGATCGAGAAACTGTGCTCCAAGTCGTCCAGAACCGCGGACACGGCTTTCAGAAAGATTTACCCTGCAGGGGTGCACAAATAGCAACACACACACGTGTAGGGTTTCGTAGCATGGAAAACAAAAAATTTCTACCGCATACAAACAAACAAGCCAAGATCTATCTACTAGATTGTAGCAACGAGTCGATGGAATAACTCACCCTCGAAGATTCCAAAGTGTTTAACGAGAGCGGATTCTCATGGGTGATGTAGTCGTACTCTTTCCGATCTCAAGATCGCGTAGACGATCCTTCCATGCTGCGTTCGGCAGCGCTCCCTTGATCGGTCACACGTTTCGATTTCGGCGAAGACCTTCCTCTCCTTGTTCCAAAGCAGTGGAGGTTGTAGCACTCTCCTCGCGATTCGGCTGGGCGTGGTACCGGAAGTAGAGGGGAGATCTCGCAGGGCTTCGCCTTAAGCCGGAGCGAGTATGGTGGAGTATGAGAGAGCTCCTCGGCGATCTAGGTTTTAGACACACCAAGGAGGAGGTGCTATAGCTGACGGCTAGGGTTTGGGGCACCCCAAGTCGGCGGCTAGGGAAACCCTAGGAGGCGGCAGCAGCTGCAGGAGGTGGTGGCGCCAAGCTAGGGTTTTGGAGGAGAGGACTTGTGTGTGCTAGGAGGGAGCCCTGCCCCTCCTTATATAGGTGGAGGGCGGCCAAGGGGGAGGAGGAGTCCCTCCCCAACTCGGCTTGGGTGGTGCGCCGGCTTGGGGAGGAGGGACTCCCTCCCCAACTCGGTTTCCCCTTCTCCCTCTTTTCCACTTTCCAAAAAATGCCGTTTGACTTTTCAAACTAGCCGTTTGACTTTTCAAACTAGGATTTGAATAAACCCTTTATTTTGGACAGCGATGACACTTAGTACATGATGCAATCGTTCCAACTTGTAATGACACATTCATGTACCCTTCCCCCAGTCTTGGACATTAGGAACCTTCCAGAACATTCCCGATGAAAACACCGAAACCATTCTCCAACTCCGAAACAGAACTTTCCTTATATGAATCTTATTCTCCGGACCATTCCGGATCTCCTCGTGATATCCCGAATCCCATTCGAGACTCCGAACAACATTCGGTCTCTTTCTCATCATTCCATAACTACTCAAACAACGTCGAATCCTTAAGTGTGTCTCCCTACGGTTCGTGAATTATGCGAAAATGATCGAGACACTTCTCCGAACAATAACCAATAGAGGAATCTGGAAATTCATATGGCTCCCACATATTTCTACGATTACTTTGCAATCGAATGAACCACTTAGATACGATATCAATTTCCCTTTGTCTCATGATATGTTACTTATCCGAGGTTATGATCGTCGGTATCTCTGCATACCTAGTTCAACCTCGTTACCGATAAGTACTGTTTTCTCATTCCCGTGATATGTGATCCCTTGTGAGCCAGTCACATGCTTGCAAGCTAATTGGATGACATTTCACCGAGAGGGCCCAGAGTATATCTATCCGTCATATGGATGGACAAATCCCACTCTTGATCCATGTGTTTCAACCAATACTTTCCGAACACTCAATGCCACCTTTATAGCCGCCCAGTTACGGTGTGGTGTTTGATGTCATCAAAGCATCCATCCGGTAAAGGTGATATGCATGATCTCATGGTCGAAGGAATTTAGATTACTATGTATCAGAAAGCATATAGCAATTGAACTATTAAAATGACTTGATCTTTATGCTACGCTTATCTATAGGAGTATGTCCACCATATCATTCTCCTAACGATATGATCTTGTTGTTAATAACATCTCAATGTTCATGATAGGGAAACCACAATCATCTATTAACCAACAAGCTAGTATTATAAAGAGGCTTTACTAGGGACTTCAAATTAAGTTTAAAAATCACACAAGTATTAATGTTTCCTTGTTAATACTATTATAGCATGAATGTAAACATTTATCATAAACACAAAGATATAATAATAACTACATTTATTATTGCCTCTAGGGCATATCTCCAACAGTCTCCCACTTGCACTAGAGTCATCTAATCTAGATTACATGGTAATATACCGAACACCCATGGCAGTTTGGTGCTGGTCATGTTTTGCCCTCGGGAGAGGTTTAGTCAACGGATCTGCCACATTCAGATATGTGTGTACTTTGCAAATCTTTATATCCCCATCTTGGATATGTTCTCGAATACCGTGAAAACGTAGCTTGATGTGCTTCAGCTTCTTGTGTGACCTTGGTTCTTGCGCATTGGCTATGGCGCCCATGTTATCACAGTAGATAGACATTGGGTCCGGTAGCACTAGGAACCACACCCAACTCTGTAATGAACTCTTTCATCCATATCGCTTCTTGTGAAGCCTCCAAGCGACCATGTATTCCGATTCAGTTGAAGATCTCGCCACAACGCTTTGCTTTGCACTCCTCCAACTGCTGCACCATTCAAAATAAATACGTATCCAGTTGTGATTTAGAATCATCCGGATTGTTCCAACTAGCATCGGTGTAACCATTAACAATGAGATGTTCATCACCTCCATAAGAAAGAACCATATCCTTAGTTCTTCTCAAGTACTTAAGGATGTTTTTGACCGCTGTCCAATGATCCACTCCTGGATCACTTTGATATCTGCTAGTTAGACTAACAGCATATGCGATGTCGGGTCTAGTACATAGCATGGCATACATTAGAGATCCTATGGCTGAGGCATAGGAGTCTTACTCATCCTTTCTCTTTCTTCTGCCGATGCCGGACTTTGAGTTTTACTCAAGGTCGTATTGGGCAACATGGGCAAGAACCCTTTCTTGCTATCTTCCATTCCAAACCTCTTTAGAACTTTGTCCAAATATGTACTTTGTGACAATGATATTTGGCATTTTGATCTATCTCTATAAATCTTTATGCCTAATATGTAAGCTGCTTCGCCAAGATCCTTCATTGAAAAACTATTATTCAAATATTCCTTGACACTATTAAGAAGGTCTACATCATTCCCAATCAACAATATGTCATCCATATATAGTATTAAGAATGCTACAGAGCTCCCACTCACTTTCTTGTAAATACAAGCTTCTCCATAAGTTTGTATAAAACCAAAACTTTTGATCACCTTATCAAAACGTTGATTCCAACTTCGGGATGCTCGCTTCAATCCATAGATGGACCGTTGAAGTTTGCATACCTTGTTAGCATCTTTAGGATCGACAAAACCTTTGGGTTGCATCATATACAACTCTTCATCAATGTCTCCATTGAGGAATGTTGTTTTGACATCCATCTGCCATATCTCATAATCATAATATGCAGCGATTGCTAACACAATCCTCACAGACTTTAGCTTCGCTACTGGTGAGAAAGTCTCATCGTAGTCAACTCCTTGAATTTGTCGAAACCCTTTTGCGACAAGTCGAGCTTTATAGACAGTAACATTACCATCAACATCTGTTTTCTTCTTGAAGATCCATTTGTTCTCGACAGCCTTCCGGCCATCCGGTAAGTCCACCAAAGTCCATACTTGGTTTTCGTACATGGATCCAATCTCGGATTTCATGGCTTCTTGCCATTTATTGGAATCTGGGCTCATCATTGCTTCCTCATATGTCTCGGGGTCATCGGTGTTGTCCACCAACATGACACTCATAACGGATCATACCAATGGAGTGGTACGAGTTCTCGTTGACTGCGAGGCTCAGTAGCAACTTCAATCAAGTTTCATGATCATCATCATTAGCTTCCTCTCTTATTGGTGCAGGCACCACAGAACTTCTTCCGGCCAAGCGCTACTCGCAATTTCGAGAGAAGGTTCGATAACCTCGTCAAGTTCTACTTTCCTTCCAGTCACTTCTTTGAGAGAAATTCCTTCTCTAGAAAGGATCCATTCTTAACGAAGATTTTGCCTTCGGATCTATGATAGAAGGTATACCCAATAGTTTCCTTGGGTATCCTATGAAGACGCATTTTTCGCTTTGGGTTCAAGCTTGTCCCAGTAACTTCTTTACATAGGCTTCGCATCCCCAAACTTTAAGGAACGACAATTTAGGTTTCTTCCCAAACCATAATTCATACGGTGTCGTTTCAACGGATTTAGACGGTGCCCTGTTTAAAGTGAATGCGGCTGTTTCTAATGCATAACCCCAAAATGATAGCGGTAAATCTGTAAGTGACATCATAGAACGAACCATATCTAAGAGAGTTCGATTCGACGCTCGTACACACCATTACTGTTGTGGTGTTCCGGCGGTGTCAAGCTGAAAGTATTCCGCATTTCTTCAAATGCTCGCCAAACTCGTAACTTAGATATTCACCTCCACGATCAGAACGTAGAAATTCAATCTTCTTGTTACGTTGATTCTCTACCTCACTTTGAAATTCCTTAAACTTCTCGAAAGTTTCGGACTTATGTTTCATGAAATAGATATACCCATATCTACTCAAGTCATCCGTGAAGGTAAGAACATAACGATAACCACATCGATGCTACACTCATTGGACCACACACATCGGTATGTATGATTTCCAATAAGTCCGTAGCTCGCTCCATCATACCAGAAAATGGAGTCTTAGTCATTTTACCCATCAGACATGCTTTGCATCTTTCAAGTGATTCAAAATCAAGTGATTCAAGAAGTCCATCGGAATGGAGTTTCTTCATACGCTTCACTCCAATGTGACCAAGGCAGCGATTGCCACATATAGGTCGAGTTATCGCCGATTTCAAATGTTTAGCCTCAATGTTATTAATATGTGTATTTCCACTATCGAGATTCAACAAGAATAGACCATCTATCAAAGGTGCATGTGCATAAAACATATTACTCATATAAATCGAACAACCATTATTCTCGGATTTAAACAAGTAACCGTCTCGCAATAAACAAGATCCCGATATAATGTTCATGCTTAACGCAGACACCAAATAACAATTATTTAAGTATAAAACTAATCCTGATGGTAGATGAAGGGGTAGCGTGCCGACCGCGATCACATCAACCTTTGATCCGTTTCCCAGCGCGCCGTCACCTCGTTCTTCGCTAGTTTCCGTTTATTCTGCAAAGACCTGTTTGAGTTACAAATATGAGCAACCGAACCGGTATCAAATACCTAGGCACTACTACGAGTACTAGTGAGATACACATCAATAACATGTATATCGGATATACCTTTCTTCTTGATGTTGCCGTTCTTCAAATCCGCCAAGTACTTTGGGCAATTCCGCTTCCAGTGACCTTCTCCCTTGCAGTAAAAGCACTCGATGTCGGGCTTGGGTCCAGCCTTGGTCTTCTTCGTCGGTGGTAACTTTCTTACCACCCTTCTTGAAGTGTCCTTCCTTAGACTTGCCTTTCTTGAATTTGGTGGTCTTATTGACCAACAACACTTGGTGCTCTTTCTTGATCTCCACTTCGAGACTTTAACATAGCAAACAGTTCGGCAACGCTTGTTCATGTTACGCATGTTGTAGTTCATCACAAAGTTCTTGTAACTTGGTGGTAGTGATTGGAGGACACGGTAAATCCCCAAAGCATTAGGAATCACTATACCCAAGCTTTGAAGTTTGTTTGCGTGCCCGCACATCTTAAGCACATGCTCACTTGGCCAGACTGCCCTCTTCCATCTTGCGCTTAAAGAACTTTTCGAAGCCTCATAGCTCTCAATTGCCGCGTGAGTCTCAAAGATCAATTTGAGTTCACGGACAATATCATGTGGGTCTGAATTCTCAAACCTTTTCTAAAGCTCCGATTCTAAACCATACAAGATAGCACACTAAACTATGGTGTACTGATTCTTCCGAGCAAGGTAAACATTCTTTACTTCATCGGTAGCATCAGCTGCAGGTGGGTCACCAATGTGCATCCAGACATAGGTCAAATTACCAGATGTGAGGACAATCCTCAAATTGCGGAACCAATCCGCGAAGTTGCTTCCATTGTTTTTCAACTTTTCTTTCTCTAGGAACGCATTAAAATTGATGGTAGGGGCTGCCATTGATCTACAACATATTTGCAATAGTTTAGACTAAGTTTATGATAAATTGAGTTCAAATTAATAATAAAGTTTAATCTAGGTGAACTCCCACTCAAAACAATATCCCTCACATTGTTTTAGTGATCACACGAACCAAATCCACCACATAAACACCGATCATCACGAGAGTTGATATAGTTTCAATGGCGAACAATCGACATGTTCATCATATCTACTATATGATTCATGCTTTACCTTTCGGTGATCCGTGTTCCGAGACCATGTCTGTACATGCTAGGCTCGTCAAGATCAAACCTTAGTTTCTGCATGAGCAAATCTGGCTTGCTCACGTTGTATACACTTGCGGAATCTAACACACCCGATCATCATGTGGTGCTTCGAAACAACAAGCTTTAGCAACGGTGCTAACTAAGGGTGAACACTTTATTGACTTGAAATTCATGTGCATGAGGGATCATCTTATAATTCTACCGTCGTCTACTAAGCAATACAAGATGCGTAAAGGATTAACATCACATGCAATTCATAATATGTGATATGATATGGCCTTTCTTCTTTGTGCTTCCGATCTCCATCTTCTAGCACGAACATGATCTCCATCATCACCGGCATTGCATCAAGGTCAATGACGCTTCTCCATGGTTGTCGTCCACCGGCTTCAACTATTACAACTACTTTGAATAGACACGCGGGTCTTAACATAAATTAAAGACAACCATATGGCTCCTGCCGGTTGCCAACTTAAAATAAGGAACATTGCATACATCAAATATAATCACAATCATGGCCATATCACATCACAGCACACCCCTGCAAAACAAAGTTAGACGCCTCTACTTTCTTTGCATGTTTTACGTGGTTTGGGGCTTTCAATAAGTGTCGTTCTAACTTACGAACAAGAACCACAACATTGATACTAGTATTGTTAATCACCCATTGTAAATTGGATCTTAACTATGCTAGGAGAAAGCAGCACCCATAAAGCCACTTATGCAATACAAGTTGCATGTCAAGCGTGGAGCAAGTCTCATGAACGATGTCATGTAAGGTTATCCGGGGCTTCATCCCAACATACCGCAAGATGCAAAGTACACAAGAAGCAATCGACAATAAAGCATCAACGCCCACAATGACCATTGTGTTCTACTCGTCTGTGATCTACATATAGACATGGCTCTAATACCCTTTGTAGGGTTTAGTAGCATGGAAAACAAAAATTTCTACCGCATACAAACAAACAAGCCAAGATCTATCTACTAGATTGTAGCAATGAGTCGATGGAATAACTCACCCTCGAAGATTCCAAAGTGTTTAACGAGAGCGGATTCTTGGGTGATGTAGTCGCACTCTTCCGATCTCAAGATCGCGTAGACGATCCTTCCGGCTGCGTTCGTCAGCGCTCCTTGATCGGTCACACGCGTTCGGTACTCGTGAAGACCTTCCTCTCCTTGTTCCAGCAGCGGAGGTTGTAGCACTCTCCTCGCGATTCCGGCCAACTGGCGTGGTACCGAAGTAGAGGGAGATCTCGCGAGCTTCGCCTTAAGCGGAGGAGTATGGTGGAGTATGAGAGAGCTCCTCGGCGATCTAGGTTTTAGACACACCAAGGAGGAGGTGCTATAGGCGGCTGGGGTTTGGGGCACCCCAAGTCGGCTAGGGAAACCCTAGGGCGGCAAGTGGCAGGAGGTGGTGGCGCCAAGCTAGGGTTTGGAGGAGAGGACTTGTGTGTGCTAGGAGCCCTGCCCCTCCTTATATAGGTGGAGGGGCCGCGCCAGGGGAGGGGAGTCCCTCCCCAACTCTTGCAGGTGGTGCGCGGCTTGGGGAGGAGGACTCCTCCCCAACTCGGTTTCCCCTTCTCCCTCTTTTCCACTTTCCAAAAAATGCCGTTTGACTTTTCAAACTAGCCGTTTGACTTTTCAAACTAGGATTTGAATAAACCCTTTATTTTGGACAGCGATGACACTTAGTACATGATGCAATCGTTCCAACTTGTAATGACACATTCATGTACCCTTCCCCCCCGGAGTGCCGGACATTCCGGAACCTTCCAGAACATTCCCGATGAAAACACCGGAACCATTCTCCAACTCCGAAACGGAACTTTCCTTATATGAATCTTATTCTCCGGACCATTCCGGATCTCCTCGTGATATCCCGAATCCCATTCGAGACTCTGAACAACATTCGGTCTCTTTCTCATCATTCCATAACTACTCAAACAACGTCGAATCCTTAAGTGTGTCTCCCCGGTTCGTGAATTATGCGACATGATCGAGACACTTCTCCGAACAATAACCAATAGAGGAATCTGAAATTCATATGGCTCCCACATATTTCTACGATTACTTTGCGATCGAATGAACCACTTACATACGATATCAATTTCCCTTTGTCTCACGATATGTTACTTATCCGAGGTTATGATCGTCGGTATCTCTGCATACCTAGTTCAACCTCGTTACCAATAAGTACTCTTTTCTCGTTCCCGTGATATGTGATCCCTTGTGAGCCAGTCACATGCTTGCAAGCTAATTGGATGACATTTCACCGAGAGGGCCCAGAGTATATCTATCCGTCATATGGATGGACAAATCCCACTCTTGATCCATGTGTTTCAACCAATACTTTCCAAACACTCAATGCCACCTTTATAGCCACCCAGTTACGGTGTGGTGTTTGATGTCATCAAAGCATCCATCCGGTAAAGGTGATATGCATGATCTCATGGTCGAAGGAATTTAGATTACTATGTATCAGAAAGCATATAGCAATTGAACTATTAAAATGACTTGATCTTTATGCTACGCTTATCTATAGGAGTATGTCCACCATATCATTCTCCTAACGATATGATCTTGTTGTTAATAACATCTCAATGTTCATGATAGGGAAACCACAATCATCTATTAACCAACAAGCTAGTATTATAAAGAGGCTTTACTAGGGACTTCAAATTAAGTTTACAAATCACACAAGTATTAATGTTTCCTTGTTAATACTATTATAGCATGAATGTAAACATTTATCATAAACACAAAGATATAATAATAACTACATTTATTATTGCCTCTAGGGCATATCTCCAACAACACGATCGACCTCGGAAAAACCAAATCAAAACCCAACGAGGCTTTCACGACAAAGCATTCACAGGATTCATAAAATATTTCAGGGAGCCACCCCATTAAGCTACCCGCAACGAAGTTGGCCGGCTCCGAGACGGTCCCAAGGTTTGTGTCAATGGCTGTAAACGACTGGGAACCCAAAAGTGTGACTGGGCTTGTCGATACCGCGAAAACATTCCACGATCCAAAACAGTACAGGTGCTCCACGTACAGTCTTAAATAAAGCAGTAAAGCATGGCATAGATACATGATAGTAATAAAGCCCCAAACTACTTTGTGGCCCCAAGAAATAAAGTGCAAATCAAGCTCATGCAAAGGGGGATTCATAGAGTCTCCCGTATGTGGATAGTGCGAATAGTCAAGGAATAGGTATCAAGTACTCGGGATCCTACGGGACACAAGTGAGCATGAAAAACCAAATAACAGATATTGCTCACCGGTGCCTCTTTCATTAGTTATCCCATTACTACTCAGCTTAAGTTGTTCAGGTACCTCGTTATCCATCAGACACTCACATACCCTACACATGTTGTTCTACGACTCGCATGGCTCAAACAACTCCTATAGTAATGGCTCATGGGATGGAGGAACAAGCTCGGTGGGGTATAAAAGTAAAGGCTATACAGTACTTGGGATTCAATTTAATGCATTCGCGACTCCATGATGCAAGAATAAGATAGAAGCAATAGGTACTATATGTATGCAAGCATGTGGTAGTGCTTGCCTGGAAGCTCAGTTGAAGCGAGAGATGGATCTGGATAGTACTCCTGGGATTCCTGATAATTCCCCTGCTTGGCGTCTATTCGAAAGAAGAACCAAACAAACAAGGGCCAACATAAATAAAGTGCACAAGCATATAAATAAAATGCGACAAGCAAACAAGCATGCCATGATGAATGATGAATGATGCACAAATTACATGGCATAACATAGCATGGCATGGGTGAGGTGTGGATACAAGAATAAAGCATTTTATTATGTTTTTAGTCATGTTTTGCTCCCATATAACTTGCTGTCCACTTAATATTTATATGATGCATGCTGCAATTCATATCATGAAATGCGTAGTTAGAATGGGCTCGTCACGCTGATCGATTTAGACATATTATTTGTCAAATTTAGAGTTATAGAATTAAAGTTATTAATTAATTGAGAAAAGGCATTTTTATTGCAATTTAAACAATTTCGAAAATTTAAATTAGCCAAACATTATTTTGGATGGCATATTTGAATTCCTCCCATTTTTCTGATTCAAAAACATATATCATTTGTATGATTTGGATTTATTAATTAAAATTTATTAATTTCTGGATTTAAAACATATTACACAATTTCTGAAATTATTTTTATTAACAGAAAAGATCACAGCACTTTTTGTTGGAGATATGCCCAAGAGGCAATAATAAAAGTGGTTATTATTATATCTTTGTGTTTATGATGAATGTTTGTATCCCATGCTATAATTGTATTATAAGGAAACACTAATACATGTGTGTTTTGTAAACATAAAAGGGTCTCTAATAAGCCTCTTGTTAAACTAGCTTGTTGATTAATTGATGATCATGGTTTCCTGATCATGGACATTGGATGTCATTAATAACAAGGTTATATTATTAGGAGAATGATGTAATGGACACACACACACACCCATAGTAAGCGTAGCATTAGATCAAGTCATTAAGTTCACATTGCTATAAGCTTTCGATACATAGTAACCTAATCCTTCGACCATGAGGTTGTGTTAATCACCATCATCGGATGAGTACTTTGATGACATCAAACACCACTTCGTAACTGGGTGGTTATAAAGGTGTCATTAGGTATTCTAAAAGTATGTGTTGAAGCGCATGGACCAAGATTGGGATTTGTCCATCCATATGACGGATAGATATGCTCTGGGCCCTCTCGGTGGAATGTCATCTAGTTAGCTTGCAAGCATGTGACTAGGTCACAAGGGATGGCATAACACGGAACGAGTAAAGAGTACTTATCAGTAACAAGGTAGAACTAGGTATGGAGATACCGATGATCAAACCTCGGATAAGTAGAGTATCGCGTGACAAAGGGAATTGGTTTCGTATGTTAATGGTTCTATCGATCACGAAGTAATCGTTGAGTATGTGGGAGCCGTTATGGATCTCCAGATCCCGCTGATGGTTATTGATCGGAGAGGTGTCTTCATCATGTCCACTTATTCACAAACCGTAGGGTGACACACTTAAGGTTCGAAGTTGTTTTAAGTAGATATTGAATGTGCGTTGGAGACCGAATGTTGTTCGAGTCTCGGATTGATCCGGACATCACGAGGAGATCCTAATTGTCCGGAGAATAAGATTCATATAATGGGGATCATTTTCTAAGTTAGGAAATGTTCCAGAGTGTTTGTATGGGGATTCTAGAAGGTTTCGGAATGTTCTGGAAGGTTCTAGAAGATATCTTGGAGTTTATTTGAAAACCGAGATAAGATAAGATAAGATAAGGGAGATTTAAAGGGAAACTTGGGGGGCAAGGACTCTCCCCCCAAGCCTCCGCCGGCCCTAAGGGGTGGGCCTAGGGGTGGGAACCCTAGGCCACACCCTCTATCTATATAGAGGGTGGAGGCGCCACCCTCCTTGCCCTTCCCACTCAAAACCCTAGCCGCCTTTCTCTTCCTCCTTCCATCTGCTCCGCTTAGCCTGCAGAATTCTCTCCACCACCACCTGGTCGTGCTGGGATTATGGAGAAGATCTACTACCTCCGGCTCATTTGGAACAGGAGAGGAAGGTCTGCCGACTCGCGCGTGTGACCGTCTCATGAAGCGCCATTTAACACGGCGCCGGAAGGATCATCTACTCGATCTTGAGATCGGCAAGTGATTGACTACATCATCCACGAGATCTAATCTCGTTAACGCTTTCGGTTCCACGAGGGTTAGTACCAATCTATCTCGTTGCTCATGTCTAGTAGATTAGATCTTGGCTTTTATCTTGATTAGATCTGGGTTTTGTTCGTTCTTGCGGTAGAAATTTTTTGTTTTCCATGCTACGAACCCATCACTTTTGTACTCAGGAGGGACTAGCCACAGCCGCTGACGTGTGGGTCAGCGCTGAGCCAGCGCCAGCTGGCGCAGCGGGCTGGTCAGGCTTTTCTCACCGTCGGTTCACCCAGCCGCAGAGACGGACGGGTGGGCCAGTGTATCACGGGGCCACTGCGCGGGTGCGCCAGCGGGGTCGGACACATGGCGGATCCGGGGGAGCGCAGGTTCGGACGCCTAAAGGTGAGGTGCCTTTTTGCAAAACTTCCACAGGAGCTGGCAGGTGGGCCGGAAGGGCTGCGGTTGCAAGGGAAAGAGCCCGAGGTTTTCTGCAAAAAATACGGCGACGCCGGACTGACGAACTGCACGTCATCAGCAGAGAAACTGCGAGCTCGGGCTGGGTTGCGGCTACGACTGTGACTAAACGGAGGCGGATTTCGCCATGTCGTAAAAAGGAAAGTTGTAGAGGGTTGATCGGGCTACAATTTCCGTTCAGCAAGTTCGCACGGAGTACGACCACATCGACCGGAAACTGCGGAAGAACAGAGGGTGCGCGCGGAGTTCTCTGCTGTTGTTGTTTGCGCGACGCGAGCGACGAGCGGCGGGGCTTGCAGCGGCGTCGCGAGCGCAGCTAGGCAGGCGACGAGGCACGACCAGAGGGAGGAGGAGACATGTCTAGGGTGCCAAGGGGCTCACCGGGGGAGTTGGTGATGAAGAGGTGGTGCGGAACAGGTACGGCAATGCTAGAAGCGGAGACGACGACGAGGATCTGCCGTGGTGCGAGGGCGGCAACGACGTTCTCAGCATGCTCCTCCTAGCTCCTTGTACTGCGACGTGAAGCTGAGGAGGACCTTCTCTTCCTCTTGCGATGGATTTCCAGCGGGGTAAGATGGATGGTGGCTAGGGTTTAATGGCTGCGGTCGCCATGGCATGGAGAGGCAGATAGATGCAAGCTTGAGATCCTGATCTGGGGAAGGTTGGATGGGGACGGCACTGCGAGGCTAGGTGGGGAGGCGCTGCTGCTGCGCTTTATGCTAGAGAGAAGGAAGGCCACGGACATAGCGTGGTTGTGGGGCTAGCTTTGACGCGGCTTGTCTCACGTGCTCGGCAAGAAGAGGAATAGGGACGCGCGGGTGTAGCCGAACCATGTTGGCAAGAATCGCCTGCACAGAACAGGAGAGGGATTGAGTTTTATCTAGTCTAACTAGACTAGATGAGACTAGTTTTAGACAAAACTTTAGATGGATTTATTGTCAAAGATTTAGACAGAGATCAAGAGACAAAAATAATTAAATATTAGAGATAGAGTCTTTATTTAGATAGCTAGATTAGCTAGGAAAACTTGGTAGATGGAGTGTAGATATATGATTTGACCAAAATTTGAACAAGCAAACAAGTGCCAAAGAATTTGAATAGAAGGAAGGGCACTAGTGGCATTGATATCACATGTGATTAGATACTAATATTGCATGTAGTATGACATGATGTAGAGATAGGGTAGGTGCATTCCTCTTTTATTTATTTTATTAGTTTGAAAACAAACTACTCAAAACTCTTCCAAAACCAAAGCAAAAATCAAATAGGTAGAAAAAGGAGAGAGAGGAAGCTTGCATGGGCCATGCGTGATCCTTAGATAGGCCACATTATATTTGTGAAAACAAAGACAATCTCACATGGCTCCATCTAGTCACAGGCACTCAAATTTGGAATAAAGCCCAAGCAAAAAGGTTGGGAAGGTTGAATAAAACCATCAAATAGAAGAACTAGAGTAAGATGGGGATGTGGGGTTTATGTATCATGTGACATGAAACAATGGTACCACACATAAAATATATACACAAGGACTTAACACATGGCTTGGATTAAACCCATATGTCCAAGAGTGGAAGAAATAAGCATGAATGAATATAATGGAATTGCTAGTGTGTGTGTTCCACTAGGCAAGTATATAGCCATAATTATATTCATTCATGATCAAATATTCCAAAACATACCATATGGAAGCTAGACAAGGAAACTACTCACATAGCATGCAAAGGTGGCCATGTGGCTCTCCCCATATCAATATTGTGAAAACAACATGATGCATAAATGGGAGCATGTGGAAGTAGAAGTGGATCCATCCCAACCCACATGAGCTAGAGGTAAACCAAATAAAATGCAAGGCTCACATATAGTTGGATGGTGGAATTATGGGGTGGTGACAAAGAAAGGTGGTGGAGTTAATAAGAGATATGCCCCCAATTCAACTTGGGCATCAAGCATTTATCAAGAATCAAATACAAAGTATCAAGAGGCAAATACAATTAATAGTGCATATGAGATAAGAACCAAATGAAAAGGGTTTTATATGATGCTCAAATGCAATGTGGCATGATGACATGAGCATGATATAATTATGATGCAACAAATATATGTAGGAAGTAGCATATATATAGATTAGGATAGTAGCATTGCAATTGTTAGACAGTTGGGATGCTACAACTCTCCCCCACTAAACAAGAATCTTGCCCCGAGATTCCTAGGAAAAAGAAAACAACACAAGGAGAGGCGGGTGTTTGGAATGAAGGTGATCCTTGCGTTCCCAAGATGATGAACAACGGAGTGGTGCGACCATTACACCCTGCAAAACTTGCTAGACTTGTTGCGAGTCTTGCGTTTTGCTTGAGAAACAAAGGGTTAGAAGAATTGAAGGATTGTCGTTAGACAAGAAGGATAGGATGAACCTAGCCCTGGTGTTCTCAAGAAACATGATAAAAGAATAGAACCTCTTGTTGAAAGAATTTGAAAGGACGATGTATCATGGATAAGAAAAGACACACCGCTAGGATTCAAAGAGCCACAGATGCACGTGAAGATGATTCTTGCTCTCACTAGAAGAAAAAGAGTGGCTTTGGAGAAGTTGGATACCACTATGAAAATAGCATTGTATCTTCTCTCGGATTTGAGAAAAGAAATTCGGAAACAATATTGCCTTCAAACAATAGAGTTCCTTGATATCAACAGAAAGATTGAGTTAGACATTGTCGGATTAGATTCTTGTTGCGCCGGTAAGAACCAAAGGATCACGCCATTGAGGTGCGCGGATATATCTTCACAAGGAGGTGATGCTAGATTATGGTGGAATCCCGAGAAGAAAATAATATAGAGGATCTGGAGTTTACTGTAGAGATACTTATTGCTTTCTTTAACCTTGAGGCTAATGCAATAGATTTGTGACTGATGGCATCACCCATAATTGGCTTTACCACAGAAAAAGAATTGATGAAACAAAGAGAGAGATATTTTCCCCCATCTTGTTTGGGGATGTTTCACACCGGTAGAATGACAAGGACAGAAAAGAGTTTGCGTTTGTTCCCACCAGATAATTGAAGATTTTCCTCCTGTAGGGAAAAAACGAGATCACCAACACGAGATTCTTGATTATGTTCTTGAGAGAAAACTCCGGAAAACAAGGACGGAAGTAAAAGTATCGAGGGATAAAGGCCACTTCTACATCCGTGGAATGAGTTAAATCGCATTAGTTCAACAATTCGATATACAAAGCGAATGATAAGAGTAGTGGTATGGTCATGACTCCATCCCGCACTCAAAGCATTACCCCGTACATGAATAAGAAAATCATGCAACCCAACTACTAAACAGACTGAAGGTATTGACAAGAACTCATGGAACTCCGTAAAAAAACAAGGATAGATGCAAATGATTCACCGAATTCAAAGATAGATAAATATGATGATGTTGTCGTCATGTCGGAAGTACCAAGCCACCGGAAAGATATGAAGGAAGATTACGGAGAACAACTGCAAGATTCAACAGATAAAGAAAAGATAGCACCAACTTGAACAGAAGGGTTACAAAAGATCTGAAATGTCTTCGCGGCCTTCAGTGGATTGAGGATAGAAGATGGAACGAGAGGGTTTCAAAAGATTACTTGACGAGACAGAGGTGAAAAGAACTCCATGTTCTTCTTGAAATGATTGAGAGAGATTTAGCAGTCTTGAGGAAATCTTCAGCGAAACGACGATGATAACTCACCAACAAGGAAAGACTCCGGGTTTGATTGAAGGTGGAGGATGGAATTAACAATGGGCTTGCTGATTCCAGAATTGAAGCGATGTATTTAGCAGAAAGACGTGGTCGAGATAGGTGACTTCAAGAAGCCAGAATTCACACTTTGAGACTTTGCACACAGACAGTGCTCACGAAGCTTTAGAGAAAAAGACACAGATGATCTTCCATGTTCTTCCATTGATATAGAATAAGAAAGCATATCATGAAGATATACCACCACGGATTAACAAGATATTCTAAGAATATCAAGTTCAAGAGGCGAAAGAACAGACAAATGCTCAAAACACTTTCTGAGCTCAACGCTCTTTGAAAGATCAATATTAAGAGCACGAGTTCATGTTGAAGAAGATGCACTAGCAGAATAGATTATCTGGTCCTTCGGAAGAGAACAAGAAATGCCACCTGGTTCACATCATCGATCGGGTCACCGGTTACAAAGATAAAGAGATCTTGGATAAAGAAACAATGATATCTCCTACCTTAAGCAAGGCTATCAAAGACGAAAAGATGAAATTCCCTCGTATCAAAGAGAATTTTGCGGATATGGAGTTCAAAAGGATGTGAGGCATGATGAACAGAGGATAGACCACCGTAGGGCCTTAAGAAAAACTCCGGGTTGGCAAAGATACTTGAATATGATAAAGATATGATCACGGTATAACTCAAAATCACAGGAGATAACCGCTATCATTTGGAGGATGAAAAAGATAGCATTAACCATACTCCACTCATGATAAGTGTCATGTAGCTATGCTGAGAACCAATTACAATTACCAGCATCGGATCGACGCGAGTTATGTACTTAGCCCGAAAGAATTGAAGACGGAGTAAACCTCCAGATCAAGCGCCGGTGACAAAAGAACGAGTTAGCATGAATACGCTGATAAAAGGAAGATAGGTAATGTTTCACACACGACTAAAGAGGAGCGTGGAAATACAGATGTATCAAAGAAAAAATTCCGCATTTTTCGGCATTAAAATACCAATAGATGCGCAAAACCACTTATCAGATAGAGATTAGCAACTCCACATTCTGTGAAAACATGCTGAAAGGAAGAACACCCTTAACAAGATGGCACCGGTTAACAAAGAGTCGGATAGATCCCGTCAGTTTACAAAGCCTGTCGGTATGGAATGTACCAACAATTGATAACCAAAGGCAGATTGTGATAACAAGGTTGGATGCAACAGATAGACAAGTAATTACACACACACAACCTATGGTACTACGGAACCCAGAACACGTGAATCCTAGTTTGAATTTTTAGAAGAGGATTGAAAATGTTACACTTCCTTACCAAAAAAGGGTGGGTGGGTGGGTAAGAAGAAAAATGGAAGCATTCCTACTCTCGCGTTTTGTTTTTCCCTAGTATACATAACTACCAAAATATTTGCTAGACTGACAACGACCATTTTGGCTGAGACCCTGAAGGGCGGGATGGCTCTGATACCAATTGTAACAACCTCAGACCCTACGCTCTAAGTTCAAGCCTGGATGAACCAAAAGTGGTTAAGGGTTTACAGCGGGGGCCCAGGGCCACCCACGTGTAGGCCCGTCGACCGCCCTAACCACTTCCAAGAACATCGGGACAAGAGCGAGCGACGTAGGCAACAGGCGAAGAGATCAAGTACATACACAAGTGAGTATGTATGCAAGCTACCTTACAACAGTTCTCAGAGCCATACCATCTAAAAGAAATAGAAATATTGCAACGCCATACAACAAGATCCAAATATCCTAGATAGAGATAATAATGTAGGATAGCTCCTCATACATCAATCAACAGAGTATCAAGCGGAAGAGGGAAACAAGATCCGAGTACGGATAAGAAGCGAATCGGCATAAGATGCCCCATAAATAAGCACAACCCTCCCACAGATCTCACGGATCCCCATCCCCGGAATCTCTACACCGAGTGATTGTTGCCAACATCATCTGTCTCCTCCACCCAGTATCCATCTTGCGGGTACACCTGTTCATCTGAATCAAACAATTTATCGTGTGAGACCCTAGGGGTACTCAGCAAGTTTTTATGCCTCTAAAGGGGACATATACCTGGGGTGACGCAATTGCAGCAAAAGATAATAACTAACAAGTCTATAGATACTCGCTAACCATCCGCCTAACCAATGATAGACGGATGTCCGTTAATTAGAAACAACAGTTATAATAGTATAAAGTAACAGATCCATCCTCCTTCTCGCTTACCAACGAGAAAGCGGATGAACAACCCATCCGTTGGCAGTTTTATTAACCATTCCATGAGTATGCACTAATTACTAGTCAGATATTTAGTCAAATTAAAAGCGGTACTTTAGTTATGCTTGTCTATGATCGAGAAACTGTGCTCCAAGTCGTCCATAACCGCGGACACGGCTTTCAGAAAGATTTACCCTGCAGGGGTGCACAAATAGCAACACACACACGATCGACCTCAGAAAAACCAAATCAAAACCCAACGAGGCTTTTACGACAAAGCATTCACAGGATTCATAAAATGTTTTACGGGCCACCCCATTAAGCTACCCGCAACGAAGTTGGCCGGCTCCGAGACGGACCCAAGGTTTGTGTCAATGGCTGTATTTGGGAACGATCGAAGTGTGATTGGGCTTGTCGATACCGTGAAAACATTCCACGATCCAAAACAGTACATGTGCTCCACGCACAGTCTTAAATAAAGCAGTAAAGCATGGCATAGGTACAGGATAGTAATAAAGCCCCAAACTACTTTGTGGCCCCAAGAAATAAAGTGCAAATCAAGCTCACGCAAAGGGGGATTCATAGAGTCTCCCGTATGTGGATAGTGCGAATAGTCAAGGAACAGGTATCAAGTACTCGGGGTCCTACGGGACACAAGTGAGCATGAAAAACCAAATAATAGATATTGCTCACCGGGTCCTCTTTCATTAGTTATCCCATTACTACTCAGGTTAAGTTGTTCAGGTACCTCGTTATCCATCAGACACTCACATACCCTATACATGTTGTTCTACGACTCGCATGGCTCAAACAACTCTTGTAGTAATGGCTCATGGGATGGAGGAACAAGCTCGGTGGGTGACATGGGTATACCCTACAGGTACTCGAGCTTGGTATATACGGTCCAAATACGTATAGGCCCACGGTGTCGCCAAGGCCCAGATAGAAGGAGTCGAGTAACCTGCGGACTCTCGATTGCTTGAAGATCAAGAAAAAGCTAAAGATAGAAAGTTTGAAGAGGAAAACCCTAACTTGTAACCGACTCGACCTGCTACCCGAGACCTAGCCTATCTATATAAGGGCTAGGAGGGGGCGGCGAGGAGGACACACGCAACCCTAGCTTCCGCTAACTCTCGCCGGATTGCATCTGCGCACCGTTGTAACTTTCGACTCCCTCAATAATTCCACGAGCAGACAAGCAGGAGTAGGGACCTCTATGAGGCCTGAACCTGGGTATATCTTTTGTCCCCTGTGTGCTTGTTTGCTAGCCGATAGATGTCTCCAGCGCTCACTCCTTCTCCAAAACCCAAGTCCATAACAATGGGCATTGATGAGTTAAACCCTCGTCAATTGGCGCCGTCTGTGGGAACGGGGCACGCTGATATTGCGATCTCGACGGTTCCATCACCGACAATCTACGATTCATCCGCTTCTTGGGAGCTGATCTACTTCGCTTGGAGTCATGTTCCGGGCTGATCCCCAGTCATCAACATCTGCTAGATCGGGTCACATCTGGTCAATACGTCCGTGCCGATGCCTTCGATTTCCTAATCACGCTTATCCAAGGTCGAATCATCCGTCTAGCTGCAACATCTGATTCTTCAAGATTGGAATTTTGAGTGGCGTTTTGTCCGCTACTAGATCGACTGTGTCTCAGCTTAACCATCAGAATCGGCGACCAAAGGAGAAAAAACGGCAAAAACTGATGCGCACATGAGCCTGCTTGATCGTACATGCGCTAAAACGTAAGTGTCGTGGAAGCCTTGGACCAGCGAGTTGTCACGTTATCTATCAGATCTGATTTGTACTATCTGCGTGCAAGGAAAAATCAAAGGCGTGAAGTCTCAAAGCTGAGTCAAATCGTTCAAGGATGACTAGCACAGTCCAAATTCAAAACGAAAGGCCATTATGGCCCTTGTAAAGAAAAATAGAAGGAAAAAAGAAGTGTTGGTGCAGACTCCTCAGTGTGATTCAATCAAAGGCCAAAAAAAGAGAGAAGGATCAATCAAAGTTAGCTAATTCACGACTGCTTCCGTATCATATGAGTAAAAAAAAGCAAGGTACTTCACGTCCGTCGTTGCAAGATACTCATAAAAAAAGAGAATTCAGATCATATCGTCGATCAAAAATAAAAAAAGTCAGTACAACAAAGACAGTAACGGAGACGACCAGTCTGCCGCACGAATCTCCACCATGTCGACTCCTTCAGCTAAGCATTGTGCGACCCACTGACCGCATTGACTCCTTCCGCCATGCGACCCGTTGCGATCTTCGGTTTTGGCTACTCGGGGACTCTGTCGAATCCGCCGCGACGATACCCGTTTGCCGCGTTCGGTACATGTCTACGGTGCGACTCCCACCAAACAAAAATCCGGTGACGCCGCACGACTCCGTCGACATCAACTACACACCAGCCATGTTGACTTCACGTCCGCCACGTTAACTATTCTGGAGGGCTCACTTCCGCCATCGGCTCCGACGACCTATTATAGTCTTTGACAGCGGCAACCTGCTATGATTTTCGGTTGCGGCAAACTGCTGCCGCCATCGGCTTCAACCCGTTGTTGCGTTGACTCTGTTCTG
The DNA here is from genome assembly GCA_023614405.1 of Avena insularis. Classification (NCBI taxonomy): domain Eukaryota; kingdom Viridiplantae; phylum Streptophyta; class Magnoliopsida; order Poales; family Poaceae; genus Avena; species Avena insularis. The sequence goes on from CM042692.1 coordinate 110,394,681, forward strand.
CCGCATCAGCTCATGAACGCCGCCTCTACTCCATTAACTACCTCGACGCTACACTCAGGGGCTCCTTCGGCCCCAACGACCTGCTGTGGTTTTCGACTCCATCGACCCGTTGCGGTCTTCTACTACGGTGACATGCCGTGGTCTTCGACTTAGGTGAGCCGCATGTTGCATCGGCTTCCGCGACTGCGACCCGTCACCTCCCTCGGCATCGACCACCCACTACAATCTTCGGTTGGGGCAACTCGCTACCGCCATCAGCATCGACGACCCACTGCCGCGTTGACTCCGGTCCACCGTATCGGCTCTCGAACGCCGCCTCGACTACATCGACAACATCGAATCTACACTCGGGGGCTCCGTCGACTCCGTCGCGAGGCCTGTTACCGCCTTCGGCTATGGTGACTCGCTACGGTCTCCGACTCCGCCCATCTATTGAGTCTTCGACTCCATCACGCGACTCGCTGCGGTCTACACCGCGGTCTTGAGTGAGTGACCCGTCGGTCTTATTGTGGCCCGTTACAGTCTTCATATACTGCAATTCGTCATCACCACGCGACTCCGATCCGCCGCGTCGACTACGTCCGCCGCGTGACTCGCTGCCACGTCAACTCTAGTCTTCGACTCTAGTGATTCGCTATGATATTCGACTCGGGGGCTCCCTCCGCTTCAGCGACCCGCCGCGGTCTTCAACTTCAACGACCGGCTGCGGTCTTCATATCGGGTGACTCAGGGACTCCCTCGACTCCCGCGACCACGAGCCGCTACAATCTTCGACTCCCGCGACCCGCCGATCGCATCGGATCTTGCGACTCGTTCATCACGGCAACTATCAATAAAGCTAAGTTTTCTCTCTACTTAGAGCTGATTTTTTTAACTCGCACTCGAAACACTCGGGGTCTGCGCCCCCTTCGAGTAACCTAATGTGCCGTCGACTCCGCGCACTCGAGCACCTCATACGCGACAACCCGAGTAGCTGATTCTGCCTGATCGTCAAATCCTTGAACTCCGAGCACCTCGGCAAGGTACTGAGACTAAGGGTAATTAGGCTAACGAAAAGGCCTAGCAAACGGTGCAAAAGTGTTGACTCGATTGGCACCAGAAAATATTATTCACAAGCTGATAGGCAAATATTCTTTACAAGATATAGATACTTCACAATTCTTTGCATTTTCTGCAGTTTACAAAGGTGTCGACTGCATCGAGCTATTCTATCGGATCCTCCAACATGAGTCGACAAAACAACTGGCTACGACATACACTCAAGATCCGAGTCAAGTCCCTCCTCGGATGGTGGCATCGCTTGATGCTACACACACGTGACATTGGTCGCGCACCCGATAGAAGTGACTGCGTCGAATCCATCTGCATCATCGACTCACCTGGCTAGAACTCCTGGATTCTCCTCACGTTATTTTCAACTGCGTCTACAAGATACAAGTCTCGAGTCTCTGCCCGAGTCTACGACTCCGCCAGACACTCGGGGGCTACTCCAAACTGGAGCGTTGGTTGCGCATACACAAGATCCTCGAGTGACACGCTCTGAATCCTCACTCGAATCCACGATTCGACTAAGGACTCGGGGGCTACTCCCATAGGGAGCGCTGGCCGCGCATCCGAAGAAATTTGTGAAGATATCCAAGCATTATGAAAACCCTTCACTCGAATCTACGATTCGATTGTAGACTTCGGGTTACTCCCATAGGGAGTGCTGAAAGCATATTCGACTGAAACAAGCAACAAAAGACGACAGCAGTCGCAAAAGTTATTTAGTCCCTGCCTGAATCTTCGACTGAAACAAGCAACAAAAGACGACAGCAGTCGCAAAAGTTATTTAGTCCCTGCCTGAGTCTTCGACTCAACCAGCACTTTGGGTTACTCCATAGGGAGCGCTGGTCACGCACCCTATGATTATTTTTCCTTGTACATCGTACTGTGTGTCGATAACATCCACACTCGAATGCTATGACGACTCCGCCTCATATTTTCCCTGCAAAGAGACTGCGTCTCTTGGGTCACCCGAATCATCTCCTTGACAAAATTGGATGTCAGCGCTTACGCGTGAAGGTAAGACCTGAATAAGGCCAGCAACGCATTTAATCACAAGACTACCAGAAATGTATCCGTGCCTACAGGCATGATGAACATGCCTTGACGGATGCGTCGAGTGCTCACACCCATATAACTGGAATTCGACTCCTGTAAGACCTCCGCGGCCTGAGTCGAATTACACCAGCACTTTTCCGGGTTCGAGTCCAGGGACTCGAATTTGAGTAGATTGCGTTGTTTCACCCTAAGGTGGTTAACTGATATCGATACTTCAGTTATATAAAGCACGTATATCAACAATCCCTATGACATAAATAAAAGCAGTCGAAAATGTACTCATTCAGGCACTCGAAGACTTCAAAAAAGTCCTCAGTCGAATCTGCGATTCCACTGGACACTCGGGGGCTACTGACATGGGTATACCCTACAGGTACTCGAGCTTGGTATATACGGTCCAAATACGTATAGGCCCATGGTGTCGCCAAGGCCCAGATAGAAAGACTCGAGTAACCTGCGGACTCTCGATTGCTTGAAGATCAAGAAAAAGCTAAAGATAGAAAGTTTGAAGGGGAAAACCTTAACTTGTAACCGACTCGACCTGCTACCCGAGACCTAGTCTATCTATATAAGGGCTAGGAGGAGGCGGCGAGGAGTACACACACAACCCTAGCTTCCGCTAACTCTCGCCAGATTGCATCTGTGCACCGTTGTAACTTTCGACTTTCTCAATAATTCCACGAGCAGACAAGCAGGAGTAGGGACCTCTACGAGGCCTGAACCTGGGTAAATCCTTTGTCCCCTGTGTGCTTGTTTGCTAGCCGATAGATGTCTCCAGCGCTCCCTCCTTCAAAACCCAAGTCTATAACAATGGACATTGATGAGTTAAACCCTCGTCAGTGGGGTTTAAAAGTAAGGCTATGCAGTACTTGGGATTCAATTTAATGCATTAACAACTCCATGATGCAAGAATAAGATAGAAGCAATAGGTACTATATGTATGCAAGCATGTGGTAGTGCTTGCCTGGCACTTCAGTTGAAGCGAGAGATGGATCTGGGTAGTACTCACAGGATTCTGATAATTCCCACAAGGCCTATTCGAAAGAAGAACCAAACAAACAAGGGCCAACATAAATAAAGTGCACAAGCATATAAATAAAATGCGACAAGCAAACAAGCATACCATGATGAATGATGCACAAATTACATGGCATAACATAGCATGGCATGGGTGAGGTGTGGGGTACAAGAATAAAACATTTTATTAAGTTTTTAGTCATGTTTTGCTCCCATATAACTTGCTGTCCACTTAATATTTATATGATGCATGCTGCAATTCATATCATCAAATGCGTAGTTAGAACGGGCTCGTCGCGCTGATCGATTTAGACATATTATTTGTCAAATTTGGAGTTATAGAATTAAAGTTATTAATTAATTGAGAAAAGGCATTTTTATTGCAATTTAAACAATTTCGAAAATTTAAATTAGCCAAACATTATTTTGGATGGCATATTTGAATTCCTCCCATTTTTTTGATTCAAAAACATATATCATTTGTATGATTTGGATTTATTAATTAAAAGTTATTAATTTCTGGATTTAAAACATATTACACAATTTTTGAAATTATTTTTATTAACAGAAAAGATCACAACACTTTTGTACTCAGGAGGGACTAGCCACAGCCGCTGACGTGTGGGTCAGCGCTGAGTTAGCGCCAGCTGGCGCAGCGGGCTGGTTCGGCTTTTCTCACCGTGGGTTCACCCAGCTCTGAACAGACGGGTGGGCAACAGATGGCATCGCACTGGTGCGCCAGCTGGGGTCGGACACGTGGAGGATCCAGGGGAGCGCGGGTTCGGACGCCTAAAGGTGAGATGCCTTTTTGCAAAACTTCCACAGGAGCTGGCAGGTGGGCCGAAAGGGCTGCGGTTGCAAGGGAAAGGGCCCAGGGTTTTCTGCAAAAACTACGGCGACCACGGACTGACGAACTGCACGTCATAGGCAGAGAAACTGCAAGCTCGGGCTGGGTTGCGGCTACGATTGCGACTAAACGGCGGCGGATTTCGCTATGCCGTAAAAAGGAAAGATGTAGAGGGTTGATCAGGCTACAATTTCCGTTCAGCAAGTTCGCACGGAGGCGGACCACATCGACCGGAAACTGCGGAAGAATAGAGGGTGCACGGCGGGGTTCTCTGCTGCTGTTTTTTGCACGACGCGAGCGACGAGCGGCGGGGCTTGCAGCGGCGTCGCGAGCACGGCTAGGCAGACGACGAGGCGCGACCAGAGGGATGAGGAGACATGTCCAGGGTGCCAAGGGGCTCACCGGGGGAGTTGGTGACGAAGAGGTGGTGCGGAACAGGTACGGCAATGCTAGCAGCGGAGACGGCGACGAGGATCTGCCGTGGCGCGAGGGCGGAAACAACGTTCTCGGCCTGCTCCTCCTAGCTCCTTGTACTGCGACGTGAAGCTGAGGAGGACCTTCTCTTCCTCTTGTGATGGATTGCCAGCGGGGTAAGATGGATGGTGGCTAGGGTTTAATGGCTGCTGTCGCCATGGCATGGAGAGACAGATGGATGCAAGCTTGAGATCCCGATCTGTGGAAGGTTGGATGGGGACGGCACTGCGAGGCTAGGTGGGGAGGCGCTGCTGCTGCGCTTTATGCCAGAGAGAAGGAAGGCCACGGACACAGCGTGGTTGTGGGGCTGGCTTTGACGCGGCTTGTCTCACGTGCTCGGCAAGAAGAGGAATAGGGACGCGCGGGTGTAGCCAAACCATGTTGCAGTGACTGCTCTGGTACAGGAAGAGGGGATTGGAGTTTTTATCTAGTCTAACTAGACTAGATGAGACTAGTTTTAGACAAAACTTTAGATGGATTTATTGTCAAAGATTTAGACAGAGATCAAGAGACAAAAATAATTAAATATTAGAGATAGAGTCTTTATTTAGATAGCTAGATTAGATAGGAAAACTTGGTAGATGGAGTGTAGATATATGATTTGACCAAAATTTGAACAAGCAAACAAGTGCCAAAGAATTTGAATAGAAGGAAGGGCACTAGTGGCATTGATATCACATGTGATTAGATACTAATATTGCATGTAGTATGACATGATGTAGAGATAGGGTAGGTGCATTCCTCTTTTATTTATTTTATTAGTTTGAAAACAAACTATTCAAAACTCTTCCAAAACTAAAGCAAAAATCAAATAGGTAGAAAAAGGAGAGAGAGGAAGCTTGCATGGGCCATGCGTGATCCTTAGATAGGCCACATTATATTTGTGAAAACAAAGACAATCTCACATGGCTCCATCTAGTCACAGGCACTCAAATTTGGAATAAAGCCCAAGCAAAAAGGTTGGGAAGGTTGAATAAAACCATCAAATAGAAGAACTAGAGTAAGATGGGGATGTGGGGTTTATGTATCATGTGACATGAAACAATGGTACCACACATAAAATATATACACAAGGACTTAACACATGGCTTGGATTAAACCCATATGTCCAAGAGTGGAAGAAATAAGCATGAATGAATATAATGGAATTGCTAGTGTGTGTGTTCCACTAGGCAAGTATATAGCCATAATTATATTCATTCATGATCAAATATTCCAAAACATACCATATGGAAGCTACACAAGGAAACTACTCACATAGCATGCAAAGGTGGCCATGTGGCTCTCCCCATATCAATATTGTGAAAACAACATGATGCATAAATGGGAGCATGTGGAAGTAGAAGTGGATCCATCCCAACCCACATGAGCTAGAGGTAAACCAAATAAAATGCAAGGCTCACATATAGTTGGATGGTGTAATTATGGGGTGGTGACAAAGAAAGGTGGTGGAGTTAATAAGAGATATGCCCCCCAACTCAACTTGGGCATCAAGCATTTATCAAGAATCAAATACAAAGTATCAAGAGGCAAATACAATTAATAGTGCATATGAGATAAGAACCAAATGAAAAGGGTTTTATATGATGCTCAAATGCAATGTGGCATGATGACATGAGCATGATATAATTATGATGCAACAAATATATGTAGGAAGTAGAATATATATAGACTAGGATAGTAGCATTGCAATTGTTAGACAATTGGGATGCTACAATCAAACAACAACATCTACGTCATCTAGTCCTCAAATGTCTTTGCCAAGCTTGTTGAGGGTCATGCCCCCCCTGTGGACTTTAAGATCAATGGGCACCATTAGAACAAGGGATACTATCTTGCAGATGGCCAACATTTGTGAAGACTATCTCAAGTCCGATGCTCCCAAAGCATGCTCAATTTACCAAGGAATAGGAAGCTTGTATGAAGGACGTGGAGTGAGCATTTGGTGTGCTCTAACAGAGGTTTGCAGTTGTCTGGTTCCCTGCTATGACCTGGTCGAAAGATCAGATGTGGGAAGTGATGAACTGTTGTGTGATCATGCACAACATGATCACTGAGGATGAGAGAAAGGACCCATGGATTTGGTCAAGCAGGACGAGCATACTACATACAGAGACACCTTGCTGAGCCTGATCACCAGGTGCCGCCATCGTGGGCAGCATTCATCGCCATGCGTTAGGAGATCCGAGAGTCGGTAGTGCATCAACTGCTGTAGGATGATCTGGTTGAGCATATATGGATACGCAAGGACAACATGTAGATGTGATACGCCGTAAACGTATCCATCATTTTTGATGCTCCATGCATGTTTTATATCAACTTTCTTATGTTCTGTTTACACTTTGAGGTATTTTTATACATTTTCTTGAACTAACCTATTAACAAGATGCCACAGTGTTAGTTGTCTGTTTTCTGTTGTTTTTGGTTTCAGAAAACCTAGTAAGGAAATATTCTCAGAATTGGATGGGACAAAATCCAAAGTCAATATTTTACCAGAAGGAACATGGAGTCCGAACGGCAGCTGACGAGGGGTAACTTGGGCAATGCCCATGGTGATGGACTTGGGGTTTCGTGGAAAAGAGAATGCTGGGGATTTTGTCGGATGTCGGGAAAACAATAAAGACAAAGTCGCGTGAATATTGGGGAAACACTCTATTACAAGTTGTCTACTAGATTTCGGTACCCTCGCTTGGGCTTCTCTCGCCCTATATATAATAAGCCGGGTCTCGAAGCTGTATGCGGATAGGTTTCATACGCATGATTACAATACCAACAGAATGTCGGTTTATGGTTTCTTTCCTAATACAATAAGAAGTTTCTGTCGGTTGCTTTCTTGGGCTTGTATCTGGAATCTCTATGGGGTGTAGGCCTTTTACCCAATGCAGGGTAGTGAATAGTGAGCATCCGAGTAATCATACCCATGCCAGTAGTCCCCAAGACTCTACCTGAATCCGTAGTTTTCAGGTTGAGTCTCAGAGTTTTCTTTCTTTTATTCTATTTGATTTTTTTATACGGATTTTGGTACAATGAGTTTGATGCTTTCGACGGATCGGGAATCAGTTAATTGCTCTTGGGAAAAAACAAGGTTAACCTACATCAAACTCAAGTCCCCAGGCTTGAATCCGGAATTTTGTAGCTGGTGCAATCCAGTTCGAGCTGCTGAGGTCTTACCGAATACTGAATTCCATCTTTATATTTTTATCGGGTACCTAACGCGTCCGTCGGGATTTTGCATTGTATCGTTGATACAGATTTTTATTGGCAGAGCGCATTCTTGTGCGATTACCAGGCCACACAGGACGAATCCCGGGGTCTTACCTTCATGTTTCTGAACACGACATTCGGATTTTCTCTCGTGTCTGAGCGTGATCCGAGGTTTTTGGATTTTTTGGCGTTTGGCCTGCTGGGCCGCCAATATTTCTAATTCATATCAGATAATTTTATTATTTTGGTACTATCTCCCGATGGGAGTAACTCCTTTTTGAGGATACACTGATGTAAAACTCAAAAAAAAATTGCAGTTTGTCAATGTACTTTACACACAATGGTATTTCTATCGGGTGCGTGTTAGCGCTCCCGATGGGAGTATCCCCCGAGGCTATGTTTAGATGCATGCATCTGGACATAGGCTCACAATTGATGTTTAACTCGATGAAAAGCATTGATCCTTGAAAGCAAAGATTAAGGTACAAATAACTTCTCTTCATATACAAGGCAAAAATCATCGGTACATTATTCTTTAAGCAGATGGCTATTTTAGCCTTTTCGCCTGGACATCTTGGCTTTTTAGGCCAAACTGTGCAAATAATCTTATGCGCAAAAGCGTCTTAGCTGTGCTACGTTCCATGGATTTCGGTAGTTTACTCATGTCTTCTTGTCTTGTAGTCGATATGCTCCTCCAGGAATAGCTTCTGTGACGATGTATGGTCCTTCCCATGGCGATTCTAGCTTCTTGTGGCTATCTTGCTTGAGGCGAAGAACTAGGTCCCCTACTGCGAAGGACCTAGGCCACAATCTTCTACTATGGTAATTGTGCAGGTTTTGCTGGTACATAGTTGCTCTTTGGAGGGCTTCGTCTCGAGCTTCATCAAGCGCATCCACATCATCTTCAAGTGCTTCTTTTGATTCCTCTTTATTATATGCAACTACTCTTGGTGATTCATGTGATACTTCAACTAGAAGCACCACTTCTGCACCGTGGACCAAAAAGAAAGGTGTCTCTTGTGTTGAATTATTTGGAGTTATTCGTAGACTCCATAACACGGATGGTAATTCATCCACCCATGCTCCCTTTGCTTTGTCAAGTGGTGCTAGTAGTCTCTTTTTGAGTCCAGCGGTAACTAGTCCGTTGGCTTTTTCAACTTCTCCATTTGTTTGCGGGTGCGCTATCGAAGCGTAGCTTATTTTAGTGCCCATCTCCTGGCAGTACTCCTTGAACTTGTTGGAAGTGAAGTTAGTCCCATTATCCGTGATGATATTGTTCAGTACGCCAAACCGAAACACTATGGATTTGATAAAATTCACAACTGAAGTTCCATCTTGGGTGGTGACAGGCATTGCTTCAATCCATTTAGTGAATTTGTCGACTGCTACTAGTAGAAAGACGTGCCTCCTGACGATGATTTGTGAAGTTTTCCCACCATGTCGAGTCCCCACAGCGCAAAAGGCCAAGCCAAGGGTATGGATTTAGCTCAGCGGATGGTGCTCCAGGCTTTGTTGTGAATCGTTGGCATATTTCACATGTTCTGACAATGTCTTTTGCATCTTGTACTGCAGTGAGCCAATAAAATCCTGCTCTGAATGCTTTTGCAGCAATTGCTCGGCTACTAGCATGGTGACCACAGACGCCTTCATGTATATCTTTCAATATAATTTTTGCTTCTTCGGGTGTTACGCAATGTTGCAACACACCCGAAATACTTCTTTTGTATAGTTCTCCTTAAATTATCCTGAAAGCCTTCGATCGTCGGGTGATTCGCTGAGCTTCTATCACATCCTCTGGTAGTTCTCCCTTAACCATATATGCTATATACTGCTGCATCCAAGCTGGTTCTATTAGCATGACCTCTTTGATTTCTTGTTCTTTTTCCTCGATGGCCTCTTCTATGTTCTTGGTTTCTGAAGTAGCCCCCGACTCTTTTTGTGGATGCTTCTTTTTCCCTGTCTTTGGTGCTATGACTTCTGAGACTCTTTTCGCCTTGATTGATCGCTCCACTATCTCCTCCCAAAAAACTCCTGGTGGTATTGGTAAACACAATGATCCGATGTTTGCTAGATTGTCGGCTTCCTCATTGCTTGCTCTCTTTATATGTGATACTTCACACCCATCAAATTGAGCCTCCATGATGCCATATAAGTCACGATAAGCGACCATATTTTCGCTGGCAGCGTCACATTTGTTCATTGCCTGCTGTTCCACAAGGTTGGAATCTCCGAAGATTTTGAGGCGAGTTGCACCGCAGGATTTTGCCATGCAACGGGGCCTCGTATTCCGCTTCGTTATTGGATGCGTTTGTAAAGCTCATCCGAAGAATATATCACATTTTCTTGCCTTGAGGTGATATTAGTACAACTCATGCTCCTGCTCCCTCTGTTCTTTTTGATCCATCAAAGTACATTGTCCATGTGCTAGAAAGGTCTAGTGGAACCGCACATTGCAACTCCGTCCACTCTGTGATGAAATCTAGCAGAACTTGTGACTTAATTGCTTTGCGCTTCTCATAAGTGATATCTCGAGGGGATAATTCGATGCCCCATAGAGAAACACTCCCAGTTGCTTCTGGATTATTGAGGATGGTTGACAAAGGTGCCTCATTGACCACTACGATTGGGTGCTCTGAAAAATAGTGACGTAGCTTTCGTGCTATCATAAATACTCTGTATGCTAGTTTCTGATAGTGTGGGTACCTTTGTTTAGATGGCGATAAAACCTCACTCAGGAAGTATACTGGCCTCTACACACCATGCATCTTTCCTTCTTCGGGTTGTTCTACGACCAGGACTGTGCTGACCACCTGATGTGTCGCAGTAATATAAAGGAGTAAAGGTTCTTTTTCTTTTGGTGACATGATGACAGGGGATGTCGAAAGTGTTCTTTTAAGATCTTTAAAGGCGCGCTGAGCTTCTTCCGCCCACTTGAATTTTTCTGATTTTCTCATGAGGGCGTAGAATGGCAGCGCCTTTTCTCCTAATCTTGCAATAAAACGACTTAGCGCCGCCACTCGTCCTGCCAACTGTTGTACACCGTGTAGATTTGTTGGCTTCTTCATTGTGAGGATAGCTTGTATTTTTTCGAGGTTAGCCTCGATTCCTCTGGCTGATACCAAATATTCGAGGAGCTGTCCTGCTGGAACTCTGAAGGAACACTTTTTCGGGTTTAGTTTGATACTAAACTTGTTGAGATTTCTAAATGTTTCTTCTAAGTCCTTGATCAGCACCGATCCTTGACCTGTGGTAACTATGACATCATCAATATATACTTGCATGTTCGTACCTATTTGGCTTCCGAGGCACTTCTGCATCATCCACTGATATGTTGCTCCGACGTTCTTGAGGCCAAACGACATTGTTGTGTAGCAGAAGACGCTGTAAGGCGTGATAAACGCTGTTTTCTCCTGGTCTTCCTCCTTCATCCTGATCTGGTGGTATCCCGAATAAGCATCCAAGAAAGAAAGGTGTTCGCATCCCGCAGTTGCATCGATGATTTGGTCGATTCGCGGCAATGGGTAGTGATCTTTTGGGCAATGTTTGTTCAGTGCAGTAAAGTCGATGCACATCCAAAGTTTTGTAGTTTTTTTTGGAACACATATTGGGTTTGCAGGCCACTCTAATTTTGTCAATTCTTTGATAAAATTGGCGTCGGTTAGGCGATGGAGCTCCTTTCCAATGGCATTGCATTTTAAGCGGTTGTTTTACTGGCTTTGCCTTTGGATCTAAATTTAGTGCGTGCTCAGCGAGTTCCCTAGGGATTACCGGCATGTCAGAAGGTAGCCATGCGAAAATCTTCCAGTGCTCACGGAGGAACTCGATGAGCATGCTTTCCAATGCGGGATCAAGGTTTGAAGCCACAAATTTTGTTTTTGTTGGGTCAACAGGGTGGATCTGTACTTCTTTTGTGTTGTTTGCCATGTCAAAAGCCTCATCGGGATTGACACGTGCTACCTCCAGAGGTTGTTCGTTTGCCGAACTTTTGTGTTGTTCGAACTCTGTTGCCATCCCGAAAGATCCAGAATTTTGTTGAACTCTCGATCACAGCTGTCCGCCCGTATGAAGCTTCCTTGCACCGTGATAATTCCCTTTGGAGCTGGCATTTTCATTACTAAATATGCGTAACGTAGTACTGCCATGAAACGTGCAAAGGTTGGTCGTCCCAAGATTGCATGGTATTGTTGAATGGTTTCGCAGCATAGTAAATCAAAATTTTCTACGGAAGCGAACAGAGGAAAGCCAAGATCTAATCTAGGAGATGCAAACAACGAGAGAGATTGGATTAGATCTTCATACCCTTGAAGATTCGCACAGCGGAACGTTCGTCGGAACGTGGGTGATGTAGTCGTACTCGCTTCTCCTCCTCGCGATCCGATCCGATCTAGCACCACAAGTGGCGGTGCCTCCGTGAGATGCACACGTGCAGCACCTCGACGTCTCCTCCTTCCTCGGACCAGCAAGTATGGTGGAGAGATAGATTGGATCTACAACGCGACGGCGCGGTGTATGTGGTGGAGAATTTCTGCAGCAGGGCTTCGCCTACAAACAGTCGGGAGGGAGAGAGGAAGGCAGCAGGGCTACTAGGGTTTGGAGGGAGGTGTGTCAGTTGGGGGGAGGGGGCGCACCAGCCCTCTATATATAGAGGGGGGGTGCGGCCAGCCCTTGCCCATCCTCCAAGTCTATATCTAGTTTAAACGATTTAAACTTTCCCTTATCCAGAAACCCTATCTCTAGTTTAAACGATTTAAACTTATCCCTTATCTAGAAATTCTATCTCTAGTTTAAACGAGTTTAAACTTATCTAGAATCGGCTGGGCCCTATGGGGCCTTGTGCCCCTGGCCCAATGCGGCCAGGACACTCCCTCATAGGCCCATGCCCCTCCCGGAAGGTGGGACCACGTTGGCCCCCTTCCGGAAGGTTCTAGAAGCTTCCGATAATACCGATTAATCCGAACAATTCGAACTTCAAAATTGCACCGCCTTATATGAATCTTATTCTCCGGACCATTCCGAACCTCTCGTGATATCCTGGATCCCATCCGAGACTCGAACAAAAATTCATAAACCAAGTATCCAATCTATCCTAGCGTCGAAACACGTTAAGTGTGTGACCATGAGTTCGAGAATATGCAGACATGATCTTCTATCAATAATCAACGGGGTCTGGGCACCCATATTGACTCCCACACATTCATCGATGATCATATCGGATGAACCACGATGCCAGGATTCAATCAATCCCATATATATATTCCCTTCGTCTTACTTGCCCGAGATTCGATCGTCGGTATGGCCATACCTAGTTCAATCTCGCTCACGAAGTACTTTACTCGTTCTGTAATTGATATCACTTTGTGATTAACTCCTTAACCACATGCTTGCAAGCGTGTTGATATCGATTACCGATTGGGCCCAGTATATCTCTTCGACTTGGGAGGGACAAATCCATCTCGATACATACAACCCAATGATACTTTCCGATCACCGAGACACCTTTATGATCACCCTCTCATAGGATGACGTTTGATGACCTCAAAGCTTTCTTCCGATACCAGGGAGTTGCATTATCTCATGGTCTAAGGAATACAATATTTGACATAGGAAAAGCTTCGCAAAGATGAACACAATGACACGATCTAATTGCTTCACTTAGTTTGGGTCTGTCCACCATATCATTCTCCCAATGATATGATCTCATTATCAATTGACAACTCATGTCTATGGTTAGGAAACCTTAACCATCATTGATCAATGAGCTAGTCCATAGAGGCGCATTTAGGGACACGGTGTTGTTCACAAACCACACAAGTATTAAAGTTTCCGCTTAATACAATTCTAGCATGGAATATAAACTTTATCATGAACAAGAATTATAATAATAACATCTTTATTATTGCCTCTAGGGAATAATTCCAACAGTCTCCCACTTGCACTAGAGTCAATAATCTAGTTTACATCTGGCAACAATCTCACACCCATGGCACTGAGGTGCTGATCATGTTTTACACGTGGAAGAGGTTTAGTCAATGGATCTGCGACATTCAGATCTGTATGTACTTTGCTAATCTTCAGATCTCCATCTGCTATATAATCTCGGATTATATGAAACTTGCGGTTGATATGCTTGGTCTTTGGATGATACCTTGGTTCCTTAGCGAGTGCTATGGCGCCAGTGTTGTCACACAATATCTCTAGTTGGTCCAATGCACTTGGAACCACGCCAAGCTCGGATGAAGTTTCGATCCAAACTCCTTCACTTGGCGCTTCAGCAGCCATGTATTCCGCTTCTCAGAGATCCCGCGATCACGCTTTGCTTGCAGCTTCTCCAGCTCACAGCTCCTCCATTCAAAATATACACGTATCCATGAGATTTACAATCATCCTTGTCGGTGTCGAAACTAGCATCGACGTAACCTTTACTGACGAGTTGTTCATCACCCCATAGACTAAGAACATTTCTTTAGTCCTATTTAGGTACCTTAGGATGTTCTTCACGGCTGTCCAAAGGTTCCACTCTGGATCACTTTGACATCTTTCGTCAAACTAAGAGCATTGGACACATCCGTCTAGTACACAAGATGGCATACATGATGGAACCTATGGCCGAGGCATAAGGCACTTTGCTCATAGCTTCTCTATCATTTATCAGAATGGACATTGAGCCTTGCTCAATATCTTACTCGACAACATAGGAACTGAACCTTTCAATGCCTAATCCATTATGAAACTTTTCAGAACTTTGTCTAGGTATTTACTCTAGATTAAAGCTATCATGTGTCTTTGTCTATCTCTATAGATTTTGATGCCCAATATATAAGCAGCTTCACCTAGGTCTTTCATTGAAAAACACTTGTTCAAATAACTCTTCACATCGTTAAGCATGTCGATGTCATTTCCAATAATCAATATGTCATCCACATATAGTACCAGAAACGTCACCGATCTCCCACTCACTTTCTTGTAGATGCAAGCTTCAGAGCAATTTGGAACAAATCCAAAGCTCTTGATCACTTGATCAAAACGAAGGTTCCAACTCCGAGACGCTTGCTTCATCCATAAATGGAACGCTGAAGTTTGCATAATTTATCAGCATCCTTAGGATCGACAAAACCTTCGGGTTGCATCATATACAACTCTTCATCAATGTTGCCATTGAGGAAAGCAGTCTTGACATCCATTTGCCATATTTCATAATCATGAAACGCAGCAATTGCTAATAAAATCCGAATGGACTTAAACATCGCCACGGAGAGAAAGTCTCATCGTAGTCAACACCTTGAACTTGTTGAAAACCTTTCGCAACAAGCCGTGCTTTATAGACGGTAACATTACCATCCGTCCGTTTTCTTCTTGAAGATCCATTTGCACTCAACGGCCTTTCGTGCGCTAGGAGGGTCCACCAAAGTCCATACTTGGTTTTCGCTCATGGATCCCAATTCGGATTTCATGGCTTCTAGCCATTTCTCGAGTCCGGGCTCATCATCGCTCTCATAGTTCAGAGGTTCACTGTCTTCTACTAACAAGACAGTCAAGACAGGTTGCTGCATTCACTCAGAGGGGCACGCGACCTTGTCGACCGCGACGCTCAAGAGCACATCGTCCAAGCTTCATGATCCTTGTCATTAGCTTCCTCTATTGTTGGTGCAAAGTGACCTTCGAACAATTTCAGGTGCTGCGCTACTCTCCAATTCAAGAGAAGGTTCAATAACCTCGTCTAGCTCTACTTTCCTCCCACTCACTTCTTTCGAGAGAAACTCCTTCTCAAGAAAGGAACCGTTCTTTGCGACAAACACTTTGCCTTCGGTTCTGTGATAGAAGGTATACCCAATAGTTTCCTTAGGGTATCCTATGAAGACGCATTCGCTTTGGGTTCGAGCTTGTCCGCATCAACTTCTTGGCGTAAGCTTCGCATCCCCAAACTTTAAGAAACGACAACTTAGGTTTAGCACCAAACCACAGTTCATACGGTGTCGTCTCAACAGATTTAGATGGAGCCCTATTTAAAGTGAATGCAGCGGTTTCTAATGCATAACCCCAAAATGATAACGGCAAATCAAGAAGAGACATCATCGATCGGACCATATCTAATAGGGTTCGATTCCGGCTCGAGACACACCATTGCGCTGTGGTGTTCCGGTATGGCGTGAGTTGTGAAACGATTCCACTTGCTTTGAGATGCGTGAGAAAATCATAACTCAAATATTCGCCCCACGATCGGATCGTGAAACTTAATCTTTCTGTTACGATGGTTCTCCACTTCATTCTGAAATTCTTTGAACTTTTCAAACGTTTCAGATTTATGTTTCATTAAATAGATATACCCATATCTACTTAAGTCATCGGTAAAAGTGAGAAAATAGCGATATCCACCGGCCGAAACACTCATCGGTCCGCATACATCGGTATGTATGATTTCCAACAAGTTCGTTGCTCGCTCCATCATACCGAGAACGGGTTTTGATCATCTTGCCCATGAGGCATGGTTCGCATGTGTCAAATGATTCAAAATCAAGAGACTCCAAAAGTCCATCGAATGGAGTTTCTTCATGCGCTTTACACCAATATGACCTAGACGACAGTGCCACAAATAAGTAGTATTATCACTATCTACTTTGCATCTTTTAGCCTCAATGTTATGGATGTGTGTTTCATCCCTTTCGAGATTTAGAAGAAATAAACCATTCACAAGAGGTGCATGACCATAAAAGATGTTACTCATATAAATAGAACAACCATTATTCTCCGATTTAAATGAATAACCGTCTTGCAATAAACGATCCAAATAATGTTCATGCTCAACGTAGGCACATAATAACATTTATTAAGGTTTAAAACTAATCCCAAGGTAAAACTAAGGAGAGCGTGCGACCCATCACATCAACTCTTGATCCGTTGCCAACGCGCCGTCACCTCATCCCTCGCAGTCAGCCTATTCTGTAGCTCTGTTTGAGTTTCAAATATTAGCAACCGAACCAGTATCAAATACCCAGGCACTACAACGAGGGCTAGTAAGGAAAACATCAATAACATGTATATCAAATATACCTTTGATGGTGCCAGCCTTCTTGTCCGCTAAGTACTTCGGACGATGCCTTCTAGTGACCCTTGTCCTTGCAATAGAAGCACTTTTGTCCGCTTAGGTCCGCACTTGAGCTTCTTCTCGAGGGCAACGCTTTGCCGCTTTTCTTGAAGGGCTTCTTTGCACCTTTACCTTTCTTAAAGGAGGGCTTGTTGACCATCAACACATGATTATCCTTCTTGATGTCCACCTCCGCAGCCTTCATCTTTGCGAAGAGCTCGGTGATCGATTGGAACCAATCTGATTATGAGTCACTACAAAACTTTTGTAGTTGGGAGGAGTGATTGCAGAACCTGTCAATCTTGAGCTCCTCCGAATCTTGCATCAGCTTGCTCAAGGCGTTGAGTGTAGCCCGACATCTTAATGGCGTGCTCACTAACGGAACTCCCTTCCTCCATCTTGCGGCGCTTAAAGAACTTCTGAGATCTCATATCTCTCGAAGCGGGCTGAGTCTGAAACATGGTTTTCAGCTCCTCGAGAATCTCAAAGGGCGGGATAGTTTTCAAAACGATTTTGAAGTTCCGGTTCCATAGCAAACAACATGGTGCTCTTAATCACACCATAATCATCTTTCGCCGATCGATAGACAGCTTTCTCATCACCTTAGCTTGCAGCAGGGGGTCACCTAACGCTTTCCCAAGGACATAGTCCTTTTGTCCATGAACGAATGATTCTTAGATTGCGGAACCAGTTGGTGAAGTTAGACCCATTGTTCTTAAGCTTTTCTTTCTCAGCAAAAACGTTGAAGTTGAAGTTGGACTTAGCCATGTGATCTACAATATTTGCAAGTACAAATTAGACTATGTTCATGATAACTAGTTCAACTTTTAATCAAATTACTAGATGAACTCCCACTAAATTCAACATCCCTCAAGTTGTTTAGTGAACACGATCCAAATTCACCACACCTAATCCGATCTTCACGAGAAGAGATGTGGTTTCAATGGTGGACAACGAAGTGTCGATCATATCATTCATATGACTCATGCTTAACCTTTCGGTTCATGTGTTCCGAGGCCATGTTTGTACATGCTAGGCTCGTCAAGTTAGACCCAAGTATTTCCGCGTGTGCAAAACTGGCTTGCACCCGTTGTATGTGAGCGTAGAGTCTATAACACCCGATCATCACGTGATGCTTGGACACGACGAACTTTCGCAACGGTGCATACTTGGGGAGAACATAGTTTTTATCTTGATCTTTATGAAGAATCATCTTATAATGCTACCGTCGCGATCTAAGCATAATAAGATACATAAAAGGATAAACATCACATGCATATAACTTTATGTGACATGGTATAGCCAATCTTCGCGCAATGATCTCCATCTTGTGCGTGCCGGCATGATCTCCATCACTCCACCATGATTACCTCCACCACGAATAGCAACTACAACTATTGCTAACTACTTAGCGACAAAGTAAAGCTATTACATGGCGTATAAGAAGTTGACTCGCAGGTCATACACAATTATAAAGACAACCATATGGCTCCTGCCGGTTGTGTACTCATCGACATGCAAGTCGTGAAACATTACAAAACATGATCATCGCATACAATATACACATCACATCTTGGGCCATACCATATCACAGAAAACACTCCCTGCAAAAACAAGTTAGACGCCTCTACTTTGTTGTTGCATGTTTTACGTGGCTTATGGGAGTAGATGCTAAGAACGATTCTTACCTATAGAAAGCCACAACGGTGATATTATGGTTGCCAAACTCCGGTGTTAATCCCATGACAACTATAGTGAGAGAAACTGACATCCACCAGCCGCATGTATGGTACAAGCCACACGTCAAGTGCGGAGCCGGTCTCGCGAACGACGTCGCATAAGGTTGGCCTGGACCGCTTCAATCTCACTATCCCGCGTCATAAGAAGAACACAAACAAGAGGCTTGCAACAGAAAACATCAACGCCCGCAACAACCATGTTGCGTTCTACTCGTGAAACACATCTACGCATAGATCTAGCTCTGATACCACTAAATGGTTTCGCAGCATAGTAAATCAAAAATTTCTACGAAAGCGAACAGAGGGAAAGCCAAGATCTAATCTAGGAGATGCAAACAACAAGAGAGATTGGATTAGATCTTCATACCCTTGAAGATTACGACAGCGTTAAATCGAACGTGGGTGATGTAGTCGTTTCGCTTCTCCTCCTCGCGATCCGATCCGATCTAGCACCACAAGTGGCGGTGCCTCCGTGAGATGCACACGCAGCACCTCGGCGTCTCCTCCTTCCTCGGACCAGCAAGTATGGTGGAGAGATAGATTGGATCTACAACGCGACGGGCGGTGTATGTGGTGGAGAATTTACAGCAGGGCTTCGCCACAAGCAATCGGGAGGGAGAGAGGAAGGCGGCAGGCTACTAGGGTTTGGAGGAGGTGTGTCGGTTGGGAGGGCGCACCAGCCCTCTATATATAGAGGGGGTGCGCCAGCCCTTGCCCATCCTCCAAGTCTATCTCTAGTTTAAGCGATTTAAACTTTCCCTTATCCAAACCCTATCTCTAGTTTAAACGATTTAAACTTATCCCTTATCTAGAAATTCTATCTCTAGTTTAAACGAGTTTAAACTTATCTAGAATCTGGGCCCTATGGGGCCTTGTGCCCCTGGCCCAATGCGCCAGGACACTCCCTCATAGGCCCATGCCCCTCGGAAGGTGGGACCACGTTGGCCCCTTCCGAAGGTTCTAGAAGCTTCGATGATAATACCGATTAATCCGGAACAATTCGAACTCCAAAACGGCACTGCCTTATATGAATCTTATTCTCCGGACCATTTGGAACCTCTCGTGATATCCCGGATCCCATCCGAGACTCAACAAAATTCATAAACCAAGTATCCAATCTATCCTAGCCGAGACACGTTATGTGTGACCTGCGGGTTCGAGAATATGCGCACATGATCTTCTATCAATAATCAACAGCGGGTCTAGGCACCCATATTGACTCCCACATTCATCGATGATCATATCGGATGAACCACGCCGTGGATTCAATCAATCCCATATATATATTCCCTTCGTCTCGCGATATTTTACTTGCCCGAGATTCGATCGTTTGCATCGTCATACCTAGTTCAATCTCTCCTCAAAGTACTTTACTTGTTCCGTAATTCGATATCACTTTGTGATTAACTCCTTAACCACATGCTTGCAAGCGGTGTTGATATCGACACGAGTGGGCCCAAGTATATCTCCGACTTGGGAGGGACAAATCCCATCTCGATACATACAACCCAACAGATACTTTCCGATCACCTGAGAGACACCTTTATGATCACCCTCTCATAGGATGACGTTTGATGACCTCAAAGCTTTCTTCCGATACCAGGGAGTTGCATTATCTCATGGTCTAAGGAATACAATATTTGACATAGGAAAAGCTTCGCAAAGATGAACACAATGACACGATCTAATTGCTTCGCTTAGTTTGGTCATCCACCATATCATTCTCCCAATGATATGATCTCATTATCAATTGACAACTCATGTCTATGGTTAGGAAACCTTAACCATCATTGATCAATGAGCTAGTCCATAGAGGCGTACTAGGGACACGGTGTTGTTCACAAACCACACAAGTATTAAAGTTTCCGCTTAATACAATTCTAGCATGGAATATAAACTTTATCATGAACAAGAATTATAATAATAACATCTTTATTATTGCCTCTAGGGCATAATTCCAACAATTGTGATGGCCAATCCATGACTTCGAATTCGAGTTTTTCTCACCTAAAATTTGATTTGGAACCAAAAACAATGCCAAGGAAAACTTTGCCTAAAGGAATTTCGGCTTTACCTGGTACTATTCCGTGGAAAGAGGTTTCTGTTGGAGCGAGGTTATCTAGATGGTAGCCTATTGTCCGCAACGTTTTTACGTAGATCAAATTTATACTACTCCCTGCATCCATGAAGACCTTGCTCATGTCGAATCCGCCAATTTGTGCTTCTACTATCAGGGCTAAATGTCCTGGTCATGGGACCCAGAGAGGGTGATCTACTCTGCTGAATTTAATTTCTTGTTCTGACCAATGGAGATACTCGGGTGTGGCTGATGTTAACGCTTCCGCCATATTTATTTGTCTTGTGATGAGCTTCTGAATTCTGTTGGGTGGACGCCCTTTCTGAATCATCGACATTGTTCCTTTTGATCTGGGGTATTCGTTGTTTTGATCGTTTGAATTTTGTGATGGTGCAGCTGGTGGTGGTGCACCGATAGCTAGTGCACCGGGCGTGGATGTGTACCCTCGGTTTGCTGCTTCGGCTGCCTTTGCATTGCATAACACCTACATCTTCAAGAATGTCTAGCAGTCTTTCATCAGGTGATTGGATTGTCACCTGCCTGCTGAGTCGATGTAAAAATGCATGTTATAGGGTCCTTCCAACATTTGCATCGCGGACATAGGTGGGTCTCGTGCTCTTGGCTGATATCGCTGTGCAGATTGGCTTCCTTCGACATCGTCTCTGTTTTGGTGGTATCCGC
The DNA here is from genome assembly GCA_023614405.1 of Avena insularis. Taxonomy (NCBI): domain Eukaryota; kingdom Viridiplantae; phylum Streptophyta; class Magnoliopsida; order Poales; family Poaceae; genus Avena; species Avena insularis. The sequence continues at coordinate 110,415,905 of CM042692.1, forward strand.
CATTATTGTTGTTGCTTCTGTTATTACCTTCAGCCGAAAAACCCGTTGCGACGTAACTTGGTCCTACGTTCCCATTGTTGTTCCTTCGTCTTCTGTCATTGTCGCGTTTATCCCTGTCTTCCTCGGGTGACCGTGCGCGTTTATTATGTAGCGCGTCTTCTCCATCAGCCCAGCGGTTTGCTATTTCCATCAACTATGATATTGTCTTTGGTTTCGTCCTACCCAGCTCTTCTATGAATTCTCGGCGACATAGGCCGTCGTTGAAGGTGTCAATGGCCCTCTCATCTGATATGGATTCAGTCGAATTTTTTATAATATTCCATCTCTGTATGAACGCTCTTATTGACTCTCCGGATTTTTGTTTGCACGCTCGCAACTGTTCCAAGGATGTTGGTCGCTTGAATGTGGAGTGAAAATGTCGGATGAACTTATCTTCCAAATCGTTCCAGCTACCAATCGAACCTTCAGGTAACTTCCTTAACCATGACCTTGTGGCGCCGGTGAGGTGTAATTGTAGACTTTGCATCGCCGTAGTTGTGGATCCGCCTTGCATTTTGACGGTGGCTAGATAATCCGCTAGCCAAGCTTCGGGTTCCTGGAGCCCATCGTATTTGTGTCGATCATGTGGAAGTTTGAAATCTTTCGGTACTAAGGCTTTTCGAATCCTATGCGTGAAGCAACTGGCCCTGCACAATTCATGGTCGTCTTTGTCATCTCCATCTTGATATCGTTGGGTGCGGTTTTTGTCTCTGGGTCCACTGCTCCTATGTTGGGTGTTGTCGTTCCTTGTGTTGCTTCGTGGCTCGGATCCTGCGAGGTGTGCCTGGTGTGGCGATTGCGATTGCCGGGTGTATCCTGCTTGTCGAGGACTATTTTGATGGTGTAGGGTCCTTTGTGTGAGTCCTTGTTCTGCTTCCGCAAGTGAGGCTCCTACCATGCCGAGGTTCATTAGGGAGGAGCGGTGGAGGGCCGCGCGCGGATCGTCGGGTGCGGGTTGAGTGGTGATCAGGTATGTTTGTGTGGCCACAATGGCTGCCTAAGCTGTTTTTGCCTTGATGTTTCCTGCTTGATCGATCGACATGAATGATAAGTCGAGGTCTCGGATGATTCCACTTTGGTCTGCTTCAGGGATATTCTGTAATCGAGATGTCGCTCTTCTTGGTGGTGCTGCTCCTGTTCACTCCTTGACCCGCGTGTTGAGCTTAATTGGGACCATCGTAAACTCGATTCGTCGGCTAGCCTTTTTATTTCATAGAGTTGTCTTTGCATTCGGAGTAGATCTCTCTTCTTTTGGTGGAGCAAATATTGGTACACTAGTATATCCTCATGTGAAGCATCTGCTATCATTGGGACTGCTCCCGAAATTGCCTCTCTTGCTTTTTGCCATGCCGACGCTGGTAGCCGAAGTCTTGGTCTCTCTTTTGTGCGTGGTTCTCCGCCTCCTCTTCGAACTATGCGATTATCTGCTATTTCTCATCTATTTCCATGTTCTCCTATGTTGTTGTGTTCTCCTTCGTTGCCGTGGTTTCCTGCATGGTCATCTGATAAAGTATCCTCAGGGTTTATGATGGGATTACCGTTTTCGTCACGTGGTGTTGAGGTATCTCCGTTGATCATGTACACTTGGTGGCGTGTTATATGTGGCCTGACGGTATTGCCTATTTCTTCTGCGGGTGCGTTGGTAGTACTCCGAGATCGCAGTTCTAGATAAATTTTTGCCATCCTTTCTTCAAATTCGACGTTCTCACTGCTTTCTTCGGGTTCTGAGTGTGTTGGGTCTTCTCCGTGTGGTGAGATTGTTTGACCACCTTCTTCGCCTGCTTCGATCTGTGCTGTGACGTCCATGGAGGATCCAACGGGTGGTGCTGGTATTGCTATAGGTGTGGTCTTTTTCGCTGACGGATCTGATGTGATCAGGGCCGATAGGTGTGATTCTTGCGGGTCATCTACTTGGAAGTGGATGCTTCCGACGATTAGATCAGATCCGCCGTTGAAATCGGCGGGCACTACTACTAGGGTGAGTGGGTGTGGATCTGCTTTCGTCGAGTTGACGCTTGGTGGAGAGCGTTCCGTCGAATCCGTGTTTCCAGCATTCAAGTTTCCCATAGACGGCGCCAGTTGACGAGGGGTAACCTCGACAATGCCCATGGTGATGGACCTCGGGTTTCGCGGAAAAGAGAACGCTAGGGATTTTGTCGGATGTCAGGAAAATAATGAAGACAAAGTCGCCTGAATATTGGGGAAACACTCTATTACAAGTTGTCTACTAGATTTCAGTACCCTCGCTTGGGCTTCTCCCGCCCTATATATAATTGGCCAGGTCTCGAAGCTATATGCGGATAGGTTTCATACATGCGTGATTAGAATACCAACATAATGTCAGTTCATGGTTTCTTTCCTAATACAATAAGAAGTTTCTGTCGGTTGCTTCCTAGGGCTTGTATCTGGAATCCCTATGGGTCATAGGCCTTTTACCTAATGCAGGGTAGCGAATAGTGAGCATCCGAGTAATCATACCCATGTCAGCAGCCGAAGTGGGGCCATGAGGTGGCCACACCTAGGGCTGGTGCGGCCACCCCCAGGGCATGCTACCCCATGGTGTGGGCCCCTCGGGCACCCACCGACCTTGCCCCTTCGCCTATAAAAGTACCCTGATGCAGAAACCCTAAGGACCCGATCAAAAATCCACGAAAGAGTATGTAGCCGCCACCATCTCCATCCCTAGATAAGGGGGATCCGAAGCTCTTCCCGGCACCCTACCGGAGGGGAGAATCATCCCGGAGGCCTTCTTCATCACCATGCCAGCGTCCGGAGTGATGCGTGAGTAGTTTGTCCTTGGACTATGGGTCCATATAGTAGCTAGATGGTTGGTTCTCCTCCTTTGTGCTATCATGTTTAGATCTTGTGAGCTCCGTTCATGATCAAGATCATCTATTTGTAATCCTATATGTTGTGTTTGTAGGGATCCGATGGATATTGAGATACTATGTCAGTTTGATTATTGATTCTATCATGTCTATATTATTTGTGATCTTGCATGCTCTCCATTGGAAGTAGATATCTTGGCCAAGTAGATGCTTGTAACTCGAGGGAGTATTTATGCTCGATAGTAGGTTCATGCCTCTAGTAATCTGGGGAAGTGACATCAATCTCTAAGGTTGTAGATGTGATGTTGCTACTAGGGAGAAAACAACAATCATTTGTCCATGGGGCAATTGTATTGTTTACTTTACACACTTTGCTTAATGCAATTATCTGTTGCTTACAACTTAATACTGGAAGGGGTTCAGATGATAACCTGAAGGTGGATTATTAGTCATAGATGCAGTTGGATTACGTTCTATGTATTATGTTGTAATGCCCAATCAAATCTCATAGGAGTCAAGATGTCTAGTATATGCATTGTTATGCTTTCTCAATCTATCAATTGCCCCGCTATAATTTGTTCACCCAACATGCTATTTATCTTAAGGAGAAACACCTCTAGTGCACTGTGGACCCTAGTCCACTCCTTTACCATTAATATACCATCTACTATTTACCGTTTACTGTTTACTTTCTGCAAGCAATTACTATCTTCCACACTATACGTTTAATCCTTTGTTTTTAGCAAAACTAGTGAGATTGACAACCTCACTGTAAGTTGGGGCAAAGTTCTGTGGTTGTGTTGTGTAGGATTCCAAGTTGCTAGCAACACCTTGGAGTTGTTTCCTTACTCCTACTGGTTCGATAACCTTTGTTTCATAACTGAGGGAAACTTGCTACTGTGCTCATCATACCTTCCTCTTGGGGTTCCCAATGATCTCTACATATCTTGAGCCATCAAGCACTTTTTTGGCGCTGTTGCCAGGGAGTTAAGGACAAGTTCAATCTCTTGCTCCTCGTCAATCACTTTTCAGGGAGAAAGAAGATTCTTGCAAGGGGAGTCTCTCACAACCAATCTCTTTACTTTGTTTTTCTTAGTTTATTTTTCTTTGTTTTGCTTGTTTCTTTACCAAAAACACAAAAAAATAGTTATACTGATTTGCTTCTTTTTATCAAAAACACAAAAAATTTAGTTCTTTCTGTAGTTGTCACCTCGTTCTTAGCTCACCATGTTGATCCCTAAGTTCACCCTGAAAGACCTTTCAATAGGTAGTGGCTCTATAATTGGGAAAGATAATATTGAAGAATTCTTTAATCATGTTAGCAAGCATGAGGATAGATCCTTAGCAAAACTTGCTCCAAATTATGAAATTGTTGCATCTTCTTTAGTTCACATGTTGGAGGCTAGGTTTGTTAACCTTAACACCATGATGCAAGTAAGTTTTCTTAAACTTAAAGATATTGAGGATACTGAAAAGAGAGATTTTATTCTAGAAACTTTGCTTAAAGAATTCAATGATGTTGTTAAGGAAGCTAGAAAGGTCTTTGATCGTTTTAATATGCTAGGCTCATGTATAGATGTTATTGGTACACTAGAAAAGTTGGAGAAAACCAAACCCAAAAATGGAGAGGAAATTAAAATACCAATACCTTTTTAACTTGTAGGAATGCATGAAGCCATAGAAAAGAATTTTGATTGGATTGTTCCTGAAAACCCGTTTGATGAAAATAGTGAACCCAAGAGTATTGAGAGAGGATCCTCTAGAACTTATTTGGATGAGATACCTTGCCTCGTTGAAGATATTTCTGGTATTGACCTTAATGCTTCTTCATTCGAAAATACTTGAATCTTGGTCCTATGCCTAGCTGAAAGGCGTTAAAGAAAAGCACTATTGGGAAATAACCCAAATTATTTTTACTTTCAGTAAGTTTTTATTTTGTTGAGTCTTGGAAGTTATTGCCTCAGTAATAACCTCTCCTTATCCTTTATATGTGGTTTTTGTGCCAAGAATAACCTCTAATGAGGGAGAAGTAAGACTTGGGAAAGTTGCTGTCCTGAAACAGATTTTTGTTTTTCACTGTAAAAAATCGTGAAACATCCCTGTACGTTGGATTGAGCTGTAATTTTCTGTTCTTATGCCCCAGGTTATTATCTAACTTCCGTTAGTTTAGCACTTTTCGATTTGAGCAACAGAAGGTCTTCTAAAAAATCGGTTTTTACCTGCTGGTCTACCTTGACAGATTTCTGCCACTATTTGCATTTGCCTCTTAATCTCTTTCTCTTTGAGTTCTCTTTGATCACTTGAGATTTTAGATGGAATTGCTATAGTAGCTTGTGTTTTAATGGAAATTTTACTTGTGTTGAAACTAAACCCAAAGACTTATTATCTTGAATACACTAATGTTGCTAATGAAGATTGTGTGTAGTTTTGTATGAAGGAAATTTTCAAGTGTAGGGAATAATAATATGATGAGATGAAGTATGGACAAAAGCTCAAGCTTGGGGATGCCACCCGTTTCACCCTAAGAAATATTCAAGAGGTATAAGCATGAAACCTTGGGGATACGCAAGGCATCCCCTTCTTCATCAATAAAAATCTCAGGGTTTCTTCCAAAACACTTCATTTTTATTGTTTCATGCCCAATTGTGTTGTTCTTAGAGCTTATTTGTTTTTATTTTTAGTTTTATTTTGTTTAAATAAATTGGTTGGACCCCCGTATTCATATGTTGTTTCATATAAGTTGATTGGTGTTGGAAAAGAGTAGGAAGCTTTATGCTTATAAGTGGTACAAAGGGAGCTTGTTTTGACTGTGGCCTAGACTTTATCATGTCATGTTTGATGTTGCTTTGACCTTCTTCTTAGTGATTATTGTTGTAGCATGACTTGTTCCAAACAATTGAGATTGCCTAATGTGCCTTGAAAGAATCATGCATTGTTTTAGCATACAAAGCATAATATTGTGGTATTCTCCTTTGATGCTTTATTTGGGTTGGCTTGGCACATGCTTACACCATGTTAAGACTATGAACCAATCACCTTAGCCTCTATGATCATTTATTTTTTGACTTTTAATATCACTTTATGCTTTAATTAATAATGTTTTGTCGCTTTGCATGATTATGGCCATTATTGCTCTCTTAGTTGGTCGCTCCCAGTCTTTTGCTAGCCTCCACCTGTACCAAGTATGAGTTCTACTCATGCATCCATCCTCCAAGAAAACCAAGTTATTCCAAAGAGTCCACTATAAATTCCTATGCATTGTGTGTTACACCATTCCAAGTATATTCATGTTTTTATCTATCTTCCAAATTAAACTTGTTATGTGAAAATTAGTGATTAAAGCTCTCACAAACTTGATGGCACACTTTATTTTCTTGCACTTAATAAACTTGAACCATTGTGTCCATCTATGTTGCTTATATTCTTGCACTTTATAAGTTGTGAATTAGCAGAACCATGATACCATGGGGAACGCTTTCAACATTGCACTTATTTTTCAGTTGATATCATGTTCTTTTGTTTATGGATCCCGACGATGTGAAATAAAAGGGGAGCTTGTAAGCTCATGGAGTTTGTATGTGTGTTAGAGAAACGCCGTGGTGGCTAGCCTAAGACATGCCTAATCATGGTGGAAACTTGCAACATAACCATAGTGAGCATTATGTGAAGCATCCTCAATAAAAACCTATGCAAATAGCAAATAAAAAGATCGCTGATGTGCTCATTGTATGTTGCCTTGTCATTTTGATATGGGAAAGCTCCCGTGTCATGGGGCAATGGGTACCCCGTTGGTGGTTCTCCATGATACACATGTACTTACAATGACAATAACTTACTTGTGACTAAAGTTGAGTAGCATGAGGTTCGGTACTCGTAAGCAAGGGGCATGAGATTTTCAACTTATAACTTGTCAAGCATATCCTCATATTTGTGTCACTTTAACCTTAATCACCTCAAGATGCTTCTGATAGGGGCAATGAGAGCTGAAAGCTAATAAGTATCGTAATTTTTGGAAGCTCTTTATGAAACTTGAAATCTCTGCTTCCCTCTGTGAAGGGCCTTTCTTTTTACTTTTATGTTGAGTCTCCATCTTCTATCTTTATGCACCAATTGAGAGAGCATAGTGGTCATTCTTATTTTAGTGTGCATTGTCCCAAAACTTGTTGATTGATTCATAACTTTGATATTGCTTGTTCTTAAATTATTTGTATCTAGTCACCCTTATGAACTTTGAAGGTGTCCTATGCATTTATGTTTTGCTATACCATGAGGGAAAAGCTGAATACCACTCTTATTATGTTTTCTATATGTGAAACAAACAAACGTCTTTCAATGCATTGTTATTCATGATCTTTTGTTTGTACCTTTTCATGTTACAACATAGTTGCTATGTCTTATTGTTAGAACTCTATCTTTCATGCTCATGTTTAGAGTACTTTGATCCCAGCTATCAATGCTTTACAAATACCTTGATCATGATTGTGATGGTGCATGTCACCTCAAAAATTATTCTTTTTATCACTTACCTACTCGAGGACGAGCAGGAGTTAAGCTTGTGGATGCTTGATACGTCGTAAACGTATCTATAATTTTTGATGCTCCATGCTTGTTTTATATCAACTTTCTTATGTTTTGTTTACACTTTGAGGTATTTTTATACATTTTCTGGAACTAACCTATTAACAAGATGCCGCAGTGCCAGTTGCCTATTTTCTGCTATTTTTGGTTTCAGAAAATCTAGTATGGGAAAATTCTCGGAATTGGACGGGACAAAAGCCAAAGTCAATATTTTACCAGAAGGAACATGGAGTCCGAAGGGTAGCCAAACTGGGGCCACGAGGTGGCCACACCTAGGGCTGGCGCGGCCACCCCCTAGGGCACGCCGCCCCATGGTGTGGGCCCCTCGGGTACCCACCGACCTTGCCCCTTCTCCTATAAAAGTACCCCGATGCAGAAACCCTAAGGACCCGATCAAAAATCCATGAAAGAGTCTGTAGCCGCCGCCATCTCCATCCCTAGATCGGGGGATCTGAAGCTCTTCCTGGCACCCTGCCGGAGGGGAGAGATCATCTCGGAGGCCTTCTTCGTCACCATGCCAGCCTCCGGAGTGATGCGTGAGTAGTTCGTCCTTGGACTAGGGGTCCATACAGTAGCTAGATGGTTGGTTCTCCTCCTTTGTGTTATCATGTTTAGATCTTGTGAGCTCTGTTCATGATCAAGATCATCTATTTGTAATCCTATATGTTGTGTTTGCGGGGATCCGATGGATATTGAGATATTATGTCAGATTGATTATTGATTCTATCATGTCTATATTATTTGTGATCTTGCATGCTCTCCGTTGCTAGTTGATATCTTGGCCAAGTAGATGCTTCTAACTCCAAGAGGGAGTATTTATGCTCGATAGTAGGTTCATGCCTCTAGTAATCTGGGGAAGTGATAGAAATCTCTAAGGTTGTAGATGTGATGTTGCTACTAGGGAGAAAACAACAATCATTTGTCCATGGGGCAATTGTATTGTTTACTTTACACACTTTGCTTAATGCAATTATCTATTGCTTGCAACTTAATACTGGAAGGGGTTCGGATGATAACCTGAAGGTGGCTTATTAGTCATAGATGCAGTTGGATTACGGTCTATGTATAATGTTGTAATTCCCAATCAAATCTCCTAGGAGTCAAGATGTCTAGTATATGCATTGTTATGCTTTCTCAATCTGTCAATCGCCCCGCTATAATTTGTTCACCCAACATGCTATTTATCTTAAGGAGAAACACCTCTAGTGAACTGTGGACCCCAGTCCACTCCTTTACCATTAATATACCATCTACTATTTACTGTTTACTGTTTAATTTCTACAAGAAATTACTATCTTCCACACTATACGTTTAATCCTTTGTTTTCAGCAAAACTAGTGAGATTGACAACCTCACTATAAGTTGGGGCAAAAATCTGTGGTTTTGTTGTGTAGGATTCCAAGTTGCTAGCAACACCTTGGAGTTGTTTCCTTACTCCTATTGGTTCGATAACCTTGGTTTTATAACTGAGGAAAACTTGCTTCTGTGCTCATCATACTTTCCTCTTGGGGTTGCCAACGAGCTCTATATATCTTGAGCCATCAAGATGTCGAGCATGAACTAGGACATACTAGGCCGGACTATATTGTACTTTAGTCTATGCTGAACTATGTTTAATTTGATGCCGAACTATGTCGAACATTGCTCTGTATTCATATTTATGCCAAACTCTTTTGAATATGAGCCGAATTTGGGTGAAAACTTGCCGCTTTTGCGCCGCCTGGAACCATGAGTGGGAAAACAGCCATTCCTAGGCCGAAAGTTACATCCGTCCGGTGCTAAATAGCACCGGAATTCGGCCTAGGAACGCCCAACGAGTGGATGTGCTCCAAGGATACTCCTCAAATTCATATTAATGGCTACCAGTGAGTAGATTTGGATCTATCTAGTTAAGTATTTAAACTATATGCATTTGTATGACCGGACGAAGTACTAGAACAATTTTCCTTATCGTATATAGTGCGCTCATAAATCCTCTATGCAAAAATATAGCACATATTTTGATAGATTAGTAAAAATATTAATCGCATACGATGGAACTTCACAATAGTTTTCATCTCGCAAAGGAAAATCCAAGAGCATCTCCAGTCGGGCACTAAAGCTATTGGCGTGTCGGCGCCTAAAATCACATCCAGTCGATCCCTCTAAATTTTTTCACCGGCGTGGCCTATTTAGCTATCCGGCATTTCCATACCGAACCCAACCCATAGGGGGGTAAGCGGGGCGCTGGATGGATGACAAAACAACACGGGCCAACTTTGTTGGGGACACAAATAGGAATCATCCCAGACGCCTATTGAGGATTTGCCATTGTCCGGTACCCTGCTCTTACTTAATCGAAAGATGTGGGAGGTCAAGACTTCCTGTGTGCTTCATAACATGATCACTGAAAGCAAGCATGATACTCTAGCGTTTGACACTCAATTGTATTATCGCTAGAGTCCTCTTTCAAATATTGATCACCAAGTGTGGTTGCGTTTGCTACTTCCCTTACCGAGCGACAAGAAGTTCGAGACAAAAATACTCATCACCAACTACAGATGACATGGTGGAGCATTTATGGATGCTCCAAGGAGCCACCTATTTTATTTGTATGTTTTCTTTGTGATACAAAACTTGTTAAATTATTTGTTTACTTTGTTAAACATGTTAAATTATTATGGTGAATTTATGTTTGATTTGATTCATTTCTTGTCTGAAATTTTTATTAGCTTCAAAATTATGTATAGGTGGTAGTATGGGGGGAAGTGGCTGGGCGGTGGCACCTTCCCATAACGACAGCCGTGGCGGCGTTCCCCATACGGGCCAAAAAATTGGCTACGCCGGACGCCGTATGGGGGGCTAGTGGAGATGCTCTAAACTATACACATATACTCTCGGTAATACTCCATAGTTTCGAGGGCATATCAAACATAGCATTCCATTTTTGACAGCAGTCGGTTCATTTGCGTCGTGGGAGAATCTGAATGAACGACCTATCATTTGCATGTCCGTAGTGCGCCTGATGGGATGACCTATTTATCTCGCCAATTTGGTCTCGGTGGCCATTTATCTCGTTGTTTCGGCCATCTAGACTAGTATGCCACCAATTCGATCGTCCATGCTAGTTTGCAATATGTTCAAAATATCTAGTTCAACAAAATACAAACTATTTAGCACACAAGTAATGTAAATAGAGGACCAACATTGGTTAACACAAGAGTAGGAGATAAATATGGAGCAATCGTGTGTCCCTTTTGAGGATCATATCTGCGTCTCGTCTCGATCTAAACTTGTTGGCTCGGATCCATCTTGCTCATGTCGATCATCATAATATGGTTCTCCTCTGTGAGTAGCTTGAGCTCAACTTCATTTTGCTTGAGCTCAAATTTCTTGGCCATTTGTTGGGCATTGAGCGCAACTTTCCTTTATTTGATCTCAACCTCTTTGGCCCTTTATTGGGCATTCAACTCAACCTTTTTGAGTTTGAGCTTGGTTTCCTTTTGCTTCACTTGAAATTTGAGCTCAACTTGTATAGCATTTCCCTAGGCTTTTGTCTCACTAATGCAAACAAATTAGTTTGTCCATGACATTCAAATTGAATTTGACCTAATTTTATTTCATTACAGATTTGAACCACTCTCTATTCATTACATTAAATATAAGTCTCGTGAAACTCTAAAAGGACTGTAACATTCCATCATTTAGGAACCAACGAAGGGTAGAAGTAGTAATATGTACATATGCACGCATTCATTTGTAAAAGTGGGGTAATTGTTTTGCAAACTAAAACTGTAAAGAGATCAAAGTTTCTTTCACTAGGTTGAGATAGGGTTTAGCTCATTCTGGTGATTGTTATAAATTTTGACATGATCTCTGGGAAGTTTGAGTCATTTTGGGGAAATAATTTGAATTTGCATTCAAAATTGAAACTAATTTTGAAATGATTCAAAACAATAGTATTTAGGAGTTTATTATTTTTAAAAGGATATCTAAATTTTATCATTTGAAGTATTGGTATTATATTATTTAATAAGGATACAAATAAAGTAATTTAAGACATTATAAAAATAAATATTTTCACAAATATTAGAAACTCTTATTCTTTTCTTATTCCATAATTTCAATTTGAAAATAATACAAATGAGTAAGTAATTCGTATACAAATAATTATAAGAAAGGAAAAAAGCAAACCTTATTGAATAACAAATATATATTACATTGTTCTTTACAAATAAAAGAATAGAAATTACAACAAAAATAAAAGAAAAATATTCTATGCTAAACCCTAACTAGTCCTACATATCTAAAAATTCTCAATCTTCTCTAAAGAAGCTTCTACCTGCAAGAAAAACAAAGAAAACAGAAATAAAAGGAAAATATTATGGTTAGATTGCTCTCAATTGTGAATAGTGAAGTGCACTATTCAGATTGCATCACTGAGCAAATAAAAGACAATTGGGGGCAAGTTTCACCAAGTGCAATATATTTTATTTTTATTTAAATGGTTTTATTATCACATCACCAACCATAGGGGCAAGTTTCACCAAGTAAGATAAGAGTAAAAGGGTAAAGATAACAGATACATCAGCTTGAGCTGATCCATAGACCAAGCTAGCAAAGCAGCAACTTACTCACACACATGCAAGGGGTGAGCTGTTGACACAGGAAGAGCCCAGGGCAGGGGAGAACCTCTCAGCCGTAGCAGAGAGAGCTCTCTCAGTGAAGCATGTACCACAACAACACAGCCCATCTAAGAACAACAAGGGTGCCTAGGATTTCCAGAGTTAGGATCCACAGTTCAAACCAATAAAACATTCCAGAAAACCACCAGATCATCAAGTAAGATGGTCACTTGAGGAGGGGGTGGATCTGGTGTTGAGTAAGGGCAAGCTAGGAAGGGATCTAGAAGTGAAGAACACATCTATTCCAGAAGTAACTCATCAAGATCAACACTGAAGCGAGAACACATCAGACATCACAGCAGCAACACCAACATCATCTGGTTAGTGAGTCACAAACAGATCATGCTATCTATCTGTTCTTATCAATTATATGAGCATGGTTTGTTGGATAATTTAAATCCTCAGAGATACACCTAGATGGGGTATACTCATCACTGGATATTCCAAAGGGCCACAAGTAGTGTCTCCTCCAAACTACAGACTAAGTCTCAGTTTGTGCATCCTTGACCAATCTGGTATCTACCTGTTTTGTAACTAGAGGAAAGTAAATCCATTGATGGGTGCTAATGGGCACATCCTAGTTATTGGTAGCACCTCAGTAGCAACTAGCATAATAGATATTCCTCAAATATAAAGCCAAAGCTACAAGATTTCACAAGAAGGATAGTCAAATCATCTTCCTGAAAACAATAGGAATTATTTTTATAAACTATGTATCATAAGATAGTTACATCTAGGTAATCTGATCACAAACATATAATCACTATCTTAAACTTTAGATCACAATATATCAAGCCATACCATCTGCCTAACCAAAAGGCTAGGAATCATGTGAATAATATTCATTAATACATTAGCAGCCACTCAACAACAAGGCCATAGTCTATACTAGGATTTTGTCTAGAAAAGTATCACCATGGCATAACAGTAATCATAGGCTAGTTAGTTGGAGAGCTAAAAGATCAACAACAGTAAGAACATCATAGCCAACAGTATTGAGTAAACAATGCCAAGTATCATCAACAGTAGTAGATGAACAGAATACCAAACTTATATTTTGGATCACAATCCTAATCAATCTCAACAGAATCAGTCACTAGCCATGAACACATCATATACTAGTCAATAGCTACTAGGCTAACAGTGGAGAGGGTAGAACCCTAAAACAGGGCAGAAACCCTAACTAGGATTGCATATAGTAGCAGTGAGGATTGATACGTTGCAAACATATCTATAATTTTTGATGTTCCATGCTTGTTTTATATCTACTTTCTTATGTTTTGTACACACTTTGGAGTATTTTTATACACTTTCTTGGACTAACCTATTAACAAAATGCCACAGTGCCAGTTGCCTATTTTCTGCTATTTTTGGTTCCAGGAATGTCAGAAAATGAATATTCTTGGAATTGGACGGGACAAAAGCCAAAGTCAATATTTCACCGAGGGGAAAATGGAGCCAAAAGACGAGACGGAGAGGGGCCAGGGGCGGCCACACCACCTGGTCACGCGGCCAGGCCCGACCCACGCCAGGGGGTGGTGCAGCCACCTAGGGCACCCCCTTGGCCTCCCCTTTCGCCTATAAGAAGCCTCCGATACAGAAACCCTAAGTACCTGATCAAAATTACACAAAAGAGTCTGTAGCCGCCCTCCATCCCTAGATCGGGAGGGATCTAAAGCTCTTCCCGGCACCCTGCCAGAAAGGAGAATTCACCCTAGAGGCCTTCTTTATCACCATGACTGCCTCCGGTGTGATGCATGAGTAGTTCATCCCTAGACTACGGGTCCATGTAGTAGCTAGATGGTTGGTTCTTCTCCTTTGTACTACGATGTTTAGATCTTGTGAGCTCCGTTCATGATCAATATCATCTATTTGTAATCCTACATGTTGTGTTTGCGGGGATCCAATGGATATTGAGATACTATTTCAGATTGATTATTCATTCTATCATGTCTTTGTTATTTGTGATCTTGCATGGTCTCCGTTGTTAGTAGCTATCTTGGCCGAGTAGATGCTAGCAACTCCAAGAGGGAGTATTTATGCTCGATAGTGCGTTCATGCCTCTAGTAATCTAGGGAAGTAACAGAAATCTCTAAGGTACTAGATGTGATGTTGCTACTAGGGAGAAAACAACAATCCTTTGTTCATAGAACAATCGCATTGTTTACTTTACACTCAATGCTTAATACAATTATCTGTTGCTTGCAACTTAATACTGGAGGGGGTTCGGATGATAACCTGAAGGTGGATTATTAGTCATAGATGTAGTTGGATTACGGTCTATGTATAATGTTGTAATGCCCAATCAAATCTCATAGGAGTCAAGATGATTAGTATATGCATGTATGCTTTTTCGATGTCTAGCAATTGCCCCGCTGTAATTTGTTCACCCAACATGTCATCTATCTTAAGGAGAATCACCACTAGTGAACTATGGACCCTGGTCCATTCTTTTAGCATCAATCAACACTCTATTTACTGTTTTCTGTTTACTTTCTGCAAGCAATTACTATCTTTCACACAATACTTTTAATCCTTTGTTTTAAGCAAAACCGGTGAGATTGACAACCTCACTGTAAGTTGGGGGAAAAGTTCTGTGATTGTGGTGTCTAGGATTCCAAGTTGGAAACAACACCTTGGAGGTGTTTCCTTGCTCCTACTGGTTCGATAACCTTGGTTTCATAACTGAGGGAAAACTTGCTGTTGTGCTCATCATACCTTCCTCTTGGGGTTCCCCAACGAGCTCGAATATATTTTGAGCCATCAAAGCTACTTTTCTGGCGCCGTTGCCGGGGAGTCAAGGACATCTTCACAAGGGGAGTCCCTCATAACCAATCTCTTTACTTTGTTTTATTTGTTTTGCTTAGTTTATTTCTGCTTTGTTTGCTCGTTTCTTTATTAAAAACACACAAAAAAACTTTCTATAGTTGTTACCTCGTTCTTAGCTCATCATGTTGATCCCTAAGTTCACCCTGAAAGAGCTTTCAATAGGTAGTGTCTCTATAATTGGGAAAGATAATATTGAAGAATTCTTTAATCATGTTAGCAAGCATGAGGATATTGAGGATAGATCCCTTGCAGAACTTGCTCCAAATTATGAAATTGTTGCTGCTTCTTTAGTTCACATGTTGGAAGTTAGGTTTGTTAATCTTAACCCCATAATGCAAGTAATGTTTCTTAAACTTAAAGAAATTGAGGACCCCGAAAAGAGAGATTTTATTCTAGAAACCTTGCTTAAAGAATTCTATGATGTTGCTAAGGAAGCTAGAAAAGTCTTTGATTGTTTTAATATGCTAGGATCATGTGTAGATGTTATTGGTACACGAGAAAAGATGAACAAAACCGAACCTAATGGGGAGGGAATTATGATACCAATACCTTTTAAACTTGTAGGAATGCATGAAGCCTTAGAAAAGAATTTTGATTGGATTGTTCCTGAAAACCTGTTTGATGAAAATAATGAACCCAAGAGCATTGAGAGAGGACCCTCTAGAACTTATTTGGATGAGATACCTTGCCTTGTTGAAGATATTTGCCGTGGTGGTGTCACGGCAGATGCCATGGATAGGCTAAAGGTGGGGACTAATATGCGCTAGGGGAATCCAGGGAGGGATAGTAGAGTGATTCTCTACACAGAAGCTTCGTATTGATGTTCAGTCTCCAAGATTACAAGTGCTCCTCGATCTGTATTGACAAGAGGAGGAAGAAGAAATTCTCTTACTCTTGCCTACTAACTAGCCCAAGAACCCTAGATTCATTAGTGTTTACCTTGCTATGTATCTGAAAAGACCCAACCCCCTTACCAGAACCCCAACCCCCCCTTATATAGGGGTGGTTCGGTCCTGGCCTAGGGCATACGTGGAGGCATATTCCTAAGAATATGCCTCCTCCCAAAATAGTAACCCGACAGGGGTGCTTTTCCCCCACGTCCCTCTTGCTTTAGCGACGTTGCCTCTCAAGGCGCTGCGTCACCGACGTGAGCGTCGTCACCCTTGTCGCCACGATCCGGTGGTCCCGCCTTGCTTTATTCGCTCATCCAAGACGCACTGGCCTTCTTTTTGACCAGAGATATTCCTTCCTTCTCCTAGAAGCCAAACGAGGATCCGGATCACAGTTGATTCGGCCACACCTGTTCCTGCATATAAGCTAGACAAGTGTCTCCGACTTACTCCTTGAGTCAGACAAGACAATATTAGTCGACCCCCTGGTCCGGGTTACTCCGTGATCCGGCCTGTCTTGAGGTGACTCGGCCAGCATCCGCTTTGACCTTGCCGAACCTCGGCTAACTCGGCCCTTATACCCCGGAGTGACCCTACCCGGGGTTATCCCCCCAACATTAGTCCCCGAAGTTGGTGCGGCCTTAGCGGCCTTGGTCGCTAAGGTCACATCAGGTTCATTCGTATCTAAGCTTCGAACGTTTAGCTCCGGGTTAACTTTTTGTCTCGGATTATATGGATTTACGTTCCCTTCGCACGCTCCAAGTTTTCACTTGCCGGCCGAGTCACCACTTTGGCTCGGATCCTATGGTTTTACTTTCCCTCTGCACAGTTCAAGTTTTCACTTGCCGGGCGGGTTACCATCGTGGCTCGGATCCGGGCCTTGCTTCCTTCTCTCGTACGCCAACCCATGTAACGGTTAATCATTACGTTGCCTTATTTTAAGGGCTCATAAAGAATCGCCGCAAGAAATGTCGCTGATTACCGTATGGGGTTACGTCACGTCTGTCTCCTCGTTTACCGCAACTGCACGTCGTGTCATGGGATCACATTTACTCTGCAGCCCCCGGTGTGGCTTCTCTCTGATTGGGCAGGAGAGGGAGGAGGACGCCGGCGCGGCGGACCGCGGCGCGTGGGCCGGCTCCTAGGTCTGCGAGGACGACATCGACTGGCTCTACCGGACCCGGCGCATTCCCGCCGGCGTCGCTGCTCGTCTCCCCTCCTCGGAGTTGGCCCCCTTACCCAATCCGGGTGAGTTTGCTGTTTTCCTATCTCATTTCCAACGGGGATTTGGACTTCTAGTGAGTGATTTCTTCCGGGACTGGATCCGGACCTTTCACCTGCAACCACATCATCTCCCGGCGAACGCCATCACCTCTCTGTCCGCTTTCGTTTCTTCGATCGAGGGCTACACCAGGCTATGGCCTACGAAGGAGCTGTGGATCCGGTTCTTCGGCCTCCGCCGCAACGTCGTCCCCAACATCCACGTCGAGTCGGAGGACAAGCAGCTAACTCAGTTCGGAGCTGCCTCGATCTCGCCTCAGAGGTATTCAATCTTTCCCCGGGTCACCGGGCTTGACTCCTGCAAAGGATGGGCCCGGACCATCTTCTACGTCTGGAACGAAGGCACGGAAGATTTGATCTGGTTGCTGCCTCCGGTCCCCCAACACGGATTTCGGGAGGAGGTTGCCAAGAAACCCACGGCTCGCCAACCAAGTGAACAAAAGGTTTGCGAGTCAAGAAGCTCGGATTGCAACGAGGACGCCATGATCACATTCGTGCGTAAATCAATCTCTCCTTCAGCGCGCACTCACAAGTTGTGCCATATGAGCTTCATGACCCCAACCGAACGTCCTCGCTCAAGTTGAGTAACACGGAGATCTTCCGCGGGTCAAGTCTCTATTCAACACCCATAAGGACTTCTCCGAATGGACATGGGGAATCAAGCATTACTGCCAGGATAGCTCCTCCCGCGATAAGCTTCAAGGGTAAACTTATTTCGGATCAATTTCATGTCGGTTCTTATCATATTTCTGAGTTTTCCTTGTGCTTTTTTCTCACTGTTTCTCCAAACCTCGAGGATGGCCCGGATCCGACCCTTAAGTGGGCCCCGACCGAGAAATTCGGACGAGGAGGAGCCGGACCAGAGATGTTCCTCCCCACACCGATGCCACCAAACGACCCAAATGGGTAAATTCTCTTCTCTTAGAGATTGGCCCGACGATGAGGATGACTCGGATATCGATGTGATTGAACCCGTTGAGGCTGTCCCTCTTTCTTTTGCCTTCCCGGCATCAGCTAACCCCGGTGGGCACATCCACGAGGATTCTCCACTTGCCACGGGCGAGCCTGTTCCGGTGGCGTCAAAGAAGAATCACGGATCCGCGTCGAGTTCTTCTTCCGAACCTTCTCAGCCTTCTAAAAGGCAAAAGAAGGCCGGAGACAAGACTGCCTCCAAACGGGCAGGCAAAGCCCCGGCACGGAGGGCCCGGAAACCTAAGGAGGCCGAGACCTCGGATGCGTAAGTTCTTTTTTCACTGCGCAACACATTTCTCCCTGCTTTGGGGTAATTTCACTTCTGACATTATTTTCTCTTGCAGGGCTCCTGTGGAGGTCCCTCGGAGCGGATCGAGCATCTCCTCTCCTCTTCGGTCCAGTCCTTCCCCTTCTCGTGACGATGAGTCACGCCCGCTGAGCCCTATTCTGGAGGGCTCTGCGGCCGCTCCGGGTTCCGCAGTACCTCCTTCAGAGGGATGCGACCTCGGATCGGGAGGGGTCGGATCGGCCAAGGCAATGGCGTCCGGCACTTCGGCATTGCCGCAACCAGCAACTACCAAGCCTACCGCAACCCCAACACCAGCAGCAGCTCCAACACCAGCCACCGAACCAGCGACTGTCCCGGCTCCGAAGAAACCAACAGCAGTTCCAGCGCCAGCCACCAAAGCTCCCGTGCCAAGTTCATCTGCCTCGTCCGAGTCATCTCAAGCTCGGCGAGGACCCACTCCAGCGGCTTCCAAGGGCAAATCCACTGTGTTCACTTCCTCCCAGCAGGCCAAAGGCAAATCCACCTCCGTCGAGGCTGGGCAGCGAACCTTGTCGTCGATGCTTCCAAAGAAGTCACCAGCATCGACGGATCCTCCTGCCGAGCCAGCTGATTCGCAGCAGATGGTTCTTCACACTAGCCCGGCTCTTGCCCTGATTGAAAGGAAAGAAGCTCA
The DNA here is from genome assembly GCA_023614405.1 of Avena insularis. NCBI lineage: Eukaryota > Viridiplantae > Streptophyta > Magnoliopsida > Poales > Poaceae > Avena > Avena insularis. The sequence goes on from CM042692.1 coordinate 110,434,948, forward strand.
CGCCAAGGGCTTGGTGGCACCTCACATGCCCACTGGCGAACGATACCCTCCGAGCCTCATCGAGTTTGTCATGAACTGGAATAAGGCGGAGTTCGTCTACAACGACGATCTCCCGGAAAAGTTCGGCCCAGCTGAATTTTCCGCTCAGATGAATACCACCGCCAAGGCCATTAACCTCGCTGGGTGTGTGATGGAGGTACATCGTTTCTTCTTTACATGCTGTAGGTAATAACCATTAGTCCCCGAGCCTCCGGCGGAGTGACTTGTTACTCGGCCGGATGCTCCTTAGAAGATCAACGTAGCTGCATGTAAACTTCAAATATGCACACACCTAGAGCCGGGTTAAGTTCCGCTTGGCCCGGATCTTGTACACTTCGAATATGCACACACCTAGAGCCGGGTTAAGTTCCGCTTGGCCCGGATCTTGTACACTTTGACTATGCACACAGCTAGAGCCGGGTTAAGTTCTGCTTGGCCCGGATCTTGTACACTTCGAATATGACACACCTAGAGCCGGGTTAAGTTCCGCTTGGCCCGGATCTTGTACACTTCGAATATGCACCGAACTAACTTTACACGCCTGTGCCTTTGTCAGGTAACCACCAACCGTCAGAGCGCCGAGTTTCAGCGCCTGCTTGATACCCATAAGATCTTGTGCGCAAAACACGTTGCACTTGGCGCGGAGCATGAAAAGAGGGGTAATTTCCTCTCTTAACACCTCACCGTTTGCTTGTTCCGCGGACTAACCTCCTTATTCGGTTTTTGCAGCTGGGGTGGAGGCTGAAAACAAGATTATGCGGAAAAACTTGGAGGAAATCCGAGGTATGTCCCCTATCGGCGAACGTCGCTGTGTTTTCCATTCTTTATTTTTCTTGGCTCGGCAAACATTCACTCCTCGGCTTTTCCGGGTCAACACACTATTTCAGCATTGCTTGAGGATAGTGTGCCCGTGCCTGATATGATGCTGCATTTTCTTGAACAAGCAGGACAGCATCAAGCCGAGCTGAAGAAGAAGAAGGACGATGAACTTGCCCTCCTCCGGACCAAGAACGGCGAGATAGCCAAACTCAAGGCCGAGATGGATAAGATGAAGGCCCAACACAAAACCGAGCTCCAGAAAGTTGGCCAGAACTTCACCGAAGAGCGTGAGCACTTTACCCTTCAGATCTCCAAGGACCAGGATCTGCTCAAGGAATCCGAAGTCCATCTTGGGTCGGCGCTTGCCGAGCTTGAACAACTTCGCCAGAGACGCGATAGTTGTATCAAGGAGTTGACCCGGATCCATCGCCATATCTCACGTAAGTTTCTTCTCGTTGCCCGACCTAGTTTTCCGGGTTAGCTCATATGCCTTTGCTTCAGCATCCTCCCTTTCCTTATTTTCAGATAACTTTCTGGAAGGTACTACCATCGCCAGTGCTGCCGTTGCCAAATTCCGCCAAGAGAGGGGTACTCCCATCACTCCTGATGGTGAGAGCATCCCTTTAGACATGGAGGACCTGTTGGTTAGCGTGTCAGCTCGGGTGGAAACTATTAAGAACTATGGAGAAGATCTCCTCGACATTGCGGTCCGGATCTTCAACACCTTCTGGCCAAGCGAGGATGCTCCGGAAAGGATCACGCTCCTTGCGGAAAAACTGATGGAGATTGAGACTCAACTTGCCCTCTGGAGGGAATCTGCTGGGCGTGCTGCGACAGATACCCTTCTCCATCATATCCTTTCATGGTACGAGAAAATCGATCTGAGCCTCCTCACCCGTCGGTGCACCGGATCCAAATGGACCGATGATCCGGAGTGGGTAGCTCGGCGCCAGGCTTGTGCCTACAGCCTCATCGAATATTCTCCAGTCCATGACTGGGTTGAAGGGCCGAGCTTTCTGGAATCCGGCGAGGAGGAGCAGATGGAGAACGTGGAGGATGGGTCGGGCGATGATGGAGAAGATGCTGCTTCAGATATTGAAGACAGTGATGATGACGCCGAACTTCCTCCTCCTGCCGCTCCTTAGTTGAAAAAACTTGAAATTTTATCAGATCCCCGGTATGCCGGGTGCAATTGTATGCTGAATACATAATATTTTGCTACTATGCTTGTATGCTGGATTAACTTGGGCGTAGTCCCCAAGTTTCATTTTCTTGTTCGTCCAATTCTCCGGCTCGATCCGTGTCTACCTTGATTCGGTTTTACGACTTACAAACCCGAGCCTCAAGAATCGTTTTAACAATACTGAGAAACTTTGAGGCTTGGCTCAAAATAATTCAACATAATAGCTTGAAAGTAAGTACGGGGTTAGTCCGAAAAAACAAACGTTAGCTGGAATAGGATCGTTTCGTTAGTAGTTTTTCATGTGCTACGCAATTCCAAACTTGTTCCATTGCTCGCCATGAAGCCAATTCTTGTTGGACAGCAGCAAGTCGAAGGGTTGGGTTTTTGGTGCGCACACATTACTAATCCGGGTTAAGCGAAACGAGTCATTTCAGCTAACGCATAAGAAGTAACAACAATCATTTATTAAGGCAGTCCCCGAGTTACTGCTCGAGGCTCCGCTATTTCATTGATAGGCTCATTGCCGACATACATACCGACATATGAGGATGACTCGGGTACATACACTCTTTAGCTAAGTGTAGAAGGGACGAAGTAGTGCTACATTCCATGGTCGCTTGGATTCCTCTCTGGACCTGTCCGCCTTGTTCTTTTCCTGTGGCTTTGCATCTATGAGATAGTAAGAGTCATTGTGCAATTCTTTGCTTACAATAAATGGTCCTTCCCATGGGGGGGATAATTTATGCATGCCAGTGGTACGCTGTACCAACCGGAGCACCAGATCGCCTTCCCGGAAGACTCGGGGGCACACTTTCCGGCTATGATAGTGTCGGAGATTTTGATATATGGCGGATCCAGTGCTGCCTTCTCGCTTCTTCCAGCAGATCAACATCATTTTGCCGGCTTGCACTTTGGCCTCGTGTATTGGGTGACCCTAGGCGAATCATGCTCTATGTCGGCCGGTAATACAGCTTCGCCCCATATACGTAAAGAACGGCGTGTAGCCTGTTGATCGATTCAGAGTTGTTCTTAAACTCCACAATACCGCTGGTAGTTCTTCTATCCAGCACCCCGCTGATCTTTGCAGCGGCTCAATGAGCCGGGCTTTTATCCCGGATAGCACTAATCCGTTGGATCTTTCCACTTGTCCGTTCGACGCGGGGTGGGCTACCGAGGCTATGTCGAGTCGGATTTTCTTATCTCGGCAGAATCGTGTGAATGCTCCTTCAGCAAAATTGGTGCCGTTATCAGTTATGATACTATGAGGATAACCAGATCTCAAGATGATGTCTTTGAGAAATGTCACAGTCGTAGCTCCATCACATTTTCTTATAGGCTTCACTTCGATCCATTTTGTAAACTTGTCCACCATGACCAGAATGTGCGTCATGTTCCCTTTTGCTGGTTTGGACGGGCCAACCATATCCAAGCACCACACAGCAAATGGCCATGTAATTGGTATGGTTTTGAGTTCCGACATAGGCATATGTGTCTTGGTGGCGTATCTTTGGCAACCATTGCATTTTCTCACTAGATCCTCCGCTTGCTCCAAGGCGCTTGGCCAGTAAAATCCATGCCGGAACGCCTTTGCCACTAAGGCCCGGGATGAGGTGTGATGCCCGCATTCTCCTTGGTGTATATCTCGGAGGATGTCAAGTCCTTCTTCCGGATCAACACACCGCTGGAGGACATTGGTTACACTCCGTTTGTACAGCTCGGAATTGATGATGGTGTAAGCTTTGGCTCTCCTCTGAGTTTGCCTGGCTAGCACTTCCTCAGTGGGTAACGTTCCATCTTTCAAGAACTGATATATAGGCAGTGCCCAAGCTGGTACTGCTCGCGTAGGGAACATCTCCTTATCAATTTCCATCCGATCCACCGACATAACTTCAGCCGGATCACGCTGAACAGTCCCCGGGTCTGGTGAGGTAGTCCCCGGGTTTGCCGAGGTAATCCCCGGGTTTGCCGAGGTAGTCCTCGGGTTCGGCGTACTACTTCCCATGTCAATGTCCATGGGCTCAGCTCCGGATTCCGCGTTTTCCGGGACATGGATTGAATCGGTTCCTGGGGATGGCCTGATAGATGGCTTTCTGAGGTGCTCCAATGCAACACCCGGTGGAATTGCACATCGAAGGTCGAGCTTCGACATGTCGGCGGCCGTTTTCCATTTCCATGCGAGGTACATGATGAAACTCGCATCCCTCAAAGTAACCCGAGATTTTCTGCACATGAAATCTGTATAGTGCCATGTTTGGATCCAGGGCGTCCCACACTCCGGACACTTGCTGTATTACTAGATCCGAGTAGCCAAAGCAGATTATTCGACGTATGCCAATTTCCTTTGCCACTTTTAGACCATGCACAAGAGCCTCGTACTCAGCGACATTGTTTGATGCCGCGAAATGGATTTGCAATACGTACTTGAGCTGATCCTTCTTTGGTGAGGTAAGCACAACCCTGGCACCTAATCTGGTTTTGGTCTTTGATCCGTCAAAGTGCATCCTCCAGTAGTTCGGATCCGGTGGCGGTGGTTCGTATTGTACCTCGGCCCAATCCACGAAAAAGTCCGCTACAGCCTGGGACTTGATCGCTTCTCTTCTATCGTATTGGGGCGCGTATGGTGCTAGCTCAATTGCCCATTTCGCAATTCTGCCATTCGCATCTTTGTTACCCATTATCTTGGATATGGGGGCTTCGCATATCACTTTGATGGGATGCTCCTCAAAGTAGTGCTTTAACTTCTTTGCCGCCATATAAACTCCGTATGCCACCTTTTGAAAATGCGGGTTATTCTGTTTTGAGGCAGATAATACCTCGCTCAAGTAATACACTTGCCTCTGCACCGACTTACCCTCTTCATCTCGTTCCACTACAATCACTGCACTTACAACTTGGTTGGTTGCGGCTATGTAGAGCAACATTGGCTCCTTCGACAGTGGAGAAGCTAACACTGGTGCAGTGGCCAACATCTTTTTCAAGTGGGCAAAAGCTTCATCAGCCTGTGGCGTCCAAACGAATTTATCTGATTTTTTCATGAGGTGGTAGAGAGGCAGTGCCTTTTCCCCTAACCGACATACAAACCGACTCAATGACGCCAGGCATCCAGTGAACTTCTGGACATCGTTGAGACACTTCGGCAGCTCCATTCGTTTGATGGCTCGGATCTTAGTTGGGTTAACCTCGATACCTCGGCTGGAGACGAGAAAACTGAGTAATTTCCCAGCCGGGACACCGAAGGTACATTTCTCCGGGTTAAGCTTCATCCGGAATCTCCTCAAGTTCGCGAATGTTTGCCTTATGTCGTCAAGGAGCGTTGCGCTTTCCTTGGTCTTGATAACCACATCATCCACGTAGACTTGTACATTTTGACCTATTTGATCGTGCAGACATTTTTGCATACATCTTTGGTACGTTGCTCCTGCGTTTCTTAAACCAAACGGCATAGTGCGATAGCAATAAGCCCCGTACGGGGTAATAAAGGCAGTTTTTATTTGATCATCCGGGTTCAGGGGTATCTGGTGGAAACCAGAATAAGCGTCAATAAATGACAACAGTTCACATCCTGCGGTAGAGTCGATGACCTGATCTATCCTCGGCAGTGGAAATGGGTCCTTTGGACACGCCTTGTTCAGGTTCGTGTAATCGATACACATATGCCAAACCACCGCCACGTTCGGATCATCCTTTTTATTTTCTACCAGCACCGGATTAGAGAGCCAATCCAGATACAGCACTTCCATGATGAATCCTGCTGCTAGCAACCGAGCTATCTCGTCACCAATTACCTTTCTCCTATCCTCGGCGAAGCGTCGGAGAGGCTGCTTCACCGGCCTTGCTCCGGGTCTTACATTCAAAGAGTGCTTGACCAACTACCTCGGAACACCTTGCAAGTCCTGTGTGGACCAAGCAAAAATATCCCGATTCTCATGGAGGAAGTTGACGAGCTCGCTTTCCTATTTGTCAGTTAACCCGGCCCCAATTGTCACGGTACGCTCCGGAAACACGTTATCCACCGAGATCTTCTTGGTATCCTTTGCGGCTTGAAATGAAACGCTTCCATGCGGGTTACTTAACGCTGGCATATACTGCTGTGCGGACTGAGCTAATGCCGCCACCTCTTGGATTTTTCTTTTCTCTTGGGCAATTACGAGTGACTCGGCTAGGTTAGACCCGGCTGAAGCGCACTCAATAGAACGTCGGAAATCCCCAGCGATAGTAATTGCACCATTTGGCTCGGGTAATTTCATCTTCAGATAACTAACGTGGCAACTTGCCATGAATTTGCTCAGTGCCGGTCTCTCGAGTAATGCATGATACGTGCTCTCCAAGTTTACCACCTCAAACTCCAGATTTTTGGTTCGGCAGTTATCCCTCGTACCAAATAGCACGTCGACCCGGACTTTGCCTATGGGTTCGCAGGATATGCCGGGCACGATACCGTGAAAAGTTGTTCTTGTAGCCTGGAGCATGTTCTCCGAGATGCCCAACTTGCGCATCGTATACGCATACATGATGTTAATGCTACTGCCATTGTCGATCAGTACCTTGGAGAACCTCACATTAATGTTTGGTCCAATGAACGTCGGATCTAACACTAGTGCATACGAGCCCGGACTTGGCATAAGCTTGGGATGATCTTTGACGCTCCAGGTAATTTCCTGGTCCGACCAAGACATGTACCTTGTCACTGCAGGCATAACCGCGTTAACCTCCATATGTCGGTGCTGCAAGCTCTTCCTATCTGTTTCCACTATTGTGAACACACAATAGCTCTGGTGATGTTCCCTGTACTCATTTCTTCCCTCATTTCCGGAGTACCTCTGATCCGGTTGTTGCTAGTTTTCCACCTGATGCACTGCATCCCTTCTTTCACTGTTGTCATACCTCGGCGGAGGGGGAGGCAACATCAGTTGCTGCGTGTTTGCTCCGGAGAGCAATTGCTATCGGGGTAACTCCTGCCGAGGTTGATCATTCCGAGGTGCCTGAGCATTCCCCGAACCACCTTGTTCTATCTTGCGCATCCACTCACATTGTCTCGTCGTGTGACCCGCCGGGCTGCTCGGATTTGGCGTGTGAAACTTGCACGGCTGGTCCAACATTGACTTGTAGGTATACCTCGGACGATCTTTCTTTTCTTTCCATTGCTTCTTCTGCTCCGGAGTCCACGTTTTCTTGCCATCGTTTCGAGGAGTCCATTGCCCTCCCGTTCTCTGGCGTTGGTTGCTCCCTGCCCCGGGCTGATCTTGATTCACGGCCGCAACTTGTTGCCAACCATATCGATGGTCCGGTCTATCGTCTCTCCTATTTCCCCTGTAATCGTTCCTCCGGGATGACCCGGATCCGTCCCTCGGATAGTACTCCTCATTTGACTTGTTCGACGCGATCCTAGGTTGAGTCGGATCACCCAAAGCATAAGAATCCACGATCCGGATCATCTCTGCCAATGTGACTGGCATTTTCCTTTGCAATTTCATCCACAACTTGCTGCCATATCTACATCCCTATGCGAACCATGCTATAGCCTGTGACTCTATGACTCCCTCACACGAATTTCTCACGGTACACCACTGGGTCAAGAATTCACGGTCCGTTTCGTTAGATCTCTGCTTGCACATTGCCAGGGTCTGCGGTCTATTCGGTCTCTGATACGTACTTGAGAAGTTGCTGATGAACATTTCTTCAAAATCTATCCAGCAATTGATGCTTCCGGGTGGCAAATTATTCAGCCAAACCCTAGCTGGACCTTCCAACATTTGGGGTACATATCGTACATCCCACCTCAAGTTGCCAGTTGCAATTTTCATAGCTGTTGCGTAGTTTATTAGCCAATCCTCCGGCTTTGTACTGCCGTCATACGTCTTCGTGCCCCTGGGTAATTGGAAATTGGGTACTGGCGGTTCCTTCATGATCCGGGGTCCGAAGCACGCTAGACCCGGAGGACCTTGACATTCGATCTGTTCCGACCTATACAGGCGATCCAGTTTTAGCCTGGCGTCATCTGGCATCAAATCTCTGCTTCCCAATCTCGACCCTATCACATGATAGTCCGGTCTTACGTATCCCGCATTCATCATCTCCAAGTCTCCATCATTGTATCGGTCTTGTTCTCGTTGTGCACCTCTCTGTTGCATACCACGGCCGGCACTTTGCTCTTGCCTTGGTGCATTCCGCTGCTGCGGTTGACCCGCTCCTGCCGAGTTTCGCTGTCCGGCATTGCCGTTGGCAGCATTTCCTTGACCGGCATTGCCTTGGTCGTGGTTACCTTGGCTCACACTTCGTCGATCGTCGTTTTTCCGTATCTCTTTTTCCTTTCCCGCACGTGTTGGGTCGTACGGAACGATCTGCTTGTTCCGTCTGGCCGAGGTTACTACCTCTTCTCTTCTAGGGCCACCATGAGGCGATGATGCGGCTCCAGCGGATTTCTCCGGGTTACCTATCACCGAATGGACGATTTTAGAACCTCCAACTCTCTCTGGGTTACCTCTCAATAGCTCCTCATTCTGCCTGTTCGCGATCCGAACCAGCTCATTAACCCGGTCTTGCTGTCTTTGGCGGGCTTCACCCGTCAGACCCTCTAGCTTGGATGCCGCGGCATCTGCTGCTCTGAGGTTCTTCGTCGGGGTACTATACTTTGGCAACCCCACAGACAGATAGTTTTCCGACCCATCTGGTCCATCATCACCTTCTCTGTTCATCTCGCTAATGAGGTTTTTCCCTTTTACCCTCACAGCATCAACCTTGTTCGCTTTCGCGTACTCACGCAGCGTCATGTTCAACGACTGCTGAGCCGCTGCTATTTTCTTTGCGCCCTCCAGTATCTTTCATCGGGTCTCCTCTAGCTCGGCCTGTGCCTGAGCCGGATCTACCACTGCTGCCACCGGGTTAGCCAAGCTATCCATAGCTTCCCTCAGCACGTTCTCAGGCCTCTCTAGCGGAGGACCCCTAGCTTTCCTTGGTGCCTTGGGTGTTACCTCCGGGTCTGGCGCCGGATCCTTGCTCGCGCCCGCGCCTGGCGCAGTCATCATCACCTCTGCATGGTCCGGGGAGCGAGCGATACGCGCCCCGCGAGCCACAGTGAGGGGTGGTTCCCCCGCATCGATGACGCGATGCAGATGAACGCAAGACACGTCCACAGCAACATAGACCTTGTGTGCGCCGAGCTTGACGAAGACGCCGTTGCGCGGAAGGGGGCGTGCGAAGCGATAACGTTGTCGGCCGGCGTAGTCAACGCAAGCGGTTACCGAACGAGCGAGAGGCGATCGTTCACCGGTGCCAATGAAATTTCCGTCGGATCTTCACCCTGCTAGCGCCGCTAGCCCGGTGGGCGCCAAGCGTAAATGGTGGTGTCACGGCAGATGCCATGGATAGGCTAAAGGTGGGGACTAATATGCGCTAGGGGAATCCAGGGAGGGATAGTAGAGTGATTCTCTACACAGAAGCTTCGTATTGATGTTCAGTCTCCAAGATTACAAGTGCTCCTCGAGCTGTATTGACAAGAGGAGGAAGAAGAAATTCTCTTACTCTTGCCTACTAACTAGCCCAAGAACCCTAGATTCACTAGTGTTTACCTTGCTATGTATCTGAAAAGACCCAACCCCCTTACCAGAACCCCAACCCCCCTTATATAGGGGTGGTTCGGTCCTGGCCTAGGGCATACGTGGAGGCATATTCCTAAGAATATGCCTCCTCCCAAAATAGTAACCCGACAGGGGTGCTTTTCCCCCACGTCCCTCTTGCTTTAGCGATGTTGCCTCTGCGGCGCCTGCGTCAGCCGACGTGAGCGTCGTCACCCTTGTCGGCCACGATCCGGTGGTCCTGCCCTTGCTTTATTCGCTCATCTAGTACGCACCGGGCCTTCTTTTTAACCAGAGATATTCCTTCCTTCTCCTAGAAGCCAAACGAGGATCCGGATCACAGTTGATCCGGCCACACCTGTTCCTGCATATAAGCTAGACAAGTGTCTCCGACTTACTCCTTGAGTCGGATAAGACAATGTTAGGCGACCCCCCTGGTCCGGGTTACTCCGTGATCCGGCCTGTCTTGAGGTGACTCGGCCAGCATCCGCTTTGACCTTGCCGAACCTCGGCTAACTCGGCCCTTATACCCTGGAGTGACCCTACCCGGGGTTATCCCCCAACAATATTTCTGGTATTAATCTTAATGCTTCTTCATTTGAGAATACTTGATTCTTTTCTTGCTTCTTATGCCTAACTTAAAGGCGTTAAAGGAAAGTACTTATTGGGAGATAACCCAAAAGTTTTAGTTGAGTCTTGGAAGTTATTGCTTCAGTAATAACCTCTCCTTATCATTTTTTTGTGGTTTTTGTGCCAAGAGTAACCTCTAATGAGAGAGAAGTAATGCTTGGGAAAGTTGTTGTCTCGAAACAGATTTTTGTGCTTGGTTGTAAAAATTCGTGAAAAATCTCTGTACATCAGTTTGAGCTGTAAAAATTTGTTCTTCTGCCTTAGGTTGTTATCCAACATTCATTAGTTCAACACTTTTCGATTTGAGCAACAGAAGGTCTTCGAAAAAATTGGTTTCTACCAGCTGGTCTGTTTTGACAGAATTCTGCCATTATTTGCATTTGCTTCTTGTTGATTCCTTTTTGGGTTCTTTTTGGCGAAATTGAGCTTTTTGAGGTAAGTGCTACATTAGCTTGTGTTTTAATGGAAGTTTTACTTGTGTTGGAACTGAACTAAAATACTTAGTATCTTGAGTACACTAATGTTGCTAATGAAGATTGTGTGAAGGAAAATTTTCAGGTGTAAGGGAAGAATGATGTAATGAGATGAAGAATGGACAAAAGCTCAAGCTTGGGATGCCACCCCGTGTCACCCCAAGAAATATTCAAGAAGTACAAGCGTCAAAGCTTGGGGATGCCCAAGGCATCCCCTTCTTCATCAATAAAAATCTCAGGTTTCTTCCAAACACTTCATTTTTATTGTTTCATGCACAGTTGTGTTGTTCTTGAAGCGTCTTCATTTTTGTTTTTGGTTTTCGTTTGCTTGGTTTGCTTAGTTTGCTTGAATAAATTGGTTGGACCCCCTCATTCATGCATTAGTTTTCAAATAAGATTGGTTTGGATTGCAAAAGAGTAGGAAAGTTCATGCTTAAGTGGTAAAAAGGAGCTTGTTTTGACTGTGGCCTATACTTTATCATGTCATGCTTGATATTGTTTTTGGCTTTATGCTCAGTGATTATTGATGTAGCATGACATGTTATAAACAATTGAGATTTCTTAATGTGCCTTGAAAGAATCATGCGTTGTTTTAGCATATTAAAGCATAGTATTGTGGTATTCTTCTTTGATGCTTTATTTGGGTTGACTTGGTGCATGCTCACACCATGTTAAGACTATACCAAGTCACCATATCCTCTATGATCATTTAGTTTTAGTCTGGTAATATCACTTTATGCTTTAATTAATAATGTTTATCGTCGGATTGATGACAAGTACGCCATGAGGGGGTCCTCGAGGCGTGTGGAAGAGAGGGGTGTCAGACATACGGTATTCCGGGATGGTGAGCACACAAGTTTACACAGGTTTGAATCCGCCGGCTTTGGACGGATCCTACTCCTGCTAGCAATCCAAGATGTCGTCGAGCCGAATATGGGTTACAAGGGTTTCGCCTGTGCGAGTTGAGATTGTAGACTATTGTGAGGGTAGGTGCCCTAAAGGCCCTCCCTAGGACGGCTTATATAGATATCCGGCCTAGGGTTTACAGGAGAGATCTATCCGGCTATGACTAAGAGTCGATTACAGAGTACATCTTGAACTACAAGTAACACTATGGGTCTATGTCGGTAAGTCTTATGGGCCTTCCCGTAGCCGGATTGAACTCCGTATCTTCTCCCTGACTGGGCCGCCCATGAAGTAAAGCTCTAACCCGAAGTGGGCCACCACAGTCGATGAGGAACCTGAGAATACCGGAAAGTATATCTAGCAAAGCCCTAGAAGTCTCCAAGATCCAAAGTCGGATTCATCATCATCTAGCTTAATCTTCGACTTGCAGAACCTTGAAGGGTTCCTGAAAGTTCAAAACAAAAAATACGATCCGGGTCTCAAAATAAGTCAGACCTATCAGTACAGTTATTCAGATTTCCAGCTCGAATTTCAAACTAAGCCGGAACTTGGTCTCTAACGTAGCCTGACACCAGTCATGGTCAAGTCACGTCACTGACAGACATTTCCTGTCAGCACGACCGTTGGTGGGTCCGCCTTTCGTTGAACTGAGGTGCTGTTTCAATGCGTGCGCGGAGATCGAGGCGGCGTAATCATCGCGCGGAGGTTTCCCTGTCCTTTCCATGACGCGTGGCAGTCTTACTATAGCGTTTACACGAATCTTGACGCGCCTGATGGATATAAATGGTGTGGATTTCTCCCCCAATCTTCTTCACCAGTTCTCAGTGCCGTTTCCTTCTCCTCTACGCCTCCCACGAACCTAGCGCTCCACTGCTCCCTGTAAAAACACCTCCAGCGCCGCCCATCTAAGGTCACCGGCGCACCGGATAGAATGGTTTCCTCATCATCCTTCGGCTTAGCAGCGGCGGCGGCGACGGCTGTGGTGGCAGAGAGGGAGAGCCACCATGGAGTTTGGATTCCCTACGTCCTGGATGATCCCAAGCTCCAGGTCATTGCAGACGAAGGGCTCCTCCATGCCGACGACTGGCGGAGCGGCTTCGGTGAAACCATCCCCAACCCCCGCGACGACGAGCGAGTGCATTTTGGCACCCACCTTGATAGAGGTCTTTCCTTTCCTCCCTCGGAATTCTTTTCTGAGGTTATAGATCATTATGGTGTTCATCTCCACCATCTCCCTCCGAACTCCATCTTAGAGATGAGTGCGTACGCCTCTTTGTGCGAGGGGTATCTTGGCATTAGGCCGAGTCTCACTCTTTTTCGGTATTATTTCCATGTCCGGAGAAATTCCATTACTGCCGGTAATCCTTACATTACCGGTACCATTAGTTTTTCGGTTAGGCGTGAGCGCGTTTATCCCCGGATCATGGCAAGTGATTCGGTCAAACAATGGCCATCCACCTTTTCTACCACAAGGATATCCCCGCTCCCGGCAAAGATACTGCTTTGCCGGCTTTCGTTGAAGTGGAGTCGCCACGCCTCAAGAGTCTTGGGACGAGGCCGCTCCGACTCTCAGTGATGATCTGTTTCTCGCCAAGAGACAGATCGAATACCTGATGAAGCACAAGGGCCTGAAAGGGTCCGACTTGGTTCAATGTTGGGTGTCGCGCGAGATCCAACCTCTTCAACATCATGGAGATTCACTGATGCATTCCATCACGTCGTCAAAGAAGGATTCCCTCCGCATCAGCTCCAAGACCTTAAATCCGAAAGACTATATATGCCAAGTCAAATGGCTGATAAGGGAGCGGATCGAGAGGAAAATTCTGGAGCTGTCCCTGGACATGCACACAGCAGAAGATCCCGTTGTGCCGGTAAACTTCAGTAGTAACTCTTTTTAGTGCTCATCTATATGTTATCTTTGCAATACTGAGATGCTTTTTCCTTTTCAGCTTGCTAACCTCCCCAAGTCGGAGTTCGCTCCTATCGAGGGATACCCTCCTGAGTTTTCTTAGGATGAGGGTGAGTTGGTCCCAATGCCAGATGTCGTTCCTCGGAAACGCAAGGCTCCGACATTGGCCATCGACACCAAAGAAGTGCCCGTTGTGAAGAGGTAATCTTTCCTCATAAGGTCTTTGTATTTTGCCTGTAATTCCTTCTGAGATGTAATGTTCTTTGTTCTATTATCTTCTCAGAGCTAAACAGCTCATCAAGGGCCAGGGGAAGGAAGCTGCCTCGAAGCCTCTACACCATTCGAAGCTCAAACTAGTTTCTCCTGCCGTGGCTCCTCCGACTCCCGCTCCTCAGCCTTCTGCAGCACCGGAGATTACTCGATCTCCAACTGTTGTAGAAGATCCGGCTCAAACAGCAGAGCCCGCTATCCTTGAGTCACAAACTTATGTCACCATGAGTGACTTAGGTGTTGATAAGGGTGAACCCTCTTCAGGTAATGATCCCTCGGCAGAAATCTTCGCCGACAATCTCCTAAGTAATCCGAGTCTTGCCAAACTTGGCCTGTCTCAGAAATCTACGGAGGAAAGCCAGCTGTTAGCCCGACAATGCTTGGATAGCCGAAATCTTTCTGTCGAAGAAGAAGCACAAGCAGCAGAGGACGTCAAGTACTCCAAACTTCTTGAACAGGTCCGCCTTCACGACGAGGGACTGAGAGCTGGCGTGTTACCTCCTCCACCAGTGATCCCACTCACCCTTGCCGAGAAGGATACAACTGAAGTGAACATGTGCTTGAGCAAGCTCACACATGAACAACATGTAAGTCGGAATTCCAACTCACTTTTTCCTTTATGTTACTTTATATCCTATCTTCTAGCCCCCAAGCATGAAGTTGGATAGTCAAATCCGGGTTTATGCTTACTTAGGATGCCAAAGAATGAACTAGTGTAGCCCCCAAGGCTCGTGCTAATATTAGTTACAATATTAGCCCGAGTCTTTAGTAGACTTCTAACTCTGGGTATTCTGACTTACAGAAAGTTAATTCGTATAACCAGGAATTATAAAAAAATATCTACAACAAGCGGAAAGAGATCAGAGCTCTCCGGCTTGAAAATGCACAGCTGAAGGTTTCCAAGGATGAGGCTGAAGGTAAACATTTCAAAACTCAAACATTGTCTTTTTGTTTCATAGTCGAAATTTTGTTGAACTGTCTGTTCTTTTGACTTACAACACTGGTAAAATAGTCCTGCGCTATGATCGAAGAAGCCGAGAATCTTAAGACCTTGGTGGTGGATAACAAAGAACTTCGCCAAGAGCTGGATAAGCTTAAGGCAGATCATGAGAAGAGCATTGCTCAAATTCTCGAATCCACCTCCATGGCCACCGATGAGTGTGATCGCAAGATTACGCTTCAAGGTAAGAAATCTCGGATCTCAGCAATGAGCTATTCAGAGAAAAGGACATTTTTGAGGCACTCCGGGCTGAACTCCAGGGTCTTCGTGAAGAGAAGGCCAAAGTCGACGATGTCATCTTTGGTATGTTTCCCTTTCTCTGACTTATCTACATCTTTCAAGTATTATGGCATTTTCGACTGTGACATGATCATTCGGAAATAAGATGGTAAAAACTTCTCAGAAAGATTTTGAGGGAACCAAGACTTTATTTCTCATTGAACACGTACACATATATGATTACAAAGAAAAGTAAGCTAAGAATAAAAGGGCCGTAGCTGAGCAATATTCCATGGTCTGTCTAACTCATCCGGATTTGTACTGCCTCTAGCTCTCTTTCTCTTCTTAGTAGCAGGTCTTTCTTTGACTGGTCGCATATCAGTTAGGTAGTATGAACTATTGTGCAATACTCGACTAACTAAAAATGGCCCTTCCCATATTGGGGAAAGTTTGTGCTTTCTTTGCTGCACAAGCCGGAGAACTAAATCGCCCTTATTGAAAGATCGGTTTCTGACTCTCTGGCTATGATACTTGCATAACTTCTGCTGATAGGCTGTTGATCTCATTTCAGCAACAACGTGAACTTCTTCGACTAAGTCGAGATCATTTTGTCGAGAGATGCTGGCATCCTCTTCAATATACGCGACCATTCTAGGAGAAGTGTGAATCAAATCACTAGGAAGAACTACTTCTGCGCCATAGACCAAGAAGAAAGGTGTGTATCTAGTTGACCTGTTTGGAGTTGTTCACAAACTCCATATTACAGAAGGTAATTCCTCTGCCAAGCCCCCGCAGCACGTCATAGTGGTGCTTCGAGCCTCCGTTTTATGCCCTGTAAGATTAAACCATTTTCTCTTTCGACTTGTCCATTAGCTTGTGGATGTGCGACTGACGCAATGTCAAGCTGAACATTTTGTTCATTGCAGAATTCAACAAGCTCTCCCATAGAAAAGTTACTCCCATTGTCCGTGATAATGCTATGTGGATAACCGTATCGGATTATAACATCCTCAATAAATCTTCTGGCTGTTGCTCCATCACAACTAGTGACGGGTTTAGCCTCAATCCATTTGGTAAATTTATCCACCATCACTAAGAGGTGTGTAAATCCACTTGGAGCCTATTTAAACGGTCCTACCATGTCAAGCCCCCAGACCACGAAAGGCCATGTTATAGGCATTGTTCGTAGCTGATCAGCCAGAACGTGAGCTTGTTTGGCGTACTTTTGGCAGCCCTTGCACATCTTGACCAGCCGTTCGGCATCTGCCTTGGCTGTAAGCCAGAAAAAACCATATCGGAAAGCTTTTGCCACTAAAGATTTGGCTGCAGCATGGTGACCACACTCGCCTTCGTGGATCTCTCATAAGATTTCCACTCCTTCTTCCGGAGATACACAGCGCTGAAAGACCCCAGATGCACTCCGCTTATAGAGATCACCACTAATTATAGTATAGGATTTTGCTCGTCGAACGATCTGTCGGCTCAGAACTTCGTCTTCGGGTAATTTTCCGTCTATCAAGAAATTAAGATAGGGTTGAGTCCAGCTAGGAATCACAGCCAGAACTGCTACTAAAGGTGAGTCGGATTTGGTCGGATATTCCTCGTCCACTCCCTTTATAGAGTGAACTTTGAGGTGCTCTAAAAAAGTGCCATCCGTGACCTTTTTCCGGGAAGAGCCTATTCAAGATAGTGCATCTGCTTCCTCATTCTCTGTTCGAGGGATGTGTTGAACTTCAAACCCTTCAAATGATTTAGATAGTTCATCCACGACAGCCCTATACGCTGCCATGTGCTTATTTGCCATACAGATATCCGACACTTGTTGTGCAACAAGATCCGAATCTCCATAACACATTAATCATCGGATGGCGATATCCTTAGTGATCCGGATTCCATGCAGCAATGCTTCATACTCGGCAATGTTGTTTGTTGCTGTGAAGTGTATCTGCAATACATAAAAAAGTTTATCTCCTTGGGGTGATTTGAGCACCACGCCAGCCCCTGAGCCCCCGAGCGCTTTAGACCCGTCAAAATGCAAGGTCTAGTATTCCGACTCTGGCAGGGTCATATTCTCCGTTGTCTCTGTCCAATCAGTGACAAAGTCAGCGAGGATTTGGGATTTGATTGTTGTACGAGGTTTATACTCAATATCGAAAGTTGAAAGCTCTATTCCCCATTTGGCGACGCGTCTTGTGGCATCACTATTGTTGATTATATCTCTCATGGGAGATGTGCTCACCATGGTAATTGGATGTTCCTGAAAATAATGTCGTAACTTACAAGATGCTAAGAACACACCGTAAGCCAGCTTTTGATAGTGCGGATACCGCTGTTTTGATTCTATTAAGACCTCGCTGAGATAGTAAGTCGGATGCTGCACCAAGTGTTCCTGATTTTCCTCCGGTCTCTCCACCACCATGACGATACTGACGACTTTGTTTGTCGCAGCAAGATAGAGCACCATCGGTTCCTATGGTTCCGGTGCTGCAAGGATGGGAGCAGATGAGAGTAGTGCTTTCGGGTCTTGCAGTGCAACTTCAGCTTCGTCGGTCCACACAAAATTCTTGGTCTTTTTCAGGAGTTTGTATAGTGGTGCGGCTCTTTCACCAAGCCGGCTTACAAACCTACTGACTGCGGCAATGAAACCAGTTAGTCTTTCTACGTCCTTCAGGCGAGTCGGCCTGAAAATGTTGAGTATAGCCTTGATTTTGTCCCGGTTTACCTCTACCTCTTTGAGACACGATAAAACCTAACAATTTTCCAGCTATGATTCCAAAGAAGCATTTCTTCGTATTAAGCATTATGTTGTATTTTCATAGATTGGCGAACGTTTCCTCCAAGTCGGAAATCAAGGTTTCCTTCTTTTTGGACATCACCACAATATCATCCACATATGCATGTACATTGCGTCCGATTTGATCGTGGAGGCAACGCTGCATTGTGCGTTGGTACGTAGCTCCTGCATTCTTCAGCCCAAAGGGCATCGTAACAAAACAGAAGGTTCCGAAGGGGGTTATGAATGAAGTTTTGACTTTGTCAGACTCCTTCATCCAGATTTGGTGATAACCAGAATATGCGTCGAGAAAACATAGGAGTTCCGAGCCTGCCGTAGAATCGATAACTTGATCAATCCTAGGCAGAGCGAACGGATCTTTGGGACAAGCCTTGTTCAAGGCAGTATAATCAACACACATCCTTAAATTAGTGGTGTCCTTTTTAGGAACCATTACAGGATTGGCCGACCACTCAGTGTGGATGACCTCTTCTATGAATCCGGCTAACTCGAGCCGTGCTAGTTCCTTAGCTATTGCCTTACACTTCTCGTTGCCAAAACATCGTAGGGACTGTTTGACGGGTTTAGCATTCAGGTGTACATTTAAAGAGTGCTCGGCAAGTTCCCTAGGTACTCCGGTCATGTCAAATGGCTGCCATGCGAAGATATCTTGATTTGCTTGGAGGAACTTGACGAGCGCGCTTTCCTATGCGCTATCCAGGCCTACACCTATCTGGGTCACCTTGGAGGGGTCATCATCCTTCAACAGCGTCTTCTTCGTCTCTTCTGATACCTTGAACTTCGGATTCGGCTTTGTCACCTCCTTCTTTGTTGCGGGAATCTCGGACGGATATATGCTCTTCTTGATCTCTTGGTACTCCTGGACGTGTAGCATGGCTTCAGCAAAGGCGGCATTTCCATCCTCTTACTCTCGCGCTTTCTTCGGGTCTCCCCTAATGGTGATCACACCGTTGGGACCTAGAATTTTCATCATATTGTAAATGTAACACGGACGAGCCATAAAATCCCAGTAAGCCAAACGTCTTGAATAGGACCACTTCGAAGGAAAGTGCTTCCGTCCGGTAGTTCTTTGGAGTTCCAAAGGTAACATCCAAAGTGATTTCCCCAGGGAATTTGCTTGTCTTCCTGGTACAACTCCGTGAAAGATCACATAGCTGTAGTTCAGCTGGGTCTCCAAGATCTTCATCCGGCATAGCGTTTCGACATACATAATATTAATGCTGCTACTGCCGTCCATGAGAGTCTTGGAGAAGCCATAGCCGTTAATAAGTGGATTGACGACTAAGGCGTATTTTCCTCGCCTGTGCAACTTAGGCGGATGATCAGCACGGTCAAAGGTGATTGCCACTTCCGACCAATCCAAAATTTAAGGGACAACCGGAATTATTGCGTTGAGCTCATGTAGAACTGCTTTCTTGACCCTTGCTGGTTGAGATCCGAGGAAGGTGATGTAAGTGTCCTTCTTTGTCGGGAAGTTCTTTTTCCCTTCCGGCTTGGGATTTGAAGCATCAGCTTCCTCCATGTCGGAATCATCCTTGGTCTCCTTATCTTTTTCGGGATTCTTCTTTCCCTTCTTCTGCTTGGCCCTATAGCCCACGGCTTTCTTGATGTCGTCATTGAAACGACACTCGGCATTTGTGTGGGACGAGCCCCTAATCCCATCTAGGTGATGCACACATGGGTTATTGGCAATGTCGGCCCATGAGTAGGTTTTTTCGGGTTGCTGGTCTCCTCTACCCTGGACTCTTGATGCCCCACGACCGTGTCCACGGCCATCACCGCGTCCTCCTCGTCCTCCAGACCCGAAAGTGGCAGTGACCACTGCTGTTTCCGCGTTGGTTTTTTCTTCCGAGGTGTTCTTGTGCTTCTGAGCTTGCTGCTTTGGTTGTTTTGCCGACTGTGGCACAACTAGGGCGTTCAGTAATCCCTCTGCATCGTCGTTAGCATCTGCATACTTACTCATTGTTTCTATCATCTCTCCCAAATTGGTGACCTTGTCACACTTCAAGCGATGATGTAATAAACCAATTGGGAGTCCTGCAATGAAAGCTTCAATCGCAGTTTGGTCATTTACTCCTTCACAGGAGTTCTTGGTGTCGATCCATCGTCCGAGATAATCTCGGCAAGTTTCTCCAGCTTTTTGGGTGCAATGATGTAGGTCTCCTACCGTACAGGGCCTCCGGTATGTGCCTTCGAAATTCCGAAAGAACGCACTTTGCATGTCATACCGGTTGTGGATGGTGTTCTCTGGAGGTTCATTGAGCCATGATCGTGCCATCTTCCGCAACATGAGTGCGAGATATCGGGTTGTGACCAGGCTCTTTTTGCCTTTGGCGATACAGCAAGCCTGGAAGAAATCCTGGAGCCAAGTGTCTGGCCGAGCTATACGGTCGTAGGCTTGAATGTGTCTTGAGATGGCAAATCATTCCGGGAATTTTGTAGCTCTTATGCATGGTCCCACTTTGGGCCCACGTATATGTCATCCTTTTTGTAGCGCCGTACTTCTATGTTGGAATTGATCATGTGCCTTGCGTCACTTGGGGATAGAGATCGTCTCAAATGACGGCTATGGCTGCGGTGCCTTGGAGTCGGACTTCGGCTTCTGCCACTGCCTCCTCCACCACGACGCCCTCCTTGGACTCCTTGGGAACTGTTGTGATGGCTACTTGGTGGAGAGGGTGCAGCAGCTAGATTATTTCCGGCTGTTCGCCGGCCTCCGTCCGGAGCAACATTATTCCGGTTCCGGGGAGGATCTTCATTGCGACAAGCCCCCTACCAGCTTGACTCAGCACGGTGTCTGTCGTTCCTTTGCCCGTCAGTCGGACGGCTCGTATGTCTAGGAGGTGGCATTCTTTATCGGTCCTCCTCCCGACGTTTCTCTTTATCTTCTTCCCTGCGATCCTTCGACTCCCACCGGGGAGGATTCTTTGGATTCAGTGCAGCAATTGCCTCTTGCTCCGCAACTGGGGTAACGTTACGCCAGTCATGTGCAGCTTTGTGGTGCTGTCCTGAAGATCCGGTTCTTGAGTAGTTGTCTTCCTGACGGTCGGAATGATGATGCTGTTTCGGAACACGTTGGGGCCTTACATCATTCCAGGACGGATCCGTGCGACATTGGTCAGAATGGGGGACCACTTTTTGGCTTTCGGACAGGGCAACCTTTTGCTGCTCCAGACCCTTGTTGAGTAGTTTAATGCCCAATCGGATCTGCTCTGGGCCTGGATTAGCAGATAGGATTTCTTGAGCCGCAACGGTGTTTTGCACTGGTGTTGGATACACCCAATCCCCGTTGTTGTCGCGTCGAGGCATCCCATGTTCTCCTCCAAAGAGGACTTTGTGAATCTGCAGGAATTGGTGGTCATGAGTATGACGTTTCCTGGTCTTCTAATGTTGCCTAGAGTTGTACTTCTCCGCAGTTGCAATGCGTTTCTTTTCTTCCTCAAGGTTTTTGGCTTCATCGAGGAGTACTTGGCGACGCGCTTCTAGGACCTGGGCCCTTTCGTCTAGCTCTTCAGCAGTAAGTTCTACAGCTGTAGGAATAGGTGTGGTTAATGCAGTATCAATGAGTTTACGCGCACATTCAGTGATCACGTGTCCATCCACCGACTCTTCTTTGGGCTCGTCTAGGATAAGTGCTCCATCCGAGTCTTCCTCATATTCCTCGGCAATCACCTCCTCTACCAGAGGGTCTTTTGCCAGGGTCTTGTTCTTCTTTTTTGCCTTCTTGGCAGCGCCGGTAGCAAAGACGGATTTGGGTCCGTTTCCCGTAGTCAAGCTCTGATCGGTACTTTCGGACATCTGGACCTCAGGATTATCTCTGATATCCATGTCATCCTGCGCTTTGGGAGAGTTTTACCCGGATCCTTCATCCATGGATTCTCCTTCCTCTGCAGCTTTGGAGTTATACTCCTCTTCATACTCCGCGGAGAACTTTTGGAAATCTGCCGACATCATTGAGTCATCCGAGGATGCGGGTAAGTCGGTGTTTGTTCCGATCGCCTCCAGCACAGAGTCGACATTGTCTCCAGCATCGGCAGAGCCGGATCCGAATCCCACATATCCGACAAAGTGTGATGTGCTGCTCCTAAGATAACTGCAGTCTTCATAGTAGGCTTCGTCAAAATGCTTGATGGTCTCGAGGATTACATCTACGCCTGAGTTTTGCATCATCATGCGTCTTAATGTGTATCTCAGGAAGGGCATGTCCGTCTCGGTGTCATCGGAGCCGGAACCAGAGTTATCTTCTTGCTCTTCCTAGATTTCGACCTCCGCAGGTGGATCGATCTGGGATTCGTACTCGCTAGGGAGATCCACTCCAGATCCAACATGTACCACGAGATCTGCCTCAGGTTCAGCTTTCTCCAATATATCCGCAACTAGTGCGGGCTGGGTGGGATTAGGGTTTTCTGAGATCCAGAACTCTACCGCTTCCATGGACAGAGGGGACCTAGAAATTTCTTCTGCCTCTATCATCACCGCTAGGGTGGGTGGGGCAGGTTCAGCGAAACCGATGTAAACATCGATCTCACCGAAAGACATGATGGTGTAGGTGGTCACGGATTCCCTA
The DNA here is from genome assembly GCA_023614405.1 of Avena insularis. Classification (NCBI taxonomy): domain Eukaryota; kingdom Viridiplantae; phylum Streptophyta; class Magnoliopsida; order Poales; family Poaceae; genus Avena; species Avena insularis. The sequence goes on from CM042692.1 coordinate 110,457,331, forward strand.
GCCGGAATCCAAGTCTCGTCTATGACGATGAGAGGGACGTCACTGGCATAGAGAATGCGACCAACGGCTATAGTCTCGCTGATTCCGATTCTTGCAGATTCTGCTCGGAACGCAGATCCGAAGCTCACTTGCCCCACGGTGGATGCCAACTGTCATCAAATTGATGACAAGTACGTCATGAGGGGGTCCTCGAGGCGTGTGGAAGGGAGGGGTGTGAGACGTACGGTATTCCGAGACGGTGAGCACACAAGTTTACCTAGGTTCGAATCCACTGGCTTTGGACGGATCCTACTCCTGCTAGCAATCCAGTAATACGGCAGAGCCAGAATATGAGTTACAAGGGTTTCGCCTGTGCGAGTTGACATTGTAGACTATTGTGAGGGTAGGTATCCTAAAGGCTCTCCCTAGGATGGCTTATATAGATATCCGGCCTAGGTTTTACATGAGAGATCTATCCGGCTACGACTAAGAGTCGGTTACAGAGTACATCTTGAACTACAAGTAACACTACAGGTCTATGTCGGTAAGTATTCTGGGCCTTCCTGTAGCCGGATTGGACTCCATATCTTCTCCCTGACTGGGCCACCCGTGAAGCAAAGCTCTAACCCGAAGTGGGCCACCCTGGTCAGTGAGGAACTGTGAGGATACCCGGAAAGTATATCCCCAACAATGTTTTGTCGCTTTGCATGATTATGGCCATTATTGCTCTCTTAGTTAGTCGCTCCTATATTTTGCTAGCATCCATAACCAAGTATGAGTTCCACTCATGCATCCAACTCCAAATAAAACCAAGTTATTCCAAAGAGTCCACCATACCTACCTATTAGCATTTGCTATTCCAAGTATATTCATGTTTTTATCTACCTTCTGAATTAAACTTGTTATGAGAAAATTAGTGATTAAAGCTCTCACGAACTTGATGGCACACTTTAATTTTCTTGCCCCTAATAAACTTGAACCATTGTGTCATCTATGTTGTATATGCTTACACTTATACGTTGGGAATTAGCAGAACCATGCTGTCATGGGGAACGCTTTGAACATTGCACTTGTACATTATACCCAGTTGATATCATGCTCTTTTGTTTATGGATGTCGTCGGTGTGAAATGAAAGGGGAGCTTGTAAGTCCATGGAGTTATGTATGTGTGTTAGAGAAACGCCTGGGTCGGTGGTTTAATACATGCCTAATCATGGTGGAAACCTGCAGCGTAACCATAATGAGCAATCTATGAAGCATTCTTCTTATAAAAAAGAGATAGAGATTGAGAAAAAAAAAGGAGACGAGAAAAGAGGAAAGAGAGAAAAAGCACCATTTCCCATGGTAAATAAGAAGATTGCTGAGATGCTTATTGTTTGCTTGCCTTGTCATTTTGATATGGGGATTCTTCCGTATCATCGGGCAAGGGGTACCCCGTTGGCGGTTCTCTATGATACACATGTACTTACTATGACAAGAACTTACCGGTAACTAAACTTGAGTAGCATGAGGAGCGACCCTCGTATTCAAGGGACATGAGATTGCCAACTTATACTTTGTCAAGCATATACTCCATACTTTGTTCACTTTAACCTTAATCACTTCACGATGCTTATGATAGGGGCAATGAGAGCTGAAAGCTAATAAGTACCATGATTTTTGGAAGCTCTTTATGAGACTTGAATCCCTGCTTCCTTCTATGAAGGCCTTTCTTTTACTTTTATGTTGAGTCTCCATTTTCTATCTTTATGCACCTATTGAGAGATCATAGTGGCCATTCTTAGTTTAATGTGCATTGACCCAAGACTTGTTGATTGATACATAACTTTGATATTGCTTGTTCTTAAACTATTTGTATCTAGTCACCCTTATGAACTTTGAAGGTGTCCTATGCATTTATGTTTTGCTACACTATGAGGGACAAGATGAATACTATTTTCATTATGTTTTCTTTATGTGAAACAAACAAACGTCTTGCAAAGCATTTTTATTCATGAATCTTTTGTTTGTGCGTTTTCATGTTACAACATGGTTGCTATGTCTTATTGTTAGAACTATATCTTTCATGCCATGTTAAAGTACTATGATCCCAGCTATCAATGTTCTACAAATACTTTGATCAAGGTTATGATGGTGCATGTCACCTCAAAAATTATTCTTTCTTTTTATCACTTACCTACTCGAGGACGAGCAGGAGTTAAGCTTGGGGATGTTTATATGTTGCAAACGTATCTATAATTTTTGATGTTCCATGCTTGTTTTATATCAACTTTCTTATGTTTTGTCCACACTTTGGAGTATTTTTATACACTTTCTTGGACTAACCTATTAACAAGATGCCACAATGTCAGTTGCCTGTTTTGTGCTATTTTTGGTTCCAGGAATGTCAGAAAATGAATATTCTCGGAATTGGACGGGACAAAAGCTAAAGTCAATATTTCACCGAGGGGAACACGAAGCCAGACGACGAGACAGAGAGGGGCCAGGGGCCAGCCACACCACCTGGCCGTATGCCAGGTGGTGTGGTGCCTCTAAGGCACCCCTTGGCCTCCCTTTCGCCTATAAGAAGCCTCCGTCTGAAACCCTAAATACCCGATCAAAATTCCACGAAAAGAGTCTGGCTGCCGTCATCTCCATCCCTAGATCGAGGGATCTGGCTCTTCCGGCACCTGAGAGGAGAATTCACCTTAGAGGCCTTCTTCATCACCATGACTGCCTCCGGTGTGATGCGTGAGTAGTTCATCCCTGGACTACGGGTCCATGTAGTAGCTAGATGGTTGATTCTTCTCATTTGTGCTACCATGTTTAGATCTTGTGAGCTCCATTCATGATCAAGATCATTTATTTGTAATCCTACATGTTGTGTTTGCGGGGATCCGATGGATATTGAGATGCTATTTTAGATTGATTATTGATTCTATCATGTCTTTGTTATTTGTGATCTTGCATGCTCTCCGTTGTTAGTAGCTATCTTGGCCAAGTAGATGCTAGCAACTCCAAGAGGGAGTATTTATGCTCGATAGTGCGTTCATGCCTCTAGTAATCTGGGGAAGTGACAGAAATTTCTAAGGTACTAGATGTGTTGTTGCTACTAGGGAGAAAACAACAATCCTTTGTTCATAGAACAATGGTATTGTGTACTTTACACACAATGCTTAATGTAATTATCTGTTGCTTGCAACTTAATACTGGAGGGGGTTCGGATGATAACCCGAAGGTGGATTATTAGTTATAGATGTAGTTGGATTACGGTTTATGTATAATGTTGTAATGCCCAATCAAATCTCATAGGAGTCAAGATGATTAGTATATGCATGTATGCTTTCTCGGTGTCTCTCAATTGTCTCGCTGTAATTTTTTCACCCAACATGTCATCTATCTTAAGGAGAATCACCACTAGTGAACTATGGACCCTGGTCCATTCTTTTACCATCAATCTACAATCTATTTACCGTTTACTGTTTACTTTCTGCAAGCAATTACTATCTTCCACACAATACATTTAATCCTTTGTTTTCAGCAAAACCGGTGAGATTGACAACCTCACTATAAGTTGGGGGCAAAGTTCTGTGATTGTGTTGTGCAGGATTCCAAGTTGGAAACAACACCTTGGAGGTGATTCCTAGCTCCTACTGGTTTGATAGCCTTAGTTTCATAACTAAGGGAAAACTTGCTGTTGTGCTCATCATACCTTCCTCTTGGGGTTCCCCAACAAGCTCTAATATATTTTGATCCATCAAGGATCCATAGAGGGAGATAGAGAGAAGAGAGGAAGAGAAATTAATCGCCTATGATCCTCGATTAGAGATAAAGAGGAAGCAGAAGGTTAGCCGACAGCAAGGCTAGGGCGGCACGAGAAGCACCTGAGGGTGCTACAACCCGCGATGTGCCACAGTCTCGGCGGGTAGAGGTGACGGGAGGCGGCAGACAGGCACCACCGCACCGCCAACGCACCAGAGTAGTGCGACATGATCGCCGGTGTTCACCACCACGGCAAGGAGGGGTGAAACCCTAGTTCTAGTGAGGCACAAGAACGGTCTAAAGAAGACGTGCATGACGAATCGATCCGGACCAGTCGACGCGGCGTCGTCAGCTGTGTCGTCTCACACCACGGCGGCTGCCGAGGGGGCCGGGGCCGGCTAGAATCGAGTGGTGATAGCGGCGGCGACACCAGGTCGCTAGAGAGGAGGAGGAGAGGATCGAGCGAGTGAGAGAGAGGAGTGATTGGGCCGGTAGACCGGTCCAGTGAGCGAGTGGAGTAGGTTTGACCCGAACCCACTAGGCCAAGTTGGGATGGGCCAGCCCAACGGGCCATGCCCAGGTTTTAAATAAAAGAAAAACTTTAATAAATTACTAAATACCAAAAATACCCCTCAAGGTAATTAAGCTCTAGAAAAATAAATCAAAAATCCTTAAAACACAAATAATATATCTAAATGCTCATAAAAACCTAAACCATCCAATAAAATACTAAGTTGTATTTTATTTTAATAAAACTTAAATTAATTATTCTAATGTAATAAATACTTTAAGGAATTTTCTAAAAATAAGTACTATACTTAAAAATCAATAAAAATCATTTTTAAGATTCTAAATAAATACCTTATGTAATAAAAATACTAGTTTGTATTTTAAACCGATAAAAATAAGAATGTAAATTCAAAATATTGATTCCTTCATAGATTTTAATAAAATAAAAGTAAAAGTTAAAAATAAATAAAATTACTTTTAATCTCTTAAATTAATTTATGTTACTATAAAAATATTAATGATAATATTTCGAAAGATTTTAAGTTTTATAAAATATTAACTTCCTTTTTATTTATTAAATAAAAACACTTTAATCTTTAATAATGTGGGTAAAACATGCAAAGAAGGGCAATCATAAAATAAAATGATGCGTGACATTACTATACATATTCATTATTGCTTATTTAAATAGTGTCCTTTATGTAATATCCAAGTGTTCTGAGAACCAACGAAGGATAGATATATGAATTTATGCATTTGCATGCATTCATCTTTAAAGTGGGGTAAATTTTTCGTAAAATAAAACCCTAGAGATTTTAGAGTTTCCTTCACTATTTTGAGTTAGGATTTACCTCTTTATAATGATTATTATAAATTTTGACAGGATCTCAGGGAATTTTAATGATTTTGGGAGAAGAATTCAAATTCATATTTCTATTTGAATTACTTTTGAAAAGATTTTAAACTAAAAAGCATTTAACACTTTATTGTTTTCAAAAGAGTTGATTAATAATGTGTATGATTTATTGAGTGGTACATTAATGAATAATAATACAAGTAAAAGAAATTTGAAAACAATATAAATAAAAGTATTCATACAAGTAAATGTAACTCTTATTCTTTTCTTTATTCAATAACAATAATATGAACAAAGTTGAATAGGCAAGAATTTACATCATATAAACAATTATAAAAAGTGGAAAAGCAAACTTCATTGAATAATAAATAGTTATCACATTGTTCTTTACAAAGAAAGAATTGAAATCACAATAAAGATAAAAGAAAAGATCCAATACTAAATCCTAGTTAGTTCTACATCTCTCAATCTTCTCTGAAGAAGCTTGTACCTACAAAACAAATAAAATAGAAATAAAAAGAAAGGATTATGGTTATATTGCTCTCAGCTGGGAACAATGAAGTGCAATGTTCATATTGAAGGAGATAAGCCCTAGAGGAAAATAATAAATAGGTTTTTATTGTCATGTCTCAATTAGTTTGTAATAGTTTCATATTGTGCTATAACTGTGCCAAGTAGAAACATTGGTACAGGTGTGGTATGAAACAACCAAGTCCCTAGTAGCCTCTATTTATACTAGTTCGTTGGTCATGAGGATGATCTGGGTTTCAAGATCATGGCCATTTATGCCAATTGACAACGAGGTCATATCATTAGAGAATGATGTTATGGACATTCCTTGAAAGATTGCGACACGATCAAGTCATACAGTTCATTGTTGCAACAACTAAATCTACACTCCTTTTCCTTAGACCGTGAGCTCATATTACTCACTTTTCCTGAGGCTGCTTAGACTGCATCAACCGTCATTTGGTAATACAGTGGCCATAAAGGTGTATGTTGGGTATTTCAAAGGAACAGTAGATGACATGTGACTGCAAGACCGGGATTTGTTCACCCACATGACGGGTAAAGATACATACGGCAGGCTTGGTGAGATTACATCCATAAATGTTGCAACATGTGACTCGGTCACGGGGATGTAATATCACGGTAACAAGAAAATAGAACTTGTTGTTAACGAGATTGAACAAGGTATGGGATACCAATGATCGGATCTCGGACAAGTCATATCAAGAAACAAAAGGAAATTGGATGCTACATTTACCGGTTCAAACGACATTGTCATCAGGAATGCATAGGGGTCACATGGATATCCCTGGTCCCTCGGTTGATCATTGATTTAGATCATGTCTAGAGCATTCCCGAGCCGTGAGAGGATACACTTAAGGGTACGATGAGACCGACCATTCGTAAGACGGAATCACAGTAGAGAAAGAGAAAGCCGGAATTGTTCTACGAAGAGATCCGAAGTTCTTCGGAGAAAGAATAAAGGATATGACCGAAAAAGTGTTTTCGGATAAATGGGAATTTAAATATACATTTATTATATGTTAATTATGAATTAATATATACTAAATAATATTTAGATTAAGATTTATAAAAGCAACTTTTATATTAGGCCAAATCCCCGGAGGGAAATAGCCTAGAAGAAAAGCTGCAGAAAAAGAAAAGGAATAAAAGAAAACAGCCCAGCCACGTGGGTGGCGAATACTCCATGTCGCACGGGGGCAGGCGCCAGCTACCAGCCGTGGCAGCCGGCCTGGCTCGACCCCAGCCCATGCGGGGCTCGTGGGGAGCCGACCAGGCAACTGGGCCGGCGGGGCAGGCGGCCTACTCGGGCACAAATGAGGGGAGGAGGCCAGGCTGGGGCGCTGGCGCGAGGTGGGCCATGATGCAGCCCACCCGGCCGTTGCTCCTGACCGTCTCGTCCGCCTCGACTGGTTGCGGGCCGCCGAGGGTGGCCGGCCCACCTGCCAGGCTGCTGTTTCTTGTTTGCTCTTTGGGCCGAGTGCTTTTGGCCCATCCGGCCAGAACAAAATTCCTATTGTTTTTCCTTTAACTATTAGTCCCACATGGCTAACCTAATGGGGAGGGCACACCCCCTCCACCTATATAAAGGGGTGCCCATGGGTGGGATTAAAACACACCAATACACCAATATTTGGAGAAGTCCTTTGGTTGACTTCCTCCTTCCCTCTCTCTCTAGCCCTTGTGACCCGCGTCAGGGGTGGTGTGGTGGCCCCTGGCACCCCCTCGGTCTCCCCTTCCGCCTATATATTGCCCTCGGGACAAAAACCCTAAGGGCCCGATCAAAAATCCACGAAAGAGTCTATAGCCACCGTCATCTCCATCCCTAGATCGGGAGGGATCTGAAGCTCTTCCCGGCATCCTGCCGGAGAGGGGAATTCACCCTGAAGACCTTCTTCATCACCATGCAAGCCTCCGGTGTGATGCATGAGCAGTTCATCCTTGGACTACGGATCCATGTAGTAGCTAGATGGCTGGTTCTCCTCCTTTGTGCTTTCATGTTTAGATCTTGTGAGCTCCGTTCATGATCAAGATCATCTATTTGTAATTTTGCATGTTGTGTTTGCAGGGATCCGATGGATATTGAGATGCTATTTCAGATTGATTATTGATTCTATCATGTCTTTGTTATTTGTGATCTTGCATGCTTTCCGTTGTTAGTAGCTATCTTGGCCAAGTAGATGCTAGCAACTCCAAGAGTTAGTATTTATGCTCGATAGTAGGCTCATACCTCTAGTAATCTGGGGAAGTGACAGAAATCTCTAAGGTACTAGATGTGCTATTGCTACTAGGGAGAAAACAACAATCCTTTGTTCATAGAACAATCATATTGTTTACTTTACATGCAGTTCGTAAAGCAATAATCTGTTGCTTGCAACTTAATACTGGAGGGGGTTCGGATGATAACCTGAAGGTGGATTATTAGTCATAGATGCAGTTGGATGGCGGTCTATGTATTATGTTGTAATGCCCAATCAAGTCTCAAAGGAGTTAAGATGATTAGTATATGCATGTATTGCTTTCTCGATGTTTGTCAATTGCCCCGCTGTAATTTGTTCACCCAGCATGTTATCTATCTAAGGAGGGCCACCTCTAGTGAACTATGGTTCCCGGTCCTTGTCTTTACATACAATCTATAAACTGTTTACTGCTTTGTGTTTACTTTCTGCAAACTTTTACTTCTTTCCATTCGATACGTTTATTCCTTTGTTTTCTGCAAAACACGGTGAGATTGACAACCTCATCACAAGTTGGGGACAAAGTTCTGTGGTTGTGTTGTGCAGGTCTCCATGTTGCTACTAGCACCGGTAGTGCGCCCTGCCAAAGCTCAGCTAGTAACACCTTTGAGGTGTTTCCTTGCTCCTACTGGTTCGATTAAACCTTGGTTTCATAATGAGGGAAACTTGCCGCTGTGCTCATCATACCTTCCTCTTGGGGTTCCCAACAAGCTCTACGTCAACCACGCACCAACACTTTTCTGGGCGCCGTGCATTGAGCCATCAAGCATTTTTCTGGTGCCGTTGCTGGCGAGTCAAGGACATCTTCACAAGGGGAGTCCCTCATAACCAATCTCTTTACTTTGTTATTTTTGTTTTGCTTAGTTTCTTTTTGCTTTGTTCGCTTGTTTCTTTATGAAAAACAGATAAAAAATTAGTTTTACAAGTTTGCTTTCTTATTTGAAAACACAAAAAAAATTAGTTCCTATCCTAAGTTGCCATTATGTCTAGCCTTGCTCCAATCACTATGTCACCCGAGGAAATGATTTTCACTTTTAAACAAGGAATTGAGGAAATTTTTAAGGAAGCTTGGTCTAGAATTTCTGATCTACATGAAAAAACTAAGCCTAAAATGACTCAAAGCTTGTTCCTTAGCAGTTTTTACCTTGGGATTGCTCTTTGCTATAGATATGCTTTAGATGCTGTTGTGGGAGGAGATTTCCTCCAATGTAATGAGGATGATGCTATTAATGCTATAAAGAAATTGATCCTCACTTACAACTTGCCTAGCCAAACTGATATTTTCTTCGCAAAAATATTTGCTAGGTTGAACACTCTTGAGACTAGAACTACTAGCTTAGAAAATTGCTATAATACGCTTAGGGAGCATCACAATTATGTTCCAATAAACTCTGAACCATCAAAGTGGCTCCCTACAGTAAAGATTGAGATAAACACTGAAACTTTTCAAGCCCGCTGTGATATCATGTCTGAATTTTGTCTTATGCCCAAAGATATTTATGAATCTCTGAATACTTGGAGGCTTACTGAAGGAGGAAAAGAAATATCTCTTGCTAATAATACTACCATATTATCTCTTGGAATAGCTGAAGGAGTGTTTACAAAGATCCTTGGGAAAATGATTTCTATTGATTATCTTGTTATTGAATGTGCAGGAAAAGGACAAATTACACTTGGAAGGTCCCTATTAGAACTCCTTGGAGCAATAATAGATGTGGGAAAGGGGACCATGCAACTTTCTTCTCCACAAAACAATCATATTTTCCCCAAGGTTAAGAATAAAAGTAAGAGAGGTAAGGGCAAGAAATTTCGTCTTAATGCTTCTTCATTTGAGAACACTTGATTCTTTCTTTGCTTCTTATGCCTAACTTAAAGGCGTTAAAGAAAAGTACTTATTGGGAGATAACCCAAAAGTTTTAGATGAGTCTTGAAAGTTATTACCTCTGTAATAACCTCTCCTTATCCTTTTTATTTGCTTTTTGTGCCAAGAGTAACCTCTAATGAGAGAGAAGTAATGATTGGGAAAGTTGTTGTCCCGAGACAGATTTTTGTGCTTCACTGTAAAAATTCGTGTAAAATCTCTGTACGTCTTTTTGAGGTGTGAATTTTTGTGCTTCTGCCCCAGGTTGTTATCTAACTTTATTTAGTTCAACACTTTTTGATTTGAGCAACAGAAGGTCTTCGAACAAATTCGTCTTTACCTGCTGGTCTGTTTTGACAGATTTCTGCCATTTTCTGCATTTGCTTCTTGTTGGTTCCTTATTGAGTTCTTTTCGGGAATTGAGCTTTTTGAGGGAAGTGCTACAGTAGCTAGTGTTCTAATGGAAGTTTATTTGGTGTTATAACTGAACCTTAAGACTTATTTATCTTGAGTGCACTAATGTTGCTAATAAAGATTGTGTGAAGTTTTGTATAAAGAAAAAATTTCAGGTGTATGGAAGGAATGAGTAATGAGATGAAGGATGGACTAAAGATCAAGATTGGGGATGCCACGCGTGTCACCCCAAGAAATATCCAAGAATTACAAGCGTCAAAGCTTGGGGATGCCCAAGGCATCCCCTTCTTCATCAATAAAAATCCCAGGTTTCTTCCAAATGCTTCATTTTTATTGTTTCATGCACAGTTGTGTTTTTCTTGGAGCGTCTTCCTTTTCATTTTCGTTTTGGTTTTTCGTTTGCTTGGTTTGCTTAGTTTGCTGAATAAATTGGTTGGACCCCCTCTTTCATACATTCGTTTGCGAATAGTTTGGTTTGGTTTGGAAAAGAGTAGGAAAGTTCATGCTTATGTGGTAAAAAGAGCTTGTTTTTGACTATGGCCTATGCTTTGTCATGACATGCTTGATATTGTTTTGGCTTTATGCTTAGTGTTCTTTGCTGTAGCATTACTTGTTATAAACAATTGAGATTGCTTAATGTGCCTTGGATGAATCATGCGTTGTTTTAGCATATTAAAGCATAGTATAGTGGTATTCTCCTTTGATGCTTTATTTGGGTTGACTTGGCGCGTGCTCACACCATGTTATGACTATCCAAAGTCACCATAGCCTTTATGATCCTTTAGTTTTCAACTTGTAGTATCACTTTATGCTTTGATCAATGATGTTTTGTCGCTCTGCATGATTATGGCCATTATTGCTCTCTTAGTTAGTCGCTCCCAGTCTTTTGCTAGCCTCCACAACAAAGTATGAGTTCCACTCATGCATCCAACTCCCTAAACCAAGTTATTCCAAAGAGTCCACCATACCTACCTATTAGCTTATGCTATTCCAAGTATATTCATGCTTTTGTTTGCCTTCCAAATTAAACTTGTTATGAGAAAACTAGTGATTAAAGCTCTCACGAACTTGATGGCACACTTTACTTTACTTGCCCTTAATAAACTTGAACCATTGTGTCGTCTATGTTGTATATGCTTGCACTTATTTGTTGGGAATTTCAGAACCATGCTGTCATGGGGAACGCTTTCAACATTGCACTTGGTACTTGTACCTAGTTGATATCATGCTCTTTTGTATATGGATGTCGTCGGTGTGAAATGAAAGGGGAGCTTGTAAGTCCATGGAGTTATGTATATGTGTTAGAGAAACGCGTGGGTCGCTGGTCTAATCCATGCTGACATGGTGGAAACCTGCAGCATAACCATAATTAGCTATCTATGAAGCATTCTTCTTATAAAAAAAGAGTCCTATATTGAGAAAAAAAAGAGAGATTATGAAAAGAGGAAAGAGAAAAAAAGCACCATATTCCCATGCTAAATAAGAAGATTGTTGAGATGCTCGTTGTCTGCTTGCCTTGTCATTTTGATATGGGGATTCTTCCGTACCATCGGGCAAGGGGTACCCCGTTGGCGGTTCTCTATGATACACATGTACTTACGATGACAAGAACTTACGATGACTAAACTTGAGTAGCATGTGGATCGGCCCTCATATACAAGGGACATGAGATTTCTGACTTATACTTCGTCAAGCATGTACACCATAGTTTGTTCACTTTAACCTTAATCACTTCAAGATGCTTATGATAGGGGCAATGAGAGCTGAAATCTATAAGTACCATAATTTTTGGAAGCTCTTTATGAGACTTGAATCCCTACTTCCTTTTATAAAAAGGCCTTTCTTCCACCATTATATTGAGTCTCCACCTTGTATCTTTATGCACCTACTTTCAGAGCATAGTGGCCATTCTTAGTTCTATGTGCATTGTCCCAAGACTAGTTGATTGATGCATATCTTGATATTGCTTGTTTTAAACTATTTGTATCTAGTCACTCTTATGAAGTTTGAAGGTGTCCTATGCATTTATATTTCCTACTCTATGAGGGACAAGCTGAATACTAGTATGATATGTTTTCTTTATGTGAAACAAACAAACGTCTTGCAAAGCATTGTTATTCATGAATCTTTTGTTTGTGCATTTTCATGTTGCATCATAGTTTCTTTACTTATTGCTAGAACTTTGTCTTTCATGTTATTATTGAAGTACTATGATCCCAGCTTTGAATGTTTTACAAATACTTTGATCAAGTCTTTGATGGTGCATGTCACCTCAAAAATTATTCTTTCTTTTTATCACTTACCTACTCGAGGACGAGCAGGAGTTAAGCTTGGGGATGTTGATACATTGCAAATGTATCTATAATTTTTTATGTTCCATGCTTGGTTTTATCCACTTTCTTGTGTTCTGTTCCAACTTTTGAGTACTTTTCATATGATTTCTTGGACTAACCTATTAACAAGAGCCACATGCGGTGCCTGTTTCTGCTGTTTTTGGTTCCGGAAAGTCGAAAATGAATATTCTCGAATTGGATGGGACAAAAGCCAAAGTGCCTATTTTTCGGAAGTCATCAAGTGCGAATCTGAGGCGGAGAGAGGCCGGCCACACCACCTGGCTGCGTGGCCAGGCTGGGTCCGCGCTAGGGGGTGGTGTGGTGGCCCCTGGCACCCCCTCGGTCTCCCATTCCGCCTATATATTGCCCTCGGGACGAAAACCCTAAGGGCCCGATCAAAAATCCATGAAAGAGTTTGTATCCACCGTCATCTCCATCCCTAGATCGGGAGGGATCTGAAGCTCTTCCCGGCACCCTGCCGGAGAGGGGAATTCATCCTGGAGGCCTTCTTCATCACCATGCAAGCCACCGGTGTGATGCGTGAGTAGTTCATCCTTGGACTACGGATCCATGTAGTAGCTAGATGGCTAGTCCTCCTCCTTTGTGCTTTCATGTTTAGATCTTGTGAGCTTCGTTCATGATCAAGATCATCTATTTGTAATTTTGCATGTTGTGTTTGCAGGGATTCGATGGATATTGAGATGCTATTTCAGATTGATTATTGATTCTATCATGTCTTTGTTATTTGTGATCTTGCATGCTTTCCGTTGTGAGTAGCTATCTTGGCCAAGTAGATGCTAGCAACTCCAAGAGTTAGTATTTATGCTCGATAGTGGGCTCATGCCTCTAGTAATCTGGGGAAGTGACAGAAATCTCTAAGGTACTAGATGTGCTATTGCTACTAGGGAGAAAACAACAATCCTTTGTTCATAGAACAATCATATTGTTTACTTTACACGCAGTTCGTAAAGCAATAATCTGTTGCTTGCAACTTAATACTGGAGGGGGTTCAGATGATAACTCGAAGGTGGATTATTAGTCATAGATGTAGTTGGATGGCGGTCTATGTATTATGTTGTAATGCCTAATCAAGTCTCAAAGGAGTCAAGATGATTAGTATATGCATGTATTGCTTTCTCGATGTTTGTCAATTGCCCCGCTGTAATTTGTTCACCCAGCATGTTATCTATCTAAGGAGAGCCACCTCTAGTGAACTATGGTTCCCGGTCCTTGTCTTTACATACAATCTATAAACTGTTTACTGCTTTGTGTTTACTTTCTGCAAACTTTTACTTCTTTCCATTCAATATGTTTAATCCTTTGTTTTCCGCAAAACACGGTGAGATTGACAACCTCATCGCAAGTTGGGGACAAAGTTCTGTGATTGTGTTGTGCAGGTCTCCACGTTGCTACTAGCACCGGTAGTGCGCCCTGCCAAAGCTCAGCTAGTAACACCTTTGAGGTGTTTCCTTGCTCCTACTGGTTCGATTAAACCTTGGATTCATACTGAGGGAAACTTGTTGATGTGCTCATCATACCTTCCTCTTGGGGTTCCCAACGAGCTCTACATCAACCACACACCAGCACTTTTCTGGGCGCCGTGCATTGAGCCATCAAAGCCGGAGAACCAAATCACCTTTATTGAAAGATCTGTTTCTGACTCTCTGGCTATGATACTTGCGTAACTTCTGCTGATAGGCTGTTGATCTCATTTCAGCAACGACGTGAACTTCTTCGACTAAGTCAAGTTCATTTTGTCGAGAAATCTTGGCATCCTCTTTGATATACGTGGCTACTCTAGGAGAAGTGTGAATCAAATCACTAGGAAGAACTGCTGCTGCGCCATAGACCAAGAAGAAAGGTGTGTATCCGATTGACCTGTTCGGAGTTGTTCGTAAACTCCATATTACAGAGGGTAATTCCTCTGCCCAAGCCCCCGTAGCATGTCGTAGTGGTGCTTCGAGTCTCAGTTTTAGGCCCTGTAGGATTAGACCATTTGCCCTTTCGACTTGTCCGTTAGCCTGTGGATGTGCGACTGACGCAATGTCAAGCCGGATATTTTGTTCATTGCAGAATTCGGCCAATTCTCCCATAGAGAAATTACTCCCGTTGTCCGTTATAATACTATGCAGATAACCATACCGGATTATAACATCCTCGACAAATCTTCTGGTTGTTGCTCCATCACAACTAGTGACGGGTTTACCCTCAATCCATTTTGTGAATTTATCCACCATCACTAAGAGGTGAGTAAATCCACTTGGAGCACGTCTAAACGGTCCTACCATATCAAGTCCCCAGACCACAAAAGGCCATGTTATAGGTATTGCGCAACTGATCAGCTGGAACCTGAGCTTGTTTGGCGTACTTTTGACAACCATTGCACGTTTTTACTAGCCGTTCGGCATCTGCCTGAGCTGTAAGCCAAAAAACCGTGTCTGAAAGCTTTTGCCACTAAAGATTTGGCTGCAGTGTGGTGACCACACTCGCCTTCGTGGATTTCCCTTAAGATTTCCACTCCTTCTTCCGGAGATACGCAGCGCTGAAAAACCCTAGACACACTCCGCTTATAGAGCTCACCTTTAACTATAGTGTAGGCTTTCACTCGTCGGACAATCTGCCGGCTTAGAACCTTGTCTTCGGGTAATTTGCCATCTACCAGATAATCAAGGTAGGGTTGAGTCCAACTAAGAATCACAGCCAGAACTGCTATTAGAGGTGAGTCAGATTTGGTCGGATATTCCTCATCTACTCCCTTTATTGAGGGAACTTTGAGGTGCTCTAAAAAAGCGCCATCCAGGACCTCTTTCCGTGCAGAGCCTATCCGAGATAGTGCATCTGCTTCCTCATTTTCTGCTCGAGGGATGTGTTGAACCTCAAACCCTTCGAACGATTTAGATAAATCATCCACGACAGCTTTATATGCTGCCATGTGTTTATTTGCATTACAAATATCCGAAACTTGCTGAGCAACAAGATCCGAATCTCCATAACACATCAAACGTCGGATGCCAATATCCTTACCAATCCGGATTCCGTGTAGCAGTGCTTCATACTCGGCAATATTTTTTGTCGCTGTGAAGTGGATCTGCAACACGTATAGAAGTTTATCTCCTTGGGGTGATTTGAGCACCACGCCAGCCCCCGAGCCCCCGCGAGCCTTAGACCCATCAAAGTATAGGGTCCAATATTCCAACTTAGGGAGGGTCATATTCTCCTTCGTCTCTGTCCAATCAGCAACAAAGTCGGCAAGGATTTGGGATTTGATTGTTGTCCGGGGTTTATACTCAATATCGAAAGCTGAAAGCTCTATGCCCCATTTGGCGACGCGTCCTGTTGCGTCACTTTTGTTAATTATATCTCTCATGGGAGCTGTGCTCACCATGGTAATTGGATGCTCCTGAAAATAGTGTCATAGCTTACGAGATGCTAGGAAAACACCATAAGCCAGCTTTTGATAGTGCGGATACCGCTGTTTTGATTCAGTCAGGACCTCGCTGACAAAGTAAGTCGGACGCTACACCAAGTGTTCCTGATTTTCCTCCGGTCTCTCCACCACCATGACGATACTAACGACTTTGTTTGACGCAGCAAGATAAAGCAACATCGTCTCCTGTGGTTCCCGTGCAGCAAGGATAGGAGCAGATGAGAGTACTTTCTTCAGGTCTTGTAGTGCAGCTTCAGCTTCGTCGATCCACACAAAATCCTTGGTATTTTTCAAGAGTTTGTATAATGGTGCGGCTCTTTCACCGAGCTTACTATGACTTACGATGCAATCAGTTAGTCTTTGTACGTCCTTCAGGTGAGTTGGCCTGGAAATATTGAGTATAGCCTTGATTTTGTCTCGGTTCACCTCTATGCCTCTTTGAGACACGATGAAACCTAACAATTTTCCGGCTGGGATTCCAAAGAAGCATTTCTTCGGATTAAGCATGATGTTATATTTTCGTAGATTGGCGAACGTTTCCTCCAAGTCCGAAATCAGTGTTTCCTTCTTTTTGGACATCACCGCAATATCATCCATGTATGCATGTACATTGCGTCTGAGTTGGTCGTGGAGGCAACGCTGCATCATGCGCTGGTAGGTAGCTCCTGCGTTCTTTAGCCCAAAAGGCATCGTAACAAAACAGAAGGTTCCGAAGGGGGTTATGAATGAAGTTTTGACTTTGTCAGATTCCTTCATCTGGATTTGGTGATAACTGGAATATGCATCAAGAAAACAGAGGAGTTCCAAGCCTGCCATAGAATCGATAACTTGATCAATCCTAGGCAAAGCGAACGGATCTTTTGGACAAGCCTTGTTCAAGGCAGTATAATCAACACACATACTTAAATCAGTGGTGTCCTTTTTAGGGAACATTATAGGATTGGCCGACCACTCAGTGTGGATGACCTCTTCTATGAATCCGGCTAACTCGAGCCGTGCTAGTTCCTTAGCTATTGCGTTACGCTTTTCATCGCCAAAACATCGTAAGTACTGTTTGACAGGTTTAGCGTTCGGGTTTACATTTAAAGAGTGCTCGGCAAGTTCCCTAGGTACTCCGGTCATGTCAGATGGCTACCATGCGAAGATATCTTGATTTGCTTTGAGGAACTTGACGAGCGCACTTTCCTATGCGCTATCTAGGCCTACGCCTATTTGGGTCACCTTGGAGGGGTCATCATCCTTCAACGGCGTCTTATTCGTATCTTCTGATGCCTTGGACTCCGGATTCGGCTTTGTCACCTCCTTCTTTGTTGCGGGCATCTCGGACAGATCTATGCTCTTCTTGATATCCTAGTACTCCTGGGCATGCAACACGGCTTCAGCAAAGGCGGCATTTCCATCCTCGCATTCTCACGCTTTCTTCGGGTCTCCCCTGATGGTGATCACGCCGTTGGGACCTAGAATTTTCATCATATTATGAATGTAACATGGACGATCCATAAAAGCCCAGTAAGCCGGACGTCTGAATATAGCGTGGTACGCACTCTTGAACGGGACTACTTCGAAGGAAAGTGCCTCCGTCTGATAGTTCCTTGGAGTTCCAAAGGTAACATCCAAAGTAATTTCTCCCAGGGAATTAGCTTGTCTTCCTGGGACAACCCCGTGAAAAATCACAGAGCTGTGGTTCAGCTGGGTCACCAAGCTCTTCATCCGGCGTAGCGTTTCGACATACAGAATATTGATACTACTGCCACCATCCATGAGAGTCTTGGAGAAACCATAACCGTCAATAAGTGAGTTGACGATTAAGGCGTATTTTCCTCGCCTATGCAACTTAGGCGGATGATCAGCACGGTCAAATGTGATTGCCACTTCTGACCAGTCCAGGAATTGGGGGACAGCCGGAACTGCTGCATTGAGCTCATGTAGCACTGCCTTTTTGACCTTTGCCGGTTGAGATCCGAGGAAGGTGACATAAGTGTCTTTCTTGGTCAGAAATTTTTCTTCCCTTCCGGCTTGGGATTTGAAGCATCAACTTCCTCCATGTCGGAATCTTCCTTGGTCTCTTTGTCTTTTTCAGGATTCTTCTTTCCCTTCTTCCGCTTAGCTTTGTAGCCAGCGGTATCATCTCTTTTAATGTCGTCATTGAAACGACACTCGGCGTTGGTGTGGGACGAGCTCCCACTGGCATCTAGGTGATGCACACATGGGTTATTGGCAATGTCGGCCCAAGTGTAGGTTTTGCCTAGTAGTTGGTCTCCTCTACCTTTAACTCTCTAAGTCCTGTGGCCACGCCCGCGGCCTCCACCGCGTCCTCCTCGTCCTCCATCTCCGAAAATAGCAGTGACCATTGCCGTTTTCGCGTTAGGTTTCTCTTCCGAGGTATTTTGCGCTTCTGAGCTTGTTGCTTTGGTTGTTTTGCCGACTGTGGCACAACTAGGGCGTTGAGTAATCCCTCTGCGTCGTCGTCAGCATCTGCATACTTGCTCGTTGTTTCTATCATCTCTCCCAAGTCAGTAACTTTGTCACACCTCAAGCGATCATGTAGTAAACCAATTGGGAGGCCTGCAATGAAAGCTTCAATCGCAGTTTGGTCATTTACTCCTTCACAGGAGTTCTTGGTGTCGATCCATCGTCCGAGGTAATCCTGGCAAGTTTCTCCGGCTTTCTGGGTGCAACGTTGTAGGTCTCCGACCGTACAGGGCCTCCGGTATGTGCCTTTGAAATTCTAAAAGAACGCGCTTTGCATGTCATACCAGTTATGGATGGTGTTAGTGGCGAATCTAGGATGAAAATTGAGGGTAGGCTCAAAAAATAATGCTAAAGCTCATAAAATTCATCTCTCCACTATTTTGCCAATAGTAAATTATGAAGAGCCGCGATGGGTTGATGGACTTTTTTTGGTTGAAACACCGCAACACTATATTTCATTTTTTTCCATGAGTGTCTTTATTTAGCACAAACAGTCCATGCCACATGCTTCCCTCCGAGCCTAGTCTTCTTTTTCCTGACATCAAGTCTACAGTCTGTCCTTTTTAAGAGAAATTTTTGTTTCCTTTTCTTGAAGGATTTGATGAATGTTTCTGATCTTTTGATCCTCCTAAGAAACTTTTCCTTTTTCTTTTCAGCGATTTTAGAGAGTTTTTGGGCGCCCTCTTTATTTCCAAATGCTAATTTCTAATCCAATTGTACACTTGGGCGAGAACAATACAACACCAATGGAAAGCCCATGGCCCAAGATGAGTAGGTAGATCGCTGACTATTCCTTCTAAACGGGCAAAACAGCTTCTTCCTGGCAGTTTCAAGCGTTCGTACTTTCTAAATATCATCCATGGCTACCACACTACCTCTCGCATTTATAGATGATGTTCTTTCTATAAAAATGGAGGGTAGGCTTCAGCCTAACGAAGCCTACCTGGTGGATTCGCCTCTGGATGGTGTTCTTCGGAAGTTCATTGAGCCATGATCTTGCCGTCTTCCGCAACATGAGCGGGAGATATCGGGTCGCGACCAGGCTGTTTCCGCCTTTGGCAATGCAACAAGCTTGGAAGAAATCCTGTAGCCAGGTATCTGGCCGAGCAATGCCGTCATAGGCTTCGATATGTCGTGAGATAGCAAATCCTTCCGGGAATCTTGTAGCTCTAATGCGTGGTCCGAAGCACTTTGGGCCCATGTAGATATCATCATTTTCGTAGCGCCACGCCTCTATATTGGAGTTGATCCTGTGCCTTGCGTCATTTGGGGATAGAGATCGTCCCGAATGTCGGCTATGGCTGCGGTGCCTTGGAGCCAGACTTCGGCTTCTGCCACCACATCCTCCACCACGACGCCCTCCCTGGCCTCCTTGAGAGCCGTTGTGATGGCTACTTGGTGGAGAGGGTGGAGCAGCTAGGTTATTTCCGGCTGATCGCCGGCCTCTCTTTGGAGCGTCATTATTCCGGTTCCGAGGAGGGTCTTCATTGTGACGAGCCCCCTGCTGGCTTGTCTCAGCACGGTATCCGTCGTTCCTTCATCCGTCATCTGGAGGGCTTGCATGTCTAGGAGGTGGCATTCTTTGTCGGTCCTCCTCCCGACGTTTCTCCTTATCATCGTCTCTGCGGTCTTTCGAATCTCGCCGGGGTTCCTTGGATTCAGTGCAGCAATTGCCTCTTGCTCATAGCTGGGTTAACGTTCGCCGATCCACAGGCGACTTTGTGGTGTTGTCCGAAGATCCGGTTCTTGAGTGATTGTCCTCCGATGGAACGGTGATGCTGCTCGAACGCAGCGCTAGGGTCTTCTCGGCCCACCCATGGATCAGGCGACATTGGTCAAAATCAGAGACTAGCTTTTGACTTCCGGACATGGCGACCTTTTGCTGCTCCAGTCCCTTGTTGAGTAACTTCATTCCCAACCGGATCTCCTCCGGGCCTGGATTAGCCGATAGAATTTCTGGGGCTGCCACGGTGTTCTGTACTCAGGTTGGATACACCCAATCCCCTTTGCTATCTTTCCGAGGCTTCCCCATCTCTTCTCCGAAAAGGACAGCGTGAATCTGTGGGAATTGGTTGTCATTGGTATGACGCTTCCTGGTCTTTTGGTATTGCCTGGAGTTGTATTTTTTCGCAGATGCTATGCGTTTCTTTTCCTCCTCAATGTTTTTGGCTTCATCGAGGAGTACTTGATGATGCGCTTCTAGGGCCTGTGCCCTCTCGTCCAGTTCTTCAACAGTAAGTTCTACAACTATAGGAATAGATGTGGTTAATACATCATCGATGAGTTTACGCGCACCTTCAGTGATCACGTGTCCATCCAACGATTCTTCTTTTTTGGGCTCGTCTGGGATAAGCGCTCCATCCGAGTCTTCCTCGTATTCCTCGGCAATCACCTCCTCTGCCGGAGGATCTTTTGCCGGGGTCTTGTTCTTCTTCTTTGCCTTCTTGGCAGCGCCGGTAGCAAAGATGGCTTTGGGTCCGTTTCCTGGAGTCAAGCTCTGATCGGTACTTTCGGACATCTGGATCTCGGGATTATCTCCGATTTCCATGTCATCCTGCGCTTTGAGAGAGTGTTCCCTGGATCCTTCATCCATCGCTTCTCCTTCCTCTACAGCTTTGGCATTAAAATACCAATAGATGCACAAAATCACTTATCAGGTAGAGATTAGCAACAGATGCTTACACAGAATGTGGAGTTGCTAGAAGGAAGGACACCCTTAAGAAGATGGCACCGGTTAACAAGGAGTCAGATAGATTGCGCCGGTTTTCAAAAGCCTGTTAGTATGGAATGTACCAACAGTTGATAACCAAAGGCAGATTGTGATAACAACTTGGATGCAACAGATAGACAAGGAATTACACACACACACACACAAACACTCAACCTATGGTACTATGGAAACCCAGAACACGTGAATCCTAGTTTGAATTTTGAGAAGAGGATTGAAAACGTTACACTTCCTTACCAGAAAAGGGTGGTGGGTGGGTAAGAAGAAAAGTGGAAGCAGTCCTACTCTCGCGTTTTGTTTTTCCCTAGTATACATAGCTACCAAAATATTTGCTAGACTGACAACGACCATTTGGCTGAGACCCTGAAGGGCGGGATGGCTCTGATACCAATTGTAACTACCTCGGTGAATTACGCTCCTAGTTACAAGCCTGGATGAGCGGAAATGGTCAAAATAGTACGGTGGGGCCCAAATGCCACTCACAGGTAGGCCTTTCGGCCGTCCTAACCATTTCCAAACATCGGGACAAGAACGGGCGGCGTAATCGGCAGGCGAAGGGATCAACTACATACACAAATGAGTATGTATGCAAGCCACCATACAATGGTTCTCAGAGTCATTCCATCTAAAAAGAAAGGAATATTGCAGCATACATCGGCAAGATCCAAATATCCTAGATAGATATAATAGTTTAGGATATCTCCTCATACATCAAACATCAGAGTATCAAGCGGAAGCGGAAAACAAGATCCGAGTACGGATAAGAAGCAAATCGGCATAAGATGCCCCATAAATAAACACATCCCGCCCATAGATCTCACGGATCCCGTTCCGGAATCTCTACACCGAATGATCGTTGCCCACATCATCGTCTCTCCTCCACCCAGTATCCATCTTGCGAGCTTACATGCATCTGAATCAAAAATTATCGTGTGAGACCCTAGGGTACTCAGCAAGTGTTTATGCCTCTAAAGGGGACACAACCTGGGGTGACGAATTGCAGCAAAAGATAAACCCTAACAATTCTATGGATACTGCTAACCATCCGCTAACCAGAGATGAGCGGATGTCCGTGAATTAATAACAACGATTATAACGGTAATATTATGAGATCCATCCTCCTCCTCGCTTCGACGAGGAAGCGGACGAACAACCCCATCCGTTGGCGTTTTATTATCCATTCCATGAGTGTTGCACTATTTACTAGTCGTACTTAGTCAAATTAAAGCGGTACTTTAGTTATACTTGTCTATGATCGAGCTGTGCTCCAAGTCGTCCATAACCGCGGACACGGCTTTGAAAGTTTTACCTGCAGGGTGCACAAATAGCAACACACTCGATCAACCTCGGAAAAACCAAATCAAAACCAACGAGCGATCACGACAAAGCGATCACAGATTCGAAATATTTCAGAGGCCACCCCATTAAGCTACCATAGAACGGCTGGCCCGGCTCGAGACGGACTCAAGGTTTGTGTGGCCAGGTACGATTTGGGAACCGAAAGTGTGGACTGGCTTGTCAATACAGCAGGTCACGCCTAAACAATCTGGTGCGATTACGCTGAATTTAAATAAAGCGATAAAGCATGGCATAAGTACAGGATAGTAAATAAAACCTCAAACTAGTTTGTGGCCCCAAGAAATAAGAATGAATCAAGCTCGCTCAGGGGTTCATAAGCCTCCCGGATGTGGATAAGCGAATATTCAAGGAACAGGAATCAAGTACTCGGGGTCCTCAGGACACAAGTGAGCCTGAAAAACCAACTAGCAAATATGGCTCACCGATGCCACTTTCATTAGTTATCCCATTACTACTCAGGTTAAGTTGTTTAGGTACCTCGTTATCCATCAGACACTCACATACCCTACACATGCTGTTCTATGACTCGCATGGCTCAAACAACTCCTGTAGTAATGGCTCATGGGATGGAGGAACAAGCTTCGGTGGGGTTTAAAAATAAAGGCTATGCAATACTTGGGATTCAATTTAATGCAATCGCGACTCAATGATGCAAGAATAAGATAGAGGCAATAGGTACTATATGTATGCAAGCATGTGGTAGTGCTTGCACTGGCAGCTCGATTGAAGCGAGAGAAGGATCTGGTAGTGCTCACAGGTTTCTTGATATATCCCTTGCTCAAATACATTCAAGAAGAACCAAACAAACAAGGGCCAACATAAATAAAGTGCACAAGCATATGAATAAAATGCAACAACCAAACAATCATGCCATGATGAATGATGCACAATTTGCATGGCAATAAAGTAGCATGGCATGGGTGAGGTGTGGAATACAATATTAAATCATTTTATGGGGTTTTAATCACATTTTAGCCTCATAATAGTTGCTGTATACTTTATATTTATATGATGCATGCTGCAAAACAGATAATGGAATGCATAAATAGAAAGGTCTCGTCGAGCTAATCATTTTAGACATATCATTTGTTAAATTTGGAGTTATAAAACAAAAGTTATTAATTAATTAAGGAAAAAGGGCATTTTATTGTAATTTTAATCAACTTGAGAATTAAAGTGTCCAAAATATATTTTGAAGGCCATATTTGAATTCCTCGCATTTTTCTGATTTGAAAACATATATTATTTGTATTATTTGGGTTTATAAATTAAAAGTTATTTTAAAACAGATTTAAAATTTGAATTTGAATTAATTTGAAAAAGATTTGAATTAAAACAGATATGCAGAAATACTTTTGCTACTCAGGTTCAGCTAGCCACAGACGATGACAGGTGGGTCCAGAGCTGACTCAAGCAATGACAGTGAAATTCTTCACGCCATGAAATGAGCTAGCCTCGAGGCAGACAGTGGGGCGAGCACTTGCAGGCCCACTCATGGGCGGCGCTGAACGCGGTTGACACGTGGGCAAGCCGGGGCGCGGGGGGACTGGTCTATGATGGTCAGGAACTTCCAGGGGGTTTCCTTGCGAAAGGGCACCGAGGCTGACAGGTGGGCTCGGTGTACCGCGGGTTTAGCCGAAAATGAGGCAGGGGGTTTTCTGCAAAACGACGCCGCGACACTGTTTTTCTTCCTCTCTCTCTGACGAAACTTACGGCGGCAGCGCGCGCGGCACGGGGGCTTCGATCCCGCGACCTGGGGCTTGCACGCAGGGGCGGCTACCGTCGGGCTAGTAAGGGGTAGTCGGGAGGGAGGGGCCGGGCCTAGTTAGGGTGCTACAGCGGTGCGAGGCGACGACGGACAGCGGCGGCGATGGCGAGGCGGAGCATGTCCAGGAGGTCGGTAGCTCACCGTGGTTAGGTCGGTGGCGTCGGATCGGCAGGAGGCGGTTGATCGGCGGCAGCCAGACGGCACTGGCTAGGGTTTAGCGGCGGGCTCGTCGGTGTTCTTGACTCCGGTGCTCCTCCTCGGCGACGCGCATCAGTGATGCAGTGGAGGGCCTTGGTCTTCCGGCACCAGAGCATCACGCCACCGTCTGGTTCGAGAGTTCGGTGGTGGACACCGGCGGTGGCCATGAGAGAGTGGCCGGTGGTGGAGAGGAAGGCGGAGAGGGCACCACTGGGTAGATCTAGGGGAGGCAGGAGGCGAGAGGTGATAAAGCGAGAGGGAGGGAGGTGCGTGGGGAGGTAGATGGAAAGGTGGCTCGGCCACTTTTCCTCTCCTCCTTCACGTGCTTTCGGCGGCCGAGGCATGGCGGTGTTAGGGAGCTGGCAGGTGGGGCCAGGGTGAGGCCAAGGAGGTGGCTCGGTGTGGGTCATGCAGGGCAGGGGGAGAGGAGTAAGGAGGAGAGGGGAGGCTCGGCTAGATAGGGGGAGCCTCGGGTAGGGTTTGTTTGGGGTTGGGGTAGAGGGAGAGAGGTAGTAGATGAGGTGTGGGACCAGGGAGAGGGGTAGCCAGGTGGGCCTGCTAGGTGAGAGAGGAGAGGCCGAGGGGGAGAGGTGGTAGCTAGGGTAGGTCATGGGTTAGATGGAGGGTTAGGTTTAGGGTTTAGCTTAGGTGAGAGATGGTGGTAGAGAGGGTATGGTGATGATGGGGTAGGTGATAGATAGAGGATAAGAGAGGGAGGTTGATGGATTAGGGTTTTTGAAGCAAGCATGCTCCAAACTAGAGCAAGCAAGAACATGTGGAAAGGAGAGAGAGAGATGTGGTGATATGGTTTAAGCAAGATCAAACTAGATCATGTCAAAAGGAGGGAGGGAGAGATGAGAGGTGAGATGGTTCACCCAAAAATCCAAATAAAGCAAGGAAGGAATAAAGTTGAAGATGGTTGCATGGCCCATGCAATTAATCAATGCCATGTTTTTAACCTTGTGAAACAAATTAATGAACATGGCATTATCCATATGCATTTCCAAAAGTGGAATGAAGCCAAGCAAAGAATTGAAAGATGCCCCATGTGGAGTAGACGGAGATGACCATGTTTGGATAGAAATGGGATTTGCTAGTGTGTATGTGCCACTAGGTATTTAGTAAGCCCAAAAATATCCCAACATGATAAAACCCCAAAACAACCCATATGGAAGCTAGGAAAAAGGTTCCACTCACAAGGCATGCAAAGGTGGCCATGTGGCTCTCATAAACCAACAATGTGAAAACAATATGGTGCATATATGAGAGCATGTGGAGATAGAATGGATCCACACCAACACATATGAGCTAGAGGTAAAACCAAATAAATTGCAATGCTCATATATGGTGGAATGGTGGAATGATGGGGTGATAGCAAGAAAGGTGGTGGAGTTAAATAAAAGATATGCCCCCAACTCAACTTGGGCATTTAAACAATATATCAATAACCAAATACAATATCAAGAGGCAAAATACAATTAATGATGCATATGAGAGAAGAACCAAAACAAAAAGGGTTTTATATGATGCTCAAATGCAAGGTGGCATGATGACATGAGCATGATATTATTATGATGCAACAATTATATATTTGAAGTAGCCATTATATTACTAGACCAAGTAGCATTACAATTGTTAGACAATTGGGATGCTACAGCGACCGACGGGGATAGTCTCACCGATTCCGATTCTTAAAGATTCCGCTCGAAACGCAGATCCGAAGCTCACTTGCCCCACGGTGGGCACCAACTATCGTCGGATTGATGACAAGTACGCCATGAGGGGGTCCTCGGGGCGTGTGGAAGAGAGGGGTGTGAGACGTATGGTGTTCCGGGATGGTGAGCACACAAGTTTACCCAGGTTCGAATCTGTCGGATTTGGACGGATCCTACTCCTGCTAGCAATCTAGTAATACGGCTGTCAACACCCGGATTTTTAATCCCAGATGCCCATTATGCCATACCTTGCAATCCCAGGATTACCATTTTTGCGAGACATAACAGATTGGATATCACGGTACATCATCCATTACAAACCATACATAAGGTCTTAGACAAATAAGGATCTCATGATCCAGTCTTTAATACAACAAGCAGCGGAAATAAAAGATAAGCGTAGCGGTGGGGTCCATCTTCAGGGGCACAGGCAATGCTGATGAAGGCAGATAGTCCTAGTTATCATAGCCGTCCTACTGACCATCATCTTGATAATCTCCTTCATAGTTTGGCCATGATAATAGCCAGGGACAAAAGCCATGAGTACTCTTTAAGTACTCGCAAACTACCACTAACAAGTAGTATAATTCTAAGTTAAAGTGCTACAGCTAAGTTTAACTATAAAGTTAAGTTTGAAACCTAAGCTGAGTTCAGAAGCAAAGAAAGATAAAGTAAAGTTCTAGAATCACTTAAGTTGGGAAGCTATTTTTATAAACACAACCCTGTTGTGGTCAAGTCAAGACTCATCATTACTTCAAGGTATTTAGAAAACATCTGACAACAAAACAGTATGGCCATTCCAACTGTCCATAACCGCGGACGCGGCTATTCGAATAGTTTGACACTCTGCAGAGGTGGTACACTTTCACCACAAGATTCGATACATCTGTCAGGGGTAACCCTGAATCATCATACTTAGTATGCAGATAATCAAACATAACCTTCCCTTTACACACCCTAGTATAAGCACCTCTCCTATGAGCATGGCCTCCCAACCATGATCATCAGTCATCTTGGGCACTACATAGGTGGACAACATTGAGAGGTAGCCTCAGCTCAAACCTCTCCCGTGAGGGAACTAATACTAATGCATATAAATTTCTAGCTAAGCCTTACCCAATTCAGGTAGTGTGGTTGTACGGTAAATTTGGAATGGTATCTCATCTGAATCCAACCATCAGTTTTATAAAAGGGTTAAGGCTCATGCCTCAACATTTTCACCATCATTAGTCCTTTGTGTTTCTCAACACATGTCAAAACATCTCAATAGAATGACTCATCATTCTAAGGTTTTCATAATTCATTTTCACCAAGGGTTCCCATCTAAAGTGATTCAAGCTTTTGATCTACTCTAAACTACTAAGTTAAGAGTGTTCACTAAGATGGAAAAGATGGGTTCAATCTCATTCCATAGAATGACATCTAAAGGGTTCTAAATAGATCAAGTTTTATACTTTTTATGCTACCTTCAAAACAGGTAAAGAACTGTGTATAACCTAAGAGGGGTAAAACTTGTAACTAAGACTGGGGGGGTACTAATAGTCAAAATGAAGTGTGATCAAAGTATGCTTAGGGAATCTTTGCTAAACCATCTAGTTTGATCCTAACTTGCTAAGCACTAAACTTGCAAGTACTGACTTGCAAGGGTTAATCTTGGATAGTGCTATCTTGCCTTGGTTGGTGCAGTGGTTGAAGTTTTCTTCTTCTTCTTCTTGGTAGAACTCCTCCTCCTCGAAAGCTTGGTCGATACTAGCGTCTATAAATACATAGGGAGTGCACAATCACCAAACAATACTTAACTAGGCTAAGTAGTATTCTAAGACACACATTTGATGATCTATTATCATCACAAACATCATAGGTTTAATTCAATAGTTTCATCCTTTTTATTTTAGAAAAGTAATTTCTACTCATTGAAATATTAACTAAAATTTAATATTCACCACAAAAATATGGGATCATGTGGACACATGTCCTCGCCACATATTCTAACATGTGGGAATGAGATTTAAAGGTTGGATCAATATTACTTTAGTTTAAGTTTATTATTTAATGATTTAAAGTGACTAGAAATGCCTATATAGCATTATTTTGGTACTAGTCCAAAGTCACTGCATGTAAACCTTAATATTATTACATATTTGGATAGATATGATGAAATGTGATTTTTGAGAGTTGGAATCAACTCAAAAGCTAACTTGGTTGATTTTATAAAAATGTTGCAAGTTGCAAAAGCTTCTGTCTTCTTATTTTTATTAGGAGAGATCTATAACTCTAATTGAATTAAATCCAACGGGCTTGGATAGATCATCTTAATACCTTTTAGGCAAAATTAGTTTCATGCAATTTGGATTTGTCAAACTCACAGAATTGAATTTTGAAATAGTGGACAGAAACTAGATTTGACTAAAAAGAAAAATCCAGATTTGAATGGGTGGGCTAACGCGGGAAAAGAAATGGGCCGGCCCAGTGGCGCTCCGCGGCGTGGGGCTCAACTGACAGGGGGGTCCCGCTTGTCAGCGGCACTTAACACGTGAAACAATACGCGCGCTGTGGGCCGTAGGATTAGAGGCGAGATCTACGACTGAGGGTCGTCATCAACGACGAACAAGTCGCCGGCGAGCTCGAACCCTAGCGGCTTGGTGGGGGTCTACTGGGGGCATACCAGGGCTCCAGGGGGGTCGGCGAGGCGGGCAAACGACATGGAAGACGGCAGGGCGAGGCGCTTCTGGCGGAGCTTGGGGTGGTCAAATCAACGGCACCTTTCTCCTCCTGTCCGGGCTGCTGAGGCTCGCCTTGCTCAGCACTTGCTTAGAGGTGGGTGAGGTTCAGAGAGGTGAGGGGAGTGGAATGGTGTGGAGAGAAGAGGCTGGGGAGGGATCCTTTTATAGGCCCGACGGTGAGACCGAGCGGGATGGGCAGTCGACGGTGGCGACATGGCTACAACGGGGTAGAGGCATGGCTGCTGGTGGCGATCAATGTGTGGTTCCCTGGTGGTGCTCTAGAACTTGAATGTGAGCGTAGGGGCGGTGGCATGCGGTCTGGGCGAGGTGGCGCTCTGAGCGGCAGAGGCGGCGGTGTCCACGGCGAGCGGTGGCTGTGAGGCGTTGGGCAGCCAAAGGGGGTGTCTGGGGTGTTCTGTCAAAGGGAGCGTCTGTGCGGCGGGGGACCGAGCGCACTCTGGGGGCGGCACTGGCATGGTGCGGTGGCACTGGGCGCGTTTGTGCTCGGTGGTCCACTGCTGCTCTTGGCTCGGGGAAGGGACAGGGGGTGGCAGTGAGCTCCTGGCTACCTCCTAGACATGGCGAGGGAAGAGGGAATGGTCTGCTGCAGCGGGGCAAGGGTTGGCCGGCGAGGCATGGCTCGACATGGCATGGCATGGAGACTAGGGACAAGGGAGAGGGGTGTTAGGGGTTTGGTTAGATCAAGAGGGGACAGAGGAGATAAATGAAGATCATTTGGGGGCAAAACCCTATAGTAAACAGTGAGCTAGGATTAGAGTAGAGATTATGCATGCCAAGTGTTTGATTAAATGGCCGCATGAAAGAAAGTTTTGAATTTTGGTTTCAAAATTTTTGAGTGATCTCCACTAGTGATAGGTAGTCTCTGATTGCAAGGGTTTTGAAAGTGGAGCTCAAAGATATGGTTTTTGAAATAGGGGTGATCTATGCATATGCATTAGATTCAATTTTAAACTGTCAATTAAAATAAGTAAAAGAATGTTTTTAGCATATCCAAAAGTGGGCCTTGGTACCTCATTATGTGTACTAGCAAGGGGTGCAAAGATCAAGAACTGTTTCTGTTAAGTTTTGAGTACTAGGAATAGCCAAAGTAGGCATGGGAGTTAAATTTGCCAAAATGACCATTCCTCCTTTTTAATTCTTTTTGATTTGATTTTCTTTAGGAAAAGTTTGGGAATGATGTAGATGATGTTTAAATCACCTAAGAAACATTTTACAAGCATTGGATCACTCAATCATGGCAATTCAAACAACTCCTATTTTAAATGCACACACATATGAATGCTTTCATTTTAACTTTGGAAAAGTTTTTGTTAACCCTATTTTTGGATGATTTGATCTTGATAAGCTTGGATTGAAGTTTTGGGATGTTACAACGGCAGAGCCGGAATATGAGTTACAAGGGTTTGCCTATGCGAGTTGAGATTGTAGACTATTGAGGGTGCCCTAAAGGCTCTCCCTAGGATGGCTTATATAGATATCCGGCCTAGGGTTTACAGGAGAGATCTATCCGGCTACGACTGAGAGTCGGTTACAGAGTACATAGTGAACTACAAGTAACACTATGGGCCTAAGTCGGTAAGTCTTCTAGGCCTTTCCGTAGCCGGACTGGACTCCGTTTCTTCTCCCTAACTAGGCCGCCCGTGAAGCAAAGCTCTAACCCAAAGTGGGCCACCCTGGTCAGTGAGGACTGTGAGGATACCTGGAAAATATATCCCCAACAATCATCACAGCTATTTCTCTGTTATGAAGCCACACTTTACAAGATTTCATAAATCAGTTTAGCAAATCCTTTTCCTAGGACAAGCTAGGAATCATTCTTTTCATTTAAAACTCTTTATAGAGTTTCATCAATATATGAATCGTAAATATCATCACCCAAAGAAATAAATCTCTATCTGATATTTAAATGGATCACTAAAACAATTGTTCTCTATAACAACAAGATAACAAATCTATGTATCATATAGTTATTTCACTGAGTAAAACCACAATGATTTCATCCTGTACAAACCATCCGAACAGTTTAGTATAAACATCCAGCAGTATTGCTTTAGTACAAAAGCATTACAAATATACCCAATAAGCATAAGTCAATTCAAGATAGTATTCCTAGCATCCATAACAATTCATCTAGGCAATAGTAAGATTGTGTTTAGGCAGAGACCAAATGACAGGCACTACTATTGGTAGTTCTAAATCAAGCATAGCACCAGAGTTTTCACAACATGCTCATAGAAGGAATACACTTAAACCAATTTATACCATCACTGGTAATAATACACATAGGGATGAACCCTAGAATAGAGGGTAACCCTAATTATGGTTCATAACCACAACTAAGTGGAGAGTATGAAGAGGAGACATATAGAAAGGGGAGAGAATGTAACTTATCCGTGGTCCTCGTTAGATAATAGAAGAGGAAGTAGAGGTGGCCGACGACGGTGTGCACGGGAGCACCCGAAGGCGCTACGACCCGTGCCAAGACGTAGACACGACGACAGCACCATACCGAACTACGGAGGTTGCCAGGGAGACTGGATCCTGCCAGGATCGAGCGGGGTAGCGGTGGCTACGATGGCGACACACGGTCGCCAGAGAGTAGAGAGGTGAGATCGAGCGAGCAAGAGAGCGAGGCGAGGGTTTGGGCCGGTGGACCGGTCTAGTGAAGTGTCATGTGGGTTGGCCCAAACCCACCATGTCGAGTTGGGCTGGGCCAGGCCAAGATTTTAAAGAAAAGAAAATCTTTAATAAATTACTAAATACCAAAAATACCCGTAAAAGTAATTAAGCTCTAGAAAAATAAATAAAAATCCTAAAAATACAAATAATATGTCTAAATGTTCGTAAAAACATAAAACATCCAATAAAAATACTAAGTTATGTTTTAGCTAAGTATTTTAATGTAATAAATCCTTTAAGGAATTTTCTAAAAATAAGGATTATACTTAAAAATAAATAAAAAACATTTTTAAGATTTTAAATAAATACCTTATGTAAGAAAAATAATAGTTTGTATTTTAAACCAAAAAAATTAGAATGTATATTCAAAAAATTGTTGATCCCTTTATGGAATTTTAATAAAATATAGGTAAAGGTTAAAAAAATAAAAATTACTTTTAAACCCTTAAATTAATTTATGTTACTACAAAAATATTAAAGGTGATATTTTCAAAGGTTTTAAGATTCATAAAATATTAACTTCCTTTTTATTTATTTAAAAAAAATTAACCTTTAATAATATGGATAAAACATGCAAAGAAGGATAATTTTAAAATAAAATGGTGCATGCCATTACTATGCATATTCATTATTGCTTCTTTAAATATTATCCTTACCGGGCAATAATGGTGTTTTCTAGAAGCAGGAGCTCAAGGTCGAGTGCAAGCATCCGACTTCTCTACCTTGCAGTCACAAGACAAGTTCATCACTTGCTCATGCCCTTTGATGTGCTTTCCAAAAGTATTTGCAACTTGTGTGTTATCACCTATGTTCCAAAAAGGAAATAGAAAAGAATATTTTCTCAAGAAAATGAAATGCTATTATCATCCTAACTTATGGTAAATATTAAGACTAGCAATGGAATCTAAGATTCCAGTTGCAGCACAGATAGGAATTAATAACCCATGACATTAGTGATTCTAGTGCCGTAGATTACACGTTAACCATGAGATCTATATGGGCTATAGGGAAATCAGCTGGATCTTCTTCCTTTCGTGTGTCAACGGACAACCTTTACACGAAGCTGTGATTCCTTGCGTGGATCCAACAACATGGGTGGGCACCCTTAGGCCCCGTAGTTTAGGTGTATATATTATCTGTGTGAGGCTACTAGAGGTACGGTCGGCCATTTCTAAGTGGGACCTGCTAGGGGCATAACCTACTCACAGAGTCTTTAGGGGCCTATCATAGTTGTAGCTTGCCAAAAGGGGTCTTAACAGAGATGTGGCGGCTTGAACGGTCGTGTTGGCATATGGGGTCGTGGAGAAGGACAATGATCAGCTTGGATCATCTACTAGGCCCCACATCAAGGAAATGTGGACGGGAAGGTACACCCGGTTGTACAACAAGGATTTGATCTCTCATGGGTAAAGCAACGCACCTCTGCAGAGTGTATAAAAGTGTGACATATTGCTCCTATTCTGGGAAGGATCTATGAACGCAGCAGGAAAGGAACTCCACGAAATTCTGGTCAAGCTGTGAAGGCTGATGGGCATAGTTTTTGATATTAAAATTAATATTTGAAGAAATTTTTATGAAACCTACATAGTGCCAAGGACTTATGGTTTCAGATGGTAGTTAGTGCATCAAACTTCCCACCTTGCATAAAATGAACTTGTTGGGTAACACTATTACTCACTCTTTCCTTTGATCCCATGCGTAGACTCTGAGAAGCCATAAGATACTCCAATGTATGCTACTGAAGGCTAGGATGATGTCTACTATGAGGAGCCAGACTTGTACTGTGGAGTTGAAGGAGTGGACTACGAGATACGCTACGGAGCTAAAGGCAAAGAGTCGGAGTATTTTCCCAATAATTACTAATACTTCAGTCGAGCTGAACAACATGAACTTTACGTAATAAGCTGTTGAGCTCAAGTCGTGTTATCTTTTCGTTCTTCAACTGAAACATATTAAGTAAGTTGTGTATTGTTTGTAAGTTCGAACCACTTGAAAGTACCGATCTTTTGATATTGTAATAATAATGTGTGTATGTTTGTAATTTGGACCCGTAATGTTTCTGTTGTACCACTCTGAGGAATGTGATATTTGCGGAACGGTGTTCGGTGATTGTTATGTCAACGACTATATTATACTACAACATGTAGTGGTATGTTGGGTCACCGCACCTTACCGGGCAATAATGGTGTTTTATGGAAACAGGAGCTCAAGGTCAAGTGGAAACAACCGACTTCACTACCTTGCAGTCATAAGGCAAATCCATCACTTGCTCATGTCCTTTGGTGTGCTTTCCAAAAGTATTTGACACATGTGTGTTATTACCTATCTTCTAAACAGGAGACAGAAAAGAATATTTTCTCAAGAATATAAAATGCTATTATCATCCTAAGTGATGGTAAGTATTAAGATTAGCAATGGAATCTAGTGTTCCATGTGCAGTAATATTTATCAGATAGGAATTAATAACCCATGACATCAGTGATTCTAGCGTCGTAAATTACACGTTAACCATGAGATATATATAAGCTCTAGGGAAGTCAGCTTGATCCTGTTCCTTTCGTATGTCAACGGATATGCATGCCATGGCTGTTATCCTTGTGGTGTGGTTAATTCATATAGGATATGCAGCATATGGGTGGGATCCCTCAACTTCCCACGATAGTTCTAGCATCTATATTGGTATGTACGTTCCATTGTCATAATTCAATAGGTGAGTATAGCGTATACCACGGGGGCATGCGGGGTCGCGGAGAAGGACAGTCATCGGCTTGGATCATCTACTAGGCCCCACATCAAGGAAATATGGATGGGAAGGTACGTCAGGTTGTGCAAGAAGGATTTGATTTCTCATAGATAAAACAACGCACCTCTACAGAGTGTATAAAAGTGATATGTTACTTCCTATTCTGGGAAGGAGCTACGAACGTGGAAGGAAAGGAACTCTATGAAATTCTGGTCAACCTATGAAGGTTGATCGGTATATTTTTATATTAAAATCAATCTTTGAAGAAATGTTTACGAAAACTACATAGTGCCAAGACTTATGGTCCGAGGTGGTAGTTAGTGCATCAAACTTTCCAACTTGCATAAAATGAACTTGCTGGGTAACACTATTACTCACTCTTTTCTTTGATCCCCTGCTTAGACTCTGAAGAGCCAGATGATACCCCAATGTATGCTATGGAAGGCCAGGACGTCGTCTTCTTTGAAGAACCGGATCTCTCCGGTGGAGTCGAAGGGATGGACTATGAGATATGCTATGGAGCAGAAGGCGACGAGTCAGAGTAGTTGCCATACTAGTACTTAGTACTTGGTTGGGCCGAACAACATAAACTCTATACAATAAGCTGTTGAGCTCATGTTGCGTTATTTCGTTTGGATATTTCGTTCTTCCGCTGAAATATATTAACTAAGTTATGTATGGTTTGTAAGTTCGAATAACTAGGAGGTACCGGTCTTTTGGTATTGCAATAATAATGTGTGAATGTTTGTAATTTGGACCCGCAATGTTTTTATTGTACCACTCTAAGGAATGTGATATTTGTGGGACGGTGTTCCGTGAGTGTTATGTCAACGACTATAATATACTACAACATGAAGTGGTATGTTGGTCACCGCAAGAAAGAAAAGTTATCACTAATAAGGAGAAGTGAAAAACTATCAGATTTTTCCATTTGTCCGTAGGGCGAATGGAGACAACGGTAAGTTTCTCCACTTATCCTTCCTGGTCCTATTCGTAAGTGCCTCTCTATCTGGTCGCGTAGAGATGATAAAAACAACATTTTTCTTTAGATTCAAAACAATCTAAGGATAGCGGAAACGAAAAGGCCCCCGCGTCGTCTCCTTTGGCGACACGGGCGGCGCCCCGTCTCTCCCCCGCCCGTTCGCCCCCTCCGCCCCTCCCCCTCGCTGCCGCCGGCGAGGGTCGCCCGGGCAAAGCCTGGGAGGTGCCGGCGGCGGCGGGA
Source organism: Avena insularis (assembly GCA_023614405.1). Classification (NCBI taxonomy): domain Eukaryota; kingdom Viridiplantae; phylum Streptophyta; class Magnoliopsida; order Poales; family Poaceae; genus Avena; species Avena insularis. The sequence continues at coordinate 110,492,848 of CM042692.1, forward strand.
GTTCGTCCTTGGTCGTGCGTGGCGGGTCATTGCCTCGATTGTGCTCGCGGGCGTGAGCTTTGGCGGCTGCACGGTGGTTCTCTTCCGCGGCGAAGCGGGCGGTTAGCCGCGGTATGCTCGGGAGGTTTTCAAGGCGGCCTGGTTGCGAGCAGCAGAGGGTGGTGTCCGGGCCCGATCTGGGCCCTGGCTAGGCCGGGCGGGCCGCGGCCATGGCGGCCGCCAGGGATGCTGAGCCGGCGGGCTCGGGCATGGATGCGGTCGGGGCGGCGCCCCTCGACCATGGGCGGGCGGCAGGGGTGGTCGTGCCATTGCTCCAGCGCTGACGCCGTTCGTTTGCCGGAGCTGAGGAGGCCGGGGCGGCGGCCCCAGGGTCATGGTGGCGTTTGGATGGTCGGCGGCCGGATTTTGCGGGTAAACGTCGATTTTGTGGGAATTGAAATAATCCGGTTCGATTCCTACGAATACACTAGCGAATATGAGAGAAGTAAACAAGGTATAAGTGTCTTAGAGCATCTCCACTCGAGTTCCCAACGGGCTGTTTTCATGGCGTTTTTTTCATTCGGAGGCCGAAAAATGGTCCAGTCGCGTTCCCAGGACGCCGTTTTCGTCCAGATTTGATCCAAACTTCGTCCGAAGATCCCAACCCGATCCCGGGGCGACGGGAACGCACTGAAAACACCGGACGAAGCGAATTCAGCGGGAAAAAAGATCTCGACGCGTGGACCCGCCCAGTCAGCGACCGAAGATTGTTCGTCATCATCCTTCTGCCTCGGCTCCCGTGAAGGACCGCCAGGCAGTAGACGGACCGCCGGGCAATAATGGCACGCCTAGTCGGCCACACGTCGCCGTAATGGCGCGACACCGCCGTCTCGGCTTCCCGTCGGTTCTCCTTTTCCCGCCCACGCGTCTACACCCCTCCCGTCTTCGCCGCCCACTTCGGCCTATAAAATCCAGCTCCATCGGCGACTCGCACACAGCCTCTCCTCTCCACTCCACCGCATTCTCCAATTCCGGCGAGTAGTAGCATTCTCCAACTCCGGCGAAAACCATGGCGGAGAGGTTCCCCGGCGACCCCGTGGCGGCGAACGGTTTTGGCCGGCGGACGCTCCAGCCGTGGGAGGCGAGGATGCTCCATGACGCCAGGTACATGGCGCCGCCGGACTTCCGCTGCCCGCCCGGCTGGAAGCTCAGCGCCGCCGGCATACCGGTGTCATTGGTGTCGGAGGACGACCAGATGGTGGAGGAGATCTAGGCCGCCATCGCGGCGATGCCAGATCCAGAGCTCGCCGAAGATCCGAGGAACCTCCTATACTGGGAGCAGTTCTTCGCCGAGCGGAGGGCCCAGGAGGTCGCCGTGCATCAAGGTCCGCCCGGCTCGCCGTCGAAACGCAACAACACGGCGAGTCGCCGTCGATGGTGGATTGCGCCTGGACGCACACTCGCCTACGTCCTCGAGCACATCCACGCTGGCAACAATCCCCGGCTCGACTTCCCGCGATCTCCGGCGTCCGCGTCGAGGGCCAGGCGCCAACCTCCGGCGAGCTGGCTGCCCAGGAGGATGGGTAGCCTCACCTCCTCCTCCGCTGCATGGCGCTCGTCCGGGTCGACGCCTGCGCAGCAACCACGAGGTTTATCGGCCCGTCAAACGGGAGGCCGAAACGCTGGTGGTCTCATCGCCGAGGACGCGCTCGCGGGGGATCGCCATCAACGAGCCTCGCGTGGCGACGCCACCGACCTCCTTCACCATCAAAATAGCGATTGAGCGTTCTCTGCACGACGCCGTGCCGCCACCGCTGATGCCGGAGCCGAACATCCTTGACTGGTCCAGGGCAGACTAAGAGCAGGAGGAGGCACGCCGTATTCAGCACCAGCAGGAGGAGGCCGAACGCCAGGCCAGAGCGCGCCACGAGCCCGCCTACCAGGGCGCGCCTCTCGTCGTCCTTGATGACGACGACGACGTCGGGCCTTCATTACCCGGTTGTGGAATGCAATGACGCGGTCGAGGCGCTAAGCTCAGCCCCGCATGAGCAGCCGGCGGCATCGGCATCGGCCTTTTTAAGTTTTCTTTATTTTTTTAAGCCTAGATGATGTAATATTATGAATCCACACGCTATTAATGAAAATCGACTATATTTGCCAAAGTTTGCCGTTTTCTTGAATTTTGCCAAACCTGGAAACTCGGTCTGGAAACGGTCGAAAACTCGATTCGTCCGGCGCTATTTAGCTCCGAATTTCGGTCTAAGAACGCCGAACGAGTGGAGATGCTCTTATCACAGTATTTGGCGGCCAATAGAAAACTAGCTATTTTCCCATCTAAAGTTTTCTCCAACTTTCCCCCGCAAAAAAAAAAGTTTTCTCTAACTTTGCAATTATCTTATGTGACTTAGGTAGTATCTAAATTTTTCTGAAAAAAGGCAACCAAAAACGACGGCGCCACGTTCCAAAGAAAAAAAGTTCTCATCGCAATTCCCAGCCAGGACAGGTAGCCGCGGCCCGTCAGTCAAATCTAATGGCAACCGGCCGCGTCCCGTCGTGGCATCAAGCAAACCTGCCGTCTGCGGGCTGGCACGGCCTGTCACAGGCGTTCGGCACGGCCCGGTTAACACACGCCGGGCCGTCACACGTAGCGCGAAAATGCAGCCCGTTAGGCACGTCGTGTCCAGAAACATATAAAAAAAGGCCAAGATGCTAGTTTGACGCAAGAAAATGAGTGGTCTGGTGGTTAGAGAGGGAAGAAATGGCTGTTGGTCTCGAGTTCGACCCCCTCACCCCTCTATTTTTGCAACTAATAAACATAAATTCTTCTGCCAGGGTCTAAACGGGCCGTGCCGGGCCGGCCCGCGTGCCTGAGGCCGCGGCACGGGCACGGCCCCGACGTTTGACGGGCCGGCACGGGCCCGGCACGCCGCGGGCCGAGCCGGGCCGGTGCCGGGCTTTTTATGCGGGCTCACGTGCCAGCCCGTTTAAAGCGGCCCGTTGGCCAGGTCTGCCGTCCAGTCGTCCACCGCAAACCGACCCCACCGCTGCACCGTGCGGCGCGCGCCCGCCTTGCCTCGGATCCTCACAACCACCCACACCAACGCAGAGCGCGAGCGCCCGCCCTCCATCCAAACCGTCTCCACACTCTCGCCAGTACCCCGCTCCCTCCTGCGCGCACTCCGTTTCGCCCGCCGCGACGGGAGCGGATGGCGACGGCGAGCGCCCTCTGCGCCCCCCTGCAGCTCCTCTCTTTGCGGCGGGTAAGAAACCTATCCTGGAATAATCATGTTAAAGTTATCCTGTATGCCTCTGTTTATGTGCCCGTCACCTGTTCGTGGTAATGTCTGCGAGGCGCTTATCTGCGTTTGTTGTTGCGCAGGCACCTGCCAAGGACCTCTCGCCTCGGAGAGCAGCCGCGGGAGCTCTGTCAGGTACCACCCCGCTTCGCATTTTACAGGGGTGTCACATTCGTTGTTGCAAATGTAGGGCCTTTATGTGGTGCAAGATAGACGACTCCGACTCTCTGTTCTCGTTGATATGGTAATGCGTTGAGTTGCCTGAATAGAACTGTTCGGGATTAAATGGAGCAGTGCAAGTCATTAATGAGATCAAAGTAATCTTCCTTGGGTGTTGACTTGGCGCGATGAGTGGCGGGAGGATGAAGAAGGGAAAGGAGGAGGAAGATGAAACAGAAAAGGAAGGGTGGCTGACCTTGACGCCAGCGACCAAAGAGGCGATGGTGACAGCACTGAGGGGGTGGAGCACCAGAGGATTTCCTGATTGGGGCGCCATGGCGCCCCGACTTGACACTGGTGGTCACAGATCTAGCCAGAGAAGGTGCAGAAGTGGAGGAGGCAGCTCAGATACTGCGTGGAGCAGAAGGAGGAGGGGAAGAGCGGCGGTCAGGATGGAAGGGAGGGGCCGATTTGGGAGCGAGGAGGCCCAGCGCAGGGAAGAACATAGGCTTGCTTGGTTTGTCCGCTAAGCCTAGGCCACGGACCCATACTGTAGCACGGCCCTATTTAGATTATGATATAAAGGAGATAATTGAGAAATGACAAAGCTCAGCTCATCGCATATACTCCCTCCGTCCCAAAATAAGTGATATGGGTTTGACTAGATTCGTATGTATCTAGACACTAAAACGCGTCTAGGTGCATTCGAATCTAGACAAATCCAAATCACTTATTTTGGGACGGAGGGAGTATCAAACTTCCCAATTATCATCCTTTTTTGCAGCAATTCATTGTATGAATGTTGGTGTTCTCATTTTCGCCAGGTTCACTTATTGTGAAGAGAGGTTTTTTACACAACGGGAGAAGTCACCACCAATTTTTACCATTGAAACAAAGAGGAAAGTTGCAAGCAGCAGTACTACCTCTTGCTCCACTGCTTGATGATGAGGAAAAGAGGAAGCAGATGTCTGAAGATTATGGGTTCAAACAAATTGGAGAACAGCTACCAGATAATGTTACTCTTAAAGATGTCATGGATACTCTGCCCAAAGAGGTACCAAGTAGGCAAATGACGATAGCAGCTATGCTGCAGATGTTTCCTATTCTAAAGTTCTTATGTAAAACTTCACTCCTTCTAGGTATTTGAGATCGACAACGTAAAAGCCTGGGGATCTGTTTTAATATCAGTTACTTCATATGCTTTTGGTATTTTCTTGATTTCAAAAGCTCCATGGTATCTACTTCCCCTGGCTTGGGCATGGGCTGGTACAGCAGTGACTGGGGTAAGCTCTCTTCCCTCCAAACCTGCTCGTGGATATGCATGCACATGTGTTGCATGCTTGCTTGCGTTTGTCTGTCCACGATTTTAATCGATTTTTTGTGAAGTTTTTTGTTATAGGTCATGATTGTGCGCACAAATCATTTTCGAGGAATAAGCTAGTGGAGGATATCGTTGGAACTCTAGCTTTCTTGCCATTAATTTACCCTTATGAACCTTGGAGATTTAAGCATGACAGACATCACGCCAAGACAAATATGTATGTACATACCTCCCTGTATAATCATCTTGAATATGACGCAGATGATGTTATTGGTGTTCATGCTAATGACTTGGTACTAAAAACCTTACTTTCTTTTCGATGTTTTCAGTTCATGCATCGCCTTGTGCACATATCCATATGGCAAACCAAAACCAGTTCTTCTACCTATTTTCTTTTTATTGCTGCACCTCACATGCCAAATGCCACCATGTACAAATATATATGGATTGCAAATTCTTTATTCAGTAGCATACATACAAATCAGATATCAACAGTTTCAAACTTAGTTTTGTTATCTGTATCATCTCCGTACTTGAAAGCCATATTGTAACTTGAAAGCTTTGAACATTTCCAATGACGTTCTGCTTTGATAATTCCAATTTTTACCTTTTGCATAACTCCAGGTTAGTAGAAGATACTGCATGGCAACCTGTTTGGCAAAAGGAAATCGAATCGTCTTCTTTTCTAAGGAAGGCAATTATATTTGGTTACGGTCCTATCAGACCATGGATGTCTATTGCTCACTGGTATGTATTTTCCAACATTTGTCAAGTCACATGTTCTGATGGTCATTTGTTTTGTTGAATTACTTTTTTTTTGAAACGATTGAATTACTTCTCATTACTTCACCAGGCAATAACATCTCTGTTGTCTGTGTAACTTGTCAGGTTGATGTGGCACTTCGATCTAAAAAAATTCAGACCAAATGAACTCCCTAGGGTGAAGATAAGTTTGGCTTGTGTGTTTGCATTCATGGCAATTGGATGGCCACTAATCATTCTCCAAACAGGGATAGCTGGATGGTTCAAGTTCTGGTTCATGCCATGGATGGTTTATCACTTTTGGGTAGGTTGCTGATTTTTGTTACTACTATGAATTACTGTAGATGTATAGTATCCAAGTTTGTTATCCTGTTAAGTTGTTTAAATCATTACACTAACTGTAAAGTAAACTCATGGTAGTTGAATAACAAGCACTTGAATATAGTAAATCTCTGATCCATGGAGTCCCCAAAATTATCTAGAAGGCCAACTAATTGTAGGAATTTGGAAGGTACAAGCTAGTAGTCTTCTTCAAATAGACATGTTTATATTCTTCTTCCGACGCTGAGAACAACTGCTACACTATAATAAGACTAACATTGACTTAATTGGCTAGAAGCCTCAAGAGACACTGTTAAAAATGACCATGGTTTGACATATAATGCCTCCAGTCAGTTTGACAGAGCAAGGAATAACATACAGAAACGGATAATAATATGTGATCTAAGTTATCAAGTACTTTTAACTGTCTGCATTCCTTATGAGTTTGTATACTGAAAGTTAACTCTGTAAATTTAACCATTTGCTTCAGATGAGCACCTTTACGATGGTACATCACACTGCTCCTCATATACCGTTCAAATCATCAGAAGATTGGAATGCTGCACAGGCGCAATTAAATGGCACAGTTCATTGTAGCTATCCTCGATGGTACAGAATATTTATCTTTGTTTTCAGTTTTTGTTTCCATGCATATTTTGGACTCCTGTTATGATCATACATGTTAAATAAACTTGCAGGAAATGGTCATCATGTTGATTTTTATTGCACATAGAATTATTACGACATGATAAAACGATGACTTAACTTGCAAATAATAGGATACCTGTCATTTATTCATTGCATCATCTTCCGATGAAAAATTAAGAAACTTCGCCAACATTTATGTTGCTATGTTTCTAGATTGTAAATATCATTTTTTTATTTTGGGTCAAATGTGCCATGAGAAAATATTACGGGGCCATCCAAGTATAGTTTTGACTGCAAATTAAGAAAAAGTTTTATTTAACAGCTTAATTGAACTTTGGAGTTTTGATCCTGGTCAGCACTAACCTTAGGAATATCATAATACTTCACTTCACTCGAGTGCATAATGGACTGTGCAACGTTTTGTGAATATCTGTGATAAATGATGTATGTGAAATTGTGAGTACTGAGTGCAAGTGCCAATTTAGGACAACTGGAGTAAATCGAATCATCTTTCTGTCTTTCCAAATTTTCTTGGAAACATGATCCTTCTGTAATTGGATTTTATCTGCCTAACCTATTATTATTTTTACAGGATAGAGATCCTTTGCCATGACATAAATGTACATGTCCCACACCATATTTCTCCGAGAATTCCAAGTTATAACCTTCGTGCTGCCCATGAATCCATTAAGAAGAACTGGGGCAAGGTACTTTGATATTTATTCTTCTAGCTTTGTGCATTTCTCTATTTCTTGACAGAAAATAGCTTCATTTATGTCCCCTGGATGCCTGCTACCTGCAGTATATGAATGATGCCGACTGGAATTGGCGGTTGATGAAGACAATATTGACTGCATGCCATGTGTACGACAAAGAGAGATACTATGTTTCTTTCGACGAGGTCGTACCTGAGGAATCTCAACCAATCAGATTCCTTAAAAAGTTCATGCCAGATTATGCTTGATGCAATTGCTGCTATTGACTACTCCCTCCGTTTCAAAATATAAGATATTTTAGATTTGTGAAGTGAATATATCTAGACCCCTTTTAGTGTGTAGGTTCACTCTGAACCTACACTATAAAATTGGTCTATATACATTAGCTTCACAAAGCTAAAACATTTTATATTTTGAAACGGAGGGAGTAGTTAAGAGTGTTGTCGACATAGAGAACAATCACAATCATACATACTCCATGACCTTGTAAAAATGCTCTTTCCAGTGCACTCGGCAAAAAATGGACGCAAACTAGATGGTTTAACTCATTATGATCAGAAGCAACAACACACAAAAGAGGTTTGAAATGTTAATACATAGGTCAAGACATTGTGAGGATGAGGTTATTATTGATTGAATCTGATTGTGCTGGAGACAATGGAACCCATCTTGTGCGGCACGAAAAGGCGTCTGTCCACCATTCGATTTTCTTGTGAAGTGTCATGGATATACTCCCTCCGTTTCAAAATATAAGATGTTTTAGCTTTGTGAAAGGAGTGTATCTAGATCCTTTTTAGTGTGTAGGTTCACTCCAAACCTAGATGAACCTACACACTAAAAAGAGTCTAGATACACTTCCTTCACAAAGCTAAAACATCTTATATTTTGAAACGGAGGGAGTACAACATTGTCATTGTGGCATTCCGGTCACGTGCAAGATGATCTTCGAAAAAAGTGCAGCAACATGTTGAATCAACAATATTGAAAGTTCACAATGCAAGCTCATTACTAAATACTCAAACTTAATGTATTTGGTTTGACAGATACAATACGGAAAAGATTGCCTTAGACTAGGATCACCTAGAGGAGTAACACCTTGCATGGTGAGGCAGTTTAGTAGAATTAGATATGGTTTTAAGGCGAACGCTTAACATTCTAATAGAATTAGCACATTATGTGGCATCCAATCTTGGTTTTAATCCAATTGGAACCAAATTATAAACCCTAAACCATCGTTATAAACTTATTTTAGGTATTTTTCATCATTGGCAAAAACCTGATTCAAGTCTAATTCTATTATGTGCACCCACCTGACTACCCCCAGGAGTAAGAACCTGGAAAATGAACTCTCAGGAATCAGGAGTTCTACAGCGTATCATCAAGGAGAAGCAGGCAGAATCACATAGACAACAAGGTGATTGCTCTCATTGTGTTTTATTCTTTATCGTGGAACAGCCAAGGCACACTTTTTTTTTCCGGATAATGGACGCTTTATTACTTGTAAAAGGTTTAAGCATTACACCCTGCCTCTGCATACAGCCAAGGTACATGTAGAATCATAGAACAAATACAGATCTCCAAATCTCACGTGGTCACAGAACATTTCAATTCTCTACATTGTAGTCGTGTGGTTATAGAACATTGTACATGAACGTCTCAGCCCATGGTGTAGGATGGAGATGGCAGGTTTATGACGGTGCTCTTCACCTTGGTCATCATGTTTATGCTGTTAGTTATCCCCTGAGATCCTATTCCACTGTCTTTTAGACCCTGCAATCCAGAAAGAATTCACATCATATAGCAACCGGAAGAAGCAAACAAGATTCTTGAAACAAATCCATGGCAACGTGGTACGCGACAGTACCTGGAAAGGGAAATGATCGGGTCCTCGAGCCGGGGCAGAGTTGATCTGCACAGTTCCACTCTCCATTGCATCACTAATCATGATTGCCTTGTTGATGTCTCTTGTGAACACACATCCCTGAAATGAGATACATACGAACGACGAGCTATTCATAACTTCTAGGGGTATATGCTGACAGAACAAAATTCTTTGTTTTAAGTGTAAAGAGAAAGAAACCTGGAGGCCAAAGTTGCTGGCGTTACAATGGTGGATGCCTTCCTCAACCGAGTTGATCCTAATCACAGGCAAGACAGGGCCAAAAGGCTCCTCCCAAGCAATCCTCATGTCAGGCCGGACATGATCCAACAGCAACGGCCAGATAAGGTTACCCTCTCTCCTGTACTCTTGGCAAAAAGTTCCCCCCTTCTCCTTTGCATCTATCACCAAGCCTTCGATGAAATTGGCTGAGGATTCTGTTACAACTGGGGTGATATCAGAGTTATCCTCAGGTGCGCCAACTGTGAGCTTTGCTAGCTTGGCATTGACCTTTTCTACCACTGCATCAGCCACCGCTTCCATGATCAGCACCACTTTGACAGCAGTGCATCTCTGGCCACTGCGTTGATCACAAGTTCACGTCATATGTGAGTGTAAACTTCAAGCAGTACGACGGGCGCAATGCAGTAAGATAGAATAAAAAGAAAGAAAGCACAAAATGAAATGGAAAGAAAAAGACATAACATTCAGGCAACGATACATGTATGCACAATATGAGTTATGAGATAAGGATTGGATTATGTGAGCTATTGGAAAAGACAAAAATATATGACACCACTTTCTGTTATACACGGCACAGCTTGGATGACATATGTTCTGTTAGATAAGATGTATATACAGCTTTTATTCAATTCTTATACTTGCGTGCACTCTTCTAAGAAATGGTGGGGCACAGATCCTGCAATTCTAGATGTCTAATACTAGATCAAATCAGATGGGGAGACAGATGTGGTTTGGTCCTACAATCAATTTTCTTATCTCAGTACCTGTATGAGAAACCTCCTTTTACTATGTTCGCTGCAACCAGATCGAGGTCTGCATCCTCTAGCACAATGCAAGCATCTTTTCCTCCAAGCTCCATCTGAAGTGGTACCATCCCAGCCTTCTTTGAAATGGCTATACCAGTATCACCTCCGGTAAAACTAGGAAGCAAAGAAGGTCAAATTTTGACTTGTTGAAAATACGGATATTAGGAACGGAAGCATCTCATTATTACCTTATGCAGTTCACTCCAGGATGCATTGTAAGAAAATCACCTATTTCAGAACCTTTCCCAGTGACACAACCAATCAGGCCTTTTGGGAAACCTGCCAGGTGAAAGCAGTGTACCATATGAAGGGCTGCCACCGCACCCTGATTGCACAGTAGCATTTCAGAATCCAGATACGCATTTCTTTAATGACAGCTTCAAACTTAGGAAGAGAATTATACATATCTTTTTCCTAAGCTAAATTTTAAATATCGAAGACACCATTTACCTGGGTTGGAGGCTTGAGCACTAGAGCATTGCCAGCAATTAGTGCTGGGCCAATCTTAGAAACCGCTAGGTTGACAGGATAGTTAAATGGTGGGATTGCCAAAACTACTCCAAGGGGTACCTTTATGAATAAGATGACATGACATGAGCTACAGAAGAAAATAATATCAATGGATCACTAATGTAGGAATTTTTAATAAAAAACAGGGGAGAAGCTTATTATTCTAGGACAATTTAGTTATGAATGGAAACACATGAAAAGTTCTGGGATTAAAGCAGACGTCTTGCATGATTAATCAGATATCCAGGCGAACAAAATTCCCCTCATGAACAGGTGACTCAACTTCTAAATCCTAGCGTCCTATAAGTTATCCAACACAGATGGTAAAGGAACTAATCAAGCTCTAATAGCCTCCGGAAGGACCAACAATCATAGAGATAAAAACAGGATGGAAAGGACCACACGGCTAGGCAGAAGCTAAAGACTCCAACATAAACATGCCGATGGCATCAGAAATTCAGAAGTGTACTACGTTGTGGAATATTCCCCTATTGTATGAAACAAGCTGCATGTTTTCTACCCTTGATCCCTCTATTAAAACATGATTAACATAGATGCCCCCAGGTTTGGTCAAAATATTCTTTCTGTCAGGAAGTTCCAGTCAACCAGGTACCGAAAAATAGGCAAACAAAGAACACTGAACTAGCTTGTTTCACCCATTGCCATTTCTGTGTCAAATAAGGCATATATATACTGTAATAAAAACAAGGGGCATGCAGCACAGCTAACTGAAACGCAGACATACCTTGGAGCTCAAACAGTACTTGTTCCGCTCATTACCGGGGAAGCTATCGGATACAAGGAGCTTGCCCTCCCCCAGTATCCGGACGCCCTCCTCGGCTGTGTATGACACCAAATCCCCAGACCGCACCACCTACCGAACCAAACAGGGGCATTTGTTAGCCTCTGAAGAAGAAGCATATACTAGTAGTAACATACCACAAGGAGTGCAAATGCTAGTCACCTCAGAAACAGCATCCTTGGCCGGCTTGGCGATCTCCTTGACCAGGCATTCGGCGATCGGGGCCTTGTGCTCCTTCAGGATGGCGGCCGCCTTGTGGAGAAGCTCTGCACGCTTCCAGAGCGGAGTCCGTGCCCACGCCTTCTGCGCGACCTTGGCCGCCTCCATCACCTTGTTCACCTCCTCCTGTGTACATGCTGAACAAACACGACAATATCCAATTTCTCATCATATGTGGATTTTCATAGTATGAGATTATGTACGTGTTCCGATGTCAACTGATCCTATGATTTAGAATCGTACAGTATATATCACACTGGTCCTACAATTTTTTAGCACTCAGAATTGGCAGTGACTAATTGCAAAATGCAAATGCAAGGAAGTAGAACACCAACGAACTCAAATGAATTTCTTCGTGCGCACACAAACCTGTGGCTGAGTACTTGAGCTAGTATGTTCAGTGTTTTACCTTGTATCCGCGCCTTTTTGTTTCGTTTGTTGGTGCACAGACTCGGATGGTTTGGTTTCAGCAAAATAGTAAGACTGGTGACGGTGATCCCTGATTTTCTACTACTCCTACTAAAGAATATTCGGACCAGTGAAGAAGCATCGAAAGGTACTCCAGACCATTTGGTTATACCGGGCCCTATCAGGCAGCGGTGCCGGTCAATTCGTGGAATTAAAGATGAGTACGTGCGCAGTACTGGTTGCACTGATGAAACCTATGTCTCTGCTCGACTGCTCTGCTTCGTAAGCATCGAAAGAATTCAACGAGATAAGTCCACATCAACCATTCAACCAGCTCCCTCAGTCTCGGAGCCAGCGCATGTCGCTCGGAAACAAAAGAAATGAACAAGAGGAGCGAGGAGCAAGCGCAGCACCTTGCACCCTGTACTGCGTCTGGCGAGTGGTGGGGTTGACGATGGCGACGGCCTTGCCGGAGGCCGATGCGCGCCATTCGCCGTCGGCGTAGTACTTGTAGACCTCCCCGTCCAGGATGTCCGCGAACGCCCCCGTCCCCGCCATCGGAGAAGACGCAAGTGGACGTGCGCCGTGTGTGTGTGGCGGTGGTGAGCTACCGATGTGTGCTAGTGGCGGTGAGGGGCTCGGGAGGAGTGGTTGGTGCTGATGGGTGCGCGAGTGGTGGAGCGGTGGCGGGGCGGGGTTAAGTAGAGCGGAGGAGGAGGGCCACGCGTGGGCGGGTGGTCGGGTGCGACGGGGAAAGGGACCCTACCGAGGCGGGGAGGACTGAGGAGGAAGAGGACGGAAAGGGACGAGGTTTTTGTCTCGCGTCGCGTGGTTTTCTTTAGAAAAAATCGTGGAGGTGTGGCGGTATGGGTTATACCGCATACGGCATACGCGTGGCAGACAGTCGCCTCGGACTATTCTGTGTGTTTCGCTGGGTTGAGTCGTTGGACTTCTCGGATCCCTGCCTGCCTAGGTCAAATGTATCTTACTTATTACTACAGTGTAGTGTAGTACTATTTCTTAAAAAATGTTACAAGACCGGGCGTTTGACCTCCATTGCACGAGATCACATTAAGGATGAACAATTGTGACTTTGGAACGTAAGCATCGAGAGGTTTACAACAGAAGCAAGTTTCCGTGACATAGCAGTCGCGTGCACACTTTTTTTGACAAAGAATATATTAATATCGCAACTACATCCTGTCTCTGCATCAACAAAATGTTCTAAAGATATTACAGTTGCATACAACCCAATAATAAAAAGAATAAAAAGAAAAAACAAAAGATCCAGCCAAAGTGATCAAAACCTTGTAGGTGCAACATAAAACCCTTGCCAAGACAACACTGAAGTCTAAATTCTCCAAAAACAACGATTCCAAGAAGGAAACAATGTACATGTGCCATCACCGTCCGATCATAAATCTTAGATTTTCACTCTAGAGAAAGTCGTGCTCTCAAATAATACCTCCAGCAAGGCCACTGCCAGACACAACCAATTAATATTAGACCTTGGATTTTCACCCTAAAAGATAAGACTATGTACGCTTCCTGTGTTATCGCCCCCACTTGCCAATGCGGCTGCTACAAGTCAAGAATCACCAACAAAAGTCCGCATCGCCTCGAAAACTCGGTCCACCATAACTAGACCTGCCGCCATAACATTCTCCACCATTGTCTTCCCGGGATCATCATCTAGCACGTAAGAGCATCATGGGAAATGAAACATCGCCAGGTCCCATGATGACAACAAACAATGAAGCGCCGTGTCACACCCTTCTAAAGCCGCATGGCCAGAAATAGGGATGCACACGTTCGAATCCCACACTACAAGAAAAGTCGCCATCTGCAATGGATTGGTCGGCTAAGCATGGTAGAAGGTGCACCTTCTGTCATGACTTGGTTATTTTTTGGGTGGTAGATGGAAATCTTCTTTTTCTATTTTCGGGGCACCCTACTGGCACGAAAATCTTAGAAACGTGGCATAAGATCCACCAGGCCATGGTAAATGATAGATATTCGGTTCCTCGCGCGATTTGAATCTGCTCGATGCCACCCAAGTCTCCTGAAGCCCGTGGAGCCGCGATGTCAGTGTCTCTAGCAGACCAATTTTTTCAGTCGTGCCTCCCTGTTTTGAATTTGATAACGTTGCTCGATGCACCAGCCATTTAGTCAGGCTACTGGGTCCTAGATGCCAGCCCCTCATCATAAGAAATGTGTGTATGATCGACTTTTTTTATCACTCGCACTTTCCTGTTTTCGACTTGATAATGTTGCTCGATGCAACAGCCGTTTAGTTAGGCTACTCAGTCCCAGATGTCAGCCTCTTTGTAAACAAAACATGTGTGATGGAATTTCTTTTTCCAGCCGTGCCTCCCTGTTTTGGACTTGATAGCGTTTGCTCGATGCATTAGCCGTTTAGTCTCTCTATTGGGTCTCACATGTCAGCCTCTCTTGAAAAGAAACATGTGCATGATGAACTTTCTTTTCTTGTCGTGTCCGTTGTTTTGACCTTGGCAATGTTGTTTGATGCATTAGTATTTTAGGGTATGGATGTTGGGTCCCAGATGTCAACCTCTCATTAGAAGAAACATGTGCATGATGGACTTCTTCTTTTAGCTCGCACGCCCCGGTGAACTTGTCAACGTTGTTTGATGTATTAGCCGTGTAGGGTCAGGCGGCTAGGTCCCAGATGTTAGTATCTCTATTCAAACAAAAGTGTCGATGTTGCACTTTTTATTCCGAACCTTTTTTCTGGTCACGTCGGTAGTTTGGACTTTGCCAACGTTGCCCGATGCAGCCATGCATGGTATACCTGCTGGGTCTCCGATGGCATCCTCTCTGTACATGTATGTTGAATATTTGTTACGCATGAGTGATAACTTTTAATTGGTGGGTCGACGATGTCAGCCTCTCAGTATAGAAATATTGGTACAGCAAAAAATGTCTTCTAACAAAGAATATATATATATATATCCTAGGATTCAAACTCGAGACTTAAACACATGCCAACCAATTTCGTTGCCACTAGAGCTAGAGAGAATATATGCTATCATAACGTGAATCCATCTATACTAAGCATAACTTATGTATTTGTCTTGTTAAAAAGATTTTTTTGTCCATGTTTATCACTCTTAAAATATAAAGGCAACACGTATGTCATCTCAACTAAAAAACATGGGTAGACAGAGATTTTTATAGAGGTGGGGGGCAATGCTAAAAAGACCAAATTAAAAAAAATTAGGCTATGCTATATGGGTTATACTCCATGTGCTCTTATCCATGGGCTCCTCTCCATGAGTTATCCTCCATGGGCTATTTTATAAAATACATTGGGCTCGGTGCAGCGGCCCATGACCCCCAAAAGGCTGAATTAGAAGGTTTTGGGCTCAAGAGGGCCGAATGGGCGATGGCATAGGTATGTCCAATGGGCGTTCACCCTTGGATATCTGGTCCGACCCAGCTAGAGGCCCATACGACGATCTGCTGAGATCTGTGAAGCCCATGATGATTCGGGTGTAGCCAAGCCCGTGGAGGCATCGACTCCTTGATGGATAAGACAAGACTAGATAGGAAACCACTATGGTTACACCCTTAATTTGTAACCAACTCAGGCGGCTCCAGGGACCTAGACTCCTCATATAAAGGCTAGGAGGGACCGTTGGGTAGGATAACCTGAAACTCTCGCCATACACACACGCCAGATCTAATCTGTGCAACCATAGCCATTTCTCCATCCATCAAGAACAGAAAGCAAGAGTAGGGTTTTCCCTACGGGGACCTGAACCTGGGTAAACCTCATGTCCCCTTGTTTGTCTGTTAACCGACAAAGTCTCCAGTGCACACTTCTTCCCAAAACCCAAGTCCACAAACCATGGGCATTGACGTGATCACCCCACGTCAATTGGCATCGTCTGTGGAAATCCAATGCGTTGATGTTGCGACTTCGGTGGCTCCATCGACAACAATCTACGATTCATCGATTCCCGCGGAGCACGTCTATTTCAGCTCCCGCTTCACCATCCACTTGCTGGCCACGCGCCCGGCCTTCGGTCCGATCGGTGATCTGCACTTCCAAGTCGGCAAGACCGTCACTCTCCGCCTCCCGGACCAAATCCGTCTGGTTCCGGAGCAGTCGACACCTCCATAGATTGCACCTGCATCAAGGATCCCACCACCCCTCGGCACCCTCAACAAGTTGAACGACACCTCTTCATCAACCTATGGATCTGATGGAACCAATAGTTGTGACTCCAATATGAGAAACTTGCTCGTGGGATACTACCACGTCAGCTCCGATCTCGAGAGTTGCGGGAGAAACTTCCACCCCAACCGCTACATGTGCATCGTCGTCAACGTTGGCAATAAAACCGAAGATGGAAGCGACACCGATCGCACCAACAATGAAAAAACCAACGATGGTCATCCAATTATAAATCTCACGAACGAGCAGTGGGATAGGATCAAGCTGGCTCTAAAGGGAATTCCCTTGGGACCTAACGCAACACGTGAGGAGTTGATGAGGTACCACCACCTCCTCCAACAGGAGTGCAACCGCAAACAGGCGCAACAAGCTTACCTCGACATATGCACACAAGAGACGCTAGGTGGGTCCTCTTCAAAGCGGAACCATAACAATGAGGCACACAAGAGACGCTCCCGAACAAGCCTCATGGATGAGGACAAAACACGTGAGGCCATTCGAAGCCTCGAATTCTCTTTCATGTTGGTGGACTCTCGGGGTAACATGATACCCAAGTGAAAGGATAGATATGTCGCCTAGAGGGGGGGTGAATAGGCAATTTCAAAACTATTACGGTTTTGGCTTGATAGAATGTGGAATTAAACTAACATTTATTTTACAAGCACAAAACCTAAATACACTAGGCTCAACTAAGTGCACGAACAACAAGATAAGCTAAGCAAGATAGCACAAGATAAATATATCACAAGTGATAGGCAAGATATAAGTACTTCAAGCTCGATGGCTATCACAAGGAAAGTAAGCTCGGGTATAGAGATAACCGAGCCACGCGGAGACGAAGATGTATTCCCGTGTTCCCTTACAAGTAAGGTACGTCACGTTGGAAAGGTGTGGGATTCCACGAAGGATTTCCCAACGCCACGAAGGCTCACCTTCTTCTCCGAGTCTATCCCACTAAGGAATAGGACCTTTACTTATGGCTAGCTTTTCCTCCACTCCGGAGATGGCAAGCTCCACAACCACTTCACAAGCTCCACGAAGGAGAAGCCCGGGTATCTTCACAATCTTCCATGAAGAGGACACCGCGACACCAACCGCCAAGCCAACTAGGAGGTCACCCTCCAAGAGAAACAAGCTCACGGTCTCTCACTCGAACAAATCGTAATGGGGAGCTCAACACTTATGCAAGAATACAAAGCAAGAACACCAAGGATGCTCAAATCCTTAGCTCTCAAATCCCACCAAAGCAACAAGTGCTAGGGAGGAATTAGAGAGGAAGAACAATGGTGGAAGTCCAATGACTTCAAGATCTAGATCCAATGGGTTCCCCTCACTTAGAGGAGGAATTGATTGGTAGGGATTGTAGATCTAGATCTCCTCTTCCAAAGCCCTCAAAAAGATAAAAGAGTCATAGGAGGGAAGGGGGAGGGGGTAAGCTCAAGAGGTTCAACACTGGAGGTCAATTTCGTGGTCAAGAACACCCAAAAACGTTGGGGGAAGAACCCCCTTTTATAGGGGAAAGCAAATATGGCCGTTGGGAGAAATCTGCGCGAACCCGGTTTGAAGTTCGGTTGAACCGGCCCAAAAACCGGACGGTCCAGTATCAGGCTCGGTTGAATCCCGGTTTGAACCCGGTTGAATCCCGGTTCAATCCCGGTTGAACCGGATCTAAATCGGGAAGGGGTACAGAGAGTAATCCCGGTTAGACTCGGTTGAGAAACCGGGCATCCCGGTATGAATCCCGGTTGAACCGGATCTAAAATAGACTTCACGAAAAACACAATAACTTTTGCATCTGGATTCCGATTTCGATGATCTTGGGCTTGTTTTGATGAGGACAACAAGATCTACAAGATGGTGTAGAAAAACATCATAGTCCAACAAAGGAGGATATAACCAAATGAAGAAAGGTATGAAGCTTCCCTATAAGAAGAACCGGTAAAACCTTCAAACTCGAAAACGCCATAGAAGATGCATACGAATTCCATTTTCGATGAACTTGGGCTTGTTGAAGAGCTAGCAACAAGCTCAAGAACCTCACATGGAGAAACACCAAGAAGCAACAAAATAGGAAGATGAAAAGTATGCAAAGGGTTGAGCTCCCTAAGACAATGTGATCAAGTTACCCAACCGAAAGCCCCTCTTGATAGTGCGGCTATCTATCCTATAACCCGGTCTCCCAACAACCACCTTGAGACCGATAAAAGGAAAACCTAGCAAGGCCATACCTTTGCCTTACGCATCCCGCTTGATCTTGATGACACCGCTTCATGCTCCATCCAAGCCGGAATGCATCACTTGATCATTGTTGCTTCGTGAAGACTCATCATTTTCTCCTCATACACCACTATGGGATAGCTTCATTAAGACACATCTTCACATGTCCATTATCACCAATATGGATAGTAAGCTTCAAGCAAATGATCTTCTCAAGATGCTTATCTTGAACTTGCCCTTATCAACCTTGATGATGATCACCACTTGATGTCATCCTCTCATGGGTTATATGAAATATTCACTTTTGAAGCATGCCCATGTAAATATACCTATCCCATATAGAAAACACAAAGGCACATATATAATGTGTTAGTTCATGATGCATAATTGACAAGGCTTACCATACCACAAGATCCATGTGATACATTTTTTATGCTTCATGTGTTGACTAACTTGAAATCACTCTTCACTCTTTGTATTGGTCAACCAAGAATCTTCTCATGCTCCATCTCAATATCTTGAGGTACATAAAGAACTCTTCATTTGATTACATGCTCTAAATCTTAGTCAACCATATCTCAATTAATGAGGCTATTATGACACCGACTTAGAGCCATATCTTGAATTCTTCTATTGAGATCACACTCTCAAGATCTTGATCATATCATATTCTTCTTCAACTCGATGATCTTGATGCCAATACTCAAGGTATATCTTTATCTTCATGGCATCCATACTTGAATCCAACACATGAACTACAAGCATGACCTATGGAATATTCCTTCATATAAAACTCAATTAAAACATTAGTCCATAGGGATTGTCATTAATCACCAAAACCACACATAGGGGCAATTACCCTTTCAATCTCCCCCATTTTGGTAATTGATGACAATCATAGAAAGAGGGTTTTTATAATGAATATTAGAAACAAGTATGCAACTTATCTAAGAATAAGTTGTATACAAGAGGTTGCATTTGACATGGTTAAGTAACACAAAGATACTAGCCCATATCATAACTTATTCTACTCACACAAACTACAACTAATGCATGAGATGTGAGTAGAACCAACATATATAGAGCAAACTCCCCCACAATATATGCACGTGTGATGAACTTGAATTTCATTGCATACATTGTCAAGCATGAACTTTGGGAGAGTTTCCACTATATATTCAACCATGCAAAACATAATAAATATGAAACGCATGAAAGGCAAACACTTAAGAACAAACCAATCTTAAGTACAAAACCATTTCCCTTAAAATCCTCTAATATTCTCCCCCATTAACAACGAGTGCCAAAATGGATGACAAAGTTAGAAGGCCAATATAGTTCAAGTTCCTCCCAAGGTGTGCATTTCTCATAATATGAGTTAAATCATATGCACATATCCAGTGACGAATACTTGGAGGAAATAAACTATATTGAGGATAAAATATTGCTAAAAGGATAACAAGGTGAAGAAACTTCAACGGATGAAGCAAGCAATCAAAACATCCAAATAATCAAATGGACAAATAGTGCTCTAATGAAATAAGGAAGCTCCCCAAGGTTTGTGCATAAATTAGTTGTTTCATTTGAATATAATATGCACAAACATGGAATCCTCACTCCCTCTATATCATTTAGAACACAACCAAGATACAAGGAGTATAGATATAAATCAATACACTTGTCAAGACAATCTTAAGTCCAGAATAAACCAAATATGAGATATGAGTGTGTGAAGATACAATAAAAGTAGAACGAGCACTCACAAATCAAGACCTAACCAATACCATTAAAACTAAGAGGATAAGAGAGATGGTCGGCAAAGAGAGAGTATATCAAGGCAAGAGATTAACACTCTCGTATATATAAGTTTCTAAGTGGACAAAACATGAGAGTAATCCACAAGGAAACATCCACACATAAGAGGTTAATAAAATAAGAAAACATGATATCCAAGAGGAAGTCATAAGATATACCAAACATGATATTTTTTCTTAAGTGCATATATAGCCCATGGCTATATTTTCTCTTGTGGTATATCAATGAACTTCACCAAAGAAAAAAAACCTCAAAAACATCACAACTAACACTAAGGGAACTAATGCTAGTTGGGATATTTTGAGAAAGGCAACAAGTATCAAAAGGAAGGATTCAATGCAATTTTAACAATATTGCACATGAGAGTACCCTGAGGAATTTATATGCAATAAATTGCTAGAAGGCATATTTGGAATTGGTGAATCATGGACATGATTTTATATACTCCCCAAAATATGCATCAACTCAAATTACTCACATAAGCAATAAGGAGCCTTTCAAAGATCCTTGCAAGAAACACAACATTTACAAACAAATAAACTCATGCCAAGATGTAACCTACAAGATATTGGATGGCAGAATAGTATGCATGAATAAGATACTTGTTACCGAGATAACAATGGTATGATGTAGTAGATACGAATTCTTAGATCATCCTAGCTTGGCTCCAATTATCATGTGGTGAGAACACCTTCCATATAGATAAGACAAGCATCCATTGCATGTACAATGTACCTAAAACAATATTCAAGTACATCTTGGTCCCTAAACTTATTGGGTCCAAAGTGGTTATACTAACCACAACACATAGGACACACTCCATAAAAATATGTGCATATTTAGAGATGAAATTTGAATTTCATGCCCATCTTAGCCATTTAAGGATTGGAGTATAACCTATATATTGGATCAAATAAAGAAAAACATGATATAAGATAGACATTTAGTAAACATGCATGTGTGGGACTTTCAAGATCCAACAGAGATATAATTTGGACAAATCACCAAAATATTCAAGAAGGCATACAAGGTGTGACAAAACACATTTGTTGTCCAAACTATATCAAAGAATCAAATCAACACAATATTTGTTCAACAAATGAACTAAGAAAAAAACTATTGAGCATAAAAGATGAGATAAAAACATAAATGCTCAAAAATTTATCTCATTCAAGCAAATAACATAGAGAAGAAAGAATGAGATAACAAACTCCCAAAAGAGCAAGGTTTCAACAAATAAACCAAACCCTTAACACTTTTCACAATGGCACAAGGTTCCGAGAAGAAAAGGTTTGTCTTCCACTAAAAACACATTTGATAATAATCAAAAACACCATCAAAGAGATGTTCAAAAGCCAAGGAAGACAACGGGGGCCTCAACTATCTTTGGAAAGAAAAAAAAGGCAATAGGAGGTGAAATCCAAGGTGAAGATGATCCAAAAATGCTACCACACCCAAGTATATCAATTGTCGAAGACAATGAGTGTATTGGAATTTATTTCCGATGGTATATTACACGAATATTAAAGATAAATCTTCACAATAAAAATCATAGGATAGGAATAAAAAGATTAAGCACTATGCAAAGATAGAGATTCTTGATAGCTTCAAAACTTGAAGCAAATGGTCTCCCAAATAAGATATAGAGATATGCATTTGAGGAAGGCCGCAACAAGAATTTCTTACTCAAGCAAAGACCAAAAAGACAAGCAATAAGAGCTTCTAACAAAAATTAGGACCTTCTTTGAGCTAACATGTCACCTAGATACAAGATAATCAACAATATCAACTCTAAGTGGCACCACCTCATATGTTCACATTTCCTAGGATTGTGATATGCAAAAGAAGCATATTACTCCCCCATAATGTGGTATTCAATTTTTAAGAGGAAAAACAACCTCAACTAGAGATAATTAATGGACATTTAGAATTTGAATTTCTCATGAGTATGACACACCACATAGTGACTAGATAACCTTGCAATATCAATACTAAGTGGTAGTACTAATGTACACACATTTTAAGGTTTGAGAGACGCGCGAGGCATATCACTCTCCCAAAATGGGATGTTCCATTAACCACTCGAAAAGAGCCAAAAAAGATATCATCAAGATGCATTAGAGGCTCAAAGCAAAACAAACAAGTAAATGATGTGCCAAACACATAGACATACTTGAATACACAAAATAAGCAAGCATGAGGCACAACAAATACAAACACATACTTGGTACAAAACCAAAACATGTAAAGGGGCAAGTAACTTACAATATAAAAGAGTTGAGTTTGAGTTACCGCAAAGAGGCACATTTGGTATATGGTAGGGAGATGATAATCCTTATAACTTGGCTTGATAAAATATAATATATGAAGATCCCTTAATTCTTCATGAGTTATCCAAGTCTCCAATTCCCTCCAAAAACACCTATTGATCAAGTTTGAGCTTTCTGGTCCCCAAGCAAGTTGGGTCCTAAGAGGTTAGTCACAATAGGCTTAGGAACCCAAATGGTTCTTTTCTTAACACCACTTTGAGTTCCAACAAACTTGGCAAACACATTGCCATCCTTATCCTTCCCAATGTAATAATCATCATCAATAATGATAGGGTTAGATAAGGTACCATTTGAACATGAAGAGGCAAAGTGCCCCTTCACACGACATATGTAGCAACAAGTGCTCCCCTTTTTCTTCTTCATTAATTTCTTGGCTTAGGGAGCCTTATCTTGATTCTTCTTGGGAAGTGGCCTAGATTCAACTTGAGGTTGATATT
This sequence comes from Avena insularis, assembly GCA_023614405.1. Lineage (NCBI taxonomy): Eukaryota > Viridiplantae > Streptophyta > Magnoliopsida > Poales > Poaceae > Avena > Avena insularis. The sequence continues at coordinate 110,515,917 of CM042692.1, forward strand.
GGGCTTAACCTTGAACTTGTAGCCGCTTCCCTTGTTGCTTCTCACTCAAGTGTTTTTTCTGTAATGGACAAGATCTTATATGATGTCCTACAACCTTGCACTTGAAGCAAATAATCTTGGCCGAATTATTTACTTGGTCTTGGCCCTTCTTATTGTTTCTCTTGGACTTGTTCTTGTTATTGGAGTTGAATCCAAGTCCATTGGGTATTTTTGCACACTCAAAATATTATCAAGTGTGGATTTGCTGTCATGACTATTTTCCAAGTATTTCTTCAAAGAAGTGACTTGGGCCTTGAGCTCTTTGATTTCCTCTACATGGTTAGTAGAAATAGAGGTACTAGAGGAAGTAGAAGCTTCATTGTTAGAGCAACAAGGAAAATCAAGTAATCCAACACAAGGTTTATCAATAGTATGACAAGAAGGATCACTAGGACTAGCACATGGCAAAATAGCATTTTGAGTAGAAGTTATGATAACGTCCAAATGAGGCTCACAAGATGTTACCTTAGTGATACTTGCCTCACGAGCTAACTTTATCCCATCATAGGAGATTAGAAGATCATTATGAGAGCCCGAGAGCATTTCATGACTCTCTTCCAATTTCCTATAATTACTAGTTAGCAACTCAAGTTGAGCCCTTAGCTCAACATTCTCCTTTAACATAGATGCTTCACAAGAATTAGAGTTAGTAGCACTAGAATCATTAATAGATTTTTCATTTTCAAGCTCATAACATTCAACTTTTTGTGTGAGGAGACAATTAGTTTGCTTCTCCTCGGCAAGCTCTTGCTTAAGGATATGGAATCTCTGACTCCCATCATCAAGTTGGAAATCCAACTCCTATATGGTTTCCGTTTGTTTAGTTATGGTGTCCATAACATGTTTGAGACAAGCAACGGCCTTATTATTACCACGAGGAGAGGTACACAAAAAGGTCAACTTAAGCACAAGAGAACTAGTATCCTCATCAAGGTCATTATCACTATCATCATTATCATTTCTATTATCTAGAGAATATATGTTGGGATCCAAAGTAGGAGATACCTTTGATCCTCTTGCCATAAGGCACATATGAGCACGGGAGGATGAAGATGAGGATATTCTTGAATCTTCATTCATGATCGTGTCTTGCTCTATAGGGTGTTTGATTTCCTCTACATTGTTAGATACACAACTAGAGGAAATAGAAGCATTTTGTTAATTGGAATAAGACAAATCAAGCATATCATCTACATTAGTACTCAAATAGTTTCTAGACGATATGCAAGGACTAGAAACACAAGGGATATAGAACTCTTGTTGCAATAAGTGTTTAAGTCTAAACTCTCTACACCATTTCATTTCTATAACAGAATCATTGGTGTAAAGAGAAACACTACCATAATCACATATGATTTTTCCACTCACCATGCCATTACCTTGTGACTTGTCACATGTAAGTGAGGTGGAAAGAAATGAAATCTCATCGCGGCCAGAGGTGGAAGCCACTTGGAGCTCTTCGTGATGTGAAGGAGAAGAGAGCTCCTCGGAGATACCACCGACCCTATGAGAAATGGATCCACCAAATATTTCTTTAAGCTTGGTCCACATCTCATGAGATGACTTGCGCTTCACAATCGTCAAGAACAAATTAACTGTGGGGCTCAAGGAGAAAAATAGCTTATTAGATACTTGATCTCTGAGATGTAAATTTTTCTCATCCTCTAAAGATAGATTTTGAGGATCCATCGGAGGAGAAAAACTACATCTAGAAATCGCTCAATATTTGGACACAAGGTTCGAAGATTACAAAGCAAGCAATTTCTCCACAAAATATAATTTGTCCCATCAAAGATAATTGTGTCATTGTGCACTATACTACTAGCCGAGATCTTTACACTCTAGGCGGTGAAGCCTAAACAAGGACAGACCTTGCTCTAATACCAATTGAAAGGATAGATATGTCGCCTAGAGGAGGGTCAATAGGCAATTTCAAAACTATTATGGTTTTGGCTTGATAGAATGCGGAATTAAACTAACGTTTATTTTACAAGCACAAAACCTAAATACACTAGGCTCAACTAAGTGCACGAACAACAAGATAAGCTAAGCATGATTGAACAAGATAAATATATCACAAGTGATAGGAAAGATATAAGTACTTCAAGCTCGATGGCTATCACAAGGAAAGTAAGATCGGGCATAGAGATAACTGAGGCACGCGGAGACGAAGATGTATTCCCGTGTTCCCTTACAAGTAAGGTACGTCACGTTGGAGAGGTGTGGGATTCCACGAAGGATTTCCCAACTCCACGAAGGCTCGCCTTCTTCTCTGAGTCTATCCCACGAAGGAATAGGCCCTTTCCTTATGGCTAGCTTTTCCTCCACTCCGGAGATGGCAAGCTCCATAACCACTTCACAAGCTCCACGAAGGAGAAGCCTGGGTCTCTTCACAATCTTCCACGAAGAGGACACCGCGGCACCAACTGCCAAGCCAACTAGGAAGTCACCCTCCAAGAGCAACAAGCTCATGGTCTCTCACTTGAAAAAATCATAATGGAGAGCTCAACACTTATGCAAGAATGCAAAGCAAAAATACCAAGGATGCTCAAATCCTTAACTCTCAAATCCCACCAAAGCAACAAGTGCCAGGGAGGAATTAGAGAGGAAGAACAATGGTGGAAGTCAACCATCGACTTCAAGATCTAGATCCAATGGGTTCTCCTTACTTAGAGGAGGAATTGATTGGTGGGGATTGTAGATCTAGATCTCCTCTTCCAAAGCCCTCAAAAAGATGCAAGAATCATAGGAGGGAAGGGGGAGGAGGCAAGCTCAAGAGGTTCAACAATGGAGGTCAATTTCGTGGTCAAGAACACCCAAAAACGTTGGGGGAAGAACCCACTTTTATAGGGGAAAGCAAATATGGCCGTTGGGAGAAATCTGCGTGAACTTGGTTTGAAGTTCGGTTGAACCGGCCCAAAACCGGACGGTCCGGTATCAGGCTCGGTTGAATCCTAGTTGAATCCTGGTTTGAACCTGGTTGAATCCCGGTTGAACCAGATCTAAACTGGGAAGGGGTATAGATAGTAATCCCGGTTAGACTCGGTTGCGAAACCGGGCATCCCGGTATGAATCCTAGTTGAATCCCGGTTGAACCGGATCTGAAACAGACTTCATGAAAAACGCAATAACTTTTGCATTCGGACTCCGATTTTGATGATCTTGGGCTTGTTTTGATGAGGACAACAAGATCTACAAGATGGTGTAGAGAAACATCATAGTACAACAAAGGAGGATAGAAAAAAATGAATAAAGGTATCAAGCTTCCCTATAAGAAGAACCGGTAAAACCTTCAAACTCGAAAACTCCATAGAAGATGCATACGAATTCCATTTTCGATGAACTTGGGCTTGTTGAAGAGCTAGAAACAAGCTCAAGAATATCACATGGAGAAAAACCAAGAAGAAACAAAATAGGAAGATGCAATGTATGCAAAGGGTTGAGCTCCCTAAGACAATGTGATCAAGTTACCCAACCGAAAGCCCCTCTTGATAGTGCGGCTATCTATCCTATAACCCGGTCTCCCAACAACCACCTTGAGACCGGAAAAAGGAAAACTTAGAAAGGCCATACCTTTGCCTTGCGCATCCCGCTTGATATTGATGACACTGCTTCATGCTCCATCCAAGCCCGAATGCATCACTTGATCATTGTTGCTTCGTGAAGACTCATAATTTGCTCCCCCATACACCACTATGGGATAGCTTCATTAAGACACATCTTCACATGTCCATTATCACCAATATGGACGGTAAGCTTCAAGCAAATGATCTTCTCGAGATGCTTATCTTGAACTTGCCCTTTTCAACCTTGATGATGATCACCACTTGATGTCATCCTCTCATGGGCTATATGAAATATTCACTTTTGAAGAATGCCCATGGAAATATACCTATCTCATATAGAAAACGCAAAGGCACATATATAATGGGTTAGTTCATGATGCATAATTGACAAGGCTTACCATACCACAAGATCCATGTGATACATTGTAGCATCCCAATTGTCTAACAATTGCTATGCTACTAGCCTGGTCTATTTAATGGCTACTTCATATATATAATTGTTGCATCATAGTTATATCATGCTCATGTCATCATGCCACCTTGCATTTGAGCATCATATAAAACCTTTTTCTTTTGGTTCTTATCTCATATGCACTATTAATTGTATTTTCCTCTTGATACATTGTATTTGGTTTTTGATAAATGCTTGATGCCCAAGTTGAGTTGGGGGCATTTCTCTTCCAACTCCACCACCTTTCTTTGGCTTCATCTAAATTCCACCACCCTAGTCATATATGAGCCATTGCTTTTCTTTTGCTATTTAAATCTAGCTCATATGTGTTGGTGTGGATCCATTCTATGTCTACATGTTCCATATATGATGTATATTGTTTTCACAATATTAATTATGTGGAGCCTCATGGCCACCTTTGAATGCCATGTGAGTAGAACACTTCCTGTATCTTCCATAGGGTTTGTTTTGAACAATCGAGCATGTTTAAATATAATTGTGGCTAAATAATCATCTAGTGGAACCCCATACTAGTATAGCCATTTATATTCATCTATGCTTATTTTCATCCATACCATATGAGGAATCAAACTTGAAGCTTCTTGTTTGGCTTTGGTTCAAATTTGAATGCATGCATCACAATATAGTGCCCTTGTGAATTATGTTTGTTTTTACAAATATAGTGGCCTTGAGTTCCCATGCATGAGCCATGCAAGATTTACACCTTTTTCCTTTCCATCTTTTATTTGAGTTGCTTTTGTTGCTTGTTTGTGAAGTGGGACCCAATCACATCACCCTCTCTCTCTAATCCTTCCTCTCTAACCAAAACCCTAACCCGAGTTACCCCGGCCCTAGGCTACCCCATCTATTCCTCTAACTCTACCACCCCAAACCCTATTTGACCAACCCCCCTTACCTAGCCGAGCCTCACCTCCCCTCTCTGCTTTCTTCTCTCGCCATCTAGCAGCAGCACCACGTGCTCCCTTACCTCCCATGGTCCCTCTCTTTCCCTCTCTTTAGCTAAAGCACAAGAAAGGGGGGAGAAGGAAGCCCCACCCGAGCCCTTTTTGCACCACACCAAACCCATGTGCAAGCCCTGACCCTCTCCTTATCTACCCCTCCTCCACGCCATGACCAGATCAAGATCAACCAGAAGATCCCCTCCCTCCGTCCTCCTTTCCCCAAGAAAAACCATGGCCATGGCCATCTCCATGCCTCTACTAGTTTTCCACCTCGGCCAAGACCCAAAGGAGGCGGTTGGAGCTGTGCTAGTAGGTGTCCCAGACGCCCGGGAAGGTGCCAATGCCTCTTCTTATTCGACTAGTACCGGAGATCGATGCCGGAGCTTGCCGGAGCGAGCTCGCCGCCGTAGATGCCATGGACCCGGAGCTCCGGCCAGTAAGCCCCGCGCCAGATCGTGACCGCCCCGAGCTCTTTTGCCTACACCGCCGAACTCCTGGTGAGCATCCTACTCGACGGACTTGCCCACCCCCTCTCTGGTGCCCCGTAGCGCTGCCGCCATCTGTCGAACAGCCGGCGCGCGTGCAGACGCTGCCGGACCGTGCCGCTCGCGTCGCCACCGCCGCTTGGTCCGCCTCTATTTCCTCATCGTGCCCCGCGCGCCGTAGGCCTCCTCCAGCGTCGCCACCTGAATAAGTGTTGTAGATCATAGATCCCGCTCCAACTTTCCTTTTACGACACGGTGAAACTCGCCGCCGTTTAGCCGTAATCGCAGCCGTAACCCAGCCCGGGCTTGCTGTTCTCTGTCGAGGACATGCAGGTCGTCAGTTCGCATCGTCGTCGGTTTCGCAGAAAGCCCCCTGGCCTTTTTCCCGCCTCAACCCGCCGTCCCAGGAGCCCACCTGTCAGCCTCGGTGTGTGTTTTGCAAGAAAACCCTCGGAAGATCCTGGCCATCACAGATGTCCCTCCCGCTGGATCGCCGTGTCACTGCACACACACACAAGGCTGTGGCCCCATACCTGAGACCCACCTGTCATCCTCTACGGCTGGGTGTACTCGCGGTGCAAAAAGTCCCCGCGCCAATCCCGCCGCGTCACCTGTGCTGAGTCAGCGGTTGGCCCACCAGTCAGTGACACGGGCTAAGATCCTCTGAGTACAAAAAGTCCGTACGATTTCTGTTTTAAATAAAACAATTTCAGAAAATGTTTTTATAAACGATTTAATTTCTGTTTTAAATAACTTTTAAATTATAAACCCAAATAATACATATAATATATGTTTTGAAATCAGAAAAATGTGAGAAATTCAAATATGCCCTTCAAAATATATTTTGAACACTTTAAATTCCAAGTTGATTAAAATTACAATAAAATGCCCTTTTTCCTTAACTAATTAATAACTTTTGTTTTATAACTCCAAATTTGACAAATGATATGTCTAAAATGATTAGCTCGACGAGACCTTTCTGTTTATGCATTCCATGTTCTGAATTGCATCATGCATCATGTAAATATAAAGTCTACAGCAACTTATTTGAGTATAAAATATGGTTAAAACCCCATAAAATGGTTTATTCTTGTATTCCACACCTCACCCATGCCATGCTACTTTATTGCCATGCAAATTGTGCATCATTCATCATGGCATGATTGTTTGCTTGTCGCATTTTATTCATATGATTGTGCACTTTATTTATGTCGGCCCTTGTTTGTTTGGTTCTTCTTCGAATAGACGCCGAGCAGGGGATATATCAAGAGACCTGTGAGCACTACCTGCATCCTTCTCTCGCTTCAACTGAGCTGCTAGGCAAGCACTACCACATGCTTGCATACATATAGTACCTATTGCCTCTATCTTATTCTTGCATCATTGAGTCGCGATTGCATTAAACTGAATCCCAAGTACTGCACAGCCTTTACTTTTAAACCCCACCGAAGCTTGTTCCTCCATCCCATGAGCCTTTACTACAGGAGTTGTTTGAGCCATGTGAGTCGTAGAACATCATGTGTAGGGTATGTGAGTGTCTGATGGATAACGATGTACCTAAACAACTTAACCTGAGTAGTAATGGGATAACTAATGAAAGTGGCACCGGTGAGCAATATCTGCTATTTGGTTTTTCCTGCTCACTTGTGTCCCGTAGGACCCCGAGTACTTGATTCCTGTTCCTTGAATATTCGCTATCCACATCCGGGAGGCTTATGAACCCCGAGCCGTAGCTTGATTCATTCTTATTTCTTGGGGCCACAAACTAGTTTGGGGTTTTATTACTATCCTGCACTTATGCCATGCTTTATCGCTTTATTTACGATTGTGCGTGGAGCACTGTCTGCTTAGGTCCGTGACATCGCCATGACGACAAGCCCCACACTTTCGGGTTCCCAGCGTCATACCGTCCACACAAACCTTGAGTCCGTCTCGAGTCGGCCAACTTCGTCATGGTAGCTTAATGGGGTGGCCCCTCAAATATTTCTGAATCTCGTGATCGCTTTGTCGGATCGCCTCGTTGGGTTTTGATTTGGTTTTTCCGAGGTTGATCGAGTGTGTTGTTATTTGTGCACCTGCAGGTAAAACTTTTCAAAGCCGTGTCCGCGCTTATGGACGACTTGGAGCACAGCTTTCGATCATAGACAAGTATAACTAAAGTACCGCTTTAATTTGACTAAGTAATCGACTAGTAAATAGTGCAACACTCATGGAATGGTTAATAAAACTGCTAACGGATGGGGGTTGTTCGCTTCCTCGCTTTGGCGAGGAGGAGGATGGATCTGTTAATATTACCGTTATAACTGTTGGTAATAATTCCCAGACATCCGTCTATCTATGGTTAGGCGGATGGTTAGCGAGTATCTATAGAATTGTAGGTATTATCTTTTGCTGCAATTGCGTCACCCCAGGTCGTGTCCCCTTTAGAGGCATAAAGACTTGCTGAGTACCCCTAGGGTCTCACACGATAAATTGTTTGATTCAGATGGACAGGTAAACTCGCAAGACGGATACTGGGTGGAGGAGACGGACGATGTTGGCAACGATCATTCGGTGTAGAGATTCTAGGAACGGGGATCCGTGAGATCTGTGGGCGGGATGTGTTTATTTATGGGGCATCTTATGCCGATTTGCTTCTTATCCGTACTCGGATCTTGTTTTCCGCTCACCGATACTCTGATGTTTGATGTATGAGGAGATATCCTAAACTATTATATCTATCTAGGATATTTGGATCTTGCCGTATGGCGTTGTAATATTTCTATTTCTTTTAGATGGAATGGCTCTGAGAACTATTGTATGGTGGCTTGCATACATACTCATTTGTGTATGTAGTTGATCCCTTCGCCTGCCGATTACGCCGCCCGTTCTTGCCCCGATGTTTGGAAATGGTTAGGACGGCCGAAAGGTCTACCTGTGAGTGGCCTTTGGGCCCCACCGTACTATTTTAACCATTTCCACTCATCCAGGCTTGTAACTAGGAGCGTAATTCACCGAGGTAGTTACAATTGGTATCAGAGCCATCCCGCCCTTCAGGGTCTCAGCCAAATGGTCGTTGTCAGTCTAGCAAATATTTTTGGTAGCTATGTATACTAGGGAAAAACATAACGTAAGAGTAGGACTGCTTCCACTTTTCTTCTTGCCCACCACCCACTCTTTTCTGGTAAGGAAGTGTAACGTTTTCCATCCTCTTCTTAAAATTCAAACTAGGATTCACGTGTTCGGGGTTTCCGTAGTACCATAGAAAGTGTGTGTGTGTGTGTGTGTAATTCCTTGTCTATCTGTTGCATCCAATTTGTTATCACAATCTGCCTTTGGTTATCAATTGTTGGTACATTCCATACTGACAGGCTTTTGAAAATCGGCGCGATCTATCTGACTCCTTGTTAACCGGTGCCATCTTCTTAAGGGTGTCCTTCCTTCTAGCAACTCCACATTCTGTGCAAGCATCAGTTGCTAATCTCTACCTGATAAGTGATTTTTGCACATCTATTGGTATTTTAATGCCGAAAAATGCGGAAAATTTTTCTTTGATACATCTATGCTTCCACACTCCTTTTCAGTAGTGTGAGAAACATTATCTACCTTCCTTTTATCAGCATGTCCATGCTAACTCATTCTTTTGTCACCGGCGCTTAATCCTGGAGTTTCTTTTCATCTCCAATTCTCTTGGGCTAATTACATAACATGTGTCGATCCGATGCTGGTGATTGTAATTTGGTTCTCGGCATAGCTATATGACACTTATCCTGAGTGGAGTATGGTCAATGCTATCGACACTATCCTCCAAATGGTGACGGTTATCTCCTGTGATTTTGAGTACACCGTGATCATATCTATGCATATTCAAGCATCTTTGGCAATCCGGAGTTTCTCAAGGCACTACAGAGGTCTATCATCTGTCCATCATGCGGCACATCTTTTGAACTCCATATCTGCAAAATTCTCTTTGAGACGAGGGAATTGCATCTTTTCGTCTCTAGTAGCTTTGCTTGAGGTATGAGCTATCATCGGTTCTTATCCAAGATCTCTTTATCTTTGTAACCGGTGATCCGATCGACAATGTGAACCAGGTGGCATTTCCTGTTCTCTTCTGAAGGACCAGATAATCTATTCTTCCAGTGCACCTTCTTCAACACGAACCCGTGCTCTTAATATTGATCTTTCAAAGAGCGTTGCGCTCAGGAAGTGTTTCGAGCATTTGTTCGTTTCTCCCGCCTCTTGAACTTGATATTCTGGGAATATCCTGTTAATCCATGGTGGTATATGTTGATAATATGCTTGCCTATTCGATATCAATGGAAGGACATGGAAGATCATCTGTGTCTCTTTCTCTCAAGCTTCGTGAGCACTGCCTGTGTGCAAAGTCTCAAAGTGAGAATTCTGACTTTTTGAAGTCACCTATCTCGGCCACGTCCTTCTGCTAAATAGATCGCTTCAACTCTGGAATCAGCAAGTCCATTGTTAATTCCATCCTCCATCTTCAATCAAACCCGAAGTTTTCCTTGTAGGCGAGGACCGCCGAATTCTAGTCTCGCCGTGTACTGGCCTCAGTACTGACCGCTCTCTTTTTCCTTTGCCCTTTGTCGGCACCCCTTTCGTTTAAGCAGGTTTGAGATCGACGTTGTTAGCAGGGTTACCCTTCCGGCTTGGCCTGGGCAGGGTTATGGACGCCATTGGTTATTCTTCAGGGCTCTTAGCTCAATTTGCGAGTTATCATCGTCGTTCCGCCGTAGATTTCCTCAAAACTGCTAAATCTCTCTCAATCATTTCAAGAAGAACATGGAGTTCTTTCACCTCTATCTCGTTAAGTAATCTTTTGAAACCCTCTCGTTCTATCATCTATGCTCAATCAACCGGAGGCCATGAAGACCTTCCAGATCTTGTATTCCTTCTGTTCAAGTGGTGCTATCTTTTTCTTTGTCTGTGGAATCTTGCAGTTGTCTCCGTAATCTTCCTTCATATCTTTCCGGGGGCTTGGTATTTCCGACATGACGACAACATCATCATTATCTATCTAGGAATCCGGCGAATCGTTTGCATCTATCCTTGTTTTCTAACGAAGTTCCATGAGTTTTTGTCAATACCTTCAGTCTGTTTCGGTAGTGGGGTTGCATGGTTTTCTTATTCATGTACAGAGTAATGCTTTGAGTGCGGGATGGAGTAGCTACCATACCACTACTCTTATCATTCGCTCTCGTACATTGAGTTGGCGAATTAATGTGATTTCACTCATTCCACGGGAGTTAGAAGTGGCCTTTATTCCTTGATACTTTTACTTCCGTCCTTGTTTTCCGGAGTGCTCTCTCGAAGAAAGTAATCAATAATCTCTTGTTGGTGATCTGTCTATCCTAGATGGAGCAAAATCTTCAACCATCTGGTGGAAACAAACGCAAACTCTTTTCTGTCCTCGTCATTCTACCGATGCTCGACATCCCCAAACAAGATGAAAGGAAACTATCTCTCTCTTTGTTTCATCAATTCTTTTTCTGTGGTAAAGCCAATTATGGTTGATACCATCAGCCGCAAATCTATTGCGTTAGCCTCAAGGCTAAAGAAAGCAATAAGTATCTCTACAATAAACTCCAGATCCTCCATATTCTTTGCTTCTCGGGATTCCACCATGATCTGGCTTCACATCCGTCTCTAGAAGTTATATCCGCGCATCTCAATTGCGTGATCCTTTGGGATCTTACCGGCGCAACAAGAATCTAATCCGGTGATGTCTAACTAAATCTTTCTGTTGATATCAAGGGACTCTATTGTTTGAAGGCAATATTGTTTCCGAACTTCATTTCTCAAATCCGAGAGAAGATACGATGCTATCGTCATAGTGGTTCAAGACCTCTCCAATCTAGCTCTTTTCTTCCAGTGAGACAAAGATTCATCCTCTCTAGTATCGGTAAATCTTTAATCTTAACGGTGTGTCTTTCTTTATCCGTGATGCATCATCTTGTCCTTTCTTTAACAAGTGGTTCTTTTCTTTTATCATGTTTCTTGAGAAGACCGGAGCTATGTCCATCCTATCCTTCTTGTCTCACGATAATCCTTCAATTCGTCTAACCCGTTGTTCTTGAAGCAAAACACAAGACTCGCAACAAGTCTAGAAAGTTTTGCAAGGTGTAGTGGTCGCACCATTCCGTTGTTCATCAACTTGGGAACGTGAGGGTCACCTTCGTTCCGAACACCCGCCTCTCCTTGTGTTGTTTTCTTTTTCCTAGGAATCTCGGGGCGAGATTCTTGTTTAGTGGGGGAGAGTTGTAGCATCCCAATTGTCTAACAATTGCTATGCTACTAGCCTGGTCTATTTAATGGCTACTTCATATATATAATTGTTGCATCATAGTTATATCATGCTCATGTCATCATGCCACCTTGCATTTGAGCATCATATAAAACCTTTTTCTTTTGGTTCTTCTCTCATATGCACTATTAATTGTATTTGCCTCTTGATACATTGTATTTGGTTTTTGATAAATGCTTGATGCCCAAGTTGAGTTGGGGGCATTTCTCTTCCAACTCCACCACCTTTCTTTGGCTTCATCTAAATTCCACCACCCTAGTCATATATGAGCCATTGCTTTTCTTTTGCTATTTAAATCTAGCTCATATGTGTTGGTGTGGATCCATTCTATGTCTACATGTTCCATATATGATGTATATTGTTTTCACAATATTAATTATGTGGAGCCTCATGGCCACCTTTGAATGCCATGTGAGTAGAACACTTCCTGTATCTTCCATAGGGTTTGTTTTGAACAATCGAGCATGTTTAAATATAATTGTGGCTAAATAATCATCTAGTGGAACCCCATACTAGTATAGCCATTTATATTCATCTATGCTTATTTTCATCCATACCATATGAGGAATCAAACTTGAAGCTTCTTGTTTGGCTTTGGTTCAAATTTGAATGCATGCATCACAATATAGTGCCCTTGTGAATTATGTTTGTTTTTACAAATATAAAGTGGCCTTGAGTTCCCATGCATGGGCCATGCAAGATTTACACCTTTTTCCTTTCCATCTTTTATTTGAGTTGCTTTTGTTGCTTGTTTGTGAAGTGGGACCCAATCACATCACCCTCTCTCTCTAATCCTTCCTCTCTAACCAAAACCCTAACCCGAGTTACCCCGGCCCTAGGCTACCCCATCTATTCCTATAACTCTACCACCCCAAACCCTATTTGACCAACCCCCCCTTACCTAGCCGAGCCTCACCTCCCCTCTCTGCTTTCTTCTCTCGCCATCTAGCAGCAGCACCACGTGCTCCCTTACCTCCCCTGGTCCCTCTCTTTAGCTAAAGCACAAGAAAGTGGGAGAAGGAAGCCCCACCCGAGCCCTTTTTGCACCACACCAAACCCATGTGCAAGCCCTGACCCTCTCCTTATCTACCCCTCCTCCACGCCATGACCAGATCAAGATCGACCAGAAGATCCCCTCCCTCCGTCCTCCTTTCCCCAAGAAAAACCATGGCCATGGCCATCTCCATGCCTCTACTAGTTTTCCACCTCGGCCAAGACCCAAAGGAGGCGGTTGGAGCTGTGCTAGTAGGTGTCCCGGACGCCCGGGAAAGTGCCAATGCCTCTTCTTCTTCGACCAGTACCGGAGATCGATGCCGGAGCTTGCCGGAGCGAGCTCGCCGCCGTAGATGCCATGGACCCGGAGCTCCGGCCAGTAAGCCCCGCGCCAGATCGTGACCGCCCCGAGCTCTTTTGCCTACACCGCCGAACTCCTGGTGAGCATCCTACTCGGCGGACTTGCCCGCCCCCTCTCTGGTGCCCCATAGCGCTGCCGCCATCCGTCGAACAGCCGGGCACAAGGCAGACGCCGAACTGCGCCGCGTTGCCACCGCCGCTTGGTCCGCCTCTATTTCCTCATCGTGCCCCGCGCGCCGTAGGCCTCCTCCAGCGTCGCCACCTGAATAAGAGTTGTAGATCGTAGATCCCGCTCCAACTTTCCTTTTTACGACACGGTGAAACTCGCCGCCGTTTAGCCGTAATCGCAGCCGCAACCCAGCCCGGGCTTGCTGTTCTCTGTCGAGGACATGCAGGTCGTCAGTTCGCATCGTCGTCGGTTTCGCAGAAAGCCCCCTGGCCTTTTTCCCGCCTCAACCCGCCGTCCCAGGAGCCCACCTGTCAGCCTCGGTGTGTGTTTTGCAAGAAAACCCTCGGAAGATCCTGGCCATCACGGACAGACCCTCAGCATACTGGATCGCCCACGTGTCACCGTTGCCAGGCCACACAAGGCCGCACTACCGAGACCCACCTGTCATCCTCTGCGGCTGGGTGTACTCGCGGTGCAAAAAGTCCCCGCGCCAATCCCGCCGCGTCACCTGTGCTGAGTCAGCGGTTGGCCCACCAGTCAGTGACACGGGCTAAGATCCTCTGAGTACAAAAAGTCTGTATGATTTCTGTTTTAAATAAAACAATTTCAGAAAATGTTTTTATAAACGATTTAATTTCTGTTTTAAATAACTTTTAAATTATAAACCCAAATAATACATATAATATATGTTTTGAAATCAGAAAAATGTGAGAAATTCAAATATGCCCTTCAAAATATATTTTGAACACTTTAAATTCCAAGTTGATTAAAATTACAATAAAATGCCCTTTTTCCTTAACTAATTAATAACTTTTGTTTTATAACTCCAAATTTGACAAATGATATGTCTAAAATGATTAGCTCGACGAGACCTTTCTGTTTATGCATTCCATGTTCTGAATTGCATCATGCATCATGTAAATATAAAGTCTACAGCAACTTATTTGAGTATAAAATATGGTTAAAACCCCATAAAATGGTTTATTCTTGTATTCCACACCTCACCCATGCCATGCTACTTTATTGCCATGCAAATTGTGCATCATTCATCATGGCATGATTGTTTGCTTGTCGCATTTTATTCATATGATTGTGCACTTTATTTATGTTGGCCCTTGTTTGTTTGGTTCTTCTTCGAATAGACGCCGAGCAGGGGATATATCAAGAGACCCAGGAGCACTACCCAGATCCTTCTCTCGCTTCAACTGAGCTGCCAGGCAAGCACTACCACATGCTTGCATACATATAGTACCTATTGCCTCTATCTTATTCTTGCATCATTGAGTCGCGATTGCATTAAACTGAATCCCAAGTACTGCATAGCCTTTACTTTTAAACCCCACCGAAGCTTGTTCCTCCATCCCATGAGCCTTTACTACAGGAGTTGTTTGAGCCATGCGAGTCGTAGAACAGCATGTGTAGGGTATGTGAGTGTCTGATGGATAACGATGTACCTAAACAACTTAACCTGAGTAGTAATGGGATAACTAATGAAAGTGGCACCGGTGAGCAATATCTGCTATTTGGTTTTTCCTGCTCACTTGTGTCCCGTAGGACCCCGAGTACTTGATTCCTGTTCCTTGAATATTCGCGCTATCCACATCCGGGAGGCTTATGAACCCCCCCTGAGCAAGAGCTTGATTCATTCTTATTTCTTGGGGCCACAAACTAGTTTGGGGTTTTATTACTATCCTGTACTTATGCCATGCTTTACTGCTTTATTTACGATTGTGCGTGGAGCACCTGTACTGTTTAGGTCCGTGACACGTTTTATTGTATCGACAAGCACCACACTTTCGGTTCCCGTTCTGTACCGTCCACACAAACCTTGAGTCCGTCTCGAGTCGGCCAACTTCGTCATGGTAGCTTAATGGGTGGCCCCTGAAATATTTCTGAATCCTGTGATCGCTTTGTCGTGATGCCTCGTTGGGTTTTGATTTGGTTTTTCCGAGGTTGATCGAGTGTGTGTTGCTATTTGTGCACCCTGCGGTAAAACTTTCAAAGCCGTGTCCGCGGTTATGGACGACTTGGAGCACAGTTTCTCGATCATAGACAAGTATAACTAAAGTACCGCCTTTAATTTGACTAAGTACCTGACTAGTAAATAGTGCAACACTCATGGAATGGTTAATAAAACTGCTAACGGATGGGGGGTTGTTCGTCCGCTTCCTCGTCGGTAAGCGAGGAGGAGGATGGATCTGTTAATATTACCGTTATAACTGTTGGTAATAATTCCTGGACATCCGTCTATCTATGGTTAGGCGGATGGTTAGCGAGTATCTATAGAATTGTAGGTATTATCTTTTGCTGCAATTGCGTCACCCCAGGTCGTGTCCCCTTTAGAGGCATAAAGACTTGCTGAGTACCCCTAGGGTCTCACACGATAAATTGTTTGATTCAGATGGACAGGTAAACTCGCAAGACGGATACTGGGTGGAGGAGACGGACGATGTTGGCAACGATCATTCGGTGTAGAGATTTCGGGAACGGGGATCCGTGAGATCTGTGGACGGGATGTGTTTATTTATGGGGCATCTTATGCCGATTTGCTTCTTATCCGTACTCGGATATTGTTTTCCGCTTCCGCCTGATACTCTGATGTTTGATGTATGAGGAGATATCCTAAACTATTATATCTATCTAGGATATTTGGATCTTGCCGTATGGCGTTGCAATATTTCTATTTCTTTTAGATGGAATGGCTCTGAGAACTATTGTATGGTGGCTTGCATACATACTCATTTGTGTATGTAGTTGATACCTTCGCTTGCCGATTACGCCGCCCGTTCTTGCCCCGATGTTTGGAAATGGTTAGGACGGACGAAAGGTCTACCTGTGAGTGGCATTTGGGCCCCACCGTACTATTTTAACCATTTCCGCTCATCCAGGCTTGTAACTAGGAGCGTAATTCACCGAGGTAGTTACATACATTCTCTATGCTTCATGTGTTGACCAACTTGAAATCACTCTTCACTCTTTGTATTGATGGTTAACCAAGTATCTTCTCATGCTCCATATCAATATCTTGAGGTACATAAAAAACTCTTCATTTGATTACATGCTCTAAATCTTAGTCAATCATAGCTCAACTAATAAGGCTATTATGACACCGACTTAGAGCCATATCTTGAATTCTTCTATTGAGATCACACTCTCAAGATCTTGATCATATCATATTCTTCTTCAAATCGGTGATCTTGATGCCAATACTCAAGGTATATCTTTATCTTCTTGGCATCCATACTTGAATCTAACACATGAACTACAAGCATGACCTATGGAATATTCCTTCATATAAAACTCAATTAAAACATTAGTCCATAGGGATTGTCATTAATCACCAAAACCACACATAGGGGCAATTACCCTTTCACCAAGACCCTGTAACCCGCCATCATCGCGGCTACCACGTACTTGCTATCCAACCAACCTCCGGTGAGGAATCCATGAGACGTTGTGCATATATTTGCCATCACCGACCTTGGTTTGGTAGAGGCCACACTTACAGGGGAATCAGACAAGGAACCCAAGAAGGCACTCGCAATGAGAAGGAGAAACCTCTCGCCATAGCGAGATGACAAACCTCCGTGGTGACATCATAGCCCATGACGAAGGAGACTCAACTACGACGCTCATGACGAGAGTGCAAGGTCGAAAAATCACGTGCAAAACATGCCTACTCCACTAAGTCAGATGATAAACACACTGAGCTATGTCATGCTAGATTCTTCAGCCGTGCTACCTAACAAACGAAGATGCTGAAGGGTTTCAAACTACCCTCGAATAACCTGAAATTCGACGGGATCTAGGATCCAAAAACCTGGTTGGACGATCACCTACAATCGATCATGTAACACCCTGGGTCAAAAACCAAGGCCATGTAATGCCTGCAGCTATAGCTGAAAGGTTCTCCACATGCTTGGCTTCAAAGCCTTCCCATGAGCTCAATTCATAGTTGGGAGGAGCCGGTCTACAACTTTGTCCAAAAGTTCAAGTTAACATACAAGCGACATGCGTCCATCGAGGAGCTTCAGGCATGCATCCTATGGTCTAGCGAGTCCCTCGGGTCGTACATCCAATGGGTCCATAATCAAGAACTCCGTGGAGGACATCTCCGAGGAGCGAGCAATCAATGCTTTCAACAACGACGTACGTAGGCAAGAGCTCAAGGAGGACCTATGATACACCAAGTCAAGGACCATAGATCACTTGATGGACATCGCCAACCGCTGGGCGGATGTCGAAGACATCGTTCAAAACATCCGTGCACACTCATATGATGAGCACATGGATGGAAGATACCCAGGCGACTGAGGGTGCAAACACGATCACCGAGGAAACACAAGATGCATGTCAACGAGGACAACGATGGAGTCGACATGGTCGCGGTTGGTTACGCTGAAAAGCATGACGATGGCAACCGTAGCGGTGGCTACCACAATAGAAAGAACACCGACAAGACGAACTGTGAGTGGCAACTTCGCCTACGCAAAGATGGACCCTCCCATATGAAAGTCCTGTAGGGTCCCTACAACATCCACTTCCACATCAAAGACAAGGACGACAAGAGGAAATCCAGTCATACCTCAAGGACTGCCGCCAATTCCAGAAGCTCCAAGATGCCTACGCTTAGTTGCAACGAAACACAGCAGATCAGAGCTACATGAAAGTTCCAGGCCCCATAGAATATGGAGCACCACTACTCCCCACTACCAACCATCGGGGCACCATCACCCATGGTCATAGCTGCCCAAAACAATGGGACCGAGCCGTACCCACGTGCTTTCAAAAGCATGAACATGATCCAGAAGGGACACATATCCAACATGAGCCAAAAGGTGATCTCACAGGCGATGAACATGGACATAACATCACCACCACCAAGTTTCGTGACCAGTCCACACCGCTCTAGTGATCGAAGCCCAGATTGGTGGCTACGAGATGAGCAAGGTATTCATGGATGGGGGCAGCGACATTGACCTCATCTTCGACAACACCTTATGCGCCATGAACATAAACTTGACAATCCTCGAGCCATCTAACACCATCTTCCATGTCATTTTCCTGAGGAAACTAGTCCCCCCTAGGCACGATCGCCCTGGACATGATCTTCGGCAAGCTTTATAACATTAGGCGTGAGAGACTCGACTTTGAAGTAGTCGACTTGCCATCACAATACGATGTCATACTTGTATGGGTTGCATTCGCCCGGTTCCTAGTGGTGCCACACTACATGTACCTTATGCCAAAGATGCGAGGACCCAACGGTGTCATCACCGTCCGTGGAAGTTTCACAAGATCTGACAACTGCAATAGGGAATTCAATAGAATCTCCTAATCATTCAGGATGCAAGAGGAACTGGTGAAGCTCAAGGAGTCAATAGACCATATCCTTCTCCCCGTGACCCAGCTGAATGCACCCGAACAATCCTTTGACTCCATAGTCGACACAGTGGAGGTCCATGTCCATCCGACAGACCCCACAAATATGACCCTCATAGCAAGCAACCTGAGTTCTGCATAGGAGTTCGTGCTTATCGAATTCCTTCGTGAGCACTGGGAGATCTTCGCCTGGTGGATATGCCAGGAGTCCCCAAGGAATTTTTCAAGAACGCACTCAACGTGTATCCAGATGCTAAACCCATCAAGCAAACGATGCACCATTTCTTGGAGCTGAAAAGCAAGGCAATTAGCGAGGAAGTCAATAGACTACTCGATGCGAACTTCATCCAAGAGATCAAGGAGAGGACCTGGGTACCTAACCCCGTGCTAGTCCTGAAGAAGGATACATACATACTTCACATGTGTGTGGACTACACGTCCGTGAACAAGCACTGGCCAAAGGACCACTTCCATCTGCCACAGATCGACCAAATCGTCGACTCCATAGTGGGTTGTGAGCACCCCTTGTTCCTCGATGCCTACTCAGGATACAACCAGATCTGAATGAAGGTGGAGGACCATGAGAAAGCTTCCTTCATCACTCCATACGAGGTGTACTACTACAACACCATGCCCTTTGGGCTGAAGAACAGAGGGGCTACCTATCAAAGGTGCATGCAAGCCTGCCTCAAGGACCAAATAGGCAAGAATGTCTAGGTCTACGTGGATGACATGGTCCTCAAAACCAAGGAGGGAGCCAAGCTAATCGATGATCTCCACGAGACATTCGACAACCTCAACTGATACCAGATCAAGCTGAACCCTCTTAAGTGCGTGTTTGGCGTCCTAGAAGGATAACTCCTCAGGTACCTCATCTCCGCAAGGGGAATCAAAGCAAACCCGAAGAAGATAATGAAGGGGTTCATAGTAGAAAACACAAATACCATCCATCTAATCCGTATTAAAAGAAAATTTTCATATTATTCTCACCACAAGGAATAGGATCCTCACTATGCATTTTGTTTATTCTTTCCCAAGCATCTCTTAGTGTTTCTCCAAAGTGTTGTTTAAAGGAAGTAGTATCATTCATAGGGAGGATTGGTACAGGTTGGTTCCTAATGCTCAAGTTTGCAAATAAGTTTGTTACTAATTTGTATGTGTTTTAAAGAAAAACTAAAATACTAAAAACAAGATAAAATAAAATTACTCTGAAAATCTAAAGGAGAAGGAACAACTCACAATAGTGTAACCTCCCCAAGCTTAGGTGTTTACAAAATTTTGGTGATGTTGGCGCCAGAAGATGTGCTCACTCCAAGTTGATGAAGATGAAGTTGTGATGTCCCTCTTGGAACTCCCCAGCAATAGCGCCAGAAAATGTTCTGGTAGTTGCAATGGGATTTGACATGTGCTTCACGATGCAACAACCACTATGATGTAACCCTGCAATTCCCCGGCAACGACACCAGAAAATGTTCTTGATGGCAACAACTCTGTGTGTACCAACTCGTTGGGACACCAAGTGTAGAGTGTTGTAGCAAGCTTCTTTTCCCCACAAGGGTGACTCGAGGGTTTATATCAAACTCTCGGAGAATTAACAAGGGGCTGATTCTTCTTCTCCTCTTATAGCAACCTGCAAAGCAAAGTTTTTTCTTGTGTCCCCAACTCCACCGTGTGGTTGTCAAGCACAAGGTTTCATATTAGTTATATGAAATAAAAATAAAAATAAAGTAAAGTAAAGCAAGTAAACTAGGCAAGCAAAGTAAATGCAATACAAGTTAGTTGTTTTTGGGCTTTGTGTGTGTTTGCAAGTGAAGAAAGTATTTTTGTATTTTCGAAATAATAAATTGCAGAAAATATAAAATGTGATAATTGTGTTGGAAAGGTGTTTGTAATGGTTTTAAATAGACCGGGGTTCATGGGTTCATTTGTCTACTCTCTTTTTGGATTGTGGTGGACACAAACAATTCATCAAAGACATAATATTGGTGGAACTTCAACATGTGTTTCCTAAGCATTCATATGGGCATCACGTCCTAACATAGAGACAATGCAACATATCTCTCTTATACTCCTCAAGAAAGGGAAAACTCCAACCAATCTTGAATTAAGAATCAACAGAGTATAGCCTTTGGTAATTTGACATAATGTTTGAATCACAATATGATACCTTGACAAAACAAGATTATCTAGTTGTCATAAGATAATTATAGCACATGAATTCACTTTATCCCTAGTGAGGCAGCAAAATAAAGGTAAATACCATAGTAGATCTTGAATTTGTTGTCACTGTTCAATCGCTACCACCATGCTACTCCATCTAATACACACTTCTCCCCACACATGTTTTTGCATACAAGTTGGATCAGAACAAGTACTTAAGAACTGGGTACATGATATACATCTATCAATAAATCTTACACATAATAGGTGACAATCTCATATATCAAATCACAGAATAAAGATCCACCATAGAGGAATTACATATATGACTATAATCATGTTGGCCGGGTCATATGGTACTAGATCTATGAAGAACAACAGAGAAATATATCAAGCTACTGCCACAAACCCATAGTCAAGAGGTGGACTACTCCCACTTCATCATGGTGATGATGGTCGAGACATTGGAGAAGGTAGAGATCCCTCCTGCAGCAGCTCAACAGAGTTTCCCCCTCCAATCTTTGCTGGTTCTGGCTCTGTTTCGGTGTTCCTACAACGCCCTCCTCAAGGAATCATCGGGGGGTCCATTATATAGAGGTTTTAGGTCAGGCGGAGTCCATGGGTGAAAGAATCAAGCGAATCAGATGACCGAGGGGGCAAAGAGGGAAGGTTGCATGCCCATCCCAACTAGGCAGTCCACCTAGGTTCTTTTGGGCCTCCTATCCCTTCTCGTGAGGTCCAAGTTCTCTAGGTGCTTCTCTTGACGAAATATTGATGCTCGAGAAATCCCAGGTCCATTTGACTTTGTTAGGTCCCTGGAAGCTAAAAATACTCAAAACAGGGTTTTCCTGTCTTGTAGAGTTATAACAAAAATAAAGGGGAATTGGTAAATCCCAAAAATCAATGTAAAACATGTATATAACATCATATATGTTGCAAATAAGTGGAAATTCATATCATCAAACTACAAAGTCCATGCTTGCATTTTACATGCATCACATGCCCGAAGCGGTTTGGGTTGTCAAAGATCATGTAGACCCGGTAGTCCAAACTCCTGGATGTCATCGCGGTAGATCCGATCTACATGACGTAGGCTCTCCTGCCTAGCATGCCAACTAACAAAGGATAGTTTTCATGATCCCTCTGCAGTCTCACTTCCGAGGAACGTAAGCGAGTTTATTTGTTTAGCGGATGGCTCAGGACAATAGGGTTGGATCTCAAAGAAAAAGATATGTGTGTAATGGGAGGAATCCCTCAGAATTTATTCATGAGGTGATCGAGAGATTGTACAATGTGTCTACAATATGATATCGTTGGGTTTATAATGACACTCGTGAGAGAGATGAATCTAGAGCTATGACTAAGGCTAATGGAGAAGACATGGGAAATTATGGTGTGTCCTTATGGGGTGAATGTCTTTGGGTACTTATAGGCATCGATGGTAGCCGAGTACTTCTTATCCACGTCAGGTATTCATCTTGTCTTGCATGTAATTGTGATCTCCGATCTTCCTTGTACGTACATCTGGTTTTTGGGATCTTCAGAGAGCCGTCTTACAACCCCACAGGTCAGGTAGGTTGAGGTTAGGTTGGTTTGAGAGCTTCTGTAACATCCCAAAACTTTAATCCAAGCTTAACCAGATCCAAATCATCAAAATTAGGGTTAACAAAAACTTTTCTAAATTAAAAATGAAAGCATTCATGTGTATGAGCATTTAATTTAGGAATTGATTTGAATTGCCATGGTTCTGTGATTCTTTGGTTGTAAAATGTTTGTATGGTAAATTAAACATCATCTAAACCTTTCCCAAGCAAATCCCAAAGAAAATCAAATAAAAAACAATTAAAAAGGGGGAATGGTCATTTTGGCCATTTTAATCCACTACACTACTTTGAGTGTTCCTAGCACTCATTTCTCAACAGAGATAATTCTAGATCTTTACACCCCTTGCTAGTACACATAATGAGGTACCAAGGCCCACTGTTTGATCTGCTAAAAACATTCAAATACTTATTTTAAATGGCATGTGAAAATTGAATTCAATGCATATGCCTAGATCACCCCTATTACAAAAACCATCCAATTGACCTCCACTTTTAAAACCCTTGCAGCCAGAGACTACTTAGCACTAGTGTAGATCACTCAAAAATTTTGAAACCAAAATTCAAACTTTCACTTCTTGCGGCCGTTTCATCAAACAGGTGGCAGACACAAATCTTGCAAATTCCAAAACACTATAGTGAGCAGTGGATTTGGTCACCATTTGGGCCTAACTTGGTCCCCTTGTCCCCCCAGCTAAAACCCCAGCCCTAGCTCTCTCTCCCTCTCCCCTAGCTGCTCTAGTACCAAGCCGCCCAACGCCATGCGCCAGGTCGACCATGGACGGCTCGCCTCAGCCCGTCCCGCGCTCTCCTTCGCCCGCTGGCAGACAGGCGCCATCACACCGCACCACCTCGACCAGCCCCCGACCAAAATCGAGCGGAGAACCAGCCGCATTTGCTCGCGCCCATGCCTCTGTCCGCCATGCCGATCACCCCGAAGCGCCGCGCCCGCCAGAGCAGCACCCGCCTCGCCTAGCCCTAGCCTTGCGTGGCAGCATCCGCAGCAGGCCCAGCCACCGCCCAGACATCCTTGTTTGCCGCCTCGTGACCAGCAGCCCAGAGGAACCGCATCGAACACCGCCGCCCGCGCTCAGTTCACCGCACACCCCCGACCGGTAGAGACCTCGCCTTGCCACGCCTTTAAGCCCCAGAGGACCACCGGGGGACAAAGAATCCATCGCCGCCCTCGCCCATGCCGAGCGAGCCCCGCATCGTTGTCACCGATGACCTCACCGGCGCCCACTCTGCCCTCTCGTCGACCCTATACAAAGCGACCACCCCAGCCTCAATTCTCCACACTCACTCACTCCCTACCTCTCACTGAACCTCACCCACCTCTAGCCGACGCCGCTCGAGCTCTGCCTCGCCGGAATTGGAGCCGAAGCCGCCACAACAGGAGGAGAAGGGCGTCTACGATTTAGGGCACCCCAAGCTCCGCCGCAACCATGCCTCGCCTCGCCGTCGTCTAGGTCAGACTCTCGCCAGAGTAATCCGTCGTCGACGATGACCCTTTACCATTAGATCCCCTTTAGATCGTGTGGCCTAGGATGCTAGATACCGTTTCGGTGTTTTTGTGCCGCTGACCGGTGGAGCCCGCATGTCAGGCAGCCCGTTGCGCGCACTGTGCGTAGCTGATTTTTAAGTGGTGAATATTAAATCTTAGTTAATTTTTCAGTGAGTAGAAATTACTTTTCTAAAATAAAAAGGAAGAAACTAGTGAATAAAACTTGTGATGCTTGTGATGATAATAGATCATCAATTGTGTGCCTTAGAGTACTAATTAGACTAGTTAAGTATTGTTTGGTGATTGTGTACTCCGTATGTATTTATAGAAGATAGTACCGACCAAGCTTACGAGGAGGAGGAGTTCTACCAAGAAGAAGAAGAAGAAGAAAACTTCAACCACTGCACCAACCAAGGCAAGCTATTATTGGCAAGCTAACCCTTGCAAAACTTACTCTAGCAAGCCACCAGTAACAATTCAAGCTAGCTCTTGCAAGCTAGAATTAAGCTAGATGAATGAGCAAAGATGCCATGGGCATGCTTTGGTCACACCACCTTGACTATTACTACCCCAAGTATTACCTTACAAGCTTTACTTCCTTTAAGTTACACAAAGTCCTTTACTTGTTTTGAAGGTAGCTTAAAGAGTATAAAACTTGACCTATTTAGATAAGCTTTAGATGTCATTCTATGGCATGAGATTGAACCCATCATCTTTCCACCTTAGTGAACACTCTTAACTTAGTCGTTTAGAGTAGATAAAAACTTGAGTCACTTTAGATGGGAACACTTGTTGAAAATGAATTATGAAAACCTTGGAATGATGAGTCATTCTATTGAAATGTTTTGACATGTGTTGAGAAGCACAAATGGTTTATGATGATGAAAATGTTGAGGCATGAGCCTTAGCCCTTTTATAAAACTGATGGCTGGATTCGGATGCGATACCATTCCAAATTTACTGTACAACCACACTACCTGAATTGGGTAAGGCTTAGCTGGAAATTTATATGCATTAGTATTAGTTCCCTCGCGGGAGAGGTTTGAGCTGAGGCTACCTCTCGATGTTGTCCACCTATGCAGTGCCCAAGATGACAGATGGTCATGGTTGGGAGGCCATGCTCATAGGAGAGGTGCTTATACTAGGGTGTGTAAAGGGAAGGTTATGTTTGATTATCTGCATACTAAGTATGATGATTCAGGGTTATCCCTGACAGATGTATCGAATCTTGTGGTGAAAGTGTACCACCTCTGCAAACTATTCGAATAGCCCCGTCCGTGGTTATGGACAGTTGGAATGGCCATACTGTTTCGTTGTCAGATGTTTTTCAAACAACTCATGAAATGAATGATGAATCTTGACTTGACCACAACAGGGTTGTGTTTATGACAATAGCTTCCCCACTTAAGTGATTCTAGAACTTTATTTTATCTTTCTTTGCTTCAGAACTCAGCTTAGGTTTCAAACTTAACTTTATATCTCAACTTAGATTTAGCACTTTAACTTAGCACTATATTACTTGTTAGTGGTAGTTTGCGAGTACTTAAAGAGTACTCATGGTTTTGTCCCTGGCTATTCTCATGGTCAGACTATGAAGGAGACTACCAAGATGATGGCCAGCAGGTATATGATAACTAGGACTATCTTCACAAGATTGCATGTGCCCTTGAAGATGGACCCCACCGCTAGGCTTATCTTTTATTTGCGCTGCTTGTTGTATTAAGACTGGATCATGAGATCCTTATTTGTGTAAGACCTTATGTATGGTTTGTAATGGATGATGTACTATGATATCCAATCCGTTATGTCTCGCAAAAATGGTAATCCTGGGATTGCGAGGTATGGCATAACGGGCATCTGGGATTAAAAATCCGGGTGTTGACAAGTTGGTATCAGAGCCATCCTGACCATAGGAGACCCTAGTTCGAAAGGACGTCCGAACAAAAACTTAGTTTCAAAACCAAAGTGAGTATTTACGAAAAACTATCTCCTCTCTTATCCTTGGGAATTCATTCTTTCTCAAAAATTCATGTTCCTCAAAAATTCTTACATTTATTACTTAAAATTTTGACACACTTGATCACTTCACTAATTTCCTCATCCTTAATTCTTGTAGATGGAGACTCAGTTCAGCAAGTTTTACCAGTTGGGAAACGGAGGTCAGCTGATCTTCGAGAGGGATCTGGATTCACTGTCAGAGTTATTGGGACGCCCACATCCGGAGTTTCTTGGAGCTCAACTTCTAGGACCCCCAGGAGGAGACCTATAGTGGCTAGTCACCGCGGATCTTAGAGGAAGCATTGAAGCACCAACTTGTGGAAGAATTCAGTTCTCCGTGAGAGAGAACAACTGGCTAGATGGATTAGCCAGGGAAATGCATGAAGCTCTTGCATGTCTATGTGCCCTCAGTGTTAACAAAATCCAAGGAACCCGTTTTGCTCACTATGCCAGACATGACTTCATGGGAGTGCCGATGGAGATGCCAAGTCACCTAGAGTTGAGGCATCAACTGGAGAATCTTGACTTCTTGTTGCATGATAGACAGCAGGAACTGGACAATGCCAAGGAGTTAGCCAACCAAAACCGTGCCATTGCCGACCAGAAGGCTCAGACTTTTGCACTACTCGTCCAGGATCGCCAGTCTCTTTGCCGCCAGCGTGCCAAGAAGGATTGCACCATCACCCGTCTTTGCAAGAAGGTGGCTGACCTCGAGAAGACCGTCAAGGAGCAGGAAGCTTAGCTTGCCGCCAAGGAAGAAGAAGATGAGGGTGAAGACATCCAGGGAGACATGGATTCTTACCTCAGCAATGATGATGACTTTCTAGAGGAGGATGCTGTGGACTTCTACACTGACGATGAGGACTTCGACTTCATCGACGATGAGTAGATGCACTAGAGCACTGTCGTAGCATGAGATGTATCGGTTCCACTGTATCGTAGCTTGCAGAATGGTTCTTCAAACCATCTGTTTTCCTTTGTTTGTTGTGGTGTGTGTTGTATCGTGTGTTTGTTTGCATGAATGAAATGGAGTTAGTTGAAAAACCTGAGTCTAACTCAAAGTTTTAGCTTTGAAACTAAAACCATGAACCTTAGAATTTCCCTCTTACCCCTATACCTATCTCAATCTTCAGATGACTCGTGGAAACCAAGGAGGGAGCAGCTTGTCACATGACCCAAT
This sequence comes from Avena insularis, assembly GCA_023614405.1. Lineage (NCBI taxonomy): Eukaryota > Viridiplantae > Streptophyta > Magnoliopsida > Poales > Poaceae > Avena > Avena insularis. The sequence continues at coordinate 110,543,071 of CM042692.1, forward strand.
GCTGTAGATCTTGCAGAATCTCATCGCAGACTGTGAAGCAAGCAGGGCAGAACGCCAAGCCAACTTAGCAACACTATAGCAGATCGCCCAGATGGCTCTCAACAACCAAGGGCATGGAAATCAGGATCACCATGGATCCAAACTCGAAAAATTTCAGAATACCAATCCCCCAATCTTCAACCAATCTGAAAACCCATTAGATGCTGACGACTAGTTGCAGATGATGGAAAACAACCTCGAAGTTGCAGGAGTTGATGAAAACGAGAAAGTTCTCTTCGCCACCCACTATCTGGCGGGAGATGCAAGAGCTTGGTGGAATAGCATCCGCAATATGAACCATGGTCAAGTGATGACATGGGAAGCATTCAAAGTCAAGTTCAGCCGCACCCACGTGCCGCAAGGTCTAGTCAACAGGATGAGAGATGAATTCCACGAATTGAAGCAAGGAAGAATGACTGTGGTAGAATACCGTGACAGATTCCTGTCACTTGCCTGATATGCACCCGATGAGATCAACACGGAGGCCAAGAAGAATGGGAGATTCTTGAACGGACTGCATGATGAGATGCAGACTGTCCTCGTCAACATCCGTTTTCAGGATCTCGAAGAGCTAGTCCACTTGGCCATTCAGATGGAAGGGAAGATTAATCAGGCAAACGACAACCACAAACATCGTATGATGTAGCAATCAGGATCCAGTAGTCACCAGAAGTACCGTCCCAACCCCTCACCAGGATATGCACCAAGGAACAACCGACCCCCAATGTCTCGCCCAAGCTACCCCAACCATAGAGGAGGCAATGTGAAGTCCGGAGGAAACCATTACAACTCCAACAACACCAACAATTTCAACCGTGCACCTCCCAAGAGCAACAACAACAACACTACACCCAGAACTGGCAACAATGATGTGCCTGTCGCAGCCAAGGACAAGTCCCAGATCACTTGTTTCGAGTGTGGAGTGAAGGGGCACTACTCCAATGAGTGTCCCAAGAAGACTGCCGCTAATGCCACTGTGAATGCCCCAGCTCAACAGCAGCGTCGTGTTCAACCAGGAAGAAGGTTTGCCCCAGGGAACCCTCACAACCGCAACGATCGCCTCTTCCACATGAACGCAGAAGAAGCCCAGGAAGCGCCAGATGTAGTGCTGGGTATGTTTTAGCAAGAGTATTGTTTGATTCGGGAGCATCACATTCATTTGTCACCGAAGAATTTGCATGCACTAGTAAGATTCACCCAACCAACTTGAAGCATGTCATGATAGTTCAAATCCCCGGTTCAACTACAAAAGCTAGAAAAATTTGCAAAGTGCCTATCAGAATACATGAGATAGATTTTTATGCCAACCTAATAGTACTTGGAACCAAAGGATTGGACGTAGTACTAGGTATGGACTGGATGTCAAGGCATAAAGGACTGATAGACTGTGCTAAGAAAGCCATCACCATGACCAGTAGTTCTGGAGTCACAGTAGAGCATATATCCGAAACCTTACCTCGCCAATTCAAGTGCAACAAGAGTCTAGCCCTACCCACCATAGACCAAGTAAGAGTAGTCTGTGAATACCCCAACATATTCCCAGATGAATTGCCAGGTATGCCCCTGGATAGGGATATTGAGTTTATTATCGAGATAATCCCCGGAACCGGACCCATAGCCCAGAGACCCTATAGCATGAACCCCTCAGAGTTAGTGGAACTGAAGAAGCAGTTAGATGCCATGTTAGCAACAGGCTTGATTCAACCAAGCGCATCGCCATGGAGATCACCGGTGTTATTCGTTGACAAGAAAGATGGAGGCAATCGTCTGTGTACAGATTACAGAAATTTGAATGACATCACCATCAAGAACAAGTACCCCTTGCCAAAGATAGAAGATCTATTTGATCAATTGACTGGAGCCCAGGTATTCTCAAAGATTGATCTTAGGACTAGTTATCACCAACTTAAGATTCGTGCAACGGATATTCCGAAGACCGCCTTTACTACTCGCTATGGTTTATATGAGTATACGGTTATGTCTTTTGGATTAACCAATGCCCCTACTTATTTCATGAATCTCATGAATAAGATCTTTATGAATTTCCTAGATAAGTTTGTAGTTGTATTTATCGACGACATCCTTATCTACTCCAAGTCAGAAGAAGAGCATGAGCAACATCTGAGAATCATCCTAGAAACCCTGAGAGAGCATCAGTTATATGCCAAGTTCAGCAAGTGTGAGTTTTGGCTGAAAGAAGTAGGATTCCTAGGACATATTGTGTCTACCAGAGGAGTCTCTGTTGATTCCACCAAGATCAAAGATGTCGAAGAATGGGAAGCCCCAACCACTCAAACCCAAGTCCGTGCATTCCTCGGATTAGCAGGATACTACGCAAGTTCGTAGAAGGATTCTTGAGCATCGCCAGACCCATGACCCAATTGTTGAAGAAGGACAAGAAGTTTGAATGGACTGACAAGTGTGAAGCCAGTTTTCAGGAGCTGAAGAAGAGATTGATATCAGCCCCAATATTGATCATGCCAGACATCAAGAAACCATTTGATGTATATTGTGATTCATCCAAGATTGGTCTAGGATGTGTATTGATGCAAGAAGGCAAAGTCATCGTGCATCTGTCTCGACAACTGAAGCAGCATGAGCAGAACTATCCGACCCATGATCTTGAGCTAGCAGTTGTGGTTCTAGCATTGAAGACATGGCGTCATTATTTGATGGGTAATCGCTGTGAGATTTACTCAGATCACAAGAGTTTAAAGTATATTTTCACTCAAAAGGAGCTGAATATGAGGCAAAGGAGATGGATAGAGTTAATCAAGGATTATGACCTTGACATTCACTATCACCCCGGCAAAGCCAATGTGGTAGCGGATGCTCTTAGCAGATTGCCGTGTAGGCTAAACACCATGATCAAGGAGAAGCAGCCAAGTTTGTATGAAGAGTTGGAGCAGTTCAGGACCGAATTAGTTAGCAAAGGATTCTTAGCTAGCATTAAACTTCAACCCACTTTGATTAGCCAAATCAAGGAATCCCAAAAGGGGAATGAAAGTATCGACGGAATCAAACATCTTATTGGTACAGGAAAGGTACCTGGATTCACCGAAGACGAAGAAGGAGTACTATGGTACAAAGGACGTGTGCTGCCAGATTCGAGCTGAAGCAAGTTATCATGAAGGAAGCTCATGATACTCTTTATTCTATCCACCCTAGAGGAACGAAGATGTATCCGGATTTGAAAGAGCAATTTTGGTGGCACAAGATGAAGAGAGAAATCGGAAGCTACATCGCCAAGTGTGACATCTGTCAAAGAGTCAAAGCAGAGCACCAGAGACCCGCGGGACTGTTGCAACCATTGCAGATTCCAGAATGGAAATGGGATTCTATCGGAATGGACTTTATCACCGGTTTACCTACTTCCAGTAGGGGAAATGACTCAATCTGGGTCATCGTTGATAGACTGTCCAAGGTAGCCCACTTCATACCTGTCAAGACAACCTACCAGAGTGCAAAGTTAGCAGAGCTGTACATTGCTAGGATTGTTAGTCTGCATGGAACCCCCAAGACCATAGTATCAGATCGAGGAACCCAGTTTACCTCGAGATTTTGGCAGAAAGTTCAGGAAGGATTAGGAACCAAGTTGAACTTCAGCACCGTGTATCACCCGCAAAGAGATGGACAGACTGGGAGAGTCAACCAGATCCTTGAGGATATGCTTAGAGCTTGTGTGTTGGAATACGGATCAAAATGGGAAGACTGCCTGCCTTTCGCAGAATTCTCGTATAACAACAGTTATCAAGCTAGTTTGCAGATGGCACCATTTGAATTCCTATGCGGAAGAAAGTGCCGTACCCCTTTGAATTGGTCGCAAGTAGGAGAGAGTCAGATTTTTGGACCCGACATTCTCCGAGAAGCCGAAGAGAAGGTTCACAAAGTCCATGAACACCTCAAGACCGCCCAATCCAGACAGAAGAGTTATGCTGACAAGAGAAGGAGAGACCTGACTTTGAATGTCGAAGATTTTGTATAACTCAAGGTTTCACCATTGAAGGGAACCCAACGCTTTAGTCTGAAAGGAAAGTTAGCCCCCAGATATATCGGGCTCTTCAAAATTCTGAACCGTCGAGGAGGAGTATCGTATCAACTGAAACTGCCTAAAGAGATGTCAGCCCTCCACAATGTGTTCCATATCTCATTACTTCGCAAATGCTTGGAAGTGCCCGAGAAGACTGAAGTTTTCAAGAACATCGATCACAGAGCTGTAGAGATCAACAATGACCTGACCTATCGGGAAGTGCCCATCCGTATCTTAGAAGAAGCCTACAGAACCACCAGGACCAGGAGCATCAAGTTTCTCAAGATTCAGTGGAGCAACCATACCGAGGAGGAAGCCACTTGGGAGCGCGAAGATTACATTAGGACAGAGTTCCTAGATCTCTTTAGTTCCTAGTTTTCTTTGTAAATCTCGGGACGAGATTTTGTTTAAGGGGGGAAGGTTTGTAACATCCCAAAACTTTAATCCAATCTTATCCAGATCCAAATCATCAAAATTAGGGTTAACAAAAACTTTTCCAAATTAAAAATGAAAGCATTCATGTGTATGAGCATTTAATTTAGGAATTGATTTGAATTGCCATGGTTCTGTGATTCTTTGGTTGTAAAATGTTTGTATGGTAAATTAAACATCATCTAAACCTTTCCCAAGCAAATCCCAAAGAAAATCAAATCAAAAACAATTAAAAAGGGGGAATGGTCATTTTGGCCATTTTAATTCACTACACTACTTTGAGTGAGCACTCATTTCTCAACAGAGATAATTCTAGATCTTTATACCCCTTGCTAGTACACATAATGAGGTACCAAGGCACACTTTTTGATCTGCTAAAAACATTCAAATACTTATTTTAAATGGCATGTGAAAATTGAATTCAATGCATATGCCTAGATCACCCCTATTGCAAAAACCATCCAAATGACCTCCACTTTTAAAACCCTTGCAGCCAGAGACTACTTAGCACTAGTGTAGATCACTCAAAAATTTTGAAACCAAAATTCAAACTTTCACTTCTTGCGGCCATTTCATCAAACAGGTGGCAGACACAAATCTTGCAAATTCCAAAACACTATAGTGAGCAGTGGATTTGGTCACCATTTGGGCCTAACTTGGTCCCCTTGTCCCCCCAGCTAAAACCCCGGCCCTAGCTCTCTCTCCCTCTCCCCTAGCTGCTCCAGTACCAAGCCGCCCGACGCCATGCGCCAGGTCAACCATGGACGGCTTGCCTCAGCCCGTCCCGCGCTCTCCTTCGCCCGCTGGAAGACAGGTGCCATCACACCGCACCGCCTCGACCAGCCCCCGACCAAAATCGAGCGGAGAACCAGCCGCATTTGCTCGCGCCCATGCCTTTGTCCGCCATACCGATCACCCCGGAGCGCCGCGCCCGCTAGAGCAGCACCGGCCTCGCCTAGCCCTAGCCTTGCGTGGCAGCACCCACAGCAGGCCCAACCACCACCCAGACATCCTCGTTCGCCGCCTCGTGACCAGCAGCCCGGAGGAACCGCGTCGAACACCACCGCCCTCGCTCAGTTCACCGCACGCCCCCGAACGGTAGAGACCTCGCCTTGCCACGCCTTTAAGCCCCAGAGGACCGCCGGGGGACTGAGAATCCATCGCCGCCCTCGCCCATGCCGAGCGAGCCCCGCATCGTCATCACCGATGAACTCACCGGCGCCCGCTCTGCCCTCTCGTCGACCCTATATAAAGCGACCACCCTAGCCTCAATTCTCCACACTCACTCACTCCCAACCTCTCAAAAACCTCACCCACCTCTAGCCGACGCCGCTCGAGCCCTGCCTCGCTGGAATTGGAGCCGAAGCCGCCGCAGCAGGAGGAGAAGGGCGTCTGCGATTTAGGGCACCCCAAGCTCCGCCGCAACCGTGCCTCGCCTCGCCGACGTCTACCATCCCATTTGCCTACCTCACCGACCTTGCTGGAGCCCTGGTATGCCCCCAGTCGACCCCCACCGCTGCGTCTAGGTCAGACTCTCGCTGGCGTAATCCGTCGTCGACGATGACCCTTTACCGTTAGATCCCCTTTAGATCGTGTGGCCCAGGATGCTAGATACCGTTTCGGTGTTTTTGTGCTGCTGACCAGTGGAGCCCACATGTCAGGCAGCCCGTTGCGTGCACTGTGCGTAGCTGAGCCGGCCCAGTTAGTTCCCGCGCGTGTTAAAAATTCAAATTTAGTGTTTTCTATTTAGAGTTAATCTAGTTTCTGTCTACTAGTTTAAAAATCAATTCTGGGAGTTTGACAAATCCAAATTTCATGAAACCAATTTTGCCTGGAAGGTATTGAAATAATCTATCCAAGCCCGTTGGATTTAATTCAATTAGAGTTATAGATCTCTCCTAGTAAAAATAATAAATTAGAAGCATTTGCACCTTGCAACATTTTTATAAAATCAACCAAGTTAGCTTTTGAGTTGATTCCAACTCTCAAAAATCACATTTCATCATATCTATCTAAATATGTAATAATATTAAGGTTTACATGCAGTGACTTTGGACTAGTACCAAAATAATGCTATATAGGCATTTCTAGTCACTTTAAATCATTAAATAATGAACCTAAACCAAAGTAATTATGATCCAACCTTTAAATTACATTCCCACATGTTAGAATATGTGGTGATGACATGTGTCCACATGATACCATATTTTAAGTGGTGAATATTAAATCTTAGTTAATTTTTCAGTGAGTAGAAATTACTTTTCTACAATAAAAAGGAAGAAACTAGTGAATAAAACTTGTGATGCTTGTGATGATAATAGATCATCAATTGTGTGCCTTAGAGTACTAATTAGACTAGTTAAGTATTGTTTGGTGATTGTGTACTCTGTATGTATTTATAGAAGATAGTACCGACCAAGCTTACGAGGAGGAGGAGTTCTACCAAGAAGAAGAAGAAAACTTCAACCACTGCACCAACCAAGGCAAGCTATTATTCGCAAGCTAACCCTTGCAAAACTTACTCTAGCAAGCCACCAGTAACAATTCAAGCTAGCTCTTGCAAGCTAGAATTAAGCTAGATGAATGAGCAAAGATGCCATGGGCATGCTTTGGTCACACCACCTTGACTATTACTACCCCAAGTATTACCTTACAAGCTTTACTTCCTTTAAGTTACACAAAGTCCTTTACTTGTTTTGAAGGTAGCTTAAAGAGTATAAAACTTGACCTATTTAGATAAGCTTTAGATGTCATTCTATGGCATGAGATTGAACCCATCATCTTTCCACCTTAGTGAACACTCTTAACTTAGTCGTTTAGAGTAGATAAAAACTTGAGTCACTTTAGATGGGAACACTTGTTGAAAATGAATTATGAAAACCTTGGAATGATGAGTCATTCTATTGAAATGTTTTGACATGTGTTGAGAAGCACAAATGGTTTATGATGATGAAAATGTTGAGGCATGAGCCTTAGCCCTTTTATAAAACTGATGGTTGGATTCGATGATACCATTCCAAATTTACTATACAACCACACTACCTGAATTGGGTAAGGCTTAGCTGGAAATTTATATGCATTAGTATTAGTTCCCTCGCGGGAGAGGTTTGAGCTGAGGCTACCTCTCGATGTTGTCCACCTATGCAGTGCCCAAGATGACAGATGGTCATGGTTGGGAGGCCATGCTCATAGGAGAGGTGCTTATACTAGGGTGTGTAAAGGGAAGGTTATGTTTGATTATCTGCATACTAAGTATGATGATTCAGGGTTATACTTGACAGATGTATCGAATCTTGTGGTGAAAGTGTACCACCTCTGCAGAGTGTCAAACTATTCGAATAGCCCGTCATGGTTATGGACAGTTGGAATGGCCATCTGTTTTAGTTGTCAGATGTTTTTCAAACAACTCATGAAATGAATGATGAATCTTGACTTGACCACAACAGGGTTGTGTTTATGACAATAGCTTCCCCACTTAAGTGATTCTAGAACTTTATTTTATCTTTCTTTGCTTCAGAACTCAGCTTAGGTTTCAAACTTAACTTTATATCTCAACTTAGATTTAGCACTTTAACTTAGCACTATATTACTTGTTAGTGGTAGTTTGCGAGTACTTAAAGAGTACTCATGGTTTTGTCCCTGGCTATTCTCATGGTCAGACTATGAAGGAGACTACCAAGATGATGGCCAGCAGGACGGCTATGATAACTAGGACTATCTGCCTTCGTCAGCATTGCCTGTGCCCCTGAAGATGGACCCCACTGCTAGGCTTATCTTTTATTTGCGCTGCTTGTTGTATTAAGACTGGATCATGAGATCCTTATTTGTGTAAGACCTTATGTATGGTTTGTAATGGATGATGTACTATGATATCCAATCCATTATGTCTCGCAAAAATGGTAATCCTGGGATTGCGAGGTATGGCATAACGGGCATCTGGGATTAAAAATCCGGGTGTTGATAGCTTCCAAATGCAGGCCTCAAGGTCCTTGATCGTCAGAGAATGTCATGGGAAGGAATCGTGGGTTCAGGCCCATGTTGTTTATAGGCCTGAGTCCACCCATCACCGACACGTTTGGGTTCGAAGAGGTTCAGGGATCTTCGGGTCCATAGGGATCGATCTTCAGGTAGGATAGGAAGAAGATAGAGTTGGGGATCTTCGGGTCCAGGAAGAACATCTTCGAAGCCCATATCTAAGAACTTTGGTTTCTATAATGTAGACCTCGGGATTCAGCATCGGGGTCTTCGAATATGTGTAGAATATCTTTGGTTCTAGTTCATGATGGAGATCATGTTGGTGGTTCGTTAAGTGCCCATGTCTTAAATGTCGGTCGAGTATCTTCACGAGGAATCACCATTGGGGTTCTAATATCTAGTCATCGCTATTCTTTGGAAGGTTTTCACATAATAGAAGGTTGGAGGCATGCTAGTCTTTAGAATGTGGCGGTCTTATTGATGTGGTCTTAGCATCACGATGAATGAGAATTGGGTCGATCTCACATATGTGACATGCTCCCAACACACAAACACATGGGTTAGGCACGCACATACAACAATTGCATGAGTTGGGGTAAGATCATCTTTGTGAAACTGAGCAAAAGGAGCATGTGGTTGACGATGAGAACAATACCAGCTGATAATAGTGGCATTATGCACCGCGTGAAGCACCAAGTACATGAACCACCGACAAGAACCGTTGGCCATAGAAGAGCTGCACGGAGGCTGCTCGGAGCATGGAGGATGTTTATGATGTCGGGAACTAGCGGCGGTGCAGGGTACTAGAGGAGGGCAGCATGGAGCTTGCTGTCAGAGAGAGGACATGGTGAGAGTAGAGCCGGTGTCGACGACCATGGTCACAGGCAAGTAGGAAGACGACGCGACATTGCAGAGCGTAGAGGCAACAGGGATTGATGGTTGAGGGAGCAACGGTAGAAGAGGGGCTCATGTGCGCATCACCTCTATCAGGGATGAGAGAGAAGTGAGGAGTGGAGGGAAACATGGACCAAATCACATTTTACAAAAGGGAGGCGGAGTGTGGACTGCAAAGTGTCCAAGGGGCAGCATGGTGCCCTACTAGGGTTTTGGGGAGAGGTTGTGCTGCTTGTGTATGTGTGTGTGTGGTCTATGTGTGTCCGCTGAGGTGTGGGCTTGGGCTAGGATAGGTTTAGGCGGGTCAGGGTGGTAGGTTACTAAGACGTTGGGCCTTTGGCCTAGCAGGTTGGTTGCGTCCCCCTAAAACCATATTTTCTTTATTTTCCTGTTTTTAAATAGTTTTGCAAATGTTTTTAAATAATTAAAATAGCAGAAAATATATAATTTGAATTTGAATAAAGATGAGGAGGTAATGTAGAAAAAATAAGACTTTGGAAAAATGGTTTTAGAGGTAAAAATATGCATGATGATATGAAAAACAAAATCAACAAACAAATACTAATATGGAATGTTTTTTCGGGCGTTACAAATCCCACCAATGTAGAGAATGCTATGGAGGAATTAGAGAGGAAGAATAATGGAGAAAGTCAACTAATGACCTCGAGATCTAAATGCAATGGATTCCCCTCACTTAGAGGCGGAATTGATTGGTGGGATTGTAGATCTAGATATTCTCTTTCAAACATCTCAAAAAGATGCAAGAATCAATGGATGGATGAAGAGGAATCGAGTTTATGGAGGTCAGCTAGTGAAAAGGTTCATGCTCAAGAAACCTCAAAAACATTGCGGAAGAAGACCGCTTTTATAGGCCAAGAGAAATATGTCTCTTATGCACTTTTCACAACGCCTAGTACAAAACACGGAAACAATTCCATGTTGGGTATTGGGCGGTACGATAGCTCATGTTAAGCTTCGAAACCACTTGGAAATTACCCGTAACACAATCCGAACCTCCAAACAACAAAAACACTCATACAAAAAATACATTATGTTTTACATTAGGACTCTAATTTCGATAAACTTGGGTTTTTGTAAGCTAACAACAAGCTTTGTCTCTTCATGCATAGAAACACCAAATAAAAACAAGGAGGATAAAACTACAAATGTAAATGTTTGGCTTCTCTAGAAATGGAGAACCAAAAAATCCGTGGCAACAAAAAATGTGATAATTGTTTCATATGAAATCCGTTATTGATGAACATGAGCTTGTCTTGAAGATAACACCATGATCTGAAACTTCCTGCAAAGAAATACCAAGAGATGAGAGGTTTCAAACCTCCGGAGACAAAGGAACCTATAAAACTCCGAAACTCGAAAACGCAATATAGGATGCATACATATTTTGTTTCGGTGAACTTGGACTTATTGAAAAGATAGAAACAACCTCAAGAATCTCACACGGAGAAACACTAGAAAATAAGAAAATAAGGAGATGAAAAGTATGCAAATGATTGACCTCCCTATGACAATGAGATTAAGTTACTCAACCAAAATCCCCTCTTAAATAGTGTGGCTATCTATCCTATACACCAATCTCACATCAAACACCTTGATATCGATGAAAGAAAAACCTAGCAATGCTATACCTTTTGCTTGAGCATGCCTCTTGATCTTGATGATGACACTTTATGCTCCCTCAAGACGGAATGCTTGTCTTGATCATTGTTGCTTGGTGAAAACTCACAATTTGCTACCCCATGAAACCACTATGGGGTAACTTCATTAAATCACATATTCACATGTCCATTATCACCAAATGGATGACAAGCTTCAATCATATGATCTTCTTGAGATGCTCATCTTGAACTTGTGCTTCTCAACCTTGATGATGATCACCACATGATGTCATCCTCTCATGGGCTATATGAAATCCTCCTTTTGATGTAAGCCATGGAACGATACCTAACCCGCATAGCAATGCAGGGCACATAGAGCATGTGTTAGTTTACAAAGCATAAATGAGAATCTTCATGGCATCCACCCTTGAATCTAATACATGATCTTCAAGCATTATCTATGGATGATTCCTTCGTATAAAACACAATGTAAACATTAGTCCATATGGATAATCATTAATTATCAAAACAACACATGGGGGCTCCATGCGCTTTTAGTTTACCATCGTGATCAATGTATTGTTGTGCACCCGATTGATCAGGTGCTATGTTCAGATGATCTACAGGGAGTCCAAGATCTTGATTATATCTAGATATGTTGTTATGCGGTTTCTTAGATGATATGTATCTCATGTGTTGATTGAGCATGACGATATGTTCGTGATCATGTGATGAGTGGTTGTGATGTGCACTATGATCATGGTTATTTTCTGTGATCTAGTTGGTATGTGTAGCGTTGTTTAGATCATGCTCCTCGTGTCCTTTTGTATAGTGTGATATTTGTATTTACTTTGGTTAATTGTGTTAGTTATGCATTTTTTTTAGAAAAAAATGTTTTCTGCATTTTGTGTATGTCCTTTACAGGACGAGTTGGAGGACAGAGGACCTCGAGGTGGATTCAGCCCGATCTTTATGGCCGATGTAGTGAAGTATTAGGTTGCACAAGAAGGATCCCGCATATCCCGCAAAACACATGGATTAGTACAAGTTGTACTAGAGGCCTCCGTCCTCATTTAACACTACATCCAGATAAATTATGCTAAAGGCTAGTCCCATATCCCGTCCCGCTTGCAACCCTATGAAGTAGGCATTTCTATTACTAGTTTTAATAGTTGACCAGAAACGGTTGTTTCCGATTATTGGTGACATGAGATACATGTTCATGTACTAGTGTCACCTGAGAGGGATATGACCGATGGATAATACCACGTCGTTGCGAATGGCTTTCATGGATGGTGCGCTGTTAGCGTCATTCCATATAGCTTGTGCGAATTCTTTCTCACGGAAATGACAAACCTTTGCAAATTCAGCAATTTTTGTGCCGTTTATCGTCGGCCATTTATTTGCTGTGAGCAGTAGCTGTATACGTGATGATTTCCTCTAAACGTTGTACGTGATAATGTGGTCGTCACCAAATCACGGAGTATTAACGAAGACGCATTTCGCGTCGTTCTAATCCACACTAGGCCAAGAACGAGCACCCGCCACACGTAGCAACCACTCCAACTTAACCCGGTGATGCGCGCCCTGCCCAATCCCGCAATCCGACCAGTTCGAACGGCCGGGACCGTGCCGTACGTGTCATGGACCACCGCATGCGTCCACCGCGCCACCCCAGTTCTTCTCCGAGACGGTGGCCGGCTAGGCGGTAGGCGCCGGTCCTTGGCGCACGCACCATCCACGTACGTATGCTGGAGTATGTAATTTACGCACGCACGCTCGTCGTGATCGGGTCCCGCCGGAGTCGCTCGCGTCGTGATGTTATGCAGCGAACCACCGAAACCAACACGGCCATGATTGCTAACCAAAAACAGCTCGAGGTCCACTGCCTAGTCGTGGTTGATAACGCCTCGAAACCGAACCATCTGCGGCCCGTGGATGAGGGGAGGCAGGTGATGCGCAGTCATGGAGATTGAACCAGCCAGCCGGCCGGCCGGCCAGTTTGCATCGCCGCTCTGTTATTATTGATGAAGTGCGGGAAACGGACGGCGTGTACTGTGCAAGTGTAGGCGATGAAAGAACATGGAATGACTCGTTCGGCTGCAAGTAGCGAGGAGTCTGCAACTGCCCGCTGACGCGCCGGCACCTGCGGCGCTTCGTCAGCATGTGACGGCCTACATGATGCAAAATACCCACCCTTTTTTTTCCTTTGCCACTCAACCGTGTGATCTGTTCGTTGGATTCTGCTTTGCTCAAGCTGGGCCTCGATCAGCACGGATAGCGGAGGCGGGCGGCTGGCCGGCGGGTCTGAATGACTGAATCCATGAGAAAAAGACCATCGATTTATGAAGCGTGTCCTCCTGCGAGTTACAGCATTTTCTATTTGTCGACGAGGAGGAGGTTGCAGCTCCGATTTTCGTTGCCAGAAACGAGTATAGAATTCTGTCACAGCAACTACCAACAACAGAAAAAAAAAATGGTGGCCTTCAAAACGATAGCTTTACAAGGCTCACAACATTCGGTTCATCATCTTAGAAATAAATGGGCAAAACCACTTTGGGCCATGTAGATTTTTCATATTTTCTCTAAACCTCAAAACCCACGTGTGTGGAAACTCATATATAATTTGATCCAAGTTGATGGCAGCTCACACGTGTGTGGTAAGATAAGTGTGAGCTAAAGTTTAGTCTTATATGCAAAGTTGAAGAAGAATTGCACAATCTTAGAAGGTGAAGTGTCTCACCACTTTGTAAGTGAGTGAAAAGAGAAGTGTTACACGCACGTTCCTTCTCCGGCGACGCTCGCTCGTCTCGAGCTCACGTATCGCGGTTTGCGGAATGAGCCTCGAGCCGATCTTATTTCAGAAAACCCCTGGATCATGGGTTACTGTAACCGACCCGAACTCGTGTGCGACGTGGCCTCGGTCCATATTGTGTCATGTACGGGATTTTCCGAGTCGCTCTATATTAGCATGTGCGTCTTGCACCACGTACACACCGAAACTAATCTCCTTCGGTGGTGTTGTGATGCAATCTGAGAATAGCGACACTCTATGTGGCGGCTGGGACCTTAAAATATATAGGTGCCTTCACGAAAGTCGTAAAGTTTGACGAGACAAAGCCAACTCCACCTGGTACGGGCGGTCTGTGTACCAGTGGTCGTTAAGCCCTCTGGAGCTTGGGTTTCGACCCAGGATTGCTTGGTCGTGTAGACTTCTTCAAAATGTTCATTATTGGCTCCTGATTTCGTCTTAAAAGCGTGATTTCCTGCACAACATAATTCAAAACAATGGATTGCACATCTTTATAATAATTATCATTAGTAGAAAGGCTAGAGAGATTCTTGGTCAATTACTTGACTAAAAACGAAGTTTAAACGCGAAGAAAGATGGCTATTTTCACAGCCATCAGTCACCTGTATTCCGAGGCCATGTTTATACATGCTAGGCTCACCAACTTGAACCACAATGTATTTCAGTGCATAAATGGCTTGCACCCATCGTATGTGAATGTAGAGATGTCTAGCACCCGATCATCACGGCCTGCTTCATAACTGCGAACTTTCTTGGCGGTGCACACGTGTGGGACAACATGAATATTGGAATTATAGTATGAGGGAATATCTTACTATGCAACCGTCGTAAGTCTAATACTAGCACAACAAGATCCACAAAATAGCTAACATTTAATGAAAACAGTTATGTATGTGTGATATGTGGTGGTTGTCGCATCTTGATCTCCATCGAGAGCGCCGGCATCTTGACTTCGGCTATTCCATAAACACTTACCTAACCATACATATCACTTGCCCCTCTGGAAAAAAAATTAGACGCTTCTACTTTATCTTTGCAAGTTTTACGTGGTTGATTGGGCTTTCGCACAAGAACCGCTTCTTACCTACGAATCCAACCACAACGTGGATTAACTAGTTGCTGCTTTTAATCCCCTTTCAGAGCCGTCATTTATAAGTGCCATATAAACTAATATCGGAGAGATAGACACCCGCCAGCCACTTATATGGTACAAGTCGTATGTTACTCGTGGAAGTGGTCTCGCGTAAGATTGGTCCGGGCTACTTCATCCGACATTACCGCAATAGTAGAAACTATATGTGGGAGGGTAGCAATTAGAAAATTAACGTCCACACAATCCACGTGTGTTCTACTCATACTAGTAAATCTACGCATAGATCGCTCTAATACCACTATAGGGGTTTCATGGCAGAAAACAAAATTTACTACTACGATAACACACTAACCCAAGATCTATCTATGGAGAAGTATAATAACGAGCGGGATACAGTGTTCATACCTTTGAAGACCAGATGCAGGATTACGTTCCCACACAAACGTTGCTGATGAAGCCGAGTGTAGCAGATCTCGGGGTCTAGAAGTCTTCAAGTGTCCAACACCACTAGTGGTAGTGCCTTATCGAGTTTTACACGCGTACGGTATAAACGATGTCTCCTGGGCCCCAGTCCAGCAAGGCAGCGGGAGAAGAAGATGTACACCAATTCCAGCATCACGACGGTGTGCGCTAGTGATGACCCACAAGCATAGGGGGTGTATCGCAGTATTTTCGAGAGAAGTGAAACTCAATTTATTGATTCGACACAAGGGGAGACAAAGAATATTTATAAGCCTTAACAACTGAGTTGTCAATTCAGCTGCACCTGGAAACAATCTTGCTCACGGTAGTTTATCAGTAGCAACAGTTTTGTAGTAGGAATAGTAAAGTAATAGCAGTAGTAAAGTAAAGACAGTAGTAACAATAGCAGCAAGCAGTAGGATTCGAGTGCGATAGGCATAGGGATAGATGGACGGACGTTGCATGGACAAGACAATTCACATAGCAATCAGAACAAAGGGCAATTGCGGATAAATAAGATAAAGCATCCAAGTACTAGATGATCCTAGGCATGTGTCCCATATATAGTTATACGTGCTCGCAATGAGAACTTGCACAACATCTTTTGTCCTGTCAGCCCGTTTGTAGCGGGGCCTCAAGGGAACTACTGGCAATTAAGGTGCTCCTTTTAATAGAGCACCGGAGCAAAGCATTAACACTCCGTGAACACATGTGATCCTCACATCAAAGCCATTCCCTCTGGTTATCCCGATTTACATCGCCGGGGCCTTTGGTTCCCGACAACAACGTGTGTATACAACTTGCAGGTAAGACCATAAACAATACTATCATAATGAATCAATAACAAGTTCAGATCTGAAATCATGGCACTCGGGCCCTAGTGACAAGCATTAAGCATAACAAGTCGCAACAAACTCAAAAGGCACTAATAGTAGATACTAGGCACCATGCCCTAACAATCTGATGCCATTACATGAACGATCTCATCCAATCCCTACCATCCCCATAGCCTACAGCGGGGGATTACTCACTCATAGATGGGGGAAACATGGATGGTCGATGGAGAAGCGATGGTGATGATGATGGTGATGATCTCCTCCAATTCCCCGTCCCGGCAGGGTGCCAGAACGGAGTTACTAGTTCTGAATCGTGGAATCTGGTGGTGGCGGCGGAGCGGAACTCTTTCTGGAAAAACATCGACCCCCCTGAGTTTTTAGGTCAAAAGGCATCCTATAGGCGAAGAGGGAGACCGAGGGGGTGTCTGGGGCGGCCAGCCCACCCCTTGGCGCGGCCAGGTGGTGTGGCTGGGGCCCAGCCCCACTCCATCTCATATTCTGGCTCCGTGAGTCTTCTGGCGAAATAGGATTTTTGGCATATTTTCCGGGATTTTTCCTGATAGTTGATTTTCTACACAAAAACTAGACACCAAGGTAATTCTACTGAAAACAGCATCAGTTCGTGTTAGTTGCATCCAATTCACATAAGTTTAGAGGAAAAACAATAGCAAAAGTGTTTGGGAAAATAGATACGTTTTGGACATATCAGCTGGGTGGATAGATCTCTACCTCGTAGAGCATGTTCCTAACTTGGGAACACGCAGGGAGGGAGAGAGGGGGAGAGAGAGAATGGCTAATGCCAATGTTGGATTGAGGAATTGGGGTGACCAACGCCCTATATAGGAAAAACTAGGGTACTTCCATCCTCCAAGTCTCGGGGTGGGACTAAACTTTGAGGAGGTGGGAGGAGGGGCTGCCACCGGCAGGGTGGGCCCTACCCTCGTGCCCAAGCCCATTTGGTGGCCAGGGGCGGTGGGTGCCCCCACCCGCGCTCCCTAGCCCACCAAGGGTTGTCGCCCCCCTCTTGGGCATCCTCCCTCCTAAGGAGGGCTCATGTGGGGGTTTTACCCTTTTCTTTTATATTTAATATTAATTAATAATTAAATATTAAATACATTAATAATTAAATATTAAATACATTATTTAATTCCTCCTTATTCAAAACTCCTTTTGAACGGATTCCGAACACTTCGGTATTCTCTCTGTCGGTAGAAGATCAACCCGCAGCGTCGATTACCCGTAAGCGTGACACCCTTACGGCTTAGTAATGTTCAGTGATGAAGGACACATCTCCCCGATCAATGATCACTGGCGTTATCTGGAAACACATGATGATCCCTTCACATTTAACAAATTTGGTTGTTCGTTTGAACCTTCTAAAGGTTGAGTCTTATTCCGTTTGCAACGATACTTGGTTTGTCCAAGACCTGATTTCATGTATCCATATACAATTCGATCGTGTTATCGACAAACATATTTACTCATTCCTGTGGTATCACATCCCTGTGACCTAGTCACATGCTTGCAAGCTCTTTGATGTGATCTCACTGAGTGGGCCCAGAGTATTTGTCTGTCACTCGGATAGGAAAATCCCGATCTCAATCATACCCTCAACTATTCCTCTGGAATATCTAAAACACACATTTATGGCCACCTAGTTATGGGCATGACGGTTGATGTGATCAAAGTAGCTCCAGGAGATAGTGATTAAACATGATCTCACGTTCGAAGGATTAAGTTACTACGCTTTGCTAGATATCGTAATGTTGAACATTGTGACTAGATCACATTGGAATTCTATGGTCGGGTGTGTCCATCACTTCATTAAGTGACCTCATCGTCAGTCGACTATTTTATGTCAAGTCCATGACTGGGAAACCTCGATCATCATCTACCCAATGAACTAGTACTAGAGAATACTAGAGACCTGGTTGTTTATATACCACACATTTATTAGTGTTTCCTCTTAACATAGTTATAGCATGATACAAAACTACTATGAGCATTTAGAGATATAATAATAAAACAACTTTATTTATTAGCCTATAGGGCATATCTCCTTCAAAATAGACCAAAGCTTTATGATCAATGACGTTATTGTTACTCCCAAATGAATCTCTAAACAACTAGCGTACTCTCCTGGCTATCACTGGGTTTCACATGTAGAAGCCAATCACCACTCATCTCACCTCATTACATGTATCAATCCTTGATGAGTGCATATTTGAAGTATTTTTACATAATATTTTTGCATATTTACTAGTAGGATTTGGGCATTTTACCGTGCTCGCGCGCACCTTATATGCTTGTTTAAGAAGGTTTCAGAAATATTAAGTCAATGATGAACATATCAATAAGAACTATCATATTATGTGTTAATATGATATTTTGACGTGATAAAATTCATCTAAATAATTTTCCACACAACTTGGTAAAAGGAGGGCGCATGGAGAAGCATTTGAGGCCATGACAAGCATCGGTACGGGAGAAAGCCGCCCATACCACACACTCGTGTGAATCTCCATCGGCCTCGTCTCGTTAATACTTTCACCTAGCACAGACGGATCTGAGATCCGGCATTCACAGACACCAGAAACACCAAAACTTCAACTCTGGAAGGGATCTGGAGGAGAAACTCGCATGAAGGCAACATCCTCACTGTTACACAGATCATTGGAGAGCAATACATCATCCCCTTCATCATCAATTGTTGCATCTCCGTCATGTACATCATTCCCCTATCTTGTTTATCTCTATTAGTTATACTTGCCTCCATGTGTGAGTAGTTTACATCTGCATGATTATGACGATGTTGTTGATTGTCTCCATGTATGAGTAGTTTACCTTGTTCTTG
Organism: Avena insularis; assembly: GCA_023614405.1. Classification (NCBI taxonomy): domain Eukaryota; kingdom Viridiplantae; phylum Streptophyta; class Magnoliopsida; order Poales; family Poaceae; genus Avena; species Avena insularis. The sequence continues at coordinate 110,562,117 of CM042692.1, forward strand.
GGGAGATGGAGAAACCATAGAAATATTATAATATGAAAAGAATATGCTCTATAACTCTTATGCTATGGATATGTGTTAGTTATCTCTCTAGATATTATATGAAGCCAACCATGTAATATTTGCCTTCGGGACTAGAGACGGAATTACCCTTGGAAGTATGCAATTGCGTACGGTGTGAAGTGACATACTATGTTAGGTGCTTTACCATAGGGAAAAGGGGGATAAGGAGGGATTCACTAAGCTCACAAGGATATCCACGGGGTAACCCTTAATTGCAATGGATCCATAGGTGGTTTTCCAAGATCGTTGAAGTGGTTATTTAGAGATGTGATGACCGATGGTTTTCTTGGCACATTTTATTATGGAGCTCTCCCCACACATATCATAACAAAATATATAGATTTATCCTACTCGTAGTTAATACTAATGCTAGTGGTGGCTCCTAAAACCCCAAGAACATTTTTTCTTACTGAAGTTCCATACAGTTCTCATCACATTCGTTTACTTTATTGTATTATTTACTCTTTTGCAACCAAACCAAACTCTCTTAAAACACTCTTGCTTGACATCAAGGAGAGTTCTAAGTAACCTTTTATAGATAGTGACGAGGGGCATAAAAACCTTAACCAAATAGATCTTTGTGGTTCGATACTCTTACTTTTGAATCTAGCTACAATTGATCTGTGCACTTGCAGTCATCAATCCTCGAGGTCCTGGCTACCTGATAAGTCCTTGGATCGAGTCAATAGACAATAATACAAAGGATAAATCTAACATTAAATCACAACTCAAGATCCCATGGAGTTAAAAGATTCACATAACGCTCTAAGGAGAATATCATTTTGCGGACCGAAAGTTGGGGCGCCCAGGCAACGCGGTACCCAAGTTCCCTGAAATCAGCCGCGATGACTACATTTGGTGTGTCAAATACTCAAAGGGTCTTTTTCGGCATGAATTCAACTTTACATTTCAATACAAAATATCAGGCTAACAGCCGTCAAGTTGGGGCCCCTGTCAGTTCTCGTCGTTATGTCGCTCTCGTCGCTTAGGTGTCAATTAGGCTTGCAGCGTTGGCACCTGCATCCATTACGCGTCTTCTTCTTCCCCGGAGCGGCAATCTATGGGGCGTTGCAGCCATGGCGCGGAGCTAGGACATGGACGAACCTGCTCGGCCCCGCTCTCCTCCCTGTAGGCTTGCAGCGTTGGCGCCTGCATCCATTACGCGTCTTCTTCTTCCCCAGAGCGGAAATCTGTGGTTGTGGCCATGGCACAGAGCTGGGACGTGACGAACCTGCTCGTCCCTGCTCTCCTCCCCATCCCGAGTCGGAGCTCGCCCTCACCATGGACGCACCCATGGCACGGTGCGGGGACGAGAATTGGTTCCCGATGAGATCTGTCACCATGTCGACCATGCTCGGTTCTGTTTTCCTCCTCTAGAATCCGAGCTCGCCGTCGCCGTGGTTGCACCCGCACCAATTCTGCCACCTCTGCCGAGGTCTCTGTGGTAGCTCAAGTTCTACCATGTTGGACCTGTAAGCGAATTAGGAGCTGGGCGACGACAACCCGTTGTTGAACCTGTAAGGAATTTGCTGAAGACTGCGTGCCGCTCCAAGGTCTTCGGCTGATGCCTTCGGCTTCTGCCAACGTCCACCGCCGATGTGAGATCATTTAGTTACTTCAATACAAAATTTCGACCAATTTAACTTGTTGATGTATTCCTTGACAATTATAATATAATCGAGCACTAGAAATATTTTGTAGTGTGCATGAGCATGATTAGTAATATAATTGAACACTAAATTTTTTAAGGCACTCCATATAAAGGAGTAGATTAATATAGAAGGTTCACCAGAGACACCACGGATATATTGTATTACATGCCACACACAGATAATAATTAACTAAAATAAAATAAAAGCAGGGGCGGCAGCAGAAGGCTGGGATACGGAGACGCCTAGCAGGGTAGGGGCATTAGCAGGAGGCAGGGACAGCCTACTCAATGGGATATAGGCCAGTCCTGACATGATCCTGGAGGAATTTGCTGAAGGTTGCGTCTCGCACCAAGGTAATCGTCCTATGGCTTCTGCCTCCGCCTCTGGCAACGCCCACCGCGTGCTGGATCATGCTGTCGAGGTCCACATTGATTGCTCTGCCACAGAATGGGAAAAATAGTCTCCTCCTATGGTAGAAACGGATTAGCCCACACAGTAACCGCTTCAGCACGTAGCGGCTCTTCTTGTCCCTGGATTCCTTGCTATCGTCCACTTCATCATCATCCTCCTATTGATTTTTAAGAACATAACTTAGAACTCATACATATGATTGAATTGTATTACAACTCAAGAATTAACAACATTTACATGTAAGACAATATATACGTGGATATCAAAGAGAAATCATCTCAGCAATAGTTTGATCGGTTCATATATCATTTCATCTCAACACAATGACAAATAATTGCATCAGAGTGTATGTAGAATAAAGATTGTGGCCTCATAAGTTTCTTCAGGGATGGCGTGAGTGAACAAGTAACAATTGCACAACCTATATTCTTGTGCATCGCCCTAGGTTCACTAACTCATCCCTGAAAAAATTTGACACCAATGTATCTGCCTCTCTTTTGGGACAAATTTGAATCATTGGCCACAATAAGAAATTGAAATGTAATCATATAAAACAATATTCAGGGATATACATAGTCAGGTATAAAAACAAGCCTAAATATTGTAATTATAAATAAAAAACCAAACAATTAATCTTCAGGTACATGTTAAAAATACTTATGATCAAAACCATTCATATACACATGCATCATACGAATCATTAAAAGATCAGAAACAATTCAAGGATCATATATGTAGTTCCATATGAGAATAAATCTAGGGCCTCATAATTTGTTTCAGAGATGGGGTTGGAGAACCAAAGTACCAACAACACAACTTATATTGTTTGTGTGCATTGCTGCCTCAGGTTCACCAACCCATCCCTAAAACACGACACCATCATATGTGTCTCCCCTTGAACTCTTTTGGGGCAATTTTCAATCATCGGCCTCGGTGACAAACTGAAATATAATTCTTATACACTATGAATGCATGGAATAGATAATTTAAACATCATAGTTCTATGAATGTAGAATAAATATTGCGACCTCATAAGTTTCTTCAGGGATGGCGTAAGTGAACCAAGTAACAATTGCACAGCTTATATTGATCTTGCACATGGCCCCAGGTTCGCTAACTCATCCCTGAAAAATCTGACACCAATGTGTCTGCCTCTCTTTGGAGCAAATTTGAATCATTGGCCACAATAAGAAATTGAAATGTAATCGTACAAAACAATATTCAGGGATATACATATGCATCATACGACGCATTCATAGATCAGAAACAATACAAAGATTATATATATAGGTTCCATATGAGAAAAAAATTAGGGCCTCATTTTTTTCAGAGATGGAGTCGGAGAACCAAAATACCAATAGCACAACCTATATTGTTTATGTGCATTGCTGCCTCAGGTTCACTAACCATCCCTAAGAAAACGACACCATTAGATGCCCTTGCACTATTTTGGGGCAAAATTGAATCATTGGGCTCAGTAAGGAATATAAATGTAATGTTATAGGCATGTTGTGTATCGAAATCAACACTCAGCTAGCAAACTCAACTAGATTGTAGATGAGCAGATTGGGGTTTTGTGACTAGATGGCAGATGCATCAATCAACCGATCGAACCATATATATACTACCCTACTTCAAGAGCAAAAGAATTTGTACATGATTGAGCAAATCCTATGTATGAACAGTGAAATCTGCGGCTGCGACTAGAGAAGCTAGCAATGTAGTACCTCAGAGTCCTCATCAGGGACCTCCTCCTCGAACTCGTCATTCTCCGTGATTGCGTCGAAGATTTCTTGGACGGTGATGGGGTTGTTGATGTAGAGCACCAGATTGCCTCCGCCTGCCGCTTGCCCCCATCTAGATCTGCCGCTGGCACCACGATGTTGTCAGCCACCTGCTGCTTGGCGGCGATGGCTACTGGCTAGATGGATGAGCTCGAACCCTCAACGGCGCAGCGACGAGAGGCGTTCGTGCCCGAAGAAGACGCCTCCGCCTGCTTGGCAACGACCGAGCCATCTGCTGTTGCGCCTTCAACTGGCTTCACCTCCGGCTCTTCTCCACGCGTACACTTCATGGCGCACCTAGGGAAGGAGGTAGTGCAAGCGAGGGAGCTTCGGCACATGCGGTAGGTGCAGATTGGGGTCTTGGGACTAGACAGACTGGGGGGAAATGACACGAGCACATGGAATAAGAAGGTTGTGAGACCAGGCACATGGCTTAATAGGATTGATAGAATACTCATACCAACAAGTTGCAACTTCTTTTCCGGAAGCTCATTCGAAAAGAACTCTAAGGTTAAGTGTGCTTGGCCTAGAGCAATTCTAGGATGGGTGACTGACCGGGAAGTGGGTAACCGGGTGCACACGAGTGAGGACAAAGTGCGCAGAAAAGACTAGTGTTGATTTGTGGGGCCAGTCTAGATATCCTATTAAGATGCCAGGAGTGACACCCTCCGGGCCCAGGAGTGGACGGGGTGTTACAAGTGGTATCAGAGCCGATCCTCGCGGTTAAACAGGTGTGTGCGGGTCAGTGGTGGTACATGTGAAGCATGACGCGTGTGGCCCGGAGTGGACACGGCATGGCACATGTGCCGGCACTGGACGCATAGACATGTGCCAAGAGGGAACGTTCCTGGGGTGTGCTTGATCGATGAGGGCATCGATCTTCTAAAGGTTGGGTGTATGTGAGACCAGGCACATGGCTTAATAGGATTGATAGAATACTCATACCAACAAGTTGCAACTTCTTTTCCGGAAGCTCAATCGAAAAGAACTCTAAGGTTAAGTGTGCTTGGCCTAGAGCAATTCTAGGATGGGTGACCGACCGGGAAGTGGGTAACCGGGTGCGCACGAGTGAGGACAAAGTGCGCAGAAAAGACTAGTGTTGGTCTGTGGGGCCAGTCTAGATATCCTATTAAGATGCCAGGAGTGACACCCTCCGGGCCCAGGAGTGGACGGGGTGTTACAAAGGTCGAGCGGGTTTATAAACACCGGACCGTTCGTAGTCCTCGAGTGGACACGTGTGGTGCTACCACGATCTCCACCTTTTTTTGAGTTCCCTTTTTTTTGAAACAGACACAATCTCCACTTTAGAGCTTCATTGAAACACGCTCATGGCAGACCTCGATTCCACTGCATGCAAGTGGCGCGAAACCAATTTCTAGCAACGTTAGATCTACTCGAGGGGGGACCTTGACTCATGGAAGTTACTAGCGGTAGGGCCCAGTTGGAAGTGAGATTGAGAACGCTGCGTAAAAATGGGATATGTCTTATTAAAATCAAGTGGCAATAAATTGTAGCGTCCTGTCGACAACCGTGCACTCGATGACCCCGTTGCCCTATGCATGTGTTGTAGTAGCAGTAGTAGCCTTTGCAGACTAGATTAAACGTGACATGACCACTCGACGACTTTTCCCATGGACGGCATCGTGTTCCTTCTTGTAGAGGGAGATGTCCGTGCTGTCTCACATTGAGGGAGACATCTGTGTTGTCTCACGCTGTACTATGAAGGGCACGACGTGTGCAACGATCATCGTTGGATCACATAGGATCAACGGTTGGTGCGCACGATCCGCATGAAAACTGTGACAACCAATCAGGGCGTAGCAGACAGAGTGAGCACAAGTTTGGGCTTCTACGAAAGAGAGAGGGGGAACCAAGGGCAAAACTGAGTAGTATCAAAAAACCAAGGGCAAAACTGAGTAGTATAAAAATCGTAAGTGAGTGTCTTGTACAATGAAATACATCGTGGCATACAACAAATTATGCCAAGATAGATCCACTAGAGTTTATTACATGTGTGTTCTTCTCATAAACCACATATGGATCAGCCAGAGTCATTGCATGTCTGTTCTTCTCATAAACCACACATAGATCCACCAATGTCATTGCAAGGCTGTTCTTTTCATGAACCACACCCAGTGTCATTGCATGTGTGTTCTTCTCACAAATCACACATGGATGTGTGTTCTTCTCATAAATCACACATGGATGTGTGTTCTTTTCATGAACCACATCTAGAGTCATTGCATGTCTATTCTTCTCACAAACCAAACATGGATCCACCAATGTCATTGCATGTCTGTTCTTTTCATGAACCACACCCAGTGTCATTGCATGTGTGTTCTTCTCACAAACCACACATGGATGTGTGTTCTTTTCATGAACCACACCCAGAGTCATTGCATGTATGTTCTTTTCACAAACCACATATGGATCCACCAGTGTCACTGGATGTGTGTTCTTTTCATGAACCACATCTAGAGTCATTCGATGTGTTTTTTTATGAACCACAGCTAGAGTCATTGCATGTATGTTCTTCTCACAAACCACAGCTAGAGTCATTGCATGTCTGTTCTTGTCACAAACAACACATGGATCCATGATACGTCCATTTTGCATCACTATTCTATGTCTTAATTCACTATTATTCATTGATATATTTCGTATTGAGAGGTGATATTTATGTTATTTCATCTATTTTTGCATGGTTGATGACTTTTGGAGCATGGACCGCTGTAGTCAGGATTCTGATGGAAAAGGTGCTATTTGGAGGCAAAATTCACGAAGATCAGAAAATATGGGAAAATATACGGAAAATCCTATTTTTCCAGAAGACTCAGGATGCCAGAAGATGGAGTGGAGGTGGGCCACAGGGGGCCCACACCACCCCATGGCGCGGGCAGGCCTAGGCCGGCCAGGAGTGGTGTGGCCACCCAGCCTCTCCTCTCTCCTCTAGCGTATATCATCCCCACGAAACCCTAAGACTTGGGGAGCGACCATAGGAAGATTCCGCCTCTGAGCGAAACACCGAGACAGAAGATCTCTCCGGGCAGATTACAGGGAATCCTTCCCAGGAGGAGATTGTCGCCATCAACACCACCATCAAGATCGACTTCATCGGGATCATCATCATCATCATCATCACCACCATCATCACCATCAGCACCCTCATCACCATCTCCATATTGCTATAACCATTGCATTGAACCTTCCATAGTTCATAGGGGAAACTTTCCCGGTGTTGATTACTCTTTGTAGTTGATGCTATTGAGTGAACCATTGAATTATTGTTTATGTTCGGATTGTTATACATCATTATTCCATCTCTGATCATGATCCATATGATGTCTTGTGAGTAGTTCGTTTTATTCTTGAGGACATGGGAGAAGTCTTGTTGTTAGTAGTGGAGTTATGTTGAGAAAGATTCAATAGATTGTTATTTAAGTTGTGGTGTACTTCTTCTAGTGGTGTCATGTGAACGTCGACTACATGACACTTCACCTATATGGGCCTAGGGGAATGCATTGTGTATTTGGCTACTAATCGTAGGGGTTGCCGGAGTGACAGAAACCTGAACCCCCGTTAGGAAACCATTGCACAAGGGACATAAGGGTCTTAGAGTTTAAAGCTGTGGTTAGGTTTCTACCTTAAATTACTTTCTTGTACTTACGGATGTTTGTAAGGGGTATAATCACAAGTATGTATTAGTCTTGGATGGGGCGGTACATTAGCACAGGTTCACCCACACAACACTTAGCAAGCTAAAGAAGATTGATCGACTATATGAAGCGAAAGCACTTGACAGTCTTCCCATGTGTCCTCGAGAACGTTTGGTCATCTTAAGTAATACAACCGGCTTGTCCTTTGCTGCATAAAGGATTGGGACACCTGCTGCATTTGTTCCTACTGTCTTTTATTTACTCGTACTTTGTTTACTTGCTTTATCGAAACCCCTAAAAATCCGTTTGCTAAGTATTTGCAGAGAATTCCTGATCCATACCACTAGCCAGCACCTTCTGCTCCTCGTTGGGTTCGACACTCTTATTTATCGAAAATACTGCGATACACCCCCTATACTTGTGGGTCATCAAGACACCAGTGTGATTGGATGTGTGTTCTTTTCATGAACTACACCCAGTGTCATTGCATGTGTGTTCTTCTCACAAACCACACATGGATCCACCAGTGTCATTGGATGTGTGTTCTTTTCATGAACCACACCTAGTGTTATTGCATGTGTGTTCTTCTCACAAACCACATATGGATGTGTGTTCTTCTCATAAACCACACATGGATGTGTGTTCTTTTTAAGAACCACAGCTAAAGCCATTGGATGTATGTTCTTTTCATGAACCACAGCTGGTGTCATTGCATGTGTTTTCTTTTCATGAACCACACCCAGTGTCATTGCATGTATGTTCTTCCCACAAACCACACATGGATCCACCAGTGTCATTGCATGTGTTTTCTTTTCATGAACCACACCCAGTGTCATTGCATGTGTGTTCTTCCCACAAACAACACATGGATCCACCAGTGTCATTCCATGTGTTTTATTTTCATGAACCACACCCAGTGTCATTGCATGTGTGTTCTTCCCATAAACCACACATGGATCCACCAGTGTCACTAGATGTGTTTTCTTTTCATGAACCACACCTAGTGTCACTGGATGTGTGTTCTTTTCATGAACCACAGCTAGAGTCATTGGATGTGTGTTCTTTTCATGAACCACAACTAGAGTCATTGGATGTGTGTTCTTTTCATGAACCATAGCTAGAGTCATTGCATGTGTGTTCTTCTCACAAACCACAGCTAGAGTCATTACATGTCTGTTCTTCTCACAAACCAAACATGGATCCACTAATGTCATTGCATGTCTGTTCTTTTCATGAACCACACCCAGTGTCATTACATGTGTGTTCTTCCCACAAACCACACATGGATCCACCAGTGTCATTGCATGTGTTTTCTTTTCATGAACCACACCCAGTGTCATTGCATGTGTTCTCTTCCCACAAACCACACATGGATCCACCAGTGTCACTAGATGTGTTTTCTTTCCATGAACCACACCTAGAGTCATTGCATGTCTATTCTTTTCACAAACCACATAAGGATCCACCAGTATCATTGGATGTGGTTTCTTTTCATGAACCACACCCAGTGTCACTGGATGTGTGTTCTTTTCATGAACCATAGTTAGAATCATTGGATGTGTTTTCTTTTCATGAACCACAGCTAGAGTCATTGGATGTGTGTTTTTTTCATGAACCACAACTAGAGTCATTGCATGCGTGTTCTTCTCACAAACCACAGCTAGAGTCATTGCATGTTTGTTCTTCTCACAAACCAAATATGGATCCAACAATGTCATTGCATGTTTGTTCTTTTCATGAACCACACCCAGCGTCATTGCATGTGTGTTCTTCTCACAAACCACACATGGATGTGTGTTCTTTTCATGAACCACAGCTAAAGTCATTGGATGTGTGTTCTTTTCATGAACCACAGCTAGAGTCATTGCATGTGTATTCTTCTCACAAACCACATCTAGAGTCATTGCATGGCTGTTCTTCTCACAAACCACACATGGATCCACCAGTGTCATTGCATGTGTGTTCTTTTCATGAACCACACCCAGTGTCATTGCATGTCTATTCTTTCCATAAACCACAGCTAGAGTCATTGCATTTCTGTTCTTTCGACAAACCACATATGGATGTCTGTTCTTCTCACAAACCACAGCTAGAGTCATTGCATGTCTGTTCTTCTCACAAACCACACATGGATCCACCAGTGTCATTGGATGTGTGTTCTTTTCATGAACCACACCTAGTGTTATTGCATGTGTGTTCTTCTCACAAACCACACATGGATCCACCAGTGTCACTGCATGTCTGATCTTTTCATGAACCACACCCAGTGTCATTGCATGTGTGTTCTTCTCACAAACCACACATGGATGTGTGTTATTTTCATTAACCACAGCTAAAGTCATTGGATGTGTGTTCTTTTCATGAACCACAGCTAGTGTCATTGCATGTGTTTTATTTTCATGAACCACACCCAGTGTCATTGCATGTCTGTTCTTCCCACATACCACACATGGATCCACCAGTGTCATTGCATGTGTTTTCTTTTCATGAACCACACCCAGTGTCATTGCATGTGTGTTTTTCCCACAAACCACACATGGATCCACCAGTGTCAATGCATGTGTTTTCTTTTCATGAACCACACCCAGTGTCATTGCATGTGTGTTCTTCCCACAAACCACACATGGACACCAATGTCATTGGATGTGTTTTCATTCCATGAACCACACCCAGAGTCATTGCATGTTTTTTTTCACAAACCACACATGGATCAACCAATGGCATTGCATGTGTGTTCTTTTCACAAACCACATATGGATCAACCAATGGCATTGCATGTGTGATCTTTTCACAAACCACATATGGATCAACCAATGGCATTGCATGTGTGTTTTGTCACAAACCACATATGGATTAACCAATGTCATTGCGTGTGTGTTCCTGTCATGAACCACATATGGATCCACCAGTGTTAATTGCATGTGTGTTCTTTCCACAAACCACACATGTATCCACTAGAGTTATTGCATGTGTGTTCTTTTAACAAACCACACATGGATCAACCAATGGAATTGCATGTGTGTTCTTTTCACAAACCACATATGGATCAACCAATGCCATTGCATGTGTGTTCCTGTCATGAACCACACAAGGATCCACCAATGGCATTGAATGTGTGTTCTTTTCACAAACCACACATAGATCAACAAATGGCATTGCATGTGTGTTCTTTTCATGAACCCACATATGGATCAACCAATATCATTGCATGTGTGTTCTTTCCACAAACCACATATGGATCCACCAGAGTCATTGCATGTCTGTTTTTTCCACAGACCACATATGGACCCACCAGAGTCATTGCTTGTGTGTTCTTTTCGCAAACCACACATGGATCCACCAGAGTCATTGCATGTGTGTTCTTTCCACAAACCACACATGGATCCACCAATGTCATTGAATGTGTGTTCTTTCCACAAATCACATATGGATCAACAAATGTCATTGCATGTGTGTTCTTTTCACAAACCACATACGGACCCACCAGAGTCATTGAATATGTGTTCCTTTCACAAACCACATATGGATCAACCAATGTCATTGCATGTGTGTTCTTTTCATGAACCACATATGGATCCACTAGAGTCATTGCATGTGTGTTCTTTTCACAAACAACATATGGACCCACTAGAGTCATTGCATGTGTGTTCTTATACTAAAACTAGCACTAGAGTCATTGTATATGTGTTCTTTTCACAAACCACACATGGATCCACCAGAGTCATTGCATGTGTGTTCTTTCCACAAACCACAAATGGATCCACCAGAGTCATTGCATGTGTGTTCTTTTCACAAACAACATATGGATCAGCAAATGTCATTGCATGTGTGTTCTTTCCACAAACCACATATGGATCAACCAATGTCATTGCATGTGTGTTCTTTCCACAAACCACATATGAACCACACCCAGTGTCATTGCATGTCTGTTCTTTTCCACAAACCACATATGGATCCACCAGTGTCAGTGGATGTGTGTTCTTTTCATGAACCATAGCTAGAGTCGTTGCATGTGTGTTTTTCCCACAAACCACACATGGATCCACTAGTGTCATTGCATGTGTTTTATTTTCATGAACCACACCCAGTGTCATTGCATGTGTGTTCTTCCCACAAACCACACATGGATCCACCAGTGTCATTGCATGTGTGTTCTTTTCACAAACCACACATGGATCAACCAATGCCATTGCATGTGTGTTCTTTCCACAAACCACATGGATCAACCAATGTCATTGCATGTGTGTTCTTGCCACAAACCACATGGATCAACCCCAATGGCATTGCATGTGTGTTTTTGTCACAAACCACATATGGATCAACCAATGTCATTGCATGTATGTTCCTGTCATGAACCACATATGGATCCACCAGTGTTCATTACATGTGTGTTCTTTCCACAAACCACATATGTATCCACTAGAGTGATTGCATGTGTGTTCTTTTCACAAACCACATATCACTAGTGTCATTGCATGTGTGTTCTTCTCATAAACCACATATGGATCCTAACCTTAGGAGAGCCCTAATCTTAGCCCCCAATGGTGGCCGTTAGACCGAGTCTTCTAGAAGGCACGCCCTAACATAGTTGTTCTGCTTGCCAATTTTTACATACCGTTCGATCAGGGCGCTTGGACGATTGAGATGGTCTTCGTAAGGGTGATCCGTGAGTAGGCTGTTCTGCGGCATGATTGGCCATGCTTGCTGCCCGCTTGCTCTAGACAAACTGGCAACACCGGGATCTCCCCTGTTGCGAGTGTCACGACTCACGAGTTCAGTGGGCCATATCCCAGTGTCACATTCCCATTACTTCTCTTCCTCCCCGTACTTCTCTTCCTTCCCCTCGAAGCCACTTTCCCCACTTCACTCCCATCCTGCCGTAGCCGCAAGCCGACAGCGCCTCCATCCCAATCCCCTCTCTAGCAGCCACCCCCCCTCCCCTCTCGCCATGGGTTCAAGGGGAGACGGCGAGGAAACACGTCATGACGACCAGGACGGTGATTTCGATGTGAGTCGTATCATCTCTATCTCTATCATTGGTGGCCAGTTATCTATTTTTTGAGCTAGATCTACTATGTTTACTCATGCGCGTATGATGTGTTAGGCCAACTAGACGATGTATGACTCCGACTATCACGGTTTAGCGTATGAAGACAGTCCTCTGCTATGTAAACATGGATATGTGCCCGCTAAATTTGTAGCGTTCGAAGGACAAAACGCATGCAGGAGGTTTCTACGGTGTCAAGGACATCATGCAATGATGCAAGGCGGAAGTTGTGGTGTTGTCAAATGGGTAGATCCAGAGTGGCCCAAATTGATGCAGAAAATGTTGGACAAACTATGGGAAATGACTGTTGAGTTGAAAGAATCTGTATTCATCTCACTTCTTGACAGTGTTGAGATGAAGCTATGGGAACTAGTTGACATGGCCAAGCTTAAGCGAGATCATAGGAGGGTGCAAGACAAGGTTAGCAAAGTCGAGAAGGAGAGGGACGCGGCGTTGGCCCTGATGGCTAAAGCAGAGCAAGAACTGACTCAAGCAAGGAATGATCTTCACCAGGCCAAAGTCCTGTAGTTCACAACTACGATTATTGACAAGTGCATGAGGAAAAATGCAGAGAAATAATTGAAGTTGTGCAAGGAAGATGCTAAAAGGAAGGAGCAGACGATTCAATCCTTGATCTCGCAGGAAGATGCACATCGGGCTAAGATTAGGAAGATCAAGGAGATGTGTGATAACTAGTTCTATTTAGCTTGAGCTCCGTGCCTTTTTTAAGTTGTAATAGTTGTACTTGTTGACCTAGCGGTCTGAACTAGTGGTCCCGGAGTCCTGGGAGGAAAAAAATTGGTCGCCCATTAATCTGTCTTAACCCTGCATTACTTCCTTTTGTCTGATCATGGTGGTATTCTGACATTGGTGGTTTGTTTAAACGTAATCTACGTGGATTGTGCTGCATGCAAATGGCACAACCACAATTTATAAAGTAGAAGAACATACACCCAGTTACTAGAGATCCGGGAGCTTTGCCAGATGCAGGGGATGCTGGAGCAGGGAGGCGGTGAGATAGACGGGCTCAAGATTAGGCCAGAAAGTGGTACCGATTTCCTCCTCATCTGGGCATTATCGGTTGCCACTGCTTTTTATGTTGCCATGTCGTTGTGTGTAGCAGCTGAAATAAGTTGCTGCTTCGTGGAGTGTAGCAGCTTAAATAATTTATTTTTGTGCCACTTACATTCCGTCCTATTTGGAGACATCCTGCCCCTCAGCAATCGTGGAACCGGTGCTGCGTATTTTCAGATAGTAGTGGCACAATCACAATTTCGGATTCAACTACTGACTCGGGCGTTTCCAAACCCTAAGTCACAGTACATTTTACTCAAAGAACGTGGGTAGGTTGTTTCGCCTAGCAAACTTCCACACACAGAGCTCTAGAATTTAATCGAATTACATATATAGGTTCAAGTTCAACACATTACTATGCATCTTCATTGCCAGCAGCCTTCTTCCGCAGCCTAGGTACCAAGCCTTCACGTCCACTGGCTTTTTCATTTCCTGCCTTCTTCCTCTTCCTCGGTGCCAATTTTCTTAGCTTCACGTATTCTGCATCGCCGGGACAATGGGCACCAGAATCGTGTCCAGCATCATCTTTCCACTCGTTTTTAATTTCTTTGGGCAGCAAAATGACTGACCCGGCAATCATGGTTCTGACCTTGTGGCATTTCCTGTCAAAGAAACAAGACTGTTGCATAACTGCCCAATATCTACAGAGTAAATAAAACAAAAATTACAATTCAGCACAATAATGCGAACCCCAAGAGACTTTTGCTTACCAGGAGCTAATTGGGTTCGAGCAACCACCCTGACCAAGAATAGAAGGGCGACTCCCAGTTGCAGCAGCTTCCACATCTAGTACATCACAATTCAGCTTAAACATGCAAGACGAAGCATACCATTTCATCAACCCAATTAGCTGACTATCACACGTTAGAGGAACCATGATGCCACGTTCATCCATGAAGCTGAACTTTGCAGTCTGCTTCAGCCATAATTCATCATGATTACGCAGAGCAGCAATCATACCAGATATAGTGCAGATCTGCGCAGGCGCTTCTTACATCGTGATACAATGGTGTCCATACCACTTCCCTTAGAGTCGTACCTGAAGAGGACTACCGTAACCAGGTAAGGGTGGTCCACGGAGATCCCACTTGACAGAAAACTGTGGACAAAAGATGTTTGTCAGCGTTGGGCTAACAAACAATTTTAGGTTCAGTAGCCAGCTAGTAGTTATAATTAGTGCGCATAGCAAAGAGAAGGGTAGCTCACCCGCTTGTAGCCAGAACTTCTTCCTTGGTAGTAGGATCTGCCATCCTCCGAGCTGCTCGGCTCATCGGCGGCGGAGGCGGGCTAGAGCCTCGCAACAGCGGCTACGGTATGCGCCATTGGAGCTCGGGATCAGCGACTGAGCACAACAACTTGGCGCCGGAAGTCAAATATCCAAAGGGATCGTCCTGCCTGGAGGATGGATTCCGATGCCGCCAGTGCTAGGGGAAAGGTGGGAATGGATTTGTGAAATTGGTCAACGCATCCAATCCACTTAGTTCCTTGATTTGCCTAAGAGGTTGCCGCGTTGGCGCTCGCGTCACGGACAGATGACCGACATGAGGGTTGATACGTTGCAAACGTATCTATAATTTTTGATGTTCCATGCTTGGTTTTATCTACTTTCTTATGTTTTGTTCCAACTTTGGAGTACTTTTCATAGACTTTCTTGGACTAACCTATTAACAAGTCCCACAGTGCCAGTTGCCTGTTTTCTGCTGTTTTTGGTTCTAGGAAAGTTAGAAAATCAATATTCTCGGAATTGGACGGGACAAAAGCTAAAGTTGATATTCTACCGGAAGACTCACGAGCTGCGAGACGAGAGGGGGCCAGGCACCACACCATGTGGTGGCACGGCTAGCCTGGTCGCGCCACCCAGGTGGTGGGCCCCTAGCCACGACCTTGCCTCTTCGCCTATAAGAAGCCTCCCGATGCATAAACCCTAAAGAGTCAAGCCCAGCCACGAAAAGTTCCACAGCACGCCACCATCAAGGGAGATTCAGGGGACAAAAAGTCTCTGTTCCGGCACCCTGTCGGGACGGGGAAGTGCCCCCGGAGCCATCTCCATCGATCTCCACCACCATCTCCATCACTATTGCTGATTCCCATGATGAGGAGGGAGTAGTTCTCTCTCGAGGCTAAGGGTTCTATCGATAGCTATGTGTTCATCTCTCTCTATGCATGATCTTAGTGAGATCATGAGCTTGTAATCTATAGATCTACCTTGCTACTCAAGTGCTTTAATAGATCTCTGCTCTCCCCATGTGTGTGAAGTTGACAGTGTGCACACCATGGTGGCACTTAGGCTAGAGATTACAAATACTTGTTATGAGTTATATTTGGAGTTAGATGTCTTTATGAAATTGTGGTGTTTGTTTGAACCATCTAGTGCTCAAGGTGACAGTGTGGGGTTTTCTAGATGGGAAAGATGAACTTTGAGGTGTGATGTTATAGCCCTACCAATGATTAGAGTGTCCAACCGGAGAGTAGTTAAGAGTAGTATCATAAAGAGAAGATATTTATATGAGAGTGTTCAATAGTGAAAGTATGATCTCTAGGTCTTGTTTCTTATCATTGAAACACCGTTTGCAACTAGATATGTTACATGTTTGCTTGCTTCCATCTTTATTTCAGTTTTCCTTTAGTCTCTTCCACGCCATCAAGCTATTTTCTATCACCGTTATCACTTATAATTATCTATACCACTTGTATTTCACTATCTCTTCACCGAACTAGTGCACCTATACACCTGATAAGTGTATTGGGTGTGTTGGGGACACAAGAGACTTCTTGTATCTTGATTGCAGGGTTGCTTGAGAGGGAATACCTTTGACCACTTCCTCCCTGAGTTCGATTAACCTTGGGTGATCCACTTAAGGAAAAACCTGCTGCTGTTCTACAAACATCTGCACTTGGAGGCCCAACAACTGTCTACAAGAATAGAAGTGCGTAGACATCAAGCTATTTTCTGGCGCCGTTTCTGGGGAGGTAAGGTAAAAGGTACTCACATCCTCCGGTGTGAGTGCTCGAAGTTATTTCCTCTAGATTCTACAATTTTGTCTTTTTGTTTCTTGTTTTCACTAGTTAGGCTTAATGGAAAACAACAACAAAATTAGAGAGCTTTATAGTATTTATCTTGAGTTAGGACATGAAGTGTTTGAAGAGAAAATTAAAAAACCTATGGAACTTTATTTGCATGCTAATAGCAATATTGTTAGTATGAATTCTTTGGACACCATTATTGCTAATGCTATGGAAAAGTCTAAGCTTGGGGAAGCTAGTTTTTATGAAAATGATCTTTTTAGTTCCCCAGCTTTGGAAGATAGATATTCTATTGCTTATGATGATACCCAACCTCCAATATATGATGATTACAATGATGAGTATGATATTTTCAGTCCACCTACTATTGAGGAGGAAATTAATTATGACTACAATATGCCTCCTATATTTGATGATTATGGTGATGAGAATAATAATGATAGCTATTTTGTTGAAATTGCTCCCACTACAATTAATAAGAATAACTATGCTTATGTGGAGAGTAATAATGATTATATGCATGTGGCTCATGATAAGAATGTTTTATGTGATAGTTATATTGTTAATTTTATTCATGATGCTACTGAAAGTTATTATGAGAGAGGGAAACATGGTTTTATGTATCTCAACAATATTAAGTTTTCCCTCTTTATGTTGAAAGTCTTGAAGTTGCACTTGTTTTGCTTTACTATGCTTGTTGCTTTGTGCTTTCATGATTTGTTTCTTTACAAGATTCCTATGCATAGGAAGTGGGTTAGACTTAAATGTGCTTTGAATTTGCTTCTCGATGCTCTCTTTTACTTTAATTCATATTTCTTATGTGAGCATCTTCTCAAACTATCATGCCTAACTTAAAGGCGTTAAAGAAAAGTACTTATTGGGTGATAACCCAAAAGATTTAGATGAGTCTTAGAAGTTATTACCTCTGTAATAACCGCTCATTATCCTTTTTTTGTGCCAAGAGTAACCTCTAATGAGAGAGAAGTAATGATTGGGAAAGTTGTTGTCCCAAAACAGATTTCTGTGCTTCACCGTAAAATTTCGTGTAAAATATTTGTACGTCCTTTTGAGGCGTAAATTTTTGTGCTTCTGCCCCAGGTTGTTATCTAACTTTCGCTAGTTCAACACTTTTGGATTTGATCAACAAAAGGTCTTCGAAAAAAATCATATTTACCTGCTGGTCTGTTTTGACAGATTTCTACCATTATTTTGCATTTGCTTCTTGTTGGTTCCTTTTTGAGTTCTTTTGGGGAATTGAGCTTTTTGAGGGAAGTGCTATAGTAGCTTGTGTTTTAATGGAAGTTTTATTGGTATTGAAACTGAACCTAAAGACTTATTATCTTGAGTGCACTAATGTTGCTAATAAAGATTGTGTGAAGTTTTGTATGAAGAAAAAAATGCAGGTGTATGGAAGGAATGAGTAATGAGATGAATGACGGACTAAAGCTTAAGCTTGGGGATGCCACGCATGTCACCCCAAGAAATATCCAAGAAGTACAAGCGTCAAATCTTGGGGATGCCCAAGTCATCCCCCTCTTCATCAATAAAAATCCCAGGTTTCTTCCAAACGCTTCATTTTATTGTTTCATGCACAGTTGTGTTGTTCTTGGAGCATCTTCTTTTTCGTTTTCGTTTTGGTTTTTCGTTTTCCTGGTTTTCTTAGTTTGCTGAATAAATTGGTTGGACCCCCTCTTTCATACATTGGTTTTCAAATAGTTTCGTTTAGATTGGAAAAGAGTAGGAAAGTTCATGCTTAAGTGGTAAAGAGAGCTTGTTTTTGACTGTGGCCTATGCTTTGTCATGCCATGCTCGATATTGTTTTGGCTTTGTGCTTAGTATTCTTTGTTGTAGCATGACTTGTTATAAACAATTGAGATTGCTTAATGTGCCTTTGAAGAATCATGCGTTGTTTTAGCATATTAAAGCATAGTATTGTGGTATTCTCCTTTGATGCTTTATTTGGGTTAACTTGGCGCATGCTCACACCATGTTATGACTATTCCAAGTCACCATAAGCCTTTATTATCCTTTAGTTTTCAACTTGTAGTATCACTATATGCTTTGATCAATGAGGTTGTGTCGCTCTGCATGATTATGTCCATTATTGCTCTTTTAGTTTGTCGCTCGCAGTCTTTTGCTAGCCTCCGCAACCAAGTATGAGTTCCACTCATGCATCCAACTCCTAAACCAAGTTATTCCAAAGACTCCACCTTACCTACCTACTAGCATATGCTATTCCAAGTATATTCATGTTTTTATCTACCTTCCGAATTAAACTTGTTATGAGAAAACTAGTGATTAAAGCTCTCACGAACTTGATGGCACACTTCACTTTCTTGCACTTAATAAACTTGAACCATTGCGTCCATCTTTGTTGCGTATATGCTTGCGCTTTATAAGTTGAAATTAGCAGAACCATGTATCATCGGGAACGCTTTCAATATTGCACCTGTACTTTGTACCCCGTTGATATCATGTTCTTTTGCTTATGGATCCCGGCGGTGTGAAACAAAAGTGGAACTTGTAAGATCATGGAGTTTGTATGTCTGTTAGAGAAACGCATGGGCCGCTAGCCTAAGCCATGCCTAATCATGGTGGAAACTTGCAGCACACCATGATGAGCACTCTATGAAGCATCCTCAATAAAAACCTATGTAAATAGCAAATAAAAAGATCACTGAGATGCTCATTGTCTGCTTGCCTTGTCATTTTGATTATGGGATAACTCCTGTATCATGTGCAAGGGGTACCCCGTTGGCGGTTCTTTATGATACACATGTACTTACAATGACAAGAGCTTACTCGTGACTAAAGTTGAGTAGCATGAGGTTCGGTCTTCATAAGGGGCATGAGATTTCGGTTTATAACTTGTCAAGCATATCCTCTTAGTTGTGTCACTTTAACCTTAATCACCTTCAAGATGCTTATGATAGGGGCAATGAGAGTTGAAAGCTATAAGTACCATAATTTTTGGAAGCTCTTTATGATACTTGAATCCCTACTTCCTTCTATGAAGGCCTTTCTTTTACTTTTATGTTGAGTCTCCACCTTCTACCTTTATGCACCTATTTTGAGAGCATAGTGGCCATTCTTAGTTCTATGTGCATTGTCCCAAGACTTGCTGATTGATGGATACCTTGATATTGCTAGTTTTTAAACTATTTGTATCTAGTCACTCTTATGAACTTTGAAGGTGTCCTATGCATTTATGTTTGCTACTCTATGAGGGACAAGTTGAATGCCACTATGCTATGTTTTCTTTATGTGAAACAAACAAACGTCTTGCAAAGCATTGTTATTCATGAATCTTTTGTTTGTGCCTTTTCATGTTGCAGCATAGTTGCTTTGTCTTATTGTTAGAACTTTGTCTTTCATGTTATGATTGAAGTACTATGATCCCAGCTATCATTGTTTTACAAATACTTTGATCAAGTTTATGATGGTGCATGTCACCTTAAAAATTATTATTTCTTTTTATCACTTACCTACTCGAGGATGAGCAGGAGTTAAGCTCGGGGATGTTGATACGTTGCAAAAGTATCTATAATTTTTGATGTTCCATGCTTGGTTTTATCTACTTTCTTATGTTTTGTTCCAACTTTGGAGTACTTTTCATAGACTTTCTTGTACTAACCTATTAAGAAGTGCTACAGTGCCACTTGCCTGTTTTCTGCTGTTTTTGGTTCCAGGGAAATCAGAAAATCAATATTCTCGGAATTGGACGGGACAAAAGCCAAAGTTGATATTTTACCAGAAGACTCATAGAGCCAGAAGACGAGACGGAGAGGGGCCACAGGGCAGCCACACCATGTGGTGGCGGGGGCTAGCCCTGGCCGCGCCACCAGGTGGTGTGGGCCCCCTGTCCACCCACCGACCTTGCCTATTTGTCTATAAGAAGCCTCCCGATGCATAAACCCTAAAGAGTCAAGCCTCCAGCCACGAAAAGATCCGCAACACCGCCGCCATCGAAGGGGAGATTCGGGGGATAGAAAGTCTCTGTTTCGGCACCCTACCGGGACAGGGAAGTGCCCCGGAGCCATCTCCATCGATCTCCACCACCATCTCCATCACCGGTGCTGATTCCCATGATAAGGAGGGAGTAGTTCTCTCTCGAGGCTAAGGGTTCTACCGGTAGCTATGTGTTCATCTCTCTCTCTATGCATGATCTTATTGAGATCATGAGCTTGTAATCTATAGATCTACCTTCCTACTCAAGTGCTTTAATAGATCTTTGATCTCCCCATGTGTGTGAAGTTGACAGTGTGCACACCATGGTGGCACTTAGGCTAGAGATTACAAATACTTGTTATGAGTTATATTTGGAGTTGGATGTCTTTATGAAATTGTGGTGTTTGTTTGAACCATCTAGTGCTCAAGGTGACAGTGTGGGGTTTTCTAGATGGGAAAGATGAACTTTGAGGTGTGTTGTTATAGCCCTACCAATGATTAGAGTGTCCAACCGGAGAGTAGTTAAGAGTAGTATCATAAAGAGAAGATATTTATATGAGAGTGTTCACTAGTGAAAGTATGATCTCTAGGCCTTGTTTCTTAGCATTGAAACACCGTTTGCAACTAGATCTGTTACATGTTTGCTTGCTTCCATCTTTATTTCAGTTTGCCTTTAGTCTCTTCCACGCCATCAAGCTATTTTCTATCACAGTTACCACTTATAATTATCTATACCACTTGTATTTCACTATCTCTTCACCGAACTAGTGCACCTATACACCTGACAAGTGTATTGGGTGTGTTGGGGACACAAGAGACTTCTTGTATCTTGATTGCAGGGTTGCTTGAGAGGGAATACCTTTGACCACTTACTCCCTGAGTTCGATAAACCTTGGGTGATCCACTTAAGGGAAAACCTGCTCCTGTTCTACAAACCTCTGCACTTGGAGGCCCAACAACTGTCTACAAGAATAGAAGTGCGTAGACATCAAGGGTCCCGACCGTCTACTTCACGGGGCAGTTTCACGGAATGTTTGAATTTGGCAGGGGTGAGATGAGTTTGCATCGAAATGGCCCCTCTCGGTAGTTGGCGGCCCAACATTTCGAAACGCGACAATTTCAGGCAACTTAGGTACCGCGGTGCACTCGCCCGGGAACATTGGTTCTGCAGACGAATAGGCCCCGCTCTGAGGCTATACCTCTGCCTGTTGCCCATGAGAACTACTCACTCATGATTAGATCAACAACCATAGGATGGACTAACTATGATTTCTATATACTATGCTATGAGTGTTTAGTCAAGTTCTATGTTTTGTGGTTCTTTGATGGTAAACAAATGTCGTTTGAGTGTTACTTCACCTATATGGTCTCAGAGGGTTGCACCTTAATGTAATTAAGTGTAGCATCCCAATTGTCTAACATTGTAATGCTACCTAATAAATAAAGAACTATGCAACCATATTCTTCTCTCTAATGCATCATCATAATATCATGCTCATGGCATCATGTCACATAGTATTTGAGCATCATATTGAAAACCTATTCCATTTGGTTCTTCTCCCCTTTTTGCATTTGTCTTATTAATCTTTTGCTTCTCGATATCATGTAGTTGGTTCTTGATACTTGTGTATAATGCCCAAGTTCATATCTCTTTATTCCATTTCTTTTACCTTGCCATGATCCCTTTTCTTTGGATTCAAGTCATCTCCCCATGTTCCCATACATGACCTTAGTTGTTTTCACAGTTTGGAGTATGTGAGCATGCATGGCCACCATTATAAGCCATGTGGGAAAACCTTCATCTTCCTTATTTATATGGTTCCATTGGAATCATGGTTTTGTATGAATAAATTGTGGACATCTGAAATTAATAGTGGAAAAGATGCATTAGTATGGCCGCCTTACTATTCATGCATGCCCATGATTTTGATTAAGCCATATGAGTTTAAAGAGCTTCCATATACACATTATTTTTGAATCTTCATTCAACTTTTGAGGGCTCATTTGAAATCATGGACCATGTTTAAACTATAGTTTGTTCTCACAAACTAGAGAATTCAATAAAGTGCATGCATGGCACATGCAAGTGAGCTAAACATATTCTTATTCTCTTTTGAATTATTGATGGGTCTTTTTGCATGGTCGAATTCAAACAAATAAAGAAAACAAACAAAAATAAAACAAGAACCTACCTTCTAAATGGCAAGAATGCCACCTACCCTAAATCACAAAGACCACTAAGTCTAAGCATACCCGAGGCTCATCTTTCCCTAGTGGCAATTCCATCAACCTAGAACTAGCTACCCATACTAGCTAAACCTAAACCAATAAAAACCATCTGGTGCACCACCGAACACCTCTCCTCTCGGCCATGTGCCTCAACTGATCTAGCCCTATCCAATATCTCCTCTTCCTGGTGCAGCCACACCTTCTCAGCAGATGGACAACGCTACTCCTGTTTCTCTTCCTCGCGACCACATGCACTAGCCATGCCTCGCACACGGCGTGTCCGTGTCCTCCCTTCTCTTTCTCTAGCATAAAGCGGAGCCGCTGCGGCCTCCCTCTCTCAACCACACCACTTACCCCCTCTTATCCCTTCCTATCATCTCCCTTGTAAAAACTAATGACTCTTCACTAAAAAGGTGTCATATATTTATCAACTATTGGAATATAAATCTACATAATATACATGCTCCATTTTGCAGGAAATATTCATATGGCAAAATTTAGGAAGAAATCTTCGTCTTCCTCTAGACACCTTCGGACAATCCTGATGGTAGGCTTGCGAGGAGCCGCATAATGAGGCTCCATATTAACCAACCCACCACCATGAGGAGAAGGTAATCCCTGCAACACAACATCCAAGTCCAATGTAGGGTGGTGTACATGCACCTAGGAAAGCATGAGTTTGGCACCCACTACAAGCTACAATTTTACGAAGTGGTAAAACCTCTCGCCTTGTCGAAACTCTGACATCAAATCGACAAGACTCAGAGGTTGAGGATCCCGAGGAAACATGGCATTATATACAATAGCCAAAGAACTGTGACAACACTCGACAAATTTTTCCACCTCTGTCGTTGTTATGGAAATGGTAGTGCCTAAACAAGATAGATAGAGGTGTGGGAACTAGAAGGGAAGCTATCGACAGCGTCCGCAGACGGGATTGGATACGAGCCAACATAGTGAGACGCGGGAAGTACCCAGGTTCGAGGCCCTCGTGAGGAGGTAAAACCCCTACTCATGTCGATCTGTCTATGGATGATCAATACAAGAACTACATAGTGCTCCTTAAGCTGTATGTGACCTATCGATCTAATTGAGAGCAACCTATCTATATATGTGTATGTGCTCCCAAGAGAGAGCTAGCTAGCTGAGAGCAATCAATTAGACTAGTACTAGTGCGTGTGTGTCCATGAGTCTGAGTGAGAGAGCCCCCTTGGTCATTTATACAACATGCCAAAGGACGAGGGCGGGCCCACGTGCCTAACTACACTATTCAACATGTCATCTAATAAAGTGTGCATGGCTTCATGTATAGTACATGGACACCTCCAGCCCGGGAAGCAACACAACTCCAGTGGGGGCGTGTGAGCGCACCCACTGGGTGTAGCCCCCAAGATTCATAGTAGTTGATAGAGGCAGGTGCTTCAAATCTTTGTCCTTCTTGCCTTTTTCAACACCTTGAACTTGTCATCCGGCTGAACACCTTCAGCCAGATGGGAGCACTTGATTACACCGGGGGGGCACGAGCACACCCGGTGGGTGTAGCCCCCAAGATTCGAAGTAGCTGGCGGAGTCAGGTGCTTTGACTCTTATCTCGTAGTTGACTCGATGCAGTCCGTGTAAAACTAACACACAGGAATGAATTGATTGTCAATCGGATAATGATTTCACTTTTTAAAAACTAGCTCGTGCTTTTCTGAACACTTAGTCAATTTCTCGAGCGCTCTGCTATTTACGTTGTGTCCTTACCAGGCAACCGGGTTGCATTCTGGATCCGGAACCAAAGAGGGAGCTGACAAGACATTGCGCACGGTACTAGAGGCATAGCAGCCGGAAAATACAAATTAGGCACATGGACGAAACATCCAATCTGTCACATCTTTCGCTGTTTTTTATGTGGGATGCCTCGGGCTTTTACTCTTGCTAGTCGGACAACCGAGTTGCGGTCTGTAGCTGAGACAAAGAGTGGGCCTCTTACACCATTGCACACTACTAAGCCGGTTTATAGAATTAGCAGGTCGAGCCAACCGGCAAGCCTCGGGTAGGGGTTGCTGGAGCCAGAAAACTGAAAGCAGGAAACATGTCAACATCTGGTGAGGAGCCCCGAGGGTCCTCGAGGTCGGCAAAACACTCACATTGCTGCAGCTAGTGTAGTAGGGTCGAAGTCACGATTCTACGGGCGTCGCGGGTGCTGAAACGGTCGAACATGCATTCTAGCTAGACAGCCTAGCTCTAGTCGGCCAGACAACCAAACGCGGCGCAGCCGGATCTGGTCCCTAGCCAACCAGGCAACCAAACGCATTGTGATGCGCCGAGCTAGCCTGGCTCAGCCAGAGCGGGTCCGGTTGGCCAAACCGGCAACCAAACGGGGCGTCGCGGCACCGAGCCGGCCTGGCCATGCCGGAGCGGGACCGAGTCGGACAGGCAAACGGGGTTAGTCAGACCGATGAACCAAACAGCCAGAACGACACAGCCGAATCTGGATTTTTCTCTCTTTTTTTCTTTTCCTAACCGGATTACTCTAGCCAGATTCTTTTTTTACTCTTTCTATTTCTCTCAGCCAGCCGCAACCAGCCAGATCTCTCTTTTTAATATTTCCAACCAGCTACTCTTCCGGCCACTTTTTTCTTTATTTATTTTTCTCTCGATTTTTTCCAACCGGATTGCTCCAGCCAGCCACTCCTTTCCTTCTTTATTTTTCTCTCGATTGTTTTTTCAACTAGATTGCTCCAGCTGGCCACTCCTTTCCTTGTTTTCTTTTTTACCTTTCCTTCCTTCTATTTCGAACTGGCATGACCCTAGCCGTCCTTCTCCCTCTCTTTTTTCCCTCTCATCTTTCTTTTTCTCGTTGTTTTGCCCAACCAGATGACAACAAACTGGCCCTGCCTATTTTTTTCTTTATTTCCAACCGAGGAACCCCACCACTTCCCCCCAGCCGGCCCCACCTTCACCTTTTCTTTTTCTTTTTACCTTTTCTCCTTTATTCTTCTAACCGAGCCCCACAACTCCTTCTCTCTCCCTAGGCAACGACTGGAGGAGGCATGGACATAGCCGGCCGGTGCCGCGGTGGACACAGGGCGTGCGGGGTGGTGGGTGAAGGTGCAGCGGGCAGCGGTGCGCGACGGCAACGAGGCAGGTGCGGCGCCCGAGGAGCCATGCGAGCGCGCGTGGGTGCAAGGCAGGGCCGCCGTGGCTAGCAAGGAGGCGGGCTAGGGGGACGCGGTCAGAGGGGGTGCTGCGGGCGGGAGCTCATGAGGGCGCGGCTCGGCAGAGAATTAGGTGGTCGTTAGCGAGCTCGGTCTCGCGAAGCGCCGGTGCGGGCGCTTGGTCGGAGGCAGGAGACGCCCATCGGTGGTGGAGCCGGCAAGCGGGCGACGGGAGCGCGGGCACGCGAGGCCCAGGCGGCCGCAGGCGAGGCAGCTTGCAGGGGAGGCGCGCAGGCTCGCAGCAGGGAGAGCTCGCGGCGGAGCACCACGCGGGCTCGACGGCGGGGTGGGTGGAGGGACCTCCAGGATGCGCTGGCAGCAGGCGGTGCAGGAGCCGGGAGGACACACGGGCAGAGACGCGCTGGCGCAAGCAAAGGGAGCGGTGCGATGAGGCACTGCGAGCCGGACGGAGGAGCTAGGTGCGGGTGCATGGGCCTGCTACAGAGAGCCGTCGCGGGCGGTGGTAGACGCACGTGCATGGCGCACAGGCACGGGAGCTTGCTGTGGGGAGGCGTGCAGGGGCGCACACAGACGGACGCGCGGCTACCGAGGCCCGCGGGGACGCGCCAACCAACGAGGCGGAGAGCGGAAACGCTGCGTGCGGCGGGGGCAGCTCGCAGCGGACGCGCGGACAGCGAGGGGGGCGGCGCAGATAGTAAGGCGGACAATGACACGAACGGCAAGGCTGGCGAGACCCCAAGAATCTTCTGGAATAGAGTCAGATTTGGTGACCATGGCCCGGCGGAGGCAGTGAGCCCCCGGGCAACTCCAAACGACATTGGTGACAACGGCGATGAAGAGGTCCCGTTCGAAATGAGCACCGGTCGCAGCCATACTATCCCCATGGTGGGCGCCAACTATCATTGTTATGGAAACGGCAGTGCCTAAACATGCTAGATAGAGGTGTGGGGACTGGCAAGGAAGCTACCGACGACGTCCATGAGCGGGATTGGTTACAATCCAACATAGCAGGACGTAGGAAGTACCTAGGTTTGGGGCCCTCATGAGGAGGTAACACCCTTACTCCTGTCGATCTGTCTATGCATGATCAATACAAGAACTATAGAGTGCTCTGTCGTCGGATTGATGACAAGTACGCCATGAGGGGGTCCTCGAGGCGTGCGGAAGAGAGGGGTGTGAGATGTACGATGTTCCGGGACGGTGAGCACACAAGTTTATCCAAGTTCGAATCCGTCGGCTTTGGACGGATCCTACTCCTACTAGCAATCCAGTAATATGGCAGAGCCGGAATATGGGTTACAAGGGTTCGCCTGTGTGAGTTGAGATTGTAGACTATTGAGGGTGCCCTAAAGGCTCTCCCTAGGATGGCTTATATAGATATCCGGCCTAGGGTTTACAGGAGAGATCTATCCGGCTACGACTGAGAGTCGGTTACAGAGTACATCTTGAACTACAAGTAACACTATGGGCCTAAGTCGGTAAGGCTTCTGGGCCTTCCCGTAGCCGGATTGGACTCCGTCTCTTCTCCCTGACTGGGTCGCCTGTGAAGCAAAGCTCTAACCCGAAGTGGGCCACCCTGGTCAGTGAGGACTATGAGGATACCCGGAAAGTATATCCCCAACAGCAGCCCCTGGAAGTCTCCAAGATCCAAAGTCGGATTCATCATTGTCTAGCTTGATCTTCGGCTTGTAGAATCTTGAAGGGTTCCTGAAACTTTACAACAAAAAATACGATCCGGGTCTTAAAAATAAGTCGGACCTATCAGCATGTTACTCGGATTTTCCAGCTTGATTTCCAACTAAGCCGGAACTTGGCCTCTGACGTCATCTGACACTCGTCATGGTCAAGTCACATCATCTGACAAACATCCTGCCAAGACGATCATGGTGGAGTCCGCCGTCATGGAACCGAGGCGTCGTTTTAATGCGTACGCGGAGATCGAGGCGACGTAATCATCACGTGGGTCCTTCCCAGTTCCTTCCACGATGCATGGCGGTTACACAGTACCATTTGCACGAATCTTGGCGCGGTTAGGTGGATATAAGAGGTGAGGATTCTCCTTCTCCTCTCTTCACCTATTCCCTTGTCGTTTCTTCTCCTCCACATCTCCCCAGTGCACAGAGCTCTCCCTTCCTCCCAGATTTCCTAGCACCGCCCATCTAAGGTCACCGGCGCACCGGAGAAATGGCTTCTTCTTCCTCTTCCGGCTTGGCGGTGGCAGCGGCGGCAGAGAAGGAAAGCAACCGGGGAATCTGGATCTCATGCCTCCTCGACGACGAGAAACTCCAAGTCGTGGAGAATGAAGGTCTCCTCCGTGCCGGCGACTGGCGGAGTGGCTTCGGTGAAACCATCCCCTACCTGCACGCAGACGAGCAGGTCCACTTCGGCACCCACCTCGATAGAGGTTTGTCCTTTTATCCCTTGGAATTCTTTTCCGAGGTGATTGATCACTATAGGGTGCAACTCCACCATCTTCCCCCGAACTCTCTCTTAGAGATGAGTTCTTACGCAGCTTTGTGCGAGGGGTATCTCAGCATTAGGCCGAGTCTCACCTTGTTTCGTTTCTACTTCCATGTCCGTAGAAACTCTATCACTGCCGGTAATCCGTATATTACTGGTACTATTAGCCTTTCTCTTAGACGCGAGCGTAGTTATCCTCGCATTTCTGCTAGTGACTCGGTCAAACAATGGCCAGCCACTTTCTTCTATCATAAGGATATTTCGGCTCCCGCTTTCATCGACGGAGCCGCCACGGCCCAACTATCTTGGGACGAGGCTCCTCCGGCTCTCAGTGACGATCTGATCCTCGCTAAGAGGCGGATCAGATATCTGATAAAACACAAGGGCTTGAAAGGATCCGACCTGGTCCAATGCTGGGTCGCACGTCAGATCCAGCCTCTCCAACACCACGGTGACCGTCTGATGCATACCATCACGGCGTCAAAAAACGACTCCCTCCGCAACAGTCCTAAGGCTTTAAAGCCACAGGATTACATAAGCCAGATTAAATGGCTGATCAAGGAGCGGATTGAAAGGAAGATTCTGGACTTGTCTCTGGACATGCATATAGCGGAAGACCCTTTGGTTCCGGTAAGCTTTAATAATAAACCCTTTTACGTGTTCCGTCTTTTAAGTTATCTCGCAATACTAAGATGTTTTCCTCTTTTCAGCTTGCCGACCTCCCCGAGTCGGAATTTGCTCCACTCGAAGGATATCCTCCAGAGTTTTCTCAGGAGGCGGAACTGGTCCCATTGCCGGACATTGTGCCTAGGAAGTGCAAATCTCTGATAGTGGCCGTCGGCACAAAGGAGGTGCCCGTCGTGAAGAGGTAACTTTCAACACAACTTTCACCTTTGTACCTTTCTCAAATTTTCTTCCAAGATGTAATGTTTTCTATTCTATTACATTCTCAGAGCTAAGCAACTCATCAAGGGCAAGGGGAAGGGAACTTCTTCGAAGCCCTACGATGCATTTGCTGACCATAGCTTCTCCTGCCGTGGCTCCTCCGACTCCTGCCCCACAACCCTCTGCAACGTCGGTGATTACTCCTTCGCCGGCTGTCGCAGAAGATCCATCTCCTACCTCGGGGCTAGCGACCCTTGAGTCGTAGACTAACGCCACCACGAGTGGCTCAGGTTTAGATAAGGGTGAACCCTCTTCGGGTAATGATCCCTCGGCAGAGACCTTTGCCGAAAACCTCCTTAACAATCTGGGGCTTGCCAAATTTGGCTTGTCCCGGAAATCTACGGAGGAGATCCAACAGCTGGCCCGGCAATGCCTGGAGAAAAGAAATATCTATGCCGAAGAAGAAGCGCAAGAGGCGGAGGACATCAAATACTCCGACCTTCTTGAACAAGTCTGTCTTCGCGACGAGGGACTTAGAGCTGGTGTGCTTCCACCACCTCCGGTTATTCCACTCACCCTCACCGAGAAGGTTACCACCGAGGTGAACATGTGTCTAAGCAAGCTCACACGTGAACATCATGTAAGTCGGAATTCCAACTCACGATTTTCTTTATTGAATTTCATATCATATCCTCTAGCCCCCAAGCATGAAGTAGGATATACGATCCGGGTTTATGCTTCCTTAGGATGCCAAAGAATGAACTAGTGTAGCCCCCAAGGCTCGTGCTGATATTAGTAACAATATTAGCCCGAGCCTTCAGTAGACTTCTGACTCTAGGTATTTTGACTTACAGAAAGTTAATTCATATAACCATGATTTGTTGAAGAACATCTGCAATAAGCGGAGAGAGATAAGAGCTCTCCGACTTGAAAATGCTGAGCTAAAGGTCTCCAAGGATGAGGCCGAAGGTAAACATTCTGAGACTCAAAGTTTGTCTTTGTTTTTCATAGTTGAATTTTTTTCTGAACTGTTTTTTTTGACTTATAGTGCTGGTAAAACAGTCCTGCGCTATGATTGAAGAGGCCGAGAACCTCAAAACCTTGGTGGTGGAGAACAAAGAACTTCGCCAAGAGCTGGAGAATCTCAAGGCGGATCATGAGAAGAGCATCGCTCAAGTTCTCGAATCTTCCTCCATGGCCACTGACGAGCGTGATCGTAAGATTGCTGCTCAAGATCAGAGAATCTTAGATCTCAACAATGAGCTATGCAGAGAGAAGGACCTTTCCGAGGCGCTCCGGGCTGAACTCCGGAGTCTTCGAGAAGAGAAGACCAAAGTTGACGATGTCATCTTTGGTATGTTTCCATCTTTCCGACTTGTCTTTATGCTTCGACTTTTTCAATGTCGATTTCTATTAACTATTTTTGTGTATAGGTCCTCTGAACTTGACGGACTCCACCTCTGCCGAGCCCCGCATCCACCGTCTTACCCAAGTCGGTGATATGCTTCATGACTTCCGCCAATCCCTTGAGGATATTGGCGAAGCTCTCAAGATTCCGGATATGCATAGCATGTCGGATTTTCAGGTGTGGGACAAAGCGAAAGATATGTTGCAGCTTGTCCAGGATTGGAATATGTCCTACGCGCGATCCGCGGCGTAGAACGCTCTCACCATGGTCATGAGCCACCATGGAAGCATGGAGATATGGCAAGTGACCAGAGAGTACTCTAAAGAAGCAGCTGAAAGAAGCAGCTGAACTTTCCGATGATGAACAGACCGTATCAGATCTGAACATCTCGGATCGTTATCAAACCGAGGCTGATGCGTCCAGCGAGCTGGCAGCTCCTGCATCCTCTCCTGCATCATAAATTATCAGAAGAAAATGTATTATTCCGAGAAACATTTATGGGTCTGTAAAAAATGCAATATTATAATTTTGCTAGTGCTAAGCTTTTGATCTATTCAGCACTTTTGGCTTTAAACTTTTGTGTGCCTGAAATGTTTACATAAGCACTTGTACTTTTTCGTCTACACTTATCGTTTATCTGGCTTTTCTCCTCGTCCCTTTCGTGAGCCGGCCAAACCTTCTGCACGGAAACTTTGCCGAGAAACGGAGCTCAATTGCTAAACCAGTTTAAACTCGGAAACAAAGCCGGCTTCTAGTACCAACAATTCACTACTCGGAAAATACCCGCATCCGGTAATCAGACAAATAACCAAAGTATAAACTAGAAATTTTTTGAGTTATACCCGAAGGTAGCATTTTTAGAATCATAAATCTAAACCAGAACAAACATGAGCATAAAGTACTTTCAAGTATTCTGAGATTTTCGACTATGACATAATCATTCGGAAATAAGATGGTAAAAACTTCTCTGAAAAAACTTGAGGCAACCAAGACTTTTTATTTCTCACAGACCATGTACATATGTATGATTACAAAGAAGTATAAACTAAGAATAAAAGGGACGTAGCTGAGCAATATTCCATGGTCTATCTAACTCATCCGGATTTGTACTGCCTCCAACTCTCTTTCTCTTCTTAGTAGCAGGTCTTTCTTTGACTGGCCTTATGTCAGTTAAGTAGTACGAACCATTGTGCAATACTCGACTAACTAAAAAGGGCCCTTCCCATACTGGGGAAAGTTTGTGCTTTCTTTGTTGCACAAGCCGGAGAACCAAATCACCTTTATTGAAAGATCTGTTTCTGACTCTCTAGCTACGATACTTGCGTAACTTCTACTGATAGGCTGTTGATCTCATTTCAGCAACGACGCGAACTTCTTCGACTAAGTCGAGATCATTTTTTCGAGAAATCTCAGCATCTTCTTCGATATACACGGCCACTCTAGGAGAAGTATGAATTAAATCACTAGGAAGAACTGCTTTTATGCCATAGACCAAGAAGAAAGGTGTGTATCCGCTTGACCTGTTCGGAGTTGTTCGTAAACTCCATATTACAGAGGATAATTCCTCTGCCCAAACCCCCGCAGCACGTCGTAGTGGTGCTTCGAGTCTCGGTTTTAGGCCCTGTAGGATTAAACCATTTGCTCTTTCAACTTGTCCGTTAGCCTGTGGATGTGCGACTGACGCAATGTCAAGCCGGATATTTTTCTCATTGCAGAATTCGGCCAATTCTCCCATAGAGAAATTACTCCCGTTGTCCGTGATAATACTATGCGGATAACCATACCGGATTATGACATCCTCAACAAATCTTTTGGCTGTTGCTCCATCATAACTAGTGACGGGTTTAGCCTCAATCCACTTTGTGAATTTATCCACCATCACTAAGAGGTGAGTAAATCCATTGGAGCACGTCTAAATGGTCCTACCATATCAAGCCCCCAGACCGCAAAAGGCCATGTTATAGGTATTGTTCGCAGCTGATCAGCTGGAACATGAGCTTGCTTGGCGTACTTTTGGCAGCCTTTGCATGTCTTGACTAATCGTTCGGCATCTGCCTGAGCTGTAAGCCAGAAAAATCTGTGTCTAAAAGCTTTTGCCACTAAATATTTGGCAGCAGCGTGGTGACCACATGATGACCCACAAGTATAGGGGGTGTATCGTAGTATTTTCGAGGGAAGTGAAACCCAATTTATTGATTCGACACAAGGGGAGCCAAAGAATATTTATAAGCCTTAACAACTGAGTTGTCAATTCAGCTGCACCTGGAAAACAATCTTGCTCACAACAGTTTATCAGTAGCAACAGTTTTGTAGTAGGAATAGCAAAGTAACAGCAGTAGTAAAGCAAAGACAATAGTAACAAAAGAAGTAACAGTGGGATTCGAATGCGGTAGGCATAGGGATGGATGGACGGGCGTTGGATGGACAAGACAATTCAAATAGCAATCAAAACATAGGGAAATTGCAGATAAATAAGATAAAGCATCCAAGTACTAGACAATCCTAGGCATGTGTTCCATATATAGTCATACGTGCTCACAATGAGAACTTGCACAACATCTTTTGTCCTGCCAGCCCGTTTGCAGCGGGGCCTCTAGGGAACTACTGGCAATTAAGGTGCTCCTTTTAATAGAGCACCGAAGCAAAGCATTAACACTCCATGAACACATGTGATCCTCACATCAAAGCCATTCCCTTCCGGTTATCCCGATTTCTATCACTTCGGGGCCATAGGTTCCGGACAAAAACATGTGTATACAACTTGCAGATAAGACCAAAAACAATACTATCATAATGAATCAATAACATGTTCAGATCTGAAATCATGGCACTCGGGCCCTAGTGACAAGCATTAAGCACAACAAGTCGCAACAAAGTCATAAAGCACTAATAAAAGATACTAGGCACCATGCCCTAACAATCGGATGCCATTACATGAACGATCTCATCAAATCCCTACCATCCCCATAGTCTACAATGCGGGATTACTCACTCATAGATGGGGGAAACATGGATGGTTGATGGAGAAGCGATGGTGATGATGATGGCGATGATCTCCTCCAATTCCCTGTCCCAGCAGGGTGCCAGAACGGAGTTTCTGGTGCTGTTTCATGGAATCTGGCGGTGGCGGCGGAGCGGAACTCCTTCTAGAAAAACATCGAACCCCCCGAAGTTTTTAGGTCAGAAGGCTCCTTATAGGCGAAGAGAGAGGCCGAGAGGGTGCCTGGGGGGCCGCACCACCCCCTGGCGCGGACTGGCTTGGCACACGCCACCAGGTGGTGTGGCACCCCCTGGCTCTTCTCCGTCTCATATTCTGGCTCGTAGAGTCTTCGGGTGAAATAGGATTTTTGGCATATTTTCCGGGATTTTTCCTGATAGTTGGTTTTCTGCACAAAAAAGTAGACACCAAGGCAATTCTGCTGAAAACAACGTCAGTCCGCGTTAGTTGCATTCAAATCACACAAGTTTAGAGGAGAAACAATAGCAAAAGTATTCGGGAAAGTAGATACGTTTTGGACGTATCAACTCCCCCCAAGCTTAGCTTATTGCTTGTCCTCAGGCAATTCAGTTGAAAACTGAGTGCGATAAAAGAACTTTCATGAACACATTTGCTTCATATGATGTAAATATTCTCAGCAATGTGATCAACTACTTAGACAATTCATAATAAAGAGTACGCAACCAAGTCTACTTAATAGTCTTTGCAAGTTATGAAGAGATTCCAACTCAAGAATAATAAGTAGCATGAGGCACAAACATAAGCAACATTATAATGCTCATAGAAAGGTATGATAGAGTGGTATCTCGCTTGCCTTTGATTATGAATATCAAGGCACCTCTGAAGTTCAAGTGATGACTAGAAGTAAAGATATCAAGGATACAAGCATCAAAGTCATAACACAAATAATCAAGTAATGGAACAAACACAAAGAATGACAACTATGCTCTCAAGAAGGTGCTCAAAGAATAAATGGAGACTCAACAAGTAAAGAAAAAGGTTCTGAATAATTTTGAAAAGCTTCCAAATGCTGAAAGTATGGTACTCTTTAGCTTTGAGCTCTCATTGACCCTATCATAAGCATCTTTAATGTGGTTAAGGTGAAAGTGACACAACTAAGAGGATATGCTTGACAAGTTATAAATCGAAGTCTCATGCCCCTTACTTACGAAGACCGATTCTCATGCTACTCAACTTCAGTCACAAGTAAGCTCTTGTCATTGTAAGTATATACGTATCATAGAGAACCGCCAACGGGGTACCCCTTGCACATGACATGGGAGCTGTCCCATAATCAAAATAACAAGGCAAGCAGACAATGAGCTTCTCGGTGATCTTTTTATTTACTATGTGCATAGATTTTTATTAAGGATGCTTCATAGAATGCTCATTATGGTTATGCTGCAAGTTTCCACCATGATTAGGCATGGCTTAGGCTAGCGGCCCAGGCGTTTGTCTAACATACATACAAACTCCATGATCTTACAAGTTCCACTTTTATTTCACACCGCCGGGATCCATAAGCAAAAGAACATGATATGAACTAGGTACAAAGTACCTATGAAGTGTTGAAAGCGGTCCCCATGATACATGGTTCTGCTAACTTCAACTCATAAAGCGCAAGCATATGCGCAACAAAGAAGGACGCAATGGTTCAGGTTTATTAAGTGCAAGAAAATAAAGTGTGCCATCAAGTTCGTGAGAGCTTTACTAACTAACTTTCTCATAACAAGCAAACATTTTATTCGGAAGAAAACAAGGCATATTGAATATGCACGGAGGTAGAAAATGATGCTAATGGGTAGGTATGGTGGAAACTTTGGAAATATTTGGTTTAGGGAGTGGGGAACTTGAGTAAAACATACTCAGTGAAAGTGAAGGCTAGCAATAGTAAGGGAGCGACAAACGAGAGAGCAATAGCTGTCATTATCATGCTTGCAACAAAACAGGACTACTCATGGCATGAAAGTGATTCAAGATCCTCAAGGCAAAATAATTCATCAAGGCTTAACTGATTATCACAGTCATGTGCATGCGTGAGCATGTGCCAAGTCAATTCAAATGAAACATTCAAAGGAGGATACCACGGTGTCATACCAATTTATGAATAGAGCAATGCAAGCAAACATTCATAAGACATGCTACAAACTATTAGCGAGCGGGAGCTAATCATAAGAAAGCAAGAACTACTAAGCATCCAAAGATAACATACACACTACTTGAACGGACTAAGCAAGCTCACAATGATGAGTATATGTACAAAATGAAAACAAATAGAGTTCGTTACCAGCCTCTTACCACACCTCAAGTTGTCATTGATCCTCATTATTGCTCTTCACGTGTGTGGCTTGAATACTAATATGAAACCAATATTCACTGAGGACTGTCGAACCCTGTAGCAAACTCGCAAAAACCAAAGAAGAATGACAAATATTTTTGGTGTTTTCGATTTTTAAACAAGAACCAAAAGGGAAAAACAAGCAAAGCAAAATCTTTTTGGGTTTTTTGAATAGTTCAAACAAAGCAAAAAGGGAAAAGCAAACCAAGGCAAAAAGAAGAAGCAAACCAAAGAGAAACAACAGAAATATTTTTGGTCTTTTTGTGTTTTTAGAAAGCAAAAGCAAAGAAGAACGAAAACTAAAAAGAGAATGAAAACATGAATATACAAAGTACCGACGCAACATGATATGGAGATGAGTGCGGTGTGGCATTTCCCCAAGCTTAGGCTTTTGGCCTAAGTGGGTATCAATCCATGTACGAATAGGGGTTCCAAGCGGGCGGATCTTGGTAAGAATGATCGTATCTGGGCCCATGAGAAGAAGAAGAAGAAGCTCCCCAATCATAAGCGGGTTGCTGATATGAAGACTCTCCCTCATTCGAGGGCTGGACCAAATCATCCGTGACCTCCCTTATAGTGTCCTGCTCCTGTTGGGAGAGCTCTCCCAAGTACGTGTCAAGCTCCTCCTCAGTGAGGGACCATCCTTCCCTATTATCAAGGTTAAACAAAACAGGTGCAGGCAAAAGAACAACACGCTCGGACTTGCTCTTTCTCCAACCAGCTTTGAGAAAGGTTATTTCATAAGATAACCAACTCATACTAGACCACGAGGAAACAAATTTATGTTGTATCATGGAATTAAGATCAAGCCTCTCTATGGGAAACTGTAGGTTTAGATGATGAGGCACTAAACCATGCAATGCTAGTAAACGAGAAGCAATGAGGCCTCCACAAATTCCACCTTTCTCACGGTTAGCAGCAAGACGGAAAGCTATCAAAGCACCCAATTTGTAAGACCTATCTCGTCTAAGAGCAGCAGAGATAAATGCTAGATCAAACGAAGATAACTTATTAGCAGTTTTCCTAGCAAGAACACACTTGGCAATAAAGTAGGCAAAGTAGCGAATGGAGGGAAAATGAATGTTACGGATTTTTCCACTCTCTTTCGAGAAGTTACTCCCTTGGCAAATTTCTGCGTATAAATCCATGAGTGGTTCAGGTCTCTCCTTAATCTTTCTACATGATCCCCATTGAGGTACCTTAATAGCTGCACAAAAATCATCAAGAGAAAGGTCGACAACTATATTGTAAATTTTGTAATGGACCATGGGGTTAGGCAAAGAGTGACTGAATTGGAAGTCCTGCACCACAGACATGGTTAGCTTCACAAATTGACAAGGTTCATCTTCCAAAAAGTGCTCTAACCCTGCATTAGAAACAAAAGTGTGGAAATCTTGTAGAATTCATGCAGCTCTCATGAACTTAGAGCATGGATAAATGGAGGGAAAAACTTCCTCCTCCCGGTGGACCTTCATGACCTCAGGCACCCAAAGCTCATGTTGGTTTAGGTGGTGTTCACTCATCTTCTATTCTGAAATTTAAACACCTATTAAACAAGTGATTGTAAAGTAAATATAATGAAGGATTCTACTCATAGGGACTTGCAAGAGGCCTAAACATGCATCAAAACTATATCTATAAGCAGCAAACAAGCTTACAAGCCCTCATAACCAGTCACCTACAGTAGCAAAATACTCAACATATAATCCACTAAACACAAATCTACTTGGACAAGGGGAGGAGTCCCATACCAGGGAACAAATGCTCCAAATTTCAGCAAGAAAGATGGCTGAGCAAGGAGATCGAAAATAATCAAGAGCAAGCATAGCAAGAATGCGATTTTGAGATATGAACTAGAGCTTACTCGGGAGAGAGAAGAAAGTGGCAGGTGAGAGAGTTAGTGGGGGGCCAGGGGTGGCCCACACCAGGGCATGGCGCCACCCAAGGCTGGCCGCGCCACCATGTGGTGTGCCTGCCTGGTGGGCCCCCCTAGTACCTCCCAGGTACTCCTATGCCCCTTTTTCACGTAAAAATTTAATATGAATTTTTTGGAATTTTTCGAGACACTTTATTTTTGGGCAATTTTTTAGAAATAGAAGAATGATTTTTCTGACAGATAGATTTTTTTTCTTTTGGAAACATGATGCAAGTACAAAACAAGGCTAGAACTATAGAAGTTCTAACATGCAAGCAACTAACAACAAAAAGAAAACTAAACAAAAGCAAAAACTAAAATGCAAAGGATAGAAATAAACGGAGATAATCATAATGAAAACATTGTTTTGTTCAATGGAATCCTTTTGTTAACAAGGTTGATCAAGTCTTGCTACCAAAACAATTGCATATGAGACAAAACTTTGTACTCCACTAATGATTATGTTACCTCAATCTTGATAGCAATGGTCCCAATCATAATAGTTTCAAATTTTACTCTTGGTATGGGACAATATATTTATCCAACTTGAATGCCTTCAACATGTTCAATTGAATTCAAACCATAAGTCCTTTCAATCTTCTTGGGGAAATAGACAGTATGTTCCTTGTCATTAACATTGAAGGTCACCTTTCCTTGATTACAATTAATAACAGCTCCTACAGTATTAAGAAAAGGTCTCCCAAGAATAATAGACATATTATCATCTTCAGGCATCTCAAGCACAACAAAATCAGTTAATATCAAGCAATTGTGAGCCACCTGAACAGGTACATCCTCACATATACCCACAGGAATAGTGGTAGATTTATCAGCCATTTGCAAAGATATATCAGTTGGTATTAATTTTTCAAGTTGAAGCCTCTTATAGAGAGAGAAAGGCATAACACTAACTCCAGCTCCCAAATCACACAAAGCAGTTCTAACATAACTGTTCTTAATAGAGCAAGGGATAGTTGGAATCCCTGGGTCTCCAAGTTTCTTAGGAACCTTACCATTGAAGGAATAATTAGCAAGCAAAGTAGAAATTTCTTCATTAGGGATCTTCCTTTTATTCGAGACAATGTCCTTCATATACTTTGAGTAAGGAGGCAATTTAATAGCATCAGTCAAAGGAATTTGCAAGAATAAAGGCTTCATCCACTCACAAAACTTATTATAGTGTTCATCTTCCTTTGACTTGTGTTTCTTATCAGGGAAAGGCATAGGTTTTTGGACCCAAGGTTCTCTTTCACTACCATGTTTCTTAGCAATAAAATCTTCTTTGGTGCATTTAGTATTCTTAGTGTGGTTTTCAGGTTCTTCTTCAACTTTTTCTTCATTAGGAACAACATTTTCTTCATTACCACTTTCAGTTTCAGCATCAGAGATAGATATACTATTAGGATCTATAGCAGGTTCAGAGGGTTCTATAACAGTTTTATGTTTTTTTTTCCTTTTCTTACGACTGGAACCACTATTTTCAGCTTGTTGAGAATCCTGCTCAATTCTTTTGGGATGCCCCTCAGGATATAGAGGATCCTGGGTAGCAGCACCACTTCTAGTTCTAATTTCATAAGCATGTTTTTCTTTAGTAGCATTAACTAGCAAGTCATTTTGCACTTTAACGAGTTGATCTATTTGAGTTTGAACCATTTGAAAGTGTTTAACAATCATTTTAACGTCATTAGAGGTTTTTTCCACAATATCTTTTAACTCAACAATAGCTCTAGTGTTTTCCATTAGATGATTCTGCACCCTTTTATTAAAGTTATCTTGCTTAACAATAAAGATATCAAATTCTTCTAAGCATTGATCAGGAGGTTTAGAGTAAGGGATATCACCTTCATCAAAGTGTTGGAGAGAGTGTACCTCAATAGTGGATGAGTAGGGAATAGGCTTACATAATTCTTCTATAGGAGGTAAATTCTTGACATCTGCAGCTTTAATTCCCTTCTCCTTAAGACATTTCTTAGCTTCCTTCATCACTTCATCATTTAATTCAATAACTCCCCTCTTCTTTGATGTTGGAATAGGCACAGGAATAGATGGTTCAGGTACAATTACTTCAGGTATAGCTTGTTTAGGAGGAGTCCAATCTTCATAATTCTTGCTTATTTTAGCCATTAATTCCTCAGCTTCCTTAGGAGTCCTATTCTTGAAAACACAATCAGCACAACTATCTAGGTATGTCCTAGATTCTTCGGTTAGTCAATTATAAAATATATCAAGAAGCTCATTCTTAGGTAATGGACTTCACCTGCATGAATCAAAGCACAAACCTTGCCCAAGAATCGGCAATACCTCTTTTCTCCTGTTTAAAATCAAAAAGTTCCTGCAAAATAGCATGTCTAGCACTAGGAGGAAAATATTTCTGCAGGAAAGTACTAATCAAGCACTCAGGACTATCAATAGATCCAGGAGGTAAATTACTAAACCAAGTTTTAGCTTCTCCTTTCAGTGAAAAGGGAAAAATCTTAGCAACAAAGTAAGTACGCATCTTAATATCATCAGAAAACAAGCCACTCATGGTAGAAAGTTCATTCATATGTGCTACTGCACTTTCATTCTTAGTCCCACAAAAAGGTTCTTTCTCGACAATAGCTATGTAAGATAGATCGAGAGAGAAATCATAATATTCATCTATAATGTTCATGGGAGAAGCAGCAAACTTAGCATCAGGAGACAATTTGGGTCTAATAGTACGCCTCTCAAGGAGACTCTTAGCAGCGCTCCTATCATGGGTGTTTTTACATTCTTTAATAAATTCATCGGTCATCTCAACGTAACCATCTTCAATATCATAACTCTCACTAGACTCAGGTGAGCTAACAGGTGTGGTAGTGTCTTCATTAGGAGTTTCGGTATTTCCAGCTATAGTTCTAGCAATCGTAGCATCTAGGAAAGGGCCTAAGGAACCACTCTTATCAAGCACAGTAGAAGCAGCATCATAAGCATCGGAAGTTTTAGATTTAGCAGTAGTAGTAGTGTGCGTAGCATGTGTATGTGGTGGTGTAAGGAACTTACTCATAACAGACGGTGAATCAAGAGCAGCAGAGGTGTTTAGACACGTACCTCTTCTTGTAGTGGATGGTAAAATAGGAACTTTGCCATCACGAGACTTACCCATGATGGATGGATAACAACAAACAATAGAGAAACCAAGTGAACTTGATAAATAAAGCTATGCTCCCCGGCAACGGCGCCGGAAAATAGTCTTGATGACCCGCAAGTATAGGGGTGTATCGCAGTATTTTCGAGGGAAGTGAAATCCAATTTATTGATTCGACACAAGGGGAGCCAAAGAATATTTATAAGCCTTAACAACTGAGTTGTCAATTCAGCTGCACCTGGAAACAATCTTGCTCACAACAGTTTATCAGTAGCAACAGTTTTGTAGTA
Organism: Avena insularis; assembly: GCA_023614405.1. Taxonomy (NCBI): domain Eukaryota; kingdom Viridiplantae; phylum Streptophyta; class Magnoliopsida; order Poales; family Poaceae; genus Avena; species Avena insularis. Next base: position 110,603,569 of record CM042692.1, read on the forward strand.
GGAATAGCAAAGTAACAAGAGTAGTAAACAAAAGCAAAGAATAAAGGATTCGAAGCGGTAGGCATAGGGATGGATGGACGGGCGTTGCATGGACAAGACAATTCAAATAGCAATCAGAACATAGGGCAATTGCAGATAAATAAGATAAAGCATCCAAGTACTAGACAATCCTAGGCATGTGTTCCATATATAGTCATACGTGCTCGCAATGAGAACTTGCACAACATCTTTTTTCCTGCCAAATTTGCAGGGGCCTCTAGGGAACTATCGGCAATTAAGGTGCTCCTTTAATAGAGCACCGAGCAAAGCATTAACACTCCGTGAACACATGTGATCCTCACATCAAAGCCATTCCCTTCGTTATCCCGATTGTCACTTCGGGGCCATAGGTTCCGGACAACAATGTGTGTATACAACTTGTAGATAAGACCAAAAACAATACTATCATAATGAATCAATAACATGTTCAGATCTGAAATCATGGCACTCGGGCCCTAGTGACAAGCATTAAGCACAACAAGTCGCAACAAAGTCATAAAGCACTAATAAAAGATACTAGGCACCATGCCCTAACAATCTAATGCCATTACATGAACGATCTCATCCAATCCCTACCATCCCCATAGCCTACAGCGGGGGATTACTCACTCATAGATGGGGGAAACATGGATGGTCGATGGAGAAGCGATGGTGATGATGATGGCGATGATCTCCTCCAATTCCCGTCCGTGAGTGCCGAACGAGTTTCTGGTGCTGTTTCGTGGAATCTGGTGGTGGTGGCGGAGCGGAACTCCTTCTGGAAAAACGTTGACCCCCCCGAAGTTTTTAGGTTAGAAGGCTCCTTATAGGCAAAGAGAGAGGCCGAGGCGGTGCCTGGGGGGCCCACACCACCCCCTGGCATGGCCTGGCCTGGCCCACGCCACCAGGTGGTGTGGCCACCCCTGGCTCTTCTCCGTCTCGTATTCTGGCTCCTGGAGTCTTCGGGTGAAATAGGATTTTTGGCATATTTTCCAGGATTTTTCCTGATAGTTGGTTTTCTGCACAAAAAGTAGACACCAAGGCAATTCTGCTGAAAACAGCATCAGTCCGCGTTAGTTGCATTCAAATCACACAAGTTTAGGGGAGAAACAATAGCAAAAGTGTTCGGGAAAGTAGATACCTTTTGGACGTATCACCACACTCGCCTTCGTGGATTTCTCTTAGGATCTCCACTCCTTCTTCCGGAGATACGCAGCGCTGAAAAACCCCAGAAACACTCCGCTTATAGAGCTCACCTTTAACTATAGTATAGGCTTTCGCTCGTCGGATAATCTGCCGGCTCAGAACCTCGTCTTCGGGTAATTTGCCATCTACCAGATAATCAAGGTAGGGTTGAGTCCAGCTGGGAATTACAACCAGAACCGCTATTAGAGGTGAGTCGGATTTGGTCGTATATTCCTCATCCACTCCCTTTATTGAGGGAACTTTGAGGTGCTCCAAAAAAGCGCCATCTGGGACCTCTTTCCGTGCAGAGCCTATCCTAGATAATGCATCTGCTTCCTTGTTTTCTGCTCGAGGGATGTGTTGAACCTCAAACCCTTCGAACAATTTAGATAAATCATCCACGACAGCTTTATATGCTGCCATGTGCTTATTTGCATTACAAATATCCGAAACTTGCTGAGCAACAAGATCCGAATCTCCATAACACATCAAACGTCGGATGCCGATATCCTTAGCAATCTGAATTCCGTGTAGCAATGCTTCATACTCGGCAATATTGTTTGTCGCTGTGAAGTGGATTTGCAACACGTATAGAAGTTTATCACCTTGGGGTGATTTGAGCACCACGCCAGCCCCCGAGCCCCCTCGAGCCTTAGACCCATCAAAGTAGAGGGTCCAATATTCCGACTCAGGGAGGGTCATATTCTCCTTTGTCTTTGTCCAATCAGCGACAAAGTCGGCAAGGATTTGGGATTTGATTGTTGTCCGGGGTTTATACTCAATATCAAAAGTTGAGAGCTCTATGCCCCATTTGGCGACGCGTCCTATGGCGTCACTGTTGTTGATTATATCTCTCATGGGAGTTGTTCTCACCACGGTAATCGGATGCTCCTGAAAGTAGTGTCGTAGCTTACGGGATGCTAGGAAAACGCCGTAAGCCAGCTTTTGATAGTGCGGATACCGCTGTTTTGATTCTGTCAGAACCTCACTGACAAAGTACGTCGGACGCTGCACCAAGTGCTCCTGATTTTCCTCCGGTCTCTCCACTACCATGACGATACTAAGGACTTTGTTTGTCGCAGCAAGATAAAGCAACATCGCTGTGGTTCCGGTGCAGCAAGGATAGGAGCAGATGAGAGTACTTTCTTCAGGTCTTGTAGTGTAGCTTTAGCTTCATCGGTCCACACAAAATCCTTGGTCTTTTTCAAGAGCTTGTATAATGGTGTGGCTCTTTCACCAAGCCGGCTTACAAACCGACTGACTGTAGCGATGCAACCAGTTAGTCTTTGTACGTCCTTCAGGCGAGTTGGCCTAGAATTATTGAGTATAGCCTTGATTTTGTCTCGGTTCACCTCTATGCCTCTTTGAGACACGATAAAACCTAACAATTTTCCGGCTGGGATTCCAAAGAAGCATTTCTTTGGATTAAGCATGATGTTGTGTTTTTGTAGATTGGCGAACGTTTCCTCCAAGTCAGAAATCAGCGTTTCCTTCTTTTTGGACATCACCGCCATATCATCCATGTATGCATGTACATTGTGTCCGAGTTGGTCGTGGAGGCAACGCTGCATCGTGCGCTAGTAGGTAGCTCCTGCGTTCTTCAGCCCGAAAGGCATTGTAACAAAACAGAAGGTTCCGAAAGGGGTTATTAATGAGGTTTTTACTTTGTCAGATTCCTTCATTCGGATTTGGTGATAACCAGAATTTGCGTCGAGAAAACAGAGGACTGCTCCCTCACAGGAGTTCTTGGTGTCGATCTCTCCCAAGTCAGTAACTTTGTCACACTTCAAGCGATGACGTAGTAAACCAATTGGGAGACCTTCAATGAAAGCTTCAATCGCAGTTTGATCGTTTACTCCCTCACAGGAGTTCTTGGTGTCGATCCATCGTACGAGGTAATCCTGGCAAGTTTCTCCAGCCTTCTAGGTGCAACGCTGTAGATCTCCAACCGTGCCGGGCCTCCGGTATGTGCCTTCGAAATTCCGAAAGAACGCACTTTGCATGTCATACCAGTTGTGGAATGGTGTTCTCCGGAAGTTCATTAAGCCATGATCGTGCCGTCTTCCGCAACATAAGTGGGAGATATCGGGTTGCGACCAGGCTGTTTCCGCCTTTAGCGATGCAGCAAGCTTGGAAGAAATCCTATAGCCAGGTATCTGGCTGAGCAATGTTGTCGTAGGCTTGGATATGTCTTGAGATAGCAAATCCTTCCGGGAATCTTGTAGCTCTGATGCGTGGTCCGAAGCATTTTGGGCCCACGTAGATATCATCATTTTTGAAGCGTCGCGCCTCTATGTTGGAGTTGATCATGTGCCTTGTGTCATTCGGGGATAGAGATCGTCCCGAGTGTTGGTTGTGGTTGCGGTGCCTTGGATATAGACTTCGGCTTCTGCCACCACCTCCTCCACCACGACGCCCTCCATTGCCTCCCTGGGGGCCGTTGTGATGGCTGCTTGGCGGAGAAGGTGGAGTAGCTGGGTTTTTTCCGGCTGATCGTCGGCCTCCGTCCGGAGCGTCATTATTCCGGTTCCGGGGAGGGTCTTCATCATGACGAGCCCCCCGCCGTCTTGTCCCAGCATGGTGTCTGTCATTCCTTCGTCCGTCATCTGGACGGTTTTCATGTCTAGGAGGTCGCATTCTTTGTCTGTCTTCCTCCCGACATTTCTCCTTATCATCATCCCTGCGGTCTTTCGACTCTCACCGAGGCGGGTTCCTCGGATTTAGTGCAACAATTGCATCTTGCTCCGTAACTGGGCTAACGTTATGCCAGCCACGGGCAGCTTTGTGGTGCTGTCCCGAAGATCCGGTTCTCGAGTAATTGTCTTCCCGGTGATCAGGGCGATGGTCTTTACGCCCATGCCGGATCTGTGTGACATTGGTCGGAATCAGAGACTAGTTTTTGACTTCCGGACATGGCAACCTTTTGCTGCTCCGGTCCCTTGTTGAGTAATTTGATTCCCAACCGGATCTCCTCTGGGCCTAGATTAGCCGATAGAATTTCTCGGGCCGCCACGGTATTCTGTACTGGGGTTGGATATACCCAATCCCCTTTACTATCTTTCCGAGGCTTCCCCATCTCTTCTCCGAAAAGGACGGCGTGGATCTGCGGGAATTGGTTGTCATTAGTATGACGCTTCCTGGTCTTCTGGTATTGCCTGGAGTTGTACTTCTCCATAGACGCTATGCATTTTCTTTTCCTCCTCAATGTTTTTGGCTTCATCGAGGAGTACTTGACGACGCGCTTCTAGGGCATGTGCCCTCTCGTCCAGTTCTTCAGCAGTAAGTTCTGCAGCTGTGGGAATAGGTGTGGTTAATGCAGCATCGATGAGTTTACGCGCACCTTCGGTGATCACGTGTCCATCCACCGACTCTTCTTTTTGGGCTCTTCTGGGATAAGTGCTCCATCCGAGTCTTCCTCATATTCCTCGGAAATCACCTCCTTTGCCAGAGGGTCTTTTGTTCTTCTTGTTCTTATTCTTTGCCTTCTTGGCAGCGCCGGTAGCAAAGATGGCTTTGGGTCCGTTTCCCGGAGTCAAGCTCTGATCGGTACTTTTGGACATCTGGACTTCGGGATTATCTCCGACTTCCATGTCATCCTGCTTTTTGGGAGAGTGTTCCCCGGATCCTTCATCCATGGCTTCTCCTTCCTCTACATCTTTGGAGTTATACTCCTCTTCATATTCCACAGAGAACTTTCGGAAATCTGCTGACGTCATCGATTCATCCGAGGATGCGGGTACATCGGCGTTTGTTCCAATTGCCTCCAGCATAGAGTCGGTGTTGTCTCCAGCATCGGCAGAGCCAGATCCGGATCCCACATATCCGATGAAGTGTGACGCGTGCTTCCTGAGGTACCTGCGGATTTCGCGATCAGCTTCGTCAAAACTTTTGATGGTCTCGAGAATTGCATCCACGCCTGAGTTTTGCAATATCATATGTCGCAGCGTGTACCTCAGGAAAGGCCTATCTGTCCCAGCGTCATCAGAGCCGGAATCAGTGTCGTTGATATGCTCCTCCTGGATTTCGACTTCAGCGGGTGGGTCGATCTGGGATTCGGCCTCTCCGAGGAGATCCACTCCAGATTCGACTTGGGCCGCTAGGTCTTCTTCAGGCTCGGATTTTTCTACTATCTCCGCAACTGAAGCGGGATGGGTGGGATTAGGGTTTTCTGAGATCCGGAACTCTGCCGCCTCGGCGGACAAAGGGGACCCAGAAGATTCTTCTGCCTCTATCATCACCGCTGGGGTGGGTGGGACAGGTTAAGCAAAACCGATGTAAACATCGATCTCGCCAAAAGACATGATGGTGTAGGCTGTTGGGGATATACTTTCCGGGTATCCTCATAGTTCCTCACTGACCAGGGTGGCCCACTTCGGGTTAGAGCATTGCTTCACGGGCGGCCCAGTCAGGGAGAGAAGACGGAGTCCAATCCGGCTACGGGAAGGCCCAGAAGACTTACCGACTTAGACCATGATGTTACTTATAGTTCAAGATGTACTCTGTAACTGACTCTTAGTCGTAGCCGGATAGATCTCTCATGTAAACCCTAGGCCGGATATCTATATAAGCCGTCCTAGGGAGAGCCTTTAGGGCATAACCTCAATAGTCTACAATCTTAACTCGCACAGGTGAAACCCTTGTAACCCATATTCCGGCTCTGCCATATTACTGGATTGCTAGCAGGAGTAGGATCCGTCCAAAGCCGGCGGATTCGAACCTAGGTAAACTTGTGTGCTCACCGTCCCGGAATACCGTATGTCTCACCCTCCTCTCTTTCGCACGTCTTGAGGACCCCCTCATGGCATACTTGTCATCAATCTGACGACAGTTGGCGCCCACCGTGGGGCAAGTGAGCTACGGATCTACGTTCCGACTGGAATCTGCAAGAATCGGCATCGGCAAGACTATTGCCGTCGGTCGCATCCTCTACGCCAGCAACGTCCCTCTCATCATTCTTGACGAGACTTGGATTCCGGCAAAGGAGGCCGTGACTGCCTACACAATCATGTCTTTTGGCAAGATCGATGTTTACATCGGTTTCGCTGAACCTGCCCAACCCACCCCAGCGGTGATGATAGAGGCAGAAGAATTTTCTGGGTCCCCTTTGTCCATGGAGGCAGCAGAGTTCCGGATCTCAGAAAACCCTAATCCCACCCAGCCCGCACCAGTTGCAGAAACAGTGGAGAAATCTGAACCTGAAGAGGACCTAGCGGTCAACGTCGAATCTGGAGTGGATCTCCCCAGAGGAGCCAGATCCCAGATCGACCCACCCATGGAATTCGAAATCGAGAAGGAGCATATCAACGACACTGATTCCGACTCTGATGATGCTGGAACAGATAGTCCTTTCCTAAGGTACACACTACGACGTATGATACTGCAAGGCGAAAGCGCAGATGCAATCCTCAAGACCGTCAAAAGTTTCGATATGGCTGATCGCGAAAGCCGCAGGTACCTCAGGAAGCACGCGTCGCACTTCGTCGGATACGTGGGATCCGGATCCGGCTCTGCCGATGCTAGAGAAAACGCCGACTCGGTGCTGGAGGAGAAGCCATGGATGAAGGATCCGGGGAACACTCTCCCAAAGCGCAGGATGACATGGACCTCGGAGACAATCCCGAAGTCCAAATGTCCGAAAGTACCGATCAGAGCTTGACTCCGGGAAACGGGCCCAAAGACGTCTTTGCTACCGGCGCTGCCAAGAAGGCAAAGAAGAAGAACAAGAAAAACAAGACCCCGGCAAAAGACCCTCTGACAGAGGAAGTAATTGCCAAAGAATACGAAGAAGACTCGGACGGAGCACTGATCCCAGACGAGCTGAAGAAAGAAGCATCGGTGGATGGACACGTGATCACTGAAGGTGCACGTAAACTCATCGATGCGGCATTAACTACACCTATCCCTACAGCTGAAGAACTTACTGCAGATGAGCTGGATGAAACGGCGCAAGCCCTAGAAGCGCGTCGTCAACAACTCCTCGATGAAGCCAAAAACATCGAGGTGGAGAAGAAACGCATGTCGAACAAGGAGTACATGTCTGCGCATCGAGAAGACACGGAAGCGTCACATAGATGACAACCAATTCCCACGTGTCCGTGCCGTCCTTTTTGGAGATGAGATGGGGAAGCCACGGAAAGATAGCAACGGAGATTGGGTATACCCAACACCAGTACAAAATACCGTGGCAGCCCAAGAAATTCTATCAGCTAATCTAGGACCAGAGGAGATCCGTTTGGGTATCAAGCTACTCAACAAGGGACTGGAGCAGCAAAAGGTCGCCCTGTCCGGAAGTCAAAAACTGGTCTCAGATACTGACCAATGTCGCATAGATCCGGCATGGGCTGACGTAAGACCCCATTACGTTTCGGAGCAGTATTATCGCCCTGAACGACGGGAAGACAATTATTCGAGAACCGGATCGTCAGGACAACATCGCAAAACCACACGCGGTTGGGGAAATGTCGCACCAGCGGCCGAGAAAGACGCCATCGCTGCCCTGAATCCGACGAATCCTCCCCGACGTGAATCTAAGGATCGAAGGGGGGAAGATAAAGAGAAACGTCGAGAGGAGGATCGTCAGAGAATGCTGCCTCCTAGACATGAGAACCGTCCGGCTGAGCCTCACTATGGTGGGAATGACGGACGAAGGAACGACGGAAACCATGCAGGTACAAGCCGGTAGGAGGCTCGTCGTAGTCAAGACCCTCCCTGGAATCGGAATAATGACGTTCTGGACAGAGGCCAGCAATCAGCCGGAAACTATCCAGCTGCTCCACCTTCTCCACCACACAGTCATCACAACGTCTCCCATGGAGGGCAAGGAGGACGACATGGCGGAGGAGGTGGTGGCAGAAGTCGAAGTCCGACTCCACGGCACCGCAGCCACAACCGGCATTCGGGACGATCTCTATCCCCGAATGACGCAAGACACAGGATTAACTCTAACATAGAGGCTCGACGCTATGAAAACGATGACGTGTACGTGGGCCCAAAGAGCTTCGGTCCATGCATCAGAGCTACAAAATTCCCGGAAGGATTTGCTATCTCAAGACATATCCAAGCCTACGACGGCATTGCTCGCCGGACACACAGTTACGTGATTTCTTCCAAGCTTGCTGCATCGCCAAAGGCGGAAACAGTCTGGTCGCAACCCGATATCTCCCACTTATGTTGCGGAAGACGGCACAATCATGGCTCAATGAACTTCCGGCAAACATCATCCATAACTGGTATGATTTACAAAGCGCGTTCTTTCGGAATTTCGAAGGCACATATCGGAGGCCCTGTACGGTTGGAGACCTACAGCGTTGCACCCAGAAAGCCGGAGAAACTTGCCGGGATTACCTCGGACGATGGATCGACACCAAGAACTCCTGCGAAGGAGTAAATGATCAAACTACGATTGAAGCTTTCATCGCAGGTCTCCCTATTGGTTTACTACACCATCGCTTGAAGTGTGACAAGGTTACCGATTTGGGAGAGATGATAGAAACAACGAGCAAGTATGCAGACGTCAACGACAATGCAGAAGGACTACTCAATGCCCTAGTTGTGCCTCAGTCGGCAAAGCAACCAAAGCAACAAGCTCAGAAGCGCAAAAACACCTCGGAAGAAAAACCCAGCGGGCAGCGGTAGTCACTCATCGCTTCGGGTCTGGAGGACGAGGAGGACGTGGAGGAGGCCGCAGGTGTGGCCGTGGGACATCAAGGGTCCAAGGTAGAGGAGAGCAACAACCAGGCAAAACCTACACTTGGGCCGACATCGCCAATAACCCATGTGTGCATCACTTGGACACCAATGGGGTCTCGTCCCACACCAACGCTGAATGTAGTTTTAGCGACGACATCAAGAGAGATGATACCGTAGGCTACAAAGCTAAGCGGAAGAAGGGAAAGAAAAATCCCGAAAAAGACAAAGAGACCAAGGAGGATTCTGATATGGAAGAAGCTGATGCTTCAAATCACAAGTCGGAAGGGAAGAAGACTTTTCCTACCAAGAAGGACACTTATGTCACCTTCCTCGGATCTCAACCAGCAAAGGTCAAGAAAGCAGTTCTACACGAGCTCAATGCAACAGTTCCGGTTGTCCCCCAGTATCTGGACTGGTCGGAAGTGGCAATAACGTTTGACCGCGTTGATCATCCACCTAAGCTACACAGGCGAGGAAAATACACCTTAATCGTCAATCCACTTATTGACGGTTATGGTTTCTCCAAGACCCTCATGGACGGTGGTAGCAGCATCAATATTCTTTACATCGAAACGCTACGCCGGATGAAGATCTCGGAAACACAGCTTAACCATAGCTCTGTGATTTTTCACGCAGTTGTCCCAGGAAGACAAGCTAATTCCCTGGGAGACATCACTTTGGATGTTACTTTTGGAACACCAAATAATTATCAGACGGAGGCACTTTCCTTCGAGGTGGTCCCGTTCAAGAGCGCATACCACGCTATATTTGGACGTCCGGCTTACTGGGATTTTATGGCTCGTCCGTGTTACATTTACAATATGATGAAAATTCCAGGTCCCAACGGCGTGATCACCATCAGGGGAGACCCGAAGAAGGCGCGAGAGTGCGAGGATGGAAATGCCTTTCTTTGCCGTCTTTGCATGCCGGAGTACCAGGAGATCAAGAAGAGCATAGATCCGTCCGAGATGCCCGCAACGAAGAAGGAGGTTACCAAACCAAATCCGGAGTTCAAGGCATCAGAAGAGACGAAGAAAGCGCCGTTGAAGGAAGATGACCCCTCCAAGGTGACCCAGATAGGCATAGGCCTAGATAGCGCATAGGAAAGCGCGCTCGTCAAGTTCCTCCAAGCAAATCAAGATATCTTTGCATGACAGCCATCTGACATGACCGGAGTACCTAGGGAACTTGCCGAGCATTATCTAAATGTAAACCCGAATGCTAAACCCGTCAAACAATCCTTACGACGGTTTGGTGATGAAAAGCGTAAGGCAATAGCTAAGGAACTAGCACGGCTCGAGTTAGCCGGATTCATAGAAGAGGTCATCCATACTGATTGGTCGGCCAACCCTGTAATGGTCCCTAAAAAGGACACCACTGATTTAAGGATGTGTGTTGATTATACTGCCTTGAACAAGGCTTGTCCAAAAGATCTGTTTGCTCTGCCTAGAATTGATCAAGTTATCAATTCTACGGCAGGCTCTGAACTCCTCTATTTTCTCGACGCATATTCCGGTTATCACCAAATCCGGATGAAGGAATCTGACAAAATCAAAACTTCATTCATAACCCCTTTCGGAACCTTCTGTTTTGTTACGATGCCCTTTGGGTTGAAGAACGCAGGAGCTACGTACCAGCGCACGATGCAGCATTGCCTCCACGACCAACTCGGACGCAATGTACATGCATACGTGGATGATATCGCGGTGATGTCCAAAAAGAAGGAAACACTCATTTCCGACTTGGAGGAAATGTTCGCCAATCTACGAAAATACAACATCATGCTTAACCCAAAGAAATGCTTCTTTGGAATACCAGCCGGAAAATTGTTAGGTTTCATCGTGTCTCAAAGAGGCATAGAGGTGAACCGCGACAAGGTCAAGGCTATTCTCAATATTTCCAGGCCAACTCGCCTGAAGGACGTACAAAGATTAACTGGTTGCATTGCTGCGGTCAGTCGATTTGTAAGCCGGCTTGGTTAAAGAGCCACACCATTATACAAACTCCTGAAGAAAACCAAGGATTTTGTCTGGACTGACGAAGCTGAAGCTGCACTACAAGACCTGAAGAAAGTACTCTCATTTGCTCCTATCCTTGCAGCGCCGGAACCTCAGGAACCGATGTTGCTTTACATTGCTGTGACAAATAAGGTTGTCAGTATAGTTATGGTGGTGGAGAGACCAGAGGAAAATCAGGAGCACCTAGTGCAGCGTCCGACATACTTTGTCAGCGAGGTCCTGACAGAATCAAAACAGCGGTATCCGCACTATCAAAAGTTGGCTTACGGTGTTTTCTAGCATCTCGTAAGTTACGACACTATTTTTAGGAGCATCCAATTACCGTGGTGAGCAAAGCTCCCATGAGAGATATAATCAACAATAGCGATGCCACAGGACGCGTCGCCAAATGGGGTATAGAGCTTGCAACTTTCAATATTGAGTACAAACCCTGGACAGCAATCAAATCCCAGATCCTTGCTGACTTTGTCACTGATTGGACAGAGACCAAGGAGAATATGGTCCTCCCAGAGTCAGAATATTGGACCCTCTTTTTTGACGGATCTAAGGCTCGAGGGGGCTCGGGGGCTGGCGTGGTGCTCAAATCACCCCAAGGAGATAAACTTTTATACGTGTTGCAGATCCACTTCACAGCGACAAACAACATTGCCGAGTATGAAGCACTGCTGCATGGAATCCGGATTGCTAAGGACATTGGCATCCGACGTTTGATGTGTTACGGAGATTCGGATCTTGTTGCTCAGCAAGTCTCGGATATTTGTAATGCAAATAAGCACATGGCAACATATAAAGCTGTCGTGGATGATCTATCTAAATCATTTGAAGGGTTTGAAGTTCAACACATCCCTCGAGCAGAAAACGAGGAAGCAGATGCACTATCTCGAATAGGCTCTGCGCGGAAAGAGGTTCCGGATGGCGTGTTTTTAGAGCACCTCAAAGTTCCCTCGATAAAGGGAGTAGATGAGGAATATCCGACCAAATCCGACTCACCTTTAATAGCAGTTCTGGCTGTAATTCCCAGCTGGACTCAACCCTACCTTGATTACTTGGTAGATGGAAAATTACCCGAAGACGAGGTGCTGAGCCGACAGATTATCCGACGAGCAAAAGCCTATACTATTGTTAAAGGCGAGCTCCATAAACAGAGTGTTTCTGGGGGTTTTCAGCGTTGTGTATCTCCGGAAGAAGGAGTGGAAATCTTAAGAGAAATCCATGAAGGCGAGTGTGGTCACCACGCTGCAGCCAAGTCTTTAGTGGCAAAAGCTTTTAGACATGGATTTTTCTGGCTTACAGCTCAGGCAGATGCCGAACGATTAGTCAAGACATGCAAAGGCTGCCAAAAGTATGCCAAGCAAGCTCATGTTCCGGCTGATCAGCTGCGAACAATACCTATAACATGGCCTTTTGCGGTCTGGGGGCTTGATATGGTAGGACCTTTTAAACGAGCTTCAAGTGGATTCACTCACCTCTTAGTGATGGTGGATAAATTCACGAAATGGATCGAGGCTAAATCTGTCACTAGTTGTGATGGAGCAACAACCAAAAGATTTGTCGAGGATGTTATAATCCGATATGGTTATCCGCATAGCATTATCACGGACAACGGGAGTAATTTTTCCATGGGAGAATTGGCTGAATTCTGTGACGAGCAAAATATCCGGCTTGACATTGCGTCAGTCGCACATCCACAGGCTAACAGACAAGTCGAAAGAGCAAATGGTTTAATTCTACAAGGCTTGAAACCAAGACTCGAAGCACCACTAAGACGTGCTGCGGGGGTTTGGGCAGAGGAACTACCCTCTGTAATTTGGAGTTTGCGAACAACTCCGAAAAGGTCAACAGGATATACACCTTTCTTCTTGGTATATGCCGCAGAAGCAGTTCTTCCTAGTGACTTGATTCATACTTCTCCTAGAGTTGCCGCGTATATCGAAGAGGATGCCGAGATTTCTCGACAAAATGATCTTGACTTAGTCGAAAAAGTTCGCGTCGTTGCTGAAATGAGATCTACAGCCTATCAGCAGAGGTTACGCAACTATCATAGCCAGAGAGTCCGAAATAGATCTTTCAATAAAGGTGATTTGGTCCTCCGGCTTGTGCAACAAAGAAAGCACAAACTTTCCCCAGTATGGGAAGGGCCTTTTTTAGTTAGTCGAGTATTGCACAATGGATCGTACTACTTAACTGACATGAGGCCAGTCAAAGAAAGACCTACTACTAAGAAGAGAAAGAGAGCTGGAGGCAGTACAAATCCGGATGAGTTAGACAGACCATGGAATATTGCTCAGCTACGTCCCTTTTGTTCTTAGTTTATCCTTCTTTCTAATCATACATATATACATGTTCTTTGAGAAATAAAAGTCTTGGTTGCCTCAAGTTTTTTCTGAGAAGTTTTTACCATCTTATTTCTAAATGATCATGTTGTAGTCGAAAATCCCAGAATGCTTGAAAGTACTTTATGCTCATGTTCGTTCTGGTTTAGATTTCCAATTCTAAAACTGCTACCCTCGGGTATAACTCTAAAAATTCTAGTCTTTACTTTGGTTATTTGTCCGATTCTTTGGATGCGGTATTTTCCGAGTAGTGAATTATTGGTACTAGAAGCCGCTTTGTTTCGAGTTTAAATTGGTTTAGCAATTGAGCTCCGTGTTGTAGCAAAGTTTCCGGCTGAAGGTTTAGCCGGCTCACGAAAGGGACGAGGCGGAAAGCCAGATAAACGATAAGTCGAGACGAAAAATATAAGTGCTTATGAAAACATTTCAGGCACACAAAAATTCTAAGACAAAAGTGCTGAATAGATAAAAAAACGTAGCACTAGCAAAAGTCATAGTACTTCATATTTACAAAACGCATCATGTCTTTCCAGAATAATACATAGTTTTCTGATTTATGATGCAGGAGGAGATGAAGGAGCTGATGGCTCGCTGGTTACTCCGCCTTGATATCGTGCCGAGATGTCCGGATCTGAGGTGGTCCGTTCATCGTCGGAAACTTCTTCGGCGTCTTCTGGAGGAGGCGGCGGAGTATCCACACGGGTGAAGAAGGGCACCTCGTAGCTGGTCAGGTCAGCTACGTGGCACCCATATCTGGCGTAGGAGTGCATGATGGCTTGAAGGTCCTGCTCCTGGCCATCTTCGTCTACTTTGCAGTACCCTCTGGTCACTTGTCATATCTCCATGTTTCCATGGTGGCTCATGACCATGGTGAGTGTTAGTGGCAGTGCCAGGACATGTTCCAGTCCCGAACGAGCTGCGGCATCTCCTTAGCCTTCTCCCGCACCTGGAAATCCGACATGCTTGGCATGTCCGGAATCCTGAGAGACTTGCCAATGTCCTCAAGGGATTGGCGGTAGTCATGAAGAAGATCACCGACTTGGGTAAGCCGGTGAGTGCAGGGCTCGGACGAGGAGGAGTCCGTCAAGTTCAGAGGACCTATACACAAAATGAAGATAACGAAAAACCGACATTGATGAAAGTCAAGGAAATGATAAGTCAGATAGATGGAACTTACCAAGAATGACGTCGTCAATCTTGGCTTTCTCCTCCCGGAGACTCTGGAGTTCAGCCCGGAGTGCTTGGGAGATATCCTTCTCTCTGCCAACCTCATTCTTGAGGTCCGAGATAACTTTATCTTGAGCGGCAATCTTGCGATCGCGCTCTTCAGTGGCCATGGAGGAGGATTCTAGGACTTGAGATATGCTTGTTTCATGATCCACCTTGAGATTTTCCAGCTCTTGGCGAAGTCCTTTGTTCTCCACCACCAAGGTCTTGAGGTTCTCGGCCTCTTCAATCATAGCGATGGATTGTTTCACCAACGCTGTAAGTCAAAAAAGAACAACAGTTCAGAAAAATTCGACACTAAAAAGCAAAAGGCAAGGTTTGAATCTCGAAATGTTTACCTTCGGCTTCGTCCTTGGCTACCTTGAGCTCAGCATTTTTAAGCCGGAGATCTTTGATCTCTCTCCGCTTATTACAGACATTGGACGATAATTCCTGGTTATAGGAACATACTTTCTGTAAGTCAGAATACCCAAAGTCAGAAAGCTACTTAAGACTCGGGCTAATATTTTTACTAAATATCAGCACGAGCCTTGGGGGCTACACTAGTTCATTCTTTGGCATCCTAATGAAAGCATAAACTTGGATTCTATATCCTACTTCATGCTTGGGGGCTAGAGGATATGATATAACATAATGTAAAAACAAGAGTTGGAATTCCGACTTACATATTGCTCGTGGGTGAGTTTGTCTAAACTCGCGTTCACTTTCACCGCCACCTTCTCGTGAGAGTAAGAGGGATCACCGGAGCTGTTGGAAGCTCGCTCCCCGATCCTCTCGTCGCGAAGGCGGACTTGAGTGAGAAGGTCAGAGAACTTGACGTCCTCTGCTTCTTGCGCCTCCTCTTCGGGGGATAGATGGCTTTTGTCCAAGACTTGCCTGGCTAGCCGCTGGATCTCCTCTACAGATTTCCGGGTTAGGCCAAATTTGGCAAGACCCGGATTGTTGAGGAGGTTTTTGGCGAAGACTTCAGCCGAGGGATCATTACCCGAAGAGGGTTCACCCTTATCTTGACCTGACGCACTAGCGGTGACGTCAGTATGCGACCCAAGGATTGTCGGCTCCGCTTGAGGAGCCGGATCTTCTGCAATCACCGGAGAAGGGATGATCGCCAGAGTTGTAGAAGGTTGAGGGGCCGGAGTCAGAGGAGCCACGGCAGGGGAAGCTATTGTAAGCTTTGTCTGGTGCAAGGGCTTCGAGGAAGTTCCCTTCCCCTTACCCTTGATGATTGATTTTGCTCTGAGAAGGTAGTAAAGACAGAAACATTACATCTCGGAAAGAAACTTGAGTAAACAACAAAGGTGGAAAAGTTGTGACAGAAGGTTACCTCTTCACGACTGGCACCTCCTTTGTGCCAACTGCCACTGTCGGAGCTTTGCGCTTCTTGAGCGCAAGATCCGGCAATGGGATTCACCTCTCCTGAGAAAACTCAGGAGGGTATCCTTCGAGTGGAGCAAACTCCGACTCGGGGAGGTCAGCAAGCTGAAAATAAGAACACAAATCAGCACTGTGATATAACTCGAAAAGTGAAACACGCAGAAGATGTTCTGATAGAAGCTTACCGCTACCACGGGGTTTTCTGCCGTGTGCATATCTAGAGAAATCTCTGAAATCCTCCTCTCGATCCGCTCCTTGGTCAGCCACTTGATCTGGCTGATGTAGCCTTGAGTGGAGTAGGCTTTGGGGCTGGTGCGGAGAGAGTCTTTTTTAGAAGACGTGATGGAGTGCATCACCATCCCGCAGGTATGAAGTGGCTGGATCCGACGTGAGACCCAGCATTGGACTAAGTCGGATCCTTTCAAACCCTTGTGCTTGATAAGGTATTCGATCCGCCTCTTAGCGAGGATCAGATCATCGGTGAGAGCCGGA
Organism: Avena insularis; assembly: GCA_023614405.1. Taxonomy (NCBI): domain Eukaryota; kingdom Viridiplantae; phylum Streptophyta; class Magnoliopsida; order Poales; family Poaceae; genus Avena; species Avena insularis. The sequence continues at coordinate 110,619,905 of CM042692.1, forward strand.
GCAACCTCGTCTGTGAAGGCCGTGGCAGCTCCGTCGACAAAAGCCGGCAAAGCAGTAGCTTTGCCGGGAGCCGGAATATCCCTATGGTAGAAAAAAGTGGCTGACCATTGTTTGACCGAGTCACTGGCAGAAATTTTGGGATATGCCAGGTCTCGTCTAACAGAAAAACTAATGGTACCGGTGATGTAAGGAACACCGGCAGTAATAGAATTTCTCCGGACATGGAAATAGTACCGGAAGAGAAGCAAACTCGACCTAATGCCGAGGAAGCCCTCGCAAAGCGCAGCATATGTGCTCATTTCTAGAAGGAAATTGGGAGGAAGATTGTGGAGTTGAACTCCATAGTGGTCAATCACCTCGGAGAAGAACTCCGAGGGAGGAAAGGACAAACCTCGGTCCAGATGGGTGCCGAAGTGGACGTGCTCGCCCTCGCGTGGGTTGGGGATGGTTTCCCCAAATCCGGTCCGCCAGTCGCCGACAGCGAGAAGCCCCTCCTTCTCCATGTTCTTGAGGACCTCCTCGTTGAGGGCGCAGGGGATCCAGACTCCCCGGAAACTCTCCTTCTCCGCTGCTGCTTCCGCCACTGCCGCCAGACTAGAGGAAGACGAAGATGAAGCCATTTTTCTCCGGTGGAAAAAGTGACCTTAAGGTGGCGGCACTAGGAGCTCTGTGGGAGGAGGACGAGTAGGCTCTGTGCGCGTGGGAAGATTGGGAAGGAAGGAACGACAAAGGACTGGTGGGGATGAGAAGAAGAAATCTAAACCCCTTATATCCACCTACCTGCGCCAAGATTCGTACAAACGCTATAGTGTAACCGCCACGCGTCGTGGAAAGAATTGGGAAGGGCCCGCGCGATGATTGCGTCGCCTCGATCTCCACGCACGCATTGAAACGGCGCCTCGGTTCCGCGAACCGCGGACCCACCAACGGTCGGTCGATTTAACGCCTATCGATGACGGATTTGACCATGCTTGTGTCGGTGGCGTTAGAGACCAAGTTCCGCTTAGTTTAAAAGCGAGGGAAAATCGAGTTACCAAGCCGAAGGTCGACTTATTTTTTAAGACACGGATCGTATCTTTTGTTGTGAAGTTTCAGAACCCTTCAAGATTCGCAAGCGAAGATCAAGCTGACGATGATAAATCCGACTTTGGATCTTGGAGGCCTCGAGGCTGTTGAGGATATACTTTCCGGGTATCCTCACAGTTCCTCACTGACCAAGGTGGCCCACCGGGTTAAACATTGCTTCACGGGCGGCCCGAGAAGGGAGTCAATCGGCTATGGGAAGGCCGAAGACTTACCGACTTATGCAATGATGTTACTTGTATTTAAAGATGTACTCTGTAAGACTCTTAGTAAATGCGGATAGATCTCTCCTGTAAACCCTAGGCCGGATATCTATATAAGCCGTCCTAGGGAGAGCCTTTAGGGCATAACCTCAATAGTCTACAATCTCAACTCGCACAGGCGAAACCCTTGTAACCCATATTCCGGCTCTGCCATATTACTAGATTGCTAGCAGGAGTAGGATCCGTCCAAAGTCGGTGGATTCGAACCTGGGTAAACTTGTGTGCTCACCGTTCCGAAATACCGTACGTCTCACCCCCTCTCTTTCGCACACCTTGAGGACCCCCTCATGGCGTACTTGTCATCAATCCGACGACATAGGCAGTCACAGCCTCCCTAGCCGGAATCTAGGTCTCGTCGAGAACGATGAGAGGGACGTCATTGGCATAGAGGATGCGACCGACAGCGATAGTCTCCTCGATTCCGATTCTTGCAAATTCCGCTCGGAACATAGATCCGAAGCTCACTTGCCCCACGGTGGGCACCAACTATCGTCGGATTGATGACAAATACGCCATGAGGGGGTCCTCGAGGCGTGCGGAAGAGAGGGATGTGAGACGTACGGTGTTCCAAGACGGTGAGCACACAAGTTTACCCAGGTTCGAATCAGCCGACTTTGGACGGATCCTACTCCTGCTAGCAATCCAGTAATATGGCAGAGCCGGAATATGGGTTACAAGGGTTCGCCTGTGTGAGTTGAGATTGTAGACTATTGAGGGTGCCCTAAAGGCTCTCTCTAGGACGGCTTATATAGATATCCAGCCTAGGGTTTATAGGAGAGATCTATCCGGCTACGACTGAGAGTCGGTTATAAAGTACATCTTGAACTACAAGTAACACTATGGGCCTAAGTCGGTAAGGCTTCTGGGCCTTCCCGTAGCCGGATTGGACTCCGTCTCTTCTCCCTGACTGGGCCGCCCGTGAAGCAAAGATCTAACCCGAAGTGGGCCACCCTGGTCAGTGAGGACTGTGAGGATACCCCGAAAGTATATCCCCAACATGCTCCTTGAGCTGTATCTGAACTATCGATCTAACTGAGAGAAACCTATCTATATATGTGTATGTGCTCCTAAGAGAGAGCTAGCTAGCTGAGAGCGATCGATCAGACTAGTACTGGTGTGTGTGTCCATGAGTCTGAGTGAGAGATCCGCCTTGGTCATTTATACAACATGCCAAGGGACAAGGGTGGGCCCACGCGCCTAACTACACTATTCAACATGTCATCTAATAAAGTGTGCATGGTGTCATGTATAGTACATACTATTTGCTACATCATCTAATAAAGTAGTGTACTGGGTCTTGTCTTCACTTGTCTTCTCGATGTCCTTCTTCTGTTAATGGAATCCTATGCGCTAGGGCGATCTTGATCGATGTAGTGTTGTGGAGCGGCTAGTAGTGGTTAACCTGGGAGCCATCCGGCTGGCGCAGGGCAACTGGCCACATCACGATCGAGCGGGGGGATCGGTGATGTTACCCCGCTTGGAGGGAACTGGCCAGATCGCCCCGATCTGCTGGCCTCGATCGTCCTGGGGGTGACTGAAGGGGATCCGCAGCAGAAAACAAAAAAAATTCTACGTTGGAAGCCCACAACTGCCTAGGATCTATCTATGTAGTAATGCGGTAACGGTCGATGCATAGAGAATACATATCCTTGTAGACCGTACGCGGTTAACATTCCGAGGGGAACATGGTTGATGTAGTCGTACTCGTAGCCGACCTCAAGGTCGCGAAGCTCCTCGCAGGGAACCAGGTTCATTACAAGCAAGTAAACAAAAGGAAAGCCTCTACGACTACAAGCCAATTATGGGGCAGATTTCTCTGCAGACAAAGTAGCACTAGCCAATGAAGCATTAGCCAAAGAAGGCACAATAGGAGCAGTACTCCCAAAAGGAGCTCTAGTTGAAGGATGGGCGGCGGATTTCTCGGGACCTCTCCCTATGCCTAGGAGAAGCCGCAAATACTTCTTGGCCTTCTTAATGAAGGGTTTAAGATCAATCGATTTGCCATCATCAGTGACTAGAACAGAGGAGCTAACCTTATTCTAGTCGACCTTCTCGCCCTGCGCCATCACCAAAGCCATGGAAGTCTCGGCGTCACTCTTCAACTAAACCATGTTGTAGCCTGTCAGCGGGTTTGGATCAGCGCAAAAGATGGTGACGAGGTCATTCAGACCCGTTGACACCTCCTTCGCTAGGAAAACTTCATAATGAAGGCTTTTGAAGGCGCGACGCGAACGAATCAGACGATTGCGCGTGCAAACACTATTGGCCTCAAGAGTCCCAATAGCATCTGACAAAGGGTCAACCTTATTATCCTCATACAACATTAGAGATTGGCCATTAAGCTCTACAAAGAGGAGGTCTCCAGTAAGAAACAATAACCAAAAGGAGAAAATACAACTAGAAGATTATGAAGAAGAAACTCACAAGTCAAAGAAGTGTTGAGAACTTCCAGTCGCTTCCTGAGATTTTCATCTCGTTCAGTGAGACCAATTGCTTTCTTTTCCTTTTCTTCAGCGTTAGCCTTGGTTTTCTACTTGGCCTCCTCCAGCGCTTTCTTTGCGACCCGTAATTTGGCCTCCAAATCTTCAACACGCTTCATGCCTTGTCCAGATACCCCCTGACTCTTTGGTGGCAGCTAGGTATTTAGAAAATTGCACAAAAGTCAATAGAAGCTCGTGACAACAATACTATAAGGTGACAGAACAAACCTTTAGATTCTTCAGCTTCATCGTGGATCTTGATAAAACGAGAGGCCACGTCAACCATCTCGCGCATTAGTGGCTGAGGCACAGAGAAAGAACTATTAGAATATTACAAATAGAGGAAAGATGCAACGATAAAACTTCAGAAATAGCACTTACATCTTGCATATCCATTTCTATCGGGTTCTCAGATATTGCCAAGCCTTTGCCCACAAGTTTTCTTCTTTTCGAAGGTGGCAGCTTTGGCAAGGTAGCACCGTCTCTTGGGATAGGTTTTTCCGCAGGCGATTCGTGCGTTTTCTCCAGATCCGTCGATGGCTTATGTGACTTGGCCAAAGGAGGGGCAACAGAAGCACCAAAGGGTAAATTTCGCTCGGACGGTGAATTTTTTCGTCCGGATGGCAAAATTTCGCCCAGTCGCGTTCCCAGGACGCCGGTTTTATCCGGATTTGGCCTAAAATTGGTCCGGCGTTCCCAAGCCGAACCCGAGGCACTGGGAATGGCCTAGGAACGCCGGATGGAGAGAAAACGAGGATGGGCCAGCCCTGTCGGCGAGACATCCCATTTCCCACCACTAGTTGTGAAGGGTTTCGCAGCATAGTAAATCAAAATTTTCTACGGAAGCGAACAGAGGGAAAGCCAAGATCTAATCTAGGAGATGCAAACAACGAGAGAGATTGGATTAGATCTTCATACCCTTGAAGATTCGCACAGCGGAACGTTCGTCGGAACGTGGGTGATGTAGTCGTACTCGCTTCTCCTCCTCGCGATCCGATCCGATCTAGCACCACAAGTGGCGGTGCCTCCGTGAGATGCACACGTGCAGCACCTCAACGTCTCCTCCTTCCTTGGACCAGCAAGTATGGTGGAGAGATGGATTGGATCTACAACACGACGGCGTGGTGTATATGGTGGAGAATTTCTGCAGCAGGGCTTCGCCCACAAACAGTCGGGAGGGAGAGAGGAGGCACAGGCAACTAGGGTTTGGATAAAGGTGTGTGTTGGGAGGGCGCACCAGCCTCTATATAGAGGGGGTGCGGCCCTTGCCCATCCTCCAAGCCTATCTCTAGTTTAAACAATTTAAACTCTCCCTTATCTAGAAATCCTATCTCTAGTTTAAACAATTTAAACCCTCCCTTATCTAGAAATCCTATCTCTAGTTTAAACGAGTTTAAACTTATCTAGGATCGGCTGGGCCCTATGGGGCCTTGTGCCCGCCCAATGCGCCAGGACACTCCCTCATAGGCCCATGCCCCTCCTAGAAGGTGGGACCACGTTGGCCCCTTCCGAAGGTTCTAGAAGCTTCCAGACAATACCGATTAATCCTAACAATTCGAACTCCAAAAACTGCACCGCCTTTATATGAATCTTATTCTCCTGACCATTCCGAACCTCTTGTGATATCCCGGATCCCATCCGAGACTCAACAAAAATTCATAAACCAATTATCTAATCTATCCTAGCCGAGACACGTTATGTGTGACCTCGGGTTCGAGAATATGCGCACATGATCTTCTATCAATAATCAACAAATGGGTCCAGGCACCCATATTGACTCCCACATTCATCGATGATCATATCGGATGAACCACGATGCCAGGATTCAATCAATCCCATATATATATTCCTTCGTCTCGCGATATTTTACTTGCCGAGATTCGATCGCGGTATCGTCATACCTAGTTCAATCTCGTTCACGAAGTACTTTACTCGCTCCGTAATCCGATATCACTTTGTGATTAACTCCTTAACCACATGCTTGCAAGCGGTGTTGATATCGACACGAGTGGGCCCAAGTATATCTCTCCGACTTGGGAGGGACAAATCCCATCTCGATACATACAACCCAATGATACTTTCCGATTACACGAGAGACACCTTTATGATCACCCTCTCATAGGATGACGTTTGATGACCTCAAAGCTTTCTTCCGATACCAGGGAGTTGTATTATCTCATGGTCTAAGGAATACAATATTTGACATAAGAAAAACTTCGCAAAGACGAACACGATGACACGATCTAATTGCTTCGCTTAGTTTGGGTCTATCCACCATATCATTCTCCAATGATATGATCTCATTATCAATTGACAACTCATGTCTATGGTTAGGAAACCTTAACCATCATTGATCAATGAGCTAGTCCATAGAGGCGTACTAGGGACACGGTGTTGTTCACAAACCACACAAGTATTAATGTTTCCGCTTAATACAATTCTAGCATGGAATATAAACTTTATCATGAACAAGAATTATAATAATAACATCTTTATTATTGCCTCTAGGGCATAATTCCAACAGTCTCCCACTTGCACTAGAGTCAATAATCTAGTTTACATTTGGCAACAATCTCACGCCCATGGCTCTGAGGTGCTGATCATGTTTTACACGTGGAAGAGGTTTAGTCAATGGATCTGTGACATTCAGATCTGTATGTACTTTGCTGATCTTCAGATCTCCATCTGCTATATAATCTCGGATTATATGAAACCTGCGGTTGATATGCTTGGTCTTTGGATGATATCTTGGTTCCTTAGCGAGTGCTATGGCGCCAGTGTTGTCACACAATATCTCCAAAGGTCCAATGCACTTGGAACCACGCCAAGCTCGATGATGAAGTTTCGATCCAAACTCCTTCACTTGACGCTGCAGCAGCCATGTATTCTCGCTTTCATCAGATCCCGCGATCACGCTTTGCTTGCAGCTTCTCCAGCTCATAGCTCCTCCATTCAAAATATACACGTATCCTGTCTGAGATTTAGAATCATCCTTGTCGGTGTCGAAACTAGCATCGACGTAACCTTTTACGACGAGTTGTTCATCACCCCCATAGACTAAGAACATTTCTTTAGTCCTATTCAGGTACCTTAGGATGTTCTTCACGGCTGTCCAAATGTTCCACTCTGGATCACTTTGATATCCGCTCGTCAAACTAAGATCATTGGACACATCGGTCTAGTACACAAGATGGCATACATGATGGAACCTATGGCCGAGGCATAAGGCACTTTGCTCATAGCTTCCCTATCATTTCATCAGAATGGACACCGAGCCTTGCTCAATATCTTACACGACAACATAGGCACCGAACCTTTCAATGCCTTATCCATTCTGAACCTTTTCGAACTTTGTCTAGGTATGTACCGCTTAAAGCTATCGTGCCTTTGTCTATCTCTATAGATTTTGATGCCCAATATATAAGCAGCTTCACCTAGGTCTTTCATTGAAAAACACTTGTTCAAATAACTCTTCACATCGTTAAGCATGTTGATATCATTTCCAATAATCAATATGTCATCCACATATAGTACCAGAAACGTCACCGAGCTCCCACTCACTTTCTTGTAGATGCAAGCTTCATAGTAATTTGGAACAAATCCAAAGCTCTTGATCACCTGATCAAAACGAAGGTTCCAACTCCGAGATGCTTGCTTCAGTCCATAAATGGAACGCTGAAGTTTGCATACTTTATCAGCATCCTTAGGATCGACAAAACCTTCGGGTTGCATCATATACAACTCTTCATCAATGTTGCCATTGAGGAAAGCAGTCTTGACATCCATTTGCCATATTTCATAATCATGAAACGCATCAATTGCTAATAAAATCCGAATGGACTTAAACATCGCTACGGGAGAGAAAGTCTCATCGTAGTCAACACCTTGAACTTGTCGAAAACCTTTCGCAACAAGCCGTGCTTTATAGACGGTAACATTACCATCCGCGTCCGTTTTCTTCTTGAAGATCCATTTGCACTCAACGGCCTTTCGGTCGCTAGGAGGGTCCACCAAAGTCCATACTTGGTTTTCGCTCATGGATCTCAATTCGGATTTCATGGCTTCTAGCCATTTCTCAGAGTCTGGGCTCATCATCGCTTCCTCATAGTTCGTAGGTTTACTGTCTTCTACTAACAAGACAGTCAAGACAGGGTTGCCGCATTCACTCAGAGGGGCACGCGACCTTGTCGACCTGACGCTCAAGAGCAGAGATCGTCCAAAGCTTCATGATCCTTATCATTAGCTTCCTCTATTGTTGGTGCAGTGCAATGGAACAATTTCAGGTGCCGCTACTCCAATTCAAGAGAAGGTTCAATAACCTCGTCAAGCTCTACTTTCCTCCCACTCACTTCTTTCGAGAGAAACTCCTTCTCATGAAAGGAACCGTTCTTTGCGACAAACACTTTGCCTTCGGTTCTGTGATAGAAGGTATACCCAATAGTTTCCTTAGGGTATCCTATGAAGACGCACTTCTCCGCTTTGGGTTCGAGCTTGTCCGGCATCAACTTCTTGACGTAAGCTTCGCATCCCCAAACTTTAAGAAACGACAACTTAGGTTTAGCACCAAACCACAGTTCATACGGTGTCGTCTCAACGGATTTAGATGGAGCCCTATTTAAAGTGAATGCAGCGGTTTCTAATGCATAACCCCAAAATGATAACGGCAAATCAGTAAGAGACATCATCGATCGGACCATATCTAATAGGGTTCGATTCCGGCGTTCAGACACACCATTGCGCTGTGGTGTTCCAGGTGGCGTGAGTTGTGAAACGATTCCACTTGCTTTGAGATGCGTGAGAAAATCATAACTCAAAATATTCGCCCCCACGATCGGATCGTAGAAACTTAATCTTTCTATTACGATGGTTCTCCACTTCATTCTGAAATTCTTTGAACTTTTCAAACGTTTCAGATTTATGTTTCATTAAATAGATATACCCATATCTACTTAAGTCATGGGTCAAAGTGAGAAAATAGCGATATCCACCGCGCGTCGAAACACTCATCGGTCCGCATACATCGGTATGTATGATTTCCAACAAGTCCGTTGCTCGCTCCATCATACCGGAGAACGGGGTTTTGATCATCTTGCCCATGAGGCATGGTTCGCATGTGTCAAATGATTCAAAATCAAGAGACTCCAAAAGTCCATCAGAATGGAGTTTCTTCATGCGCTTTACACCAATATGACCTAGACGACATTACACAAATAAGTAGTATTATCACTATCTACTTTGCATCTCTTAGCCTCAATGTTATGGATGTGTGTTTCATCCCTTTCGAGATTTAGAAGAAATAAACCACTCACAAGAGGTGCATGACCATAAAAGATGTTACTCATATAAATAGAACAACCATTATTCTCCGATTTAAATGAATAACCGTCTTGCAATAAACACGATCTAGAAATAATGTTCATGCTCAACGCAGTACATAATAACATTTATTAAGGTTTAAAACTAATCCCGAAGGTAAAACTAAGGAGAGCGTCTTACGGCCATCACATCAACTCTTGATCCGTTGCCAACGCCAAGATCGTCACCTCATCCTCGCAAGCCGTCTATTCCGTAGCTCTGCTTTGAGTTACAAATATTAGCAACGAACCGTATCAAATACCCGTGCACTACAACGAGGGCTAGTAAGGAAAACATCAATAACATGTATATCAAATATACCTTTGATGGTGCCCTTCTTGTCCGCTAAGTACTTGGACAGCTATGCTTCAAAGGACCCTTGTCCTTGCAATAGAAGCATTCGAGGTCCGCTTAGGACCGGACTTGAGCTTCTTCTCAAAGGGCAACGCGCTTGCCGCCGCCTTTCTTGAAGGGCTTCTTTGCACCTTTACCTTTCTTAAAGGAGGGCTTGTTGACCATCAACACATGATTATCTTTCTTGATGTCCACCTCCGCAGCCTTCACTTTATGCGAAGAGCTCGGTGATCGATGGAACCAATCTGATTATGAGTCACTACAAAACTTTTGTAGCTGGGAGGAGTGATTGCAGAACCTGTCAATCTTGAGCTCCTCCGAATCTTGCAATCCGCTTGCTCAAGGCGTTGAGTGTAGCCCGACATCTTAATGGCGTGCTCACTAACGGAACTCCCTTCCTCCATCTTGCGATTAAAGAACTTCTCGAGATCTCATATCTCTCGAGCGGGCCTGAGTCTAAAACATGGTTTTCAACTCTTGAGAATCTCAAAGGCCCGGATAGTTTTCAAAACGATTTTGAAGTTCCGGCCCATAGCAAACAACATGGTGCTCTTAATCACACCATAATCATCTTTGCTTGATCGATGACAGCTTTCTCATCACCGCCAGCTTGCAAGCAGGGGTTACCTAACGCTTTCTCAAGGACATAGTCCTTTTGTCCGCCAGATAGAATGATTCTTAGATTATGCGGAACCTTGGTGAAGTTAGACCCATTGTTTCTAAGCTTTTCTTTCTCAAAAAACGTTGAAGTTGAAGTTGGACTTGGCCATGTGATCTACTGATTTGCAAGTACAATTTAGACTATGTTCATGATAAATAGTTCAACTTAATCAAATTACTAGATGAACTCCCACTAAATTCAACATCCCTCAAGTTGTTTAGTGAACACGATCCAAATTCACCACACCTAATCCGATCATCATGAGAAGAGATGTGGTTTCAATGGTGGACAACGAAGTGTCGATCATATCATTCATATGACTCATGCTTAACCTTTCGGTTCTTGTGTTCCGAGGCCATGTCTGTACATGCTAGGCTCGTCAAGTTAGACCCAAGTATTTCCGCGTGTGCAAAACTGGCTTGCACCTTGTATGTGAGCGAGAGTCTATAGCACCCGATCATCACGTGATGCTTGGACATGACGAACTTTCGCAACGGTGCATACTTGGGGAGAACACAGTTTTATCTTGATCTTTAAGTGAGAAATCATCTTATAATGCTACCGTCGCGATCTAAGCATAATAAGATACACAAAAGGATAAACATCACATGCATATAACTTTATGTGACATGGTATAGCCAATCTTCGCAATGATCTCCATCTTGTGCTCCGCATGATCTCCATCACTTCACCATGATTGCCTCCACCACGAATAGCAACTACAACTATTGCTAACTACTTAGCGATAAAGTAAAGCTATTACATGGCGTATAAGAAGTTGACTCGCAGGTCATACACAATTATAAAGACAACCATATGGCTCCTGCCGGTTGTGTACTCATCGACATGCAAGTCGTGAAACATTACAAAACATGATCATCGCATACAATATACACATCACATCTTGGGCCATACCATATCACAGAAAACACTCCCTGCAAAAACAAGTTAGACGCCTCTACTTTGTTGTTGCATGTTTTACGTGGCTCATGGGAGTAGATGCTAAGAACGATTCTTACCTACGGAAAGCCACACCGGTGATATTATGGTTGCCAAACTCCGTGTTAATCCCATGACAACTATAGTGAGAGAAACCGGCATCCACCACCGCATGTGTGGTACAAGCCACACGTCAAGTGCGAGCCGGTCTCATGACGGCGTCGCGTAAGGTTGGTCCGGACCGCTTCAATCTCACTATCCCGTCATAAGAAGAACACAAACAAGAGGCTTGCAACAGAAAACATCAACACCCGCAACAACCATGTTGCGTTCTACTCGTGAATCACATCTACGCATAGATCTAGCTCGATACCATCAAGGGTTTCGCAAAGATAGTAAATCAAAATTTTCTACTAAGCGAGGGAAATCCAAGATCTAATCTAGGAGATGCAAACAACGAGAGAGATTGGATTAGATCTTCATACCCTTGAAGATTCGCGATGAACGCTCAATTTAACGTGGGTGATGTAGTCGTACTCGCTTCTCCTCCTCGCGATCCGATCCGATCTAGCACCACAAGTGGCGGTGCCTCCGTGAGATGCACACGTGCAGCACCTCAACGTCTCCTCCTTCCTTGGACCAGCAAGTATGGTGGAGAGATGGATTGGATCTACAACACGACGGCGTGGTGTATATGGTGGAGAATTTCTGCAGCAGGGCTTCGCCCACAAACAGTCGGGAGGGAGAGAGGAGGGCAGCAGGGCAACTAGGGTTTGGAGAAAGGTGTGTGTTGGGGGGAGGGGGCGCACCAGCCCTCTATATATAGAGGGGGGGTGCGGCCAGCCCTTGCCCATCCTCCAAGCCTATCTCTAGTTTAAACAATTTAAACTCTCCCTTATCTAGAAATCCTATCTCTAGTTTAAACAATTTAAACCCTCCCTTATCTAGAAATCCTATCTCTAGTTTAAACGAGTTTAAACTTATCTAGATCGGCTGGGCCCTATGGGGCCTTGTGCCCTGGCCCAATGCGCCAGGACACTCCCTCATAGGCCCATGCCCCTCCCGGAAGGTGGGACCATGTTGGCCCCTTCCGAAGGTTCTAGAAGCTTCCGACAATAATCCGATTAATCCTAACAATTCAACTCCAAAAACTGCCGCCTTATATGAATCTTATTCTCCTGACCATTCGAACCTCTTGATATCCCGGATCCCATCCGAGACCAACAAAAATTCATAAACCAATTATCCAATCTATCCTAGCGTCGAGACACGTTATGTGTGACCTGCGGGTTCGAGAATATGCGGACATGATCTTCTATCAATAATCAACAGCGGTGCAGGCACCCATATTGACTTCCACACATTCATCGATGATCATATCGGATGAACCACGATGCCAGGATTCAATCAATCCCATATATATATTCCCTTCGTCTCGCGATATTTTACTTGCCCGAGATTCGATCATCGGTATCGTCATACCTAGTTCAATCTCGTTCACAGCAAGTACTTTACTCGTTCCGTAATCCGATATCACTTTGTGATTAACTCCTTAACCACATGCTTGCAAGCGGTGTTGATATCGATTACCGAATGGGCCCGAAGTATATCTCTCCGACTTGGGAGGGACAAATCCCATCTCGATACATACAACCCAACAGATACTTTCCGATTACCTGAGAGACACCTTTATGATCACCCTCTCATAGGATGACGTTTGATGACCTCAAAGCTTTCTTCCGATACCAGGGAGTTGTATTATCTCATGGTCTAAGGAATACAATATTTGACATAAGAAAAACTTCGCAAAGACGAACACGATGACACGATCTAATTGCTTCGCTTAGTTTGGGTCTATCCACCATATCATTCTCCAATGATATGATCTCATTATCAATTGACAACTCATGTATATGGTTAGGAAACCTTAACCATCATTGATCAATGAGCTAGTCCATAGAGGCGTACTAGGGACACGGTGTTGTTCACAAACCACACAAGTATTAATGTTTCCGCTTAATACAATTCTAGCATGGAATATAAACTTTATCATGAACAAGAATTATAATAATAACATCTTTATTATTGTCTCTAGGGCATAATTCCAACAATTCTAGGCCACTTCCGCCGCCGCTCCTTCACCGTAGCTCGGCCACGCTTCTAGCTCCTACCACCTCGCCCGCCAAGTGTTCGACAATTGGCCCGTTTCGGCCATGGACTCCGATGATGAAGAGCTATTTGCCGTGTTGCTGGAGGAAGAGAACGCCACAGCCGTCGAAGATGTAGAGCACGTGCAAATCCTCGCCTCTCTGGCATGGCTGTACATGTAGACTGCAACGCCGAAGCGTGGAGGCTCGGCGAAGGGACACCGAAAGTGCAAAGCAAGGCAGATGGCGGAGGGCTACTGCATGCTGTATGCCGACTACTTCGTCGACGAGTCGCTCCACGAAGAGGCCGTGTTTCGGCGCCGTTTCAGGATGAGGTCGTGTTTCTTGTAGATGGCATCTATCCAAGATGACCAATATTTGTGAAGACTATCTCAAACCCGATACTCCCCAAGCATGCTCAGTATGCCAAGGAACAGGAAGCTTGCGGGAAGGACGTGGAGCGGGCATTTGGTGTGCTCCAACAGAGGTTGCAGTTGTCCGGTTCCCTGCAATGACCTGATCGAAAGATCAGATGTGGAAAGTGATGAACTGTTGTGTGACCTTGCATAATATGATCATTGAGGATGAGAGGAAGGACTCAGTGAGTTTGGTTGAGCAGAATGAGCCATACTACAGACAGGAACCTCTTGCATAGCCTGATCATCAGATGCCGCCAACCTGGGCTGCCTTTATCGTCATGCGTCAGGAGATTCGAGACCTGGTAATGCATCAACAGCTGCAAGATGATCTGGTTGAGCATCTATGGATACGCAGGGGAAACACATAGATGACAAGCATGAATCTGGCCAAACTAGGCCGAAATATGTTGTATTTTTATTATTTGTCGAACTATGTTTAATTATATGCCGAACTATGGTTAATTTCGTCCAGAACTATGCCGAACATTGCTTTGTATTCGTATTATGCCGAAATATGCCGAAAGCTGGACGAATTTGAGCCAAATTTAGGCGAAAACACGCTGATCTGGAAACTCGGCCTGAGAACGCGAGTGATACGACTATTTCCGAAACTTTTCTCTGTTCGACGCTATTTAGGTCCGGATTTCGGCTTGAGAACATCCAAATGAGTGGAGATGCTCTGATGTCGTCGACTTCCTTTCTCCACTGAACTTCCTTTATCATCTTCAATCAGAGCCGCATATCATTCCACCTGCGGTCTCAACTGCGTCTTGTGACGTATCCGTAACACGTGTCTTCCCTTGGTTCGTCCACTACACGTGGAAGCCCGGGTACCATCTCCCCAGTCCCCACGGAAGCAACGACCTCGGCAAGCAAGCGTTTCCCGAGCTCGTGAAATCCCAACGGCTGCGAGCAAACACGAGTACGCCCGCGCGAGACCTCCCTCCTTCCTTCGCCGATCAACGCCAGAAGGCCCCGCGCGCCTCGCGCTTATCCGACGCGGCCACGGCACCACCGGGCGCCGCCGCCGCCAAGGGGAAAGCCTCCTCGCCGTCACCGTCACCGCCACCGCCGCCTCCGAGGTCCCATCGCACCACGGCCGTCGTCGCGATGGCTGCGTCCGTCCTCGCGCTCGCCGTGGCGCTTCTAATCGGCTCCAGCTCCCGGGTCGACAACGGCGCGGCTGCCGCCCCTGTAACTGAAGAGGGGCTTGAGGTCAGCTTCCCGGATCTTAAGATCTACGAAACTATTAGATTTTTGCGGGGAACTGGGTTTGATCTGGTTCTGGGTGGCGTTGCAGGTGACATACGGGAGCACGGTGAAGCTGATGCACGACAAGACGAAGGTGAGGCTTCACTCGCACGATGTGGCCTACGGCTCCGGCAGCGGCCAGCAATCCGTCACCGGCTTTCCCCAAACCGACGACTCCAATAGCTACTGGGTGCGTCTCTATCCCACTCTTATGGCTCATTTTGTGGATCTAATCTAGTCTCTCCTAGCGTGTAATTGCCGCCATATTTCTAGTTCATGACATATGAACGTTTTTGAATTGACCTTCGTCTATATTTCATAAGCCAACGTTGGGTTGGATTAAGTTGGATCGGCCGATCCTTGTTCAGAATGCAAATGGTTTCCCCACATTGTTTGAAATGAGAGTGCAGATGTGACTGTGATTATAAAAGAGTCAGAAATCGTATAGAGAATGGCAAAAGAGTGTAAGGGCTGGATGAAAGAACCAAAATTATTAGGCACCTGTTGAAATTATGGAAAATCCAACATAGTAATGCCACTTAAATTGTTCGAACTGTGGAAATTTCTCACTTGGATTCGTTGGATAGTTACGTAGCTGTACTGATGTGACTGTGATTACTAAAGATAGACGGATCACAATAGTAGCATAATGAAACTGCACGTGTCACTGCTATATTGTTTGTTTTCTCATTCTCAACCACAAAGCCCCAACCCTAACAATATTTTTTCGGTCTAAAGAATAGGCAGTTAAGCACGATACAAATGTGATTTGCCTTTCAACCCTGAAGTACGCAGGGTTCTGATGCTGTTCACGACCTCGTCTTGACTTACTTTGTACTCCTGTAGATTGTGAGACCTACTCTTGATTCATCAGCTATACAAGGTGATGCCATTGATACTGGTAGCATCATCAGGTTGCAACACATGAGGACGCGGAGATGGTTACATAGCCACTTGCACGCTTCACCATTATCTGGTAACCTAGAGGTTAGTTTGATACCTATTAAGTATTAACGGTTAAATTTTGACATGTTCAACAGACTGAAAACGCTATTTTGCTTCCAGCAAGTGTATTTTTAGTTCATAAGCATCTTTGAATTGGTTTCGCTCTCTAGAAATGAATATTAGTGCATTATGTGATTCCCAGTAGATCATATCTGTGATCAGGAGTGCAGCTTATGAGATTTGAGGACAAAAAAAAATTCCTGCTGGATGTTCAGTAGGAAGTTTTGGGGCGAAACCCCTTCATTCTTGTTGATTTGGCGCAATGAGCAGTGGGAGGAGAAGCCAGGGTGGAGGTAGAAGGGGTAAAGGAGGACGAAGAAGGGGACAAAGGAGGAAGCACACACAGTTAACCTTGATGGCGACGGCAAGGTCGACAGGGAACCTGACGGGTAATGAGCACACGGGATTAAAGGAACCCCTTGTTGAGGCATGGCGATGCCCCAACTTGACGACGCCTGCGGCAGCCATGGTGGATGGATCTTGACGGCAGCAAGCTGTGGCAGACAAATGAGCAGGAGGATGGTAGGCAGCATCAGGGGGGAAGGGGTCTGGGAGGTTGAGTGGGGTGATGTGGCAGAGAGAGACATGGAGGAATGAGGGAGGAGAACGACTCCGCAGTTCGCTAGCTAGGCCATAGAGCGCAGATATCCTGCATTATATAGGAAGTCTTTTGTCTCTACTTTTTCTCATCTTGCACTATCAATGGTAGGGAAAAAATTGACGCGTCTTGTCATGCGCACAGTGAACCGTCCTTTGTCACAAAGCAAGAAGTTGTTGCTACTCTTCTTGAATCAGGTGGAGATTCCAGTCAGATGAGTTGTCAACCAACACTGTCTAGAATCAGTTGCGACTTCCAAGCCAAAAATGATACTAGGTTTTTTCCTGATGCAGTTCTATTGCTGTGCTGATGCTTGGGATTCCTAAATCCTTGCATTGAGCCCTGGATCAGATTATGACCTTTACATGATTAGGGATGTTCTGAAAATATGTCAGCTTTTCTAGTGTAAGGCAGATGGACATTATCCATTGATTAGCTTTGTAACTTTAAATAAACTTGTGAGGAATTCCTGTTAACAATGCTTTGCCATGGGTAAAATGATTTTCCATTTTCTATGTTTCTTTTGCATTAGTTTCTTTAATTGTATGCGCCCGTAAATCTTGAACGTGAACTTCTACAGGTTAGCTGTTTTGGTGGGGATGAACAATCAGATACCGGCGACTATTGGAGGTATGATTACTTACATTATGGTGGGATGCATGCTGCTATTTGTCTGCCTAATTTTAATCTAGCTTAATGGCTTCCTTTTGGTATTATGCAGACTAGAAATTGAGGGAAAGGATAAGGTATGGAAGCGGGATCAGAAAGTAAGACTGCGACATGTTGACACTGGAGGCTATCTGCACAGTCACAACAAGAAGTACAACAGGCTTGGTGGTGGGCAGCAAGAGGTGAGTTCCATGATAGCTACTAGATACACTCCTTTCACAAAGCTAAAACATCTTATATTATGAAACGGAGGGAGTACAACTTACTTGTACTTGTACAACAACGGTTGAGAAAAGGAGTTAATTAGCAGGCTGGACCTTGTCCGGCATGTATAGGCCTTATATGTCAATGTGCTTTGGTAATCTATTTTTGCAATTTCAGATATTCACGCTGAGAAAATTTATGTGTTTATAACTTATTTGTTCTAGAACTCTAAATTTGGTTGCATCCTTTGAACCTTATATGTCAATGTGCTTTGGTAATCCATTTTTGCAATTTCAGATATTCACGCTGAGAAAATTAATGTGTTTGCTTGTCAATATAGCTTATTTGTTTAAGAACTCTAAATTTGGTTGCATCCTTTGATCCTCATATTTGTAAAATGAAACAATGGTTACTAAAATTTCTCAAGCTAATTGCCCGAAATCAAGTACTCCCTCTCCCTCCGTCCCAAGATAAGTGACTCAACTTTGTCTAAATACATATGTATCTAGACTTGTTTTGTGACTAGATACATATTTATCTAGACAAAGTGTAGTCACTTATTTTGGGACAGAGGGAGTAAACTAATTGATGTACTAGTATGGTTTTTATGTTGCTGATGACCGTACATTATTTCAACGAAAACATGATGTTTGCCTAGGTGTATGTAGATTTATTTTATCTATATGCAGTATGATATTTGCCTTCATTGATATTACTCCCTCCGATCCAAAATAAGTGTCGAAGACTTAGTACAAACTTTGTACTAAGTTAGTACAAAATCACGAACACTTATTATGGATCGGAGGGAGTATGATCTTTCTGTTAATGCAAGCTTGATTTGCTATCTTATCTACCGTATAATGCATGTTATGGAGTGTCCTTGCAGCCATATATTGGAAATAAATCGCTGCTCATTGTTTTCATTCGGTTCAAGTTCTCTGTTTCCTGAGTTAATGAATTATTTTTTGCTGTAGGTCTGTGGTGTCCGAGACAAGCGGGCCGAGAATATTTGGTCCACAGCCGAAGGCGTTTATCTCCCAGTAAGCGGAAGCAAGTACAATTAAGGATGCATTCCTGTGTGTTTACCTGTTATCTGGCAAGTTAACGTAGCATCAGAATTTTTGCTGATATTTTTTATATGTTATGTTTTTAATTCAAACGAAGGACCTTACACCCAGTGATATGTTGAATATAGAAGACGGTGCACACAAATAGAGAAATTTACAGACGACGCATGACATGCTGTACTGTGCGATATGTTATGTCATATTGATTCCCAAGGAACTGTCTATTAGTGCAATTTACATTATTTTATCTTCCATATTGAGCAAACTTGGAGTTCTTAGTTTGATGTTACAACAATGTCTGTAATTCCGAGTGGGCCTTCTTGAAACAATGTTGTAGTGAGACAGTAAGCCATCTGCCGATGCATGTTTAGACAGCAAACTCATCGCCTCTTAGCATGTTTAGACAACTACTAACTCAGTGCATTCTAGTATCTGAGGTGCAATTTGTATACTCCCTCTGATCCTAATTAGCATTCTCACATTTTCTCAAAAACAAAAATTAACATTCTCACATTTGTCTAGATTCGAATGTTACTAGATACATCTGAATCTAAACAAATCTGAGAACATTAATTAGATCGGAGGGAGTAGTAGATCCATCCTAGGTTTTTGTTTTTTAGCCACTTCTATTAAGATTGTGTTGGTCTAATTGGGTGATAGTATGGAGTTAGGGTATATGAATATGAGAATGTAGAAATCGTATGTAAGATTAAAGAAGAGGCGGCGCTTTACCCAAGTCCAACCGGCTGTCACTGCAGACAGGTGAAATAAAGAGGCTGTACATTGACTGAAAACCCAGTAACACATTCATTGAACTTCCAATATTAACTACAACGCTCCGAACCAACGATTATAGCATTCAGCGCAAATAGAATCGACTTCTGGAAGTTGCATCTTGGCAGTAGAAAAACAATCCTACAGCAAAATCAGAGATCTTGGTATGCAATTAGCAAACGGTGTCGTGTACCGCTGATCATGTAGTATAGCATATAGCTGCCATGATTACCGCTGGTCATGTAGTATAGCAGGCACGATTATGGAACTGTTCGTATATTGCTAGTAACCACAAGTGCTGCCTAACAATACAGTACGAAGTAGGAAATGCAGGCAGTATGCCACAGAAAGATGCGAGAATCAAATAATCTTTAAGATCAAATAACCAACTATCAAGCATACTCGATTGCATAGGCTGCAGCTTCGCAACAGACTGGTAACTGAATAACGATCATTCCAAACAAGAGCATAACCGCAGCATTAAACATAGTACTTACTAGTTTAACCATGTTTCTTGCTTGGGCGAGTAAAACAGGACTCTGGAACTAATTAGCAAACTAACTAGTGCACAGGTTTCACTCAAGCTGGGGCCAGAACAACAGACAAACAACAGGAGAGAAAGCTAAACTTGTAAATTTCAGTTGCTGGCTAAGAGCTGGGTAGGGCAAATGAATGGCCAGCACTTGCAGTTGCAGGTGAAATCGTTCAGCTCAAGACATGGTTATAGAATATGATAAATAGGTGAATGCTAAATAATACCTTCACATGACCATGTACTCCCTCCGATCCTACAATAAGTGTTAGTTCAAAACTGTGACACTTATTTAGGATCAGAGGGAGTACTAATTTTGGACAGGCATTAGAATGTCCACTACAAGGAATAATAAAATCGCTATCACAAGTGAAGAGAAAACTGTAGGTCTGGTGAACAAATGTCAGGTGAACAAAATTGAGTTGTTGCCACCATAACAACGTGTAGCACTGGATAAAGCTCGGCATTTGGAGAAATGGTGTCATTTTTGATAGATCAGTGGAACAAAGGAAAAAACTGGTACTCCCTCCGATCCAAATTAATTGACTCAAGTTTTTCTAGATTCGGATGTATCTAGTACTAAAACATGTCTAGATACATCCGAATGTAGACAAATCTGAGTCAATTAATTTGGATCGGAGGGAGTATCATAAAAGACATGTTTTGCACTAGAAGTCTACCTAGAAGTCTGCTAAGAGATACTACCTCCGTTCCAAATTAATTGATGCACTTTTTCTAGTTACACATGTATCTAGGCGTGTTTTACTGTGTAGATACATGCGTATTAGACAAAGCTGTGTCAGTTAATTTGGAACGGAGGAAGTATGATGTTTATCTTCCTGCACACCAGCACAACATAAACTAGTGAGACGCAAACAATGTTCAATGCATAATATGAAAAAACATGCTTAGTCTAAATTGTGACCAAATAAGATCCACACTTAATCAGCATAGCACTATGAGGTGCAATATGAAAATCAGTCGTTGCTGAAAGAATGAAAACCAAAACAAACAGCATGTCAACACTCTGACAGTCATCATGATATACCACCATATCCCTTCTGATCACCACAATGGAAAAAATGTAACTGGTCATGTTTTCATTGTACACAACCAGGGCTGTCCAGTAAATCCTATGCAAATACAAGAGCTCCTTAACGTAATTCCAGCAGTGGTAGCATAACTTAGAAGCTATCCTACTGGTCAGTACTCAGTACCAACTGAAGATGAACAGTTCAGCACTTTGCTGTTCAATATGAAATGCATACTGAAGAAGGTTTGATGTACCAATGTCAGGTGAACATAACTTAGAAGCTACCACCTACTGGTCAATACTAACGATGAAGAGTTGCGCAAACCTTGATAGATGGTCATAAAGCACGAAGGGAAGAAACCAAACATTCAATTTAGCTATTGTGAGATAGAAATGAGAGCCACTAATAATTGGGGATAATAGCTATACTACCACAATTGAATAAGCAGATCAGAGAACATATATTCACCAGAAAGATTTTCACTTTTTTTTTTCAATCATAACATTGTCTTATTTATCTATCCATTACTCATTCAGTGAGCAGCGCTGGTAGAGGGCTGTTCTCCCCCACCACCATCAGCAAGAAAACCATACAAGACACCGGCATAACTCTCGGTGGATCCTCTGAAATATACCTCCTTGAGCTTTGTGAAGCACCGCAAGGTTAGAAGAGAGTCGGAGCCAGCCTGGTGGCAGGTCCCAACACGTTCGACGGCGAGTAGCTCAGCAAGCTTGCTGAGGCCACCGTGGAGGCTGTTGCAGTACCTCATGAGATGCTTGATGTCGTAGAGCACCGGGAAGTAGACTCTGACGAGGTCGAAGAAGGCAGGGAAGGTGTCCGGCAGGTTCTGGCCGCTGAGCAGCTTGACGAGGTAGCCGAAGTCGTAGCCGCTGTGGAAGGTGACCCACTGCAGGTCGGAGTTGAGCAGGACCCCCGATGACATGAGCAGCTCGGCGAATCGGCCCGTGTCGGCGCCGTCGTCAGCGAATCGGTCGAAGTCGATCCCGCTGTTGCGCAGCAGGTCGATGGAGTCGGCGTTGGCTGGGTCGGAGCGCGGATCGAAGCCCCTGAAGTTGAACTGCCATGCGCAGGGGCGTCCCCCCGTGCCCCTGGGCGGGAGCGCGCCGTTCTCGTCGGAGAGGGTGAGGCCGAGCTGGATGAGCTTGAGCATGTCGACGTTGGCCTTGAGCGTGGCGTAGTTGAGGGCGTCGTTGCTGCGGAAGGGCCCGAGCGGGCGGACGACGATGCCCGGGAACTCCGTGTCCATGGCGACGTAGGGGTAGCTGTCGACGATGTCGCGGATCACGGCGAACTCGGCCTCGAGGTTGTGGGCCCAGACCTCGCGGATCTCTACGCCCTCCCCTTCGTCGGCGGGCTTCCCATCGTCAGAGGAGGAGGAGGAGGCGGGGGGCTGTGGGGCAGACATGGGAGCCGGCGCATCCAAAGTTTCGGAGAGAGATCTTGGAGGGGCGGAGCGACGCGAGAGTTAGGGTTTGCGAGCGGGGAGCGGCGGATCGAGCGCGGTGGGGAAAGCAAATAAGAGGAGAGGACGAAGGGGGTGAGGGGGTAGACGGCGGCGGGTCCCACGGGTCAGCGCAGGCGGCGAGGGGTGGTGGGCGAGGCCATGGGAGGAGGGGGGTGCGGGGGCGATAAGAGGGGGAGCAGATCCGGGGGAGGGGTGGTATGGTAGGGGTGGGGAAGAAGGCGAGGGGAAAGTGGAGAGGCGGTGCAGCGAGCCGGCGGAACCGGGTCGGGCCCACAGCCACGTGGCTAGGCCTAGGCGGGTGCGGGTCCCATTTCTCTCCTCCACGTTGCTGACCGCTGGACCCCGAATGTCAGCGCTCCGTCCCCACTTTCCTGCCGGTTGGTGTGTCCGAGTTACAGGGCATGACGGCCACGGCAAAACGAGATAGGCATGTCCCGATCTCCTTCCGGACGCGTGGTCTTGACAAGTCGTCGCCGAAACTAACCGTCCCATCAATCGTGGCCGTAACTGAAAAAAAGGTAACCGTCCCGGAAGGAACGCCGTAATAATATCTCGCCGCGTTGCCGTGAGAAAGGCAGCGCGGTATCAGCCAGGAAATGGGGTTCAGTTGCCTAGTTGCACCAGCAAGTGACAAGAGCGAGAGTAGTAATCTCGCAGGGAACGATTAAAGCGCACATTATGCTTTCCCCACCACAAAATGTCTGAACCACAGACCACGTGATATACGTGGTAAGCAACCCAAAAAAAATGAAATGTCTGAACCACAGCATTTCGAATTGCGATAGTACAAGAATTCTCGACGTAGTACGTCGAAAGGAGATTTTAATATTGCTCCTAGAGTTCACATTCAGGAATGTCCATGTGGTTAGGCACGAGCAAGACAGCCAGCGTTCACAGTGTTTGTTAGGCTAGGCTGGCTTGGGGGCTAGGCACCTCCAAATTCAACCTGAATTTTCACGGTTCCATACGCGCAACAATCCCAAGAGTGCACACAAGCTGGCAATCTGTTACGCGCTATCCATTTTGGGCAAAGCATACCCTTGGCTCTACTGTCAAGGTTGGCATGCCAGCCATCCTTCTTCAGAAATAAATTATGAGATCCACTGCTTCCACAAGTATTGCTCTTCACAATATCATCATCCCACTTGCTATGCCGGCTGCCGAAAACAGGGGAAGCCTATTTCAGTAGCTCCCTTGCACTGGTTCCTCTTGTCACGGTAAATCAGTAGATGCAGTAGGAATCATCATCGCAATGAAAGTACCTGCAATTTTTAGGCCGGGATAACAGTTTGGGTTGATAACACCGGCGAGTAGACCCACCCTCATCTGTTGCTGATTTGTCGACATCTCATCACAGCGACATGAAAGACGGTAGCTAGCTGAAATTCAAGGAAATTCTGTCTTGGACATCAGGTGTAGAAGCTCGGCTCAAATACGCACATGGTGTAATCCTATTCATCTCACTTGCCTGCTCCTACTTATAAATGTTGTCTTGAGATGACTTGAGCCAAACCTAGAGGGCTATACGATGTTCTAGCACCCCAGGTACTCCTTTAGATCTAGCTTCAGTGAACTATTCCAGTATATCTCGGAGCTACTAAATGGAAGCGACCCCTTCTTGCTTCTTGATTTCACTTGCCTGCTACTTATAAATGCTGTCTTGAGATGACTTGAACCAAACCTAGAGGGCTATACGATGTTCTAGCACTCCAGATACTCCTTTAGATCTAGCTTCAGTGAACTATTCCAGTATATCTCACAGCTACTATGACCACAAGGCGTCCAAGTAGCTGGCTCCGATGGAACACTCTCCAGGGCCTCGGCTAAATCTGAATCCCAATGCCCTAACCTGCAAGCCTTCCTGTAGACATCAAACCCTGCGGCTTTCAGACCCTCTGAGAAGAAATTATTTAGCGAGGGACTCTCCGAGCTTATGTCGTTTAGTAATTCCATTGCAGCATCAGAACTACGAAATATCAAAGCTGAGCATGTCTTATCCAACAATCTTAGCTCAAAATCTTTCGAGAAGACATGATGTAATCTTGTCAGGCGGGACCTCAGTTCTTTGGCAGACGTCTCGCTAAATCCCCACAAGAAAAGAACACAATCAGTGCTCACTGTCCTAGTGGTATCTGCCTCATTAGTGCAGTCCACATCATCAGATTCTTCAGCCATGCAGCCAGGATAAAAGATGTTACAGTAATCTTCAGCTGAGTAACACTGCTCACCAGATTCAGATTGACAGTTGGGACTTATATTAAGCAATTTACTCAACTTTGCAAATAATTTTGTTATTCTCAGGACATTTTCTCCACTTTTTGTGACACTACTGATACCATCTGTGCAAAAAGAGAATGCGAGTTCAATACAAAGTGCTCGTAAGAAAGAACTATAATGACACATGCAACAATTTAAGGCTCACACATATACTAGTCACCAATAATATGCTTCATTTTCTAAAATATACTTAACAAGAAGAAACTCCATAGTTTGTGTAAATTGTGTAAGCTGGAACTGTACCTTGCTGTGGTATTTCTATTTCCATTGGCACAAAGTACTGTCTTTGTAAGTAACTCAGAGCAGCCTGTATATTCTTCGCTTTCCTCAAAGGGCCAATTTCTCGCCACAAATGGCCAATATCAACAACAGTAGAGAAAACCATCCTCAAGGAACACATAAATTCATGCTTGTTTGGCGGAAGAGGACCGATAAATTTGGTGTGTATCATTGTAAGGTCTGGGAAAGGAAAAAGAAGCTATACCATGTTAGAAATGAAACATGATAGAAAGTTAGTGATATATCAACCTACCACTCAAGCAACTGTGTGATATGATTGGTTTCTGTGACGACGATAGCAGATCAACAACTTCTCGAAATCCACGAAACTTGAAACTATGTTCATCCTCCAATTTTCTAATGTCCATCTAAAAAATGAGTTTCAGCAGGAAAAAATAATCCTGATTATGAAGAGGTTTAGTTACAATGTAAATGGTATTGCCAATTTTTAGGGATACAAACCATGAGAAGATTTTTATCCTCTGCAGAACTAGTAAAGATCACACGCACTGCCCTAGCCACCCCAGATTTATCCGGAACGACAAGAGGTACAAGGTCATCAAAGGTGTGATTTATTATCTGCAGTACAGCTCAACACCGTCAAGGATTTAACTAAAATTTGATTTGGCAGATTAGACAGTAGAATGGAGTAAACAATTTTGATCAGTTACAATTTAACATTTTAAACAGATCACACCCTAGTCATATATTTTGACTGCATCAATTCAATTCTTATCAGAACATGGCAGTTGTAACCAAAACAGAAGTAAGAAACTACAAATACTAAAGAGCAAGATAAAGCAAATATATACTATTATGTTTTGAAGGAGTGTAAAAATGTTTTAAGAAAATGAAATTACTGTTTTTGGACAAAATATAAAATTTCAAAGTGGGGACTGCACCTCCAAAACCAGTTGAACTTGGCGATCACTGCAGACGTCAATGCTCATACTGGGCCTTGAGCCATATGATTCACCGCCCAAAATTAGTTTCCTAAGGGAACTAACTAAAGAATCTGCACAGTACGAATCATGTTAGGAGACATCTGACCTAGCTAATAGGCAGGGTAAAAGCATTAGTATTATCTATCTGAAGTGACCTACCATCAGCTGTTTTGCTTGATTCTGTGTATCCTTTACGCCAATGCTGAAGTCTTGACTTAATTCTAGTTGTAAAAACTGAATCGGCAACAGATGTACTTGGTGATGGAGATGACTGACGAAGATGGGGGATAACGATCTTTTGCCTCGCCAAGGATTCTTGCACCCTTGATAGATAAGAGATGCCTGCCGATACAATCACTAGAATTAATCCCTCTATCAAATAACCCAAATTGATATTTGTTTAGGTGCACGGTGTAGGGACTCACCATCATAAATGCACGTATTGAAATCAAAACCATCACGGGCCATAGATGAAAAGTATGATGATTGGCAGGAGAAACTATAAGAAGGCATTCCAAGCTGTAGCTCGTCCCTGGGAAACAAATGGAAATTGTACCTGTACAAGACCCACGGGAGCATCAATACTGATGAAAAGAATTCCAATAGA
This sequence comes from Avena insularis, assembly GCA_023614405.1. NCBI lineage: Eukaryota > Viridiplantae > Streptophyta > Magnoliopsida > Poales > Poaceae > Avena > Avena insularis. The sequence goes on from CM042692.1 coordinate 110,646,333, forward strand.
CTGGAATAGAAACATAGCAAGTATAATCCTCAAAAGAAATCTGGATTACTTCTATGAAAAGAATTCGTGAACCCAAAGTGTAGAACTAAATAAACATTTAAAGCAATAAACTCAGACGGGCCAATACAAATGGAGATTTAAATGTTACAGTATTACAGAAAATAAAGTGAAATACTAAGAACATGAACCAAAGATAATTCTTTGGTAGTAGCGCAAGCAACAAACTTTTAGTTAGTATGAAAAACTAAGAACATGTTCAATTGGCAAGCTCGAGATTGTCCAAGCAAATTTATTGTTCTTTCCTATGTAACTTATGTGCTATAGTTCATGTCCCTGTTGGTTGCCTGCTAGTTTGCAAAAGTATGCCTCTTTTTATTTTATAAAAGGAAAAAATATACTCCCGACCCAAATTAGTTGGCTTAGATTTGTCTAGATTCGATTGCATCTAGACATGATTTAGTATTAGATACATCTGTATCTTGACAAATTTGAGTCAATTAATTTGGGTCGGATGGAGTACTTCATTTGATTGTCAACGATCCAGTTTCTTGATTTATAAACTTTCTGCGACTTATTTCCTCAATGCCTCAATGAGGTTGAGTTTCCAAGACAATCTATCCAAATTGACCTGCTACTTGTTGCGACAAAACGCCTGGCTTAGCTGCACTCATACTGTTCAACTATTCTAAGGAGTAGCAATGTTTTGTTTCGTTTATGCAAACAAGGTGTTCAACGAAATGCCTCAGTGAGCACACAAAATATAGACTGATGGGCCACTGCGCTCGGGTTGGCCAACATACTAGCTAAAGTATCCTACTATTTGTTCAGTGTGCACAAGATGTTTAACAGGGTACTACGCCGCAAATCTTACTTGTCAGTGCTTATCACGGGGGAATAGGAGTGAAGAGAGCTGCTTACGGGTAGGCCACGACGGTGGAGTGGGAGGTGACGTCCACGCGGAATGGGCAAACTGCGATGTGGAGAGGCTGGAAGGACTCCGCGGCGAGTTTGGCCTTCAGGTACGCCGTCTCTGCGGTGTCCACGGACAGCGCGCGTCGCCAACCGGTGGGGGCGCCCGTCTTCAGCGCCGCGACGGCCACATAGTCGCACTCCTTCACGTGAGACGCCAGCTCTCGCAGAGCCTCTGGGAAGTTCCTCCTGGTCACCTGCTTCGCTGACGCCGCGGCGGCGCGTGTGGCGGCCATTGGTGGCGGAACAAGCAACTGGGCACGGCCAGGGCTGAAGGCGGCCTAGCCCTAGCGACAAATGACCGATACAAAGAAAAGACGGAGGGCCGGTGGTTGACACAGGAACGAGGCCTGCAGTCTACTCGGTTCGGAGAACCGATAGGAGGCGTCGCCGCCGAAGGGTGCGGCCGAGGAACTGCGGCGACGTGGAGGTGGGGGAATGGAGTTTGGAGGGAACGCGTGCTGCAGACCGAATAGGGTGATGGTGAGGATGGCGAGCCGGGCTGCGCATGCGCTGGTGGCGGCGAACCGGCGGCGCAGCGGGGGCGCAGGGCGAGCGAGCAGTGCGGCGCCGAGAGACCAGATGCTGCGCTGGATGTTGCCAAATGCAACGCTAGAGGTCGGCGCGGTTGGGCCGAGGGGAGTTGGGCCAGCGCAAGGTTCAATTGGCCGTGCGTCGGGAGCCCGGATTTTCATTCGTGTGGTTCAAAATTTTCTTCTTTTTGGTTTATTTATATTTATAAGTGTTTTTAAGGTGTGGAAAGGTACGGACCTGTGGAATATTGGCGTTTCTACGACTAGCATATTCCATACGAATTTGGTAGACATGATCCATGTTAACACTGATAAACAGAAAATTTAAAAATAATATTTCTTCCATCTCAAATTAGTTGTTCTAACTTTGTTTAAATTCACGTGTATCTAAATACATGTGTATCTAGAAAAGTTGAGGACAACAAATCTATAATTGAGAAGTAATATATTTAGAAATCAAGGAATTTCACATGGGGGAGTTCAAAGTATTCTTCAACGAAGTTTTACAAGTTCATTTTTGGAGCCTTTTCAGAGAATCAGGCGCTGAAATATATTTGAAAATCAAAATGCCTTTTGAAGCTACATGTTTTTGCTTGTGCTTGGCCCTTAATAATGGATCGATTGAACACCAAAGATTTAATACAGAGAAATAATTGCTATTTTTCAATTTTACGAATAATACACGAAATTGGTAATTTCGAAAACTTGCGCGGCCTCGGGGTTTGAACTCCCGACAAGGATCTTTCAAGGTTTGAACTCTCGACCAGTCCAGTCGTCCACTCGGGATTTCAAACCCTGACCAGTCTTGATGCACAGCAGTGAAAAGCTAGGCCTAGTCAGGACCCATACACTGACTGGACTAGTCGGGGGTTCAAACCCCGAAAGGTCCTTATCGGGGGCTCAAACCCCGAGGTCGCGCTAGTTTTCGAAATTATCAATTTCGTGTATTATTCATGAAATTGATTTAAAAAAGTATTATTTAAAAAATAGCGAAATAATTGGCATGTGGATGGAGGCCCCTTTTGACGTGTTATGTGATGCCCAACATTCAGAGACCCGTGACCACCTCTTTTTCCATTGTCCATTTGCATTGGCCTGTTGGGACACTATATTAACATGAGATGGGACAATTCTCTTCCAATCTCTCATAGAGTAGTGGAGGCAAGATGCTTATTTGATGACCCTGCTTCGTGCAGATCGCAATATGTGCAACTTGGAATATATGAATGAATTCATATTCAAAAATAAAAAATTCTCGCTTGCTAGATGGAGAGTCAGATTTCTGAGTGACCACCTCTTTTTCCATTGTCCATTTGCATTGGCCTGTTGGGACTATATTAACATGAGATGGGACAATTCTCTTCCAATCTCTCATAGAGTAGTGGATGCAAGATGCTTATTTGATGGCCCTGCTTCGTGCAGATCGCAATATGTGCAGCTTGGAATATATGAATGAATTCATATTTAAAAATAAAAATTTCTCGCTTGCTAGATGGAGAGTCAGATTTCTAAGTGACTTATTATAACACCTCGTCCACTAGGCTCTGGGGGTGTCACTTCTAGCAGCTTACTAGGATCTTTAGACTGGTCTCACAGACCAACACCACTATTTTCTACGCACTCTATCCTCACTCATGCGCATCCGGTACCCATTTCTTGGTCGGTCACCCATCCTCAAATTGCTCTAGACCAAGCACGCTTAATCTCAGAGTTCTTTTCAGATAAGCTTTCGAAAAAGAAGTTGCAACTTGTTGGATAAGTATCATATCAATCTTATTAAGTCATGTGTATGGATCTCACATACATCTACCCTTAAAAGATCGATGCCCTCATCGATCAAGCATGGGCCAGGAACGTCCCCTCTTAACACGTGTCTGTGCGTCCAATGCTGGCACATGTGTCATGCCGTGTCCACTCCAGGCCACACACGGTATGCTCCACATGTCCCACCACTGACCCGTACACACCCGTTTAACCGTGAGAATCGGCTTTGATACCACTTGTAACAACCCGTCCACTAGGCTCTGGGGGTGTCACTTCTAGCAGCTTACTAGGATCTCTAGACTGGTCCCACAGACCAACACTAGTATTTTCAACGCACTTTGTCCTCACTCGTGTGCACCCGGTACCCATTTCCCGGTCAGTCACCCATTCTCAAATTGCTCTAGGTCAAGCACACTTAATCTCAGAATTCTTTTTAGATGAGCTTCCGGAAAAAAAGTTGTAACTTGTTGATATGAGTATCCTATCAATCCTATTAAGCTATGTGCCTGGATCTCACACTTATTGCTTTATCAATATAGAATGAAGGATGTTTTAGTACAAAACCTCTTGGATTGGGTTGTTGCTAGTTTCACTTGATTGTGCTTAGTCCCCATGTATCATTGTTTTAGTGTGTACTTCCACTCCTTGATGTAATAGTCTGGATTTTTGTATGCTCTTTGTACATATATATAAAAAGAAAAAAACACCATAGGGGTTTTTTCCCTACGGTTCCATGGTTCAAAAAAAATGGGGACACAGTTTATATAAATGCTGCTTGATCAGATAAACGTAGGCTAATCTTTTACCTCTAGCACGAGAAGGGTGTTGTTTTATGTCTGAGTTGTGTGCCTCGTTACGTGTATCCCATATGTGCCAAAACACCACTGGAAGAGTCATAGCTTGGAGATCAGTAGATGGGGCCAAGAAGTCAAAAAGCCAGAGCTTTGGCGAAGAGATATTCTTCCTCTCCATGTGTAGCGGAACGTGCTCTTTAACTTCATGCCGTACCACATGTGCGAATTGGCAGAAGAGGAGTGTGTGCTCAATATCTTGATGCCATCCACAGAAAATACATTTGCCTTCCGCCAGTATTTTCCTTATCCGGAGCTACACACTGCTAGATAAACAATCATGAAGAAATCGCCATAGACGAATAAGCATTTTTCTAGGTGCCTTGTTCTTCCTTTCTCATTTATATCCACTTCGATATCATACCCCTGCAATTCCTACTCTGTCGTGGTGGTGACACGGCAGATGTCATGGGTAGGCTAAAGATGTGGTCAGTGCGCACTAGTACTATCCGGGGAGGGATAGTGTAGTGAATCTACACATGAAAGATAGAACGACACAACACACGATGAACTATTATGGATCTCTTATTACGGTCGATGGACTAATACAGATGCTCCTTGAGCTGTATCGTAGAGAGGAAGGAGATGAAGTGCTCCTGCTCTCTTCTCTCACTATGGTTCTTCCCTTAGCCAAAATGACTGACCCCCTCCTTGGATGCCCTGGCTCACTTTTTAAAGGGGTGGCCAGGTTACAGCTAGGGCATACATGGCCCGGATATGCTTGGAATATGCTTGTCCCAAAGTGGTAACTCGACGCGCTCCTTTCCCCTATCCACAGCCTCTGTAAGGCAATGGCACAAAGCCCACCCGCTGTGACCATTGCTATCAGTGACTGTCATGTCTGTGACGATCTCTTTTCTCTCTACCTCTTTGACTCTTATCGCTAGCGCTTGTCTCTTCCTAGATTCCCTTAGGAGAGAGAAAAGCGCTGACTCTAAGCTCCTTCTTGAGAAAGCCATCTCCTGACTCGGCCTTGGTATAGTTAATCCGGCCAAGTTGGTACCTACAAAGGGAAAATGGTTCATTCCTCATGCCAACATATCGTGTATGTCGGCCGAGTCTTTCTAGTGCTTTATGGCTCAGGGTAACCCGTCCTTAACCCGGCTGGCCCTTCTATGATTCGGCCAGCTCATGCTTTGACATGTCTCTACCTCGGCGGACCTTGTCCTTTTACCTCGGGTTTACCTAACCTGGGGTTATCCCCCGAACATTAGTAACCGAATCTGGTGCGATCTCATCAGCCTTAGCTGGTAAGGTCACATCAGGTTCAATCTTATTCGGATCACCGTCCATCTCGCCGACATATTCATATGTTGGCCTATACCGATTTTAACTCGACAGTACCTCATAGTGACTTGGTTCTCACTTTGACTATCTTTGGCTCTTTCCAAGTTATCTCGTTGGCCGAGTCATAGTGTTGCATCTGGGGTTCACCCCTTAGATGCATATCTTCTCGTTTACGCCTCCTTGTATCCTACGTGGAGGGTAATCATTGTCTCTGTCTTATTTTAAGGGCAGTGATGTCAGTTACTATCATACTGCGCTAGTTATCACTATCGCACGTCCCTTCAATGTTGGGCTCCTCGTTAACTGCCCTAGCCACGATCTGTCGTTTCCGTTTCCGTGTTGTGTGGCCGTGGGTATGGCACGATCTGATGCGTCCATTGATTGCATACACGCCCACACCGTGTGGCTCATGGCAGTTGTCGATCCACTACCATCACTTGGGCATGGTTAAATAGGGGAGCAGGGGAAGTTCTGATTCACTTTCCCCTTGCGCCCCTCTCTTCCTCTTCTTCCTCCTAGCGTCGCTGCTAGAGCTTCCCTTTGCTTAGCGATAGTGCCTCCGCCGTCGCTCTCTTCTCTTCCTCGCTCCACCGTAGTGCCGCTGCTTGCTGCCGCTACGGGTCGTGCCAGTCAAAGCCCCTCTCCCGCTCATGAAGTTCCTCCTCTGAGGATTTGGATCTGAACATGCCTCGTGATGTTGTCATCGTGGAAGAACACGAGGAGGGCGGCACCGCCCACGAACGCGGCGCTTGGGCCGACTCAAAGGTGACGCAGCGAGAGCTTGACTAGCTCATTCGCAGGCGCCGCATTCCCGCGGGGGTCAGTGTTGGAAATATGCCCTAGAGACAAATACTAGTAAGGACTATTATCATATTTCATATAGTTTATGATTAAGTTTTATATCATGCTATAACTGTATTGAGTGGAAACATCAATACACGTGTGATATACAAACAACCAGGGGTTCCCAGTGAAACTCTAGTCACTAGTTCATTGGTCAACAGATGATCATGTTTCCTAATCATGTGGCATTTATGCCAGTTGGAAATGGAGTCAACTCATTCTAAGAATGAGATGATGAACCAATACCCAACCTAAACATCGTGACCCGATCATGTCACAAAGTTCAAGTTACGGTGATTAGAAATGGATCCTCATAGACTATTCCTTAGACCGTGAGGCTATATCAATCACTGTCTCCCGAGAGTGCTTAGATAGCATCAAGCGCCACTTGGTAATACAATGGTTATAAAGGTGTGTTTAGGTAATCGGAGGAAACCGTAGAGGCAATATATGTCAAGAGCGGGATTTGTCCGTCCATGTGACGGGAAGATACTCAAGGGCCAACTTGGAGAGGTTATATCCAATAGCTGCGCAACGTGTGATTTGATCACAGGGATATCACTTGTCGAAACGAGTCAAGTAGCATTGCTCAGTAACGAGATTGAACATGACATGGTGATGTCATTGATCATATCTCGGGCAATGCAAGTATCGAGAGACAAAGGGAATAAGACACGACTGTCTTGGTTCAAACAACGAAAGATCTTCGTGGAACGCACAGGGGTCACATGGCCATCCAGGTCCCTCTGTCGATCATTGGTGCAAGAGTGTCCGAACCATGTCTGGAGTGTTCCCGAACCGTGGGGTATCACGCTTAAGGGCTTGATGATGCTTAGAGAGTGTTTATAGGATCGAAAGAATTGCCGAAGAATAGTAGAGAGAAAACCGAAAGGGTTTCGGTAAGTCCGGAGGATGTCCGGAGTGGAGGTGGAAGGAGTTCCATATCCACGAAGATTGAATAATATATGAATGAATGTTAAATATTGATTTAATCATTTATTCATAATTATTTAATAAAGAGAAAATCAATTTAAAAGGTCAAAAGGCTTAATGGGCCAATTCCTGGAGGGGAGAGGGCCCATTAGGGAAAGGAGAGAGGGAGAAGGGGCAAGGGGTTGGCTGGCTGGGCCAAGCCCCCCGCGCGGGGCCCACTAGGGCTGGCCGGCGGCCTCCCCTCCCCCTCCTCTCCTTTAGTCCCACCCCGGGACTTTGAGGGAGGTAGTACCTCCCCTCCCCCTATATATAGTGGGGGTATTTGGCCAGATAAATACACACAAATTCAATAAAGGTCTTCTCACTTTTGGGAAGACCTCTAATTGATATTCTCTCTCTCTCTCTCTCTCTCTCTCTCTCTCTCTCTCTCTCTCTCTCTCGTGACCATGGTCCCAAGTTCGGACTGCGCGAACGAGAGACATCTTCACCGCGGAGCGCCGTCGTGCTGTGAGATTCGGATCCAAGAGCTATACTTCCGCAACTGCTGCTGGATCGGGGAAGCGAGATTCATCGTCAGGCACCGGACGTGTGTAACTCCCCGCGAGGTGTCGCACTTGAGGCACTCAAGTCGTTGGAGCCACAGGAGTGCAAGGACTTGATCACGACCTTGAGGTCGGCTTCAGCTCATCTACATCAACCACGCTCTCATGAGCGTTGACAATGCTTTTCGGTCTTCAAGGGTAAGTTCGCGAAAAGCCTCTTCCGTTACTGTATTACTAATAGATAGGTCCTAGCAACATCGGGGGTTCAGGGGCGTAGGGTAAAATTTTATTGTTTTCATGCGCGGAACCCCTATAGTGGTATCAGAGCTAGATCTATGCGTAGTAATACTAGTACGGGTAGAACACACGAGATGTAGCGTGTGGGCGTTGATCTTTTAGTTGTTACCCTCCCACGTATACTTGTGTATACCGCAGTAATGCTTGATGAAGCGGCCCCCAACCGACTTTACGCGTTCATTCGCGAGACTAGTCCACGCTTGACATACGGCTTGTACCATATAAAGTGGCTTAGGGGGGTGTATGTCTCTCTCGCATTAGTTGGTATACCATTTGCAACGGAGGGCCCCGGAAGGGGTGTAGTAGAGACAACTACTTGATCAGTGTTGTGCTGAAAGTTTTCGTAGGTAAGAACGGTTCTTGTGCGAAAGCCCATTCAGCCACATAAAACATGCAAAGATAAAGTAGAGGCGTCTAACTTTGTTTTGTAGGGGGCGTTGCTTTGTGATATGGTTGTGGCAAAGGTAAAGTGATTACCTTATGTTACATAGTAGATAGTCACGGAGGTGACGGACTACCACACCGGAAAGACACCAGTACCCTGGTGTCTACGGCGCCAGAATCCGGTGACGACGGATGGAGATCACGATGTGAAGGACCATATCACATCGCATTTACATTCAATGTTATTGTTTGTATATCTTATTGTGTGCTAGTATTAGATACTCGACGGTAGCCTAATAAGATGATACCTGTTAAAATTACCAATGATTGTGTTCCCCCTTAGTGTGCACCACCAAGAAAGTTCTTCGGTATGAGGCAGGTCATGATGATCGGGTGTCAGACATATCTACGTTCGCATACAGTGGGTGTAAGCCATGTTGCACAGGGAATACACTAAGGTTGAGTTGGCGAGCCTAGCATGTATAGACATGGCCTCGGAACACAGATGGTCGAAAGATCGAGCACGAGTCGCATGAATGATATGACTGACGTTTAGCGTCCACCCTTAAACCCACATTGATGGTCGTGATGATCAGGGGAGATGTGGCTGATAGGGGTCATGTTATCACTAGGAACCCTTCTGGGGATAGGTGTTGATGGCTCTGTGTATGGCGCCCAGAAAAGTGCTGGTGCGTGGTTGATGTAGAGCTCGTTGGGAACCCCAAGAGGAAGGTATGATGAGCACATCAGCAAGTTTCCCTCAGTTATGAAACCAAGGTTTAATCGAACCAGTAGGAGCAAGGAAACACCCCAAAGGTGTTACTAGCTGAGCTTTGGCAGGGCGCACTACCGGTGGTAGTAGCAACGTGAAGACCTGCACAACACAACCACAAAACTTTGTCCCCAACTTGCGATGAGGTTGTCAATCTCACCGTGTTTTGCGGAAAACAAAGGATTAAATGTATCGAATGGAAAGAAGTAAAAGTTTGCAGAAAGTAAACACAAAAAGTAAACAGTTTGTAGATTGTATGTAAAGAAAAGGACCGGGATCCATAGTTCACTAGAGGTGGCTCTCCTTAAGATAGATAACATGCTGGGTGAACAAATTACAGCGGGGCAATTGACAAACACCGAGAAAGCAATACATGCATATACTAATCATCTTGACTCCTATGAGACTTGATTGGGCATTACAACATAATACATAGACCGCCATCCAACTGCATCTATGACTAATAATCCACCTTCAGGTTATCATCCGAACCCTCCAAAGATTAAGTTGCGGCCAACAAATTATTGCTTTACGAACTGCGTGTAAAGTAAACAATACGATTGTTCTATGAACAAAGGATTGTTGTTTTCTCCATAGTAACAAAGACATCTAGTACCTTAGAGATTTCATCACTTCCCAGATTACGAGGCATGAACCCACTATCGAGCATAAATACTAACTCTTGGAGTTGCTAGCATCTACTTGGCCAAGATAGCTACTAACAACGGAAAGCATGCAAGATCACAAATAACAAAGACATGATAGAATCAATAATCAATCTGAAATAGCATCTCAATATCCATCGGATCCCCGCAAACACAACATGTACGGATTACAAAAAGATGATCTTGATCATGAACGGAGCTCACAAGATCTAAACATGAAAGCACAAAGGAGGAGAAACCAGCCATCTAGCTACTACATGGATCCGTAGTCCAAGGATGAACTACTCACGCATCACACCGAAGGCTTGCATGGTGATGAAGAAGGCCTCCAGGGTGAATTCCCCTCTCTGACAGGGTGTCGGGAAGAGCTTTAGATCCCTCCCGATCTAGGGATGGAGATGACGGCGACTACAGACTCTTTCGTGGATTTTTGATCAGGTACTTAGGGTTTACGACCCGAGGGCATCTTATAGTCGGAAGGGGAGGCCGGGGGGTGCTAGGGGCCACCACACCACCCCTTGGCATGGGCCAAGCCTGGCCGCGCGGCCAGGTGGTGTAGCCGGCCTCTGGCCCCTCTCCATCTTGTATTCTGGCACTTGATGACTTCCGGAAAAATAGGCACTTTGGCTTTTGTCCCGTCCAATTCCGAGAATATTCATTTTCTGACTTTCCTGGAACCAAAAACAACAGAAAATAGGCAGCTGGCAATGTGGCTCTTGTTAATAGGTTAGTCTAAGAAATCATATGAGAAGTACTCCAAAGTTGGAACAAAACACAAGAAAGTGGATAAAACCAAGCATGGAACATCAAAAATTATAGATACATTTGCAATGTATCAACATCCCCAAGCTTAACTCCTGCTCGTCCTCGAGTAGGTAAGTGATAAAAAGAAAGAATAATTTTTGAGGTGACATGCACCATCAAAGACTTGATCAAAGTATTTGCAAAACACTCAAAGCTGGGATCATAGTACTTCAATCATAACATGAAAGACAAAGTTCTAGCAATAAGCAAAGAAACTATGATGCAACATGAAAAGGCGCAAACAAAAGAATCATGAATAACATGCTTTGCAAGTCGTTTGTTTGTTTCACATAAAGAAAACATGGCATAATAGTATTCAGCTTATCCCTCAATAGAGAAGCAAATATAAATGCATAGGACACCTTCAAAGTTCATAAGAGTGACTAGATATAATAGTTTAAAGCAAGCAATATCAAGTTATGCATCAATCAACTAGTCTTGGGACAATGCACATAGAACTAATAATGGCCACTATGCTCTCAAAGTAGGTGCATAAAGACAGAAGGTGGAGACTCAATATAATGGTGGAAGAAAGGCCTTTTGTAAAAGGAATTAGGGATTCAAGTCTCATAAAGAGCTTCCAAAAATTATGGTACTTGTAGTTTTCAGCTCTCATTGCCCCTATCAAAAGCATCTTGAAGGTGATTAAGGTTAAAGTGACACAACTAAGAGGATATGCTTGACAAGTTATAAACCGAAATCTCATGCCCCTTACTTACAAAGACCGATCCTCATGCTACTCAACTTCAGTCACGAGTAAGCTCTTGTCATTGTAAGTATATGTGTATCATTAAGAACCGCTAACGGGGTACCCCTTGCACATGATACGGGAGCTTTCCCATAATCAAAATGACAAGGCAAGCAGACAATGAGCATCTCGGCGATATTTTTATTTGCTATTTGCATAGGTTTTTATTGAGGATGCTTCATAGAGTGCTCATTATGGTGATGCTGCAAGTTTCCACCATGATTAGGCATGGCTTAGGCTAGTGGCCCAGGCGTTTCTCTAACACACATACAAACTCCATGATCTTACAAGTTCCACTTTTATTTCACACCGCCAGGATCCGTAAGCAAAAGAACATGATATCAACGGGGTACAAAGTACACGTGCAATGTTGAAAGTGTTCCCCATGGTACATGGTTCTGCTAATTTCAACTTATAAAGCGCAAGCATATATGCAACAAAGAAGGACCCAATGGTTCAAGTTTATTAGAGGCAAAAAAGTAAAGTGTGCCATCAAGTTCGTGAGAGCTTTAATCACTAGTTTTCTCATAACAAGTGGAAGGTAAACAAAATCATGAATATACTTGGAATAGCATAGGCTAGTAGGTAGGTATGGTGGACTCTTTGTAATAACTTGGTTTAGGGAGTTGTATGCATGAGTGGAACTCATACGTTGTTGTGGAGGCTAGCAAAAGACTGGGAGCGACAAACTAAGAGAGCAATAATGGCCATAATCATGCAGAGCGAAAAAACATCATTGATCAAAGCATAAAGTGATACTACAAGTTGAAAACTAAAGGATCATAAAGGCTATGGTGACTTGTGACAGTCATAACATGGTGTGAGCATGTGCCAAGTCAACCCAAATAAAGCATCAAAGGAGAATACCACTATACTATGCTTTAATATGCTAAAACAACGCATGATTCATCCAAGGCACATTAAGCAATCTCAATTGTTTATAACAAGTCATGCTACAACAAAGAATACTAAGCATAAATCCAAAACAATATCAAGCATGGCATGACAAAGCATAGCCACAGTCAAAAAACGAGCTCTTTTTACCACATAAGCATGAACTTTCCTACTCTTTTCCAAACCAAACCAAACTATTTGCAAACCAATGTATGAAAGAGGGTGTCCAACCAACTTATTCAGAAAACTAAGCAAACCAAGCAAACAAAAACCAAAATAAAAACAAAAAAGAAGACGCTCCAAGAACAACACAACTGTGCATGAAACAATAAAAATGAAGCGTTTGGAAGAAACCTGAAATTTTTATTGATGAAGAAGGGGATGCCTTGGGCATCCCCAAGCTTTGACGCTTGTACTTCTTGGATATTTCTTGGGGTGACACGCGTGGCATCCCCAATATTGAGCTTTAGTCCATCCTTCATCTCATTACTCATTCCTTCCATACACCTGAAAATTTTCCTTCATACAAAACTTCACACAATCTCATTAGCAACATTAGTGCACTTAAGATAAATAAGTCTTAAGGTTCAGTTTTAACACCAAATAAACTTCCATTAGAACACTATCTACTGTAGCACTTCCCTCAAAAAGCTCAATTCCCCAAAAGAACTCAAGAAGGAACCAACAAGAAGCAAATGCAGAAAATGGCAGAAATCTGTCAAAACATACCAGCAGGTAAAGACGATTTTTTTCAAAGACCTTATGTTGCTCAAATCAAAAAGTGTTGAACTAACGAAAGTTAGATAACAACCTGGGGCAGAAGCACAAAAAATTACAGCTCAATCCGACATACAGAGCTCTCTCAGGAATTTTTATGGTGAAGAACAAAAATCTGTTTTGGGACAGCAACTTTTCCAATCATTACTTCACTCTCATTAGAGGTTACTCTTGGCACAAAAAGCAAATAAAAAGGATAAGGAGCGGTTATTACTGAAGTAATAACTTCCAAGACTCATCTAAAACTCTTGGGTTATCTCCCAACAAGTACTTTTCTTTAACGCCTTTAAGTTAGGCATAAGAAGCAAAGAAAGAATCAAGTGTTCTCAAATGAAGAAGCATTAAGACCAAATTTTGTTTTCATAGGAGAAGCAAAATAAATCTTTTCTCTCTTTTTAGGGAAGTGATCTATACCTTTCTTTAGTGGGAGTTGATATTTAATGGTGCCTTCTTTCATATCAATGATGGCACCAACAGTTCTAAGAAAAGGTCTTCCCAAAGTAATAGGACAAGAAGCATTGTATTCAACATCCAAAACATAGAAATCAACGGGGACATAGGCATCATTAACCATAATAAGAACATCATTAAGACTCCCCATGAGTTTCTTTTTAGCATTATCATCAAGTGGGACATTCAAATAGCAATCTTCAAGAGGAGGCAAATCAAGCATATCATAAATCCTTCTAGGCATAATAGAAACACTACTATCAAGATCACATAAAGCTTTGAAATAAAAGTCATTCACTTTCATATTAATGATGGGTTCCCAACCATCCTCTTGTTTTATAGGAATAGAAGCTTTATGTTTCATCTTTTCTTCCTTAATCTTTATGAGAGCATCGGTAATGTGTTTTGTAAAGGCCATGTTCATAGCACTAGCATTAGGACTTTTAGCAAGCTTTTGTAGGAACTTAATAACTTCAGAGATATTGCAACCATCAAGATCAAAATCAACTTTATCATCTAAAGTAGTAGAACTATTACTAGCCTCAACACTAGTGGTGGTGATAGTAGAAACACTAATGTTTCTAGCAATTTCATCTTCTCTTTCCCACTTAGCATGTAATTCAGCTAATAGTCTAACATCTTCATCAATTCTTACTTGTATGGCATTAGTAGCTGCAAAGGGATTATCATTAGTTTCAGGTTTAGCAGCCATTTTATTCAAAAAAGATTGAGTTTCAGCCAAAGATGCTATATTTCTTTCAGCATTAGAGAGTTTTTCCTCAATAGTTTTATTGAAAGCAGTTTGTTTACTAATAAACTCTTTAAGCATAACTTCAAGTTCAGAGGGAGCACTCTTATTATTGTTGTAAGAATTTCCATAAGCATTAGCATTGTTGGGAGGATATGGCTTATAATTGTTGTTACCAAAATTGTTCCTATAAGCATTGTTACCGTAAACATTGTTGCCAAAATTATTATTTCTTATAAAGTTCACATCAACTTGCTCTTCTTGAGCAATCAAAGAAGCTAAAGGAACATTATTTGGATCAATATGGGCTTTCCCATTAACAAGCATAGACATAATAATATCAATCTTATCACTCAAGGAGGAGGATTCCTCAACAGAATTTACCTTCTTACCTTGTGGAGCTCTCTCAGTATGCCATTCAGAATAATTAACCATCATATTGTCTAGAAGTTTTGTTGCAGCACCCAAAGTGATGGTCATAAAGGTACCTCCAGCTGCAGAATCCAATAGGTTCCTTGAAGAATAGTTCAATCCTGCATAAAAAGTTTGGATGATCATCCAAGCAGTCAGTCCATGAGTGGGACAATTCTTTACCAAAGATTTCATTCTTTCCCAAGCTTGAGCAACATGCTCATTATCAAGTTGTTTAAACTTCATTATTTCACTTCTCATGGATATAATCTTAGCAGGAGGATAGTATTTTCAAATAAAAGCATCTTTGCACTTAGTCCAAGAATCAATACTATTCCTAGTTAAGGAATTCAACCACTCTTTAGCTTTTCCTCTTAAAGAGAAAGGAAACAATTTTAGCTTAATAATATCACCATCTATATCTCTATGCTTTTGCATCTCACAAAGTTCAACAAAGTTATTTAGATGGTAAGCAACATCTTCATTACCAATACCAGAAAATTGTTCTCTCATAATAAGATTGAGCAAAGCAGGTTTTATCTCAAAGAAAGTATTTTCAGCCACAGGTGGAGCAATAGGTGTGCTCATAAAATCATTGTTGTTGGTGCTAGTGAAGTCACACAACTTAGTGTTTTCAAGAGTAGTCATTTTTTTTGGATTTTTCAAATACGAAAGCAAACTAGTAAAACTATTTTTTTTGTGTTTTTGAATAACAAAACAAGCAAACAAAGCAAAAAGAAAACTAAGCAAAACAAAAACAACAAAGTAAAGAGATTGGTTATGAGGGACTCCCCTTGTGAAGATGTCCTTGACTCCCCGGCAACGGCGCCAGAAAAATGCTTGATGGCTCTGTGTATAGCGCCCAGAAAAGTGCTGGTGCGTGGTTGATGTAGAGCTCGTTGGGAACCCCAAGAGGAAGGTATGATGAGCACAGCAGCAAGTTTCCCTTAGTTATGAAACCAAGGTTTAATCGAACCAGTAGGAGCAAGGAAACACCCCAAAGGTGTTACTAGCTGAGCTTTGGCAGGGCGCACTACCGGTCCTAGTAGCAACGTGAAGACCTGCACAACACAACCACAAAACTTTGTCCCCAACTTGTGATGAGGTTGTCAATCTCACCGTGTTTTGTGGAAAACAAAGGATTAAACGTATCGAATGGAAATAAGTAAAAGTTTGCAGAAAGTAAACACAAAAGGTAAACAGTTTGTAGATTGTATGTAAAGAAAAGGACCAGGATCCATAGTTCACTAGAGGTGGCTCTCCTTAAGATAGATAACATGCTGGGTGAACAAATTACAGCGGGGCAATTGACAAACACCGAGAAAGCAATACATGCATATACTAATCATCTTGACTCCTCTGAGACTTGATTGGGCATTACAACATAATACATAGACCGCCATCCAACTGCATCTATGACTAATAATCCACCTTCAGGTTATCATCTGAACCCCCTCTAGTATTAAGTTGCAAGCAACATATTATTGCTTTACGAACTGCGTGTAAAGTAAACAATATGATTGTTCTATGAACAAAGGATTGTTGTTTTCTCCCTAGTAGCAATAGCACATCTAGTACCTTAGAGATTTCACACCTCCCAGATTACGGAGGCATGAACCCACTATCGAGCATAAATACTAACTCTTGGAGTTGCTAGCATCTACTTGGCCAAGATAGCTACTAACAATGGAAAGCATGCAAGATCACAAATAACAAAGACATGATAGAATCAATAATCAATCTGAAATAGCATCTCAATATCCATCGGACCCCCGGAAACACAACATGTATGGATTACAAAAAGATGATCTTGATCATGAACGGAGCTCACAAGATCTAAACATGAAAGCACAAAGGAGGAGAAACCAACCATCTAGCTACTACATCGATCTGTAGTCCAAGGATGAACTACTCACGCATCACACCGGAGGCTTGCATGGTGATGAAGAAGGCCTCCAGGGTGAATTCCCCTCTCCGGTAGGGTGCCGGGAAGAGCTTCAGATCCCTCCCGATCTAGGGATGGAGATGATGGCGGTTACAGACTCTTTCGTGGATTTTTGATCGGGTACTTAGGGTTTACGACCCGAGGGCATCTTATAGTCGGAAGGGGAGGCCGAGGGGGTGCCAGGGGCCACCACACCACCCCCTGGTGCGGGCCAAGCCTGGCCGCGCGGCCAGGTGGTGTGGCTGGCCTCTGCCCCCTCTCTGTCTCGTATTCCGGCACTTGATTACTTCCGGAAAAATAGGCATTTTAGCTTTTGTCCCATCCAATTCCGAGAATATTCATTTTCTGACTTTCCTGGAACCAAAAACAGCACAAAACAGGCAGCTGGCACTGTGGCTCTTGTTAATAGGTTAGTCGAAGAAATCATATGAAAAGTACTCCAAAGTTGGAACAAAACACAAGAAAGTGGATAAAACCAAGCATGGAACATCAAAAATTATAGATACATTTGCAATGTATCAAGTGTTTCTGAGTGGAGTTATTATTAACTCATTTAATTATAAACTTAGTCTAAATTCCTTTTTGCAATTGTAAATGTAGAAAAGTTCTCCCTGATGCCACCTTTCCTGTTGACGATTGGTTGGTTAGAAGGAGAGAAGCTCAGATTAGATGGATCGAACTTCTCTATATGGGTTGCACGTCTCCACGTTATCCTTAGCGAAAATGATGTGGTCGACTACATACTCGACGGGATGGATTTGGATCAGCCCATTGACCTAGAGACCCCAGAGCAGCGGGAAGACCGCTATCTCCGTCGGGAGATGGCCTCCTTCATTTCAGTTACAATGCATTTCGGAATGGTGGACGAGCTATGGCCTTTCGTGGGTGATATCAACCCTCGTACGGTAGTGCTACAGCTTAGGACACATTTCGTGGAACAAGCATGCATTTGGGAGCATGAGCTAATGGGAGACTTCCTCTCCATTAAGATGGAGGAGAACTCATCACTCGACGACCACTTGGAGCACATGCATGATGTGTACATGAGGCCTGCATACTTCCTAGATAGCTGGATGACAGGCTCTTTTGCAAATGGCGTTGTGTTGCGGTCGCTACCACCAAGATACCAAGCACAAGTCAGGACTTGCATTATGAGAGGCGACGCGGAATCAATGGAGTTCCACCGGTTCGTAACACATCTCAGGAATGTGTTGGTTGAACCAGATGTTGCTCAGGTCATCAATGACAAAGGTATATAGTTGATATACAATTTTATAAATGTTATAATCTTGCAAACACATTAAAGTGTTAAGTATATTTGATACTTGTTCTATTTTGCTGAAAACAGGTCCTTCTGCATGAGAGGTGCTTGCTGGAGAGGAGGTGACATTGTGTGTTGATGGCGAGCATGATTATGATGGCCGACGACACTCTCCCTCAACATTTATCATTTAGTTTATGTTTAGGATGATTATTGTAATCAAAATATTATGAACTTCTTTAGTGTGTCTCACACTTTGTGAGACGGTTATTCATATGAGTTTGTAACAAACAGTTGTTCTACTTTTATGAATGATTTCTGTTTGTGTTAATATCTTGTTTGATTATATGTGAATTATCCTTGTTGTTTGAAACTAATTGATAATGCATGAACATTTGTAAAATATTGAAATGCCTTAAAATACCCAACTTAAATGATATTCATTACTGAATGAAAACCATTGTTCAAATTCAAAGTTATGTTGATAATATGTGAAAGACATTCGATTTCTTGTCACATATAAATCGTGCCTAAGTTCGGCAAAATAACTTGAACACCATGTATTACTTGAATACAAAGTGTTTGAATGAATTGTTAAAAGTAAATATATATTTGATGTATTGTGTTTTGACAAATGGTAATTATCATTATATGATTATTTAAAAGTGTAAAGTAGTTTACCAAAGGAAACATGAATATGAAATTATTTGATATGATCAAAGTGTTTCATCAACAAAGGGTATAAATATAAAAGAGAATCAAATTACTATGATTTGATTAATAGTAATGAAATTCGACTTTATTGTTTGAAATGTCAAAATGCAAAGCATCACAATGTGATATTAGATATCAAAGTGGGTGAATAGAAGGCACCAAATAAATCGTTGTAGTGTAGATGTAGAGACCATTAGTTAGAAACAGTTAGCACTCAATTAGAATATATAGTGAACCACTAGAATTTGTAAAAGTTTTGGAGTTATTCGATATAACCAAAACAATAACGAATAATTCCTTATAGAGTATTCATTGGAAACTTTGAATACAAAATACATAGCTGAAACCGAAAGAGAAGCAAAATTCGTATTGCTTGGATTTTGGTACATTTTTGAGAAAGTTCGCATTCAGTGATATTTCTCGATTATGAAGCTTTTGGGAGATAGTGAAAGACACGATGAGGATTCAAATCCTTGCATCAGAGTGTTGAGAAGCGCAACAGAAAATGTTCCTGAACGATTCTCTTCGCAAAGGAAAGAATCAATGATAAATGATTATTGTGTTTTCCCCACTGGTGTTTTCACTACATGAAGTAGGATTCAAAATGTAATCCATATCTTGTATGGAGACATTTGTGAATCATTTGTCATGATTCTTGGAATATGACATACCTACGAACTACTAAGGAAATAATGGTAAACTAAAAAGTTATGAGAAATCCCATAGCAAAATTCCCATGAGATTAGAAAGCAATTCGTTGCTGAATCTCACAAGTAAAAGGGGTTACTTGAATTTTCCCAAATGACTGCAAAGCCATAGTGGAAAAGGGGGTGAATGACAAAGGCACAATTTGTCAAGTATTGGACGAATTCAATTGAATTTGATTCAAGTATGCTTAATGTCTAGTGGATTTAAAACTAGTAAAAGTACTAGTGTCTCATAGTAAATCTCTCACTTTGATATTTGATCAAAGGATTTTGAAATTGTTTAAAATAGTGAGTAGATATGCAATTTGCATGAAATTGAGTGAGACCTATGAAAGTCTTCCTAAAACAATATGGGAATGACATATTTTTAAGTGGGAGAAATATAAGTCTCAAATTCAAATATGTAGAAACATAGTTTGAGTAAGAGTACTGACTCATACCCAAATATGGTAGGAACATATTTTGAGTGGGAGCTTATAGGAGTGATTCTTAAGTGTGTATTCGACACATTAAGAATAAAAGCACAAGTACCAATAAATAATGATTTATGAGGTGTAGAAGTTAATAATAAGTGTATTATGATATTATGTAGTATTCCTTGAGGGATTCTGAAAAGGGTTTCGGAATAGAAGTTAATTAAGGAACTGGTCCTTAATAACATAAATTAGAAATAGTATTAAGTTGAACATCAATGGTTGAAAGAAAGAAAAGGATGATCATCATACACTATGTTGAGACATAGGTTCTATCTTAGAAAACCATGATGGTAACTTAACATATGATCCAATAAGGAACGTTTGAAAGTGATTAAGTTTGAATCACGGAATGTTGAGCTAAGTTTGTCCGCAGTGTCTAATAGAGAACTGTAGACACATTTTCCAAATCCATGAAGGATGGCATATCTTAAAGCATAAAGGGTTATGTTATAAGGGAATATGATGGAAACTCCTGTAAATACCGATTAAAGTCAAGTAGGAAGCGAGGTGAACAAAACATCGAAATTTGCATAGAGTGCACTCGTGTTTCGATGGTTACATTTATAATAATAGATAAGGGTACCATCTAAAGTGTTGTATAATGTTATAGCGGGGCTAGTTCGCTTTTAACATAGAATGATGTGTCCCAGGGCACGGTGCCCATGAGAAAGCCCTCAAGGTTGATCTAAAGTCACTGTAGGCTCCTGGAATAAGGCCTCGTTCTGCTGCCATAGCGATGATGCATACACATAGATGTTATCATGTGATGATAAAGTATTAATGTCAATCAAGGTGACATTGGTAAGTTGCAAAGGATTTGGGACTATAAAGCACAGACCCAAGACTCAACCTCTTCCATGAGCAAGCATGTTTAGGGTACCGGATACATGGTGCCAATGATTAAGAACAAATGCAGCTAGTGTATTTGTACTCTACTGCAAGTGGGAGACTGTTGGAAATATGCCCTAGAGATAAATAGTAGTAAGGACTATTATCATATTTCATATAGTTTATGATTATGTTTTATATCATGCTATAACTGTATTGAGTGGAAACATCAATACACGTGTGATATACAAACAACTAGGGGTTCCCAGTGAAACTCTAGTCACTGGTTCATTGGTCAACAGATGATCATGTTTCCTGATCATGTGGCATTTATGCTAGTTGGAAATGGAGTCAAATCATTCTGAGAATGAGATGATGAACCAATACCCAACCTAAACATCGTGACCCGATCATGTCATGAAGTTCAAGTTACGATGATTAGAAATGGATCCTTGTAGACTATTCCTTAGACCATGAGGCCATATCAATCACTATCTCCCGAGAGTGCTTAGATAGCATCAAGCGCCACTTGGTAATACAGTGGTTATAAAGGTGTGTTTAGGTACTCGGAGGAAATCGTAGAGGTAATATATGTCAAGAGCGGGATTTGTCCGTCCATGTGACGGGAAGATACTCAAGGGCCCACTCGGAGAGGTTATATCCAATAGCTACGCAGCGTGTGATTTGATCACAGGGATATCACTTGTCGAAACGAGTCAAGTAGCATTGTTCAGTAACGAGATTGAACACGACATGGGCGGCCGGATAGGGGCAGGGTGGCGACGCCCAGGGCCCCAGAGGCGAGGGCCCCGCATGTATACTTGTGCAGATGCGTTAAGCGACAGGCCTGAGCGATGAAAGAAGTTGGAGGAAAAACGCATGGAAAGATAGCAAGGTCGCATGGCCCAAAATTTTCACCGTACTTTGCTGGCCCTAATAAAACAGGAAGTTGGAGTGTAAATAACTCTCATGGCATCCGTTAAAGAAAAAACTCCAGTGCCATCGCCCAGTAGTTAGGAGTCCAGTACGTACTACCAAAGACACTAGCCTACAAAAACTTAAAATGATTCTCTAGATGGCAAAGCAAAAGGGAAAAGGAGCTCAAGCACGTTTGCATGTAAAAGGAATATGATTCCAAGAAACTCCTAAAAACTATCCCCTCTATTTCATAGTTCTTGTCATAGTTTTAGTTCGATTTGAGAACGGGGCAGTAGCCTAGTAGTTGGGTCATAGTTGGCGCATCTTAACGACCGGAGTTCGATCCCTGTCAGGGACGAATTTCCGAAATTCTCACGCCGACCCGCTTCTACTATACAAAAAAAAGTTTCTACTTCCTTCTAGCACTGTTTCATTTCATAGTTTTAGTTCGAATTTGAACTAATTATATGCACTCTTAGAGTATTAGTTGTGCATTTGCATGCTTGTTTCTTAGAACAAGATACTACAATGTGAGTAGCTACAACAAATGGTGGTCTAGGCTTCTGTCATCGTGTGATGTGCCCTGTGTCATTTCATTGCCGATAAGTATAGATCGAACGCAATTATAAGGTCGGTACATCGGTATATTGGGTTTTGCACGAGTGACTCGCCGACTAGTTGGATGTCATGGGTTTTAGTTTCACGTAAACAATGACAATGTCTAGTTGGAGGCCCCATATTTTAGTTTTGCCCTGGGCCCCGGAATTCTCAGGACCGGCTCTGACGACATGGTGATGTCATTGATCAGATCTCGGGCAATGCAAGTATCGAGAGACAAAGGGAATAAGACATGACTGTCCCGGTTCAAATGACTAAAGATCTTCGTGGAACGCACAGGGGTCACATGGCCATCTAGGTCCCTCTGTCGATCATTGGTGCGGGAGTGTCCCGATGATACATCCATTTTGCATCACTATTCTATATCATAATTTACTGATATTCATTGATATATTTCATATTAAGAAGTGATACTTATGTTATTTCATCTGTTTTTGCATGGTTGATGACTTTTGGAGCATGGATCGCTATAGTCAGGATTCTGATGGAAAAGGTGCTGTTTGGAGGCAAAATTCGCGAAGATCAGAAAATCCGGGAAAATATATGGAAAATCCTAATTTTCCAGAAGACGAAGAAAGCCAGAAGGAGGAGTGGAGATGGGCCAAGGAGGCCCACACCACCCCCTGGCGCGGGCTACCCTAGGCCGCGCCACCAGGTGGTGTGGCCGCCCTGGTCCACCCCTGACTCTCCCATCTGGTGTATATTATCCTCCCGAAACCCTAAGACTCAAGGAGCGACCACAGAAAGATTCTGCCGCCTCTACGGGGCGAAAAACACTGATGGCTCAGTGTATGGTGCCAGAAAAGTGCTGGTGCGGTGTTGATGTAGATCTCGTTGGGAACCCCAAGAGGAAGGTATGATGAGCACAGCAGCAAGTTTCCCTCAGTTACGAAACCAAGGTTTAATCGAATCAGTAGGAGCAAGGAAACACCCCAAAGGTGTTGCTAGCTGAGCCTTGGCAAGGCGCACTACCGGTGCTAGTAGCAACATGGAGACCTGCACAACACAACCACAGAACTTTGTCCCCAACTTGCGATGAGGTTGTCAATCTCACCGTGTTTTGCGGAAAACAAAGGATTAAACGTATCGAATGGAAAGAAGTAATAGTTTGCCGAAAGTAAACACAAAGCAGTAAACAGTTTATCGATTGTATGTAAAAAAAGAGGACCGGGATCCATAGTTCACTAGAGGTGGCTCTCCTTAGATAGATAACATGATGGGTGAACAAATTATAGCGGGGCAATTGACAAACATCGAGAAAGCAATACATGCATATACTAATCATCTTGACTCCTTTGGAACTTGATTGGGCATTACAACATTATACATAGACCGCCATCTAACTGTATCTATGACTAATAATCCACCTTCAGGTTATCATCCGAACCCCCTCCAGTATTAAGTTGCAAGCAACATATTATTGCTTTACGAACTGCGTGTAAAGTAAACAATACGATTGTTCTATGAACAAAGGATTGTTGTTTTCTCCCTAGTAGCAACAACACATCTAGTACCTTAGAGATTTTTGTCACTTCCCCAGATTACCAGAGGCATGAACCCACTATCGAGCATAAATACTAACTCTTGGAGTTGCTAGCATCTACTTGGCCAAGATAGCTACTAACAACGGAAAGCATGCAATATCACCAATAACAAAGACATGATAGAATCAATAATCAATCTGAAATAGCATCTCAATATCCATCGGATCCCCGCAAACACAATATGCAGAATTACAAATAGATGATCTTGATCATGAACGGAGCTCACAAGATGTAGAGATGAAAGCACAAAGGAGGAGAAACCAGCCATCTAGCTACTACATGTATCCGTAGTCCAAGGATGAACTACTCACACATCACACCGGAGGCTTGCATGGTGATGAAGAAGGCCTCCAGGGTGAATTCCCCTCTCCGGCAGGGTGCCGGGAAGAGCTTCAGATCCCTCCTGATCTAGGGATGGAGATGATGGTGGCTACAGACTCTTTCGTGGATTTTTGATCGGTCACTTAGGGTTTTCGTCCCGAGGGCATCTTATAGGCGGAAGGGGAGGCCGAGGGGGTTCCTGGGGCCACCACACCACCCCCTGGCGCGGGCCAAGCCTGGCCGTGCGGCCAAGTGGTGTGGCCGGCCTCTGGCCCCTCTCCATCTCGTATTCTAGCATCTAATGACTTTCGGAAAAATAGACTCTTTGGCTTTTGTCTCGTCCAATTCTGAGAATATTCATTTTGTGACTTTCCTAGAACCCCAAACAGCAGAAAACAGGCAGCTGGCACTGTGGCTCTTGTTAATAGGTTAGTCCAAGAAATCATATGAAAAGTACTCCAAAGTGTGGACAAAACACAAGAAAGTGGATAAAAACAAGCATGGAACATAAAAAATTATAGATACATTTGCAATGTATCAAACACCGAGAGAGAAAGATCTCTCCAGCAGACAGAATTCTGCCGGGGGAATTCCTTCCCGGAGAGGGGAGATCGTCGCCATGAACACCACCATCAAGCTGGACTTCATCGGGATCATCATAACCACCACCATCATCATCAACACCGTCATCATCATCTCCATACCGCTGTAACAATTGGGTTGAATCTTGCATAGTTCTTAGGGCAAACTTTCCCGGTGTTGATTACTCCTTGTAGTTGATGCTATTGAGTGAACCGTTGAATTATTGCTTATGTTCAGATTATTATACATCATTATTTCATCTCTGATCATGATCCATTTGATGTCTTGTGAGTAGTTCGTTTTGTTCTTGAGGACATGGGAGAAGTCATGTTGTTAGTAGTGAAATTGTGTTGAGAAAGATTCAATAGTTTGATATTTAAGTTGTGGTGTACTTCTTCTAGTGGGGTCATGTGAATGTCGACTACATGACACTTCACCTATATGGGCCTAGGGAAATGCATTGTGTATTTGGCTACTAATCGTAGGGGTTGCCGGAGTGACAGAAACCTGAACCCCCGTTAGGAAACCTTTGCACAAGGGAAGTCAGGGTCTTAGAGTTTAAAGCTGTGGTAAGGTTTCTACCTTAATTACTTTCTTGTACTTATGGACGCTTGCAAGGGGTATAATCACAAGTATGTATTAGTCCTAGGAAGGTCGGTACATTAGCACAAGTTCACCCACACAACACTTATCAAACTAAAGAAGATTAATCAACTATATGAAGCGAAAGCACTTGACGGTATTCCCATGTGTCCTTGAGAACGTTCGGTCATCTTAAGTAATACAACCGGCTTGTCCTTTGCTAAAGAAAGGATTGGGCCACTTGCTGCATTTATTCTTATTGTCTTTTATTTACTCATACTTTATTTACCTGCATTATCAAAACCCCCTAAAAATCCGTTTGCTAATTATTTACAGAGAATTCCTACTCCTAGCCACTCGCGAGCTGATGGCCCAAATTATATCGAGCTCGTTGGGGAACCCCAATAGGAAGGTATGATGAGAACAACAACAAGTTTTCCCTCAGTACGAAACCAATGTTATCAATCCAGTATGAGCAAGGAAACACCCCAAAGGTGTAGCTAGCTGAACATTGGCAAGGCGCACTACCGGTGCCAGCAGCAACGTGGAGACCTGCACAACACAACCACAGAACTCTGTCCCCAACTTGCGATGAGGTTGTCAATCTCACCGGTTTTGCTGAAAACAAAGGATTAAACGTATCGAATGGAAGGAAGTAATAGTTTGTAGAAAGTAAACACAAAGCAGTAAACAGTTTGTAGATTGTATGTAAAAGAAAGGACCGGGGTCCATAGTTCACTAGAGGTGGCTCTCCTTAAGATAGATAACATGCCGGGTGAACAAATTATAGCGGGGCAATTGACAAACATCGAGAAATAAATACATGCATATACTAATCATCTTGACTCCTTTGGAACTTGATTGGGCATTACAACATTATACATAGACCGCCATCCAACTTCATCTATGACTAATAATTGATGCGCTCGACGATCGACGTAGAGCTCGTTGGGAACCCCAAGAGGAAGGTATGATGAGCACATCAGCAAGTTTTCCCTCAGTTATGAAACCAAGGTTTAATCGAGCCAGTAGGAGCAAGGAAACACCCCAAAGGTGTTACTAGTTGAGCTTTGGCAGGGCGCACTACCGGTGCTAGTAGCAACGTGGAGACCTGCACAACACAACCACAGAACTTTGTCCCCAACTTGCGATGAGGGTGTCAATCTCACCGTGTTTTGCGAAAAACAAAGGATTAAACGTATCGAATGGAAAGAAGTAAAAGTTTACAGAAAGTAAACACAAAGCAGAAACAGTTTATAGATTGTATGTAAAGACAAAGGACCGGGATCCATAGTTCACTAGAGGTGGCTCTCCTTAGATAGAAAACATGCTGGGTGAACAAATTAAAGCGGGGCAATTGACAAACACCGAGAAAGCAATACATGCATATACTAATCATCTTGACTCCTTTGAGACTTGATTGGGCATTACAACATAATACATAGAACGCCATCCAACTGCATCTATGACTAATAATCCACCTTCAGGTTATCATCCGAACCCCCTCCAGTATTAAGTTGCAAGCAACAGATTATTGCTTTAAAAACTGCGTGTAAAGTGAACAATACGATTGTTCTATGAACAAAGTATTGCCGTTTTCTCCGTAGTAGCAACAACACATCTAGTACCTTAGAGATTTCTGTCACTTCCCCAGATTACCAGAGGCATGAACCCACTATCGATCATAAATACTAACTCTTGGAGTTGCTAGCATCTACTTGGCCAAGATAGCTACTAACAACAGAAAGCATGCAAGATCTCAAATAACAAAGACATGATAGAATCAATAATCAATCTGAAATAGCATCTCAATATCCATCGGATCCCCGCAAACACAACATGTATGGATTACAAATAGATGATCTTGATCATGAACGGAGCTCACAAGATCTAAACATGAAAGCACAAAGGAGGAGAAACCAGCCATCTAGCTACTACATGGATCCGTAGTCCAAGGATGAACTACTCACGCATCACACCGGAGGCTTGCATGGTGATGAAGAAGGCCTCGGTGAATTCCCTCTCGGTGGTGCCGAAGAGCTTTAGATCCCTCCCGATCTAGGGATGGAGATGACGGCGGCTACAGACTCTTTCGTGGATTTTTGATCGGGTACTTAGGGTTTTCGTCCTAAGGGCAACTTATAGGCGGAAGGAGAGGCCGAAGGGGTGTCGGGAGCCACCACACCACCCCCTGGCGCGGGCCAGGCCAGGCTGCTGTGTGTGGCTGCCCCTGCCCTCTCTCATCTCGTATTTTGGCACTTGATCCTTCCGAAAAATAGGCACTTTGGCTTTTGTCCCGTCCAATTCCGAGAATATTCATTTTCGACTTTCTGGACCGAAACAGGAAAATAGGCAGGCACTATGGCTCTTGTTAATTGGTTAGTCCAAGAAATCATATGAAAAGTACTCCAAAGTTGGAACAAAACACAAGAAAGTGGATAAAACCAAGCATGGAACATCAAAAATTATAGATACATTTGCAATGTATCAATAATCCACCTTCAGGTTATCATCCGAACCCCCTCTACTATTATGTTGCAAGCAACAAATTATTGCTTTACGAACTGCGTGTAAAGTAAACAATACGATTGTTCTATGAACAAAGGATTGTTGTTTTCTCCCTAGTAGCAACAGCACATCTAGTACCTTAGAGATTTACATTAGTTCCCAGTTACGGAGGCATGAACCCACTATCGAGCATAAATACTAACTCTTGGAGTTGCTAGCATCTACTTGGCCAAGATAGCTACTAACAACGGAAAGCATGCAAGATCACAAATAACAAAGACATGATAGAATCAATAATCAATCTAAAATAGCATCTCAATATCCATCGGATCCCCGCAAACACAACATGCAGAATTACAAATAGATGATCTTGATCATGAATGGAGCTCACAAGATCTAGACATGAAAGCACAAAGGAGGAGAACCAGCCATCTAGCTACTACATGGATCTGTAGTCCAAGGATGAACTACTCACGCATCACACCGGAGGCTTGCATGGTGATGAAGAAGGCCTCCAGGGTGAATTCCCCTCTCCAGCAGGGTGCCGGGAAGAGCTTCAGATCCCTCCCGATCTAGGGATGGAGATGATGGTGGCTACAGACTCTTTCGTGGATTTTTGATCGGGCACTTAGGGTTTTCCTCCCGAGGGCATCTTATAGGCGGAAGGGGAGGCCGAGAGGGTGCCTGGGGCCACCGCACCACCCCTGGCGCGACCTCTGGCCCCTCTCCGTCTCGTATTCTGGCATATGATGACTTCCGGGAAAATAGGCACTTTGGCTTTTGTCCCGTCCAATTCCGAGAATATTCATTTTCTGACTTTCCTGGAACCAAAAACAGCAGAAAGAAAGGTGTTATACTGCCTTGAACAAGGCTTGTCCACATGATGGGCGACTCCCACCGCCTCCCTCCTTAGTCGCCTCCTAAACCTCTTCGCCGGCGATCTCTCTCTCAAGTGAGCCTTCTCGGATTCTGATCCGATCATCCTCTCCTCCTCCCTCCCCTCTATACGTCTATCCCGATTTTTCCTTGATCATGCTACCGCCGACGTGGCAATGGAGGGCGATGTTCACCCCATCTGGTTCAGATGTCAAGGAGGGTTTCATCTGCATCTAGGCTCATTGGATTGCGCTTACAAATGTCAAAGGGGCGGGCATTGTTGGAAGGAACTTGCATGAGAATGAGTTGATCTCTCTAGGTGCTGAGCTAATTTTCCCTGATCATGTGGCTACGGTTGGCCCTTGCACTATTACTCTGACAGGTGACTTATTCCTGATCACGTCTGGTGGTCTCTCTCTGAATGTTGGATTTGCTTTGGGGCATGTGGATTATATCCTACGTCCGACTCAGATCTTCCTGGTTTTTCGGATCTTGAAACTATCTATAAATGTTGGAAGATCACATTCTCTACTTTGCACTGTAACACCCTCAAATCGCCCCTATGCAAGTTTTAGCGCTTCCCGCCAAACCCGCATAGAAACGATTCAAGGACGCCCACCAGGCACTTTCGTGCAGGTGGAAAACAAAGTAATAACATTACACGACAGTCCTCGATGGGACCCACAGAACAGATATATATACAACAGCGACTCAATGAGTCAAGAATACAGATATAATATACAAAGATCCAAATCACCTTGAAAATGATAGAGCGTCCGAGTACGGACAAGATGCAAATGGGGCTAAGAGCCCTGAAGAATAACCAATGGCGTCCATAACCCTGCCCAGGCCAAGCCGGAAGGGTAACCCTGCTAACGACGACGATCTCAAACCTGCTAAAACAAAAGGGGTGCCGACAAAGGCAAAGGAAAAAGAGGAGTGTCAGTACTGAGGCCAGCACACGGCGAGGCTAGAATTTGGCGGCTCTCGCCTACATAGGTATGGTGGGCTGAAGCGGCAGCGCAGCGGCACTAAACAACCTATAGAGACTCGATACAACTGGCGGTTATCAGAGGGGGATAAGAAAGACCTATTCGGATCCAACCTGAAGCTAACACCAAACAAACCCATCCTGGTATTTCCCCCTCGAGACCAAACGAGGAAGTCGGACCAAGGAACTCACATAGTTGGCAATTTTACTCATTCCATTATAGTTGCAGCACTTACTAATCAGATATAGATAGCATGAGTCATCCCGAGGCATAAGTAGTGGGCAGTTTTATTCACCATTTCGTTGTAGTTGGAACATTTACTAGTCAGATATAATTGTCCTGAGGAATCCCAAAACCCAGTAGTTGTTGGCACTTTTATCACATTCCATTGGAGTTGTAATACTTACTAGGTATATATAACAAACAACCCAGATCCAACAGCTGTTGGCATTTTTAATATCCATTCCGTTATAGTTGAATCTGATTACTAGTCATATATTAAGTCAAGTTTATAGCACTACTTTAGTTATGCTTATCTATGATCGAGATACTGTGCTCCAAGTCGTCCATAACCGCGGACACGACTTTTAGAAAGTTTTACCCTGCAGGGGTGCACAAATAGCAACACACACTCGATCAACCTCGGAAAAACCAACTCAAAACCCAACGAGGCATTCACGACAAAGCGATCACAGGATTCAGAAATATTTCAGGGGGCCACCCCACTAAGCTACCCACAACGAAGTTGGCCAGCTTCAGAACGGACCCAGGGTTTGTGTGGACGGCTGTAAACGACTGGGAACCCGAAAGTGTGACTGGGCTTGTCGATACAACGAAAACGTGTCACGATCCTAAACAGTACAGGTGCTCCACGCACAATCGTAAATAAAATAGTAAAGCATGGCATAAGTACAGGATAGTAAAAAAAACCCAAACTAGTTTGTGTCCCCAAGAAATAGAAATGAATCAAGCTCTGGCTCAGGGGGGTCCATAAGGCCTCCCTGATGTGGATAGTGCAAAAAAATCAAGGAATAGGTATCAAGTACTCGGGGTCCTACGGGACACAAGTGAGCGTGGAAGAACCAAATAACATCTATTGCCCACTGATGCCTCTGCATTAGTTATATCTAGCAATTTAATAGTTGTAATTAAAGTCATGATCATCTCCACCACTAAGCATCTCCACCATTAAGCATCTGCCAACCTTCCAACAACTGTGGCACTTGACAACACGAGATCACACCTGAGCAAGCAACTACGACTCGCAAGGCCAGCTATCTACCAAACACAGGTAATAGGAGGTGTCCAAGGCAATATAGAGGCTGCACGGGATATAACTGGGGTACGGAAAACTAAAGCATCGTGACACGGATAGCACTAGATCAACAGGAGGAAATAAAGACTATAAATGCAAAATAGGTAGAAGGGGAAGAGATGCTCGCCTGGGAAAACATAGTCGAAGGTTCATAGCCGGAGAACTTGTCGATACTCGCATCCACTCATCGGCCTAATCCGAGAAGAAGCAAACACTAGCAGAAACACCGGATGCAATATTTAATACTACGGTAGAACATCCAGCATGATGATGATATGATGCATGGCATGGCACAGATGCGGTGCAATTAGGCAATATTAAGCGGAACCGGGGGTCCCGACAATTAATTACACGGTTCAAGTTATTTAGAACCCCCGCAATTTAAATGTTGTTTTAACATGGCGAAACATGGCATCGGTTCACTACACCAATTTAAATGGAGTCCGGAATAAGACATAGGTATTCCGCATATCGACTCCATATTTAGTTATAGGTGAATCGATAAAATAACCTGGACCCACAAAATATGTATGCATGTGTGAACAATTAATATGCAACAGATGAATGTCGTATGTTATAAAATAAGGGCTTAGGGTCACACATCTGGGTTCGGAAGATCTTGGGTTCCGGGGGGCTCGGGTCCGGGGTCCGGGGTTCGACAGGGTTTGTTGGGGATCAGATCTTGGGTTCGGATCGATGGGATCATTCTCGAACAACGGAAGGAGAGCTTGGTGTTCTGGGAAGGAGGACTTGGTTTGGCGTCGGGGGTGCATCGGATTCGCCCTGGTCGGTGTCGATCTTGTCGTCGTGAAGATCTTGTCGGGTCCGCGCCATCGAGTCGGTCTTGGCATCCGGGGTGAAGTACTTGGCGTATCCGAGATGAAGCGCTTGTCGTTCCTTGTGGCGATCTTGGCGGTCATCGGGTCCGAGAAGAAGATCTTGGCGTCCGGTGTCCTTCGATTTCATGATGTAGAACTTGTCGGTTCCGTATCAGCGTACTTGGCGTTTCGGGTCTTTGGTCCCCCGTTTGACGATCTTGCCGCCCTTGAGGAAGATCTTGTGTTTTCCGGCTTTGATTGTCGGTGACGATCTCCGGGTTCGGGTCTTCGGGATCTCGACGAACTTGGCGTACATGTGACGGTCTTGTTTCTCCGGGTAGGAGATCTTGTCGTCAGTTTCTTGTCAGGGTTTTCTTTGGTTGGAAGTCACCCCCTTCAGGAACGGCTTCAAGCGCCTTTGATGATCATGGACCGATGTTGGGGCCTTCGGTTCATCGGGTGCATCTTGTCGTACTAGCTTGCGGTAGATCTCGAATAGCCACACCATCATCACTTCAACCACAGGGCAACAACAACCAAACACCGGGAAAAACTCGTGTACTGCTGTAGAGGGACGGCGCTCGCGGGAGGAGCTAATGAGGATGCTGCGGAGACGAGAGTGGGGCCGCAGGGGTTAGCGGGAAGGAGCAGCGGCACAGCCGCGTGTCCGGCAGGGGCTCGGTGAGGCGAGGCACCAGGGGAGGAAGGCGGGGGCGACGGAGAGGAGCTCGGCTCGAGCGGCCGCGATGGCGGCGCAGGGGATCGAGGCGGAGAGGGTCAGGCCTGGCGCGACAGCGGGGCACCGTGCAGAGAGGAGGCGGGGCACGGCCAGCGAGGCGGAGGCCAATGCTCAGGCGGCCGTGGCTCGGGATGGTTGGTGGGCGAGGGAGCGGGGTACGGACGGGGGATACGGGAGGTGGGGCCCGACAGAGGGCGGCGAGCAGAGGAAGACGATGGTCGAGCAGAGAGGCGGCAACGGTCAACATGGGAGAGGAGGGCAGGCGAGGCGCCGCCGAGGAAGGAGGCGAGGCAGCGCGAGGATCGGCGATGCGGCGCGGGCGCCGAGCAGCCGAGGGGCGCAGTGGCCCGCTCAGCGAGAGGGAGACGAGCGGAGGAAGGACGACGAAGGTGAGGGGGTTAGTGACGACCAACGCGAGGGAGGAGAGGAGCGTCTGCGTTGTAGGATCGAGAGGCAGGGTCACGGGGTGGGCCAGGGGAGCGACGGGGCGGGGTGTGCGTGGCTCTCGCGAGAGAGACATGCAGGGAGCAGGGCGATCATGGTGGGGCCGCGGGGTAGGTGGCGTCGGTAGGTGGGCAGGGTGGAGCGGGAGAGGGGCGGGAAAACGGTGGGAGATGGGGCCACACGCAGAAGTGCGCAGTCTGTGCGGGTGGGGGGGTTGGTGGCTGGGTGAGAGAGAGAGAGAGGCGGCGGCGGGGTGGGAAGTTGGGGTAGCTAGGGTTTCGTTTGCTGGGGGTGGTAGGTGGCTGGCCGGCTGGGCCACTTGGGCCTGGTCGGTTGGCTGCCTCCCCCTATTAAAACGTTTTTTATTTAACTTTTAAAATATTTTATAAATAGTTTTTAGACAAATAAAAGATCCGGAAGAGACCGGGGTTTGATTTGAAATTAAGACGAGGGTATTTAGAAAACAAAGATAGGCTTTTCGAAAAATAGTTTTTAAACAAACCATGCAAGATGATGACGATGCTCAAATGCAATGTGGCATGATGACATGAGCATGCAGTCATGATGATGCAATGCACAAAAACAACGCGATTTTTTGGTAGTGGTTTTTGCGGGGCGCCACAATTCGACACCACTAACAATGGATCTCGCCCTCGAGATCCGCCTCTTGGTACCAGAAACAAAACCGGCGATCTGAATCTTCTCGCTTCGTGTCGATCCTCACGACACCACTAACAAGAGGTCATTGTCATGATCATCGAGAGAACACTCCAGAAACAAAGGACGAAGGCAGAGGTATGAACAAATAAAGCCACCTCTAGCTTCGATAGAAAGAGAGAACCGATGCATTCTCATCCACTTCAATGTACACGAGCAAATAGAGTGAGTATTCGGCATGGGGGCCAATCCATCATGCACCCAAACTATTACTCTGCACAATCAGTAGAAAAGCGTGCAACCATTCTCGGAATCAGACTGAAGATCTCGACAATCGAGGTTCGGAAATAAAGGAGTGTTGCAGGCTCTGCATCGGATCTAGCGTAGATGGTGTCGTCGCGTCGGAAATCACCGGAAGGCACAACAAGGAACAGAGAGAAGTCCAACAGATGAAGGGCTCATCGGAGAGCATGAAGACCGGATGTAGAAGCACCGTTACCAAAGGAGGAAGCGAAAACCCTGAAGGTACGACGGAAACCCAACCACGAGAAATACTGGACTCGAAGAAAGATAAGAGAGTAGAATCAAAACACGTGGAGGTAAGAGGAGAACAGCAGAGGGGTAAGGAGTAAAAGCAGACCTAATGAGATCTATCCAATGATTTTGCAAAATATTTTTGACACTCTACTTCGACCGTTAGCTAGGTTATCCTATAGGCTAGACTTGTGGGGTATCGTAACTGCTGAGCTCTGATACCACTCTGTAACACCCCGTCCACTCCTGGGCCCGGGGGGTGTCACTACTGGCAGCTTAATAGGATATCTAGAGTGGCCCCACAGACCAACACTAGTCTTTTCTGCACACTTTGTCCTCACTCGTGCGCACCCGGTTACCCACTTCCCGGTCGGTCACCCATCCTAGAATTGCTCTAGGCCAAGCACGCTTAACCTTAGAGTTCTTTTCGAATGAGCTTCCGGAAAAGAAGTTGCAACTTGTTGATATGGGTATCCTATCAATCCTATTAAGCCATGTGCCTGGATCTCACATAATTTTGCAGAGCCGACCCTTGCGATTACATGGGTGTGTGCGGGTCAGTGGCGGGACATGTG
This sequence comes from Avena insularis, assembly GCA_023614405.1. Classification (NCBI taxonomy): domain Eukaryota; kingdom Viridiplantae; phylum Streptophyta; class Magnoliopsida; order Poales; family Poaceae; genus Avena; species Avena insularis. The sequence continues at coordinate 110,680,959 of CM042692.1, forward strand.
GAGCATGGCGGGTGTGGCCCGGAGTGGACACGGCATGGCACATGTGCGGCCTTGGACGCATGAGACGCTGCGCCAAGAGGGAACGTTCTCGGTGTGCTTGATCGATTAGGGCATCGATCTTCTAAAGGGTGGGTGTATGTGAGATCCAGGCACATGGCTTAATAGGATTGATAGGATACCCATATCAACAAGTTGCAACTTCTTTTCTGGAAGCTCATTCGAAAAGAACTCTAAGGTTAAGCGTGCTTGGCCTAGAGCAATTCTAGGATGGGTGACCAACCGGGAAGTGGGTAGCAAGTGCGCAGTGAGGACAAAGTGTGCAGAAAAGACTAGTGTTGGTCTGTGGGGCCAGTCTAGATATCCTATTAAGCTGCCAGGAGTGACACCCCCGGGCCCAAGAGTGGATGGGGTGTTACATGCACGATCTTGATCATGATCGTATGAAGTTCTATGACGGTTCTTTAGTTCTTTGGACCAGGAATAATTGGTTAGTGTTGCATAATGCTAAAGGTATTGCTATTGCCCGAAAATTTGTTCAAAGGATTGATTCCTTTATGATTGGGAATAAACTACAGTTCAATTCGCATGTCGTCCGAATGGGAAAGGCACTCTCTTTGGCTGAGTCAACAGATAATCTTCCTGGCCATGTCCCAGCTTGTGTTCGATCTCTATTAGGTTATTCGGGTTTTTTACTTGGGCTTGACTTCTCGCATGGGTGTAATTTTGGCAAGGATGTACGTAAGAAGTTTAATGTGAGTGTTCATCCAACTGAGGACTCTGGATTTTTCACCCTTGTGGTTTATTTTGGCCAAGCTGCTTTTAGAATGGATAAATTTCTAGTGGGAATTGTGCTTGAATCCATTCTTGGAGGGTTTGCCAGTGAGCTGAGAGTTAATCTGATAAGAGATAGAGTGTTCTCTTTCTGTGTCTCCAGTAAGTTGGTTGCTTTTCATATTCTAAAACTGGCAAAGTTCTTCTGTAAGAATTTCAGATGCTTCTTCCATCTTTGGAGTCAAGGTGGACCAAATTGGATGAGGGAATTTAAGTTGTGGAAAAAAGAATCTGATGAAGAATGGATGGTGGTTAGTCCATCAAAGATTTATGTCCGTAGAGGTCTGGCTACTATCAATAGCTTCAAGCCCAAGTCCATCTTGAATTCTGGAAAGACTCTTAATAAGAAACTGGTTTTCTCTGAGCCTTTATGTTATTCTGCATGTCAGGGTTACTCTCACTCTAGTACTACTGGTGTGATTTTACCTGCTGATCTATTGGCCAACACTTCCACCTCTATTAAATTTGGTGATCCGCATTCCTCTAGTCAGAATTCTGGGTGCAATTCTAGTTCTGATAATCTAATTAGGGAAGTGGATTGTTCTATTCCTGGCTTAGTTGACAGTTTGATAAATACTACTGTTCTATCTCCCTTGCACCACCCTGGACAGACAGGGCTGACGGGTGAGTTGGGTGATCATGATGATGCTTTTGAAAGGTTGATTGATGATATGGCATATCAAGTTTGGACTTGTGGTCGCTACTTAAGTATGAGTCATCAAACTAAGGTGTGTCTTAATGACGTCAGATGTCGAGCTTGTTTCAGTTATGGAGATATTAAATGACACTGCTTAAATAGGAAAGCCTTGTTGTACAAAAAGTGGGTTCCAAAAGGTGTAAAGGGCCTTCAGGACACTACCGGATCTGAGTATGTTAAGGTTGCCGTTTCGGCTTCTAATACAACTTCTGTCCCTCTTAACCAGAGGATCCCGTCGCTGCAGAACTTTACACCTTCCTCTAACCCTAGTCTTTCTGCTACGACTAGTGTTTCCCCTTCTTTGCCGCAGGCTGAGCCAATCTCGACAATGGCGGTGTTTGCTGTTGATCCTCTGCCGTGGCTACCTTGGGGCCATGACATTATTGATGGTGGTGGTACGAGGCTCCCGAGGACGTACTACTATGCTGCACAAGATCCGCCGACGCAACATCAATCGTTCTGCATCGCTGTGGTGGAACCCCGCCCACCACCTCAGACTGCTGCTCTTTGGCGTAATCAAGTACAAAATTTTCTTGTTGGACCACTCCAGCGTAATGTCATTGATGCCCAGCCTAACCTGTTTGGAGTGGGGGTATTTCAGTTAGGCGGTCCAAACTCTGTTAATGCCCTGGTTCAGCATGGAAATTATCAGATTGAAAATAGAGTGGTCCATTTTCTGCATGTGGATAATGCTGAAGAGAACTACCGTGCTACTCATGGTTTCCGTAGGGGCTGGTTAATGATTTTAGGAATCCCCCCAGATTACCGCAACAATATTGAGAAATTCCCAACAAATTCTTTGGGATAACCTACAAAGACGTGCTTTATCCGACTTTGGTTGTAAACATTTTACTTATGCATAGCATACCAAAATTTAAGAAAAGACAATTCGGGTTTTATCCCAAACCATAACTTATATGGTGTCATTTCAATGGATCACGATGGTGCTCTTTTCAGTGTAAAAGCGATAGTCTCTAAAGCTTCAATCCTTAAAACATAATGGCAGTTTTATAAATGACACCCTTGATCTTACCATGTCAAACATGGTTTGATTTTATCTCTCGAATATGCCATACTCCTATGGTTTATCGGGAAACACAAATCATGGAACAATTCCTCAAGTCTTAGGTGTTTTTGCTAAACATGTAACTCAAATATCTTCCTTTATGATTGAAACATAAACTCTTTATTTTCTTGTTACAATGATTTTCCACTTCATCTTGAAAGTCTTTGAACAATTTTCAAATGTTTCATACTTCTTCCTTATTAAGTAAATATATAGATATATTCACTTAAATTTCTGGATAAAGCATATGAAGCAAAAATATCCATCGCATATGGCTACACATAATGGACTATATACATCAACATGCATAATATCCAATAATTTAGTCATCCGTTCCTCTTTGGCCTATGGACGGAGTTTCAATTATCTCGAGGAAAGTCTCACATGCGTCAATTGATCAAATTCAAAGACTCCAAAATTCCACCAACATGGAGTTTCTTCATGTTTTCTTTCAAATATAATTTAAACAGCAATGTCACTTCATAAGTGATCTTTCAATCATTTGTCTTGCTACATTTTAGCAATAGTGTTTATGGATGTGATTTCTCCCACTAGACTTGTAAAAGTTCATCCATCCTTTATGGAATATGGTAATTATTTGAACAACCATTATTCTCGTAATACCGGAACAAAATAACAATTATTTAAACAAATCTTGAAAGCTTGGTTTGATGACAACGAAAAACACAATAACACTTTATTTGTTTCAGATGAACATCATCACTCATTCTCTTGCTGGTTACTTAGGCCATTGTAGTTCATGAATTGCGTTGTCCTGTATGACACTTCATACCAACCAATTCGGTATCCAATACCGGTATCCAATACCTAAGAACCACATTGTTTAACAAGCAAGGAATATAGCCATAACATGTATATCTTCTATATACCTAAGTTGGACATCTCTAACCTTTTATTTTCTGCCAAATATTTTATAGATTCTCTTTCAGCAATTCCTTTTCTTTTAAAAGAATCTATCAACATCAATAGTGGTGTCATCAACATGACACATGATACAAAGCGTATATAGTCAAATACTAATACCTTTGGACTTGCACTTTGAAGTGGATCACCATCATCAAATGTTTGGTGTTCTTTCAAAAATCCATTATTTAGTAATCTATTAGTGTAGTAAACATTTTACTTACATCTTCTATTTATCCTTATCATGACAACTTTCATGATCAAGCTACTATAGCCTATAAGGAAGAATCGCGAGTATAATATCAGTTCCCAAAACCTTTTTGGTAGATTCGGATGCCTAGCATCTCCATCCTTCACAAATTCTCATACAATATGAGAACATGTATTTTGCTAAATTATACTCTATCATAATGCAACCAAAAACATTGTTTAAGATATCACAATATCTTTCACACATGATGGTTTCTGAAACAATTTTTAGCTCCAATATAATCTTGATATTAAAACAACTTTTTGAATATCAATAATCATGGAGGCAAACATGATACTTTAGATACTAACATTGGAATTCTTACTCTTGATTTAAGACTACTTATTAAACTTCATGGAGTAAATAGAGTTTGCTGAAAGTTTGCAATAGGACTTATAAACTTTAAATTGACATTCAAAACAATACGATACCAGTTCGTAAAGTAAATATCCAGAATTCTATAGTTCTATTATCTCAAATAAAAAACTAAGCATAAGGTAGAAAACGAATGCCAATGACTACAACAAACTATGCAAATTCACTTTGATTTAATTTATGACAAATTTGGTTCGACTAATCCAAATTAGAAATGAACTCCCACTCAAAAATGACATCCCTCGTGCCCTTTTGGTGATTACATGAACTAAATCCACTACACCAAGTCCGATCATCACGTGAGTTGATGTAGCTTCAAAGGCGAGCATCTATATGGGCATCATATCCACTATATGACTCATGCTTAACCTTTCGGTCCGTGTTCCGAGGCCATGTCTGTACATGCTAGGCTCGCCAAGTAAGAACCTTAGTATTCGCGTGTGTAAAACTGTCTTACACCCATTGCATGAAAGCGTAGAGTTGAGAACACCCGACCATCACGTGATGTCTCGAAACACGATCCATAGAACGGTGCATACTTAAGGAAGAACACATTTTATCTTGATATTTAAATGAGGGATCATCTTACAATGCTACTAAAAGCGCCAAACTAGCAATATAAGATGCAAACATCTAATGTGTAAAGTGAGATGATATGGTCCATGCATTTGATCACCATCATATGCATCGTGGTATGATCTCTATCATTCCTTTGTGTGTAAGGCCAAGGTCCATGGAACTTACACCTTAAGTGAGTTGTAAGAGTATCTATCATACATCTACTTACAACAATACCATATCAATACACTAGCCTAGCAACGATCTAAACTAGACGCCTCTAGTTTATCAATTGCAAGTTTTACGTGGCTTAGGGATTTCGGAGATAGAACCGTTCCCACCTACGAACATGAACCACAACGAGGATAACCAAGTTATTAGCAACTCGTTGTAAATCAGATATTGACTATAGTAGGAGAGACAGACACCCGCCAGCCACTTATGCAAAAAAAGTTGCATGTCAGTCGTGGAACCAGTCTGATGTACGATGACATGTAAGGTTGGTCCGGGCCGCTTCATCCCACTATGCCACCAATATCCAAAATACATAGAAGATGCAATAACATGATCATCATCGCCCACATATCAACATATGTGTACTACCCGTGCTAAGCACCTACACATAGATCAGGCTCTGATACCACTGTTGGGTCCGCAACATAGAAAACAAATTTTTTCCTACGGTGTGAACTACACGCCAAGATCTATCTACTAGGTACAAAGCAACGGGTGGACATACATCCAACGAGAACTTACCCTCGTAAACAACGAGCTTTGTTAACGAGTAGGAACTCGTGGTTGATGTAGTCATACACTTGCTGATCTCAAGATCGTGATGAAGTCCAGCAGGTCCGGCTCTAGCACGTCCATCAGATCCAGCTCCAGCACTACCAAGTCCAGCACCGCAAAGCAGCGGTGCATCCGTGATCGCACACACGTCCGGTACCCCGACCACCTCCGTCCCTCACTCCAGCAAAGCAGCGGAAGCAGCAACTCCTTTCTAGATAAATCCACCGGGAACATGTATCTCGCTAATTCGAGACCATGGGGGAATAATACTAAAGGGGGAGAGAGATCCTTCACAAGGAGGTGTGAGTGAGAAGTGAGGAGGGGGTGGCCTTTTATAGGAGGAGGGGGTGCCCCTCCTTCATGGCCGGCGCATGGAGGGGGTGACCCTTCACCTCCTCCATTCATGTGGTGGTAACCTCTCCACATTAAAATGCCCCTTCACATTCTCTTTTAAAGTCTCCACTTTAAATGCATTAAATTTCTCCAAATTTAACGCTCTCTAATTTAATAAAACTCTTTTATTATTTTTATTCAGAATTTCGTTAATTACTTTAATTAACAAACATTCACATAAAACCCCCTGCAACATTTCAATATTACATGCAGAACCAATTTCAGCAATTTCACCAAAGCAGTTTGGTGTCTATTGAAATAATTCCCGCGCTTTCTTAAATCTTTATCTGAAACATATTTGCTCCAAATGGTGTCGATATCCCTTAAGTGTGTCACCCTACGGTTCGCGAATAATGCAGACATGATCGAGACCCCTCTCCGATCAATAATCAGCAGCGGGACCTGGAGATCCATACTGACTCCTGCACATTCAACGATGACTTCTGTGATCCTGAGAACCTTCAACGCTAGTAACTAAATCCCTTTGTCCCGCGATATATTACATGTCCGAGATTCGATCATCGGTATCTCCATACCTAGTTTGATCTTGTTACCGACATGCACTCTTTTCTCGTTCCCGTGATATAACATTCTAGTGATCACATCACTTGCTTGCAAGCTATTTCAATGTGATATCACCGAGAGGGCCCAGAGTATATCTATCCGTCATCGGGATGGACAAATCCCACTCTTGATCCATGAGCCTCAACATAACACATTCGTAGCACTGAACCCACCTTTATAGTCACCCTGTTACGGTGTGACGTTTGATGTTATCAAGATACTCTTCCGGTGTTAGCAATTAACATGATCTCATGGTCTAAGGATAAAGATTACTTCGTATGATATTATAGCAATATAAACATAATGACTTTGATCGTAATGCTATACTTCGGATGAATGTTCATCACATCATTCCACCAATGGTGTGACCTTGTTATTAACAACATCCAATGTCCATGATCAGGAAACCTTGATCATCTTGTTAATCAACAATCTATTCTATAAGAGAGGCATAACTAGGAACCCTTTTTGTTTATTAAACACACATGTATTGATGTTTCCGATCAATACAATTCTAGCATGTAAAATAAACATTTATCATAAACATGGAATAAGATAATAACCACTTTATTATTGCTCTCGGGCATATTCCCTTCAATATGTGAGGTCTTGTGTTCTAGTTGGGGTATGCTTGGTTTTGAGTCAGTTTGATGTTTTGGGTCGTGTGTACTCTGTCATTTGTCTCTATGCTTCAGTCTGTACTTCAGTCTATGGGTCAGTTGCTGCACCTTTGTTGGATGGATGCTGTACCTTATTTTATCAGTGTTTTGGGGTCTGCTTGTCAGTTGTACTTTGTGTATTATGGTGTGTTCTCTTTTGCCAGTATCAGTACTTGATCCTTTATATTCCATGTTATGCATTGAGTTATCCTTTAAAACTATACTACTATTTCTCTAAGATATCAAAACCCCTCACTAATCTTCTTCAAAAATATGTACCCTTTGTTTTTGATGATGATTGTAAGGGAGCTTTTGAAACTCTGAAGAAGGCTTTAACTACATCTCCTATCGTTCAACCACCTGATTGGAGTTTACCTTTCGAAATAATGTGTGATGCTAGTGATTTTGCTGTAGGTGCTGTCCTTGGGCAACAAATTGATAAAAAGTTAAATGTTATCCATTATGCTAGTAAGACTCTTGACGCTACTCAAAAGGAATTTTGCTACTACTGAAAAAGAATTCCTAGCCGTCGTCTTTGCTTGTGATAAGTTTAGACCTTATATTGTAGACTCAAAAGTTACCATTCATATTGATCATGTTGCTATTAAGTACCTTATGACATAGAAAGATGCTAAGCCTAGGCTTATTATATGGGTGCTACTCTTATAGGAGTTTGACCTACATATTGTAGACAGGAAAGGTGTTGAAAATCCTATAGCTGATAATTTATCTCGATTGGAAAACATCTCTTTTGATCCTATGCCTGTTAATGATAGTTTCCCAAATGAACAGTTGGCTGTAGTAGGGGTAAGCTCGCGGGGGAGCCCTTGGTATGCTGATTATGCTAACTTTATTATCTCCAAGTATTTGTCTCCAACTTTCACAGCTCAGCAAAGAAGGAAGTTCTTTTATGATTTGAGGCATTATTTTTGGGATGACCCACATTTATATAAAGGAGTGGATGGTATCATGCGAAGATGTGTTCCGGAATATGAACAAAAGGAGATATTGCGTAAATGTCATGGTATTGCCTATGGAGGACATCATGTAGGAGATAGAACTGCGCAAAAGGTGCTACAATCAGGTTTCTACTAGCCTACCATTTTTAAAGATGCAAGAAAATTTGTTTTATCTTGTGATGAGTGTCAGCGTGTTGGTAATATTTCTAGATGCAATGAAATGCCTATGAACTACTCTCTAGTTATTGAACCCTTTGATTACTGGGGATTTGACTTTATGGGTCGTTTTCCTCCCTTAAAAGGTTATGCTCATATTCTTGTTGCTGTTGATTATGTCACTAAGTGGGTAGAAGCTATACCTACGAAGAGTGCTGATGGGGAGACCTCTCTAAAAATGCTTAAGGATGTTATCTTTCCTAGGTTTGGAGTGCCTAGGTATCTTATGACTGATGGAGGTTCTCATTTCATTCATGGTGGTTTTAGAAAGACCCTTGATAAATATGATGTTAATCATAGAATCTCTTCAGCTTATCATCCCCAAACTAGTGGGCAAGTAGAGTTATCAAATAGAGAAATTAAATCCATCTTGCAAAAGACTGTTAATAGGTCTAGAAAAAATTGGGCTAAAAAGTTGAATGATGCTTTATGGGCTTATAGGACTGCCTATAAAAACCCTATGGGTATGTCTCCTTATAAAATGGTTTATGGGAAAGCTTGTCACCTACCTTTAGAATTAGAACACAAAGCTTATTGGGCAGTTAAAGAACTTAATAGAGATTGTAAGCTTGCTGGTGAAAAAAGATTATTTGACTTAAGTTCTTTGGATGAATGGAGGAGTGAAGCATATGAGAATGCTAGGCTCTTTAAGGAAAAAGTTAAAAGATGGCATGACAAGCGAATACTTAAGAGAGAATTCCATGTGGGTGAGAAAGTTCTATTGTATAGGTCTCGTCTCAGTTTTTTTGTAGGGAAACTACTGTCAAAATGGGAAGGACCTTTCGTTATTGAAGAAGTGTACCGCTCAGGAGCAATAAAAATTTCTTCTTTAAAAGATAACACTACACAAGTGGTGAATGGGCAGCGACTCAAGCACTATATTGCTAGAGATTCTTACAATGAAGATGTTGATGATTTTCAAGTTATAACTCCGGAAAAATTTATCAAAGACCGAATCAAGAGACCTATAGAGTCTATTTTCGAATAGGTAACAGTTCTGGTAAGAAAAGTTCTGCGAAAATTCTGTCCAGTTATACTTTTGGAGTTTTTATCCAACAAGGAAAGCTACGAAGCGAAAGACGGACGGAAACGGAGCCAGGGTGGCTCACACCACACCCTAGCGCCAGCAGGTGGTGTGGCCACCTCGGCCTCCACCTCCGACCCGTTTTCTCCTAGTACCTTCCTTTTGTTATAAAACTTCGTAATATATAATCCCCCGGATCCCCCGAGGTTCGTATATCGTGTTCTCATCGTGTTTTTGTTTCGATCTGTTTCTGACACGTAGAGTCCTAGATTTGGAGCCACAATGTCTTCCTCTGGATCATCCAAGGAAGATTCCTCAGCGGATATCATCAATCCATATATGAGAGAGTTGAAGATTCATCCCAAGGAGTTGTTGCTTGAAGATGGGGAGATACGGATAAAAGAGGTTCAAGGCCCTAAAGGTGAAGGAAGTCTGGAGGACAGGATGGAAGCACTGGAGCAAGAAGTCTTTAGGTACAAGAAGATGGCGGAACGCGAAGTGGATATCATCCACAAGATTTGTTCCGAACTCATCGCCGAGCACCAAAAGGAGACTGCTGATCTCAAGGATGAAGTCCTCTCACTCCGCCAAACAACCAACCAACTGCAAGCACAACTCTACGATGTTCAATATCAAAACTATGAGTACGAGGTTAGGTTTAAACGCATAAGTGCTGCTGCAAGTTTCCGGATGCTGGAGACCACGATGTCCTTTGTTGATGGGGAGCCCTTACCTGGGAAGTCAGACGATGACGAGAGAATACCACCACCATCAGGAGTAATTTGTTCCAAGCTTGGGGGAGTGCCGCGGTATCATATCACTATCTTCTATCTTTTTACCTCTTAGGATGGTTTGCATTATAGAAGTGTCCCCTCTCTTGTTAGATATCTATATATCCCTTGGTGTGAGTTGCCGTTATGGAATATAAATGAGAAGTTCTATCATTTAATCTTTTGCATATCTTATATTAATTTTCAATTCACGGTTATATGATTGATCTTGTCGTTAGTATTGGTATCACTTTGGGATCATCGAGTTAATTTAGTTGGTTTTGGCAAACCTGGCTCGGTCAGTAGCAACACTATTTTGAGAATTGAATGAAACAGATAAAAGTACTCTAAAGAAATATAATTTCATCATCTTTCTTTCTTGATTTGCTCATAAGCTTAGTATTCTCTAGTTAAGATCTTTTGTGCTTCCAAGGAAGATTGCATGTTTATTTTTATCACTTGTATGTTTGTTTGTTTCCTTCAACTCTTATGCTTGCTACCCAGCCTTGCTAGCCAAAAACCTATATTAAGAGGGAATGCTTCTCGTGCATCAAATCCTTAAACCAAAACCTATGCCATTTGTGTCCACCATACCTACGTATTAGCATTATTGCTATTCCAAGTAAATTCATGTTTTTGTCTACCTTCCGAATTAAACTTGTTATGAGAAAATTAGTGATTAAAGCTCTCACGAACTTGACGGCACACCTTATTTTCTTGCACTTAATAATCTTGAACCATTGTGTCCATCTCTGTTGCGCATATGCTTGCGTTTTATAAGTTGAAGTTAGCAGAACCATGTATCATGGGGAACGCTTTCAACATTGCACTTATATTCATTTGATATCATGATTCTTTTGCTTATGGATCCCGACGGTGTGAAATAAAAGGGGAACTTGTAAGATCATGGATTTTATATGTGTGTTAGAGAAACGCCTAGGCCGCTAGCCTAAGCCTTGCCTAATCATGGTGGAAACTTGCAGCATGACCATAATGAGCACTCTATGAAGCATCCTCAATAAAAACCTATGCAAATAGCAAATAGAAGGATCGCTAAGATGCTCATTGTCTGCTTGCCTTGTCATTTTGATTATGGGATAACTCCTGTATCATGTGCAAGGGGTACCCCGTTGGCGGTTCTCTATGATACATATGTATTTACAATGACAAGAGCTTACTTGTGACTGAAGTTGAGTAGCATGAGGTTCGGTACTCGTAAGTAAGGGGCATGCGATTTCAACTTATAACTTGTCAAGCATATCATCTTAATTGTGTCACTTTAACCTTAATCACCTAAAGATGCCTATGATAGGGGCAATGAGAGCTGGAAGCTAATAAGTATCATAATTTTTGGAAGCTCTTTATGAAACTTGAAATCCCTGCTTCCCTCTGTGAAGGGCCTTTCTTTTACTTTTTTTGTTGAGTCAGTAAACCTATTCCCTTCTATCTCAGCAAGTATTTTGAGTTGTTGTGTTTCATTCATTCATATGATTATTTATCCAATCATGTCTCTTATGTTCCTTGTTTTGCACTTTGCTCTTATCTTAGTGTCTACTGCTTTGAAAGCTATCTTTGAAAATCAGTTATTTGTGAACTCCAGCAAATTGTCCACTATTCTTCGACCAAGAGCTAAGTTTGCCATTACCAATTATGATTTACTTTATGTATTCTTTATTGTGTTTCCTTTACTTATAGCAAGTTAAGTTATATAATAGTGAGTTGTCTTCTATTATGACTTATGTATTGATGAATGTGATGCTTCTTGTTCGTATTATTTTATCGACTCTTCACTCCATAAACCTGAGGTCATGTTTATTGAGTTCAGTTTCGCTTGGGGACAAGCGAAGTCTAAGCTTGGGGGGAGTTGATACGTCCATTTTGCATCACTATTCTATATCATAATTTACTGACATTCATTGATATATTTCATATTAAGAAGTGATACTTATGTTATTTCATCTGTTTTTGCATGGTTGATGACTTTTGGAGCATGGACCGCTGCAGTCAGGATTCTGATGGAAAAGGTGCTGTTTGGAGGCAAAATTCACGAAGATCAGAAAATCCAGGAAAATATATGGAAAATCCTATTTTTCCATAAGACGAAGAAAGCCAGAAGGAGGAGTGGAGATGGGCCATAGGGGGCCCACACCTTGAGCCACCCTAAACCCACGCCACCAGGTGGTGTGGCCGCCCTGGTCCACCCCTGACTCTCCCATCTGGCGTATATTATCCTCCCAAAACCCTAAGACTTGGGGAGCGACCACAGAAATATTCCACCGCCTCTGCGGGGCGGAAAACACCGAGAGAGAAAGATCTCTTCGGCAGACAGAATTCTGCCAGGGGAATTCCTTCCCGGAGAGGGGAGATCGTCGCCATCAACACTACCATCAAGCTGGACTTCATCGGGATCATCATCATCATCACCACCATCATCATCATCAGCACCATCATCATCATCTCCATACCGCTGTAACAATTGGGTTGAATCTTGCATAGTTCTTAGGGGAAACTTTCCCGGTGTTGATTACTCCTTGTAGTTGATGCTATTGAGTGAACCATTGAATTATTGTTTATGTTCATATTATTATACATCATTATTTCATCTCTGATCATGATCCATATGATGTCTTCTGAGTAGTTCATTTTGTTCTTGAGGACATGGGAGAATTCATGTTATTAGTAGTGGAATTGTGTTGAGAAAGATTCAATAGTTTGATATTTAATTTGTGGTGTACTTCTTCCAGTAGTGTCATGTGAACATCGACTACATGACACTTCACCTATATGGGCCTAGGGGAATGCATTATGTATTTGGCTACTAATCGTAGGGGTTGCCGGAGTGACAGAAACCTGAACCCCCGTTAGGAAACCTTTGGACAAGGGAAGTCAGGGTCTTAGAGTTTAAAGTTGTGGTTAGGTTTCTACCTTAATTACTTTCTTGTACTTGCGGATGCTTGCAAGGGGTATAATCACAAGTATGTATTAGTCCTAGGAAGGTCGGTACATTAGCACAGGTTCACCACACAACACTTAGCAAACTAAAGAAGATTAATCAACTATATGAAGCAAAAGCACTTGATGGTATTCCCATGTGTCCTCGAGAACGTTTGGTCATCTTAAGTAATACAACCGGCTTGTCCTTTGCTAAAGAAAGGATTGGGCCACTTGTTGCATTTATTCTTATTGTCTTTTATTTACTCATACTTTATTTACCTGCATTATCAAAACCCCCTAAAAAACCATTTGCTAAGTATTTATAGAGAATTCCTGCTCCTAACCACTCGCCAGCACCTTATGCTCCTCGTTGGGTTCGACACTCTTACTTATTGAAAATACTGCGATACACCCCCTATACTTGTGGGTCATCACCCGACCATGTCTGGAGTGTTCCCGAACCGTGGGGTATCACGCTTAAGGGATTGATGATGCTTAGAGAGTGTTTATAGGATCGAAAGAATTGCCGAAGAATAGTAGAGAAAAAACCAGAAGGGTTTCGGTAAGTTCGGAGGATGTCCGGTGTGGAGGTGGAAGGAGTTCCATATCCACGGAGATTGAATAATATATGAATGAATGTTAAATATTGATTTAGTCATTTATTCATAATTATTTAATAAAGAGAAAATCAATTTAAAAGGTCAAAAAGCTTAATGGGCCAATTCCTGGAGGGGAGAGGGCCCATTAGGGAAAGGAGAGAGGGAGAAGGGGCAAGGGGGTTGGCCGGCTGGGCCAAGTCCCCCCGCACGGGGCCCACTAGGGCTGGCCGGCGGCCTCCCCTCCCCCTCCTCTCCTTTAGTCCCACCCCGGGACTTTGAGGGAGGTAGTACCTCCCCTCCCCCTATATATAGTGGGGGTATTTGGCCAGATAAATACACACAAATTCAATAAAGGTCTTCTCACTTTTGGGAAGACCTCCAATTGATATTTTCTCTCTCTCCCTCTCTCTCGTGACCGTGGTCCCAAGTTCAGACTGCGCGAACGAGAGACATTTTCACCACGGAGCACCGTCGCGCTGCGGGATTCGGATCCAGGAGCTCTACTTCTGCAACTGCTGCTGGATCAGGGAAGCGGGAGTCATCGTCAGGCACTGGACGTGTGTAACTCCCCGTGAGGTGTCGCACTTGAGGCACTCAATTCGTTGGAGCCACAGGAGCGCGAGTACTTCATCACGACCTTGAGGTTGGCTTTGGCTCGTCTACATCAACCACGCTCTCCTGAGCGTTGACAACACTTTTCGGTCTTCAAGGGTAAGTTCGCGAAAAGACCCTTCCGTTACTGTATTACTAATAGATAGGTCCTGGCAGCATTAGGGGTTCAGGGGCGTAGGGTAAAATTTTATTATTTTCATGCGCGGAACCCCTACAGTCAGCTGTCATCTCCTCGGTGACGGACAAACTCCTGTTCTCCAAGACGGTGAGTTCATCGTGTTCGTCTCCCACTTTGCTCGTGGCTTCGTCCTTCCTATTAGCAAGTTCTTCAAGGATTTCCTCAAAACCTTCGGCTTGCAACCACACCATCTCCCCGTCAATGCTCTTTCCTCTCTCTCTGCTTTCTCCTCTAGCACTGAGGGATACCTAGGCCTGTGGCCAGATGTCAACATTTGGGCAAGTACTTTCAGTTCAAGGACAACATCATCCCTAACAAGAATCTCTGCCCCGACGAGAAATCTTTAACCCAGTGTGGGGCGGCGTCCATCGCACCTCAGAAGAACTCCAACTTTCCCCGAATTACCAGCCTCAAGTCTTGCAAGGGGTGGGCGAAGACGTTCTTCTATGTGAAGAACAGTTCCTCAGACAATAAGATTTGGATCCCTGTCTTTTCTCTCGATGTCCCCACCAGGAAAAAATGGGATCTTGACCCCAAGAGGGACAACAACTTCATCAACCTCGTGGCGAAGCACATCTCGAGCTGGCAGGTGCCGGGTTAACCATTGAGGATCTGATGCTTACCTTCATCCGCAGTCGGGTTTGCCCTCTGCAAGAACGTACCCATAAATCTGTTATATGAGCAGTCACCTCGATCCCAACCGAGTTTCCTCGGTCGAGCTTACCGACGCCCAGATCTATCGTCGAGTCAAGTCTATCTTCAAGACGATCTTGGACGAATTGGGAATGGGGGATGGAGCCGTTCAGCCGAGATAAGCCCGTGCCCAAGGTTAGTATTCCGAGTGACTCCTTTCCGAGTTATATTTTATTTCGTCCCATATTATGTATTTGACCTTCTTCTATTGCTTTGTTGAGAAATTTCTTTAGCAGACAATCGAGGACACCCAGACCCCGATCCTCACTTGGGGCAAAGATCGGGATACCTCGGATCCTAAGGAGCTGGATTCTGAGGAGTTCATGCCCTTCCCGGACTCTAGCTCCGGTCGATCCTCCGGTAAGACTTCTGTCTTAAAGGATTGGACGGACGATGATGATGATGAGTGTAAAGTTCTCAAGGTACTTGACCCGATGCCTATTTCTTACACCTTTCTGGCTGATCCCACTCTAGCTAATCCGGCTGGTCAAGTGCATGAGGTGCCTCCGGTGGCGGTGGGAGACCAAAGTACCATGAAGAAGCGAGCCGCAACCTCGGCTCCACCAGTTGAGCGAGCTAGACCCGACAAAAGGTACAAGAAAGTTGGCAAGAAGCCTGCAACCCGGAAGGCTCCTAAGCCCAAGCCTCCTCCAGCTGTATCTAGGTAAGCACCTTCCTCCGGGTTACTTTTGTGTTTCATGTTTCTCTTTTTTTTGTATTTCTTGTTTCTCTCTTCCCTGTTTGATTCAACCTTTTTCCTTCTTTGATTTGGCAGTGCCACTCTGAATATCTCCCAGAGTGCCTCCAACATCACCTCTCCTATTCATGAGACACCACCCTCTCCCCATGACGACGCTTTTGTTCTGAGCCCAATTCGGGAGAACTCTCCCGCTGCGCCAAATAACAGTCCACTTCGGCAGGAGGAGGACAATGTCGGCACCGGCAGAGGTGGCGCCACAAAGGATGTGGTTATGCCGGATCTGCAGGGTGGTTCCTCTGCCGCCCCGCAAGGAGAAGAAGATCGTGGTGCCAGCAACATCCGCGTCGAAACTGTTTCTACCGAGGTGCCGGAAACTCCGGCACCAGTTCAAACTCCATCTTAGCCTCAGCCTCAACCATCTTCAGCTTCAAGCCCACAACAACAAGCGCCACCAACCTCGTCCGAGTCTCCCCAGACTCGGCGAGACGACCAACCTCGGCAGAGCCTATAGGCCAAATTATATGAAAGTTTTGTTATGCATAAAGCCATCTTCTTGCTCTTGATGGACGTGGTATATTCAGATTGAAGTGTATTTGGGAACCTTGGCGCGCGAGGTCTTTACTACAACTATACTCATGGAGAGGTAATTATATGAAAAGTTGATGTTGAATGTTCCACTTAAGCTTCCATCATTTTTTACCTTGTTATTACCTGTTTTTTATGTCTTCACCAGCGGCTTAGAAGGGGTCTCAGCAAGGGGGGGGGGGGGGGGGTAAGAGAAGTATGGGTGACCATGGTGAGGCTGTCTGAGTGACCATGATGAGGCTACAGTAAAGCCACAACAAGGATATCCGTAAGGGGTTATGTACCATGAAACCTTCATGGATTCGACTTCGACGTTTGATCTCCTGGTTTATTCTTTGGTAGTTCTTTAAATTTTTCAACAAATCGTTGGTTACAATCTGTTTCGGTTCATAGGAATAGAGTTTGGAACATAGCTCTTTATATGAAGAAGCTTTTTGTGCCGACAAATAATGAGGGACAAGCAGCAAAGAGATCATTCATAGTGGCAAATGGAGTTCTTCCAGGTTATGTTTTGACGTCGTTTTTTATTTAAGGTATCCAGGCTTTGACTCCTAGACAATGTGCATTTCATGTTTAATTATTTAATGCACAAGAAGAATCATGGCCCTGAGCAGCCTTTATTTTCTACATGCTCCAAGTACAAATATGTCATCTCAAAAGCCATCAGAACTGCCCATTTCTAAATAGTTGAATCTTTCAATTTATGTACATGTCATGTGCTTGATAAAATACACAATGGAATTAAGTGATGTTGGATCTGATTACTTTGTCCCATGTGCTCTCAAGGTTAGTTCACTAACCATTTTTATTCAGAATGAAGATATTCTATATTTCTAATAACTCACTTTTTGGTTATGCATTTTAAGTTAGAATTGTATAGTTCTGCTTAAAAATGTTTTAATGTGCTAGAGTCAGTATATGGAATCACACTGACACTCTTCACTTTGCCTGCACACTCCATGTTTGATGTTCATCCATGGCTCCTGGACAAGTTTATTCTTCCTTTGAAGAACTACAGACTCACCATGGATTGTTTATTTTATCCACCATGTAAAGGGCCTCCTTTTGAAATCAACTGGAAGGTGGTGAACATCTAACACATCTAAGCCTTCTATAATCCTTTTTAGTGGAATTCAAAAACTAAATGATGGTCTAATTTGTAGTTGTTTTCTCATAATAAACTTGAAATAAAACAAAGTATACTCCTCTATTCCCCATTCATGTACCGTGACTTCCTACACAATGTGCATTTCATGTTTAATTATTTAATGCACAAGAAGAATCATGGCCCTGAGTAGTCTTTATTTTCTACATGCTCTAGGTACAAATGTGTCATCTCAAAAGCCATCGGAACTGCCCATTTCTAAATAGTTGAATCTTTCAATTTATGTACATGCCATGTGTTTGATAAAATGCACAATGGAATTAAGTGGTGTTGGATCTGATTACTCTATCCCATGTCCTCTCAAGGTTAGTTCACTAACCATTTTTCATTCAAAATGAAGGTATTCTATATTTCTAATAACTCACTTTTTGGTTATGCATTTTAATTTAGTATTGTATAGTTCTGCTAAAAATGTTTTAATGTGCTAGGTCAGTATATGGAATCACACTAAAACTCTTCACTTTGCCTGCATAGTCCTTGTTTGATGTTCATCCATGGCTCCTGGACAAGTTTATTCTTCCTTTGAAGAACTGAAGATTCACCACGGCTTGTTTATTTTATCCACCATGTAAAGGCCATCCTTTCGAAATCAAATGGAAGGTGGTGAACATCTAACATAGCTAAGCCTTCTATAATCCTTTTTAGTGGAATTCAAAAAATAAATGATGGTCTAATTCGCAGTTGTTTTCTCATAATAAACTACAAATTAAACAAAGTATGCTCCCTTATTCCCTATTCATGTACGTGTATATGTAGGATGTGACGCTATAAGTTGTGGTCATGATGCATACATATTACAACTGTTTAGTACAAAGATAAGCATTTGTGTTGTCTATTATTATCACAATTGTGTTGTGCTAGACGGAAAATTAGTTACACAATATAAATATGTATTACTTTGTGTTGTCTATTATTATCATCATTGAGTGCCCATTCTTGCTCTTGTTGATTTTATTTAGGCTCCATTGCTTCAGATTGAGCAGTGAGCTGAGGTGCGATGAGCGGTTGAGTCACGCACTACAAGATGGCTTCAGGTATCTGCCCGCCCCTTATCAATCGACCACCGGGAGATAGGGATTTACTGACTTACCAACCAACCGGACATTGTGAGCAAGACATAGACTAGGATAAGTTGTGGCGGGCCTTTTCCTCCCGACCTAGGAAATTCACAGTAGGAAAGACTGGCGCCGATTTAGAAAGCGAAGCCTTCAGTACATCGCGTTCAGCCCTCCCTCAAAATCCCATTTGTTTTATTGAGGAATCACTCTTGATCTGGCTCTTCTCCGTCTATAACTCAAAGTCCATCTGTCTCTCGTGGAAGCGCTTTAGAGTGCCTGGCCTTGCATTTTTGAGATAGGGCCCCCTCACGGTATTCTAGCTCTTGCATTTGAAAGTCGAAATGCTTCGGGGAGTTGAAAATAAGCATAGATCCGGAGATTCCCAAATAGGTCAACCTTTTAAACTGCCTGCTGAATTCATGAGCAGGCAAGAGACAACCTGGCGAACCGAAACATCTTTGTAGCCAGAGGAAAAGAAAGCAAAAGCGATTCCCATAGTAGCGGCGAGCGAAATAGGAGCTGCTGACGAGCTCGTGACGTCTGGAACTGCCTCGACCTTCTGGACGCCGTTGAAGCAGCCTGGGAGACAGACCGCGCGGGAGAGGCGATCCTTGAAGAACTGCTCTGCGCTGACAACCCCGGCGGCCTGGTCTGCATAGTACAAAAAGTCTTTCATAGAAGAGTAAACGAGTATAGCATAAAGGGCAGGGCCTATGAGATAGCTACTAGTGAACAACGAGCTCTTGTTTTAAGATTTGAGCTACAATAGAATTAATTAACATTGAAAATGGGAATGCTCGATATACTTGTGTGTTAAGTAGGCACTATTTAGAAGGATCGGAAGTTGGTGAAGGGAATAGTTCTTTGACACCGTTGGTCTTTGAAGTCATGTTTGACGCGTGACTCGATAGAGGTGGTTGTATTAATATTCTTTATTATTATTACTTATTTTGTTGTAATTGTTGTGTTTTGTTGTCCGATTTCCCGTATAAGAATGTACTAATTTGTAGAACAAATACGTCCAATCATTTATATACATGCATTGTAATTTGATCTAACTAAATCACCTTTATCATATATTTTACCATTCCAAGCATATGGAACCCCTCTCATGTTAATCCAAATATATTTTCAGTGTTCCTTACATTTTACAGTCCTAATGGATGGGCGCAGCAACGCGCCGTCATGATCTAGCATATATATGAACTTCATATAAAAAGGTGAGTTCACGACGATAGTTTGTGCGCCTCCTTTTCAATTACGAATCTAATGTTGGGATTTGTAAATATAACCAATCTACACAGTTTTAGCTCCAAAACGATGGTCATACTTTATATAATTCGGGCAGGTAGCAATAGTACTTAATTTCTTATGATGTTTTTTCCCCTAAGGTATTTTCTTAGGAAATTGGCAACATGACTAATAAAATTTAGAAATAAAACATGGTGCATTTAAGTTGTAGCACCGATGTCTGAGATTAAAACTTGCAATCCAGTATTTAGATACTAAAATAATTCAGTAAAAATCAATCTGCTGCAACGCACATACATATGTGCTATACTACCTCAAATTTTGTGTATCAATTTTGTGGATTACAAGCGGATGAAAGATATGTTATGTCGATGATTTACAAAAAAAAAGGCATAGGTCTTGATGTCATTATATCAATACTTTGGAAACACCTTTGCTAGAGAGTTAAACTATTTGATCTAGAAATGTCGTAGTGATACGTTGCTAACGTATCTATTATTTTTGATGTTCCATGCTTGGTTTATATCTACTTTCTTATGTTTTATCCATACTTTGGAGTATTTTTATACACTTTCTTGGACTAACCTATTAACAAGATGTCACAGTGTCAACTGTCTATTTTCTGCTATTTTTGGTTTCAGGAAAGTCAGAAAATGAATATTTTCGGAATTGGACGGGACAAAAGCCAAAGTCAATATTTCACCGAGGGGGACACGGAGCCAGAAGACGAGACGGAGAGGGGCCAGAGGCCAGCCACACCACCTGGCCGCGCGGCCAGGCCTGGCCCGCGCCAGGGGGTGGTGTGGCCGCCTAGGGCACCCCCTCGGCCTCCCCTTTCGCCTATATATTGCCTCCGATACAGAAACCCTAAGTATCCGATCAAAATTCCATAAAAGAGTCTGTAGCCGCCGTCATCTCCATCCCTAGATCGGGAGGGATCCAAAGCTCTTCCGAGCACCCTACCGGAGGGGAGAATTCACCCTGGAGGCCTTCTTCATCACCATGCAAGCCTCCGGTGTGATGCGATTAGTTCATCCTTGCACTACGGATCCATGTAGTAGCTAGATGGTTGGTTCTTCTCCTTTGTTTTATCATGTTTAGATCTTGTGAGCTCCCTTTATGATCAAGATAATCTATTTGTAATCATACATGTTGTGTTTGCGGGGATCCGATGGATATTGAGATGCTATTTCAGATTGATTATTGATTCTATCATGTCTTTGTTATTTGTGATCTTGCATGCTCTCCGTTGTTAGTAGATATCTTGGCTGAGTAGATGCTAGCAACTCCAAGAGGGAGTATTTATGCTCGATAGTGGGTTCATGCCTCTAGTAATCTGGGTAAGTGATAAAAATCTCTAAGGTACTAGATGTGTTGTTGCTACTAGGGAGAAAATAGCAATCCTTTGTTCATAGAACAATCGTATTGTTTACTTTACACGCAATGCTTAATGCAATTATCTGTTGCTTGCAACTTAATACTGGAGGGGGTTTGGATGATAACCTGAAGGAGGATTATTAGTCATAGATGCAGTTGGATGATGGTCTATGTATAATGTTGTAATGCCCAATCGAATCTCAAAGGAGTCAAGATGATTAGTATATGCATGTATGCTTTCTCGATGTTTGTCAATTGCCCCGATGTAATTTGTTCACCCAACATGTTATCTATCTAAGGAGAGCCACCTCTAGTGAACTATGGACCCCGGTCCTTTCTTTTACCATCAACCTACAACTGTGTACTGTTTTCTGTTTACTTTCTGCAAGCTATTACTTTCTTCCATGCAATACGTTTAATCCTTTGTTTTCAGCAAAATCGGTGGGATGGACAACCTCACTGTAAGTTGGGGACAAAGTTATGTGGTTGTGTTGTGTAGGATTCCGAGTTGGAAACAACACCTTGGAGGTGTTTCCTTGCTCCTACTAGTTTGATAACCTTGGTTTCACAACTGAGGGAAAACTTACTGTTGTGCTCATCATACCTTCCTCTTGGGGTTCCCCAACGAGCTCGATATTTTGGGCCATCAAGCAACTTACTGGCGCCGTTGACCGGGGATTGAAGAAGAAGCTCCCAAGTCAACCACGCGCCAGCAAGTATTTTTTTGGTGCCGTTGCCGGGGAGACAAGGACATTTTCACAAGGGGAGTCCCTCATAACCAATCTCGTTACTTTGTTATTTTAGTTTTGCTTAGTTTATTTTTGCTTTGTTTGCTTGTTTCTTTCTCAAAAACACACAAAAATTAGTTGTACTAGTTTGCTTTCTTTATTAAAAACACAAAAAAATTAATTCTTTCTATAGTTGTTACCTCTTCCTTAGCTCACCATGTTTATCCCTAAGTTCACCCCGAAAGACCTTTCAATAGGTAGTGGCTCTATAATTGGAAAAGATAATATTGAAGAATTCTTTAATCATGTTAGTAAGCATGAGGATATTGAGGATAGATCCCTTGCAGAACTTGCTCCAAACTATGAAGTTGCTGCAGCTTCTTTAGTTCACATGTTTGAAGCTAGGTTTGTTAACTTTAATCCCTTAATGCAAGTAATGTTTCTTAAACTTAAATAAATTGAGAACCCTGAAAAGAGGGATTTCATTCTAGAAACTTTGCTTAAAGAATTCTATGATGTTGCTAAGGAAGCTAGAAAAGTATTTGAACATTTTAATATGCTAGGCTCATGTGTAGATGTTATTGGTACACGAGAAAAGATGGACAAAACCAAACCTAATGGGGAGGAAATTAAGATACCAATACCTTTTAAACTTGTAGCAATGCATGAAGCCATAGGAAAGAATCTTGATTGGATAGTTCCTGAAAACCCGTTTTATGAAAATAGTGAACCCAAGAGCATTAAGAGAGGATCCTCTAGAACTTATTTGGATGAGATACCTTGCCTTGTTGAAGATATTTCTGGTATCAATCTTAATGCTTCTTCATTTGAGAACACTTGATTATTTTCTTACTTCTTATGCCTAATTTAAAGGCGTTAAAGAAAAGTACTTATTGGGAGATAACCCAAAAGTTTTAGATGAGTCTCGGAAGTTATTACCTCTGTAATTACCGCTCCTTATCCTTTTTATTTGCTTTTTGTGCCAAGAGTAACCTCTAATGAGAGAGAAGTAATGCTTGGGAAAGTTGCTGTCCCGAAACAGATTTTTGTGCTTCGCTGTAAAAATTCGTGTAAAATCTCTGTACGTCGGTTTGAGCTGTGATTCTTTTTCCTTATTCCCCAGGTTGTTATCTAACTTTCGTTAGTTGAATACTTTTCGATTTGAGAAACATAAGGTCTTCGAAAAAAATTGTTCTTACCTGCTGGTCTGTTTTGACAGATTTCTGCCATTATTTGCATTTGCCTCTTGTTGATTTCTTTTTGGGTTCTTTTTGGGGAATTGAGCTTTTTGAGGGAAGTTCTACAATAGCTTGTGTTTTAATGGAAGTTTTATTGGTGTTGGAACTGACTCCAAAAACTTATTATCTTTAGGGCACTAAAGTGGCTAATATAGATTTGTGAAGTTTTGTATGAAGAAAAAAAATTCAGCTGTATGGAAAGAGTGATGTAATAAGATGAAGAATGGACTAAAGCTCAAGCTTGGGTATGCCACGCATGTCACCCCAAGAAATATACAAGAAGTACAAGCGTCAAAGCTTGGGGATGCCCAAGGCATCCCCTTCTTTTTCAATAAAAATCTCAGGTTTCTTCCAAATACTTCATTTTTATTGTTTCATGCATAGTTGTGTTGTTCTTGGAGCGTCTTTGTTTTCGTTTTTGTTTTTGGTTTTAGTTTGTTTGGTTTGCTTGAATAAATTGGTTGGACCCCCTCATTTATACATTAGTTTTCAAATAAGTTTGGTTGGGATTGGAAAAGAGTAGGAAAAGTTCATGCTTAAGTGGTAAGAGGAGCTGATACGTCCATTTTGCATCACTATTCTATATCATAATTCACTGTTATTCATTGATATATTTCATATTAAGAGATGATACTTATGTTATTTCATCTGTTTTTACATGGTTGATGACTTTTAGAGCATGGACCGCTGCAGTCAGGATTCTGATGGAAAAGGTGCTGTTTGGAGGCAAAATTCGCGAAGATCAGAAAATCCGGGAAAATATACGGAAAATCCTATTTTCCAGAAGACGAAGGCTGCCAGAAGGAGGAGTGGAGATGAGCCACAAGGGGCCCACACCACCCCCTGGCGCGGGCCACCCTAGGCCGCGCCACCAGGTGGTGTGGCCACCCTAGCCCACCTCTAGCGTATATATTCCTCCCAAAACCCTAATACTCGGGGAGCGACGACAGAAAGATTTCGCCACCTCTACGGGGCGAAAAACACCGAGAGAGAAAGATCTCTCCGGTAGACAGATTTCTGCCGAGGGAATTCCTTCCCGGAGAGGGGAGATCATCGCCATCAACACCACCATCAAGCTGGACTTCATCGGGATCATCATCATCATCACCACCACCATCATCACCATCAACACCCTCATCACCATCTCCATATTGCTGTAACAATTGCATTGAATCTTGCATAGTTCTTAGTGGAAACTTTCCCGGTGTTGATGACTCTTTGTAGTTGATGCTATTGAGTGAACCATTGAATTATTGTTTATGTTCAGATTGTTACACATCATTATTCCATCTCTGATCATGAGCCATATGATGTCTTGTGAGTAGTTCGTTTTGTTCTTGAGGACATGGGAGAAGTCATGTTGTTAGTAGTGGAGTTGTGTTGAGAAAGATTCAATAGTTTGATATTTAAGTTGTGGTGTACTTCTTCTAGTGGTGTCATGTGAACGTCGACTACATGACACTTCACCTATATGGGCCTAGGGGAATGCATTGTGTATTTGGCTACTATTCGTAGGTGTTGCCGTAGTGACAGAAACCTGAACCCCCGTTAGGAAACCATTACACAAGGGACGCAAGGGTCTTAGAGTTTAAAGCTGTGGTTAGGTTTCTACCTTAATTACTTTCTTGTACTTATAGATGTTTGCAAGGGGTATAATCACAAGTATGTATTCGTCCTAGGAAGGTCAGTACATTAGCACAGGTTCACCCACACAACACTTAGCAAACTAAAGAAGATTAATCAACTATATGAAGCGAAAGCACTTGACAGTCTTCCCATGTGTCCTCGAGAATGTTTGGTTATCTTAAGTAATATAACCGGCTTGTCCTTTGCTGCATAAAGGATTGGGCCACTTGCTGCATTTATTCCTACTGTCTTTTATTTACTACTACTTTATTTACTTGCATTATCAAAAAACCCTAAAAATCCGTTCGCTAAGTATTTGCAGAGAATTCCTGATCCATACCACTAGCTAGCACCTTCTGCTCCTCGTTGGGTTCGACACTCTTACTTATCGAAAATACTGCGATACACCCCCTATACTTGTGGGTCATCAAGACTATTTTCTGGTGCCGTTGCCGGGGAGTGAAGCGCTATTGGAGAGTGGAACTAGTAAAGGACACTTCTACTATGAGTATTGTTTACTTCTGCTAGTTGCTTTATTTTTGTTATGGATAATTCGCTGAGTTTCTTATTTGGTAATGCTACTACCACTGCTAAGGTAGTAGATGAGCCACCACCTGCTGAGAATGATGTTTTTAAAATACCTACAAGAATTGTTGATCGTGTTATGGATAACTACTATGTTGGGGATGGAACTGTCCATCCTGGTGATCATTTGCTCTTTATACACGAATTATGCGGGTTGTTCAAGTGTGCAGGTATTACTATAGATCAAGTTAAGAAGAAGTTATTCTCATTATCGCTGAAAGGAAGAGCTGAGGAATGGTATAAGCTGCTGAAGAATGGTCAAGCTCCGGAATGGGAGGAATTAGTACCTCTCTTTTATTCAAAGTTTTATCCTCCTAGTGAGATTCATAAAGATCGGAATCAAATATACAAATTTTGGCCTCTTGATGGAGAGAGTACAGCTCAAGCTTGGGGAGATTGAAGTTACTAATGCTCAAATGTCCCATTCAGGAGCTCCCCAACAATATTATTATCAATAACTTTTATGCAAGGCTCCCTCTACATGACAAGGATTTATTGGATGCTTCTTGTGCTGGATCATTCACTCGCATGGAAGAAGAAGCTAAATGGGATATTCTAGACCGTATTCAAGACAATGCTAAAGCTTGGGAGGATGACAAAGGAAGAAAGTCAGGTATAAATTATGATTATGAATGCACTGAATCTTTTATGGGAATTGATGACTTTCAAAACATTAAAAATGCTTATGGTCTAGACTCTCAAGCTATTGCTTCTTATTTTAAGGCTTTTGCTTCCTATATTGAAGTGCCTAAAAAGAAGTGGAATAAGTATCATGAACCTTATAAAGATGTTTCTAAGAGTGTTCCTGTAAGAAATACTAAAGTTTATACTACTAATCATGTCTTACCTGAACCTTATATTGAGAAAATGCATTTCCTAGTTAAGATAAAGGAACATTTTATGATAGCTAGTATGGTTAATGAAAGTATATTCAAAGCTATTGAACCTGATAAACAAATGGTTGATGAACCTATAATAGCAAATGTGAAAGACTTTGTTACTAAATATGAAGAAGAGGGACACACTATCCTTTGTAAGGATATCTCTAATATTGTTTCACAAAGTAGTATTATGAGAGCTAGTATTCCTGTGTTTTCTGTTAGAATAAGTGATCATTGCTATGATGGTTCTTGTGATAGTTATATTGTTAAGTTTATGCATGATACTGAAAGTTATTATGAGAGAGGGAAAAGTATTCTTATGTATCTCAATAATATCAAGTTTCCTCGTTTTATGCTGAAAGTTTTTATGTTGCACTTATTTTGCCTTCTTATGCTAGTAGTTTTTGGTTTCAACAACTTGTTTGTTTACAAAATTCCCTTGCATAGGAAGTGGTTTATACTTAAACGTGTGTATTTTTGCTTCTTAATGCTCTCTTTTACTTCAATTCATATTCTTATGTGAGCATCTTCGAAATTATCATGCCCATCTTAATGGCTATAAAGAAAGAGCTTTTTGGGAGACAACCTAATCTATTTTTTCTTTCAGTTTGTTTTTGTTTCTTTGAGTCTTGGAAGTTATTACTTTGGTAATAATCTCTCCTTATCCTTTTTGTTTGGTTTTTGTGTCAAGATCAACCTCTAATGAGAGAGAAGTAAGATTTGGGGAAGTTGCTGTCCCGAAACAGATTTTTGTGCTTCACTGTAAAAATTCGTGAAAGATCTCTGTATGTCAGATTGAGCTGTAATTTTTTGTGCTTATGCCCCAGGTTGTTATTTAACTTTCGCTAGTTTTGCACTTTTTGATTTGAGCAACAGAAGATTTTCGAAAAAAATTATCTTTACCTGCTGGTCTGTTTTGACAGATTTTGCCACTCTTGCATTTGCTTCTTTAATCGATTTTCTTTTTGGGTTTTCGGAAGGAGTTGCTACAGTAGCTTATGTTTTGATGGTTTTCAGTTGAAATTGGACTCAAAAGGTTCTATCACTTCACTTGCACTAATGTTGCTAATGAGAACTGTGTGAAGTTTTGTGTGAAAGAAATTTCTAAGTAGTGGAGAAAATGGTGTAATGAGGAAGTGAAAGGTTTTATGACTCAAGTATTAAGTGTATGAAGATGAAGATATTGATATCATTCAAGTAGTGACTCCGGAAGAATCTACTAAATACCAAATTCAGAGACCTGCAGAGTTTGTTTCCAAATAGGTAACAGTTATGGTAAGAAAAGTTCCGCGAAAATACTATCCAACTATATTTTTGCAGTTTTTAGCCAATAAGGAAAGCTACGAAGCAAAAGAGGGACGGAAACGGAGCCAGGGTGGCTCACACCACCCCGTGGCGCGGGCCCACCCCTGGCCGCGCCACCAGGTGGTGTGGCCACTACGGACTCCGCCTTCGACTCGTTTTCTCCCAGTACCTTCCTTTTGTTGTGAAACTTCGTAATATATAACCCCCCGGATCTCCCGAGGTTTGTATATCGTGTTTTTGTCGTGTTTTCTGATACATTGCAAATGTATCTATAATTTTTGATGTTCCATGCTTGGTTTTATCCACTTTCTTGTGTTTTGTTCCAACTTTGGAGTACTTTTCATATGATTTCTTGGACTAACCTATTAACAAGAGCCACAGTGCTAGCTGCCTGTTTTCTGCTGTTTTTGGTTCTAGGAAAGTCAGAAAATGAATATTCCCGGAATTGGACGGGACAAAAGCTAAAGTGCCTATTTTTCCGGAAGTCATCAAGTGCCAGAATACGAGACGGAGAAGGGCCAGAGGCCAGCCACACCACCTGGCCGTGCGGCCAGGCTGGGCCCGCACTAGGGGGTGCTGTGGTGGCCCTTGGCACCCCCTCGGCCTCCCCTTCTGACTATAAGATGCCCTCGGGACGTAAACCCTAAGTACCCGATAAAAAATCCACGAAAGAGTCTGTAGCCGCCGTCATCGCCATCCCTAGATCAGGAGGGACCTGAAGCTCTTCCCGGCACCTATGGGAGAGGGATTTCACCACGAGGCCTTCTTCATCACCATGCAAGCCTCCGGTGTGATGCATGAGTAGTTCATCCTTGGACTAGGGATCCATGTAGTAGCTAGATGGCCGGTTCTCCTCCTTTGTGCTTTCATGTTTAGATCTTGTGAGCTCCGTTCATGATCAAGATCATCTTTTTGTAATCCATACATGTTGTGTTTCCGGGGGTCCGATGGATATTGAGATGCTATTTCAGATTGATTATTGATTCTATCATGTCTTTGTTATTTGTGATCTTGCATGCTTTCTGTTGTTAGTAGCTATCTTGGCCAAGTAGATGCTAGCAACTCCAAGAGTTAGTATTTATGCTCGATAGTGGGTTCATGCCTCTGGTAATCTGGGTAAGTGACAGAAATCTCTAAGGTACTAGATGTGTTGTTGGTACTAGGGAGAAAACAACAATCCTTTGTTCATAGAACAATCGTATTGTTTACTTTACATGCAGTTCGTAAAGCAATAATCTGTTGCTTGCAACTTAATACTGGAGGGGGTTCGGATGATAACCTGAAGGTGGATTATTAGTCATAGATGCAATTGGATGGCGGTCTATGTATAATGTTGTAATGCCCAATCAAGTCTCAAAGGAGTCAAGATGATTAGTATATGTTGGAGATATGCCCAAGAGGCAATAATAAAGTGGTTGTTATTATATCTTTATGTCTATGATAAATGTTTACATCCCATGCTATAATTGTATTAACCGGAAACATTAATACATGTGTGTTTTGTAAACATAAAAGAGTCCCTAGTAAGCCTCTTGTTAAACTAGCTTGTTGATTAATGGATGATCATGGTTTCCTGATCATGGACATTGGATGTCGTTAATAACAAGATCATATCATTATGAGAATGATGCGATGGACACACACCCATAGTAAGCGTAGCATAAGATCAAGTCATTAAGTTCGTATTGCTATAAGCTTTCAAATACATAGTAACCTAATCCTTCGACCATGAGGTTATGTTAATCACCATCACCAGATGGGTACTTTGATGACATCAAACACCGCTTCGTAACTGGGCGGTTATAAAGGTGTCATTGGGTATTCTGAAAGTATGTGTTGAAGCGCATGGACCAAGATTGGGATTTGTCCATCCATATGACGGATAGATATGCTCTGGGCCCTCTCGGTGGAATGTCATCTAGATAGCTTGCAAGCATGTGACTAGGTCACAAGGGATGACATAACATGGAAACGAGTAAAGAGTACTTATCAGTAACGAGGTAGAACTAGGTATACAGATACCGACGATCAAACCTCGGATAAGTAGAATATCGCGTGACAAAGGGAATTGGTTTCGTATGTAAAATGGTTCAATCGATCATGAAGTCATCGTTGAGTATGTGGGAGCCGTTATGGATCTCCAGATCCCGCTAATGGTTATTGATCGGAGAGGTGTCTTCATCATGTCTGCATATTCACGAACCGTAGGGTGACACACTTAAGGTTCGAAGTTGTTTTAAGTAGATATGGAATTTGCATTGGAGACCGAATGTTGTTCGAAGTCTCGGAATGGATCCGGGACATCACGAGGAGATCCGGAATGGTCCGGAGAATAAGATACATATATTGGGGATCATTTTCTAAGTTAGGAAATGTCCCGGAGTGTTTGTATGGAGATTCTAGAAGGTTTCGGACAGTTCTAGAAGGTTCTAGAGGATTTCTTGGAGTTTACTTGAAAACCAAGAAAGGGATCAAGGAGTCCAAGTGGGGCAATACACGGATTCGTGGGGGAGGAGGTTTCCTCCCCCCTTCACACCGCCGGCCCAAGGAGGGGAGTCCTACTAGGACTCCCCCTCCCTAGGCGCGCCACCCTCCCTTAAATAGAAGGGAGGGGGCTCCCCCTCTTGGACCTCCTATCATAACAACCAATCTCAGACGCCTCTCTCCTCCACCTTTCTTCTGCACAGGCATAGGCGAAGCCCTGCAGAATTCTCATCTCCACCACCACCACCACGCTGTCGTGCTGCTGGGATTCCGTGGAGAAGATCTACTACCTCCGCTGCTCGCTGGAACGGGGAGAGGAAGGTTTGCTTCGACTCCGCACGTGTGACCGTCTGCGGAAGCGCTGCCGGAACGCGGCGCCGGAAGGATCGTCCACACGATCTTGAGATCGGCAAGTGATCGACTACATCAACCCCGAGATCTAATCTCGTAACGCTTTCGGTTCTACGAGGGTTAGTACAGATCTATCTCGTTGCACATGTCTAATAGATTAGATCTTGGCTTTTATCTAGATTAGATCTGGGTTTTGTTCGTTCTTGCGGTAGAAATTTTTTGTTTTCCATGCTACGAACCCATCAGTATATGCATGTATTGCTTTCTCGGTGTTTGTCAATTGCCCCGCTGTAATTTGTTCACCCAACATGTTATCTATCTAAGGAGAGCCACCTCTACTGAACTATGGATCCCGATCCTCTTTCTTTACATACAATCTATAAACTGTTTACTGCTTTGTGTTTACTTTCTGCAAACTATTATGTCTTTCCATTCGATACGTTTAATCCTTTGTTTTCTGCAAAATACGGTGAGATTGACAACCTCATCGCAAGTTCGGGACAAAGTTCTGTGGTTGTGTTGTGCAGGTCTCCACGTTGCTACTAGCACCGGTAGTGCGCCCTGCCAAAGCTCAGCTAGTAACACCTTTGGGGTGTTTCCTTGCTCGTACTGGTTCGATTAAACCTTGGTTTCATAACTGAGGGAAACTTGCTGCTGTGCTCATCATACCTTCCTCTTGGGGTTCCCAACGAGCTCTACATCAACACCGCCATCAAACATTTTTCTGGGCGCCGTGCATTGAGCCATCAAGCGATTTTCTGGCGTCGTTGCCGGGGAGTCAAGGACATCTTCACAAGGGGAGTCCCTCATAACCAATCTCTTTACTTTGTTGTTTTTGTTTTCCTTAGTTTCTTTTTGCTTTGTTTGCTTGTTTTGTTCTTCAAAAAACCAAAAAAATTAGTTTTACAAGTTTGCTTTCTTATTTGAAAACCCAAAAAAATGACTACCCTTGAAATGACTAAGTTGTGTGACTTCACTGGCACCAACAACAATGATTTTATGAACACACCTATTGCTCCACCTGTGGATGAAAATACTTTCTTTGAGATAAAACCTGCTTTGCTCAATCTTGTTATGAGAGAACAATTTTCTGGTATTGGTAATGAAGATGTTGCTTCCCATCTAAATAACTTTGTTGAACTTTGTGAGATGCAAAAGCATAGGGATATAGATGGTGATATTATTAAGCTTAAATTGTTTCCTTTCTCTTTGAGAGGAAAAGATAAAGAATGGTTGAATTCCTTAACTAGGAATAGTATTGATTCTTGGACTAAGTGGAAAGATGCTTTTATTGGAAAATACTATCCTCCTGCTAAGATTATATCTATGAGAAGTGAAATAATGAAGTTTAAACAACTTGATAATGAGCATGTTGCTCAAGCTTGGGAAAGGATGAAATCTTTGGTAAAGAATTGTCCCACTCATGGACTAACTGCTTGGATGATCATCCAAACCTTTTATGCAGGATTGAACTATTCTTCATGGAACCTATTGGATTTTGCTGCTGGAGGTACCTTTATGACCATCACTTTGGGTGCTGCAACAAAACTTTTGGACAATATGATGGTTAATTATCTGAATGGCATACTGAGAGAGCTCCACAAGGTAAGAAGGTAAATTCTATTGAGGAAACCCCCTCCTTGAGTGATAAAATTGATATCATTATGTCTATGCTTGTTAATGGGAAAGCCCATATTGATCCAAATAATGTTCCTTTAGCCTCTTTGGTTGCTCAAGAAGAGCAAGTTGATGTGAACTTCATAAGAAATAACAATTTTGGCAACAATGCTTATGGTAACAATGCTTATAGGAACAATTTTGGTAACAACAATTATAAGACATATCCTCCCAACAATGGTAATGCTGATGGAAATTCTTACAACAATAATAAGAGTGCTCCCTCTAAACTTGAAGTAATGCTTAAAGAGTTTATTAGTAAACAAACTGCTTTCAATAAAACTATTGAGGAAAACCTCTCTAATGCTGAAAGAAATATATCATCTTTAGATGAAGCTCAATCTACTTTGAATAAAATGGCTGCTAAACCTGAAACTAATGAGAATCCCTTTGCAGCTACTAATGCCATACAAGTAAGAATTGATGAAAATGTTAGACTATTAACTGAATTACATGCTAAGTGGGAAAGAGAAGATGAAATTTCTAGAAACATTAGTGTTTCTACTATCACCACCACTAGTGTTGACGCTAGTAATAGTTCTACTACTTTAGATGAGAAATTTGATTTTGATCTTGATGTTGGCAATATCTTTGAAGTTATTAAGTTCCTACAAAAGCTTGCTAAAATTCCTAATGCTAGTGCTATAAACATGGCCTTTACAAAACACATTACTGATGCTCTCATAAAGATTAAAGAAGAAAAGATGAAACATAAAGCTTCTATTCCTATAAAACAAGAAGATGGTTGGGAACCCATCATTAATATGAAAGTGAATGACTTTGATTTCAAAGCTTTGTGTGATCTTGATAGTAGTGTTTCTATTATGCCTAGAAGGATTTATGATATGCTTGATTTGCCTCCTCTTGAAGATTGCTATTTGAATGTCCCACTTGATGATAATGTTAAAAAGAAACTCATGGGGAGTCTTAATGATGTTCTTATTATGGTTAACAATGCCTATGTCCCCGTTGATTTCTATGTTTTGGATGTTGAATACAATGCTTCTTGTCCTATTACTTTGGGAAGACCTTTTCTTAGAACTGTTAGTGCCATCATTGATATGAAAGAAGGCACCATTAAATATCAACTCCCACTCAATAAAGGTATAGAACACTTCCCTAAAAAGAGAGAAAAGATTTCTTTTGCTTCTCCTATGAAAACAAAATTTGGTTTTAATGCTTCTTCATTTGAGAACACTTGATTCTTTCTTTGCTTCTTATGCCTAACTTAAAGGCGTTAAAGAAAAGTACTTATTGGGAGATAACCCAAAAGTTTTAGATGAGTCTTGGAAGTTATTACCTCTGTAATAACCTCTCCTTATCCTTTTTATTTGCTTTTTGTGCCAAGAGTAACCTCTAATGAGAGAGAAGTAATGATTGGGCAAGTTGCTGTCCCGAAACAGATTTTTGTGCTTCACCGCAAAAATTCTTGAGAGAGCTCTGTACGTCGGATTGAGCTGTAATTTTTTGTGCTTCTGCCCCAGGTTGTTATATAACTTTCATTAGTTCAACACTTTTTGATTTGAGCAACATAAGGTCTTGAAAAAAATCGTCTTTACCTGCTGATCTGTTTTGACAGATTTCTGCCATTTTCTGCATTTGCTTCTTGTTGGTTCCTTTTTGAGTTCTTTTGGGGAATTGAGCTTTTTGAGGGAAGTGCTACAGTAGCTAGTGTTCTAATGGAAGTTTATTTTGTGTTAGAACTGAACCTTAAGACTTATTTATCTTAAGTGCACTAATGTTGCTAATAAAGATTGTGTGAAGTTTTGTATGAAGGAAAATTTTCAGTTGTACGGAAGGAATGAGTAATGAGATGAAGGATGGACTAAAGCTCAAGCTTGGGGATGCCACACATGTCACCCCAAGAAATATCCAATAAGTACAAGCGTCAAAGCTTGGGGATGCCCAAGGCATCCCCTTCTTCATCAATAAAAATTCCAGGTTTCTTCCAAACGCTTCATTTTTATTGTTTTATGCACAGTTGTGTTGTTCTTGGAGCGTCTTATTTTTCGTTTTCGTTTTGGTTTTTCGTTTGATTTTGTTTGCTTAGTTTGCTGAATAAATTGGTTGGACCCCCTCTTTCATATATTGGTTTGCAAATAGTTTGGTTTGGTTTGGAAAAGAGTAGGAAAGTTCATGCTTATGTGGTAAAAAGAGCTTGTTTTTGACTGTGGCCTATGCTTTGTCATGCCATGCTTGGTATTGTTTTGGCCTTATGCTTAGTATTCTTTGCTGTAGCATGACTTGTTATAAACAATTGAGATTGCTTAATATGCCTTGAATGAATCATGCGTTGTTTTAGCATATTAAAGCATAGTATAGTGGTATTTTCCTTTGATGCTTTATTTGGGTTGACTTGGCACATGCTCACACCATGTTATGACTATCTCAAGTCACCATAGCCTTTATGATCCTTTAGTTTTCAACTTGTAGTATCACTTTATGCTTTGATCAATGATGTTTTTGTCGCTCTGCATGATTATGGCTATTATTGCTCTCTTAGTTTGTCGCTCCAAGTCTTTTGCTAGCCTCCACAACAAAGTATGTGTTCCACTCATGCATCCAACTCCCTAAACCAAGTTATTCCAAAGAGTCCACCATACCTACCTACTACCTTATGCTATTCCAAGTATATTCATGCTTTTGTTTACCTTCCAAATTAAACTTGTTATGAGAAAACTAGTGATTAAAGCTCTCACGAACTTGATGGCACACTTACTTTACTTATTGCCTCTAATAAACTTGAACCATTGGGTCCTTCTTTGTTATGATATGCTTGCGCTTTATAAGTTGAAATTAGCAGAACCATGTACCATGGGGAATGCTTTCAACATTGCACTTGTACTTTGTACCCCGTTGATATCATGTTCTTTTGCTTACGGATCCTGGCGGTGTGAAATAAAAGTGGAACTTGTAAGATCATGGAGTTTGTATGTGTGTTAGAGAGACGCTTGGGCCGCTATCCTAATCCATGCCTAATCATGGTGGAAACTTGCAGCATCACCATAATGAGCACTCTATGAAGCATCCTCAATAAAAACCTATGCAAATAGCAAATAAAAAGATCGCTGAGATGCTCATTGTCTGCTTGCCTTGTCATTTTGATTATGGGAAAGCTCCCGTATCATGTGCAAGGGGTACCCCGTTTCATTTTCCCTTTGCCTGCCTCCCCATGACGAATCCTTTGTCTACCTGGATCTTCAAAGAGCCTCATAGCCAAAAATTATCAAGAAGAGAAGCCATTTAATGATACACATGTACTTACAATGACAAGAGCTTACTCGTGACTGAAGTTGAGTAGCATGAGGATCGGTCTTCGTAAGTAAGGGGCATGAGATTTCGGTTTATAACTTATCAAGCATATCCTCTTAGTTGTGTCATTTTAACCTTAATCACCTTAAAGATGCTTATGATAGGGGCAATGAGAGCTGAAAGCTATAAGTACCATAATTTTTGGAATCTCTTTATGAGACTTGAATCCCTACTTCCTTTTATAAAAATGCCTTTCTTCCACCATTATATTGAGTCTCCACCTTTTATCTTTATGCACCTACTTTGAGAGCATAGTGGCCATTCTTAGTTCTATGTGCATTGTCCCAAGACTAGTTGATTGATGCATAACTTGATATTGCTTGTTTTAAACTATTGTATCTAGTCACTCTTATGAACTTTGAAGGTGTCCTATGCATTTATATTTGCTACTCTATTGAGGGACAAGCTGAATACTATTATGCTATGTTTTCTTTATGTGAAACAAACAAACGTCTTGCAAAGCATATTATTCATGAATCTTTTGTTTGTGCCTTTTCATGTTGCATCATAGTTTCTTTGCTTATTGCTAGAACTTTGTGTTTCACGTTATGATTGAAGTACTATGATCCCAGCTTTGAATATTTTGCAAATACTTTGATCAAGTCTTTGATGGTGCATGTCACCTCAAAAATTATTCTTTCTTTTTATCACTTACCTACTCGAGGACGAGCAGGAGTTAAGCTTGGGGATGTTGATACATTGCAAATGTATCTATAATTTTTGATGTTCCGTGCTTGGTTTTATCCACTTTCTTGTGTTTTGTTCCAACTTTGGAGTACTTTTCATATGATTTCTTGGACTAACCTATTAACAAGATGCCACAGTGCCAGCTACCTGTTTTCTGCTATTTTGGTTCCAGGAAAGTTAGAAAATGAATATTCTTGGAATTGGACGGGACAAAAGCCAAAGTGCCTATTTTTTCGGAAGTCATCAAGTGCCAGAATACGAGACGGAGAAGGGCCAGAGGCGGGCCACACCACCTGGCCGCGCGGCTAGGCTGGGCCCGCGCCAGGGGGTGGTGTGGTGGCCCCTGGCACCCCCTCGGCCTCCCCTTCCGACTATAAGATGCCCTCGGGACGTAAACCCTAAGTACCCGATCAAAAATCCATGAAAGAGTCTGTAGCCGCCGTCATCTCCATCCCTAGATCGGGAGGGATCTGAAGCTCTTCCTGGCACCCTGCCGGAGAGGGGATTTCACCCAGGAGGCCTTCTTCATCACCATGCAAGCCTCTAGTGTGATGCGTGAGTAGTTCATCCTTAGACTACGAATCCATGTAGTAGCTAGATGGCTGGTTCTCCTCCTTTGTGCTTTCATGTCTAGATCTTGTGAGCTCCGTTCATGATCAAGATCATCTTTTTGTAATTCTGCATGTTGTGTTTGCGGGGATCCGATGGATATTGAGATGCTATTTAAAATTGATTATTGATTCTATCATGTCTTTGTTATTTGTGATCTTGCATGCTTTCCGTTGTTAGTAGCTATCTTGGCCAAGTAGGTGCTAGCAACTCCAAGAGTTAGTATTTATGCTCGATAGTGGGTTCATGCCTCTAGTAATCTAGGGAAGTGACAGAAATCTCTAAGGTACTAGATGTGCTGTTGCTACAAGGGAGAAAACTACAATCCTTTGTTCATAGAACAATCGTATTGTTTACTTTACACGTAGTTCGTAAAGCAATAATCTGTTGCTTGCAACTTAATACTGGAGGGGGTTCGGATGATAACCTGAAGGTGGATTATTAGTCATAGATGCAGCTGATGGCAGTCTATGTATAATGTTGTAATGCCCAATCAAGTTCCAAAGGAGTCAAGATGATTAGTATATGCATGTATTGCTTTCTCGATGTTTGTCAATTGCCCCGCTATAATTTGTTCACCCAGCATGTTATCTATCTAAGGAGAGCCACCTCTAGTGAACTATGGATCCCGGTCCTCTTTCTTTACATACAATCTATAAACTGTTTACTGCTTTGTGTTTACTTTCGGCAAACTATTACTTCTTTCCATTCGATACGTTTAATCCTTTGTTTTCCACAAAACACGGTGAGATTGACAACCTCATCACAAGTTGGGGACAAAGTTCTGTGGTTGTGTTGTGCAGGTCTCCACGTTGCTACTAGCACCGGTAGTGCGCCCTGCCAAAGCTCAGCTAGTAACACCTTTGGGGTGTTTCCTTGCTCGTACTGGTTCGATTAAACCTTGGTTTCATAACTGAGGGAAACTTGCTGCTGTGCTCATCATACCTTCCTCTTGGGGTTCCCAACGAGCTCTACATCAACACCGCCATCAAGCATTTTTCTAGGCGCCGTGTATTGAGCCATAATTTTCGTTTCGATCTGTTTCTGTTAGGAACTATCTTTGAAAGCTTAGAAGCACAATGGTGTCCGCCAAGGATAAAGGAAAGGAGCCTGTGGAGGAAGATCTTCAAGACCCCAAGCAGGGGCTGGTACCTTTAGTCACTTGCCCTGCATCAACAGAAGCCCTACGAGTCACTAAGGAGTTCTGCAATAAGTATCGAGACTTGAGGAGGAAGGTGGACATGCTTCAATGGGAGAATAATAGGCTTCGCAAGATGCTGGAAGATTTCCTCATGTAAACTAAGAAAATATTACCACCACCACCAAAGGAGTAATTCGTCATCAGGTTTGTCATCCCCTTGGTTTGTTCCAAGCTTGGGGGAGTGCCGCGGTATCACATCACTATCTTCCATCTTTTTACCTTATTAGTAGAGTCATATCATGAATAGAGAAGTTATTATGTAGGATGGTTTGCATTATGGAAGTGTCCCCTCTCTCGTTAGATATGTATCCCTTGGTGTGAGTTGTCGTTATGGATTATTAATGAGAAGTTCTATCATTTACTCTGTTGCATAGCTTATATTAGTTTTCAATTCGTGGTTATATGATTGATCTTGTTGTTAGTATTGGTATCACTTTGGGATCATTGAGTTAATTTAGTTGGTTTTGGCAAACCTGGATCGGTCAGTAGCAACACTATTTTTTTTGAGAGTTGAATGAAAAGATAAAAGTACTCTAAAGAAAAACAATTTCATCATCTTTCTTTCTTGATTTGCTCATAAGTTTAGTATTCTCTAGTTAAGATCTTTTGTGCTTCCAAGGAAGATTGCATGTTTGTCTTTATCACTTGTATGTTTGTTTGTTTCCTTCAACTCTTATACTTGCTACCCAGCCTTGCTAGCCAAAAACCTGTACTGAGAGGGAATTCTTCTCGTGCATCCACCTCCTTTAAACCAAACCCATGCCATTTGAGTCCACCATACCTACCTATTACCATTATTGATATTCCAAGTAAATTCTTGTTTTTTATCTACCTTCCAAATTAAACTTGTTATGTGAAAATTAGTGATTAAAGCTCTCACGAACTTGATGGCACACTTTATATTCTTGCACTTAATAAACCTGAACCATTGTGCCCATATATGTTGCGTATATGCTTGCGCTTTGTAAGTTGTGAATTAGCAGAACCATGCTGTCATGGGGAACGCTTTCAACATTGCACTGGTACTTTGTACCTAGTTGATATCATGTTCTTTTGTCTATGGATGTCGTCGGTGTGAAATGAAAGGGGAGCTTGTAAGTGCATGGAGTTATGCATGTGTGTTAGATAAACACCTGGGCCGCTAGTCTAATCCATGCTAACATGGTGGAAACTGTTGGGTCTGCAACATAGAAAACAAAAAATTTCCTACGGTGTGAACTACACGCCAAGATCTATCTACTAGGTGCAAAGCAACAGGTGGACATACATCCAACAAGAACTTACCTCAGAGACAACAAGCTTTGTTAACAGTAGGAACTCGTGGTTGATGTAGTCGACACTTGCCGATCTCAAGATCATGATGAAGTCCAGCAGGTCCGGCCCAAAGACGTCCATCGATCCAGCTCCAAAGACAAAGCAGCAAAGGCATCCGTGATCGCACACGTCCCAGACTCGACAACCTCCGTCCCTCTCTCCAAAGCAAAGTGGAAGCAACAACTCCTTTCTAGATAAAGCCACGGGAACATGTATCTCGCTAATCCGAGACCATGGGGAATAATACTAGAGGGAGAGAGATCCTTCACAAGGAGGTGTGTGTGAGAAGTGAGGAGAGGTGGCCTTTTATAGGAGGAGGGAGGGTACCTCCTTCATGGTCGCATGGGGGAGGTGACCCTTCACCTCCTCCATTCATGTGGTGGTAACTCCTCCACATTAAATGCCCCTTCACATTCTCTTTTAAAGTCTCCACTTTAAATGCATTAAATTTCTCCAAATTTAATGCTCTCTCATTTAATAAAACTCCTTTATTATTTTTTATTCAGAATTTTGTTAATTACTTTAATTAACAAACATTCACATAAAACCCCTGCAACATTTCAATATTACATGTAGAACCAATTTCAGCAATTTCACCAAACAGCTTTTGTCTATTGAAATAATTCCAGCGCTTTCTTAAATCTTTATCTGAAACATATTTGCTCCAAATGGTGTCGGTATCCCTTAAGTGTGTCACCCTACAGTTCACGAATAATGCAGACATGATCGAGACCCCTCTCAGATCAATAATCGGTAGACCGAGATCCATACTGACTCCTACACATTCAACGATGACTTCTGTGATCGTGAGAACCTTTAACGCTAGTAACTAAATCCCTTTGTCCCCCGATATATTACATGTCCGAGATTCGATCATCGGTATCTCCATACCTAGTTTGATCTCGTTACCGACATGCACTCTTTTCTTGTTCCCGTGATATAACATTCTAGTGATCACATCACTTGCTTGCAAGCTATTTCAATGTGATATCACCGAGAGGGCCCAGAGTATATCTATCCGTCTTCGGGATTGACAAATTCCACTCTTGATCCATGAGCCTCAACATAACACCTTCGTAGCACTGAACCCATCTTTATAGTCACCCTGTTACGGTGTGATGTTTGATATTATCAAGATACTCTTCCGGTGTTAGCAATTAACATGATCTCATGGTCTAAGGATAAAGATTACTTCGTATGATGTTATAGCAATATAAACATAATGACTTTGATCGTAATGCTATACTTCGGATGAATGTTCATCACATCATTCCACCAATGGTGTGACCTTGTTATTAACAACATCCAATGTCCATGATCAGGAAACCTTGATCATCTTGTTAATCAACAAGCTAGTCTATAAGAGAGGCATAACTAGGTACCCTTTTTGTTTATTAAACACACATGTATTGATGTTTCCGATCAATACAATTCTAGCAGGTAAAATAAACATTTATCATAAACATGGAATAAGATAATAACCACTTTATTATTGCCACTCGGGCATATTCCCTTCAGTCTCCCACTTGCACTAGAGTCAATAATCTAGTTTGAAAAACTTTGCGTATTGAACACCTA
This sequence comes from Avena insularis, assembly GCA_023614405.1. Classification (NCBI taxonomy): domain Eukaryota; kingdom Viridiplantae; phylum Streptophyta; class Magnoliopsida; order Poales; family Poaceae; genus Avena; species Avena insularis. Next base: position 110,721,762 of record CM042692.1, read on the forward strand.
TGGCTTTCTGGTGTTGCATATACGCGATTGTTAGTGGTTAACATAATCTCTCCGGATCCAGCTTCAGTCCGCTCAGTATTTGCATGTCTTTGCGTCTCTACGCATCACTCATTCTCAAATGAGATGGCATTGTATAAATTTGGTCCTTTGGTGAGACCTTTAGTTCGTTCGGCTCAAAATATGTTGATATTATTGTCACACAATATATCTTCATAGTATTATCCCACTTTGAACCACACCTAGTTTGATAACAAATTACTTAACACAAATGCCTTCCTATGCTGCTACTATAGCAGTCATATACTTAGCCTTTTGTTGTAGTATCCGTCACAATATCTCAACTTTGGAACTCATCCAAATCCATCATGGAACATCCTTTCCCTTATATTGTGCCACCCATAGTCTAAATTGAGATAAATTTAATTTGTATCTTGTGACAAAACTAGTATCAATGTAACACTTTACAATGAACTACCTTTAACTATTTGTCACTTATACATGATATATTCTTAGTTCTTCCAAAGCTCATAAGAATATCTTCACTATTGTCCAATGATCATCTTATGAATCATTCTGGTATATGCTCATAACATTTAGAGCATAGGACATTCTGGATATATACATATCATGGTATAATCGATCAAAATTTTCATTTGATTTTACTCACCAAGTGTTGAAACACTTGAATATTGATACAATCCTTTCCATGCAGCAAGAACCTTTCTTGTTGTTTCCATATTGAACCCTTTCAATATCTCATATTGAACCCTTTCAATATCTTATATATGTATGTCTGGCACAACCATATTAGCGCCTTAATCTATCCATATAGATATTGATGCCTAATATTCTGGGTTTGCCCAAGTCTTTCATCAAAATCTTATTTTAATGAAATCCTTAACTTGTGTCAAGATACATCATTTCCAATCAACAATATGTCCTCTACATAATGTATTAGAAATATGTCTCAGCGCTCCCACTTAATTTCTTGCAAATGCAAGCATCTTCATCATCTCCGATGAATTTAAACTCTTTTAATAGTTTCATCATGGTGAAGATTCCAACTCCGCTATGCTTACTTCAACTATTGAAGTTTACATGCCCTTTTAGCACCCTTTGAATTAACAAAACCCTTCGGACCATGTCATGTACATGTCCTAGGTTACCGTTCTATTATAAGAAGCTTGTTTTGTTTATTCAACTACCATATACCAAATTATATGTAGTGGTTGCTACATTAATCCGTCAAGACTATATATCGCTATGAAAGATCAAATCTTGTCATAGTCAACTCCTTGAACATTGTCGTAAACTTCTTTCCGACATGTCGACCATTTCATAGATGTTAAACATCCATGTCTTATTTCTTTATAGATCCAAACACGACCGATAGGCTTCACGCCTTTCCGAAGGGTCTTCCAAGTTCAGAAACTTGTTTTCTCGTGAATGGATAATATCACGGTTTCTTTGAATTCGAGTATTTTTATGGAGTCAGGGCCCATCATTGCTTCTTTGCATGTAGTCGGTTCATCATTGTCAAAACAATAACGACTTGCTTATCAAATCTTACTATTTGATTCTTACCGACCCACACGGTTCTATAGGAACTCTAATCTCCGAGATCACACCTTTTGTAATCACGAGAGCCATGAGCATTGTGGCCGCCACCGGGACACTTTCCAGCGCTGCGCTACTTAGCACATATAGCTAAGGTTCAACAACCTTATCAAAGTTCTATTGTCCTCCCACTTAACTTTTCACGAAAAGTTCCTTCTCAAGAAACTTGACGTTCCAAGCGACAAACTCTTTTGTCCTCGGTTTTATGGAGAAATTCCCAACAAATTCTTTGGGATAACCTACAAAGACGTGCTTATCCGACTTTGGTTGTAAACATTTTACTTATGCATAGCATACCAAAATTTAAGAAAAGACAATTCGGTTTTTATCCCAAACCATAACTCATATGGTGTCATTTCAATGGATCACGATGGTGCTCTTTTCAGTGTAAAAGCGGTAGTCTCTAAAGCTTCAATCCCTAAAACATAATGGCAGTTTTTAAAAATGACACCCTTGATCTTACCATGTCAAACATGGTTTGATTTTATCTCTCGAATATGCCATACTCCTATGGTTTATCGGGAAACACAAATCATGGAACAATTCCTCAAGTCTTAGGTGTTTTTGCTAAACATGTAACTCAAATATCTTCCTTTATGATCGAATCATAAACTCTTTATTTTCTTGTTACAATGATTTTCCACTTCATCTTGAAAGTATTTGAACAATTTTCAAATGTTTCATACTTCTTCCTTATTAAGTAAATATACAGATATATTCACTCAAATTTTCGGAGAAAGCATATGAAGCAAAAAAAGATCCATCGCATATGGCTACACATAATGGACTATGCACATCAGCATGCACAATTTCCAATAAGCTAGTCATCCGTTCCTCTCTGGCCTATGGACGGAGTTTCAATTATCTCGAGGAAAGTCTCACATGCGTCAGTTGATCAAAATCAAAGACTCCAAAAAATCCATCAACATGGAGTTTCTTCATGTTTTCTTTCAAATATAATTTAAACAGTGATGTCACTTCATAAGTGATCTTTCAATCATTTGTCTTGCGACATTTTAGCAATAGTGTTTATGGATGTGATTTCTCCAACTAGACTTGTAAAAGCTCATCCATCCTTTATGGAATACGGTAATTATTTGAACAGCCATTGTTCTCATAATACCGGAACAAAATAACAATTATTTAAACAAATCTTGAAGGCTTGGTTTGATGACAACGAAAAACACAATAACACTTTATTTGTTTTCGATGAACATCATCACTCATTATCTTGCTAGTTACTTAGGCCATTGTAGTTCATGAATTGCGTTGTCCTGTTGACACTTCATACCAACCAATTCGGTATCCAATACCGGTATCCAATACCTAAGAACCACATTATTTAACAAGCAAGGAATACAACCATAAGATGTATATCTTCTATATACCTAAGTTGGACATCTCCAACCTTTTCTTTTCTACCAAATATTTTATAGATTCTCTTTCAGCAATTCCTTTTCTTTTAAAAGAATCTATCAACATCAATAGTGGTGTCATCAACATGACACATGGTACAAAGCGTATATAGTCAACTACTAATACCTTTGGACTTGCACTTTGAAGTGGATCACCATCATCAAATGTTTGGCATTCTTTCAAAAAATCCATTCTTTAGTAATCTATTAGTGTAGTAAACATTTTACTTACATCTTCTATTCATCCTTATCATGACAACTTTCATGATCAAGCTACTATAGCTTATAAGGAAGAATCACGAGTATAATATCAGTTCCCAAAACCTTTTTGGTAGATTCGGATGTCTAGCATCTCCATCCTTCACAAATTCTCATACAATATGAGAACATGTATTTTGCTAAATTATACTCTATCATAATGCAACCAAAAAAAACATTGTTTCAGATATCACAATATCTTTCACACATGATGGTTTCTGAAACAATTTTCAGCTCCAATATAATCTTAATATTAAAACAACTTTTTGAATATCAATAATCATGGAGGAAAACATGATACTTTAGATACTAACATTGGAATTCTTACTCTTGATTTAATACCACTTATTAAATTTCATGGAGTAAATAGAGTTTGCTGAAAGTTTGCAATAGGACTTATAAACTTTAAATTGACATTCAAAACAACACGATACCAGTTCGTAAAGTAAATATCTAGAATTCTATAGTTCTATTATCTCAAATAAAAACTAAGCATAAGGTAGAAAACGAATGCCAATGACTACAACAAACTATGCAAATTCACTTTGATTTAATTTATGACAAATTTGGTTCGACTAATCCAAATTAGAAATGAACTCCCACTCAAAAACGACATCCCTCGTGCCTTTTTGGTGATTACATGAACCAAATCCACTACACCAAGTCCGATCATCACGTGAGTTGATGTAGCTTCAAAGGCGAGCATCTATATGGGCATCATATCAACTATATGACTCATGCTTAACCTTTCGGTCCGTGTTCCGAGGCCATGTCTGTACATGCTAGGCTCGCCAAGTAAGAACCTTAGTACTCACATGTGTAAAACTGTCTTACACCCGTTTGTATGAAAGCGTAGAGTCGAGTACACCCGATCATCACGTGATGTCTCGAAATACGATCCACAAAACGGTGCATACTTAAGGAAGAACACATTTTTATCTTGATATCTAAAAGAGGGATCATCTTACAATGCTATAGAAAGCGCCAAACTAGCAGTATAAGATGCTAACATCTAATGTGTAAAGTGAGATGATATGGTCCATGCATTTGATCTCTATCACTTGCATCATGGCATGATCTCTATCATTCCTTTGTGTGTAAGTCCAAGGTCTATGGAACTTACACGTTGAGTGTGTTGTAAGAGTATCTATCATACATCTACTTACAACAATATCATATCAATACACTAGCCCAGCAACAATCTAAACTAGACGCCTCTAATTTATCAATTGAAAGTTTTACGTGGCTTAGGGCTTTCGGAGATAGAACCGTTCTTACCTACGAACATGAACCACAACGAGGATAACTAAATTATTAGCAACTCATTGTAAATCAGATATTGACTATAGTAGGAGAGACAGACACCCGCCAGCCACTTATGCAAAACAAGTTGCATGTCAGTCGTGGAACCGGTCTCATGTACGATGACATGTAAGGTTGGTCCGGGCCGCTTCATCCCACTATGCCACCAATATCCAAAATACATAGAAGATGCAATAACATGATCATCATCGCCCACATATCAACATATGTGTACTACCCGTGCTAAGCACCTACGCATAGATCAGGCTCTGATACCACTGTTGGGTCCACAGCATAGAAAACAAAAAATTTCCTACGGTGTGAACTACACGCCAAGATCTATCTACTAGGTACAAAGCAACGGGTGGACATACATCCAACAAGAACTTACCCTCATAGACAACGAGCTTTGTTAACGAGTAGGAACTCGTGGTTGATGTAGTCGTACACTTGCCGATCTCAAGATCGTGATGAAGTCCAGCAGTCCGCTCAAAGACGTCCATCAGATCCAGCTCCAGCACCACCAAGTCCAGCACCGCAAAGCAGCGATGCATCCGTGATCGCACACACGTCCGGTATCCCGACAACCTCCGTCCCTCGCTCCAGCAAAGCAGTGGAAGCAACAACTCCTTTCTAGATAAAGCCACCGGGAACATGTATCTCGCTAATCCGAGACCATGGGGGGAATAATACTAGAGGGGGAGAGAGATCCTTCACAAGGAGGTGTGTGTGAGAAGTGAGGAGAGGGTGGACTTTTATAGGAGGAGGGGAGGGTACCCCTTCTTCATGGCCGGCGCATGGGGGAGGTGACCCTTCACCTCCTCCATTCATGTGGTGGTAACCCCTCCACATTAAAATGCCCCTTCACATTCTCTTTTAAAGTCTCCACTTTAAATGCATTAAATTTCTCCAAATTTAATGCTCTCTCATTTAATAAAACTCTTTTATTATTTTTTATTCAGAATTTTGTTAATTACTTTAATTAACAAACATTCACATAAAACCCCTGCAACATTTCAATATTACATGCAGAACCAATTTCAGCAATTTCACCCAACAGTTTGATGTCTATTGAAATAATTCCAGCACTTTCTTAAATATTTATCTGAAACATATTTGCTCCAAATGGTGTCGGTATCCCTTAAGTGTGTCACCCTACGGTTCACGAATAATGCAGACATGATCGAGACCCCTCTTAGATCAATAATCAGAAGCGGGACCTAGAGATCCATACTGACTCCTACACATTCAACGATGAATTTTGTGATCGTGAGAACCTTTAATGCTAGTAACTAAATCCCTTTGTCCCGCGATATATTACATGTCCGAGATTCGATCATCAGTATCTCCATACCTAGTTTGATCTTGTTACCGACATGCACTCTTTTCTTGTTCCCGTGATATAACATTCTAGTGATCACATCACTTGCTTGCAAGCTATTTCAATATGATATCACCGAGAGGGCCCAGAGTATATCTATCCGTCATCGGGATTGACAAATTCCACTCTTGATCCATGAGCCTCAACATAACACCTTCGTAGCACTGAACCCATCTTCATAGTCACCCTGTTACGGTGTGATGTTTGATGTTATCAAGATACTCTTCCGGTGTTAGCAATTAACATGATCTCATGGTCTAAGGATAAAGATTACTTCGTATGATGTTATAGAAATATAAACATAATGACTTTGATCGTAATGCTATACTTCAGATGAATGTTCATCACATCATTCCACCAATGGTGTGACCTTGTTATTAACAACATCCAATGTCCATGATCAGGAAACCTTGATCATCTTGTTAATCAACAAGCTAGTCTATAAGAGAGGCATAACTAGGAACCCTTTTTGTTTATTAAGCACACATGTATTGATGTTTCCGATCAATACAATTCTAGCATGTAAAATAAACATTTATCATAAACATGGAATAAGATAATAACCACTTTATTATTGCCTCTCGGGCATATTCCCTTCAGAAACCTGCAGCGTAACCATAACGAGCATCTATGAAGCATTCTTCTTATAAAAAAGAGTCTGATATTGAGAAAAAGAGAAAAATAGAAAAGAGATTATGAAAAGAGGAAAGAGAGAAAAAAGCACCATATTCCCATGGTAAATAAGAAGATTGCTGAGATGCTTGTTGTCTGCTTGCCTTGTCATTTTCATATGGGGATTCTTCCGTATCATCGGGCAAGGGATACCCCATTGGCGGTTTTCTATGATACACATGTGCTTACAATGACAAGAACTTACCGGTGACTAAACTTGAGTAGCATGAGGAGCGACCCTCGTATTCAAGGGACATGAGATTCTCAATTTACAACTTGTCAATGCATACCCTCATATTTGATCACTTTAACCTTAATCACCTAAAGATGCCTATGATAGGGGAAATGAGAGCTGAAAGCTAATAAGTATCATAATTTTTGGGATCTCTTTATGAAACTTGTAATCCCCGCTTCCCTCTGCGAAGGGCCTTTCTTTTACTTTTTAGTTCAGTCAATAAACCTATTCCCTTCTATCTCAGCAAGTATTTTGAGTTGTTGTGTTTCATTCATTCATATGATGATTTACTCAATCATGTTCCTTATGTTCCTTGTCTAGCACTTTGCTCTTATCTTGGTGTCTACTACTTTGAAAGCTATCAATGAAAATCAGTTATTTGTGAACTCCAGCAAATTGTCAACTATTCTTCGACAAGAGCTAAGTTTACCATTACCAGTTATGATTTACTTCATGTATCTTTATTGTGTTTCCTTTACCTATTGCAAGTTGAGTTATATAATAGTGAGTTATCTTCTATTATGATCTATGTATTGATGAATGTGATGCTTCTTGTCCTTATTCTTTTATCGACTCTGCACTCCATAAACCTGAGGTCATGTTTATTGAGCTCAGTTTTGCTTGGGGACAAGCGAAGTCTAAGCTTGGGGGGAGTTGATACGTCCATTTTGCATCACTATTCTATATCATAATTCACTGTTATTCATTGATATATTTTATATTAAGAGATGATACTTATGTTATTTCATCTATTTTTGCATGGTTGATGACTTTTGGAGCATGGACCGCTGCAGTCAGGATTTTGATGGAAAAGGTGCTGTTTGGAGGCAAAATTCGCGAAGATCAGAAAATCCGGGAAAATATACGGAAAATCCTATTTTTCTAGAAGACGAAGGCTGCCAAAAAGAGGAGTGGAGATGGGCCACAGGGGGCCTACACCACCCCTAGCATGGGCCACCCTAGGCCGCGCCACCAGGTGGTGTGGCCGCCCTGGCCCACCTCTGGCTCTCCCCTCTGGCGTATATATTCCTCCCGAAACCCTAATACTCGGGGAGTGACCACAAAAAGATTCCGTCGCCTCTGTAGGGCGGAAAACACCGAGAGAGAAAGATCTCTCCCGTAGACAGATTTCTACCGGGGGAATTCCTTCCCGGAGAGGGGAGATCGTCGCCATCAACACCACCATCAAGCTGGAATTCATCGGGATCATCATCATCATCACCACTATCATCACCATCAGCACCCTCAACACCATCTCCATATTGCTGTAACAATTGCGTTGAATCTTGCATAATTCTTAGGGGAAACTTTCTCGGTGTTGATTACTCTTTGTAGTTGATGTTATTGAGTGAACCATTGAATTATTGTTTATGTTCAGATTGTTATACATCATTATTCCATCTCTGATCATGATCCATATGATGTCTTGTGAGTAGTTCATTTTGTTCTTGAGTACATGGGAGAAGTCATGTTGTTAGTAGTGGAGTTGTGTTGAGAAAGATTCAATAGTTTGATATTTAAGTTGTGGTGTACTTCTTCTAGTGGTGTCATGTGAATGTCGACTACATGACACTTCACCTATATGGGCCTAGGGGAATGCATTGTGTATTTGGCTACTAATCGTAGGGGTTGCCGGAGTGACAAAAACCTAAACCCCCGTTAGGAAACCATTACACAAGGGACGTAAGGGTCTTAGAGTTTAAAGTTGTGGTTAGGTTTCTACCTTAATTACTTTCTTGTACTTACGGATCTTTGCAAGGGGTATAATCACAAGTATGTATTAGTCCTAGGAAGTTCGGTACATTAGCACTGGTTCACCCACACAACACTTAGCAAGCTAAAGAAGATTAATCAACTATATGAAGCGAAAGCACTTGACAGTCTTCCCATGTGTCCTCGAGAACGTTTGGTCATCTTAAGTAATACAACCGGCTTGTCCTTTGCTGCATAAAGGATTGGGCCACTTGCTGCATTTATTCCTACTGTCTTTTATTTACTCGTACTTTATTTACTTGCATTATCAAAACCCCCTAAAAATCTGTTTGCTAAGTATTTGCAGAGAATTCCTGATCCATACCACTAGCCAGCACCTTCTGCTCCTCGTTGGGTTCAACACTCTTACTTATCAAAAATACTGCGATACACCCCCTATACTTGTGGGTCATCAGGAGCTTGTTTTTTACTGTGACTTGGACTTTGTCATGTCATACTTGGTATTGTTTTGGCTTTATGCCTAGTGATTTTTGCTGTAGCATGACATGTTATAAACAATTGAGATTGCTTAATGTGCCTTGAAAGAATCATGCGTTGTTTTAGCATATTAAAGCATTGTATTGTGGTATTCTCCTTTGATTCTTTATTTGGGTTGACTTGGTGCATGCTCACACCATGTTATGACTATCCCAAGTCACCATAGCCTTTATGGTCCTTTAGTTTTCGTCTTGTAATATCACTTTATGCTTTAATCAATGATGTTTTGTCGCTTTGCATGATTATGGCCATTATTGCTCTCTTAGTTGGTCGCTCCCAGTCTTTTGCTAGCCTCCATAACCAAGTATGAGTCCCACTCATCCATCCAACTCCAAATAAAACCAAGTTATTCCAAAGAGTCCACCATACCTACCTATTAGCATTTGCTATTCCAAGTATATTCATGTTTTTATCTCCCTTCTGAATTAAACTTGTTATGTGAAAATTAGTGATTAAAGCTCTCATGAACTTGATGGCACATTTTACTTTTCTTGCACTTAATAAACTTGAACCATTGTATCATCTATGTTGTTTATGCTTGCACTTATACGTTGGGGATTAGTAGAACCATGTTGTCATGGGGAACGCTTTCAACATTGCACTTGTACATTTTACCTAGTTGATATCATGCTCTTTTGTCTATGGATGTCATCGGTGTGAAATGAAAGGGGATCTTGTAAGTCCATGGAGTTATGTATGTGTGTTAGAGAAACGCTTGGGCCACTGGTCTAATCCATGCCTAATCATGGTGGAAACCTGCAGCGTAACCATAATGAGCAATCTATGAAGCATTCTTCTTATTAAAAAAAGGGATAGAGATTAAGAAAAAAGAGAAGAAAAAAGATATGAGAAAAGAGGAAAGAGAGAAACAAGCACCATTTCCCCATGGTAAATAAGAAGATTGTTGAGATGCTCGTTGTCTGCTTGCCTTGTCATTTTGATATGGGGATTCTTCCGTATCATCGGGCAAGGGGTACCCCGTTGGCGGTTCTCTATGATACACATGTACTTACTATGACAAGAACTTACCGGTGACTAAACTTGAGTAGCATGAGGGGCGGCCCTCGTATTCAAGGGACATGATATTTCCAACTTATATTTTGTCAAGCATATACTCCATGGTTTGTTCACTTTAACCTTAATCACTTCAAGATGCTTATGATAGGGGCAATGAGAGCTGAAAGCTAATAAGTACCATAATTTTTGGAAGCTCTTTATGAGACTGGAATCCCTGGTTCCTTCTATGAAGGCCTTTCTTTTACTTTTATGTTGAGTCTCCATCTTATATCTTTATGCACCTGTTAAGAGAGCATAGTGGCCATTCTTAGTTTAATGTGCATTGTCCCAAGACTTGTTGATTGATGCATAACTTTGATATTGCTTGTTCTTAAACTATTTGTATCTAGTCACCCTTATGAACTTTGAAGGTGTCCTATGCAATTATGTTTTGCTACACTATGAGGGACAAGCTGAATACCATTCTCATTATGCTTTCTTTATGTGAAAAAACAAACGTCTTGCAAAGCATTGTTATTCATGAATCTTTTGTTTGTGCCTTTTCATGTTACAACATAGTTGCTATGTCTTATTGTTAGAACTATATCTTTCATGCTATGTTGAAGTACTATGATCCGAGCTATCAATGTTTTACAAATACTTTGATCAAGTGTATGATGGTGCATGTCACCTCAAAAATTATTCTTTCTTTTTATCACTTACCTACTCGAGGACGAGCAGGAGTTAAGCTTGGGGATGTTGATACGTTGCTAACGTATCTATAATTTTTGATGTTCCATGCTTGGTTTATATCTACTTTCTTATGTTTTGTCCATACTTTGGAGTATTTTTATACACTTTCTTGTACTAACCTATTAACAAGATGCCACAGTGCCAGCTACCTGTTTTCTGCTGTTTTTGGTTCCAGGAAAGTCAGAAAATGAATATTCTCAGAATTGGACGGGACAAAAGCCAAAGTCAATATTTCACCGAGGGGGACACGAAGCCAGAAGATGAGACAGAGAGGGGCCAGAGGCCGGCCACACCACCTGGCCGCGCGACTAGGCCTGGCCCGCGCCAGGGGGTGGTGTGGCCGCCTAGGGCACCCCCTCGGCCTCCCCTTTCGCCTATATATTGCCTCCAATACAGAAACCCTAAGTACCCGATCAAAATTCCACGAAAGAGTCTCAGAGTCAGCCATCTCCATCCCTAGATCAGGAGGGATCTAAAGCTCTTCCCCACCGCCGGAGGGAGAATTCACCCCGGAGGCCTTCTTCATCACCATGCAAGACTCCGGTGTGATGCGTGAGTAGTTCATCCTTGGACTACGGGTCCATGTAGTAGCTAGATGGTTGGTTCTTCGCCTTTGTGCTATCATGTTTAGATCTTGTGAGCTCCGTTCATGATCAAGATCATCTATTTGTAATCATACATGTTGTGTTTGCGGGGATCCGATGGATATTGAGATGCTATTTCAGATTGATTATTGATTCTATCATGTCTTTGTTATTTGTGATCTTGCACGCTCTCCGTTGTTAGTAGATATCTTGGCCGAGTAGATGCTAGCAATTCCAAGATATCTTTGTTATTAAGTGACATAAATCTCTAAGGTACTAGATGTGCTATTGCTACTAGGGAGAAAACATCAATCCTTTGTTCATAGAACAATCGTATTGTTTACTTTACACGCAATGCTTAATGCAATTATCAGTTGCTTGCAACTTAATACTAGAGGGGGTTCAGATGATAACCTGAAGGTGGATTATTAGTCATAGATGCAGTTGCATTACGGTCTATGTATAATGTTGTAATGCGCCACCGAATCTCAAAGGAGTCAAGATGATTAGTATATGCATGTATGCTTTCTCAATGTTTGTCAATTGCCCCGCTGTAATTTGTTCACCCAACATGTTATCTATCTTAAGGAGAATCACCACTAGTGAACTATGGACCCTGGTCCTTTCTTTTACCATCAATCTACAACTGTTTACTGTTTTCTGTTTACTTTCTTCAAGCTATTACTTTCTTCCAGGCAATACGTTTAATCCTTTGTTTTCAGCAAAATCGGTGAGATTGACAACCTCACTATAAGTTGGGGACAAAGTTCTGTTGTTTTGTTGTGTAGGATTCCAAGTTGGAAACAACACCTTGGAGGTGTTTCCTTGCTCCTACTGGTTCGATAACCTTGGTTTCACAACTGAGGGAAAACTTGTTGTTGTGCTCATCATACCTTCCTCTTGGGGTTCCCCAACGAGCTCGATATTTTGGGCCATCAAGCAACTTACTGGCGTCGTTGACTGGGGATTGAAGAAGAATCTCCCAAGTCAACCACGCGTCAACACGTAGCAACGCACGGGGCATGTAGCTAGTCATACTAATCCAAAGATCAAACCCTAATAATGTGGTTACCCATACGAATATACATCCATGTCATCCATAACCTGTCTACAAGTCATCTACATGCAGATTTACGAACTGTAAGTATCGAAGTAGGGATTGCTGTCATTAATGAGCAGCAGTCAATGTTGTGGTGGATGTCGATGTATCCCTTGCTCACAGACGGTTGCAATCAAAGATGCTTTCATGGTCAATGATGTGGCTAGGTCATCATCCCGATCTTCGTGATCGCTATGTCACAAAGGATGTGCCACCAACGGTGAAACCGAGGAGCCCCATTCTTGATCTCTTCCCCTACCCGTTGCTTTGGGAGTCGTGCAGGTGTTGTCGGGTCGCTCCCATCGCCTTCTTGCAGGAGTAGCCGGTGGAAGGCGGCGATGGGAGGACGCCGAAGTATTTTAGGCTATAGATCAAGTGGTACGTGTCTTGGCCTCATGCCAGTAGTGGGCCTTGTGCCCATAGTCAGGAGTTACTGTCTAGATTTTGATCAGATCTGGCGGGTTGAACCTTTCCTCTGCTTCTTCTTCCTCCTATGGTCGGAGGGCATGGTGGAGGTGAAGGGCTCGACTCCCTCCAATAAGATCTCTTGCTGCCGATCTGCGAGTTGGCGGTGTGAAGTCGATATTGGGCATCCTCTGGCCTACCGTGGTGGCGAGGATAAGACGCATGCCAGATCGACTTCCTCTATTGCTTCTGTTCGGCAGGGCATCCTTTTGATGCAGTGGAGGCTTGTGGTGACTCTCTTTGGACGGTCGAGGCAGCGAGGGGAGGGAGAGTGGCTACTTGCCTCTACAGGTTTTGGAAGGCCAGAGGTGTGGTGGCGCCGGTGTTGCGTCCTATAGGAGCGACTCATCGATGGCAGAGTTGCCGTCGATTATTATAGCCGAAGGGCAGCCACTTCTTCCTTCTAGGAGCTTTTCTTCGACGATGCATCGACAACAAGGCCCTGTCAAATTGCCGAACTCAAGGGCTGTAGGGAAGCCGCTCCCTCCCTACTCGTCTTGCTGCTGGCGCAGGGTGATCTTCCTTTAGGCCATGGTGCCGATTTGGAGGTTCTCTTGCTCTGAGACGGCATGCTCCCGCTGCTCCTCCCCAAGTGCTCTCGTCCCCGGTGGTGGCGCAGTTGGTCGTGCTCGGATGCGTGGTGATTGCGGTGGATAAGGAGCAGGAGGATCTCTAGGACTTGATTGCATTTTCATTTTATGTCCTAGGGTCTTCCTTGTATATTTGCAGGGCCATGTCATTTTTCATTTTTATCTAAGGGCCTCTCTATATTTGTACCTCCACTGACGGTCATTTATGGCAGCATCGGGGTCTTTCTAGACCCCTTCCCCATTCCAAAAAAAACCAACAGCGGAACCGTTGACATGATGAAACATGAGAGTGAGAGAAGAGAGTGAACGGTGAAGGATTTATGACATGTATTCCCAAATGGACGCCGCGTCCCCGCTTTTTTGGGCGTGTTTGGCTGCTCAGGCCCAAATTTCCTGTTTCCCCTACTTGGCCTGCTGGGTGTTGCATGAGGGGAGATTGGGCTTGGGCTAACTTGGGCACTTTGTTTGGCTTCCTACATTCAGGTTTCCTGCAAATTGGCCCAATTGTTTGGTTGCCTAGATTGTATTTTCCCTACTGTTGCATTTCTCAGGTGTTTGGTGTGTTGCTTTGCACCTGATCACATGGGTTATGATCACCCCTTTCAAATTTTGGTGATCTTACCACACACACTCCACACACAAGACATGATCACAATAACCGATACACACAACATTACTAGCTACAACACATATATATACTACCATACATCAATAATCAGGGGTTCTAAATTACACCCTGATCAAAATAACCATCAGCCACTAGGGGCTTAACACCTGGTGAAACAAAACCATCAACAGGGGCATCACATGCCCCTGAACCACGAGGGATTTTAACCCCTGATTAAAAGAGATCAGCCATAGTTCATCGACACGAGTTCTCCATCAGCAACTACCACTACTACTTACAAACTAACACACTATAACATCAAGGCCGCTGGCGTCTAGCCGTGGTTAGGGCAGGTGTACTGCCTGGTGCTGGAGGCGCCTTGTAGATCGTCATCTTGATGATGAAGGCCTTGAGCTTGAACTCCATGATGTTGTCGCGCTCCAGGTCATACTTGTACACTAGATCAGGCCAGTTCTTCCTGAACGTGACCTCACCGGCGAACCAGTCCACCTACACCCACTCAACGCACCAGCGGCAGGCAATGACTAGGATGATGCATGGCAGTGGGGTCCTGATCCAGTTCCTGAGTCCAAGATGGAACGCCGGCTAGATCACCAGCATGTGGAGATCAGCAACATCTAGCTGGACGGTGAACCGACGAGGGACCTAGTCGATCTGGTGGTGGTCAAGCTTTGGCTGGAGGCCCTTCTTGCTCTACGGCTGCAAACCGCTTCCTGCCGATGACCACGGGCTTTAGTGCCCAGCGGTTAGTTGGGAGCACATCTTGAAAACCCGGTGGGGGGGGGGGTGCCAACCCCTCCCCACAGTCTCACACTCGAACTTAACCACCTTGGCATGAAGCAAAACGAGGTCAGCACCAAAGTACAATCGTTCAAAATAACAATGATTAGCAGTACTAGCGTTGCCCAATTGGGTAATGGACATGCACATGGGGCAAAATAACAAGAACTAACACTACTAGCATGCCCAATTGGGCAATGCGCATGATAGAAACATTGCCCAACTTGGCAATGGATATGCACATGGGGCAAAGTAACAAGAACTAACACTACTAGCATTGCCCAATTGGGCAATGCGCATGATACAAACATTGCCTAACTTGGCAATCGACTAATACTAGCATTGAACATATCAGGCAATGCACATTATGGCGGATTGGATTTGTATCTCCAATCGGGCTAAGTACCAAGACATCATCCAAATTGAGGATTTCACAAAATTGAAACCCCAATATCATAGCACATTATGAATTCCATCATTACCTAGTGCGGGAAAAGCCCCAAATCGCTCGTTCACATCTATAACCGCCTAGATCGAGTCCTAAATGTTGTCGATTTAGTACCAAACCCTAACCTCTACGTAGATCGGGAACTTACCTGGGCCAGCGGTGGCGGCATCGATGAAGATGAAGCAGTAGCAGTGCTAGTCGGAGCTGGAGAAGACGCCCAGGACACGGGGGTTGGGGCCGCTGGCACGAGTGGAAAAACCCTATCCAACTCGGCATGGGAAACCCCGACAAGTTGGATTGGGGCTTTCCCGTCCGCCTTCGCCGCAGATACGGCATCCTCTCGGTTCTAGAAGATATCATCGTCGCGATCGCCGCTGTTGAAGCCCGTGTTGCGCGCGTGCAGAAGGGTGCCGGAGCCCTAAGCGACCTCGCCAAGTCCGCCTCGCCGTCGGTGTCGAGCTTCTCCAGTTGGACGGTCGTTCACTGGCCATGCACACTCACCTCGCCGATGTTGAGGCCGCGGAATGGAGGGGGAGGAGGGGGAGAAGGAGCGGTGGCCATGGTTGCGATTCAGGGTAAGGGGGAGTGAAGTGGGTGGTGAGCGGAGTATCCTGGGAGTTAAGCCGAAAACGTCCCGTCTCCCACGTTTCCCCACGCGTGCAAGAGGTAGTCACGCGGCGCTCGTCAGGGCCTATCCCCGTGGAAACGGCCGATTTCGGCTTTCCAGCGGGCCAACTTTTAGCCTGCTTTAAATCTCGGCCATAAAAATGTCCATGCGACCCAGCATATCAAAAAGATTTATTTCTTCCCGCACCATGCGAGCATCGGCCCAACCAAACGAGCCTTTGTCACCCCGCCTTTTTCCTCGCGCCCATTAGCGCCCTCTCGGGACCGGCTCCAAAGTAAAATACCGATTCAGCAGTTACATCTAATCTAGCCCAATCTACCAGTTTTGTTTTCCCTGAGGTCCGATTAACATCCATGCAACCCACCAATATAGTCTAGCCCAATCTACCAGTTTTGTTTTCCCCGAGGTCCAGTTAACATCCATGCAACCTACCAAACACACAGATTTTTTTTAAGAGCAATCACATATTTCAATCAAGTTATAGGAAGCAACACAGGAAGCAACACATGTTGAAATTAAAAGACAGATTGAGATAAAATAATTATCCTAAATTTACAGATCAAATCCTAAGAGATCGAAAAATACAAAACGATTAATACGGTTTCTCCAACCCTAAATACTGAACAATCTCGATTTTGTATTAGAAACTTTTTTTTTCATTCGCAAAAAAGGGAAATGATGTACATCATCCGGACGATGGCATCGTCCTGGTCCGCACATCATCGTGACGCGCACGTGGGTAGGCCTCTCGCGCGCCCAGCACCGCATCCCAACTCCGCTCCCCCGCACTCTCCTCTCTCCCCTCGCTCCCTGTGCCCACATGGCGGCGCCGCCGTCGCGAGGTCTTCACCCGCCGCCGCCCTCTTCCTCTCAGAAGGCGCCGGCATCGCGCCTGCGCCCCCCCTAGGCCTCGCCTTCGGTCCCTCCTCACTGGCCCCGGCCACCGCTCGGCCCGGAACACCTAGACTGCCTCGGCGAGCCTCGCCGCGGTTTCTCCTCCATGAGCCACAGACGCCCCTGCGTTGACCTCCCCCGAGCCGCGCCTCGCCAGAGCTCCTAGGACCAAGCTCCCTCCACGCGCACAGTGCGCCGCTGTTACCCCAAGCACCCTGCTACATAGGCACGATGACCCTGCTACACCGGTACGACGACCCTGCTACAGTGGGGTGGCGCTGGAGCTACAGACTAAGGATGACGGTGCTCGTCGGAGCTGCAAACTAAGGCGGACAATGCTACAAAGTCTGGCCTCCGATTTTGCTACATCGATACATTTTTTTTGCTATCTCCGTTTCTTGGTTTTGCTATAATACCGTAAAATTTTTGCTACAAGTTCTCCGGCGAGGTTTCCCAGCGAAAGTCTCCGGCGAAGTTAGTTTTTGCTACCATAGAATAATTTTTTTGCTACTTTTGTTCCGTGGTTTTGCTACAACAACACAAAGTTTTTGCTATAAAGTCTCCTGCAAGGTCCCCAGCGAAAGTCTCCGGCGATGTCTCCGGCAAAGTTAGTTTTTCCTACATTAGAAGAATTTTTTTGCTACAACCGTCTTGTGCTTTTGCTACAACAATGTCAACTTTTTGCTACAAGGTCTTCGGCGAGAGTCACAAGCGAATTTTTTCCGACGATGTTTCCGGCAAAGTCGGTTTTGCTACATTAGTATATTTTTTTTCTGCATGGCCTCCGATAAGGTGTCCGGCGAGGTTTCCGACGGCCCGTTCTATTTTCTAAAACGAATCGTTTTTTACTTAGAAGCAAAAGCGGTTTTTTTTAGCAAAAATGGGTGTTTTGCAGCAAATCCGGGATTTAGACCCTTTTCTTGGACACGTGGCAGCACGGGATTGGGGCTTCCCATCGTCTGAGGGACGCAGGCTCCCAAAAAAAAAGTCTCAGTTATTCTCACAGAACACAGGCAAGACCTCGCCTCACAAACTATTACGCAAAGCATTCTACAGTTGAACACAAACAAGCAAAACAGCCGATCAAACACGAGGTTTAAACATCTTCACATTCCCTGCAGCGACCAAGAGACAAGATCGAACTGTACACGGCGAATGGTGACACCAGGTGCTGTTTCCCTCCACTCCACGGCGGTGCTTGGTTGGCACCAGGTGCTCCTGGTACTACTTGCCAAAGAGGGACTTGATCCACCACATCCCGCCGTCTCTGGGGGCCTCCTGGCTCTCCGGCGGCGGGTCCGGGTGCGCCGTCCTGCGGAGCTTGCTCACGTCATACCCTTCCTCCTTCGCCCTCTCCACCAGCTCGTTGTACACGCCCTCGTCCATCTGCGGCTGTCTGCACAAGATCTACAACATGCAGGCGCAAAGCAGAGAATAGATCGGTTATCCGTCGATGGACCGCACCGCAATTCGACGGAATCAACAAAATCTGGCGAAAGAGGACGTACCCAGAGGTAGTTCCTGGATGGCTGGCCGACAAGCGCGTACTGGTAGGCGTCGTCGATGTGGAGCACCCAGTAGTCGCCGACGACGGGGAATACGGGGAGGAAAGGGGGCACGAGGAACTTGACCTTGAGCTTGGCCTCGTCGCTGGCGGGGTCGGCGCGGTAGGCCGTGCCCTCGATGTAGCCGCGGCGGCCGTCGGTCCACGTCTCGTTCAGCACCTTCACGGCGCCTCCGTCAGGGTCGAGCGAGTAGGTGGCGCGCGTGTTTGCGCCGTTCTTGGGCTGGAACCGGGACGGGAAGCACGCGATCTCGTACCACCGACCCATGTAGCGCTCCAGGTCGAGGTTCCGCACCACCTTCATGGTCGCGTCGTCTTCGTGCGTTGTCCCTGTGCGTGGGAGGGGAGGAGGCGAAGGTGGCGTGGGTTTAGGGGAAGAGGAGATAGGGGATCGATGCAGAGGGAGAAGGGGATAGAGACGGGGGCAATAAAAGCTGGTGCGGGAGACGTGGAGGACTGTGGGCGACACGTTCGGAACCTGCCGTTCGGTGGCGGGCTTGGCCCCCTTCTTTTCAGTTTCTATAGTACATTTTGGGCTTAGAATCTGAGAAACCCAAAAGAAATATCCAACCTAAGAAGCGCTTATTGTCACCGAGAATCGCAAAATATACGTGAACCCAGAATCTGGTCGGAGGTCGTTTTTAGGGTGATTTCCGCGATTCCAACGAGTGAAACGAAACGGTATCTATATATGGACATATTGTTGCCTCTAATTACAGAGAAATGCCATCGCCAGGATTAGGAGGAAAAAAAAGAGACACCTGTGTTCACGACGCTGCCGCCTCCGTCAGCTCCTCGCGTCTCACACGCACAGAGGTAAAAAATGGTTGCTAGGGTTTTCAGATCTCCGCCACCTCGCCATTGAGCCCGACCTCGGCTTCTGCTCCACCGACCGGCGGTGGTCACGCCTCACCGCCTCCTTCCGCCATCTCGACCCGCCTCCTCCTGTCAGCCTGATGTCTACGCACTTCTATTCTTGTAGACAGTTGTTGGCCTCCAAGTGCAGAGGTTTGTAGAACAGCAGTAAGTTTTCCCTTAAGTGGATCACCCAAGGTTTATCGAACTCAGGAGGAAGTGGTCAAAGGTATCCCCTCTCAAACAATCCTGCAATCAAGATACAAGAAGTCTCTTGTGTCCCCAATACACCTAATACACTTGTCAGGTGTATAGGTGCACTAGTTCGACAAAGAGATAGTGAAATACAAGTGGTATGGATAATTATAAGTGGTAACGGCGATAGAAAATAGCTTGCTGGCGTGTGGTTGACGTGAGAAAAGACTAAAGGCAAACTGAAATAAAGATGGAAGCAAGCAAACATGTAACAGATCTAATTGCAAACGGTGTTTCAGTGCTTAGAAACAAGGCCTAGGGATCATACTTTCACTAGTGAACACTCTCATATAAATATATTATCTTCATGATACTACTCTTAACTACTCTCCGGTTGGACACTCTAATCCATGGTAGGGATATAACAACACACCTCAAAGTAAGCCTTTCCTATCTAGATAACCCCACACTGTCACCTTGAGCACTAGATAGGTCCAACAAACACCACAATTTCATAAAGACATCCAACTCCAAATATAACTCATAATAAGTATTTGTAATCTCTAGCCTAAGTGCCACCATGGTGTACACACTGTCAACTTCACACACATGGGGAGAGCAGAGATCTATTAAAGCACTTGAGTAGCAAGATAGATCTATAGATTACAAGCTCATGATCTCAATAAGATCATGCATAGAGAGAGAGATGAACACATAGCTACCGGTAGAACCCTTAGCCTCGAGAGAGAACTACTCCCTCCTCGTCATGGGAATCAGCAATGGTGATGGAGATGGCGGTGGAGATCGATGGAGATGGCTCCGGGGGCACTTCCACGTCCCGGCAGGGTGCCGGAACAGAGACTTTCTGTCCCCGGAATCTCCCCTTCGGTGGTGGCGGTGCTGCGGAACTTTTCGTTGATTTCTGATTGACGATCTAGGGTTTTTCCTTGGGGGAAATATATAGGCGAAAGAGGGAAGGTCGATGGCTGGCCAGGGGTCCACACCATGCCCTGGCGCGGCCTGGGGGTACCCGCGCCTGGGGGGTGTGGCCAGGCCCTAGCCCTCCTCCGTATCGTATTCTGGCTCCGTGAGTCTTCCGGTAAAATAGGAACTTTGACTTTTGTCCCGTTCAATTCCGAGAATGTTCATTTTCTGACTTCCTGGAACCAAAAACAGCAGAAAACAGGTAGCTGGCACTATGGCTCTTGTTAATAGGTTAGTCCAAGAAATCATATGAAAAGTACTCCAAAGTGTAGACAAAACATAAGAAAGTAGATAAAACCAAGCATGGAACATCAAAAATTATAGATACATTTGCAATGTATCAACATCCCCAAGCTTAACTCCTGCTCGTCCTCGAGTAGGTAAGTGATAAAAAGAAAGAATAATTTTTGAGGTGACATGCACCATCATAAACTTGATCAAAATATTTGTAAAACATTGATAGCTGGGATCATAGTAGTTCAAACATAACATGAAAGACAAAGTTCTAGCAATAAGACAAAGAAACTATGTTGCAACATGAAAAGGCACAAACAAAAGATTCATGAATAACAATGCTTTGCAAGACGTTTGTTTGTTTCACATAAAGAAAACATAGTATAATGGTATTCAGTTTGTCCCTCATAGAGTAGCAAATATAAATGCATAGGACACCTTCAAAGTTCATAAGAGTGACTAGATACAAATAGTTTAAAACAAACAATATAAAGGTATGCATCAATCAACAAGTCTTGAGACAATGCACATAGAACTAAGAATGGGCACTATGCTTTCAAAGTAGGTGCATAAAGATAGAAGGCGGAGACTCAATATATAAGTGAAAGAAAGGCCTTCATAGAAGAAAGCAGGGATTCAAGTCTCATAAAGAGCTTCCAAAAATTATGGTACTTATAGTTTTAAGCTCTCATTGCCCCTATCATAAGCATCTTGAAGTGATTAAGGTTCAAGTGAACAAACTATGGTGTACATGTTTGACGAAGTATAAGTCAGGAATCTCATGTCCCTTCAATACGAGGGCCACTCCTCATGCTACTCAAGTTTAGTCACCGGTAAGTTCTTGTCATCATAATTACATGTGTATCATAGAGAACCGCCAACGGGGTACCCCTTGCCCGATGATACGAAAGAATCCCCATATCAAAATGACAAGACAAGCAGACAACAAGCATCTCAGTAATCTTCTTATTTACCATGGGAATATGGTGCTTTTTCTCTCTTTCCTCTTTTTATAATCTTTTTTCTTTTTCTTTTTTTTCCTCAATATAGGACTCTTTTTTTATAAGAAGAATGCTTCATAGACAGCTCATTATGGTTACACTGTAGGTTTCCACCATGTCAGCATGGATTAGACCAGCGGCCCAGGCGTTTCTCTAACACATATACATAACTCCATGGACTTACAAGCTCCCCTTTCATTTCACACCGACGATATCCATATACAAAAGAGCATGATATCAATTAGGTACAAAGTACCAGTGCAATGTTGAAAGCGTTCCCCATGATAGCATGGTTCTGCTAATCCCCAACAAATAAGTGCAAGCATATACAACATAGACGACACAATGGTTCAAGTTTATTAAGGGCAAGAAAAGTAAAGTGTGCCATCAAGTTCGTGAGAGCTTTAATCACTAGTTTTCTCATAACAAGTTTAATTTGGAAGGTAAACAAAAGCATGAATATACTTGGAATAGCATAAGCTAGTAGGTAGGTATGGTGGACTCTTTGGAATAACTTGGTTTAGGGAGTTGGATGCATGAGTGGAACTCATACTTGGTTGCGGAGGCTAACAAAAGACTGGGAGCGACAAACTAAGAGAGCAATAATGGCCATAATCACGCAGAGCGACAAAACATCATTGATCAAAGCATAAAGTGATACTACAAGTTGAAAACTAAAGGATCATAAAGGCTATGGTGACTTGGGATAGTCATAACATGGTCTGAGCATGTGCCAAGTCAACCCAAATAAAGCATCAAAGGAGAATACCACAATACTATGCTTTAATATGCTAAACAACGCATGGTCCTTCCAAGGCACATTAAGCAATCTCAATTATTTATAACAAGTCATGCTACAACAAAGAATACTAAGCCTAAGGCCAAAACAATATCAAGCATGGCATGACAAAGCATATGCCACAGTCAAAAACAAGCTCTCTTTACCACGTAAGCATGAACTTTCCTACTCTTTTCCAAACCAAACCAAACCAAACTATTTGAAAACTAATGTATGAAAGAGGAGGTCCAACCAATTTATTAAGCAAACTAAGAAAACCAAGCAAACAAAAAACCAAAACAAAAACGAAAAATAAGACGCTCCAAGAACAACACAACTGTGCATGAAACAATAAAAATGAAGTGTTTGGAAGAAACCTAGAATATTTTTATTGATGAAGAAGGGATGCCTTGGGAATCCCCAAACTTTGATGCTTGTACTTCTTGGATATTTCTTGGGATGACATGTGTGGCATCCCCAAGCTTTAGCTTTAGTCCATCCTTCATCTCATTACTCATTCCTTCCATACACCTGAAATTTTTTCTTCATACAAAACTTCACATAATCTTTATTAGCAACATTAGTGCACTCAAGATAATAGGTCTTTAAGGTTCAGTTATAACACCAAGAAAACTTCCATTAAAACACTAGCTACTGTAGCACTTCCTTCAAAAAGCTCAATTCCCCAAAAGAACTCAAAAAGGAACCAACAAGAAGCAAATGCAGAAAATGGCAGAAATCTGTCAAAACAGACCAGCAGGTAAAGACGAATTTTTTCGAAGACCTTCTGTTGCTCAAATCAAAAAGTGTTGAACTAACGAAAGTTAGATAACAACCTGGGGTAGAAGCACAAGAATTCACGCCTCAAAACTAAGTTCAGATATTTTACACGAATTTTTACGGTGAAGCATAGAAATCTGTTTTGGGATAGCAACTTTCCCAATCATTACTTCTCTCTCATTAGAGGTTACTCTTGGCACAAAAAGCAAATAAAAAGGATAAGGAGCGGTTATTAATGAAGTAATAACTTCCACGACTCATCTAAAACTTTTGGATTATCTCCCAATAAGTACTTTTCTTTAACGCCTTTAAGTTAGGCATGATAGTTTGAGAAGATGCTCACATAAGAAATATGAATTGAAGTAAAAGAGAGCATCAAGAAGAAAATTCAAAGCACATTTAAGTCTAATCCACTTCCTATGCATAGGAATCTTGTAAATAAACAAGTCATGAAAGCACATAGCAGAAAGCATAGTAAAGCAAAACAAGTGCAAGTTCAAGACTTTCAACATAAAGAGGGGAAACTTAATATTGTTGAGACACATAAAACCATGTTTCCCTCTTTCATAATAACTTTCAGTAGCATCATGAATAAAATTAACAATATAACTATCGCATAAAACATTCTTATCATGAGCCACATGCATATAATAATTATCACTCTCCACATAAGCATAGTCATTCTTATTAATTGTGGTGGGAGCCAATTCAACAAAATAGCTATCATTATTATTCTCATCACCATAATCATCAAATATAGGAGGCATGTTGTAATCATAATTAATTTTCTCCTCAATAGTAGGTGGACTGAAAATATCATATTCATCATTGTAATCATCATATATTGGAGGCATAGTATCATCAAAGTAAATTTTCTCCTCTAAAGATGGGGGACTAAAAAGATCATTTTCATAAAAACTAGCTTCCCCAAGATTAGACTTTTCCATAGCATTAGCAATAATGGTGTTTAAAGAATCCATACTAACAACATTGCTATTGGCATGCAAATAAAGTTCCATAGGTTTTTTAATTTTCTCTTCAAACACTTTATGTCCTAACTCAAGATAGATACTATAAAGCTCTCTAATTTTGTTGTTGTTTTCCATTAAGCCTAACTAGTGAAAATAAGAAACAAAAAGATAAAATTGCAAAATCTAAAGGAAATAACTTCGAGCACTCACACCGGAGGATGTGAGTACCTTTTACTTACCTCCTCGGCAACGGCGCCAGAAAATAGCTTGATGTCTACGCACTTCTATTCTTGTAGACAGTTGTTGGGCCTCCAAATGTAGAGGTTTGTAGAATAGCAGCAAGTTTCCCTTAAGTGGATCACCCAAGGTTTATCGAACTCAGGGAGGAAGTGGTCAAAGGTATCCCCTCTCAAGCAATCCTGCAATCAAGATACAAGAAGTCTCTTGTGTCCCCAACACACCCAATACACTTGTCAGGTGTATAGGTGCACTAGTTCGGCGAAGAGATAGTGAAATACAAGTGGTATGGATAATTATAAGTGGTAACGGTGATAGAAAATAGCTTGCTGGCGTGTGGTTGACGTGGGAAAAGACTAAAGGCAAACTGAAATAAAGATGAAAGCAACCAACATATAACAGATCTAATTGCAAATGGTGTTTCAGTGCTTAGAAACAAGGCCTAGGGATCATACTTTCACTAGTGAACACTCTCATATAAATATATTATCTTCATGATACTACTATTAACTACTCTCCGGTTGGACACTCTAATCCATGGTAGGGCTATAACAGCACACCTCAAAGTAAGCCTTTCCTATCTAGATAACCCCACACTGTCACCTTGAGCACTAGATAGGTCCAACAAACACCACAATTTCATAAAGACATCCAACTCCAAATATAACTCATAACAAGTATTTGTAATCTCTAGCCTAAGTGCCACCATGGTGTGCACACTGTCAACTTCACACACATGGGGAGAGCAGAGATCTATTAAAGCACTTGAGTAGCAAGGTAGATCTATAGATTATAAGCTCATGATCTCAATAAGATCATGCATAGAGAGAGAGATGAACACATAGCTACCGGTAGAACCCTTAGCCTCGAGAGAGAACTACTCCCTCCTCATCATGGGAATCAGCAATGGTGATGGAGATGGCGGTGGAGATCGATGGAGATGGCTCCGGGGGCACTTCCCCGTCCCGGCAGGGTGCCGAAATAGAGACTTTCTATCCCCCGAATCTCCCCTTTGGTGGCGGCGACGCTGCGGAATTTTTCGTGGATTTCTGATTGACGATCTAGTGTTTTTGCCTCGGGGGGAATATATAGGCAAAAGAGGCAAGGTCGATGGCCGGCTAGGGGGCCCACACCATGCCCTGGCGCGGCCTGGGGGTACCCGTGCCTAGGAGGGGGGTGGTGGCCAGGCCCTGGCCCTCCTCCATCTCGTATTCTGGCTCCATGAGTCTTTCGGTAAAATAGGAACTTTGGCTTTTGTCCCATCCAATTCCGAGAATATTCATTTTCTGACTTCCTGGAACCAAAAACAGTAGAAAACAGGCAGCTGGCACTGTGGCTCTTGTTAATAGGTTAGTCCAAGAAATAATATAAAAAGTACTCCTAAGTGTGGACAAAACATAAGAAAGTAGATTAAAACAAGCATGGAACATAAAAAATTATAGATACATTTGCAATGTATCACGCCTACTACCACTGTCTTTGGCTACACCTCGGCCATCACGCCCTCTCCGCTGTCCTTGCCGTCTGCTGCCTGGATATCGACCTCGCCATGTCCTCCACGCAGGCCCCGCCGTCCTCCTCCCAGCATCTGTTTTTCTTGTGTTAATTTTAGTGATTGGTAGTGATTGGTAGCAGATCACATATAAAATTTAGGGGCGTTCCAGACATTTCATAACCCAACCCATCAAACAAGCCAAATGTCTAGAAGCTAAAAAGAACAGGGGTAGCAGATTTTGCCAGCTTCTTCCCACCACAGATTCTCCCCACAATCTTCCAAAATCCAGCTTCTCTAGAATCATAAGCTAAAAAGAAGTGGGCCTTGGCTTTTTAGGGCGGATTGTTGACAACGCACAGCGGCATGGTCTGGAGGCTGAAAAAATGACAAAAAAACCACCACGAGGTGTCATGAAACAACATCTTTGGAATTTCTGACACATAGGCCAGGCTACGACACGGAGCACTGATTTATCATGGTTAGCCATCTAACCACGTTTTTGGCAGGTGGGACCTGCTATCAGTGCACACGTGGCAGTGGGCGAACGAACAGACTAGACGACTGTTACACGTGCGTTAGGGCACGATCGGAGCAACGGTTCTGTTCTAGTAGACACCTTAATCTTGTCAATTACTCTACTGCGACTCCCATGGCGACTGGAGGAGGCGGCGACTCGCTGGAAGGGCACAAGGGCGATCGGATTGGAGGCGGTGGCGGCCGATAGATCAAGCAGGTGCTATTCAGGCCGGGCTTCAACATGGGCACCTTCGATTTGGACAGCGAGGACGACCGTGAGTCGATGGACATCTCACTGGATCCAAAGCAGGAGGGTGCGCCGGAGGAGGGGTCCTCGCAGCTGGCAACGAGGAGCTAGTGCAGCAATGACCCGCTCAGCCACTACCTCTCGGACTACGGTTAAGAACATATTTCCTTCCCCTGTTCTCTATTCTGAAACAAAGCAATAGTTAAAAAGTTAGTGTGTGCTTACAAAAATTCTTTTAATTGACATTAGGCAACCTTCAGAGATGTGAGAGCTGTTTATTCAATTCGATGGGGCCAAATTTGTGTCTACAACCATGTGCCAGTCTGATATTAGATTTCTGAACTTGTTGGGACTGATGGAGAAGGAAGGGTATGGGCTTTGTGATTC
This sequence comes from Avena insularis, assembly GCA_023614405.1. Taxonomy (NCBI): domain Eukaryota; kingdom Viridiplantae; phylum Streptophyta; class Magnoliopsida; order Poales; family Poaceae; genus Avena; species Avena insularis. Next base: position 110,749,001 of record CM042692.1, read on the forward strand.
AATGATTATGTGAAAGATGAAGGGGAGGGACTAAATGGCCTAGAACTAGTGGACAACAATGTTAAGGTGGAAGAGATGGTGAGAAAGTATGAAAGGTCAAGAAAACTAGTGTTAATAGTGATGAGGGACAAGGCTAAGCAAGCCATTGTGTTGTCTCCTTTCAAGACCAAGAAGAGAAAAGAGTAGTTGTATGCTAGGTCATATCCTAGCCACATTGTAGCTGATTTGGAGGAGGAAGAGCAGTGTGAGGGAAACAACTTGCAGACTCAGAATAGTGGTAATTTTTAGCGTTTGTGCACATAAGTTGACGAAAATATGCAGAAATCAGCAGAGGAGGCAGAAGATGTAGAGGAACAAGAAGGTAGATATGAAGAGGAAGATGCAGGTGTGGGAGATGCATCTGATGATGACAGTTGGATGTATCCTTGCAGGTATGACCTAGTTCAGGAAGAGTAGTTGAGGAGGATGGAAATAGAGGAAGTGAAGAAAGGAATTGCTAAGAGGAAGAGAGGGGTGGATGAGAAGATTTATGAGGATGAGTCAGAGCCAGAAGACACATTTGACTCTTATATTCTAGAGGAGCCAGTGATGAAGGCAGTTAAGAGGCAGGGCCCAACAACCAGATCACACTCTCATGTACCACTACAAGTTATGACAGATTGGGCTCCATCTGATGATGAAGAGCAACTAGGTTTTCTTAGAGAAGAGGATGATGATGGGTTTGAAGCTCTTCCATTTCTGTTGCCAAAAGGGAGGAAGAGCAGAGCAAAGAAGCAAACAAAGAGGGTATGGTATGATGAGACAAGGGAAAATCTAGAGCAACAATTCAGGATAAAACTTTGTTTCAAGGATGTGTATCAGTTTAGGTAAGCACCGTGTAGACTTCATATTGTGCATGTTAGGAATTTTCATTACCATAGAAATTGTCCAGATAGGATCATTGTGTGGTGCAAGCCAGAAAAGAAGGAGAAGTACAACTGTCAATTCTTCATTTTAGCTTCAAAGATAAAACATGAAACTACCTTCTGCATCAAGAAGATGCACTTGGAACACTGTTGTCTTATTGAACCATCAAGCACCAGAGTTAATAGTAAGTGACTAAGCACTGTTTATGTTGACAATTTCAGACTAGATCCAAATACAGGTATCAGATCTTTAGTTGACAAAGCTAGAAAAGACTTTGGTGTAGATGTGCCAAAGAAGATGGCATACAAGGCAAAGACAAAAGCTAGAGAGATTGTTATGGGAGATCACAAGAAGCAGTATTATAGAATAAGGGATTATTTGCAGAATATTATTGTCAAAAATCCAGGATCATTGCTGAGCGGGTCGTTGCTGCACTAGCTCGCCCTCGCCAGCTGCGCGAGGTCCCCTCCTCCGGTGCACCCTCCTGCTCTGGATCCAACAAGATGTCCATTGACTCACGATCGTCCTCGCTATCCAAATCGACGACGCCCATGTTGAAGCCCGGCCCAAATAGCACCTGCTTGATGTATCGGCCTCCACCATCTCCAATCCGACCACCGCCGTGCCCTTCCGGCCAGCCGCCGCCTCCTCTAGTCATCATGGGAGACGCGGGAGAGTAACTGACGAGAGGGAGTGAGGTGTCTACTGGAATAGAACCGCTGCTCCGACCGTGCCCTAACGCACACGTAACAGCCGTCTGGCCTATCCATCTGCCCCTGCCATGTGTGCACTGACAACGGGTCCCACCTTCCAAAAACATGGTTAGATGGCTAACCACGATGAAGTGCTCCGCGTCGCAGTCTGGCCCCCAAAGTGGTCTTTATGTGTCAAAAATCCCAAAGGCGATTGTTTTGTGATGCCTCGTGCCAAAATGTGGTGGTTTTTTGTCATTTTCTCCCAGAGGTTCGTCGTGCATGGCCTCCGCGGATTTTCTCCTTTTTTAGAAATACGACACTTTATTGATCCATCAGATCATTACAAAGAGTCTTCCGGACAATCCGGGGCAAAGTTCCTAAATATAGTAGAAACAAAAAGCTCCGCAAAGAGTGCTAATACATGTGCCGCTTCATTACTTTGACGTAGAGCATGTTTGAAAGAGATATCGGTAAACCTGGAACACAGTTGTTTGATGTCCTAGGTCACCACCCCCACTATGCTACAATCCAACTCTGATAAACGCAAACGTTGGACCAAGGATAGGCAGCCCAAACCACCAAAATCATGTCAAATTTTTTCTCGGCAGCAAGGAAAACTACGCGGCAACAAGCCAACACTTCAGCAATCTCTGGCGATGTAACCTGATACATTGCAAATGTATCTATAATTTTTGATATTCCATGCTTGGTTTTATTCACTTTCTTGTGTTTTGTCCACACTTTGGGGTACTTTTCATATGATTTCTTGGACTAACCTATTAATAAGAGCCACCGTGCCAGCTGCCTGTTTTTTGCTGTTTTTGGTTCCAGGAAAGTCAGAAAATGAATATTCTCGGAATTGGACGGGACAAAAGCCAAAGTGCCTATTTTTTCGGAAGTCATCAAATGCCAGAATACGAGACGGAGAAGGGCTGGGGGCCGGCCACACCACCTGGCCGTGCGGCTAGACCTGGCCCGTGCCAGGGGTGGTCTGGTCGACCCTAGCACCCCCTCGGCCTCTCCTTCCGCCTCTAAGATGCCTTCGGGACGAAAACCCTAAGTATCCAATCAAAAATCCACAAAAGAGTCTATAGCCGCTGTCATCTCCATCCCTAGATCGGGAGGGATCTGAAGCTCTTCCCGACACCCTGCCGGAGAGGGGAATTCACCCTAGAGGCCTTCGTCATCACCATGCAAGCCTCCGGTGTGATGCGTGAGTAGTTCATCCTTGGACTACGGATCCATGTAGTAGCTAGATGGCTGGTTCTCCTCCTTTGTGCTTTCATGTTTAGATCTTGCAAGCTCCGTTCATGATCAAGATCATCTATTTGTAATTATGCATGTTGTGTTTGCGGGGATGCGATGGATATTGAGATGCTATTTCAGATTGATTATTGATTCTATCATGTCTTTGTTATTTGTGATCTTGCATGCTTTCCGTTGTTAGTAGCTATCTTGGCCAAGTAGATGCTAGTAACTCCAAGAGTTAGTATTTATGCTCGATAGTGGGTTCATGCCTCTGGTAATCCGGGGAAGTGACAGAAATCTCTAAGGTACTAGATGTGTTGTTGCTACTAGGGAGAAAACAACAATCCTTTGTTCATAGAACAATCATATTGTTTACTTTACAGGCAATTCGTAAAGCAATAATCTGTTGCTTGCAACTTAATACTGGAGGGGGTTCGGATGATAACCTGAAGGTGGATTATTAGTCATAGATGCAGCTGATGGCAGTCTATGTATAATGTTGTAATGCCCAATCAAGTTCCAAAGGAGTCAAGATGATTAGTATATGCATGTATTGCTTTCTCGATGTTTGTCAATTGCCCCGCTGTAATTTGTTCACCCAACATGTTATCTATCTAAGGAGAGCCACCTCTAGTGAACTATGGATCCCGGTCCTTTTCTTTTACATACAATCTATAAACTGTTTACTGCTTTGTGTTTACTTTCTGCAAACTATTACTTCCTTCCATTCGATACGTTTAATCCTTTGTTTTCAGCAAAACACGGTGAGATTGACAACCTCATCGCAAGATCTAGACATGAAAGCACAAAGGAGGAGAACCAGCCATCTAGCTACTACATGGATCCGTAGTCCAAGGATGAACTACTCACGCATCACACCGGTGGCTTGCATGGTGATGAAGAAGGCCTCCAGGGTGAATTCCCCTCTCCGGCAGGGTGTCGGGAAGAGCTTCAGATCCCTCCCGATCTAGGGATGAAGATGACGGCGGCTACAGACTCTTTCGTGGATTTTTGATCGGGTTCTTAGGGTTTTCGTCCCGAGGGAAATATATAGGCGGAAGGAGAGGCCGAGGGGGTGCTGGGGTCGGCCAGACGACCCTAGCTGCTGGCCAAGCCCGCTGGTGGCTGGCTGGCCCCAGCCCTTCTCCGTCTCGTATTCATTTGATGACTTCCGGGAAAATAGACACTTTAGCTTTTGTCCCGTCCAATTCCGAGAATATTCATTTTCTGACTTTCGTGGAATCAAAAACAGCAGAAAACAGGCAGCTGGTACTGTCTCTCTTGTTAATAGGTTAGTCCAAGAAATCATATGAAAAGTACTCCAAAGTGTTGACAAAACACAAGAAAGTGGATAAAACCAAGCATGGAACATCAAAAATTATAGATACATTTGCAATGTATCACAGGTCTCCACGTTGCTACTAGCACCGGTAGTGCGCCCTGCCAAGGCTTAGCTAGCAACACCTTTGGGATGTTTTCTTGCTCCTACTGGTTCGATTAAACCTTGGTTTCATAACTGAGGGAAACTTGCTGTTGTGCTTATCATACCTTTCTCTTGGGGTTACCAACGAGCTCTACATCAATCATGAGCCATCATAACCTTGTTCTAGAGTTTGCTGCAAGCAAGCAAGAACTCACCATTGTGGTCTCTGATTACGACGCATGTTCCCATCTTGACGAGTGGAGGTGAAGAGTGTTGGGGATATATGATAAATGGATATCACCATTGCATGTCTCTAATCCGGCTAACCTGGGTGGCCCACAGTTGGTAGTAAGACCTCAGGTTGAGAATAGTGTGAGTCTATGCGGTTATTTTGGGGCGGGTTCATGTTTGGTAGCTGAACGGATGGGTTTAAAATGAATTCTATAAACATTGGTTTGGATTGGAGAGGGTCCACATAATAATAGGCTTGGTGCAGTGCGGGTGCAGTTCCAGAAAAAAGTGTTGAAATAGGCAGTGCCCGTGGGTGAACCCATGGTAGAACCCAGCCGTTCACCCGCAGAGAGACTAGAGATCAGCAAGTCTACCGTTCCGCCGATGACCCTACCGTGCTACACCGACCGCCCTGCATGCCAGGCTGGGCATGGTCTTCCTTCCATCCACTGGTCACTAGAGCCCGCGACTGATTATGGTGTTACTGTCACATGTACTCCAGTCTCCAGTACTAAACTGAAACGAGTTGACATGTCGTATGCCTGCTTCTACCAGCGTAGTACTCTTTTGGTTGGTTTTGTGGTTAGTACGTGGGTCGAGAAATGGTTTTAAACCGCAAACATCAAATGGGTCAGTGCGGTTTGGAGGTAATTAGCATGCGGAATGGTGCAGGTTGGTTGGCAGCGCTTAATTAGTGGGTTGGTTCGATACGGTGATGGGTTAATTTCCATTGTTCTCAGCCTAAGCAAGGCCTATGGATTGTTGGACGGCCCAGTTAGACGTATATAGAAGGGAGGCGCATGCCGAAAAAAAGAAGGCTCCGCTGCAGTCACCGATCAATCCGGAGTCTTGGAGTACAAGACATGAAGACTAGTTAGTATTAGTATAGGACTCTGTAACCTGTCTAGCAAGGATCTTTCCCTGTAACCCCAGGTTCTAGTGCCTTTATAAACTGTACCTATGGGAGCCTTTAGGGCAACAAGTCCATAGACAACTTACAACACCTCGCACAGTGAACCGATCTCTGTAACTCGGCATATTGCCATTATAGTGATTTATAGTAGGAGTAGGATTTCGCCACCGTCGTGGGATCTGAATCTGGATAAGATGTGTTATCTCGTACCGGACAACTCACCGTCTTCCCCACCTCTCTAAACATGTTCTGTGTAGACCCCTTCATGGTGTACTCGTCGAAAATAACACGAAAAAAAGAGTTGCATCGACATTAATGCAGATCATCCCTTCCGACGGCGGAGACCAACATGCTCTAGAAGAATTGGAATCACATCTAGTAGAAGGGGTTGGATCGAATAAATGTGGCTCTATCATTCCTACATAAGCTTTGACCTGCTCGGCAACTGACTCAGGATGTTTCATTTGTTCTCCATTCCTTGCTCCATTGCGAGCCAGCCAAAGGTGCCAAACAGTCACTGTCATGACCATTCTTTCCTATTCCGTAATCTTGATATGAAATCAAATACCCAGGTTTTTGGACAGGTGAATAACCTCCCACGTAAGTGACAGACATAAGTATTCTTAATCTCCTGCCAAACCTCCTATGCGAAACGACAGAATAGGAAAACATGGCCAACTATCTCCTCCCGATTGCAATAGACACAGGCCTTAGCGGCTGGGATGTGTCGTCTACATAACTGAACCCATGTTGGCAACCAATCATGCATGAAACACCAAAAGTTAATCTTCATCTTGCCCGGAGCTCTAATGGCCCAAAGCTTTTCCCAAAGTTGGCCATCTTGTTCAGAACTCGAATTGGTACCTCCACCATTCTTGCTTCGATCCACAAATGATAGGCAGCCCAAACCGAGTAGACACCCAGTTTAGTGAAAGTCCAAGAAACAAAGTCCCCTCCACCATACCGACTGACTGGTATTTGTACCAAGCGATTTGGGAGTAGAGAGCCACTCTTAGCTCCTCCAATGCATTTTCTTCTTCCCATCTTCAAAACCCCACCAATGATCAGCCATTGATTTTCGGAGGGAACCATAGGTTGAGATGGGAATTTGGAAACAACTCATGATGTATGTCGGTTGCCTTTGAGCATAGTCTCCTTACCGGATCTAGACATCGGTTGTGACCAACCGTTCATGTATTTCCAGGCTCTATCAACAATAGAACGAAACGAACCGGTTGGGGATCTTTCAATACTAGAGGGCATACCCAAATATGTGTCTTGCAAATCCTCATTAGCCACAACGAGCCAATTCATTACTTCACTCTTCATTTGCTCATCATATCAAAGCCCGAAGAAGTCAGAAGATTTATCAATATTCACTTTCTGCCCGGACCCCTAACAATAAGCAAGCAAGGTCTCCTTTAAAGCATCCACACTTCTTGAGTCACTCCGTGCAAAGGAAATGCTATCATCTGTGAAGAGGAGATGGGAAACAGGCGGGCCAGAGCAGCCGTTACGAACTCCTTGTAGTACCCCCAGATTCTCCTTAAGAAATAGTAGTCTAGAAAATTCTTCAGTACAGAGCAAGAAAATATATGGGCTTATCGGATCCCCTTGTCGAATTCCTCTCGACGGGACAACCGGTGAAGTGAGCTCTTCATTGACATGAACCACATAACGAACATTAGTGATGCATCTCATGAAAGAAATGATCTAGTCCAGAGAAAATCCCAACTTACACAAACAACTACGCAGATAACCCCACTCCACGCGGTCATAAGCCTTCATCATATCAATCTTTAGAGCAAAGTATGGGCGTTTAGCTTGCTGCTTTCGGATAGTATGAAGGCATTCGTAAGTAATCAATGCATTATCAGTGATTAATCTGCTAGGAACAAAGGCACTCTTAACCACTGGAAGTATCACTTTCAAACGGTTAGCAAGGACCTTTGAAGCAATCTTATAAAGAACATTGCATAAATTAATAAGGCAAAAGTTCTTCAGATGATCTGGAATTAAATACTATGACTGAATCACAGAACCCTGGAGGTATGTCTTCCCCCAAGAGAAAGCCCCGAATAGCCGAGCATATATCATCCTTCAGAATGTCCCAATGCGACTGATAAAAAAATCCGGTAAGCCGTCAGGTCCTGACGAATTTGTCGGACCCATATGAAAGAGAGATTATTTGATCTCCTCAACGAGTATGGCTTGAGAAGATCACCATTCATCTCATCAGTGATTTTGGCTGGAATAACATCAATGATAGGAGCCAGATCACACTGTTCTGATGACAAAAGATCAACATAAAAGCGTTCAGCCATACCTTTGATTTCTGAAAGATCCTCACATCATGTGCCATCCTCATGGACCAGCGCACGAATCTTGTTAGTGCAACGACAGGCTGAAGCACACACGTGAAAAAGTGCAGCATTGATGTCGCCCTCACGAAGCCATTCGACACATGAACGCCGACGAGCTATTATTTCTTCACGCTCAAACAACTCATAGAGACACATTTCGGTAGCCTGTGTAGAGTGAGCATTAGAGGAGCTAAATGGTTGTAGCCAATTTTTTTTCAGATAGTTTTCCAACTTCTTGATTTCCGTGCGCACAAAGCCAAATCTCTTGAAGGGAATGTATGCCCCCATGTGTGGTGCTGGTAATTAATGGCAATCTCTATGGACTAATGTGTAAATTGAGTTTCACTTGTAGGTTTTTCCTTTGGCATCGCTTGGACCATGTGTTGGTTTCAAGGTTGAAAAAAGGAATAAGCAATGTCCAAAGGCTTTGTGCCTATTGGAATCAAGTAGAAGAAGAAGATCAAGACTGTCTTGAAGAAGAAGATGGAGTTCATCATGGCTATCTTCAAGACATCATCAATAAATGAAGGGCAAGCTCAAGATGCACCATTTCTAGAAGATCTCATGCTTGAATCTTGCCATCCTCGACAATCATGGAGTGATGAAGACAAGCTCAAATAAGAGGTTTCCCCATGGATTATGGGGGAGCATTTCACAAGTCTTCATCAAGCAAGAGCAATCAAGAAAGGTGATCCATCTTGAGAAGGACAAGAAGGTATACATGAAGCTCAAGTGGAATGCTCAATGAAAAGATATGATCTTGATAGGTTTTCTATTTTATCGGTCTCTTGTAGTGTTGGGAGACCGGGTTTAGTATAGATAGCCGTACTATCAAGAGGGGCTCTCGAGTGGGTGACTTGTTTGTATCTTTCAGAGAGAGCTCAAACCTTTGCATACATCGTATCTTTCAGAGAGAGCTCAAACCTTTGAATACATAGCATCATCTTTCTTGGTTGCTTTTGGATCTTGTCCATGTGAGGATCTAGAGGTTGTGGTTATATTAATAACAAGCTCTAGTTCATCAAAAACGGATTTCCCTTGCATATCTTATTGCGTTTTTGATATTGTGGGTTTTCCAGCTCCACACCTTGGGAGATATCTCACATATATATTCATGGTATTTTCTCCCTTGGTGATACCCAATATTTTGAACGAAATTGGTTTCACCTTGTTTGGAGTTCAGATGCAAAAGTTATTGCAATTATGGTTTCTAAAGTTTCCCTGACCAGAAGTTCTGGCTCTCCACTAGTAGTACCGCTAGGGCATGTTTGCCGCCGGTAGTTCCGGTGGAAGTTCCAGCCTTTGTTCCGATGCCCATGGGATGCGTTCAGTAAGGTCTCTGTTTTGGAGTGCGCTATTTGACGGAACTTTAGTCGGATTTTTTGGCGGTGGTACCGCTAGGGCATTTTTTTCCGCCGGTAGTACCGGTGTAAACTCCGGCCCAACTTCCGGTCACCCCGATTTCGGTTCAGTACCTTCTCTGTTTGGTCTCGCTGTATTTGTCGGAACTTCGACTGGAATTTCATGCGGTAGTTTCGGCCAAGAATTTTTCCTCTTTCGCGCTGCTGGTTTGGACTGTTAGCTAAGTGCGACTAGTAGTACCCGCCATCCACCGGTACTACCGGCCAGGTCATAAAATCCCAAACGGTCAAATCTAGGAGCTCTTTAAAAGGGGCTCCTCTTCCCCTTCGTGGGTACTAGCTATATTCTTGGTTTTTGGCTTTCCCTCTCTCCTCCATTGTTGACCTTGAAGAGCTTTCCCTATCCCCTTCCCCCTCCTATGATTCTTGCATCTTTTTGAAGGATTTGAGAGAGGAGATCTAGATCTAACAACCCCCACCAAACCAAATCCCTTCCTTGTGAAGGAATCCTTGGGATCGAGATCTTGGAGAGTTTTGTGTTCTCCTCTTGTGTTCTTCCTCTCTTATTCCCCCAATAGCTTTTGTAGCTTTGGTGGAATTTGAGAGTGAAGGACTTGCCTCTTGCATTTAGTGCATAGGTTTGAGTTCTCCTCGGAGATTCAGCGAGTTCAAGCTCTTGGGATTGTTTCTCTTGGGTTCTTGGAACCCTAGACGGTTGTGTGGAGTTGTGGTGCATTCTTGGGGTCTCCAATTGTGTTGTGGAGATTCCCCAAGGTTGTGGCATGTTGTGGCATTATGGAGCCTTTGTGGCATTTCTTGGGAGCCCTCCAGTTGAGTTGTGGAGATTACCCCAAGCCTTGTATGGTATGGTGACCGTCCTCAAGTGTCCCATAGTGGATCATGAGTAGGCCTTTGTGGCACGCTCACGGGAGACTAGGTTGAGCCTTTTGTGGCATCGGTGAGTTGCGTTCCTTCGTATCTTGAGGTGATGCCTTGTGTGGCGTTGGGTGAGCATCGAGCCACCACACCTCAAGGTGAGCCATTTGTGGCGTTCGAAGTATATTGCGCCATCGCACCCCTCCAACTGAGACGTAGCTTCTTTGGAAGTGAACTTCAGGATAACAAATCATCGTCTCCGTGTCCATCGGTTATCTCTCAACCGAGCCCTTTACTTATGCAATTTACTTTGTGATAGCCATCGTGCTTGAAGTATTATATCTTGCTATCACCTTGTTGTTTGTCTTGCTTGGCATAGGTTGTTGATGCACTTAGTGAACCTAGTGGATATAGGTTTTGGCTTGATAAATTAAACATTAAGTTTTATTCCGCATTTATTAGAGCCTAAACCGTAATAATTTTAAAACACCTATTCACTCCCGTCTAGGTGACGTCCATTTCCCTTTCACCTCTCCTTTCTCGAAACTTGCAACGATGAGGCAACCTGATGCAAATTGTCCCACATAGACTGCAGCGATTTGGGGCCTTCGCTAGTAGCCAACCATGTTTTCTCCACCGTATCTCTGTACTTCGGGCCTGTAGCCATGCAACCTTGAAACGGAAGCCAGTCCGAACTGTCATTCTCTCCTCCAAATCACTAAAGCTAGAGAGACGGATTAAAATAGCCTAATGATCCGATGTGGTGGTAATAATGTTCTCTAGAGTACAGTCATCAAAATGAGCCGAGAAAGCACCATTTGCCATAGGCGATCAAGTCAAACACGCACAAGAGCATCATCATCTTGTCTATTAGACCATGTGAACATGGGACCTGAATAACCCATGTCAACAAGGCCACAATCATCTAAACAATCCTTGAATTGCTCTATTTGTGAATTAGATTGTCCCGAGGACCTGCATGCTCCTCCTTGCAAAGCACTTCATTGAAGTCTCCACATGCTATCCATGGACCATCACATTGATCATGCGGTCTTCTCATTAAGGTCCAAAACTCATGTCTATTGTCTCTCCGAAGCTCCCCATAGAAGAATGAGGCGTGCCATGGAGCCATACCAGACGAAGAGACCACAACATTGATGCAATGTGCGCTTAATCCCTTGAGAGAAACATCAAACTACGGTACCCAAAAAAGAACCAGCCCTCCACTAAGGCCTTCACTGCTCACCGTGAAGCATCTCGAGTAACCCAGAGTATACATGAAGTTTTGGGCACGTTTATCCTTCATCATCATCTCGAACAAAAAGAGGAAGGAGGGTCTCTCCAAATGTTGAGTCTGACCCGAGTCCCTGATAATTCCAACAAAGGAGTCTCATTGCGAGTGGTAGGGCTGTTCCATAGCCTCTGCCAGATCCGCCGATCGCGTGACAGTCTCTCTTTGTTCCTTATTTGATTCATCCAAGGCTTCACCACCTGTGATTCCTAATTTAGTCTCTGGGTCAAGATGTTCACCCACTAAGACTAGCTTACGAGCACTTTCGGAGCACACCAGAGCTGTGTTGTTGGATTTAGCTATTGTCGTGGTACTGCCGATGAGTACACCTTGGAGGGGTCCTCATAGTGCGTGTTTAGAGACGTGGGGTAAGGTGAAGAGTTGGAGGGTACGAGGTAACACAACTTACCCAGGTTCAAGTCCCACAACGGTGGCGGAACTCTACTCCTGCTATAAATCACTATAATGGCAATACACCGAATTACAGAGATAGGTTCACTGTGCGAGGTGTTACACGTTGTACGTAGCAATCTAAAGGGTTGTGCCCTAAAGGCTCCCACAGGTCCGGTTTATAAAGGCACCAGAACCTAGGGTTATAGGGAAAGGACCTTGCCGGACAACGTAAAGAGTCCTACACTAATACGAACTAGTCTTTCGTGTCTTGCACTCCAAGGCTCCAAGTACATTGGTGACTCCTGCATAGCCTTCCTTTATCCAGCATGGTCCTCCCTTCTGGATGCGTCTAACTGGGCCGCCCAGCAGGCCATGGGCCTTTCTACCAACTGTGGTCCATCCGGTTTAGCCGGATTAAGGACGTGCTATGGTGATACCCATTTAGCATATCCCCAACAGTAGCCCCGGTGAAGGACTTCGAGATCTTGCGCCGTCTTGCTTATAATCTTGAATGCTCCGTCTATGTGATACTGACAATTCGTTAAGCAATATCTCAAAGGTCTCTCAAATAACCCAGCAATCCTCTCTGGCTTCGCAATATAGTCGGAGATTCCTTTAGTCTTCATTTCCAGAGCCGGACAATCTCTGTCTTTGATGGAATCTTCAGACGTGACTCTTCACTGCAACTGTTAGGAGGATGACGTAAGGTACAGACTACGCTACCTCGAAACTCACAGAAGGTAGGGAATTAATATTTAGCTATTTTTATGTGCGCGAAATCCGAAATGGTAAAGCGTCAAAGACGGAGGACATGGTGAAATTACCACACACATTCATCTCCACGTCGGCAACGCTCTATCCATTGGATCCCTTTGCACGAATCTTGATGCTGGGTATATATATTTTCACTGCGGCTAGGTTATTTTCTTTTACCCGCATTCGCTCCTGCCTCTTCGTCTTCCTCCAGCCGCGCGCCTGTTTGAGCTCCTCCTCGGAAAACCCTTAGCCAGAGCTTCCCCTTTCTCCACTCACTCCCAGCAACGCAATGGCCTCCAGCAGCTCTACCCCTTCGACGACGGTAACTCCCGAGGCTACAATAGAGCCATCTCAGGGAGTGACGGTCCCACCGGAGGGGGTCATCGTCCATGTCACCGCCGTGGAGGAAACCACCGGTGACGACCAAGAACGGGCAGCGCCAGAAGCCGCTGAAGAGGACAATGAGTGCCACAAGGGAGTGTGGAGGGGCTCCGACCTCTTCGCTGAAGATTTGCAAGAACTCATCACCGAGGGGTATCTCCTCGCGGCGGAGGGTTTAGTCTGGCAGCCGGCGCAGGCTGGCGAGGTGACTACTTCTCCCCAAGCCGGAGAGAAGGTGTACCTCAAGGCCCAGCTGGTACGAGGCGTAAGCCTGCCAGTCTCTGACTTCTTCCTGGACGTCCTCCGGCACTTCCGGGGTACTTCCCCACAACCTCTCCCCTAACAACATCCTCGTCCTTAGCAACTTTGTAGCTTTGTGCGAAGGATATCTAGGAATCAAACCTAGATTAGATCTATTTGTATACTTCTTCACCATCAAGAGAGAGTCTGTAGAGTCCAAGGACGAATTGCGGACTTGTGGAACCATTAGCTTTAAGATCCGGCCTAGTCGGCGCTTCCCCGACATCGCAGGGCATGAATCATGCAAGAACTAACATCGCACATACTTCTACGACCCATATATCCTCCTGCCTGACCGTCTTGAGACGTATCCTGACTTTGTCGATGGAGCCGCCGCCGAAGTACCCGCCTGGAGGACTTGTTAGGTATATGCTATATGGGTATCCTCATAGCATGTCACCAATCCGCCTAACCCGGGTGGCCCATAGTTGGTAGCAAGGCCTATGGCCTGCTGGGCGACCCAGTTAGACGGATCCAGAAGGGAGGCCCATGCCGGATAAAGGAAGGCTACGCAGGAGTCACCGACATACTCGGAGCCTTGGAGTTCAAGACACAGAAGACTAGTTCGTATTAGTGTAGGACTCTTTACCTTGTCCGGCAAGGACCTTTCCCTATAAACCCTAGATCTTGGTGCCTTTATAAGCCGACCTGTGGGAGCCTTTAGAGGAGATAACCTAGATTGCTGCGTACAACACGCAACACCTCGCACAACGAACCTATCTCTGTAACTCGGTGTATTACCATTATAGTGATTTATAGCAGGAGTAGAGTTCCGCCACCGTTGTGGGACTTGAACCTAGGTAAGTTGTGTTACCTCGTACCCGCCAACTCTCCGCCTTACCCCATGTCTCTAAACACGCACTGTGAGCACCCCTCCATGGCGTACTCGTCGGCAATACCATGACAGTTGGCGCCCACCATGGGGCAAGAGGCGCTTCGAGCTCTACACCGGGGGAGGTCCAATCTCTTCGTGGGAATCGGTGATACCATAGCCATCGGTCGTGTTCTCTTCTCCGGCAACATCCTGATCGCCCCTCCAGATGAGTTTTGGGTGCCGGCAAAGACAAACCCCACGCGCTACTTCATCGTCCCCTTTGGAGACATCCACATCTTCATCATCGAAACTGACTCGGGTCCTAGCTCCCAGGAAGTCGGAAACTTGTCAAGTCCTGCACGGACCGCCTATGAGCAGGACACGTTCACGGCAGGATCTAGGCCATACCTCTCCTTGGAGTATCGTGGCTCGGATCAGGAAATTACAAGACCCACCCAAACCACCCCTATGCAGGATATAAAGGTGGAAGGACCCCGTAAATCTGCTTGGCTTTCCCGAGCGTCAGAGATGCGCAGGTCACACTTTGTCGGTGTCGTCACCATCTTCGATATTGCTAGATGCGTTCAAAGGGATGGAGAACCTCCCCGCGAATACCTCGCCAGATGGATGAGGGTGAGGGAAACCCTAGAGGGCGACCGCGCCAAAAAGCTCGTATTACCACTTCGTGGAAGGGCTCACACCCGGAACACTCCTCCAGCATACCCTTCGAAGGCGGCAGGCCACAAGCCCTCTCACCCTTGGTGAGATGGTTGCCATCGTAAACGAATACGCAGATGCTAATGAAGAGGCCATGATGGCAATCACCGTCGTAGACGGAGGAGGAAACAACAACAACGGCCCGCCTCCATCACCCTCCACATCCGCCATCGTCAACACCGAAGCCAACTCTGACTCCGTCCTTGACACGCTTTACACCAACATCCGTATGGATGTCGGTGTCTCAGACACTAACTCGGAGGAATACGACGCTATTATGAGGGAGATCGAGCAGGAGATCGAGAAGGAGGAGCGAGCCAAGAAGACCAACACCTCCCACCAGGTGCTAGTCGCCATTGGGAGCATGATGGAAGAAGACGAACAGGAACCGGAACGTGAGAGAGCTCCGCCCACGCTAGCGGTCACCAGAGTAGCAGCAGCTAAGAAAGCCGCTGAGCCTCTGGCCAAAGCTATGCCTCCTCCGGTTATCCGCCTGCTACCGGTGCTGGAACTCACCACGACCCCTAGTACGACCCAACAATCAAATCAGCCGCCAATGCCACCGTCAACGTCAGCAGTTGGCAACCGACTGGCCACTCCCGCCGATAAAGAAATCTATGGCGCACTTATTGTTGAGCCAATCACCGTCGCCCATATACGGAGCGTTACGGAGCTTGATGAGAAACGCGTGGAAATCTTGGCAGAGGCCAAGTGCATCGCAGAGAAAGGCACTAAGCTGGACGAAGACATGGCTAAGGCACAACAATCCATCAAGGCGGCAAGAGCTATGGAGGCTAAGTACAAGCAATTGCTATTAAAGCAAAAGGCGAAGAAAGTGCCAGCTCACGTCGTCGAGGATCCCGACGTTCAGCGAAGGTTGGGGTATGACGGGTCCAAGCCGACAAAAGCCACTCCTTACAGCGATTTAGAGGGGAGGCAGGTCATGCCAACTCCCTCCCTCAACATTGCCATCGTCAAGACCCTCCTAGAACAAGACAGGTCGCCAAAAGCAGTTGCTCAGGTGTACGACCTTGTTGCCAAGGCATGCAAGCAACAGGAAAAGGCCACCTCGTAGAGGCTTGAGTCCAACCCGAAGGTTTGCCAGTCGACCCTGAACAGCCACAGAAAGCCCAGATCTCCCCATGATGAGGAATCACATACAGGCTCTACAGAGCAAAGACGGAGGGAGGCACGCAACAGGACTGACACCATCCCCATATTCTCCGACCATGGAGAAAAGGCTCGTCCCCGCTGGTCACCACCTCCACCACCATATTGGCATCACGAGGAACCAGAGCCGTGCCACCACACAAGCATGCCACCGCCAAGACGTCCCCAGGCCATCATTGTTATACGCGACCAGGGTGAGCAGCCTTGGCATGGTGGAGAGTGCAGCGGCATTGAAGGACATAGGAGCAAGTCCAACAAGGAGCCGCCATGTCCGACAAGTAACGACAATAGGCGTGAGGAATCGCAGGAGGGACACAACAAGAGAGCTAACCCACTGCCTCCACCGCCACCATCGCCACCTAGAAGCCATCATGGCGGAGGACACGCTGGATCTCATAGATCGCGCCACAACTCCCCTCCCCATGACGGAAAAGGGAAGCAACCAGAGCCGTATGATGCACGTACATGGCTGAACAAGATCCAAGAAGCTCGGGAGCTCCCATACCTTGGGCCATGTTGTTTTGGACCAGTGATACGGGCCACAACTTACCCCAAGGGCCTCCGGATAGACAATACCATCAAACCATAGAACAACACTGCCAGGCCGGCAACATGGTTGCAGGACTAGCGAAGCGATCCACATCGCAGGGGGAAACCCCAATGTCGCCGTCAAGTACCTCCCACTCATGCTGACCGGCACCGCCCGACAATGGATCAACGACTTGCCGAAGAAATCAATATGCAATTGGCTGGACATGCATGAAGCGTTCACCAAAAATTTCAAGGGTACGTACAAGCGTCCCTGCACTGTCAGAGACCTGCAGTGGTGTGTGCAAGAAAATGATGAAACCTGTCGTGCCTACCTCTCTCGCTCGCTGGATATGAAAAATTCTTGCGGATGGGTGCACAAACAGACCGCTATGGCCGCCTTCATCGATGGTCTGGAAAAGGGAACTTTGCTCCGGCATACGTTGACGCGCAAGCAAGACAACAATGATCTCAACCTCAACGCAATGATCGCCATGGCTAGTGAGGTCGCCGCTGCTGTTGACGACGCGCGTGGATCGTTGCCGGTGATAGCAATCCCTACCCAAGCCAGGAAGAACAACAATAACAAGCGGAAGAATCAGCCCGAAGAAAAGCATGTAGATAACATGGTCACCGCAATGTTCACTGGCAGAGGCGGTGGTGGAAAGCGTGGACGTGGTCGGGGGCTAGCAGTGGCCAGTAGAGGAGTGACACTACACCCTCAGCACCCTACGTTCCCTAAACGTGCGAAGAGTACCGCGATATGCCATGTTTCATCCACCTCAACACAAATGGCAAGGCCACCGACACCAACCGCCAATGCAAATTCATCAATGATCTCAAGGAAGACCCTGAGTCCGGATACAAGCAAAGTCGGAAGAATAGACCCCGCGGAAAGGGCAAAGGGAAGAAGAAGGAGGAAGAGCCCAAGGAATCAAGTGATATGGATGAAGACGTGGACCCCAAATCTTCTGACAAGGGAGAGGATAAAGGGAAAAATCCCTTCTAAAAGAAGGCTCCATGTTACCACACCTTCCTTGGCACCCCCACCGTCTGGGCCCAAAAAACCTCTCTGAGGATACTGATGGCTACCCTCCCTCCAGTTCCCCAGTATGTTAGGTGGTCGGAAGTTCCAATTACTTGGGATAGAAAGGATCACCCAGAGCTTATCCCAACAGAGTACCAGTATGCAATGGTCATCAAACCCTTGATTAGCGGCACAGAGTTCACCAAGTGCCTCGTGGACAGTGGAAGCAGCATCAACATCATGTACCTGGATACACTGCACAATGTGAACTTGATGGAGACCTAGCTGAGGAAGAGCAACACCGTGTTCCATGGGGTTGTCCCTGGCTGACAAGCAAATTTCCTGGGCTACATCACCCTTTCAGTCGCTTTTGGCAATGTTAACAATTATCGCCAAGAACGCATGAACTTTGAAGTGGTGCCTTTCAAGAGAGTGTACCACGTCATCTTCGGACGCGACATATTCCACTCCTTCCTTGCAAGGCCATGCTTTGTCTACAACAAGCTCAAGATTCCCGGACCAAATGGCGTCATCACCATTGACAGAAGCTTCACCAAGGCATGAGAGTGTGAGCTTAGTGAGGCCGCCTTCGCCGAAGTAGTCCTCTATGGTGAGGAGTTCAAGGAGATCCAGACCCAGGTCGATGCCTCAGAGATGCTGGCTTCGAAGAAGCAGATCACTGCTGCCGAACCCGCCTTCAAGACTGCCATCAAGACCAAGCAGGTGGAGCTTGTCGAAGGTGATTCCTCCAAGACCACCGCCATTGGCACGGACCTGGATCCCAAATAGGAAAGTGCACTCATCGAGTTCCTCCGTGATAATAGGGACATCTTTGCCTGGCAACCTACCGACACGAAAGGTGTACCTAGGGAACTTGCCGAGCATAGCTTGAATATTGATCCTAATGCCAAACCGGTGAAGCAACCTCTACGATGCTTTGGTAATGAAAGACAGACGACTATAGGCAAAGAAATAGCTAGGTTACTTAAGGCTGGATTTAGCCGAGAAGTTATTCACACCCGATGGGTGGCAAATCCTGTACTTGTCCCCAAAAAGGGAACCAATGAATTAAGAATGTCCCCAAATGATCCATTTTCTTTTGCACGCATTAACCAAGTCATTGACTTGATGGCTGGCTCGGAACTTCTGTGTTTTCTCGATGCCTACTCAGGATACCACCAGATCCGAATGCGAAAGTCAGACCAACTTGCCACTTTGTTCAACACACCTTATGGCACATATTGCTACGTCACGATGCCCTTTGGGTTGAAAAATGCTGGTGCTACATACCAGCGGACGATGCAACGTTGCCTACACGACCAAATAGGTCGCAACGTACACGCTTACGTGGACGACATCACGGTAATGTCAAAGAAATCAAATGATCTTATCGCTGACTTGCAGGAAACCTTTGATAACCTCCGGAAATACAACATGATGCTGAACCCCAAGAAGTGTGTCTTCGGGGTACCCTCTGGCAAACTGTTGGGTTTCATCGTTTCGCATTGCGAAATCTAGGTGAACCCGGGGAAAATCAAGGCCATCCTTGACATCAAACGCTCGACATGCCTGAAGGACATACAAAGGCTCACAGTCTGCATTGCAGCAGTAAGCCAGTTCATCAGCTGACTTGGTGAGAAGGCTATGCCGCTCTACAAGTTGCTGAAGAAGGCGGACAAATTCACATGGATTCGGACGCGAAGCACTCAGAGTTGAAGAGAATACTCTCCTCCCCACCTATACTTGCAGCACCGGTGTCAAGGGATCCTATGTTAGTTTACATGGCGGCAACCAACCGAGTAATCAACATCGTCATCATGGTGGAGCGCAAGGAACCAATGCACGAGTACAGAGTTCAGCGACCCGTTTATTACGTAAGCAAGGTCTTGACGGAATCCAAGCAGCGTTACCCGCACTGCCAAAAGATAACTTATGGAGTTTTCCTTGCTTCACGTAAGCTAAGGCATTATTTCCAGGAGCACCCTATCACAGTAGTGAGCAAGGCTCCACTGTCCGACATCATCAACAACAACGACGCTACAGGGAGATTGGCAAAGTGGGGCATTGAACTTGCCGCCTTTGAAATCACCTACAAGAGACGCGACGCTATTAAATCACAAGCATTGGCGGATTTTCTTGCAGATTGGACAGAACTACCAGAAGACACTCCTGTACCAGAGAAAAAATATTGGGTCATGCACTTTGACAGATCAAAGCTACTCAATGGCTCAGGGGCTGGTGTATTATTACAATCACCAACAGGGGAGAAGTTGCAATATGTCCTACAGATCCACTTCAACGCTACCAATAACATGGCAGAGTATGAGGCCCTCACTCACAGACTTCGTGTAGCCAAGGATATTTGCATCAAGCGCATAGTTTGCTGTGGAGATTCTGACTTGGTTGCCCAACAAGTAGCTGGCACCTGGAACATGCGGAACCCTATGATGGCGGCATATCGAGACGAAGTAGACAAAATAGCCAAGTGCTTCGATAGCTACAAAGTCAAGTACGTCAAAAGGGAGGAGAATGAGGCGGCAGATCTGCTACCAAAGCTTGGATCAGCTCGTCGACCGATTCCACCAAGCATTTTCCTGGAACATTTACGGACTCCATCTGTGAAGGGAGCGGACCCTGACAACCCGGATAGAGTGGATTCATTTGTTAACACAGTAATAGTGACCTCTCCGGCTTGGACGAAACCGTTCATGGACTATCTACAAGATGGAACTTTGCCACCGATGAAGTCGAAAGCCGGCAAATAGTACATAGAGAAAAAGGATACGTCGTCATTGACGGCCAGTTATACAAGAGAAGTACCATAGGAGTTTTCCTTCGATGCGTCTCCCAGTAGCAAGGTATTGAAATCCTTAGAGAAATACATCTTGGAGATTGCGGGCATCACGCCGCTCCCCGGTCGTTGGTGGCTAAAGCCTTCCGACAAGGATTCTAATGGATAACTGCCAAGGTGGACGCCGACAAGTTGGTACAAACATGTCCTAGGTGTCAGTTCTATGCAAGACAACCAAGTGTTCCAGCTGAAGAATTGCGAACAATACCAATAACTTGGCTGTTTATAGTCTGGGGGCTGGACATGGTGGGACCTTTGCAGACAACACCCTGTGGATTTACACACTTGCTAGTAGCTGTGGACAAGTTCACAAAATGGAGTGAAGCTAAACCCATTAGAAAAATGGGGCCACATCCCTACAATTTGTCCGGGATCTAGTGGTGAGGTTTGGTCTCCCACATAGCATCATCACCAACAATGGCAGAAATTTATCTCTTGGAGAAGTTGAGGAGTACTGTCATAAAAAGGCATCCTCCTTGACCTAGCATCTATGGACACCCACAGTCAAATGGGCAAGTTGAAAGGGCCAATGGATTAATTCTGCACGGAATCAAGCCACGCTTAGAGGCACCGCTACGTAGAGTAGCTGGAGCCTGGGCGGAGGAACTACCATCTGCCTTGTGGAGTTTACGAACAACACCCAACAGATCCACCGGCTTGACTCCTTTCTTCATGGTCTATGGAGCAGAAGAAATCCTCCCATCCGACATCCTCCACGATGCACCAAGAGTTTCCACCTACAAGGAAGATGACGCTGAAGAATCCAAAAGACTATCTGTGGACCTACTTGAAGAAGGACACGTGCTGGCATGCCAGAGATCCGCCATCTACTAGCAGAAGCTACATGGCGACCATAGTCGCCGCGTAAAGCATCGCTCGCTTAAAGAAGGAGATCTGGTGCTTAGACTCAAGCAGGAGAAATCACACAAACTATCCCCGCCTTGGGAAGGACCGTTCGTCATAAGCAAAGCATTGCTCAATGGTTCCTATTACCTTGTCGATATTCGTGAGTTGAAAGATATGCCAAAAAATTGCAAGCACAAGCAACGTGACTCCGATGATGATTACCCGGAGACAGATCGGCCATGGAACATAGCATAGCTACGTCCCTTTTACACTTAGCACATTTATATTATGTAATAAGTTTATTATATGATCAATGAAATAAAGCATTTAGTTCACTCATATTCTTTGAGTCTTTTACCTCCTTTAGTTGTTCAATTTTGGATCATATACACCCTTTATGTACAAGTTTGCATTTACACTTGTGAAAATTCCGCCTACGGGCATTAGCTTAAGTTTTCTGGTCTACACGTTTTCTGAAGTTTTTATGTGGATTCGAAGTAGTGACTTCTCATCACTCAAAGCCGATGATTTTGTTCTTAGGTTCTTGACGGTGCTATTAAGCATCATCACCTAAGGACATAGTTCTGTGTTGCGAGTCTTCCGTCTCACGAAAGGTCAAGCATACGAACCAGAATAATGGATAAGCCAGCACTTGCTTAAAAAATATACACATGCTGGAAAACAGATAAGTAGCAGGAAAACTTGAGTACAAGATTTTACACCTTAGCAAAACATAAGTTTTTCCGCATACACATTACAGAGATACATTTAATACAGACATTTTTTTCGTGGCTCTACTACAGGGGGCTTCGTGGTGGCATCATCAGGGGAGCCAGGACGAGAGAGCTCATCAAACTCGGAGGATGATGGGCTAGACTCAGACATTGCCATGTCTTTGTCAAGGATCTCGGCAAGCACGAAGACATCTGCATTGACCATCCTGGCAACCATTGTGTCGAAGCCGGCAAGGTAATTCCAAATAACATCGCTATCGATTTCCCTTCCTTCCTCATCTAGCTTGGGAAAGCCGAAGGTCACCAGGTCGATGTCGGCGTTGTCGTAGTGCGCCTTGACCAAAGATAGCGACATCTTAGCACTAGCCCGGACGCAAGAGACCTTCCAGTCCTTGAATTTCTTAGGAGCTCGGCGCAGGATTTCCACGTACTTGGCCGCTGAGTCTGCCGCCTTGATGTGTAATCCCCAGGGGCTGGGCTATCTCCTTGGCTTGAGCAATGGCGGTGCTGATGAAGTTGCCGGCAAGAATCGTGCATTCCTTGAGGTCTCGAGCACCTTCACCCAATTTGGCTAAGCCAATAGGGGATATGGTTTGCAAAAGAAACAGATACCATGAGTACAAACCACTCAAAGAATCATCCGAAATACAGAAATGACCAAGACGGAGAAAGGTTACCGAAGATGCTCGTCTCTGCTTGAGAGCATGACTCCGCCAATGCATCCCGCTCCTTCTAGACTATCTTGTACACCTCAAGGTTCCTAGCAGTCTGCTCTTTGGCAGCCTGGTTCTGTTCCTTGAGCTGTGCAATCTCGTCTTTCAGGCATTGCATCTCGGAGTCGGCAGATTCTTGCAGCACCTTCATCGCTGCCCATGTCCCTTGACGGCATAAGCCAAGTCCTTCTTCAGAATTTTATTCTCATCATCGAGCTCCTAGATATGCTTGGATTGCTCGACAATGCTCTTGGCCTTGGCAATGGCTTCTGTAAGACGGAAATCAGAAAGTATTATAAGAAGACGGCATAGTCATGTCCATGAAGAAAAGCAAGGAGCTGTTACAGGAACCAGACTCTGGCTATTTTTGATCTATTGCTTTAGGAAGGCTATTTTACCCTATTCAAGGTCCATCTCCTTCCGCAAGGCAACAAACCTCTCATTGGCCGTGATCCTCCACCTATTCTCATTCTACAAACAAGCAAGCATGTTTAGTTTCTCTAGAGCATCTAGTCAGAACTACATGGTTTCAACTACACGCTCGGGGGCTACATCACAAGTTTTCAATCAACAAGTATGCTACTCTTAGAGCATCTAGCCAGAATTTTACTAAGCTTCCACCTAGACGCTCGGGCGCTACACTATCAAGTTATACTCTTAAAAAAAGTTCTTTAGAGCACTCAGGCCAATAACCTATGTTTATCCGCCTAAGAGCTCGGGGGCTACAGAGGGATATACTACACAAAGTAAATGAAGTGAATATCAAAAGACTTATGATGGCAATAAGTTTAAGATTGTTAGCCAGATGAGCATAAGAATCATGGAATGTCCGGGCATTTTATAAATAGCATCTGCCTGTGCTATGAGATCATCTAGGCACAATGTCGGAGGAGTTGTTGAAGCCGGAGGTGTGGAGGATGCCCTAGCCACCTGTTGTGTATTCAAAACAGTTGATGGCACATAGGCTCTCCCCTTAGCCGTTGCTTTTGCCTCTGCCATTTCCACCACTTGCTTCCCTTTCTCGGTGGCATCCTTAGCCGGAGCTTCAACCACTTTAGAAGAAACACTCTCCTGCGTCGCTTGGCCACTGGGAGCAACGTCTGCCTTGACAGAGCCTGAGATATCAAGATTTGGATTGACATCTGTCTCCATGGCGGAGATCTTAGGGATGGCGGGGGATGACGGGCCAGTGGGGCCAGCAGAAGGCTTGGCAGTAGGAGTAGGAGGAGTAGTAGCGGGAGAGGGCTTGGCGGCCACGTCCCTGGTCAGCATGTCACGAATGTTTTTTGACCCTCCAGCATCTCTGGAGGATCGCTTCAAACTAACACCGGCTTTCCTCCTGAAATGTACTAAGTATAAGTACAAGAGTTGAGAAACGGTATGAGCTGAAAAATACAAGCTGGAGAATGAAAGTACTTACTCCATGGCAGGAGCCTTGGTGAGGGGAATGCCAGTGGATTTCTTCTTCTTCTCCACCTCTAAGGTGGCAGTGGATCGTTTGGAGACTACACTCTACGATTTCTTCTTCTTGGCCTCGACAACAACGTTAGACGTGGAGCTCTTCCGCTTTCGCGCTGCTGGAGCTGGTTGATCCTTGGAGGCGTCATTGTCGGACACCACCTGGATATCCTTCAGCTTTGGATCATAGACCTAAGAGGCCATTTGATCCGCCGCCAACGTCGCCAACTGAGATACAAAGGGGTGTTAGATTGACAACTTCAAGTCGAAAAAACCTTAGAGCATATAACGAGCAACAAAGGAAACATAAGATACCTCTAGGAATGTACCGCAATCGAACATGTCATAGGTGATCTTGAAGCCCCGCTTCTTGTCCTTCACCTTGACGATGTCCTTAAGACGGAGTTTGACGGAGTTAGTAGAGAAGTTATCCCGTGAAATTCGCATGGGATCCCTCCTGTCCTGAGTGTATTTACACATCAACTCGGCGTGGTGCTACAGAGGCTAGATCTGCCTAACGAACCAGCACATGGCCATATCCAGACCCGTCAGACCTCCATCTACGATCCATTCAATCCGCCTTATGGCGCGATTGGCTTCGTTGTCAGAGGGAAGGGAGGCTGGGGTCTGCCATGCGGGCACTTCGGTGGTAGCTCCATCGGTGAAGTCAGGGTAAGTCTCAAGGCGGTCAGCCAGAGGAATATCTGGCCTGTAGAAATACGTGCACTGCCAGTTCTTGCAGGACTCATGCCCAACGATGTCGAGGAAGCGCTGGCTAGGCCGGATCTTGAAGCTAATGGTTCTGCAGATCCGCAATTCGTCCTTGGACTCTACAAACTCTCTCTTGATGGTAAAAAAGTATACAAACAGATCTAACCTAGGTTTTATGCCTAGGAATCCTTCGCACAGAGCTACACAGTTGCTAAGGACTAGAATGTTGTTGGGAGAGAGATTATGGGGAGTACCCGGAAGTGCCGGAGGACATCCAAGAAGAAGTCGGAGACTGGCAGGCTTACGCCACGTACCAGATGAGATTTGAGGTACACCTTCTTCCCGGCTTGGGGCGAAGGGACCACCTCGCTGGCCGGTGCCGCCCGCCAGGCCAACTCCTTCGCCGTGGGGAGATATCCCTCGGCGACCAGCTCCTGCAAATCTTCGGCGGAGAGATCAGAGCCTCTCCACACCCCCTTATGGGAGTCATTTTCTTCTTCAGCGGCTTCGGGGGCCGCTTGTTCTTGGTCGTCGCCAGTGGTTTCCACCACGGTGTTGACAGGGATGACCACCCCCTTCCGGCGGGACGGTCACTCCCTGGGTTGGCTTCAGAGTAGCCTCGGGGGTCGCCACCGTTGAAGGGATGGAGCTGCTGGAGGCCATTGTGATAGGGAGAAGGTGGAGGGAGCAAAAGCTCTGGCTAGGGTTTTCGTAGAAGAGCTCGAACAGTCGCGCAGCTGGAGGAAGACGAAGACTGGAAGGCAAATGCGGGTAAAAGAGAAATAAATTGACCGCGGTGAAAATATATAGACCCCGTGTCAAGATTCATGAAAAGGGATCTAATGGATGGAATGTCGCCGACATGGAAGTGAACGTGCGCGGTAATTTCGCCACGTCCTCTGTCTTTTGCCGCTCCGCCGTTTCAGATTTTGCGCGCGTGAAAATAGCTGATGATTAATTCTCTGTTTCTGTGAGTTTTGAGGTAATGTAGGCTATACCCTACGTCATCCTCCTGACAGTTGCAGTGAAGGGTCATGTCCGAATATTCCATTGAAGACGGAGACTATCCGACTCTGGAAACAAAGACTCAAGGAATCCCCGGCTACATTGTGAAGCCAGAGAGGATTGCAGGGTTCTTTGGGAGACCTTTGAGATATTGCTTGACGAATTGCTGGCATCACTTAGACGGGATATTCAAAGATCAATGGGCAAGACGACACAAGATTTCAATGTCCTCCAGGGGCTACTGTTGGGGATATGCTATATGGGTATCCTCATAGCATGTCACTAATCTGCCTAACCCGGGTGGCCCATAGTTGGTAGCAAGGCCTATGGCCTACTGGGCGGCCCAGTTAGACGGATCCAGAAGGGAGGCCCATGCCGGATAAAGGAAGGCTACGCAGGAGTCACCGACATACTCGGAGCCTTGAGTACAAGACACGGAAGACTAGTTCGTATTAGTGTAGGACTCTTTACCTTGTTCGGCAAGGACCTTTCCCTGTAAACCCTAGGTCTTGGCGCCTTTATAAGCCAGCCTGTGGGAGCCTTTAGAGGAGATAACCTAGATTACTGCATACAATGAGCAACACCTCGCATAGCGAACCTATCTTTGTAACTCAGCGTATTGCCATTATAGTGATTTATAGCAGGAGTAGAGTTCCGCCACCGTTGTGGGACTTGAACCTGGGTAAGTTGTGTTACCTCGTACCTGCCAACTCTCCTCCTTACCCCACGTCTCTAAACACGCACTGTGAGGACCCCTCCATGGTGTATTCATCGGCAATACCACGACATGACCCCAGCCTCCCTTCCGTCCGACGATGAGGCCAACCGCGCCGTAAGGCGGATTGAATGGCTCGTGGACGGAGGTCTTACAAGCTTGGACCTAGCCATGTGCTGGTTCACTAGGCGGATCTAGCCTCTATAGCACCGAGCCGAGCTGATGTGTAAGTACACCAAGAGCTGGAAGGTTCCTATGCATATCTCGCAGGACAACGTCTCCACTGACTCCATCAAGCTCCATCTAAAGGACATAGTCAAGGTGAAAGACAGGAATCATGGCTTCAAGATCACCTATGACATGTTCGAAGGCGGAACGTGCCTAGAGGTAGCTTCTGTTTCCTTTGTTGCTCGTTATGTATATACTCTAAGGTCTTTCCGTCTTGAAGTTATCAGTCTAACACACCTTTTACCCTACAGCTGGCGACCTTGGTGGCGGATCAGATGGACTCCCAGGTCTATGATCCTAAGCTGAAGGATATCCAGGTGGTATCCGACGATGACACCCCCAAGGATCAGCCAGCTCCAACATCATGAAAGTGGAAGAGCTCCACCTCTGACGCTGCTGCCGAGGCCAAGAAGAAGAAGAAATCGGAGAGTGGAGTCTCCAGACGATCCACTGCCGCCTTAGAGGCGGAGAAGAAGAGATCCACTGGAATTCCCCTAACCAAGGCTCCTACCGTGGAGTAAGTGTATTCATTCTCTAGCTTGTATTTTTAGCTCGCACCTTATTCAACTCCTATACTTATACTTTATACATTTCAGGAGGAAAACTGGTGTTAGCTTGAAGCGATCCTCCAGAGATGCTGGAGGGTCAAAAAACATTCGTGATATGTTGACTAGAGATGTGGCCGCCAAGCCCTCTCCCGCTACTGCTCCCCCTACTCCTGCCGCCAAGCCCACTACTGGTCCTGTTGGGCCTTCGTCCCCTATCATCCCTGAGATCTCCACCATGGAGATAGATGTCAATCCAATCTTTGATATCTCAGGCTCTGTCGAGGTGGACGTCGCTCCCAGTGGTCAGGCGACGCAGGAGAGTACCTCCTCCAAAGTGGCTGAAGCTTAGGCTAAGGATGCCACCAAGAAAGGGAAACAGGTAATGGAAGGAGAGGAGGTAGAGGCAGTTGTGGCAGCAGACAAGGCGTGAGCCTCTAAGCCATCAACTGCTATGATAACACAGTAGGCGGCTTGGGAATCATCCATGCCTCCGGCTTCAACAAATCCTCTGGCCGCGACTCCTCCGACGTTGTGCCTGGATGACCTTATTGCACAGGCAAATGTCATGTATCACAATGGTGACGTCTTCCATACTGCATATGCCAATCTAGCCAACAATCTCAAAGTTATTGCCATTGTAAGTCTTTAAACTTCACTTTATTTTTTACTTTGTACTATATTCTACTATAGTCCCCGAGCTCTTAGGCAAAATCTTGATAAGTTTGGCCTGAGTGCTCCAAAAGAACTAAGTGTAGAACTTGTCTATGTAGCCCCCCGAGTTTCTAGTTTAGAATGATAATTCCAACTAGACGCTCTAAGAGAGAACACTAGTGGATTAAAATCTTATACTATAGCCCCGAGCGTGTAGTTGAAACTAGATAGTTCTGACTATATGATCTAGAGAAACTAAGCATGTTCACTTTTTTGTAGAATGAGAATAGACGGAGGGTGGCTGTCAATGAGAGGTTTGCCACCTTGCGGAAAGAACTGGATCTTGAACAGGGTAAAACAACCTTCCTGAAGCAACAGATCAAAAATAGCCAGGGTCTTTTTATTTAACAGCTCCTTACTTTTCCTCATGGATTCATTTTTACCGTCTTCTCATGATGCTTTCCATTTTCCATCTTACAGAGGCCATTGCCAAATCCAAGAGCATCATCGAGCAATCCAAGCATATTCAAGAGCTTGACAATGAGAATAAAATCTTGAAGAAAGACCTGGCTGATGCTGTTAAGGGCCATGAGGAGGTGATGAAGGTGCTGCAAGAATCTGCTAACACCGAGATGCAGCGCGTGAAGAACGAAATTGCACAACTCAAGGAACAAAGCCAAGCTTCCAAAGAGCAGAATGAGAGGAAACTAGATATGTACAAGATAGTTCAGAAGGAGTGGGACATCTTGGCGGAGAGTTGCAAGCAAGCTGAGACAAGCATCTTCGGTAATTTTCCTCCGACTTTGTCAATTCTGTAATTTGGACAAATGTTTGATGTGCTCCATACTCATGATCCTTGTATCTTATGCAAACCATAGCTCCCATTGGCTTGGCCAACTTGAGTGAAGGTGTTCCGGATCCCAAGTAGTGCATGATTCTTGCCGGCAACTTTGTCAGGACCGCCATTGCCTAGGCCAAGGAGATAGCCTAGCCTCTAGGAATAAACATCAAGGTAGAAGACTCAGCGGACAAGTACTCGGAGATCCTGTGCCGAGCCCCCGAGAAAGTCAAGGACTGGAAAGCCTCTTGCGTCCGAGCTGGTGCAAGGATGGCCCTGTCCTTGGTGAAGGCACACTATGACAACACCGACATCGATCTGGTGACCTATGGCAGGCCCAAGCTAGACGAGAAAGGGAAAGAAATTGATAGCGATGCTATTTGGAATTCCCTTGTCGGCTTCGACACCAGAATTGCCAATATGGTGAAGGTGGACGTCTTCATGCCTGCCGAGATTCTTGATGAAGACATGACTTCTTCTGAGTCTAGCCCATCTCCTTCCGAGTTTGATGATCTATCCCGGCCTGGTTCTCCTGTTGCTGATGATGCCACCACGAAGTCCCCTACAACAGAACCATAAAAACAATATTCATATTAAATGTATCTCTGCGATATGTATGCAGAAAAATTATGTGTTTTGTTAGGCGGAAAAACTTGTACTCAAGTTTCCTGCTACTTATCTGTTTCTAGCATGTATATATTTTTAAGCAAGTGCTAGCTTATCCATTATTCTGGTTCGTATGCTTGACCTTTTGTGAGACAGAAGACTCACAACATAGAACTATGCTCCCAGGCGATGATGCTTAATAACATCGTCAAGAACCTGAGAGCAAAATCGCCGGCTTTGAGTGCCGAGAAGTCACTACTCCGGAATCCACATAAAAACTTCAGAAAACGTGTAGACCAGAAAACCTAAGCTAACGCTCGTAGGCGGAATTTTCACAAGTGCAAATGCAAACTTGCGCATAAAGGGTTTATATGATCCAAAAATGAACAACTAAAGGAGGTAAACGACTCAGAGAGTATGAGTGAAGCAAATGCTTTATTTCATTGATCATATAAGAAATGTATTACATAATATAAATGTTCTAAGTGTAAAAGGGACGTAGTTGTGCTATGTTCCATGGTTGATCTGTCTCCGGGTAATCATCATCGGAGTCACATTGCTTGCGCTTGCGATTTTTTGGCATATCTTTCAACTCACGAATATCGACGAGGTAATAGGAACCATTGAGCAATGCTTTGCTTATGACGAACGGTCCTTCCCAAGGTGGGGATAGTTTGTGTGATTTCTCCTGCTTGAGTCTAAGCACCAGATCCCTCTCTTTAAACGAGCGATGCTTTACACAGTGACTATGGTAGCCACATAGCTTCTGCTAGTAGACTACGGATCTCTGGCATGCCAGCACATGCTCTTCCTCGAGTAGGTCCACAGATAGGCATCTAGATTCTTCAGCGTCATCCTCTTCGTAGACGCCAACTCTTGGTGCATCATGGAGGATGTCAGATGGTAGGACGGCTTCTGCTCCATAAACCATGAAGAAAGGGGTCAAGCCAGTGGATCTGTTGGGTGTTGTTCGTAAACTCCACAAGACATATGGTAATTCCTCCGCCCAGGCTCTAGATGCTCTGTGTAGCAGTGCCTCTAAGCGTGGCTTGATTCCGTGCAGAATTAGTCCATTGGCCCATCCAACTTGTCTGTTAGACTGTGGATGTGCCACATACGCTAGGTCAAGGCGGATGCCTTTTTCATGATAGTACTCCTCAACTTCTCCGAGAGACAAATTTCTGCTGTTGTTGGTGATGATACTGTGTGGGAGACCGAATCTTACCACTATATCCCGGAAAAATTTTAGGGTTGTTGCCCCATCAAGCTTTCTGATGGGTTTAGCTTCAATCCATTTTGTGAACTTATCCACTGCTACTAGCAAGTGTGTAAATCCACATGGTGCTGTCTGCAAAGGTCCCACCATGTCCATCCCCCAGACTGGAAATGGCCAAGTTATTAGTATGGTTCGCAATCCTTCAGCTGAAACACTTGGTTTTCTTACATAGAACTGACACCCAAGACATGTCTGTACCAGCCTGTCGGTGTCCGCCTTGGTAGTTGACTAGTAGAATCCTTGTCGGAAGGCCTTAGCCACCAATGATCGGGAAGCGGCGTGATGCTCGCAATCTCCGAGATGTTTCTCTCTAAGGATTTCAATACCTTCCTGCTGGGAGACGCATCGAAGGAAAACTCCTGTGGTACTTCTTTTGTATATATGACCGTCAATGATGACGTAGTATTTTGCTCTGCGTAATATTTGCGGCTTTTGACTTTGTCAGTGGGAAAAGTTTCATCTTGTAGATAGTCCATGAACGGTTTCATCCAAGGCGGAGAGGTCACTGTTACTGTGTTAACGAATGAGTCCACTCTATCCGGGTTGTCAGGGTCCGCTCCTTTCATGGATGGGGTCCATAAATGTTCCAGGAAAACGCCTGGTGGAATTGGTCGGTGGGCTAACCCAAGCTTTGACAGTAGATCTGCCGCCTCATTCTCCTCCCTTTTGATGTACTTGACTTCGTAGTCATCGATGCACTTAGTTCATCTACTTCGTCTCGATATGCTGCCATCATTGGGTTCCACGCGTTCTAGGTGCTAGATACTTGCTGGGAAACCAAGTCGGAATCTCCACAACAAACTATGCGCTTGATGCCAATATCCTTGGCTACTCGTAGTCTGTGAATGAGGCCCTCATACTCTGCCATGTTGTTGGTAGCATTGAAGTGGATCTGCAAGATGTATTGCAACTTCTCCCCTGTTGGTGATTGTAGTAATACACCAGCCCCCGAGCCGTTGAGTAACTTTGATCCATCAAAGTGCATGACCCAATATTCTGGCTCTAGCACATGACTGTCTTCTGGCAGTTCTGTCCAATCTGCAATAAAATCCACCAATGCCTGTGATTTGATAGCGTCGCGTCTGTTATAGGTGATTTAAAAGGTGGCAAGTTCAATGCCCCACTTTGTCACTCTTCCTGTAGCGTCGCTGTTGTTGATGATGTCGGACAATGGAGCTTTGCTCACTACTATGATAGGGTGCTCTTGGAAGTAATGCCTTAGCTTCTGTGAAGCAAGGAATACTCCATAAGCTATCTTCTGGTAGTGTGGGTAATGTTGCTTGATTCTGTCAAGACCTTGCTTACGTAGTAAACAGGTCGCTGAACTCCATATTCATGCATTGGTTCCTTGCGCTCCACCACGATGACGATGCTGATGACTCGGTTGGTTGCTGCCATGTAAACTAGCATAGGCTCCCTTGACACCGGTGTTGCAAGTATTGGTGGGGAGGAGAGTATTCTCTTCAACTCCTGAAGTGTTGCATCAGCCTCATCTATCCATATGAATTTGTCCGCTTTCTTGAGCAACTTCTAGAGCGGCATAACCTTCTCCCTAAGTCGGCTGATGAACCAGCTTACTGCTGCTATGCAGCCTGTGAGCCTTTGTATGTCCTTCAGGCATGTCAGACGCTTGATGTTAAGGATGGCCTTGATTTTCTCCGAGTTCACCTTGATTCCACGGTGCGAAATGATGAAGCCTAATAGCTTGCCAGATGGTACCCGAAGATGCACTTATTGGGGTTCAGCATCATGTTGTATTTCCGGAGATTGTCAAAGGTTTCCTATAAGTCGGTGATAAGATCGTTTGATTTCTTTGACATTACCGCGATATCGTCCACATAAGTGTGTATGTTGCAACCTATTTGGTCGTGAAGGTAATGCTGCATTATTCGCCGGTAAGTGGCACCCGCGTTTTTAGCCCAAAGGGCATCGTGACATAGCAGTACATGTTGTAAGGTGTGGTGAATGAAGTGGCCAATTGGTCCGACTTTCGCATCCGGATTTGGTGGTAACCTGAGTAGGCATCGAGAAAACACAGAAGTTTCGAGCCAGCCGTCGAGTCAATGACTTGGTCAATGTGAGGCAAAGCAAACAGATCCTTCGGACACGCTTTCTTCAAGCCGGTGTAATCAACGCACATTCTTAATTCATTGGTTCCCTTTTTGGGGACAAGTATAGGATTTGCCACCCATCAGGTGTGAGTAACTTCTCGGATAAAGCCAGTCTTAAGTAACCTAGCTATTTCTTTGCCTATGGCCCTTTGTCTTTCGTCACCACAGCATCGTAGAGGTTGTTTCACCGGTTTAGGATTAGGATCAATATTCAAGCTATGCTCGGCAAGTTCCCTAGGTACACCTTTCATGCCGGCAGGCTGCCAGGTAAAGATGTCCCTATTCTTATGGAGGAACTTGATGAGTGCGCTTTCCTATTTGGGATCCAGGTCCATGCCAATGGCGGTGGTCTTGGAGGAATCTCCTTCAACAAGCTCCACCTACTTGATCTTGATGACGGCCTTGAATGCGGGTTCGGCAGTAGTGATCTGCTTCTTCGAAGCCGGCATCTCCGAGGCATTGACCTGGTTCTAGATCTCCTTGAACTCCTCACCGTAGAGAACTACTTCAGTGAAGGCGGCTTCACTGAGCTCGCACTCCCATGCCTTGGTGAAGCTTCCATCAACGGTGATGATGCCGTTTGGTCCGGGTATCTTGAGCTTGTTGTAGACAAACCATGGCCTTGAGAGAAAAGAGTGGAAGATGTCGTGGCCAAATAAGAAGTGGTACACGCTCTTGAAAGGCGCCACTTCAAAGGTCATGCGTTCTTGGTGGTAATTGTTGACATCACCAAAAGCGACCGGAAGGGTGATGCAGCCCAGGAAATTTGCTTGTCGGCCAGGGACAACCCCATGGAACACAATGTTGTTCTTCCTTAGCTGGGTCTCCGTCAAGTTCATCTTGTGCAATGTATCCAGATACATGATGTTGATGCTGCTTCCACTGTCCACGAGGCACTTGGTGAACTCTGTGTCGTTAATCAAAGGGTTGATGACCATGGCATACTAGTTCTCTGTTGGGATAAGATCTGGGTGATCCTTCCTATCCCAAGTAAGTGGAATCTCCGACAACCTAACGTACTAGAAACTGGAGGGAGTGTAGCCATCAGTATCCTCAATGAGGTTTTGTGGGCCCAGATGGTGGGGGTACTAAGGAAGGTATGGTAACACGTAGCCTTATTTTTGAAGGGTTTTTTCCCTTTACCCTCTCCCTTGTTGGAGGATTTGGGTTCCACGTCTTCATCCATATCGCTTGATTCCTTGGATTCCTCCTCCTTCTTCCCTTTGCCCTTTCCGCAGGGTCTGTTCTTCCGACTTCGCTTGTAGCTAGACTCAGGGTCTTCCTTGAGGTCATTGACAAACTTGCATTGGCGGTTGGTGTGAGTGGTTTTGCCGTTTGCATCGAGGTGGACGAAACATGACATATCGCGGTACTCCTTGTATATTTGGGGAATGCGGGGCGCTGAGGGTGTAGAATCACTCCTCTGATGGCCATGGATAGCCCCCCGACCACGTCCATGCTGTCTGCCTCCGTCTCTGCCAGTGAATGTTATGGCGACCATGTCAGCTGTTTGCTTTTCTGCAGGAGGAGTCTTTCGCTTATTATTGTTGTTCTTTCTGGCCTGGGTAGGGATTTCTATTGCTAGCAATGATCCACGCGCGTCATCATGAGCAGCGGCGAACTCGCTATCCATGGAGATCATTGCATTCAGGTTGATCTCATTGTTTTCTTGTTTGTGCTTCAACTTATGCCGGAGCAAAGTTCCCTTCTCCAGACCGTCGATGAAGGCGGCCATAGAGGTTTGTTCGTGCACCCCTGTGCAGGAACTTTTCATATCCATCGAGTGAGAGAGGTAGGCACAAGAGGTTTCATCGTTTTCTTGTACGCACCGCTGTAGGTCTCTGACAGTGTAGGGACGTTTATACGTACCCTCGAAGTTCTTGGTGAACGCTTCATCCATGTCCAACAAATTGCATATTGATTTCTCTAGCAAGTCGTTGATCCATTGTCGGGCACTCCCGGTTAGCATGAGTAGGAGGTACTCGACGACATTAGGGTTCCCCCCTGCAATGTGAATCGCTTTACTGTAATCCCGCAACCACATTGCTGGCCTGACAGTGTCATCATAGGGCTTGGTGGTCTTGTCTATCCGAAGACCCTTGGGATAAGTTGTGTCCCGTATTACTAGCCCGAAACAACGTGGCCCAAGGTATGGGAGCTCCCGAGCTTCTTGGATCTTGTCCAGTCATGAACACGCGTCGTACGGATCTGGTTGCTTCCCTTTTCCGTCATGGGGAGGGGAGTTGCAGTGCGATCTATGAGACCCACTGTTTCCTCCGCCATGATGGCTGCTAGGTGGCGATGGTGGTGGTGGAGGTGGTGCATTAGCCTTCTTGCTGTTACCCTCCTATGTCTCTTAGTTTCTCGTTTGGTCCGGTGAACTCCAGAGTATTTTCGTCTAGGACATACTTCTTGTACAATCTTTTCTTGTGGGGTCTGAATTGTGAGGCCATCTACTTAAGAGCCCGCTACTTGACTTTTGGCTCTATAACTTTGTTTTGTGGATCCACCTTTGGTGGTAGGGTGAAATTTGTCAAGAGCGTATTCCAAAGATTATCTTTACATCTATCCTCGACATAACTAACTCCACCCTCCTTTCTCTTATTCCATTCTCGAATGGTGATCGGGATAGTGTCCCGAACAATAACTCTGCATTGACTTATAAATAATCTTGCGTTGTTCTCGGGAGCAATCGGGGCACCATCTGCAGTGACTTCTTCGATAATGATCCTAGCATCAGGGGCCAACTTTTTTGTCAGGCCTCATTTTCTTCTAGTAGATTTCTTCGATCCGGAAGGATAAAAGAAGAAAGAATCGTTAATATATATACAAATCAATTAATGCATCTAGTCAGTAGCCACTAAATTTATATACCTCGCTGGACTTTGTAGTCAAGGTTCCCTCATCGGAGCCGTCTCTTTGCTCGAGATCCTCCTCAACTCTCTCACCGGAGCCGTCTCCTTGCCCCATATCCTCCTCCACTCCCTCACCGGAGTCGTTCAGAAATTGCAAGGTGATATCATTATTTTCATTTATCATATCTGTAACATCCAAAATTTTGTAATTCCAGATGTTACTAGAAGCATGCATCATAACATTTGCATCATGGCATCACATAATAAAATTGCATCAAAGCCTTTTTCCCTAAACCCTAATTTTGATTTCTCATATAGTCATATAAAGATAAGAAGGGGTTATATTAAACCTAACCTTCTAAATCCTTGCAAAAGTTAATTTTAATGATCCTATGATGATCTCCTCCTGTTTACAAATTTTTAGAGACTAATTTCATTAAATTTGGCTTTAAAATGCAAAAGTTACTAAAGCATTTATAAATTTGAATATATTAAAAGGGAATCAAAAAAGAACCTAACCTATCAGGCTAGCCGAGCCAGCCAGCATCCTATCTACCCCGCGCGCCGGCGACCGAGCGGCGCGCAACGTCGTGGGCCGGCCCACAGCAAGCCGGTGTGTTGACGTGGAGCCTGCCAGCCCTGCAGCCACTAACTACCCGGTCCCACCTGTCATCCCTTTGTAGAGTCCGGAACAAACACGCACCACCGCCGTGAGCCGAACCACCTCCCGGCCGAATCAGAGACGATCTCATTGTAACACCCCTAGTTCTACTAATAGTAATTAGGTTTGATTGTGCATTCATTAGCATCATCTAATATGCTAAAAATATGCAAGAAAAGAAGTAATCACAAAACCCTAAACCCAAGTGTTCCCTCTCTTTGAAACTTATTCAAAAGGGTGGTTTTGAAAGTATTTTGAAAATTATCAAAATACGTGGATCCCAAATGGATTAAAAGGGCCCCACAATATTTCTCTAACTTTACAAAAGGCTCTGGTATTTTTAAATGACTCAAAATGGAAATGAATTTGAAATTACAAAAGGAAAACAAAAAATAGAAAAAGAAAAGTGTTTTGTTTAAAAAAAAGAGCAAGGCCTCATCTCAGGCCGGCCCAACTCTTCTCGTCTCCTCTATCTGCCGCCCACCCGCATCAATTAGCAGCAGCCGCCGCCACCTTCTCCCCACGCATAGTAGCCCACCATGGCCCAGCACCGGCCTGTACCTCTTTGCTCTTATTTTACTTTTCTTCTTCCTCCCGACAGAAGGACGGCGACGAGTGAAGCTGCTGCGTGTCGACACCGGTGCCGTCCTCGCCTCGCCGTGATGCCGCTGCAAGGAGATGCATGCTACCGACCTAGACGATGTCTACAAGTACCGCTCCCGCCGCCGGATAAGCCCTAGCTTCCTTCCTCTCCCCAATTTCTATCTGGCCAATGAACCCTAGCCGCTCGGGCTCCAACGATTCCGTCATCCCCGACCTCCCCTCGCTGTTCTGAGGCCACTTCCGTGACCGCCGTGTTGTCCTTGTTCACCTTGTCTAAGCGTGCTAGCTGGAGAAGCCCCAGGTGCCGCAATCTATAGCTCCCTCCCGAGGTCCGGATGCCATGCATGCCATTAATTCCGACTACCCTGGACCTCTCCGTCAGGCCTGTCGTGTTCCTGGTGAGCTTGTGATCCTCCCTGGCCTCTCCGATGCTTCCCTCTCTTCCTCTGCCAAGCCCACACCGAGAATATGTAGGAACCGCCGCTGCGTGCCATCGTGCTGCCCTCTCCGGTGACCTCCCGCCAGCGGTGCCGCCACCTTTTGGCTCGCCTCGATCTGGCGCGTCGAAAGCACCCCCTCCCGCAGCCCCGCATCGCCTATAGTGCTAGCCCCGAGCTTAATCTGGGAGCAATGGCTTAGCTGACGTTAGCATGACGTCATGCTGACGCCATAAAGCCATTTCTTTTATTTTAAATGTTTTATAATTGTTTTCTCGAATATTAATATGACAGGTGGTCCCTGTCTATCAGGGTTTTATTCACTTTGGAATTAATTTCTAAAATTAATAAAAGTCTGACATGTGGGGCCAGATGGAAAATAATTTTAATAAATTCCAAAAATGTTTAATTGTTTTAATAATGATTTAAAAATGGATTAAAATTGGGAAAGATCATAACTAATTCATTAAGTCAGAAAAATATGTATTATATATCAAAATGTTCAGAAAAATGAGATCTACACAATAGACTCATAATCATGCATTGTTAAGCAACTTAAATGACAAGTTTAATTAGAAGAACAAACTAATCCCTCTCATATGCATCTGGGGTTTCTCCGTATTAGGGTTTGTACCCCTCGGACCCCGCTTAAATTGTCAAGCATGATATAGGGTTTCATTTCAATACAAATTAATTTGTCATATCATCATCTTTGCTTGAGCATTGCATCGATGCCATGTGTTGATTGTTTTCCTTTCTTTCCGGTGTTTGGCTCTTCCCGGTAGAATACGATATCGAGATCGAGATTGAAGACCGAGATCAACCCCATCGAAGGTTATCGATGAACAACGCCAAGCAAATGAACCTAAAGTTCTACATCTGTGTATCAACAAGCAAAGGCAAGAAAAACCCCACACAGGATATAATCCTATGATTTCAAAGTATTTCATTCTTGCCATGTGCATACAATTCCAATGTATTTTATCAATGGATAGAGTAATCCTATCTGATGCATGTTTCCTTGTAGTATATATTCCCTGATCCACTGCTCCTCGCATAACTAGGGTTTGGCTTATGATCTTCGCTAGAGCTGTTTATATCTGTTGTGCTTAGCCAAGCTTAGCTATTACTGCTGGTCCATCCGATTGATGAATCAGAGCTACGAATGAACCTAGTATGACAGGATTACGTGGTATGATTGGAGATGAAAGTTAAACATGCTAAGGCTTGTATGGGAGGCCACGTTGGGTTGTGGTTTTTGCAGTCCCATGCTCACCACCACTAGGATCTGAGTTCTTGCCTCTTGAACCAAGATGAGCGTACATCCACACGGGGTTTATGGGGACCCCTCCGCTGATTAACTTGCCTAGTAGATTCCATGAGTCACATAGTTCGGGTGTTCCATTCGACATATGCATTTTGGTCATTCTTGAAGGAGGTGGAGGAGGTGCATTCATACAGGTAGGTAAGCATGGCTGGGAGAAGGAGAGGCACGACCTCCATAATCTTGTTCCCCACACACATCTCTAGGGACCGGCTTCGAGACTTGACCCATTACGGTGGCATCTCCTTAGGGCGTGACTCATGGTCTCGACGAACACAAGGTAAAGGTCGTGGCCAACAACCCTCTGCCGGCCTTCCAAGGAAGAGGGCTAATCTATAGTGGCATTAAGAGTCGGTTGGTACGTGTGGGTAAAGTTGTGCACCCCTGCAGGGTAATAATCTTTTCGAAAATCCGTGTCCACGGTTATGGATGACTTGGGAATGGATTCAAAGATCATAGAGAAGAATAACCTAATCGTAAAACTTGGCAAGTAAGTAAAGTGTGCTTAAGGATGCTTTCTCAGGGATCGAGGGGGTGATCCTAGTTGGTAGGTTCAGCTGATAAATATTAGGTGGATATCAAAAGAAGATCAAAGCTAGAGATATCGTTTTCTTATCTCCTTTTAAAAGGTTCTGTATAGTCGAGCTTTTTCTCCCTCTTTTACAAAGAAAGATAGCTTTATGCAAATAAACCACACCAGCCATAAGTCTTGTGGAGTACACCCTGTACTCAGCCTTGGTTTGTTGATACTTTTGTAGCAGGTAAGTGTTACCATATAAGAAGAGTTCGTTACGACATCGACATCGACGAGTATCTTGGGGTTCTTGGTCGGCAGCCTGGAATCTATGGATTGGGACAACATCGTTATGCTTCAGGCCTCTTAGGCCATTTGTTAAGTTTGCTATACTTAATAGCATAATTTGCCTTGCGTTGTTTGATGTTTGTGGTTAGTGACCTCTGCTTGTAATATTTTGGTTCTTGCTCAGTTATGAGCTTGCTCTAATAATTTTTTGTGTCGTAGGGTCACTGTAATATTACCGATTCTCTTTCTGTATGCTTCTGAGATTTAGGTTAGGCTTATATCATATAGAGATCTAGGATTTGTGTAGCCTTAATCTTGGGGGTGTCACACTCATGCCCCCCATACAAGACTAACCGCCTATTTAATATCCTCGCCACGCCGCCTCCAAACCCTAGCTTTTTCACAAACACGGCCACTGGGCTGCAGATCGAATTGATATCGCCGGAGTTCTGCCGCCAGTGACCTTCGGTAGGTTGAGTCCCCGTTGAAACCTAGCTCCCCTCCCTCCTTTTATTCCAATATCGGAACCACATCTAATCTCTGCATCTCCCACTTGTCTTTCCCCCTCTACAGCGCACTAGAGCAATGGGAATTGCTCGCCGAAGGTCGCCGGAGTTCGGAGGAGAGCAGCGGAGTCCCGCGTCGGCACGAGGAGGAGAAGCTCGGCATAGAGCGCGCTAGCGTGACCGGGAGACGAAGCCGAACGTCATCATCAACTCCACCAAGCAAGAGGAGCACCACGACGCTGCAACACTGACCACCTGACCGCGCCGCCGCCACAGTCGTCATCGTCATAGCCATACGCCGCCATTGGTGAGTCACCGCTGCTCCCATCCGTCTGATCGCCGTTGTACAGTGTAGATTAGAACTGTTATGCGAAGGGGTATCGGCGAGTAATATCATGCCATGTGGCATGCTCCGTGTTATTACGCCGTGTCAGCACCGCCTCGCCTAGAAGGGCCAATCCTACACTGCCACTTGTCGCCTGCGTGGCTGCCCTGTCTATAAATATTTTAAATAGGCAGAAAATACTTTTATCTTGTAAAATTCATAGTAAATCTAATTCTTGGCCAAAAATTGAAAATAATATACCGTTGGATTCATAAAATTGCGTAGATTACCGATATGCAATAAAATTGCTAGTTTACTGCAGTAATTTTGTGGTAGGATTGAAAGTCTAGATTGGGGTATTTTAATTATAGAAAAATAACCGTAACTCTGTTTTGGTTGATTCTTGTTGCGTTGGTTTTGTAATTACGATATCTACTGTTTAAAATTGGAATATCTTTATTAGAGGTTATAGATCTGTTTCGTGGTAGATTTGAAAGATGGATCTCTTTATGAACATATTTAATAAAGTAATAATCCAAATTACTTGAAATATGTGGGAAATCGATACTAACGATACCCCCAACATATTATCACCCTTGAATAAATTTCTTGCTCGAAAATGAACTCATACATGCATATTTCCATGTTGCATGCATGCACATTCCCTCTATGGCAATGTTTTGTGCAAGTTGTGATTACATCTATGTTTGCCTTCGTTAGATTGTTCGGAGTGCACCAAGGAGTACTGTTGCATAGAGTACTGCTCGGATCAAGGCAAGTTACACCTCTTGTTCTATATATTGTCCCAGTTTTGAATACTATGCATGCTTTGCTCTTCAAAATAGTATGCATGTGTAGGATTGTTTTGGTACAACTACTTGGAAATATTTTGCAAGTGCGATGATTTTGTAGTATGCTATGCTAGTTCTATACTTAGGATTTTCCTTCGTAGTAGGTTACCTCTGTTTTTGCTAAGTATTGCTTGCAATGATATATATATATAAAGTATCATTGGGGGGTTCGAAAGACTGAAATTTTTCTAAGTATAAAATCTCTCTCGAGTGAACCTTTTCCTCTCAAAAACCCCCTTCAAAATAAAGTTTTCTTCTGGGCGGAATGGTTTTCGGGACAACGAGTGGAATTTGGTGGAGGACGGCCGGCCAAGATTCAAAGAAGTCTGCCATGTTTCAGAATTTAGAAGCTTCAAGTGCAACCACAATACATATGGGCTCTGTCTTGGCTTAGTACTTAGTGGGAAACCTCACCTGGGTACTTTCAATTAGAGGTTACCTTGGCACGGGCGGATCTCGAAGGTAGAGGGGATACTAAGGGAAGGCTTCGCCATGGTCTTGTCTGTAAAAGGACTTGATCATGGGTTGTGGATAAAGTGCACAACCTCTCGAGAGTATTGCAATCTGATCGATCATCCGAGTTCATGGAAAAGAACACTTTGAGCATCTGAATGGTGGAGCCTCTGAAGGATCTTCATCTCTCTTTCCAACTTAAAGTTTTGTAAAACCCCATGGCATGCGTAATATCACCAATGGGTGGGGTTTTGGGGACTTGGTGTGTCATATCCAATTAACTTGGTGTGTAATATCCAAGTGCCACTTGGTGTGTAATATCCAAGTGTTAGGTTGATTGGACACTTGGTGCGTAATATCCTCGTGTTCCACTCGACACTATACTACTTAATCAAATATTTACAAAGTAGGGTAAAACTCTTCCTCTTTTCTTCTTACTTAGAGTAAATTGGCTTTAAGCAAATGAGCCCCAAAGACTACTCCTAGCCTTGCATGTAGAGTTAGTCTTATTCTTTCTTTGGTGTAATTTGCTGATACATTCAAAGTATTGAACCAACTTGTTGGCTGCACGTTTTATGTGTAGAATCTAAAGATTGAAAGGTGCGTAGGGATCACGAGTCTTGACTCAACTAGCCTGATGCGTTGATGGACTCGATTTTATTAAGTTTACGCTATTTATTTGAGCTAGCTATAAGTTATGCAAAGATGTAATAATTTATACTCTAGATTATTCGTGTAATAATGACTTGTGTTTTACATGATATTCATCGACTATGAGTGCTAGCTATTGATCCAGGGACTAGCGTGTTAATCACAGGGACTTAGGATCCTTATTGATCCATGGTCATAACAGATGGTATCAGAGTACAAAGTTTCCTATAGGACATGACCCTTAGGATTGGAAACCACCTTTAACTTTGTGTGCTTTTGCTTTCTATATTTTCTATGTTATTTATGCACTTCTAGTAGTTAATTTTCCTTATCACTTATTTTATGCATTTAATCTTTGTTCTTCCAACTTAAATACAACGAGCTTCCACTACAACACTGCCGAAGACATCAAGTACCTTCGCTTTGGAGCATGCCTTCTCGATATCAACGTAACACTAGGGCTTCCCATGCCATCAATCAAAGGGAACCTGTTGAGGAAGTTCCACAAAGTGGGTTGCTGGGCAGTCGAGATCATCCAACCAGGACGAAGTCAAGAGCCCGAGATAGAGGCAATTGTGTTCAAAATCATCAGTGACTCCAAGGACAAGGGACTTAGCACCTGCATGCAAGAGCTTATTGGATGCCTATGTGGATGCCACCATGGAGAGATTGAAGGCCACTACATTAATCTCCTTGGAAGGCGTGATGAGAAAGGAGTTCCAATTGAGTTAACCTTGGAGAAAAGGGCAAGCACCAAGCATCGAAGGATCCAATACCAAGACTTAGAGTGCCACATCAATGATCTTGAGGAGGATAGTAACTTTGAGATCCTAAGGAATGATGAGTTACGCGCTCTAGTCAAGGAGAAGGACGAGAAGATCCAAGAGGAAGTGGAGGTGATCAAGTCCCTAGAAGAGAAGTTCCAATCCCAAGAGAAGAGGTTCGCCAACCAAGAGAAGAGAGTGGAGGTGAAGAATAAGAAGATCAGGGAACAAGATGAGCTACTCAAGCACAACGAGATGGAGTTCAAGGCCTTCCTTGACCTGATCAAGGAGTTGCGAGCCACCAAGAGGAACTTGGAAGAGAAGATCATGGCTATGACTAAGGAGTCAAACCTGATTGAGGAGCTGCAAAAATAGAAGAAGGAACTTCAAGGGAAGCTAAGCTGCTACAAAGGAGCTGCATGAGGTGAAGGACCTTCAGGAGAAGCTCGAAGCCATGACGAAGGACATGGAGCTATACAAGTCAATGCTAGAGAAGGAAGGCTTCTCGATTGTGGACGAGGAAGTGGATGATGAGTAGGATAGATAGTTGGACCAACTTTATTTTATAGTTAAACATTATTCGCGATTGTAATAATAATACCAAACATTATTGGTTTAATTAAACTTGGATGAGTTGTGTTAAACTTTGTGCTATGTGTGCCTTTTCGTGTTTCTCGTGTGTTTTTCTTATGTTTTCATAAGGGTAGGAGTTTATTCCTTAGTCTTTCTATCTATCTCTTAACTTGTTGCCCCAACCCCATAGATGCTGCCAAGATGTACGGACAATGATCTGCCTCCAGAGATTACACAACTCTTGAACTCCTAGAATCAGCTGATCCAACTCCTCACCCAAAACATGCAAAATAACAACAACAACCCTCCACCTCCGCCACCTCCGTCGCCCCAGCAGGATCGCTTGACTCGGTTTTTAAGGTTGAACCCTCCTACCTTCTCAAGTAGCTTAGAGCTAATCGTGGCAGATGACTGGCTCCACACCATCAACAAGAAGTTAGACACCGTCCAAGTTGTTGGAGCTAATAGGGTGCGCTTTGCCGTGCACCAACTTGAAGGACCTGCTGCTGAATGGTGGGATAACTACCAAGTCACCCACCCGGATATTGATGCTATCACCTGGAACTAGTTTGAGGGAGCCTTTCGTACCCATCATGTAGCTATTGGTGTCATGTCACTGAAGAGACGTGAGTTCCGTGACTTGAAGCAACCGCACCGTTCTGTCTCCGAGTATGGGGACCTTTTCAACAAGCTGGCACGTTATGCACCTAATGATGTTTCCACTGATGCCAAGAGGCAGGAAGAGTTCTTGAGGGGACTTAATGATGAGATATCGATTCAGCTTGTGGCTCTAAAGTTTGAGAACTATCAGGAACTCCTGGACATGGCAGTTGTGGTTGAGTCAAAACAAAAGAGTATAGATAATCACAAGAGGAAATCCACCTCACACAAGCACAACTCTGCACCATACCAGAAGCAACGCACTTCATCACCACCACCCATGACCACAATGGTCATCGTAATGGTGGACATAATAACCACAACGGTCATAAGCACCACAATGGAAATGGAAAGGATCTGAGTGAGGTGACATGCTTCAAGTGTAACAAGACAGGGCATTGTGCAA
Organism: Avena insularis; assembly: GCA_023614405.1. NCBI lineage: Eukaryota > Viridiplantae > Streptophyta > Magnoliopsida > Poales > Poaceae > Avena > Avena insularis. The sequence goes on from CM042692.1 coordinate 110,793,556, forward strand.
CTAATTGCCCTGAAAGGCTGAAGACTAGAAATGACAATGGGAACAGCAATGGTAGTGGAAATGGGAAGAAGCTGAATCCATTCGTCAAAGCCACGGTGAATCATGTCACCGTGGAAGATGATTGTGAGGCACCGGACTCCGTGATTGGTAAGTTCAAGCTTAATTCCATCCCCGCAGTTGTTCTTTTTGATACTGGTGCATCCCATTCATTCATATCAAGGGTATTTGTGGATAGAGGCAAGATACCTATAGAGACTATTATTACTCCTCTAAGGGTAAGTTCTCCTAGAGGAGAGATAGTGACAAACTCTGGATGCCGTGGGTTAGAACTAAGGATTGGGACGCACATATTTCCCACAAGTCTAGTCATTCTGGAGTCACAAGGCTTAGACATAATTTTGGGCATGAATTGGATGACTGAATATGAGGGAGTCATAGATTGTGCCAAAAGGACTGTCGCACTCACAACTCCAGAAAAGAAATGAATCCTCTTTAAGTCAGCATTTGCACTCAAGGGAAGTATGGTGAATTCTCTTAAGGGGGTTAGTTTGGAGGATGTACCTATTGTGAAGGAGCATCCAAATGTCTTACTAGAAGAATTACCTGGGATGCCTCCTGACCGAGATATCGAGTTTCTCATTGACTTGATGCCTAGCACTGGACCAATAGCTAAAATACCATACAAGATGGATGTCGACGAGTTGAAGGAACTCAAGAAATAGCTTAGAGATAAATTGGACAAGGGATTCATTCAACCAAGTGCGTCATCTTGGGGAGCACCTGTCATATTCGTGGAGAAGAAGGATAAAACCAAGAGGCTAGTTGTGGACTACCGATCATTGAATGAGGTGACAATCAAGAAAAAGTATCCTCTACCCAATATAAATGACCCGTTTGACCAATTAAAGGGAGCTAGTGTGTTCTCTAAGATTGATCTTTGGTCAGGTTAATTATAGTTGAAGATTCGAGAACAAGATACACCCAAGACTACCTTCACCACAAGATATGGTTTGTATGAGTACACCGTGATGTCATTTGGTCTAACCAATGACCCGACTTATTTAATGACTATTATGAACAAGGTGTTCATGGAGTACTTGGATAACTTTATTGTGGTGTTCATTGATGATATACTCATATACTCCAAGGATGAGAAGGAACATGAGAGGCATATGCGCCTAATTATGGAAAAGTTAAGGGAGCACAAGTTATACGCCAAGTTCACCAAATGTGAGTTCTAGTTAAATGAAGTGGGATTCCTTAGTCATATTGTGTCAACAAAAGGAGTTGCCATGGACACAAGTAAGGTAGCTTCCGTGACAAAATGGGAGTCACCTAAGAATGTGGGAGATATCAGGAGTTTCTTGGCCTTGCAGGATATTAACGAAGGTTCATTGAAAACCTTTCCAAGATAGCAAAACCTATGACTGAATTGTTGAAGAAAGAAAAGAAGTTCCAATGGACCGAGGCATGTGAAGCAAGTTTTCAAGAATTGAAGAACCGCCTAGTAACAACACCAGTTTTGTGTCTGCCTGATATCCAAAAGGATTTCCAAGTCTATTCTGATTCTTCTCGGCATGGACTTGGTAGTGTACTGATGCAAGATGGGAAGGTCGTGTCTTACGCCTCTCAGAAGCTTAAGAACCATGAGAATAATTACCCCACACATGACTTGGAACTAGCATCTATTGTGCATGTGCTCAAGGTAGGGAGACATTACCTCATGGGCAAACATTGTGATGTGTTCACGGATCACAAGAGTTTGAAATATATCTATTGGGGGTAAACCTCTAGGGTGGCCCGATCTTTCATGAATCCCGTTCAAATCGAGGGTGGAGTGCAGGGAAAGGGGAGGATGATGAACACGACGAACTCACGCACGAATAACACAATGAACACACACGCAAATCCATGATACACACCAATAGCTCACACCGGCAGTGACCGGTCCGGTGCAATCCCTAGGATCGGCGTTGGGCGGATGACTCTCTCTTGGACCAGCATGGCGAGTAGGGAGACTCGGTGAGATCTTGACGTCTAGGCAAATGAACTCTGATGCCTAGGCCTTGTACAATGTGGAGGAACGATGCAAACTCCAACGAGGTTTGTGATATTTGGGGCTCCTTTGTCAAATAAGCATGAGGCAAGAACTAGATAGATCCACAAGGGGTTTCCACTAATTCCAAATATCATGCATAGGGTTTACAATGTAGGTGGGGGACTATAGATAGGAAAACCACTAGTTTAGGGGTATTTAGGCATTAATGTAGAGTTCTGGGAGAAATAGAGGGTTACATGGGCCACATGGTCCAGCTATGGCTCGCAGGCCCATCTTCAGGCCGGACAGTCCGGGTCGAGTGGGCCGGACAGTCTGGGGTGGCCGGACACTCCGGGCAGTGTCCGGGTAGAGTCTGATGTAGCATACTAAATGTCCATGCTAGGAAGGGGCTGGGGTAGGCCAAACACTCCGGCGTGGTCGGGCCGAACACTACGGTAGCGTCAGACATTCCGGCTTGCCTCGGGCGGACTCTCTGGCTCAGGCAGCGTCAGGACAGGTGGAACTTCCGGGCTCATGGGTCAACGCGTCGGGGCTTCATAACTGATAATGCACAAAGTAGTGGCATGAAGTAGCAAGCCATCCAAGTGTATGTCAAAGTCACATGATGAGAGGAGAGAATTCACCTTAGCTTGAAGGAGCTTGGCTCAGGCATGAGTCATTGGTCCACTTGGGGGACTTTGTGGTGTAGATGTAGGAGCGTCCGTAGGATGGGCTGCATCAGCTCCCCCCTTAGGAAAGAGTCGACCTCGACTCTTCATGGTTATCATCTTGAACATCTCCATGGTAGGGTGAGAGGTCCTTCACATTGAATGTATTTCTTGCAAGGTACTCCCTCTGTTTGGGATTATTAGTCCTAAGAGCTTTTTTATATTGTTTGAGATTATAAGGGCTATCTCATTTATTAGTCTCTCTCGTCCAATGCATGTTCTACTTTTTCTCTCACTTCTCTCATGCATGTAAAACTATTGGTGCATACATATATTGATGAGAGAGAGTTATGGAGTGTCTTGGTATTAGCAACTTGGCCCTTAGGACTAATAATCCCAAACAGAGGTAGTACTTGGAGGTCGGTATGTCGATGATGTAGGCGTTGTTGTTGATTCTCTTGAGGACCTTGAAGGGACCATCTCCTCTTGGCTTTAGCTTGGAGTCGTGTTCCTTGGGGAAGCGGTCTTTGCTTAGGTGTATCCACACAAGATCACGTTCTTCAAAGATCAACTCTTGCTTGTCCTTGTTTAACCTTGAATCTTGGAGAAGGACTTGTTGTTCAATAGTAGCCCTTATTTCTTCGCGAAGCTTCTTCATAGCTTGGGCGTACTTGTTGACGTCCATGCTGGTGCGCTCATGAAGAGGTAGTGGTAGGATGTCGAGCGTGGTGAGGGGCTCAAAACATAGACGATCATGAAGGGACTCATCTTGGTTGTTGAGTGCTTGGCACGGTTGTAGGTGAACTTAGCGTGTGGAATGCATTCCTCCCAATCCCTAAGATTTTTCTTGATCAACACCGAAGGAGAGTCCCGAGGCTTCGGTTGACAACTTCGGTTTCGCCATCGGTTTGAGGATGCGATGCAGATGAAAGGAGGAGCTTGTCCATGAGAGTCTTCCATAAATAGCTCATGAATTTGATGTCGCGGCCGGAGACGATTTTTCTTGGCACACAGTGAAGACGGACAATTTCCCTGAATTTTTTTTTGCAACATGTGAAGCATCGTCGGTCTTGTGGCATAGTATGAAGTGTGCCATTTTGGAAAAGTGATCCACGACAACAAATATAGAATCATGTGCATGTTTAGACCTAGGAAATCCTAACACAAAATCCATGCTAATGTCGGACCAAGGTGCATAAGGAATAGGAAATGGCATATAAAGACCATAAGGATTAGCTTGCAACTTAGCTTGAACACATGTTGTGCACCGTTGAACGTAGTGCTCCACGTCACGCTTCATCTTGGGCCAAAAGTAGTGAGTGGAGAGCATGTCCAATGTCTTGTCACGGCCAAAGTGACCCATGAGGCCTCCACCATGAGATTCTTGGAGAAGCAAAAGTTGAAGAGATGACTTCATAATGCAAAGCTTGTTTTGTTTAAATAGAAAGCCCTTATGCAAATAGAAATCATCAACTCCTTTGTTAATGGAGCACTTTGCGAAAATTGGTTCAAAGAATGGGTCGGAAGAATACAAAGTTTTGATTTCATCAAGACCCAACATGTTGATTTACAGTCGAGTAAGAAGGTTTGTGTGCTTGCGAGACAAAGCGTCCGCAACTACATTATATTTGCCCTTCTTATACTTGACAATGTAAGGAAAAGACTCCATAAACTAGACCCACTTAGCGTGTCGCTTACTCAAATTGGCTTGGCCTTTGAGATATTTCAATGACTCATGGTCGGAATGTATGATAAATTCTTTAGGCCATAGGTAGTGTTGCCAAACTTGAAGAACACGAACTAAGGCAAAAAGCTCTTTGTCATAAATCGGATAATTAAGGCGAACAACATCAAGTTTCTCGCTATGGTAGGCTATAATACATCCGTTTTGCATAAGGAATCCTCCAATGCCAATACCACTAGCATCACACTCTATCTCAAAAGTTTTAGTGAAATCCGGTAACACAAGGAGAGGTGCTTCGGTGAGCCTCTTTTTAAGTTAATCAAAAAAATTGTTGAGCTTTGCCCCACATGAAGGTGACATTCTTTTTGGTCAATTCGTTGAGAGGACAAGCAATGGTGGAAAAGTGTCAACACTTGGATTTTTAATCCCAGATGCCTTTTATGACATACATCGCAATCCCAGGATTACCATTTTTGCGAGACATAAAAGATTGGATATCACAGTACATCATCCATTACAAACCATAATAAGGTCTTACACAAATAAAGGATCCCATGATCCAGTCTTAGTACAATCAAGTAGCAGAATAAATAGCATAGCGGTGGGGTCCATCTTCAGGGTCACTGGCAATACTGACGATGGGAGATGATCCTAGTTGTCGTATCCGTCCTGCTGTCCTCCTTCAGGGTAGTCCTCCTCATAGTCTGGCCATAGGAATAGCCAGAGATAAAGCCATGAGTACTCTTTAAGTACTCACAAACTACCACTAACAAGTAAGATAGTTCTAGTAGGAATGCTAAATTCTAAGTCTATTTGTAAAGTTAAGTTTGAAACCTAAGCTAAGTTCAGAAACAAAGAAAGATAAAATAAAGTTTGAAAACACCTAAGTGGGAACTTAGTTTTCATAGTCACAACTCTGTTGTGGTCAAGTCATGTCACAATTCATTTCATAAGTCATTTTGAAAACAAACATCTCAGCAGGAACAGATGGCCACTCCAACTGTCCATAACATGCAGACGCCTATTCAATAGTTTGACACTGGAGAGGTGGTACACTTTCACCACAAGATTCGATACATCATCGGGGTAACCTGAATCATCATACTTAGTATGCAGATAATCAAACATAACCTTTCCTTTACACACTCTAGTATAAGCACCTCTCCTATGAGTATGGCCTCCCGCCATGACCATCTCACATCACAGGCACTTGCATAGGTGGACAACATTGAGAGGTAGCCTCAGCTCAAACCTCTCCCATGAGGGAACTAATACTAATGCATATAAACTTCCGGCTAAGCCTTACCCAATTCAGGTATTGTGGTTGTACGGTAAAATTGGAATGGTATCGTATCCGAACCTAACCATCAGTTTTTGTAAAAGGGCTAAGGCTGATGCCTCAACATTTTCATCATCATCATAAACCATTTGTGTTTCTCAACACATGTCAAAACATCTCAATAGAATGACTCATCATTCCAAGGTTTTCACAAGTCATTTTCACCAAGTATTCCCATCTAAAGTGATCAAGTTTTGGTTAAGCTCTAAACTACTAAGTTAAGAGTGTTCACTAATGTGGGATGCTAATGTCACTCTCATGCCATGGAATGGCATCTAAGTCTAACTAGATAGGTCAAGTTTTATACTCTTTATGCTACCTTTAAACAAGTAAAGGACTTTGGTAAAGTAAAGAAGGTAAAGCTTGTAAATAAAACTTGGAGTAGGTATAAGTCAAAATGGTATAACCAAAGCATGCCTAATGCATTTTTCTTGGGTTATCTAGCTTGCAATGGTTAGCTTGCATTGTTAATGATGGCTTGCAAGTAATCACTTGCATGGTTAATTTGTCTAATGCTAGCTTGCCTTGGTTGGTGTAGTGGTTGAAATTCTCTTCCTCCTCCTCTTGGTAGAACTCCTCCTCCTCGAAAGCTTGGTCGGTACCATCGTCTATAAATACATAAAGGATACACAATCACCAAACAATACTTAACTAGTCTACTTAGCACACTAAGGCACACATTTTATGACCTAGTATCATCACAAACATCACAAGGTTTAATGAACTAACTTCATTCTTTTTATTTGAGAAAAGTAATTCTACTCATTGAAATTAACTAAGATTTAATATTCTCCAATTAACATATGGGATCATGTGGACACATATCCTCACCACATATTCCAATATATGGGAATGTGATTTAAGGGTTGGATCACATTTTAATAAGTTTAAGTTTAATATTTAATGATTTAAAGTGACTAGAAATGCCTATATAGCATCATTTTGGTACTAGTCCAAAGCCACAACATGCAAACCTTAATATTATTACATATTCAGATAGGTATGGTTAAATGTGAGTTTTGAGAGTTGGAATCAACTCAAAAGCTATTATGGTTGATTTTAGAAAAATGTTTGAATGTGCAAAATCTTCTGTCTTGTTATTTTTACTAGGAGAGATCTCTAAATCTAAATAATTTAAGTCCAACGGGCTTGGATAGAGATTTTTATTATCTTTCTAACAAAATTGGAATCTCTCAATTTGGTTTACATAACTCTCTGAATTGATTTTCAAACTAAGGGACAGAACTAGGTTTCAGCTAAAAAGGAAAAATCTAAATTTGAATTCTAGGGCCAGCACGGGAAACTAATTGGGACGGCCCAGATTCACTCCACGACGCTGAGGACTACTGATAGGGGGGTCCGCCTGTCAGTGGCTCATTACACGCGAAGCGGTACGGGGTGATACGGACTGCAGGATTAGAACTAGATCAACGACTCACGGTCGTCGTCGATGACGGACTCGTCGCCGAGAGACTGAACCCTAGCGACTCGGTGGGGGTGCAGTGGGGATGTACCGGGGCTCCAGCTAGTGCGGTGAGGCGGGCAAACGAACGAGTAGATGACGGCGAGCTCAGGCTAAGTCGCGGCAGAGGCTGGGGTGGACAGATACGACGGCAGCGTCTCCTCCTCTGCTGCGGTGGTCTCCGGCTCAATTCCGGCGAGAGGCTGCTCGAGCTGCTCCGGCGAGAGGTAGGAAAGGACTGGTCGAGAGAGGGGAGTGGAATGGTGTGGCGATTGAGGCTAGGGAAGGCCTCCTTATACAGACTCGAGGAGGGGACCAAAGGGGCGACGACGAGCTCGTCAGTGACGATGATACAGGGTGCTATCGGCATGGGCAGCATAGATGGACGGTGGCTTGCCTCCTAGTGGTCCTCTACGATGTTATGGCGCAGCTAGGGGCGGTGGCAATCGGTCAGGAGCATCGTGCGCTCTGGGAGACAGAGGTGGTGCTCGAAGTGGTTCCTGGCGACTATGGGTCGCGCGACGGTGCATGTCCGTGTCTGGTGGGGTGAGGGGGTCGAGGCGGAGAGGTGCACGTGGTATGCGGTCGAGGCGCGGTCTGTGGCGTGCTGGAGGTGAAGGCGCTCTAGCGTGCTCTGGCGCGGCGCAAAGAGGCATGGGCATGAGCGGGAGGAGGTGGTCCAGGTGCTGGCTGTGGCCGTGGGGTGGATAGGGGAGTGCGGTAGGGTTGGGCGGAGCTAGTGGTGGTGCTGGAATGGCGCGACACGGTCTGGGGAATTTTGCCCACGTTCAGCCGGCGGTGACCAAAAACGGGCGGCGCGGTACTGCTGCTCTAGGCCGGTTAGTAGCTTAGTGAGGGGCTGGTTAGAGTTAGAGGGGACAAGGGGACCAAATGGAGCCCAATTACTCGACAATGCATTGATCATTGAATAGTAATAGTTAGGCAGATAAAATGTGCATGCCACCTATTCGACACAATGGCCCATCCCAACAATAATGGTATTTCAAACAACTCCTATTTTAAATGCACACACATATGAATGCTTAAAGATTTTAAATGGAAAAAGTTTTTGTTAACCCTAATTTGGGTAGATTTGATCTTGATTAACCTTGATTAAAGATTTGGGATGTTACAAAAAGTCTTTCACAAAACGACAATAGAAACCGGCCAACCCATGAGAACTTCGGAGTTCACTCACATTTGTTGGGATGGGCCAATCTCGTATGTCCTTTACCTTGGAAACATCAACTTCAATTCCCTTCGAAGAAACGACAAATCCAAGAAAAAGCAACTTATCTTTAGCAAAAGTGCACTTGGGAAGATTAGCATATAGCTTTTCATGTCAAAGGATTTGCAAAATTTCCTTGACATGTATAACTTGGTCCTCAAGTGACTTGCTATAAACAAGTATATCATCGAAATAGACAAAAACACTTTTTCCAATGAGAGAACACAAGACATGATTCATAAGGCACATGAAGGTGGATGGAGCATTAGATAAGCCAAAGGGCATGACCAACCATTCATAGAGACCAAGTTTGGTCTTGAAGGCGGTTTTCCACTCATCACCTTCCGCCATGCGTATTTGATGGTAGCCACTACGAAGATCAATTTTTGAGAAAATCATGGATCCACACAACTCATCAAGCATGTCATTGAGAAGTGGTATCGGATGTCTATAACACACGGTGATAGCATTGATTGGACGACAATCCATGCATAACCACAATGTATCATCCGGTTTTGGGATAAGAATCATAGGGACGGCATTCAGGCTAGTGCTAACTTGGATCAAACCTTTGGAGACGAGTTGGTTGATTTGACGTTTGATCTCCTTCATCTCCTCTGGGTTCATGCGGAAGGCGGCGTGGTTTGGAAGTGGTGCGCCGGGGATGAGATTAATGCGATGTTCGATGCCACAAAGAGGGGGTAGTCCATCAGGAAGCTCTTCGAGAAACACATCCTTGAATTCCTGCAAAACAATCATCACAGATGGAGGGACATTGGTTAATTCATTATTTCCTTGTGCTAGTCCCTTGCAAATGAGGACATAGTGCAAGATGGATGGGTTGTTCCACACATCTCTCATCTCACTTGGTGGCAAGGAGAACACTCTTAGTTTTTCCACTCGAGTTTGGCTTGTGGATCTCACTCACTATGAGGTGGTTCTCTCGCTCACCGCACTTCTCACAAGGAGGTGTTGTGGTTTGCGCTCTCTCTAAATCCTTTGCATTGTCCGTAATTATTTGGCTAGGAGTCATCAGTTGCAAAACACATGTTTTGTTGAGCCATTTGAAGGTGTACACGTTGGTGCGACCATCATGTAGAGCAGCCTTGTCGAATGGCCATGGTCGACCAAGTAGCATACGGCAAACCATCATGGGAACAACATCACATTCCACCGTGTCTTTATAAGTACCAATGGCGAAGGTTACCGATACGGTATGCATGATCTTCACGGACCCTTGGTCACTTAGCCATTGCACGTGGTATGGGTGCTTGTGCGGATGGAGGTTGAGGTTTAGCTACTCACACAACTTGGTGCTAGCAAGGTTGTGGCAACTCCCTCCATCGATGATCACCTTGATAGATTTGCCATAGATTCTGGCTCATGTTGAAGATATTTGACCATTGGACTTCATGCTCTTGTGCTTGAGTGGTCAAGATCCTTGTGAAGATAAGCGATGGACTTGCGTCATGTTCACACATGAGGAGTTCTTAGTCATCTTCCACTCGTTGCCTTGCCATTGCTTCCTTGACTCGGGCATCAAATTCATCTTCACTCAAGTACTCTTCATCGCCATTATCATGGATAAACAATACTTTCTTGTTTCCACACTCGGCGGACTTGTGTCCTTTCCTCCACACTTGTAGCATTCGTTGTTGAAAGGTGTATCACTCTTTTCTTGTTTCCTGCTTGGGGGCGGTTTTCCTTGAGGAAGTGTGGGCTTGAAGGTACTTGAGTAACTTCCATTGAAGGTGGTTGGAGTAGCGGTTGAAGCTTGCCTGTATGTGAAGTACGTCTTGGGCTTGTTGTACTTGATGTCCTGTTGCACTTGACGCTCAGCTTTAATTGTGATGTGCACAAGCTCAACCATGTCATTGTATGTTTGGAACTTGACGATGCGCTTGATTGGGTGGTTCAAGCCAATAAGAAAGCGTGCCATAGTTTTATCCTTGCGCTCCAATGTTGGCGCAGATCAAGTTGAGCTCCATTTCCTTGAAGTACTCTTCCACGGTCTTTGTTCCTTGACGAAGTGATTGAAGGTTGTTGAAGAGGTCGCACGTGTAGTGCACGGGAACAAAACAGGATCTCATGTGAGCATTCATGTCATGCCAAGTTGTGATTGGCGGCTCTCCTCTTGCATCACGAGCAACTTGAACTTGTTCCGACCAAAGGTTGGCATACTCATCAAACTCAAGTGAAGCCATGGTGACCATCTTCTCGTTGCTATAATTGTGCATATGGAAGATCTTGTCGACTTTGAGTGCCCATGAGAGGTATTCTTTGGGGTCATTTGATCTGGTGAACTTGGGCATCGTGAACTTGAGCTTTCCAAATGTTTCTTCCACATTGCGATCATGGTGGCGATGGTTTCCATGTTGATGATGGTCTTGATCTTCCATGCGATCATTGCGACGAGCTTGTTGATCTTGATGATGTGCTTGCAGTGGAGGAGCCTCATTTGGAGGTGGCGGAACTTGATTCTTGTGACCTTCTTGAGGAGCTTGCTCTTTCTCTTCGCGCGGTTATTGACGATTTTGAGGCGCTTGGGGCTCATGAGGGTGTTGAGGATGTGGAGCCTCATGATGCGGTTGATGATGAAGAGGAGGCTTGTTCCTCGGTTGGTGGTGTGGGTTAGGCACATGGGCCTTGATGTCTATGCACGCTCTTATTCTTGTAGACAATGTTGGGCCTCCAAGTGTAGAGGTTTGTAGAACAGCAGCAAGTTTCCCTTATGTGGATCACCCAAGGTTTATCGAACTCAGGGAGGAAGTGGTCAAAGGTATCTCTCTCAAGCAACCCTACAATCAATATACAAGAAGTCTCTTGTGTCCCCAACACACCCAATACACTTGTCAGGTGTATAGGTGCACTAGTTCAGCGAAGAGATAGTGAAATACAAATAATATGGATGATTATAAGTGTGTCATTGTATTGGGAAGGACAATACCTAAACAGGTTAGATAGAGGTGTGGGACTAGCAGGGAAGATCTCGACAGCGTCCGTAGGCGGGATTGGATACAAGCAAGTGTAGCAAGACACAAGAAGTACCCAGGTTCGGAGCCCTCATGATGAGGTAAACTCCTACTCCTGCCGATCTGACTATGAGGGGTATACGAGCTACAATAGCTCCTTGTGCTGTATTCTCTAGCTACTGCCTTAAATGCACTGAGACCAACCATTTCTACTCGAGCCTTGCCTCTCCTTATATAGGTAAAGAGGCAACGGTCTTACTGGCCAGTCTGGCTGGCGGGCCCCACAGGCGGGTCCTAGCCAGCTGGTCATCTATAGTACCCGGTACACTTACGTCTCATAAAAGTACAAGCAGTATGGTCGTCGTGGGTACAGTGAACGCCGTGCGAGCCCGTCGTCAGCATCTGGCTACTGTTCCCGCGTCACCCCGCAAAGTCTTCGGTATGGCCGGGTAGTTGCGAGTCTTGTCATCATACCAGAGAATACCGTGCACTATGCTGCACGTCGCTCTGTCCTCTTGATTGGTTTCGGCTACGCTGATGTAGCCGGTCCCGTGCCTTGGTGCTCCTCGCCGCTCTGGTTACCGTGAGGTAGCCGACTTGACTTGCTCCTATCTGGCTACGCTCAGCCAGCTGGACACGATCCGACTGCCATGATTGTTGTCTGGTTGGGGTATCCGGAGGTCATCCCCCCGACACTAGCCCCCGAGCGCGTATAGATTTCGCCCTTAGGTGAAATGTGCGCGCGCTCCTTCTTCATTTTGAATTTTCTAGCCGGCTACGCTTGGCGGTTGCGCTACCCATGACGTCAATGCTGATGCCGGCCACGCGCGCACGCGCCATCATTACTCTGCGACGGGAAGCATAATGTCCCGTCGCACGTCGCCTCGGGAACAGCCGTCTGCCTCTTTGTTTTCTGCTCCGGGATCATCCGCGCGTCTTGTGCCTACGCAAAGGATCCTGCACAGTGGGGGGAGCGGGGAGCGTCTGGGCGGGCGCCACGTGGCACCGCAGACGGTTCCGCTTCCGGGTCTTTAAAGGGGCACCCGGGGCGAGCGGTTTGTCCCTCTGTTCTCTGCTTCCCTAATCTTCTCTGCGCCCTTGCCTTCCTCGCGTTGCCTCGCTCGCCGCTGCTACTATAGTCCGTCGTGCCGCTCGTTTAGCGTCGTCAGCGGTACGGGCCACCGCCACTCCTCCGCCAGAACGCCTCCCAGCGAGCCGGAGATGGCCTCAGAACGCGGAGCCTAGTGTGACTCCTCTGTGACGGAGGAGCACATTGAGAAGTACCGTGCGACGTGCGTGCTGCCGCTGGAGACGAAGGTGGAGGTGCAGCTCACGCCTGTGGGGGAAGAGTCGCCGCACCCGGTGGAGGGGGAGCAGGTGATCTTCCTGTCGCATCTTGCCCGCGGCTTCGTGCTGCCGGTGCATCCCTTCTTCCTAACATTTCTTGCTTTCTTCGACCTCCGCCGCCACCACCTAGGCGCCAACGCCATCAGGACGCTGGCACACTTCGTGGCTTTCTGCGAGAGCTATCTCGGGATCCAGCCGGATCTCGGGCTCTTCTGCCGGCTCTTCCGAGTCTGGCCGCAGGTCCAGTTCACCAAGGGGCCGCTGGTGACATGCGGTGTCGCCTCCATCTACTCCCGCACATAGACCGGCTACCCCAAATTCCAGTTGTAGGACACGGTATGACTGTGGCAATAGTCCTACTTCTACGTGCGCAACCTCACCGCCGAGGACCAGATCAACCTGCCGGCTTTCTAGGACGTGGAATCTAGTCGGCAGCAGTGGGATCTGAAGATATATGGCGAGAAGACGGAGTCCAACATGATGTTGCAGCGCATTCTCGCCCTCGTCACCGCCGGTCTGACCGGCCTGGACATCACCCTCAGCTGGATGTCCAGGCTAATGATGCCGCTGCAGCAGCGGGCGCACAAGATGTGCTTCTACTCCGGCCGGCTGGACCCGACCCGGCTGTCCCGCCGTGATCCTTGCTACCACAACCTAAAGGAGTGGGTGTGGACAATCACAAAGGAGCGGCTGCCGGAAGGCTGGAAGTTCCGGCTGGTCCCTTACAGCCGCGACAACCGCGTGCCCCGGGTAAGTTTCACCAACCGTATTTTCTCTTGCGTCTCTTGCAATTTTTGCCGTCCGGCTAATCTCTTCGCTTCTTTTTTCCAGGCAGATCTTCCCTTGCATCCTCCAAGAGGAGGGCGAGACCCCCTCCAGAACTTTACGCCCGACCTACCCGAGCCACACGCTCGCCGGTCCAGCGAGGAGTCGGATGGGACGACGACGTCTTCCCCAGCCGGAAAGACGAGCCGGCTGCCGACCCCCACGCGGAGGTTGACGAAGAGGAGGAGGCCGCACCGGCTCCCGAGCCTACTCAGCGTCGTGCGATGGATGGTGAATCCAGCCGGTATGGCACCGGCAGGGGTGGCTCCAGTCGGTCCAGCGGAGGAGGGGCTGGGGCCAGCCGGCCCGCCATGGAGGAGCCGGCCCCCAAAAGGAGCCGAACCAGCACCCTTCTGCCGAGCCGCCTTGGTCGCAAGAAGGGGCCACCCCCCATGGTGTAGGGGTAAGCTTATTCGCTAAATGTTTTTTACTTTTCCTCTACTCTCCTTTTCTGTCTTTGGCTTACTTGCTTTTTGCTTATTTTCTGCCTTATGTTGCTCAGCACGCTGGTTTCCTTCGGCTCCGCGAGCCCGGCGCGGGCGCCGACTGGCTCACCGCCCCGCGCGCCGGACACCGCGCCGCCTGCATCTGCCTCCGCACCTCCTCCTTCCAGGGCTCCGCCTCCGCCACCGCCTCAAGCCGATCCGGCTTCCACAGCCAGAGCGGGGGACGCTCCACCGACCATGGTGGTGCAGCCAGAAACGGTTGTGACCACCTCACAAAGTGGAGGTAGTTCCCCTGCGGTGGCGTGGAGGGCCGCCACCGGCAAGGAGCTCATGGTTGTCGGTGACGACAACTCCGATGATGAGCCGGGGGAGGAGTGGCGGACGGTGGTGGCCGCGGTGAAGGAATTGTTGGTTGCCAACGCCGTAGACAACAACGCCTCCTCCGCCGCCTCGCTGACGGACCTTGCCGCCACCCTCGAGCTGGCGGTGAAGGAGATTCGGCTACTCGAGGCCACAACCGCCGGCAACCGGACCCTGGAGCAGAAGCTTGCGGCTGCTAATGGGACCTCGCAGAGTAAGTTCCCTCAACCGGATACTTTGTTTTCCTTTTCTCTATTTTTTTTGTCGATAGTAGGCTTTTTGCAACCATCATGGTGTGTGCTCAGCGGGAAATCGATCACCTGAAGAAGGCGAATGCCTGGCTGAGCAAGTCCAATTCTACGCTTCGGCTATAGAATAAGGACTGGCACGCCAAGGGGGACGTTCTAGAGGCCACCGTCAAGGAGCACGACGCCTCCCTCGCTAGCCGGGCCCAAGCCTTTGACCTTCTCGAGGCCTAGAATAAGGACCAAGAGAAAGAAGTCAAACGGCTGACGGTCCAGGAGAAGGCCCTGGTGGAGGAGCTGATGCAGGTCGGGCACAAGGCGAAGGGTAAGTTCTCTCTCCGACTCCCTTCGTCTTTCCAGATCCGGTAGCCGGATCTGACGTTCTTTTTTCTGACAACTTTTTATCCTGGCGTAGACCTACTGGCATACAACCGGCTACAGGAGAACTGGCCGGGGGAGCAGCCGATGGCCCAGGAGCTGGTCATCCTCCTTGGCGAGGAGGCTGCCAAACTTCGCCAGGTGGCACAGACCATCTTCACATTCCTGTGGCCGGATGCTCCGGTTTCGAAGACGATGGCGCAGCTGGCGGCCAAGGTGGCGGAGGTGCCGGCTACCATCGACCGCCTGAGGGATCTGGTGGCGCGAGCCGGGGCAGAGATGGCCCTAACCCTTATGCTCTCCTGGTACAAGGATGCTCGCGTCGAGATCAACGGGGGTTTCCGCACTGGTTCCGACCTCGCCGCCATCCACGAGTCCCATCCGGAGCTCCGGGCCTCCGCCATCAAGATTGCCGACTACGCGGACGTCGACAAGGTCCTCACTGACTCGGAGTCCGCCGGCACTCTAGATGCGGAAGCCTCGTCGCAGCCAACCGGTGGGGACGCCGGAGCCGGATCAGCCAACGCGCCTCCTCCTCCTGAGACTGCCACCATCCAGGATCCTCCGCACGGCAAAGGCCCTGCCGCCTAGTTATGATCCCCGGGATGTGGGGTGTATTTGTCATTTTGTTTTGTTTGAACCTTACTATCTATGCCGGTTGTTTCTGACGCCGGGTGAACTCATGGGAGCTTCGTCTCCCTCTCTTTTTTATATCCAGTCTGAATTGTTTTGGCTTGCCTCCAACTTGTGATTTTTGTGTGCTTCAAAGCTTTGATATTTCGCCGATTGAATTTATCCGGCTAACTTCACTCGGCTGAACGCCTTTAGCCGGGAGAATTCCAACTCTAGTGGGGGCGCACCAGCGCACCCACTGGGTGTAGCCCCCGAGATTTGGAGTGGCTGGCGTAGCCAGGTGTTTCGAATCTTCTTTGTTTCCTCAAGTCCTTAGTCTCATCCGACTAGACACCTCTTAGCCGGTTATTTTCGCTGGCTGGAAACCTGCAGCCGGGGGAACTTTCATTCCGGTGGGGGCACGCCAGCGCACCCACTGGGTGTAGCCCCCGAGATTTAGAGTCGCTGGCGTAGCCAGGTGCTTCGAATCTTCTTATTTTCGTTTTGCCCTTGCCCTCACCTGGGCTCCAAATATTCGGCTAACTCCTTTAGCCGGTCGGGTACTACAAGATTCCACTGGGGGCGCACGAGCGCACCCAGTGGGTGTAGCCCCCGAGATTCGAAGCGCTTGATGAAATCAAGGACTTCGAATCTTCTTTCTTCCTGAATTCCGACTTGATGTAGTCGTACAAGAAACAAACATACATACATACATACATTCTCACCCGTCAATAGGTTGGTCGGTTAAACTTTAGCCGGAAGGCGGATTTGTTTTTTGAAAACCAGCTTGTGCTTCTCTGGACACTTAGTCATTTTCCCGTGTGCTCTGCTGTTTCCGCTGCGTCCTTGCCGGGCAGCCGGGTTGCGGTCTGCAGCCGGAA
Organism: Avena insularis; assembly: GCA_023614405.1. Classification (NCBI taxonomy): domain Eukaryota; kingdom Viridiplantae; phylum Streptophyta; class Magnoliopsida; order Poales; family Poaceae; genus Avena; species Avena insularis. The sequence goes on from CM042692.1 coordinate 110,810,041, forward strand.
TCGAAGGGAGCTGACAGTACATTGCGCACGGTACTGACGGCTTAGTAGCCGGATCATCTCAAACTAGTTGCGAGGCCGGGACGCCCGATCTGTCGTATCTCCTCCCTGTTTTTCATGTGGGATGCCTCGGGCTTTTGCTCTTGCTAGCCGGACAGCCGGGTTGCAGTCTGTAGCTGATACGAAGAGTGGGCCTCTGACATCATCACACACTACTCAACTGGTTTGTTGATTTAACAGGCCGGGCCAGCCGGCGAGCCCCCGGGTAGGGGTTGCCGGAGCCGAAAAAACTGAACCGGAAAAAAATACACACGAATTTCTAACAAGGAGCCCCCGATTATCTTGTAGGGGTCCGCATTTTCATTCACAGGGTTTGTGGGATACATACACTGTCTAGTGACTAGGTGTAAAATGGGTGGAGCAGGGCCGCGTTCCAGGGGCGCTCTGTCTCCTCATTCGACTTGTCCATCTTGTTCTTGCACGGCTGCTGCGCGTCAATGAGGTAGTAGGAGTCATTGGGAAGCGCCCAGCTGATGATGAAGGGACCCTCCCAGGGTGGAGATAGCTTGTGCATGCCCTTCGTGTCTTGCACCAGCCGGAGAACCAGGTCACCTTCGCGGAATGTGATGGGGCGGATCCGGATCGAATGATAGTGGCGTAAGCGTTGCTGGTACAAGGCCGATTTAGACAATGCCAACTCGCGGGCCTCCTCGAGGAGGGACACGCCATCCTCCCGCGCCTCCTAGTTAGCCTTTTCATCGTAGAGGAGCTTGCGCGGAGAGTCAAACTCGATGTCCGCGGAGAGGACAGCTTCCGAGCCATAGACGAGGAAGAACGGGGTGAAGCCGGTTGACCTATTCGGCGTGGTGCGGAGGCTCCACAGCACAGCCGGGAGTTCTTCGATCTAGCAGCCAGGCGACCGCTCTAAGGGCTCGATGAGGCGTGGCTTGATGCCGGCTAGCACTAGGCTGTTTGCCCTTTCGACTTGCCCATTGGATTGCGGGTGCACAACCAAAGCGAGGTCTAGTCGGATGCCCTTTGATGTTGCAGAACCGGGCGAAGGCCCCCTTGGCGAAGTTCGTGCCGTTGTTGGTGGTGATGCTATTGGGGTAGCCGAACCGGTTGATGATGTCGGTGAATAAGGTGACGACTGTCGCCCCGTCCAGCTTCTGGATAGGCTTCGCCTCTATCCACTTTGTAAACTTGTCCACCACCAACATCAGATGGGTCATACCCGCGCACGCCCGCTTGAAGGGACTGACCATGTCGAGGCCCCAGACAGCAAAGGGCCAGGTGATCGGTATGGTCTTGAGCACCGAAGCCGGCATGTGCCTGAGCTACCCGAAGCGTTAGCACCCGTTGCACGCGCGGAATAGCTGTTTGGCATCCTCGAGGGCGGTCGGCCAATAGAAGCCGTGGCGGAACACCTTGGCGACTATTCCCCTAGATGAAGCGTGATGCCTGCACTCGCCCTGGTGGATGTCCTTGAGCAGCCGGTAGCCTGTGTCCACATCGACACACCTTTGGAAGATGTCGGGTACGCTGTGCTTGTACAGTTCTTTGTTGATGATGGCGTACGTGTGCACACGGCGCCGGATTTGCCTGGCCTCCACCTCATCATGCGGAAGCTCTCCATTGGCGATGTAGTCCATGAAGGGTTGCGCCTAGGATGGTATCTCCCGGATAGTGAGGATGCTTCAGCTCTCTAGCTGATGGTCGTCGGGGGGTCGTCCGGATGAGGTACCCGGAACGACAGCCCCTGAGCCGCTTGATGAGTCAGCAGCCCCCGGGTCTTGTGAGCCGGAGGGTATGGGCTTGCTAGAGTTGGTGTGGGCCTTCTTCCTTGGAGGTTCTGCCGGCTCCACGTCTGCCGTGCCATCAACTGGAGCACTCCCTGCCCAGATAATGGAATCCGATTCGGGGGACGGGTTGATGGAGGGCTTGCGCAGGTGCTCCAAGGAGACCCCAGGTGGGATCGCCTGCCTGGTGGATCCGATTCGTGCGAGCAAATCGACTGCCTCGTTGTTGATACGAGGGACGTGATGAAACTCACATCCGTTGAAGCAGGCGCTGAGCTTCTCTATGTGGAACTGGTAGAGAGCCATGTTTGCATCGCGGGCGTCCCATTCTCCGGATACCTGCTGTACCACCAGATCCGAATCGCCGAAGCAAAAAATCTAGTTGACACCAATCTCTCTGGCTAGTCGGAGGCCGTGCGCTAGCGCCTCGTATTCGGCAACGTTGTTGGAGGCCTTGAAGTGGATCTGGAGGACGTACTCCAGCCAGTCTCCTTTGGGCGAGGTGAGCACGATGCCGACTCCCAAGCCCCCGAGCATCTTCGAGCCGTCAAAGCGCATCCTCCAATGGTCCGAATCCGGAATCGGTGGGAGGTACTGGGTCTCGGCCCAGTCCACGAGGAAGTCCGCCAGAGCTTGCGACTTGATCGTGAGCCGGGGCTCGTACTGGATGGAGTAGGCGGCGAGCTCGATGGCCCATTTGGCTACTTAGCTGGTGGCGTCCTTGCTGCCGATGATTTCCGAAAGGGGTGCGGTGCACACGACCTTAATCGGATGCTCTTGGAAGTAGTGCTTGAGCTTCTTGCACGCCAGGTACACGCCACAACACATCTTCTGGTAGTGGGGGTAGTTCTGCTTGGAGAGGGAGAGAACCTCACTGAGGTAGTAGACGGGTCGCTCAACCGACTGAGCCTTGCCTTCCTCGGGGCGCTCCACCACCAGGACGACACTAATGACCCGGCTGATGGCTGCTATATAGAGCAACATCGGCTCATTGCTAGCCGGCGTGGCTAGAACCGGTGTTGTGGATAGCATGCGCTTGAGGTCATGAAAAGCGGCGTCAGCCTGCGAGGTCCAGGAGAACTTGTGCGTCTTCTTCATCGGCTGGTACAACGGAAGTGCCTTCTCCCCCAACTGGCTGACGAAACGGCTGAGGGAGGCTAGGCATCCGGTGAACTTCTGGACTCCAAGCAGGCTCCTGGGCGGCTGCATCCTCTTGATGGCCGCAATCTTTTCCGGATTCGCCTCGATCCCTCGCTGTGAAATGAGGAAACCAAGTAGCTGGCCAGGACGGGACTCTGAAGACGCATTTCTCCGGGTTCAGCTTCATCTGGTACTGCCGGAGGTTGCCGAATGTCTCTCCCAGGTCCTCGAGGAGGGTGCGCTTCTCCTTGGTCTTGATGACCACATCGTCCACATAGGCATGCATGTTTCAGCCGATCTGCGAGTGCAAGCACTTCTGCATGCAGCACTGATAGGTAGCGCCTGCATTCTTCAGACCGAAAGGCATGGTTACATAGCAGAAAGCCCCGTATGGGGTGATGAACGATGTTTTTATCTAGTTAGCCGGGTTTAGCCGGATCTGATTGTAACCGGAATAACAATCCAAGAAAGACAACAAATTGCAGCCGGCTGTGGAATCGATGACTTGATCGATACGTGGCAAGGCAAAGGGGTCCTTCGGGCACGCCTTGTTCAGGATGGTGTAGTCGGTACACATGCGCCAGGTCTTGTCCTTTTTCAACACTAGGACTAGGTTGGCGAGCCAGTCCGGGTGGTACCCCTCCATGATGAAACCGGCTGCTAGGAGCCGGGTGATCTCGTCACCAATGATTTTCCTTTTCTCCTCTACGAACCGGCGTAGAGGCTGCTTGACCGGCTTGGCATCCGGCCACACATGAAGTGAGTGCTCGGCGAACTCCCTCGGCACACCTGGCATGTCCTTGGGTGACCATGCGAATATGTCCCGATTCTCACGGAGGAAGTCGACGAGCGCGCCTTCCTATTTGCTGTCCAAGATGGCACGAATGGTGACGAACTTGGTCGGGTCAGAGGGGTCGAGCAGGATCCTCTTCGTCTCCTTAGCCGGCTAGAAAGCTCCTTCCCGAGCCGGCTTGCTGCTAGCCGGAATTTCTTGCTGGGCCATGGCCACATTGCGCATGATCACGCGCTTTTCTTCGGCTATGATGAGGGCCTCTGCTAGCTTGGAGCCGGATGAGGCGCACTCCATCGACCGCCTGAAGCAGCCGGCGACGGTGATCACGCCGTTTGGTCCCGACATCTTCGTCTTGAGATACGCGTAGTGGGGGACGACCATGAATTTGGCGAGGGCAGGGCGCCCGAGGAGAGCATGGTAGGAGCTCGTCAGGTTCACCACATCGAACCATATCGGCTCGCGGCGAAAGTTCTCCTCGGTCCCGAAGATGACGTCCAGCTGGATTTTGCCTAGCAGAGCGCAAGCTGGTCCTGGCAGTACACCGTGGAACATTGTGGTAGTCGCGTGCAGGTCGCACTCGCGGATGCCCAGCTTCTCCAGCGAAGACCGGTAGAGGAGGTTGAGGCTGACGCGCGAGAAGCGGCAGGTGCGCTCGTTGGAGACGATGACGGGGTCAAGCACCATAGTGTAGCCCCTGAGAGTCGGAAGCTTCTCAGGCTGATCTTCTTGGCTCCAGGTGATGGGGGTTTCCGACCAGTTTAGATACTGGGGGACTGGGGAGACGATGGCGTTGACCTCCTTAGAGCGTCGCCTACGGCTGTGCTTGTCGTTCATCTCCGTCTCGACGACGTGGTAGGCGGCGTGCGGCTGGGGGTAGCCATTGTTGTTGTTGTCGTCGTTGCCGCCATTACCATCATTGCCTGCACCCCTAGCCGGTGGTGGTGGTCCACCAAGAGGGGGCGGGGGAAGACGTTGCTAGTTGCCCTTGTCCTTTAGCTAGCGGGTCTAGCTGCAGTTTCAGGTGGTGTGTGTAGCCGGTTTGAAGGGACCGCTATGCCATTTGCACGGTCCATCAAACATATGGTCGAAGGTGAGCCGTGGCTTTTGCCTTCTTGCATCGTTAGCCGGCGCGTCGGGCATGCCCTCCACAACATTGACCTGCCGCGCGTGGTAGCGGGGCTTCTGCTGTCTGGCCTGGCGGTCCCCATGGAACCGGTTGTCATTGCCGTGGCACCTTGAGGATCCGGCTTCTCTAGCCAGATTGCTCGGACGGTCGTGAGCCGGCTCCGTCGGAGTCGAATGCCCGTCAGCACTTACTCGGAGGGGCTTGTTCATGGCGGCATCCGCCATGGCGTACTGGTCCGCAACCGTCATGAGCCCCGCCATGGTTTTCGGCTCGTCACATAGTAGTCGGTGGCGAAGCATGGTGCCTTCTCGACATCCCTCGATGAAGAAGCCAATGGCCTGGCTCTCCAGGATGCCCTCGCAAGTGTTGCGCAACTCCGTCCACTTGGCGAGGTACTCGCGGTCTGTCTCGCGGTCTCCCTAGACGCATAGGGCCAGGTCGCGCGGGCGGCCCGGACGCTTGTAGGTGTCGTTGAAGTTGCAGACGAACACTTTTTCAAAGTCTGGCCAGGCTTGATGCTGTTGGGTGCGAGGCTGTTGATCCACGTCCTTGTTGACCCGGTTAGCATAAGGGGGACGTAGCGCACAACTGTGCGCTTGTTCCCGTGGGCGATGCCGACCGCCGTGGCGTAGTCGGTCAACCAATCTTCCGGCTTCATGCTGCTATCGTACTAGGGGGTTTCCTTGGGCAGGGTGAACTTGTCCAGAAACGACTCGTTACGGATGCGGGGTCCGAAACAAACCGGTCCAGTGGAGTCTTCTTCTTCCGTGACACGCGCTTGAGCGAGGATCTTGATGCGGTTGTGGGCATTCGGACGATCTGGGTTGGGCGCTCCTACCCGGCCTGAGAGACGGGAGCCGGCAGGTTTTGGCGCTCCGGTTGGTGGAGGGGGAGGCAGTGGGTTGCTGTTCACCGTCTGTTCCTAGCGCGGCTGGCCCTTGCTGCCAGAACCACAATGCTTGCTGCGGGCCTTAGCCGGAGGAGCGGACGCCTGCTGGGTGTCGTGGGGCGCACCCTTGCTGTTGGCAGGCGTCTTGCTCCCTTTGGAGCAGCTGGGGTCCTCCTGCATCTGTCGGTTGGCATAAGCTTGCTCGTCCGCGATCCGGAGGAGCTCCTGCACCCGAGCGTGCTGGAAGGCTCGCTCCTTGCCCTCTAGGTTGGGCAGTTCGTCTGCTGCGGCTCGCACCGCGCGCAGGTTCTTGATGGGTGTGCTGTAGGTGGGCCGGATGAGAGCAGGTGTGGTATCCGGCTCGCCATCCTTCTCCATCCTACCGCCTAGCTCGCCGCCCTGGCGTCGCACTTGCCCGCTCCGGCTCAGCTCCGAGGTAGCCGGAGTGAAGCCGTGCGCACGGTCGTACTCACACCGGGTGATCTCAATCTGCTTGCGGGTTGCAGCCAGCTCCATGGCCTCTTGGAGGAAGTTGTCTCTCCATGGAGAAGTTAGGCACCGCCTCCTCTGGGTTATCCCCAAGGTTAACGGGCGTGAGGAGCCGGTCGATGGCCTCCTCCACCGGGTTTCAGGGATGCAGCGGCGTAGAAGTTCCGGCCTCGTCCGCGCCCCGCTCCCGCGGTTGGCGGGGGTGAGAGCTGGAGCTGGCCATCATTACCTCGACGCTGCGGGGGGCGACGGAGGCGCTGCTGCCCAGGTGCGGCAGCTCTGCGATAGAAACAATCTCCCTAGGGAAACGCTCTGGCACGGTGGCGACATAGACGGGGAGGTCGCCGGAAAGCAGGATGGAGCCGTTTGCCGGAAACGAGGTTCCGACGAAGCAGGAAGCATTGTGGATGACGCAATCAAATTTGCCAAGCGTGAGCACTAGGCCGGAGGCCTCGCACTCACCGGATGAAGTGCGGGGTCCCGTGCGGAACGTGACTCCGGTCGAAGCCATCTGCCCCACGGTGGACGCCAACTGTCGTTGTATTGGGAACGATAGTACCTAAACATGTTAGAGGTGTGGGAACTAGAAGGGAAGCTCTCAATAGCGTCCACAAGCGGGACTAGATACGAACAAGTGTAGCAAGACACAAGAAGTACCCAGGTTCGGAGCCCTCGGGATGAGGTAAAGCTCCTAATCCTGCTGATCTAACTATGAGGGGTATACGAGCTACAATCGCTCCTTGAGTTGTATTCTCTAGCTACTGCCTTAAATGCACTGAGACCAACCCTTTCTACTAGATCCTTGCCTCTCCTTATATAGGTAGAGAGGCAACGGTCTTACTGGCCAGTCCGACTGGCAGGCCCCATAGGCGGGTCCCAGTCGGCTGGTCATCTACAGTACCCGGTACACTTACGTCTCATCAGAGTACAAGCGGTATGGTCGTCGTGGGTACAGTGAACGCCGTGCGAGCCCGTCGTCAGCATCTGGCCACTGTTCCCGCGTCACCCTGCAAAGTCTTCGGTATGGCCAGGTAGTTGCGAGTCTTGTCATCGTACTAGGGCGTACCATGCACTGTGTTGCACGTCGCTCTGTCCTCTTGATTGGTTTCAGCTACACTGATGTAGCCGGTCCCGTGCCTTGCCGCTCCTCGCTGCTCCGGTTACCGTGAGGTAGCCGACTTGACTTTCTCCTGTCCGACTACGCTCAGCCAGCCGGACACGGTTCGACTGCCGTGATTCTTGTCTGGTTGGGGTATCCGGAGGTCATCCCCCCGACAAAGTGGTAATTGCAATCTGAAATAAAAGTGGCAGTAAGCAAACATGTAATATGACTGATTGTAAACAGTATTTCATTGCTTAGAAACAAGGCCTAGGGATCATACTTTCACTAGTGGACACTCTCATATAAATATCTTCTCTTTATGATGCTACCCTGAACTACTCTCTGGTTGGACGATGTAGGGCTATAACAGCACACCTTAAAGTTCGCATTCCCCATCTAGATAACCCCTCACTGTCACCTTGAGCGCTAGATGGTTCCAACAAACACCACAATCTCATAGAGACATCCAACTCAAATTATACTCATGATAAGTATTTGTGTAACCTTAGCCAAAGTGCCACACGGTGTGCACACTGTCAACTTCACACATGTGGGGATAAGCAGAGATTCATTAAAGCACTTAGCAAAATAGATCTATAGATTACAAAGCTCATGATCTCATAAGATCACGCATAGAAAGAGAGATGAACACATAGCTACTGGTAGAGCTCTTAGCCTCGAGAGAGAACTACTTCCTCCTCATCATGGGAGTCAGCAACAGCGATGGAGATGGCGGTGGAGTCGATGAGATGGATCCGGGGGAACTTCCTCGTCCCGACAGGGTGCCGGAACAGAGACTTATGTCCCCCGAATCTCCTCTTCGGTGGCGGTGGTGCCGCGGAACTTTTCGTGGAATTCTGATCTTGTGTTTAGGGTTTTCATCCCGGGGGATTTTATAGGCAAAGATGCAAGGTCGGTGGAGGCCCGAGGGGCCCACACCACCTGGTGGCGCGGCTAGGGGGTACCCGTGCCACCATAGGGTGTGGCCAGCCCCTAGTCCTCCTTTGGCTGCCCTCCGGACTCCGTGTTCCTTCTGGTAAAATATTGACTTTGGCTTTTGTCCCGTCCAATTCCGAGAATATTTCCTTACTAGCTTTTCTGAAACCAAAAACAGCAGAAAACAGGAAACTGGCACTGTGGCATCTTGTTAATAGGTTAGTTCCAGAAAATGTATAAAAAATACCCCAAAGTATGAACAAAACTTAATAAAGTAGATACTAAACAAGCATGGAACATCAAAAATTATAGATACGTTTACAACGTATCAGGCCTCACGGTGAAGCTCATGGTATTGAGCCTCATGACGTGGTGGGCGTCACTCAACATGTACCAGTTGACGCTCCATGTTTTGGTGTGGTGGAGGAGGCGCCTCGTGATGACCATGGTGTCGGTGCAGACGTTCATGACAGTGATGAAGAGGAGGAGGATCTTAGAGAGCTTCACGTCGATGATGAGCTTGATTCTCCAAGTGGGAGTCATCACTTGTTGTGTAAGGTATGTGTCGCGGGTGATGGTGGTAGACTTGCAGTTCCACTCGTGGTTCTTCTTGTGGTTTCTCTTGTTGGATCAGTAATGCCCTTGTGTGATGACGGTGTGCTTCTTTCCTTGCTTGTGGCCTTGAAGAGAAATCACCATCATAGCTTGACGTTGCGATGTGCCATGGGGAAGGTACATAGTTCGAAGAGCTTCCATCTTCAACCACGGGGGCGTCATTGCGTGTTGGACCACTTGTATGAAGATCTTGGCGAAGAGGAGAATGATGACGCAAAGATCTTGTAGATCTTGATGTGCGTGAACGCGGTCTTGCCATTCTGTCAATGAGGCATCGAAGATTGTCGTTTGTTTTAGCGACGGAGCGTTGGAGCGCTTCATTTTGATGGCCAAAGATGTGATGAATTGCGTGTAGTTGTATTTCGAGGCCATCGAAGCGGTTGTCGATGTTCTTTAACTTGGCTTGCGTCTCGCCAAATTGTTCGTCTTGTCGTGTCTCGAGAGCTTGGGAACATTCACGGAACTCTTGTCGGAAGATGAAGTGACTTGCACGCGTCATGTATGATCCATGTTCTTCTTCTTGGGGAGGTTGTTGGCTCGACTCACCGTGCATATCCATCATGCAAAACACACAAAGATTGTATATGGAAGTGGAATATGGTGGTGTTAGCCTTGTACCTCACCTTTGGGATTGCACCGAACTAGAAACCACAAGTGAGAACTATAAGCGTGAAAAGTGGAATTGCAAAGAAAACTCACACTAAAGAAAGAACTAACTCTCAAAAGCTTGTTGGTGGTAGGTTAGGATTGTGAAATGCCAAAGAACCAACCAAAATAAAAGGGATAGTCAAAAGTGGGTAAAATCCAAACAAAACTCAAGTCAAAGGCAAAAGGTCAACAACTCAAAAGGGTGACGGGAACCTACGGCTATATACACACACGTGGAGATTAATGTGATTGACACGACTATGAAAATGAGCAAACAAAATGTCCTAACGAATACTACACTCGTTGTCATGCCAATGCAAGGAGAGACCATGGCTTGTTTGCAAAGAAGAAAATGAGCAACGGATTTGTGCACTTGCCTTGGGCGCTCTTCTTTCTCTCTTGCTTACAAGCTTTGAGACTCTTTTTCTATGGGGGGGCTATTTTTATTTTTTCTTTTGCTTTGTATCTTTTTTTGCTCACCCTTGATGCTACCTAGTCACACTTGCTATTGTTGTTGCACTCTCACTATCCAAGGACAAATGCACAATGCTCAAGCAAACACAAGATGATCCACTCTAGTCGGATAGATACACACAAAGGAAGATAGGGGTTAACAAGGTGACACAAGTTATACCTTCATTGGTGATGATGAACTTGACGTCAGTGATGCAGGATGATGTTCGTGGGTTGTGGTGTCGATGAGTGCGGAGGTTGTCAATGCGGAAGCTTGTTGTTAGTTGCTGATAAGCACACGGGACATGAGCAAACAAAGGAAATTAGCCAATGCGAGAAAGGAGGCAAAACTGTCAAAACTGGCGTCCCGGATGGATATTTCGGTTTTATCGGCCGGATAATCCGGTATGGTTGGGGAGGACACTCCGGTCTGGCCGGACACACTGGTTTGGTCAGGCCGGACACTCCGGTGCGGGTTTCCTACTCATGTTCTTGAGAAGAAATACTCGCCTTGTGGCCTCAAATCCGCGAAAAACTAGCCAAATTGGGCTGGGAAAACGCAGGATAAAGCTAGACCAACGCCTAAGACAAGGTTTGGTCTGATGAAAACCACAAATAACACTCCAAATCAAGAGATCGATCCAAAGGCAAATTTGGGGTTCTTTTTTTGGGGATTTTTGAATTTTTGGTGGATAGAAGAAAAATTTGTGGGGGAAATCATGAGCAACGAAGCTCTTGATACCAATATGTTGGGGGTAAACCTCTAGGTTGGCCCGATCTTTCACGAATCTCATTCAAATCGCGGGTGGAGTGCGGGGAAAGGGGAGGACGATGAACATGACGAACTCACGCACGAAGAACACGATGAACACACACACAAATCCACGATACACACCAATAGCTCACGCCGGCGGTGACCGATTCGACACAATCCCTAGGATGAACGTCGGGCGGAGGACTCTCTCTCGAACCGGCACGACAAGTAGGGAGACTCGGTGAGATCTTGACATCTAGGCAAAGTAACTCCGATGCCTAGGCCTTGTACAACGCGGAGATGAAAACTCCAACGAGGTTTGTAATATTTGGGGCTCCTTTGTCAAAGGAGCATGAGGCAAGAACTACATAGATCCACAAGGGGTTTCCACTAATTGCAAATATCATGCCTAGGGTTTACAATGGAGGTGGGGGACTATATATAGGCCAACCACTAGTTCAGGGGTAATTTAGGCATTAAAGTAGAGTTCTGTGTGACATAGAGAGTTACATGGGCCACAGGATCCAACTATGGCTCGTAGGCCCATCTTCAGGCCGGATAGTCCCGATCGAGTGGGCTGGACAGTCTGGGGTGGCCGGACACTTTGAGAAGTGTCCAGGTAGAGTCTGATGTAGCATACTGACTGTCCATGCTAGGAAGGGGCTAGGGTAGGCCAGACACTCCGGCGTGGTCGGGCCGGACACTTCGATAGCGCCGGACATTCCGGCTGGCCTCAGGCGGACTCTCCGGCTCAGGTAGCGTCAGGACATGTGCAACTTCCAGGCTCGTGGATCGATGCGTCGAGGCTTCATACCTGATAATGCACAGAGTAGTGGCATGAAGTAGCAAGCCATCCAAGTGTATGTCAAATTCACATGATGAGAGGAGCGAATTCACCTTAGCTTGAAGGAGCTTGGTTCGGGCACGAGTCATTTGTCCTCTTGGGGGACTTGGTGGTGTAGATGTAGGAGCATTCGTAGGACGGGCTGCATCAATATCTTCACCCAAAAGGATTTAAATATGAGGAAAAGGAGATGGCTTGAACTCATCAAGGACTATGACCTGGACCGGCACTACCATCCTGTGAAGGCCAATGTTGTAGCTGATGCTTTAAGCCATAAGGTCTATGTAAACGGCCTTACCACAGGAGAACTTCCAAAGGATTTGTGTTAACAGTTCCAGGATCTCAGGTTTGAAATAGTTCCATAATGATACTTAATGACTATGGAGATAGTGCTAACGCTTCTGGACCAAATCAAAGAAGCCTAGAAGGGGACAAATAGTTGGAAGAAATAAAAGTTAATATAAGCAAGGGTGAAGCAAAGGGGTTCCATATGGATGAACAAGGAACACTTTGGTATGAGAAGCGGTTGTGCGTTCCCGATGACCCCGATATACGGAAGTTAATTCTTCAGGAGGCTCACAATTTGCCTTATTCAATTAATCTCGGTAACACAAAAATGTACATGTATGTGAAGGATAGATTCTGGTGGAATAATTTGAAAACAGAAATTGCTGAGTATATTTCTTTGTGTGATCTATGCAACAGAGTCAACGCCGAACATCAGAAACTAGCAGGGCTACTGCATCCATTACGTGTGCCTGACCGGAAGTGGGACAAGTTAGGCATGGACTTTATTACAGGACTACCCCGGACTCATTCTAGGTATGACTCTATCTGGGTGGTAGTCGATCATTTCACCAAGGTGGCTCACTTCATTCCCGTAAAGACCACCTATACAAGTTCCAAGCTCGCCAAGATTTATATGTCAAGGATTGTAAGTTTGCATGATGTTCCTAAGGGAATTGTCTCTGATAGAGGTACCCAGTTCACCTCAAAATTTTGGTGATAATTACATGAATCTCTAGGGAAACGACTGGAGTTCAGTACCGCTTTCCACCCACAAACTGATGGTGAAACAGAAAGAGTTAATCAGATCCTAGAAGATATGTTGAGGGCTTGTGCCTTAGACTATGGGTCTAGTTGGGATGACAACTTGCCATACGCGGAATTCTCGTACAACAATAGTTACCAAACTAGTATCAAGATGGCTCCATTTGAAGTTCTATATGGCAGGAAGTGTAGAACTCCGCTGTTATGGAGTGGAGTTGGAGAATGTAGTTTGTTTGGCCCTGGGTTGATTAAGGATGCCGAAAAAAGTAAGGCGGATTCAAGAAAGGCTAAAGGTATCCCAATCTAGGCAAAAGAGTTATGTTGATCGCAAGTGGAGGGATGTGACTTATGAAGTAGGAGACCATGTATATCTCCGAGTTTCGCCACTACGAGGAGTTAAGAGATTTGGAATCAAAGGGAAGTTGGCACCTTGATTCATAGGGCCCTATAAGATTCTGGCTCATCGAGGAGAGGTTTCTTATCAGTTGGAATTTCCTAAAGTATTGACTGTTCACGATGTATTTCATGTGTCACAACTAAAGAAGTGTCACCCGGAGATGGCTGAAACACCGCTAAGAGATACAATTCCCTTGGATGAGGTTCAGTTGGAAAACAATCTCACTTATGAGGAAAAACCCGTCAAGATATTGGAGACATCCGAGAGGATTACTCATACCAAGACCATTAGGTTTTGCAAGGTTCAATGGAATCACCATTCCGAGGAAGAAGCCACGTGGGAACATGAAGATGACCTGAAGACGGAACACCAACACCTATTTGCTAGCCAATCTGAATCTCAAGGACGAGATTCTTCTAAGGGGGGTAGGTTTGTAACATCCCAAATTTTGTCATTCCAGATGTTACTAGAAGCATGCATCATAGCATTTGCATCATGGCATCACACAATAAAATTGCACCAAAGCCTTTTTCCCTAAACCCTAATTTTGATTTCTGATATAGTCATATAAAGAAAAGAAGGGGTTATATTAAACCTAACCTTCTAAATCCTTGCAAAAGTTCAATTTTATGATCTTATGGTGATCTCCTCCTTTTTACAAATTTGTAGAGACTAATTTCATTAAATTTGGCTTTAAAATGCAAAAGTTATTAAAGCATTTATAAAATAGAATATATTAAAAGGAAATAAAAAACCCAAGCTATCGGGCCAGCCGAGCCAGCCTGCATCCTATCTACCGCGCACGCTAGTGACCGAGCGGCACGGAGCGTCGTGGGCTAGCCCACAGCAAGCCGGAGTGCTGCCGTGCAGCCTGCCAGCCCCGTAGCCGCTGACTGCCTAGTCCCACCTATCATCCCTTCCGTGGAGTCCAGATCGAACACACACCGCCGCCACGAGCCGAACCACCTCCGGCCGAATCAGAGACGATCTCGTGCCCCCCGTCCAAGACTCTCCGCCTATTTAATCCCCTCGCCACGCCACTTCCAAACCCTAGTTTATTTCACAAACATCGCCACCGGGCTACCGATTTCAAGATCGAATCGATATCGCTAGAGTTTCACCGCTAGTGACCTTTGCTAGGTTGAGTCCCCATTGAAACCTAGCTCCCCTCCCTTCTTTTCTTCCAATATCGGAACCACCTCTTATCTCCGCATCTCCCACTTGTCTTCTCCCCCTCTACAGCGCACCACAACAACGGGAATTGCTCATAGAAGGTCGTCGGAGTTCGGAGGAGAGCAGCAGAGTCCCGCGTCGGCACGAGGAGGAGAAGCTCGGCATAGAGCATGCTAGCGTGACTGGGAGACGAAGCCAAAGGTAGTCATCAACTCCACCGAGCAAGAGGAGCACCACAACACCGCAACACCGACCACCTGACTGCGCCGCCGCTGCCGTCGTCATCATCATAGCCATCCGTCGCCACTGGTGAGTCACCACTGCTCCCATCCGTCCGATCGCTGTTGTACGGTGTAGATTTGAACTGTTATGCGAAGGGGTATCAGCAAGTAATATCGCGCAGAGTGGTACGCTCCACGTCAGCACCGCCTCGCCTAGCTAGGCCAATCCTACGCTGCCACTTGTCGCCTGCGTGGGCGCGTGGCTGTCCTGTCTGTAAATAATTTTAAATAGGCAAAAATACTTTTATCTTGTAAAATTCATAGTAAATCGAATTCTTGGACAAATATTGCAAATAATATACCGTTGGATTCATAAAATTTCGTAGATTACAGATATCCAATAAAATTGCTAGTTTACTGTAGTAATGTTGTGGTAAAATTTAAAGTCCAAATTGGAGGGTTTTAATTCTAGAAAAATAACCATAACTCCTTCTTAGTTGATTCTTGTTGCGTTGACTTTGTAATTACGATATCTACTATTTAAAATTGTAATATCTTTCTTAGAGGTTCAAGATCTGTTTCTTGGTAGATTTTAAATATGGATCTCTTTATAAATATATTTAATAAAGTAATAATCCAAATTACTTGAAATCTACGGGAAATCGATACTAACGACACCCCCAACATATTATCACCCTTGAATAAATTTCTTGGTCGAAATTGAACTCATCCTTGAATATTACCATGTTGCATGCATGCAAATTCCCTTTGTGGCAATGTTTTGTGCAAGTTATGATTAGATCTATGCTTGCCTTCATTAGATTGTTCGGAGTGCACCGAGGAGTACTGTTGCATAGAGTTCTGATCGGATCAAGGCAAGTTACACCTCTTGTTCATATATTGTCTCAGTTTTGAATACTATGCATGTTTTGCTCTTCAAAATAGTAGTATCCATGTGTAGGATTGTTTTGGTAGATCTACTTGGAAATATTTTGCTTGTGCGATGATTTTGTAGTATGCCATGATAGTTCTATACTTAGGATTTTCCTTCCTAGTAGGTTACCCCTGTTTTTGCTAAGTACTACTTGCTATACTATATATATATATGGGATTTCTATTTTCGTGCCCCTGATTCGTTAGTTGTACTCAGCTTTCCCCAGTCGCTTAGTTTTTTCCTCACTTTCCCCTCCCTCCTTTCTGAAACCCTCACATGCGCTCAGACAGGGGATGCCGTCAGGTTAAAGGCTTGACCGTTACATGCTGATAGGTGGGACCGCGTTGAGTGGGTCCTGCGTTGAGCGTTACGTTACGTCGCCTCGGCCATTACATGGTGACATGTGGGGCCAAGATACACGGCGGACCAGCCATCCATCTCTCGCTGACTTTTGGGCCCCGTTTTTCCTGTTTGTGTGGCTGGTGCAGCCAATGACAAATGGGGCCGTTCTGTGGGGCCATCGAAGCCAATGAACGATGGGACCGTTATGTGGAGCCGTTCTGTGAAGCCTTCGTAGCCAATGACCGGTGGGGCCGTCATGTGGGGCTGGAGAGGGATTTGCATATTTGCCATGTTTTACTTTGCAACTTGCATATTTGCCATTTTGTGTGTCACTATCATGCGATGGTCATGTGGCAAATATGCAAATTTCAAAGAAAAAGTTTGGCAGATATGCAAAATTGGCAAATATGAAATAATTGACAGGTGGGGTCGTGTATAACACATTGGCTCTCTCTCTCATCCGCTCCCAGCCCCCAGCCCTGAGTAGCTCCTATCCCACCAGCGGACAGAGCAGCCATCGTCGGCGCATCGGCGTGTTGCCGGATCTGCCCAACGGCGGTATTAGACGGACTGCCGCGCTGCACCTCAACCATGGCTCCGCCACCTATTTCGTCCGCACGCATTGTATGTTGAGGCAGTACCGATCGGAGGCAGGTCCGCCGCCCACGACAACCGGGATTTGGTTCCGCCGCCATAGCTCGACGAACAGTCGCAGCAATTGCTAGTAGTGCTTGCTAAGATCTCAGACTCTGCTTCGCCCAGCTTAATCGATTCGGTTCTCGTAATTTCCTCGATATTATAGGTGCAAATTAGTCCTCAATGTCTGGTCGTAGCGGGCACACCGGCGAGGGTGGGGAATCGATCATGTCGTGGCCACATTCTCCTTCTCCTACCACGTCAGAAGTACATGTAGCTCCTTCTCTTTGTACTACCGTTGAATTTGAAGTGCTGACATGTCCCGTCAGACTGATTCCAATTTGGTTTGTTTTGGGATTGTTACAGTGTGCTATGCATGCCGATGATCCATGGTACATTGCATACTAAGATGAATCAACTCAGTGGCCTAGCCATAGGATGGATTTGGAGGAGATAGTTGCCAAGTTAGGTGATGAATTGGCCCGTAAAAACCTGTTGATATTCGAGATGAAGCGTACTATCAAGGAAGAATTCAGAGCTTATTCACAAAGAGAAGTTGACACCTGATGTTGATCTTGCTGTATCTGATCAAGTCGTAGAAAATCTAAAACATGAACTTCAAGTGAAGAGTCAGGGATAGTAGATTTGTGTGGGCAGTTTTAGTAGTTGTCATCCGCGTCCTAGCAGTTACAGTATGCGGTTGTGGTGAAGGGTGGCACATGTAATGATTAGTTGAATAGATAGCTAATTTTAGAGAGTAGAATTGTTATTTAATAGATGGTTATGATTTCCTACTAATTTAGTCACTTTGCGGTCCCAAAGTTGTCGAGAGAATGCATTGTAGGGCCTGAGTTGCTTGCCATTGGATCTAGCTGCCCATAGTTGGCGTAACAAATGCCTAGAGGGTCAAGTTGGGGCCTATCAGTTTTGACTATTCTGTCGCTGCCATCATGGCTGCCATGTAGAGTTGCAGCATTGGTGGCAGCATCCATTCCCCGTTCCAAATTAGTGGCTGAGATTGTCAATCCAAGTTAGTTGACTCAAATTCCTCAAGATACAATTGAATCTAGTCAAATCTAAATCAACTAATTTGGGTCGGAGGGAGCACTACTTATGAATCAGCTTTAGAGCATATCCACTGTCCTCACTGCTCAAATACATATCAATTTTGATTCATATCATACATATTTCGATCAAATTTATGCAAGCCCACCAGAGATTGTGAAATCAAGTACTACTACTTATGAATCATCTTTAGAGAATATCCACCAGTCTCATGGCTCAAATACATGTTAAATTTATTCAAATCAGACATATATTTTAAGTCACTGAATTTTCGTCCAAATTCAGATTAAATTTGTCCCAATTTTAAGTGGATGGTGACCTAGCCGCCCTCCATGCCATATGTGTACTCTAATAAGTACGGGCAAAGTGCTCCCATCCAGCCTTCACCATCGAAGTGCACCTCGACTTGCCAGCCGCAGCCTGCCTCCCACAGCTTCAGTTCACGAGGGCTTGATCTGCATCGTCATAGTGATGTTGTGGATGATGGCTTCAATCGTCTTCGCATCGATGACCACTGTCAGCACCACAACTGTAGATGTTGCAGATAATGTCTTCAATCATCGTCGCATCGATGACCACTGTCGGTACCACAAAAGCGTAGATGTTGCGGATGATGGCTGCCATCGGTGTCATTCATTGATGGCCACTGTCGGCACCACCGCCATTGCACTGATGTTGCGGATGATGGCTTCCATCAGTGTCTTTCATCAGCAATGGATCCGAGGATGTGAACAGAAGTGAGACCGACAAAGGCGGAAATTTCAGACGGCTAGATCCTCACCGCCACACGTTGTTCTAGCAGCCGCGCTTAGATCCGCGTCGCCGCAAGTCGTTCCGACCCCCACGCGTAGGTCTGCACCACCGTATGTCGATAGGAGGGGAGGAATATGCGGCTGGTATACGTGCG
Organism: Avena insularis; assembly: GCA_023614405.1. NCBI lineage: Eukaryota > Viridiplantae > Streptophyta > Magnoliopsida > Poales > Poaceae > Avena > Avena insularis. Next base: position 110,828,351 of record CM042692.1, read on the forward strand.
CCAGGGAAAGGGAGGTAGAGACATCTAGCCCGTCAGATCATGATGTAACCAATGGTGGTTAGCCAAGATCTGTGTGACATACATCTCGACCAATCAGAGGGCATCCAAACTGAGCGCTAGTTGATGCGCCTGGTATACGTGCGTCAGGGAAAGGGAGGGAGAGACATCCAGCATGTCGGGCTCTCCTTGCCGTATAATGTTAGGTGCACGCACCGGGAGAGAGAGACCTCCAACCCGTCAGATCATGATGTATCCAACGGTGGTTGGCCAAGATCCGTGTGACATAAATCTCGACCAATCAGAGTGCTAGCCAAACTGAGATATGAGAGAGGGGAAAAGTGAGGAAAACTTTAGTGGGAGGGGAAAACTGAGGAAAACTTTAGCGGGAGGGGAAAACAAAGTAGAGCTATGGGAAACAAGGGCGCTCAGATAAAAAATGACTAAGGGAAATTCAAGCTTTTGGCATAACAAATGGAAAATGTGTCATTTGAACAAAAGAATCCATCTTGGCTGACATTATATTGTTTGCAACTCAAAGATACACAAGTGTGCCAAATTTGGCCTCATTTAGACAAAGTATGTTTTGGGATGGGTTATCTTGGAGGTTGACTGACTAGAAAGCCATTCATCTTCATAGCTAGTAGCTCATTCCAAGAAGTGGTTTAGGGGAGAAGTCCATTTCTCTTTATTTCCTTTTCCTTTATTATTCATGCTAGGTTTTAGTTAACATAACAAGACTTCATGCGAAGGTTGCACTATGTTTTGACTTCTTTTTTGAATTAAACTAACCGTAAAACCATTTATTTGAATTTAATCACTTATAAAAAGAAAAATGTGGCTGATTACAAGTAAATCCAAAATTTACAATTTCATATGGTAAATAAATCCAGGATACACAAGTGTGCCAAATTTTGGATCAATTGGTCAATGTTTGCTATGGTTTATGCCATGAACTACCTAAACCACATGTGTTGACCACATGTAGAGGGAAAAATTAAGCAGTGCTAAGGAACTAGGTGCATGGCAATAGAAACTTGCAATAACACATACATTATGGGGTGATCCAACATACAAACTTGGAAGCGTCACAAACATTGATAGTAGTTCAAATTCAATACAAACATTGACAGTAGTTCAAATTCATCATAAAAATTCAAATTCATTTTTTCTTGCTCCTAGTGTTTTTCTCTGGAATATTCTCGGAGTTCACCACCTTGCTCCGGGTGATCCTGGCTGGAATATTCTCGGAGTCCACCATTAGCTTCTTCCGTTTGTTCCCTTTTTTCTTTTTTCTCTACATCAAATGAATCAAGTGCTTCAGTCTGTCATACAATTGGTTCAACCACGTTTTGATTCATTGGTTCATACGGTTCAAAATGCATTGGCATCATTTCTTCAATATCCTCTTGTGTAATTCCTTTACTTTTGAACTCTACTTTCAATGAATAAATTGCTTCAATCCCCCATGCATTTGGTGCAATCTCCCCTTGATTTGGTTCAATCTCCTCTCGATCCATTGGTTCAATCTCCCCTGCATCTGGTTCAATCTCCCTTACATCTGGTTCAATTTCCTCTCGATTCGTTGGTTCAATCTGCAATGTATCCATTGCTTCATTCTCCTCTCGTTTAGATACTTCATTCTCATCTGCATTTG